>OX419616.1:10000000-14800000 GCA_948473465.1 Lithophane ornitopus | reverse complement strand
TGGATCGACGCATTACGCCAAAAAAATTGGAAACCAACGTCGTCTTCTAGGTTATGTAGTAAACATTTTAAACCTAGTGATTTTCATGACGAAAGCAGATATACTGGTAAGTCTCATGGTTTCAATATAATTTAATTAAAGAGAAACATAATAAAATTAAATATAATAATTTAAAATAAGGTACATACTAAATCTGTTACATAATACACGTTATTATTTTAGGAATACAACACAAACGCAGGAGTCTGAAAAAAGGAGCAGTACCAACATTATTTATATTTTCAAAACAGGAGGCTCCGAAATCAAAGAGGCAGCTGAAACATGAAACTAAAAATGTTTCAACAAGAGAAAATAATCAAACTTACGATGTTTATTCAAACAGAAACGAAGACATTATTCCTACTTCTTACCATGCCTGCACTCCTGACCTAGGCTATGAAATTATGGTACCCGAAGCAAATGTGAACATGAAAATGTCTTTCGACTCATCAAAAGGTGACAAATGTAGGTACCTACCCAAATAAAAACATATTTGTGGCTCTTTGGTCATTTCAAGAATGAAAAGAAGCGTTTTACACTGGGTTTGAGTCCTATATATTTGGTTTCCTCCTATCCATAGATTCCATAATTCAGGCTTTAAGAAGTTTTTTCAGTTAAGTATGGGGCCTGAACCTGGGGAACAAACAAGTTGGTAATATTTTATGAGGACTCTAATAAAATAGAAAATATTTGACGGTTTTTGTTAAAATGCTGTTG
Source organism: Lithophane ornitopus (assembly GCA_948473465.1). Classification (NCBI taxonomy): domain Eukaryota; kingdom Metazoa; phylum Arthropoda; class Insecta; order Lepidoptera; family Noctuidae; genus Lithophane; species Lithophane ornitopus. The sequence goes on along the minus strand of OX419616.1, from coordinate 14,799,244 downwards.
ATCTGTTTCGAAGACGGTGCTAGGCCGCACTATGATTTACCCCGCGCTCGGTTCTTAGTCGCATGATTTTATATCACGCAAAAATCAAAGTGAACGCACTTCCGTCTAAAAAAATGCTTCCACGTTTTATTACTGGGTGACCGAGCTCTGCTCGGGTGACAATAGAGAAATATGAGACCTAGCTAGATCGATTTTTCGCCCCCGTAAACCCCTATATTGCAACTTTCATCGAAATAATTAGAGCCGTTTTCGAGAACGTAATTAACTTATAACAAATATTGCTCATAATATAGGATTTAGCCCTATTTCGTTTTTTAGGATAGAGCCTGGACCTAGCCCCTTTTCAAATTCTCTGCCCGAAAACCTGATTACTTAAAAAAACATAACACTGTTTTCACTCAGTCGGTTAAAAGGTACCTCTCCGACACCTAGCCTCGTTGGCAACACTGAAACTACTAAAAGTAGTAAACAACAAACATTGTGTCAAAACCATTTTATTTTACCACCAAACACAGATTTTATTTCTCTTTTCGCATAGTTTTCAAAATCTGAGTTTATTTTATTAAATTTGTTACACTAATGCATTACTGTTGCGTCTTCGGATGTTCAAATAAGGCGAACCATTCGTTTCCTCGTGATGAGAAAACTGGTAAATTGTGGGAAGCAGCAACACGGTGTCGAGTAAAAAAATACTCAAAAATTTGTGCAGACCACTTTAAACCTGAAGATTTTTACGAAACTGGAACGTACTCAGGTTAGTCATTTGAAAATATTGAATTAATTTGGTAAATATCGTGAATTTGGTACGAATAATAATAATACCGTGCGTTTGCACTGGCGAAACATTCAAGACAAAATATGTTGAAAGTTGAAATCTCTATTTTCTGTCGAATGTTCCATACAGTTCTTGACAGGAACTAGAGATGTTGTGTTGTAATATTTCGCTAGTGCAAACTCCCGGTTACGATACGATTTTGAATAACATTAAAAATAACCTAAAAATTAAAATATAATTTTGTTCTCAGGGCTAAAAAATACCAGGCGTATTATAAGGAAAGGTGTGGTGCCTTCAGTATTTACCTGGTCCAAAACGGAACATTTTAAACCTAAGAAACAGACAAGAAAAGAACATCCTGAATTAGGAAGAAGGAAAACTTGTGAGCAAGACTCTAAGAAATGCTTTACGATTAGATGACAGTGTTGGCTATAAAGAAGTTGTAACACAAAAAGAAAGTGATATTACAATAACTAGTCCAAGCAATCACAGTTTTCATGATAAGCACACAAAAAAAATACAGTAGAAATAGAATACTGGTTTGGAGTTATTATAAAACTCACTGCAAAGAAGACATTCTAACAATTTGAATGAATATGAAAATTTTGAAATTCTGAACGTAGTCAATTAATGAATGAATTATCTGTTGATGATACATCATTGTTTTTCATGAACGAAACAAACCACTGGTTGACTGATGTGCAGTTGACTGTATCTCATTGAATGGGGATAAAAACTGTCATTTGCTCACTTTAGGTGTTAGTACTGTGTATCAGTATAATCTATGTTACTGAGTTTGTTTATAGAACAATTTTATTTAAAGGTCTATGGTTCACATGAATGACAGCTAAATGTCACTCTCCATAAGTTTTTTGTAAACAAAGTGCTTTGAATAATTAAATAACATGCCCCGTTGCGCAGCTGTTGGCTGTAAAAATCCGGGGGCCCATATGTTTCCAAAAGATGATAAAAGACGAGAACTATGGGTGAAAGCTGTCCAAAGAAAACATTGGACACCCGAAAAATGGTCGAGATTATGCAGTAACCATTTTAAACCTGAAGACTATCGAGAGTTCAATGCCTATACAGGTGAGGATCCTTTTCATACCACAGAACTAACATGTTTTTATTAGAGACACTTGTGGCATAATAGGTAATTATTGTGTTGAAATTGAAGATGTTTAATTGTATTTAATTCCTATCTTCTTACTAAATTACTGCTTAGTAACTATCACATATGCTGCACTGCTTATTGTAATAATTAGTTAATGTTTGCTACATACATTGATCCTTTTTTGTCTGTTTTAGGTGACCCGAATTTGGTTAAAATCCTGAAAAAGACAGCTGTACCCTCTATATTTTCAAATCCAAGCAGGTTATTCGTGTCATATGCATCCAGTTATCAACAAAAAAAGAACCTAAGTAAACAAACAAAATAACCACCATTATTTATTTCCCTTTCTACTAAATCTGGTTTGTTACCAGTGGTAGACACTTCCTTATTCCTGTTCTCGAATTTTAAGTGAGCTACACTTCAAATTGCATACATTTTTACCTAAAAGACTTTTGCTAAAAGCAATGTAAAAATGTATACAATTTAAAAATCTATGCAATAAACAGCAACAGCGAACATATACACAATGTTGGTTAATGGACCCTCAACAGTGCTGCCACCTATTATGAGCTTTCAGTTTTTAACCCTATTGATGTTAACTTTTAAAAACTGTTAACCGAAATGTTTAGATTTATTTGTGTTAAATTTCATTTTGCTATTTCAGGAATCAAAAAACGATGGATTCGAAAACGTTCGATAAATAAATGATACTTGAACACCCTTGACGATCATTGATTTATTTTTGTCAAATACCTACTGCTGTTTTAGCTATAAAATACTTACATTAAAATGTATTCTTTTTTTAAAGTTCCCTCCACGAAGAACAATGATTTGAAGAATAATGCAGTTTCACCTCAAAATGTGCCAAAAAATGAAGAAAGTAATTCTTCAGAAATAAATTACGCGCTCAGAAATAGATCGATGAGATTAAAGAACAGAAAGGCATACTTGTAAGTATAGACTTGATTTATAGTCATTATTGACTATTTTGTCTATACAATAAAAAATAAATGCTTGATAACGATTGAACCGATTTGGTTTTTAATGTTCGTAATAGTCCGAATTAGGGTCGGAAAAATTGGAAAAGTTTCCCCAGGAAATCTTCAAATTCGGGAAATACTGAACTTCCTTGTTTGTATGAATTATTGAAATTTGGATAGGACAATGTCTGTCGGGTCAGATAGTTATGAATAAAAATGGTGGAAGACCTAAATTATTATAATAATACTGGTATTATTTTGCAGGTTAAATCGTAGATGTTCAGTACCACAGTGCAATGCAAGACCTAGCAATGAAATCTCTCTACATCCATGTCCCAATAATGCAGCAGTTAGAAATGAATGGGCTGAAGCTCTCAGGGTCAGCTACCAATATATTAAGAACATGGTTGCCTGCAGCCTTCATTTTACGAAGCTAGATTTTATTCAGTCAAGTATGTATTCAAATGTATTTGAGACAACTGTCATATGGATCAATTAATTTTAGTGCTAAAGACACTACTTGTACACACATCAAGCTATACATTTCCAGTATAAGCTGACCTAGCATTGTACGGAAATCCTATACAATGCGAGATCAGCATAAACTGGAAATGTATAGCTTGATTTACAAGTAGTCTTTTTTAATACTAAAAACTTTAACGAAGTAATGTGATTGACATAAATAGTTTATTTTCCTAATAGAAAATTCAGAGCGAGTATTGAAGCATAGTGCAGTGCCGTCCCGTTATCTACCAAATCGTAAAAAAATGGTGGTTCCAGGAAAAAATAAACTTTTGCGGAAAGATAGCTTCTCTAAAGCTTTTGAGAGGTAAGTGCCATTTATTTGATCAACTTCTTTCCTTCACGAAAACTTATTTTTTTATTTTTCTATAAATTTTGAATTTTATTTCTTTACTCTTGCAACACTGACCAGCTTCGACCATTGTGTACGGGGCTTGAAATAATTGCCAGTATTGGTGACCAGAGACTAAATTAAATGTAGACGAGTGAATGAATCCTTCTCTTTCGTGAAAAGAAAAGTCGAGTGCAATCTTTACGTTCACACGCGTAATGTAAGAAAAAATATATATATTAACAACTCATCCAAACAAATAAAGTGTCATTATAAAACTAAAATATGTTAAATTGTAATTATTTTAATAGTAACAATATTTATTGCTTAATTACGAACAATAATTCAATCGCTAAAATTCTCATTTTGTGTGTGTAATTTTGTCTATTCTATTGCAAAAACTTTATGTCAAAAATGTCATCAAAAATGACAAATCTCACGCGATCTAAATATTTTTAAATGTTTTATTTACTTTTATATCAATATTCATGTGTTTTCTGTGATGTGTTAGGCAGCAGACGATGACCGATACTGTTGGCGAAACAAAGGAGGTTATTCAAGAGGAAGTGACTCGTGAATGTCGTGCTTGTCTTAAAAAGTTGGACGATAAAAAGAGCAGTTGTAATGTTTTCCAAGCCTGGGCCCCTCCCTGGGACGGTATGGAAGCCACCATAGCCGAGGATTTGGCTAAATTAGCTAATGTTGAGGTTAGTAAAGAGGATAAACATCATATTTTTTTTATAAAAAAAACATGGTTATTTTGCAGTGTCCCTCCCTCTTGTGCCTAGTATTTGGATTGTATATTATAGAAACGTGATAATCAATTACTATTGCAGTCAGTATAAGACTTTGTGTATGTAATAATGTAAAGAAATAATAGTTGTTTGTGATGAGTACTGATGAGGTTATATCGCCTCAGAGATTGTGACAGTTGTGCAAACATTATGACGAAATATAGGTCATAGTCATAGATTTAGATAGCTAAGTACAAAGTTATGAGTTTCCTTATATATTTCCTTTTATGGAATTAGTAAAAACTGGTACTACAGTACCTCACAAATCAATTTATCAAATAAATTATAGGTTTTTTTTTTCTGATAATCTTTCTTACTTATCCATGTTACATGATGGGTATATTGTATATTCATAATTACTAACTTTTTACAGATATCAGCAACCGATAGACATTCAAAAGTCTTATGCGTGACTTGCTACCAAAGGTTACTGGACGCAGCAGCATTTGCATCAAAAGTGCGGAATTGTGACTTACTCCTCAGAATGAGGTTCACTGCTGAAATAGACATGGAAAAGGTATGGCCTAAACCAATACAAGTGGACAAAAACATTAACGGTTCAGTTTTCAATAACCCAATGGACATAGAAATCAAACAGGAAGTGCTTTCGGATGAGGAATATCCTGTTAATGCTACTGATAACCCGTATGTTGAGACTGAAATAGCCAATTTGGATATAAAAATAGAACCAGAAGAGTTAGTGGAGCCTCCACCTATGAATATTACTATAAATGGTGAGTTCTTGTCACTTTCGCAGGAAGAATCTGCTATCACGCCTTTTCATTGCATGATGCATAGTATACTAACGATTGACTGCAACATTGGATAGGTAGCATTTTAAAAACCTAGTTTAGTTTTTCTAATGATTATGTCAGCCCATTGTTGTCCCACTGCAGGGAAGGCACTCATACAGAAGAGGCTTAAGCATTGAACACCATGCTTGCTCTTGGTGGATTAGCAATTTCCGACATTTATATTAATCTGTGTTCTGCAGTTTCACCTACCATGCTCGGCTCCTAAGGATCTTACCGTGATGATATTAAATAGCCTATAACTTTCCTCAAGAGTTGGGCTATAAAATGCAAATATAAATTTTTCTAATCCAACTGGTAGTTCCAAAGATTAGTGCATTCGAACAAACAATCTCTTCAGCTTTATTATATTAGTACAGATAAGTGTACTGATTAGGTACTTCCAAAATTTGACTTAACTTGTATTCTTCTGTAGGTACAATATCACTGGATCCATTAAACTCTGAGAACAAAGATGTGAATAATGGAACTGAATTACAGCAAGAAACACAAGTGAGTACTTTTAAATAGAACTGGCTTTAGAAATATTCCACGGGAACATACTACCGGGATACAAAGGATCCTATACGTTATCCAGGTCTAAAAACTATCTGTGTGCCAAATTTCATCCAAATCTGTTCTGCTGTTTTTGCGTGATTGAGTAACAAACATCCAAACTTTCACATTTATAATATTATTCTGACAGATGCGGTGGAGGACTTTGTTTTATAAATTATGTAAGGATTATTATAAGTAGGTTATTAGGATAGGATAATAAGTCTAAAATAAACTCATTTATGATATTAATTCCAGTACATACCAATGGAGGTGAAAGAGGAGCCCACAAGTGAAGGAGAGCAAGAAATTGAGCAAACTCCTGATCTGTCACTTGAGTGTTTATTGTGTATGAAGTCCTTCCACAGCGTTACCGGACTTAAGGTTTATATACATTGTTTTGTAGTTTGATATTGCCATTTTAAATATTATATTTATTTTAGACATTTAGAATTTATTTTTGTATATTTATTTTATTTTTTATACCTTATTTGTATCTCATTGTATGCTGCACGTGAAATGCGGCTGTCGCTGAAAACCAGCGCTGGGGCTCTGTCTCGCATAGGGTCGTAGCATTATGCTGAGCGATGGCCATTTTAATGCATGTGACGCATATTTTCCCCCAACTTGTTCTTATTTTGTGTTAAAATAAACGTATTTTCTTTCTTTTTCATTAGCAATAGTGACGCTGAAGTACGCTGGCTAGGTCTGTAGGACCATGTGTTGCAACTTGAAAGCCTTATGCTAGAGTGGACTGTTATAGGCAGAGTTGATTGTATGATTTAACATTTTCTAATGTGGTGATGTGTTATCATGGACGCTCGTTCTACATCACGACGTCACGATAACACGGGGACGTAAAATGTACGGAAATATAAACGCTTACCCGCGGAATGACCGGGGATGTACTTGTACCATGTATTTTGGTTTACGGGTGTGCCACCTGGTGACTCGGCGGTTCCGTCTTTGGTAACGTTAACGTGCACGCATTTCTATCCACAATAATATCGTCACATTAGAAATGTAAAAAACCGAAAATAGGTACCAATGATGTAGTTATTTCAGACGCCAATTCAAATATGTTGTGAAATTACATGCTGTCTGTCACAACTATAGATGTAAATAAACCGCTTTAAACCAAAATCCGTGGTTTAAAGACCGTTTTAAATTTATTTTAAACCACGGATATTAGTTTAAAACGGTTTATTTGCAACTATAGTCACAACTTAATGATTGGGAATCTACCATTCTGAACTCTCTAGCATATCTGAATCTGCAGAAAATACTAGTTGAGGTCTATTAGTTTCTTGAGTGTATTAGAGAGCTCTTCTTTCGGATTTATATTAATGGAGTTGTAAATTCCATTGTGTTTTTTAAACTTCTCTGTTAATTATTAATTTCAATCATTGTGTTTATTTAGGCGCACGTGATAGCCCAACATTCCTACAAGACTGTGAAAAGAAAGGCTGATGGCAGTGTGTCGCCAGAGAAAAAACGCTGCGACCAGTACCAGTGCGCGATCTGTAAACGAAGTGAGTGACTTTTTATTTTTCTCTTAGGAAAAAATTATATTGATAGCGGTGTCGACTGGCAAACAAATTAGTTTGGGTGGTAACCATGACAGATGCACAAACTCACTTTCACTTATTAACCCCCGACTGAAAAAGAGGGGTGTTATAAGTTTAACGTGTGTATCTGTGTATCTGTGTGTCTGTGTATCTGTGTATCTGTGTATCTGTGTATCTGTGTGTCTGTCTGTTCCATCGTAGCTGCCAAACGGCTGAACCGATTTTGTTTTTTTTTGTTTTGTTTGAAAGGTGACTTGATCGAGAGTGTTCTTAGCTATGATTCAAGAAAATCGGTTCAGCCGTTTGAAGATTATCAGCTCTTTTCTAGTTGATGAATGGATGTGAGCATCTTTCGCAGGTCTAATCGATTGGAAATTTAGAATTCTGTTACTTCAATGATGAATTAGAAGAATATAGTAACCTGCAACTGATGCTGCAGCATCACCTGGATGCAGGATACCCAACTCCCTCACCAACTTACAGCAGAGGTATCGTGTTTGGGCTCATTGGAAAGGTCTCAAAAAATAGGTTACAGATGGATGGTGATCAGGGTCTGATGATAGAGTAGGAAAGAGAAATGAGACTAAATTAGTAACTAGCTTCACTGTGGTAAAAGTACGTACAGCTACGCAGATTTCGGCGAGCCGCGTGTTGATCGTAGCGTTTCTACTAGTAATATAATATGAAATTTAAAAAGCTGGAAATAAAAGTTAAATTTAAAATTTAAAAAACCCCCGAAAAAAACAAAGCATTTAAAAAGTAAAAAAATAATATGTATTGGCCCTTTAAGTTTAATATAAAAGTTGTAGGTAATATTTTGATCCAAGCGTCGTCGCGTCGGGGGACGGCTAATGAAAACGCCAACATACACTAGGAATAATGAATATATGCTATTGTAGAAAGGATAGCTGCTGTTAATTTCCTATTTTCATGAGCCGTCCCCCGACGCGACGACGCTTGGATCAAAATATTACCTACAACTTTTATATTAAACTTAAAGGGCCAATACATATTATTTTTTTACTTTTAAATGCTTTGTTTTTTTCGGGGGTTTTTTAAATTTTAAATTTAACTTTTTTATGTTATATATAAGTAGGATAGGCTGCGGATATTATAACGTCAGCTGTTAATTCCGTCCAAACGGAATTTACCACAGACCCTTGCTGTATTTATAAGTATGGGTGTGTGTTCAAACTTCAAACTAGGACCAGATTTCATGACAAGGTAATGTATAAATCATAGTTTGAACAATAAATTTGTATTACTATTATTTATCTTAAATACCCATTTTATCTACACTTCAGGTTTCCAAACATCGACCGACCTAATGGTGCATGAGACATGTCACAACAAACACGCGTGCTACGGCTGTACGGAGAAGTTCGACTCCTTCGAGCTGCTGACTCGCCATAGAAAAAGGTGTCGAGCAAGCATGGCGAACTCGGTGCAGAAGCTCAAGACTTTGGAGGATGTTAAGAGGTGACATATCTAAGTTTCAGCAATACCTTCCTGTGCTTAACTCATTGGTCGTTGATTATTCCTTGTCTCCAATGTCTTTAGTAAGGAGTTCTGACCTGCCGCATAAAGCTAAGCGTCCACAGGTCGGTATGTCAATTTGCGATCGGTATTCGCAATTAATTTACAATGCGGATCAGTGGACACACTTGTGTGACTTTCTATACAAAGAATACTACGATCTAGTGTTGAGTAACTCACCACACGTGCTAGCACAGTTGTAGCTACTCACTTGGATGAAAAGAGTCACTCACTCATTTTATTTTGATGTGCTACCACACACCACAGTGGCACAGATTAGCTACACACAGAACATTTTGTACTTGTAAGTTTTGAACGAACTGAGTCAGTTGATCGAGTCACTCACTCTTTTTGTGTATTTTGATCATCGATGTCTTCATTCACTGTTGCTAGCACAAACATACACCACACAAAGAACTCACCGCGCGTCTGTCTACTCAATTGCGTATGTGTGCCGTGTCGTCGCCGTACACATCACACAGCACACACGCGACTCGCGCGGTGACTCGCGTCGGCGAGCACGTGACTCACTGACACACTCACAGCACGTTCGTGCTCCCAAGCCACCGCAGCCTCGCCTCATTCGTGCTAGCACACTGTGCTACCACACTTTATAAAAAGAGTGCCTCCCACAATCCTCATTTAAAAAAGGTGTGCTACCCATCTCTACTACGATCCGTTAAAGCGTCCGATGCGCACGATACCGACCTGTGGACGCTTAGCTTAATAAGCATGAAGTGAACTAACAAGTCTTATTGCACTAGTTGATATCTGTAAACATTCAAAGATACCAACTGTCGACTGACTGTAATAGAAAACTTGGGGCAGTCAACATTTCAATAAATCACATAATTATGGTGATCGCAATATGGTTTAAGAGTGCAAGTGGATTTTATTGCTTAGTCTTGACTATTAAATAATGAACGAAACGACATACTGGCTCTAAGATCGATATTAATAAAAATGAAATGCTGTTCGTGGTTAAGCGCATCACTTGAGAACGGCTGGACCGATTTTGATATATTTTTTGTTCTAAAATGTTCGATATAGTCCGAATTAGGTTTTTATGGAGAAGATTCCCGGAAATTTTCAAATTTACGACACATTGAATATCCCATTTTCTATGGGATTTTTGTATGAACTATTGAAATCCGGACAGGACAACTTTTTTAAATAAAATAATAGTAAATTTCTTATTTTCAGGCCATTACCAGAAGAAAAAGTAGAATTGCAAATAGAAAAGCTAGAAACAGAAACTAAATTCGAGGAAGACATTGAAATGAAAGAATCGGAACCTATAAAAGATAATGTTGAAATGAAAGATTTAAACAGCGAACAGAAAGAAGAAAACAGTGAAAAGAATCAAGTAGATGACAAAGTAGTAAATAATAACAAACCAGAAAGTGTAAACGAAGAGGTAGAAAATGATAAGCAGTTAGAAAGTATAATACAAGAACAAGAAGTAGACAATGTTATGGAATCAGAAAGTGTAATACAAGAACAAGAAGTACATGAATCTAGAACTTCGTCTCATTTTCAAGTTGACGATGATAAACAGTTACAAAGTGTAATAGAAGAAGTTGACATTGATAAGAACTTAGAAAGTGTAGTTGAAGCAGAAGACAATAAGTTAGAAAGTCTAATTGAAGAAGAAGAAAGTGTTACTAAAACAGCAGAATGTGAAAAACAAGAATTAGTAACTGAGGAGAAGAAAACAGAAAGCAAAAATATAGAAATTGAAGAAGAACTTGACAGCAATATGAAACTTAATCTAGAAATACATTCAACACAAAACAAGACTGAGTCTACATTAAGCAATGCTGATATGCCAGCAGAATCACTTGAAAATGATGATTGCACTTAGATAAATGTACCTAACTCACACGCTCACCTTCATTCACGGGTACTGTCATAGTATACTCACACGCTGCCAAAAGATTCAGTCTGAAAAATCAATACAAGGATAAAAGAAAAATGAAGCTAATTGCATTGGATTTTGATGTTTTTGTCGAGAATTCGCTTATAGAATCGCAACATCTGTCCAACCTATATGACACATATTATATAGCTCCCATGTGTCCACTGGTCTGAAACAATCAGCTTCACTACACTAATCTCACCTCGGCAAGAGATACATCTCGATCTCGTGCCGACTCCTACACAAGGGCGGATCCTGGATTTATTTCTGGGAGGTGCACATGGGTCAGACAGATAAGTCTATCCCATATCTTGTATTGCACTATGCTGTTTTTGGGATTCATTCTTTTTCAATGACGATAATTATAATAACCTACTTCTTCAGTGTTCATCATTGAAGCAATGTCTTGATAAATATGCTTTCAGGCTAGTCCATTCAGATTATACGATTTTATTTTACTTAAACCGTTTAGATCCGCCCTTGCTCCTACAAAAAGGCGGTATAGGTTTTACTGTAGTGAAATTAATAATTCGGTACTAAAATAATATACATTTTGGGTTGTCGCACATCTGACGGAAGATGCGTCGCGTATCGTCGGTCGCGTGACGGCATAACGGACAAGTAGATCTAATAAAAAAATCAACCTCATACACTTAACCGATGATGCGTTATTGCGCCGAGCGAATAAATAGACGCGATCGAAGTTACTAAGTTAAGTCAGATGTGCGACCACTATTTTATCTCAGATTGATGTGATCACAAATTCAAGTGCATTTAGGCGGCATAATTATATCGCGTCGTACCGAGAATGGTTGTATATTTTAAGCTCAGTACTCACATTCGGTATTACTCGATAGTTTTATTCCAAAACGATTAAAAATCAACGTGTGGACCGCAAAACTCACAACTCGAAGGCTCGCATCGAGCCGGCTTGGTGGAATTAAATAAAAGTAATTTCCTTCGCACCTACTCGAAGCGAGCCGTCGAGCTTGACGCGAGCGTATGTACGTGTCCGCGAGTCGACTGTCACTCCGCCACTGTTGATCGTAGTTACAACATTTCTTTTGGCTCGAACGGTTCGGTGAATACTGAACGCCGCGCGGCACTCGATAGATGAATGTTGAATGTGTGGACGAAAGCCCGTGCCGAGGTTTTTACTCGATCGAGTAAAACCGTATGTGAGTACTTAGCTTTAGATTGGGTTTTCTTATGGTTATTCTGTACGAACAAAATTTTAGTTTTACTGCTTTATAATTACAATTAGTTTGAAAACATAAGTTTTATTGATTTTATGAAAAGTGTTTTTATAAAATACTTTGTCCTACTGAGCAAGTAGTTTGTAATCTTTAATTGCCAATAAAGCTGTTTTTTTTTACAGTTCAAACATGTGCCTCATGGACAAAACTTCTCGACTCGTTGATTTATGGCGAGAAACTTGCTACGTATACGTATGTATAAGGTGTATCTTTGCATACACGGAATCTCTTAAGGGGGCATTGTGCTCATAATTATTATTACTACACTATGGGACCAAACCAGAATACGCGAAGATAAAATCGGGTGTTCCCTACATTTATGTTCGCATAGCTCTGTGGCGGTATCTACATCGCCACATGCGAACTGCGCATCAAAGACCTGACGTCACATAAATCCTGCATCGCGCAATTAAAGTTTACCGTGCAGTGGACATATATACAAGAACCCAAGATCAATCGTTGGGCAGTTGCCCGCCAGACAACAACACCCGTCTGGTTGGAGGATCCTCCCTCAACTATGGAGTATGAGTGAACTTTACACCCTGTTCCTCATACCCCTAAAGCTCGTTAAAATGTAGGGAACAGCTGATTTTTTAGCGATACACCTTATATGTATAACCGCTACATGAGTGCGACAATAGCCTGAAATTATACTGTATAGTATAAGTATAGTCGGACAACTGCTGTACAAACAGCTAACATCATTTTTAAAATGTCCTTTATGTGATTCTATACCTTTAAGCTGGAAAGAATGAATTTATTTGTTCTAAAATTACTGGTACTTTTTACCGTTTCTTTACCTAATTTACCTTTATCATTGTTCATAACATCTGTATATTATCATATTGTTAAGATGTAAATATTTTGTGAAACTTTTAGGTTATGATTATTGTGATGTATGAAATAATGGTTCCCTGTAAAATATACTGTTGCATTTCGCGAACATACTTTAATTTTTATTTTACAAACCCGATATTTAAAAAGAATCCGTGATATAAACACACCTCAAGTCCCCAGGCCAAGGGGGTTCCCCAGGGGTTAGAGGTCCCCAGGGGCCAAGTCAAATGTGTCAGTGGTCTCACAATGATGAGTTTTTGACAGATTGTATGGCAAATCTGTCAAAAACTCATGAGACCATTGACACGTTTGGCCCCTGTGGTGTTGTGGAAATCAAATAAACAAGGTAAATATTTAAACAATTTATAATCATATAAATGTATGTGTGTGTGCATCACGAGTATGCAGATCTCGAAATATAGTGCTGCGTGTCCACAAAGTAAGGTGTTATTACATTATTTTATTTTACAAACACTAATAGACACAGCATAATATGTTTTATTGAATTTATTGCATTATTGAGAAATAAACCAATAACCTATTTTTTAACCTGTCAAAATAAAATAAAACTTGGCTGTATAACAATGGTCTTGTCCAATAATTTCATGAAATTAGTTTATTTACGCTTTAGGTACCTATACATAAATTATATTGCACCAAACAGTAAAGAAACGTAATACAAAATATTTCTGTAAAGATGTCTTCGTCACTCATATAAGGTATGATTCCGAACAATGCCGCACGCGGCAGCGCTCCTGCGGCATTGCTGCGCGTCAGTGCTGCCTGCACTGCGGCGCGGAAAAACTTCGTGGTTTACTTCTCAGTTGTCAACATATTTGATGAACGCCCGCACTACTGGTCTGCCGCGGCGGCAGGGCGACACTACCGCGCAGCAGTGCCGTCGCAGTAATGACGCGCAGCACTGCTGCCGTGCTCGGAATGTAATTTCTTATAAACCTATTGAAAATGTATGGGGACCAGTAGGGACTCGGCAGCACTGTCGCGTGCGACGTTGGTCGGAATCATACCTTTATTCCACCTTGTCCTAACTTTAGTTGCAAAAGCAAAGGACAAAAACACAGGCCAGGAACACGGTTGGTGGCAGTCATTTGTCATTAATATGTGACCACGCTTATCAAATATTTCCGAAGTGTGTAATTATAAAGCGTGTTATAGAAAGTGCCATCCACGAAGACGCGCCCCACTCCGCGATTACTGTACTGTAAGCTGCACTTTAGTATGGAGCGGAGCGGTGTGGAGCGCGTCTTCGTGTATGACACTATCTATACGACTGTCCCTGGCCGTAAAATCAACCTCAAAAAACTTAATTCAACATTACTGCAAATTAAGTTGCAATAAAAAATATATAAATTTCGTATTCACAGCCGTCCACATCCTGAACATAACGTGCAATAAAATGCTCTAAATACACATAAAAATGCTAAATAAATACTGGAAATTAATTCCTGTTCAACTCGTTGAGGATTCGGAGTATGTATAAGAACAGGTTTATGATATCAAGGTACAGGTTGATGGTGGCCAGGATGTACTCCTCAGGGGATAAGGTGGTCATCATCATTTGTGTGTCAAATATTAGGAACAGACTGAACAAGATGGCGCCGACGAAAGACAGGGCCACTTCGAACGCAGTGCTCTGGATGAAGAGTTGGAGGAGACCTCCTATGATGAGCACGCTGAGACCAGCGAACATACTGAAACCGATTTTAAATAAGTCGTTAGTATTTTTTTGCTTGTCTGCTGATCAAAAATCGACCGAAAATCTGATCGCATGTTTTCTTTGGAAGAAAGTCGAATAATTTTCACGGAGTAATCTTTGTTGATTTATACAGGGTGTAACGGTAAACACCGTTGTCATTCAAAGCATGGGTAGTTGACTTAAATATAAAACTAAATGACCTAACACAACAAAAAAAAAACGTTATTTTCATTAAAAGATTTTAAAAAGTTTCTACCCGACACCGTGCTCGCTAGCGAAATAGCTGACTGACTGAGGGAGGTGTCGCACTCGCGGCCGGTAAGGTCACGTCCCGCACCCCCCGCCCGTGAGACGCAAGTTCTTTGCCCTAGCGCATAGGGCAACGAACTGGCGTCTCTTGTGGTAAAAAGTAGATTAAAAAAAAATTAAAAAAAAAGTTGTACTTTTCCATTGATTTTAAATGAAACCAAACCACTGGTTGCAAGGATAACGGTGTTTACCCTAATACCCTGTATTATTAGTTTAGGATTGACTTTTCACCATTTTTTTGTTTTGAGTCTCAAGGTATCAATGGATGTCTGAGTCTGATGGTAAATAACCACATGGAGTTAATGCAATTCTGGCTGGGACCAGCCAGTCCTGTATATCAGACGTCGGTGTTTCCTATCCATCTACTCTGAGAAGTAACACCGAAAAAGTAAAAGCCCTGGCATTATCTTGGTCAATTCATGAGATGACCATGTAGATTACTGTCGGAAATGGGCTTTTGAGTTGAGGAGAGTACCACAGATTTGAGTGGACCTGTCCAGTCAGTGCACGCAAGTGTCAGAAATTGTATAGATCAATTCATAAATTAAGGAGCACCACGACTTTTAATTGTGTGCCAAACTATTGTTCAGTAACTCACCCATATCCAACAAAAGAGAAGTCAGTCTTGGTGTTCAGCGTGAAGACCGTGAGGGAGAAGACCACAGCGAAGGTTAGCGTCAGCGCTTGCAGGACCACAGCAGTGTTGTAGTACGACACCACCACGCCCACTGAGTACGCCTGTACCACCGTCTGGAATAGCAGATGATTAAATTCAATGCCTATTGGAGAAAGGGTGTAATTAGACCGGCCACATAAAAACGTTATTCCGGATAACGATTCGGAATCAAATCCTGGCCACATGGAATTTCGAACGGAGAACTACTATACGTGTGATAGATTATTTTGTATGGATTTGCTGCTTTTGGAATTCCGCATCGTTATTCCGTTTCGGAATTCACGTATGTATATGGCCGGCCGTATAGTCATGCGAGCTATGCCTAGATCAACTTTGATGGTGTTGGTTAGGGCTAGGCTGGGGAGATAAGGCTCTGGACAAACTGAAGCGAAACCCGCGCAGGATGCGGGGCGAAATTAGCTAGCGTCGATAGTGTAAACTAACTTTTATGTAGGTGGCCAAACTGGCGCGAATAGTCGCGTGACTTCCTAATTATTCCAGCCCAGGTTCGTACGGGCGTTTTTTTACACGACGATTTTTATGGCGCACTGGACTTTCAACTCTCGGTGTTGAGCCGAGCATTGAGAATACAAAAGAGTGCATCTCAGCGCGTCAAAAACACTCACTTTTAGATTTTCAACTTTCGGCGCTAAGCAGTGCGTTGAAAATGCGCGATAAAAAATCGGCCGTAAAACAATCGACGCGCGCAGTCGCATCCTGCGTCCCGCGCGAGATTCACTTCAGTGTGACCAGACAGACCAGAGCTTTAATCGAATACCGTAGTATCATACACCTTGCATTTAAACCTAGGGAAGTTGCAGGTTGAAAATTCTCATTAATGTGTTTATTCATAGAAATAAGTATAGTCGCCATTTTCAATTTTAATACAGGAAGCTATAATACACTTTCTTTGTTACAAGCCATTTAGCTCAGGCGCCATTTACTTCTTTGTTACTTCAATAACATCACATTGGAGCGAAACTTGACTAAATATGCAGGTAAGATCTTGTACTTACAAAAGCAGCCAGCAGGTACAGGTTGGCCGGAGAGTCCTTTCTCTTAGCGATGAGTGCGAACAGCACGACCATGCTGAGTATAAACGCTATTATCACCATCCAATCACTGGAATAAAAAAATAAAAAAATGAATAAGTGTTTATTTACAGATATACATTTTGTACAAGAGACCTTTGCTAGACTGCAAAGCAAAGAAATGTCATGAATTGCATTCATTCATGACATCTTTTGTATGTATCTTTGTGTTGCGTATTGTATCTTAAATCATGTCCATGCCGGAGCAGACCCACCTAGCCCTCAAAAAAGGTTGTGGTCACGTTGGATTAGTAGTCATTCACGATCGAGACATTACATATCAAAACCATATTGGTATAAGTCCATAGACCATAATTATTTGCCCTGTCTCCTTTGTTAAGGTTATATGTTCGCACACAATGTGTGTCTGTGGGTCCTGCTTACATGCATCAGATGTGGGCATGCCCAAAGTGCCCGCAACAGTGGATCCGCGCTTGTCCATATCACAGAGCACGGAGACACATCAGCGGCCGCTGAATTTTCGATACTTTCCATAAGAACCAAACTTACACCGTTTTGTCACACTACGACACAAATAATGACTTATACGAAACTAAACTTTGAACTAACTAACTAGGCTTTGAATGGCGTCCGCTACATAAGGTTTCCGCTCAATGACCATTCAAGTAAGTACTGCCTTCTCTAGACGGCGCCGGCGCTGCGATTCTGTGCTATATGTGTCCATAACATAAATAAATAACATCTGCAGCACACAGGTCTTGAACTCTAGCCTAGAGTCTCTAGGTCATAATAAACATATTTAGCAGAAGTTGGTGATTAGTTGAAAGGATGCCACAACTGCATTTTTTTTAAACTCTTTATTTTTTAATGCAATCTGTCCTGGGACATTCAGCAATAGGTAGATGATGGTTCCTGATCTTGCATGGTATGAAGCCACTGCCTCATTTGATCAATACTACAGTTCATTCATGCTGGTTGTGAGTAAGTCTACTGGTGCCCTTTTCACTGCATTTATGCTCTTGAAATTATGTCCATATACCTTTATATAGCCTTAGCCACTAGGGGTAATTTACTATCCCTGTAGCATTTATAGTTAGGCTCGATTTTATACCAGACATAAAAAGATTGCCTAGTTAAGCAGGTAAGGAAAATAAGACAAGGAAATGTATTGAATGCACAAATTTCAATGGAGATGAGGAAAAAAATTTCTTTAAATATTGTTTAAATGTTTTTTCCACATAGTCATCCATTCCAATAACTAAGATGTTCTATTCCTTGGCTAGGAAGAAGTTATAAAAATAAACAATCTACTTACTTCTGATGTATGAAGAGCTTGACAGGCTCAACGAGATGGAATGTCGCAGCGATTGCAACGGTAGCCAGGAGTTGCACAGAGAGAAGACCATAGACTTTGCGCACGAAACCCAGACGGATCTCTTTCTCGGCATTGGCCACATTGTTGCGGTAGGAGAAATCATCCTGCAAATTAATTTAATATCATTCTAATTATGAAGCTGACAACTCTGTTGTACATTTTATTGATTGCATCATCATCTTCCTTTCAGCTGAAAGACGTTTATTGCTGGTCATAGATTGATTTATTGATTGTAGAAGTACTCTATTTAAATTATTATTGAGCTATGTTATACTAATTTGAATTGTGAAAGTTTGCAAACATGTTTGTTACCTAATTAAGCATGAATCAGTGCTAAATTGATTTGAATGAAATAATAAGAAATACAGATGGTTTAATCGAATATATTAAAAAAAGTAATGTTTGTTTGTTCATATTTTATGCGCTGCCATACCGAATATCTGATATCGATAAAAAATTGTCAACTTGTTAGCACTTGTGCCAAGGATAAAAAAGATTTAAAAAAAAACCTATGAAGTTGTGGACAGATGCTAGTATTCAATAAAGTTGTTTTTTAGAATTACTTGTTTAAGTTAGATATATCATAAGCTTCATTTTATTCTTAGTTATAACTTGTTTGTGTGCCTCTGTAGCACATGAGGTCAAGTTTAAAGATAAATTAGGTATTCAATACAATATGATTGCACTATGGTTGAGGAAAGTCCCCATTCACTTGTTTTATTATTGATGATAAAATCACTTGAATAATACATTTAATTTTATCATACAAAATACTTACAAAAGGCTTATTATAACTGTAAAATGATAATTCCAGAGTAAATAGTCATCATTTCTATAATGTAAACAGCTGCTGATTATACAAAATGGAGGTTTATTTCAGAGGAGAATTAGTGTTTTGTCCATGAATGTGTGTTTCTTTATCAAGTAGCCATTTCAGTATAATAATGGACTAATATAAAACAATATGCGAATTCACAGGAAAACACACGCATTTTGTAAAATGAGGCTTTATCTTATCAACGTCCTTAACATTGTACATAATCATGTGGAAATGAAACAATCAGAGATTATTTACGCCACCATAGAAAAATAAAACTTGTTTATGCTTCAAAATGAATAGGAAATTAGCACATGAATACATTCTAGAAACGTACATATTTGTAAAAGCGAGTTTAATGATTTGAGCACAATAATGTTGAAGGACAAACATTGAGGACAACATTCACTGTTTGCCATAACGTATAAAATTTATCATTTACCTTTATAGATTCCTTTCCACCTAACTCACAATCTTCCTGAGCGTACATTAGCGGTATTGAAGCCATTTTTTATGGTTTTTATTGCAGTATTTTATAGAATTTTATACAACTGTTAACAAATTATTATGGTTTTCCCTTACTTTACTTGTGTCGCAACTATGACGTTTTTGACGTTGCAGAGCTGTCATGTCAGGTGATTGATATTTGTTTTTGTAGTCTGAATATTGGGCTTTTCAGTTATATACTTTTTTTCCAACGTTCAGTGATCTCAAACCTCACAGCAAACATAAATGGAAATAGGTACCTACTTAAGTACATTCACACTTTACAGAAACACCTTAATTTTCATTCCTCTTTTTATTACCCACCCATCAATTATCATCTTAGTTGAGGCTGTGTAATTTCTGATATTTTATTTCCGTGTGCGTACCTAAATTAATTTCTAAAACTGTGATAGGGATATATTATATAATCACGCATTATTTTATTAGCCCAAAGAAAAATGTTACTGGTCATTAACTCGACAGCCAGTACCTAGTTGCCTTTGACTATACGCACGGAGAGAGTATATGAAAATGGGCCTTTCACTCAATCTCTTGCTCTCAACACTTCTACGCCAAAACATAACAAACGACAATACCTACCTAAACTACCTCAAATTCCGCAAATCTTAGAGGTTATTCAAGTTACATTCGAATAACCTCCAAGATTATTGCTCTAACATTGTAAAAGCTACAAGTAACCTAGGCAGCAGTAAATGTGCAATAAAACGGAATCGAGTTAACTGCGGAGCGACTGTCGGAGTCTGCTTGCTCCGCCACACTAAATCAAGTTTCAAATGAGAAACTTATTTATCTGAGCCAATGGAATCACTACGGATGAACTTCTCCGGGGAAAGCTATTTGCTTTTCTAATACAATCCTTTTGTGCCTATTTTTTTTTTCATATTTTGCTAGGAACAGGGTCGATAAGCCAGGTTGTGAAGTTATTGGCATAGGTAGCTAGGTACCTACTGCGTTTCGGGCCAGGGTTCGATTCTGGCAAGATGTCGTCTTAACTTGTGCAAGTGATTACGTAGGAACACATCCCAATACAGTATTCAAATCCTTGCTTATTTAACATTGTCCAGCAAAAAAACGATGATTGAAAAATCGGACCGTTCGCTCGGTCCAGAAAACTGGAGAATCCTGACTTGGATGGTTTATGCTGATAGCTATTGTAATTTTACCTACAAAGAGAATACAAGAGCGAGCTTAAAATTGGAGCACCCTGAGTCGGGTAGATTAGATTTTCCATGTGATATTACTAAATGAATGCAAGAGCTTGAGAATTAGACTGCGGCTGTAGCTTGAAGACTGAGGTGAAATTATTTGCCAAAAGCCGTTAAAGATTTGCAGAAAAAGATCAGTCTTGCAGTACACAGGTATCGATTCACTTGGCCGGCCATTACATTAAGTGGCTGTAAAAGTTTACTGTCATCGGCAGCGCGGGAAAGGTCGAGCGGTAATTACTGCTTTTATAGTAACTGCTTGCCAGTGCATTAGCGGTTCTTAGGGTTGCCAGAGGTGAATTTAGAAATGATTAGATCTGTGTTTACTTTACTCCTTTGAGCCAAATGAATGAGGATAGGATGCTCTCTTAGCATTTTATTCAGCCTTTACGTGATTAGGTCAGCCATAAAGAGTCAGTCAAGGCTAGCCACCAGCCACTAGAAGATTGTATCTTATAGGTTCGAGTCGTGGACACCATCCCAGAAGAAGATCGTAGTCCATACGTTAACTACAGGAAAACAAAGTGTCAATTATAATTCTCAAGAACTTTTTTTTTGTATATCTACTCTTAGCATAACTTCACGCTTGTAATCTTCGATGGGTTAAGCAGAGGCGTACCTATTGTACATCCACTTTTGGCCTGTTCAAGTCCCATGTTGTAGGGGGTGAGCCTGTGGCCATCAACCCGGCACAAATTCAGACTCCATGCTGCTGCTGAGAAATTCCTAATGGAAAAATCCAATAACATTTTACCCGTTTTTTTTTTGCTGATCCTGGTTTATGGTTTGATAAATCACTGTGGTGGTTTGGTGTCATCTATACTTAATATACTTTTTCTATTAGACCAATGTTGAAATCGCAAAAAAAAAATCTGCTGTTCCATAAATTTTGTCGATTTAAGTGCACACAAATGTATGGAACAGCTGATTTTTTTTTTGCAACTTCAATGTTGGTCCCATAGAAAAAGTATATTATAGATGACACCAAACCACTAGTTTCAAGGATAACGGTGTCTACCCTAACACCCTGTATAAGTAAGGGTATTCTTTGAACACCGCATTGCCAAACCCCTAGGTGCTATTTAAACTGATGAAAACCCTTTTTGTTCACCGAGATAACAACATAATATACCTACTAGTCTTATTTACGATTCTTATTCTTTTATTTTTTCGGAGGAGCTTGTGGCTAAGGTTAAACTGTGCTAGCCGGGGTTGATCCGTAGATGGGTGACCATCTTTATCTACCGAGACTTCTCTCGTTGATTTTTGACAGTCGTTACGGGTCGTCAGAAGCCCGAAAGTTCTTAAACAGTCATAAAAAACCCTGTAAGAAATCGACATGTGTTTCACCTCGCAACGAGTCATCCTCATCGAGCGCTCTGCGAGAGCCCTCGGTGTGGCAACACGTCGTGTTCTGGTTTGCAATTGGTCAGTCGTCATCCTGAGGATGCCTCTTTGAGAGGTGAAGCATGTGTCGATTTCTTATAGGGTTTTTTATGACTCTTGAAGAATAGCTAAGCGGAATAGGTTACTAAATATATCTACGTCTATTTTATTTTATTATGGATTTCCGTAAAGTCACGCCTGAATCAATTTATTAACCCGTAACCTACATAAAGAAAAACTATGAAAAACACACGGAAATTATTCACCCATTAAAAAAAAACCGGCCAAGTGCGAGTCGGACTCGCGCACGAAGGGTTTCGTACCATTGTCTATAAAAACGGCAAAAAAATCACGTTTGTAGTATGGGAGCTCCCATACAACAAACGTGATTTTTTTGTTAAATATTATTATAAATATTTTAAACATTTATTTTATTCTGTTTTTTAGTATTTGTTGTTATAGCGGCAACAGAAATACATCATCATCATCATCTGTGAAAATTTCAACTGTCTTACTATCACGGTTCATGAGATACAGCCTGGTGACAGACGGACAGACAGACAGACAGCGGAGTCTTAGTAATAGGGTCCCGTTTTACCCTTTGGGTACGGAACCCTAAAAACGAACGATTAAGCCATAATACTTAATCATGAACTGCATACCAGATTTGTTAACAAACACCGTCCTACATACGACTGAGTTCGTAGAAATGAATATTAGTGTCCGACATTTAAGTGGACCACGACCTCGCAGGTGGACTTCCGTAAATCGTACGCTCAGTAATTTGGACACAACGTTGGCACCCCAAGTTATAAACGGTATGGTAGGTAATTGTTTTCAGTTTATTGCTTTACCTTACAATGGAAACTGTTAGCGGAAATACAGCATTATGTTAGGCCAAAAACTTTTATTGCTAACTGTTATATTAACCCGAACGTTAGACATAAATGCGAAGTAAGTACTAAAATCTTTTTATTTCAACGATTCGAAGTTCAACGTTTTCACAACTTAGGATTGTTCTTTAGGCTGTGGGATGGGCGAAGACAGAACCTATACAGCATGAGATCCAGAGATATCCTAAAATAAAACATCACGAGAATCTTATTTGGCAGAAGTTTAACCGGACGAGTGCGAGTCGGACTCGCGCACGAAGGGTTCCGTACCATTATCTACAAAACGAGCAAAAACATCACGTTTGTTGTATGGGAGCCCCCTTAAATATTTATTTTTAACCCCCGACTGAAAAAGAGGGGTGTTATAAGTTTAACGTGTGTATCTGTGTATCTGTGTGTCTGTCTGTTCCATCGTAGCTGCCAAACCGCTGAACCGATTTTGTTTTTTTTTGTTTTGTTTGAAAGGTGACTTGATCGAGAGTGTTCTTAGCTATTATTCAAGAAAATCGGTTCAGCCGTTTGAAGATTATCAGCTCTTTTCTAGTTGATGAATGGATGTGAGCATCTTTCAAAGGTCTAATCGATTGGAAATGTAGAATTCTGTTACTTCAATGATATTAGAAGAATATAGTAACCTTTAACTGATGCTGCAGCATCACCTGGATGCAGGATACCCAACTCCCTCACCAACTTACAGCAGAGGTATCGTGTTTGGGCTCATTGGAAAGGTCTCAAAAAATAGGTTATGGATGGTGATCAGGGTCTGATGATGGAGTAGGAAAGAGAAATGAGACTAAATTAGAAACTAGCTTCACTGTGGCAAAAGTACGCACAGCTACGCAGATATCGGCGAGCCGCGGGTTGATTATAGCGTTTCTACTAGTAATATAATATGAAATTTAAAAAGCTGGAAATAAAAGTTAAATTAAAAATTTAAAAAACCCCCGACAAAAATAAAGCATTTAAAAAGTAAAAAAATTATATGTATTTGCCCTTTAAGTTTAAAATAAAAGTTGTAGGTAATATTTTGATCCAAGCGTCGTCGCGTCGTGGGACGGCTAATGGAAACGCCAACATACACTAGGAATAATGAATATATACTATTGTAGAAAGGATAGCTGCTGTTAATTTCCTATTTTCATGAGCCATCCCCCGACGCGACGACGCTTGGATCAAAATATTACCTACAACTTTTATATTAAACTTAAAGGGTCAATACATATTATTTTTTTACTTTTTAAATGCTTTGTTTTTGTCGGGGGTTTTTTAAATTTTAAATTTATATTCAGTTTTTTTATATTTGTTGTTATAGCGGCAACAGAAATACATCATCTGCGAAAATTTCAACTATCTAACTATCATGGTTCATGAGATACAGCCTGGTGACAGACGGACAGACAGACAACGGAGTCTTAGTAATAAGGTCCCGTTTTACCCTTTGGGTACGGAACCCTAAAAACATGTAGTGTATTTTTCTATTTAGTAAACATTGCATTTAACTTTCCCCTGATACGGAAAATGCGTATAAAAAATGTTAAAACCTCAATTTATTTCTAATTTCCTTTTATTTTCTAATTAACATGCATTTGAACCTTGTAATACCTCTCCCGCTTTTTCCTTAAGACGTTGGTACCGTAGCTTGGGTACCTCGGGTCCCATTCTCGGGGACTTGCTTTCAAGAAATTTAATTAGAATTCTCACGAAAATTTCCCCCATAAAGATGTTCCAGATAAAAGACTGGGATAGGGAGGGAGGTATTATTAAAAAACTGTTCTGTATACAGGGAGGTATGGGTTTTGTCGAGTGATTGGAGAACAGGGTAACTAAAATCTTCCACTATTGTTTACCACCGTACTACGCATTTACCCCGCACTAGGTAATTACGGGGTATTTGCGTAACACACTAACAGTAGCAATGGCTTTCATTTTGACAGTTCAACAACATTTATTGCGTCAATTACGTTGTTGAGCAGACAACATTTTTCGAACATAAGAAGCAATGGATTAGCAATATCCTTCATAATCATTTAGATTGTGATTGAAAGTGTGTTACGCAATTAGAGTGCTGTCTATTTTTGTAATAAAAGTTTTGTTCACACATTCATAATTATCTGCATAAGATCAATTAGACCTGAGGCCCTAGACAAAGTGACATTCTATCAGCGATAACGATGATGGACAAGGCAAAAATGTCGAAGCTATCGAAAAGCTTAATGTCAATCCTGTTGAAAATCGTTGTAGAAATACGAAACGCTTTGGAAGCGATTGTCACTTGTCTAGGCCCTCGCTATTTTTCTTCTAAAACCTTTATACCTAGATTTACGTCAAGCTGATTGGTGTCATGTAGGTATGACTATTCTGCATAAAGCATAGTTTTTTTTTTTTAAGATGAGGACTTGACCTTTACGTGACCAGGTCAGCAGGCTTTATAAGACCACAAACAGAGAACAATAACACAAATTAATGATTAAATAACCTCTTTAAATTCACAACCACAATACGAGTTCACTTAATTGAAATAATTGTCGGACGACCGCAGAATATGGGCCAATGGAGAGACAGAACCGTCCGATTTATCAGTAATTGAAAACGTTCCGATTTTGCGCCGAAACGACAGATATAAGAACAAATCCATTTTTAATGGCTATGGCGTCGCAGCCTAATGGATCAGGTGGCTGGTTTATGTTCCTTTCTTTTTATGGTTGCATTCGGCTTCTTTTTACCGACTACGGCGAAGTAAAAAGGAGGGTTATGATTTTAACCAGTATGTATGTATGTTCATCTGTTCCCTCATATCTTCTAAACTACTCATCATGATTTGACAAATGAGGTATCGTTGAAAGCATCTTGATTGTACGCTGGTTATAGGCTATGTGGCGTCACATTGAATGCAATATGGCGCCCCCTAGAGGTAAAAAGTCATGAACGAAAAAAAATAAAAATTACTTTGGCGTGTTCGTTACCACATTAAAAGGCAAAAAATACAACCCCATTTTTTTAAAATAAAAATAGAAGTTATAAAAAATTACGACAAAAAGTCCTAAAAATATATAAACAAGACATCACCGACAGACAAAATAAAAATCCAGTCACTTATAAATATAGCATAAATCGAATAGATTACGTGAGACTCCGGATTTTATTTTTTGTCTGTATATATAGCATGAACCCATTAGCGTATCGAAATTTGTTATAATTTTCGCGGTGGTAAATGCAATTCGGTTCGCATTGCGGCACTCTTGAACATTATGCAGATCACAGCGGGCTATACTATACCGTCACTACCTGCTGCCCTAGTATTTATTCCTCACTCTTATTCAAATAATATGTGGGTTAGTATTAAATATAAATAAATAGATTCTAAAATAAAATCATACTCTTTGCTGGGAGTGAACCCCGAAATACAAGTTTCATCAAAGGTTGCTCACTGATAATTTTCAGGAGAATAAGACAAACAGCATCTTGTTCTGCAAATTTCGAGCAGAAATTAACCGAATGGTTATGGAATTATCGTCTCGAAGCATCAATGTCATCAGGTTATTGGGAATATTTTCTGGAAGGCTGATTGTGGTTCTCGCTGTAACTTTATAATGTTAGTGTCTGATGAACACAAAAATACTGATCTACAAAGCTTTGCGTCAGTCACATTTAATACAACATAATGAGGGGTATGAACAACAGAAATAATACAAATAAAACAAAAACAGAAAACGAAAAAAAGAAGGAAAAATTCTATCATAAATTATGAGACTAAATGATAATTTGTCAAGTATTGCAACTACGATTTTTCCTTGTTTGGAACTATAGTACCATATTTTATTTCTCAGTCATCTTTATTAATCACAACCTTTTCTATCATGAATCTAATACAATGCTCAAAAACAATAAAGCAGATACTACTAATAGCTACTAGAAGGCGCAAAAACATAAATGAAGCTACAAATTCGTTTCGACTAGATCAATTTTATGGAGAAATGAGAGGAGGTACTTGAAATCCCATGGGTCTGTACTCTATCGGTTCATTGTCGATGAGAATCGACGCTCCACATTTTATATAGACACGTGATTAGTTTTAGATTGAAACTTTTAGTAATATTTCCTGCTTGTTCTTTTTTTAAATTAATATTACAAAGTAAAAAAAAAATGGTAAGCAGCAGTATAAATAGCTAATCCATACTAATATATTATAAATTCGAAAGTAACTCTGTCTGTTTGTATGTTACCTTTTAACGCCTAAACTACTGAACGGATTTCGACAATAGATGGCATCCTGGGGAAGATAGTGCTATATATGTTATGGACCAAGTAATAAATACGGGCATTTTTCATAATGCCCGCGCATTATGAATAATGACAAGCTACTTAGGGCAAAATAATTAATTATAATTTGAACTTCCTTATTTATCATTATCACATTGCCTCGTCATTATAAATATTGCCGTGTGGTCTTTGGGCAATCTATTAGTACACAGGTATTTAATTATGGTAAAGTCATCATAGGTCAGCAGAGTGTCTATGAACGGAAATATTTTATTTGTTTTTAAATATTGATTTTACGTTTGAAATCAAAATAATAGTAATAAAACCTGGTTATAATTGTGCTGTCCCATAGGTGACGAGCATAATAAAAATGCCCTGTCGATTTGCTTATTTCAATAGTTGTTATCATACTGCCCTCTCATATTGGGCATTTAAACCATAACATATACATATTATGAAGCCTTTCGTTGGTGGAGGTCATACGACCACTAAAGAATTTTCATATCTTCCAAAACAAAATCAATTAACAACCGCAGTGCGATTTTTTTTAAATAAGATTTAGGAATATCACGAACTGATCGGAATCAATTTCATTTCGCTCGCTCTATTATTTGAAATGTCAAGCAGAATAAATCGGATTACCGTTTAAGACTTTGACAGTAGTAGGAGAAAGTTTAATCTCCGCTCTCTTCTAAAGGCTAAGTAGATTTTGAGGCTTAAGTAAGAGGGACTTAAATGTCAGGATATGTCTGTAATTAATATTTAATCTGTAAGCCGCGCCGGTGTTGCCAGCGTCTGTAATATCTTTCTTCTTTTCGACTGTACCGTTTTTAAAGGTTGCCATTTCTATTACGGTGAAAGGTCAGAAATTTGCATATATATATTGCAGTGATCGCAGAAAGTTAGTATTACATAACAAGATGCTACTGCCGATATCTTTATAGATATGATCTTTTAGTCGCCTTTTACGGCCTCCAGTCTGCCTAGCCTTTTCCCAACTATGTTGGGGTCGGCTTCCAGGCTAACCGGATGCAGCTGAATACTAGTATTTTACATGGAGCGACTGCCTATCTGATTGGTAAGACAGGTTGTCAGACTTTCGGGCTTCTGACGACCCGTAACGACTGTCAATGATCCACGAATGGCAGCCGGGACCAACCAACGGTTTAACGTGCTTTCCGAGAGACGGAGAGTCTCAGTATGTAAAGATGGTCACCTGGACGGATCGACCCTTGAAGCTGTTATTACTTAGCCACGAGCACCTCGAGCGTTTACGGCCTTCGTGTTAAACAAAAGAGTCGTTCATAATTAATCATAATCGTCATTTTGTCATCGCTAAAACCTTCACGTTCAATAATCCAAGAAGTTTGTCTTTCTCCGTTTCACCAAGATTTTCCTTCTCTTATCTTTTCTCACTACGTATCACGAATAGTGTATGGTCTGTTCCAAAAGTATTTTATAAAAGTGGAAACAAACCCTTCACATTAACTTCACACTTACGCAATCACTCACTAAAGGGAAAAAGTAACACATTCATCAATGTATTTAGAAGGTTTCAACTTTACAACTCACCACTTTTTCTAACTTTTATTGTTTGAATAGTATTATTAAATTACAATACCGAGCGCTGGACGCAAAGTACTTTGCGTCCAGCGCTCGGTGTGGTAACACGTCGCGTTCTGGTTTGCAATTGGTCAATCGTCATCCTGAGGATGCCTCGTTGAGAGGTGAAACACGTGTCGATTTCTTACAGGGTTTTTTAGGACTCTTGAAGAATAGTCAAGCGGAATTGGTTACTAAATATATCTACGTCTATTGTATTTTATAATGGATTTCCGCAAAGTCACGCCTGAATCAAATAACTATATTATTAAATTGTAATTGAAAATCCGTGACGAAAATTGAGCTTATAAATTAACCTCAATAATATCGTATGAAAAACATTTTTAAGGTAATTTAAAATAAAAACTTTGGGTTAAAATTATATTGTTCAAAAAACAAATCAAAACCCTCAATTTGCCATCTATAAATTGGCATCCACAGGTATGTTTTCTGTTCCATATGTTTACATTTTCATGAAATACTTTTGAAACTGACTATGTTCATGTTGTAACTGACGGACAGTTGTATATAATATATGTCAGGCAGTGGACAGTTGGCTAGCCTGATTGATAGGCAGTTACGACCGCGTTTGATGCGGTCTGTCGCTATAATTTAGGCGCAAATCAATCAATTACGGTTGTGGCAAAAGCACTAGTTGACAGCCGTGCGGTCGACGCTCGCTGCCAGTCGGTTTGGGCTGAAGCTGTGCTGGTCAGGGGTTTAATATAATTTTCTATTAACGTTCATTACAATGGAAAAGTGAATAATGCTAAACAAGCTTAAGCGTTGGACTCTCAATAGAAAAAAAAAATGGTACCGGACACTTTTTTAAACACTATCAAGATCTAACCCAGGTTGTCAAAGCTTACGGGAAAGTCCGAAAGCGATACCGGGACCTTGGCAAAAGGCAACTAAAGGAACACGGGTGGGTTTTAGTCAGTAAAAGTCTGACACACCCTTCCGCTCCGCCCAGAGCGGGAGAAGTCATTTGATGATTTCCCACCATCAAAAAAAAAAAAAGGTTGTCAAAGCTGTTATGATTGGATAAAAAAAAACTTAGAATAAAACAAGCAATGATTGGTTTGCGGCTTTCACAATCACATTTGAAGAATGACATAGTCATATTATAAAGATATTGGTGGACCACTAGATAAAATGCTGCACGAATCGGCGACGTCATGACTGAAAAAAAAAACACAATCTCCATCCCTTACATTTCCCCTGTATCATAATATAAATCATCATTATTTTAACTAAAACGCTGACTGCGTTGAATAAAAAGTGGAAGAAACCTCACCAATAGCCTGGGGCTGATTCAGTGAGCGTCCAACATGAGCTGAACTTGTACGGGGGATGGGGGATCCCCCGTACAAAGCGCCAATTGAAAGCCCGACAGCGTACCTAATGAAATAGCTGAGTTCAGAATAAATTGGACGACCCATTCACGTGGAAAACGGTTGCGATTCAATTTGATTTCGAAATAGAATTGTTTCATTCTCGTTAGTCGATAAATGCATATCTGTAATTATATGGAATCTGGAATATTTATATGATGGCTCTGTTGTTGTTGTGTCGTAAGAGGGGAGGTTTAAATGCAGTTTATGTTAAATAGGTACTTGCAGTAATTAAGGCTGTGTGTGGTCCATGTTAAAAAAAATTTATAAGCCTGTTTCTTCATGTGGAGATCTTAAAACCTGTGAGGGAACATACTATCTTAAAAGTTATGAGAAGTAACATATTTGTGTGATTGGTAAGTTGGTTGGTGGTTGTTGGTTGGTGGGATATAAACCTCCAACTGTCATTAACAAGACACAATAGAATTTTAATTGTTATCGGCCTTTAGAATACCGATCGACCGTTGAGCGGATGGGAGACCTGTCACCTGTCACCTGTGGGTCTAAACCGTCCACATTAGCAATTCCTCTAAAAGGAATTCATTTTCTGAATCCCAGCTGTCAATAGCAATTCCTCTAATTTGACTTAAAATAAATTCATAATTTATGGACTATTTTACGAATCTCCATAGAAAACTGTCAAACAGATGAATTATTTCGTAAGTTGAATTACACGCAGATCCTATTATGAACTGTCAGTTTGTGACATTTTTCGATGAATCATAATATTTTCATATGATTCTCCTAAAGTGACCGTTTTAAGCCCCCTGACTTGTTGTTTTCTTTAGAGCGTTACTTAGTTTCTGAGAGGCTGGTCACCTGAAGACACAGAACAGATAAAGCCTCATGCATGTGTATGTAATTTTATCGGTGCTATTAACATAAGAATATAGCTATTACAGCTGGGTCTGCTTCCAGTCTTGCAAGATGCAGCTAAATACCAGTATTTTACATGGAGCAATTGTACCCCTTGATAAGACTGGCACATTAGTGCATCTTCATAAGGTCACTTATGCAAAGAAGTTTATGTACTAGGTCGGTACTACCAATGTCCATACATAACTACATAATCTATGATAGAATCCCATACAAAAGCACAGGTGTAGTTTAATTGAAATGAAAGAGATAATGAATTGCTCGGGGAACTCGGCGGGAGTAAAGAGTATTAAATATTTTCATTTCGCCCGACCGTATAGTTTTGCATGGAGTATTTTTTAATTAAACGTACTAGTTATGTGATTGTGTTGTCGATGGATACCACGAAATTAATTGTAAGGGATGTCAATGATTATATCGACTAAAATAGATATCACTAAATATTTTTCATTTTCATTTCATTAATTGAAAAGAGAATGTTGAGGGGGACAAAAAAACAAACGAAAAAAATACGTCCGTTTGTCACCGCTTCCTAATGTTTGAGAAAACACTGATATCTAAACTCAAGCATAAAATGAAAGTAAAATATCTATACGCTTAGCTTATCTTGTAGTCTGACGTAGGCAAAACGTGTAAACTAAAAATTTACTCAGAAAACAAAGTAATTAAATTATTTTTATAAAACATAACGGATTCTATTTATAAAACATAACGTCGTACAGAATTAGAACAGTTCGATAACATTTTGTAATTGACATCATTCATCGCTCATCATGCAGTGTTAATCTTCAAATTAATTAATACAAGGTACACTAATTAATTATCTCCACCTGACGTATCGTTATCAGCATTGTGCAGGCAAGGGTGACATTTCAATTAATAATAGTGTACACTGTGAATTGTAATAGCATCACATTTTTTATCCTCCGATGAATTTCTAATGATAAATAGCCTTTACGATGTGGTCATCCTATTAGTGAGTCAGCAGCTTCAATATCATCAGGATTGATAAAGAAGATAAAAGAGTGTCCGTGGAGTTTCTTGCCCGTTCTTCTCCATAGGTACCTACTACGCTTTGGAATGGGCAACTAGCTTCATACTTCTGACAATTCAAAAGTGCCTGTAAATAGTTTTATTGGAATGAATGCTTTGAGTTTGATTGTGTCGGAAAATAGCAGTACGTCGTGGACGTGGTACGAGTCGGTACACATCGGTGACATCATCCTTCATCAGCATCAGCCTATTTTATATGGCAATATGCTCGCCCCTATTACATAAACATAAGTTACTGACGAAATTTGGGTGTACTATAGATACACGGTTTTTTTTTTGAGTGTGTGAAATCATCAAATTACTTCTACCGCTCTGGGCGGAGCGGGAGGGCGTGTCAGACTTTTACTGACTAAAACCCACCCGTGTTCCTTCAGTTGCCTGCTTTCGAACTTTCCCGCAACCCTTGGCAGATAGATACACGGCTGCCTTACCCTTCGGGGAATACTAATAATTATGGAAACAAAAAAAAACAAAGTACTATACTTGCGATACGCTCCTGATTCGCACGGTTTAATACTTGACTAGACATCGAGATTTCTTAGATAAGTAAACTTAATATTAACGTATTATACACATAAACGTTCCGGAATAAATTCTCTAAACGATGGTGAAAACCTCATCGAAATCTGTTGCGTGGTTTAGAAGAACAACACGGACATACAGACTAACATGAAAAGCGACTTTAATTTGTAATATGTCATATAGATGAAGTTTTAAAGCACATGGCTAAAAAGTCATATACAAAAAACCCAGAATCGCCAGCAACGAAATGTATAAAAATGGTTTCACTATAGTAAACCCATTACATTTTCAAAAAATCTGCCTCCTAAACCATATAGTATAGAAGTTATAATACTGTATGAGAATCATACTTCAATTGATTTTTCTTAACTTTTATTTTATCACTATCACTTTATTATGATTGATAGTATATTAAAATAATGTAAAAAGTATACCCTTTAATACATGGTTGGTTTACATGCACAATTAGACGCGGTAGGTGGCGCCTAGCTGGAGCAGGTAGTTTCTCTCACTCTTGCTTTTACCATCAAACTCGTTCTATCCTTTTCTTTACACATTCATCAGACTGATAAAAATGTTATGTTAGTCATTATTGTTCGTGGTGTATAGTAACGACAATAGATCACGATGTTTGATGTGTACATAATTATTATTTCATAATTATATGATTTTTTCGCTGAATTAACATTCTACGAATAAATGCTTCTCTATAATACTTCGTAATAACAACATTTTTATATTTACGGACCCCAAAGAATTCTTAGATCACGGCTACAATAGATTTTTTATTGTTCATTGATCATAAAATATCTAGAATACCACGTCATTTTTGCAGAATATTATAATGTGTTTTTGATGTACAGAATATTATGCTTATAAAAACGGCGCATATGAAATTTCTGGCTATTATGTTTTTTTTTTGCCATCTCTTTTAGTCGCATGTTTATTAAGGCATTGCGGACGTAACGGCTTGGTTGCAGATGTTTGAACTCTATACCCTAAAGATCGCAGTCTAATTAAATTTTGGTAACCTAGTTCTAGTAACTTTGAACTTTTGTTACTTTTTGTTTTTAAGAATGTTTTTAACGGTACTTTATAATAAACTTCTCGCATATTTAGCTTACTTTGTGTCATAATGTAATTCAAATATTTGTAATTCCAGTACGCGTAGAATGACCCCCGTAGAAACGGGTTTTGTCGAAAAAATAATCAATAATGTAAATAATAAGTACCTATTGAAAATGAAATATAGGATAATTATTATTTATTCCGATTAATTATTATTTATTTCTTAGCAGCACCCCGGAGTCTGCATTTGTGGAGATGTGATGATGTAAGTGATATTTTCAAATGGAGAACCTACAGCGATACCGAAACCAACACATTCCAGAGGTCCTAGACAAGTGACAATCGCTTCGAAAGCGTTTCGTATTTCTACAACGACTTTCAACAGGATTGACATAAGCTTTTCGATATCTTATGTCAGTTCTTTATATTTTTTACTTTTCCATCATCGTTATCGCTGGTAGAATGTCACTTTGTCTAGGGCCTCTGGTCCGATACCGATACCAATTACCATGACGACCCCATCACTAGAACCTTTTGAATCTGGTAAAAAGCAGATTGGATTGCTATTTGTGTTCACCGTCGCTTTGTGCCTTTTGTGCTCGTTTTCATTGAATTCCTATTATTATGCGCATTTGTGCAGCTCAGAAATATCATGTTTATTAATTAATTTCATTGCTCTGTGAGAGTTCGGGCACAAAGGAATAGTTCAGGTGGAATGCAGATGAATGTTGTCGTGGAATCTCGTTGTTATGCCACTATCCTATTTGATTTAGAGGATTTACGTTATGTGAGTTTGTAAGCTAGTGCATTGAATGCAATACAAAACATGTTTTATTGTTTAGGGTTATGAGGAACAGGGTGTAAAGTTTACTCATCCACCATAGAAAAGGGAGGATCCTCCGACCAGACGGGTGTTGTGTCTGGCGGGCAACTGCCCAACGATTGATGTTGGATTCTTGTATACAATGTCTACTGCTCGGTAAACTTTAATTGCGCGATGCAGGATTTTGTGTGACGTCAGGATTTATGTGACGTCAGGATTTTTGTGTGACGTCAGGTCTTTGACGCGTAGTTCGCATGTGGCGATGTAGATGCCGCTACAAGTTTGTTATTTATACACACAAAATACTTAATAGAGACAAATACATAAAGCAAGACATGCACAAGGGTGCTGCATATTTCATTAGAAATTTCTTGCAGCAGATTTGAGACAAGAGAGTTGGATGAGAGACGGAGACACAGTGTGTACAGGTAGGCAATTAAAGAAAAAAATATTATTTCTTCATTTCTCAAAATAACCCATATTTTGTTTTTTTTTTACCTTAAACAAAACTATATAGGCCTCTTCACAACATAAAACCATTATTTCCATATATTTACACGAAACACAATTTGTAGACAAAACGTAACACTCTCATAAAAACAGTTCAACCGTCTGTCGTAGCAAAGTGCTACGTATATGCTACGCCGTAGCGGGCGCTACGAGCTACGACGTAGCATAGTGCAGTCATAAACTTTATTACCCAGATTTTTATGTGAAATGTTATTAAATGCCGCTATTTTGAAAATATTAAAGTGAATTTCTCGTGAATTTCGTTAGTAATTTGTTTGTGAAATATCACCGTGGTGGCCCGTAAATGTTCAACGGTCAGTATGGATAAAGAATTCTACGATAAAAGCCGCAAACGGTATACTATACTGAAAGATTTCAATGATATGCAAACTTAAGGGATATTTGTGTAATTTATTATGCTAGCTGTATGCTACTGTTTTCATCATATAGACCAAAATATTTTGAATCAGGGGGACTGTGATTCTATAAGACCTCATTCTGAACTTCGAATCCGCTGTGAGATTCTTGATTGGCATTCTAAAAACTCGGTTGATACACTAGCGCTACCCTTGCGAGCGTGTCAGCGAGTTGAATTACATAAATTGACCGTGAGACTTTGACAGATAAAGTATGAGATGACGTAAGAAGTGGCATTCAGTAAGGTAATTCCCCCGTCACTTCGACGCTCACTTCGCACTCGAACCCGATTCAAAATTCGAAGTGAGAGTGAATAGCGATGTGAGATGCGAGTTGTTGTTTGAATAGTAATAGTAGTATAGATGTGTGAGTGGAAACCCGGGAGGGTACGCCCTAGAAGGACAAATAGTGAACTTATTAGTGATGTATTTCAGAAAGGTAAGATGCGCAGTATTCGCAACTGGTGTGCGTGTACGACATGTACTCTAATTGCGTAATTCACGATTAATCAGAATTGGAATCGGTTTGAAAAAATTGCTGTTCAACAACGTAACTTATTATGAAGTATTAGACATTTGTTTCGATTCCAATTATTCTGATTGATCGTATACAGGGTGTAAGCGACAGTCCTCCGCAAATTAACCGGGGGCATTCAGCTCCTCATTTTGAATCATATTCCACCGGAAAATGTCTCAGGAAATTTTTAATTTTTTTATCGTTTTTTCAGTTACTATTCCTTTATTTCAATGTAAAATTACATTATCGATACGCGGCACTCCATTTATGTAAATAAAACAGCTAAAATAAGATAAAAACAGCAATGGATGTTAAAATACTCGAGCGCGCACCCCCCGACATCGACACGGGGACTGGGGCTACGTGGGTTTTGCCACGGTAACGATACATTGCGCGTGATAATAATACAAATCAAGTTTATTAGATTCCCATAATGTTCCTGAAATAATTTAATGTACCGGTCGTCTTAGGTCCGTATTACAGAACGTTCCTCAAGTCCAGTTTGATCTGCAATCAGCTGATCACTGTTTGAGTATAGAATCAGTACTTGAGCATCGGTCTTATTCCAGAACCGTAATCAATCTATACTCAGCTGAATCGAGACTCAAATCGAGCCTCAAGCAGAGATGTGTATTGTCTATGCATCAGCCTGTTTTCGTTTACGATTTATTATAATAACCGACTTTGATACGATCTTCACTGGATTAGAAATATTAAAATACACCATAGAAGCCCAGTTATTTAGGAAATCAGCGTTATGATGTCATTCCTGAATAGTAAAATGCCCCATTTATTGAAGTAAAGCTCTTTGAAGTGAAGTATAGTATTTTTGTAAGCAAATTTGTCAAGCTTAAAATACTTGTATTTGTGGCCTTAATTAAATAAGTAGGTAAGCTATTTAAAATGTCAGTATGTCCAAGCATCAGCGTGAAAAACATTAGTTTGTTTTATGTTTGTTGTTTGTCAACTTTAATTATTTGTTTAGCTGATTTTATTCATATTACTTAACACTTTTAAAATGGCAGGACGGAAGAAAAATTTTAGTAGGTACTTTGGAAAAAAAACCTACTAATAGATATTTCTCTTCAAATATATCCATTTTAATTATGATTTTGATAGTAGGTACCTAATATTTAAAAATATCAACAGAACTCGACAACAAACTATTTGAACAGAAGAAATATTGACAATTTGTCATGACAGTCTATGCTCAAGCGCGGTCTCGACCACACTTGGGTGATTACAGATTTGATCGTTGCTTGGGTTCGATTGAGTAACTGAGTAACGATCTAAAATAAAGCCAAACTCAGTTGAACTAAGATCAATGAATCTATGCTTGAGGAACGTTCTAAAATTAAAAGCGGACTTAAAACTAGTTTTAAACAGAGATCAATACTTGAGTTACCTTCTGTAATACGGACCTTAGTATGATATGCTGAATTCATCCCATCAGTCTGTGGAGGGCTGTCCCTTACACCCTGTATTACATAATTAGGGTGCAGGTGCGTATGAACGTAAACGAAGCAAAAGGAGGAGTATGTAAGTATCGTAGTAGTAGCGTTCTGTAGTTTCTGCCTACCCCCATGGGAAGAAGGCGTGAGTTTATGTATGTATGACAAACATACCCCTTAGCTCATACATCCCTATCAATAATTTATTTTGAATTTCTCCGCTGAAGTCAAAAGGGGTTTGAAGTTTGTAGGCGAACGAAGTCGCGGGGTAGAGTTTGTCCCTAAAAAATTAATGATGTTTATGAATAACAGGGATTACCCCTAAACAATGTGTTAAAACAACTCCGATCCGAAACGGGCATACAGGTATTGCAATATGCCAATAATTAATAAAAGTCTTGCAATCATTCTGCCTAGCCTTTTCCCAGCTATATTGGGGTCGGCTTCCAGTCTAACCAGATGCAGCTGAATACCAGTATTTTATATGGAGCGACTGCCTATCTGAGCTCCACAACCCAGTAACTGGGTAATACGATACTCCTTGGCAAGACTGGTTGTCAGACTTTCAGGCTTCTGACGACCCGTAACGTCTGTCAAAGATCCACAAATGACAGCCGGGACCAACGGCTTAACGTGCTTTCCGACACACGGAGGAGTCTAGGTATGTAAATATGGTCACCCATCCATGGACCAACCCCGGGAAGCGTAGCTTAACCGGTTGGATCGACCCGTGCGGCTGTTATTGCTTAGCCACGATCTCCTCATAAAAAAGTCTTACAATTATTCAAAATAAAAAAGGTTACCTATTGAAAATTCGCAATTTTAGTTCCAACATTATCCCAATTTTTGACAGAGGTCAAAATGAGGTTAGAGTTATGACTGGCCGCCTGCGCCTCATTACCAAAATTCCCCATGTAAAAAACGTGAGGTGTAATATTTTTCTTTTTTTTAAATGATCTCATGACTAGATTCTTAGCACGATACTTAACAACACACTCACAGATTGGACAAGGTATTTTACATATCGTATATAATATGTTAGTCCAAATACAATTGAACAATACGACCCCATACATACAAAGCTATCCTTGTTAATTCGCCGTGTTGCGGCGCACTGCAGCCGTTAAACTTTCACGTACAACGTTAGGCCCACGTGACGTTCATGTTGTGTTCACGTGACGTTCACGTTACGCTATTGAACGTAGTCTATGGTATGTGTGCTTTTTGGCTATGACGTAGAAAAAATTGGCTCCAATGTGTGTGTGAATCTGAAGTAGATGTTTGCGTCATAACCTATTTCCAAAGAGTAGAAGTGATTTTGACCGGTATGTATGTATGTATGTATGTATGTTCATCTGTTCCCTCAAATCTTGTAAACGTCTCATCACAATTTGAAAAATGATCGTTGGAAGCGTCTTGTTCGTCCGCTGGTTATAGGCTATGTGACGTCACATTATATAAAAAATGGCGTCCTCTAGAGGACATAAAGCGAGGAACTAAAAAAAAAAAAATTTAATCGTACCATGTTGGGTATCAAATGAAAGGGCTTAATGAGCACATTTCAAAAAAATATATATTATAACCCAAAAAGAATTAAAAAAAACATTAAAGTAATAAAAACTAAAACCCAACTACGACTAAAAAGGTATAAACAAGAGACCACAGACAGACAAATTAAAAACACGTGTGATTCCGGATTTTTAATTTTTCTGTCTGTGATCTCTTGTTTATACCTTTTTAGTCGTAATTGGGTTCTAGTTTTTATTACTTTATTTTTTTTAAAGTAGGTACTAAGTTGTGGACAAAACTTAATGACGTATGTAGGAGTATCGTATTGTAGTCTTCCAGACCGTATTTCGGCAATGGCGGCCAATCACACGGGACTAGCCTTCAGCGCGGGAGTCATTAGGTATAATGTACAAGTGTGTGCACCGACACAGGTACACTCTCTTCCCTCACACTCATAGTACGATGGGACTGGGAGATCAGATAGCCAAGAAAATACTAGTGTTCAGCTGCATTCGGTTAGACTGGAAGCCAACTCCAAGATAGTTGGGAAAAGCCTGGGCAGATGATGGTGACGTAATTAAGTAGATTCGTTTGGCATTCTAGCGTGACTGATTTAGAAGCTAATCTGAGATACTAATGTTAAATTGTATCAGAAAATATGGTGAGGGGATTTATCGGTGTGAAATCCTAAATAAAATAATGAACGTCTATCGGAGGAAAGACTCTCTAGTATATTGTGCTTTTTTCACCGAAATTTATGCTGTTGTATGCGTAAATCTTTATTATGCTACTAAATACGCATATCAGTAAAAAACATGACGTGGCTTGTAAATTCAATAAAAAATATGTCATTCAACAAAAATAATTAGTTACCCGGACATAGCTAGTATCGGAGGTCATATGACCTCAGATGCTAGATATTGGAGTTCTACGATCCTACTATAAAATTATAAATGTGAAAGTTTGTGTGTTTGTGTGTTTGGATGTTTGTTACTCAATCACGCAAAAACGGCTGAATGGATTTGGATGAAATTTGGCAAACAGATAGTTTATAACCTGGACTAACACATAGGATACTTTTTATCCCGATATTCCCACGGGATCGAGGCTTACGCGGGTGAAACCGCGGGGCGCAGCTAGTGTTACAAATATATGTAGGAGTGTTTATTAGCTTAAATCTCTTCTGATGGTATATTATTACGTAGTGTAATCAATAATCTACTTTGTGTTTCGACTAACACACACAATATGCAAACTGCATAGCAATAATTATTTTTATCGATCAATTTGAACGATGTTTCTTCAAACCACTAATAACCTACAATAATCCTACTCTTACCATTTCAGGGAAGGTAAACTTGAATCCACTAGTGCTCCACTGAAAAATACATTCCATGAAAACCGCTGACCACTTTCTTTTTATACGGCACACGATTCGGGCAACGGTGTTTTAGTATTAAGCCTTTTTGGTGGTGAGGTTTTAAATAAAATGGACTGTAGAACTCAAAGTTACGCAAGTAAATAATCGTAACTTTTATTTAATATTATAAATGCGAAAGTGAGTTTGTTTATTTGTTTGTTACGCTTTCATGCTAAAACGGCTGAACGGATTTACATGAAATTTGGCACATAGGTAGATCATGACCTGGAATAGGACATAAGATACTTTTTATCCCGATATTCTCACGGAATCGAGTCTTACATCGGTGAATATATTTCGTATTATATTTCTTTATGATTTATGTTTTATATAGGTCATGGTCTACCCCTATGCCAAATTACATCCAAATCCGTTCAGCCGTTTTACCGTGAAAGCAAACAAACAAACTCACTTTCGCATTTATTATATTAGTTAGGATAAAAAACGGGGATTTGTGTTTAGCTTTGCGTCGCTTCGATGACTATTTGAAGGTTCTCGTTTATTGAGAGCTGTTTTCAGTTAGATCAGGCTGAATTTGAATCGGACTGAGGGATGCTGTGTTCATTTATAAAGGCTGAGTTATAGTTTAAAGCCAATATCAAATTTCTTAGGTAATTAGGAGATTAGCATATCCGAGATATTAAGTCTTTTGTAAAAAAAAATAACACCTATTTAGCAAACTTTGCCTAACCTAACCTATATTTCCCAATTCATACCAAGTAACGATTTGGAACGACGAGGAGCTCGTGGCTAAGTAAAAACAGCCGCACGGGTCGATCCATCAGGTTAAGCTACGCTTGCCGGGGTTGGTCCGTGGATGACCATCTTTACATTCCGAGACTCCTCCGTGCCTCGGAAAGTTCGTTAAGCCGTTGGTCCCAGCTGTCATTTGTATATCTTTGACAGTTGTTACAGGTCGTCAGAAGCTCGAAAGTCTGATAACCAGTCTTACCTAGGGGTATCGTGTTACCCAGTAACTGGGTTGTGGAGGTCAAATAGGCAGTCGCTCCATGTAAAATACTGGTATTCAGCTACATCCGGTTAGACTGGAAGCCGACCCTAACATTTTTGGGAAAAGGCTAGATAGATTTTGATACCAAGCAACGGGTCGATTTCCTTCTCGTAATCCATATAAATTACATTTCTGCAATCTCAAATTCTCTCTAACAAAGAAACAAAAGTTCCTCAACACATGAACAAGGCAACACCGTGTCCCTGCCACGAGTTCTAAGTATTATATATTTATCAGCTGGCAAATTGAGCTAACATTTCTGTTAGTAAGTGGTGGATGTACTGCCGGGGCGAGGCAGTTGTGTCAGCTGTATCTTAAGGCTGTGAAAGAATGGGTTTGTATTGTTTTAAATGGACTCTATAGTCAGCCTATCATGTTCCCACTGCTGGGACATAGGAGGGAGTGGGCTGTAATCTACAACGCGGGCCCCGTGCGGGTTAGAAATGTCACATGTCTTGCAATTTTTTGGTTCTGGGACATGCCGGTTTCCTTACGATGTTTTCCTTCATCGTTTTGAGAGCAGTGGTGATGAAATTATTAACACAAAGTAAAGCGCCTGGCTGGGTTCGAATCCATGGACTCGTAAGTTACCACATGGCCACCACTGCTCTCCAAATTGTCTCGTGTAGGTATATTATAGTGAGTTATGATAGCCTACTTGTGTATATGTTTCTAAGTAAGAATTGTGCCTGTCATTTTGTCTAATTAAATATGATGATTGATAATTTAATTAAAAAAATGCCTTTTAATGGCCTACTTGAATAAATTGACTTTGATCAATAAAAATATTTCACTCATACTCAGTTGAGACCATTTTTTTCAATTGTCCAACTTGAGACATATACCACTAGATAATACAGGGTGTTAGGATAGACACCGTTATCCTAGATACTAGTGGTTTGGTGTCATCTATAATATACTTTTTCTATGGGACCAACCTTGAAATCGCGAAAAAAAAAGTATATTATAGATGACATCAAACCACTAGTTTCAAGGATAACGGTGTCTACCCTAACACCCAGTATGCAAGAAAAATAATAATAATACAATTAATTTGTAAGTCTTCTTTCAATATTATTACAAAAAAAGTTACCAAGTAATAGTATAATGCTATTATTATTTTTTTCGCAAAACATTGTATCTATTTGCAACGTTTTTACTACTAATTTGACTGTAACATAGTCTACAATATCGTCACCCAAGCACATAGCATATATAGTTTCATCTCATTGTGATGCGGCTTGCCCCCAGCGTCAGCAAATTATGCATGTACCACATTACCTGACCATGCAATTGAAACGTAATTGAGCTTCATATTACGTCTTGTCTCTAATTCAGGTGTTGGGAACAAGTCATTATGAAGTTCAGAGGTGTGAGTGTGATTTATTTATTTATACTGTTCTTGATGCTTTTGGAGGACCTTTTTCCAACAGAAGTCGTCTTCCAGTTGATGTTTTGTGATCACAGCATAGTACCATACTGTGATGTGGCAGAAAGCAAAAAAATATCATCACTTCATTTCTTATTACTAACAGTGTGAGGCTGGACGGGCTTTTGGCGCGGGACGTGACCTGATCGGCCGCGAGCGCGACCCCTCCCTCATTCAGTCAACTGTTTCGCTAGCGAGCACGATGTCGGATAGAAACTTTTTAAAATATTTTAAAGAAAATAAGGTTTTTTTTTATTGTTACTCGGTCATTTATTTTTATATTTAAGTCAACTACCCATGGTTTGACAACGGTGTTTACCCTTACACCCTGTATAAGGCATTATAAGGTGTATCTTTTCATACACGAAATCTCTTAAGGGGTCATTGTACTCATCATTATGAACAACTTTCACTATGGGATCAACCATGAAATCGCGAAAAAAAATCAGCTGTTCGCTACATTTTGTCGAGCTATGCGAACATAAATGTAGGGAACAGCTGATTTTTTTATAACAACCCCTTAAGAGATTAAGTGTATGAAAAGATACACCTTATATATACGTTATGGACCAAGTAATAAATACGGGCATTTTCATAATGCCCGCGCATTATGAAAATGCAAGCTGCTTAGGGCAAAATAATTAATTATAATTTGAACTTTCTTATTTATCACATTGCCTCGTCATTATAAATATTGCCGTGTGGTCTTTGGGCAATCTAATAATACACAGGTATTTAAATATGGTAAAGTTATCATAGGTCAGCAGAGTGTCTATTAACACTTTTACTGCCAAATACATAGAAGGCATGCAAATTAGCATGCCACCATGAAATGTGTCTCATATATCTATAACAATCGGTCAGTTGAGTCAATCGGCGCGCTGCCTATAGCTAAATATATAAACGACCCGCGAGGCGAGTTGTGGGCACGCGAACGAATTATCGTTGCACTCGTGAGTCTGGTTCTGGGCACTAAAAGTGTGAATGGAAATATTTTATTTGATTTTAATTAATGATTCTACGTTTGAAATCAAAATAATAGTAATACAATCTGGTTTTAATTGTGCTGCCCCAAAGGTGACTAGCATAATAAAAATTGCCCGGTCTATTTGATTATTTTAATAGATGTTATCATATTGCCCTCTCATATTGGGCATTTTTCAAACTGCCCGGATATTTTTAACAATGCCCTAATAATCACTTGGTCTATAACATAATATACAAGGTGGAGACGACAATACGACAAAAAATTTAACTCCGTATATCCAATGACGTTCTCGGTCTACATACAAAAAATTAATCAAATATATCAATTAGTTTAGCTTTACGATAGCTAGTCAAAGATCGGCAAACCCCATAGTCAGCCCATGACTACTATTTAGTTTGTTTGAAAAAATGACTTTTTAATTTCCATGTTAGGATTTATTTGATAGTTCCAAAATACTATAATGAATTAGTATTGCCAGTGTTTTAATTTATTGTTGTATTGTCGTCTCCACATTATATATATATTTATTGTACACCACAAAAATATATATCTAACAAATAAAAATAAATTTAACACTACGAAATATACAATGGGCGGCCTATATTGGCGATATTTTGTGAGTAAGTGAGAGATAATTTTCCTAAAGTTAACCACTTAAGCAATGCAATGGAGATGGAAAACTTTACAAGATAAAGAGGAATGTGGATCTGAAGAATCAGTGTCTATTTGTACAGTAGCATCATTTACACGTAAGTAGTGCCAAAGCTTTTCCTCACTCTTTTTGCGTACATGCCCAACAGTGGACATGAAAACGATAGAAATAAAAAAAGACACTGCCAAAATAATCAAGGTTTCACCAACCAAAAATGGCCATCCTCCCCCATTGTATACATAACCAATTCCCCATTGTGTAAAAGCAGTGTCCCTAAATTCGTGTACAAACCACCGTAGCCTGGGGTCTACCGTGATCTCCCATCTCCCTTCGCGTGTCTTTTTTTACCTTTACCTTAATGCCTGAATAA
The DNA here is from genome assembly GCA_948473465.1 of Lithophane ornitopus. Lineage (NCBI taxonomy): Eukaryota > Metazoa > Arthropoda > Insecta > Lepidoptera > Noctuidae > Lithophane > Lithophane ornitopus. The sequence goes on along the minus strand of OX419616.1, from coordinate 14,754,458 downwards.
ATATCGGCACAGATAAGGCTACCTTTATATATTTAACTTATTTATGCGTGGCCATGTTTTTAGGGTTCCGTACTCAAAGGGTACGGGATCCGCTGGACGTCCATCCGTCCATCTGTCACAGGGCTGTATCTTTTGAACCGTAATAGGTAGGGTTTAGTCCACGTTCAACCCCTACAATCTCTACCCCCGACCATGAATTTTCACATAGTGTGTTCTACAATGGCCTCTATAATAAAAATAAAATAAAGTTTGAATTAAAGGGGGTATAAAAAATCTGTATTTTTTTAACCAATTTCTTTTTTTAATACAGGCTGTAAAAAGACCCATCGCATAGCCTTCAACTACGCTTTCTGTACATCTTTCTTTTCTATTTCTATTTCTTTTCGTCTCAGAGTAGTCAGATAGGAAACGCCGACCTCATCTAGCTTATTTTTAATATTTTTTAATATGACGTGTAAAAGTGATTCCAATATCCTATTTACAGAATAAACAATTTCATTTCATTTTATTTCATCAAATTAACTAAAATTGCCCAAAAATAATTGCTGGGTAACGACTTTTATTTTTAGTGTGAAAAATCGTTGTTTACGGTAGGTAGTGCGCAACGTAATGCATGCATGCATAACATTATGTTTATGGGTGCATGCAACGGTTCAAGGTATATAGGGGTATTTAAAATGAAGTTATAAAATTTAAAACTTGCTTTATTTTACAAACGTCTGAAAAGGTTGCAACTCTAACCTTCAATATCTCCGTAACCAGATGGATCCCAGGTCCAGAACAAAAAAAATATCACATGACGGGAAAAGAAAAGTGACTTTCGGCTTCGTTAAGCGTCTTTTTTCACCTGTTGTGAAGTGTGAAAATAATAATGTCCGGTGGTACGGAACTCTTCGTGTGCTAATCCGACTCGCACTTGGCCGGTTTTTTAAATAACATGTCCTTGGTTTATAAAAGGCCGGTTGGAAATAGATCAATATTCATAGATTTCTATGATGATTCGATCATTGACAGAATAGTAAAGCTATTTTACGCTAACTTATGCTTATCCTAACTAATATTATAAATGCGAAAGTGAGTTTGTTTGTTACGCTTTTACGCTAAAATGGAATGGATGAAATTTGGCACATGGGTGATAGGATACTTTTTATCCCGTTATTCCTACGGAACCGAGAAATACAGGTGAAACTGCGGGGCGCAGCTAGTCTTGTATATAAACATGAGATATGCTTGAGAAATTTCAGATAGTTAGCCTCAAACTTAAATTTGCATTATTATGTTGCATCTTTTCGGGTTTCATCCAAATAAATATTTCAATCTACTTTTCCTGTTTCATCATGCACTTTTTATCATGGAAATACCAATACCAATATGATTTTTAAGGTTCCGTACCCAAAGGGTAAAACGGGACCCTATTACTAAGACTCCGCTGTCTGTCTGTCCGTCCGTCTGTCCGTCTGTCACCAGGCTGTATCTCATGAACCGTGATAGCTAGACAGTTGAAATTTTCACACATGATGTATTTTTGTTGCCGCTATAACAACAAATACTAAAAAACAGAATAAAATGAATATTTAAGGGGGCTCTCATACAACAAACGTGATTTTTTTGCCGTTTTTATAGATAATGGCACGGAACCCTTCGTGCGCGAGTCCCACTCTCACTTGGCCGGTTTTATTAAGTACCTACACTGTAACGGAAAACTGCATATTTTATAAATACTTGTATTCATAAAATAATAATTATGCTATCAATATAGTATAATCTATTATAGTTATACTATTGTATTTATATACTTAACTGCTACCCATAATGCATTGTTATTGGCAGTGAAACATACTTAAATACATTAGCAAGTTAACAATATAATATTTAATATTAGCTGTAGCCCGCGAGTTCTTCTGCGATCCAGGATGAACCGTAGCCTATGTCCTTCTCCAGGTCATGGTCTATCCATGTGCCATTTCATTCAAATCCGCTCAGCCGTTTTAGCGTGAAAGCGTTATAAACAAACCAACATACACACTCACTTTCGCATTTATAATATTATACTTAGGACTAGGATTACTTACAAGTATATAAAAAAGGGGAAAACTTGGAAATTAGGGGTTTGAATCCTTTTTATCAAAAGTGGTGATAATTGAAAAATACAGGGTGTAAGGGTAAACACCGTTGTCACTGAAACCATGGGTAGTTGAGTTAAATATAAAAATAAATGACCGAGTAACAAAAATAAAAAACCTTATTTTCATTAAAAGATTTTAACAAGTTTCTATCCGACACCATGCTTGCTAGCAAAACAGCTGACAGATTGAGGGGGGGTCGCGCTCGCGGCCGGTCAGGTCACGTCCAGCGCCCCCCACCCGTGTTGAGACGCAAGTTCGTTGCCCCAGCGCATAGGGAAATGGGTGAAATACTCTAGTGGTAAAATGAAATAAAAAAAAAACAAAAAGAAAAGTCGTCATTTTCCATTGATTTTACGTTCTATAAATGACACCAAACCACTGGTTTCATGGATAACGGTGATTACTCTAACACCCTATATACGAGAATTTTTTGCCATGCCATATTAATAAGCTGAAATAAATAAAGATATTTGTAGCATCTCAATATTAAAATAAGTATAGAATTACATTGGGCTACTTTGTACCGTAGCTTTTTACAAAGTATAGTAATTGCTCCGTGCAAGTCTAAAACGTGGAATCATGTTTGAAGAGACTTGTGAAGCTTTGCGTGATCTGTTGTATAAATGATAAAATACCCTGTTCTGGTACTAGTTGAGCCAGAGACGAGTGAGTATTGGGATGATAAAGTCTTATGCGTATGCAGCATCCAATATTTAAAACCGATCATATTGATGTAGTATCCGCTTTCGCTTATGGTAGTATACCAGCCTTATCGTACACAAATGCGTATCTCCATATTGAGACACACCCTCTTTGTACAAACCTATAGTATGAACAGTTCATTCTGCACTATCATGCATTTTAATTGATTACCAATACCTGTACCTACGGCGGTACCTATTGTCCATTCTGAAGACATAAATAAAACCCTGAGGTGTCCCCAATACCGTCCACATAAGCCCCAATAACGTACATGTACCTATCATTGTCCCCGATCTGTGCAATCATGGAACTTAAATCCAAAATCTATAAAGCTAGACTTACTATCTGGGCGGAAAATTTATTTGATAACCATTATGCTTCGGTTTGATAGTATCGCCTAGTTCCGTATGTCTTATACATTGCCTCTTTGAGTTGGTGGGGTGTGTGTGTATTGTTCGGAGAGCGCGCAATGGAGAGGTCACTAGGAGAGTATCTCGCGAGAGTTATGCATGTGTGTGTGAAGCAGGGTAGGCCCACAGATCGGGCCCACAATGCACGTTGTTTATCCGCTAGGGCGCGGGGGTGCGGCGCGGGGCGCGGGCGACGGGGCTCCCGGCCGGGCTCAGTCAGTGAGTTGCCAGCGCTCGCAGCAGCCGCACGCGCCCGCGAGTGCATCATACCCTTACACTACAAACACTGACACTCCGACCTTCAATCCGTGGGAACGAGACATCTATATCAGGTAAGGTTCTTTTTTCAAAAAGGATCCGTTACGGATTTTTTCCGGATTTTCCACCGACCTCTAGTGACATCCAGATGAAAGTTATATAATATTAACTAATTACCGACGAGATCGTATCGACATCCCATTCGAGCTGAATCGCGGTAACTGTCGAAAAATTGTAATTAGTCGCTACGCGGCTACACGTTCCCGTAGCGCGTAGCACTGGCGTAGAAAACAATGCGTTCGAGATCCTGCGAATTTGCTACGGAGTTTAATTTCGCGGAAGTGGTATTGTTACGGGAGAAATGGGAGCATTCACTGCGTGTATCGTTTTTGGATGTATTTATTTTTTCACGGTCAAGCCAAGGACTTTGTGTGGCTGTTGTTGTATGGGATCAAATGGGTGCCAGAATGCGCGGTTAGGGATTGCCGGGGGTTTGTACGAGCGCTGTCATTTTGCCATAATTGTCCTGAAAGCCCCGACCTTGTTCGGTAAGCGCACCATGAGTTCTTTGTTTCCGCAGACTGTTTTTTTATAGCGTACGTGGATTTTTGTTTTTATTCGGGACATTTTTTTTTGTTACAATGTTCCTTATCTATAACTAATCTATAAAAATTATCTTAAGTGAGGGCAGAATTTTGAACTGTGATTGTTTGAATCTTATTTAGTTATTTTATTATAATAATAGTAGAGGCTAGCTGCCCGTTATATCAATAACGATGAATTAAAACCGAATTTCTATACTATATATAATATAATACTGGAAGAAACCAATTAGGGTTAATATCTGCTGATTTTCAATCATCACGGTCGTAACAGTCGCAGAAGGGGAAGGGTTACCTTTGTAACAGTTAACCAACCGTTTGGCAAACAAGCGACAACTGTTTATTTGAACCAAATCATAGTTACCAGGCGTTGGGCTACGTGGTTCTTTTTTAAAGATTATAGGCCGGTCTCAAAAGCAATAAAGCGTGATTTCAGTGGTATAAAAATATATATTTGATAAAATAATAACGATTGATTTATTAAACACATCATTTCATTTCATATATATACTTTACACCAATCAGTAAATCTAAATATTATTGGATATCTAAATAAAACATAATATATTACTTCTTATAAAAACAAATTCATACTCTCCACAGTCTCCAAAGTATATCTAACTAATAAGTATGGATGGATGGTTGTTACTCTTTCACGCAAAAACGACTGAACGGATTTGGATGAAATTTGGCACACAGATAGTTTATAACCTGGATTAACAAATATAATACTTTTCATCCCGATATTCCCACGGGATCGTGCCTTAAGCGGGTGAAACCGCGGGGCACAGCTAGTAGAAAATAATAATAAAAACAAAAAAACGTACATAAATTTTCATGTAACCCTCACATAAAATGATATGAGTCGAGTTTCCTTTCAATCAGTCTTTGCGCTGTCAGCGGTCAGGTTAGGGTGAAGACATGATGGTAATTTTTTGAGTTGTGAGTCGCGTAATTTCTGCTCGGCAGAAATTCAGTTGGGCCGCCAGTCGAGCGTAATTTATTCAGTTGCTTTTCAACGCTTGTACTGGGTGTTTGTGTAGTCGAATGGATAGTCACTGTCGATTCCCTCGCCCCCCTCTCGCCGCGAAATTAATTCAGTCAGGATTGTGTGCGTGAGTCGGCAGATTTTGCGTCGCTCATTTTGCACCGTCGTGTGTACGAAACAGGATTTTTGTATGAAACCGAATGTAGCAGAAATTACGCGACTTAGAACTCAAAAAATTACGCTCGTTTGGCTTCACCCTTTGTGAAATATCGGCTTCTCAAGGATATATAGCCTTGAGCCGACATTCAAACAATACACTTAGAAAAAAGCAATATATCTGGTTAGACGTTGAAAGTAGTAGAGGTGTTTCTAGACGAGCTCGTCCCGGGGATGTACTATCACCATACTGAACTCGACCGTCAACTACTTCAGAGGGGATTGCCAGGTTTCTGCACGCGGCTGTGCAATTTCAAAACCTAGCAACTGACATTTCTTAAAAACTCGGTGTTTTTGCATATTTTTACTTCATACATCTATCAAGATCTGTCACCGATTTGTTAAGAAAAGTCAGTTGCTAGGTTTTGAAATTGCACAGCCGCGCGGTTCTTTTGGGTGCCAGTCATTCGTGTGTAGTGTGCTCGTGGCTGTCAGTCGCAGTAGATGATCCTATGATAGCTTAGTCGTGGGCTGCTGTGCATTGCGGTTTGGAGGGTAAGTGTGGTGGTGTAAAAAAAGTAAGAAGGAAAAAGAAAACAAAATAGTTTTAAAGAAAGAAATTTTTTTTTTTGCGGTTTATATGACTAAAAAAAGGACAAGAACGCACCTGCGATGTCTCTGGTATCAGGTCCATAAGATGCGGTCAGGCGGTTGTTTGCTAAACAAAAGATAATTTCTAAGATAATAAAGGCATTTGTTTTCATAAATCAATCAATAAATGAGCTACTTAATAACGCGTTAATAATAAGCGATTATTAAGTAGTTATCTGTTATCTATTCTTCTTATACTTATAATAAAATATGTAATTATAATATTAAATTGTTGTATGAAGTTTGTATGAAGGGGTAATCTCCAGAACTACCAGGCGGATTTGAAAAAATATTTCTGCATTGGATAACCTAATTTTTGAGAAATGTAGCATCACGCTATGACCCTAAGGAGCCGAGCAAAAAGAAAAAAGTCAGAAGGAACGCGAAAATGAAGTAATAGCGCGGGCGGGCGATGCAATGCGACGCCGTGGATCGGGGGCAGAAAGTTTTACGCGGACGAAGTCACGGGGAGAAACTAGTTAGTAAATAACTTTATTTATTTACAATTTGATTAGCGGCATGACAGCTTTCGTCATAAAATGCATTAAATACTTATAAACACATCGGTCTTTCGAACGACTGAGACAATAATTAGTAAGCTATCGCAACTATAACATAGATAATGTAGGTTATTTTTAGGTTACACAGAGTGAAGAGGGCATCAAATAATTGAATAGGTTTAGTTGCGGTAAAACTATTGGCTCATGCTCTCAATTCTCATAGCACGTCGCATCGCGTCGACGCGTTGCCGAATTGACGACACGAAGTTTTTGCCTTTTTGGCAACCGGCAGACATGGAGACATGGAATAAGATTCTGTGGTGTGTTTAATGAATACAAGTAAATCACAAACAATTGGTTTTGGAAGAGAACACTGCTGTTACCAGCCTTTGACAATATAAATCGTGATTTTGAGAGCTAGGTGATAAAGATGATGTGACCTAATCAGCAAACTGTCGATAGCTTTTTTGGGAAACTTTATATACTAAAGTAGCGATCCGACTCGGTTTCACAAGGGTTTCACATTTACATGTGAATATGGTGTTCTGTTCACGACACGTTGTGCACAAATTTTGAGCAGTAACTTAACATAAAGTACATAGGCTTGCATGAAATCAAGATAGTAGGTATTTCATTATTATTATAAAGTACTTCTTTTTGAAGATATTTACATAGTATAACGCCTATGTCTAATGTAACTTTTTTTCGTTTTTCTTTATGAAGAATTTTTCGAATAGTAATGTGGTTCCGGAGATTACCCTCCACAAATACGCAAATATGTTATTGTATTTCTGTAAATTGCTTTAAAAAGTACTTGATCACGTCAGAAAGAAATAATAATGTTTTACTAGATAAGGTCAGTGTTTCCTTACCGCATCTGGGAAGAAACATCGAAACAAACTCGAGGTCACAGTCTGTTTTAAACTCCAGAAGTGCTAATTATTTTCTTCGGTTTGATGAGAAGTCTACCCTAAATATCACACTCAATTTTCACGTGACTAATTTAACAACTCACTTATCAGATATCCGATATTCTTCAACCCCAAGTTAACTTAGCTGAAGCGGGTTCAAACGTGGTATTTGATCTGGAAACCGTTCGCTTAGAACCGTCGGGCTGGTTTTAATCCCCTGTAACAAGGAACCCTTCACCCTAACACTTATTTTTACATTCCTATTATTAACCAGCTTCTATTCTACCCATAGCAATGCAGCTAATAGTTTATAGCGCTACAAGGGTCTTTTGGCGCGTGGTCAAAATCGGAACTAACGCCACCATCTTCAAAACAATTGCAAAAATGTTTACCAACTGCGCCACCCTGTCAATGTCACTCTAGCGCCAAAAGATTCTTGTAGTAGTGTCATTGTAATACTTAGACGCGACAAGTCCGTTTTGACAGCTATAAAAATGCTTAGTGCAGCGATGAAAAAAAAATTGTTTCTTATAAACTGATTCTCGAGACATACCGATTGAACATACTTAGAGAGTTTGTAATCGACGACTTATCTACATTGCTAAAAACTGATTCTCAAGGCTTAACGTTTTATTACATGTACGAGAACGAAACGTCAAAATGGACTTCTTGTGACAATCTAAGAAGTCCGTTTTGACAGCTATAAAAATGCTTTTAGTAGCGATAAAAAAAAAGTTGGTTTCTTATAAACTGATTCTCTAGACATATCGATTGAACATACTTAGAGAGTTTGTAATGGACGACTTATCTACATTGCTAAAAACTGATTCTCAAGGCTTAACGTTTTATTACATGTACGAGAACGAAACGTCAAAATGGATTTCTTAGATTCTCGCGAGTGTAGACTCGTGACAATCTAAGAAGTCCGTTTTGACAGCTATAAAAATGTTTGAGTAAGGATGAAAAAATAAATTGTTTCTTATAAACTGATTCTCGAGACATACCGATTGAACATACTTAGAGAGTTTGTAATCGACGACTTATCTACATTGCTAAAAACTGATTCTCAAGGCTTAACGTTTTATTACATGTACGAGAACGAAACGTCAAAATGGACTTCTTAGATTGTCGCGAGTGTAGACTCGTGACAATCTAAGAAGTCCGTTTTGACAGCTATAAAAATGCTTTTAGTAGCGATAAAAAAAAAGTTGGTTTCTTATAAACTGATTCTCTAGACATATCGATTGAACATACTTAGAGAGTTTGTAATGGACGACTTATCTACATTGCTAAAAACTGATTCTCAAGGCTTAACGTTTTATTACATGTACGAGAACGAAACGTCAAAATGGATTTCTTAGATTCTCGCGAGTGTAGACTCGTGACAATCTAAGAAGTCCGTTTTGACAGCTATAAAAATGTTTGAGTAAGGATGAAAAAATAAATTGTTTCTTATAAACTGATTCTCGAGACATATCGATTGAAAATACTTAGAGAGTTTGTAATCGACGACTTAACTGCATTGCTTAAAACTGATTCTCAAGGCATAACGTTTTATTACCTGTACGAGAACGAAACGTCAAAACGGACTTCTTAGATTGTCGCGTGTGTACATAGAAAACATCATTAGAAAACCAGCGACTGACAGTATCTGTCTGGCATTAGTGCTGAAATGAACCTTTTTGGCGTAACCGTGAGGCACACACTATTGTTGTAAAAACATTTTTTTTAAATTTGTATTTTGTGTTTCACGAACTGTGTCTAAATAAACGTTATTCTTTCTTTCTTACATACACTAGTTCTGCTTTTCGCAAAACCGAAACCAACCTCAAGATTCTACAACAAAATCTAACCCGTATTTTTCTGTTATTCTTCGGTAGATTTTTAGCAAAATTCCGTTTGCATTAAAAGGCTCAGCGAACTAAAACTCCGTTCGCGGGTTGCTTGTCCGGTACGTGACCGGAATACGGCCGGTATTTGCAATAGGGGCACGGAATACTTGTTTAGGATTTTCCGGGTTCTTAAGTTAATGTAGTGTTTATTGTATTGGTTGAAAATGGTCCAGTTGACTTGAAGTCTTAGTTTTCTTGCCAAATTACTTATGATACTAATGCTCGGTTCCTATAAACCAAAACGAATCGTTTTGCTTACCAATGGTAGTTTTTACGGTTCCGTACCCAAAAGGTAAAACGAGACCCCATTACTAAGACTCCGCTGTCCATCCGTCCGTCTGTCATCAGGCTGTATCTCATGAACCGTGATAGTTAGACAGTTGAAATTTTCACAGATGTATTTCTGTTGCTGCTATAACAACAAGTATTAAAAAACAGAATAAAATAAATGTTTAAGGGGGCTCGCATACAAAAAAAACGTGATTTTTTTGCCGTTTTTATAGATAATGGTACGGAACCCTTAGTGCGCGAGCCCGACTCGCACTTGGGCGGTTTTTTTATTATTGCCAAACTGGGCAGTTAAATAGATTAGTAGGTAAGCTAAATTTACCTGTGTCAATCACGGCATCGGTGTTTTTTTATGTCCTTTGTTCATATGGTGATTCGTTGAGCCTCTGGCAAACCATTCCCGTGTGTACCCGCGGCTTTATACTTCATACAAATATTCCGATTTCAAATTCACACGATTCGTTAACGTTACTTTTACGAAACGTCATAATGGCCAACTGACATTAAAATGTGGATAATCCATGATCCATTGTCATTAGCTATAATGTAGAAATTGACAATTGTTGACTCAGTTACTGCTTAAAATATGTGAACCTGTCAATATTAACAGTAGCGTGTAATAAATAAATATGTAATAATCTAAACTCATTCCAGTAAAATAGATTTTTGATTGATTGGCAATCAATCATCGCGAGCAATATTTTTGATTGATTAACGTTATTGCTACACCTGCGTGAAGCGGCTGGTCGAACAGCACTTCGGTAGATTGTTTAAAATATACTTCGTGATTGACTATCGACCTCTGGGCAAAGAGGATTTTAAAGTCAAACAGAAGCACCAGTACGTCGATTCTGTAAAATTCAAACAACAACTCGCATCTCACATCGCTATTCACTCTCACTTCGAATTTTGAATCGGGTTCGAGTGCGAAGTGAGCGTCGAAGTGACGGGGGAATTATCTTACTGAATGCCACTTCTTAAGTCATCTCATACTTTATCTGTCAAAGTCTCACGGTCAATTTACTTTAACTCGCTGATACGCTCGCAAGGGTAGCGCTAGTGTATCAACCGAGTTTTTAGAATGCCAATCAAGAAACTCACAGCGGATTCAGATTCGTAGTTTAGAATGAGGTTTTACATAATCACACCCCAGGTTACAGATTACAACTTGATAACAATTTCATGTGTGTTTCTTAATCGATACTGTACTTATATAGTTAATCTTAGACCAGGCTAGTGACAGTCTTACTAAGGGGTATTGTATTGGGCAATACGAGTTACGGGGTTGTGGAGGTTAGATAGGCAGTCGCTCCATGTAAAATACTGGTATTCAGCTGCATCCGGTTAGACTGGAAACCGACCCCAACGTAGTTAGGAAAAGGCTAGGCAGATAAATGATAAATTATGATTATATTACTTGTGGCGAAAGAAATCTTCGTAAAGTAACTTGGACTTAAGAGCTTAAATCGCAATCATTGTCATCACCTGCCTAGCCTTTTCCCAATTATATTGGGGTCGGCTTCTGGTATAACCGTATGCAGCTAACAACCAGTATTTTACATAGAACGACTACCTATCTGACCTTCTCCTCCTTACTGGGTAACACGATACTCGTCGGTAAGATTGGTCGTCAGTTTTTTTTACTTTTGACCAACGCCGACAGCCGGGCCACGTGTTTCCGAGTCAATGGTAATCTATATGCTTGTTTTCTCTATATTTGAAAACGATATTATCTCTCCAATCGGACGAAAGCGGGCTGGTAGGAACGATCGGCTTTAATATAAAACTTTTTTCTTTAATACTTTTTAATGTTATTTTTTCCTTTTTACCTAAAATAATCACACATCTATCAACTCATTGTGGTATCCGGACATAGGCCTCTCCTTAAATTCTTCACTTTGCCCGATTCCGTATCTCATGTACATTACGTGCCTCATTTAGTTCAGTTGGTCGTGTCGTCTGGGGTGCGTCCCACGCTGTGTTTGTCCGTTCACGGTCACCACTCAAGGATTCGTCTGTTCTTATGTAGTCTTTTGAGGATTTCAATTTCTTGCTACCTCTTCTGTTTGCTTATTCCACTGGATATATGTTATTTCAGCATTAATGCTTCGCCAGAAAATCCTTATTACATATTATAAAACAAAGACCTCTGCCGCATCTGTCTGTCGCCTTGTTCGCGATAAACTCAAAAATTACTGCACCGATTTTCATGCTGTTTTTACCAATGGATAGAGTGGTTCTCTAGGAAGGTTTTAGTATATGATTTGTCAAGCGGGCGAAGCCACGGTCATCATCTAGTATCCTATAAGATATTTGTAATCTGAAACATGCATTTTATTGATGGTCCCGTGATTGGTCCACATGGTTTTCCTTAAGAAGAAACCTGAGATAAAAGTTATGGGAATCGATCAAAAATGCTAACAAGCCTTTTGTGTTTGCGTTTGAAAATTCTCATAAATGTAATCCGCCCCGGAGCTTGAGGGGATTGTCAGACTCTTATTGACAAAAAACACTCGGTGTCCTTTATCTACCGGGGCACTGGAAGACTTGGACGGTTTGTCACGCTCGCGCTCCCCCGGCCAAATGCTAGCAAGCATGCGACTCGCTCGGGCGGTTGACCTTTGTCAGCTACGAGGGGTAAAAATATTAACCACGTTTTCTTTGCCTTCCAGATTTACCCACACAGCAGCCACTAAGCCATGATCCCATTTCTTCTCAATTACCGCCATATACATCTCATTAAATGGTCCACAGCTTTCACTTAAAATCTCGCATAATTCCATGCTAAGTCAGGAGCTGACCTTGCAATATTGCACGAAAACACCATAATAGTCGTTATTTTGTCCCTATGTCGGCTCATTACCGCTTGCCATGACATTTGTTTAACGACGCTGCTCCCGTCCAAATATTTGCAATGAACCGCCATTACTGTGTTGTTGGCTGGAGTTATGTTTAATTTTTTTTGTTTATCAGTAAGGACAGGGCTTGTGTGCAGCCAAAGGGAAAATGAGTGAGTCTTCTTATTCTCTTGTTTCAGCACGAACTATATGAGAACCTCATTTTAGGGCTTTCACACCGACATTTTATACAAGCTATATAGGCAGCAGGTCTCCTAAACACTCGAAAATGGCTCGAACGATTTGAATATTTTTTTATTGTCCTCAATACTGGGGTGATTTAGAAAAAAAGAAAATTAGGAAAACCCCAAAGGGACAGCCAGAAAATCCAAAAAATCAAAATATTGTATGGGAATTGCATCGATCTCACGTCCTACGATGTTTACCGGGTCATATATTGTATCTTTGTAAGATTTATTTGAACCTCTCAAAGATAAACCCTGGGAGGTTTCGTTGTGAGGCTAAAACCAAAATGTATTAGGTTAAGTGTTTTAGAAAAAAATATTGTAAGTAGATAAACAAAAATGTTTTTGTAATCATTTACAAAAACATTTTTATTTTATATTATGCTAATAAACTTAATAATATACTTGTCTTCCGAAAGATCTCTGCTTAAACAATTGATTATATTCTTTGATCTTACAACTTCAAAAACCGTTCAGTGAAACTACCTAAATTATAAGATGTACGCGCCATTCCTTCATGACACTAAAGAACCAACGACGTACAACGTGCTCCGATCCCAACATACCACTGGTGTTCGTCCACACTCATGCATTCTTTCGTCCTTGCGCGCAGTAGTCTATGTACTATGTTCGACCTTCTTGAAGGACGTCCTCAATGTGGAACGTGCACTTTATTTTCTAGGGTGACGGAGCGAAACGTGTTAACAAACAGAGTCTGAGAGTACTCGTTTTATTCTACCAATAATAACTTATCAAATCTGATGAAGAAATGTTTTTAAACACATAAACATAATTGCATGCCTGATCCCCCGAAGGGTTAGGCAGAGGGGTACCTATAGTAGGTACACCCACATTTCGCCAGTTATGTTTAAGTCTCATGTAATAGGGGACGAGCCTATTGCCATAACTTCACCGGGCACCAATACAGACCGCTAATTACAGCTGTTTTTCATTGATCCAATGACTACTAGATACAACAAACGAAAAATAAGAAAATTTCCATAATCACATCGGATAGCCAAATTGGAGATTCCAGTTTGTTATTAGGGACGGAAGCGGAACAGATGGACACTATTGTCCAACATAAGAGTCACGTTTTACGACAGATGAACGGGAAATGGAGGACAAACAACTATCCCAATCCTAATCCTAACTTTAAAGTGAGTTTGTTTGTTATGCTTTCACGATAAAACGGCTAAACGGATTTGGATGAAATTTGGCTCATGAGTAGACCATGACCTGGAATAGGACATGATACTTTTAATTCCGATATTCCCACGGGATCGATACTTACGCGGATGAAACCGGGGGCACAGCTAGTTTAGTATAATCTTAACAAATCCTTTGGGTTTGGTCTTAGCACTGATAATTCGTAAGTCATTATTTCCTTGTTAATGTTTCAATCTAAATTATGTCGACTTGGATTGTACCTATCGACTTTTCACAATAAACTAGCGAAATCAATCTGCCTAGCCTTTTCCCAACTATGTTGGGGTCGGCTTTCAGCCTAATACCAGTATTTTACATGGAGCGACCTATCTGACCTTCACAACCCAGTAACTGGGCAGTACGATACCACTTGGTAAGACTGGTTGTCAGACTTTCGGGCTTCTGACGACCCGTAACGACTGTCAAAGATCCTCGAATGACAGCCAGAATAAATCAGTGAAATTCAGAAATAAAATATATCCGGGGAAAATACAAAAATCCTGTCTCTTCGACTTTTAAAAGGAAGTCTTACTATGATTCACAAGGAGTTATTCGCCCACGTTTACAAGCAGACAAACCTTGAACCCGGTACGCCCACATTCTGGCTTTATTTTGGTGGCCGCCCACGCATCGCCAGCTGATTGTTACGTGATAATAAACTTTATTATTCGCTTGACCTACTTTCCTAGTGGTTTCTTACTATGGCGTATTATGTTAAAGAGTTTTGTAGTTTACTCCGGATTTCTGAGAATCTAGCTAAGCTGTTTCACCGTGTACTTACAATCAAGTTCCCTTTAACTTGCTTGGCAGATTATGTCATACAAATTCTGTTCCATTTTTTTATTTATCCGAGTGTGTAGTGGCATCTTGAAGCAGTAGAGTCTGCTAAGTTTAAGATCTTGTTTATTTTTTTATTTATTAAAAGTAGTTCAATAATAATAAATTATTATAAATCTAACACTAAAATAATAATAATAATGTACAAGTACATAAAAAAGGGGGGGGGAAATAATCACTATTACAGTGCATCAAAAAATTCATTCTTGTTTTTTGTAATGAGGGTTTTCTAAAATGAAGTTCACTAGTTGGTAGCACTGAGATGTCAGGTCCCAGCACCTGTCAAAAGTGACAAAAGAGCACCTGTCAAAAGTGACAAAAGAGCACCTGCCAAAAGTGATAAAAGAGCACCTGTTAAAAGTGTCAAAGCGCCTATACTTTCTTTAGTCGTGACTGACTGATGGACTAATGATGAACGTCATCATATATTATAAATTCAGTGTTGAAATGGAAGACTTCTTGTCAAAGTGGCGCCAACTGGTGGCGTGAATATTCATGAAAACCCTCATTGGTTGATAGAAATGTGCTTGTAGAAACTGGGGTGAGAATTTGCAAGACTTCCGATTTAAAGGTTCGCCATCATCAGCAACATCTGCCAGTTTTAGAAAAAGTCATCCTCGATTAATTTTCTAAGAATTTCCTTGTCTCCTAATGAATATATCCACTTTCCCCATAATAATTCATCATCATTCATTTATGGCAGGTAGGTACATATTTTGCGAACAAAAGTCTTGCCTAACCAAACATTATATTTATTATAATTACATAAATGTAAACATCGCGTAAAAAACTCTCAGCGTAAAACAGAGAAAATGGCTCGTAGTCAGGTTACAGTTTTTTATCCCCATACGGCGGGTAGTTCGCTAATTAGACCGACGTCGACCAATCACCGCATCTGCCTGAAACTGATACACCAATTAGGGAGCGAGCTGACGGAAAACTGAGAACATCCTAATGAAAAAGTATTTGTTTACGTTTGTATAGATTTCCTTTAGTAAATATGGCTTTGGTCGAAATGGTGGAGTCTTTGGATGGAGCAATTAGATGTTCATTTTTAGGGTTCGTTACCAGAAAGGTGCCAATCAGAACCCTATTACTAAGCCTCCGCTGTCTGTCTACGGCCTGTATCTCATGAACCATAATAGGTAGACAGTTGAAATTTTCACAGATTGTGTATTTCTATTGCCGCCAAAAATTTGAAAACATGTGACATCTACCAACCTGCACTGGCCCCGCGTGGTAAATTACGGCCCACTCTGAGGAGAGGAGGCCTGTGTCCCAGCAGTGGGAACATTATAGGCTATAATATGTATGTATTGCCGCTTTAAAGGTAACAATAAAATAAAAATTAAATAAAATGAATAATAAACAAGAAACGTGTTTTTTTTCGGCTTTTTTTACTTTTTTACGTTTCACTTACAATAGCAGTAATCGAACATTTTTTAGCAATTTTATAGTATTGGGTTACATTTTTATACCTATACCTGCGAATAATACAGCTGAAGAGTTTGTTTGTTTGAACGCGCTAGACTCTGGAACTACCAGTCGGATAAAAATAACTCATTTTGCATTTTATAGCCCAATTCTTGAGGAAGGCTGTAGGCTATGTAACATCACGCTACGACCCTAAGGAGCCCAGCAAAAGGAAAAAAAGTTAGAAAGAACGCTAAGCGATAACGAAGTAATCCGGGGCCGAAGTCGGCCATAGGATACTTATTATTTATGTATTAAAAAACAATATATATTTACAGTTTGCCCACATACAAGTTATCGGTCAATATCTATTAGTAATTAGATTAAATTACATAAAACTAGACATCACGATTAGTGCTGCATCAATGCTGTCTAAATTTATTTAATTTTTCCAAATTTTATTTAATTTTACATTAAATAAAATTTGGAAAAATTATATAAATTTAGACAGCATTGGGATAAAAATTGGAATAAATAATATATATTTTGTGTTAAAAAAAAAACCTTATTACATTACTATTATACAACTATTAATACTATATTACTATTATACTTGTATTATAAAGTATCGCTACTTAACTCTATGCTGAAACTATCGTCTGGCATTGAAGGAGTTCAACATTGCTACCACGAAAACTCGTCTGATTGCCGACTAACATGACGCCGAGGTAACGTTTATGGAAGCGGCTTTGCAAGGTCAGTGGGCTGTGCTTTTAGGAGTAAGCGTATTGTACAAGTTAGACAAAAGAAAATTATTTATTTAATTTGTACAAGGGAATTGACGGATCAAGAGAATCGGAATTAAATAGTTTAACACGAAGATAGAAGATTTTTGCAAAGAAGTTTTTTAATTTACATACTGGTAAAATAATTATTACTTAAAGGAACTGAAGAAATATGTTATTAAAAAACTTTAAAAAAATCATTAAAGTTTGAGTTTTCTTGCGCTTTTTATGTATAGCTTTTTCCCATGGTTTCACCCGCGTGGAAGATAATACAATTTTACATGAAGAATTCTGTGTCAAACAACTTTACAGTCCATATTAGTACATATTTAAGTAGTTTGCAATTACATACCACTACAGACTTTTTTATTTGGTCAGAGCTACAGACTAGATTTTTGAAAGAAATTAGATAAATTTAACCTTTTTTTTCTGTCGTGTACGGCTATGATGATGACACTACTGAATAGATACGTAAAATAACAAAAAAATGTGACTATTGTCTACACATCTCAGGCTGGTAAAGTCACAGGTCTGAATGCCACTTCCATTGGCACACAGATCGTGGGCCACTCTATCCTCAGCTATACTTGACCTTCCGATTCCGTGAGTCGCGACGATATATCATCTGTTGGCGGCTAGATAGTCCTGCCAACATTTATTATGGTTTCTTTTTTTCTTTCTTGGCGTATCTGAACTATGTCGAGTTCTGAATTGAGGTTTAATGTTGTTTAGGTATACGGAAAAGGTATTAAAGTAAGAGTAACCATACTTTACTGTTTTTGGAATTTTATTTTACCACTAGCTGCGCCCGCGTGGACCGTAATTCTTTTTCTAAAATAAAATTAGCCACAGTTACTATTTATAGACATCGTCCCGTTCACTCATTCAGATAGATTGATTGATTTCAGAGTAATTTGAAAACTGTTTCTCTATTTAAATTTCGTGTAAGAGAGCATTATCTTTCCTCTCAACTATGAGTTTATTATATAGGTACCTATAGTGTATTTATGTTTATATATCTAAGCTTTATGTATTTATTTACGTATATGTTAATTTTCTTGCGTATCACATAGGCATATTTAATATTTTAGTTAAGACTTCGCATAATCATGTTTTTCTCTTCTTGTTCTCACACACTATTGTCTACATTTCTTTCTCATTTCACAGGTCTGCTGGAAAAAAAATCTTAAGAAATAAGCAGTACATTTGTACTCATATTATAATTATGTCGTATCTTTATGTATTTTACTGTGTGTACATAAATAATAAATAGATACGGTAATTCTCACTACGTAACCGACGATAGGTTACGTATCATCAACCATCATGTTTTATTTGCAGAATATTTTACCTTTTTTCTTTACAAGGGTTCGAATAAAGCCATCATCAGTTTTGTACTGACGAAAATTCTTGATAAAATCATGATAAGTTGTCGATGCAGAAATGATGTGAAAGTAGCACTCATTAGTTTGTTTTGAAAGAAAATAGACCCGACTCCGTAGACTAGGATAATTTTCTAACATCACAATATTGATTAAACTCACGTTTATAGAAAACCATTAAGAATATGTTGACATTTAAAATAATTATAGGACATCATATTTATTGAAAAGCATTATGCTGGAAACTGTGCAATTTCTCCATAGCTAATAGTTAGACAGAAGCCTTGATGTATCAATGTCAGAATATCTGTATCTATACGACCATAATTAATTTAGATAAGTTTGATAAGATAGTTTTGGATAGTTCATACTAATTCCATGCTGCCATGTCATTATTCTAAGGTAGCCATTTTAACCATAAACAAAAGAGTGTATGTGTCAAATGCATGGTGATGCGTATTATTTTTGTATTAATTGAATTTATCAGTAATCCTCCCAGTATGCACTCCTTCTATATAAAATTATTAACTTTAAATGTGCCCATACTCCTCCGTCCGCGTAATTTTCGTAAAAAGGGGTACAAAGTTTTTGCTTCATGTATTAATAAATAGATTATGAAATAAAGTCACTTTTCGTGTCTGTCTGTGTGATAGCGTTGTTCTTCTAAACTCTGCAACAGATTTTGATGCGGCTTTCACCATCATTTAGAGAATTTAATAAAGAGTATTCTAGTCTATTCTATTTATTCCGGAAGGTACACCTATGTATTATACATTAATATGCATGCCAGAGAGATATTTCTCGACGGCATGTGAAGCCAAGTCAGAGGCCAAGGAGTGACTAACCTGGTGTCAGAGTTTTAAAGCCGCCCAAGGGCTTTAAAACTCTGACACCAGGTTAGTCACTAACCACACGAAAAGAAGAAGAATATTAAGTAAACTTAAATATAAAAAGCTTTTTAAAAACAAGCTTTTAATGAACTAAAAAGGGTTTTTCCATGGCTACCATCCGGCTCCATCATCAGACCCTGAACACCACCTATTGTCAAAGCACTTTTTAAAACATAGCCAATGAGTCCAAACACGATGGTGCTATCTTGTTTGATTGCGGAGTTCCTATGGCCAACTTCCGGCTCCATCATCAGACCAGCTCCACGGTATATTTTTTTCAAAATGTCTCGGTAGTTGTATAAGTATGCCAAGTTTCAGCTCAATCGGATGACAGGTAGTGCTTGAAAAATGGATGACAATTGGAGTAACCGGAAACACATACGAACAGAGCAAGCTAATATAAAGCTTGTAATAATACTAATAAAGAAAACTCGTTGTGAAAACCGTGCGAAGCAGGGGCGGGTCACTAGTGTTATAAATAAAAAGAAACAGGTGAACGTGGCATTGGATGATAATATTGATTACCAACCTATCATTACCTTCTTCTTCGAAACGTTTCAGGGATTTATTGCTCATGGCCTTACTTATACGAGGACAAACGACTTGGAAATCATTTTTTTATACAAGTTTTAGAAGGTAATATCAAAGTTACATAGAATCCTAACGTACCGTACGTACGTAGAGTATAAGTAAGGGTACTTATGAACCCGCATTACTTTTGTGAATGCGTTAAATCACATGTTTTGGTCGCAAGTCTCTCGCTCCCTCGCAGAAAACCCGACTTTTTTCGATCGCAGTATTGTATAATTCAATCAAGTACCCACCAGTATCAACCACTAACCTATGTGATAGAATAGGTAACAATTATGCTCGTTAAAATGCTCGGATAGCTCAAAAGCCACCAATGTCGCGGTCAATAACCTTCTTGGCTAGCGTGTTTACCATTGCCACCCATTACAACCTTTCCTTAAGGTGAGAACAACGAGCATAAGCCGACGACTCAAATCGTATTCCGAAACTATTATTCTTTCTACCAGCGCTGGGGCTCTGTCTACATTGAGTCGCAGCATTATGCTGAGCGATGGCCGTTTTGCGTGGATGTGACGCATATTTTTTCCAAACTTGTTTTTTTTTTGTGTTTCTGTTTTTTCTTTGCAGCATGTTTACCGCAATTTTTTTTTCTTTTTTATTATGAAATCAGCACGAACTAGTTGCTTTTAAACTATTATATTTAAAACTATTATAAGCAATTATTATAGCTACTTTAAAACTAAGGGCGCACGTGGAGGCTATGGCCAAAACAAAAAAAAAACTCCCATTTCGAGCTTCTTCCAGCCTTTTGCCCCCATATTATGGTCTCCAAAACATATGTCCGAGCCCGAAGATATAGCCGAATATCAGTATCTTCTATAACGATGTAAATATGAGCAAAATAACCAGTTGATTCGCTAGGGTTGTGTCGACCGCAGCTCAGTGCCGCAGCAACGCCGCACTGCGGTACACACGGGCCGTTCTGTCCGGACAACCCGAGCCAAAGGAATATCAAGCTAAAATATATATTTTGGTACATTTGCTATGTTTTGGCGGTATTTTGTGGTGAAAAGTAACTTGAAAATTAAGCAGTAATTCTTTTGTAAATTTTGAGAAGAGCGGTGATAAGGGAGATTTGATATTACGATGAGGAATTTTGGTTTTAAGTTACAAACATTTCGCTACTTATTTGAGTTATGGAAAATGTAAGTCTATTCTTTTAATAATTTTTTAACATAGTTTTTTTTTTAAATTAATGATAACCGCATAGCTTAGCAACCCTGCACGTAATAGATAGATAGAATACTCTTTATTAGGTACACCATTTAAATCGCTCGCTGGCTTGCAATTTGCATGTCTTAAAATACAAAAGATAGCAACAAATCTTCTGTAAAACAGAAAAACTTTGAACCACAATGCTCGTCATTGACTAAAGATTGCCATTCGAAACCATAACCTACATAGTGACAGAACAAAACATACAAAAAATTCGCAGCATCACCAGCCAGATATCGATTTAAAAAAAAAGGTTTTATCACATTAAGGGCTATACGTTATTCCCTGACACACTGATCCAGCGACCTTGGACGAAACGGGACCGTTCCCGGCACACCGAAGGGATTTATAATTTTTAATTTAGATTTAATAAGTGACGCGATACTTTTTTGTTGTTCGCAATTTTGCGCGCGAAATTGTATAATGGATGCTTGACGTGTCACGTATGTGTTTCGTTTTTTGAATTTGTAAATCGAAAGTTACATAATTTTTCTATAATTTTGTATTGGCCTTGGATTTAATGTTTTTAGCATGGAAATAGTATGTACTATAAATAGTTTTTAGTGAGTGGAGCCAGTAGTAACCAGTGCATAGTGTGTAAGAAAAGAGTATAGTAGAAAATATACTTATCCATCTAGGATACTGTTTTGTTTAATGCGTTTTTTATCTTACTCACATTATTTGACCACAAAAATCGGATAAAAGCATTATGAAATAGTCTTCATACATGTATAATAGAAGAGGTCCACAAAATTTTTCGAACTGCTGTCTGCCGTACCTTACGAGTGAATTATAAATACAGTCAACAAATGAGTTTAGGTAAACAGATGAAAACAAAAAAATCTACAATTTTTCTTTAAGTGTTGTCATAATTACATACGTTTAAAACTTCAGAATCACACTGAAGATTTAAAAAACTT
The DNA here is from genome assembly GCA_948473465.1 of Lithophane ornitopus. Lineage (NCBI taxonomy): Eukaryota > Metazoa > Arthropoda > Insecta > Lepidoptera > Noctuidae > Lithophane > Lithophane ornitopus. The sequence goes on along the minus strand of OX419616.1, from coordinate 14,732,650 downwards.
GTCTATGAGCTTAACTGTCACTAACGACACACTATAGATTTTTTATTGATATCGACTTCTAAAGGCAAATCGACAGTTGAGCGGATTTGAATTGCACTAGAATAAACACGTAAGTACATACAAAATAATTGTGGCGGTATCTACATCGCCACATGCGAACTACGCATCAAAGACCTGACGTCAGACAGACGTCACATAAATCCTGCATCGCGCAATTAAAGTTTACCGTGCAGTGGACATATATACGAGAACCCAACATCAATCGTTGGGCAGTTGCCCGCCAGAAACAACACCCGTCTGGTTGGAGGATGCTCCCTTTTCTATGGAGTATGAGTGAACTTTACACCCTGTTCCTCATACCCCTAAAAAATGAATGAAAATTAGTTGCAAGTTAGCTGCCTGTATACTTATTTATTTTGTCTACTGTACATTAGGTATGAATTGTCGGTACGTCGCAGTTTCTAGACGAGCATTCAGTGCTCTAATTGACACTTGTTCAAGTTCCTCTGCGGATTCAAAGGAGTATGCAATTTGAGATGCAGACTGGCTAACTGTGCTGTTGCCAAACACAGGAAATTACAGGACAGTGCTTCTAAGATAAGTCTGCGCTCGGGTGAATTCGGAACTAATCGTATGCCACCGTCTTGTCGTATATGTAAGGTCAAATTAAGTATAGAATTATGTAATTAATTAATATATGATTCAATCAATCTGCCTAGCCTTTTCCCAACTATGTTGGGGTCGGCTTCCAGTCTAACCGGATGCAGCTGAACACCAGTATTTTACAAGGAGCGACTGCATAACTGACCTCCACAACCCAAGAATTGGGTAATACGATAACGACCCTTGGTAAGACTGGTTGTCAGACTTTCGGGCTTCTGATGACCGACTAACGTAACGACTGTCAAAGATCCTCAAATGACAGCCGCGATCAACGACTTAACGTGCTTTCCGAGGCAAGGAGCTGTCTCGGTATGTAAAGATGGTCACCCATCCACGGACCAAACCCGGCAAGTGTAACTTAACCTCATAGATCGACTTGTGCTTATTTAGCCACGAGCTCCGACGATTTTTGTCGTAGTGAATGTGGGTAAAACTGCAAACTACTGTTTTGAGTGGAACGGAGGGGTTACCTTCAACTCAGACACCTGGAACCTGCAACAACTGATGCACTGCTGATTTGCTGATGAGGGTCAGGGGGGAGGGGGTCTTAAAGGCAAAGCAAAGTCTCTTAAAACTTCTTTCTTCGTGTGGTTATAGTGACTAACCTGGTGTCCGAGCTAACGTGCTTTCCGAGGCACGGAGGAGTCTCGGAATTAATAAATATGATTATTAATATGAATATAGATTTAATATTATATTTTAAATATTACAGTATAGAATGAAGCTCGCGAACAGTCGCGCGCGGACTTTATTGCCCAAAATAAACATAATAAGATTATTATAAAATTAGAGGTAATGGTTATTAGAACCTGTATTTGAGCTTAAATTGTTAATTAAGCTTTATTAGCGAGGATTCTCACCTTTATAATGTTACCGTCTTAATTACTTCAAATAAGGTAGGTATACCTACTATATTCAAATTCGGTGTGATAATGTTTTATTTAGGTAAATGTTGAACTAGTTTATCCGACGACTTCGTTCACGAATAATCTTCAGCCTAGGAGTGAATACTTCGAAAAATAATTTCTCAGTTTTATTATGACTTCTACATTGTGTTTCTAGAAGATTTTATAATTCCGTCGAATGGTTTAAAAAATATCACGTCACAGATGGTCATCAAAATTAATCCATGCCTTTTAATTAAATAATTCACGAAAAATTCCGGACCCCTTATTTTTTTTAACCCACTTCTTCAAAAAGGAGGAGGTTCTCAATTCGCCTGATTGTTTTTTTTTATATTTGTTACTCGATTTCTCCGCCAATTATAAATCGATTTTGAAGATTCTTTTTTTGTTTGGTAGGGCATGCTTCCGAGGTGGTCCCATATAAATTTTATTAACTTTGCTTGTGTAGTTTTTGAGTTAGCTTCAATATTACGTATTTTTCCCGCTTAGTTTATCTAGACGATGATTTCATTTACTACCTAGCGGTATTAGAATTTGTGTGGGGTAGGTACCACAACTAAAAACTTTTTACAAAAAAAAAACCGACACCGACTTCCGAAATTAAAATTATTTTACAGTTTCGAGTGTTTAATTTATAAGTCGGTTTTTTGTAAAAAGTTTTTATTTGCTAATCATCACCATTTGCTAACAATCACCATAATAAATGTATGGTAATACTGAAAAGTTAAACTTTACAAAATAATACAATTACTCGTAACTTGGGACCAAGGTGCTTAAAAGTTTCATTTAAAAAACTAGTATTTTTAACTTAATTAACTCATAAAGCTTCGCTATCATGGCGACACAACGTTATCGATGTAACGTTTTCGTTTGGTTTAATAACAGTTTTCCGTGTTAAAAGGTTATTAATAACAACCTCGTTTTGGTGATTTTTGTTTTAATTATATGTTTATTTAGGGTTGAGAGAGATGTTAATTATAGAGGTTTCATTATATTTATACGGAGTTATTTTTTATGCATTTTCTTAGCTTTAAATATGAATGATTGGTTTGTAATGAAAATAATTTACTCGTACTTATCAATGAAAAGATACAAACATCGAGAGTTTAATGTTACTATAGGTATTTAAAAAAAAAACAAATTGAAAAATAATTATATGCCAGTTGATTCTTTGAAATGGTCTCAATAATACCCAAGAGTTATGGGATTTAAAAAAACACGTTGTATTTCTGTCCATTCCATGTCTTTACCCAGTCACTAGATACGCATATTCCATTCTTTACCAATATGAATAATCGGAAGCGGCTTTTTGCTTCGGCAAACGGACGGGCGCGGTCTAAATGTAGTGCTATATATTTACCTATAATGGGGAATCAGCACTATAACATTATGTTAAAAAGACCTTGATTTCAAAATATGTTTTTTTAGAAAACACGCATTTTTGTACAGAGCAGTGGAACTTCATTGGAAAAAAAGCGTTTTTAAAAAAACACGCTTTTTTAAATATATTTTTTTAGAAAACACGTCTTTTTCTACAAAGAAGTGGAGGATTTTTGTAAAAAAATAAGCTTGTTTTCTAAAAAAAAACTATTTTGGTATCAAGGTCTTTTCACGTGACTAGACAGGGCTGGTCTAGTTTTTGGCCAAAGAATCAGCATTGCCATACAACGTGGCAATACTACCAGCATTTTGGGTACTTCTCCTGTTGACAGCGATGCGGACGAATCTTGTGCAATGTTGGTAGCATGGCGTGTTTTATTGTTAGCTCTGTCTTTCGTGCTCACTATACTACAAGAATGACAGAGATAAGGCGCTTAGTTTCACAGATAATCGCAAAAAAATCTGGACCATAGTCAAACTGCCGTGGTACGAAGAATATCAGACAACTATGTTTTGACAGCTGCTGTAGCACGACAACTATCAGTGGAATTACTACTAAACCAAGCTACTATATGAGCCACTAGCCACTAGCAGAAAGGAAAAAAAAATGAACCGAAAAATAAATTTTTCCGAAATAATACTGAAACGGAGTCTATCATCGTAGCAAACTATGACACTCAACAAAGTTCTTTATGTCACTTCTTCAACTAACAAAGTATTGATCTGTTTGACTTCTGACTACTTCTTTATACTTTTATATTCTTTCCTAAGAAAACTTCTGTATTTTTTTTTGTACGTAGTATCGTATCTGACCATCTAAACTTCTAGTTTCCAGGAAAACTTTGCTGAAAACTTCAGTTTTTCCATGGCGGTATAACCATGTATGTGTATTTTTACATTTTTAAATGACATCGTTAAAATTGAGGTTATAAAATTAACCCCAACTGTCAAAAAAAAAACCTCTTTCAGGTGACTTAAAATTAGAATTTCGGGGTTAAGTATTCAAATAAACAAAATAAAGCACTCAATTTGTAAGTGGCACTACAAATTGGCGTTCACAGGTATGTTTTATAATTCATTTGTTTACATTTCCATTAGATACTTTTTGAACAGACCATATCTATGTTGATTTTGAGTATGTGTGTGTATGTGAACGTAGTGGGTGAGAGAAAGGGAGTGTGTAGGATTGTCAGTAAACATTCTGAGCTTCGAGTTTGATTTGAAAAGTTTTGGGGTCGTGTGGTACATCTGTGTAGGATACGTTGTCCATGCAACTATGTATATTTTACCAAAATACATAATACGAACCCTTTGTTAATGCGGTGCTGGTTTTAGTCACTTTATAAAGCAGATTTTTATATTATCTATGAATTAACCGTAGAAAGCAGTGATAGCCTAGTGACCGTCGGACTGCCAAGTCATAGGTCTCAAGTTCGAACCCAAGACACGCACCTCTGACTTTTCGGATTCATATGCGTATTGTATAATTATCACTTGCTTTAAAAACGGTGAAGGAAAACATCGTGAGGAAACCGGCATGCCTGAGAGATATTTCTCGACGGCATGTGAAGCCAAGTCAGAGGCCCTTGGGCGGCTTTAAAACTCTGACACCAGGTTAGTCACTAACCACATAAAAGATAATTAACCGTAGTATTATATTTAACATTCTAAAAGCGCTGAATTTTCGCCGAAATTAAATTTTTGTTTCTTTTTTGTAGGTAATATACAGGGTTACAGGGAAAGTCGTACTGAATATTGAAGGATGTTATTATTCAGGTCATTTCTGATATTAAATGTCCGAAACTTAACCGATACGGAGATATTAAATTTTAAAGATGATTTTTTTAAATCCTTCATTTTTTGGCTTTTAGTCGTTTTCTTTGGGATTAGAGCTCCTAGATTCAGTTTTTCTGATGTATCTAGTTAGAAGACATGTCCATTAATGAAAATGATCAACAGAAACTGAACCTACTACTAACAGCTTAAAATACTGCTCGACAACGGTTAGCATTAATGAATTTTCTAATAGAGTGTTCTCAACTTAGATGGGCTTTAAAAAAAAATAGTTTGGAACTTATTCTGCAAATAATTTTATAAAGTTCTATGTCTCTTAAGCTACTCAAAAAGGTATAACACTTGCTATTAAATAGGCAAAACATTGCCCAAATAACAGTTAAGGTACCAGAGAGTACATTTTTAGTTTGAGGTAAAAAGTAGTATGTTCTCTTCGACTCTAGGAGCTCTAATCCCAAAGAAAACGACTAAAAGCCCAAAAATAAAGGATTTAAAAAAATAATCCTTTAAATTAATATCTCCATAACGGTTAATTTTCGGACATTTCATTTCAGAACAAAAAAAATCATCAGAAATGATCTGAATAATAACATCCTTTAATATTCAGTACGACTTTCCCTGTAACCCTGTATATTTGAATGCATCAAAACGTGCTATCTTATTATGCTACCATAAAAAAAATCTCAAACACATTCTACTGAAAACACCTCAGATAACTTGCTTTTCTTCCCAATACTTGCCTTTTCTTGTAAACTTAGTGTAACCAATGAGGCTGCATATCAATATTTTACACAGACTTCTGTAACCCAACTAGAGAGACACCGGTACCCTAATGCATGACTATTTCTCTATTATAGTATTCAGATAGAATCAGCATGAAGATAAAATATTCAGCCACGTATTCCCTTCTCTCCACTAAAATACCTCCAACTCGGAATTCTTTTCGTCCGTTTCACCGGTCAACGTTTTCCCGTAGTTTCTAGGTATCTATTATGGATAGATGTATAATGTTCCTACTTTTATACAGGGTGGTGAAATCTTCGTTTTTTTATTATCATAATAGAAGTCTGCAAGCGGTGGATTTAGAATTGATTTAATGAAGTTTAATTTCCAAGAAAATATGCTTATGCATTTCATATTTTTTCATGCCCGTTTTTTTCTCATAATAATAATACTTGCACGGGAAAATCGTAGCCGTGCTTACACGAGTTAAAAAAAAAAAAATTTTTTTAGATTTTTTAAACAAAGGAGTAACTAAGCATTTCCCGTGTATAAAAAAAAATCTGTTTGTTAAAAAAAACAGATAGCCAAAGTCACTTTTGCAGATATAAAATACTAGCTTCTGCCCCCGACTTCGTTTACGTGAAAGTCACTTGGAAATAGTGTAGCCTTTCATCGAAGTAAAATTTTACCTCGTATATACAAACAAACTATTTTACCTTAATAGTTATAGTAGAGAGGAAAAGAGTATAAAATGGCCACCGTCGTACAAAAAACATCTACCTTCTGTTAAAGCACCATTTATAATGTATAGTTATATGAAAACGTATATAATATGTACGTAATGGATGTGTGACGTACAAGTAAGTAATGAGCCCAATTTGAAAGAAGCACGCTCTGAGTAGGGGTGGAAACAGGGACTGGCCAAAATGTGTCACTAGGCAAAAATTCTGGTCATTAAGATATTTAGTATTATGTGGCTAGCGTTATTTCCGTTAATTTTGGTTTGTATTTTAGACTACACACAAAAATAGTTCCTAGTGCAGAATCTTTTAGTTCATATTTTGTACAAATTCCTGCCAAACTTGCTGGCCCATCCCTATTTTATCTCAAATTGTACTAAGCTTTAATATATCTCAATCTGAAATCGGTGTCTTGAAAGAGATTAAAAGGGGCTGTCTCCATTGATTTGATGGTAGAATCGACCTGTAGCTGCGCGACAGTCATTGTAATTCCCTACCTACCTACCCTACCTACCCTACCCTACTATGTATGTAGGTAGGTAGGTAAGTACCTACCTACCTACATACATACCTACCAACCTATCTACTGTGATATCATCAAAAAAGCCATTGTATAGGGAATGTATGAGCCGATATTTTTTGGAGCTATACTTACATTTTTAAACTCCTGATATCTTTCGAATAGAATGTCCGAATTGAATAATTCAAAAAGTTATATAAAGGTATTGAAGCAGTCTTAAATATGAAGTAATTTATTTTGATTAGGATTAATACCAAGATACAAATATAGAGCCTTTTCTAGCGGCGTCATTTCAATTAAATTTTCAAAATAATAAAACTCTTATTGTGGCATAACTATAATAGTTAGACATATGCTGTCGCGACACTTTTTGTATATAATAATATGTTCTGCAAAGTCGTAGCACATTATTTTATTCTATCCTCAATAGTTTTCGCAGCGCACGCGATGTAAAGAATATTTTAGCTAATTTTTTTACACCTTGGGTTATATTATTGGAGTTTTAGTAAGGATCCCTAATCTTTTCTAGCAATAAATATAGCCTATGTTACTCAGGGTGAATGTAGCTTTCTAATGGTGAAAGAATTTTTGAAATTGGCGCAACAGTTTTTGAGTTTATTCGTTACAAACATACACACAAAAATACAAATCTTTCCTCTTTATAATATTAGTGTAGATAGATACGATTTTCGACTTTAAATCAAAATTAATAAAGAAGATATTCGATTGAGATTTAAATACGTATTTATCGTCCGTAACAAAATAACAGGCTGCGTATTTATCATCCGTACAAAAGTAACAGGCTGTGATTTAATAACAGATATATGGATCTGTTATTTTTTTGTCACAGTAACAGTGATAACAGATATCCTGTTTAATCTGTTACAACCCATCTCTAAGGTCAATGCAGAGCTTGACGTCTGCAATTGTCTCTTAATGCATTGGTGCCAATCAAAGACACAAAAGTAATTGCATTCAGTGCGCAATGAAAGTCAATGTTGTATTCAGCTTTGACAATCAGACGGGGCTTGCAAGTGAATGTAGAAACGTCACGATGTGCAAGAAGACTTTGGTCACTAATGCTTTGGCTACCGTAGCTTTGGCTACCATTGATTGGTCGCCATTACAGCAACCAATGCTTAGGCGAGAACTACTTTGTCAAGCAAGTGTAATTGGAAGCATTAGGTATGTACGTCATAATTGTAAGACCATTGTTATTTCACGTGTAGTAAGTTATCCACGTTAATTCATAATGACTATTGTACGTATTGTTTTCCTCTCTTATTTTTAAAACTATTAAGCCTTGTTTAAGGTTTTTGTTAATCTTTTTTTTAAAGATATAAATCAGGTGAAATTGTTTTTGGAATCTTTTTAGAAGAACTATTAGGTAGGCCATTTGTTTCTCTCACGGTTTTGTTTATTTTTTTTGAACCGATTTTGAAAGCAACAATAATAGCACTCATTTGTTTTCAAATTCAATGAAAAGTTTTCTAATGATTCCAATAAAACAATTCGTCAAAACATATTCGAGTCGGATATCTCCGGTACAGTCACACTCGGCAGTAACATGTACAGTCATAAAGATGTCAATTGTAAACGGATGTCAGCGAGTTGGGGCTATGATTGCCATGTCAATTCTCCCGAACACTCGTGCAACTTAAATTATATTGTGAACTGGTTACAACTGTTTTTTACCGGTTATATCTGCTTCTGGATTTTGGAACAGGTGACTGTTTTTTATTTTATTTAATAGGGACAAAAAACAGTTACATGTTAAAGCGTTATAATAATATTCTTAAGATAAATAGTTAAACATATTATAATAAACCCACACTGTTGTCCACGGATTGATCAAATAAGTGCGGAACGGAAGTTGATCTAAAGAATACTGTTACAAGACAAAGTTTATCAAAATTATAAATTGGCACTTGCCAATTAATGTTATAGCGTGAGTTTTAATATTTTTACTATAATAACTTTAATTTCGGAAGTCGGTGGCCAAAAACGAAAAAATTAAAGTAATAAACCTAAAACCCAACTACTACTTAACAGGTATAAACAAGACACCACAGACAGACGGGGTCTTGTTTATACCTTTTTAGTCGTAGTTGGGTTTTAGTTTTTATTACTTAATTTTTTTTAAAATTCTTTTGGGGTTATAATATATATATTTTTGAAATGTGCTCATTAAGCCCTTTTATTTGAACAAGACCCCACAGAATCCGGAGTCACACGTAATCTGTTCGATTTATGTGTGACTCCGGATTTTTAATTTGTCTATCTGTGGGGTCTTGTTTTACCTTTTTAGTCGTAGTTGGGTTTTAGTTTTTATTACTTAATTTTTTTTATGTTCGTTGATCACAAGATGTAAAAGAAAGCCATTTTTGTTCTGGTTTGATTCGCTGTAGGTACTACAGCAGAGATTTTTTTTTTACATATAAAATTATATGACACCTAATTGATGTATGAGAGACGATATGGCAAGATAACGATGATGACTTCAATCGGTTAAAAAAAATTATGTACTTTCACTTTATACGTATGATAGGTCATCTTCTGCCTAGCCTTTTCCCAACAATGTTGGGGTCGGCTTCCATTTTAACCGGATGCAGCTGAATACCAGTATTTTACATGGAGCGACTGCCTATCTGACGTCCGCAACCCAATAACTGGGCAATACGATACCCCTTGGTAAGACTGGTTGTCAGACTTTCGGTCTTCTGACGACCCGTAACAACTGTCAAAGATCCACAAATGACAGCCGGGACCAACGGTTTAACGTCCTTTCCGAGGCATGAAGGAGTTTCGGTATGTAAAGATGGTCACCCATCCACGGACCAACCCCGGCAAGCGTAGCTTAATCTGATGGATCGACCCGTGCGGCGGTTATTACTTAGCCACGAGCTTCTCTGCGCATACGTATGATAGGTATTTTCAGTTATTCAGAAGATGTGGTCCGATTATTGCAATCTATCATCTAAAGCAATATTATAATATAACATTCAATTGAAACCATTTTATGTTATATCCTGTGTCAATATCATAAGGAAACGCGTACGCAGTATGATAACATCTTTATTACCTAAATTGCTCTGTGAAATCGTCTCCGTCTGACGTATTATATCATTGTCACTGTAGACGGGTTTTCCGGTATGATCTGACGTAATATTATGATCAATCTTGACCTATACGTCCTTTTAAATTGTTTTTTTTTACTCTTCTGGGAAGCTCTTGGCCTTTTCTCACCTGATCTTCTTCATCTTCTTCTTTTCGTGTGGTTAGTGACTAACCTGGGTCTAGAGACAAGTGACATTCTACCAGCGATAACGATGATGGAAAAAGCAAAAATGTATAGGACTGACATAAGCTATCGAAAAGCTTATGTCAATTCTGTTGAAAGTCGTTGTAGAAATACGAAACGGTTTGGCGAAGCGATTGTCACTTGTCTAGGCCCTCTGGTGTCAGAGTTTTAAAGCCGCCCAAGGGCCTCTGACTTGGCTTCACATGCCGTCGAGAAATATCTCTCAGTCCTCACGATGTTTTCCTTCGCCGTTTTTTAAAGCAAGTTATAATTATACAATACGCACATGAATCCGAAAAGTCAGAGGTGCGTGTCTTGGGTTCGAACTCGAGACCTATGACTTGGCAGTCCAACGGTCACACCAATAGGCTATCACTGCTTATCATACCTGGTAAGTGATGATTAGGCCGAAGGGGGAAGCGAGCTTTACTCGAAATCCGAAACCAAAGAGGAATGGGCTATCTTACCTCTAACTGCCGAAACAGAACAGAACGATGATGATGAGAACAGATGATGAGAACAGAATGATGTTAACATTGTTGTTATGGCGACAGACTTAGTAAAGATGGTGGCACCAACCAAACCCGAGCAGAAAATGCCCCCACTGGGAATCGAACCCGGACCCTCTGGGTCTGAGACAGGTGCTCTTACCACTAGACTAGAAAGGTGGTTTCAAGCAAAATAGGAAATGTCTGTCTTTCAAAACGAAATACAGTAACGTTGCTTACTAGGATAGCATAATCAGCCTATAATGTTCCCACTACTGGGATACAGTCCTCCTCTTTGTGAGAGAGAGTAACCGATAACCCACCATGCGGGCCCGGTGCGGGTTGGTGGATGTCTTCGAGTTTTTGGTTCTAGGACGTACCGGTTTCCTCCAAAGTTTTCTTCAGTGGTAATCAATGATATTATTATATTAACAGATATGTTATACACTTACAAAACAACCAAAAATGTGTTCCGCGCAGCAGCGGCAGCATACATACCCACTTTTCATTCATTTTACATTTCACTACAAGTAAAAATGATAGAAGAGATGGCTTGATAAAAACAACAAGAAAAAAAGAGACAGCTAGTGCAGCTGCTTCAACTAAGCGTATTACTCGTCGCCATCCGTGGCGCAGACTAAAGTCAATACGTCACAATTAGGACGTTTTCGAGTCTTCATGATTGTGTGCTCACAACATATCTGTTTAATATAATTATTATATAATGTATAATTAAATAAATTATACAAGGTAGAGTGCCCTTGTGAAGGCCGCAGGAATCCGCTGGATGTGGGAGGCACAGAACTGGTGGTGTTTGTGGGAGCCCTATGTCCAGCAGTGGACGTCTTTCGGTTGATATGATGAAAGTGCCAGCTTGGGTTTCGGACCCACGAACTACAAGTCGTACGTCAGGGCCCAACAAGCTCGTTTTACTAAACCTATAAGATTATTTTACATTCTACTCTCCATTAAACTACCCTTCTACAAAGTCCATAGTAAACAATACTGCAGTAGATCAATTCTGTTTTCCAGTTGTTACGTGAAATGCAACGAGAAGTAATCGGGTCAGTGATTCTCGTTGGCAACACGCCACAGCAATGCATTCTGCAAACATCTGCCAATATGTTTGCCTTCTAGTAAATAACTTTAAAAATATTATTTGAAAGAAAAATATTTTATTTAGATATAATTTTTATTTAGATTCATCTCATTTAGATTCATCTCTTGGAGATTTTTATTTTTAGGGTTCCGTAAGTCCGAATGAAAAAACTGTTACTCTTATTTAACTTGTCATATTTTATTACAAGGCTTTAATACATTTGACTGATCAATACCAGTAGTATTATGGCACTGAGCAATATTGTAAGCCCATGTAACAAAATTATATAAATTAAGATTCTAGGATAAGCTTTGTTTCTTATAAAATAATTCTTTATCATAATTTTTTTTGCCCACTAGAAGTATATAAATCAAAATCATAGGTAGTATCATGAATATTGAATTTATTAATCTAAATTATAATTATTGTACACTCGTCTGTCTGTCCGCATGACAGCCAATAATGGACCGAATAAATTTAAATTTGGTACATATATGAATTTTTGTGACCCAAACACGATAGTGTAACGTATATAAATTAATTTCGAATATAGGGGTCACTTTTGGGAGGTAAATCATCATCTGCAGATGATGACTTTTGGGAGGTCAATATGTAAATGAAATAAAAAGTTTTGCAAACTGTACCGTGTGACGTATCAAATGAAAGGCCTTATTGTGAGGGTCTCCAATATATATATATTTATTAAAATAAATAGTAAAGACGGATTTTAAAGTTTCGAGTGTTAATTAAACTGTAAGACTATAACGCAGGAACGATGCTTGTCGATAGTTGTTATAGTGATATCGTACTTTTACTGTCCAGAAACCCTAGGCAAAGTGACATTCTATCAGCGATAACGATGATAGAAAAGGCAAAAATGTGTAGGACTGACATAAGATATCGAAAAGCTTGTGTCAATCCCGTTGAACGAAATACGAAACGCTTTCGAAGCGATTGTCACTTGTCTAGGCGCTCAGGTCTGGTGTCTAACTTTGTAACTGTTGTAACTTTGTTTATTTTTTTACTATATGTATACTTAGGTACCGCGGGGTAATTGCGTAACACACATAAAATAAAATGACATATCATCGCGATGGGTTTCATTTTGCCAGTTCACGCTCGTTCATTGCGTTTTGCGTTATTTACATTGCTGAGCAGGCGAATTTTTCAAACTTATGAAGCAATGGTTTAGCAAACATCTTCAAAATTATCGGATTGTGATTGAAAATGTGTTAGGTACATACGGCTACACATCAAGCTATACATTTCCAGTTTAAGCTGATTTCTTTAGGATTTCCGTACAATGCCAGGTCAGCTTATACTGGAAATGTATAGCTTGATGTGTAGCCGTGAATACGTGAACGTGGCTGAACTGACAAAATGAAAGAAAATGCGATCAATTGTCATTTTATATGTGCTATGTTATATTACGTGCAAAGCAAACTGCCAATCATAAAAATACTTTATATCTGAAAATACTTTAGCGAAAAAATCGAGGAGGAGCTCGTGGCTAAGTAATAACGGCCGCACGGGTCGATCCATCAGGTTAAGCTACGCTTGCTGGGGTTGGTCCGTGTATGGGTGACCATTTTCACATATCGAGACTTCTCAGTGCCTCGGAAAGCACGTTAAGCCGTTGGTCCCGGCTGTCATTTGTAGATCTTTGACAGTCGTTACGAATCGTCAGAAGCCCGAAAGTCTGACAACCAGTCTAACCAAGGGGTATCGTATTACACAGTTACTGGTTTGTGGAGGTCAGATAGGCACTCGCTCCATGTAAAATACTGGTATTCAGCTGCATCCGGTTAGACTGGAAGCCGACCCCTACATAGTTGGGAAAAGGCTAGGCAGATTGATTGACTTTAGCGAAAAAATCAAAAAGGATGGATACCTACAACATCGGAATAAACAAATTATTAAAACAAGGCACAAATCCATAAACCGGCAGACACACTGCAGCGGTATAACAATTAAAACTACTTAAAATAATTCATAGTTAACCTTGCACCCAAAATCTATGCCTGAAAACTGAAAATAACCCAGTTTACGAGGTCAAACGTACAAGCTTAACTTTATTAGCTCGTTATAATGCAGTATACTATGAATTCGGGCTTACTGGCTTATCTGCAGTCGCGGCTGGCGTGCCGACTTTGAAACCTAAGGTCAGGGAGTCACAGTGATGCATTGGATACTGAATGTATTGTGGAAACGTCGTAGAAGATATAAAGAAAGTTTTGATTGACGATGCGATGTTGTTTTTGGTTCATGGAATTTATAATTATGATTGAAATCGCCCGGTTTTTAAGGGATTGAGCCATTTTGTAGGGCGAATGAAAGTAAATAAAGTTTTTGCATAGAATTACTTCACAGTATATTCACATAGAAAATACTTAAAAGTTTAGAGGAATTGGAGTGTGACACCGAGACAAGTACAAAATCGTGACGCTCCGCGCCCGAACACCGAGATTTCTTTATTATATGCGAGTTTAATTTTAATGTATTGTACACATAAACCTTTCTTTCTAATGGTGATAAAAACACATCTAAATCTGCTACTAAGTTTAGAAGAACAACGAAGTCTCACAGACAGACACGAAAAACGACGGATGAAAATTAAGTCGCAAGTTAAAATCGTGTGTGATAAGTGTAAGTATACACATTTTTATTCCATGGAAATGGGTTAAACGTTAGTGCTGTACTGTTGTTAGTCATCGTTAGTAGTATTGAGTATTGCTTGCAAGGGTATTAGGTAAGGTTTGTGACAAACATATCCGCACGTATAATAATCTACTCAGTCTATCATAGTCCACTGCTGGACATAGGCGCCTCCCAAGCTGCAGGTCGTCGGTCCATCTAGCTGGGGGCGTCCGTCCCACACCCCCCAGCTAGATGAACCTGCCAATTAATGCGAGAAGGCACGAGCATTGATCACCACGCTTATGCGCTTGTTCAAAACAGGTTGGCGATTTCAGACTTAGGGGAAAGTTGCGATCATTGGACTAGCTCTTTCATTGGACCACCAAGGTATTTCCAAAACTGTCCAAGCTAGCAACACCCAAACTAGTGGAAACGAGTCCTTGCCGGTTCAGTTGCGAGGAGTGACGCGTGTGGTTGTGTTTGCAGCGGTCAAAATCTTATTATTTGACTCGGAACAATTTGGTATAAGTATCATTCTATTCATATTTGTTTGTGTGCACTGGTATGAAATATTTGATAATTTAATAGTGATTCCATGAGTGTTATTAAATTTTGTCTAATCATGTCCATGTATTATTTAAGATTTTCTTTTCTTAGCAAGTACCTTGTTGCCATCAATGGACCTCAAGAGAGTTCCACCGTTGGACCGGTCCAATCATAGCAACTTTTTTTTGTCATAATTATGGGATCATTATAAATTTGTAATTTCAGAATGTCGCCGAATAAAAGAAAATACTTGGAATGAAACCAGCATGAAGTTCGCTCTGGAATGAGTGAGAACACAAAAAACTGGTTTAAATGAAGCTAGTAGAATTTATGGAGTCCCGAAAGCAAGCTTGTTTGTCTCTCCTTGTATGCCAAAATTTAATCATATTTTTATTATAATAAGTTACCTTGATTGGACTTTTAGAACAAATTTCTCGAAGTCCTTTGACGGCAACCTGGTGGTTCAATGAAGGTGTGATTTAGTGTTCTTCGTTTATACCAAAAATTGTAAGCCCAAATTGTTTGTGCGTTTGATTATTATAAATATCGTATGAAATAAAAATAATAAACTGCTTTCATTTTATCACTTATATTTTTTAAGATATGTTGTCGTAAAGTTAAGTGGTCCATTTATAGCAACCTTCCCCTATATTAACTATAAGTCCAGATTTCCTCTCGATATTTTCCTTCACCGATGTCATTGTTGTCCAAGATAAACTTAGAAAGTAAAAATTATATGAATTGAAAAGTCTAGAACACAGGCTATCTACACTTACTATCAAAACCATTTGATAAAGACCTATAAATACTTACCAACAACGACCTCTAAGTGTAATGCGTCAGTAGGTATATCCCCAGAAGATATAGTACACGTTCTAGGTTAGTTTGTGTATTCAAACAATAAAAAATAAAATAAAATAGCAGGGGCAAATTATAAAATGTAATGGAAGTGAGTAGGTTATCAAATAGGTCTGCTGTGATTATAATCTTGAAGTTGATGGAGGATCTTGTATGAACTTTGACGTTTTAGAACGACCTCGTCTAAGGCCACATTATGTGATCGCTTTACTAACTGCTTGCAGCAGTGCTGTTCAGTAAGGTTCAATTTGAACCGCCATTTTTAACTTCAAAGACGGTAAAAAGAAAGGTTGGTCGATTAGAATACTGAAGAGCAGAATCATAATAGGAAAATATTATGAATCATCGTAAAATCTTACAAACTGGCAATTCATAATATGATCTGCGTGCAATTCATATTACAAAATAATTCATCTGTTTGACAGTTTCCTATGGAGATTCGTAGAATGGTCCAAAATGTGTCAAATTAGAGGAATTGCTAATGACAGTTGGGAATTCAGGAAATGAATTGCTTTTAGAGGAATTGCTAATGTGGGTTTTAGGCCCCCTGGTCATCGTATTAGTGGTTCAGCAGTTTCAATATCAGGATTGTGACGGATTAAAGCAGTTTTTCGTGGAGTTGGTAAGACAGCGGCTCCTCTGACATCATCTGTTATCAGAAGACAGCCGCCACGCAACCATCGATGTGACGCTCTGCTAGAGTGATAGTCATTTGCGGGAAAGTCCGAAAGGGATACCGGGACCCTTGGCTACAGGCAACTGAAGGAACACGGGTGGGTTTTAGTCAGTAAAAGGCTGACACGCTCTCCACACGGAGAAGTCATTTGATGATTTCCAAACGTCAAAAAAAAAAAAAGAGTGACTGTAATCAGCCAGTGTCATTCTTATCCGCGGTGATTCAGGTAACTTCGTAATAAAACTGGACGGCGCCACTTGCTGCGCCATCATATAAGTATGCTAAAACTTATGATGTAATTGTTATCACCCTTTCTTTTGGTTTTTCTGGATGATTCTTGCATTCATGGCTTCCCTTACAAAAAAAAAACTGTAACGCCTTGCCAAGTTACTTTAGTAGAATTTCAAAATATCTGTAACATGCTCACACACACATGTTAACATACTGCATGGTGCTGTGGCGTGTTGCCAGCGCGAATCACTGACCCGATTACTTCTCGTTGCATTTGACGTAATAGTTTGCAAACGGAATTGATCTACTGCAGTGTTATGCACTGGGGAGCATCGTTAAGGTTGCGTTGTTCATTTGTTTATTTTTATTGGTGGTGTTAATTTTCTTCTCTCGTATTGGCACAAATTAGTCAATCGATCAGGGGGCTTAAAAAGGTCACTTTAGCAGAATCATAATATGAAGATATTATGAATCATCGTAAAATGTCATAAACTGACAATTCCTAATATGATCTGCGTGTAATTCATATTACGAAATAATTCATCTGTTTGACAGTTTTCTATGGAGATTCGTAAAATGGTTCACAAAATACGAATTGCTTTTATGTCAAACTAGCTGCGCCCCGCGGTTTCACCCGCGTAATTCTCGATCCCGTGGGAATACCGGGATAAAAAGTATCCTATGTGTTAATCCAGGTTATAAACTATCAGTTTGCCAAATTTCATCCAAATCCATTCAGCCGTTTTTGCGTGATTGAGTAACAAAAATCCAAACACACAAACTTTCACATTTATAATAATTAGTAGGATTAAAGGAATTGCTAATGACAGCTGGGATTCAGGAAATGAACTGCTTTTAGAGGAGTTGCTAATGTGGCCGGTATAGGCCCCCCTGGCTAGCGTTTTCCCAACTATGTTGGGGTCGTCTAACTAAACTAGTAAATAGTCTAGAAGTCTATTGAATAGGCAGGGCAGCCGCTGCGTTTTTACTCACCCCATTTAGTTAAATGAAAATATACAGCCTTCCATAAAAAATTTACCTAATGTGTAAACAAGAAAAAATTTGAGGTTCTTTCTAAAGATATATCATTCAATTCTGGCCACTATTTTTACCTCCTAAGGTTTCAGAATTAAACCTTCTCGTTTGCTTTGGTGCAATCTTACAGTGGGCGGCCGGAATACTAATAGAATAGTATTTTTCACGACATGAACTTCTCATGGCGTGAAGAAATGTTAGCCAGTAAGCAAGCTGGCACCGGAGCTGACTGCCAAGGCTACGCCGGGAGAATATTTCTGTATTACGATCCTCATATTGTCTGGAGTAGATGGAGACCGGACCTAGGGCCACAGCTCATAAAAAGACCCGGTTCTAGTAGATAGTACCGACAGAGTGTCCATGGAGTTTCTTGCCCGTTCTAGGAAGCTACTTCGTTTTGGAATGGGCATTTAGCTTTATCTTTTTAACTGACCGACCCCATGGCAATTCAAAAGTGCCTGTAATTGTTTTAATTGAAACAAATGCTTTGAGTTTGATAAGAAAGAATGATTTCTTCATCACCAAGTTTGCTAGACCAATCGTCCAATGCTCGTTATCAGAACATTCAGAATGCCAACTTTTGCATCAATTGGTTCCCAAGGTCACCTAGTCCTCAGAAACGATGTCCGAATCCACATCCTAACACAATTTACTGTGTTTCATTATCAGGGTATTCGTTTCGGCAGCTCTTAGCCACAAATCATCGCGCTAAGCCCTCAACGGAGTGCTCAGCAATTAAGGTGGAAGTCCTACTACGCGCCACGAATATTAATATTAGATTGACTAACTTTTCCCAAGTATAAGATGTTAGGAGATGTTTTGATTACTTTTCATCTTTTTTTAAACTTTTTTTTTGGGATGTTATGGCCATGGAAGTTTTGTGGGGTAGGTAGAGTGCTGCTGTGATATTTACTTTTTCATTTTGTTGCGATAGAAAATACTCTATCTTTGCTTATAGTGGAAATGCACATGAAAAACGTTTATCAGTGGGGCCAGCACGGCCTTGTGACATGGCTCGAGTCACATATTTTATGACTAAACTGTGATAAAATGTGTGACTCGAGTCACACTGTAATGTAATGTGACATGCCTCGAGTCACACATTTTATATGACTAAAGTGATAAAATGTGTGACTCGAGTCACACTGTAATGTAATGTGACATGGCTTGAGTCACACATTTTATATGACTGCCTGCCTAGCCTTTTCCCAACTATGTTGGGGTCGGCTTCCAGTCTAACCGGATTCAGCTGAATACCAGTATTTTACATGAAGCGACTGCCTATCTGACATTTTATATAACTAAACTGTGATATAATGTGTGACTCGAGACACACATTTTATATGACTTAACTGTGACAAAATGTGTGACTCAAGCCATGGCACATTATGCCGTGCTTGCCCTCCAGGTGTGGCTACCAGTGACATACACATAAGTAGACTTTAAACTTTGTCTCTTTGGTTGGCAAAGCATTTACAAACTTCTTAAGGCCGTACAAAACGAGCGAATGCACATTCTTACCCCAAATCTATCAAATAATTTTTGTGTAAACACTTTTATCCTTCCTTCCTTCTTCTTATTCTATATTCTATACTCCATTTGAAATAAGATTAGACATTTAAACAAACCTTTTTACAGTCCGTTCAACCGATTTTGTCTTCTATACCGTAGGCATTAGGATGGCATTAATAGCAAAAAAGATTACACAATACCAACTCTCTACTGCAGCTGCCATTTGTCATGCCACCAACGCAATAGAAGTCAAAATCAGTTGAACGAACTATAAAAAAGGCTTATTTAAATGTCTAATCTTATTTCAAATGGAGTATATATAAATTAAAGTTGCTTTTCATATTTGTCTGTATGTCCGCGTTATTTTCTAAGCCACGCAAAAGATTTTGATGAGGTTTTCATCATCGTTTAGAGAATTTATTCCGGATGGTTTGTATATATTACGTTAATATTAAAGTTACATATAACTAATAAATCTCAATGTTCTGACAGCTCATGGTCAGTTGCAAAAAAATGAAAACAACATCAAAGAAGAGAGAATGCTCTTGGTCTAGTTCTATGTTCGATCTGTCTAAACGTTGAGCCAATGCTTTATCACACTCACTAAAAAAAAAAAGAACTATTTTAGCCAGCCAGTGATTAAAACATCTTACTTCACCAAACTAGATTAACTCATCGGCCAATGAATTCCTTTAATACTTCCAAGACATGATCAAACTACGGGAGCGCAAGTTTTCGCTCAGCACGAAACTTTTCCCCGCTTCCAACAGCTTAATAATATAAAGACAGTTTGAAAATTATAATTCATACTCTCACAGCATGCATTTACAATCATTTACAACTTTCAATGAGTAACACTGAAACACAACAATAAATTCTGAAAACAGTGTTTTACTAATACAACATTATTAGGTATCTACACTGTCTGCGGTTACAACCAATCGATTTTCAACGTTATGACTTGAGAAATAGGGTTTTATGTTACTTTGTGGGTCGAAATATGAATTGGTATTGCCAAATTGGTAGTTATGGTCACGCGAGCTCCGATAGGTGCGATTTATAAATTATGAACATTTTCACGTTAATATGAGTAATTCACAGCTTTTTTATTGCTACGAAATTACTTGATAATTAATAGTTTGTATGTTATTAATGACCTTTGAAAGGTATTGTTTTGTTTTCTTTGTAATCGATGATTGCTCTTTTAATAAGTTTTCTAGTACTTCACTGCTTCTGCGTTTCAAACAATAAAATGGTACAATATTGTTTAATTATAGAAATGTTTTCGCTATTTTGTATACCTAAATCTTGATTATGCTCTGAAGCAGGAATTGAGTTCACACAACTCAGCGCCCGATGTACCTAAAAGTATTAGTATGAAAATTCTGAAGCGCCTTTTGCTAATGTTGCCACAACTCTCAGAAACTGCGACTGAAAAAGCGCATAAAAGACTGCAGGCACCTAAAATAGCTCGAATCTAAAAATACGCAAAGTAAGTTTACATTTTGCCTTTTAAACACTCACACTCTTAAGTTCAATGGGTCAAAACTCAAGCCACACATGCTCTTTGCAGCGACTGAGGCAAAGGCAAGGCTCTGTGGGGCCAATTTCCGGAGGCCGACACGGTCCGACGTATCTATTGCAACTAGCGCCATTGTCTTGGAACTAGGTTTAAACAGTTAAACTTCGAATGTATCCCTGATGCAATTTGTCAAAGATGGATTGTTAGGTTGGCTGGTTGATTGGTTTTGAATTTGGAATTGAGTAGGTGATGGATGAAGCTCGAAAATTGATTTGCGTGGTTTTGGTTTTGGGGATAATAAAACCTTTGAACCTGAACACCAATACGTAACTCACTTTCTTTCACAATCCGGAGAATGTTGAAAGAAATTTTTGATTTTTTTTAGAGGATGTTTCTATCTATCTAACAATGATGCCTCGAATTGCGAGCGTATCGAATGAGCGGCCTGCACTGCCACCCCCCCTCGCCGCGCACATACCTAAGGCGCGGTACAGTGGTTTCAGTCAAACTATAGTCCCTTAGTTCCCCAGTTACAATCATAGTAAACTCCATCTATAAGAGAATTTAAACGAAGTTAGTTTCGTGCTTAATTAACTCGCCACGTGTTTTCAGAACTGACCCACTTCGGCCTCTCTAATTTGATTTTTATTAATCACATTGTAAAGTTATGGAACGAGGCTCAAATCTTTATAGCTTGGCACTAGTCACGTCCAACTTTAGATTTTATAGCTCGCTGCGGTTGGACTAATATTTTGACAGCGAATGAGGGACTAGTAAAAATTTCATTGTATCAGAAGCCTGGCTTTCTTTATTAATAAAAATGACCGCAGGAAGACGGGAGTCCCAGGCGGCGGCCG
Source organism: Lithophane ornitopus (assembly GCA_948473465.1). Taxonomy (NCBI): domain Eukaryota; kingdom Metazoa; phylum Arthropoda; class Insecta; order Lepidoptera; family Noctuidae; genus Lithophane; species Lithophane ornitopus. The sequence goes on along the minus strand of OX419616.1, from coordinate 14,711,163 downwards.
AACCCAGGCGGCGGCCGAACTCGCGACACGCGGGGTTGCGACAATCGTCGATAGAATCCGGCAATTGGGACTCGAGGTGGCCTTGCACAAGTCTGAGGTCATGTGTTTTCATGGCCCTCGGAACGCGCCACTGTCGGGTTCCCAAATCACGGTAGGAGGGGTTCACATCGGCGTCGAGTCGACGATAAAGTATCTAGGACTCGTCCTCGACAGCCGGTGGAACTTCGTGGAGCACTTCCGTCGTTTGGCTCCCAGGCTGGACCGGGCCGGGGCCGCCTTGGGGCGGCTCCTGCCCAATCTTGGGGGGCCAAACGCCTCCTGCCGGAGGCTCTACGCGGGGGTCGTGCGGTCCATGGCCCTTTACGGGGCACCGGTGTGGGCGCGTTCCATTAGGCTGCGGCCAGCCCGCCGGTTGAACGCGTCCCAAAGGGTCATGGCCATTCGGCTGGCCCGGGAATACCGCACGGTCTCTCGTGAGGCGGCGAGCCTCCTTGCCGGATTACCGCCATGGGATCTGGAGGCGAAGGTCCTCGCGCACATCTGGGAGTGGCGCGAGGAGATGAAGCGCCGGGGCGTAACTCCGCTGCCGCGAGAAATCGCGGCACAGCGGACAGAGCTCCGGCAGGATCTCATGGCGGCATGGAGAGTGCGATTGTCGCAACCCAGTGCTGGGCACGCCACAATTGCGGCGATAAGTCCCCTCTTTGAGGAGTGGCTGGAGAGGCGCCACGGCGTCCTCACCTTCCGCCTGACGCAGGTCCTCACCGGACATGGCAGCTTCGGGAGGTACCTGTGCAGGATTAGGCGGGAGGAAACGCCCGGGTGTCACCACTGTGCGGATCGTCCGGAGGACACGGTGGAGCATACGGTGGAGGTGTGCCCTGCTTGGGCGGAGCACCGCCATGTCCTCGTGGAGGCGATTGGCGGCACTGACCTCTCGCGTCCGACCCTGGTCCAGGCCATGGTACGGAGCGAGAGGGCATGGGAGGCGGTCACCTCCTTCTGCGAAGCAGTGATGCTCGCGAAGGAGGAGGCGGAACGCGTGAGGGAGAGGCAAAGCCTGCGCCCTCACGCCCCTAACCGCCGCCGCTGGAGACACCCTGGGCGTCGGGAATCCCAGGCGGATTCCCGGCCACCATAGGCGCGGGCTTGCGGACGGCGAGCAATGGGTAGCTCGCCGTCCGATAAGGACCAGGCCCGGGTCGATGGCGCGTCGTGTTCCACGCGCGCCTCAAAGAGATGTCAGCACACCTGACGGGGTCCGTTAGGACCGATGCCTGCCAGGGTTGCGGAATAGTCCGAAAGGGATACCGGGACCCTGGCAACAGGCAACCGAAGGAACACGGGTGGGTTTTAGTCAGTAAGAGTCTGACACGCCCTTCCGCTCCGCCCAGAGCGGGAGAAGTCATATGATGATTTCCCACCCAAAAAAAAAAGGAAGACGGGAAGAAAATACATGATACGAACGTTCTAGCAAATCCTTGAAGGTTCATGTCCATTACTTATGTTTAGGTACTTATATATAATAACAGTGATATAATTTTATGCAAGGAACATAATAGTTAAAAGGATCTTTGCAATACTAATATCGAACAAAAATCTTTGCAAAATAAATATCGAGAAAAAAAAGGGATACGCCGCACGTGAATTCGAATTTTTCGAATTCGAGTAATAGATGCTTTTTTGTTTTAAGTTACGGAGCTTTGTTAGTGAAACGCGCCTGCATGACATGTTCTTTTTTTGAAATAAGTTGCATTATGAAATTTAGTACAACATAATAACACCCGTTTGGATGATATTATGGTTACTATGACAACATTAAAACAACCAGTGTTTTAATGTTAGCAATAACCTAACTGTTTCAGAAACTTTTATAGAGGATTTATAACATGGGTGTAGATAAATGAACGAAAGAAATACAGTCACGGACTACAGGAGCTTAACGCACGTTATATAATGCCTTTTTCTGAATTTGTTTACTGTTCTGCAGTAAACAAAGTTAGTTGCAAGCTAGTTAAATAGTGTATTGAAAACACAATACAACTAATTTGATACGATGGAGATAATCAAAGATCTCTTTTAATGATTAAGACCATGTTACATGCAATCATTCAGATTTTTGTCAGATTATTCTACAAGCAACATAAAATAGCTAATTTCTGAAGTCGGGGCAAAAAACGGAAATTGAAAAGCAAAGACACCGACTTCCGAAATTAAAGTTATTTTTCACATTTTTTGTGTTTTTTTTGTTTGGTAATAAATTACCAGTGTTGTGTCATCGCGTTTCTCTCTTTTCTAGGTGTTTTCAGCCTCTTAACTGAAAAAATAATGTTACTACATCTATCGACGAACATGAATACAAAGCAGAATACTTTCAATCAAAATCAATGCTACGGATTTTCGCCACGATATGATTGTTTACTTCATGCCGAAACTTATAATAAAATAAAGCAGGCAAACAATTTAGGACACAGTCTGCTGTATAATTTAGACATTGATATCGCAATGCGGAAGCCATTGCTCGTAAAAATATGATTATGGCATTCAAAAAGTTATTTGATTCGCCACATGCGATCCGAGGTACTAAATTTGTCATCACCAAAATGCTGTATTGATCATCTGCAGTGCTTTTCAGATGTTATCTCTGCAGTGCTTTGCGGAGATATAAACCGATTCCGTATTTGGATCTGGGGGTCTAAACCGGCCATATTAGCAATTCTTCTAAAAGCAGTTCATTTCCTGAATCCCAGCTGTCCTTAGGAATTCCTCTAATTTGACTTAAAAGCAATTCATAATTTGTGGACCATTCTAAGAATCTCCATAGAAAACTGTCAAACAGATGAATTATTTCGTAATATGAATAACACGCAGTGAATTGTAAGTTTGTGACATTTTACGATGATTCATAATATTTTCATATTATCATTCTGCTAAAGTGACCGTTTTAAGCCCCCTGTGCCCTGTTTATCAAAACTTGCAAGCCTTGTATTACCAAATGTCATTATTAAGTTCACAAGTTCTTATATTTTGACACTTTTATTCGTGATTTTGTTTATAAAAACATTATTTGGTAGTTAAAACTTGTATAAAATCATAACATATCCTGAGAGTGTCCGGCGACTCTCTATTCCGTCTTAAAAGTTTATAAGTGTTGTGCTTAGTACAGCAATAAATGTTTTTTGATTTTCTTATTTAAAATTTGGTCAAAAGAGAGAGATGACCTTGGGGGAAAACGGTCACTTTAGCAGAATCATAATATGAAAATATTATGAATCATTTTAAAATGTCACAATCAGACAATTCATAATATGATCTGCGTGTAATTCATATTACGAAATAATTCATCTATTTGACAGTTTTCTATGGAGATTCGTAAAGTGGTTCACAAATTATGAATTGTTTTTAAGTCAAATTAGAGGAATTGCTAATGACCGCTGGGATTCTGGAAATTAACTGCTTTTAGAGGAATTGCTAATGTGGTTGGTTTAGGATCCCTGATGCCCGTGTCCCAGCAGTGGGAACATTATGGCTGATTATGAATATGGAGATGAGCTATGAATTTAACGAAAATTAACATTTTAGGTAACTTGTGAACGTGTAGACTTGTAACTTTGATAAACAGGGCCGATATTCTTTTCGGGACCCCTCCGTGTCTCGGAGAGCACGCCGTCTTGGTCCCGGCTGTCATTCGTAGATCTTTGACAGTTCTTACGGGTAGATCATGGCCCACTCCCTAACAAAGAGAGGTTGCCTACCACCCAACAGTGGGAACATTATAGGCTGATTAAAATCAAATCAAAATATTTTATTTCACATAAACCTACATGGGCACTTATGAAACGTCAGAAGCTAGGTGTACGGTTCCAATTTGGTCGTTTCCTATGAAGAAGAGCCGGCGAGAAACTCCACTGATTATGCTTTTCCATCAGCAAATTCTCTATCACCTGCCAGTTCTCAGTTGTTACACCACCTACAACATAAAGTTTGCTATTCTTACTGTATACCATACAAAAACTTGAGTTAAGTGTGGCAAGTTATCAGGTCAGTGTAACATTTAGTTGGACGAGGTGGCCCCGCCTCACTACCGCCGCCTTGGAACGACTCGAGTACTTTATTAGGCAGTAGAGGCGACGACAAAAATCATTCCAAACTGGAATAAGTTTTAATATAACCCAAGGTGTAAAAAAATTAACTAAAATATTCTTTACATCGCGTGCGCTGCGAAAACTATTGAGGATAGAATATACTAATGTACTACGACTTTGCAGAACACATCAACTTATTTCAAACTGGAATGATTTTGGTCGTAGTTAATCTGCCTAGCCTTTTCCCAACTATGTTGGGGTCGGCTTCCAGTCTAACCGGTTGCAGCTGAATACCAGTATTTTACATGGAGCGACTGCCTATCTGACCTCCACAACCCAGTAACTGGTTAATATGATACCCCTTGGTAAGACTGGTTGTCAGACTTTTGAGCTTCTGAAGACCCGTAACGACTGTTAAAGATTCACGAATGACAGCCAGGACCAACGACTTAACGTGCTTTCCGAGGCAAGGAGGAGTCTCGGTATGTAAAAATTGTCACCCATCCCCGGTACAAACCCGGCAAGTGTAACTTAACCTCATAGATCGACCCGTGCGGCTTACTTAGCCACGAGTTCCGACGATTTTTGTCGTAGTGAATGTGGGTAAAACTGCAAATTACTGTTTTGAGTGGAACGGAGGGGTTACCTTCAACTGGTACATCAGAAACCTGGAATTTGCAATAACTGATGCACTGCTGATTTGCTGATGAGTCAGGGGGGAGGGGGGTCTTAGAGGCAAAGCAAAGTCTCTTAAAACTTCTTTCTTCGTGTGGTTATAGTGACTAACCTGGTGTCCGAGTTTTAAATCCGCCCATGGACCTCTAACTTGGCTTCACATGCCGTCGAGAAATATCTCTCAGGCATGCCGGTTTCCTCACGATGTTTTCCTTAAAAAATGAAGTGATAATTATACAATACGCACATGAATCTGAAAATTCAGAGGTGCCTTGGGTTTGAACTTGAGACCTATGACTTGGCAGTCCGACGGTCACACCACTAGGCTATCACTGCTTTTCTTTGCTCATTTAACTGTAATCTCTTAAATGGGGTTGAGTATAACCACAGTTACAAATGTACACTCTATCATCTCTCTCACTCTTCCTGGCTATATATCCCACGTGGTGGTGGAGTCAGCCTTCCTGGGGGCTTAAAACGGTCACTTTAGCAGAATCGAAGAAATTTGTGACATTTTACGATGATTAATAATATTTTCATATTATGAATCAACGTAAAATGTCACAAACTGACAATTCATAATGATCTACGTGTATTTCATATTACGAAATAATTCATCTGTTTGACAGTTTTCTATATAGATTCGTAAAATGGTCCACAAATTATGAATTGCTTTTATGTCAAATTAGAGGAATCGCTAATGACAGCTGGGATTCAGGAAATGAACTGCTTTTAGAGGAATTGCTAATGTGGCCGGTTTAGACCCCTGATCTTTCTCTTCAACTTCGCTCTATCCTCGACATCGTCTTCGGAGACCTGACACTCTTTCATGTCCTTTAGCACTACAGCCTTCCATCTGGTCACCCTATCATCATGTCTGGATATACCTTTGTTCATAATTTCAAGACCTTTGCCATTTTAATACTACGAAAGGCTTCGTAGAAGCTTATTTATGTAAATTGTAGTCAAGCCATGGTGGTTTGAATACAATTCTGAACTATTATATGTAAGTATAGACTTACATAGTTTTTATGGTTTGCAATTATATTTTAATATCTGTAACTACTTCACCATAATGCCAATACAAAGACGATAATTTATTTTGACAAATTTTAAATAAAATATACAATCTAACACTAACATTATGTACAGTCGAACAAGCTATTTGGTATACAGGCAGATAACTTGCAACTACTTTAATCAATTTTGTGAGTGTTTTATTGAAAACACTGACGACGAGAGTGACGTAAAAGGATTGTTGATTATTGAGTCAACAATCTTTTTACGTCACTCTCCTACGCCATAAGCTCAGAAAGTTAAAAAACACAAACGATCAAACCCAATTTTGACAGTGTAGCGGAAAATGAATTTATTTGGCCTGTGTGTCAAATAGCTTGTTTGACTGTACAAAGGGAAAAATAAAATATAAAGGTAGAGCTCATAGGACTTCAAAAAATTCTTCCGCATCGTGGGAAAAGTGATTTATTATACATTAGTTTTTGTTTAAAAAAAAATCTGTTGTTCCATACATTTTGTTGATTTAAGTGAACACAAATATATGGAACAGCAGATTTTTTTTCGCGATTTCAAGTTTAGTCCCATAGAAAAAGTTGATCAAAATGATGAGTACAATGACCCCTTTTCGGGTTTAGCTTAAACAAAAACTAATGTTGTATACTATAAATATATGACGTAATACAAAGTGGAAGATTTTCACTTTCCACTAAATTGATTTCGCAGCTCTGATTGAACACTTGTGTGCCCGCCAGTACTCAGAACCTCAGGGCGTGTTGATAAGATGTTTTTCTACGGTTGCCGCAATAAAAACTTTCCGATTGCCGCCGAGGGGTGTGGCCGGCTTCAACTCATTTCTAGCTTAGTTCCGCTTGCCTCGCTGCAAATACTTCTGATATTTTATTTATATTTATTTTCGTTGAAGTCTACTACAAGACTTGCAATTTAAGGTAGGTATTTGAGAGTTTTTACGATCATCTGCGTTTACGTACATGGAGATTTGTTTGTAAGTCTGTTTGAGGAGTATTCTATTGTTGAAAGCATCTGAAGATCAATTCCCATTGTTAAAACTTTAAAATTTTTGTCGCAAGCTCATCTCAGCGACAATCAATAACAAAAACTTGTCAAAAATGTACGTAAATTAGCCATTCAGGCTCCCAGGCATGGTTGGGGCAACCATGCTTGCCCGCAAAAGTCGGGTGCTTGAGTCCTTAGAGTCCGCGCTACCACTCACGTCCGATAGACGCGGCGCTAGTGTCCATGTCATGGCATCAAATTGTAAAACAAAAAATGTAGTTCCACAATTTTCCGCCGGACTCAGTGGTGGCGCGGACTGTAGAGGTATTTTTGACAGATTGAGCCTGAGATTAAAGTGCGTCGTTCTTAAAAATACGGGAATTGAGGTTCTGGCTTCTGATTCAACATCAAAATCAGAAGTTATTTATTCAAATTAGACTGAGAATCAGCACTTTTCGAACGTCAAAATTACTTAGGAGAGTCCCGCAAAATGCCCGCCCTTCATTTAAACTCACAACCTCTCAATCAACACCTGTAAATACTACAATAGTTAAATTGACTACAGGTAATAGTTAATGCTACACTGTCGGTCTACCCGTATGTGGCCTAAACCGGCCACATTAGCAATTCCTCTAAAAGCAGTTCATTTCCTGAATCCCAGCTGTCATTAGCAATTCCTCTAATTTGACATAAAAACAATTCGTAATTTGTGGACCATTTTACGAATCTCCATAGAAAACTGTCAAATAGATGAATTATTTCGTAATATGAATTACACGCAGATCCGGTTATGAATTGTCAGTTTGTGACATTTTACGATGATTCATATTATTTTCATATTATGATTCTGCTAAAGTGACCGTTTTAAGTCCCCAGGTAATAGTCAATTCTACACTGACAGTCTACCCGTATTATTCGTGCAAAATAAAGATTATTAGAAACCTACAAATATACAGTTTCCCTTTAGCATTCTCTGTGACGTTGATAGTATATATTATTCAGATGGTACAGTAGCTCAAATATTCGGGGTCGTGCAAATATCTCTCTAGCCATATTATTTGTTATGCCTCTTGAACACACGATGTTTGGGACCAAACTCTCCTCTAGTGTAGCTTCGTAAAGTTGTTTTCCAGTAATTATTTATCAACATGTCACTTGTCCTGTAAACTTTGACTGATGAACAAAATAGTTTTTATTTTTTGGGTTTTTGTGAAGATCGATATCTTACTCAGCGTAGGTTATATGTTTAATATAGATCAAATTGACAATATCTTTATGAGAATCGTAAACCTAATCCAACGGATCTGCTAGAGATGCATGACGTTATATTACCCTTGCAGATGGTCCATTGATAGTAATAGGTACCCACATATATGCATAAAGCTCACGCCTTCTTCCCATGGGGGTAGACAGAACGCCACCTACTACGACTCCTTTTCCTTCGTTTACGGTCATACATCAGAGGGCCTAGACAAGTGACAATCGGTTCGGGCGCGTTTCGTATTTCTACAACGACTTTCAACAGGATTGACATAAGCTTTTCGATAGCTTATGTCAGTCCCATACATTTTTGCCTTTTCCATCATCGTTATCGCTAATAGAATGAAACTTTGTCTAGGGCCTCTGGTCATACACGCAGGCCGGTTGCGAGTACTACGCACTTGATATTTCCGAAGAAAATCAGCAATAAGGTCACTACAAACTTGCCTAGCATTTCACACATCTTTGCCAGTTGCCAAATCCTAGCTCAGGTGAGCCAAAACCTCGCTTCACCCCCAATTGGTCGCGTGCAGACCATGGGTGGTATTCCACTGAATATATTAAGGCTTTAAAGCGTTATCTTTTGTTTTTTGCCATCCGATGAAGTGTGCAAGGTTTGCTATGATGAAACGAAACGGCACAGTTTGCCGTCAGACGGCAAAAAATTGGGTTTGTAGGTAAATAATATTCATGTATTATCGTGTATACTTTCGTATTTATCTGGGTTAGGGAAATAGGGTATTGGTCGGCTGTTTTTCTTGGTAGATATGAGTGTGGTCGAATTATTGTGTATGTTTTTGTGGACAGCCAGAAAAATATATCGGGAATGAATTTGATAATTAAATAATATTTGTTTCTGGCTTTCAGAGGTCAGTAACATATTGTTGAAACAGACATTTTCCCATCGAAAACACAAAGTCAGAACTTTACCTATGGTCTTATTAACATAAGCTCCAAAACTGTTTATGACATTAAACTAAGAGAGGCTGCCATTCGATTTTTTGCAATATCTAGAAAATCAACCTACCTATATGTCCAACCAACTGGAAAAGAATCTTATTTCAAAAGCTGTTCCACAAAATAAGCACAAATTGCAAACCACCTATTTCCTAGCCACGAACTGGCTGCAATTTAAAATAAAAATAGAAAAAAACAAGTTAAAAACCCTCTTTGCTGCCCAACCTCCTTCGATCAGGAAACTTATGTAAAACACTCCAGTAAGCTGTGTTAGCCAGTAAATAACTAAGAAATCGCTTAAAGCCAACGACGACGGTACCTTAATTTCCTGTGCAATAAGTCTTGTTTTATTTTTCATATTTCTTCTCATTAGCCTGGGGCTGAGAGGAAAATACAGGGTTTAGTGCAGAACTTGATACTGTTTTTCTTACGTTGGATGGTTTTTCTTAGGTAGTTTGTTTTATTGCTTTTAAGTTATCAGCGGGGTAATTGCGTGACACACATATATAATGACAATTAATCGCAATTGGACTAACATTAGGTACTTATTTTAGGAGCTCGTGGCTAAGTAATAACAGCGGCACGGATTGATCTATCAGGTTAGGCTATGCTTGCCGGGGTTAGTCCGTGGATGGGTGATCATATTTACATACCCTGACTCCTCCGTGGCTCGGAAAGCACGTTAAGCCGTTGATCCCGGCTGCCATTCGTGGATCTTTGACAGTCGTTACGGGTCCTCAGAAGCCCGAAAGTCTGACAACCAGTCTAACCAAGGGGTATCGCATTACCCGTCTACTGATTTGTGAAGGTCAGATAGGCAGTCGCTCCATGTAAAATACTGGTATTCAGCTGCATCCGGTTAGACCGGAAGCCGACCCCAACATAGTTGGGAAAAGGCTAGGCAGACCGATTAGATACTTATTTTACCTTAACTTCTGTGGTTCAGCAACTATGTAGTTTCAATGTATTTTTATATTGAACGATTTGAGTTCAAAAAAATGAACGATTTGATTTGAATTGCCCTTGTGTTGTTCAGTTCAGGAGTCATGGAGTTTGGATAATATGTACTCGGTTGATATCAGTAGCCCTGCCCCCTATTACATGGAACCCCGTCAAGTGTTCGCCTACTAGGAAGCCGTTTCCATCCGCTCAACGGTTTTTGCAATCATATTTATTGGTGTTTCAAGTGTATGTGCCTTATGAACCACTGGGGTTCATACGACATTTGAGAACACATGGCGAAAAGTGGGTTCACTATTTCTGTTTTCCATAGGGAATTACAGGAGTGATAAGTTATGTTAAAATTCCTATTCAACACAAAGCTTAAACTACACCTTTGCATAATCAGCCTATAATGTCCCACTGCTGGGATACAGGCCTCCTCTCTCCTAGAGGAGAGAGAGGAGGAGTGAGCTGAAATCTACGACGTGGGCCCAGTGGTTGGTAGACCTCACATGTCTTTGAATGTTTGGTTCTAGGACATGCCGGTTTCTTCACAATGTTTTCCTTCACCGTTTTGAGAGCAGCGGTGATGAAATTATTTATACAAAGTAAAGCGCCTGTCTGGGTTCGAACTCACGACCTATAACTCGAAAGTCGGGGCCATTACCACTGGGCCACCACTGCTCTCAACTAGACCTTTTATTATTTACAAAATACAATTAAATTATAAGCTTACTTCACTACGTATAAGAACCATTATCAGTGGAACACCTATTACATAAATACCAATAGTTAAGATCATTACACCTGCCATCAATCATTAGGACACTAAACAATACTAATAATTGATGAACTATTTGTTTTCTGAGGGAAATATGGATTTATGTCACCGATATAATACTGAAGTACCTAAGTTTGTGGAGTAACGTTCTCAAATGAATATTATATGAGGAATTGATGTTTATAATTTTGATGTAGGTATTTCTCTATATCCTATACTATTAAATGAGCAATATTTGTGTATATATATATATATATCTATATTTGTGATCATGTTCTCGAAAACGGTTCTAACGATTTCCATGAAAATTACGGGGGGGAAAATCGATCTAGCTATAGGTCTCATATCTGGGAAAAATCGTTTTCTCTATTTTCACCCGAGCACAGCTCGGTCGACTAGGCACTGTATACCAGCTAGCCTGGAGGGCAAAAACTACGACTCGTAGAGAAAAGGAATTGAAGAATGAAGCTTTGCGGAGTAATTCCGCACTAACAAAGGCACTGCCATTTATTTTAACATTTCAACAACATTCATTACATAATTAATTTACGTTGCAAACATTGCTGAACAAGTTCGAAAAAGAATCTGCTCTACAACGTAAATAACGCAATGAATGTTGTTGAACTGTCAAAATGAAACAAATTAGTCTTAATTGGTTACGAAAATAAGTTACGCAATTAGATAGCTGTATCGAGTTCTCAGAAAACAAGTAGATTTTTCGAAGAAAAATAACTTATTCCAATAAGAAAAACTAATACAGTGAAGTTTCCGAAGATTTTCCGATTTCTCTCTATGAGTGCGAAAGTTGAACTGCAAAGTCCTTAGGGATTTGTGCTACTGGATATGCAACGCTAAGTTTTGTTCCTAAGGGGGATAGGATAGAGGATAAAGTGTTGATTGAGCTGGATAGAGGATCCATGTCTTTTAATATCTCGTTTAGGTGGATGGAAAAATTGTTTATCTAGCTTACTTTCTGGCTTTTTTATATTTCGATGTACGATTTGAATTTTGTTTTTAATTAGAATTTTGATATTGATTTGAATTTTGATGATAATTTAGTTTTTTTTTTAATTTTATGAGTACTTACCATTATTTTTTTTATTTTTGTTTTTATATGGATCATGTGGTCTGCAATAAAGATTTTTATTTATTTATCATCGAATTTTTAAGTCTGGGTGGATGTTTTATGGCGAAAAGATTCCTAGCAGTATTCTGACTCTAATACTAAATGAAAATCGTTTATTCGTGTTTTAAGTTTAACAACGAAAATTGAGGCATTCCACCTTACTTCTGTCAAACTTCAAAGCAGTTTGTTGGCATTTGCAGCTCTCATATACAATTTTACCAAATCAAAATTCAATCAAATTGAGCGCTCTAATTTCCATTGAGCGACTGCCTATCTGACCTCTACAACCCAGTAACTGGGTTATTCAATACCCCTTGGTAAGACTGGTTGCCAGACTTTCGGGCTTCTGACGACCCGTAACGACTGTCAAAGATCCACGAGTATTTCAAAGTTAATTTCAGAAAAATCGGCCCGCGTATACGTGATGTAACGTTTCTACAAGACGTACATATAGATCACGTAGATTTACGTGAAGGTTACAGTCACCATCCGCACCTGAGTTACGCAGTTTAGTAAAAACTCCGTATTTGTTCCGTCCGGGGGCGCGGCCCAAAATCAATAGCTGACAAGTGATCGCACGTGTTATACAGGATGTTACACCTTACACGGCGTGTTATACATGATGTAACAAAGAATATTATGTTTTATTTAATAAGTCAGGTTTTACAGTGACGAATTATTATATCATAAGGTGTAGTTAGTCTTGTTATATAGGATGTTATATCTTAAAAGTCGTGTTATACAGGCTGTTACACCTTACATGTCGTGTTATACAGGATGTATCACGGTATATTATAATACAAGATGTAGTAATAAGTCAAGTTATAGAGTGAATATGAATACGTGATGTTATACAAAATAAAGGGTGTGTTAAGCCATGTTAAGACATGTTGCGCTGACCCCAAATAAATTAGGATAAGGAAAAGATAATGATGATGATGATGGTGATGGAAATCCGTTATACGTCATCATTGTTGTAAGATGATGTAAAATAACGAAACTCTTATTATAAACTAGCGACCCGCTTCACACATAGAGATTTCTTAGTTATATGTAACTTTAATATTAACGTTTTATACACATAAACCTTCCGGAATAAATTCTCTAAACGACTGTGAAAACCTCGTCAAAATCTGTTGCGTAGTTTAGAAGAGCAACGCGGACATCGAGACAAACACGAAAATGACTTTTATTTATAATAATTATTATGTTTATAGAAGAGGATTTGGCGACGGTTTTATGCCTAAAGCAAGGAGTTCCAGATGCAATTTTCAAGCCGGAAACAAATAGTTTTTTCTTTAAGTACAGAATAGATTTAGAAAACCCAGAAACATGATGCTTAAAAGTTATATGTTTTATACACAACACAACTAATTATTAATTATCTAAATAAATCCTAACTAATATTAATTAACACCAATAAACAATTAATAACTAAAATGTGGCGTCGAATAATTCCTCCGCATGATGCTCAAATAAATTCAATCGTAATTGAGTACCCAGTAGATGCTACAAAAGTTTACAATACCAGTTGACTTGAATACCAAACAAAAAAAGAATCATCAAAATCGATTTATAATTGGCGGAGCAATCGACGAACATATATACAAAAACCGGCCAAGTGCATGTCGTACCATGCACAATGAAGGGTTCCGTTAGTTGGGATGAATTTATAAAACAAACTTAACATTGTAGTTGGAAAACTTGTTCTCCGATACAGAATGTATGGGAGAACATGTTTTTACAACTGCAAATTTAAATTGGTCGATTATTACTCGGTAACTTGTGGAGCCTACGTAGAGGTGATAGTTTTCCTTTTAATTTCGTTATATACAATGTGGAGACGACAATACAACAATAAATGAAAAAACTGCCAATACTAATGCATAAGAGTATTTTGGAACTATCAAATAAATCCTAACATCGAAATTAAAAAAGTCATTTTTTCAAACAAACTAAATAGTAGTGCTGGGCCGACTATGGGATTTGCCGATCTTTGACTAGCTATCGTAACTAAACTATTGGATATATTTGATTAATTTTTTGTATGTAGACCGAGTACGTCATTAGATATACGGAGTTACATTTTTTGTTGTATTGTCGTCTCCACTTTGTATACTACTGCCGTGAATTTTTTGACATATCCAAACCCAACCATTTAGCTGGCACTTTGTCGGCGTCATTTATATGTATATCCATACCAAATTACAGCTTTCTAGTACCAACGGTCTCTGAGCTAAGCCGCGGACAGACGGACAGACGGACAGACGGTGGACGGACATGGCGAAACTATAAGGGTTCCTTGTTGACTACGGAACCCTAAAAAAGAAAAAAAACATACATACGAATTGAGAACCTCCTCCTTTTTGAAGAAGTCGGTTAAAAACTACAGCCACAGGAAAGTGCCTACCGTAAGCTAGCTATAAACTACTGAGTAGACTGCGTACACATTTGAAGAACGCAAACATTCGCGATAGTGTGTGGTCACGAACAACGCGCGTCCTTGAGTGAGCCCCGGTTGGTCCTTGAACGAGTACAAGGCTGCGAACTTCGTGGTGCGCGCCAGCTAATGTTATGTTGAGGTTAAGAGTTTTGTTGAGGAATATTTGCAAGTGTTTTGTGAGATATTTCTTTTTTATTTGTTTACTAGCGCCCCTGCTTCGCACAGTTTTTACGCCTTGACAAAACATTGAGATTTCTTTAATTATGTAAGTTTAATATTAATGTAATAAACATCATAAGCTGCTCTCAAATATTGTAAACCATTTTTTTTCGACGTTCAAAAGTGCCTTTAATGTGCCTATTTGAAATAAATGATTTGACTTTGACTTTGACTTTGACTTTGACTTTGACTCAAAACGGTGGAGAAAAACATCGTGAGGAAACCGGCATGTCCTAGAACCGAAAATTCGAAAACATATGACATCTACCAACCCGCACTGGGCCCGCGTGGTGGATTACGGCCCACACCCTCTCACATAGAGAAGGCCTGAGTCCCAGCAGTGGGAATGTTCTAGACTGATTATGATGATGATAAAACATCATATAAACCTTCCGGAATAAATTCTCTAAATGGTGGTGAAAACCCCATCAAAATCCGTTGCGTAGTTAAGAAGAACAATGTGGTACAGGCAGACGGACACGACAATTTAAGGGGCTTTAATTTATAATTTAATATGTATAGATATAGATTCGATTTAACGACCAATTGGAACCGTGCACCTAGCTTCTGACATTTCATAAGTTCCCATAACTATAAGTTTATGTGAAATAAAATATTTTGATTTATCCAGCGGTTGTGTAATGCACGATCGGTAAGAATCGGAGTCGATTTGAAACAAATGTGTAATCCATTGCTTCATAAGTTCGAAAAAAAATCTGCTCAACAACGTAACTTACGAACTTATGGAGCAATGGATTACACATTTGTTTCAAATCGATTCCAATTCTGATTGATCGTGTATTATTAGCAGTGATCGGAATAGGTAGAGCTAATCTACCTAAAGTTCGAAAAAGAATAGAGACAAAGTGGAGACGCCTTACGACAAAATATTTTTTCGGGCCAATGTCCCGGGTTTCGGAACATTACTTAAGTACAACCAAAATCAATAAAGTAAAACAACTATTGAATTAATTTCCTGTTTCTGTTGAAAAAGAGTATGCACGACTTTTATTGTTTAAAAAAAATAAAGGTAATCTCCTAATCTTGAAAGAAGAAAGAAAAACTGTACTGTTTTGCAACGATTGGTGTTGGTTTGAATTTTAGTTCATGACATCTAATTTTACTCCACACCTTTAGCATTTATATTAAATGTGGTAAATGTGATGTCCCAAAATCCCGACATTAGTACCGTAAATTTTTTTGTGTCGTAAGGAAGTCTCCTCTTTTTTTGTCTCTGTTCTTTGAACTTTAGGTGGATTAGCTCTACCTATTCCGATCACTGATTATTAGTGATAATTAGAGTGCTGGAAAATATGGACAGATTTTGAGAGTTTTTGCAATCGTTGTAATTTGTTTACCGTCTTCTTGTAATTTTGTAAGCACTAATACTTTTTGAATCGGTTATTGGAAAGCTATAATCTTTAGACATAATATGCAAACCAAAAAATCAAAAACAGAAAATAAAAAATTCGTGCTAAAAATACTTTCACATTTTTTATAAGAAAATCTAGCGCCCGTTTCCACCACTGCAAAAAGGCGGCTGTATATTTTCATCACCCGAGTATTTTCGAGCTAGTTAAAAAAAAGTTTGTAAAAAATAACCGGGGTGAGTTCGTTCACAAAACTACAAGTTCAGTTTAGTTTCAACAGCGAGGGTACTCGACCGGCTGGCTTGGACAAATTGCACTCTAGTGGGTGAAGACCCTCGGGCAGAAAATTGGGGCGGAGACGCTGCGGTTCGCTTTGTTCTCGTTGGTCCAATTTGGAGCCTATTTAATAAAACCGACAGACTACGGGCAATAATTCGTAAATCTGATAATTTTGTTTTTTTTTTCTAGTTTTCTGTTTTATTAAACAGCTGTCATGTAAAGGTGACAATAATGCTATTTTTTAACACAAGTGTCGGATTGTTCTCTCTCTCTCTTCCTAGCAATTTATCCTACATGGTGGTGGGGTCAGCCTAAAAAAGAATAAGTCTAAAAGCCTAAAAGTGCCTAAAAGAGCCTAAAAGTGACGGTTTGTTAATTTTAAAATAGGGCCATAGTCTATCACAGGTTGTCAAATAAAAATGCCGCCGTATCTATTACGGTCAGCAACAGTAGAGGTTTAAAGCTTTGGTTTCGTACAAAAGCAGTTCCATCATATTATAAAGTCCGTCATGAGAATCGCTTATTTGTTAATTGTATTTCACATAGGTGTCAAAAATCGCTCTGTATCCGTATGTCCTTTCACCGCTTTCCTAGGAAATATTGTTATATGTGATCTAATCGAATAATAATTTGAATTTTTGTATGTTATTTTGTTACGCTTTCAAACTAAACGGCTGAACGGATTTAGATGTTTGGCACATGGGTAGACCATGACCTAGATTAGAATAAATAATACTTTTTATCCCGATATTCCCACTGGATCGTCACTAATGCGGGTGAAACTGTGGGGCGCAGCTAGTCTTCAATATTTTGCTTAAAAACTGTGTTAAAAATACTGAAATGTTATCGAGTTTTGTTGCTGATCGTATCTACCTACGTACTTCAACTTCGAGAGAGTATATTATTTCGTTTGGTTGTGTTTATTTGAAATTGGAATACCTTTACAAAATATTTTGATGGAATTCTTGTTTTCATTCGTGAGAAAGATATTGTAGAAGGGATTTTGCAAGTAATCCATGTTATCGTACGAGTTGTTTGTCCAAAATAATGTTCCAGGGTTTCAGTGCCAGTTGGCAAGAAACTGCCTTTTGTTTTAAACAGTTGCTTTGCTGAGAGTAATTAAATACGTAAAAAAAAACTGTTATTTAAACGAATTACAACATAATTTGCGGGCTACGTTTCACAATTAACAATTTTTTTTTGCTTTTCATTCTTTACCGACTTTTTATTCTCAAGCTCACGGGCTCGTTAGTGATTCGTCCCCGTGTGTTTTTAAAGAAAGCCCCATTTTCCGCATCGTCCGTCTAAATTTCAAATGCTATGCTGACTCTCCACGGGTTTAAGTGTTATATTTCCCTCTTCGTCGGAAATTCAGACAAGTTTTTTTATTTACTTTTTTTTTTATTTGGGGAATAACAGGCGTTACAATGTTTTTTTTTTCTAGTAGGTATAGCGCAAAATAATGTTAGGATAGGCCCTTTATTAAAATGCTCATGTGTGTTGAATTTTTCTGCAAAATAATAATAATATTATTATACGAGTGATTTTACGCCCATAAGGATGCTTAGTAGTATTTGGAACAATGAAGATTCTTTTTTGAAAATATTGTTTTTTTTTTGCCTATTGTATAATCTTTCGTCATCATTGCAACATCTTGTAGTAGTTAGTTATTAGTTTTCCTGCCTTCAAAAATATACCAACCCTCTAAAATTGATATTAGTCATTGTCACCACTGTAAGAACCAGTTTTCTATAATTATCAAAGAAAGAAAAATGCATTTATTAGCACGATTCACAGCAAAAAAACAAAACAGAAAACAATGATTATAATACTGGGGCCATGGGCCTCAGCTCAGCATTATATAATGTTGTGTGGCATCTGACGCTGATTTTCAGCTGCAACCCCACTTATGCTGAATTCCTACCATTTCCCGAATTTCCACTGAGCTTTCTGATGACGAAGCGTTCGTTCTCATCACCGGTACTAGTTCAGCTCTAGGTTTTCTTGTTAAAAGCTTTTCTGGCGTTTTAGAGTCAAGTGGCACTTCAGAAGAGAGCTCTTTACAATGCTTTCAGCATTTAAGTGTTCAAAGAGCATGGAGTTTGTACAATCGATGTCGAGTTTGAGATGACGATTTTATTTCCGTTCCATTTTAATTTGAATTTCGAATAATGGATTTTGCTCATGTTAATTTTGCGGTGACTTGATAGATGGCGTTGTTGCTGTCTTAATAAGTGTGTCAAAGAGATTATGATAATTTTGGTGTTAATTGGTTTTATCGGCGTTTGGGTCGGTTTTCGCTGTCTTATCTCTCCCCTTTTACTTAATGTGCATGATTTTCGATATAGGAATGTGGAATTTTCAATGAAGGTTACAATTTGATGAAAGCTAAACGGAAAAAAAAAGTTAAAGTCAAAGTGATAGGCACATAAAATGCACTTTTGAACGTCAGAAATGAATTTTTAATACAGATCCATCTGCAGCATGTATCAGAAAGTTGTGGTAGTATTTAACGGTGTAGTACAGACCATCAAACTAAACAGCTTTCTCCATGGGACTAACATCGTAATCGCGAAAAAATTATCAATTACTGTTCCATACTAAACTTCAAAATTGACCACACCTTTCTGCATGCGGTATGCATATTCAGAAGAAGATCTAAAAAATGTTTGGTATAATAAACGTTTCACTAATCATACAACGTAATGGTAGCCACACACGTTACGATATACTTGCGCAACTTGAGACTTGCACAACTCTGCGTGACAACGAATGACTCGGATACTCGTGCTAATTCATCAACCGTGCGTGTTAATGTATACTTGTGCAAGTTCAATTTTGCGCAAGTAAATATCAACGTGTGTGGCCTGCATAAGCAATCGACTGAAACCCGCAATACCAATCCCATAAAAACAAAAGAAGAGCTACAGCCAAGAAAATAAATCAACAGCAAAAAGTACAATGATACACAACGAGCATACATTTGTTCGGGACAGGTACAGTCGCGTCCAGCAAGCAATCAGTTAAGTGCTACAAGATTGAGGCCGGTATTGTAGGTACTTGTTACTATGGAATACGGAGTACGGGGCGAGCCGGTACAAATATAGTATAGTAACAGGTTTCTATAGTATTCCCAGAGGTAGGTAGGGTTAGGTAATCAGGTATGTCGTGATTTGACACTGGATATGTCCGTTTTTGTAGGTCATTTTGTTCTAGTTTATTGGAATAGTTTATTACTACAGTTTTTAGTATAATTAAGTACGCAATACGTCAATTAATTTATGTTGCGTAATATATAGTAAATCAAATCAGGAAGGTAAAGAAATCTCAATACTTTTATACTAAAAATGTTTCGTAAAATAAGCTATCCCTGACTATTTACAAGATTTGTCGATTGCGATACGAAAACGGTCACCATAATATTTAGCTAACTAGTATCGAAGTAAACCCAAGATAAAAAAAAAAAAAACATGTATAATTGACACTGTAAAAAATATTTCTAAGCGCACAGTAACATTTATTCAATATAATATTCACGCTTGTTCCAGGTGGTGACGAATAGGATGTGAAGTGGTGTTACGCACGCTGCACACGCGCCGCTAGCAGCGGTCATGGCGACCCGGAGATAGTGCCAGGTGACGTCATCATAACTATCATAGCTGTCATTAACTGTTGAGTATAAGAATAGGATGTGAAGTGGTGTCACGCACGCTGCACACTCGCCGCTAGCAGCTCTCATGGCGACCCGGAGATAGTGCCATGTGACGTTACCATAACTATCATAGCTGTCATTAACTGTTGAGTATAAGAATAGGATGTGAAGTGGTGTTACGCACGCTGCACACGCGCCGCTAGCAGCGGTCATGGCGACCCGGAGATAGTGCCAGGTGACGTCATCATAACTATCATAGCTGTCATTAACTGTTGAGTATAAGAATAGGATGTGAAGTGGTGTAACGCACGCTGCACACGCGCCGCTAGCAGCGGTCATGGCGACCCGGAGATAGTGCCAGGTGGATTATTCTTGCATTAATACATCTATGCATCATTAAAACTTACGCCAAACAGCAAGATGCTGATACTGATCTTTGGGACAATGATGGGCATCTAGTTTACTAGATGTCATACGATGAAGGATAGCCGACAGATGGATCTGCCGATATTACGCGCCGGAAAAACACATTGCTTACACCTGCAATGCTTTTAAAAATTAAGTCGCGTAATTTTCGTATGTCAAATATAATTCGAAAAAAAAAAGAAAAATGTCCGGAAGACGGAATTTCCGTCCGAAATTTTGGCAGATATTTTACTAGTTTGTGATATTATTGCACAATTCCATGGTAACACAAAAAGATTGACATCACTAGCCTGCCAAGAAACGATTGGTATCGGTCAAATATCGGGACCAGTAATAATTCCCGAAAATTATAATACCAAGGCAATGCGGTATTATATTTTGTAGATAACTTTTATAATATATTAGGGTAAACACGATGTTTGTCGTGTGGGATGGGCAGAGAAAAATATAATTAAGTCGTTCGTATGTGCCGGCACGGAGTCAAGCGTGCTGGGACTTTATGGAGTTCACCGTAGTGATGGGACATGGCGTCGATACATTTTAAAACCCGTAGGTTTATTTTAAGAAACTGTAGGATATAGAAAGAAAGAGACCGTAGAAAAAAAAAATAAGAATCTGTTCTTTTATCAAATATTGACTAACCGTGCATACATTTTGAAGTCGTACGGTAAATAGGTACGGTGCCAATTTAGATCTTCAGTTGCTCCTGAATATATCTTTTGATAACGTCAGCAAATTATAGCACAACTACTTCATAAAATAAAATTAACCTTAAGCAGGTAAATAATAAACAATACACTCCAAAAAAAAATTGAAGTATTTCCAAAAAATTAAATTCTTTTAGGGCCAATTTAAAAAAGAATAGAATACTCTTTTTTATGTACACCATAAAAAATACAGATATATGTAGAAATTAAAAAGAAAGAAAAAAACTGACTACTGAAACTGTTTTGTAGAAAAGCTTTTAGAAACATCGATACATTTCCCCAACACTACTCATGATGCTCTTGCTCACGCTACGTTATCTCAACTTGGCATGTCTCATGTTTAAAAAGCGCTAGCTAAGTTTTTAATAACAACTTTGCTGCTATGTGCCTTTATATTTTGTCACGGAAACTCGTGACGAAATATCTCCAGTCGTTAAATATTAGGAATATTAGCAACGATTGTCATTGTTGGGAAATGTGAACTCATGATTATTGTTGTTGAGAAGGTCAAGATTAAGCAATGAAGGTTTTATGCCCAGTTCCTAAAGGCACAATTTTCAGGCAATTTCGATAACCAATTCCATGAAGGAACGATAATCATTATTCCATGCAAGTGTG
This sequence comes from Lithophane ornitopus, assembly GCA_948473465.1. NCBI lineage: Eukaryota > Metazoa > Arthropoda > Insecta > Lepidoptera > Noctuidae > Lithophane > Lithophane ornitopus. The sequence goes on along the minus strand of OX419616.1, from coordinate 14,689,592 downwards.
GACAACAACGAATCTTAAAAAGTAATACAGGGTGTTAGGGTAGACACCGTTATCCTCGAAACTAGTGGTTTGAAGTCATCTATAATATACTTTTTCTATGGGACCAAACTTGAAATCGCAAAAAAAAATCAGCTTTTCCATACATTTGTGTTCACTTAAATCGACAAAATGTATGGAAGAGCTGATTTTTTTTTCGCGATTTCAATTTCGGTCCCTTAGAAAAAGTATATTATAGATTACTTCAAACCACTAGTTTCGAGGATAACGGTGTCTACCCTAACACCCTGTATAGGTTTGTACAATATTCAATAGTCATTTCAAGGGCCACATGCAAGTTTTTAACTACAACTTCGTTTAAAAACAACAATAACAACAAAAACATATCCTATAAAGTAACATAGGTTTGTACAATATTCAATGTTAATTTCGAGGGTCACATGAACGTTTTAAACTACAACTTCGTGCTTAAGAAGCGAGTCCAAACACTATTAAGAAACTACATTAAGAATGAACGACCTGAAATATTCCATTTAACAAACACTCCGAGACCGCAAATTCTACGAAAAGACATTTGAATTTGAGGAATCTCAGCCATCCGGCACTCTTTTGCTGTCTCACTTGCTCCTTATGCAAATTGTTTCCAAGAATAACGCCATCTCTTTCACCCGTAGAGCAATTTCTACAGTTTATCCTAGATACTCGGGGACTCGGAAATACTCTCAACCACGGAAATGAGGAAAGAATGAAAACTCATTAGTGCGGTTATTAGAGTCCGATTACACCGCGCTCCATTAACTGGGACTTTAAACTGAGTTTAACCTATTTTCTTGATATGATCCCGACATTGCTGAAATTGTGGAGACGGGTGTTAGTTTACAATACCGTCCTATATTATTTCAGTTGAATTTCTTCTAATTATGATCTGTAATGAATGTTATTATCTATAAAGGTATGAGGAACAGGGTGTAATAAAGTTCTCTAATTCTCCATAGAAACATGTGGCATTGTAGATGCCGCCACATATCTATCTTTTTTTTTAAATCGTGGTGCTCTTCATAAATGGTCAATACATGTTGTGATAAAAGTTAGATTAGTCATGTCAAGTCATGCGTACACCTGTGCTCTGACGCAGATAATTATATATTTATGATGATTGATGGACCTTATCACTAACAAATAATTTTCTCAGAATTCTAGTTACACGTGCCATTTAAACGATAACATAGGTAATACTTGATTTGTTCTATTTTCCATTCGACTAGTCTCGTGCTGATAAGATAGATTTCTATTTCTCATAAATCCTCTATCAGTTTGTTGGCAACGGTCACCGTGGTACCTATGACGTACTCAATACTCAATTTTTTATTGCGTAAAAAGTAAAAAGATCACGTCGAACCCTGTCGGGCTCAGCAAAATTAGGAGCGAGAATTGTAATTGAGTTGTAGAAGTCAAAAAACATTTATTTTCCTAGAAACTACTGTTAATTTTCAGCACCTTGCCAGGAAGCTTACCCGAAAATACTTGAGAAAAGCTCCCAGCCCATCTAGGAACAAAAATGATTATCACATTTCTTAAACCAGCCGATTCTCCCTTATGGCCAGCGTTTGAACTTCAAGTTAACCGCCGTTAAACTATGTAATCGGCAGTAAATATTCCGCGGCCATAATTTGCGGGTTCCGTGAAGGTGCCATTTTATAAATTTATGAAGCCACCGACTGCCTCTCATCACCCGCCAGTAATTTCGTCCTCAGAAAATATACGACAAGTTCCCAGCCTTTGGCGGGATTCTCTACGAAGATACCGAGCGGACTGTAGGGTGACTATAAGGTTACATGTATGTTTAGAACGTATTTACTCGGTTTGAAAACATAGTGAATTCAGTCATGGTAGATGAAAAAATTTAGAGATCTGAAATTGCAAGACGGCAGATAACAAGATTGTTTCGTGTTTGCTTTCTTTAGATCTGATTTTCCAACGTCAGATATCATTATCCAAGGAATAATTCAACAGACTGAGATTTATTCCATGGATAAAATATAAACAACGTGGAAAAAATCAGCCCATATTTGTCTTTGGTTATACAGTCTTAAAAAAAATACCCTGAGGAGCTCGTGGCTACGTAATAACAGCCGCACGGGTCGATCCATCAGGTTAAGCTACGCTTGCCGGAGTTGGTCGGTGGATGGGTGAACATCTTTACGTACCGAGACTCCTCCGTGCTTCGGAAAGCACGTTAACTCGTTGGTCCCGTCGTCAGAAGCTTGAAAATCTGACAACCAGTCTTACCAAGGGGTATCGTATTACCCAGTTACTGGGTTGTAGAGGATAGATAGGTAGTCGCTCCATGTAAAATACTGGTATTCAACTGCATCCGGTTAGACTGGAAGCTGACCCCAACATAGTTGGGAAAAGGCTAGGCAGATGATGATGAGTCTTAAAAAATTACCCGTGTAGAAAGAAGAAAAATGCGTGTAGAAAGTGTAAGCGCAGGTTTAAACATTGCCTCCTGAATAAAGAAAGCTTTAAGTATAACATGTGTTTCAGTTTGATTGTGTCATCATCAGCAGCCTACTACCAGGGGACCTCAACCGGCCACATAAGCAATTCCTCTAAAAGCAGTTCATTACCTGAATCCCAGCTGTCATTAGCAATTCCTCTAATTTGAATTAAAAGCAATTCATAATTTGTAGACCATTTTACGAATCTCTATAGAAAACTGTCAAACAGATGAATTATTTCGTAATATGAATAACACGCAGATCATTATGAATTGTCAGTTTGTGACATTTTACGATGATTCATGGTATTTTCATATTATGATTCTGCTAAAGTGACCGTTTTTCCTGTAGGTGTATCCAATCACACGTCATTTATAAACGGAAGACAGTCATAAATTCAATCTTTAACAAAACCACAAGTATCCATAATAACTTCTATCAAAATACTACCTTTTACCTGTAAACTGAAACATTATCTCTCTCAAAATCTACAATTCCAACAGCTGAACTCAAATATTAAAATGAAAAACCAACATTTAAATTTATCCTCAGGCTGACCCAAATACATGGAGAACCCACTTCAAGAGTTCTTGTTACTCTGGCCGGTCGCCGTGTAATAGGCTCCCTTGGGGTATAAAATCGCCTATAAATTTCGTTTTGAGCTTCTCGCTGTTGAAGACGACGATATCGGTGGTATAACGCGTCGAATTTTCTCCTATATTCTCACAATATACTGCTCAAATGAGACGAGTTCAGTGTCGTAATCAAATTGAACATGTACTTGCGAGGGTATTCTGTAAGTAAATTTGACAGGTGATAAATAATGACTGAAATATAGGATGGTGGATAGTGATTGATGAGTCTTGGTTCTTATGGCCTACTTTAGATAAACAATATTGGAAATAAATAGATTCTTACGAGAGTAGGACATGCTGTGCCAATTAGCGTATTTGGTGGGCAAAGCTGACTGCTCCGCTCCGAGTTAAGGTAGATAAACGTCATCATCAGCCTCATCAGCCTAGCCTTTTCCCAACTATGTTGGAGTCGGCTTCCAGTCTAACCGGATGCAGCTGAATACCAGTATTTTACATGGAGCGACTGCTTATCTAACCTCACAACCCAGTAACTGGGTAATACGATACCCCTTGGTTAAACTGGTTGTCAGACTTTCTAGCTTCTGACGACCCGTAACGACTGTCAAAGATCAACAAATGACAGCCGGGACTTAACTACGCTTAACGTGCTTTCCGAGGCACGGAGGAGTCTCGATATGTGAAAATGGTCACCCATCCACGGACCAACCCCGGCAAGCGTAGCTTAACCTAATGGATCGACCCGAGCGGCTGTTACAACTTAGCCACGATCTCCTCCTCTCTCTAAGGTAGATAAACGTCTGTTGCAGATTTTTTTTTTAACCAACGTACAAATGGCTCATTGAAGGACAAAACAGTGATTTCTATCAGAGAAATCGTAATTTTTTTGTTGTTGTCGAATTTGTTTGACAAATGGCGCTTTAATCTTCACCTACATCCAAATTAGGTGTCAAAAAAGCATAGCAATAGCCCAACACGTCTTACTAGAAAAAAGGTAAAAAATACTGAAGTTCTCTTCAAAATTACAGCGAGGCTCGCGATATCGCGCGCTCGCGTGACTGAAGGTCGGCAGTGCAGATACAGACGATTTGCAATTCAAAAGCAGAAGGTGAGTGGTGGCTATGCGACAGCTCTTGCTATCAGTCGCTTTCGTCTTTGGCCTTGGAGAGGTTTAATTGGGGCCGTAATTGTGATTGGGTGTCGCCTTGGCACCTCTATAAGGTGGGAGGATTATTTTTCTAGCTTTGCTGATTCTAACTTACCGTGGCGGTTTTCAACTGTCTTTGTAGTACGATTGAAAGTGTCAAATTCAAACTCAAAGCATTTATTTCAATTAACGCTCGAGACCGCGCACCATCTAAGTCAATATGCCTCAAGCACGGACCCCCCCCCTCCCCGGCGAGCCGCACGCGTCAAACTTCAACAATAATTACAATATCGTACCAGCGCGGCTCTACGGTAAATATTCATTTGGTATGATGTCGTCCCACCCCGCTTTGGAACTGCCAAAAGAGTCGTTCAGTTAGTTAGAAAGTAGAAGCTAGTTGCCCATTCCAAAACTTAGATCTCTATCATCAGGTTAAGCTACGCTTGCCGGGATTGGTCCGTGGATGGGTGACCATCTTTACATATCGAGACTCCTCCGTGCCTCGGAAAGCACGTTAAGCCGTTGGTCCCGGTTGTCATTTGTGGATCTTTGGCAGTCGTTACAGTCAGAAGTCCGAAACTCTAACAACCAGTCTTGCCAAGGGGTATTGTATTACCCAGTTACTGGGTTGGTAGTCGCTCCATGTAAAATACTGGTATTCAGCTGCATCCGGTTAGACTTGAAGCCGACCCCATCTTGGTTGGGAAAACTCTAGGCAGATGAGATCATGAGTGAGCTTTGAAATAGAGTAAGTATTCTTCAATATGTTCGAAGTTACGCAGTTCATTATTAACATTAACGCTCAGTAATATATAGGAACCCGGCAAAAACAATGAATATTGCGTAAAGCGAAACGTGTAAATTGAAACAAATCATCATCTACGTATTATGTTAATATAATTACTGAAGAAAAACAGCATAAATAATTAATTCTGTAGCTATTTGCATAAGCGGCTCGGTCGAGTTTGGACATGGCTACAGTCGGTATTTTCGTACCGTGTGGACTTTAAAATAGGAATCTCTGTAGCTCCAAAACCAAGTATTTATAACAGAATACGTTTTTTTTTTTACAATTTTTTTTCTTTTATTTTTTTAGTATTGTAATACCATAATTTACTTATTTTCTTTCAGTAGAACTATTCGTTATTTTACAATTTCTATCACAATTTATTTTTTAAATGAAGTTTGAAAGTGGCGCTGACACCAAAAAGTTGTGTTGAGGTTTTTCGGAAATAACCTTTACTAGGCGGCAACACTGAGATGTCAGGTCCGTTCACCTGTCAAAAGTGTCAAACCGCCTATATTTTCTGTATTCGTGACGGAATGATGAACTAATGAATGAAACGAATGATGAAGACCTTTTGCCGTAGTGGCGCCACCTGGTGGAGTGATTTTTCATGAAAACCCTCATTGTCATGTTATGGAATGCGGGAGAAGAGGAAAACTAAAGAAATTATGTATGTATAGTGGGACAATTCGTTTGAAATTTTAATTCTTAATACTACCTTTATCAGTCTGAAAGATACATCTAAACCGAAAATCTTTCAGGGAAAGTGAATTTTTAGCCTTTAAAATTGCTATATTATACACCTACAAATTTCTCATATTCACAAAATATAAAAGAATCTAAGTATAAAATAACCCTTCCTTGGCAGTCCGGGTAAAAAGATAAATAAAATAATCATAAAAAACAACCGAATTCCAAAAAGGACCGTGTTTTTTTTTAAAGTCGGTTGCTTCACTTTCAACCATTGCAATCTTTACCCCGACCATGTTAAACCCCTAAATGTTGGGAGTTGAACATGGACAACATTTAGGGGTTCAACGTGGTCGGGGGTAGAGATTGTGGGGGTTGAACGTGTACTAAACATAAATAAGGTATAAGGCTACAAAATAAAGACATATTTAAAACAAATGACATAATTGCCATTATAACTGTAACAAAGAAATCCTGTTCTATCCACACAAGCCATTTTACCACTACATATTAGATATATTTATTTCGGCGCCTCGAAAGAGAAGCGCTAGAATGAGAGGTTTTTTTTTTGAACATTATATTTTAAAACATGTAAAACATACCCCGCTTGAAACTCTACATCGTCACAGCCCTGTATTGCCGTAACACGCTTTCTGGCAGCGAAAGGGGTTCCGGAGACCATTGTTAAAAACAAATGAATGCTACGGAAACTTGTAGCTGATTGGCCGGAGTTACAATAATACAACGTATTTGTCTTGTATTGTATATTCTACACAAATGACTTTACAAATACGTGCAGGGATGTATTTCTCGCAATAGTAGTAATGTTGTTTTTATAACATAGAATATTTTTATCGATTTTCACTACTCTTAGTGGAAACATAAGCTAAGTTTGGATGAAGAATGTACATACTTTGGGTATCTTTAAAGGTATAAGAAATTATTTATTTCGGAATACACATTCAAGTAACAACGGAATATACACACACAAGTAAAGACAAATGCGTGCACAGACTGGACAGGTCCAGTCAACCTGTGTGGTTCTTTCCTCAAAAGACCATTTCAGACACCAATCTACATGGTCTTCACATGATCTGACCAAGATTATGTCTGGAATTTAAGAGACTGTGACCTCTGAGTTTGTTTCGGCCTTTCTTCTCAAGATAGGAAACGCCGACCTCATCTAGTTTAAAAAATGTGATTGACGTATTTGTACAAACCCACTTAGAGAAAATAAATCATTTATCATTTAATCCTTTTAAGGGCCAATTCGACCAAACTTTTATCCCTAGTATAAGTCCAATCCAGCGAGTAAATATTAAATTTTTGACAGATTTTCAATACAAAAACTGTCAGATGTCAATTTTATTCCCCGAATAAAAGATATCTGGGTTTGGTTAAATCAGCCCTAAGTAGTATTAGTATAAACTACATGAAACTATGTTAGTAAACTTTGACAAAATGAAAGAAATCTATCAAAAACTGATAAGACCCTGGCCCAACACATTTTGGCACGTGCCTCTGTACCCAGCGCCTAATTAAGGGGTAGTCCACCTTGTCAAATAATGTTTTTGGGATGCTGTTGGAGCTTCCACGCAACCTATCCAATATTGTCAATTGTATCTTCCAGGTCCAGGGCAATATATCTCCGACTTACAAAAAGCTTGGCTGATGACAAGCGATGAGCAAAACCCTCAATACCAGCTACTCTGATAGTAATCCGGAGAGCTTTAGTGCTACGTTTACCCCAATATTGACCCCACTGTCCCCCAATGGTCCCCCACCAGCCAGCGGATGTTCGATTGTTTGTATTTACCAAGCAGTACAAATACTCCCGGATTATTGCTCTGTAGCCCACACACAAATATTTGCACTTCACTAAAATTTGATGGAGTATTTTAATTTCAAAGTTGAGCCTGAATTGTATTTGTTTAAAATGTTGGGAAGCTATTAACAATGGCTTTATTGTTAGAGAGTAAATTAATTGAACATTTTGTTATTTTAAGATAGAAATAAAATCACTTGAATTACTGAGTAACTACGGTACGTAGTAGGTACTTACGTTCTTGTCCATGTTAAAATATTATTATTTTTATTTATTTTCTCTTCTATTACTTTTTTTGACATCCACGCGGGGGAAACCATGAGCAAAAGCGAGCTAGTCAATATTTTATTACAACACATAATAATATTCATTAATTAATCAAAACAGCGAAATATTTGACAGCTATTTGCGACATTGCCAACTTGCACAATGCACTCTCTTAAGGATAACGTCACTAAAGAAAAAAAAGTGACTAATGAAGAAATGAGGTCAACTTTTATGTGAGGGAGAACCTTCACGCCGGGAACCCCACACTATCTAATCTTAAACAAGATATTCGAACACGTATATTAACTAATTACTTACAATCTTTTATCTTCGTCATATTGCTAATCATTTAGCATGATGTCCGGTTTGTCTTTGTTTAGTAAAAAAAAAAAGAATTTATGTATTTCTTGATAAAAAATGGTTTATCTGGTTTCGTACCGTGATTTTTATCTCAATTTCAGCAATCAATCAAAATACAAAAAATACTTATGTTTAGGTAAGAATGATTGCGCAAACATGAGATGATGATTATCTTCAAATAAATTGCTGTTATCACCAGGATTATAAAAGAGATTGGAGATAGGAAGAAGTTGTAAAGCTAAACCAAAAGAAAGCCGCCACCTGCATATTCTTGATGCACTCGCATCGAAAGAGCGAAAAAATCAAAATGAAAAGTCATTTATTCAAACTAGGCAGAATCAGCACTTTTCGAACGTCAAAATTACATAAGACAGTCCCCAAAAACGCCCACCCTTCACCACTTCCTAGTGCTTTAGCTGGAAAGAAGAAGTGGCGCAACAAACTCCCCAGCAGCACAGCTGTCTGTTCAGTTAGAAAAAATTGATTCTATACAAGAGTATGCGAAATCATTTACATTACGCAATATAAAACATAAATCCAATTATTAACCATAATAATATGTCAGCTAACACACGCCAATAAAACCACCCAAAAAAAAAAAAAAATATATAATAAAAAAATCATTTTTTCCAAGTAAAACAGGATTTTAGTCAAACTAGCTACTAACTACTATAGCCCGCAAGGGGCAGGTATGAGCAGTGGTGGCCCAGTGGTAATAACAGCCGCGACTTACGAGTGTAGGTCGTAGGTTCGAGCCCTGACAGGCGCTTTAGTTTGTGGAAATAATTTCATCACCACTGCTCTCAAAACGGTGAAGGAAAACATCGTGAGGAAACTGGCATGTCCTAGAACCAAAAATTCGAAGATATGTGACATCTACCAACCCGCACTGGGCCCGCGTGGTGGATTACGGCCCACTCCCTGTCACAGAGAGGAGGCCTGGGTCCCAGCAGTGGGAACATTATCGGCTGATTATGTATGTATGTATGTCATAGCCCGCGATTTACGACCGCGTGGAAGTTAACTGTACCATAAAACACATCCTGTGCGGTGGCACTTGTGCAAACTGACGCGATTAAGCGGGCGTGACAGGCTACCTTTGTCGCGCCCGCGATATCGCGCCTGTTTGTTGGGAGTCTTTAGTGTAGCTTTCTTTCAGTGAATTAATTGTTGTTAACGAATCAGTACGTCCAGAGATTACGTCTTATAAACTAACAAACAATTGGCCAAAAGTACAAGTGGTACAAGCACCACGTTGATAAATGAAATAAAAAAACTTTTGCTTCCGAGGTGGTCCCATATAAATTTTATTAACTTTGCTTGTGTAATTTTTGAGTTAGCTTCAATGTTACGTATTTTACCCACTTAGTTTATCTAGACGATATCCTGTTTGACTCCTTCACTGTTATTTACATAGCAGGTAGTGGTATTCGGATTTCTGTGGGGTAGGTACCACAATTAAAAAGTGAAAAATAAAAACTTTTTACAAAAAAAAAACAACCGACTTCCCAAAAAAACACTAAAAAAGTGCAAAAATAACTTTAATTTCGGAAGTCGGTGGCACAAAACGGAAATTGAAAAGCACCACACACTTCGTCTAGATAAACTAAGTGGGAAAAATACGTAATATTGAAGCTAACTCAAAAATTACACAAGCAAAGTTAATAAAATTTACCTATATGGGACCACCTCGGAAGCATGACCTACCAAACAAAAAAAGAATCATCAAAATCGATTCATAATTTGGTGAAGTAATCGCGTAACAAACATACAAAAAAAAAACATACAGACGAATTGAGACTTCTTGAAGAAGTCGGTTAAAAATCACGGAAAACCATGTCCAGCGAAGGCTCTGAAATCGAATCAAGTCTATGTATGGAATGCATGAAGTTCAGTTATTTTCAGCACTATTGGTGCAGACGCAGGCTATATCAGTACGTAACATCAATCGATTCTGCTATTTCAGTTCATACTTCCATACTGCAATAGGTGAATTTGATTTCTATTACGAAATGAAGGAATTTATAGACAGAATACGCTCTATTTGTAATAGCTATTTTGTAATAAGGTGCTTATCAATCTGCCTAGCGTTTTCCCAACTATATTGGGGTCAGCTTCCAGTCTAACCTGATGCAGCTGGATACCAGTATTTTACATGGAGCGACTGCCTATCTTACCTCCACAACCCAGCGGCTAGGTAATACGATACCCCTTTGTAAGACTGGTTGTCAGACTTTCGGGCTTCTGACGACCCGTAACGACTGTCAAAGATCCACGAATGACAGCCGGGACCAATGGCTTAACGTGCTTTCCGAGGCATGGAGGAGTCTCGATATGTAAAAGTGGTCACCCATCTACGGACCAACCCCGGCAAGCGTAGCTTAACCTGATGGATCGACCCTTGCGGCTGTTATTGCGTTAATGCTATACATGGGCATCCCCATAAGGGGTCATTGTACTCATTATTATGAACAACTTCCACTATGGGACTGTGGCGGTATCTACATCGCCACATGTGAACTACGCATCAAAGACCTGACATCATCCTGACGTCACATAAATCCTGCATCGCGCAATTAAAGTTTACCGTGCAATGGACATATATACGAGAACCCAACATCAATCGTTGGGCAGTTGCCCGCCAGACACAACACCCGTCTGGTTGGAGGATCCTCCCTTTTCTATGGTGGATGAGTGAACTTTACACCCTGTTCCTAAAGGACCAACCCAGAAATCAGTCAGATGGGTGGTTGCTCTATATAAAATACTAGTATGCAGCTGCATCCGGTTAGACCGGAAGCCGACCCCAACATAGTTGGGAAAAGGTTTGACAGATGATGTTACTTTCCAGCCAAGATCTGTGTTTATCTCCCACGAGATCTTACAGCGCTGCAGCGCTGCGTTTAAAATTTCAATTTGGTCTGATTTCAGTCACAAAATATTTTCTGCTTCAAAACTCCAAAGGTTGTCCTTTTGTATTGGTTTGATGAATGGCGGGTTTGTTTTGTATCTATACGTACCTTTACCTACAATGTCGAGGTATTGTGCGGGAACTAATTTGTCATAGGTTGTCGGTCCCGAAATCCTTTGATGCTCTCTACAATACTGAATGTTTTCTTCGGTATTTGACGGTGGAGACAGTGAATCGGATTTGTGAAATATGTTTCGAGATTTGAATTGAATTGCGTTGTTTGAATTTGTGAATTAAATTCTCTATTATAGCCATCAAATACTGAAAATAAATAGTTCGAAATTGTTTCCGAGCGGTACATAACGTTCTAATCTACATAATATTAGGCATATACTGTCATTCAGATGATGATTGAACATTGACATTGGTGAAGTTTTAAGGTCTTTCGTTTGCTTACATTAGCTTATTTTAAATTGCAGGTGGTGTCAGTGGGAGCGGGAGCAGCGGCGGTATGCGCGTGGTGTTGGCTGCGCTGACGGCGCTGGCGGCGCGCGCGCTCGCCGGGCCGCACGAGCACCGCGCGCGCCACCACGCGCCCGACCACGCCCCGCACTTCCCCGCGCCGGCCCCGCCGCAGCCCTACCGCGGACACGGCGAAGCCGTCCGATACAACCCTGAACTAGACACTATTCTACCCCGACTTGAAGATCACGAGACTTCCTCCAAACGCGCCAAGTTTGAAGACGCGGAAACCTCTTCCAAAAGAGCCAAGTATGATGAGAGGTTATACTCGAACCATGAGCGGGCCGACGAGGAAATGATGGCTGACGAGCCACAACTCGGGCCAGAAGACGAGGACCCGCTCGTCGTCCGCACCAGGAAGGGAAGGGTTCGGGGCATCACGCTGACTGCCGCAACCGGCAAGAAAGTTGACGCGTGGTTCGGCATTCCTTACGCTCAAAAACCTGTAGGTGACTTGAGGTTCAGACACCCCAGACCGGCGGAGAGCTGGGGTGACGAAATACTGAATACTACGACACTGCCACACTCATGCGTCCAAATTATAGATACTGTGTTCGGTGATTTCCCCGGAGCAATGATGTGGAATCCCAACACAGACATGCAGGAAGACTGTCTCTTTATAAACATAGTGACGCCGAGACCACGACCCAAAAACGCAGCTGTAATGCTCTGGGTCTTTGGTGGCGGGTTTTACTCAGGAACAGCTACTCTAGATGTTTATGATCCAAAAATACTCGTATCGGAAGAGAAAGTTGTTTATGTTTCCATGCAGTATAGAGTCGCATCCCTCGGTTTTCTGTTCTTCGATACTCCCGACGTCCCAGGTAATGCTGGTCTTTTTGATCAGCTCATGGCATTGCAATGGGTAAAAGACAACATAGCTTATTTCGGAGGAAATCCTCATAATATTACTTTATTTGGAGAGTCAGCTGGGGCTGTATCTGTTTCCTTACATTTACTGTCCCCTTTGTCGAGAAACTTGTTCTCTCAGGCTATAATGCAGTCAGGAGCAGCGACAGCACCTTGGGCGATTATATCGAGAGAAGAAAGCATTTTGAGAGGCATTCGTTTAGCAGAAGCTGTCCACTGTCCACACTCTAGGACGGATATGGGGCCAATGATCGAGTGCCTCAGGAAGAAGAGTCCCGATGAACTAGTGAATAACGAGTGGGGTACTCTCGGCATTTGTGAATTCCCTTTCGTCCCAATCATAGATGGTTCTTTTCTAGATGAGTTACCTACTCGATCGTTAGTTCACCAGAACTTTAAGAAGACGAACCTTTTGATGGGATCGAACACAGAGGAAGGTTATTACTTTATACTTTACTACCTGACTGAATTGTTCCCTAAGGAGGAGAATGTTGGGATAAGTAGGGAGCAATATTTGCAGGCAGTCAGAGAGTTGAACCCCTATATTAATGACGCTGGTCGCCAAGCTATTGTGTTTGAGTACACTGATTGGTTAAATCCAGATGATCCCATAAGGAATCGTAATGCGTTGGACAAAATGGTAGGAGATTATCACTTTACTTGTGGAGTGAATGAATTTGCGCATCGTTATGCAGAAACTGGAAATAATGTCTTCACGTATTATTACAAGCATCGCAGTAAGAACAACCCTTGGCCGTCTTGGACAGGAGTGATGCACGCTGATGAAATTAACTACGTATTTGGGGAGCCCCTGAATCCAGGGAAGAATTATTCTCCAGAGGAGGTGGAGTTTAGCAAACGTCTGATGAGATATTGGGCGAATTTCGCGAGAAGCGGGTAAGAAATTATCTTTTCATTATTATTCAATCTATGTCATTGATATGGCGTGCTGTTTAGCGGCATACATTAATGTTTTTTTTTTCAAATCAATCATTTTATTCAATGTTTAATCAGTAATTGAAATCACAATGTATCTAAATTGATAGCAATATTTCAAAATACGCATTTATCTAATTCCAGAAACCCATCTATAAATCCGAGTGGGGACTCGACGAAGATCCACTGGCCGGTCCACTCAGCGAATGGCCGGGAGTACTTGTCCTTAGCAGTGAACTCCAGTTCCATTGGCCGCGGGCTGCGTGTTAAGGAATGCGCATTCTGGCAAAAGTACTTGCCACAGTTGATGGCTGCTACCAGTAAGTATTATTTTCTGGACTCCCTTTTCATTTTAGGTTTTTTTTATAGCAACATAATATATGGCCCGTAGTATATGTCTTAACATGTATATGGAAACTCATGTTGAATCCAAGTACAAGGGCCATAATACTAATTAAAGAAAAGGCTTGCCTATTTCAGAGGTTCTGTAAAGTTTCATATTTGTTTATTGGCAAGGAAGCAGAAATTGGCAACTGACGTCTTTTATGTGCAGATTCGAATACGTTTCATTCCTTTTCTTTCGTTTTAACATTCTTCAGGAAGTTGTTGCTTTTTGGAAACATTAATTAGAGTCAATTCGTATGATCTTGATAGCGTAGTGAACCAATTGAAATAATCTTGATAGTATAACAATCAGACACGTAGGCTTTATTAATGTTAATACACTATAAAGATATGAGGTGATTAGGACCAATCACATCTATTAGTTCAATGTTCTCATTTACTTAATTCATATTGTTTCTTACATACCTTCTGGTGTTCTTCTGGTGTTTTTATTAACATTTATATTACTTAAACTTCTCTCTTCAACATTGAAATTCAGATTACTTTGTTTTTCTGCTTCTGTAATATCAAAAAAAATTGGTAGTACTGCTAGTATTTCACTTTCCTGTATTGTAAAATGTTAAGTAGCAATTTATTCGATTTTTCTTGATTTGTTAGATTAAATGGTTATGCTTTTGTTATTACAGTTAAGCCAGAGCCCCCAAAGAACTGCACGAACAGCGCAACGCCCGTGAAGATCTCGTATGAAATCTTCGGAAGCGGTGTTGTCATCGCCACTGGCCTGGCCATGACCTCGATCTTCAATTACATCATATGAGTTTGTTGTGTGGTCTTCGAGCCTCTTCGATTTATTTGCTTCGTCTATAACTTCTTTACTAAGAAGATTCTTAATGTTTGAATATGAGATTGTTGGTACATTTTGATCGTACCGGTCAAATATTTTCAATGTAAAGGATAGCATGACTTGAATGTTACAATTATTACGTTAAACGAAAGAGGCTATGAAAAGATAATATCTAAATGAAAGTTATATCTCACATCTTAATTCAAATTTTAATGATTGTAAATTCATTAATTGATATTTTGGTCAGCTAATTACTACGGCTTTTATGTGATTTGTCGGCAGATATTTGATTAGGCTCCAAGTCACTTGAAGCCATTCGACTTAGATACTTGCGGAAAATTCTTTCGCCCATCTTTTCTTTAATAATCAGAATCTTATTAGTGAAGAAGCAATTAATTCGTGTATAATATTTTGTGTTGCCGCCAAAGAATCTCTGGAATATTTTCTTATCAACTTATTTTTATAATGTAGAGTATTTTAGTTATAAGCCACCTCGAGTGTTGAATTGCTGAGTCCATTAATATTCGTCTAGATATCTGTTAAGTTCAATAGTTAATGTAAGCGGTGTAACGTATTGTTTAAATTTTAATGTTATATTTTAAAGGAGTGATTTCTCCAATTACATATCACTTGTTAATAACAAATTATAGATTACTGGTAGTCGTAATTTCGTCATAGTATAAGTACCTATCTACATATCTTCTGTAGGTTAAAGAACTTCTGCCATGTGGTGTGACGTCAGCGTCAACTTTGTCTTCATAATGCTAAGGGGCAAGTTATTTAAATTGAGTCTGCGGTGTGTTTCGGAGTTCTAAGAAGGCGTAGATATGAGAAAAATGATTAAAAATGTTAGCTTTAAATCGCCTCTAACGCAATACATATCACGCAAGGCATAGAAAAATTTAAGTTCATTATAGCCTTAGATAGTAAGTTTAATATAAGCTAGATCATTTCACAACTCTGTAGCGGACCAATATTAGAAAGTTGTACGTGTTATAATGGTTCGATGTAAATCAATCGGTGGTATAAAGAGGATCGTCAAACAGAATGATTTAAAACGAATCAACGCAACAATTATGATATTTATGACAAAACCAATGAAACTATAGATACAAAATTGAATAAGACTAAAATTCATAATAATGTTACAATATTATAAACTAATGGAAGCCAAAGTAAAAGACACGCGACGAAATCCAAAGGAGTGGAAGATGTACAGAAAGTAGTATACTGAATGTATTAGAGAATACAAAACTTAGTGCATTACGTTTAGGGTCGATACATCTAGTTTAGAGATCGTAGTGCCAGCGGTTCAGCTTTCAAATATTGGTGGACGATAGATGAATCTTTACAATTCGAGATTTAAGATAACAAATATTTCTAGTACAATATAAGTAAGTTTTCTCGCGACAGCCGACTCGACAACCGAATACTTCATTGATGTAAATAAATGAGTGTTAGTATTATGTAGGAACTCGTGACGCCCTTAGTTCTTTTTTTTAAAGGGCCGATCAGACGGGTGCCTATTTCGTATATATCGAAAAAATATTAACCTGTTGTGAAGGACGATACCTATGAGATATAGAAGCTAAATGTAATTTTTACGTAGTATTTGGAGCTTCTGTTGTATTATTTAATAGGCTACGTGATCGTACATTTGGATGGACGGTGTCTTTATTCGCTACGTTAGTTAATGTATAGTAACAATTCATGTTCTAGTTCCACGTTCGATGTTTCACGGATTACGCTTATTTTAGATCTGCGTATATAAACCTATAGAGTGCCTCTTATTCACTTTTATATATATTGATACATAGGTGATACTGGTAGATGTAGTTCGCGTTATTTCTCGATGCACTGTTTATTTGTTTTTATATTACTTGTTCAAGACAGACGCGTAGTGCCAAATGAGATTGTGAAATCTGAAAAGGGTTTATAGGTTTGAATTTTGCGATACAGATATAAATATGTTTTTGACATAAGAAATGTATATTTCAAACATTCGTTACGAATGATAAAGATTATGGTTTTGTTCAAAATTAATGCTTTTCAATTTGGCGGGTGTTATTTTGGGGTTGTAGTGTGAATTAGGATTTTAATGATCAATGAGTCGGAGGCAGATACTAAGCTTACTGCAATACAAATGTATGACAATTGTGATGCAGTTTGCTTCCCACTGCACACGCCTGAACCAAACAATGATAAAGTTGGATTGTAAAGTAATAAAAAAAAATTGGCTTTATAGAAAAGAGTTGAGGTTTTCATCAAATTTTGTGCAATTTGCTTTGTTCCTCACAATATAACTCCAAAATAGCGCATTATTTTTGAAGACACTACACAATATTGCTATGACAATAAAATACTTTACGCAAACTTATTTTTTACGATAAAATTTGTAATATTCTAATCCTTTTCCTAACTGATCTTAGATTATCCTTAATAATATATGCAGTGAATTTTACAAAACATAAGTGGGTCACATTTTAGGCGAAACATTCAATATGATTATCTATGTAATTTAATGGTATTATTTTAATTTTAGGTAAATCTAGTGTGTTTGTTAATATATCTATAGTTATAGTTATGTTCAGTAATTTATCTAAGAACGAAACTTCAACGTTGAACCTTTTTATACTTGCTGTATCCTATCTTCTTGTATATCTTTTCTCAAACATCGAGTTACTATCTTTCCTTTTTCTGTAGTTTATATTATTTTTATTAACTAAAAAATATTTATTCGTCTCTTAGGTTATATTCAAGCATTTTAAAGAATGGCATCTTAATATTTATTAATAGGTTATGCCTTTCTTCGTGTTTTGTAAAATTCAAAAATAAATGTAACAATTCCGTTGCTCTTCATACACCGATACTTCGCTTGGGACTCCGCTTGGCTATAATGTTAAATGTAAAATAAAATAATCAATGTATTACGAATGGCCTAAAACTGTAGAAGGTACGACTTTGAGGCCTACGAGATTTTTTCTTATTGTTAATTTACATTCAAAAGTTATCTTTTTTCAATTCTAATAGTGATTCAAGTAAGTTAATAATATTAGTACTATGATTGCATTATTGAATGTTTGCAACGTTTGTGTTTAATTATAAAAATAAATGCTTGTATATAATTTTTTATTTTTTTATTTACCATCTTCAGCACACATACAATTTCTGCAACGAACTCTTCGAAATCAAAACCGTAGGTAAATGCCACAATAAAATTCAGATACAACGAAGTTATCTATTTTTTTTTTTTTTTTATCACCCATAATTAAAAAAAATAACATGACTGATAGACAGTTTTACTCAAATGCTCGATTTTGGTTGCTTCGAAATGTTAAGAATATCAAAAAATTAGGAAAGCCTATATTCAGCAGTGATTAAGCTGATTGTGTTCTTACCGTCAAAGAGGTCGATGAGAGGAAGTTCAATGTCGAAGTTGAAACGGGAGGTGATGAGGCTGTAGTTGACTTTGTGGAAGACAATGTGGCTCAGATCAGTGCTTAAGAAGTCTTCGACAATAGCTTTGCAGTTGATGAAACTGTGAGTGATCAGAGAATTCATATAGCTAATTAATTAATTATGCACCATAGATGAAGTTAATTGAATAAGCCTAACGAGATAAGTAATAATCAATCTGATTTACTTACCCTGCTACTGTCAGAGACTTTGCAACATGTCTGTTATTGATGTATAGAGGATCAAGACCAGCATTCTTGGTGGACTGAGTCGCGGCTTCGATACTCTTCGCTATGGAATTGCCAACTCCTCTCTTGTCTGTCAGGTCAACTGCAACAATTTAGTTTACTAATTACTATACCTACCTACTGGCAGCTATGACGAACTGAAAGTCGATCATCTCAAACTAACACAGAGTAGTAAAGAAGGTCGGCTAAATACAACTACTGAAAACAGGGGCACGCACACATAGACGCGTTGGTACGTGGAACATAATGTCAATCGCGAGTGCACTTACACTTGCTGTACACTGTGAAGCGTTTCTATGTTTGCATGCGTTGACGCTCGTTGTGTGGAGTCGACCTGCTGATACTGGATTAGCATAGTATTTTGCTTTATATAAAAAGGCATAATTCGAGGCTCGGCTCTCGTCTATTTCCTTCTCCAATATTGGATCAATTTGAAAGATATTTTGTAAATTGAATGGGCACAGTAAATATCAAGAAGGATATTTACCGTGCCCCTATCTTTTTCTTTTTTCATTAATAGTTATCAAAGCGGTCTAAACAGGCAATTTTGAGCATTTTCTGATAATGTATCATCAAAACGGAAAACATAGGGGCATATAACTAGTTGATATTTATTTTACTGTAAAAAATCATTGCTCTAAGTTCATAAACTAGTAAAAAACAGGCGAGAGCGTTTGTATGGAGAGGGGACCGACCCTATTTCCTCTTAATGATACAACAACTAGCTATTGTTCTTCTTCTTATCGATTTGGTGGTATGCAACTAAATCAATTTAGTTCAGTAGGTGGCCCCGCTAATTTGTGTTATCAGTGGCCTGGCTGAGGTCTCATGTGATGCAGTTGTAGGTATAAAGTAAAAAGATATTTAAGTAGCAATAAATCAATATAAGATCTTGTTTTAAATCTTTAGATTGACATAAAAAAAAAAAAAAAATTAGGTACCATTAAAAAAAAAAGCTTTTTAAAAATTTTATTGTTAAATATTCACAAAAAATATGTAATTGATACGGAAAAGAAACACTGTACACGCACACTTGTCTATCTACGTTGAAATACAAGTGTGCGTGTACAGAGTGTTTCTTTTACGTATAAATTTAATCGTGTTGTGAATATTTCACGACGAATATTAAAAAAAAACAAAAAAATTTTTTTTTTTGCATGTATGGACGCTTTACTATTGCGGGTAAACGGGAACGCCCTTTGTAAGTTAACATACTGCATCATAAGATATTAATAAAAAATATTTGGTGGGTAAATATTGGGAGAGATTTATGAGAATTAGTTTAACTACTTACCCGTGTTTAAGATTGTCCCAGGAATCAATAGAGCACTGATGTCAGCAACAAGAAAAACGAAAAAAACTGTGCAATTCATTTTGATTTAATTTTCTTGACTGTTCTGTATAGAACTTACTGTATTCCAAGCCGTGCTTCAAGGATATTTTCACGTTTAATTAAGGATCAATACTTTTATTGTTATTAAAACTGGTTGTTTATTTGTTGATATCTTAGTTTGCAATAACATACAATGAATACATTAGAACAGTATTTATATCAGTTGCAAATTGTTTGTTCCCATCAAATTGCAGCGCCATTGGCTAATCCTGAAGATAAATTAGTACCTTTTGTTTCTTTTTGTTTTTTGTTTACAATACTAATACCAGCTATTATCACGTTTCTTTATATAAAATTGATTAAAGTGTCAAAAATAGCCTTTTATATCGTAAGTATCGTAGCAAGTGGCGTTCTGTAGTTTCTGCCTAGCCCTTACCTCCATGGGAAGAAGGCGTGAGTTTATATAATATGTATGTATCTATGTAATAGCTTCTCAGTTATGAAAATGTTTCAGGATCCCATCACATACTGCCTTGACCTATTAATATGGTTGAATTATGAGGTTTGTATTCGAGACCAGTATAGTAGCGACAGGAAAAGTCACCCTTTATTATTTTGAAGTGCTGGCTATAGATGCTCTTTTCAATCTCTTCCATACTTTTATATCCCTTCTAGATATATAACTTACCATGAACGTCTCATCTCCTTAGGTAATCTCGCGGGAATGTCCGAAAGGGATACCGTGGCCACTGGCAACATACAGGCAACTGAAGGAACACGGGTGGGTTTAGTCAGTAAGAGCCCACACTCCGCCCAGAGCGGGAGCAGCTATTTGATAATTTACCATCCAAAAAAAAAAAACTCGCTTAGAAACACGTGCTAAACGCATTTTCTCTGTGTCAGACAGTATCAACGTTATAACTAGTTTATCATTTAGTTAAAAGTAGGTCTTCTAAATATAGGTATCTCTATACGGTAAGTAAAAGTGATAAGATTTTTATCATTTTTCATTGTTTCCTGATAGCTGGCTAACTAGGATGGTGCATACAATATGATTAAGTTTTTAAGAGACGGCGCAAAAATAACTCTTAAGTATGTGGAACTTGAATTTTCACCAGCACCCATAACATTTAGACCGAAAAATGATATTGCTGTCTGGCGGCAAAAATAAGAATCAATCAATCAATCAATTCAGCCTATCGCAGTCCACTGCTGGACATAGGCCTCTCCCAAGCTGCGCCACAACACCCTGTCCGCACCCAGTCTGTCCAGCCACTTTCTTAAGGTCGTCGGTCCATCTGGCTGTGGGGCGTCTCAAGCTACGCTTGCCGATACGCGGTCTCTACTCTAGGACTCGTCTGCTCCACCGGCCATCGGTCCTTCGACAAACATGGCCAGCCCACTGCCACATCAGTTTGCTTACCCTGCAAGCTATGTCGGTAACTCCGGTAAATGGCATGGCAAAAGAAAAAACTAAAACCACTAATCATCTATTGTGAATTTGTGGGTGACAGCCGCCATCTCAGTAGTCACCCACTACTGAGATGACGACTAAAAGATTTAAGAAATTATGTATGAAAGAAAAAGATGTGTTTCGCCAAGCCAAGAGTTGGGATAAAGGCAAGAAGATGATAATGTGAGTGGATGTCATAAAGTCCACCCTGCAGCAGTTGCAGTTTCCAACCTGCAGCAGAATCTATTGGTATCCTCATCAGTCCCTTCAAAGCACGAGTTTTGTATATTGAAAACATACACCTCAAATAAACAATTAGAAGATATTATCTAAAAGATTTGATAAGCCATCGATTAAGGATCTAATTGCTTCCGAATCGTATAAATACGATTATTTTTTGTCATTGTATGTTATTCAACTTTAGAAGTATCACAAGGTAAGACATGTAACTGAAGAAGTTATGCATCATTATGTTACTTTTTCGTTTAAGTGAATTATAAAATTCTGGTCAAGAAAAAACGAGTAACAGTGGTCAGGATTTTTATTTTTTTCGTTAAAAAGATCATAATAGATTTTCAATTTTATGGCTATTTTAATGACCAATTTTATGATTTCGTTAATGATTTACCTGCGGTTAATAACATAATCAAATATTTTTTCTAGCAGAAAAGTAAACTAAATCAAAATGAAAGACATCCTTGCTTTCGCTTTCCTCGTCGCAGGCATCAGTGCCACAACAATACCACAGCGGAAAATCCCATGTAAGTATTATTTTTCCAAACAATCGACTTCTGTAATATGTAGGTACGATCAATTAAATCGAAACCAGAATGACCTTTTTAGTTAAACATATTGTTTTTTTGAAAATCCTTGAATTTGAAGAATAACATCCCTATAATTGAATTAAACTTAAGTAAAAACAAAATAATTCACGGAAACCGGAAGTAGATTGAGTGGAGAGGTTGACGTTGAGCTACTAGCACAGGTTAAGAATACATTAATATATTTTTTTAATTATTTCAGTTGACTTTTCGAACGAGCGCTTAGTCAGCGGACAAATAGAAAGTGCCATTGAAGATGCAAGCCAAGCCATCAAGGACGCTGGACTAGACCCCTTCCTCATCAAGAAAGAAAGCTCCAGCTACGAACTACCAGTGCCCGTGTAAGTAACTAGTAAATCATCTACGTATACCACTTTAAGTTTCTAACCACAACTATTATCGATAAAAAAAAGAGATAGTTCGAGTTTGCTAGTTTTTTTTCTATATAGCTCAGAATCAACAACGGACCATGTTTTAGTTTTGAGAAATAAAAAGTTCTTTAATTACTTAATAATGTAAGTTGATACATTTATATTTGGTAATAACCATTTGAAAAATCCACACTCAACTGCATTCATGTTTCATTCAACTACCGTTGAATGAAATTTTTAATTAAATATTTTATTTCCAGTCTCTTTAACTATGAAGCTATAGTTGAGGACATACTGAGTACTGGGCTCAGCGATATCAAGACTCACAGAGTAAGCTACAGCGTTATCACTTCCCGCCTCAACTTTGACATTGAGCTGCCTCTTATTCACTTTTCTGTTGGTAAGCTAACTTTACTATATTACCCCCAATTAATAAAAATATACATTTTTTACAAATAAGAAGAATCTTCTTTGGTAATAGATTATTACTAGACTACTAGAAAGGATACTACATAATTATATTATATTTAATTGTATAAAAAGGTCACCGTTTAGTATGTATCTCATAAGGTATTTAACTATTTCAGCATCTGCTAAGGCTGATGGAGTTCTCTTCAGCAACAAACTTGACTTTGAAGCCTCTGGAAAGTAAGTAACATTACAAGAATAATCACGATTATTTAGACCATGGGATGGGGTTATAATAAATTCTAAAGTAGCCCTGTCAGTCTGTCTATCAGTTACCTTTTCACGGCTAAGCGACAGTTATGAAAATTGATAAATAGATAGGTCCAGGCTTTTTCAATTATCATAACTGTTTCTGTTTTCTGGATAAGGATTACTTTTCTTCCTGGATATTTATATTAAAATTTGATGCCCACATGAAGTTGCGAGCATAAGCTATTAGATATGTTTCATTCTTTGCATTGGCTACTAAGGCAAATAAAATAATTATCTTATTTTTTCTTCCCAGAATCGACGTCGTGAGTATCCGCGTGACTGGTGTGATCCGCGTCAATGTCGGTATCATCTCTGGCATTTCTATCCGCAGTATCTCTATCGACTTCACACTGGGAGATATTAACGTAAGCTTTATTTTCATGTTTAATCTTTTCATTCACTTTGTTGTTGTTTCGGGTGGAAAATTTGATTTATTGTTTTATTGATTGAAGTTGTTGTGTGGTAATATAGCACAATTGCTATGCTATTATCATTACCTAATGATGACATGACAATGACACATAACATAACATTACGCCTATAATCTCTGAAGGGTTAGGCAGAAGTGTACTCACATTTCACCAGTTATATTTTTAAGTAGGTAATTGTAGATTATTAATTGCATTACCTATTCTTACAGTCTGACGTCAAATTGGTTGTCATGGGCAAGGACTACTCCGATAATGTCAACGATTTCGTCGGAAAATTAGTTCCTGAAACCATCAAGGCTCATTATGTAAGTACATACAGTTTGTCTTTAATTTAGGAATTGACGGTCTTTTGTTTTATTAAAACCAGCTATATAGAAGCTATCCTTGGAACCCTAGAATTAAGCACTGATTGAAACAATACTAATAAATTCGACCATATTCTGAAATATTGATAATTAGCTGGGCCCGCGAAAATTTTCATAGATGCTCCATAAATTTTCTTCAATAAAATATTGTTTTTTTGAGGTTTAGGTTTTACGTCACACTAGTCCGCTACTGGCGGAACTGTCTAGAAGTTATTCTAATTCGTATATTTTTTCCATTATAGAAAGAAATCAACGAGCTACTGGAGATCGTTCTACTGGAACTCATCGAGGCTAATTTATGAAGATTATAACAGTTAATTAAGATAAGGGATAATATACTCATAGTTTTAGAAATACGTCTAAATCTAGGTTTTTTGTGAATAAACAATTTTGTATCGTAATATTTTTTTAATCTTAATCAATCGCCCGCATATTATGTTTTTTTTTTGGGATGAACACTTGAACAGTTTATCAATTAGTAAAAAAGAGAAGGTTTTGTAAAAAAAACAAACTATTCCTACACGAAAACAAAGAATTTACCTCCACATTTCAACATCATAATCATTTAACTATGACGATTAATTATTATATATATATATATATATTCTTTTCATTTTCAAAGTAAGGATTTAGTTATAATATAATGCTGTTGCTGGTTTAGGACACATACGAATTGTCTTACTTACGTATATTATCGATGCCTCCATCCTGGTGACAACACTGTATACAATTTATACTATCCTTACTAATATTATAAATGCGAAAGTAACTCTGTCTGTCTGTCGATTTAAATGAAATTTGGTACACGATAGTCTAGAGCCTGAGAAAGGTCATAGGCTACTTTTTATGAACATACCACGCGGGCGGAAGCTAGTACATAATATCACAGAACCGATGACCTTGTGAAGGCAGCAGGAATCCGCTGGATGCGGGAAGCAATGAACCGGTCGAAGTAGCGGTGCCTTGGGGGAGGCCTATGTCCAGGTGTGGACGTTTTCGACGTGAACCGACGGCAGGTAGGAATATCACAAGGGCTGTTAGTTGATACAATTTTTTCCGTTATGGGTTCATTGGTTTACAATTTTCTACCAATACGGGTAGTAATAATCGGGATTGATTTGTGTCAAAAATCCTCAATTTAGATACCTATGTATGTCAATGGTTGCTACCACCATGTGTCAGCATTAGCCATCAATTAGCCACTAATTAATTTAGATCGATATATAAACTAGGCGAATTTGGTCTGCAATTCATTGCAACTGTGGAGTTTTGTTAGGTAAGTGGCCTCTTATTTTGGATTTCCGGATAAACGTGTATGTACATTTTCATATTCTTTTTATAATGTATTTTTAACAAGAGGGTTCTAACTAGGATATTTTGTACTATTTTCTATCTCTTTGCAGAATTACAAAATGAAATTCATCATTGCTATCGCCTGTTTCGTCATCAGCGTTAATGCTCTGCGTCAGTTTGATGCAAATGAAAGTAAGCTTGACTATTTTTTTTAAATGTACAGTAAAAAAACAATCATCGTCAACATTATAACATCACGCCTGTATTCCTCGAATGGGATGGCAGGGAGTATATGTATGTTACGTGACAAGTTATATGCAGTGGCAGTAACTGAGCATATATTGACTCAAATCCACTCTCTGTTTTGCTTCTGAGAATTTCCAAATAGAGAAACCCAAAAAAACTGCCCGATCTGGTGATCTTGACAGGACCCTAAGTGCTCGGCGACTCGACGCCGACGCCACGCCTCCACCGCGCCGACGATATGCCGCCGATGGATGGAATAAAAAAAACAGTTTTAACAATACTAGCAGTGTGGTGGCGGCGCGGCGTCGACGCGGTGGCGGCGCGGCATCGTCGGTGCGGCGGCGGTGCCGTGTACACAGCTTAGAGGCGCGGCCGCCGCGCTGTGTCAGCGCGGTGACGGCGTCGTGTCGCCGAGCACTAACGCTCAGCAGTCACGTGTGTGACCACAGGATCAACAAGACTTTCATGGTCCCCGTTAAAGAACACTGCATTTTGAAACTCAGGAGTGCCTTTAAAATTCATATTGACTCACATAATTGTTTTCAGTTGACTTTGAAAATGAACGTTCAGTGAGCAGCTACATCAAAAACACTATGCAGGATGTGAGCCAGTCTATCAAGGACGCTGGTATGGATCCTCTGTATATTGAGAAGAAAGAACGCAATTACACACTGCCTGTACCTGTGTGAGTATATAATTTAAATACTAATCATGCCTATTTTGAAGATTATGGGAAAAGTGTATCTAGCCGAACAGATTGCTGTTCTCTCTGTTCTCTCTGTTAATATATGGCCTCCATTCGATGAATTTAGCAGACTTCAAAGTCAAAGTTAACTATTTGCAATAATGCATTTAAAAAAAATCTTGGGCTATGCTATGATACACTTATTTTGGCATGCAAATATCTAAATGAGCAGTGCTGGTCCACTGTTAACGGCCCCAATTAACGAGTTGTAGGTCGTGGGTTTGCCAGATTACCCAGCCAGGCGCTTTACTTTGGGTAAATAATTTCATCACCACTGCTCTCAAAACGGTGAAGGAAAACATCGTGAGGAAACCGGCATGTCCTAGAACCAAAAATTCGACGACATGTGACCTCTACCAACTCGCAAAGGGCCGTGTGGTAGATTACAGCGCACTTCCTCTCGACAAGAGGCCTGTGTCTCATCAGTGGGAATATTATAGGCTGATTATGTTAAATACCGAAATAAAGCGTTATTTTACGATACGTCAAGAAGATTTAGGACCGTTTTACTACCACCTGAATAACTTCATTCTGAATTTGTTTCATTTTTGAGTCTCTCTAGTATATTTACGTATATTATATGTATATTGTCTGTCTGAAAATTGCAGGGTCTTACGAATGTTTTACCTACATTATTCTTTTTCAGGATCTTCAATAGCGCCTACTTCATTGACGAGTTATTGAGTCATGGGATGAGCAACATTGTGGTGAACAGCGCCAGTTACAACATTATCTCATCCGGTCTTAACTTTGACATCGAACTGCCTCTCATTAACGGCAGTGTTGGTAAGCAAAATTGAGTTGTATTCGAAATGGTTCAGAGTATATATTTATAATAGTAAGTAAATGCAACTAAGTCCAGTGATATGTACATTAATTTTATTGCAATTGACTCCTAAATTTCTCTTTTCTCTTCTATATGCTAAACGAAATATTGCATGGTATACTTACGTCTTTAAAGGAGGAGCTCGTGGCTAATTAATAACAGCCACTCGGGTCAATCCATCAGGTTAAGCTACGCTATTACAAGCTATTTTCACATATCGAGACTCGTCCGTGCCTCGGAAAGCACGTTAAGCCGTTGGTCCCGGCTGTCATTTATGGATCTTTGACAGTCGTTACGAGTCGACAGAAGCACGAAAGTCTGACAACCAGTCTAACCAAGAGGTATCGTATTACCCAGTTACTGGGTTGTGGAGGTCAGATAGGCAGTCGCTCCATGTAAAATACTGGTATTCAGCTGCATCCGGTTAGACTGGAAGCCGACCCCAACATAGTTGGGAAAAGGCTAGGCAGATTGATTTACTTACGTCTTTAAATTTAGAGGAAGGAGCCAAATTGAATCATGTATTAAAATGATCGATTAAATATCAACCGTACCTTAAATTTATGCGCCCTTCAGTAAAAGTGAATTAATATGTTTGAATCGTGTTACATTGCAATAAGTCTTCTAAATCTATGTTTTATTTTATTCTTACGTTTGACGGTATCATTTCAGGTGCCGCTTCAACGGAGACAACTGTATTCGGGAACACTTTTAAAATGAATTCCTCTGGGAAGTAAGAACCTTGGTCATAAACAATGTTGTCAATGTACAAAACTATAACAAAAACAAGTTCTAATAAGAAGTCTTCTACTATCCAGGGTCGAGATCCAACGCATGCGCTTCGTGGGACAGATCCGCATCAAGATTAGCCTCACCGACGGAATCACTGTCAGGAGCACAAACGTCATTTTTACTATGGACGGAATTGAAGTAAGTTTAGATAATCATAATTATTACTTTTCAACTCTCGTATCGATTCAAGCAATCAATCAATGAACTCTATTCTATTATATTTCTTGTCATAGGCCTATGACAAACAATGGAATAGAATATAGAAAAGATCGGCAAGTGTTGTGGTGTCACTTGCCGATCTTTTCTGTAAAAATCTCACCGTGAAGTGAGCTGTCAATCATTGACAGCTCACTTCACGTTCACTAGCATTAGGTGGAATGATAGCCGACTTCAAGCTCTTCACTTGTGTTTTCGTGATGAGAATTTTATAGGCTGGTCCTCTGCCTTTCACATATGGGCAATTCTGTTGCAGTTATCTTTCAAAATATGGGCAATACCAATGGGCATCCATCAGCAATCCAGTTGTGACAAAAATAGAATTGATTTTCAGTTGCATGGTGATTGACTGGAAGGTTGCCCCTGCATAGTTGTCCCTTGACTTCGATAAAGCTAAGTTCAGCATCATCATCAGGATTAGATCACCCACTCCTGGATATAGGAGGAGCTCATGGAGTAATAACACCCGCACGGGTCAATCCATCAGGTTAAGCTACACTTGCCGGGGTTGATCCGTGGTTGAGTGGCCACCTTTACACACCGAGCGTCCTCCGTGACTCAGAAAGCACGTTAAGGCGTTCCCGGCTGTCATTCGTGGATCTTTGACAGTCTTTACGGGTCGTTAGAAGCCAGAAAGTCTGATAACCAGTCTTGCCAAGTCAGTCGGCCGGTCAGATAGGCAGTCGCTCCATATAAAATACTGGTATACAATTGCATCCGGTTAGACTGGAAGCCCACTCCAACAAAGTGGGGAAGAGGGTAGGCAGATTGACTGCTGGATATAGGCCACGCCATTGCTTCTGAGTTCCAGTTCATTCTGGACAAATTCATGAACAATAAAATTCATATAGATTCTGTTTCTTATTTTCAGTCTGATGTGAAGCTGGTCGTCCAGGATAAGGATTATTCTGAGAAAATGAACGAGTTCCTTAGTTCAACAGTGCCAGGGACTTTTAAAGAGTACAGTGTAAGTTAAAATTGTCACCTGCTTGAAAGGTCTAGTGATGCTATTCTTAGGCGTAACTTTAAGTTCTGAGTTGAGCTCCACTAATACTGACAAAGGCTTGCACTGACTGGACAGGCCCACTCAAATCTGTATGGTTGTGTCCTCAAAAGACCATTTCAGACGCTAATCTACATGGTCCTCCTATGGCCTGACCAAGATTATGTCTGGACTTTAAAAGAGACTGCGACCTCTGAGTTTGTTTCGGCCTTTCCTCTCAGAGTAGTCAGATAGGAAACGTCGACCTCATCTAGCTTATTTTTAATATTTTTAAATATGTCGTGTAAAAGGGATTCCAATATCCTATTTACAAAATAAACAATTTCATTTTATAAAACAATACAAAAATTGGATGTGTGATCACAATTTTTGTATTGTATATGTTATGGACCAAGTAATAAATACGGGCATTTTTCATAATGCCCGCGCATTAGGAATAATGACAAGCTACTTAGGGCAAAATAATTAATTATAATTTGAACTTCCTTATTTATCACAATGCCTCGTCATTATAAATATTGCCGTGTGGTCTTTGGGCAATCTAATAGTACACAGGTATTTAATTATGGTAAAGTCATCATAGGTCAGCAGAGTGTCAATGAATGGGAATATTTTATTTGATTTTAAATATTGATTCTACGTTTGAAATCAAAATAATAGTAATAAAACCTTGTTTTAATTGTGCTGCCCCAAAGGTGACTAGCATAATAAAAAATGCCCGGTCGATTTGATTATTTCAATAGTTCTTGTTATACTGCCCTCTCATATTGGGCATTTTTCAAACTGCCCGGGAATTTTTTATAATGCCCTAATAATCACTTAGTCCATAACATATATATGAAATGAAATGAAATTGTTCTATTTGTTATTTTTACCCGTCACCGTGCACAGGCTTATTGGCTGTTTATCAGTTTTTTTATTACAAACGCCAAATTAATACATTTGTAGATATTGATAAGGATTTGTTATTCGTTGGTGATAACTTGAAATAAGTATTATGGCATTTCAATAATTAAAACTTTTATTTTCTTTTTCAGTCTGAAATCAACGAGCTTTTGGGAATCATGCTGAAGGACTTTATAAATGAGTATTTGAAGGCACAGCGGAGTTAGATTTTTAGAGACCCAATCAAAATATTGTGGACTTCAGCTTTTATCGAATAAAATAATGTTATACTTATTTGGTCGATATTATTTAACCCGATTCTATATCTATTATTTTATTTCACATAAACCTACATGGGCACATATGAAACGTCAGAAGCTAGGTGTACGGTTCCAATTGGTCGTTTCCTATGGAGAAGAGCCGGCGAGAAACTCCATGGTTACTCTTTTAAAAATAATTGGCTGTTACAAAATTTTCGAATAACAGTGTTAAAAGGTATGGAAGGACACTGTAGGATTTTCGACAAGTATTAGGTAAGTACTTAACAAAATAAAAAATGTTCAACAAATCTACAGTAATAAAAACCTATTTAAACCAAATTCCGAACCGATTCTAATTCACAATTGCTAAATATTCCTAGCCTTTTTCCAACTATGTTGGAGTCGGCTTCTAGTCTAGCCGGATGCAGCTTTTTTTTTTTTTTTTTCGGCTCGGAAGTCATCAAATGACTTCTCTTCTTGTATCTATATCTTGATCTTCATGTAAAAAAATGCAAGTCTTGCAACGCACTTCTTCTACCGCAAAAAAATTTAATGTAAAACCAAGTCCGTTAATTTATTCAGTACCTATCTATTTGTCATCATTATTTCTTTAATAAATATCTAGAATTACTTGGCAATCGAAATCAACTTAGTAAAGCTCGATGTGTTTACGCCCGGGAGCTGTTTATTGTAATTATCTCCGATACCTTACCTTTTTTTTTTTTTTTTTTTGTTTGGGCAATCATCAAATGACTTCTCCCGCTCTGGGCGGAGCGGAAGGGCGTGTCAAACTCTTACTGACTAAAACCCACCCGTGTACCTTCAGTTGCCTGTTGCCAGGGTTTCGGTATCCCTTTCGGACTATTCCGCAACCCTGGCAGTGCCGGATGCAGCTGAATTCCAATACCATGGAGCGACTGCCTATTTGATCTCCACAACCCAGTAACTGGGTAATACGATATCCCTTGGTAAAACTGGCTGTCAGATTTTCGGGCTATAACGTTCATTATTTTTGTCAATCTTTTACACCTGCGTGATTCTTTGAAATATTGATCATTGAAGAAAAATGTAAACAATTTAGAGATTAATTAATTAATCCTTTCCAATCAGTACGCATGCAATTTAAACTGATTACTTACTCAGGATTAACTACTTATTTGACTATCTAGATACCTTTATCTTAAGTACTTCTAAATTAATAATATTAAAAATATCATTTATTTTTGGATAGTTTTTGTAACAGTATTACTTGATCGACTGAAAGGTAAGTCAGTTTCAATACGCCGAGTTGTTTGTCTATAAAAAGTGTGTGCTTTATATTTTTTCGTGTTTACAGCCCCATTTACACGATGCAAGTTTCTTGCCTGTAGCTTATTTATTTATTAAACTTTATGCAACATAAAAGGTACCAAGGCTGATTTAATGCCTAAGCCATTCTTTGCCAGTCAACCAAGGATAGTGGACAGAAATGACATGACAAATTGAACCAACAAAGCAATTTTTAGTGCTTCAACATATCGCAAGCATATGGCAATTATATCGCACCGTGTAAATCAGGCTTTAATAGTGGAAATTCTTATTAAATTCTTGCATACAGACGTGACCATTGAGTTTGTGCGTGTGAGCCGTTTCAGTATGTATGTATGTGTGTGTGTGTATGTATAAATGTGTAGATTTAACAGACCCCAGCAATAATTGAATACACAGCTTATCCGAAGCTAATAACAGTTTTGTTTTTGTAATATTTTCAAAATTACATCATTGTCGTAGTGGTAGACTAAAAGCCCCTTTTACACGATGCAAGTTTGTAGCAACAAATTACTTGTTCTCTCTATTCTTGCTCACAGAATAAGCAAGCTGGAGTGCCAAGGGGCCGGCTATATTAATAGCCGTAGAACCGAAGACCGTTAGGTAGACGTGTTTTTGAGTGGAGATCGCGAATCGGCAAACGTAAGAGACGCCCGCCCTTAGGATGTGTGGAGTGATCTTAGCTGGGTGACAGTTGCCCAATATTGAGTTGAATGGCGTGCAATAGGAGAGGCCCATTGTCCAATAGTGGACTGCTATATGTTGATGATGCCTTGCCTGATGGTTGTTGATGATGAACAAATGACTTGCATCAACTTGGTGCAACTTTTATTTTTGCTTTAGTATGCTACAGGCAATTCAATCTCATCGTGTAAATCAAGCTTTGCATCAACAATTTTTCTCAGTTACGTATTCTTCCTTCCAGCAAATAAATCACAATGAGAACTGTACTGGCTCTTACTCTCCTGGTTGCGGGCATCTGTGCTTCCGTTGTGCCTGAACCGTCGTTCGAACCAGGTTAGTCATGCTGTGATCTTGACTTCTTGACAGTCAAACTGCACGTTTGTTCGTCAACAGGTTGACCTTGAAAGCGTACCTGTATTTCAAAGCAGTATTAGTATTACGTTTTGTTACAAAACAAGGTTTATCTTCAAAGCTAGGTTTAAACTATGGAGCCATTTTTGAATATCGAATTTTATTCCAATTACGGTATAGTTTTTAATACAAAAGTGACAACTTAGTACCGGACTAAGATGTCAGTTTTGTACGTAATTTTGTATAAAGAATTGTATTTCAATCAGATTTACGTTCTTATTATGAAAACTGGCTCGATGGCTAAGAAAAACCTTGTTTTGTGATAGGGCCTTATTGGTTTGTGTAATTCAAGTGTTACATTCAAGAGACGTGCGGTTTACTGTACACTCTGTTAACATGGGCTTACCTTCACCGAAGGGTTATATTTCCATAGCACCACCGACAATAAAGAGGTAAAATTAGTACGTATTAGTATTTTTTTTTATGTGCATGAAAAAAAAGAAAACATAAATTTTAGCCATCGTACTGACCAAGTGTCGTTATAAAACGGTAATCCGATTCCTGAAATAAATTAACTTCTCATAAAAAAACCTTCCCCTCCGTTTTTTTCTATTTGCAGTTGAAATATATAAAAAAAAAAATGTCTACTTATGTCAGTCCCACAATTAAGACGAATCTAACGACACCTCGTATGTTGAAATTCATCAAGCCGTTAAGGCTACAGAGCGTGCCAAAGAAATAGACATACATACATACATACTCTCGAAAAACATTACCCTCATTCTGGGGCAGTCGGGTAAAAAGTAGAGAGACAATATGTTACATGAAACCTAAATAGAAGCAATGTTTTATATACCATGAATCGAATATGGATTCCATATTTAAAGTTTTTCAGTACGAAAACATTTGTTTTAGTTTGATGAAGTTTTAGCTGAATAACCAGCTTGTATTAAATATGTTTCACAAACCATTAAACCCATCATCAATGACATCATCTGTCGTGCTCTTGCCATCAGCGGGGTAATTACGTAACACTAACAATACCATGGGTTTCATTTTGACAGTTCAACAACATTCATTGCGTTATTTAGGTTGTTGAGCAGATCAATTTTTCAAACATATGAAGGAATGGATTAGCAATATCCTTCAAAATGATTCAGGTTGTGATTGATAGCAGATCAATTTTTCAAACATATGAAGGAATGGATTAGCAATATCCTTCAAAATGATTCAGGTTGTGATTGATAGTGTGTTACCCAATTAGGGTGCAGGGTGCCAGCTGTTTTAAAACCCAATGGCTTGACACGCGACGATGGGTGAGACCAGACGGAATGACTATAATACCTTGGAAGTTAGGTAGGCCTTTGGTGTGGGATGCAAAATCTGTCGACACCCTAGTGCCATCCCATCACCCTAGAGCTGGGGCGGCTGCAGGTGCGGAAAACCCCTGCAGCTGCCAGTCTTTTGGGACTTTTCCTGATGACAACGATGCGGATGAATTTTTCATGCCCTTATGAATCTTTCCCCTCCTTATCTATATGTACACATTAATATTATTGTTATTTTACGACTGTTAGATTTAAAATTATGTAATTTTTTTTATTACAAAACAAGGTTTATCTTCAGAGCTAGGTTTATACTATGGAGTCATTTTGAATATCGAATTTTATTCCAACTACGGTAAAGTTGAAGAACTGAAGAAGCTGATGACAACGATGCGGATGAATTTTTCATGCCCTTATGAATCTTTCCCCTCCTTATCTATATGTACACATTAATATTATTGTTATTTTACGACTGTTAGCTTTAAAATTATCTAAAAAATAACCATTAAATGAATTTAGGTACAGTAGCAACACGGGACTCGAGATTCATTACTGGGCCGATCGAGGATCAGATTATAGAAGGTATTGAGGGTATCAGCGAAGCAATCAGAGATGGTGAACTGGATCCCTTCTACCTAGAGAAGGAGCATTTTGCCTACGAGCTTCCTGTACCTGTGTAAGTGATTTTAAATTGTCAATCCATCCTAACTAATATTGTAAATTAGCTTCCGCACGCGGCTTCGACCGCGAGGTATGTCGATAAAAAGTAGCCTATGTCCTTCCCCGGGATGTCATCTATCTCTTTGCCAAATTTTATCAAAATCCGTTCTGAGGGCCTAGACAAGTGACAATCGCTTCGAAAGCACTTCGAATTTCTACGACTTTCAACAGAATTGACATAAGCTTTTCGATAGCTTATGTCAGTCCTATACATTTTTGCCTTTTCCATCATCGTTATCGCTGATAGAATGTCACTTTGTCTAGGGCCTCTGTAGTTTAGGCGTGAAAAGGTAACATACAGACAGACAGAGTTAATTTCGAATTTATAATATTAGTATGGATGCGAAAGTGAGTTTGTTTGTTTGTTACGCTTTCACACTAAAATCGCTGTACAGATTTAGATCAAATTTGGCACATAGGTAGACCATGACCTGGAATAGGACATAGAATACTTTTATCTCGATATTCCCACGGAATCGAGACTTACGCGGGTGAAACCGCGGGGCGCAGCTAGTATAAAATATATGTGAAAATACATAGCTCTGTTCTATGTCTGTGTGTCATCTTTACACGCATATACACATATATGACGGAAAAATAAACATAAGCTACATTTCATCCTGGATGTTTATATTAAAAACTCAGTGGCAAAAAATTAAAATTGAAAAGCGAAGACACTCCAAAACAGGTCCCATTCTATTGGAAAAAAATAAACTTGAGCACTGGTAGATAGATGCCTTTTTTTTTTGAGTGTGGGTAATCTTAAAATGACTTCTGCCGCTCTGGGCGGAGCGGAAGGTCGTGTCAGACTTTTACTGACTAAAACCCACCCGTGTTCCTTCAGTTGCCTGTTGCCAAGGGCTCCGGTATCCCTTTTGGACTTTCCCGCAACCCTGGCAGGGTAGGTAGCTGCCTGACTTGCTGTTGGTGTTTTAATACTTTTTTCATCATTCTCAGGCTCTTCAACGCAGCTGCTTTTGTGGAGCAGGTGTTGAGCACCGGTCTGAGTGACATCGTGGTCAACTATATGAACTACAGTCTCTTGTTGTCCCGTCTTAACTTCGAGCTCGAACTGCCTCACCTCCATTTGTCCACCCGTAAGTTACTCATGACAAACAGTCATTACGGCCCAATGTACTATCATAAGAACATTATGATCCCACTAAAGAAAGAAAGAAAGAAAATAAGTTTATTTGCGGTAAACATGACGCTAAGAAAGGACAAATATAATAAAATTAAAATAACCAGTTGCGGGAAAATATGCGTCACATTCACGCAAAACGGCCATCGCTCAGCATAATGCTGCGACCCTATGCGACACAGAGCCCCAGCGCTGGTTTTCAGTGACAGCCGGCACTAGGGCATGTAATATTGGAAGGTTTTCAATTCCGATACTGATTTCCGATATTAGATCTCAATATCGGAATTCCGATATTAATATCAGAATTTCGTTATTTCTTTAGTAATTGCACATTTTATTTTATAAATTGCACAAATTCGGTATGAGGTTGGATTGAGTGCAATAACAAACATTTTTAAATCGTATTCTTTCATTTGTTTCAAACATTAGGTGTTTTGTTTTTAATTATGCTCACTGTAATTACTGTATCTACTCTTTTATGATATCCTTTCAATATTACTGCGCATTTTATCATGCACTTAATTTGTAACTTTTGTTATTTCAATCAATCTAGCTTTTCACAACTTTGTTGGGGTTGGCTTCCAGTCTAACCGGATATAGCTAAATACCAGTATTACATTTATTTACATAAAGCGACTGTATAGCTGATTTCCACAACCAAGGAACTAGGTAACACGATACCCCTTGTAAAGACTGGTTCAGACTTCATGACTTCTGACTATCCCACCAAAAACATTTTCATGTAATATGTTGCCAAGACGAGACCATATGGCTCGCACTGTCATAAAGTTATCAGATCTCATGTAGAGCCAAGTTTCTAACTCTACACGCCCTAACTCTACAAGCCCTAACTTCACAAACTCTACAATTTAGTCAAAATATGTGGCTTGGCCGTTTCGCTACCGTCACAGGGCGTAAGGTGAAAAATTTATTCACTGTTCATTACTTCCCTGTTATAAAATAGTTAATTATTCATTCATTTACTTAATCATTTCTCATGTAGATTCGATCGGGCAGGAAACGGCCGAACCACATATTTTGACTAAAGTCGATTGATTTAATAAATCCACTATTGACATCATATCCAGAGAATTTTGTTTATCTGGTATAATCCAAACCCACGATATGAGGGTTCAAAAAAATGACGAAGCGCATCGAGAAAAGGTAGGTAGTGCCCTCCTTGCACTTCGCTTGGCTCGTCTTGGCGGGGGCACTCCCGTGCCCCCAGATTTATGATTTACTACGTATACTTTGAAGGCGATATCGATTTAGCGATAGTTTGACTAGGAAACTGAATTTTTTTATAATGTTTCAGGCGTTGCGTCCGGAGACGTTACCCTCTTCGGGAACAGGCTGACTGCCGAAGCAGATGGCAGGTAAGATATCGGAGATTATTACTATTCTAGCCAATAACCTTCCTCAAGAATTGGGCTATTAAATGCAAAAAAAACCGACTGGTAGTTTCAGAGATAAGCGTGTTCAAACAATAAAACAAACAAACTCTTTAGCTTCATTATATTTTTTTTAATAGATTTGCCCAATCAGATGGGTACTGACAACATACAGTAGTTTACAACCTCAATGTTATCTCATAAATTGCGAAACTTAATTGATGTTGTTTCAATAAATTATGCGATTAACAACTGATTAAAATATCGGACCAGATTACTCTGATTTCAAGGTAAAAATACTGATATTTTTTATTTATTTTGATAACGGACATTGTGTTACTCAAGGTTACAATCTAGATGTTAGTTTATTAGCACAAATCCGAGAATTGTTTATGGCTTCCAGTTGGTTGGGGCGGGTTCCTGGGTTCGGTTCCCGGGTCGGGAAAAGTATTATTGGGCTTTGCCATTAGGAATTTCGTAGTAACAGCCCGGAGTTGGTAGTTGGCGATGTGATACCTCCGTGCCTCGGAAAGCACGTTAAGTCGTTGGTCCTGCGCCTGATCTCTCTCCGGTCGTGTCGGATTGCCGTCCCTTTGGACTATGAGCGTGAGGGAATAGAGAGTGCACCTGTGTCTGCGCACACACTTGTGCACTGTAATATCTCCTGCGCCAAAGGCTGGTCTCCGTTGAGATTGGCCGCCGTGGGTGAAATACGGTCTGGAGGACTATTGATTGATTGGTTGTTGTCGAGCAGAGGAATTTTTCAAACATGAAGCAGTTATCATCCGCCTAGCCTTTTCCCAACTACGTTGGGGTCGGCTTCCAGTCTAACCGGATGCAGCTGAATACCAGCACATGAAGCAATGGATTCTGGATTTCTTTCAAAATCCTTGGGAATGTGATTTCAAGTGTGTTACGCAATTGGGATGCTATTCTCTCGGTTCGTTGTCCAGCACTTTAATCATGACTGACTTTCGTTCCAGAGTTGATGTCCGTCGCACGGTCGTCTTGGGTGAGGTCCGCGTCAACCTTGGGATCATATCTGGCATCTCAATTAGCAGTGTCAGGATTGACCTCTCTCTCGGATCAATTGCCGTAAGTTTCTTAGCAGTAAAGTCAGGTCAAACTTAAATTGTCCGTGTATTCAAATCACAACTGGCATTCATTGACTGTTGTATGAAATGGCTATAAAAACACGGAAAATTGACGTAGAGTGTCAATTTGTTTATCAATTAATTTCCCTTACTGTGCATAAATTGATTTCCAAAGTTGCTTTTATTTTCTTCTAAACTTTCCTTTACTGCCTGTGAGCCCTTAAGAACCCGGTGCCCATGAATTCAATTTCACCTTGTAGAAGGTGATCTACGCTTGATTAATTTGTAATGTTTGTCTTGTACAGTCCAACATCAGGCTAGCCGTCCAGGGTATCAACTATTCTCAACAGATAAACGATTTACTCAGCCAAACGATCCCAGCTACCCTGCAAGAATACAGAGTAAGTTAACGTTTGAAAAAAATAAGTTCACCATGGGTGAAACCAGTCAGTTTCATACTAACGAATATGTGTTTTGAGAATTTGATCTTTATTACTACTAGAAATTGTCCAACAGATGGCTACATTAATTTAACACACGGGTAGGGCTAGTGGCCAGTAAACATAAAAATTATAATAAAATAAAATAATTCGTTAATTGAAAATTTTAAATTTTCAGACAAACTAAATAATACAAAACATAACCAAAATTGAGATCACTCTGTGTAAAAGATTTATTTATGAAGCTACCTACCAGCTGGCTTACGTTCTATCGGTCAAGATCCTTTGTCGGCATAATATCCGCCTTTGTACCTTTTTTGTGTGCGAAAAGTTTAAATAAATAAATATCTAAGAAATTGCGCGGCTTTCCTCTATCCTCCTACCATATAATACGTGACCCCGGCAAATGACCTCTTCGCTACAGTTCTTTAAGTACAGGTTGCTCCAGGATGGTAATTAGAAAATTGTAAATAAATAATAACGTTTAATGAAATTCAAATATTTTCATAAAACCAATATGCGAAATCGTATACATGTGTTAAATTAATGTTGCCGTTGTAGCGGCACGTTGTATAAATGTAAAATAATGATGATATTGAATAAAAAAAGTAATATTCCAGGAAAACTCCACATTTTTAAAGAATGTCGCTATAGTAAAAAAATATCTAACCCACCAGACGCTTCGAATGACACTCGTTTCAAACGTGTTGGTGGGTGAAGACGTTTCTTCGCATGGTCCTTTAAATAAAATCTTTGATAAGTTACCTCCTTGGTTGTCATGTGTTGCAGTAAAACGTTCGTTCCATTTTTAAATAACAAGACAGTTATGAGTTTTAATAGTAATTTATTTGGCCGCTAAACACGACAGATATGAATTTTCATACAAACATTGCCGGCCGGGCACTCGCATGTATTGGACCAGTACCGCAATTTAGATTTATCTCGAAGGAGGTTATCAAAATAATGTTCGAAGCACGTTTATACAGGCAAATTTATTTAAAAAAAAACGTACTTGCATCATACGTCATATATACGTCGAAGATTTGGAGGATCAATATTATGAAAAATATTTCCCATTTCTTTGTTGCGGTTCTCCAAGAAATACCGATAAATAATGTGTAATTAAAATCTTTCTTTTTTCAGGCTGAAATCAACGAACTCATCGGAATTATTCTTTTGGATGCCATCAACGAGAACTTACCGCTATGATTGATTATTTATTGAATGCTCATACAATGTACCCGTCTTTGATATTTATTGCAAAAACAAAACTATTAAATAATGAAAAACTTGTAAGTGTAATATTTTTCGTCTTCCCACTACTTTTAATATTTGACTAGCTTTTGCTCGCGGCTTCGCTCGCGTGGATGTCGGAAAATATCCCACTGGAACGGTCTAGCGGGCTTTCTATGTGTTAATCCAGGTTATAAACTATATTGTGTGCCAAATTTCTTCGAAATCTGGTGACCCGTTTTTGAGCTAATCCGGAACATATATCCAACGAACAAAAAATCTAAAAACTATATTTTAGACTCATTCCAGTTACTTTTCCCACGACTGCCCCAGAAGGAGGGTAATGTTTTTCGAGAGTATGTATGTATGTCTATTTCTTTGGCATGCACTGTCGCCTAGTTGCCGGCCGCAACAGTAATGTACTATAATTATATTAATGGAAAGGCAGAACGTATCGTTTCTCATATTTTTTAAAGTTAAGTAAAGAGAAAAAAAAAGCCAACGTGGATTTGTTCTACTAAGACTTTCTTTAAAAAGTCTGTGGATCTACAACGACACATGTGAAATACGCATCACGCTGACGCCACGCAATATCCTGCATCACGCAAGCAAAGTTTACCGCGAGACTAGCATTATACAACGTCCCGACATCAACTATCGTGCCATGGTGCCACCCACCAGACACAATACGCGTCTGGTCGTAGGATCCTCCGTTTTCTATAGAAAATGAGGAACTTTACGCCCTGTTCCTCATACCTCTTTCTGTCTTAAATACCTGAAAAATAAGTTTTGTGGAATATGTGCTTCAAAAAACCTTTTTACAAAAAAAACAACCGACTTCCAAGTCAAAGTTGTTTTTTTTGTAATTTTTTTATATTTTTCACTTTTTAGTTGTGGTACCTACCCCACACAAATTCGAATACCATTACCTGCTATGTAAATAACAGTGACGGAGTCACTTAAAACGTCGTTTACCTATATACCTATACTAAGTTGGAAAAATACGTAATATTGAAGTTAACTCAAAAACTACGCAAGCAAAGTTAATAAAATTTATATCGCCACATCACCTCTGCAGCAATGCATAATTATGGGCGGAGTAATCGCGTAACAAACAAATAAAAACATAGCGATGAATTGAGAACCTCCTCCTTTTTGAAGAAGTCAGTTAAAAACATTAGGACTTATCAGTATGAACTGATGAAATTTTTAACCTACTTTATTTGACCCAGCTTTCTCTGGTAAGACTAAAATAAAGTTTAGCGCTACATTATATTTAACACATAACTAAAATGTTGCTTAACGTAAAACGAAACGTTAATGCACTGCGTTATTGAAACGTTTTCATACTGGCAACATTTGCGATCAATGACAGTCGACAGCCAGGGGATTATAAACATATTGTTTAGGTATGCTTAATGAATGAGTTAAGTTTACGATGTAGTGTACCTAAGTGAGTATTATGTCTGCAAGTTATTATGGTGGTAGCGTTTGTAATCAGTGTTTATTTATGAACGGAGCTTAGCCAGTGAGTGATGAGAGAATAGTAATTAATAAAGGTAAGTGCGTGAAAATGATAAAATATAATTATCCTTGAATGAACTGTGCGTTTATGTATGACAGAATATTATTCTAAGACCAAATAAAAAACCAAGACAGCGCTGTCAATAGTGACGTGAGACCGGTTTCGTAAACATGTCTGCACTTAGTGAGGTGTAGTTTGATTGTAAATGTGTGCGTGGGAACGTGTATACACAGAGCGGATGTGTATATTTTGCCTTGCTTGACTGTATTGTTTGCAGCGCGATTTCTTGGTTTTTTATTTGTTCTGTGTATAAACAATTTTGTAAACACTTTTTCATAAAAACTTATTAGAGCAAGTATTGAAGAAAACAGTGCTGGTTTTCTTATTTCATCGTTGCTTTGTAGGTCAAAGCAATCTGCCTAGCTTTTTCCCAACTATGTTGGGTTCGGCTTCCAGTCTACCCGGATGCAGCTGGATACCAGTATTTTACATGGAGCGAGTGCCTATCTGACCTCCACAATCCAGTTTTTGGGTTCTTTATCAGTTTCTTTAACAGTTTCTGGTAGGCCTTGGTAAGACTGGTTGTCAGACTTTTGGGCTTCCGACTGCCCGTAACGACTTCCAAAGATCTACGAATGACATCGGTACCAACGGCTTGACGTGCTTTTCGAGACACGGATCTTGATATAACGTAATTAATGGACTGGTTACCCATCCACGAACCAACCGCGGCAAGCGTATCGTAATTTTCGATCCATCCATGCGGCCGTTATTATTTAGCAGCTGGTGTTAAACATAATTATCTAAGTACGTTGTTTTGTAAAAATCAAAGAGGAAAATAATATTTTATTACAATCAACATTGTATATGTACCTAGTTATAGTGTTTAGGCACAGTATAATAAAGTAACAGTATTATTTCTCGACAGTGACCCTGAAATAATTATCTACGACCGCTCGGTTGATAAACCTTCCGCGTCTGTGCGTAAAGGCCGCGCACTTGGTACTGTTGCGTTCATACACTGAGATTTCGCAGCGCGTCATTTCGGCCGTTTTCTATGAAGACATAATACTGTTATTTATTTATACTGTGGTATCACGCAATCGTATTCGGTGTGACTATGTATGTTTAGATAATACACTATAAGCATTCATTGGTTTCCAGTTCATTGTTACAATGGTACCTATTGGTATAAATGTATGTACATACTATGTAATGTAAGCGTTACTCATCATCAACTATTATTAATTTATCATAACTAATCATAAATGGTAAAGTCTCTCTGTCTGTATGTCTGTTAGAGGTGCCCTTTTATCTCGAGAACTACTAATCTTATTTACGTGATTGTTTTTTAATTCAATGACACGGGGCCGTGCACGAAATCAACTGATTTTGATCATTTTTGTTTAGTTTTTGTGAGAAAGAGAAACATAATTTAAACAAAACTGTTTGTTATTTGAAAAGTCGGGTTGAATATGGCTCAAAGGGATTTTTCAAATAATTTAAGTAATTATGGAAAATCACTAATATTTTAGAACCATAAAAATATAGGTCGACTTTTTCTTACACACTTCGCATTGTACGGAAATCCTATACAATGCGAGATCAGCATAAACTGGAAATGTATAGCTTGATGTGTAGCCGTGTGTACAAGTGTGCGGGCGGCGGGACCGCCTGCTGGCGGTAGTGTCAGTCTCTTGCCCGCAGGAACCATGGGACTGTCACCAACGAAAAATACCAGAGATTATAGCCATGCAATGAAATGTTTCAGGACTGAGAAATGGGGCATTTATTCTCTAAACCAATTAATTCGTGGGTGCTACATTACTTGAGGTCACTCACGGAGGACGGAAACGGCTACTTCGCAGTGGACGAATTTCAAACGGAGTTCCCTTTAAATACATTTCTTGGGTATGTAATGCAAAAGGTGTACGAGGCCCATGACCTGGGGCCTAACACCACCGCTTACAGCAGTATTATTTTAATATTACTTCAGTGTAGGAAAGAGATGAAGCTCTACAGGACGTATAGCTCCATCTCTTCATCTCTTTCCCCCACCAAGTAAGATTAAAATATTACTGCTGTAAGCGATGTTGGTAGGCCCCCTGGTGAAGGTCGCAGAACCCGTTGAATGCGAGAAGCACAGAATCGGTGGAAGTCGTGGTGTTGGGGGTGGCCTATTTCCAGCATTGGACGCTTTTCGGCTGTTTTTTTTAAAATAAAAAACATTGCCCCACACTAGGAATTTCTTCCTGTATCGTGGGTGCGTTTACAAACATAGAAACTCACATACACTAACACCCTACAGGAACAACTACTTGCAGATCATACAAATATTTGTTCCGTGCGGGAATCGAACCCACGACACGTTGCGCAGCAGTCCATCGCTCAGCCACTGCGCCAACCGTGTCGTCATTATGATGATGTACAAATTGTACACTCACCATCACCATAATTTGCAATAATATTTATATAGTTTAGTTTTATATAGTTTTACCTGTTCTCGGTAAAACAAAAATAACAAAACCAGTTTGATTTTAAAGGATTGAATTACTACTCGCATATTAACAAGACCTTATCAGTCGAGTTTATCACATAAGAGCAGTGGTGGCGTTGGACACGGCGACGTATTAAGTTACAGGTCGTAGGACCCAGACAGGCACTTTACTTTGCTCAGCATAATGCTGGGAACTGTTTATAAATCTTGATGTGCCATATTTTGACCGGGTGATTTGTTTTGTTGCTAAGCAAAA
Organism: Lithophane ornitopus; assembly: GCA_948473465.1. Lineage (NCBI taxonomy): Eukaryota > Metazoa > Arthropoda > Insecta > Lepidoptera > Noctuidae > Lithophane > Lithophane ornitopus. Next base: position 14,645,568 of record OX419616.1, on the reverse strand, counting down.
GACAAGTGACGTAAATTATTTCATTACCACTGCTCTCAAAACGGTCAAAGAGAAACCGGCATGTCCTAGAACCATGTGACATCTACAAAAACGCATTGGATCCACGCTACGGCCTCTCACAGAGAGGATGCCTGTGTCCCAGCAGTGGGAACATTATACGAAGATTATGCTATCAATTAGGCCTACACATTATAATAGCTTGAACACCACGATTAATGACTACCCCCGTTGGGTCTTGCTTCTAATTGTTTTCACAATATGCTCAGTAAACATTACTCCGTTCGGTTCGGTTATACATACATCTTTCGAAGTTTAAGTTTGACATAACTTTAGGTACTTTGGGTATCCTGCCAGGGTTGCGGGAAAGTCCGAAAGGGATACCGGGACCTTGGCAACAGGCAACTGAATGACACGGGTGGGTTTTAGTCAGTAAAAGTCTGACACGCCCTCTCGCTCCGCCCAGAGCGGGAGAAGTCAATTGATGAATTCCCAGACTAAAAAAAAAAAAAAGTTACTTTAGGTATATTAATAAGCGGGTAACAGAAAAACTATACTCCATTTGAAATAAGATTCGACGTATAGATAAGCCTTTTTTACATTCCGTTCAACCGATTTTGAATTCTAATGCATTGGTGGCATGACAAATGGCAGCCGCAGTAGATAGTTGGTATTGTGTAACTTTTTTTGCTTTTAATGCTATCCTTATGCCTACGGTATAGAAGTCAAAATCGGTTGAACGGACTGTAAAAGAGTTTGTTTTAATGTCTAATCTTATTTCAAATGGGGTATAGACATTAATAAACTGTGTATTCGAAGATTCAATAACAGGTTTGCTTTTATTTGCAGACGCGACAATGCTCCAAAATGCCACATGTTTATAACAAACTCTTCCATACAATGTCAGGATTTGCAGTTTGACGGTCACTCTCCCATTAGGATGAAATCTTCGAAGATTACAATTACAATTGGTATGTATTATTTTATCTTTTTAACTCGGGTACGAATCATTTAAGCGCGTCCGGACTGTGTACCAGGGATGTTGCGGACAACCGCATCCGCATCCGCAACCGCGGAGCTTCCGCATCGATTTGGACATCCGCATCCGCATCCGCAATAATGAATGCGGATGTTTATGCGGATGCGGATGTAGCACAGGTCGTGACAAGAAAGATAATGGGCGGGGCCGGCGGCTGGCGCGTGCTGTATACGAACGAAACCTTCGCTCCTATTGGTCAATGAGAACTTCTCATTGACCAATAGCACGCAGATTTTTATCGACACCACCAGCCAGTGTTCCTAGCGAACAATTGTTCAGTAGCGCGGGTTTAATATAATTTGAACCTCTGCGTAACTTTTCTTTCTTTCTAATTCTAACAGACTTGACTCCGAAAAGGCGGTTATTACTTTTTATTAAATATAATGCTCCAATTTTTATCTTTACTTACTAAATATGTAATTAAAAAATACTATTATTTTTTATTACTACACACAAATAAAAAAAAACTATAAAATATCTAAACATCCGCAACCGCATCCGCATCCGCGGATGTGAGCCTCCAAGCATCCGCATCCGCATCCGCGGATGTGAAAAAATCTGCATCCGCAATATCCCTGCTGAGTACCAACTATTTGATCCCAAAGCGGTCATTGCGCGAACTCGTGACGGTCGTGTTTATTTTGTTCGGTGAACCTGAACGCGTGGTCGACCGAGGGCGCCTTCTGCCGATTAATTCTGTGAAAAACTCACCGTGAAAACTTAGTTGAAGTGAGTCAATAGTGTCAATCCCTAGCATCGCATTGCTATTCTGTAACCATCTCACCGTAAAAACTTAGGTGAAGTGAGATTGAAGTGAACTGTCACTGCCTTAGCATCAGTAGGTATCGATGAAAATGACAGCTCACTCCACGCTCACTTCACCTAAGTTTTCACGGTGAGATGGTTGCAGAATAGCAATGTTAGGTCTTAACTAATGAGTGACATGCATGCGAAGATCGCGTATCCGCGTGACCGATCGCTTAGGTTAGGAACCGGATGCAGCTGAATACCAGTATTTTACTTGGAGCGACTGTCTATTATCTGCCCTCCACAACCGAGTTAGCTACTGAGCAATACGTTAACCCTTTGTAACACTGGTTGTCAGACTTTCTGGTTTCGGGTGGTCTATTCTGTAAAAACTCACCGTGAAAACTTAGGTGAAGTGAGCTGTCATTCCACTATACGCTAGGGATTACACTATTGACAGCTCACTTCACCTAACCTTTCACTGTGAGATTTTTACAGAATAGTACTGCTGATTACCCGTTACGACTGTGAATGTGGTTGTTTTCCGCGGCAAGGAGTCTCAGCATGAAATTGATGGTCACCTGTCCACGGACCGACTCAGACACAGCCGACAAGTGTACCATAACCTATGTCCCATTTTTTTTAAATCATTGAATATTGTATTGCTTTCAGGAAGACTAGTCGTGAGATGCGATGATCTTGGTTATATTTTACGAATTAATAAGGGAAGGTAAATTCTCAATTCATTTTTATATTGTCTTAATTATAACTTTTTCGCTAGCAAAAAACTTGCAGTTTTTTTTGGTGAGAATGATTGGTCCCCAGTAGGCTTTGTTTCTATTTTCTAAATGATGAGCCTACCTGTATAACATGATAAATCAAATAAAGTATTGTATACATATAAACATTATTTTTCTATCTTTAAAAACGAATGAGATATGGAAAAAATATGTTCTTTTTTTCAGAATTACGATTTTTGACGTCCACATCACAGCTTTTTTTAATCTTACGTTTATAAATGGCATCAGAGTCTCAGATATTGGTGCAGAAGCTAAAGTGAAGAAAATAAAGGTAAATGGTCTTAGGTTAGCCAATAAATTCATACAGCTATTTTGAATTCACAATTTAGTTTCTAAAAACGCAAACAAATATGTTTATTTGGAAAAACTACTTTAAAACTGACACATAATGTTCAGTTTGCGATGCAACTTCAAACATTTTTTATGTTTTTTTCAATAGTACCTACTAGGTTTTCATAAAGTTGAACACATGGTTTTTCTATTGCAATGGCCACACTGACGCTTGGTATGACTAATATGTTATTTGTACTGCTGGGGCTACATTGTTGCGTTATCGCGAACTATACTTCGCGCGCTTTCTATTGCTCAACGAAACGTCGCCGTCGAGCGGTGTGCGAGAGAGAGTACGCGAAGTATAGTTCGCGATAACGCGACAATGTAGCCCCAGCATACGAGCGACGATTCTCATCTAGCGAAGCTCCTAGGTATGTGACTTCGACCTTACTAAAAAAACGCGCGGTTTCTTGTCATGAAAAACGGGTAATAAATTGGGTTTAGCAAACACTTTTACATGTAAAAAATTAAAATATTTTAAAACTAGACGAGGTTGATGTTTCCTATTCTAATTCTCTGAGAAGAAACACCGAAACACAACAGACACAAAACAAGACTCTTTTAAGGGGAATGCTCTAAGGTAGCCCGCGAAATTCAAATTTTTTATTCTCTAAGTTCATGTCAGTGCATTTAATGACTATTTCATGAAATCATGACGTTTGGTACTTACATGAACTTAAGGAGTTGTATTGGTGATTCTAATGATTATAATTCTGTAAATCCATATGTGTTACGGCCGCAAATCATATTTAGATCAACATACAACCTGACACTGACCTGCAAATTGCAAAAAACGTAAGAAATTTGAATTTCGCGGGTTACCTTGCGCATCCCCCTTAAAGATCATACATTACTTGGTCATCATCATCATCATCAGCCTATAGCAGTCCACTGCTGGACATAGGCCTCTCCAATTGCACGCCATTCAACTCGATTCTCGGCAGCTCTCATCCAGCTGCTACCAGCCACCCTGTGAAGATCGTCGCTCCACCTAGCCTGAGGGCGTCCTACCTTACGTTTGCCGATTCGCGGTCTCCACTCAAGAACACGTCTACCCCAACGGTCATCGGTTCTACGGCTAATATGGCCGGCCCATTGCCACTTCAGCTTGCTTATTCTGTGAGCTATGTCAACAACTTTGGTTCTCTGCCGGATTACCTCATTCCGGATTCTATCTCTCAGAGATACTCCAAGCATAGCTTGTTCCATAGCTCGCTGAGCGACCTTGAATTTATGGACCAGCCGTACCGTGAGTTTCCACGTTTCGGCTCCGTAAGTCATGACAGGCAGGACGCACTGGTTGAAGACTTTAGTCTTTAGGCTCTGCGGAATGCGCGACGAGAAGACTCGACGGAGCTTCCCAAAAGCTGCCCAGCCTAGCTGAATTCTTCTGTTAGCTTCCTTCTCAAAGTTGTTCTTACCATTACTTGGTCAGTTTATACTTATGAAGACCATGCATACTAGTCTAAGATGGTCTTCGTGGAAAGAACCACACAGATATAAATGTGGACTTGTCCAGTCAGTGCAGTCATTTGTAACTATGTATAAGCAATACTAGCTCCTTATCTAAAGGCGAATAAATTATATTTTATGCTGCTGCTCTAAAATACGAATCGGCGTTACTGCATGACATACTTACACAAGGGAACATTAAGCATGTTAGAACTATGATTTATTTTACATTGTTTGCAAATTATCCTTTCCGTCGGTTGCCAATACCTACTTAAATACTTAAAATTAGTAGTAAACTCGATTTTGAATGTGGTCGGACTGTATCCGACCACATTCAAAATCGAGTTTACTGCTAATGTCACCCATTTGTTCGGAAATCAGGAAGGCGTCGGCGTGACGACGCGTTCAGGTTCGCCGAACAAAATGAACGCGGGGGCGCCTGAATCGTGAGGCGTTCGCATCGGTTAGGACGCGGCCTGATACATTAAACTTATGACTGTACCCAGTGCTTTTCTAACAACAAGTTGAAAGTATCATACCGTAACTACCGTAACTGTAGGAAAATAGCGAGTTTATATAGAACATAAACATTTTTATTTATTATACTTTGTTGTTTCAGACTGATATTAAACTCGACATCAATGGCACCGAACATTCTCGATTGGCAAATATTTTACTGTCTATTGACAACCCACATGTTGCCAGTAATTTGTTGGTAAGCATTGAGTTAAACTAAATTGTTAGAGTAATTTTTGTTTCATTTTTTAAAAAAAGATCAAGATATAAGAAAACTCATGGTTTTCGTTGAAAAATTTGTATTTTATAGATTTCATCTGTTTCTTCTTGTTTGTTGTTTCAGAATGCCGTTTTTATGGTCCTGAAAGAAGATATAAAAGATTTTTTGAACGAAAATGTTCGAAATATTGCCAGTCAATACGGTTTATAGCCTGTCATTTAACACAATATAGTCTCAAATAATAATTATTACCGATGTAAACATACCCTTATTGAAGTTGAGAATCATTATTCTTCCCGTTATTATGTTTTTTTTTGTACTGTACCATACCTGAGAACCGTCTGGTTATCCCTGTACCGTTGCATGCATACATAAGCGGAAGGTTTTGCGTGCTACCGAAAAATTGCGAGTTTTGAGCCAGCAATTATTTTTGCACAAAGTTACTTCGTTTGATGTACAGAATGCGTATATGGCGGCTGAATGATGGGTCTTTTTACACCCTTTAAACATACAAGTTGGGAAAAAGGTGCTACATGAAACATAGTGCGATTTGGGAGAGGTCAATGTCTCTCTATAAACTGCGACAGGCTTATTGTATCTATCGTATCTATTTAATTAATTAATATTATTATAATGTTTTTTTTTTTTTTTTTTTTACTATTCCACAAATTTTGTTCAACAACTTAATTTTTAGACAATATATATGACGGCAGGAGCGTGGGCGAAGCGTTAACGGGGTCATCATCTTCGTTTCTTGGTACGGGTTCCATGAAGTCTGTGGGTACTCGGGCAAACCAGTAAAACGTAGGTAGAAGTAGGTACAATATCAGAATTACTTTTATTCGGCAATTTACAGTAGTTGTCGTTATGAGTAGCAAGGAACGAGGTTGTACGGTGAACGTGACAGTTTCGATCGTATGATCTGCACTATACGGCGTGGCTACCGCAATGTCAATCAATTTTGCATTTTTCTATCGACTCTGTCCGCGTTGGTGGCGGGAAAAATTCAAAAGCGCCACCTGACGGCGTTCACTGTACTAACCGATCAACCAATAAGAATTGAGTTACAGTGTGACCAATATTATGAAACCAACGGGTAGTAATTTTATTAAAGTTGTCGTCTTGAAATCGCTTGCGACGACATATACATAACACAACTAACTATTTACATAAAACACTAAAACTTAAAGAAATAACTAAGTATGACTAAAGTAAGGCGTCGAAAAATTCCTCCGCATCGCTGTCGGCTGGTAATGTACCCAAGAGACTGGCGGCATTGCCACGTTGAATGGCAATGCTTTGCCTCTGACCAAGGTAAAAGCCAGCCCTTGGGTCACGGGAAGTGTCAAGCAGCCGTTTGGAGATTTCATTAAACAACCATATTATTAATTAAAATGAATAATACAACTGTAGTGACATCTATACAGCCACATAACTTACTACGTAGCCAGCAGGTGGGCTACAATGTCAAACGGACATGGCGAATTGTTGTCTACGGAACCCTAAAAAAGGGTCCAATAAAACTGAAATCGAAACTGAGTGACACGCGGCTCCTGAATTAAAAATATAAGACGAGTCAAAATTAAACTCGTCAAGTGATCTTATTGGCTGTTGACAATTAATTAATTTAGTCAAACAATTTATTAGCTAATTTTCGTATTGAAAAATATTAATAAAAGATGTACTCTTACCCTATTAGGGTGTCCCTGGAAGTGGATCATATCGAATGGGGCCGTGGATCATTTCCAAACTGTTTGCCTTTGACAATGTTGGTACAATTTTCTACGGTGCAAAAGATATGACCAACGTTTATTTTTTTTCAATCATTTCGCATAGTGCTCAAAGAAACACACCATAAAAAAAAAAAAAAAACTATTATAGGGCTATCACTTTAAGCAGCTAGGAGGAGCTCGTGGCTCAGTAGTAACAGCCGCACAGGTCGATCCATCAGGTTAAGCTACGCTTGCCAGGGTTGGTCCGTGGATGGGTGACCATCTTTACATACCGAGACTCCTCCGTGCCTCGGAAAGCACGTTAAGCTGTTGGTCCCGGCTGTCAAACGTGGATCTTTGACGGTCGTCAGAAGCCCGAAAGTCTGACAACCAGACTTACCATCGTATCATACCATTCTACCATTCTACATACCATTATATCGTATTACCCAGTTACTGGGTTGTGGAGTTCAGATAGGCAGACGCTCCATGTAAAATACTGGTATTCAGCTGCATCCGGTTAGACTGGAAGCCGACCCCAATATATTTGGGAAAAGGCTAGGCAGATTGATATTTTGACTTTAAGCAGCTAGAAAACATGTGTCCAATGAGAAAAAACATTTACTGCAAAAGCTTTGATTTGGCAAAAATTTTACTCAATTTTCATGCGTTAACATATGGGAAAAAGTTTCTAAGGTACTAAAAAAAATCTCATGGTTACAAGTTTTGAATTGACCTTGCCAACCCCTATTCGATTTGATGCATACTTCCAGGACACCCTGTATAATTAGTATCTTCACTTTTAATGTAAATAAAGATCTTTATAATTACTATGAGTTTGTTTCAATGAAAGTTTTAGTTTCCTAACTATAGACTGACTGCCGTTGGTCTAGTAGTTGCAAGCGCTACTGCTAACCTTGAGGTCCCATCTCCCGCTCTGGACGGAGCGGAAGAGCGTGTCAGACTTTTACTGACTAAAACCCACCCGTGTTCCTTCAGTTGCCTGTTGCCAAGGTCCCGGTATCCCTTTCGGACTATCCCGTAACCCTGGCAGTCATCAGTCCTAACGGACCCCACCAATTGTGCTGACATCTCTTTGAGGCGCGCGTGGAACACGACGCGCCATCGACCGCGGCCTGGTCCTTATCGGACGGCGAGCTACCCATTGCTCGCCGTCTGCAAGACCGCGCCTATGGTGACCGGTAATCCGACTGGGATTCCCCACGCCCAAGGCGTCTCTAGCGGCGGCGGTTAGGGGTTTGAGGGCTCAGACTTTGCCTCTCCCTAACCAGGGAGCCTACCACCCGGTTACAGCAGTATTATTTTAATCTTACTTCGTGGGGGAAAGAGATATACGTCCTGTAGAGCTTCATCTCTTTTCTACACTGAAGTAATATTAAAATAATACTGCTGTAAGCGGTGATGGTCGCCTCCTGGGGGTCAAACGCAGCCAGGCTAAACGTGCTGTTCAGCAGTCGACGATTATACCATCGAAGAAATCACTCTAAAGGAAAGTGATTCCAAAGATAATCATAACAATATTATTATGGCCTTATTTTACCCACTTGTATAATAAGGTCATCGTTCTATTGTGTCTCTTATTTGCGATCTCATTGACCATCTGTTTAATGTTACTTGACTAACGATAAGATCTCATATCCAAGGATTATAGCTACTAGTAAACGTTTGGATATGTTTATCCTAACTAATATTATAAATGCGAAAGTGAGTTTGTTTGTTTGTTACGCTTTCACCATAAAACGGCTGAATGGATGTGGATGAAATTGGGCACAGGGTTAGACCTTTTCCTCGAGAAGGACATAGGCTACTTTTCATCCTGGATCGCAGACGAAGCGGGAAACAGTTAGTACAAAATAAAATGAGAACAAAAGTAAAGGAAAGATTGTTGCGCAACTTCTTCTTCCCAGCTAAAGAACTATGAACTGGTGAAGGGCGGCGTTTCGGGGAACTGTTCTATGCAATTTAAACGTTCAAAAAATGTTATACACAGCCTAATTATTAAATTTAAATTACTTTCAATTTTGATTTTGATACGATACTCCATCTCTTTCTGATACCAGATTATCAGCTTTTGAGGACATTTTGTAGAAATAAAAAATAAAATAAAAAACCGGCCAGGTGCGAGTCGGACTCGCGCACGTAGGGTTCCGTACCATTATAAAAACGACAAAAAAATCACGTTTGTTTTATGGGAGCCCTCTTAAATATTTATTTTGTTCTGTTTTTTTGTATATTTTGTTATAGCGGCAACAGAAATACATCATCTGTGAAAATTGCAACTGTCTAACTATCACAGTTTATGAGATACACCCTGGTGACAGAAGGACGGACAGCGGAGTCTTAGTAATATGGTCCTGTTTTATCATTTGGGTACGGAACCCTAAAAATGCAAATCCTACGTAAAAAAAACAACAAACAAACCACTCCGCTTTTGTTATTATTATTAAAATCACTGTCAATGACGAAATAAACACTGCAATCAGTTATTATCCATTTTTCTTCAGATTAAATATCATTATCGTTAAAGTCAATACTAAATTTAGTATTTATCTATAGACGAGCAATTCTCATTAGCAGTTTACTGAACAGCACGTGAAACACAGGTATGTTTATTTTTTATGAATAATTTCATTATTATGATAATATTTATAAATACTTTCTTTACTTTACGTCACCTTATAACTTCTCCTTATAACTCCTTCTGTATTGTCCTTTTTGACCGTTTTTGCGATAAATTCATTTTAAACGGACAGTCTCCGTGAGAATCTTCGTTTTGAAACATTTCAAAATCAAAATATTTTATTTCACATAAACCTAGATGGGCTCTTATGAAACGTCAGAATCTAGGTGCACGGTTCCAATTGGTCGTTTCCTATGGAGGAGAGCCGGCAAGAAACTGTTACTCTTTTACTTACTTTTTTTAAACATAATATTTAGTGCAACTAAGTGACTAAATAACTGACTCATTGCCAACTCAATCAATCTGCCAAGCCCTTTATCAAACTACCTATGTTGGGATCGGCTTTTAGTCTAACCTTATGCAGCTGAATACCAGTATTTTACATGGAGCGACTGCCTATCTGACCTCCACAAGCCTGTTTCTGGGTAACACGATACCACTTGGTAAAACTGGTTGGCAATCGAGCTTCTGACTACCCGTAGCGACTGTCAAAGATCTACGAATGACAGCAGGGACCAACGGCTTATCGTGCTTTCCGAGGCAAAACAATCCTTACTAATATTATAAATGCGAAAGTAATTCTGTCTGTCTGCCTGTCTGTCTGTCGCGCTTTCACGCCAAAACTACTGAACCGATTTAAATGAAATTTGGTACACAGATAGTCTACAGCCTGAGAAAGGACATAGGCTACCTTTTATCGACATACAATGCGGGCGAAGCCGCGGGCTCAACCTAGTTCAATATTTAAATAAATAAAGCTACTATCAGACCTATTTCTAAAATGGAGAATGGTGGAATAAAAATAATTAGGATTTAATTTCAGGCCATAAAATGCAGTTATCTTTAATATTGCTGTCAATCCTTGGCTTCGCGGTTGCTTCTCCGCTGGACCTCACTAAAATCAATGAAGCCTTCATGAGGCAAGGTAAGTCTATTGCAACAGTTATTTGTGATACACCCTGTATAGATGTTAGCCTTACTTTACCCACTGCTGGGCACATGTCTATTTCTGGACAAAACACAATGTCACATTTTGTAAAATCTCTTCTACTCTAGTCACTGCGTTATTTTTACCTGGATTAGCAATCTTTTTCAAAATGATTCAGGTTGTTTTTGATCGTTTTGGATGAAATTAGGCACATGGATAGACCATAACCTGAGTTGGGACATAGGATACTTTTAATCCCGGTAGTACGTTCCAGTGGGATAATTTTCGACATTGACGCGGGCGAAACTGAGGTTAAGGCTGGTTTTAGAGTCATGCTGGCCGTCGGCGCACCGACGGTCAGCGAGCGCGATTCCATAATATAAATCGATAGGTATGCGACCGATGTTCAGCGCTAACGGCTACGCGTAATTCTAAAACGCTCCTAGGACAATCATACATATTGGGCCGTCAGCGCTGACGGTCAGCGTGACTCTAACCACCCTTAAAGCTTGTTAAGCAATAATAATATAGCTAAAAAACTAATTTTAGATGTATTGGGAAGGAACAGTGCCCTCGAGAATGTGGTTCTCGGTCTGCTTGAAGATTTAAGGCACACCATGGTGACGGGTTCCGATGATGTACCAGTTCTGGATCCTCTGGAAATTGACCACTTGCATCTGGATGAAATAACTCTGACACTTCCCGGGTAAGAGATTAGTTAAGGTTTGTAGACTGTCTGTTACTGTGTGGGGAATTAAAAACGTAACTGGGGTAATGTGGGTGTACACCTCTGCCCAATCCTTCGGGGAGATGAGGCGTGATGTTCTCAATTATCAATTCTTTATTGCGTTTAATAATGTTTTTAAAAACAGTTGGTGGGATTAAAATTAATGGTACAATTATGGACCCTGTCGGGCACAGCATAGTAGGAGAGAGGAGGAAGAGCGCTGTGTTTGTGTTTATAATATTAAGATTTATGTATTCTGGTAACTGTATTGTTATTTAATTTCTACTTTTTCTTCTTTGTCTAATTTCTAATATTTTTAGGTATTTAGGTATATTATGTTGTGGGTGGTTATTTTTATCGCTAAGCTTGTTATTTAATGTGGCTGTTTTTCCAATATTTGGCAACTCTTGGCACGAGCTATTTCATATTTAGAATTCTTACATTCAATCTGTATCCTCTGATGGGTGAGAGCTACGGCGGAGCTGCGTGCGCCGTATGTGTAGCTATTTCTGGCTATTATATTATTTTACTTATTTTTATTACTTTAGTCCAGGCCCAAACCTTCGATCCAGTTACACAATAACTGGATTGAACCCAAATTCCGACTGAAGTAAAATTGACAGGTATGACTCGGGTTTAAAATAGGTTTCTATTAAAGTTCGAAATTCAAAAATGGCTCGATGGTTTGTCCCTTGGTGTGCAAAAAGGCCACAGGTGTTTTATTTTTTTTGTCTAATTGTGTTCACCTTTTCTTCCAGTTCCCACCTGGATATGAAAGGCTTGAAAGTCACCAAGCTAAGCACATTCGTGGTTGACAAACTGACCATCAACAGTGCATCATTGATCCCAGGGATTAGGTATCGCCTTGACTTCGAAATCCACGTTCCTGTCCTGGATGTTGCGGCTGGTTGGTATTTTTTTTAATGTAAATGGTAGGAAAGAAAGACAATAGAAAAAAGAAAAAGTATTTATTGGAACTCGCACAGGAATATAATTAATTTACGATCCGATCCAACCCATCACTTGCTGCTCTCCCCCAGCGATGTCCTAAGCTGAGGTCCGTACCCCACAGAGCTCGCAAGGGCCCTAGCAGGCGTAGCATGACGGTTTCTATCTCTACGAAGAATAGACATAGCTTTTTCTATACAAACTGACATTTCGTTTCTTCATTTTTGACATCGCACCGTAGAAATCTTTCTACATTCTGTCATTTTGTCTTTAATTTCTAACGATCTTTGTCTAGGCCTTTTATAAGTAGACTATTTCGGAAGGAAGTTTTATACTCAAACTGTCAAAATCACACTGACAACTGACATTTGTCTATGGTAGTGAAGACAATTTGATTTTGGAATCACCAGTAGAAAACTTTCTACTCGACGGCCACAAAGTATAAACGGTTATCTACAAAATTATGATTTTACAAGGGACAAAATTGTGATAATTAATAGAAGGATAAAGCTATCTTCTCCTATTTTACATCATTTAGTTAATAATAAGTAGTTTTAAGTACCAAGAAAATAGTTAAGGCCAATATTACTGTGAAATTGTTTGATCCAAAATACGGTACTTCGACACTTTGAGATTTTATTTTGTAGTTGACTTAATAAAAATTGAGAATCAAACAGAAAAAAAAATCCTGTTATAAAACAAAGAATTCTGAGTCGAATTATGTAAAAGAGTGAATTTCGTAAAAAGTGCAGTTGACCCTTTCTACTTTGCTACCGTCGTACTGTCTACACGAAACGTCATTTTTGTCTACTCTTCCGTCGACAAAACGGTGCTACGCCAGCTGGGGTTCTTAGAGGGTAATCGCTTAGTTTTTTTAAGTTTTAATATTGTGTCTGGAGGCCTTAACTTATTAAGGCATCCAAAAGATAGCCCGGTTAAGCAACCGACAACCTCCTAAGTTGACCTGCGAGATGCCATACACAATATTTCGATAATTAATTACACAAACTACTAAAAAGGAAGAAAAATTTCAGAGCGTTCAAGTTCTATTTGATTATTTGAGGAGCTCGTGGCTACGTAATAACAGCCGCGCGGGTCGATCCATCAGGTTAAGCTACGCTTGCCGGGGTTGGTCGTTGCCTCGGAAAGCATGTTAAGCCGTTGGTCCCGGCTGTCATTTGTGGATCTTTGACAGTCGTTATGGGTCGTCAGAAGCCCGAAAGTCTGACAACTAGTCTTACCAAGGGGTATCGTATTAAACAGTTACTGGGTTGTGGAGGTCAGGCATAGGCAGTCGCTCCAAGTAAAATACTGGTATTCAACTGCATCCGGTTATACTGGAAGCCGACCCCAACATAGTTGGGAAAAGGCTAGGCAGATGATGGACACTTTAATATGTTATGTATGATATCATGAATTAATAATTTTATGTGCTCAGTAAATGCTTAATTCTTATTCCAGCTAACTACGATCTCTTAGCTATTGTAGCGGGTACCAATATATTCGGAAACGGAGATGCCAAGTAAGTCCCATTACTGTGTTCTACTGATAATGAGTTTTTTCTAAACTCTTGATGACAGTTAGGCCTAAAATCCCCGATGCTACTCAAATTAACGTGTTCCATACTCAAATTAAAAAGAGTAGCCAGAATGTCACAGCACTAGTATTTGAAGGACAGTCCCTACATGACGCGATGGATCTCGCACACTAGACGGCGACGACCACGACCAGAGTGGGCGCAGCAACCAGGTAAACTATAGAAACCGATACGATTCGCGCACTTGGTCGCACCATAATCAGCCTATAATGTTCCCATGGCTGGGACACAGGCCTCCTCTCTGTGAGAGGGAGCGGGCCGTTATCCACCACGTGGGCCCAGTGCGGGTTGGTAGATGTCACATGTCTTCGAATTTTTGGTTCTAGGACATGCCGGTTTCCTCATGATGTTTTCCTTCACCGTTTTGAGAGCAGTGGCGATGAAATAATTTTACACAAAGTAAAGCGCCTGTCAGGGTTCGAACCTACGATCTACAACTCGTAAGTCGTGGCCGTTACCACTGGGCCACCACTGCTCTCACTTGGTCGCAATGGCCTTAAACTTAAACTCACGCACTGACTTATTAGTATTACTTGTAACAATGTTAGGAATATTGTAATATCGTATACTTTTACAATGTTTGTAAATATGTGAGCACCATGTCTCTATCACATAATTATTTGATGTCATTGCTCCATTTATAATTCTTTTTACATTTTGTGGTACGGTAAACTTATTGTAGGTGCATCGTCTTCACATATAATTAATAATTCATGTATACAAAATATTGTAAAACATTTTTAAAAGAGTAACGTTGGAGTTTCTTGCCAATTCTTCTCCATACGAAAACTACTTTTTGAAAGGGGCATCTAGAATCAGTACTATTTCTTTGTTTTTGACGTTCAAAAGTGCCTTTTATGTGCCTATTTGAAATAAATTATTTGACTTTGACTTTGACAACAAGCCGCAGACCGGGCCACGAGCCGGGGACCACTACTGGCCGGAGTCGTGGCCGTCTAGTGCGCGAGATCTCAACGCGATATACGATAACGCGTTTGTGATTGGTTGTATCATGTACGGACGCCCTTGAAATACTAGTGTCGTGTCATTCTTATACCTACCAGTTTTTTTATACAAATTGACATAGGTAATTGAATGTTATATACAAAATGACTTGATTACTTTGTAAGTATTGCATTATTGTGAATGTGAGGACTATGTGGATTTTTTATTTTGTTTTTATTTTTATACTAGCTGCGCCCCGCGGTTTCACTCGCGTAAGTCTCGATCCCGTGGGAATATCGGGATAAAAAGTATCCTATGTGTTAATCCAGGTTATAAACTATCTGTTTGCCAAATTTCATCCAAATCCAATCAGCCGTTTTTGCGTGATTGAGTAACAAACATCCAAACACACAAACTCACAAACACACAAACTTTCACATTTATAATATTAGTAGGATTTTTTCGTTCTCAGTTTGCAGTTCTCAGTAGCAATTTGAGATCTTTATGCGGCCTACACAAATGTCCTTTCTTTGGTATTGTTCGTCGAGTCGTTGAGCTCCTTAAGTTCTGAGTTGAGCTTCACTATTACTGACAAATGCTTGCACTGACTGGACAGGTCCACTCAAATCTGTGTGGTTCTTTCCTCAAAAGACCATTTAAGACTTTAATCTACATGGTCCTCATATGGCCTGACCAAGAGTATGTCTGGACTTTAAAAGAGACTGTGACCTCTGAGTTTGTTTCGGCCTTTCTTCTCAGAGTAGTCAGATAGGAAACGCCGTCCTCATCTAGCTTATTTTTTTATATGACGTGTAAAAGTGATTCCAATATCCTATTTACAGAATAAACAATTTCATTTAATTTCTGGCTACTCATTGGAGATTATAGTTTATAACACGTTGCTTTTGGACTATGGGCCTTAAAATACCTTTACTGCACATCAATATGGTAACACAGCTGCCTTCTTATTTTCTAGAATTAATATAATCGAGCCAAGAGTGACTGGTTCCTTAGTGGTGGGTCCAAGGATTACTATTGGATCAGGTCTATTCCTTCAAATTTCGAGCAGCAATGTGCAAGTATCTTTGAAAGGTTTTGAGGTAAGAACAATTTGACTTTATTTCCTTCAGTAGATAGTTGGTATATCCAGAAATGTTTGATAGATAGAACCTACACTTTCAGTCTCTTTTCGTGTGGTTAGTGATTAACCTGGTGTCATAGTTTTAAAGCCAAGTCAGAGGCCCATATCTCTGACTTGGCTTCACATGCCGTCAAGAAATATCTCTCAGGCATGCCGGGATCTTCTCAGGGATTCCTCACTATGTTTTACGTCACCGTTTTCGAGGCAAGCAAGAGATCAGGGGGCCTACCACCACCGGTTACAGCAGTATTACTTTAATCTTACGTCTGCGGGGGAAAGCGATGGAGATATACGTCCTGTAGAGCTTCATCTCTTTCCTACATTGAAGTAATATTAAACTAATACTGCTGTAAGGGGTGGTGATAGGCCCCCTGATAACTCAGTCAAAATCAAATCTAATCAAAAGTAATTTATTCAAACTAGGCTGAGAATCAGCATTTGTAGAACTTCAAAACACAGCATAAATAATGGACCCAAAACGCCCGCCCTTCATCAGTTCCTAGTGCTTTAGCTGGGAAGAAGAAGTGGCGCAACAAACTCCTCAGCAGCACAGCTGATGCATATTATTTTTAATAGCCCTTCTCCATGGGTTTATGCTCAAAATAATATTATCTCTTCTACTTTCCAGTCTCAAATCAATGGGCTGATGAATGACCCCGCAATGTCAGATTTCATAAATACATTCTTGAGGCATTTCGTGCCAGAGTTACTGGAGTTGCATGAGGTATGGTCACATTATTATATTCTTGTCTAGTGATTCTTATATGTTTCCTTTAACTACGTAGAAATGTTATCATTAATCACTACAAAATCGATCACAAAAAAGTGCAGAAATGTTGTATGAAATCTTATTGTTGCACTGTTTTTCATTAATTCACTGTTTTTAGGGTTCCGTTGTCTGTCCGTCCGTCCGTCCGTCGGCCCATCTGTCGGTCTGTCTGTCTGTAATTAATGCACTCGTGTTACAACATAACTCTCGTGCATAAATAACTCACTTTGCGCTCGATGCAATAATCTACTATTTCTAGTCGGCATGGTGTTGTGGCACAGCTTGGGGGCCTATTTCCAGCTGTGGACTGCGATAGGCTGAGTTGATGTGGGTGATTCAAGTGTCAATTGGATGCATGAAGCACAGGAACAGTAGGTAGTTGTGACGATGCTTAATAGGCATACTCAGAAGTGGTTATTTTTTTGGCAAAATTGTGATGGTAAATCAGATGTGAGTGGAAATCTTATTTTTGGTCTAGGTACTACCTTATTTTGGTGATGTTCTTCAGAGAGTTCCGGTGCTTAGTACTCGCACCCGGCGTGCTCGTACGACCAAAGGGCGAGACAAGTGACAATCGCTTTGAAAGCGTTAAGTATTTCTACAACGACTTTCAACGGGTTGACTTATGCTTTTTGATCGCTTATGTCAGTCTTATACATTTTTGCCTTTTCCATCATCGTTATCGGTGATAGAATGTCACTTTGTCTAGGGCCCTCAGATGTATGAACGTAAACGAAGCAAAACGAGTAGATATGTCGTAGTAGGTGGGGTTCTGTAGTTTCAGCCTACCCCCATGAGAGAAGACGGGACCTATATGTATGATAATTATAATGAATTAATGTTAATTTAATTTAATTAATGTTCATTATTTTTCATTAATGTTTTTTTTTTTCAATTTATGATTATTTTTGTTTTATTGATACCACGATTTATTTTTCTCTTTCTAATTTCAGGACGAAATTACAAAATTTTTGAGTGACACCGTGCTCGAGGTTGGAAACGAGCTATTAGCTGATTTGAACTTGTCCGATATCTTCGGTTAACTGTCTGCCTTATCAAGAAATACATAGGAACTATTATAAAAATGTTTATAAATACTTATATCCATGAATATAAAAAAAATCATACAAAATATGTGTGTTTAAATCCATACCATGAACGAATAAAATGAAATTTGTGTATGTTCTTCTACACAATAAAAAAAAATCGAGTAAAACCCAGTAAGTCTGGACTAAGTGACATCTATGCGAATTATATTGGAAGTCGAGGGTTGTGCTCTCATTTGTTTCGCAAAATGTGCTTGCGATTCATACTAGATGGCAGCACTGCAAACATACTCACGGTACGAAGTTCACTCAGTACCTACTATTGAATTCAGAATCTCAGATAAAACTAACTTTTGCGAACACACACTTCAAATATTCAAGTCAAAGTTCAATTGCAACAGTTTAAACGACCATTTTATTGTAATAATTGAAAATTACGCAAAGCTAAAGTCTTAGGTATTTGTTGAATAAGTGGCAATCCATGTAAATTATCAAAGATTGTGTTTACAAGTATTACCATTCAGTTTCCTTACGAAATTATATATTATGTTTCCCGAAATTATGCCGAGTAAAGGCATGCCTGCTTAGATTCAAACCCACGACCTAGAATGCGTTAATTCGGGTCTGTTACCATCTCGAACCCCACTGTCGTTCGGTAATTCGAAATAATGTGAACGATTTTCGCGCTCAGTACTATAAAATTCAGCTGTTAAACCAACATAAAAACGAAACACAATATTTTTTTTTTAGGATTATGAGGATTTTGATACATTACATCGTAAAGTGTAAAATTAACGGGTGTCTGGGTTCATAGCTATAGTAAAATTTTCATTATGGCTCCGTTATGGGGAGAAAGTCAAGGGCAATAGATGCCTTTAGTTGACAGTATTAGTAATTATTTTGTTCTGGAAATGACAGTGGGCTGACCACAATTCTTGCGCATCACGCATTCGTGATCGTCATTCGATTCGTACTTTTCCCTCGAGAAAATCAAGTTGAGCTATTCTCGGCATGTTGATTTCAAGCATTTCTCGCAGGAAAGCCACGCAACATACAGTTTATAAGCGACATGTAAAGAGTGGTTGGGACCGGTCGAAATATAGGTACATGACGTCATATCGACTATCAGATCAACGTCAAAAAGCTGTTGTGTGAGTGTGTCATTCAGTGTTGTGTCAATTTCATAAGCAAATCATAACTAATAGGTACCTATTATAAATGCGAAAGCGACTTTGTTTGTTTGTTCGTTACGTTTTCACGGTAAAACGGTTGAACGGATTTGGATAAAATTTGGCACATGGGTAGACCATGACCTAGGTTAAGTTAGGTGGGACATAGGATACTTTTTATCCCAGTTAGTACGTTCACATGGGATGATTTCCAACCTCCTCCTCCTCCAAAGCAAGTTATAAATATTTTGAACAAAATGTGTTAAGTACATGACCTTGCGGTAATAACTTAGCGCTTCACAGTTTCTATTCGTCGACCAATCCTACTTACTTTCTAATTTAAACTTACACCGCTCAAGTCTTACTTTAGTGTTACTTTCGAATTTATAATATTAGTATGGATTATTTATTTATTGATTATTCGCAAAATCCAAAGCTCTTTGAAATCGTACCTTAATTTTATCTTATTATGAAAATATCTCTGTTGAAAGTCTTAAAAAGACAGTTCTATAACTTATCCCACGGCGTAAAATTTACCAAGCAATGCTTTGTCAACGCTGAAATGTAAAAATTCCATTTTAGCGTTCAATCTTTTGAATTAATTACTTTGACAATTTTTCAAAAGTGGTTCTCGGAGTTTGAAACTACTTCCCACTTGTTCCGGATACTGCGTTCATTGTACTCTAGGGTTGACTATGTGGAAATTGTAAGTCCATGTTCATAAGAATTTCTCTAAAATGCGAGTGACTTGGTGTCAAAATATAGGAAATTAGCCTGGGTGACTTGGTGTATTATAGGTATATATTATAGTAAGTCTGTATGTAAGTATATGTATCATAAGTTTATAGCTTATTTATACTGTAAAATCTGTTTTATCCATAATGCATTATGTTTTTTTTTTTTCTCATTGTTCCTCTCAAACACAGCACCCGCCATCTAATCACTTCACCACCCTTGGTTGACTGGTAGAGAATTTCTAAGGCATTAAGTCCGTCTTTGTACCATTTTTTTTTTAGTGTGAAAAGTTTATATAAATAAATAAAATATACGCGTCGACTTGAGAACCTAATTTTTTTTTCGTCGGTCCAATTTATTATTATCATCACGCTACAAAAAGCAAGAGTCAGAAAGAACGGTAAGCGAAAACGAAGTAATGGCTAACAGCAATAGGATATTTCTTATAGTAAAATAAGAAATTTCACGTGGACGTAGTCGCGGGCACAAGCTAGTGAACTTATAAAACAATGTTCTAAACCGCTCCTAGTCCAACTAACCAGTAAATAACCTCAGCTAAATCCGCATTATACAAGCGTGTAGTATTCAAAATTGCACAATTAGAGCACTTTGTTCGCTCATACTATTTTAATACACGCATTAGCAATCTAACCGTATAATTTGCGAGCACTGGGTGCAGGACTAATGTCTGGGGCACACGGAATGCGTTTGTACTGCTGCAATTTTGTAACTAAACTTTAATTTGCATAGTGGGCCTAAAACGGTCACATTAGCAATATTCCTCTAAAACCATTTAATTTCCTGAATTTACAGCTGTCATTAGCAATTTCTCTAATTTGACACAAAAGCAATTCATATTATGTGGACCATTTTACGAATCTCCATTGAAAACTGTGAAACAGATGAGTTATTTCGTAATATGAATCGCACGCAGGGGGCTTAAAACGGTCACTTTAGCAGAATCACAATGTGAAAATATTATGAATCGTGGTAAAATGTCACAAACTGATAATTAATAATGTAATGTCTGTAATTCATATTACAAAATAATTCATCTGTTTGACAGTTTTCTATGGAGATTCGTAAAAATGGTCCACAAATTATGAACTGCTTATAAGTCAAATTAGAGGAATTGCTAATGACAGCTAGGGTTCTGGAAATAAACTACTTTTAGAGGAATTGCTTATGTGGCCGGTTTAGGCCCCCAGGTCATAATAATTATTATGAATTGTCAGTTTGTGACATTTTACGATGATTCATAATATTTATCCTATTATGATTCTGTCAAAGTGATTGTTTTATGAATGAATGAATGTTATTTATTTCTCAGTATATGGTACAAATTGAGATCTTACATTAAACACTGTTTCACACATACTACCATTGCTGGTGTAGAAATATTAAATAAGAAGTTAATCATTATTAAGTAGGTACATGCAAATCAGAACTAGGTACATTATAAGAATATTATATAAAATTATGAAATTATATTAAGTTTAAGAATTTCATCAAAAATGCATTTTAAATAATGTCAAAATATCAATAACTAAAACAAAAATATAAATCATAATGTCGAAAATATACCTAAATCATAATGTCAAAGAATTTAATCAATTAAAATTTAAAGCTCCCAGGTCGCTCTTGTATGGTAACAAATTGGCTTTTTGTAGTTCGAATGATACTAAAGCTATGTTTTCCAGCGGTGGCCGCCACATAGCGGTCGTAGTGTGACTGTGATGAATATGATGGCAGCCGGGCTTGATATTACGGTATCAAAAACGGGTCACTAGGAAAACACACTAACTGACTTCATTAATAACGTTTCTTTGACATAATTCGACGGTAAATTACGGGCGCTATATGGCGACCTCCACTGTTTTAAGCCACCCTAGCTTAATGACTTACCGTACTTATCATTTGCAGATGTCAATTGATGATTAAAAAAAAAATCTGACCTCTTTTAACAAGTTCAGACATTGTACTGTAATCTGAACAAGAATAATAGTACACTAACCCACATACATCCTGTATTAAGAGTTACTGCACTATATGTATAAGTATGCGCATGCGGTCTAGCAATAAATTTACAAATATCAAGATCATTCTTTAATTGCACAAACTGTGCAGTTTCTGCACAACTCCACGTATCCTGCAGCTGCATCCAGTGTGTACCACCCTTTAATCGTTTAACCCGAGGCTCGTTCTGATACCGGGGACAATTGAATTGCTAATGATTAGCTTTGTGTTTGAACAGCGAAATTATTTTAATGTTTCATGTAGTTATCGTGGTTTTCGATTCGATTTTCGATCGATTTACATAATTTGTTGGACTAGTGTTTTCCTGTAAAGTTCACTTTTATAACTTTGCAGAAGTTTATATTACACCGACTCACTCTTGCAGTTATCACTCGAGCTTATTACTTAGGAGCAGTAGTGGCCCAGTGGTAACGGCCGCGATTTACGAGTTACAGGTCGTAGTTTCGGCCCCAGCCAGGCGCTTAACTGTGTGTAAATTATTTCATCACCACTGCTCTCAAAACGGTGAAGGAAAATACTTATCGTGAGAAAACCGGCATGTCCTAGAACAAAATAAAAGACATGTGACATCTACCTACACGCACTGGGCCTGCGTGGTGGATTACGGCCCGCTCCCTCACCCAGAGAGGAGGCCTGTGTCCCAGCACTGGGAACATTACAGGCTGATGATGCTACTCTTGCATTTGCGCAAGCATCGTCAGTAATCATCACCATCTTCTAGCCTAGCCTTTTCCCAACGGTATCCCTTCAAAATGGTTGAGTTGAATGGTGCTGATCCATGCGTCATGTTCGTGAACGGGTGCCGTCAGTAGGGACTGGTCATCTCTTATCTTAATGCTGCAGCTGCCACGGCTTATCTTAATTTATTTAAATTTTTGAATTGTTTTGTTTATTTTTTATCGCTTTTAACGTTTCTCTACATTTTGTACTCACATGGACCTATAATTTCAACATAAATTATGAAATCAATATATTGTAACAATATTCTGATTTAAAAGAGTGTCCGTGGAGTTTCTTGCCCGTTCTTCTCCATAGGAACCTATTACGCTTTGGAATGGGCAACTAGCTTCATCTTTCTGACTGACCGACCCCTTGACAATTCAAAAGTGCCTGTAATTGGTTTGAGTTTGAGCTTATGGTCGGCTTTCTGTCTAACCAGCAGAATGTCTATGCAGCTGAATACCATTTATGTTATTTTCCAGCCGTTTGGAGCTCCGAGTCACCTTTCTCTGCAAACTTTGTATATAGCTATTCAGTCATATTTCGCTACTATGTAAAACTTTAGCACTAAAGAGGTAGCTGCTTTGCATTCAAATTGATGCAGAGTACACCAGTATGACCGTGCATAAAGAGTACAATGCCTCCATAAAGTTGTGCATTGGTGCACTGCAGTTTGTTGAACTACACACAGCTGAACTTTTTTGATGAAACCTATTCATGTATGCTGAAAAGATTAAAAATGTATTTTTTAATGTTAAAACTGTCAGCCTTAAATCGACCCTTTAGTAGGACACGTCGGCTTATCTTTATCCTCGACAGGAGGATTTCTCGTATAAGTTGTAAGAAAAATGATGAAGTTATACATACAGAAAGATTTAAATCGTTAGATTTGCCATATCGCGTCAAAAGATGGTCGCGTTTTGACACCTCTATTTTTCACACATAATCATAATAATCATAATCATAATCATTTATTTGCTTTGAAAGTAGGTACATAAATTAAGGTGTTTACAAAATGTTGAGATCCCTGTACAATCTACCACTTAGGCATGCAAACATTGAAGGTAAATTTCATTAACAAATCAAATTAAAATCAAAAGGCAAAATAATTAATAATTTAAAAATAAAAATAACAATCATAGTATTTAAATCTAGCATAAAAATAATAATAAAGAAATACAATGTCAATAATTAAATCTAAAGAGTAGGGTCATTTAAAAAATCATTAATCGAATAATAACACTTATCAAGTAATAGGGCTGTCAGTTCCTTTTTAAATATTTGGATTGGGTGATTTTTTATAATATTTGGTATTTTGTTATAAATGGTAGGACCCATGCCGAAAACACTTTTCGCAAGTAAAGCTGTATTGTAACTACCATTTTGTAATAGATTCCTATATTGACTTCTGACAGGGCCTTTTCTAGTTTCTGACACTGTTAGAAAGTAATTCTTATGTTTTCTCACAAAAATGGCCATTTCTAAAATATATAATGCCGGAAATGTTAACACTTTTAGGGACTTAAACATAGGTACACAACTGTCTGTCATTTTCAGGCCACACATTGCCCTTATACATCGTTTTTGGGCCTTGAATACTTGTTCTCTCATGCTACAATTACCCCAGAATACAATTCCAAATCGCAAAATTGATGCCACCAAACCATGATAGGCTACC
Source organism: Lithophane ornitopus (assembly GCA_948473465.1). Taxonomy (NCBI): domain Eukaryota; kingdom Metazoa; phylum Arthropoda; class Insecta; order Lepidoptera; family Noctuidae; genus Lithophane; species Lithophane ornitopus. The sequence goes on along the minus strand of OX419616.1, from coordinate 14,621,611 downwards.
AGTGTCGTAGAGGTACTCACTTTTTTGCTTAAGTTGAATAGCACATATGCAGAAGTGCTTAGCTTTTTACACACCTCTTCGGCTTGGGGTTTCCAAGTTAACTGACTGTCTATTAATATACCTAAAAATTTCGCCATTGTTACTTGGTCAATTTTTTGTCCGTCGTATTCTATAGTTCAAGTTCAAGTTATTTATTTCATAACAAAATAACATTTGTGTCGAAATATTTTCACAGTAGGTACACAAAAGAAGCAACATAACGAATTATAATATAATATGTAACCTCGTTCCTCACCGTTCATCAAAGTTAGAACGTCTATCCAAATACAAAATACTAACTTTACAAACATTAATATTCTTGTGTATACAAAGTCCCTAGCAAAATTCTACAAAATACATTTAATGTCAAAATATAAAGAATAAAAAAAAAAAAAAAAAACAACATTTATAAAGTCAAAGAGTACACATATTTAATTTAAGTTTAATAAAATACTAGTTTTAAGATTTTTGTCATTATAATATTCGTCAATGCTGTAATAGGCTTTGTTGATTAACAAAGCCCTGAGTTTATTTTTAAACATGTTCACATTCTGAATATTCTTTAATTCTGCGGGTAATTTGTTAAACAGATTGACAGACTGCACGCGTGACGAGTGTTTGACAACATTAAGCTTTGCCTGTAGCATCGTAGCAAGATCTTTTCTGCGAGTATCTACTCTAATTTTTCTTTCATCGTCTGTTTCAAACTCGTTTAAGTTTTTGTTTAAGTGAGTAAGGAGAACTAAAATAATAGGTCTTTACCTATGAAATTGCCGTTTTGTATGAAAAAATTTAAACGAATTTTTTTCATGAATTTTTTATTTGTATTAATCGAAGTAATCACCCATGCAATCAATGCACCTTTGCCATCGCAGTGGCAGTTTATTGATGCCCTTCTTAAAGAAATCAGCTGGACGGGAGGCAACAAATTCTTCAAAGGCATTTTGTACTGCCTCTCGGGTATTGAATTTTTTTCCCGCCAAGAAGTTATCCAAATTCTGGAAAAAGTAGTAGTCTGTAGGCGCAAGGTCTGGTGAGTAGGGCGGATGACGGAGAGCTTCCAACCCCAGTTCTTGCAACTTGGAGACCGTCTGCTGTGCAGTATGAGGTCGCGCGTTGTCGTGCAGGAGCAGCGGAGACGAGCGATTGACCAATGCTGGTTGGAGATGCGCCAGCTTCTCCATCATTGTGTTCAGTTCTTCACAGTACACATCTGCAGTAATGCTCACCCCGTTTGGTAAGAAGCTGTGATGAATCACACCGGCGCTAGACCACCAAACAGTGACCATCACTTTTCTAGGGGTAAGTTTTCGTTTAGGGCATTGTTTAGGTGCTGAACCAGGATCCAACCAACTTGCTGAGCGCTTGCGGTTATCAAACAGAATCCATTTTTCATCGCAGGTAACAATGCGGTTCAAAATTCCTTCATTTGTGTGTCTGTTGAGCAGTGCAAGGCACGTCTCGACGCGTACTTCGCGCTGGCGATCATTGAGTTCGTGGGGCACCCATTTGTCAAGCTTTTTTACCTTGCCAATTTGACGCAAATGGACCAATATTGTTTTGACGCTAACGTCGAAAGCTGCTGCTAATTCAGCCGTAGATTGTGTATCATCAGCTTCCACAATCGCCTTTAATTCGTCATTGTCGACCAAAGTCTTCGGACGACCGCGAGGTTCATTTTTCAGGTCGAAATTTCCAGAACGGAAGCGAGCAAACCAATAACAGGTGGTGCGTTGGTTTGTAGTGTTAGCTCCGTAAACGTCGTTGATGTTGCGTGCCGCTTGTGCCGCGTTGCTGCCACGACGGTACTCATATTCCATAATTACTCGAATTTTTAACGTATCCATGATGACGAAAAAGATTGAAATGCGATGAAAATGTAACACTAATCAATAAAGAAATGACTACTTTTGGAAAAAAAAAACCATGTTTTTAAAATAAAATTAATTTGAAATTAGAATTCTTAGCCAAACAAAAATTATTTTGATTTGAAATGGCCAGTACTGCAGAACGGCAATTTCATAGGTAAAGACCTATTATAAAGACATGGTACCGTTAAAATTCTAAGTTTAATAAAATATTCCCTACATGATTCTGTCTGGTTTAAACGAAGCATGGTTCTTAATGCTCGCTTTTGTATAGTAAAGGCTGCCTTAACATTATATTTATAGCTATTTCCCCAAAATTTAATGCTATATCTAAGTTTAGATTCAACTAGAGCAAAATAGACGGTACGAAGTTGATCAATAGACAAAATATCTCTCAGAGATCGGATAGCATAACACGCACTACTTATTGAATTCGTAATAAAATCTAATTCTGGCTTCCAATTAAGTAAAGAATCAATTTGTACCCCCAAAAATTTTAAACTTTCTACTATATCAATTTTACTGCCTAAGGATTCTACATTTACTAAAGATTTGTTCCTAACTGTAGATCTAAATATCATACATTTTGTCTTACTTACATTTAATTTAAGATTATTCATAGAAAACCAGCTTTCACAAGCAGCTATTAATACATTTAATTTATATTTTAAGGTCTCTATATTGTCAGCAGCTATAACAGCACTCGTATCGTCAGCAAATATTATCAAGTCAGCTTCTGGTAAAATGTTTTTAATGTATTCAGTTAGGTCGTTAAGAAATATTATAAAGAAAATGGGTCCCAACACCGAACCCTGTGGAACACCTCTAGTTACAGTAAATGATTTCGATTTATGGATTTCTTCCACACCTTCGTGAAGTGATTTAATTTCGACGTACTGTTTCCTATTGGTCAAATAAGAACTAAAAAGTTTTAAAACATTTTCTCTTATACCGTAATGCTCCAACTTATCCATTAGAATGCAATGTTCTACAGTATCAAATGCAGAACTTAAGTCTAGGAATAAGCCAGCAACTTTAAGTTTATTGTTCAGCTTATTTACCACGTTATTAACGAACGAGTCTATTGCATCCAGTGTCCCTTTCCTTTTTTGGTACTCTGTCCAAACTGATTACGGTTTATTATTTTTAAACTACTCAAATGTCTTACAAGCCTAGATTTGATCACTTTTTCAAAAAGTTTGGATAGAACCGGTAACAGTGAAATGGGCCTGTAACTGCCCGGATCTGTTTTAGCACCTTTCTTACATAGAGGTAGAACTCTGGCTAACTTAAATTGGTCAGGAAAGACGCCTTCATTGACGCAGTTATTTATTATTTCAGATATTGGGTATGCCAGTATATCTATATTATCTTTAATTATGGTCAGCGGTATTTCATCGTGTCCAAATGACTTTTTACTATCCATACCCTTTACCATTTTGTAAATCTCTATCGGCATGACGGGATTAAAAGCCATAGACTTATCAACTCTGTCAGTATTTTCAATTAAATGCTTCTTAGCCAGTTCTGGATTACCAGTGTTTACACCTTTACTGTTGTCAAACTTTTCCGCAAAAATGGTAGCAATGTCTATAGGATTACAAATTATTTTATTATTATTTTTAAGTATTATATTATCATTTTCAAAATTATTGTCAATATTTTTCCGAGTTTTATTGACTATTTTCCAAATTTCTTTGCTAGAGTTAGATGCTTTATTAATTTGATTGGTGACTTCCTTTTTTTTAGCGTTCCTAATCACCTTTTTATAAATTCTAAGATACTGTTCACGATATTCCAATAACGATTTGTCACACGTAGGTTTATTTATAAAATTTAGAAATCTCTTCATTTTGCTGGATATCCTTATTCCTTTCGTTAGCCATTTAGATCGGCCAACTCTTTTTATGTTGATTTTAACTTTTCTTTTTTTTAAAGTACTAGAATGTAGTTCCTTGATTTTTCGTATAAACGTGTTTGTACCTAAATTCCAGTCATGCTCTAGTAGTTTCTGTCTGAATGCATTATTATTCTTCTCATTATATAATCTTCTCTCTATGTATTTAAAACTAACGCATTGTGTAGTAGTAACTTTTTCCAAATATGCTGTACAGAAGAGGGCTGCATGCCCATCCGCTAATCGATTATGGTCAATGTCTGTACTGCCAATATTTCTATCACAGGTGTTGGTCAATATATTATCTATACACGATTCGGAGTTATTTCGCACAAATGTAATTGAATCAAACAAATATCTAAAATTATAGCATTTCAACAGTGATGTAAACGAACTTCTCTTATTGTCCTGTTTTGTCAAATCAATATTAAAATCTCCGCAGATAAAGCATATTTTATTGAAAAAGTACTGCAATAATTGTTCCAATCTATCTATAAAATCGTCAAAGTTTTTATTTACTGGTGTTCTATAGCAACAGATTATGTAAGAGTTTGTTTCAATGTCCCTTACTCCACATACCTCAAAGCTATCTGCTTTATACAGCCTTTTACAAATGTCCAAGTCCTCAACTTGTCTGTTTATATGTGTTAATACTAAACTACTACTACTTTTTTTATTTAACCTTGTGTTGCAAGAGCTTACAATATAATTAGGGAAATCAAATTGTGATACCATTATTTGGTTTAAAAAATGTTCACTTATACAAATAAAGCTTATTTCATTTGGTAATTCAGTTACATACATTTCGAGTTCATCCCTCTTATTATTTATTCCGCATAAGTTTTGGTGAAAAATTGTTACATGTGAGTGACTATCCTTAAATATAGCCAAGTTGTTCAAACCACCAGCCAAGGCACTAATCTCGAAAAAGCTGACTGTGTTGTTCAACTTCCTCAAAGTAAGGATTTGAATATTCAGAATATGTGTCAATTTCTAATATAAGTATTTGATTAAATATACTAAATATACCTCTAATATTTACATTTCCACGTTTATTATAAGACATGTAGTCATAAGTCAGGTTTAAGTTTGAGTCAATTAAATAGATATAATTATGAGTTAAATTGTCATTATAAATTATATTATTAAATGCTTCTATTCGCCAGTTATACATCTCTTTATGATAATGATTTTTAAAAGTAGGCACGCAAAGTATTATATTTGTATGCTTAATAGGCATTACTTTATCCCGTATTAGTTTTACCAGCTTAGTGTAGTCGCATGAGGTCTTAAAATCTTCGCTTCCCATTTGGATGACACAGTAATCTTGACTGGTTAATTCACTTAGTTTATCCTCCAATCCGTATATTAATTGTTCTACGCCACAGTTTGTTTTTATATAATGGCATATATGATAAGTATCGCCAAATAATCTGGTAGCAATTGGAAGAATTTTGCTGGTTGAGTTGCTACTAAGGATCACAAGCTTCTTGTCCTTTTCATTCCTAGAATAATTACTATTTCTAACTTTCGTTTTCTCTCTACTTCTCTCTACTACTGTCTCTTCTACCATATTGTGCCCGTCTGCGACAGCACACGTCTGAGCTCTGCTTACGTCCACAGTATCTCTCTTCAGTTCATGACGAATGGCAGGTTCACAGACATTGCAATTACTTTTCATTAATGCTGCAATACGGTCCGTGAGGGCCGCTATCTCAAGTTGTGCAACCTTTAATTGCTGCTGTAGGGTAACAATTTCTCGTTCCAAGGAGGACACATTTACGCAGTCATTGGTGTTGACTTGTAATCTGGATGACAGTAAAGGTGATGGTGTAGAAAGTACGTTATGTTGATTTGCCATAGATTGTCTCTTTTTCTTAGAGTTTGTACCCGGACTTGTAAATAACGAGGGCGACTGGCATAACGATTTTAATGTTTTATTTTCTGCAGTTAACTTACATATTTGCTTCTGTAGATCTGTATTTTCTATCAATATATTTCCCAGTTCGTTTTCAGTACTCTCGAGTTTTATTGTGAGTTGAGAAATTATCTCTTTCATTTCTGAGGCCAATACTAAGTCAGACACAGTACCGTCGACACTCATTGACAATTTATTGGGAGTATATGATTCAATAGATGTTTCGCAATCAGTCATTATGTGGGAATCAAGTAAATCAGTTGTATTTTGCACCGAAGATCGACGTTTCAACGCTTCATCATGTACATCATCCTTAGTTCTTATTGGTTGTTCTGCCGGTGAGGGTGTTTTTATAGAAGTTTGTTTGTTCCTCACGGTAATATTGGATGCACGCCTTACATCTCCACTTTTTTTTTGCTTCCACGTCCTTGAGGCGATACGTTTGTTCTGGGTAACCATCGCAATCCAATTCATACCTGTTATCACAGGCAGAACACAAAGCAGTACTTTTTAAATTTACCAATTTCTTGCATTTATGGCATGTTACTAGTGCTGCCATCTTGCAGCGACTTTTTGCAGAGTTTGACGACATCCGATGAGGTTACAATATTCAACTGCTCACTTCGTTTAATAGTAAACCGACTTGTTGTAGAATTATTTCTTTATAAATTCCAAATAATGAATTTTGGAATTTACGAACAGTGATGTTGTCACTGGGGTTTGAACTCACGACCACTCATGTGTGGCTAGTGAAATTGCAAAAGTTGACTTATTAGCCACTAAGCCAACCGAACATAATGATAGCTGATCAAAATTGTTGATCAGTTGCAGCAAATATTCTTCCTTTGTATGGTAAGTCCGATATTATGATATGTGACGGTTGATATTTAAAACACTGTGTGAGTCACTTTTGCACTTATTGTTATAATTTTGTTAAAATTGGTTTCTATTTTGGTCGTTTTGATGAAATGGGTCACAATTATTATAAGGTTTCCAATCTTTTGTTTATTTAGATTGTTAATGTTGTATTTTCCTTATGTTTCTTATTTTATGGCAGACTTTATTGTTCAAAGTATTACGAATGTATTTAGTTCACAGTTTGTGTATGAAATCCGTGGATAACACTGTCACTTATGTAATATGTGATATTTTATTGGTTCACTTAGGTTTTGTTTACTTATCAACACTAATACTATTTTTTACAATTTTTAATACGAGAGCGTTTGTTTTTACTTTAGACTGACACAGCGCCCGCATGTCTAGTTTTGTCATTTGTTGTACCCGTGAGCGTTGATAGAAATGCATTACATTCGTTTTAGATAGATTTATTATTAAATTGTTAATGTCAAGCCAATTTACTATGTCCTTAAGTGTATTATTTATGTCAAATTCATATTTTTTTACGTCAGTGCATTTTATTAATGCGGTGCTATCATCAGCAAACAAGATCATTGGATGCTGAATGCAACGTGGCAAGTCATTTATATAGAGCAAAAATAGTGGTGGGCCAAGCACACTGCCCTGTGGTACACCATATCTGATTATTCTGTATTGAGATAAATATTTCTTTTCACGCTTAGTCTTGACGCAAATTTTTGTTATTTCCGTGTATTGTTTCCGGTCACTAAGATACGATTTTATGAGGTTCTGGATGTTTCCTCTAATACCACAGGCATTTAGCTTATTAAGTTGGGTTTCCAATCAAAGGCACTATGTCATATGCTGCCATAGAAACGCTATACAGGGTTATTTGGTAAAACACCAACACCCTCATAAGGAGTCATTGTACTCATCATTATGAACAACTTTTACTATGGGAACAAATGGAAAATTATGAAATCGCGAAAATTTATGTTCGCGTAACAGCTGTTTTTTTTTTCGCGATTACATAATTTTCATTAAGAGGTTGTTTGTATGTGTTGTATTCTTCTTAAGAGGTTGTTGGTGTTTTACCAATAACCCTGTATAATGGTTTGTGTGAGGTCAATATTCTCAGTATTGACACTTTTCGCGTGTCAAAAGTAATGTGCGGGCAAATCTAAAAAAACAAATCTATCGCTGTACCTATGTACGCATGTATAGACATTGTATGATCATCAGAATTGGCTGAAAATGTCCATTCTTGAACTGAGATGAAATAAGCAACTTACATCTTACTAACTGCCATCCCATCTTCTTCCTCTAATATTTTTAAAGCGACAGTGAGTTTTTTTATTTGTTTGTTAGTTTGTTACGCTTTCACGCAAAAACGGTTAAACGGATTTGGAAGAAATTTGACACAGGGGTAGAACTTGACCTGGAAAAGGAAATAAGATAATTTTCATCCTGGTTTGCAGTCGAAATCGCGGGCTACAGCTAGTAAACTTATGAATGGGTTTGGCAGATAGATAGCTAATGGCAGTAGTCGTAGATGGAGACGCAGTGCCATCCGCTTGAAGTAGTTACTAGCTTTTGGAGGTCAGACATTATGCCATGAGGATCGTTCTACCGGGATCAAAAGTATCTTATGTCCAACCCCAGGTCATGGTCTATCCGTATGCCAAACAAAAAAAGCCGTTTATCCGTTTAGGCCTGAAAAAGTAACAGACAAATAGTTACTTTCGCATTTACTCTACGAATCGCCAACTTTGCTTGCACTTGGCAAAAACTGCCCTCATGGTGAAAAGCTTTTTTTGTATGGCCCCGAAAAATTACAACAAAATACCACCAGTCATAATAGAGATATGCCAACAAATCAATTTAAAAACAAGTTTCGAAATCTATTAAGAGACAAGTGCTATTATAATATAAATAACTTTTTGACAGATACCTTTTGACATGCTTGAACCTTAATATTGTTATTATTTCTATAGTATTATTGTTCTCATAAGATTTGTTAGCGAACCAGTCTTTAGTCTATTGAATTAATTATATTTTGTTTGTGATATAAAAAAAAATACGCCTCGTCAGGCAAAACATGTACGATAAGTCCCCTCTTTGAGGAGTGGCTGGAGAGGCGCCACGGCGTCCTCACCTTTCGCCTGACGCAGGTCCTCAGCGGACATGGCAGCTTCGGGAGGTACCTGTGTAGGATTAGGCGGGAGGAAACGCCCGGGTGTCACCACTGTGCGGATCGTCCGGAGGACACGGTGGAGCATACGGTTGAGGTGTGCCCTGCTTGGGCGGAGCACCACCTTGTCCTCGTGGAGGCGATTGGCGGCACTGACCTCTCGCGTCCGGCCCTGGTCCAGGCAATGGTACGGAGCGAGAGGGCATGGGAGGCGGTCACCTCCTTCTGCGAAGCAGTGATGCTCGCGAAGGAGGAGGCTGAACGCGTGAGGGAGAAGCAAAGCCTGCGCCCTCACGCCCCTAACCGCCGCCGCTGGAGACACCCTGGGCGTCGGGAATCCCAGGCGGATTCCCGGACACCATAGGCGCGGGCTTGCGGACGGCGAGCAATGGGTAGCTCGCCGTCCGATAAGGACCAGGCCCGGGTCGATGGCAAAGAGATGTCAGCACACCTGACGGGGTCCGTTAGGACCGATGCCTGCCAGGGTTGCGGAATAGTCCGAAAGGGATACCGGGACCCTGGCAACAGGCAACTGAAAGAACACGGGTGGGTTTTAGTCAGTAAGAGTCTGACACGCCCTTCCGCTCCGCCCAGAGCGGGAGAAGTCATATGATGTTTTCCCACCCAAAAAAAAAAAAAAATCGGCAAAACATGTACCTACCGACATTTTACCTATGTATATATAAGATCTTGCATGCTCGATTTGTATGTAAACGCATGTTTGACAATTAAATTATCTTTATCTTTAATCCAGAAAATCGTAGATGAATTTTACCGTTTTTTCGTTTCTCTCTCTCTCTCTCTCATAAGGAGTTCAAAGGCAGAAAGCAAGTTCCCATCTAATACTTGACCTAAAAGACCCACTTTACAGCATACTAATGTACTTTTAGAGCTAAAATAGCATATTTTATTGTTTTAATATAAAGTTTAAACTCTTACAAAACCTAAGTTGTTAGCGATCCAACTTACCGTATATTACTTTGAAAGCAATAAAATTAAAATTGAAAGCAAATGGAATGGCTGAAGTTTCGCTCATGGGTTTTTTTATTTCGATTTTCTACCGTGGCCGCGTAGTTGGTAAAAGTTTTGCTTTCAACGCTAACAAAAAGAATTTTAGTAGAGTTAATAAAATATTGCAGTGTCTGAAAGTTTTTATTGTGTCAATATTCCATTTTATTAATTTTCTTTTAACATAATTATGTATGTAATACATAATCTCACGCCTCCTCATGGGTGTAGGCAGGAACTACAGACCGCCACCTGCTACGATCCTTACAATACTCCTTTCGCTACGTATAGGCTCGTAGTAGTGTATCTATTTACCCGACTACGGCGAAGCAAAAAGGAGGGTTATGATTTTGACCGGTATGTATGTATGTATGTATGTATGTTCATCTGTTCCCTCATATCTTCTAAAAAACCACTCATCACAATTTGACAAGTGAGGTATCGTTGGAAGCCTCTTGATCGTCCGCTGGTTATAGGCCATGTGACGTCACATTAAATTAAAAATGGCGCCCTCTAGAAGACATATAGTCAGGAACTTGAAAAAAATATTGTTTAATCGTACCATGTTAGGTATCAAATGAAAGGGTTCATTGAGCACATTTCAAAAATATATTATAACCCCAAAAGAATTAAAAAAAAAAAAAAGTAGTAAAAACTAAAACCCAACTACGACTAAAAAGACAGACAGATAAATTAAAAATCCGGAGTCACACGTAATCTGTTCGATTAACTAACCTAACCTAACACATGTGACTCCGGATTTTTTATTTGTCTGTCTGTGGTGTCTTGTTTATACCTTTTTAGTCGTAGTTGGGTTTTAGTTTTTATTACTTATTTTTTTTTATTACATAAGTAAACACATTTATCAGCGGTAACGATGATGGAAAAGGCAAAAATATATAGGACTGACATAATATGCTATCGAAAAGCTTATGTCAATCCTTCGTTGTAGAAAAACGAAAGGCTTTCGAAGCAATTGTCACTTGTCTAGGCCCTGTGACCTTTCCGAAGATTATTTAGACTAATATATACTTTTGTTTGTTTGTTACGCTTTCACGATAAAACGTCTGAACGGAATTGTATGTGGCAAATGGGTAGATAATGGACTTTTGGAATAGAAAGTTTATTTTTATTTTTTTTAGGTTCGGAAATCATCATATGGCATCTAACCCACCCGTGCTCCTTCAGTTACTTGTTGCCACGGGCCCCGGTATCCTTTTCGGACTTTCCCGCAACCCTGGCAGAGACAATGGACCTGGGTTAGGTCCTTATTTCGGCCATACACATAATTGGCAAATTGTGGGTGCAATGATAGTGTACATAATCTGCCCAATCCTTCGTGGATCAGCGTGATGTTACAGTTCGCGTCAAATAACTTTGCCGCTCTGAAGCTAGGCTGCGCATGCGCGCTGGTTTTATAAATAAGATTGACTACTGCGTAGTCATTTGTAGCCTACTTCAGAGCGGCAAAGTTATTTGACGCGAACTGTACCTACGTTCTGTTAATTTCCATTTTTGGTTCATTTCATCATTTTGTCAATTTGGACAATGTTTTCAAAAGAATTTTCAGATAAATAATAGGACCAATATTGGTATAACAATGCATTTGATTTCTCTCCGCATATTTCTAAGATCCTCATCTGCCAATAGTCTACATCAACATGAACGCTTATGTAACTGTCACTAAATAATGTATTGTTCCAAACGTTGATTACATAAGCATGCCTCATTATTAATTCACAATACTCTAAACGCGGATAAAGGCGGATTTGAATTTATAAAATTATGTGCCTAATTTAACTATTAGAGCTTGCCCAGCCGGTACCTATATTCTTTAAAAATCTTACCGTGAAATCATAAGGGGATGCGCTAAGGTTCATTCAATTCAAATTTTCTTACGTTTTTTGCAATTTGAAAGTCAGTGTCAAGTTGTATGTTGATTAAAATATGATTCGCGACCGTAACAATGATGGCTTTACAGAATTATAATTTTATTATCAGAATCAGCAATACTACTAATCCTCAGACCAAATAAAAAACCAAGACAGAGGGCTGGCGCTGTCAACAGTGACGTGAGGCCGGTTTTTTAACCGACTTCTTCAAAAAGGAGGAGGTTCTCAATTCGTCTGTATGTTTATTTTTTTTTAATTTTTTGTATGTTTGTTACGCGATTACTCTGCCAATTATGAATCGATTTTGATGATTCTCTTTTTGTTTGGTAGGTCATGCTTCCGAGGTGGTCCCATATAAATTTTATTAACTTGGCTTGCGTAATTTTTGAGTTAGCTTCAATATTACGTATTTTTCCCACTTAGTTTATCTAGACGATATCCTGTTTGACTCCTTCACTGTTATTTACATAGCAGGTAGCGGTATTCGGATTTGTGTGGGGTAGGTACCACAACTAAAAAGTAAAAAATAAAAACTTTTTACAAAAAAAAAACAACCGAAATTGGGTGTATTTGCTTTTCAATTTCTGTTTTTTGCCACCGACTTCCGAAATTAAAGTTATTTTTCACTTTTTTAGTGTCTTTTTTGGAATTCGGTTGTTTTTTCTAGTATTGTGTTCCATTTTTATACCTATACCTGCGAATAATAAAGCTGAAGAGTTTGTTTGTTTGAACGCGCTAGACTCTGGAACTACCATATATACCTCACATTTTTTGGTGTAGTTTGATTGTAAATGTGTGTGTTTGAGCGTGTATGCACAGAGCGGTGGTGTAGTTTTGGCATGCTTCACTGTATTGCTCGCAGCGCTCTGTCTTGGTTTTTTATTTGGTTTGAGTACTAATCGAGTAGCACGTACGTATGTACACTACACATCAAGCTATACATTTCCAGTATAAGCTGACCTCGCATTGTATGGAAATTCTATACAATGCGAGATCAGCATAAACTGGAAATGTATAGCTTGATGTGTAGCCGTGTGTACGTACGGGACGTACGCGATGTGTACAATATCTACGTGTGAGTAGTCTCGTCTCGCTCCCACGTTTTACGACCGTGCCTGCCACGAACGATATTCACAATAATTTTAACAAACTGTTACTGCAATAAATATTATTCATAAATTCCAGCCATTGGATTGCCTTCGAATAAATATTTTTATTTAGACATAAAATAACAATACACCGTAAGCCAACCCATATTACGGCCACGGATAAAGGACGGAATCCCTTATATCCGGTCCTAAATAAATAATACGATATTGTGGAAAAATCTTTTACAGAAGAATATCAGAAATAAAACTTTCTATGGCTTCTTAGGATTTCATAAGAATATTTTTTGTGAATAGGATTAGGATATTATATTGAAGATTTTTCTGTTTTAGAGAGCCTGTACGTTAAATGTCCGCAGCGGGCGGTATCCTTAGAAACGTATCGTTTTGTTAACCAACAGTTGTTTATTGCTTAACAGGACGGTTATTTTAAGCTAATATATTATTACTAGCTGCACCCCGCGGTTTCACCCGCGTAAGTCTCGATCCCGTGGGAATATTGTAATAAAAAGTATCCTATGTGTTAATCCAGGTTATAAACTATCTGTTTGCCAAATTTCATCCAAATCCATTCAGTAGTTTTAACGTGAAAGAGTAACAAACATCCATCCATCCATCCATCCATACTTACAAACTTTCGCGTTTATAATATTAGTTAGATTTCTTAGTTATATGAATCTGCCTAGCCTTTTCCCAACTATGTTGGGGTCGGCTTCCAGTCTAACCGGATGCAGCTCTATACCAGTATTTTACATGGAGCGACTGCCTATCTAACCTCCACAACCCAGTAACTGGGTATAATACCCCTTGGTAAGACTGGTTGTCAGACTTGCGGGCTTCTGACAACCCGTAACGACTGTCAAAGATCCACGAATAACAGCCGGGATCAACGGCTTAACGTGCTTTCTGAGGCACGGAGGAGTCTCGGTATGTAAAGATGGTAACCCATCCACGGACCAACCTCGGCAAGCGTAACTTAACCTGTTGGATCGACCCGTGCGGCTGTTATTACTTAGCCACGAGCTCCTCAGTTGTACACTGAGTAAAAAAAAACTTATTATCATAGAAAATAAAAAAGTTATTAAAATTCACATTTTTACTACAAAGATTACCCCAAATCCATTAAAAATGAGCAAATTTTTAACGACGACTTTTGATTGGACGGATTTTGACGGCCGCCTGCGACTCATGAAATAAACCAATAAAATTCCCCATAAAAAAAATGGCAATTTTGTTATCATAAATATATTTATTATCATATAATTATTTATACATAATTATAAATTAGAAGTCCCTTTTCGTGTCTGTCTGTATGACCACATTGTTCTTCTAAACTACGCAACGGATTTTGGTGCAGTCTTCACCATAATTTAGAGATTTTGTTTATACATGAATGAATAAAGAAACCTCGATGTGTTGTCAAGTCGTTAAAATCTTGCGAAGAATTTAATTTATCGGCGGTATTTAATTTATCTACCGCCTGTGGAAATACGTCCATTTCGTGCTGAAACAAAAGAGTATCGCAGCTCGTCTATGGTTTTGTTCCAACCACGCGATGCGCACATTTTCTCTTTATTCTTTAATTTTCATTTATTTAGCTAATAAACCGGGAGCCGAGTAAAAGTAAGTTTATCACAGAAACTTTGACTTTGAAGACAAAATTTATTTATTTTTTTAAATATAATTTATAGCACACCAGGATAAACATTACAAAAGTCGCCTTTACACGATACGCGCAATCACTCGCGATCGGAGTGTGCACGATTGAACGCGGGAAAGCTTGCACGCGCAATCGTGTGTTTTTATCCATTGTTATGTGCCTTGAATTATATTCGAAGCGCACAGACTTGAACGCATGAAAGCGCGAGCGGGCGGCGCGCGCGTACTATATCGTTCTCGTTTTCTATCTTTACACGCGTGTTCTTTCCTGCGTGACAGGCCTTTCACGCGTGACAGCGCGTGTCGTGTAAAGGCGGCTATTGAGACAATAAATATATACACTACAAAATATATAATGGGCGGCCATACCTTATATTGTTTATACTGGCTTATGAGCTTAGATGCTTATGAGTAACATGCAAAAATGTATATGCAACAGTGCACCAATCACTTACAGGTAAACTTAAGTTGTACAAAAATTAATAATAAATTACTAGTTTTAAATTACCAATTAATTTCTTATTACTATAATAGGTACACAGATAGGTATATATGCTATATAATAGATACATACATAATAACTATATATGCAACGAAAATAAATGATAACTATAGATGATTACAGCTAACAACTAGAACAAAATCGTAACAAATGTCAAAAATTCTACTTAAAGGTCATAATTCTTACTTGATTATTATAATAGTGGATGCTTTTACAAAATCAATGGAAATTATAGAAACTAAAACAACAGCAAGCTCATGGCGTATCCGCCAACTTAAAGAACTTTTTTTGTGAGACGGTTTCGTGTTTATTTTGAAAGTACCTGAGGCCATAGACAAAGTGACATTCTAACAGCGATAACGATGATGGAAAAGGCAAAAATGTATAGAAATGACATAAGCTGTCGAATAGCTTATGTCAATCCTGTTGAAAGTCGTTTTATAAATACGAAACGCTTTCGAAGCGATTGTCACTTGTCTAGGCCCTCAGGTATCCTAAACAATCGCCAAGTATATTAAGTGTTGCAGAACAGCGTCATAGGACAAATAACACAAATATCTTTTGTTAACCGCCTTTTATCCATCCTCTCAACATGATCGAACTATCCAAGCACTCTTTTAAATTTTTTATCACTACATCAAATTTTTAGTTTATTAATTAATATTATCCTGACTGCCTCGTGACAGCTGAAGTGTCGACTACACAATGTCATCGGCAGATAAATGCAAATTAACACTACACTAACTAGATAAGAAAATGATTCAAATAAAACCGGCCAAGTGCGAGTCGGACTCGCGCACGAAGGGTTCCGTACCATTATCTATAAAAACGGCAAAAAGTCACGTTTGTTGCATGGGAACCCCTTTAAATATTTGCTTTACTTTAATTTAATTATTTATTTTTAAAGTGAATATGTAACTAAATATTCTGTGAATATTTCAAGCGTCTACCTATTGCCATTATCAATATCGAGCAAAAACGAGCAAAAAAATCAAGTTTGTTGTATGCGAGCCCCCTTAAGTATTAATTTATTCTGTTTTGTAGTATTTCTTGTTATAGCGGCAACAGAAATACATCATCTGTGAAAATTTTAACTGTCTAACCATCACGGTTCATGAGATATAGCCTGGTGACAGATGGACAGACAGATAGCGGAGCCTTAGTAATAGGGTCCCGTTTTACCCTTTGGGTACGGAACCCTAAAAAGCACTTTAGAATCGTTTCAAGATTTAAAAAAAGAGAAAAATAACAGCAGTCAGAGCGCTGCAAAAAAAAAAGCTAAGTTTCCGCGACTCTTTTTGTTCCACGCTCCCGGGCGGCATAGCGGGGTTGTTGTGAACATTTTATAATTGCTGAGCATCCGCCACGGCGCGGCGAACGTCCGTCCGAGAGTGGCGTGGCGGATTATCAATTTAAATACGACACTTTTATCTGAGCTCAGTAAATACGTTTTATTTTGTACTTCTGGGTTTGAAGATTAGATATAATTATGTAGGATAGAAGTTTGGAGCTAAATATTGGGTCCTCACCTATGAAATTGGCGTTTTTTGTCTCAAATAGAGAACCTCGTCACTTATAAGATTTAAAATATTCTTCAATTGCTTGGCATTATATCGAATAATGACCATCATAGACCTCTACCAATATTAAAAAAACCTTATTACTTATAGTTTTCTAAACATAAAAAAATGCCTTAAAAATTACTCCTCATTTTGTTTGCAGAAAAGACCACAATTTTTTTTTTAACGTGGCCAATACTTATTTTTGTCGCTTAATCTAAGTGGCATAAGTTATCTTAGTTTTTAAACATTAGTGCATAAACGTTTTAAAACATTCGTGTTCATGGTTGAGATAAAATTAAAAAAAATGTTAGTATGAAAAATGCAACTTCTTTAAAATTCCCGATACAAAACGCTGTTTTTTTTTCGACCTTTGAATCTATTAGATCCACCTAGGATCTAATAGATTCAATGGTCGAAAAAAAAACCCTAAATAGACTTCAAACCCAAGTCGGGGTTCATGGACGGATCAGATATCAAGTGCTTATGCGGCACCTCCCCATAGACTATGGCCCATCTTGCGCCGCATTTTTTTTGAGCTTGGGAAATCATCAAATTACTTCTCTCGCTCTGGGCGGAGTGGAAGAGCGTGTCAGACTTTTACTGACTAAAACCCACCCGTGTTCCTTCAGTTGCCTGTTGCCAAGGTCTCGGTATCGCTTTCGGACTTTCCCGCAGACCATACGCCGCCTGCCCTGTTACCTGTGGACTTGATGACCTTGGGACTGCGAAAGTGAGTTTGTTTGTGCGTCACGCTTTCACGCGTGAGTATGAGTTTGACTACTCTGGGAAGAAAGGCCGAAACAAACACACAGGTCACAGTCTCTTTTAAAGTCCAGACATAATCTTGGTCAGATCATGTGTGGATCTTGTAGACTGGTGTCTCAAATGGTCTTTTGACGTTATTAAATAAAAATACTAACGATTTCACTGATTCGCACAAATCGCTATCGAAATATTTACATCTGTTTATTCCCAGTTCAGGGAAATAAACGTTTTGGAATAAAAATTACAATTTGAATTACAAATGGCGAAATCCAATTACCATAACCTGCGTTATCAATGTTGTCCTGTCGGCGGCCTGTTGGGACGGGCGATAAAATTGTATTGAACACAACGTGTTGGACCAATGTGGTGGAGAAATCAGTAGTACAAGTTAGATAAGATCATCAGTCTCCTAGTAAAACGTCTTTTACAGAATTGGTTCTTTTTACTTCTTCTTAAAGCCTCGTGCAGACTGGCGCGACGCGACTCTAACAAAACAATTTCTAGAAACGCGACTCTAACAAAATAATTTCAAGAAAACTTCACGTTATAACAATTACCGGTGTCGCGTCGCGTCTGTCTGCCCGAGGCTTTACTGCCTCTGATATAATATAGTTTGTTTCACAGATCACGGAATAGCTTCGCCCGGCAGCGTCGAGAGAGCCGCATCCTAACTAACTAAACTTAATATTATAAATGCGAAAGTGAGTATCTTTGTTACGCTTTTACACTAAAACGGCTGAATGGATTTGGTTGAAATTTGGCTCATGGGTAGGCCATGACCTGGAAAAGAACAAAGGATACTTCCCACAGGATCGAGACATATGGAGTTGAAACCGAGGGGCGCAGGTAGTTATTAAAATGAAATGGCGCCAAAACTCCTGTAACGGACCACATTCAAATCGAAGCCGTGCGAATAAACGGCGACACGCTTGGTTTTTGTATGGGAAGAGTTGATAATGCAGCGTCTAGCAGCAGCTGCCGAAGTGTATCCGTGCTCTGTACATCAGCAATTTTTAAAGAAGCTCTAGTCTAAGCGAGTGTCAAAGCGAATCGAGCGTCAAACGAGGTCGATGAAGGTTCTGAACCTGTATAGTGTAGTTGTACTACTGTCAACAAATCCACACTGTGCCATTCGCCACGTAAACCGAAAATACAGGGCATTTTTTTAAATAAACGAAATTAATGGGAATCTGTTAAAAAAGCTGTTAAATGAATAAAAAAAGCAGTTACATGAATCTTAACATAGTGGATTATAATATAATATAATATAATACCATTTATTTCAGGCGACACACGCCCATTGAGAAATATCTTAACCCAAACAAAGGAACTTTTTTTTTTTTTAAGTGATAACTTTAGGCGCTTTGAGCACTTTTTGGTTGATCAAAAATTATGGAACTCGCGTCATCGTCACCGCACGCTTCCCATGAGCTATATGTATGTATACTGTGTATATAAATGTACATAGATATACCTCCTAATAATCTAATAGCTCGACAATTCACAAGTTACTTAGTTTTCACTTCCATCGGGCAGCCCCCAAAGACTGCCCCTCATGTTTTTTTAATGATAAAAACAAAAAAACCCCTATGCCGGGACACCAGCCTTCTTTCTGAGAGAGCGCAGCGTATATAAATGTGCTGATTATAGTATGGGCTAGACAAAGTGATATGCTATCAGCGATAACGATGGTAGTATGTTAAAAATGTATTGGATTGACAAAAGCTACCGAAAACTTTGTGTCAATCCTGTTGAGTCGTGTAGTAATTTGAAATGCTTGGTTTTTTTTTCATTTTTTTTTGCTTGGAATTCCAACTTGGCTTCAAGTTGCCGTCGGCCTATTTACTAAATTCAACTCACATGGTGATATTGGAGTATTCACGGTGTAATCGTACATCGACACGCACACTGTTACCATGAATTCAGCGCATGAAGTAGAAATAAAAAATAAATGCTGTTTCATACAAAAGTGCAATATACAGGGTGTTAGGGTAAACACCGTTATCCTTGAAATCAGTGGTTTGGGTTCATTTATAGAACGTAAAATCAATAAAAATGACAACTTTTTTTTTTTCAAGAAAATCTGCTTTACTATACCACAGAGTATTTCACCCTAGGGCGCTAGGGCAACGAACTTGCGTCTCAACTCGGGTGGGAGGCGCGGAACGTGACCTGGCCGGCCGCGAGCGCGATCCCTCCCTCAGTCAATCAGCTGTTTCGCTAGCGAGCAGGGGGTCGGATAGAAACTTTTTAAATGTTTTAATGAAAATAACGTTTTTACTGTTACTCGGTCATTTATTTTTAAATTAAAGTCAACTACCCATGGTTTGAGTGATGACGGTGTTTACCCTTACACCCTGTATACACGGTCAAAATGCATGGAACAGCGGTATTTTTTAATAATCGACGAAGAATTTAAACGCTTGTGGATCTAGAATCATGTACTGAATTCATGGTAATAGTTTGCGCGTTGACCTTGTATTATGTATATTCGGTTACTTACAATCAAGGAGCTCGTGGCTAAGTAATAACAGCCGCACGGGTCGATCCGTCAGGTTAAGCTGCACTTGCCGGGGTTGGTCCGTGGATGGGTGACCATCTTTACATATCGAGACTTCTCCGTGCCTCGGAAAGCACGGCTGTCATTCGGTGAATTTTGACAGTCGTTACGGGTCTTCAGAAGCCCGAAAGTCTGACAACCAGTCTTACCAAGGGGTATCGTATTACCCAGTTACTAAGTTGTGGCACTCGCTCCATGTAATATTCAGCTGCATCCGGTTAGACTGGAAGCCGACCCCAATATAGTTGGGAAAAGGCTTGGCAGATTGGTTACTTTCAATCAACTCTTTCCACCTCAGTCCACATCTGGACACAACTCTCCAAGTTTCACCACAAAACCCTCAGTTCCAGGAGTTCCTTTAATAAACATTAATGTGACTTCGGAAACCGAAGTTAGTTCACAAGTCGTTGACAGTAAGTATTCCGAACAGGTTGGCTTTGTTCACCGAAGTCTGTCCTAGACGAATGTTGTTTCCTATTTGTGTTCTAAGTACTAGGTGTAAAACATACCTAGGTTTTGATCTTGAGTTTTATTTATCCGCATCCGCATCTGCATTAATTAATGCGGATGTTCATGCGGATGCGGATGTAGCACAGGTCGCGAAAAGAATGAAAATAAGTGGTCCGGGTTAGGAGGAATTCCCCGACGAGGGTAACACATTTTTTTTAACCGGCACTTTGGGTTTTGGGCCCAATATGATGGTTCTTTTCTCAAAAGACCATTTCATCCACGGATCTACATGGTCCTCACATGATTTGACAAGATGACTTTAAACGAGATCCTGGGTTTGTTTAGCCATTTCTTCTCAGGGGTAATCATAGTAGGATAGGAAGGGTAATTCCACAAAGCCCCATTGCAAACCCCATCGGTTTAAAAATAAAATACAAAAAACATCCTACTATACAATATTATAAATGGGAAAGTTTGTGTGTTTGTTACTCAATCACGCAAAAACGGCTGAATGGATTTGGATGAAATTTTGCAAAGAGACCTGGATTAACACATAATAAACTTTTTATGCCGATATTTGCACGGGATCGAGAATAACTTTATTTCTTACGAAGGTGAGGACTCATTGATGATTTTTATTATAAAACAATTAAAATAATGGCTAAATTCAATAGTATAAGAGTAAAATATTTCTGACATGTCATATATTTACAGTCTAAACTTTACTACAAAATAAGAATAACATTTTTTTAGAGATCATCTTTTGAATTACTTTATGATAACTTTGTGATTATTTTTTTTAGATCTTTCGTTTTCCTTTTGTTTAGTTGAGCCTTTACATAAGTCCACTGGCGACCATTTGATTAAAAAAAATTATATATCGTGAATAAAGAAGCTTATTAAATCAAAATATATTACACCAGCTGCGCCCCGCGGTTTCACCCGCGTAAGTCTTGATCCCATGGGAATATCGGGATATAAAGTAGGAAGTGCGTCCGCTGCCAGCGCCGCCGCCGGTTGCTGAATTGGTTGCCGGCGCTGACTTTGGTTGTCAGTTTGACGTATGGAGAAGATAGGCAGGGAAAGCATAATAAAAAAAAAACATGTAGGTACCTAATAGAGCATTTTTTTTTCCATATTCCAGTAATAAAATCATAAAGTACTACCCGAAACCGGACTAGTAACATTAGGTTTAATACTTTTAATCGCAAAAACGGTTCGGTTAGAACTGCGACCCCTACGCACGAGCCGAGCGAGCGCAGCGAGCGGTGCCGCGGCAGCGGCCTGCAAGTGCCAAAAACGACTAGAATATGCAGAAAAACATATTTTACTTAGGGTTAGTTAGTTGGGGTTCTGAATACTGGAAGGGTTTCTATAAACGCCGCGCCGCCGCGCCGGTATCCATTATGGGAGCCGGCGGTGCCGGCAGCCGATGTTTTTAATCTCGGCTGCCGGCAGTAATGTCATTGCCGGTTTCCAAAATGGCGTTATTTTTGGGAGCCGGCGCCGGCAGCGGAGCCGGTATCCTATTGACAGATTAAACAATTTTATTTCATCATAGGTACAGGGTATAGGATTTTTTAATGACAAAATGCATTAAACAAAAGAATGTTAATTATTTCCTTTGCCGTAACGTAATATAAACACAAAATGAATATTATTATATTCTGCTTATCATAAGTATTATTGTTTATATATTTATTTTATATTTCATAAACAGTAATGTTATATGCATGTATTGATATCTTTAGAGTTCCATACCAAAATCAAAACGGAGCCCTGTGAATCACTTTGTCGTCTGTTCGTCTGGCTGTCACTCTCTTTATTTTCTCTGAAACTGGGTACCTATCCTTTATTTAGCACTGGTAGCGACCCGCCCGGCCCCTATTTCACACGGGTGCGATCTACTGATGTGGCGATATGACAATACTTACATCTACATATATTTCTCTGTTTAGGCTCCCACAGATTGGCGCGACGCGATGGCATAACCTAACATAGGTAGAAGAAAGTTTTCGTGAAGTTTTCATAGAAATTGTTCCACCACAGTCCCCTCGCACCGTCGCGTCGCGTCTGTCTGTGGGGGCCTTTATAAATAAATAAATAAAACTTTTTAATTTAGACTTGGAAATCCATTTATACAAGCCCTGTGTCCGATGGGATCTCCCATTGGCAAAAATACTTTCATTTCTTAATCCTCAGAATTGCCAAATTGCCAATACACCAAGTTAGTTGTAATGTCAAATATAATTATTCTGCAAAGGCACCTTAGTAAATATTAAATACTTCGAATCAACCGACATGTTAGAATAGAAAAAGACGGAAGTCTTTAAAAATATATTTATTCCAAATTGTTGGGGTTTTTAAATTAAATTAATCATCTTGCTTATTTCAACAGCATCAAAATAACATATTTTAAAAGAACGCGTCAGAAGCAATCGCTTGCCGTAAAAATAAAAGTAAAACTGTAATTCTTCTTGCGTCAAGAAGTTTTTTATTTTAAGAAAGAAATACTTAAAGAGAAGTTTGTTTTAAAAATAATTTTACGTTTTGATACATCATCTAGTATTAGGTGAATTATGTAAAAAATTAAGAATTATGTAGCAGTTTGAGCATCAAACGATTTTGATGATTTTACGGAAAAAAATAAGTACATTTTGACAATGAATTAATTTTGACCTGACTTCATACAAAATGCAATTTGACAAAATACACCAGCTGTTTTTAGTGTCGAATTATTACCGAAACCATAGAGAAAAAACAAGAATAAACTATGGCTAAAAGTGAGTATCTCAGTAAAAAAAAGAAAAAAGTATGTTCACGTATTCTAGGTATCAGTTCTTGTTCAGTTATAAATATTGATGTGTATAAGGAATACAAAGACATATTGGTAACCATCCCATCAGGTCCGAACTCTTAGGTAAGTATTTAATTATTTATGTGTCACGGCTCCATAGAAATCAATACAGTGCAGAACACTAATATTGTGCAAGCCCGACTCGCTCTTGGCCGGTTTTATTTAATCCAAACAAACAACATGTCGCGGTCTTACCATATATAAAGGCATTTGTAATTATTCTCAATCGTGTAATTGTTCTTGATCACTACTAGTGGAAGATTGACAAAATGTAAGTAAAAAAAAAGTTTATTTTAAAATGTAGATGACTTTTAAATAACTGAACAGAGATCATTGTGCTCATCATTATGAACATTTTCTGGTACTCCCTTTCTTCTTCTAATATTGTTTGTCCGAAAATCATTAACCATAACACGTTTGGTATAAACTTCAGTAACCATAATGTTCAAAATTCGAAATTTTATTTTAAATAATTATCTTTACTTCTAAAACTATTTTATCGTAATATCTAGTACCTCTCCTAATTTTGCATGAAATAAAGTCATATGTCCTAAGTATTGTATTTTTAACCCCCGACTGAAAAAGAGGGGTGTTATAAGTTTAACGTGTGTATCTGTGTATCTGTGTGTCTGTCTGTTCCATCGTAGCTGCCAAACCGCTGAACCGATTTTGATTTTTTTGTTTTTGCCGTCCCCCGACGCGACGACGCTTGGATCAAAATATTACCTACAACTTTTATAATGCAATGTAATTACTTTTTAAATGCTTTGTTTTTGTCGGGGGTTTTTTAAATTTTAAATTTAACTTTTATAAAATGTGTATTATTCCGAATGTTCATTTATAATAAAATTAAAATTGTTAGTCATAAAATATTTGCAAAAAATTAGGTTTTTGTGACAGAAACGAATTTACGATGAGTAAAACATTTGCATTATAATCGTTTGAGCAGTGGAAGAACTGCAAGTGGGCTAAAATTCAGCACTTACCTCTCTGAAAACATGCAAAGCATGACAGAAAATAGTCGCCCGTTAGGCTCGCCGGCTATATTTAAATACTCATGGTTATTACAATATTACTTTAAACACATCAGATTTCTTCTTCTTCACAATTTTGACAATATTGGTATGTTTTAAAACATAACAGTACAACTGTCAATTTGACAGCCACATTGACAGCGCTCACGTTGATATTAATATAAGGCATGGTCAGCGTTATCACAAGATGGCGCATTTCATGAAGTCATATAAGACGATTCACGGGACATCGTTATCGCGCTCAAGTTATCTCGGAACGGGTGTTAACACGCTCAAATCGATTATGTCGTAACTCGAAACACACCCTTAAACTTGTTTATTTTATTTTTTTGTTGCAGGTGGACCACTTCCCGTTTGTTGGTGATTTTCGTATTTTTTAACCTTTTCGGCGACTCTCAGGCGATAAAAGGATTTGAAGAAATGAGCTGGAAGCCGCATTTACAAGAAGCGTGGCCTCCTGTTACATTCGAAGACCGCCTGACGATGAGGACTGTAATTTTTGCGCTTAATAACGGGACGGATACTAAATTTATTGCGACAGGGGGCTTATTAGACAATAGTCGTATTCTAACAGCTTATAATCCTTTTAGGAGTATGGTAGGTTCTGCGGATGATATCGACAAAATTGTTGCGGTATTCATTACAGGTATAAGTAGGGGCAGAAACATATTG
This sequence comes from Lithophane ornitopus, assembly GCA_948473465.1. Taxonomy (NCBI): domain Eukaryota; kingdom Metazoa; phylum Arthropoda; class Insecta; order Lepidoptera; family Noctuidae; genus Lithophane; species Lithophane ornitopus. The sequence goes on along the minus strand of OX419616.1, from coordinate 14,596,773 downwards.
AAAGTAGTAAACGTAATGTGCGGTCGTCAAATAGCATATGATCCACCTATGGACATCGGAGTTTGGCGTCATCCATCCGGACACTCTCCTCTTTACGACCTTATGGTAATAAGAATAAACGAAGAAATGGGAAAGTCACAAGCATCTTATAAATTTACGAAATATGTAACTCCTAACGACAACTTTCGTTGGTTAGGCCAATATCCGTCAAATTTTGAACCCATAACCTGGCTTAATACTTTATTCACCTTCCTCCCGAACCCCCGCAATGTATTGAATCCTACCGACGTGCGAATTATTTCCTTAGGCCATAGAAACAAATCAGATATAAAGCATTTTGATAAAATACAATACGTTATTTACAATGCAGACGATCCAGTAGTGGAGGATTGCGATGAGTGGTTACCGCGGTCATGGGGACATTTCATATGTCTTCTAAATATTGACAACTTCCGTGCCCTGGGCTCCGGTGCAATGCTATATTCGAAAAATAAACTTATTGGTATGGGTAGCTTCACCTTGTTTAAAAATAATATAAGTATTCTAGTATTTACCGATGTACGAAAATACACATCACTAATAAGATATACGTGTAGGGACTGGGAGTTCGACTATTCAGAGACGTGATTATGTTTTAAGTTCCTGTTTTTATTTTATTTATTTATTAAAACTTTATGCACAAGTAAAAAAAATACTGTGCACATGCGGACTTAATGCCTGAGGCATTTTCTACCAGTCAACCCTGGGAGTTCGACTATTCAGAGACGTGATTATGTTTTAAGTTCCTGTTTTTATTTTATTTATTTATTAAAACTTTATGCACAAGTAAAAAAAATACTGTGCACATGCGGACTTAATGCCTGAGGCATTTTCTACCAGTCAACCCTGGGAGTTCGACTATTCAGAGACGTGATTATGTTTTAAGTTCCTGTTTTTATTTTATTTATTTATTAAAACTTTATGCACAAGTAAAAAAAATACTGTGCACAGGCGGACTTAATGCCTGAGGCATTTTCTACCAGTCAACCCTGGGAGTTCGACTATTCAGAGACGTGATTATGTTTTAAGTTCCTGTTTTTATTTTATTTATTTATTAAAACTTTATGCACAAGTAAAAAAAATACTGTGCACAGTCGGACTTAATGCTTGAGGCATTTTCTACCAGTCAACCTATTTACATAGGCATTACTTGCGTAATGGGAGGCTCCAATCATTAATCTGTTTATTCTAATTTATGTTGGAGAAATAAATAATTTTTGATTTTGATTTGATAGCAGGTAGTGGTATTCGAATTTGTGTAGGGTAGGTGTACGGTCACACATACATTCAGGTCAAACACAGAACCCTTCTTTTTGGCTTTACCGCAGTCGAGTAAAAACTATCAAATCACTGATAATAATAGTTTTATTTAAGTATTTTGGCAAAATTTATTTTTGTTATTTAAATTATTATTATTAAGACGAAAGCTTTAGGGTAGCCCGCGAAATTACAATTTTCTTTCGTTTTTTGCAATTTGCAGGTCAGTCAGTATCAGGTTGAATGTAGATCCAAATATGATTCGCGGCCGTATCAAACATTAATTTAGAGAATTACAACGTGTTTTTTTTATGTCCCATAACTCCAGGGTATTATGGGACCATGTCAAAGAATCAACACTAGGCATGTTTTTTTTTCTTTTTTATACGGAAATAATTCGACAAAAACACGATTATCTTGTTTTCATTCTTTCTTATGTCATATTAATTAAAGTATATTAATACTGTCCACATTTTGTTTCATTGTGTGGTGACACTACTCTATCTATTTTGATAGGATTACTAAAATAATATTATCTCAGCTAAGAGGAAACCCATGCACAATTTTAGCATTCTATTATTTAGTAGAAAGTTTTTACTAAAAGTTAAGTGCACTAGACTTTCCAATAATCCTATCGTCAAGCAGGTAGCACACGCACTTGTGTCAGTGGAGGTGAGGATTGAGGGACCAGTATGAATCGCTATCTTCAAATTGCGTCGAAATTTCTGCTCCATTTCTTTTTTACAAAATGTATTAAGACTTTTACTAAAACGTTATGCCGAAAATTAACGGTTTTATTTATGTAATTCGGTAATATTCACTAAAATATTTATCTATGTTGTGTGGACTTGAGGGACCACAGTTATGTCGTTATATTTTTTTTGTCTTGAAATGCTTTTGTGGTTTGTTATTTAGTAAATATCTTTACAAAAACTTTACGCTGATGGTCTGTGAGAACTGAGGGACCACACTTTAAGGGCTGTAGTTTTTAATATATTGTTTTACAAATTCCCAGATTCGTTCTACAATTGTTTTAGGACTACTACTAAATCATAGGACTTTTGCGATTCGCAGTTTGGTCCCTCAGTTCACACACACATAAAGAATCAGCATCGTATATATTATGTAAATATTGGTATGTAACCTAACTACAGTTCCACCGACTTCTCGAACGAGAATTGGATGAGCCATGTATATTTAGTCACTTGATGTAACACACACTACACATTGATACTTTCACATTGGAACTTATCTCACTGGAACAGATTTTCTATTATATGTATTGACGTTGGAAATGAAAAGCCGCTGGTTTTGCGTAGAAACAAAAGTCTAATAAGTCAATCAAAAAACATAGACAAAGATATAAAAAGTATAATATTATAAAAAAGGCTTGCACATTCTCCCCTTTTTTTATTAAATGGGCTGCCTAATCAGCTTTTGGAGGGGTCTCCTGAACGTGCCGGCCCCAGTGGCCACGTCGGCCACCCGCACTACTCTATCTTTGCTGGGAAACAATTTCACGACCCGGCCTTTGGGCTATGAACCACGCGGTAAATTTGAATCACAAATTACGACCACATCTCCTACCGCAATAAAATTGAGGGTGCAGTACCTGCACCCCTTCTGGGTGACAACGAAGGCAGGTATTCTCGCACCCATCGCTGCCAGAAATAATCGGCTAGTCTAAGTGCCCTCCACCAATGACTTCTGCTCGAGAGGTCCGACTCCTGAAGCGTGGCTGGGATGGGACACCCTGGTGATCCGTTTAGGAGAAAGTGAGCTAGCGTTAGTGCTTCCTCTGCATTGGCATCGAGTGAGATCGTCGTTACTGGCCGCGAATTTACCAAGGCTTCAGCTTCAGCTAGCAGGGTTCTGAGGACCTCATCAGAGGGAGACAGCTCATGTAGAGACACTTTCAGCGCTCCCTTGACACTTCGGATAAGGCGCTCCCAAGCTCCACCCGTAAATGGTGCCGACGGGGGGATGAAACGTCAGTTTATGGACTCGCTGGCAGCGTAATGTCCAACTGCATCACCGTACAACTCTCGCAGTTCCCGGCTGGCCCCAACAAAGGCAGTGCCGTTGTCAGACCAAATCGGCGTAGACACATGATTGCCGAGTCAGTGGATAAACTATGCACCACATCCAGATGTACGGCGCGGAAGACCAATCATGTAAATAGAGTCACGTAGCGCTTCTGCTTGCTTCTGCCAACTGTGACATGAACGGGTCCAAAATAATCAAGACCGGTGAATGAGAAGGCCCTTTTGATGATGAGCTAGGCGAGCTTCTGGCTGGTTTCCCATAGGTGGTTGAAACGGTCTAGCACGGCGCAATTTGCACAGCTGACAGGTACGGGCCACGAATCGGACAGCGTTTCTGAGTCCAATAATCCAGTAACGTTGGTGAAGCTCGTTGATTACCAAATCTAGGTGTGAATGCGCGGCCTTCTGATGGTATCTGTGGATCAAAAGACGAATTGCAGGGTGTTTTCCATGCAGAATGAGCGCACGCTTAACGTTGTCTGTAACGGCTGAGGCAGCAACAATGCGGCTTGCCATTCGCAGCTGATTGTCATCATCTATGAATGGTGACAGCTTGGACGGGCGGCTATTACGAGGCAACGGTTGTTGGTTCTTAATCCGCAAGAAATCTTCTTTAAAAGAATCGAGCTGAGACTGCCGTAAGATGTGGGTTTCGGCCAGGCGTAAATCGTTTAAATCGTGTAAAGCTGTTATTCACTCTGCTACGTTATTAGGAGGTTCTGAGGTTATTAGGAGAGGATGTGCAAGAGGGAATAAATGTAAATAAACTTCCTTCAAGAAGAGTTAAATTGGCGTAAACGCCTCGTCTTTGCAGACTACGCATACGCATTAAAGAAATGAATTGATGCGCTTTTGCTGTTGCTCGCACCATTCTCAGCCATGAGCGCAGCGGATCCGTGGAGATTGGCGCGGGCAGTTCAGTATCAGTGATGAGATGAACATGATGTTTGAATTATTCACGGCCTAGTCCACTGACATCGATCACGGGTTCATTGGGCCAGTCCGAGGAGAGCGGAAAGACAGGGCCTGAGATCCAGCGAGATTCTGCAGTTAATTGTAATCGTTTGACCCGAGTTGGATTATCTGCCAGTCTAACGTCACCGTTAGTGTACAGAAACCGGCAATTATCAAAATGATTGGAACAAAGATTCCAAGAAGATCGTAGACTCGCATTACATGGGCGAAAACCTCTCGCTTGGTGGGCTTCTGTGGCAACACACCCTTATGGACTCCCGTGTTAAAACTGATCACGTCACGGGCGGGTTGCCAGATAAGGCCAAGCGTGCGCACATGCGTAGCCAGATGACGTAAATCTATGTCTTTCACAACGGGTGGTTCTAACAAGGATTCTTTGGGTGGCAACGGGGGTGGCCTGGGATCGTTTGAGGTCCATCCACTTGGTTCGCTAACCGTGGCGTGGTTGACAACGTCAACCTGTTTAGTTTTGCTGCAACCAAAACCGTATAAAACCCAGCCTAAAGCAGTTAAAATAGCTACGGGTTGTGTTTTAGTTTCTTTGCGCGGACCTTTAGCGGGAGATAAGTGCCAGTTGTCGATGCCTATAATCAGCATGGGTTTAACGTCTTCATAACAAAATTCATTAGCAATGTCTGTCAGGTAAGGATACTTACGCACGCTCTCAAGATGCACGGACTGTCGCGCAGCGATCAAACCGCTCATCGACCTTGCTCGCTTGACGCAGTGAATTTCGTTTGAATGACTGCCTTTTATATTGAAATCGACGTATTTAATGTTCACGTCCATTCCTAAACCACCTACACAATCTAAATTAATACGTTTCTCTTGGCCCTTGCAACCAATTTGAGCCGCCAGCTTAGAATCTATGAAGGTACCTGTGGAACCGTCGTCCAGTAAAGCGTACGTATCAACACTACTAGAAGGTCCCGACACGGTCACGCGAATTATTTTCAACAACGGCCGAACAGAAGGTTCCGCGGCTGACAACGAGGATACATGAGCCAAGAATTCGTGATCCGAGTCGTCAGACGATGGCACGCCGGTCTCGTCGCAGGCCGCGGGCGCCGCCACTGCGGGCCCGCCACTGCGTCGCGAGCCGCTCCGCGCAGGGCGCACGATAGCCTAGCTAAATTATCCGTTGCGGAAAAACTTTGACCTGTATTTTCAAACGCAAGTTTTAAAGTTAGCCAATCTAAATAGGACTTGTGTCGAACGTAGGCAAGTCTGTCTTCGAAGTAGTTTGCTTGTTAGCTTTATTAATCAATATACCGAGTTGATTAAGCGGGTCACTCCTCCGTCTTCAGTACGCTCCTGGTTGAGAGCGTGTGTCACAGCGTCTTGGACGTGAGACGCTCTCATGCCCGGTATCCCACTCTGGGTTGGCACTCCAAATTAGCCTCTAAATCAGCCAGGCGGCGCGCGTGCTGCGCTTGTGCTGCCAGCTGACGCGCCACGATGGTGGCGGAAGAGCGCGACGTGGCAGCACTGGCCGGGCGGGAAGGCACCGGAGCCGCGGCGTGGGGGGCAGGTCCGCGCTCTGCTGCGCGGGCCGGGCAGTCTCGCTCTCCGCAACTTGGGTGCCGTCTCCTGCACACAGCGCGTCCACTTTTGCACGTTTAGAACGTGTTTCTACCATTTTCCGAAGATAGGACCAAATATTGACGTTGGTAAAGAAAACGTAAGGAAAATGAAAAGGAAAGGAAAGGAAAGGCGCTGGTTTTACTGGTAGAAACAAAAGTCTAATAAGTCAATCAAAAAACATAGACAAAGATAAAAAAGTAACAAAGACAAAGATATAAAAAGTATAATATTATAAAAAAGGCTTGCACAATATGCATGTGTTATAATTCTATTAATTAGAATAGTTAGTTGTTTATTAAATCGACAGTTTACGTACTTATTGTATAAATAAAATATACATAGGGTTTTTTTTTATAACAACTTTTTAATTTACAAACTTTTGTTTAAACGTAAACAAACTTTAATATTTCCATAAAAGCTTAAGAGAGAGTACGTTCACACCTCAAGCTTTAATAAAATAATAAAATTATATGTTTGCGTAAGGTTTATTTAGAATTATTCACTAAATAAAAATAAAACAAACACTAAACGCTTTTAGCGTTAAATAAAAAAAAACGTTATGTTTTATTTTGTACTTGCTGCACCCCGCGGTTTCACACGCATAAGTCTCGATCCCGTGGGAATATCGGGATAAAAAGTAGCTTATGTCCTTCTCCAGGTCATAGTCTACCCATGTGATAAATTTCATCGAAATCCGTTCAGCTTTTTTAACGTGAAAGCGTAACAAATAAACAAACAAACTCACTTTCGCATTTATAATATTACTAGCTCCCACCCGCGGCTTCGCCCTCGTGTTAAGTCGATAAAAAGTAGGAATGTCCTTCCTTCCCTATGGCCTTCCCCAGGATGCTATCTATCCCCTTGCTAAATTTTCTCGAAATCCGTTCAGTGGTTTAGTCGTGAAAAGGTAACATACAGACAGACAGAGTTAATTTCTAAATATAATATTAGTATGGATAGTTAGGATTGGATAGTATAGTAATCCTATAGTTATGTATTATAGACACTGACGTGTCTACGACTATGTGCGGCTTGTGCTATGTTAGACTAGCGTTATCGCGGCCCTCCACGTAGGCCAACACACAAAATAATTAAATTCCAGCCATCAGGGACCGACCACACATTTGCAACTGCGTCTAATTAGCGGTTTATTGTGTTATTACGGCTCACCGACGATTTGTGGTCGCCATCGGATTGTCACCCAATTACTAGTTAATCTATTTGATAACATCTCATTAGGGACTCCGCCCAATAGCGGCACGGCACAGCAAGGGATTTTAAGCGACGCGACGAATCGGAATCCTAATAGTCTAATCTCATTTCAAATGGAGTATAGGACTATACTCCATTTGAAATGAGATTAGACATTTAAATAAGCCTTTTTTACAGTCCGTTCAACCAATTTTGTCTCCTATTGCGTTGGTGGCATGACAAATGGCAGCTGCAGTAGACAGTTGGTAGTGTGTTTTTTTTTTTTTGCTTTAATGCCATCCTTATGACTACGGTATAGAAGTCAAAATCGGTTGAACGGACTGTAAAAAGGTTTGTTTAAATGTCTAATCTTATTTCAAATGGAGTATAACTGGATTATAAATGCGAAAGTGAGTTTATTTGAAAGGAGATAATTTATTTCTGGCTAAATTATGAAAGTGCCGGCCAAACAAAAAAAATGATATATTCCGTTAGAACATGTTATTCTATTCACTTTTCACTATCGAACCAAATCTGTAGGGCAATTCCCTGCGCTGTTAAACGATTTTGAAAGTTCTGTTTTCAGTACGTTTTGGTTAAAATAATTAAAAGTTATCTTATTAAAGTAATAGCTTGCAGTAATAAAAAATGAAGATAACAACGTACTCTTTCAGAATATAGCTTTTTTTTTGTTTGGCCCAAAAATATATGGACGGTGAATGATCTCCTTTGGCACATGGGTAGACTATAACCTGGAAAAGGCCACAATTAGGCTACTTTTTATCCCGGATCGCAGGCAACAGGTAGTAACAATGTAATAGTATGACAATATATTGAAATTTCAATGATAATGTCTCTAAGGACGTCGCGGGGGGCCGAAGGATAGTACGGCATCGTTGCCGTCAGTTTGTGCCAGCATGTAGTGATGCCGAAGGATCCTCTGCCGTACCGCCAGTGGACTCAGGCCCTTAGTGTAAGGCTTTCAAAGAGCAGCTTTCTAAGGTTGACTCCTGATTGTGAATTATTTATGATATTGATTTTCTTTAGGGTTCTGTAGTCGAACTAGAAAAGTGTATTGCTTTTTATGTACTTATTTCTGTCTTATACTCGACATAGTTACTAAGCAATAACAGCCGCTCGGGTCGATCAATCAGGTTAAGCTACGCTTGCCGGGGTTGGTTCGTGGATGGGTGACCATTTTCACATATCGAGACTCCTCCGTGACTCGGAAAGCACGTTAAGCTGTTGGTCCCGGCTGTCATTTGTGGATCTTTGAGAGTCGTTACGGGTCGTCAGAAGCCCGAAAGTCTGACAACCAGTCTTGCCAAGGGATACCCAGTTACTGGGTTGTGGAGGTCAGATAGGCAGTCGCTCCATGTAATATACTGGTATTCAGCTGCATCCGGTTAGACTGAAAGCCGACCCCAACATAGTTGGGAAAAGGCTAGGCAGATTGACGCTCGACATAGTTAAGGCTCTTACATACTGGGGCGATTTGTCTAAACCCGAAAAGGGGTCATTGTACTCATCATTTTGAACAACTTTTTCTATGGGACCAACTTTGAAATCGCGAAAAATACAGCTGCTCCATACATTTGTGTTAACTGAAATCGACAAAATGTATGGAACAGCTGATTTCTTTTTAATGTTGTAGAGTTGTTAATACTCTTTTAACTTAATGTAATTTATTTTTAAAATGGGTGGAAATAGTTTAAAGAATAATACATTGTGATACAAGTGTGCAGTATTGGACATTACACTTGAGGCGGTATTATTCGCGTGAGCCGCAGGCGACCGCGATAAGGTAGCCGAGAGTGTAACAAATAGTAATGATCAATGCACACGCGTTTCAAACGACGTTTTTCAACACACTTACGAGGAAAAAACAGATTTGTTGTAAGAACATAAGCTACAATAACGTAATTAGATACAGAGATAATACATTTAGATTTATAAAGTTCAACTAACCTTTGTTGCCAGGTATTGACTATCCCTAGTTATACTAATTCCATGTATAGTATCCCACTGACCTGCCCATGGGATTTTTTTTTCGTAACTATACGCCCATGGTTTGCCTATGGTATTAAAAAGCTTCACCAAAGTCAATTTCCATTAAATATATATGGTACGTATAGAATTAGTAAGTACCTACTAACATGGCAATATGGTACCTATTTGATGTTACCATGATAGTACTTACTAATTCCATACCTACTGCCATGTCATTACTTCGACTAGTAAATAGTTATCTGAAGCGCACATTACCACACTAGTGCGGTAACATAAAGTAAAAAGCACGTGTTATTAATACACTGCATTATGAACCTAAAAGCGGTTCAATAAGAGCCACTTTACGAGCAAGTGTGTTGAAAAATTGTTTTACAAAAACAATAATAACGGACTTAGTTCTCAATGCAAATTATTACACACGATAAATCTAATAATTGATGGAAATGGAAATTAGCATTAGTTTGTATTCGGAAATGCGATGATTCCCGAGGGACATTAAGAAAATAGTTGTACGTCTTTCGTGAGACGGACTCTAAACTAACTTATAAAAAACCGGCCAAGTGCGTGTCGAACCACGCCCAATGAAGGGTTCAGTAGTTGGGATGAATTATTTATCCCAAGAACAAACTTAACATAGTAGTTGAAAAACATGTTCTCCCATACTAAATGTATGGGAGAATATGTTTTGCGACTGCAAATGCAAGTTGGTCGATTTTTACTCGTTAACTTGTAGAGCCTACTTAACTGTGATAGTTTTCCTTTTAATTTCATTATAGATTACACTGCTGTGATTTTTTTCACATAAGTATCCAAAACTAACCATTTGGCTGGTAGGGTGAAAAGGGGGGGTTTCAAGCTTAATATTTCGCAAACCCCAGAATCCAAAAATGGTTTGCACACACTCCCAATATTTTTGAACGACCTTTCCAAGGATTCCACACAATGCGATAGACGAGAAGTTCCTTGTTAACGACGGAACCCCTAAAAACGCAATTGGTCTCAGTTGCATTGTTCTTTAAAGGGGTCACATTATTATTTGCATATAATGATGATAGATGGTAAAACATGAGCAGGGTAGGCATGTTGCTATGCTGATAATAGTGTGTTATCGATTTTCTTAATCGGAGGGCAGATTGAACCGACATAGGACACCAGTCACAACGCAGACGAGGAAGCGACTATACTCCACTACACACTACTGGGGGCTTAAAACAGTCACTTTAGCAGAATCATAATATGAAAATATTATGAATTTATCGTAAAATGTCACCAACTGACAGTTCATAATATGCTCTGCGTGTAATTCATATTACGAAATAATTAATGTTTGACAGTTTTCTATGGAGATTCGTAAAATGGTCCACAAATTATGAATAGCTTTTAAGTCAAATTAGAGGAATTGCTAATGACAGCTGGGATTCAGGAAATGAACTGCTTTTAGAGGAATTGCTAATGTGGCCGGTTTAGGCCCCCTGTACAATGTATGTTACAATAAAATATGGTATGACGTAGGGGTAAATGTACAATCCACAACGTATCCACAGATTACTTGTGTACATTATTAATTAGTTAGATACGTACAATTACACTTAAATAATATCTTAATTATTTAGCTTACGTACTAATCAAATTTTATGTTATTTTTAACTAACCGTCACACAAACTATATTTTATATCTGATACTCTTTTTTTTTTTTTGGGTGGGAAATCATCATATGACTTCTCCCGCTCTGGGCGGAGCGGAAGGGCGTGTCAGACTCTTACTGACTAAAACCCACCCGTGTTCCTTCGGTTGCCTGTTGCCAGGGTCCCGGTATCCCTTTCGGACTATTCCGCAACCCTGGCAGGCATCGGTCCTAACGGACCCCGTCAGGTGTGCTGACATCTCTTTATATCTGATACTGACCTGCAAATTGCAAAAAACCTGCGCAGACGACGGAATTTTCTCCGCGGCGGAGCAAAAAGTACTCTCCGCGAATAAAAATTCCACCGCGAACTCAACGCACACGGTGTGCGATCACCGCGAACTCAACGCACACGGTGTGCGATCATTATCGTCGTGCATATATACGTCACTCTCAAGCGCACAACGCGGACTAAAGTCCGCCATATGCGTTGCTTCGCCTAGTCACACGAGTTCTATTTTTTTCGGGGACTCCCCCGTACTTTTGTCCGGTTCGCTCTCTGCATGTCCTCGGTTATTCGGGGGACTTTTTGTACGCGGTACTTTTAATCCCTCGTTTGCGTTACTCGATACAGTTGTAAGCGATCTTTTTTTAGCGGATAAAAAGTCCGCGGACAAAAATCCCTCATCTGCGCAGGCCTTTAAGGTATGATTCCGAGCAACGCCGCATGCGTCAGTGCTGTTCATGGTTAACTTCTCAACAGTTGTCAACATTCACGTTTTATCGCTGTGATGAACGCCGCACTACTGGGGGCTTAAAACAGTCACTTTGGCAGAATCATAATATGAAAATATTATGAATCATCGTAAAATGTCACCAACTGACAATTCATAATATGCTCTGCGTGTTATTCATATTACGAAATAATTAATCTCTTTGACAGTTTTCTATGGAGATCGTAAAATGGTCCACAAATTATGAATTGCTTTTAAGTCAAATTAGAGGAATTGCTAATGTCAGCTGGGATTCAGGAAATTAACTGCTTTTAGAGGAATTGCTAATGTAGCAGGTTTAGGCCCTCTGGTCTTCCATGGCGACAGTTCAGCTTCCAGTGCTCGGAATGTAGTCTCATAAGAACCTATAGGAAATGTAGGGGACCAGGGGGCCAAGTCTACTAATTTACAAACGTGTCAGGGGTCTCACAATGATCAGTTTATGACAGATTTTGTATGGCATATCTGTCAAAAACTGACTGAACCCAGTAGTGACGCGGCCGCAATGCCGCGGCAGCACTCCTTTTTAGTTCGAAAGAGTATACTGCCGAGGTAGTCCCATAAAATTTTATTAACTTTGCTTGCGTAGTTTTTGAGTTAGCTTCAAATATTACGTATTTTTTCCCACTTAGTCTATGTAGATGATATCTTATTTGACTCAGTCACTGTTATTTACATAGTAGGTAGTGGTATTCGAATTTGTGTGGGGTAGGTACCACAACTAAAAAGTGAAAAATTAAAACTTTTTACAAAAAAAAAAACAACAAGTCGGTGGTAAAAAACGAAAATTGAAAAGCAAAGACACCGACTTCCGAAATTAAAGTATTTTTTTAAATTTTTAGTGTTTTTTTTGGAAGTCGGTTGTTTTTTTTTTTGTGAAAAGTTTTTTTATAGCTCTACTCGCTTCAAGTTAGTCGCCGGTGGTAGGACAAGAGCCTTTGCATTGATTCAATTTCATAGTAAGCACCTAACCTTCGTTCATCTAACAAGACACCGCTGTTTGATGTATCGAACAATTAATTACGTTAATGGGTTCGGCCGCCCGCCAGCAAACACAGGTATCCTTACTATACAACTTGTGTGGGTTACTGTACTTTAGGAACCGATAGTTATAGGCAGGCTAAAACCCTTTGTTCCCCAGTATAAGGCCGCATCCTATTTAAAAGTGTTCGTTGCGCAAACACGCGATCGCGTGTCTATCTGTATATGTATGTGTATGTATATAAGTAACAACACTGAATCATAAAAATAAAAAAAGTCACTATTTGTTCGTAAACCCGGGAAGCGTCCTCTGTCGGTGTGACCACGTGTTTTGGGGGCCTAAACCGGCCACATTAACAATTCCTCTAAAAGCAGTTCAATTCCTAAATCCCAGCTGTCATTAGCAATTCCTCTAATTTGACTTAAAAGCTATTCATAATTTGTGGACCATTTTACGAATCTCCATAGAAAACTGTCAATTTCGTAATATGAATTACACGCAGATCATATTATGAATTGTCAGTTTGTGACATTTTAGCAGAATCATAAGTTTCATATTATGATTCTGCTAAAGTGACCGTTTTAAGCCCCCAGGTTCACCGAATAAAAGTTCGGACGGTCATGTATTCGCACGACGATCGCTTCTAAATAGAACGCGGGGTTAAGCCTAACCCTAAGTAATGACATAGTTGTGTTTTTTTATAGCTAGCTTGCCTAGTTTATTGATACAGTCAACAACTAAAGTCCCACATTTTTTCATCAATTTTTAATTATTTATCTAAATATTTACTAGGTTTTCCCCGCTGTTTCATTCGCGTGGATGTCGAAAAATATCCCACGTACGGTATGTACTACCGGGATTAAAAGTACCCTGTGTAGGTTCAAATCCACTATCAGTGTGACTTTCAGCTAAATTCGTTCATACGTTTTTGCGCCAATCCGGAACATAAATCCAGACATTAGTTTCAAGGATAACGGTGTCTACCCTAACACCCTGTATAAATAGGTTATTTAGTAGGAGTAGAAGCTGAAATACAATGATGTATCAATTTAGATTATGTGTAAAAGTAGCAGTGTTTTGTTACTGACCGTTCGTAATAATTGTATTTCATTTCATTTTTCATACATTAATTAATAATTTACATTGTGTTGAACATTACATACACATTTTACACATAATGTGCTATGACTATAACCTCAAATGGCGAAAATATTCTAATCTTATTGGGAGTTTTATGTGTGAGCTGTTTGGGGTTGAAACACTAGGGCCATGGGGTCCGAGTGCCCATTTAATTTTTCGAGATATCGCCAAGCGGTTGTTCGACTCTTCACGTAACCAGAGGGCTGGTCTATTATATTATATTTTATATTTATATATATTTTATTTATGGCCAAACTTGATAGTATATAACAGTTGCATAAATAACTATTACTATTATCGTGTTTGAAAATAAAAACATACTGTGTTGTTGTTAGCTGGGTAAAAGACTGTTGACTTTTCAAATGTTTTATTTCACCAAAAACATACAATGCCTTTCTATACATTGTTTTCTAAAACAACTTCAGGTTATTTAAAACTTCACAATAACAAGACTGACTTAGTTCAAATCTCGACGTGGGTAGTTAAAATAACAATTATAAGCGAACTTATTGTTGGTAGTGGTGGTACCCCCACCGAGTCATATAAAAGCGAGCGCTCGACCGAGTGCAGGCCTTTTTGTTGCTGAGTCGTCGAACGGTAAGGTTGTCGGTACCTACGCTACTTTGCAGTAAGTTCGTTCCTTATTTTATTATAGTGGTTTTTCGTTTTATTTCGAGTGTTTCTTGTTTTGAATATTAACGGTTGTTTGTGATTGCTTGAATTTTGATGATTAATCGAACTATTGTTAAAATTAAGTCTATTTTGGAATAAATTAGTTTTAGGTTGTTTGAAATTGTTTTTTTTTATTTGTTTTTCTCTTCTGATTGCTAAAATCAGAAGTGGGATACAACTTATTTGCTCACAACTATTAGCCTTGATACCTACACAAACAGCCGTTGATTTCAAATAAGAATGCCACGTGAAAAGCTAGTTAGGACGCCGCCTCGCTCTGGGACTAGGCGTAGCCGTCGCAGTGAATCACGACAAGACCATGGGCATGGTTCACGTTCGCGCCGTGATAGAACTCGTTCACGGTCACACCATAGTAGAAATCGTTCGAGTTCGCGTCGTGGCAGGACCCGCTCGCGTTCATGTAACGACAGAACTCGTCGCTCACGTAACGGAGACGATCATAGTTCACGTGAAAGGTCTAGGTCACGTACGGTTAATCCACATCGTCGTCGCGGTAAATCTCTATCCTACCCTCACGATGTTTCTGTGAAAAGTGTGTTAGACACAATTATGTCGCGATTGACTGCTATTGAGAACACCGCTAGTGGTTCGCATGTTACGCCGTCAATTCGTGACAGCACACCTCCGTTAGACAAAAATAATGTTTCCACGACCCAAGCGCTGGTGGATGCGTTAGGAGCATTAACAAAAAACAAGACTAGCAACTATTACGTTTCAAATTTTGATCCAGCTATAAACAACTTTGAGGTGTGGTGTAACGAAGTGGACCGGGCTAGGCATGTGAACCGTTGGGACGATCTCGAGAGCTTCTCGCGTGTGGCTCATTGTTTGAAAGGTAACGCAAAGACCTGGTTAAACGAGTGGGCTACAAATGATCGTTCATGGTCCAATTTCGTTAAAGAATTTAAGTCGTTATGTCCGCAAAAGATTAATTATGCCCAAACTCTTCAGGAGGTTATAAACACCACGTCCGAAAAGTTTTCGTCATACGCAGAGTATGCCCGTCGTTCATTATTAAGATTACGAATAGTAAAAGGGTTAAGCGAAGAACTTATGGTTCAAATAGTGGTTCACGGTATCAGTGATGTACAGGTACGCGCAGCAGCTATGAATGCTGACCTAACGTCAGAAAACCTAGTTTCCTTTTTAGCTACTTATGTAAAGCCTATTCGTAAACTTGATAATCGTAACCCCGATAAATCTGCGTCATCTAGTAATACGACTAAAAGGCGTAATTTTAACGGCCCTAGTAGATCTGAAAACAAATGTTTTCATTGCGGCCAAACAGGGCATTATAAAGATAAGTGCCCCAAGAAGCGTAGTGCTGGTGATAAAGCCGATAGTGGTAATAATGCCAAACCGGTCTGCTCTTTCTGTAAGAAGGTAGGACATAAAGAGAGTGACTGTTTCGCTAAGGCTCGAACTGAGTCTCAAAGTAACAATAACAATCAACGTAAAGTTAACTTGTGTAGCGAACTCTCAATCGCGAAGGATAACAACGATATAAGTACTGCCGTGATACAGGGTATACCGGTTGATATCCTCATAGATAGTGGTGCACTCAATGTATCCTTGATATCATCAGCGGTAGTAAATTTCTTTTACGGTTCGCGTAAACAAATTAAATGTTCTTTAAAGGGAATAAGCGATAAAGAGGTTTTTGCTCACGAATACGTCACTTTAACTGTCGAGTTTAGTAATATCGCGCTTGAAGTAGATTTTGTCGTAGTACCCGCGTCGTGTATGAATACGCCCATTATAATAGGGACTGATGTACTAAATCGCGATGGCGTCACGTTTATTCGTACAAAACATGGACAGTACCTAACTCATACACCGGATAAGGCGCTAAAAGTAAACACTGTGAGTGTTAATGAACCTGACAAAATAAATACGCCTCTCAATGGTGCGGAACTTGTTAAGTTGATGACTGTCATTGATGAGTTCTCTCTGTTTTTAATATCCGGTACCGCCACTACTACGGTGAAAACAGGCAAAATGCACATCAAACTGACAAGTGACGTACCTGTGGCGTACCATCCGTATCGTTTGTCATACCAAGAGAAACTTAAGGTTCGCGAGATATGTCAGGATCTATTAAACAAAAAGATTATTAGGGAGTCAAATTCCGAGTACGCAAGCCCGGTCATTTTGGTCAAGAAAAAGGATGGCTCAGACAGAATGTGCGTAGACTTTCGTGCTCTAAATCGAATTACTGTCAAGGATAGGTACCCCCTACCCTTGATTGATGACCACATTGATCGGCTTGGGGGCTCGAGATTCTTCACATCTTTAGACATGGCGTCAGGCTTCCACCAAATTCCGATTGATGAGGAGTCGATTCATAGGACAGGCTTTGTAACCACAGATGCCCACTATGAGTACTTGAAGATGCCGTATGGCTTATGTAATTCTCCCACTGTGTATCAGCGTATAATCAATAATACCTTGCGTAAATTTATAGAAGCAGGGAATGTCCTGGTATATATTGATGATGTGCTGATCCTGAGTTTGACAATCGATGATGGCATCACCTTGTTACGCGATGTCTTGAAGACTTTGACGGAGGCCGGGTTCTCAATTAACGTGCGCAAGTGTTTTTTTCTTACCACTAACATAGAGTACCTGGGTCGCGTTATTAGTCACGGTCAGGTTAGGCCGAGTCCGCACAAAATCGAAGCACTAGTTAACACACCTATCCCTAGTAATGTCCGACAAGTACGCCAGTTCTTAGGCCTTTCGGGTTACTTTCGGCGTTATATCGAAGGTTACTCGACAAAAACCGCATGTATCTCGCGTCTCACAAAGAAAGACGTAAAATTTGAATGGGGACCTGATCAAGATCTAGTCCGACTAGATCTTATAAAACGGTTGACTAGCGAGCCCATACTTGCGATTTTTGACCCGAACCTTCCTACAGAGCTGCACACTGACGCCAGTAGTGCAGGATATGGTGCTGTACTTATGCAAGTACACGCGGACAGTGGTAAACGAGTGGTAGCCTATTTTAGTAAAGTCACTCAGGGGGCAGAGGCAAAATACCATTCGTATGAACTGGAAACGTTGGCGGTCGTCAAGGCACTGCAACACTTCCGTCATTATTTAATCGGGATAGCTTTCAAAATCGTGACCGATTGCAATGCTTTGAAGGCCACCGAACGTAAAAAAGATCTCCTTCCACGGGTTGCACGCTGGTGGATTTACCTGCAGGATTTCAATTTTGAGATTGAATATCGAAAGGGCGTGATGATGGGTCACGCGGATTATCTAAGCAGGAACCCGCCAGCGTTGCAAGTCAATAACATTGATAGACCATTGAATTGGGCACAAATGGCCCAGTCGGCTGATTCCGAGACTGTCGATCTCATCCAAAAACTGAGGGATGGTCTCTTGGACTCTAGTCGGTACGTGTGTCAGAACGATGTGCTCTATTGTCGGTACTCACCTGTTGGCGAGGAGTCGCGCTTACTATGTTATATCCCTAAAGGGCACCGGCTCAGTTTATTACGCGTTTTTCACGACGAGCACGAGCACATCGGGGCTGATAAAACTTATGACCTTATTTTAAAACATTTCTGGTTCCCTGGCCTGAAACAGTTTGTTAGAAAGTATACTTCCCATTGTCTAATTTGCATTTCCAAGAAGCGTGTTCCAAGAGCTCCTCTTCAGCCTATTACGTCATGGGAAAAATCTGACATTCCCTTCAGCACGGTTCATGTTGATGCATTAGGCCCTTTACCCGAGTCCAACGGATATAAATTTGTATTTGTTTTGGTCGATTCTTTTACCAAATTTAGTTTACTCTATCCTATGTATAGACAAGATGCAAGTGAATTGAAACGAGTTTTCAATAGCGCTTTATCTTTATTTGGGACACCCAAACAAATAGTTTGTGACCGTGGTCGCATGTTTGAGGCGTCAGCTTTTACCAGTTGGATAACTGAAATGGGTTGTGATATCCATTACATAACGCCCGAGATGCATCGTTCCAATGGGCAAGTCGAGCGTTACGTAAGAACCGTCCTTAATATGATTCGTGTCGAGAGTAGTAATAAAAAATTCACTTGGTCTGATAGTTTATGTAAAATTCAGTTAGTTTTAAATATTACAAAACAAAAAACCACTCAGTACTCCGCTTTGTACCTGTTAGTCGGTACTAACGCGACCACTCCTGTGATTCGTGCGCTGATCCGTGACGTCGCCGTCGAAAACTCCAGTCCAAATCGAGAAGCCATGAGGGAACTCAGCAGGAGCTCCGCTAAAGAATCTCTTGACAAAAATCAAGATAGCCAAGACGTCCGGGTAAATCGTCAAAGACACCCACCAAGAATTTTCCAGGTTAATGATCAGGTGTTCGTAATAAAGTATTCTCAGTCCGCTGGGAAGCTCGACTCTGGCATGAGGGGTCCATACCGCGTAACTAAAGTGTTACCAAGTGATCGTTACGAGCTGAAATTGTTAAGTGGAGCTAGAGGCAAGACAACTCAGGCCGCAGCTCAGTACATGGTACCCTGGAAAGGCGAATGGTGTCCTGAAAGTTGTGCTGCATATTTTGAAAGTAAGTTTCAACCGAAATGTTATTTTTATGTTCTAGTAGCTCGTGTATTCTGTATGCGTGCGTGTGAATGTGAGGCAGATGCTTGCCTTACTGTTCGGAACGTGTGGATGGTGCAGCTATGATGCAGCGTGCTCCCAAGGCTAGCGTCCTGGAGTGCCTGGTTTTGGAAGACGTGTACTGTGTATGCGCATCGGGTGTTGTCCCGGAAAACGTGTACTGTGTATGCGCATCGGGTGTTGTCCCGGAAGTCGTGTTCTCTGAACACGCATCAGGTGTTGTCCTGGCAGGCGCAGTCCTGGTTGACACGTTTTTAACGTGTGAACTTGTACAAGTTCAAGTATGAGTATGAGTGAGATTTGATGTATGAAGATGTATGCATATGTCTGAAAGCGAAGTGCTTTAATTTGTTGTGAAAGTGTATCTTTGTATGAGGGCCTTGTTTGCGTGATGAATGACAGAATAGGCAGAGCTGTATATCGCAACGTATAATTAACCACTTGTTTCTCATACAGATTGCAGTGACGATTACCCTGACGATGTTGGTGAGCCTTCAGGTCCTTCTGCTGGTCCTACTGGTGCTTCAAGTACGGACGGGACCGAATCAAACGAAAACGGCGGTCAAAATCTCGCCGTACCTGCCAGTGCTTCTGAAGAAGAAGTCCCAGGTGCAGCCGAGGACGGTGCACGATCAGGAGAGGCCGTATAAGCGAACTTATTGTTGGTAGTGGTGGTACCCCCACCGAGTCATATAAAAGCGAGCGCTCGACCGAGTGCAGGCCTTTTTGTTGCTGAGTCGTCGAACGGTAAGGTTGTCGGTACCTACGCTACTTTGCAGTAAGTTCGTTCCTTATTTTATTATAGTGGTTTTTCGTTTTATTTCGAGTGTTTCTTGTTTTGAATATTAACGGTTGTTTGTGATTGCTTGAATTTTGATGATTAATCGAACTATTGTTAAAATTAAGTCTATTTTGGAATAAATTAGTTTTAGGTTGTTTGAAATTGTTTTTTTTTATTTGTTTTTCTCTTCTGATTGCTAAAACAATATATAAAACTTTTATAATATTGAACTCTGTGTGTGTTAAAACATACTGAATTTTATTAATTTATTAACTTACCATAAAAACAATTAAATAAATAAAAACATTTACCAAAAAAAAACACTCAAATAAAAAATAACTTTATTTCGGAAGTCGGTGGCAAAAATACTACTTCCGAAATAAAGTTATTTTTTATTTGAGTGTTTTTTTTGGTAAATCTTTTTATTTATTTATGTTTTTTTATTTTTTTGGAAGTCGTTTTTTTTTGTAAAAAGTTTTTATTGTTATATATTTTTGTGGTGTATAATAAAGTATATATAAATAAATATATAAAAAATTTATGGAAACACCTCTGAAGCATGACCTACCAAACAAAAAAATGAATAATCAAAATCGATTCATAATTGGCGAAGCAATCGAGTAAAAACATAAAAAAAAAAAAACATACAGACAATTATTGAGAACCTCCTCCATTTCGAAGAACTCGGTTAAAAATTAAAAACATAATTTTCATTGAAATATTATTTAATGAATAAAATAGTAAATTGTGAACATTTCAGAGTCGGTTAACTAAATGTGAATTTAATAATTATAATTATTATGATGAACACTGCAAATAATAATAATTAGTACTTAGTACAATATTTTTGGCAGTGTATTTGAACGGACAAGGGCCCTTAACCCTCAGATATTCTCAAGATATTCTTTTATTTAAACATTTAATTGAACTCTATTTGGTGAAAGCGACTTCAATTAAATAAACTTTTGACAAAAACTCATTTATTCAGATTTGTTAGTCTGTAAGGAGGTTTTTTAGAAACGTTAAACTGGTTTTAATGATTTTTTCTTGGTATAAATTCATATTATTTTAATAAATGCATATTATATTTTAGAAAAAGCTGGAGAGTCATTAAGTCTCTTTTATCATAAGAAGTTTAAAGTTAAAGGTGTATCAAATTATAAAGATCTGTTACTTAAAAGATTGTTAAACATTAAAAATATTGATATTGAAGATCATTAAGATTGTTTAATATTTAAAAGTGTTTAGAGTCAACATTTTTTTGTTTTAATTTTTTGAACCACAATCTATCTCTATTTTTTTTTTTTGTTTAGTGGTAATAATCATTAATAATTTGATATCAATTATTATCATTATATACTCCTATATACATAGGTATGCCTGTACAGCTACTAATTATATTTTTTTTATTAATTAGACCGTTTATTCCACATCATTAATCAACAAATTAAGTTAAGAAAACGTACAGGCCACTAACTTTGCCATATTAAACTCCGGTTAACGAGCTTCAAACTTAACGTTAAAGTTAGATGTCGGAGTTCTCGTATTTTCGATGTTTCGGTAAACTGATAATAATAATACAAGACGTTGTCTGGTTACAATTTTACTTGTTTTACGGAATGGCTACATTTATTTCTTTAATACTTTCTTCAAGCACAGATTAATGTACCATAATCATAAAGATAATAATTTCCCAGTTTCTGTAATTGTTGCTCACATTTTTAAATTCATTTTGTTGCACTTACATTGGAGTACGATGTAAATGACTATTTACGACATTATTTTGCTGGGGTTACGCACACAAAAGAATCTATATAAAAAACAAATAATAAAATAAAAAACCTATTTAAACCAAATGACGTGATTGCTATTACAACTGTAACAAATCTTTTTTTTTTTTTTTAAACGTTGCCCCATACTAGTAATTTTTTCCTGTATCGTGGGTGCGTTTACAAACATAGAAACTCACATACACTAACACCCAGACCCGGAACAACTACTTGCAGATCATACAAATATCTGTTCCGTGCGGGGATCGAACCCGCGACACGTTGCGCAGCCGTCCATTGCTCAGCCACTTCGCCAACCGTGTCGTCATTATCATCAAATTAAATTGAACACAATTTTACTTTAAACGATCACCTAGAACACGAGGCTGTGGTTTAAAAACTGGCAAGATCGACTGAAATAATCGCAATGAGAAAGCGTTTTATTGCGGCTTTTACCATAATTTATAGAATGTGCTCCGGAAGATTTATGTAGTACTAGCTGCGCCCCGCGGTTTCACCCGCGTAAGTCTCGATCCCGCGGGAATATCGGGATAAAATCTATCCAATGTGTTAATCCAGGTTATAAACTATCTGTTTCCCAAATTTCATCCAAATCCATTCAGCAGTTTTTACGTGAAAGAGTAACAAACATCCTTCCATCCATACTAGCAAACTTTCGCGTTTATAATATTAGTTAGATTTAGTATAGAACACAATTTTTTTTTTTTTTAGTTTGTGAAATCATCAAATGACTTCTCCCGCTCTGGGCGGAGCAGAAGGGCGTGTCAGACTTTTACTGACTAAAACCCACCCGTATTCCTTGAGTTGCCTGTTGCCAAGGTCCCGGTATCCCTTTCGGACTTTCCCGCAGTGTATATTATATTAAACATACTAAATAAAGAAGAAATCTCAATATTTTGTATAGTCGTAAAAACTTTGTGAACCGGGGGTGAGTCGCTAGTTGACAATATATTAAAGAGGACGTGTCCTATGCTGCCAGTCGGTGTACCACGCAATTCACGACCCGGTAGTGGCAGTGCTACTCTAGGCACGTTCGGTGGTAATGTCCACTATAGATTTGATATTCTCAGCCGTATTGTGTGAGAGATTTCCTGTTGTGTACTGATTCAATTCACGATAGGATATAACATGCAAATATGCCTTGTTTTTGATTGGAAGATTTATGTACAGTGAAATTCAAGAACGATTTTCTTATAATCTTTTGATTGAAATTATTAGGTTTTGTGTTTATAGCATCTTCACGTTATTACTTTTGTGAACTGTAAATGCATGTAGCATTTTAAATCATTTTTTTTTTGTGTGTTTTTATAATAAAGTTCTCAATATTTTACCGTCGCGTGGGAATGCAAAGGTATACAATTAAAAATTAAAAAAATCAAAAATATTTCAACAATCGCATTGTACGAGAAAATCGCTTTTGAATTTTGTCCATGAGTGTAGTGTTATTTTTTTACCCGACTATATCGAAGCAAAAATAAGTGTTAAGTATGGGGGCGAGCCTATTTCCATTAACTGGGCACAAAACCAGACCCGGGGCTGCTACTGAGAAATCCCAGGTGAAAATTCCCAATAACAATTTGACCGACCTGGGAATTCAACCCAGGACCTATTGGTCAGTAGTAGCGCTTTGCTACCGAGAAATCCCAGGTGAAAATTCCCAATAACAATTTGACCGACCTGGGAATTGAACCCAGGACCTCTTGGTCAGTAGTAGCGTTTTGCTACCACTAGACCAAGTTCTTAGTACTTTATTACAATCTAGCCTTGTCACAAATATTATAGTTAAACACATTGAACAATTCTATTTTTATCGACGATCACTAAAATCACTACCATCTTCCACCTTCGGCCTGATCATCACCTACACATCAGGTGAGGCCAAGAGCTTCACCGTTGTGGATAAAAAATATAAAAAAGCATCATAAAATACATCTGATATTTTAGTTTTTTCCCAAATAAATGATCACTCACACAGTTCAAGCACCATCTGCTTTTGAAATTCTAATTTACTATCTCAAGTTGTAAAAATAATATTGAAAGTAAAAAGTGCAATAAACTCGGCGAGTCTCATCTAAAATGTATGAACAATAAGCATCTATGTAATTGGATGCAGCAAAAGTACCAAAGAACTAATTATTTCTACTGAGCATCTAATAAACACTAATGGTGTTTTAATTTCTGTTTTTATGGACTTAATTAATGCATTTGGTTGGCTTATTGGTCGATTCGCAGGAATATACTCGCCCGAAACGGGTGAATAGTCGCTTTATATTATTTTTTCTATAGGCGTTTCGCACGAACTTAATGTATTTGTGGGCAAAATAATCGACAACTCCAGAAATACGTATTAGGCAATTAGGACCCTAACTCTAGTTCGTTCAGAGGAATTTAAAAAAGGAACTTTGCTTTTATAATATTGCAAAAACTCATTAATTCACAATCTTTTTCCTTTGTCCAAAAAATCAAAAGCATTCATTCCGTTCTCATAATTCCCTTTAAAAATAAATCTTTTGAGGTATCTTTTCAAATATTTGCAGAGTCTAATTAATCTTGAACTTGTCTTAATAAAGTGTCTTGAGTGTAAAAATAAGGGTGCGTCTCTAGTGAAGGCGCGATCGAGGGGTTGCGTGGACCCACTTGATTTGTCTCTAAAAGTGGTGAAGTGCCCACGTACGGACGTAAAATTATCGCGTACTGGATTTTAAACTCTCGGTGCTAAGAAGAGCGTTGAAAATCCAATGCGCGAAAAAAATCGCCGCGAGAAAAAATCGCCGTTCGAATTTGGGCTTAAGGTTTCCTCATTATTTGAAGAGGTCTTCTGATGATTATCTGATCTCCTGGGCTTTTTCAATGTCAGATTTAGTTGAGGACGGGGGTAAAATTATTTGGCATGTATCTAATCGGACCTCAAATAATTGCACATTTTGCTATCCTAAAAGTATTATTCAACACTAATTTAATTGTTGCGCCTCTTTTTGTGAACCTCCAATAATTCCTAGTACCTGCTCAACCGAGCTCTGCTCGGTTAAAAAATACGGAGAAAACGATTTTTCCCAGATAATTATGAGGCCTAGCTAGATCGCTTTTTCACCGCAATATTATCCCCTTTTTTATCCAATTTTTTCCCCTATATTGCAACTTGTTCTACAAATATTTCCTAAAAATATTTAATAGCCAAGAAAGTGCTACCATTTTGGATGTAGCGCGGATGGTCACAGTTCTAACCTAACCAAAACATTTTGGCCGTGCTCTACCCTAGCTTAGTTACTGCGACCAATACGGCTCGCGCGTGATTAGTTGTTCTAACCTAACCTAACCCGTTTGGTCGGGGTTAGTTACTGTGAGAATAGGCAAGAAAATAAAGAGAATTAGAAGGTGAATCTTATTTTTCAAATAAGATGATCAGTTAATTATCTCCCAAGTTATTTGGCCAATTTACTGTGTGTGAGAAGTAAATTATGACTGCCATAGTTGCCGACTCTATTTTCTCTATTTCTGTGATTTGAGATTTAATCATCGCAATCCGCTTTTTCTAAAGTCTCACCCGAAGCATACAAATGTCGTCTAATTAGTTATTTCGATCTCATTTTTTATTTTGTTCAGTAACAGGGGGCCGACTATAACCGCTTACAGCAGTATTATTTTAATCTTACATCGTGGGGGAATGAGATGGAGCTATACGTCCTGTAGAGGTTCATCTCTTTCCTACACTGAAGTAATATTAAAATAATACTGTAAGCGGTGGTGGTAGGTCCCCAGGTAGGAACATGAAAAGTATTTATGTATGAAGGTTATTATTTTCTTCTTTTTATTGAATTTAGACGTGACTATGCTGCGAACCGGCAGGCGACGCCCTAGAAGGACTACCTATATTATCAATCTGCCTAGCCTTTTCCCAACTATGTTGGGGTCGGCTTCTAGTCTTACTGGATACAGCTGAATACCAGTATTTTACCTAGAGAGACTGCCTATCTGATCTCCACAACCCAGTAACTGGGTAATACGATACCCCTTGGTAAGACTGGTTGTCAGACTTTCGGGCTTCTGACGACCCGTAATGACTGTCAAAGATCCACGAATGACAGCCGGGATCAACGGCTTAACGTGCTTTCCGAGGCACGGAGGAGTCTCGGTATGTAAAGATGGTCACCCATACACGGACCAACCCGGGCAAGCATAGCTTAACCTGATGGATCGACCCGTGCGGCTGTTATATCTTAGCCACGAGCTCATCCTAGAAGGACTATATTATACTGAACTTATTGAAGATGTTCTTCAGAAAGTTCTGGTGCATAGTACTCGCAACCAGCGTTCATAGATGTATGAACGTAAACGACGCAGAAGGAGTATATAAGGATCGTAGCAGGTCGCTTTCTGTAGTTTCTGCCTACCCCCATGGGAAGAAGGCGTGAGTTTATGTATGTGTATATTTATAATAGTATATTATTCAAAGGAGGTTTTTGTAGAGATTTAAAGGAGATCATTCACCGTCCATACATTTTTGGGCTATATTTGTGAAAGTGCCAAACAAAAAAAAAAGCTATATTCCGAAAGAGTCCGTTATTATCTTATTTTTTTATTACTACAAGCTATTAATTATTTTAACTAAAACATACTGAAAACAGTATTTTTCAAAATCGTATAACAGCGCAGGATATTGCCCTACAGATTTGGCCCAATAGTGAAAAGTGAAGATAATAACATGTTCTAACGGAATATATCAATTTTTTTGTTTGGCAACTTTAATAACGATGCCTTAGTTCACAAGTGTACTAACTACAAAAATTTCAATTTTCACTTTTTTAGTGCCAAATACACTAAATGTCATGCTCTTTCGTTTGCGCGTATCGAAATGCCGTTAATCCGTCTCTTTCTACTAAAAACGTAGGTGACAGTTGTATTAAATAAGTTCCATGAATGCTCTACTATACTAATGACTTTTACTTTTGTAAATGCAAACAAGACATAATTTAACTGATTTTAAATTTCTCAACTGCAAAATATGTCAAAACACAAACCTACTAAATACATTCGCAATATCGGCTCATACTATTTAACAGTGCTTTATTAGTGTATTATGTGTTGGTAGTACAAAAAAATCAAGAAAGTTTCATGTACAATTGTGGTAAGTACTTATACTTTAACGGGTTTGGAATTTTTTAAAGTGCATAATTGTATTAAATGGGGGGCGCATGTTTATTTCGCAATTTTTTTAAATGTAATGTTATACTAATATTACAATATTGAGATATGATGGAGTTAAAGGACTAGTCTTATGAATAGATGCATAATTGTTATATTATTTCACTTTGTTTTCGTACTGTTCACGTCTAAACTTTAAAAAACTTTAAAACGCTCTCCTCAAAATTGACTTTTTTGTAGTTGGCGCAATTGTGAACTAAGGCATCGATAATTTAGCCCAAAATGAATGATCTCCTTTGACTAAACCGCCTGGCCACGGGCCATTCCGCTGCAGCGAATTTTCGCGCCGTGCGAACAACGAAGTGAATGGTTCGCGATGTGACGAATTGCTTGGCCAGACGTGTCGCGACAACACGAATCTTCGCGTTATCACGATAGTGTAGCTATAGAAATTTTCGCGTGAATGGTTCGCGATGTGACGAATTGCTTGGCCACACGTGTCGCGACAACGCGAATCTTCGCGTTATCGCGATAGTGTAGCCGTTGCAGGAGACCAAGTCCTATGTAAACTTGTGTTGCCAAATGGGTTTATCTATAAAATACAAATGGTATTGCTTAGGACCATTAAACCGAAACTTCTAAAGGTTCATTACTGAAACGTTGAATAGTTTGTGGTCTACGATAGAGAAATGCGTAAACTTTAGTACAGTCTAGTTTGTATTACGTAATGGTTAATTAAACACTAGCAATTAGGAACTGAATTAGTGCTAAGATTAATTAATCATTTTTACTTGAAATTAGAGAGCAGTGGTGGCCCAGTGGTAACGGCCACGACTTACGAGTTGTAGGTCGTAGGTTCGAACCCTGACAGGCGCTTTAATTTGTGAAAATTATTTCATCGCCACTGCTCTCAAACGGTGAAGGAATCACATCGTGAGGAAACCGGCATGTCCTAGAAACAAAAATTCGAAGACATGTGACATCTACCAACCCGCACTGGGCCCGCGTGGTGGATTACGGCCCGCTTCCACTCACAGAAAGGAGGCCTGTGTCCCAGCAGAGGGAACATTATAGGCTGATTATGCTACTTGAAAGTTTTCGCTGTTGAAGGTTTAATGTCACCAATGGAAAATTAGAGACGTGTCAATGCCAAGCTTATACTTATATTAAGTACTTTTCTAATTGATGATTTCAGACCATGAAATTTTTTTATCGTCTGTCATTGATGTACAAGTTTAACTAACAAAGTATAATGTTTAATAGGTATGTGCAATTAAGAATAAATCTTGATATTCCTCTCTTCACAAAGGTTTTTAATGACCGACCAACAATTGTTTACACTGTTAAAATTATCAAATAATTTTTAACAAAAAAAAAAACAAAGATTTTTTTAAAGAATTACGTCCGATATTGAGATTTAAAAAAATATCATCTAAAGCAAATCAGCCTTAAATATACAACAACAAAAAAAAAAAGATACCGAGAATACAGGTTCACATAGGTTTAAATATAGAGAAACAAGAATAATTCAAACAAAATGCAAAAAATATGATCAGTTTTGCGATGCTAGATACGATGATTTTATACGATGTAGGATACCTTGCCGAAAGACGTCCACTGCTGGACATAGGCGTCCCCCAAGCACCGCAACTTCGACCGGTTCTGTGCTTCTCGCATCCATCGGATTCTTGCGGCCTTCACCAGGTCATCGGGCCTTCCAACGCTACGTCTTCCGGGACGCGGACGCCACCAGAATACCCTGTGTAACAGATTACCAATTGAAAACTTTGCTTTCCTGGTTTAAACCACTTCGTGCTTAAAAACTAGATCTGTTGTTCAATTTAATTCTCCAGTTCCTTCAACTAACTATTGCAAAACAATACTTTATTTAATTAAACTTCTTAGATTCTTCTTCTCCATTGTTGTACAATTTCTAATTAACTTCGTTTAACTTTGTTTTTTTTTTAATGGAAGCCTGGCAGGTTCTGTTTTAGTAAAGACTTTTATTCGCATGATCTATTTTTTGTGAAGTGTGTCGTAATTTTTTTAACAGAGGATTTTCAGATTTGGTTTTTGATTAAAGTGAGGTTATTTTAGAACCTTTTGGTTTCTAAAACTGAAATGGTGGGATAATAGAATAGATTGTTAGGAGAATGATAGGATAATAACGTAGCAACTCAGGTGGGAAATTTTCAGCAGATGGGACGAATGAATTGGGTAGATAGCTCTGTGTACCCTGTGTTAGGTTTTACCATGCAACCTTCCCGAATATTTTGTAAGTTGATGGCATGTATAATGAGATAAAGATTAGGAAAAGAACAGGGATTCAGCTTGGAGAGTTGACAGAGCGTGTCATGATCCATACTAATATTATAAATTCGAAAGTAACTCTGTTTGTCTCTCTGTATGTTACCTTTTCACGCCGCAACTGAACGTATTTCGACAAAATTTGGAAATGAGATAGATGGTTTCCTGGGGAAGGACATAGTCTTGAAAGCTTAAACTTTTTACCGACATACAACGAGGGCGAAGCCGCGGGCGGAAGCTAGTATAAAATGAGTAGATTGATTTGATTGAATAAAAAGAGATTAATACTTAGTACGCCTTTCATTCAACCCGGTAATGTAAGCTCCCCGAAACCGCAGAAACACATGTTTCTGTAGCTTTAACAATGAAATTCTAGCTTTTTACGCATATCTATACAACTTGCCGCTACAATGGCGACATTAATTTAACACACGGGTAAGGCTTACTGGCCAGTAATCATAAAAAATATAATAAGATAAAAAATCGCTCGCCGACATAGGAGTCCCTCTTTCCTTCAATTCGCCTACTCTTGCACATTATTCGTTTAAATTTCGTGACCCCGGCAAATGACCTCCGCGCTACAGTTCTAAGTGCAGGTTGCTCCAAGATACTAATTTTGAAAATTTTAAATAAATCAATAAGAATAACGTGTAACTAGTGCGTCATCAAGGCTTCATTGGTTTATGAAAATAAATTAATTATATCTTCATAAAACGAAAATGCGGAACCGTATATGTGTGTTAAATTAATGTCACCCTTATTGCTGCACGCGGTATACATAGAACTGTCTTCTAAGCATATTGACCAAAGTTCAGACATGTAACTTAGGCCAAACCACACGTTATCCGCATTATAGTTGCTAATTGTATTAGCAGTCCCGCAAACTTGTTGACATTCCTACGTACACAAGCTTGGGATATCTGCTACGGAGAGTATGTACCTATCGACCGGTGCGGTATCAAATACGTACATGGTTAATTAAACGAAGATTTTGTGCAAAATTGCTTGGTAGACTTTGAGTGTCACCACAATTTTGTAGCAAGCATTTTTGGATAAAGATGTTGAATTCCAATTTGTGGTCAACTAAATTGATTTGATAATAGCTATCCTAACTATAATTATAATATATTATAATTAATCTACACTAATATTATAAAGAGGAAAGATTTGTATTTTTGTGTGTATGTTTGTAATGAATAAACTCAAAAACTACTGCGCCGATTTCAAAAATTCTTTCACCCCTAGTAAGCTACATTCACCCTGAGTAACATAGGCTATATTTATTGCTAAAAAGTAGGGATCCTTACTAAAACTCCAATAAAGTAACCCAAGGTGTAAAAAAATTACCTTAAATATTCTTTAAATCGCGTGCGGTGCGAAAACTATTGATGATAGAATAAAAGAATGTACTACGACTTTGCAGAACACATCATTATTTACAAAAAGTGTCGCGACAGCATATGTCTAGCTATTATAGTTATGCCACAATAAGTGAATTTTATTTTGAAAATTTAATTGAAATGACGCCGCTAGAAAAGGCTCTTTATTTGTATTGGTATTAATCCTTATCAAAATAAATTACTTCATTATTAAGACTGCTTCAATACCTTCATAAAACTTGAATTATTCAATTCAGACATTCTATTCGAAAGATATCACGAGTTTAAAAATGTAAGTATAGCTCCAAAAAATACCGGCTCATACATTCAGTATAGAATGGCTTTTTTCTTGATGATATCTCGGTAGATAGGTAGGCAGGGTAGGTAGGTAGGTAGGGTAGGTAGGTAGATAGGGTAGGTAGGTAGGTAGATAGGTAAGGCAGGGTAGGTAGGTAGGTAGGGTTGAGTGGTAGGGTAAGTAGGTAGGGTAGGGCAGCTAGTATTAAATATATTAAGTAAATATAATTAATATTAAATATATTTAATATTAATTTAATTTAATGTTTTAATATCCTAACTAATATTGTAATATTGTAGGTAGGTAGGTAGGTAGGTAGGGTTGAGTGGTAGGGTAAGTAGGTAGGGTAGGGCAGCTAGTATTAAATATATTAAGTAAATATAATTAATATTAAATATTAGTTATATTTACTTAATATACCTACTTACCCTACCACTCAACCCTACCTACCTACCTACCTACCCTGCCTTACCTACCTACCTACCTACCCTATCTACCTACCTACCCTACCTACCTACCTACCCTACCTACCTATCTACCGAGATATCATCATGAAAAAAGAAAATATTAAATATATTTAATATTAATTTAATTTAATGTTTCAATATCCTAACTAATATTGTAAATGTGAAAGTGAGTTTGTTTGTTTGTTACGCTTTATACATTGCCAGCCACAAACATCAAACGTGTAGCATGATGAACGTGTTGAGTTTAACATTAACTAAAAAAAGGAGTTTGTGCTTGCATATTATCCCTATTCTTCATTAGGTTAAGGGACGTTTAAACGAAGTTAAGGGACGGTTAAACGTCAAAAAATAAATTAAACAGGTGCTAATCATTACTTAACTTAGAGCAGCGTTTGTGAATAAGTAAGTATAATTATGTACAGAAAGTGGAAAAATTAAAGTAAGAAGTCAAATAGAAGGTTTTGGGTTCATCCAACCGCAGTGGCGGCGCAGCAGCGGGCTGGCAACGCTGCTTATATACAGGGTTATTGGTAAAACACCAACTACCTCTTAGGGAGTCATTGTACTCATAATTATGAACAACTTTTTCTATGGGAACAATATGAAATCGCGAAAAAACAACAGCTGTTCCGTATATTTTGACGCGTTATGTGAACATAAATGTACCGAACAGCATTTTTTTGCGATTTCTTATTTGTGCCCATAGTAAAAGTTGTTCATAATGATGAGTACAATGACTCCTTAAGAGGTTGTTGGTGTTTTGCCAATAACCCTGTATAGTTTAGAGGTGCGGCGGCGGGCGGCGCCTTGGCGGCGGCGCGGCTACGGCGTCGTTGCCCTGAGCACTCCAAAACTGCTAGACGACAGAATTTAAAACAAAACATGTGTGTATATTATCTTACAGACGGGAACACCCAAATACTCCGAAATATTTTATTCCGAATTTTGATGTTCCGATTTTCAAAAGTCCGAATTTCATAATACTTAAGAATTATAATGTTTATTATTAAAAATCACGAAATTTATTTTACCGAAAGTCGTAAATGCGATTTGTTTATTTTCCGATTTTCTTACGTTCGAAGAACCAAATGCTCGATGGGTTTTCGGTCCGAAAAACGCCATTCCAATTTTCAATACTTCGAATAAACTGAAAACGGAATATTATTTGGTCACAAATATATAGCCGGTTACTTGGAAGCATTTTCAATATTAAAGTAATATGTGTCATAAAATAATATGTTGTGCTACAAAATTTAGTGACAGAAACGAATTGCTGCAAAACCGACTTCACGAAGTCTTGTCTGCCCTACCCCTAGAGTGTAATTGAAGCCCGCGTAGGCGCGGAGGGTGGGGCGGCCCGCGAGCTGAGGAGCAGGTGGTTTGAAGGCCCGCCGCCGCGGCTGAGGAGCCGAAGCTGCGGTGGTGAGCGTTAAAACCATCTGCGACGATAAGCTCGCGTGGGGCCGCCCAAACCCCGCAGCGCCGGAGCTGTGATCTGTCACAGCTCCGGCAACAAACAAAAAAACAAACAATCAAGCAACATGCAACAAGCATTGTTTCTGAACAATGCTTGTTGCATGTTGCTTGCTTGTTTGCACGCTACATATTTGCTTGCATGCTGCATGCCTGTTTGCACGCTGCATGCCTGCTAGCATGCTGCATGCTTGAAGCAAGGATCCTTGTTTGCATGCCCCCTCTATTTTTGCAGATCCCCTTTATTGTTGGTGAATCCTTTGGGTTAGGTAAGGTTCAGTGGCGTGCCTAGGGGTCAAAATCAGGGCAAACAGACGATTATTACGATAAAAAAAAATTGCCAAGTGAGCGATTTACGGATTTTCTATGTTGTTCATGGTAACACTATTATTATATAGGTAGTGTTATTTATTTTATTTTATTGATAGGCTTAATTTTGAAGGCAAGCCGGGCTTTTGGGCTTCTATGGAAGGAACGCCACTGGTAAGGTTAGCTGTGATTATTAACGCCAGATCCCCTCTATTGTTGTAGAAACATATGTGGGTTAGGTTTGGTTAGAACTGTGACCAGCAAAAGAAGATATTTTATTCAAAAGAAAAATATTTTAAATTCAAAAGTAAACAATCATAGTTTTAAATGAGTACCGATTCACTGCATTTTATTTCGGAATTCTAATTAATCGGTACTTTAATATTCGGAATTCGTATTTTCTATGTTTCGAATTATCATTAAGACGGAGTTTTTGTTATTCGATCTATTGAAACTCGGTATTTTGAGAATAGTAATTATAAACGTTAGGAATATTGAAATGTTGGAGTTATAAAAATAGGATGAATGATAAATCGGAGTTGTTATATTAGGAATTTTGAACCATTCGGAATTATGAAATTCGGTATTTTGAAATTCGTATTTGTGACTGAAGGAATAAAGTTTTTCGTATTTATGTAGTTACAGACATATGTACCCCTTACAGACATAACTATGCATAATTACATAGAGCCAAAATGATCGTAGGCGTCCCTAACAATAACAGATACCCCGTACATTCCGAGTAATTCCGACGTATGTTAATATTATGAGAGCATTAGGGTCGACGCCACAGCTATGTAGAGTCCCAATCAAATTACCAACCTCGTTCGCACTGCGATGGGAATTGGAGTACTATCGATTGGGAATTGATACCTAATAAGTTAGCTTCGTAATCGGGTGAGAGCGAGCAGCAAACCTGGTATTTAAGTTGACATCATTTGGGAGACAGGTGTCCTCTATGACCTGCCAGGGTTGCGGGAAAGTCCGAAAGAGATACCGGGACCTTGGCAACAGGCAACTGAAGGAACACGGGTGGATTTTAGTCAGTAAAAGTGTGACACGGCCTTCCGCGCCGCCCAGAGCGGGAGAAGTCATTGGATGATTACTAAACCTCAAAAAAAAAAAAGGTGTCCTCTATGAGAGGTTGGCCATAATCTACCACGCATGCTGGATGTTTTTTTTCATCATAAACTCAGAAGCAGGCCGAAGTCTGGACATGTGCCCGTTTGACGGCAATAGGCTCACCAAAACTTACATGGGATTTACACATAGGTGGCGAAGGACAAACATACATAAATTCACGCCTTCTTCCCATGGGTGTAGGCAGAAACAACAGAACGCCACCTGCTACGATCCTTACATACACCTTTTGCCTCGTTTACATTCATACATTACTGGCGAAATGTGGGTGTAAAGATATGCCTAACTCAGCGGTTCTCAAACTTTTTTGGCGACGGAATCCTTTTCTAAAACGAAATATTTGACGGAACCCTAGAATAATCAAAACCCGTTATATGTATATTCTTCATTAATAATCATAATACCTGGCATTAACAGACAAACTTATTATTTTTAAAGCTTCCTCAAGAACTCATTTTAGATTTGGCGGCATTTGCTTGATCGTTGTTTTTTCAGATGTTGCAAAACTTGTTTCACAGGGTCCAAGATTCATTTTTTTTTGACGTAGAATCAGTATCGCGTATAAAAAGTAAAGCGCCTAGTTGTAGTTCCATTGTATCCTGCATAGACACGTGATTAAGAAAATGTCGCCAAATCTAAAATTAGTTCTTGAGGAAACTGGGCTCCTCAAAGCCTCCGCGGAGCACACTTTGAGTAACACTGGCCTAACTCTCTACTGTGAGAGGAATTTATGAAAGTGAGGTTTACTGTTTTCATGTTCTTATTTTGTATATTTTAATATGTGTTATAATTGTCTGTTTTCTTTTTATAATTTTAGTTACTGTAATTGGTTGTAAACCGTTGTAATTAAATAAATAAATAAATAAACTCTTCGGGAAGCAGACGTGATGTTATGTAATACAGCAAAATGCTGCTTAGGACTAAATAGTGTTTAGCATTAATGAAGATATTCATATTCATATTCATTTATTTTGCATTCCATATTGTAAAAAGATGTTACAAGGGGCTTAAAGTTAGGTACATAAATATGGACCCTGTAAGGGCACAGCAAAGTTGGAGACTGGGAGAGGGCTTTAATTTTACTAATTAGTTGGTATACAAAAGCAACAATATTCAAAAAATAAATTAAAAAGTAATAATAATAAAATATTTAGTGAACCATATTAATTTAAAATTTGTCATTTAGGTATTCATTAATAGTATAATAGCATTTATATAATAAAAATTGTTGTAATTTATTTAAGAATGAATTAAATTTTTGTTCATTTTTAATTATTTCAGGTAATTTATTATAAACTTTCATTGACAAGATAAAACTATACAAACGTAATTTCTTAATGTAACTGGATAACTGCAAGTAACCAAGTAATACGACTATACCAAATTACGAGATACTCGATTTAATAGTCCCAAAGTTCCTATTCCGAGCAAAGTCGAGGTCGACGAGTGATAAATGGTGTCCGAATCGATTCCCGATTATATTGAAATCCGCTTAATTTGACTCGAATCCTTTAGGAATATAAAGTAGGTAGGATTGGCACATTATCGCCCTGAGATGTGTCGAGAATAACCTTTAAATACGATTCTATTTTTAGACTTCATTGTCTGGTTTTAGTACATAATAATAGGCGTAAAGGTTAGTGATGAATTTATTAGTGAAAATTGTATTATGCCGAATGCAATTTATTTTCTGTCGGAGGAACTCGTGGTTAAGTAATAACAGCCGCACGTTACGCTTGCCGGGGTTTGTTCGTAGATGGGGGACCATCTTTACATACTGAGATTCCTCCGTGCCTTGGAGCCGTTGGTCCCGGCTGTCACTCGTGGATCTTTGTACACAGAGGCATAAAGTACGCCCATTAAAAAAATCATTGTTTTATTATTTCTCTGGCTTTGTGATCCGAAAGACATCCTTCATGACTGCAGATATAGAAATCCTTTTTATTTACTTGTTTTTGAACTCTGAAACAGCTTGGCCTATTAAATAATCTACTGAAACAAAACAACAGAAGAGTTATGACCACCCCAGGCGTTTCTTTATCTTTGCCTTTTTTGGCACAGCTGTCGTTAATCCACTGGATACAGTCCTTCGATCCCCTACGTGACCTAAGTTCGTAAGCAACCTAAGGAGAGGCAATGAAAATGGCGACGAGGGTCTAAATTATACTTTCCTGAGAAATATCGACACTAATTGAATCGGAATTTATCGACTCTCCAGCTAATACGACTATTTATAAAGTCACAGCTTTTTAGAACGGATTTTTTGTCCCAAAGATTGATGAACAGTTTTGTATGGAACCTGAACTTTTTCATTTTACATTGGTAGGTACAGTTGGCACAAAAATGTACCTCTTTGATTAGTAGTGTATAACATATTTAACTGCAGATAAAGTGAGTATTGGAAAGGAAGGAATAGATTACTTAAAATTATTACTTGTAACACAGAAAATCGTACTTTTACGGTACTTCAGTCTTACCATATATCCATCATGCCATCTTCATTCTTCCATTATACCCATTATACCTGCACACTATACTCGCATTACACTACACCATTTTTTTATTATTATACTGTCTGTACTTTTTTTTTTGTGAATTAATTGAAACATGTCTGATTTCTTTTTTCCCTTCATCAATATTATAATTTGTCTAGAGTTTGAAAATTAACCATTGTAATGGTAATTAAATTAAATTCGGGGTGAGAGTCCTTTGATCCATCACCCAGGGAATCCTATACTCCATTTGAAATAAGATTAGACATTTAAACAAACCTTTTTACAGTCCGTTCAACCGATTTTGACTTCTATACCGAAATCATAAGGATGGCATTAAAAGCAAAAAAGATTACACAATACCAAGTCTTTACTGCAGCTGCCATTTGTCATGCCACCAACGCAATATAAGTCAAAATCGGTTGAACGGATTGTAAAAAAGGCTTATTTAAATGTCTAATCTTATTTCAAATGGAGTATAGTATGGATGCACGTTTCTCACAAAGGATCATATTTTATGCATTTTGGTCAAAACGCTATAGTTCTTGTCTTTAAGTTTATAAAATTATATGAACCTTTGTGAAGAGAGAAAATATAGATTATTAGGTACTATTACTACTTCGCAACGTTTTTGCGATACCTTCATAAAACGAGAAGTTAGTCCTAAGCTGTTTTAGGAAAAAAGCCTCTCCCGAACAGGCGCGTTTTTATCGCGCGATAATAACGCAAGCGTTCTTGCGATTTCTGTTTTTAGTACATTTTGAATTAAGACCGCCACGAAGTTACACACGGCTGCGATAATAAGGACGCAACAGAAGTCGGACGCTTGCGTTCCGCCGTCTTGCAATATTCCGATATGTGTTCTTAGAACATTTTGTATTACGACGCATGCGATCTTACAAAAACATTTTTTTTTTTTTGAGGTTTGGTAATCATCAAATAACTTTTCCGCTCTGGGCGGAGCGGAAGGGCGTGTCAGACTTTTACTGACTAAAACCCACCCGTGTTCCTTCAGTTGCCTGTTGCCTGTTGCCAAGGTCCCGGTATCCCTTTCGGACATTCCCGCAACCCAGGCAGGCATTGGTCCTAGCAGACCCCGCCAATTGTGTTGACATCTCTTTGAGGCGCGCGTGGAACACGACGCACCATCGATTCGGGCCTGGTCCTTATCGGACGGCGAGCTACCCATCACCTGTGTTAATAACGTTAGTACTGTGTAAAGCGGGCGGGGCCTGTAGTGTGCTAGACGCAGACTTTAGAAACGCAGTTGGTGTAAGGAATCGGGACGCATTATCGCAATAACGCCTGCGGGACTTGCGCGTTTTTATCAACCGATAAAAACGCGCCTGTGGGAGAGAGCCTTTATGTTGCTGTGTTTTTGTATAATTAAGAGGATAATACTTTTTGCTTGTTGGCTCCAACGCTACAAGTCTCACAAAAAACAACCCGAGAACTCACTTAAAGTTAGTCTTGTAAGTTGGTCTAAGCATGCAAATGTACAAGAGGTTTATGACAAAAGGTATGCCCGGACCAAAGAGAAATATCACTGGCCCGGAACAACAGTCACTCAACATCGAAGCGGTGTGCCTGAAATAATAACTAGGTTTAGCCCTATTTATGTACGTTTTCAATTTTGCTTATGGCGAATATTATATTATTCTGTACGTGATGCGGTTCGGGACAAAATACGGGTGTATTGTTGGGGTTAACTTTTTCTACTTGGTAGTCGATTTTCAGAGTGTGTATTGCGGATAATATTAAAATACAATATCGTTTTTTGACGTACGACATAGTTATGTTATGAGAATCTAGAGTTGTGTATTGCTTTTTCCGTATGATATGAGAATATAGAGTTGTGCATTGGTTTTTCCGTATGTTATGAGAATATAGAGTTGTGTATTATTTTTTCCGTATAATCAGCCTATAATGTTCCCACTGTTGGGACATAGGCCTCCTCTCTGTGAGAGGGAGCGAGCCGTAATCCAACCACGCGGGCCCAGTGCGGGTTGGGAGACGTCACATGTCTTCGAATTTTTGGTTCTAGGACATGCCGGTTTCCTCACAGTGTTTTCCTTCGGCGATTAAATAATTTACACAAAGTAAAGCGCCTGTCGGGGTTCGAACCTACAACCTACAACTCGTCAGTCGTGGCCGTTACCACTGGGCCACCACTGCTCCCGTTTTTTTTTCCGTATGATATGAGAAAATAGAGTTGTGTATTGCTTTTTCCGTATGATACGAGAATATAGAGTTGTGTATTGTTTTTTCCGTATGATATGAGAATATAGAGTTATGCATTTTTTTTTCTTATGTTATGAGAATATAGAGTGTTGTATTGCTTTTTTAAGTAATTGGGGCAGTTTATTTTTTCAGACTAGAATATTATTTCCTGTTATTTCAGTTTGGGACGTATATTACCACAGAATATGAAGTCACCTCGGTGGCTTCTGCTAGAGGTAGCGTTGTCAAAACTTTCCATAAAAACAATCATCCTTGCACAGAGCTAGGATTCGCGCTTTTACAGGGCCAAATTAAATTAGCTAGCGAAACTTCGGAGAAGAAACCCATTACGGTTTCTATATTGATTAACTCGAGTCTAGTTTACTTATTTTGCTTATGACGAATATTATTTGTATGTATATGATGCGGTTTATTTTGATGCATGCCTTATTATTCGGGCCTTGGAATGGTGAAGTCATCAATCAAGGGATTCCGCTATTGTCTCCGTCAGTGTAAACCCCTTGGCACAGTATAAATAAGTAACAGTATTGTGTCTTAATAGAAAACGCCCGAAAGGACGCGCTTCGAAATATCAGTGTACCTACCTACTTACCAAAAACTATGTGTTTTGAAGTCCAGGGTTCGATTCCCGGGTCTGGCAAAGTGTTATTGGGTTTTTCATCTGGAATTTCTCAGTAGCATCTCGGAGTCTTGTGTTGTGCTCGGTTGAAGGTGATGGAGTCGCCCTCTATTACATGGGACTTAACGATAACTGACGAAATGTGATATCCCATAGATATCCGGGTACACCTCTGCCTTACCTTTTATTAAACTAGTGAGTTTAGTACAGTTTTTTTGTGAAAAAAACTGTCTCACACGCTGACAGGTTTTTAACCTGTACCCTGTACCTGTAGTAGGAATAGTGGGATTTTAGTCGGTAGGAAACCGATATAAGCCTCCGTTCTCACAAAACGGAGGGTATCCATGAGTACGTACTATGTAAGAAAAAAAAAAGATTACCCTAGCGACCTCGAACGGTCTACTTATCATCCGAATCTATCTAATAAAGAAATATTCTCATCAGCAGAGAGCACGTCTCCCAAAGTTCTCAAAAGCCCTTCACGTTTGCCAAACTCTTAGTATGTAGAACCTATATTAAATCGGGTTTCCGACATCCACGTCCCGACGTGTGTGGAATATTCGCAATTCCCGAAGAGATCCGAACATACCCGACCATTACCGATCACCAATCGACATGAGTAATGAACTATTGAGGCCAATCGAGTCGTGCGAGAAAAGTATTCCGAATAATAATCGAGAAGGGTAAGCGATTATTATGAATCGATTGTAATAATATTTGCGTTGCTTTCCAGTTGGGATTTACGAGTTGATTTGGCTTTATTGATTTGTTATGATTTCTGCGTATTAATAAGTAGCTCGAGAATGGAGTTGTGGGTGAAGCTGGCAAGAATCATAGTGACTGTCTGAAGGAAAACATGATGAGACAGGCTTGAGGTTGGTGGACCAAGCAGGTCCCGGTGGGACCTAGGACGTATAGTATACCGTGCGTAAAATACCTTTAACTAAGCCGAGAGACACTTGTTCTTCCCGTAATTATGACATTTTTTGTACAGGACCTGCCATACCTGGGAACCTTCTAGCTATGAAGATACTGAAGGGCAAAGTCCCAACTTTTAACTAAACCGTTTTTTTTACGAATCATCTTCGACTTCGCATGAGTTTCGCAACAGCGATTTTTCACACCAAAAATAAAGGCGATTACCAGTTTTTTTTTTTTCACAAAGTTATTATAGTTTGATGTACATACAGTTTGCGTAGTGACAGGTTCGTGATAGATCTTGTTACACCCTGACTTCGCTTGGATTCGCCAACCTGGGGGCCTACCACCACTTACAGCAGTATTATTTTAATCTTACTTCGTGGGGGAAAGAGATGGAGCTATACGTCCTGTAGAGCTTCATCCCTTTCCTACACTGAAGTATATTAAAATAATACTGCTGTAAGCGGTGGTGGTTGGCCCCCTGGACTGAGCAGGAGTGGTGATTAACACTTATTCCTACTCTGTTTATGAAGAACCCAATTCCCATTATTGGGATAGTTACAAGGCTGGTATAAATTGTCATCACCATCATTCTTACAACATTATTTTTTCTTTATGCTAAACCCGAAAAGGGGTCATTGTACTCATCATTTTGAACAACTTTTTCTATGGGACCAACATTGAAATCGCGAAAAAAAAAATCAGCTGTTCCATAAATTTGTGTTCACTTAAATCGATAAAATGTATGGAACAGCTGATTTTTTTTTCGCGTTGTATATCGAAGCCTTACAGTGAACACCTCGTAAGTCTAAAAGAAGTAACTTTCAGGAGGAAGAAAAAACTGGGTGCTGTAAAATTTTTGTACGATTTTTTCACACCAAACTGACAGATGCGTGTATTTACGAGGTTCTCATTTACTATCATAGATGGCGCTACGAGTATCGAATGAACAAATTAGTTAGATCACGATGTGCGTTGCGAGGTTTTCTTCCTAGAAACGCAATTAAATTAATTTGTGTAAAAATGCATTCCCGAGGTTTTCACTTTAAGGCGACGATATGCAAATACAAGCACGTAGGTGCTCTAATGTGAACAAGCTGTTCTTACCAGGGTTCCGTATATTTTCTTATATTTTTACCTGTATGTGCTGTAAGAGAATTTCGGGTTTATTTAACTTTTTAGAGGTTTACAAATTAAGTCCCGCCATTAGTACCTAATGATATCTACGTAACTAAAACAACTAAGTTTATTTACTTGAGTACTGAATTCTTAAGCAAATATAGTTTTTTGTGTCACTATAATTGGACGAGTCGAAACCAAACGTTATGTGTACATAAATTACATTTCCAGTATAAGCTGACCTCGCATTTTATGGAAATCCTATACAATGCGAGATCAGCTTATACTGGAAATGTATAGCTTGATGTCTAGCCTGGGCGACCGAGCTCTGATACGACCTACCGAGCTCTGCTCGGGTGGTTTCGTGGTAGATAACCACGAAAAAAAAAAAAGAAATTACTCGTTGCTACGTGATTTTTGCTTTATTTCCGTACAAAATTCTTTAACTGAAACCTTGTAACTCATTTTTCTGGAAGATAAAATCTTATTAAAAAAAATTACATAATTTGGCTTTTTGTATTCCAGTTGCGAGACGAAAAAGGGGACAAACAAGCAAAAAGGTGATATTTAAAAAAGGGTTTGTATCATTACAATTTACAGTAAAATATGACGACTTTATTACTATAGTAACTTTTATTTATTTAATTTTTTGGAGAGAGGTAGCCTAGCTGTGCCAGTAATGGCTAATAAAAAATACTTTTTTTTTAAACTAAGTTCTTCATCGCACTTTATATTTTGCAAGGTATATATTATTATGGATATCGATATCTAAACACGATAAAAAATAATTAAAAATTCCGGTAAATGCGAGAAGCACAGAAACGGTCGAAGTAGCGGTGCATGGCCGGTCTATGTCCAACAGTGAACGTTTTTTTTTTTTTTTTGTATATGGAGTTCTTTGCCCTGCTGTGTGTGCAGTAATGGCTTATAAAAAAACTTTTTTAAACATATATAGTGCGATGACGAGCATTAACTATGTTCGTCATCGCACTTTATATTTTGCACGGTATTTATTATTATTATGGGTATAGATATCTAAACACGATAAAAAAATTAATTTAAAAAATCCGGTAAATGCGAGAAGCACAGAAACGGTCGAAGTAGCGGTGCATGGCTGGTCATGTCCAATAGTATTTCGGCTAATGATGATGATTAAACGAGATTTTGTTAGAGATTTCCAAGCAAACATAAAATAAGTAAGTATAAATAAAAACAGCAAGAACAGTAATAAGACCTTTTTTATTTTCTTTCTTGATTTTTTTATAAAGAGAAACAAGGGCTTGCTTCTATATGAAATAAGTTGTGAGGGATATGTATTCGGCGCCACGTTAGCACGTGTCGTGATAAATCTCAGCCGGTGCTCTGTAGCAGTTGAACTAGAGGCAACCATCGTTTCACCCATTTCTGGGACATTTTTTTTGACACAGTGCACGGTTCTTTTGAGAAAAATGGAATAATTTACAGCTTGCTGAGTCAAATCTTCTCAAACTATTCCTTAGAATGTAAATAATATTGTAATGATTTATTAAAGACACAGAAAAAAAAATTACTTATAAAAAAGTAAGTACATAAAAAATCGAAGTATAAAATCATAATCATCATAATAATATTTTTCACTTTCCCTGTTAATTAAACGACGCCAAAATCAGTCAAACTAACTGTGACACGCTTCTAGTTGGATATAGGATGTTTCAGGCCAATTACGGCCATTCAAAAATTGCCATCGCGGACGGTATTTCACGTCCACACGGCGGGGTATTGGTAAAGTTTTCAACTAGCAATAATCGCACCTCGGATTAACCTCATTGGTTACGATATTGCCTCTGCGCAAAGTTAAATTCACAAATTTAGTCCGGCCGACCCAAGCAAATGGCGGTAACGAAACCATAGTGAGATCTAACTCGATCCCAACGCCATCTAGTTAGAAAAAAGACAATGTGGTGATGTTTAGTTCATAAAAAATCAGCGGTGGCGCCACTTACGCTCAATTGTATTACAGACTTGGTCGTGATTGCAAAATAGTTAGGCACTAAAGAATTCTGTTGCTCTTCTTGGCGAAACAACTGAAAGATTCATCGATTAGATTTTTCGAAGATCATTTAGATTTTAGATAAAATCTTTTTTGTGATTTTTGTCTCTAGAATGGCAGAGCACGTGCGATACCTCAGCTATTACGTAGGATACGTCTATATGTGGCAGTTGACCAGTTACTATCAGGTCGCCTGTATCTGAGCTAAGTACACCAGCAAAATAAATCCAGACATTATTTTATCTCCATACTCCATAACTCATGGTCCGTGGAGTCAATTCCGATGATATATCACCTTCGGTCTCGTCCCGTGCTAAACAGCGGTTTGTTATCATACGGAGGTCGAGCAAAATATATCGCTTCAAACTCAACACTCTCTCTTTTTCTTGTTTGTGTCCAAGTAGGTGCTACCTTTTTCTGTAATGGTCAAGGGAATTTCACGCGGCAGGTGCATATGGACATTAAAATGAGGAACGCAATCTTATAAGTAAGTATGCATAGTATAAAGTACCTAAATAG
The DNA here is from genome assembly GCA_948473465.1 of Lithophane ornitopus. NCBI lineage: Eukaryota > Metazoa > Arthropoda > Insecta > Lepidoptera > Noctuidae > Lithophane > Lithophane ornitopus. Next base: position 14,552,819 of record OX419616.1, on the reverse strand, counting down.
TAGGGATGCAATTAAGAGTGGTCTCCTCTCTTTTACTTATATGCTATTTGGATGGATAGAATACAAGTTGTTTCATTGAAGCTGCAAACATTATTAACCGCTTAAAAAACTGCATATATGTATTTGTACCGTGATTTATACAAATACATTTATGGCGGTACAAACCGGCAACACAAATGAAAGCGGCGCGAAAAAAATAAACTTGACACATTTGGAAGGGTTAACGCGTCACGCAATTCCCACATTAAAATAAACATCAAACAACAATACAGAATCATACAGTAGTTTAACTTAGAAAAAGATGATTATAATCAAACAGATGCCGAGAGACAGCTTATCAAACTTAGCTAAGAACATTATAAAAAAAAAAAATGGCATAATTTTGTTTTATAAATGTACTCACTTTACAGAAGAAACAAGTAATAACAATGCAAAAGCAAACAACTAGAATATGTTAATATACTAGAATATGTTGTATATAAGTCAATCATCAATATGTAAATTGTTAAAAAATATCAAGGCAGGGATCCTGTAAGTACATCGAAAAGCACAGGACCGGTCGTTGTGACTATTCTAGGAGAGACCTATATCCAGTAGTGCAAGTCTTCAGCTGATGATAATGGTGATGAGCAAAAATAAACCCGTACCGACTTTGACCATTGAAATCCTCAGGAGAACCAAGGTAACCAACATATCCAGTGGGGCAGGGCACTTTGATCGCAACCGATATACAGAACAGATGGATGCAGAACAGATGGCCGATAGGGCCGAACGGTTCATGACTGGCGACCGCGTACAGGATGACGTAGCGTTGGAAGGTCAACCACAAGATGGACCGGCGACTTTGGGAAGGGCGCAGGAATCCGCTGGATGCGGAAAGCACAGAACCGGTCGAAGTGGCGGTGCTTGGGGGAGTCCTATGTCCAGCAGTGGAAGTCTTTCGGATAAAATGATGATGCTGATGATGACATTGACCTTTTGAGTCTTATCTTCAACAATAAAGCCGGTTCGATGCTATCCAGTCTGCAAGGTAAAAAAAAACATTTTATAAAACGGATTTCCGATCCACCCACGTGTATCCCGCCCCGTCCCGAATAATGTTATGCATGGAGTTTATGCAGTCGTCCCCGAGTACCGGGAATGCTGTTAGGTGACAGTGTAAGCGGGATAATACGATTAGCGACTCGACTTTTGGACAATGAGTTTATATTTGTTGTTGTTGTGTTTATACTATGATTGTTTTGTTAGTGATTCGAAATTCACTTGCGTTGGTGTTTACGTTCGGTATACGTCTGTCATCATTCGTGGATCTTTGACAACCAGTCTTAAAAAGGGATATCGTATTACCTAGTTATCGGGTTGTGGAGGTCATATAGGTAGTCGCTCCATGTAAAATACTGGTATTCAGCTGAATACGCTTAAACTGGAAGCCGACCCCAACATAGATGGGAAAAGGCTCGTCAGATTGATTGTGTAGTATTTTTTGGGAAACAATAATAGCGTACAAGGGTTATACGAAAATGTTTAATTACACTCACATTTTGCCAGCTATGTTAAAGTTATATGTAAGTTCCTAAAGGAGCGAGACTATTGCAATTAACCGAACATTAATCAAATTACGGGCTCCTACTGAGAAATTCATTGGACTGCTATCAATTGTAACCAGTTCAAGTTTTAGCTCAAAGTCAAATCATTTATTTCAATAAGGCATCTAAAAGGCACTATTGAATGTCAAAGGATTTATTCTTGTTCCAAAACTTAGTTTCTTATGGAAAAGAATGGGCAAGGAATTCCGTAGATTTTAACTTAGCTTTTAATGTTGGCTTCATTATCATCATCATTTCAGCCCTGAATTACTCATTGCTGATTATATTTAGGTCTCCACGGTTCCTCGTTTTCTACCTCGGTTCCTCGTGTCCTCCTTCGTACAGCTGGTGTCACCTGTAACCAATGCTGTACTTTAGCTCTTATTATCTAGTTACGCTCTAGTTGCGCTTGCTCATATTTTATGTTAGTTTTTTGTTCAATTGTGTTCCTTGGTCCTGTGATGAATAAAATGTGTTTTCTTTTTCTATCTTTCTTTATATGCTCTTGGTGTTCCATTTGATTGCTTGTAACTGCCGTTATCACTGTGACCTAGTCTCTAAGCGGCGGCTCTCGAATACCTTCCGACGTTTGCTCCGAATAGAACCGCTTCAGGTCGTGTACGGCGCATCCGTAATATTATACATTCTATTGGATTGCCAGAAATTCGTGACAAGATCGTTTACGCTACTGAGAAATTTCTTGTTTACGCAAACGATCTTGGCACGCAGTTACCGACTGTGTGCAGTTGCAGATTTTAACTTACGTAGCTAGTTTTTTAAAAGTTGTTGCCAATCTGCGTTGCACTATCCAATGCTACAATCATCATTACCTGCTTTCCTACCGGCCATTGTCCATGGTTCCACGTTTCCCACCAGTGTCCTTCTGATATTTTCTGTAACCAATATTACCTTATCTCCTCTTATCTGCTCTTGGTTTTTCATCTGATTGCTTGTAAATCCCGTTATCACTGCGATCTAGCCTCTCAGCAGCGGCTCTCGAATACCTTCCGACATATGCTCCGAAGTGAAACGCTTCATGTCGTGTACGACGCGTGAGTAATAATATTATACATTCCATTGGATTGCAGGGAACTCGTGATACCTATATTGTGAAGTGATGTTAGAATAACGTTACTGTTTTTATGACTTCGGTTTTAGTACGGTCTTTATGTGGTCTGACTCTCCATTTTCAATTGAAAAGTTATGGCATATATGTTCTTCAGCAATACGCCTTAATTTTCTCAGGACTGGTATTGCTTGGTGGTTAAATAGAATACCTCATGACGAGATGTGCATTATACCGAAACAAACAATAAACCTGCAATTGTACTTCTGCTCCTAACCCAACTTATTTGGTGTACGTCTATTTCTTCCATACGTCTATATATATTAGCTGTCTTATAAGTGTTCATTTCTTTCCTTGCCTCATCTCTCTCAAGTCTCATCTTTCAGTCGAACTGTTCATTCTTCTAATTGCCGCTTTACTTACCTTCCTTTAAAAACTTTATCCTTATTCATAATGTATACAAATTGAGAGAAATTCTACATAAAATACCTCTCGAAAATTCTGTCCGTCAGGTAATCTAGCCTTTAAGCCATAAAAGCTTATATCGGTAAGCTAAACTGACAACAGACACGAATATGGCGGGGCCGCATACAAAACGAATTGATTCCGAATGAATATTGGAACCCGGCGAATACTGGCGAATGGGGAACGTTCACCAATACACGAGACAAATACCGAAACATCCTGTCCCATATTGCTTTTGCATTGCATCTATCTAATTTTACAGACACATTGAATAATATTTTTCTTTTAAATAGATCATTAATCACTACAAAATCAACCTGCTTAGAACCAAAACAGTGCAGAAATGTTATATGAAGTCTCATTGTTGCACAGTTTTTCATTAATTCACTGTTTTTTATTTTTTATTTAGATACAAATTTACCACAGAATGCTCGTGTTAATTTTGTGCGCTCGGGAACCAACATAACCGTGCATTAATAACTCACTTTGCGCTCGATGCAACAATCTACTATTTCATTCTTTATTGTTTTAAATACCGAACAGCATGACGTGTGTTTTAATGTCAGGATGGGCTGGATGCGATGATAGATACTTAGATACTTTTTCAAGAAGAAAAAAACCTTTTAAGTTAGTTCCTATCTGTAATATTCCATTAGTGGTTTAGATGAGCTTCAATTCTGCACGTTTTGTCCGCAGATTATCTCGCTGACGATGTTATTTGTAGGCAAAACAGCAAGGAGGCTCGTATGACGGTAATGAGTTAATTAAAATTCAAGGTAGCTCATTTGGCTGCTGGCTTCCATTGTTTAGGCACGAAGATAATGTTCCAACTGCTGGCATTATAGTTTTACATGATTTTAAGGGTACGATGGTGAGATTTTTTTATTATTTGGCTGGATGCTGAGATTTATTATTTAAACTTATATTACTTAGGTATCCTATTTATGGATAAACTTTAATCAATACTTACTTAGCCGGCAGCCTTCAACGTAATCTTTCGTAAAAAGAAAAAAAAAACGAAAAGAAAATACATTTATTTGCGGTAAATAAACATGACGCTAAGAAAAAATCCAAAAAAAGAAATCAGCTGTTCCATACATTTTGTCGATTTAAGTGAACACAAATGTATGGAAAAGCTGTTTTTTTTTTTGCGATTTCGTAGTTGGTCCCGTAGAAAACGTATATTATAGATGACACCAAACCACTAGTTTCAAGGATAACGGCGTCTACCCTAACACCCTGTATATTATGTAATATCATATTATTATTTGGCAACATTACGTTCCGTCTTCCTACATAAAAATATCCCAGCGATCTTAAACTAAAATTCTTCATTCACTTAATTTATTTTAAGCTATTAAATACAGGGCTACAACAAAACCATAAACCATGCTCTAACCACCGGTAGATGGCGCTGACCTTTTATTGACTCTTAACCTTTTATTGGTCCAGTGTTTTGCCCCAAAATGGCAGATATTAGGGTAGAAGATGATTTTTGACGATAATGGATGTCCATTCGTCGGGGCATGATAAAATTTTATGGGATAATTCCGGCCCATCCGAACGTTTTGCTGTCCATAAAATTCTCGTTTCTTGTTATCTGTGGCGCATGGTTTTGTGTAGTTTTCGTCGGAAAGTAGGATTATGAGTATTGGTGTTAATTAATGTTCCTACTTCCGTGGGCAGATATTTTTTTTCTAAGTAGAGCTATGTGAAGTCCACGGCTTTCAAGTTTTTTTTTTAAATGAAATTAATCGGCCTGTATTACTGTATTCTGTATTAGTCTCCAGAAAGAAAATTAAAAAAAAAAACCGGCCAATTTCGACTCGGACTCGCGCACGAAGGGTTCCGTACCATTATCCATTTCGTACCGATTTGTTGTATGGGAGCCCCCTTAAATATTAATTTTATTCTGTTTTTTTGTATTTGTTGTTATAGCGGCAACAGAAATATATCATCTGTGAAAATTTCAACTGTCTAACTATCACGGTTCATGAGAAACAGCCTGGTGACAGACGGACAGACAGACAGGCGTCTTAGTAATAGGGTCCTATCTTACCCTTTGGGTACGGAAGCCTAAAAAAGGAAAAAATATAAAGTTACTGTTCTACTTTTCGTGTCAAAAGCAGTTATTTTTTATCAGTGAGTGGCCAGTTCAATGATTCCTGTTCATAACTTTCGCTAAGTGTAGGCTTTATTCTACCATAAAGGTAAATTGTAGGGTAATTGTCATAATTACAAGCCTAGGCGGGCAATTAGGTGGTGTGATATACAATATGATTGATCATCGTCAGTGGACGCAGACTTCCCACGTTACTCCAATGACTAGCGATCTAGTCCGGCTTCCCTGGGGCAATAAATTTCTAGGAGTGCTAAATATTTTTTCTCGATAAACGATGTGAATGGAGGTGAAAACTAGAACAAAACAAAGTCTATAATTTAGGTAATTGATAGATTTTAGTTAGTTTAGGTGTATTCAAACACTAATCTGGATACACGAAGACGAACGTGGTCACAACTTCATTTCAAAGTATCCAGAAAACACACATCTTTTTTTTTTTTCTATGTTGGGAATTATCAAATGACTTCTCCCGCTCTGGGCTAAGCGGGAGGGCGTGTCATACTTTTACTGATTAAAACCCACCCGTGTTCCTTCAGTTGCCTGTAGCCAAGGCTCCCAGTTTCCCTTTCGGACTTTCCCGCATCCCTGGTGAAGGAATCACCAAGTACCTACGTATTTGACAAGTTCTCACCTTGATATTCTCAGTACAGAAACTGTTTGTTTACCTGATCCGAAGGAAACATGACTACATAAATGCAGTTTGCTAAAAATATTCCACTTTTCGACTTAAATCTCCAATGAAGTTAGTTCTAGTTTTAGCATAAAACACGTTTAGGCAACATTTCTCGGTCCCCTAAGCTCTTCTAAGCTTACAAAGTGGAATACTTATGTAAAATTTATGTTCTCTCGACTTTCAGCTGCAAACTTATCGTATATCAATATGTGATTGTCAGTGAGTTCTTTATCTTTTATTGCACAGTACGACATTTTGTTCTTTATCTTTTACTAGCTGCGCCCCGCGGTTTCACCCGCGTAAGTCTCGATCCCGTGGGAATATCGAGATAAAAAGTATCCTATGTGTTACTCCAGGTTATAAACTATCTGTTTGCCAATTTCATCCAAATCCATTCAGCCGTTTTTGCGTGATTGAGTAACAAACATCCAAACACACAAACCCACAAACACACAAACTTTCACATTTATAATATTAGTTGGATCTACAACGTGCCGCTACAATGGCGACATTAATTTAACACACGGGTAGGGCTAGTGGTAAGTAATCATAAAAATTATAATAAAATTAAATAATAGGTCTATTGAAAAATTTAAATTTTCAAACAAACTAAATAATAAAAACATAACCAAAATTGAGGTCACTCTGTGTAAAAGATTCATTCATGAAGCTACCTACCAGCTGACTTACGTTCTATCGGCCGATTCTTTGTCGGCGGCATAATTTCTAAGAAATTGCGCGGCTTTCCTTCTATTTGCCTACATAATATCATCGGTGACCCCGGCAAATGACCTCTTCGCTACAGTTCTTTAATTACAGGTTGCTCCAAGATGGTAATTTAGAAAATTGTAAATAAATCAGTAAATAATAACGTTTAATGAAATTAAAATATTTTCATTAAATGAATACGCGAAATCGTATACATGTGTTAAATTAATGTCACCATTAAAGCGGCACGCTGTATATCGTGTGACATTTTCCTTAGGATAATGTAGTCTCTGTTTTGCGGCACGCATGCATCCCTTCCTTTCACAGTAGGATTACGTTATATTTGAGGGAGTCTCTCGAGCTTCTAGCATATTTCAGAACAAATGTAAATGCATTCATAGAGAAATAAAGATTTATTATTATTATTTACTAGCTGCTGCCTGTGGCTTCACCCGCGTGGAGCCTCATTCTTTTTCCAAAATACAAGTACTTAGCCTAAAATAATCAAAGAAGAAAGTGGCTGGGATAGATTGGATGCGGAAGGCGGAGGACAGGGTGTTGTGGTGCAGCTTGGGAGAGGCCTATGTCCAGCAGTGCACTGCGATAGGCTGAGTTGATTGTTAATTGATTGAGTAGCTTTAATTACTCCTTATAACATCAGCTATCTGCCAGTGAAAGTTCCGTCAAGTTTCGCAAAATCGGTTCAGCCGTTTCGGAGATTAGATGGTGTTCCATCTAATCTCCGACACACAGACAGAAAAAAATCAAAATAAAATGAAAATGATTTATATGTATGTACCTAATGTAGGTATAGTAGTTGAGTTGAATCGTACGTTAATTACCACTATAAAGCTGTGATGGCAGCGTTACATAAAAATACAATTATCTATTTTAATAATTATAAATATTAGGATAACAAAAATAAAGCATTTTAGCCAAAAAAATAAACTGCAAACTTTTATTAGACAAAATACTTAAATATGTAGACGCAATGACAGAAAAGTAGTATCTAAATCCCTTGTGCAGGGACATTTATTTTCGTTAAAAGATAATTTAGAAAAAAATCTAGCCCCACAAAGGAATAAAATGTCTGCCATAGCTAATCTATGCAATTTATTTTTTTGCTCTGAACACAAATTGCAATTTGTACCCTCATTTTAGTGTGGCCATGATTGTTAAAATATTAGGACATCGCGTTTCCATCTTGTAAACACATTACTTAAAATGTTCTTTAAATGTAGTCTTACACCGCGTCCTAAGACGATCGCTTTTAGGACGTGGCCTCAAGATTATTAGAATGGATTTGCATTGACCGATAAACTATCAAAAATATTTTCGAGTTTTATCATAATGTCAAAGTCACTTTTAAAGTCAAATCTACTACAAGCTACTTCTCACCGACCTAATATACCACTTTACATCCAAGTGAAGCTGATAAGGTAATCTATATCTTAGCAGACTAGCACGTCGGGTGTACAGACTGTACAGAGCAAGTGTAGTGTAAATAAATAAGAACAGAAGACCAACTCCATACAAAAAAAACACCCGCACTGGCGCATCCATACGGCAAAATTCACAGACCGTACTTTGGCGTAACTTTGTTAATTAAAGTAGGCATCTCATACTAATGTGACCCTTATGTCTTTAATCTTCGTATTCCTATAAGCAAATATCATCCGACTATTAAAGTTCAGTATGAGACGCTTACTTTACTTACGGTACGGGCTGTGAATCTTGCCCATTACAATGCTACGTACAGTCGGGGAATTTATTTTGTAACTGAATCACTACGTCAATTTTCTGTGAAACTGTCTAAGGATGAGAGTTGTGATTTCAACAATACAGTTTAGGTTGGCAGTCAATTTGGTAAAAAAAAAAATCTCCAGACTTTATATTGTGTGCAAACACACCTGCGACTAGCTTTTGTTTGCCATCGTCTATGTGTGCGTACGGCCGCATCCTACAACCCGTGGCTCGGAACTCAATACGGCGGCGAGTGGCGCGGCGCGTGTAGCGGGGGGACCCGCTACACGCGCCGCGCCACTCGCCGCCGTCGCCGTGCGGGGAAGCGGGGGGCGGTTTAAACGTCATTGAGCCAGGTGCCATGTTAATGCGTACGAGCGATCGTCGTGCGAATACGCGATCGGTCGCGTGCATATGTCACTTTGTATTCAGAAAACCGGAAAACGCCCTCTGTCGACACGACCACGCGTTCAGGTTCAACGAACAAAAAACCTCGAATGATCGTGTATTCCCGCGATGCTTTCAAAAAAGGAAGCGGTGTTAGCCTGTATGAAGGTGTCCTTCTGTACCAATCCATTTTGTGGTGGTGGGGTATAAAATATGGCTTCGTGCATTAAAGTTTCCACCGTCAGCCCGCATTGCGTCCTATCAATCACTGGAACTACCACAGCACTGCGGCTCCCAGGAGCAGTGGCTTCATTTGAGGAAGCTCGTCGTAGATTGGACTGTGAATGAGTAATCTTAGAGATATCGTTTTTTTTTTGCGGAAGTCTAAGATTGATTCAAATTTTTCAAAATTATATTTTGAAAGATTGTTAAATATAACAATTTGTCAGCAAATTCTGGGACTCCGGGGACCTGGCGAACGTCACGAGAAACGTCTGTATGCGTGCTGCGTGGGATCGGCCATTCTGCCGATTTCTTTATCCAACACACATCATTATCATTTCAAAATCAAAATCAAATCAAAATCAAAATATTTTATTTCACATAAACCTACATGGGCACTTGTGAAACGTCAGAAGCTAGGTGCACGGTTCCAATTGGTCGTTTCCTATGGAGAAGAGCCGGCAAGAAACTCCACGGTTACTCTTTTAAAAATAATTGGCTTTTACAATATTTTCAAATTACAGTGTTAGTAGGCATGGGAGGACAATGACATACTTCAAAACAATTTAACTAACCAAGGCACCATCATCATCATCATCATTATTTGACTAAGTAAGGCACGTGTGTATGTTTTGTTTATTATCCTTACTGAATTTGTAAATACTTAGTTGAATTTAATTGTTATATTGTTGTACCTATTTTGAAACTGTAAAATTTGTACGCCTCTGGCAGAACAGAGAGTCGACAAAATTTTTATTGAAGACCAAAAAAAAAAAATGTTATATACCTGTGATTAAAAAATAAAAATATTCATTCGTTCATTAACTCAACAGTGCAGATCGTTTGTTTGAGACGAATAATTGCGCGATAATTGAAGGACCATACATAAAATTATTTTCAGGGAAGGGTATACATAATTATGTATATTATGTTGCGTTATTGTTTCTGCTGCATTCCGTCGTATCAATCACCAGGAACTTACTGCAGCGGTGCGGTTCCCAGAAGTAATACCTATATGCAGATATGATGCCCGGTTGGAGGTTGAAATAAACTAGAGTTGATATGCGATGTAAATCGAACTTCAACTGACGGCGTTTATTGACAAGTCGTTACAGTTTTACCATCAAGCTAAGTATTCATACAATAATTCCACAGTAAAAATGTACTTAATCTGAAAACTTTAACATTAACGTTATTTGCCTTTTGATAAAGACAAAACCACATAATATTATTATCACTTTATTAGTATTAGCTAAAAAAAATTACCGTAATGGTATAATTTTTTAAATTATATACTTATGTATTTTTTTAATATTCTACCATTATGGTATAATATTTTTAGCTAAAACTTAACTATCATATTTTTTTTGTAAAGCATGATTTATCAACGCTTAAAAGTCTTTGTACATAAGTAATCTGTCATCTGTCACCAAAAGTAGACCATTCTTTTCCTTAACTTTAAAAATAGCCTTGTCACCCTACTTTAGCTCCTAGGTAATTTGTGCCAAGATTGCTGGTTCGCACTACTACATTAAAATTATCCATTCGTTTCGACAATATTCAACACCTCAGATGGTGAAACGTATTTAGAAAGGATCAGGGTAATTTTCACAGAGTAATGTGCTGAAGAGCTTATTTAGATTAATGGTATTTTAGCGAAATAGCCTTTGATTTATTTTTGAGTTTCAACAAGAAAAAATACTATTATTTTTTTTCATTTATATCAGCAATATCGTTGCTTTAAATATTCCTAACCACTGCTGTAAATCGTATGACTGGCAAGGATTCTTCCTAATATCCTGTAATCATCCACTGGTCACCTTTCACATTACACGTAGGTGGAAAACGCGAACCTTAGTTACGTTATAAAATACTAGCCGAAATATTGCAAACTTAGTTTTCAACGCTATTATTTAAGCGACTACTATCAACGCTAGTGACTATCAAAACTAGTGACTATCAAAACTATTGACTGTCCAACAATTTAAAATTAATCAACAAACCGATAAGTGTGGCCGCACACCAGCCCACAACTACTGCGATTCATTTTAGCTCGGTGCGAATGCATCGTGTATCACACGCGCGGCATAGCACGTCTGGCTAGCTTCCAGAATGTCAACATAAGATGAAGCAATTAATGAGAAAAAGGACGTAATTGGCTTCACCCGTTAATCAAGATACTATTTACGGTCATTTCAAAATTTAGCTAGAGTTACGGTTCGACGAACAAAAATTCATTCATAACATCGAATGTCTCAAAATAGTATAATTATACAATGGTTGTATATGTTATTGGGTATTTTTCAACCTCTGCAATAAATTCAATGTAAAATTCAATATTGTCTTACATTTTTGCAAATCGCAGCGCCATAAAATTTAAAAGTGTTCGAATTTGAATTTGTGTAGCGCGGCAGACGTCTCGCCGCCACAAACTGTACCCACTACAAATGTGTTCTTGCTGTTAAATGTGGCGCCACAATTATTGTCGTTATACAAGTGTGCGGTTAAGCTTAGGCAGGCCGCACACTAGCGGCCTGCCTAAGCTTAACCGCATCTGAACTAAATGCTTTCCAAACTTCTTCAATCGATGATCCAGCATGAACCCGACCCTTCGTTATTGCAAAAAAGTTTTATTAATTTCCTACAGATAGTTAGAAAGTTTTAATTGATGCCCAAGGTTCACCTCGGCCCCACGTGGTGACATCTAGTGATGTATGGGTAAACTGTGTTCTGAATTACGATGTGTGTTTGATAATTAAATAATTGTGTACGGTTTGTATACAGATTGAGATACGGTTAAGGGGAGTACCTAAAAGAAATAAAGTTTTGAAATTATCTAATCTAATCTAACTAAACGCGAAAGTTTATTAGTATGGATGGATGGATGTTTGTTAATCTTTCACGTAAAAACTACTGAATGGATTTGGATGAAATTTGGCAAACAGATAGTTTATAACCTGGATTAACACATAGGATACTTTTTATCCCGATATTCCCACGGGATCGAGACTTACGCGGGTGAAACCGCGGGGCGCAGCTAGTAACTAATATTTGGATGATCAAAGTTTATCAAAAGCTTTACTTATCACCCGGTTACTGAACTTGTTAAACTCTACTTTAGCGTTACTTAAGGCGATTCCTTCAAACTAGCTCGCGAAATTCAATTACCTAAGTTTTTTTCTAAGAAAGGACATTGACCATCCATATATGGGAGTTTGACCAAGTGCTGCCCAGAATGGACACATAGTGCATTATGTTCCTCGGAATTATACAAGTCTGTAAACCAAAGCTCAATAAAATCTATCCGCGGAGTTTTGAGAAAAACTATTTTTTGTTGAGTATTTTTTTTTTTGATGACTACCAACCAACCTATGGCGCATTTTGTTAAATAATGACAGTAATTATATTAAACAACACAGTATTATTTCATTTGTATGCATATCATTTACATGCTAGATATTCTTTACTGACCATCCATAAATGGAAATTGGGCCAAGTGCTGCCCAGAATGGACACATAGTGCATTATGTTCCTTGGGCCCATACTAGTCTGTAAACCAAAGCTCAATAAAATCTATCCGAGGAGTTTTAAGAAAAACTATTTTTTATTGAGTATTTTTTATTGATGAATAACAACCGACCAATGGCGGAGGAGGTGTTGAGGAGTTCCTATGGGTACCTTCCGGCTCCATCATCAGACCCTGGCTACAAACTTGGGCTATACTAGGTACTTGTCAAAACAAAGCCAACGATCCCAAACACGATGGCGCTATCTTGTTTGGTTGAGGAGTTCCTATGGGTACCTTCCGGCTTCATCACCAGACCTTAGATACAACCGTGGGCTATACAAGGTACTTGTCAAGACAAAGCCAACGATTCCAAAAATGATTGTGCTATCTTGTTTGGTTGAGGAGTTCCAATGGATACCTTCCGGCTGCGTCATCAGACCTTGGACACCACCTAGTGTAATAGGACTTTTCAATACGTATCCAATGAAACCACATACGACGGGGCTATCTGGTTTACTTGAGGAGTGCCCGTAACCACCGTCCAGCTCCATCATCAGACCCTGGACGCCATGTGAGGCTATAGCACTTGTCAAGATAAACTCAACGAGTTCAAACTCAACGACGCTATCTTATAGATTTCCAATAATTAAGTAAATAAAACTAGTAATAATATTATAGATTTCCAATAATTAAGTAAATAACCTTTCTCAGGCAATAACTTTTTAACCCCAGGACCGATTTTTTTTAAATTTGTTTTTTATTTATAAATTGATGCAAGGAACCATTTGGAAGCACTCCCATGTCTGGGCAGCATTTGGTCCAAATCGGTCAATATCCTTTTGAATTGATGGCTACATTGAACGAATCAAGTTCTCAACTTCAAATTCCCAGATCAGAAAACGGCTATCTGTTTCATTTGACAGTTCAACAACGTTTATTGCGTTATTTACGTTATTAAGCAGATTGTTTTTTTCCAACTTATGAAGCAATGGATTAGCAATCTGTTTCAAAATGATTCAGATTGTGATTGATCGTGTATTACACAATAAGGGTGCGGGTGTAAGTCTACTTAATAGATATGTTTGAATTAGATTACGACTTTGTCTCTATACTATTTAGGGTTCCGTTCCCTAAAGGGTAAAACGGGACCCTATTACTAAGACTCTGTTGCCCGTCGGTCTGTCTGTCCATCTGTCACCAGGCTGTATATCACGAACCGTGATATTAACACAGTTGAAATTTTCACAGATGATGTATTTCTGTTGCCGCTATAACAACAAATACTAAAAAACAGAATGAAAGAAATATTTAAGGGGGCTGCCATTCAACAAACGTGTTTTTTTGCTGTTTTTATAGATAACTAGCTTCCGCCCGCGGCTTCGCCCGCGTGGTATATCAATAAAAAGTAGCCTATGTCCTTCCCCGGGATGCCAACTATCTCCTTGGCAAATTTTATCAGTGGTTTAGGCGTGAAAAGGTAACAGACAGACAGACAGAGTTACTTTCGAATTTATAATATTAGTATGGATGTTACAAATTACGTTAACCGAAATAGTTTCCAAATCTATTCTATACCGTAAATTCTGAGAGATCCAACCAACAATTTGAGCCTTTGAGGTCCAAGCGGTGAGGTCCGATGCTTTCAGTTGGGGTATCGTTCGAGACGTGCTTCTGACAAACGGCGCATCTATCGTAAACTTCACTCCTATAGGTAGGAGCACAATTCGTTTGAACTCCAAATGCATTGGATTTCTGAAGCGAATCCTCATGGTAAGGAAACCGGAGGAATTGAAGTTTTATTCAAAACTTTGTTGGTTGGTATTTATTTGAACTGTAGAAATCAATTACTTAGCTATAAGGCCGCTCATTGTATATTTTGTAGTGTTTGATTTATTTTTTGTTAGGTATGTATTTTTAGTTGTGATTTAAGCCTGATGTAGATTTTTTATCTTTGAAATCTGTCTGAAAGATGTCATTATAGCGTGTGCAAGAATGTCCGTACTATGTCATTTATCTGGGAAAATTCGTTTTCTCCGTATTTTCACCCAAGCAGAGCTCGCTCGCCCAGGCACTATACATATAAATAAATAATTTAACGTTTATTTTGTTCCATTTTTAAGAGAGATTGTCTTCACGACTAAGCTTGACTATGCTTGACGATTGTTGAATTTTTTATATTTTTCGAGAGCCCGAAAGCATTTTTTTTGTTTTTTTGTAAACATTTTTGTGCAAAATCCCCTCAATAGAAAGAGTACAGCTAAAAGGCTACAATACCAATGACAAAATAATTACATTACGGAAAAGTTACCGAATGATAAAAAGTTACAAATTCAAAAAGTTCCTAGTTTTAAAAAGGTTCTTAGTTTTTTTTCCTAGTTTGTTGGCACGAAACGTATTGACACTTTTAAAAAACTTTATTGGATGGGAAACACAAATTGTATTGGGGTTCACAATAAACTGTTCCTGTAAATACCGGTTTCAATTTGTATGCTCGGGCAACTGCCCCTGAATAAAGGCCTGAATATTTCAGTGATCATTTGGGACCGCTTGCGGCCGCATGTACCTACGAGTGAATTGTTTATTATTGCGTTTGGGAAGAACGGTACATGAACACTGCACATTATGCGGAATTCCTGGTATGTCTGTCGCGTGGGTTCTTGGGTTCTATTCCTAGGTCAGGAAGTGTGTTTTGAGAACTCTCAGTTACAATTTCTCAGTTACAACAAAGAATACAAAACGCAAAAAAAAAAAAACATTTTTTTATTTTACCTCCACAACCCAGTAACTAGGTGATACGAAACTCCTTGGTAAGACTGGTTGTCAGACTTTCGGGCTTCTGACGACCCGTAACGACTGTCATAGATCCACGAATGATAACCAGGACCAACATGGCTTAACGTGCTTTCCGAGGCACGGAGATAGGTATGTCGAACGGTCTCGATATGTAAAGATGGTCACCCATACACGGACCAAGCGTAGCTTAACCTGATCGATCGACCAATGCGGCTGTTATTACTTCGAACGAGTCAAGATAATCTTAGTAAAACTTTTGCTGTAGGTATTTTCTGAAGATTAGCGGCGACGACGCGGCGGCGCCTGACGAGTGCTTTTTGCTTTTTAACCACCGCAATTTAATTCAACTTTGAAATGCGGTTGGAAACTTAGGAAAAATAATCTAACTAATATTGTAAACGCGAAAGTTTGTTAGTATGGATGGATGTTTGTTACTCTTTCACGCAAAATCTACTGAACGGATTTGGATGAAATTTGGCACACAGATAGATTATAACCTGGACTAACACATAGGATACTTTTCATCCCGATATTCCCACGGGATCGTTCCTTACGCGGGTGAAACCGCGGGGCGCAGCTAGTACAATAATATTTTTGTCATAGGTCAGTGATTTCGTTTCCTGTTTTTAGAAGAAGTTAGAAGTTTTTAGAAGAAACAAAATAAGTAGGTACTTACTTTTGTTGCATTTCCATCACACGTGTATAAATTAATACAATAAGAGCGAATGAGTTTATAGATTTAAGAGGAACAGGGTGTAAAGTTCACTCATCCTCCATAGAAAAAGGAGGATCCTCCGAGCAGACGGGTGTCGTGTCCGGTGGGCTACTGCCCAGCGATTGTTGTCGGGACGTTTTATAAATGCTAATCGCACGGTAAATTCTGCTTGTGCGATCCAGGATTTTGCGTGACGTCAGTGTTATGCATAGTTCGCATGTGGCGATGAAAATACCGCCACAAAGTGTTGTATTTGGTAGTCCAGTGCCACTTTCGATTTTTATACAGGGTAAAATACAATAGATGTAGATATATTTAGTAACCTATTCCGCTTGACTATTCTTCAAGAGTCCTAAAAAACCCTGTAAGAAATCTACATTCATTCTGCTATTTGATTTCTTACAGGGTTTTTTAGGACTCTTGAAGAATAGTCAAGCGGAATAGGTTACTAAATATATCTACGTCTATTGTATTTTATAATAGATTTCCGCAGTCACGCCTGAATCAATTAACTATTTTATACAGGGTGTAAAAAGACCCAACACATAACCGAAAACTACGCATTCTGTACATCAAATTAGGTAATGTTGCACAAAAATAATTACTGGGAAATTACTTTTATATTAGGTGTGAAAAATCTCTGTTTACAGTAGTGCGCAACGTAAGGCATGCTAAACATTGTGTTATGTCAAAAGACCGGGATTTCTGTGCTACATCTAATCTAGGTTACGCATAAATATGTTAGGTTTAAATAATTTATTCTCATAATAGACAAAAAAACCACTTACATGAGAACAGACAAGAAACATTCAGTTAACTTATTTTAGGTAACCGCTACCTCAAAGTGTATGTATAGTATTATATAAAATTATTCTATGTTCATTCAACAGTTCAATTCTCAACCATTACATTGGAGGACTTTAGTCAAGGAGCATGTTATACAAGTATATTCCGGAATAAATGATCAAAATTATGGTGGGAACCGCATCAAAATCCATTGTGTACTTTAAAAGATCTCCAGCAAGCGGTCACACAAACAGACGAAAAGCGACTTTGTTTTATACGATGAATATAAATAAATCAATGTTTAATAACGGTCCAAAGTTATTTATTCTTGTAGAACAAAATATCTACGTAATCGTATTTAGGTATACAAAAAAATTAAGAGTAACTTTCATTGTGAAAAACAAAACAATATAAACAAGTACAAACTTTTTTATTACCTACCAGAATAGATTTTTTTATTAGCATGAAGTACCTATGAGGTAACTTTACTAGCGACCCATATGTACCATCAGCTTATGAAAAACTTTTATTAATATTGCCTACTCTATTCCTTTTGATTAAGTAAAGATATTTTTTACATCTACCCACGTAAAGGTAAAACTTTCAAGTTCTTTATTATAACTTCAGTCGAATTATCGAAAAGTTATAAGTAGGCACTAAGAACAATATACAGCGTATAGAATAAATGTCTGGTCAAATTTAACGGTGTGGTTCAGACCATCAAACTGAACAAGTTTCTCCATGGGCCCAATGTCGTAATCGCGAAAAAAAGCCAGTTGTCCCTTACAAAATTTCAATATTTACTCGACCCAAATGTATGGGACAGCTAATTATTTTTTCGCAATTACGATATTGGTCCCATGGAGAAAGTTGTTCAGTTTCATTGTCTGTACCACACCGTTAAATATGACCTCACATTTTTATACTCAAACTCAAACTCAAAGCATTTATTTCAATTAAACCATTTACAGGCACTTTTGAACTGTCAAAGAGTCGGTCAGTTAGTCAGAGAGTTGAAGCTAGTTGCCCATTCCAAAACGTAGATCTCTATGGAGAAGAACGGGCAAGAAACTCCAAGGACACTCTTTAAAAAAAATGGATATAGATATTACAAAATCCTGGGTACAGTATTCATGTTGCTTCTATATGTGAGAACAATGTAAAACAAAAAAAGAATCAAAAGCAATTCAAAATTTAAGATTTAAAAAAAAATAAGATATACATGCTGTAGGTATAACTAAATTTCTTGGAAAATGCTATTTTAAGTTGTTAAACTTTCGAACAACATTTTCCACTTTAGGAAGTTTACAAAATTATTATGGTTAGATTTTACCTACAAAGTTTTTTGAGAATAAAAATGATACTCGATTATTAAGACAGAGGTGCAGTCTATAGTACACCCACATTTTCCCAGTTATGTTTAAGTCCCGTGTACATACGTAGAAAATAAATAACTATCTAAGCATCATCCGCCTTTAATGTTAATTCCCACTGTTGGGACATAGGCCTCTTCTCTGAGAGAGAGTGGGCTGTCCACCACGCGGGCCCAGTGTGGGTTGGAGGTCTTTGAATGTTTGGTTCGAAGACAAAACCGCTTATTCGCTGAATGAAGAAAAAAATACGTATTCTTTAAGAAGCTCTCGTTTACATTACATGCAAGAACTTTTACTTAAATTGCTCTCATTTCTCCAAAACAGGTCAAACTAACAAAGGTCGACCATTTTATAAGAATAAGAACAACCGACGATGCGATTTTTATTTTGAAACCTTTTAAAACATAATGCCGTTGTACCGAGCGACGGGAAAAAAGATGCATCGTACATAACTTGGACGCAAATGGAGGAACACTTTAGGAATATTTATGAGTTTAAACAGATAATTAATCATGTAATGCACTTGCAAGATCCGGCTCGAAGGATCAAAAACCGGCCAAGTGCACGTCGAACCACGCACAATGAAGGGTTCCGTAGTTGGGATGAATTTATCCAACAAACTTAACATTGGAGAACAAGTTTTTGCAACTGCAAATTTAAGTTGGTCAATTATTACTCGGTAACTTATATACTACTGCCGTGAATTTTTTCACCTACCCAAAACCAACCATTTACCTGGCAGGGGGGGGGGGACACTTGACTCTAACAAAAAATAGCACTTTAAAGCTTAATATTTCGCAAATGGATCCCTAAAACCAAAAATGGTTTTCACAAACTCACATTATTTTTAAACGGTTTTTCTAACAATACCCCACACTATGGGATTAACGAGAAAAAAATAACCATCCCCACTTTACGTGTATGGGAGGTACCCTAAAAAATAATGTTTTTCACGATTTTTTTTTACCACTTTGTCGGCGTGACTTATATGTATACCCATATCAAATTACAGCTTTCTAGTACCAAGAGTCTTCGAGCTTGGCCGCGGACAGATCGTCAGACAGACAGACAGACGGACATGGCGAAACTATAAGGGTTCCTTGTTGACTACGGAACCCTAAAAATGTATGGGTAAGGTACATTTCAGTCATAGTTAGGTAAGAAGTACAAATTCCAAATAAGAAAATACAACAGATTTTTCGACCTAGTATTGGAACCGAAGTCTTTCAGATAATTAACCTATCAAAAGTTATTTAACCATTTGATGGTAGTTTATAAAAAATCTTAAAACTATCATTGCATCGCAGACCTCTGCACCGTAGACAAACTCAAAGCATTTATTTCAATTGAACAATGTTTTTTTTTTCTAAAGAACTTTATTTATTACTTATTTATTTAACCATTTATGTACACGCATAAAAAACAGACAAGAAGAAAAGAATCAAACAGAAAAAAAAACGTACAAAGTTGATGCTTATTTCTAAAGAAATAAGCTTTACCTGTATTATACCGTTGGTTTTAACCACACAACGAAAACCTCTCAGGGTTTATAGTTACAGCCACTTTTGAATTGTCAATGAGTACTAATTATCCCTCTTAACACCTAAATTATGACGAAGCCTCTCGTTTATCTATCTGGACAACGTCATAATCAGGCCAAATACGTGGAATTTGCATAACTAATCAGTACATGCATCAGTAATTGGTTGTAGTAGTACTTGCGTACGTAATTGCAAGATATTACGTTGTGCAGGGCGGTGTTCCCTCGAGGATACATGTTACAATGTGGGTCAGTTCATATCAATTAATAATGGCGACAATTCTGCCAGTCATTTGAGGTAATAGCCGGCAGTAATAATGCTGTTTCATTACTGCATTGTATGAATCGATCATACATTGTACTGTACATTGTACGAATTAATACATTATAGTTGTAAAGTGTGAATTAAATGGAAGATCGAGGAGTATGTTTTACTTTACAATTTTCATCAACCATTGAAGACAAGTTTGTAAAATTAAGTTAGCTTGGACGAAGAACTACGACATGCGACTCCAACAGATCGTCGACTAGATGCACCATTGGGCCTAAAACGGTCACATTAGCAATTCCTCTAAAAGCATTTCATTGCCTGAATTTCCAGCTGTCATTAGAAATTCCTCTAATTTGACACAAAAGCAATTCATATTATGTGGACCATTTTACGAATCTCCATAGAAAACTGTAAAACAGATGAATTATTTCGTAATATGAATCGCACGCAGATCATATTATGAATTGTCAATTTGTGACATTTTAGGATGATTCATAATATTGTCCTATTATGATTCTGCCAAGTGACTGTTTTAAGCCCACAGAATTGACATAAGCTTTTCGATAGCATAATTATATCAGTCCCATACATTTTTGCCTTTTCCATCATCGTTATCGCTGATAGAATGTCACTTTGTCTAGGGCCTCTGACTTCTTGTCGTAGCGATTAAACGCACGGTGCGCGAGGGCCCCCGACGATTTACGACTAAACGCAGCGATAAGACGGACAGTTTGCTGACTGGATTAGGGATCACGGACCACGGATTCAAAATCATTTACCTAGAATATTTTTGGAGGCTTCAAAAGTTTCAAGTTTCTAACTTTAAGAGATCACAGGCTGTGCGATGAGGTGTGAAATTATTCAAAGCCCCAACCAAAGCTGAAAATCAAGAATTGTTTAATTTTACCCTTTCAAAGAATATTCTAAGATGAAAGGTTAATTTAAACATTTTTAATGATAATTTTTCATTAAGTATGCAAATGGAGTAGGTATACTGAAGTATTTGTGTTTAACATTTTTCAGCTTCAGATCTAGTACGAAATTGTTGAACCGAGCTTTACAATAGTAATCAAAAATGTTTAACGAAACGGCTGAAAGGGTAGGCCCCCTACCCTTTCAGCCGTTTCGTTAAACATTTCAGCCGATTCCAGAACCAAAATTTGGCTAGTTATGTTTCAGTCCCATGTACAACCCCTCATAAAACTTAAACATAAAAATATTTAAAACAGATTGTGAACTATGTATGTATATAGTCCATCCAAAAGTATTTAATGATAATGTAAACAAATGGATTCTTTATTTTTTCTACCTTTAAGATGTTTTTCATTTGACGATTGAGGTTACTTCTGTAATCTCAATTTTCAGCAATGATTTTTCTATTTCAATTTAATAATGTTATTATAATTGAATTGTTGGAAAAAGTAGTGAGATATAAAGTTGACACCTTCATAACACAGATGAATGTTTACTTAATTGCTTAGTGAGTAAGTTTTTACGCAATTAGCTTATACATTTTACCAGAACATGGTTTGTTTACTCTTTTATCGGCAACTTTTCGAATAGATAATAGGATTAAGTACTATTGTCGATAATTTTCTCGTCACTCAATTTCCAGACCGGGGCACTCTAAAATAGAGCGTGGCATGGTTCGCCCCATGAATAGTGTATGAGCTAAGTTCCGAGACGCCTCTGCTATTCCCCGAGGTGTTATTTCGTGCCTTCGTCGAACTTTGACGAAACAAAACGAAAGAACCCTTTGCCTGGGATGGAACGATATGGTTTATGGTAGGTCCTTAAAAGGATGGCGAAAATTCTGAAGAATACTTTTGAATAACATTAAAGCTGGTTGAGCCTAAAGTTGGCATATCAGAATCTTTACTAGCTGTGACACAAAGTAAATTATGCAAGTGTTAGAACTGAACGAAAATATTTTGTTTGAAGATCAGTTTAATAATGTATGTAAAGATGGTGAACTACGCTTGCCGGGTTTGATCCGTGGATGGGTATCCGTTGCGTAGTTTAACCTGTTGGATCGACCCGTGCGCCTGTTATTAATTATCCACGAGTTTAATAATCTATATAATAATATAAAATGATATAATTTATCAGCCATATTTTATCATATTAACAATAAAAAATTATGACCAATATTAAATAAAAAAAAACAAAAAATAGGACACCAATGAATCATCTGAATGAATCTACAAATTCAGACGATTATATTGTAGACTAGCTGCGCCCCGCGGTTTCACCCGCGTAAGTCTCGAGCCCGTGGGAATCGGGATAAAAATGTGTTAATCCAGGTTATAAACTATCTGTTTACCAAATTTCATCCAAATCCAGTCAGTAGTTTTTACGTGAAAGAGTAACAAATATCCATCCATCCATCCATACTTACAAACTTTCGCGTTTATAATATTAGTTAGATTAGATTAGATATGGAGGCTTTGCGTTTCGGGCTAACTAGTCACCATTCCATTCTCCTGCCGTTTTCCTAATTTATTTGGGGTCGGCGCGATGTCTTTTTCTTGGATACTTCTCTATTAGCCGTCATCTCGGTAGTCACTCCCTTTCTAGCAATATCATCTTTCACACAGTCCATCTATCGTTTCTTTGGTCTTCCCCTACTCATATAGCCATCCAAATTCATACTCAAAACTTTCTAATTTTAACGTGGAATTCAAGAATGTCTTTAAAAACGATGAAACAACCTACTAGAAATTAAAAACGAATAGTAAAAATTAAAAACTTTATTTCTGATTATTCCGCATTATTTCTTTAATCTATGAACGGATTGTAGTCCGCCTGGAAAGAACAACAGGCTGTGGTTAGTTTTTTTCTTGCCCCAGAAGTAATCAAGTCATACAGAAACAGAGAAGGCAATTAAAAAAAAAAAAAAAATCTTATTATTTTTTGTATGTGTTTTTTCTTGAATAAATAATTAATAATGTGATTTTATAAAATTAACTATAGCTTTTTAAGTTACTCATGCGCAAGCCTAGCGTTTCACTAAATAATATGTCATAAAATAATTACCTGGTGATAAAACCACCATTTATTGCCATGATCTTCAAAAACCACTTTAGGCATGAAGTCTTTCATATCTGGAGCTTCAGGGTCGATCCTGATATGGTTGAATGCGTCCTGGAACCGAAATCAAAGAATCTCATCATAACACAAAACAATAAAAAAAAACAACAACAATAATAAACAACAACAAACAACAATATACAATCTATGGACTGTAACGTCTTCATTTTTTTTTTAACCCATCCTAGCCTTTTTCCAGCTATATTGGGGTCAGCTTCAAGTCTAACCAGATGCAGCTGAATATACCAGTGTTTTATATGGAGCGACTGCTTATTTGACCTTCACAGCCATGTGACTGGATAACACGATGCCCCTTGGTAAGACTGGTTGTCAGACTTTCGGACTGATATGTCTAAAAGTGCAATTACGAGTATATTGATGTATATTGGTCGATGACATCGTGACATATTCTGAGGCGATCAATATCAATCGGTCGTGAATTAACCGCAGTTTACTTGCACCTAATCTCTCGATGATCCGTAGATTACGTACTCGTTACCGCGCAGTTCTTCGGCACACGAGTATCTCTTATTCACTTGGTTACCGCGCGGTTTCGCCGTGTCTGAACGCGTACTACCCATCCAATAATCAAGTATGTACAGTAAACCGTGAGGTGCAACTTTCTCAAAGGTAATCATTACCAAGTTATGATAAAACAAGGTATTTGTTTTGACATGATTTAAACCACTGTGCTTGTTTTTGTAATATAAATCTAATTGTGATCGAAATACAGTTATTTTTACAAAACTGACAACTTAATCCAGTACTAAGTTTAAACTTTACCATAATCGGAATAAAGATCGAAATACAGATATTGGCAGCGCGGTCTAAAGTAAGATTCCGTTTTGTAATAAGATGGATAAGGCCCTTTGTACACGCCATGGTTTCTTTACGCTTCTCTTTCGTCAATTTATAAACCGCGCCGTAGAAAAAAATGTGTTTCATAGTGATCCATCCAACAAGGCGAATAAACCACGCCGTAGATAGATAGAATATTCTTTACTATGTACACCATACATAAATTTTACATAGGGTGAATAAATATTTACCTCAGAATCAAGGAACCGTTCATCAGTTTTAGCATGAAATTGGGTGGGTATAGGTTCATCGTCGACATCAGAACTGATGGCGGGCTCATCGTATAGAGTTGGTCTTGCCTTGCTTGGTTTTTTGCCCAGGGTTACGACCTGCGGTCCTTCCCTAAGACGCCTGAACTTCTTGATTACGTCTTCAAGGCGCTCTAAGTTCACATAAGCGTACTGATACTGAAACAAATACGGGTGTTAGGGTAAACACCGTTAACCTTGAAACCTCAGTTTGGAGTCATTTATAGAAAAAAAAAAACAATGGAAAATTACGTTTTTTTTTTTTAAATTACTTTTTACCACTAGAGTATTTCACCCTTTCACCTATGCGCTAGTGCAACGAACTTGCGTCTCAACACTTGGTGGGGGGCGTGGACCGTGACCTTTTTTTTTTTTTTTTGTCGGTGGGAACTCATTAAATGACTTCTCCCGCTCTGGGCGGAGCGGAAGGGCGTGTCAGATTTTTACTGACTAAAACCCACCCGTGTTCCTTCAGTTGCCTGTTGCCAGGGTCCCGGTATCCCTTTCGGACTATTACGCAACCCTGGCAGGCATCGGTCCTAATGGACCGCGTCAGGTGTGCTGACATCTCTTTGAGGCGCGCGTGGAACACGACGCGCCATTGACCGGGGCCTGGTACTTATCGGACGGCGAGCTACCCATTGCTTGCCGTCCGCAAGCCCGCGCCTACGGTGGTCGGGAATCCGCCCGGGATTCGTTTTTAAGGTACCTGAGGGGCTTGTCGCTTGTTGTTGGATAAATATTATAAATGTATAATTATATTTATTATTAATTAGATATTTAGTTATTTACGTCATACAGATTTCCCAAGAAAAGTATGCGCTTCGGGAATCATCGTCAATCTTCGGAAATACCTACGAACGCGTGATGATGAGATCTAAATACAAAACTGTCACAACCATGGAAGCAGCAAGTGCTCCCATGGTTGTGACAGTTTTGACTATTATAATAAATAAAGAAAAAAAATATTTTACATGTTTTTCTATTTTTTTAAAATTCAAATATTTTGTTTAATAATATTATTTATATGTAAGTAATTAAATAAAGGAGAGTAAACATTAAAAATTGTTTATTTCTCACCATTAAAAATTTCAATTTTTAATAATTTTTATGTACCTCCTAAGTACTTAAAAATTATTACAAATTGTTTTTTCTGCGGTGATTATAATGAGGTGAACAGAGTATTGACCTTACCCCCTGAACTAGGCGGGAACCTGTATCTCAGGGGATAGTGTTCAGCTATTTATTACATTCTGGGGGCTTAAAATGGTCACTTTAGCAGAATTATAATATGAAAATGTCACAAACTGACACTTAATAATATGATCTGCGTGTAATTCATATTACGAAATAATTCATCTGTTTGACAGTTTTCTATGGAGATTCGTAAAATTGACCACAAATTATGAATTGTTTTTATGTCAAATTAGAGGATTGCTATGGGATTCAGGAAATTAACTGCTTTTAGAGGAATTGCTAAAGTGGCTGGTTTAGGCCCCCTGATCCATCTTAGGACGTGTAATGTATTATTTTGGGTAACCAATTAAAACATTATACATTAACAACTCTATCCTGTATGTACATTTTAAATTCAAAATTTTCAAAAAAAAACTAAATTCTCTTGTATCTTTTAAAAGGTAGGTAAAGAGGCGGATTATCTCTTTTAAACTCTTATAAATTAACTTCGTTACTATACAGAAATCAGAACCAATGATTGATTTCATTATTAAAATTTAATAGTAATAAAACTTTTAATAACTATGTCTTTATCAGATAAGTCATCGTACTAGAAATACAAGATCATCATCGTTGTCATCGTGCTAGGTATAAAAGTTTTTTTTTAAATACTCACCGCAGCTACTGGCTTACGTCTATGTCTGAAAATAAATGAGCATATTATAACTTTTTCATCCTATATCTTATAATATTAATTGAGCAATATTTGTATATAATTATATAAATTTAATATTTGTCACGTTCTCGAAAACGGCTCCAACGATTTCGACAAAAATTGGATCTAGCTAATTCGGGAAAATTCGTTTTCTCTATTTTCACCCGTGCAGAGCTCGGTTGCCCAGTTACAGTCAAACAAGCTATTTGGTATACAGGCAGGTAACTTACAACTACTTTAAACAATTTTGTGAGTGTTTTCAGTAGTCAAGAATCCTTTTACATCACTCTCCTAAACCATAAGCTCAAAACGTTAAATTTTAAATAGCACACAATCAAAATGACTTTTGGCAGTGTAGTGGTAAATGAACATATTTTGCCTGTATACCAAATAGCTTGTTTGACTGTACTAAAAAATTAAATGTAAAACAATGAGATTTTTTAGGTTCGAGCAATACAAGAACTAATTTAAAAATATTTTTTATAAAGATTCAAATTATTTACTTCCTTTTCCTACGTCGGATCCTCTGTAGATATATAACATAGACCTGTTAACATAATAATTATAAGGCTAGTCACAAAAAAGTTTCGGTTTTATATATAATTTTATATGTAGATATATGGTTAATGGTATTTTCATTACCTGATCGAAGTCGGGTCTAGAAAACAGAAAAAATAAAATTAATAATTAATTAGTTTATAGAATAGGTAACTAAATTAGAATGTAAAATAGAGAGAATAATATTAACCAATAATGTAACTATTAGATATGTGCCGGTAATACTCGCCGACAGTTAATTTTAAAGACTCGACGAATGGCGCAAAATACTGAGCGGTTGCTTTTATGCGTTATATTTATTACTCAGCGCAGGATCGATAGAGCAGCGGTGGCCCAGTGGTAACGGCCGCGACTTACGAGTTAAAGGTCGTGGGTTCGAACGTAAGTTTGTGTAAATTATTTCATCACCACTTTCAAGAAATTAAAACGGTCAAGGAAAACATCGTGGGGAAACCGGCATGTATTAGACCAAACAATTGGAGGACATGTGAGATCCGCCAACCCGCACTGGGCCCTCGTGGTTGATTACGGTCCACTCCCTCTCACAGAGAGGTGGCTTGTGTCCCAGCGGTGGGAACATTATAGGCTGATTATGCGGGATCGATTCCCGCATCAGACGATACTACATATTTGATGACGTGCAGATGTTTTACTACGGGGCTGGGTGTTTGTGCATAAGACCTATTAAACTAGACCCCAAAACAACTCCATACGTACATAAAGATAGTAATTACAAAACTGTTATCTCAAAATAATAAATATCAGACCATGCTGATTCATCGTGATGATTATGCATAAATAAATGTAGTTTTTAACCGACTTCTTCAAAAAGGAGGAGGTTCTCAATTCGTCTGTATGTTTTTTTTTTTTTGTATGTTTTTTACGCGATTACTCCGCCAATTATGAATCGATTTTGATGATTCTTTTTTTGTTTGGTAGGTCATGCTTCCGAGGTGGTCCCATATAAATTTTATTAACTTTGCTTGCGTAATTTTTGAGTTAGCTTCAATATTACGTATTTTTCCCGCTTAGTTTATCTAGACGATATCCTGTTTGACTCCTTCACTGTTATTTACATAGCAGGTAGTGGTATTCGGATTTGTGCCACAACTAAAAAGTGAAAAATAAAAACTTTTTACAAAAAAAAAAAAAAACCGACTTCCAAAAAAAAACACTACGGTAAAAGTTTTTATTTTTTTATTTTTGAAGTCGTCTTAATCATACGCATAGCCGCATGCATGCATCAGATCAGACCATGGTTAAAAGATTATTATTGTTGTAAATGCATATTCTGTATTTAAATACTGCACATTCGCACCGACTCTTGAGCTAACAAGACTTATTTGAAATTAAAAATAACCTAATTAACGTAATTAATAAAACAATGAGCCTCATTGTTACAATAATTAACACAGGTTAAAATAAAAATGAGAGTAGTTCATAATTAGGTTGGTTTTTTCAATTTATTAGGCTTTTATTTAGACTCGTTCATTTCCAAATTAATCTACTCGTAAATAATGAATAAAATTAGTACCTACTTGTAGAATGATTTCCTAGTGGGATACGGAACGAACCCAGTTGGTGGTTTGGCTGCAGATACTCTGAGCTTGCTAAAAGTAATAATAAACGCAAAATATAAATCATCGTTTTTTTTTTTTGTATTTTTATAGTTAGTCAATCAGTGATGAAAATTTATATCAGAGTAGTTTGAATAATTTTAGCCTTACTAAATTGAGTAAATGAACAAACTAAAAATGGGGCTTAAAAAATTACGATAAGTTTTCTTGAAAATATTTTCTTCTGATATTCGAAAATGCGGAGTCCTAATTTAAAAAAAAACATAACCTCCATGTAGAAAGTTTTTTTTAAAAACTAGTTATTAGTACAATTACGTTAAAGTTTCTTACGTCTTTCTTTTCACCATATTTTGCTTTTTGAACATGAAAAAAATAAACCGTTTTTATTAATTATTAAAAAAAATACAAACATAAATTCATACATACATACACATACATTCATTACAAATATAAGTACATTCATAAACTCACGCCTTTTTCCCATGGAGGTAGACATAATAAGGCCACCAGCTGCGATACTTACATACTAAGTAGTATGTAAGGATCGCAGCAGATGGCGTTCGGCCCTAGACAGAGTAACATTCTATCAGCGATGGAAAAGGCAAAAATGTATAGGACTTACATAAGCTATCGAAAAGCTTATGTCAATCCTGTTGAAAGTCGTTGTAGAAATACGAAACGCTTTCGAAGCGATTGTCACTTGTCTAGGCCCTCTGGTCCCACACGCACGCCGGTTGCAAGTACTACGTAGCTGACCATTCTGAAGAACATAGCCGATAGTATTATTATTATTATGTCCTTTTAGGGCATCCCCTCACCCTGCCAGGGTTGAACGAAAGTCCGAAAGCGATATTGGGACAGGCTACAGGTGCCGTATTATGAAGTATTAATGCCACCATTTTTCCAGTGTGAGAGAGAGACGGAGCTAGACAAGGCCAATAGCACCATCCCGTTTTCGCAGTGGAATAATGATGGCATTAATACTTCATAGTACTACCCCAGGCAACTGAAGGAACACGGGTGGGTTTTAGTCAGTAAAAGTCTGACACGCCACGGCTCCGCCCAGAGCGGGAGAAGTCATTTGATGACCCAAACCCAAAAAAAAGGGGCATCCCCTCACGGCGCGGCGTTTCCAGTCACACCTGCGGTTTATTAGTCGCAGTGACGTAGCCGAGGGGGGGCGGCGGGGGCGGGCCGCACCGGGTGTCACCTTTTTTGGGGTGACACCCACCCGGTCTCTCAACTTTAAGAACAATGTACAAACAAAAAAAAAAATCGCTAGCACAAAAATTTCTTTTTCGGGGATTCCTCCACTAGCACAAGCTCAGCTCTTTGTATAATTCGGGGATTCCCGCAAAAGAGCCTGACGCTGTCGTGGGGGATTCCCCGTCCCATACTCGCGATCTTTGACGTCTCAGTTGCAACATTTCTCATTTGTTTCGTGAAGTGTGTTGAGTTTGGTTGGCGTGAATTGTTAAACGTGTATTATTCTATAGTGATAGACAATTTTTGAATGAAGAATTGCATTCTTGGTATATTAGCCATCGAACACGAGGCAATACAAAATATAAATTTCGATGAAGTTATTGCTGAGTTTGCAGCTGTCAAAGCTAGAAAGAAGACATTTTAATTGTATAACAATTCCTTTTCTATCTTAGTTATTATTGTGATTTGTTACTTCTTCAATATTATAAATAATAAATGATCTATGTCCTTTATCATATAAAATTTATTGCTTTTTACTTTCGATGGGGTGACAACACCAACTTCTGCACCGGGTGCCACCCAAGGTAGCTACGCCACTGGTTAGTCGTCTTTCATTCATCCTCTCAAAATGACCAAACCATCTCGGATCGTCGACTCACCTAGCTTGGACAGACTGAGGGTAAAAAGGATCAGGTGATGTAGCAGAAAAGTGGTAAATCAAAACCTTACCGTTTTATTATAACTGCGAGAAGATCTAAAAATCGCCTAAAAAAATGAATAAAAATCATTTTAAAACAATAGAATAATGATAATTTAGTAAAACACAAGCCGTGATGCAATGACGACCCATGACGGGATGAATTTTCAAAAATCCTTCCTTTCTGTTCACTATCGTTACATAAAGGAATTCTTTAGGAAAATTTCATGCTTCGAGACCTAGAGGCTTAGGCTATGCGTTATTTCTCAATGAATTAATTAATTTAAGATTTTTATTAAGTAGATATTACAGTCCATAATTAAAGTGAGAGCAGTGCTGGCCCAGTGGTAACGGCTCCGACTTACAAGTTGTAGGTCGTAGGTTCGAACCCAGACAGGCGCTTTACTTTGTGTAAATAATTTCATCACCACTGCTCTCAAAACCGAGAAAGAAAACATCGTGAGGAAACCGGCATGTCCTAGAACCTAAAATTCGAAGACATGTGACATCTACCAACCCGCACTGGGCCCGCGTGATAGATTACGGCCCACTCCCTCTCGAAGAGAAGAGGCCTATGTCCCAGTAGTGGGAACATTATAGGCTGATTATCCTAATTAAAGTTAGCTATTAGTTAAACCCATAGCTTTTAAACGAATGGAAATAAAATAAAACAGCATGGGCTTACGTTTCATACAAACACATTCTAAACTAACAGTTTATTCATTATTTACAACTTATTTTTAAATCCTATACACATTAAAGTCACTTTTCTTCTAAACCACGCAACGGATTAATAATATAAAAAATAATAAATAAATTCTCTAGACTTTAGATAATTTATTCAGGAAGGTTTTTGTACCTATATAATACGTTAAATTTTTCTTTCTTTGTTCCTATATGTAAATATAGGAAGAAAGAAAGAAAAATTGTGTATTCTGCTTATAACTAAGAAATGTTGATGTTTCGTCAAGTCGTAAAAAAATTAAAGTAATAAAAACTAAAACCCAACTACGACTAAACAGGTATAAACAAGACACCACAGACAGACAAATTAAAAATCCGGAGTCACACGTAATCTGTTTGATTTATGCCCTAACACGTGTCACTCCGGATTTTTTTATTTTTTATTTGTCTGTCTGTGGTGTCTTGTTTATAGTAGTAGTAGTAGTAGTTGGGTTTTAGTTTTTTTTTTTTTTTGTTTTTTTTTTCCTCATCTTATGTCCTCTAGAGGGCGCCATTTTTAATGTGACGTCTCATAACCTATAACCAGCGGACAATCAAGACGCTTCCAACGATACCTCATTTTTCAAATTGTGATGAGTCGTTTACAAGATATGAGGGAACAGATGAACATACATACATACATACATACCGGTCAAAATCATAACCCTCCTTTTTTTTTCGCCGTAGTCGGGTAAAACCCGTGTGAAGCAGGAGCGGTTCGCTAATCCTACTAATATTATAAATGTGAAAGTTTGTGTGTTTGGATGTTTGTTACTCAATCACGCAAAAACTACTGAATGGATTTGGATGAAATTTGGCAAACAGATAGTTTATAACCTGGATTAACACAAAGGATACTTTTTATCCCGATATTCCCACGGGATCGAGACTTACGCGGGTGAAACCGCGGGGCGCAGCTAGTTAGAAATAAAAATGAAATGCTGTTCGTTGGCAAGCGCATTTTTTTTTTTTGTTACAAACAAATATGGAGTTTGGGAAAATCTGAACGTCGTTTTTTCTTTGGGATTTATTGTATTTGACAATTTAGATCAGCTTGTGTTAAATAAATTTTACTTAAAAGATACTTACTTCAGAATTTAACGGATACGGTTCAGTCGTTTCTTCACGAGACTGTAACACAAATAATATCGCGTTCAAAAGTTTTTAATAACTGCATTCAATGGGCTTGATTATGATAAATATTATTTAATCTTGTGTTAAATGTGTCTTTTTAACAATATTATCATTAGTTGTGTATATTGAAGATTTCTGTACTTTAAATAATTTTAATATGTTTAAATTATGCGCTAGATGAGATAGTGTTAGATTTAAGAATTGTCAAAATAATTGCAAAATAAATAATTTATGTAAATACATTTTATTGTTAATGTTTAGTCATTATTACAATAATTGTACCTGTAGAGTTTATTTATATTAGCACCTTAATTAGATTATAATATTTACATAATACATAAATATTAATATAATAATATTAATTATAATACATAAATAACACGTCTATTTTCCCAAAGGGGTAGGCAGAGTTTATTCAAGAATATTAAAAAAAAAAGCAATGTTATCATTTTTATTCCGATAAAGCAAACGGATGGGTATAAAGTCATATTTTGTGTTATTGAATAAAAAACAAATATGATATCAATCGTAAAGAAATCTCGAATTCACTGTTTTGCTGGATACGGTAGTTGCTGATTTATTTGTAAAGAAAATGTACTCACTCGTTGCTTCTGTGTGGTATATAATGTAGCTAACTGAAATAAAAATGACATTCGTTCTTCAAATTTTTATTGTTTATTTTTAAATTAGGAATTTCTAAATAAGAAAAAAAAAAGGTTTTTTTTTTTTTTTTAATAGTTTATGGTCACAAATGAAAGCATTTACAAGAATTTGATACTTATTTTTGCTTTAGGCACTGAAACACATACCCAAACTAAGGCCAGGCCGTATATTTTGGGAGTTAGTCCTCAAAAGTGGAGCATCACATAGATCGTGTCAACGTGAATGTCGTGACGTAATTATTATTTGTACTTCTGAGTGTGGTTGCGAGAGTGCGTTTACGTGTGTTTGTGTGTACCCGTGTATGTGTAGCGTGTGAATAGGTACCTATAAACTTGCTTTGTCTACGTTATTTTTGATCCAGCACGTCTTTCTACATCGCTCTCACGTATAATCTATCTATACATGTGGGATAAAATATTGTATTACGTTGAAGTATGAACGCAGCTTATTATTGTTAAACGGAACGCATCGGATGAAAGAAAGGGATGTATGTGTGTAAGGGAGAAAGGTAGAGAAAAATGGCGAGACTAGATGTACGACGACTCACGGTGTAACGGTGATCTTTTTTGTGTTTTAAATAAACAGTTTTACGATTAATCGTTTATTTTGCCATAGAATCCCACATACATTTAGTTTCAACATGGATGATAATATTATAACCAATATTTTGTAACAAAAAATATTGTTACAAAATATTGGTTATAATATTATCATACATGTTGAAACTAAAATTATATAATTATAAAAAAAAAACTGAGCATTGAGTTTCTTGCCCGTTATTCTCCCTAAGTACCTCGCTTTGGAATGGGCGACTAGCTTTATAGCCGACTCCTTGACAGTTAGTGCCTTAAAAAATAAATGCTTTGAGATTGAGTTTGCTTACCTCTGAATCTGACAGATACTGGTTATTGTATTCAGTCGTTGCTTCCTAATTCAAACGATAAACAAAACAAATGAAAAAGATCGTGTGCGGTTCGGGGGATCCCCTGTCTCGAACAAAGTCCCTTACGCGATACTCGCACGCACTCACACACACGTATAATTAATAGAAAGAGAAAGAGAGAGAGAAAGACGCATGGCATAACGCTTTTTCCTTACGTGACGATTTCTACAAGTCAACTCCCACCGCAAGCCGCGTTAAGGAACTTTGTTTCAATAAAACTGGTAATATTACAATTAAAATGCCATCGAGTTGTACTAAAGTTCAGTTTTGACGAGCGTCGTCTCTGTTACTTCTTGGTAATTGTGTGACAGTGTCTTTCTAAAACTCAGTGTGGCAATGAAATAAAGAAAATAAAGAAAGAAAAGAAAGAAAAGAAAGAAAAGAAAGAAAAGAAAGAAAAGAAAGAAAAGAAAGAAAAGAAAGAAAAGAAAGAAAAGAAAGAAAAGAAAGAAAAGAAAGAAAAGAAAGAAAAGAAAGAAAAGAAAGAAAAGAAAGAAAAGAAAGAAAAGAAAGAAAAGAAAGAAAAGAAAGAAAAGAAAGAAAGAAAGAAAAGAAAGAAAAGAAAGAAAAGAAAGAAAAGAAAGAAATAAAAGAAAGAAAAGAAAGAAAAGAAAGAAAAGAAAGAAAAGAAAGAAAAGAAAGAAAATAACGAAAAAAAAGGCTCGCACAGATAACAATTATATTTGGAACAAAAAATTGGAACCGACTAAGTATTGGAAATGTTTTTCACATAAATTAAATTTGGAAAAAAAATACATTTAAATTAAGGACATTATTTATCACCAATTTTTTTTATACCGTTACCCTTACCGTTTTCAGGGCCACTGGACGCTCTGTTGGACTTGTTGGATATGATGGGCCCAGCGAGCCTTGTGAGTCTGGAGGGCCTGGCAGGCCTTGTGAGTCTGGAGGGCCTGATAGGCCTAATGAGTCTGGTGGGCCTGACAGGCCTTGTGAGTCTGGAGCGCCCGATAGGCCTGGTGGTGAGTCTGTAGGGCCTGATGGGCCTGGTGGGCCTGGTGGTCCTGCCAGTCCTGATGGGCCTCGAGGGTCTCGTGGGCCTGGCATGCCTGGTGGGCTTGGTGTACTTGATGGACTAGATGGACTTGGTTGAAAAAACTATGAAGCAATGAATTTAATTATAATACATAAATATCACGTCTATTTTCCCAAAGGGGTAGGCAGAGTTTATTCAAGAATATTTAAAAAAAAAAACCAATGTTATCATTTTTATTCCGATAAAGCAAACGGATGGGTATAAAGTCATATTTTGTGTTATTGAATAAAAAACAAATATGATATCAATCGTAAAGAAATCTCGAATGATAATATAAGTACTAATAAAGAAAGAATACCAGTGTTATAGGACAGCCGAATCAGCTTACCTCATAATTTTCTGAATATTCCTGCAAAATATTAACAAATTGTTATAGTTTTCAGCTAGTTATTTATCTAAGGGTGAATTTCACCAATAAAACTGAATGCTATCAGCACATGAACCACGTTTATGAGCGACAGCTGTGTCATTATTTTCCTTGGAATATTGACACTGACAGCTCCTGAACTTGGTTTAGATGCGCCGATCGCATTCAGTTTCATTGGTGAAATTAGCACTAAGAGGTATGAGCATCACTTACTCTACGAGACAGTTAGGGCGGATTTCACCAGGGAAACTGAACGCCACAAGCACTTAAACTACGTTCAAGGCCTGTCATTGTCATTATTATCTGTGGAATATTGAAACTGACAGCTCTTGAACGCGTTTTATATGTGCTGATCGCGTTCAGTTCCATTGGTGAAATTCGCCTTTAAAAATTAATAACGTCATTTTTAAAGCCAGCAAACATTATTATGAGGCCCTCCATTTCATGAAGATGTAGTCAAATCAATGTGTGTGTGTAAATAAGAATATCTCTAAATGGGGTATAAATCTAAACACTTACTCTAACAAAACTAACTATTACTAATATTAATTAAAACTAACTATAGAAATAAACAATTAATATCTAAAATATTAGATTACTTACTGGTTTCTTATACTGGTCACCATATGCTGCCAGTTTCAAAGATTTCCTATGTAGAAAATAAAGTAATAAGCGAAAACCATAAGAGAGCCTCGTGGCTGAGTAATAAGCCACACGGGTCGATCGATCAGGTTAAGGTACGCTTGCCGTAGTTGGTCCGTAGATGGGTGACCATTTTTACATACCGAGTCCCCTCCGTGCTTCGGAAAGTACGTTAAGCCGTTGGTCCCGGCTGTCATTCGTGGATCTTTGACAGTCGGTACGGGTCGTCTGACAACCAGTCCTACCCAGGGATACCGTATTACTCATTAACTGGATTGTGGAGGTCAGATAGGAAGTCGCTCCATGTAAAATACTCGTATTCAACTGCATCCGGTTAGACTGAAAGCTGAACTAAACATAGTTGGAAAAAGGCTAGACAGATGATGAAGCGATAACCAATAAATTTCATAACATTAAGTTTTTGTTACAGTTAAAAGACTTTAAAGAAAAAAAAAAACTTACTTATAAGTTTCTAATACTGCTTTTCTTCTCACAATTTCTTGTTCTAGCTTACGGTACTCGCTTACTAAACGTTCTATAGACATATCCTAAGAATGTAAAAAAAATAAAAAAATGTACCTAATTATTAAGTAAACACCAAAGCGTACAGCAATAAAAAAACATAAAATTTTAATAAAAAAACTTCATGCAAACATTAAACATAGATTTTCTGCTGTACATAAATAATTATGTAAAAATATGGCTCCTGAGCAATCAGGGGCAATAAATGTTTTTAGGAGAGCAGTGGTAACGGCCCTGACTTACGAGTTGTAGGTCGTGGGTTCGAATTCAAGCAGGCACTTTAATTTGTGTAAACTATTTCATTCTGCTCTCAAAACGGTGAAGGAAACATCGTGAGGAAACCGGCGTGTCCTAGAACCAAAAATTCAGAAAACATGTTCATCTACCAACCCGCACTGGGCCCGCGTTGCGGATTACAGCCCACTTAATTATAAAACTCACCGCTAAGTTTGCTGACGATTGATCCTACAAAAAATTATAACATTAAATGAGTAAGTATCTAAAGCAACCGTTAATATGATACATCGATCTTTACTATTTATTTATTCATTTATTTATTTATTTGCATAATGTACACTCAGTTACAGGCTAGGCTTAAACTTATGAGTACATGACCCTGTTAGGGCGCAGCAAGTATGTGTAACTTAAATCTAGGTTAAATATTTAGAAGTTAACATTATATGGCAAAGGTAATAGGTAACAAGATATCATTATCACAACATTCATTATTATTACTACTTAATTAATATCTCTGTTTAACATATTATTTTATTTTATTTATATTAATTAATATACTAAACTAACACTCAAGACGACGCTCTACAAAACCGCTTTTTTATAAACTTGATGTACCATTATATCGTCTAAAATTACAAAAATATAATTGCTAAGCCCGTTCCTAGGTTGATCGCGTAGCATAGCTACGCCGTAGCTCGGCTTGTAGCGTAGACGCGTAGCAAAGGTAGGCAGCCCGGTTTATTCAAAATAAACTGAGTTCTCTCACTTTTAATTCTTAGTAAAGTTCATAATTACACCAAACGACATTATTTTATTATTACGTTTGTACCGTTTATTTCCATGAATGGGCATATTTGTATGAAGGTTTGCCCAACCATTGAATATAGGCTCTGTGGTTATATGTTGTACTAGTTGCCCTCATCACATAAATGTATTTTTTTACTCTCAGCGTTATTATTCTTACTATAAGCTAGAGCGAAAGCAAACCTTATCAACAGTAGCCACCTTTCTCGCTCCCTCACACGTTGTGTGACTTATTCACGCGCACTTGGTGCGAGCGCATTATTAATACACGCCATTTTGATTTGTATTATTAATACACGTAGTAGTTTTACGTATCTCGGTATGATATGTCAAGTTCTTTAAGAATTGCTGACAAATATGTTAAATAGACCTAAACACTTTAATGTGATGTAAAAGAACTTTAAGGTCCTGTAACTTTTTACTGATATAGATTTCAGCATCACTGTCATACAAAAAATTGATTGTCTAAATTATATTTTTCTAATGATATATTACTTAAAGTGCTACAATACTTGGGCAAATCTGCCCATTCTCCTTTTATTTAAAAAGGTATTGGAAAATTAAAACTATTTACAGAAAGAAAAGATAGGTACTCACAAGTACTGCTTGATAATCGTAGTTTTCTTCACCAACTTTTATACCTAGAGCCTATAAGCAATGAAATGATTAATTAAGAGTATATTTAGGTACTCTTTACTTCTTTAAAAATATAATTTTAAAGTGACAATTTTTTTATCTTTAGCTCCTAGCACATAGTTAATAGTTCAGATTATTGATCTGATCATTCATCATTGGTCATGTCTATGACCCTTTTGTTGGTTGAAATAAACGATATTTTTTTCTGGTAAATAAGGGAAACAAACAGGAAGTTAGCAAGTAATAGCATTCTATCTACTTACCGCTAAGTTTGGCGGAGCAGGTTCCTACGAAAAGTTGTAATATTAAATTCGTATTTAAAGCTACCGTTAATATGACACATCGAGCTATATAAATAGATTGTCACTCAAGACGACGCTCTACAAAACCGCTATTTTATAAACTTGATGTACTATTTTGTTCTCATCAAAATCCGTTGCGTGGTTTAGAAGAAATACGTGGACATACAGACTATCATGAAAAGCGACTTTAATTTATAATAATATGTATAAATTGGTATTTATTTAACACTCAACAATAAAAGGGCATTTCTTATTTTGGCATTTAGCAATTTTTCGGATTTTGTTAGTTGTTAAATTTTTCATGATGTATTTAAATCGTTGCTGCCAAATACAGTGGTAGTAAATAATTATTATACTCACCGCTATAATTGCTGAAGGTTGCTCCTACAAAAAGGTGTAAAATTAAATACGTATATGCAACCAAAACAAAGATAGCTGACGTGGCTCAAAAGGCTGCCCAACTTAAATGGGACTGGGCAGGACACGTCTGCCGCATGCCGGACAAACTGTGGGCCCAAATAGCACAGAACTGGTGCCCTGAGACAGTGAGACGGGGTCGTGGCAGACCACGTAATAGATGGGGGGACGAGCTGGATAGGTTCCATCAAAACTGGAAAGAGGACGCGCGGGCTCGCGAAAGATGGAAGGAGTGGAGGGAGGCCTTTGCCCAGGAGTGGGACAGCGTAGGCTAGGAAAAAAAAAAAATGCAACCTTTTAATATGACTAATTGACAATATGAATAAATATTAAATTATAAAGAGACTGTCACTAAAGACGAAGGTCTCATAAGCCGCTTTTTAACCCCCGACAGAAAAAGAGGGGTGTTATTAAGTTTAACGTGTGTATCTGTGTGTCTGTCTGCGCCATCCTAGCTGCCAAACGGCTGAACCAATTTTGATTTTTTTGGTTTTGTTTAAAAGGTGAATTGATCGATAGTGTTCTTAGCTATAAAAAACGTTTATTAGGTGCTTTGTTTTTGTCGGGGTTTTTTTAAATTTAATTTAACTTGTGTTTATTTATAAACTTGATGTGCCATTTTTACTCACCGCAAAGTTTGCTGAAGGCTGATCCTACGAAAAGGTATATAATTAAATACGTATCTAATGCAACCGTTAATATGACACATCGAATAAACATTAAAGTAGAGACTGTCACTCAAAACAACGATTTACAAAGCCGCTTTTTTATAAACTTGATGTAAAATACAATAGACGTAGATATATTTAGTAACCTATTCCACTTGACTATTCTTCAAGAGTACTAAAAAACCCTGTAAGAAATCGACACGTGTTTCACCTCTCAACGAGGCATCCTCAGGATGACGATTGACCAATTGCAAACCAGAACGCGACGTGTTACCTTATATAGGATTGCTGCAATCCTATATAAGTGTGGGTGACGGGCGATTTGATTCACTTTGCGTCCAGCGCTCGGTGTGGTAACACGTCGCGTTCTGGTTTGCAATTGGTCAATCGTCATCCTGAGGATGCCTCGTTGAGAGGTGAAACACGGGTCGATTTCTTACAGGGTTTTTTAGGACTCTTGAAGAATAGTCAAGCGGAATAGGTTACTAAATATATCTGCGTCTGTTGTATTTTATAATGGATTTCCGCACGGTCACGCCTGAATCAATTAACTATCTTAAACTTGATGTACTATTTTAACGAATAAATTACAAAAATTTATTGCTAAGCCCGTTATTAAGTTGATCGCGTATCATAGCTACGCCGTAGCTACGGCGTAGCTCAGCTTGTCGCGTAGACGCGTAGCAAAGGTACGCAGCCCGGTTTGTTCAATACATAATTACACCAGACGACATAATTATTTTATTAATACGTTTTACCGTATATTTTCCATGATGAACGAATTTAATTAAAAAAAAAAAAAAACATACAGACGAATTGAGAACCTCCTCCTTTTTGAAGAAGTCGGTTAAAAAGTATAGCCAAATGAAAACGATTGACGGAAAGAAAAGATAGGTACTTACAAGTACTGCTTGATAATTGTAGTTTTCTTCACCAAATTTTATACCTAGAGCCTTTATGCAATAAAATGATTAATTAAGAGTATATTTAGGTACTCCTTGCTTCTTTAAAAATGTAATTAAATGCATTTATAAAGTGCACATAGTTATTAGTTAAGATCCCTGTTTTTCAGATCGTTGCTAGCAAAAAATAAAACAATAAATGAGAAATTGGCAAGTAAAAGTAGTATAAAGAACTACTTACCGCTAAGTTTGGTGCTGGAGGTTCCTACGAAAAGTTCTAATATTAAATAAGTAGGTATGTATGTAAATGCTAATTGATGAATTTAGATGTAACCGATTGCAAAACGCATAGGGCGAATTTTATTCATAATTTACGCGATTAGCACATCTAAACTGCGTTCAAGAGCGGTTTAGATTTTCTGATCGCATTCAGTTTCATTGGTGAAATTAGCCTTAAATTAAACTTGGGCCAGAGGGCCAAGTTGGGACAAGTGACAATCGCTTCTTTCTTCTGCATCGTTCTCAAATATATAATTTCTACATGAATGATGTAACCAATATTTTTTTATGTGGAGTTGTGAAGAACGGTCATGGTTTGGAATGGGCAACTAGCTTCATCTTTGTGACTGACCGACCCCTTGACAATTCAAAAGTGCCTGCAATTGGTTTAACATTTTCTATTTTGTTAAATACCTGGTACTTGTTGAAAGGCCTATATCCATCCTAATATTATAAATTCAAAAATAACTCTGTCTGTATGTTAGCTTCTCACGACTAAACCAGTGAACGGATTTCGCCAAAATTTAGCAAGGAGATATTTGGCATCCTGGGAAAGGACATAGGCTACTTTTTATCGACATACAGCACGGGCGAAGCCGCGGGCGGTAGCTAGTTGTAAATATTGTAACGGCCAATTATTTTTTAAAGAGTAACCTTGGAGTTTCTTGCCGGCTCTACTCCATTGGAAACGGCCTAAACCGGAACCGTGCACCTCTCTCTCCTCCCTCTCTTCTCTCTCTCTGACGTTTCATAAATGGTCATGTAGGTTTATGTGAAATAAAATATTTTGATTTTGTTTTGAGTTTGAGTTTGATAAATTGTTACGTGCGTAAAATGCTGCGATAGACTGAAAAAAATAAAAAATAATTACAACCAAAAATAAACTCACTGCTTGCCAGTTAGGTAGGCTGTTGTAGATTACTTCATCGAACTTTGGGTCTTCAGATTGTCGTTCAGGTGTATGTTGACTCTCAGTATCTTGAAATTGGATGGATGGTGGATCTGGGGCTTGTGGTTTCGGCACCGATACAGCATCCGGAGTTTGTGGTCTCGGCACCAATATACCATCCGGAACTTGTGGTCTCGGCACCAATATACCATCCGGAACTTGTGGTCTCGGCACCAATATACCATCCGGAATTTGTGGTCTCGGCACCAATATACCA
Source organism: Lithophane ornitopus (assembly GCA_948473465.1). Lineage (NCBI taxonomy): Eukaryota > Metazoa > Arthropoda > Insecta > Lepidoptera > Noctuidae > Lithophane > Lithophane ornitopus. The sequence continues at coordinate 14,511,274 of OX419616.1, read as the reverse complement.
TCCGGAATTTGTGGTCTTGGCACCAATATAGTATCTGGAGCTTGTGGTCTCGAAACTGATGCATCTTGTACTGGCGGTCTTGGAAATTGTGTATCTTGAGATTGACCTGAAGCCTGTGGGTGTTGACCCCGTGGATCTGGGGGCCTGTGTTTATAAGTAAGTTGTATTCCACAAAATGATTCCTTAACATAAACGGGTTTATTGACAATCGTTGCTTAGAATAATTGTCGATGTTTAAGCGTCTTTTTATCTTAAATCGGAAGTAACGTCGCCATGTTGTTTTGTGAATAATACTAATAAATAAATTATTTATTGCCATGAACAGGTTACAGAAAAATTTGAGACCCATTGCTATTCTGTAATGATCTCACCGTGAAAATTAGGTGAAGTGAGCGTGGAGTGAGCTGTCATTGTCATCGATACCTACTGATGCTAAGGCAGTGACAGTTCACTACAAACTCACTTCACCTAAGTTTTCACGGTGAAACTTAGGTGAAGTATGGCTTAGACTGTATTTCTATGACACAATTTCACAAATATTTACCAACGACGCCCCTGTCAATGTGATTTAAGCACCAAAATATCATTGTAGCTCTCTAAAGGGGTATAATTGGAACGGAGTTCTTTATCGCGGCTTCCGGTAGGAGTAAACTGGTAGAAATCATGCCAAAACTACACCTCAAATCAAATCAGTTAATTGCAAACATGTTGTACAGAGGTTGGAATAAGATTATTTATAAGTTTCAAACATGCACCCCGTAAGGGCACTGCAAAACAAAACAAATAGTTATTTATGCAACTGTTATATAATAAGGGGTATTAAAACACGAAGCCGAGTGCGATAATAGTATCACATGAGTGTTTTAATACCTAATTATTTACAGTTGCATACAAGACTTTATCTAAACCCATGATATGAATCCTCTATAAAAGGTTCTTTGCAATACTAATATCGAACAAAAAACATGACACCAAACCACTAGTTTCAAGGATAACGGTGTCTACCCTAACACCCTGTATATAATATGTTGATCGCCCGCTAAACTCCGCTTGCGCGATGCAGGATTTGTATGTATGCATAGTTCGCATGTGGCGTTCTAGATGCCGCCACAGAACACTTCCCTCAACACAAGTTATAGGCACAACCAGCGCGAGTGAATTTTTGTTTGGCCAGATCTTCATGAAAATGAAGGTGGCAACGAATCGGTTCAATAAGAAAAAGTAACTTACCTGCTTTCATAATTATTATTACTATTATATAACTTATTCTGTTTACTCTCGTACTCTTGCAATAAGGTTTCTTTATAAATATTTCTGTCTTCATCCGCCATCATTTGGAATCTATTTTGGTTTTGCATCATTTCTTCTTTAAACCTGTCGTAACTTTGATACGAATGACCGACTGGTGTGTCCTAATGGTAAATTATTTTTTTTAATAGACTCCATAGAGTAAAAAAAAAACAGAAGCACAATACAAACATAAAAACAATAAACTAGGTATAATATTCTATCTCTCTTAGTAAACGTAACATCGACCTAGATGGTAATTAATATTATTTTTAACCGACTGAAAAAAGAGGATGGTATTATAAATATTATTTATAATCATTTTATGTACCGAAGAACTGTAAAGCTAGTTTCACCAGCATAATTCGCTGTTGATTAGGTAGTACGTTATTTTGTCAAACTTAAACAAATTATTATAAATTCATTAAAAATCATTTTCAGTAGATATTCAATTAATGAAACGATGACAAACTAATACTCACTGTTGTCGTAGAAGGGAGAATTTCTGCACCTTGTCGATTTTGTTGGCTAAGTATATTGGATTGTATCATAATCATATTCATAATAAAATTATTAAAAAAACACATTATTAAATTAATTTGATAATGTTGGAACTGCAAAATTGACGCGGATCTTAGATTAGCACATAAGTAACTAAAGTAAGTACCTTAAAGTGAAAACGATTCCCGGCCTCGCAACCTAATTATTTCCAGGATTGTTGATATATTTTACTAATTCCTAACCTGCACAAACACCTAGACCCGAATAATATCCTCATTGGAATGCAATGAATATTAATTATATTATAATAATATGTGCAAAACAGCGAGAATTGTAGTTTAACCGAGCCGCTACTCCGCGCCTGAATTATGTGCGCAGCGAGACGGGGGGACAGTGCAGGCCGCACTGGTCACGGCGCACTGCGTCCTGCCCGTCGCTCATTGGTCAACGCTGCCTCGCGTCTCGCCGCGCATTGCGCGGAGCAGCGGTCCCGGTTAGCCTATAATCCCGACATGCACCAACTAAGCGCAAATAAAGTCATCAAACTCACAAATAAGCGTAGGTAGCTATTACCAAACGGGCAAAGTCGCCAAATAACGTAACTAAAAAGACTTATAAAGAAAATTACTCACGTTTGTCTCATTTCTGCCTCTCTCTTCTGTAGTTCCATTTCGATCTTGTGGTAATCTTTCACGTAATGTGCTATTGGCATCTCCTAAAGAAAGTAAGATCATTAACATCCACATTTACAATATTATTAAGAATAATTTTATATACCTTTAAAATTCCTTAAACATACAACGTGTTTTATGTAACTCGGAGAGCGGTGGTAACGGCCGCGACTTACAAGTTGTAGGTCATAGGTTTGAACCCAGCCAGGCGCTTTACTTTGTGTAAATTACTAAATCACCACTGTGGTGAAGGAAAATTACGTGACGAAACCGGTATATCCTAGAACCAAAAATTCGAAGACATATGACATCTACCAACCCGCACTGGGCCTTCGTAGTGGATACGCCAATCCCTCTCACTGGGAGGAGGCCTGTGTCCCAGCAGTGGGAACATTATACGCTGATTATCTAATATGGAAAAATTCCAAATCAAAGTAGCTACAGAAATACTTTTTTTGGAATATATTGGGCTATCTATATGAACACATACACATACATAAATTCACACCTTCTTCCCATTGGGGTAGGCAGAAACTATAGAACCAACAACAACAAAAAAAATTCACCAACAACAACAATTTTGGAATAATCATTTAAAATGAAAAGTGCTTCACACTGTCCGTGTTACATCGAACATGTTTAGTTACTGTTCCGTACTTACCAATAAGTCTAAAGCTCGTTTCTACAAAATCAGAAACACAACAAGTTATGGGTAGATTTATCCGTAAAAGGAAAGATCTAAAGTCTTAAAATAATTTAAGTATTTACTGAATCGATTAACAATAAGACAAATCTGCATAATCAAGCAGTAGGTACCTACTCCTGGACACGGCACGCATAGTGAGGAGGTTCCTCTCTCTAGAGCCCTGACCACCGGCAGATTGGACCCTGTTCTTAATACTACTATTTTCTATACTTTTGAATGTTTTTTGTTAAGTTTTTTATACAAATATAAAAAAATGTAAATAATATGTATTGTGTAATGAAGTAAAAGAGATAAATGTTATTTAAGAACTGAAACATTCCTTTTTTTAAGACCAAAAAAAGTTCAGTGTTTTTAAAAAGTGCAAATACCTGGTAATAATTAAAAAGTGTAATATAATTATTGGAATAAACCTTACTTGTTCTGAGAAATTGAAAGTCGTTGGAAGCCTGTAAAATAATTGGGCATGTATACTTTTATTTAAGTTGTATTAAAATACAAAATAACATACATGAAAAGCTTACATCGTACCTCGTGTCCTAACCAAAGGGATCGGTGACGTGGATACGCGATTGTCATAATTACGAGTATACCAGTCAATAGTCATTTGTTCGGAAAACCGGAAAGCGCCCTCTGTTTGCGCGATGACTTGTTCAGGTTCGCCGAACAAAATAAATGCGAGTGTCGCGTGTTCGCGCTACGATCGATTTGTTTAGGACACGGCCATATTGTTTTTTTTTTTTGCAATTACTATAAAAAAAAATGTTATGCCGCAATTGTAAATAAGAAATCCTTACGGTTGTCTGATATTCAATTGAGGCGACCTCCGATCATTACGCAGGTTATATCTGTAGCGGTCTTCTTCTGATGTGTCCTGTAGATAGTTTCAAATTGTTAAAGCACACATTATACAAACGTACACCTTAGACCAAATAAAAAACCAAGACAGAGCGCTGTTAACAGTAACGTGAGGCCGGTTTCGTAAACATGTGTGCACATATTTTGGTGTAGTTTGACTGAGACATACATGTAAATACCTACTAGGTGACGCATAAATTATCACTTCTTAAGGTGTGTCCTAACATTGAGCAGTAAGAGCGCGGTAGCAACTAGCAGCGTTTGCATGACACATTTCTGCCTAGAATTTTTGTGCGCGCCAGATAGACAGAAGCGTTCGCGTGCGGCAGTCGTTCAGTCACAGCGCGGCAGCCGCCCACGATTGCTGCTATATGTTTGGACAAACCTTATGGACGATGTACTCATTTTTGAAAATGGAATGGCATTTGTGACGTACACAAATGTAAAATTCAAATCGTAAAATCATGGTGCGCTATTTTCAAGAAGAGAACATCGTAGAAGAAATGGCGAATTTATCGCCAGAAGTACTGAGAAAAGTAATGCAAAATGCTCTAAATCGCGCCCAAATGTATGTCAAATATCTGGTGGGGTTTAACAGATATAATTTTTTCGACTTAAATAGTATACAATTATAAGTCCGAATAAACAATATAACAATAATCAGACGTCTTTTAGCAGCTTTTACAGACTTAGGAAGTCAGGTGATTGCTTAGGTGCCACCTAGTACATAGAAATCATTAAAAATATATACAATATTGTGTAAAACATAAAATCGCTCAAAAAAAAAAAAAATTACTGTAATTATTATTACGTTTAGTTTTTTTTTTTGAGTCCTGGAAATTTCTATTTGTTCCTGATCCTAACTGTTATGATTATGACAAATAATTTTTAATCGAACATACCCTTTTTTCCGATCGCAGAAGTGCTATAACTAATCTAAAAATTAGAAAATCATGAATGAGTTTAATTAAATCCAAAATATCTAGGACTTGCTTAAAAAATTATAGGTTGAATAAAGTATGTATACTTACATGGGCTGGGGATTCTGTGAAAAATTTAATATTTTAATATACTCGTACATAGATTTATAGAGATAAAACCGCAAGGTTTTTTTACTATACTTTTTTTTTCCTCTCAACGTATAATGTTCTGTTACCTGAGGTGCGATAGCGTGTCTGTAATCTGGGTAAACATCTTCTTCTGATTTATCCAAGTTTGAACCGTACCTGTAACATGGACATACCATTAAAAAGATGAGTTTGAAAGTCAAACTGAAGAATACTGATGACACAATAAGGCAACTTGTTATTGAAAATTATTGCTTACTAGCTGCGCCACGCGGTTTCTTCCGGATATGTCTCAAGCCCAGAAACGTCAGAATATTGGGATAAAAATTATCCTATGTCCTAAATCAGGTCATGGTCTACCCATGTGCCAAATTTCATCCAAATCTGTTCAGCCGTTTTTGTGTGAAAGCGTAACAAACAAACAAACTCGTTTTCGCAATTTTAATATTCAGCCGCGTAAGTCTCAATCACGTGAGAATATCGGGATAAAAAGAATCCTATGTCCTATTCCAGGTCATGGTCTACCCATATGCCAAATTTAAGTCAAATCTTTCCAGCCGTTTTTGCATGAAAGCGGGACAAACAAACAAACTCGCTTTCGCATTTTTAATATTTGGTAGGAACAGAATTCATCATAGGGTGCTACTAGACCACGATCAATTGACGACATTGTGACATATCCTTACTAATATTATAAACGCGAAAGTTTGTAAGTATGGATGGATGGATGGATGGATGGATGTTTGTTACTATTTCACGTAAAAACTACTAAATGGATTTGGATGAAATTTGGCAAACAGATAGTTTATAACCTGGATTAATGCATAGGATACTTTTTATCCCGGTATTCCTTCGGGATCGATACTTACGCGAGTTATCGTGGTAATGTGGTGACATATTTGAGGCTATACGTTCGTTCATCGACTGCTATCTGGTTGCAAATTAACATATCTTATTCCGGTTGTTTATAAAGGACGTCAAAGAACTAATTGACCATTTTTTTTTACAATTCACAAGAGTAGAAGAATTCAAAATACACTTTATGCTTACGTAATACTCATAGTATTGCCAATTCTGGAGATGCGAGCTCCATTTTTGTGCTCCTTTTCTGGCGGTAGATTTGGCTGGGTTAGCGACCCCATTCCAGCGTCGAAGTTACTTGATCTCCTCTGGAAATACGTGACCAATTATATAATACAACTGTAAGGCTTGTGCCAGGTGATATACCAGTAATGTGCAAGGTTTATAAATAACACTGTGGACGGATAACATGGTTTTGAAAGTAAGATGAGTTGTCTTTAGCCCATCATCTATTTAGCCTTTTCGCAACTATGTTGGGGTCTACTTACAGTCTAACCGGATGCAACTGAATACCAGAATGTTACATGGACAACTGCCTTTCTGACCTCCATAACCCAGTTACTGGGTAATACGATACCCCTTAATTAAGACTAGTTGTCAGACTTTGAACTACTGCGGTTTCACTGCTATGGTTTCGCGGCATAGGTGTGCTTCCGCGATATAGTACACCTACATTTCACCAGTTATGTTTAAGTCGCGCTTTTATCATTTCTAACGTGACGTTATCATCGTGAAAGTCCACGGCATCAGCACAGGGAAGTCAATTTCCATACATTTAATGGACGTGGACTTAAAAAAGCGCACAATAGGGTGCAAACCTATTGCCATCATCCGGGTACAAATCCAGACTGAGAAATTCCTGGTGAAAAAATCCATTATCACTTTGCCCGATCCGGGAATCGAACCCAGGATCTCATGCCTAAAACTTTATAATTTCGTGTGTCGAGCCTATTTGTCTGCGCTATTATCATCAGCATCAGCATATAGCGGTCCACTGCTGGACATAGGCCTCTCCAATTGTACGCCATTCAGCTCGATTCTCGGCAACTCTCATCCAGCTGCTACCAGCCACCCTGCGAAGATCGTCGCTCCACCTAACTTGAGGGCGTCCTACCTTACGTTTGTCGGTTCGTCTGCGCTATGCGAGCATCTAAACGTCAAACTCGGCAACCTGTGAAAAATCTTACCTTTTTTTTTTTTGGGTCGGAAATTTTTCATATCACTTCAATCATATGACTTCTCCCGCTCTGGGCGGAGCGGAAGGGCGTGTCAGACTCTTACTGACTAAAACCCACCCGTGTTCCTTCAGTTGCCTGTTACCAGGGTCCCGGTATCCCCTTCGGACTATTCCGCAACCCTGGCAGGCATCGGTCCTAACGGACCCCGTCAGGTGTGCTGACATCTCTTTGAGGCGCGCGTGGAACACGACGCGCCGTTGACCCGGGCCTGGTCCTTATCGGACGGCGAGCTACCCATTGCTCGCTGTCCGCAAGCCCGCGCCTATGGTGGCCGGGAATCCGCCTGGGATTCCGACGCCCAGGGTGTCTCCAGTGGCGGCCGTGAGGGCGCAGGCTTTGCCTCTCCCTCACGCGTTCCGCCTCCTCCTTCGCGAGCATCACTGCTTCGCATAAGGAGGTGACCGCCTCCCAAGCCCTCACGCTCCGTACCATGGCCTGGACCAGGGCCGGACGCGAGAGGTCAGTGCCGCCTATCGCCTCCACGAGGAAAAACCTTACCTGAAGACGTCTTCCTTGTTCCCTCAAGCTGATTCCATCGCAATCCAATATGTTCTGTAACTAATTTCATTATTTAATGCAACTGGCACCGTTCAATTAGGTATATTATTATTTTTTATTGAAAACAACTTTCCCAAAATAAAAACTATTTGCTTTTGTATAGTTAGTTTTTTTGTCATACTGTACAGTAATTAAGTTATTTTTAAATAATTAGTATCCTGGTAGATACTTAAATAGAGCCGTAAAAATGCTTACAATTATTATAATATTAATAATGATGGCCGAATCCATTTCATCTTTCAAACCATACTCGCGTTTCTTAAAACTGTAATAAAAATCAACTGTTGTCACAGCTAATAAAGCATTCTAATAATTGCCGTGAAATTAAATTGCAATAAAATATGTCAAAGATAAAAATAATAATACGAAATGTGGAAAGTTCTATGAGAATCAGAGTTAACAGTAATCATAATAATAGGTTAGCGATTCGTTCGGGTACAAAAATGTTGGTGATACAATATTTTTCAATGTCTTAATTATTAAACTCCTTGTTGTACTTAATTATGCTAATAGACTCTAACGGTTCACAAGATGTTATTAAGAGAAACGATAATTTTTAACTAAATGTAGGTAGGTTCTATTTATGGGTATATTTTGTGCACTACAAAGAGAATTCCTCGAATATAACAAGACTCAAAAACTCAAAACTCAAAGCATTTATTCCAATTAAACCATTTACAGGCACTTTTGAATTGTCAAGGAGTCAGTCAGTCAGAAATATGAAGCTAGTTGCCCATTACAAAGCGTAGTAGGTACCTATGGAGAAGAACGGGCAAGAAACTCCATGGACACTCTTTTAAATCAAAATATTGTTACAATATAACGGTTACATTATTCATGTTGAAATTATACATGTGAGAACAATGTAGAAAGCACGTTAAAAGCGTCCGCAATTACAAAATAAGAACAATTCAAAAATTTAAATAAGCCATGGCAGCTAAGAGATGACCAGTCACAACTGACGGCGCCCGTTCACGAACATAACGCATGGATCAGCACCATTCAGCTCAACCATTTTGAAGGGAGCTAAATGATCCAACACACGCACCACCATCAGCGAGACATTTGAGTGAGCATGACATATTCCCAGCCGCCAATAAGGCACATTCAAGTCAATGAAACACATAGTACCTGGTAAATGATAGATCTATAGTACATAGTACTCACACCGGTGCTATGCAATTATACAATACAAAAGAGATTGAGTTAATACAATGCAAATATGGGCTTACAACCTTCAGCAGCTCCAACAGTATTTCCAAATGTTAATTAGTTAGTTGTGTTTGTGGAGCAGGACCAGCATTAAGCCAAGCATTTTTATCAGCGATGTAATCCTCCAACTTATAATATGCCTGCCTGCATAGTGTGCGTTTTATACAAGCGAAAAGAAGTATGCGCAGTACCATAAAAGCATAAAATAGATAATTTGGTTTGCTCTGTTCCCACAAACTGTAAATAATGATTTTAAGCCCATCGACCTTGTTTCCAGTTGTTCTTTGTTGTTGTCTTCAGAAGCTCGAAATTCTGACAACCAGTCATACCAAGTGGTATCGTTTTACCCAGTAATTGGATTATGGAGGTCAGATAGGCACTCGCTCCATGTAAAATAGCATTCAGCTTTATTCGGTTAGACTGGAAGCCGACCTAACCTAACCTTTTTTTTTTTCTTGCCGGCTTGGAAAATCGTCATGGATGTCCTCCGCCCTGGGGCGGGCGGAGGGGTCTGTCAGACTCTTACTGACTAAAAACCACCTCGGTGTTCCCTTCCCACACTTGCACCGGGGATCATGGGAACTAGTGCGCCTTCCACGATCCCCGGCTAGTGCCGGCCCGCTCTGCGGGCCTCGTCAAGTCTGCGGGGGGAGTGAGGTGTACTCCCCCGCAACGCCAATAGGGGGCGCGCGCGGAACACTACGCGCCACCGCCTCGGGTCCAGTTATACGGGGGGCGGCGGACGTCCCCAAGTCCACCGTCCCTCTGGACCCGTTTAGGGGGGCTGGAAGAGGACGTTGTCCGGCCTCCGCCGACGCCCGGTACGTCTGCTGCGGGTCGGGAGAGTGGTCTCGACCTCCCTCAACCTCTCCGCAGCCTCCTTCTGTGAGATGACCGTTTCACAGAAGGAGATCACCGCATCCCACGACTCTGCGCTCCCCACCATCGCGTGAGCGACGGCAGGAAGCGACAGGTTCCCACTTCTGTCACGAGGGCACGGCGCGGCTCCTCCCATGCGACACACTCTGCCAGCGTGTGCCACGCCGTGTCCTCCAGACAATGGACGCAGTGATGACACCGAGCGTCCGGCTCCCTGTTTATGCGACACAGGTACTTCCCGAAACAACCATGCCCCGAGAACACCTGCGTCGCCCGAAATGACAGGGAGCCGTGCCTCCTCTCGAGCCATTCCTCGAGCACCGGTCGGATCGCCTCGATGGTAGGGCGCAATAGCCTATTCCGCCACTCCGCCACCAGGACCTCGCGGAGGCCCAGTCCAACTTTGATGGTCCAAGTCTCTGCCAGCATAGACAACAAATACATAGATCTTGCTTATACAGCCTATAAAATGTTCCTACTCCGCGGTGGTCACGTAGTAGGTCATAGGCTTCCAATAGCAATGATTGAGCTAAGCCGTGATATCTGGTTCAGTTACCCACTAGTTGTCATAGTACCTGAGAATGTAAAATGTTTTGCAATCTATTGTTCGCAACATTCCTTTTTTAGCATCGGAAGTAAACACATGTGACAAGTCTTCAACCGTGTTATCACCAAGTGCTAATTAATTAGCCTAAGACGCGAAACGTGTTTTCAAATTCGAACTTCTTTGTGATCTGTTATTTTGCAATGGACATTCAAGTTACATGTATTATTAATTTACTTTACTATTTTGCATTTTCAATCCACCATTTTTTTTTTAATACAGTTCTACGCCGCAGCATTTCTTACGTATTTATTTCTGTTTTTTTTTTTAAGTTGAAGCTTTGACTAGTTTTTGTATCTACTTGTACCATTGAGTTAGGTATAAAAATGTCGCTCACAATCTCTAGTACTAGAATAAATAAATAAAAAATGCGGCTTGCTGCGTCTATGAGGTGCAGCCAGGGTCTACGCCGAGCGCCTGGGCGCGTAGTACTTGCTACGAAATATGTATTATTTTTGATCCGCATTTATTTTTGTTTTGTTTTAGGTACTAGTATTGAGTGTTCTTTCAAAAGAATGCTTGTTCTAGATACTTGGCTGTCTATTAAGGACTGCGATTCCGAACTGCAACGGTGGCGACGAGTTTTTCAAGCCCTGATACAGTTGCTGCCTGTTGTTGAGAATTTGATTGCTGATGACTTAGAAAATAAAGTTGCTAATCTTTGTACTAGATTTGTAGCTATTTGGAAGCAAGTCTCTCGCAATCATGCTCGCTTGGTCTCTAATTACAGAGACTGGATGAAAGAAATTAAAGTTTGCGTTCTGTCAACTTGTGCAGCAGCAGGGAGCCACGACACTCAACGGCCAGCAGCAGAGGCTTCGATGAGCACTCAACAGCATCAGCACAGGAAGGACTTCGAGGAGTGTAACAACGTGGCTTTTAAAGAGTATACTCTAAACACAGCAGCACGTAAGCTTGTTGCTACCAACCTGCCCTCGTCTGTACATAAGGTCCTCATTCATGGTTCGGAAGTAATTGACCACGCATTATTGTCAAAAGGTGAGCTTTCAAAAGAGGCCGCCGAATCTTGCAATAAGTTAGTTAAACAGTTTAGGCGTGACAACACGAGGAAATTGTCCCGGGTCGTCACTAACACCGACTGGATATAGCAGACTTCTTCTTAATTCGGATCCTTATATTTCTGGTTTAAGAAGGTTACCACGGAAGAAGAAGTCTATTCTATCTAAAGAGGTGTTGAATTTGTTGTCGGAATAGAATAAAATGGATACTTATACAATGTGGAGACGACAATACAACAATAAATGAAAAAACTGGCAATACTAATGCATAAGAGTATTTTGAAACTATCAAATAAATCCTAACATCGAAATTAAAAAAGTATTTTTTTCAATCAAACTAAATAGTAGTGCTGGGCCGAGTATGGGATTTGGCGATCTTTGACTAGCTATCGTTACTAAACTATTGGATATATTTGATTAATTTTTTGTATGTAGACCGAGAACGTCATTAGATATACGGAGTTTAATTTTTTGTCGTATTGTCGTCTCCACTTTGTATAATAAACACTAGATTTACATTATTTTAGATACAGCTCCTATTATGTAACTATTAACATGTAAATAATATATTTTTTGTCCATTTCTGTGTTTGTAGTTAGGTAATAATTAGGTACCTATTTACTTTATTTTTATTATCAAAATGTATATATTTAAGTTTATTAGTTATTAAGTTCCAATTCTTTTATTGTATTTTAGTATGTATTTCGTCACGTATAATAAATGCATTATTTATTCTTATAAAATAAGTTTTTTAACATTAATCGGTTTTATTCATTTAATTATAACATAAAGTATTACAAAAAAGCATAATGATAATATTTAGTATTGATAACGACAGTCGTTACCTTCGCGAAACCCTATGACCACCTCTCTTAAGGCGCGGAACCACTGTGCACTGCTAGGCCACAGTGCTCCTTTCGGTGAGAGGGATTGGGCCATAATCCAACTACGCGGGCCCAGTGTGGGTTGGTAGATGTCACCATACCTTCAAAGTTCTTGGCTTTCGGATATGCCGGTTTCCCTGGATGTTCGCATTTATTTTGGTGAAGACATTTAAGCCGGGTTCAGACCTGTGTAATGTGTTTTGTAATGTAATGACATTTACATTACACATGTCTGGATCCGGTTTTAGAGATTGATTGAAAGTTAGTAGGTTACCTAAGTAGGTACCCAGTTTTTAAGAATTCACAAAATCTTTAATGTATATTGTCTGTTGGGAGTTTGAGGGGGTCATATGATGAAATAAAACGATGCTTTTATTTTGCCTTCGATTTAATTAGAATGTTATTTATTAAATAAAGATTTTTTGCAATAAAAAACTATGTACATTCATTGCTATTTTCTGGCATAGTTCTTTAAGCGTGCCATCTGGTTTCCCTGGCCTATAGAAACCTGGCGTGGCATGGCCTGTCTGAAAGAGTATAATACCCATAGGTATCATTAAAGTCTTATCACACTGACCATTCACCAGCGTGTTTCCAGGGAGGCGATTTTGTAACGCGCTCGCTGCGTGTGCGTAGCGAGCACGCCACGCGTAAAGTGTTCGCCGTGTTTGCGTAACGGGAGTGTACAAGAGCGAGTGTACGATTTTGTTAAAACGCGGAGAACACGTCGCGTAGTCGCGGCTAGCTCGCTTCGCACGCTCACAAATAGCAACGCAAGAAACACGCTGGCAAATCGTCAGCGTTATAACGCTCTAATCATTATAAGAAATGTTGGATTTATAAAGTCTTATAATATTTTCATTATTATGAGCATTTTTCGCTTTCAAATTTTTCATCGTCAAAACAAAACTGAGAATTAAAAAGAATATTCGTAAATTAAAAATAATCAGTAGGTAGAGTAAGAGTACAGTAGACTGCAAGTCAGTATAAGCTGGAGGTTAAAAATATACTATACTAGGCAGCTGAAGATTTGAAATTACCACAGATTGGTGGACAACTGCACATTATTACCTGTAGTTATGTGGTATGAAATGATCCTAAAAAAAAAAAAAATGAATTAGGTATTAATAAATTTAAAAAAACCAGTCTTGTTTTTCAACTAGCTATTTTCAAATTGTTGATAACTTTGCTGCAGCGCTGTCACGGTCATTATATATTTTTTTATTCATCTTAAGGTAAGGTATTGTTATAAACACTATGTAGTAAACATCGAATCACAAGAAATGCAGTCTACTATAAAAAGTTAGTTGTTACATAGTTTAAACATCTACTCTTAATCACATTCCTATCGAGGAAAAAAAGGTATCATTCGAAAGCCCTTTAAATTCTCCAGGATTTTATTTTTATTTTTTTTTGTAAATCTTTTCATTTTTGAGAATTTTAACATTCTTTGAAAAAAGTCTCAAAAGAAACGATTAAAAAACGGCGATTTTTTTCGTTCGGTAACGCAACAGGGTGAAAAAAACAGGCTATAAAAGATAAACAGGGAAGGAATTGGGGGATTTCCTTGTCAAAAAATAAAAAAGGTACATGCAAAACGCAGAATACGTTTATAAATATTAAAATTAGGAAAAAAATAATGAATGAACAGCTGAATGAAAAAAATATAAATTATGTTACTGTTTTACTTACCGTGCCCAAGTTCTTTATCCGAGTTGCGTCAATAAACTGTAAATGATAACGAAAATAATAACATTTCCAAAAAGATAAATAAATTACTAACATAACTTGAGTAATTTTATGATATAAATTGGATTTTATTACTTTGATAAGTTTAATCACAGTACATAATTTATATGAGTCACAATCATTATTGATTTTAATGAATGTCTAATAGAAATTACACATCGACATAAAGGTAATCATCGCTGAAACTTGTAAGAAAATAATATTAAAATAGTTATCCAGACCGAATTTCAGCCAGCCATTGGTGGCCAGTCTCAGCGGAGACTAGCCATCAACGCTGGAGACAGTATAGTGCCCAAGTGTGTGCGAAGACATAGGAGCACTCTCTTTTCCCTCACTCTCATCCTCTCATAGTCCAACGGGACGGCAATCTGACACTACCAGAGAGAGTCCCTAGACAAAGTGACAGTGTATCAGCGATGACGATGATCGAAAAGGAAAAAATTTATAGGACGGACATAAGCTTTCGAAAAGCTTATGTCAATCCTGTTGAAAGTCGCTGTAGAAATACGAAACGCTTTCGAAGCGATTGTCACTTGTCTAGGTCCTCAGATCATCAGAGTGACCAACGGCTACGGCGGCAGCGGCAGTGTTAATGGTTTTTTCCATTAGGAACTTCTCAGTAAACGCCCGGAGTTTGAAAGTTGGCGGTGTGATAACTACCCCCGTGACTAGGTAAGGACGTTAAGAAAATAATAGTGCTGTACCTACCTCTGAATATGAGGAGGAGCTCGTGGCTAAGTAATAACAGCCGCTCGGGTCGTTCCATCAGGTTAAGCTACGATTGCCGGGGTTGGTCCGTGGATGGGTGACTATTTTCACATATCGAGACTCCTCCGTGCCTCGGAAAGCATGTTAAGCCGTTGGTCCCGGCTGTCATTTGTGGATCTTTGACAGTCGTTACGAGTCGTCAGAAGCCCGAAAGTCTGACAACCAGTTTAATCAAGGGGTATCGTATTATCCAGTTGCTGGGTTGTGGAGGTCAGATAGGCAGTCGCTCCATGTTGAATACTGATATTCAGCTGCATCCGGTTAGACTGGAAGCCGACCCCAACATAGTTGGGAAAAGGTTAGGCAGATTGATTGACCTACCTCTGAATATGGTTTGACCCCTTCGTGGTAGTTCTCCTTCTATTTTTAAAAGAAAATATTGGTTTATTAAAGAACACACAGAAAAAATAATAATGTGAATTTAATAGTAGATTTAAATGGTGTACCTGCATAGCATCCACTTTTAGCCGAGGTATCTCAAAAAACTGTAAAATATATTAATTGTAAATTAAGATAAATCAGCCATTTAATGGATATAAAAACTTTAAAAAAAGTATTTACCTCTAGCGTGACGCCATTCGCTGTAAGTGTCTAGAAAACATAGTAAAAACCTATTAATTAAATTCTAATCAACTTTTATTTATAGTAGTACTAGCTTCCACCCGCTACTTCGCCCGCGTGGTATGTCGATAAAAAGCCTATGTCCTACCCAGCCATTTTTGCGTGAAAACGTAACAAACAAACGAACAAACCCACTTTCGCATTTAGTTAGGATTGAAATGTAAAAACCTTCCTGTTGTAATGCGGCTCACTTGGAAGTACTTGAACCGTCTCCGGAGTCGTTACGGGTCGTCAAAAGCCCAAAAGCCTGACAACCAGTCTTACCAAGGGGTATCGTATTACCCAGTTACTGGGTTTTGGAGGTCAGATAGGCAGTCGCTCTGTGTAAAATACTGGTATTCAGCTGTAACTGGTTAGACTGGAAGCCTACACCAACATAGTTGGGAAAAGGCTAGGCAGATAGATTGATTGATCAACAGTTCTAAACTTGTGCTCACCTTTAATAGCCGTTTGACATCTTTCTGTTTAAAAAAATAACAAAGTGAGTATTATTTGTTTTTGAGTTGGGATTGTTGAAAAAGTGATGGAATGGGATAGAGAAATAGAATCTTATAAAACGTATATATATTGTATAATTTCAGAAACATTATCAATTTTGGACCAACCGTGAATTGGACCAACTGCGAATAGGATCAACTGCGAATAGGATTTTTTTTTAACATTGGACCAGTCGCGCCTAAAGGAGAAAAACATTCAGAAAAGTCGACACTGAAGGTAGTAACTTACCGCTTTGTCAGCATTGTAATAATTTTCCTGTGACCATTAAAATGTACAAAATTAGTTGATTATCAGATGGTGCCACATCTCTAAAACGAAAATAAAAGTAACACTTGGAACTAATAGTTATGAGGCGCTATTTATTTCACCTACTAGCTATTGCCCGCGACTTGGTCTACGATCCAGGAATAAAAATTAGCCTATGTCCTTCTCCAGGTAATAGTCTACCCATGTGGCCCACGTGATTCGTCGATAACAAGTAGCCTATGTCCTTCTCCGGGTAATAATCTACCCATGTGCCAAATTTCATCTAAATCCATTCAGCCGTTTTAGCGTGAAAGCATAACAAACAAACTCAGTTTCGCATATTTTATAACTAGTTTCCGCCCGCGGCTTGGCCCACGTGATTCGTCGATAACAAGTAGCCTATGTCCTTCTCCAGGTAATTAGTCTACCCATGTGCTAAATTTCATCGAATCCCGTTTAGCCGTTTTAGCGTGAAAGCGTAACAAATAAACAAACAAACTCACTTTCGCATTTATACAATTAAGTTAGGATTAATCGCTGGAAGGACACTGGACACAGGATTCAGGATTTTGCATGACGTCAGTGAGATTCTGTCACAAAGTAGTGAGTTTTTTATTCGATATACTACTGTCTAAATATCCCTTGACTAGATAACTATACCCCATTTGAAATAAGATTAGACATTAAAACAAACCCTTTTACAGTCGGTTTAACCGATTTTGACTTCTATACCGTAGGCATAAGGATAGCATTAAAAGCAAAAAAAGTTACACAATACCAACTATCTACTGCGGCTGCCATTTGTCATGCCACAAACGCAATAGAATTTTAAAATCGGTTGAACGGAATGTAAAAAAGGCTCATCTATACGTCTAATCTTATTTCAAATGGAGTATAGTGCTGAACCTTCGGTTTCCTAAGAAAGCGGTGAACGGTCACAACAAATAACGACTGTCAAAATACAGGGCGTTTTGACACCTTAATATCAAATACTGGAGAAAGTGACAGATTTTCATGATGGCCGTTATACAGATATGAATTTACAGAATTAAACACATTAGAATCAGCAACACAACTCTCTATGTTCAGGTAAGTGCATTGAATGACGAGATGTATCGGCAATACCTACAAATAACATTAATTGTTTTGAGTATCTATAAGTACTTACATAAATATGCGTGCTGACGGGCCTGTTTAGAAGTTAATAAATTAATATAAGATAGTTAATTGATTCAGGCGTGACCGTGCGGAAATCCATTATAAAATACAATAGACGTTGATATATTTAGTAACCTATTCCGCTTGACTATTCTTCAAGAGTCCGAAAAACCCTGTAAGAAATCGACACGTGTTTCACCTCTCAACGAGGCATCCTCAGGATGACGATTGACCAATTGCAAACCAGAACGCGACGTGTTACCACACCGAGCGCTGGACGCAAAGTACTTTGCTCGGTGTGGTAACACGTCGCGTTTTTCGGACTCTTGAAGAATAGTCAAGCGGAATAGGTTACTAAATATATCAACGTCTATTGTATTTTAAATTAATATAACATAACATAACATAACATCACGCCTGTATTCCTCAAAAGGTAAGGCAGAGGTGAACCATAGTACACCCACATTTCACCAGTTATGAAATGTTTAAGAGCGTATATTCTGAAAGTGGGCACCGTCGCAAATAACTATCAAAATATATTTACCAATATCACTGTATGGAAATATGAAATATGGCTAGACAACTGTCAAAAAAATTGATTATGAATTGCAATTATAACAGATAATTTAAGTTGTAACCGGTTTTAGGTGTAAAAAAGGCATTTGGAAAGTTTCCAAATCCTTTTTTTACAACTAAAACTAAATATTCGGTGTTACTATATTATTTATTGAATTTCATAATAGTTATATGAAAGCGGTTCATAACTGACGTCTTACTAGGATTATATAACTCTGATACAACTAGGATCTAGTAATATAGGTAACTATTAGGGCTCTCCGACCAAATAGGTTTGATAGATAGATAGATTCATTTTTTGCCTGAAATATGGTATTTTACAGATTTTATAACACATACACAAATAGTTCTTCATATTCCGCCTACTAAATTCGGCATGCAAATTTTTTGACAATATTCATGATTCTAATAAAATAAAATAATTAAATTAGGTTAGGTAAGAACTGTGACCAACACGTCGAAATTGGTCGCAGTAACAAAATTAGGGTACTCTGACAGTTGTGAACCGCTTTCATATAACTTTATTACGGTTTATAGTTATATCCCTAGGGATATAACTATGTCACGTCTTTAACCATCTTACTGCGACTTATAGTTACAGAAATCCACTGTAAAATAAATAAGTACTCACGCAGATAATATTCTTTCCTGCTCTTCCAGGTACCTTTTGTCTTTTTCTCGTTGTTTCTTCATTTCTTGTTCTCGCTTGCCGTAATCTATGTAGCGAGCTATTGGTTTGTCCTGAAGAAAGTGAAGATTTGAATTAAATCTATTATGCCTAGGCATAATAGATTTAGCCCCGCGAGCCCCGCGACCAAATGGACCTTTCCCGAATCGGATGCGAAGTCAAATCATTTATTTCAATTAGAGCATGAATAAGAATAAGAAAAATGTATTACTTATGAAAGACAATAATAGAAATAAATCATAGGTGTCCTTTAAAGAATAAATAAATTCATTATTGCTATAAACTGGTTACAGAAAAATTTGAGACCCTGGCTCCAAAGCCAGGTTAGTGTACCTCTATTTCAGGAGCAAAAATAATGGCTTCTAGCAGGTCTAAAAGCATCTAAAAGGTTAATCAAAATCTGCACTTTCTTTTTGATTGAAAAATTGTATATTATATATTTTTCATTTTATCATCACCATTAACATTTCAGCCGAAAGACGACCACTGTTGGATATGGGCGTCCCCAAGCACCGCCACTTCGGTCTGTTCTGTGCTTCTCTTGTCGAGAGGTTTCCTGCGGCCTTTACAATGACGTCGGTCCACATTGTGAGAGGCCTTCCAACGCTATGTCTTCCGGTATGCGGTTCATTTTATACCTACTTTTATAACTTGAATAAAAGTTTTTCGATAGTTATGGTTTAGCCTTGGTCTTTGATCCCCTTTTTCCCACTGCAATGTTGTGTCGACAACAGCACAACAATAATATAAAACGTAATAAGTAAGTAATTATTATTTGTATATTATTACCTCGTATTCACGCCTTTTATGTAGGAATGCTACAAGAAATCTAAATAGAACAAGTTATGGAATCAATGAAAGAGTAATTAATAAACGTTAAAAAAATAATCTCACAGAAATCGAGTAGTACTGAACTTACCCGGGCCCGTCGTTCTGTGAAGGAAAATTTTAGGTTTTTTTTTAACTTTCGACAATTTTTTGATGTGCAATATTAAAATACTTGAGTTTAAACAGTCATAATCTGCCTAGCCTTCTCCAAATTATGTTGTTATGTACGAGTATTTTACAGGAAGTGACAGCATATCTGAGGGCCTAGACAAGTGACAATCGCTTCGAAAGCGTTTCGTATTTCTGCAACGACTTTCAACAGGATTGACATACCTTTTCGATAGCTTATGTCACTCCTATATATTTTTGCGTTTTCCATTATCGTTATCGGGCCTCTGAACTCCACAACCCAGCTACTGGGTGAGTAATACACGATACCCTTGGCTTCTGACTTGTAACGACTGTCAAAGATCTACGAATGACAGCCGGGACCAACGGCTTATTGTGCTGTTCAAAGATTGAGTTATACCATAAAAATAAAAATAATTTAAATATCAGTTTCGTATTTAATAATTACGCGTATGATTTATCTTGGAGTTGTTCATACTTATATACTCAAAATTTATATTTATACCTATAGGTAAAACTTCTTACCCTTACCCCTTCATTAAAATCGTCTTCTCTCCTTCTGAATCCTGTGTACAAAACTCTTTCGCCCGTGCCACTGTACCTGAAATAATTATAACATGTTTTTAATTAACTTTCTTTGCCCAGTATGTTTAGTCAGTCTTAGTAATTTTTCTTTAACCTATATTGTTTCCCACTGCTGGACAAAAGCCTCCCATTTTTCCAATGTCATTTATTTGCAGTAAATACTGTAAAAACATGGTAGCTATTAGAGATGCGACGAGTATTCGATTATTACTTGGTATTCTGCATACTCGGTTATTTTCTTAGTACTCGTTATCGGCCCAATAACTTGGTTTGACTGCCGAGATACTCGAAAAGATCTCATAAAACTTAAAATCTGAGGGCAATTCTCGTAATTTTTAAGAACGTTCACATCCTAATCTCATTCGCAATCTGTCAAAAATACAATGAATTTATCAACATTTTTGACAAGTTTGACAGATTGCGACTTGAATGTGAACATTTATTAAGTAAGAGAATTGGCATTTTGACGTCTTTAGATTCTATTTTGTCTTAAACAGTTTTTTTAACAACGAAAGACACTCCGAGCTTTTGACATGTAAAAAAAAATTGGTAGGTACCTTTTTTTTTACGTGTCAAAAGCTCGGAGTGTGTCACTTACGTTATTCCCAAATTGTCTAAATTCCCATAAACTCCAGATGAATCACTCAAGTCTTTGTGGGGGAATTTGACGGCTGATTTCAGCATTCCCAGAGCTGGTCTGAGCAATGTGTGCCCGGGAAGGATGGGCTCTGCTTCAGGCAAGTGACTGGGCTCTGAAGGCGCGCCAATTATTGGTGACCTCATACCAGCGTGGAAGTCATAGAGTCTTCGCTGTGAGAGGGAATGTGTGTGTTAAAACAGGAATCACTAGGCAGCCATTATTTTTTATTAAAGGGGAACAAAAACACCAATATCATGTAATATTTCCAACAGATAAGTTGGATATTCAGAAAATTATTGATAATCAGTGCCATTCAGTGTTATTCATAATGTAGCGTTTTTGGGCGATTTCTTAGTACTATAATTACTTAGCAGTTTAAGAGTACTTACCTTTATTTAAATAACTAATTAGCTAATAGTCTAGATTGTAATGTGAATCGAGTCTAACTAACTCTGATATTTAAAAGGAAAAAAAAAACGACAAACCTAGGGGAACTTCGTTCAGCATTACGTTAAAAAAAAACTTACATACCTAGTGTTGGTTGGCTGGATAAAGGGCTGATTCGTACGAATGTACTCGCCCGAAATCGAAACTTTTTTTTTTTTTTTTTTTTTCACTTCAAGAAAAAATATTATTAGGTATTTAAAAGTGTCGATTCGCCGAGTAATGCGAGTTACCAGTAAGCTGGATCAAGTAAATCTAAGTTTTTCTTTTCTATTGATATTTTTGGATACCAATAGGTATGAACTTAAATTACACATAACTCTATTGGATGCAATGCTTACGTTTATTTTATAAATATTCTTGGGATGGTCTTGATCATACAAACTTTTTCGCTGCAAATAAATAAAACACTTGTTTTATCGTCTGTTATCAATAGAATCCTCCGCTACATAGACTAAAACATTGGTTTAAAGTAAGTAAAGTCAGGAAAATGTATTGTTTATCAAATTATAAAAAACAAATTAAAAACATTATAAATGCGAAAGTGAGTTTGTTTGTTTTTTACGCTTTCACGCTAAAACAGCTGAACGAATTTTGATGAAATATGGCACATGAGTAGATCTTGACCTGGAATAGAACATAGGATACTTTTATCCAAATATTCCCACGGGATCGACACTTACGTGGGTGAAACCGTGGGTCACAGCTAGTTATCTATACATTCAAATCTTATCTGTCATTGTTTGACAGTTTTATAAAATGACATTTTACTTCCGTCTACTTTGGTTAACCCTTCGGGAATTAGAGGCGTGATTGTTACAGCTTTTCATGTAATGAAATGTTGTAAGTTAGGTATTAAAATTGATAATAACTTACTAAAATATATTCTTCGGGTTCCTCCGCACTTACAAGACTTCTTCGCTATAAAAAAGTGATAATAAAACAATCAAACAAATAAAGTTACGTTGGTAATACAAATCGGAACCAGAAAAGCAAATTAATTACCGTTTTTCACTATGTACACATTATAATGTATGATATTTTGCAAGTGGTTTACATTATCCTAATTCAAATACTAACTGGAATTAATCATCAAAATTGAATATAATTAATTATATACCTACTTTCATTTTTAGAGAAAACACTTTTCTATAAATAATCTTTTACAATTTAAACTTACATTTGGATTTTCACTGATATCTTTCAAAATCATAGGCATATTTATATATTTGCTCTGAAAAATAAAAGAAAAGTTAGGTAAGTACAAACTGAAATCTAGTCTTTTTACCCAACTGCCGTGGAGCTCAAATGGGGAGTAATGTTATTTTTTTATGTTTGGACAGTTTTCCAAATCTTATAAATTATTATACTTTATTTTTTGTTAATGATTTCTTGTGCAGATCAATTCCAAGAAAATAAGTCGGTCAACATAACAGTCCAGGCAACGACAAATTGAAGTCCCGTGTTGACCGAACCCAGTGGACAGATGAAAGCTGGTGTCTCCACAGCAGCCCACGGCTAAGCAACGTGTACTTAGCTTCGCTTTGTATTAAAATATTGGTGGAATAGTCCACTGTGATCCACGGACACGCTACGTACGCATGGCTCGCAAACAAATGAACATCGCAGACCTCTCCATACACATTCTACGTAACAATTGCTATAAATTGTCTCACACATTCGTGAGGCTAAGACAGGTTATGGGCACTTCGTCCCGCGTTCGCAGATGGTCACAGTAGCACGTCGTCACATTCGCACTCGGTCCCATTCGCGGTTGGTCCCGTTCGCAGTTCGCCCCATGTAAGTAGGTTTAAGGATCAAAGTGGGTTGTCTAACCAAATTACTAGTGACTGTCAGTGTCAGCCTACATCATCCCACTGCTGGGCAAAGGCTCCTTCCATCAGCTGTTGCGATCCAGGGATATTAAATAATCATTTATTTCAGATTCATCCTATTGTGGACCATATTTTGTTTGTCACTCTCACCATCGTGTGAGTAAACCGTTTGAAAACTTACAAAGATTGTGGGATATTTGCTTTTATCCATTGTTCTCCTATATTGCTGTAAACAAGAACGTCATGTCAGTATTAGCCAATAGACAATAAACTCACGCCTTCTTCGCTCCTAGGGCGTCCCCTCCAGGCGTTTCCACTCACATCTGCCTTACAAACACATTACAAATTATTACTATTTTCTGTATGACCAATGAATTAGGTAAAAAATTCAGTTGCGCGAAAAAAAAATCCGTGAACGGACTTATGCGCGAAATACACTTGCGCGAAAGGACAGTTGCGTGAAAAAGTAGTGGAAATGAGATTTCTTCATAACATCACGCCCGTATTCTTTCAAAGGGTTGAGCAGGGTATATATACTGTGAATAGTACACCCACAATTCGCCAGTTAAGTTCAAGTTACAGACAGACTGGAAATAAAATTTCTTTTTTGTTGTTGTTTAGTTTTATTTTTTATTTTAGACAGGGATGTCATTCTCATGGTTTTCAAGGTAACTGACTGATATTTGGAGTCAAAATCAAAATTCAAGATGGCGCCAACAAATATTTGCGAATGTTACGTCATGGGTGCCGTTATCAAGGTTTTCGGGGTTGTTGATGACAAAAATGGGATCTGAATAAAAAATCAATAATTTTCATGGGTGTCATTTTTATGGTTTGGATGTTACAAAAAAGTCTCACTATCGCAACATTTTGGCGCAACTGTCCTTTCACGCCACAATCCTTTCATGCAAGTGGATTCGCGCAAGTGTCTTACGCGCAAATATCTTTTCGCACAAGTGTCTTTCGCGCACGTGTGCCAGATCCTAGAAAATCACATCTTAATTTCTGTATAACCGTCATCATCAACATTATCCTTATGCTAATTTGCCATGCCTTCATCTGCCATATTATGTCTCTTTATGACGTCATCTAGATGTCACCCTCTCAATCATCATTCTGTATGACCATTCAAAGCTTTTGCATTCAATAGATAAAACAGTCAATGAAATATTGCCAGTTAAAATGAATTTCTTACCATTAGTAAGTTCAATCTTTCCTGCCAACTGATCTCAGCATGGCACTCTAGAATGTTCTGCAATAAATTAAATTTGATTAATACCATTATGCTACAGCTTAGATTAATAATCAGAATTTGGTTTAGGTCTTCAGTTAAGGGTAGACAATTACTATCTCTTGTGTAGACTTAACCAAAGATGAATTATGGTAACTACGGTGCATTATAGTATGGTATGGTCAGTATGGTAAGATCATCAATGACCTCGTTCCACCCACTGAAGAGTGTCGGCCTCCTTTCTTTTGTGCCAGGCTTCCCTGGCCTGTGCAAGTCTCAATCAGCAGGGTAATTGCACATAAAATGGCAACTGATCACAATTTTATCATTTTGACAGTTCAAGAAGCAATGGATTAGGAAACCCTTCAAAAACCTCGGCTTGCGATTGAAAATGTGTTATGCAATTAGGATGCTGGTTTTACCCGCGACTTTGAAAAACGGTAATATTTTCTCATTCCAAAATCAAAACCAGTTAAGAATAGAATATAATAGCCTGGTTACTAAATAATTTGAATATTTCTTACAATTATGGCATATATAAAAATAACTATGATGGAATCCATTTCATTGTTCAATGAATCTTCGTGTATGTAACTGTAACTGTTATAAAAACCAACTGTTGTAACATTTTCAATAACATTATAATGATTGCCGTGAAATTAACTCACGAGTTAATTTATGATACAAAAGAATTGGTTACTTATGATAAGAGTCGTCATGATTTTAATTGTGTGCAACGGTCTATTATGGATAGAATGTAATAATAGAGAAATTGTGGGCACTCACAATAAATCGAAGAGTCGAAGTGAGCACCCTCGAGCATGTTTACCTACCGGTCCTGTGCCTCTCGTATAAATCTATTTTTTGATTACTCAAACCTTATAAGGGGTCATTTTACCTACTCATTATTTTTAATTATTTTAAGGAACCGACCCCAAAATCGTGAAAAATAAAACAGCTGTTCCCTACATCATTTATGTTCACATAAATCGACAAAATGTGAGGAGCTCTTGGCTAAGTAATAACAGCCGTACCGGGCCGATCCATCAGGTTAAGCTACGCTTGCCGGGGATGGTCCGTGGATGGGTTACATACCGAGACTCCTCCGTGCCTCGGAAAGCACGTTAAACCGTAGGTCCCGGCTGTCATTCGTGGATCTTTGACAGTCGTTACGGGTCGTCAGAAGCCCGAAAGTCTGGCAACCAGTCTTACCAAGGGTTTTCGTATTACCCAGTTACTGGGTTTTAGAGGTCAGATAGGCAGTTGCTCCATGTAAAATACTAGTATTCAGCTGCATCCGGCTAGACTGGAAGCCGACCCCAACATAGTTGGGAAAAGGCTAGGCAGATTGATTAATAGACAAAATGAATGAGACAGCAGACTTTTTTAGGGTCTCAATTTTAGGGTTAGTTTAAAAAAAAAGTTCATAGTAATGAGTACAATGTTCTCTTCAGATGACAAATTCCCGCGACCTTTACCATGTCAACGGTCAACTTTCATAAGCCTTCCCAAACTGCACCTTTTGGTACATTGCCGCCACTTCAGAACCATACGGCTCCATCTGCCATCCGTTTTTCCCATATTGGAATTATGCTACGTCAGTTATTTTGTTTCTTTTCTAAATCTTCTTATTTGTTTGCCCTATTTTAGCTCTTTCCATCGTAATGAGTTTCTCATCAGATCGATCTTCTCTGATCTTATAATAGTAATAATACCGTGGGTATTATTAGTATCCTAAGGTCACTTTTGGTTACATAAGACAATAACTATTATTAAAAAAGTACTCAACTACACAATTTAGTACTGTTTTAGTAATATTAAAGGTTGTGATAAATAAAACTTATTTAATTCATGGCTTTAGGATTTATTAAAATAGGTACTTTTATCAAAATCAATGTGTTTTGTCTCGGTTTATTTTATGCTATTGGTTTATTTAGTGTAAAATGTTGACGAATTTTAATTGAAACGTGTACTGTAACGTTGCTCACCAAAGGTTTATAAACAACGCAATTTATCCTTTACATGATTACAAGTTAATTTGGAGCGGTTTTCATCATTTTTTTTTGACAAAACATCAATTGATTTATGTATATCTACTGTTATTTTACTAAGACGAAGGTCCTGAGGCCCTAGACAAAGTGACTGTGAAATATAAATGGTATCTCATAATCGGCATCTTTACCCTATGTATTTACATTCTATTCTGTGCTCAAGGCATCAGGAAATAAAAAAAATCTTGCAATGAATAAAAAAACAAAAGCCGAGTCCATTTCTTTATTCACATCATACCCGTGTTTGTCAAAGTCAAAGTCAAAGTCAAATCATTTATTTCAAATAGGCACATTAAAGGCACTTTTGAACGTCAAAAAAACTAAGAAATAGAACTGATTCTAGTTGCCCCTTCCAAAAGGTAGTTTTCGTATGGACAAGAATAGGAAAGAACCTCCACCGTTACTCTTTTAAAAAAAATGGTTTACAATATTTTTTGTTATCACTGATATACGACCATAGCTCAGATACAGCAATAACATTACAAAGATTGCCGTGAAATTGACATTAACGCAAAAAATTTAGGAATCACAAAACTAGCCAAAAGAGAGCTTACTTAGCTACGTAGTTTCTGGGATCTATACATACAACACATAGCACCATGCCATATTCCCTGAAGGGTTAGGCAGAGGTATACCTATAGTATACCTCCAGTAGTGTAATCTCATATTATTATTACAAAAAAATACAATAGACGTAGATATATTTAAAACCCCTGTAAGAAATCGACACGTGTTTCACCTCTCAACGAGGCATCCTCAGGATAACGATTGACCAGTTGCAAACCAGAACACGACGTGTTGCCACACCGAGCGCTGAAAGCAGAGTACTCTGCTTGATGCTCGATTTCTTACAGGGTTTTTTATGACTCTTGAAGAATAGTTAAGCGGAATAGGTTAGATACTAAATATATCTACGTCTATTGTATTTTATAATGGATTTCCGCAAGGGCACGCCTGAATCCATTAACTATTATTATAAGGTACTATATAAACATTACAGTCTAAAATTCAAATACTATAAAGTGTACTTTGTCTTCCTTTTATCTCTTCAAACAATTTAAAACTAGTATTAATTTAATTCTCAAAACCTACTCTACCAGACATAAAACATGACGTGCTCCGTCGGTATTTATGTAAATTGTTCCATGAAGTATAAAGTTGGTTCCTAACAGGTTGCCCAGATGGCGTAAAAACGCACGAACGAACGCGCATTGAAGTGAAAACTTCGAACATTCTTCCCACGTATGAACGACGCGCCTACACAACATTACTCGTGGGGATGCAGCTCGTGAACGCGCGGAACGTTGTAAGGTAGAAACATCTGGTCGTCTCAGAAAATCACTTTCGCGGTTAAGCTTGGTTGGTACTTGCCTTTTAGAAATTCTTGACTTAATGGGAAAAGATAAAAATTCTCAGTAGCAGCCTGGAGTCTGGATTTGGACCCGGTTTATGGAAATAGGCTCGCCCCCTATTACATAGGACTTAAACATAACTGGCGAAATGTGGGTGTACTATAGGTACACCTCAGGTACAATACAGGCGTGATGCTACGTAATAACAAAATGTAGAATGAAAGCAAAAGTATTTACATTGATTAATTTTATCGTTCACTAGCTGCGCCCCGCGGTTTCACCCGCGTAAGTCTCGATCCTGTGGAAATATCGAGATAAAAAGAAACCTTTGTTCTATTCCAAGTCATAGTCTACCCTTGCACCAAATTTCATCCAAATCTGTTCAGCCGTTTTAGACTTGACGTCACACAAAAATCCTGACGTCACATTAATCCTGCATCGCGCAATTAAAGTTTACCGTGCAATGGATATATATGCAAAAATCCAACATCAATCGTTGGGCAGTTGACCGCCAGACACTACACCCGTCTGGTCGGAGGATCCTCCCTTTTCTATGGTGGATGAGTGAACTTTACACCCCGCTCCTCATACCCCTAAAACGTTTACAAATACAAATTTCTTATCCAGTTCTTAGCATCTAGGGTCAGTATATACCTTCTTGACCTCAAAAATCTTTAGTTCCTACTACATATTGTTTACGATGAACACGTTAGTCTAAACGGAATCACAGACATCATAAAACTCCTAATTAAGAAGTTACAAAAAGAACACCCACAAAGGTATAAAAACCTCTTTTGCTCTGCCTGTTTTCTAAGCCTAGCTAATTTGAAGGTGGGCACACTGGCACGCGCTGCTAATGACGTCGGCGGATGTGTTGGGCTACGATGCGGCGCAAGTTGCAAGCGACCATCCCTTCTACATGAGTTTGATATATTTATGAACAAAAAAAAAACAGCCGTTCCCTACATTTTGACGAGCTATGCGAACATAAATGTAGGGAAAAGCAGATTCAAGCGATTTCATGGTTGGTCCCATAGTAAAAGTTGTTCATAATGATGAGTACAATGACTCCTTAAGAGATTTCGTGTATGAAAAGATACACTTTTTATACGGACCGCCGTTATTGAAATACTAGTTCTATGACATTCTGGTGATTTAAGTGTGTAACATGTTACTATTGTGTGGAGGATGGGCCTAAATTGGTGCATTAAAACAGTCAATATTTATTAATCATCAATTGTGGAGTCTCCAGGATTGAACCCGGATTGCCTTGCTGATAGTCTATGAGATACCTTCGTATAGCTACC
Source organism: Lithophane ornitopus (assembly GCA_948473465.1). Taxonomy (NCBI): domain Eukaryota; kingdom Metazoa; phylum Arthropoda; class Insecta; order Lepidoptera; family Noctuidae; genus Lithophane; species Lithophane ornitopus. The sequence goes on along the minus strand of OX419616.1, from coordinate 14,482,226 downwards.
GATGTTAGAGGATAACAGAATTTCGAGAAATTACATATACCTAACTAAGAAATTGTATTCTAACTTGTATTGAAAACTTGTATTCTACATTTTGTGTTTTCGTTTATCGTTCACACCTAAAACAAGTTCTAAATACTATGTAGTTGTATAAAACTTGTCAAAAAAGTCAAAAGGATGAACAAAGTAGTTAACAAAACTTTGTCTGAAACAACGTCACGAGACATGTTTTTGACAAGTCATGACAAGAAGAAAGCAAGTAGGTATCACAACTTGTAAAATGGTATAAGCGCGGAATTTCAAGCACATTTTGTTGAATAAGTATGATAGGTACTCGCTTTGCGCTCAAAACATAGGACATTGTTCTGTCGTGAAGTTATGAAAGTTCAGATTGCTATTAATCTTTGATCCTCTTTTCAATGTAACTATACTTTTTGTCTTTTTGTTTTGTAGTCTGTGCGCCTAGCACGAACGCGCGGAGTGAACAGACCGTTCACTATAACTTGTCCCTCGTCATCATGTTGGCATCGTTGCTTGTCAAGCTTAGTTTCAACACTAATAGAATTCAAAATGGCGACTGACAGAACAGTGCTACCAATAGACTCACGGGAAAAGTTATGATGAACTGTAGTATAGTAGTATTTTTATGTTTTACAAAACAATATTGTACAAATGTTTACTAATACCGTCAACGTCATTCGAACGCCGAAAGATCCTTGTACCTACAGCTACAAACGTAACGTAGGTAAATTCGAACGATTTTAAAATTTAAAATACAACAATAAAATTAAATTTAAAATTGAATTTACAGTTGATAATCAACAGAATATCAATATTTAAAATATTTTGCACAATCTTTCCGTATCTCCATTTCATCGGAACTCCTTGTAGTTATTGCATCGTGTTGTTTTCGATGCAACCAAAGCCAGGAAGTTTGACACGGCCCTCGTCGGCGTCAAAACCATTCAGTGTTGCCACAGAGTAGCTAACGTGAAATGTATACCTTTCACACTGTGCAGGAAATGGAAACCTGGCAAATGTCCCTCGGCAAACTTCGTGTTTCGTAAGTCGTCGGATTTCTATCAGTAGTTGCTCTTTGCACTTTGTGCAGACCGGACGCTCTCAATCGACTTCCAAGTCGACGTCAGTCGTAATCCAACGACTGATGAAACACGAAGTTTGCCGAAGGATATTAAGAAAATAGTTATACTGTAGGGTACCTTCAATGTAGAAGAACCATAGTTACTCTGTGGTAGTGAAGTATATTGTGGCGTTAAAACGGGACATAATGTTTGTGACAGATTGTCACACATGTATCTTATGTCACAGACGACCCTTAACCGAACATTATCTAAATTCTTCCTAATAAAAGTTCCCGCCAGTATTCCCCAAAGGATTTCTTAGACGCGTACCTAAAGTACACCCACATTGCTTCATGTTTAAGTCCCATTTAATAGGGTAAAAGTCAAAAGTCAAAACGTTTATCGTCGCAAATGAGAGCATTCAAAAGAATTTGGGACATTTATGTAGTTACAGCATTTACTTATTTTGGCTTTAGGTACTTACTGATGTCTGCCAGGGTTGCGGGAAAGTCCGAAAGGGATACCGGGACCTTGGCAACAGGCAACTGATGGAACACGGGTGCGTTTTAGTCAGTAAAAGTCTGACACGCCCTTCCGCTCCACCCAGAGTGGGAGAAGTCATTTGACGAAATTCCACGCACAAAAAAAAAAAGCTACTAACAGATACCCAAACTAAGCCAGGGGTTGTATTTTGGGAGTCATTCTTTAAACGTGGAGCATTACAGGGAGATCGTGTCAACGTGAATTTCATGACGTAAATTATTATTATTAATAGCATGGATGGACTGTGTGACTGATGATATGGCTAGAAAGGAGATTTTCATTGTTTATTATAACCTATATTATTATTCTAGCGTATGACACTCGTGGGTTGCAGCTGAAAATCAGCGTCAGGTGGTACACTTTGTGTTGCCATCTGACAGTATGCTGAGCTGAGGCCCTTTTGGCATTTTATTGATTGTTTCTGTTTTTATAGTTTTAAGGTGTATTTTTCTGTTACATGCCAATAAATGCATTTTTCTTTCTTTCTTTTTCTTTCAAAGGGGAAGACTAACGAGATGACGGCTAATAGAGAAGTATGGAAGAAAGGGATATGTTTCGCCGACTACAAATAAATGGGATGGGGGCAGGAGAATGATTGATAGTTTATACTTGTGTGTGTGTGTGGTGTGGTAAGATGTCAGTGTAAGTCTTAAAATGTGTGTTATAATAATCTGATATTACGCGAGGTATGCAAGTAAGTCTTCGGTCTTTTTGAACGACTTCTAAAAGGAGGTTATCAAATCGGATGTTTTTTTTTTTTGTTTTTTCTGGCACAACTCCTTCATAAAAAGACGATTTTTTTTTTGTGAAGAAAAACACGAAAATTCAAACCAAGAACAATTTTCACTTTGTAGAGTTTTTTAGGACGTCGGTTGTTTTTTTTTTTTGGAAAACGTTTTTATGATAGTCTAATCGTTGGAGACAGCCAGCACCAATGTTTTTTTTGTAACTCTTTGTCTGGAAAGTCCTACAATGTATAGCTTATAGTTGGTGCTGTCATATAGTCTATTACTTAGGCTGCGAAACTGTCTACTGGGGAAAGCTGTTTAACATGGGGCACGAGGACAAACAGGCATTGATCTTGACTAAACTGGTATCCAAAAAAAAAAAAAAAAAACATCTAATTATTTTATTTCACATAAACCTACATGGGCACTTATGAAACGTCAGAAGCTAGGTGCACGGTTCCAATTGGTCGTTTCTTATGGAGAAGAGCCGGCAAGAAACTCCACGGTTACTCTTTTAAAAATAATTGGCTGTTACAATATTTTCGAATTACAGTGTTATTAGGTATGGGAGGACAGTGTAGGCCTTTCAACAAGTACCAGGTAATTAATTAGCAAAATAGAAAATGATCAACAAATCTACTACAGACGACAGTCCGAGTTTTTATACCGCCTCTAACTTGGCTTCACATGCCGTCGAGAAACATCTGTTAGGCCTGACGATGTTATCCTTCACTGTTTTTCGAAGCAAGTGATAATACAATACGCACATGAATGATGGTACCCATCTAAGTAAATTATGGTACCTATTTACATAAATACCATAAAATGAAACTTAACCAACCGTCATAAAGATCAAAATTGTGTATTTCAGACCTCCATCTACGTATTTAATCTTGTACCTTCCAATACTTAATAGGTCCCATGGGAAATTCGACCAAAAGAAAATTTTGATTACGCAGTCGAAGCTCAAGGGTGAAGCTGGTTCATCATATTTCCTCTTTGGCCGATATTTGGGGTCCAAACCCCGTATCAATTACTGTCGATAGGAATTTCCTAACCTTACCGAAGCAAGGAAAGCGTTTTATCGCCATTAAAGCTCTTCGTATAATTCGAAAGTCTTTCATTATTTCGGGATATTATTGTATATATTGTTTTTATGTCAATTTCTTGCTTCCTTGTTATTGTTTATTAGAGGGGGCAGTTAAAGTTATCACTATGAAAATATAGTTCTATCTTAGTTATTTAGCATGTTTTACAAAAAATAATTAAAATGAGATTGTAATAAAATTAAAATTATATTATTATCATACAAATGCAAGCTAGTTTTCGTAAAGTAACATTCATAGCAAAAGTTAACCCATCGGCTTGTAGTCGTCCTGAAAAATAAAGATAGAATTAATCGTACCTAATACTTGGACAAGTTATCATTTAGATGTTATACGTTCAAGGTTATTTAGGACCACTACAGGGAATGAATTATGGTTGCCATGAATAAATTTCATGCATCGTGTCCTGTCATTTGACGTTTCAATGTTTCAGGAAGTTGCAAAACTGCAAATAGTGACAACAAGCTACTTCGATTAAGCTGCGGCTCGCCTCGGTGGAGTGTCACGACACGCGACGCGACTCTAGTAAAACAATTTCTATGAAAAAATCGCGTTGGAACGTTGCGTCGCGTGGGAGCCTTTATACTAACACTGGCACATACAGATTTAGAAAAAGTTTAACTTTCAGCGTTGTCCGTCATTACCTGTTTGAAAGTCTCTTTAAAAAATCTTAGTAATTTAAATGTACCTGATTAAAGTACCACCACTTTCTGCCAAAGAATAGCTCGGGACCAGTAGGTCCTAAGCTTCCAAATTGCGGCCCAAAAGGATTGATGTTCATATGGTCGCCATCCATCTAAAAAGTATCCCGATGGCTTCACTTTAGATTTGCATGTTATCATATTAGGAATGACTGAATGAGAATGGACAACTGGATGAGAGTTCCCGAGAATCGAGCAGAATGGCGTGCAATTGGAGAGGCCTATGTCCAGCCATGGACTGCTATAGGCTGATGATGATGATGAAGATATTAGAAATACTTAAAAATAAACAGTTGGCAGCTGCACGTCTTCACTGTTACAAGAAGACTTCACAGCATGATGCTGTGCTAAAGGGGCCCACAGCACAGCGCTGATTTTCAGTGGTCACCCGAAAAAGACGTACGGAAGCGCGTAAGCGGATGCGGAGGTACGATTTCTTGCGGAAGTTTGCGGCCATTTGCGGAGGCGAAGGCGAATTTCCGTTACAACCCTAAATTCGACTTAACCTTTCTCTAGAGTCGAGTAAAAATTTAAAATGGTAGTTACGATATATCCAACGTACATAATGATTATACGGCCAGTTTTGCTTGTATTTATTCTTGTGCACAGTGTATGGATTTCCCGGGTTTTTCTCATAGTCTGACGAATCAGAAGCCGAGGTATCAGAAGGCTCTTCTGAAGCAATGTCTTTTTTGTCGCCTATGTCATACCTTCTAGTATGATATAGGTCAGGCGAGTCCTGTAAAAATATTTTTTTATAACGATGGTTTTTATCATGTTAACAGGGGGTTAAAACGGTCACTTTAGCAGAATCATAATATGAAAATATTATGAATCATCGTAAAATGTCACAAACTGACAATTCATAATATGATCTGCGTGTAATTCATAATACGAAATAATTCATCTGTTTGACAGTTTTCTATGGAGATTCGTAAAATGGTCCACAAATTATGAATTGCTTTTAAGTCAAATTAGAGGAATTGCTAATCACAGCTTGGATTCAGGAAATGAACTGCTTTTAGAGGAATTGCTAATGTGGCAGGTTTAGGCCCCCTGACCTCATCGCATAAAATGAACTGAAAAATAATGAAATGTAGGTAAGTAGTAATATACAATAGATGTAGATATATTTAGTAACCTATTCCGCTTAACTATTCCTCAAGAGTCGTAAAAAACCTTGTAAGAAATCGAAACGAAACAAAGTGGGTAATTTTATTAATGTAAAATCGACAGAATGATAATATCTGTATAGGTACTTACGGAGCCGTCATATTCATCACTAGGAATATAAATAGAAGGGTAAATTAAATAATTATACTTCAACATGTAGGGTAGGTGGACTACCTCCCCGGAGGACACGGTGGAGGTATGCCCGCCATGCTTGGGCTAAGCATCGCCGTGTCCTCGTGGAGGCGATTGGTGGCAATGACCTCTCGCGTCGGCCCTGGTCCAGGCCATGGTACGGAGCGAGAGGGCATGGGAAGCCGTCACCTCCTTCTGCGAAGCAGTAATGCTCGCGAAGGAGGAGGCGGAACGCGTGAGGGACAGGCAACGTTTGCGCCCTCACGCCCCTAACCGCCGCCACTGGAGACACCCTGGGCGTCGGAGATCCCAGGCGGATTCCCGGCCACCATAGGCGCGGGCTTGTGGACGGCGAGCAATGGGTAGCTCGCCGTCCGATAAGGACCAGGCCCGGGTCGATGGCGCCTCGTGTTCCACGCGCGCCTCAAAGAGAAGTCAGCACACCTGACGGGGTCCGTTAGGACCGATGCCTGCCAGTGTTGCGGGCCCTTCCGCTCCACCCAGAGCGGGAGTCATTATGATATCCCAATCTCAAAAAACCTGCACTACCTCGATGGTCTAATGGTCGCAAGCGCTACTGCTGAGCATAAGGTCCTGGGTTCGATTCCCGCGTCGGGCAAAGTGTTATTGGGTTTTTTCCATCTGGAATTTCTCAGGAGCAGCCTGGAGTCTGGATTTGTGCCCCGTTGATGGCAATAGGTAATAATCGTCCTCTATTACATGGGACTTAAACATAACTGGTGGAATGGGTGTACCATAGGTACACCTCTGCCTAAACCTTCGGGGATTACAGGCGTGATGTTATATATGTAAGTGGTAAAAGACGTATTGTTTTGAAACTATACGCTTTGGAATGGCCAACTGGCTTCATATTTCTGACTGTCAGACTCCTTGACAATTCAAAAGTGCCTGTAAATGGTTTAATTTAAATAAATGCTTTGAGTTTATAAGATATACGTACGATACTTCGATGGATTCCTTGGCATTATTTTCGTCTTCATATACCTGAATTTTTTTAAGATAAAAAACTTTGAATGACTCTTTAAGTTATCTAAGGCCGAGATCGATAAACGTTACTTTACACATGCTTTGGCTTGGTCATGCACTCGTCTCTATCTTGCACTAGTAATTTGATAGCTGTGCGACAGTGACAAGATTATCGCTTACGTTACGTACGTTTATAAATCTCAGCCTAAGTGTCGGATAACAATATCCCGAATAAATGAGACTCCAATTACATAGTTATTTATATTATTTTCCCTATTAATTGAGACACAGATATCAACGCGTGAATATTACTGTAATTAAAAAGATGTCAAATTCACACTTACGTTATCATGAAGTGATGCAGATGAACTGTGTGGAAAAAAAATCTTGAAATGTGTCATTAAAATACAGATGACGTTATTACTTCTAATTAATTAAGGCATTTCACCCTATAATCATGCCAATATAATGTTGTTATTTACTGAAACTACAAAAAAGTTGTAAATCATAACTAATATTATAAATGCGAATGTGAGTTTGTTTGTTTGTTTGCTACGCTTTCACTGCTACTATTTTGATGTTTGTTATGGGGATACTTTGAACCCTGGGGAAGGACATAGGCAAATTATCGATATACCACGAGGGGAAAGCCGCGCGCAGAAGCCAGTAATTTACATATTATTACAAATTAATTATTTTGACATAACTTACATTATTAGCATAGCTGGGCGCTGGTGTCTGTAATTTAATTTTATGACTATTATGTACATTAAACTTTAAAATTACAGCAAAATATATCTGCAGGTTAATAAAATAAACTCAATCATTTCAAAATGTTCAAAAAATATTAAACGTAGCTCCGCGTAGCACTGCTTCGTAGCATTTGCTACGGCGTAGCAACAGTAAAACTTTTATAGGCTGTCAATCAATCAACTCAACCTATCGCAGTCCATGCTGGATATAGGCTAGGCTGAATCCTATTATATTTTTTAGCTCTGCATCATTCAACCTTCAAGCAAATGTTATCTTGCAAAATGAGTATAATTGAGTTCTGAAACTATGTAGGTATTTCTACTAATAATAAATTAAATTCACTATAACACCAGAACAACTTACATTTCACTCCCCTGTCCCTGATCGTTACTTTGGATAGCGTTTAAAATACTCCCCTGAAATAATGTAAATTTTATTGTTCACTAGGAAATTGTACTGGTTGGCTTCGGCCTAAGTTATTTTAACGTACCAGCAAGTCTCCAGTTTTTTTACTATTTTCCTCTGTTTCATCATGCCTGTAACTAATAAATAAAATAATAAGGGCTGATTAAAAAAAATGTAGCTGTTTGATAGCTTTTGTATGGAAAATATATAAAACCAAAGTAATTATAAAAAAATAAAACAATCTGCCTAGCCTTTTCTCAACTATGTTGAGGTCAGCTTCCAGTCTAACTGGATGCAGCTGAATACCAGTATTTTACATGGAGCGACTACCTATCTGACCTCCACAACCCTGCAGTAACTGGGTAATACGATACCCCTTAGTAAGGCTGGTTGTCAGACTTTCGGGCTTCTGACGACCCGTAACGACTGTCAAAGATCCACGAATGACAATCGGGACCAACGGCTTAACGTGCTTTCCGAGGCACGGAGGAGTCTCGGAGAACCTCAGCAAGCGTAGCTTGACCTGATGGATGGACCCGTACAGCAGTTATTACTTAGCCACGAGCTCCTAAAAATTTTATTAATTATGAAAAAAATCGACCATCTAATTTTGAGCTCATGTTTATGACTTTATCGAGCTATGCTTAATAACTTACTGATACTTTTCATGCCCACGATTTTTCTTGATATTCATGTTTCCGTATATAATATTCTTCTGCAATAATACAATTTATTTATTTAATACTTTAAGCATACAAATGTACCGAGGCGGACCTAATGCCATAGGCAATTATGAATAGGTACTAATCGTAATAAAAAGTTTATGCCCAATGCAATTATGAATCATCATCATCTGCCTAGCCTTTTCCCAACAATGTTGGGGTCGGCATCCAGTCTAACCGGATGCAGCTGAATGGCAGTATTTTACATGGAGCGACTGCCTATCTGACCTCCACAACCTAGTTTAGTTACTGGGTAACACGGTCCCCTTGGTAAGACTGGTTGTCAGACTTTCGGGCTTCTGACCACCCGTAACCCGCAACTGTCAAACATCTAAAGAAAGAAAAGAAAGAATAACGTTTATTTGGACACAGTTCATGAAACACAAATATCAAAATAAAGAATAAATAATGTTTTTACAACGATAATGTGTGCCTCACGGCTGCGCCAAAAAGGCTCATTTCAGCATTAATGCCAGACAGAATATACTGTCTGACGCTGGTTTTCTAATGAACCCTTATGGACAAGTGACGGGAAGTACATAAAGTTTCAACATACCTAATAAATAATAAGTCATAATATAAATAAACTAGTATCTAATAAAAAATTAATAAAAAATAATATATATATATAATTACAAAAACAAAACAACAAGAACGGTCCCAGCAAAACCTGTTTGTTTTAGTGCTTAGATAGAAGTATGCACGGTGCACTCACAGTCACAATGCGCTTCTACAAAGAGAGCTATTGTACTTATATCTACTTACCAGTAGTTTTCCAATTTGTTTTTTACCTTCGGAACCATTTTCTCGATTTCGTGGTTTCTTATACCTATAACCAATACGTTTTTTTTTTTTAAACCAACTACACTAGACTACTTACTTACCGCGAATTTAACTCTACTCTCAATTATTATGGAATATTGACACTGACAGCATGGAGGCTGAGGAAACTGTCGCACACGTGCCCTTTGAATGCACGGGCGTCACCCTGATCAGAAAAGAAACCACCCATATCTTTCACAGATGTTCTGAAGAGACCAGGATTGGAGATAGGCTGGTGGGAATAAACACAAACGGCCGCCATTGCCCACGCACAATGGTCCACCTTACGAGCATTTGTTCTGAACGTTGGCAACGTTGCAAATAGATGTCAAATATTTCGTTGTTTTGATTAATTTTGCAACATTACCTACTGTATGGAAATATGAAATATGGCTAACTAGTGGACTAAAATATTGATTATAAAATTGCAATAAATAATAACACCGAAATCGTAACACCGAATATTTAGTTTTAGTTTTTAGGGGTATGAGGAACAGGGTGTAAAGTTCACTCATACTCCATAGAAAAGGGAGGATCCTCCAACCAGACGGGTGTTGTGTTTGGCGGGCAACTGTCCAGCGATTGATGTTGGGTTTTCGTATATATGTCCACTGCACGGTAAACTTTAATTGCGCGATGCAGGATTTATGTGACGTGTGTCTGACGTCAGGTCTTTGATGCGTAGTTCGCATGTGGCGATGTAGATACCGCCACAAGTTGTAAAAAAAGGATTTGGTAAAAAACCGGTTACAACTTAAATTCAGTGTTTTTTGCAATTGCAATTAATATTCTAGTAAGTTAGTTAGCGATATTTCAAACAGTAATATTGCCAAAATAATCAAAATAGGTAAATATTTGACAATTATTTGCGACGTTGCCAACTTTTAGAATCAATTGAGTGCGGAAACCAAATCCCTAACATATAACATAGAATAAAGACACTGACAGCTCTTTATCAGGGTTTAGATTACAGAGATTGATGTAACTGTCAACAAATATTAATGACTTACTTGCCCTTTCCTCGATAAACTATGCCACCTTTTATATTTTGAAATATTCGGCCCTGCAGTTTTGAGACAATAATATTAGATAGTACAATAATCAACCTGGTAATAAGAGTTTTCATGAAAATTCACGCCACCAGTTGGCGCCACATTGGCAAGAGGTCTTATTTATTTATTTATATATACTTTATTCTACACCACAAAAATATATAACAAAAAAAAAACAAACACTACAAAATATACAATGGGCGACCTTCCATTTCGACAATGAATATACAATTTAAATGATGTTAAAATAAAATAAATAAAATATTTTTTTAATTCTAAAAGAGTACTCAGTACATTGAATGGTTTAGCTTAGGAATTATCAAAAGACAATGTTAACACAACCTAATTCATTAATACAAAAAAATTTATATTTAGTAATAATTATAAATAATTAAATATTTTTACATAAATAAACTTTCTTACCAACAGCTTTTTAACTGGCTCTTTTTGAGCAACATTTGTATTAGATTTTTTTAATATGTCCTTCTTGGACCTGAAAAAAACGGAGAATTTTATCAAATGGCTCACTTTTTGGCTGAAATAATCTAACGTTTGTCAAATCATATCTACATCAAATCGTCATCACACTCCTTATACATCTTAGATTTTGTTATTTTCCCGTTATTGTTCCTGAAATAGGGTGTATGTCATCAATAGTAAATAAGTAATTCTATATCTTCCTCATTTTGTTATCACTCATCATTCACAACTATTATCAACAAAAATACTCACTTTTGGTTATCACGATATTTGTTGAGATCTTTGACAGCTTTCAATATTTTACCCTGCAATCATAGAATATTTAATGCGACTGAAACTTTTTAACGAACTTCAATTTGAAGTTAAGAAAGAAAACAAACAAAAATTATCTATCTGTGTCTGAAACACATGCAAACCACCAACTATGGCCAAAACTGCTGCACAGCGTTGATTGCAGTGGTCAACTCTGTAGCATTTTGCCAAAAAGCGAATTGCTCATCAATCACCATCTCATCTTGCTTTTTCCATCGATGGAAAGTCAGTTCACACCAAGACGCAACGCGACGCGCACGTTTTTATGATCCGATTTGTATCGAATTTATTTACTACACAATAAGGTCCACGCGCTGCGCATCTCAGCGTACTTTGACACGTGTCAACCCTCGCACTGAAATAAATTTATACCTTTTCGAGAAGAAAATATACATGGTGGAGACGACAACACGACAAAAAATGAAACTCCGTATATCTAATGACGTTCTCGGTCTACATACAAAAATTTAATCAAATATATCCAATAGTTTAGTTACGATAGCTCGTCAAAGATCGACAAATCCCATAGTCGGCCCAGCACTACTATTTAGTTTGTTTGAAAAAATGACTTTTTTAATTTCGATGTTAGGATTTATTTGATAGTTCTAAAATACTCTTATGTATTAGTATTGTCAGTGTTTTCATTTATTGTTGTATTGTCGTCTCCAAATTGTATGAGTTCGATAATTGTTAAAAAGTGCGCGTCGCTTAACGTCACGGTCTGAACTGACCCTAGAGTATTGTATTTGGTATAAAAAAATATATCCAACCAGTAAATAGTCATCTTTTGGGGTTTTGTTTGCAGTCTTTGTATTAATTCTTGTTTTATTATGTCTGGAACAGATAAAAGAATTGACTTAATGTTAGGAAAATAAATATAAACAATGAGGGGAATAAAATCCCCAAAATTAAAATTTATTTGAAACATACCTCACTTAAAAGGTTATCTTACTGGTCATGCTTTACTATCGCGACGACCGTCAAACGTATGGAGTTTTCAGGGAAAAGAAGGGAATGTAATGGTATTGTTGTAGTACAAATGAAAGATATTGTTTTCAGGAAATCCCATATTCAAGACTTGAAGCAAATGTTTGATTATTTTGTAGCTCGTAAAGAAAAATAGGAGACAAAAATGAAAACAGATGAATTAAAAAAAATTGGGACGGGGTATACAGCATATAACAAAACCCTGTTCAATCAAAAAGGGGCACATAGGTACAGCAATAACATTACCAGAAAAAAAAAATATTGCAATTTCAAATTCCTTTGAAATGCCAAAATTACCCCAATTTCATTATAGATTAGCAAATTTTCTGCAGAGGTCATAATAAATGTTTCCCATATAATAACCCGGTATTTTTTTTTTCTTTTTTCCAGAAAAAAACGCATAATTAAACTCTCAGTATGATTCTAAACAACACCCTCACGGATCGGGCTTTTTTTTTTCACACTGTATAGTAGTAGAAGTTTTTTTTTACCTGGTTTTAGAATCTTCACTACTAAGGATACCAATTAGATCATCAGGCCAAGCCTTTGGGTTTTCAAACAAAGATTTCGATAAGTCTTTTGGCTTCTGCAGGTAAAATCCAGGTATGATAGGCATAACTTCGATTGGCTCCTTGGTTTCGTCAATGTTTGAATAACCAGATTTTCGGTGTTTATGCTGAAGTAACAGAAAATATAATATTAATAATTTTAGGTCGAAAATTATCCCACGGGAACATGCTTTCCTAACTACATAATATATACAATATTTATTTAGTTAGTCCCTTTAGTTTTAGTTTTTTATGTAAATAGTTAGTAGTATTCTATAAATATTGTGTATAGTAATGTAAATAATTCAAGTAAATAGTTATGTTACTTAGTAAGTTAGTATGAATAAATATGTAATTTCATATTTGAAAAAGTGGTGAGATATTAAGTTGAACCTTCTAAATGTAGATTATTAGATGTTATGAAATCCCTTATGTGAGTGATTGCGTAAGAATTTAACCTGTAAAAGGTTTGGTTTACAGTTTAATCAGATAGTTTTAGAACAGATTATACACATGCGTATGTACAATCGAATAAAGCTAACTTGGCACTACTTTTAAACAATGTTGTTAGTAAGAGTTGCTGAATTATGATATATGAGTATGTTTGTTTATTTTTTGTTTGGCTTTCACGCTAAAACGGCTGAATACATTTGGATGTTTGGCACATTGGTAGAAGATAACCTGGATTAGGACATAGGATACTTTTTATCCCGATATTCCCACGGGATTGAGATTTACGCGGGTGAAACCGCGGGGCGCAGCTCTAGTATACAATATAAGAGTTTGTTCGTTTGTTACGATTTTACGTTAAAACAGTTAAACAGATTTTGATGAAATTTGGTACATGGGTAGACGATGATCTGAATTAGTACATAGGATACTTTTTTATCCCACGGGATCGAGACTTATGCGGGTGAAACCGCGGGGCGCAGCTAGTACAATTATAAACGCAGAAGAAGAGACTATTAGTTTAAAAAAAAAAAAAAAAACGCAGTATATTTGTGCCATTAATTAAGTAGAACGTATAAAATTTATATATTTATATAAGTTCTGACTTCAGAGACAACATTATGAAACACAGACTTTACTACCAAAAAGTTTTAATACGTCAAACTCAGTGCGATAGAGTTTAAACTGGCGAGCATTATAAGGTATACACAGAACATTTACTTATCTATACGTACCTACTAATTATAAATTAAAGTCGCTTTTCGTGTTTGTCCATATTTCCGCGTTGTTCATCGAAACCACGCAACAGATTTAGATGAGGTTTTCACCATCGCTTAGAAAAATTATTCCGGAAGGTTTATATGTATAATACGTTAGTATTAAAGTTACTTACAACTAAGATATCTCGTTGTTGATCTCGATGTTTTGTCAAGTCCAAAAAACTGTTCGAAGCAGGAACGGGTTGCTAGTTACAATAATAAATTGAATGATTAATATTCTAGTCACTAGCATTTTCATCATTAATATTACATTGTTGAGTTAGATTTTTACAACGTTAAATTTTGTTAGTTGCTACAAATTCAACTTCAAACAATTTATTTCAGATAGGCACATAAAGGCACTTTTGAACGTCAAAACAAAGAAAAAAATAGAACTGATTCTAGTTGCCCCTTCCAAAAGGTAGTTTTCGTATAGAGAAGAATGGGCAAGAAACTCCACCGTTACTCTTTAAAAAAATGTTTTACAATCAAATCAAATCAAAATATTTTATTTCACATAAACCTACATGGGCACTTATGAGACGTCAGAAGCTAGGTGCACTATTTTGCATACATCAATTATATAATTACATGTGAATACGATGCACCTAGAATACGATTACTGTACAACAATAGTAGTAATAGCATATAATATATATATAGTATCGAGCCCTTGTCACCGCCGGCGTACCAGCGGTATTAGAACCAAACGGTTTGGTACGTGACGATGGGAAGAGACCAGATGGCATGACGTTGTTGCCTTGGAAGGTGGGTAGGCCTCTGGTGTGGAACGCAACCTGTGTCGACACTCTTGCGCCATCCCATGTTCCTAGCACGGCGGGCTGTGCTGGCGCCGCTGCTGCGGCTGCTGAGACCCTCAAGCGGCGCAAATACTGTAACCTTATAGGCAACTACAGTTTTGAGCCGTTTGGGGTCGAAACGCTCGGGTCATGGGGCCCGAGTGCGCGTCTCCTTTTTAAGGAAATCTCCCACCGACTGGTCGACACTTCACGTGACCAGAGGGCTGGCTTGTTCTTTGGCCAAAGAATTAGCATTGCCATTCAACGTGGCAATGCTGCCAGTCTTCTGGGCACGTCTCCGGATGCGGACAGCGATGCGGACGAATACTTCGACGCCTAAAGGTCCCTTTGTTTTTATATTTATTTAGTTAGTCCCTTTAGTTTTAGTTTTTTATGTAAATAGTTAGTAGTGTTCTGTAAATATTGTGTATAAATAAATGAATTAAAAGCAAAAAAAAATATATATATATATATAGTAATAGCAGTTGGGAAGTTCCCTCTCCAAATACTGGCGACCAACCTTAGAGCCTAGACAAGTGACAATCGCTTCGAAAGCGTTTCGTATTTCTACAACTACTTTCAACAGAATTGACATAAGCTTTTCAATAGCTTATGTCAGTCCTATACAATTTTTCCTTTTCCATCATCGTTATCGCTGCTAGAATGTCCCTTCTTCTAATCCCTCTGTAGAACGTATAAGTCCGTAATATGTTGGGTTATTTTAAGCAGTTCGGTACGCTAGGCAAATTGGAGGAGCTCGTGGCTAAGTAATAACAGCCGTTCGGGTCGATCCATCAGGTTAAGCTACGCTTGCCGGGGTTGGTCCGTGGATGGGTGACCTCGGAAAGCACGTTGGTCCCGGCTGTCATTTGTAGATCTTTGACAGTCGTTACGAGTCGTCAGAAGCCCGAAAGTCGGACAACCAGTCTTACCAAGGGGTATCGTATTACCCAGTTACTGGGTTGTGGAGGTCAGATAGGCAGTCGCTTCATGTAAAATACTGGTATTCAGCTGCATCCAGTTAGACTGGAAGCCGACCCCAACATAGTTGGGAAAAGGCTAGGCAGATTGGATTGGTACGCTAGGCAAATTGACTGCTTCAAAGATCTTCCCTCATTTTTCCAAGCAATGGTTCAGTCACCGGATGTCGGTAAGTAAACACATCAATCAAGACATTCTTCCACAAAAAATTTGTTGCGTAAGAAAAAAAAACGTTCTCCAAAGTGTTTTTCAAGAAAAATAAATAGGACTTAACTTTGTTTTTATCGTTCATTAGCGTCGGAATAAAATTTATGAAGAGTATAATTTTATTGCCATAAATAAACGATGGTTTGTTTTTAATGGCCGTTAACGCTGAATTTGACCTGTAATATTGCATTAATTTAATTAAATATTCCAAAGACAGAATGTAAGTTGCTGAAATATTATAATTTTTGTAAAAAAAAAGATCTTTAACAATCAATCTGCATAGCCTTTTCCCAACTATGTTGTGGTAGGCTTCCAGTCTAACCCGATGCAGTTGAATACCAGTATTTTACATGGAGCTACTGCTTATCTGACCTCCCAGTTACTGGGAAACACGTTAGAAAGATTGTTGGGCTTCTGACAGTCAAAGATCTACAAATGACAGCCACGACCAATTCCATTTATTAGGGTTCCGTAGTCAACAAGGAACCCTTATAGTTTCGCCATGTCCGTCTGTCCGCAACTTAGCTTACGGACCGTTGGTACTAGAAAGCTGTAATTTGGTATGGATATACATATAAACGACGCCGACAAAGTGGTAAAAAAAATCTTAAAAAATCTCATTTTTTAGGGTACCTCCCCTACACGTAAAGTGGGGATGGTTCTTTTTTTGTCGTCAATACCATGATGTGGGGTATCATTGGAAAGGTCGCTTAAAAATAATGTGAGATGGTTGAAACCATTTTTAGATTCAGGGATCCGTTTGCGTAATATTAAGCTTTAAAGTGCTAATTTTTGTTAGAGCCAAGTGTCCCCCCCCTCTGGCAGCTAAATGGTTGGGTTATGTGAAAAAATTCATGGCAATAGTATATATAACGAAATTAAAAGGAAAACTATCACCGCTATATAGGCTCCACAAGTTACCGAGTAATAATCGACCAACTTAAATTTGCAGTTGTAAAAACATGTTCTCCCATAAATTCTGTATCGGAGAACAAGTTTTTCAACTACAATGTTAAGTTTGTTTTATAAATTCATCCCAACTACGGAACCCTTCATTGTGCATGGTACGACATGCACTTGGCCGGTTTTTTTATTAAAAAAATACTCACAGCAAAAACTACAAAGACATTTACAAAACATCAGAACACTTAGTCAACCTCTATTCTTCACACCACTTAATCCTAGAATAAACAAACTGTACACCTAATCGTGGGTCACAGTGTACTGTCATTTGTTCTGTAGATAAAAGGATATAACGCTCCTACACAGACTTTCACTCCGAAGCTTTCAAATGCAGTCAAAGTGTTTGTACGAAAATTTTGTGATATACAGAATAGAGGTACTCTATTGGTGCTATGTTTTGTATATTTTATTTTGTTGGTAGATAACTCTCCTATTTATAATTTTATTTAGAAACCGTTTGAGGTTTGCTCTCTTAGTCTATCAAGATATCGCCAAGCGGTTGGTCGACTCTCCACGTGACCAGAGGGGTGGCCTATTTTTCGGCCAAAGATTTCACGTTGTAGGGCAATGCTGCCAGCCTTTTGGGCACTTTTCCTGCTAAATGCTATGTCGTGTCCTTGAAAACTGCCCTGAGACAGTAAATATTTATAAACTTCCAGATTTATGAAAAAGGAAATAAAATTTTACTTTTTATGAATGGTGGCAAAAGGGTATTTCTACAAAATATATAACGGTAACACTAAGGGCGCAGTAGGTACAATGTCTTACCAAACGTTACTTTTTAGGTACGATGACCCCTATCGAAGTTTACTTTAACAACAATCAGCAAGGCTTTTTTTTTTTTTTGTGGATGGGAAATCATCAAATGATTTCTCCCGCTCTGGGCGGAGCGGAAGGGCGTGTCAGACTTTTACTGACTAAAACCCACCCGTGTTCCTTCAGTTGCCTGTTGCCAGGGTCCCGGTATCCCTTTCGGACTATCCCGCAACCCTGCCAGACAATCAGCAAGGCTGAGTTTCTTTTAAAGATTAATATAAAATCATGTTAATCGCGTTTAGATAAAGTTTACTTTTAATATAAACCTGGCGACAGCTTTATTTCCCAGAATCGTCCCTGGCATACATAGAACGCCTTTTTCTCTCTTTAATCCTATATTAGCATGAAAAACTACTACTGAATCTAAGAAAATATATACTGAAAACACCCTTTATAAGTCAAAGAAGAAAATAATAAGACGCCAATATTCAGACAAACTAAATCGAACCATATTTATATATAAGTACAGCTGAAAATGCTTCAGCAGAATATTACGTAGTAATTTCTGTGTAAATTGATACATTGGTGGACTGACGTCAAAGAGTATTGCTTGATATAGTAGAAAGATACGAGCAGTGAAGGATCTTATTATTTTTAATACTTATTTCTTTAGAATCTGTCTGTGGTATTTTTATTACACCAGTAAACAAAAGGTCACAAGAATAAAAGAGCTTTTAGGAATTTTTGGCATCGTGCGGATCTTTTTCCCTCCTATTGTTTTCATTATACATAGTACCTGTGCGACCGAGCCCTGTTCTAGTGAAAATGGATAAATAAAACGAATTTTCCCGGAACAGAGACCCCCTTTTTAACCGACTTCTTCAAAAAGGAGGAGGTTCTCAATTCGTCTGTATGTTTTTTTTTTTTTTTTTTTTGTGTGTATGTTAGCTTCAGTAGTTAGTTAGCTTCAACTCCGCTACTGTTATTTACATAGCAGGTAGTGGTATTTGAGTTTGTGTGGGGTAGGTACCACAACTAAAAAGTGAAAAATAAAAACTTTTTACAAAAAAAAAAAAACAACCGATTTCCAAAAAAACACTAAAAACGTGAAAAATAACTAAAAAGTGAAAAGTAAAAAGTTTTTATTATTTTGCAATTTTCATCGAAATCGTTGGAGACGTTTTCGAGAACGTGATGACAAATAATTATACAAAGTGTTTTTCTTATTTCTCATAACTCTAGGGTCAGACCATGTCAAAGAATCAACTGGGATATATATTATTTTTCAATTTGTTTTTTTTTTAAGATATCGTAACATTAAACTCTCGATGTTGTGTGTCTAAATTTCATTCAAAGGTGGATAGGAAAAAAAAATCCGGCCAAGTGCGAGTCAGACTCGCGCAAAAAGGGTTCCGTACCATTATTTATAACAACGGCAAAAAAATCACATTTATTGTATGGGAGCCCCCTTAAATATTTATTTTATTCTGTTTTTTAGTATTTGTTGTTATAGCGGCAACAGAAATACATCATCTGTGAAGATTTCAACTGTCTAGCTATCACGGTTCATGAGATACAGCCTGGTGACAGACGGACAGACAGACAGCGGAGTCTTAGTAATAGGGTCCCGTTTTACCCTTTGGGTACGGAACCCTAAAAATCAACTGTTCATATATTTTAATGTACTATGCGAACATAAATGTGGGGAACAGCTGCTTTTTTTTTCGCGATGGCTGCTTAAGTCCCATAGACAAAGTTGTTCACAATCATGAGTACAATGACCCCTTAAGAGATTTCGTTTATGAAAAGATGCACCTTATACATAATATGTATAAGGTATATTATAATAAGTATATTATACTTAAAATTAATCAAATAAGAGCAAAGGAATGTAAGTTTAATTAGCGAGAAGGTGAATAATACCAAGAGAGATAATATCAAAGACATCCCTCAAATAACTTTCACGTGCATTCTACCTTCCAAGTTAATTCTATGTTTATTTATAGTTACTTGACTGAAATAACTTACAAGTCAGCTGTTGTGAAATATGCGCACTGAGTAGTGAGTAAATGGAGTGCTCGAACCTACAAATTATTTTTTCAATCGGCAATTTCGCGAGATGCTAGGAAAGAATCGGTTGTTGTTGGACAATCATAAAAATAAGAACGCACCATGAATCAGTGTTACTAAGTAACCAAAGATAGATAAAGATAAGTAGATAGATAGATTCTCATATTGTATATTTCATATTTAAATAAAAAGACAAGATTGACAGGTAAAAAATGCGTATGGCATTAAGTACACCTCTGTTTCATTTGTGTGCTTAAAGTATTGTATATATATATATATAAATAAGTGAATTATTTTATATATTTTATATATTTTATATCCTACACACGGTGTCTACATATCTTTGTATCTACCTCTCTCCCAGGTATGCTGGAAGATATTTCTATATGCATGAATATAGTCCTCCAGACCGTATTTCGGCCACGGCGGCCAATCTCAACGGAGACTAGCGTTCGGCGCGGGATATAATAATATTAGTGCACAAGTGTGTGCGCAGACACAGGTGCACTCTCTCGTCTTGATGCATGAATACGCATGCATTATCTCTACGTTTTATATGTGTGTACATAGACGGTTTAATTACTATAAAAATAGCTCGACCGGCATGTCGTTGTCGATTCCGCTATCTCTATAAGTATATCGTGTAGCTCTTCTTCAATGCTTCTATTATTTGAATGCTTCTATTTTTTATTGAAAGACAGCGGCTGAGTTTTTAGTCCATTAATTGTAACTACTCTGTGTCTGTAAAATAGTGTGCTGAATTTATAACACGTCAATATAGACGACTATATTTCTGTTCGGGAAATATGAAGTTTGAAAATGGAAGCTGATATTGGCGTGGATAGAAAGTGTGAAATCTCTCTCAACAGCGTCTAATTTAAAAATGTCTGGTCAAAATAAATCTGAATAGCCTTTTTAAAACTATGTTGGAATCGATCAGCCTAAGTTTTACTTTTACTCTCGTTTTTGAAATGTGGAACCATCTGATAAACTATTTTTTTACATTTTAATGGTCACAGGAAAATTATTTCAATGCAAACAAAGCGGTAAGTAACTAATATCAGTGTCGAATTTTATGAATTTATCACTTTTTCAGCAATCTCAACTCAAAAACAAATGAAAACTCACTTTGCTAATTTTTTAAACAGAAAGATTTCAAACGGCTATTAAAGGTGAGCACAAGGAACTGTTGATCAATCAATCAATCTCCGGTTAGACTGGAAGCAGACCCCAACATAGTTGGGAAAAGGAATTTATAAACATCACTATCTATTTCATGATATAACTCCACCAGCTTCACTTTACTAATCATTCTACTTTCAAACAGTACACAAACTTCTTATAATCTGACAAGAGCCTCATACAGACGGCAGCGCATGATGCAAATAAAATTGAACGTCATGTACGTACAACAAGGGAGCAAGCTGTAGGGTTGTGTGTACTTAATTTCTCATCTATGTAGGGAGTGAGCTCGTAACAAGTTTATTGAAGGTGAACGCACCGATTAGCGACTTGGATTGTGGTTTAATTATTTTTATTTTATGACGTTCAGAAAGAAGTTTTTTTTTTTTTTGAAATAATGATTGTTAAATTATTATTTATGACTGTGAGTATTAGGGCAAATAGGTTCTAGCTTTAAAATTAAGACGGTTGATGACTAGCAATTTCTGTGGTTCTTATTATGCAGCAGGTGATTGTAGATTTTTGAGTAAAAAAAAAAATTGGTTGCCTGTACAGTCGGTATACGGGCGAAAGTTTTACGTGACAACGACTTTGAGTGGTAAAATAATTTTAATGTGACATGAACCGGTGTGTATGCCTATCTCTCTCACTCTCTCTCTCTCTCGCTCTGTCTCTCTCGCTCTTAGGCGGGCTAACTGTGCTCGAGTGGAAGGGACGCGTGCCTTTCACTTTTTATGTCTGTCTCTCTCGCTCTTAGGCGGGCTAACCATGCCCGAGTGGAAGGGACGCGTGCCTCTCACTCGCTCTCATTGTGAGCGCATAACGTGAGCGGAGCGTAACGCAGTTTCTTGAAGTGTCACCCGGCAAACCAATTTATAAGACGTTGTCACGTCAAAAAAATCCCTGCTTAATTTTGAAAACGAGACGTCTGCAAAAATAATTAGATGTCAACGAATATTTAAATATAGTTCCGGATTTCATAATAATTAACAGTCGAAAATGTGTAGCAGCATTTAAAAGGGATAGTGCAGCCATAGTGACTCTGCGCTGCCACTGAGCGACGCCGTCGAAGTGGCCAGGTTTTGAGCCAAAAAAAATTAAAAAACTGTCGTGCCATCGCCACATCAAAGTAGAAGAGTGATTTCGTCAAAGGAACCGTTAACAACCAGACTCACCCTATTATAAAATCGATTTTGACGCTGACGCTACCTTGTATGTGGAACCGTAGGTTTGTTTTAATGAAAATTATATCGGTAACACGTACTTTGGAATTTGGTATCAAGGAGCACTTTATTGGCGAATTTTAGCCACTTGCCGTCGGTAAACTTTGCTTACCATATTATTATGAAATCACAGACTTCCTACAAACAAAAACGAATCGTATTGTTACCAATGGTAACTTTTAAAATTGCCAAACTGAGCTTATAGATTCATGAGCTAATTTTACCTGAGATAGCTACTTCCATATGGGAGAGTCTACTATGCAAAGGTATGAGGTCTTTGCTTCATTATTGGTAGAGATACAATAGTCTTAATTTTAACCGTTAACGGTCCGTAAGATATAGTAATTGGCCATAAGAAGACAGCACCGGTATTTAAAACATAATTTTAATAAGACATTTTTATACGAACCGACTCACTACAAAACGAGGTTTGTCTAGAGACCCAGGTATAAACCATGGAGCCTTTTTTAAATTTTGAACTTTATTCCAATTAAGTAAAGCATGGCTAAGTAATAACAGCCGCTCGGGTCGATCCATCAGGTTAAGCTACGCTTGCCGGGGTTGGTCCGTGGATGGGTGACTATTTTCACATATCGAGACTCCTCCGTGCCTCGGAAAGCACGTTAAACCGTTGGTCCCAGCTGTTATTTGTGGATCTTTGACAGTCGTTACGAGTCGTCAGAAGCCCGAAAGTCTGACAACCAGTCTAAGGGGTCCAAGGGGTACCGTATTACCAAGTTACTGGGTTGTGGAGGTCAGATAGGCAGTGTAAAATATAGGTATTCAGCTGCATTTTATTTCTGATGCTGGTTAGACTGGAAGCCGACCCCAACATAGTTGGGTAAAGGCTAGGCAGATTGATTCCAAGTACAGTAAAGTTTTGAATACCAAACTGACAGCTGAGTACAGGACTGAGGGCGAATTTCACAGATGAAAATATTGATACTGACAGCTCTTGAACGCGGTTTATTTTCACTGGTGAAGTCGGCACTTAGTTGTAATGTATAAATAACATAACATCGCGCCTATAATCCCTGCAGGGCTAGGCAGAGTTGTGCCTATAGTACACATTTCGCTAGTTATGTTATGTTGAAGTCCCATGTAATAGGGGGCGAGCCTATTGCCATCAACCGAGCACAAATCCAGACTCCGGGCTGAAAGAGCTGAAACTACCTTCTATATTTCATTCACAGTTCCGTTCTTATTACTAGGTCTCGAAATGTTATGAAGGGTAACCCATCTACGAACCGACCTCGGCAAGAGTAGCTTAACCTTCGATCGACCCATGCGGCTGTTATTATTTAGCCACGGGCCCCTAAATAAAACCGTAAACATAAAAAATGTACACAGTACCTATGTCGGGGGTATGTTAGACATGTGACGTCACATTAATTAAATAAATCGTCTAGCCTGTTAGGGGAGTTTTCTACAAGATTGATGCGAAACGCCGGGATGCGGGTAGGTACCTATGTAAAAATGGCTACAGTTTTTTATCTGAAGCTAGGAATGAAAAATAGCTTTTTAGTTGGAAAAAGGCATCTTACATAAATAGGATATTATACTGTTGAAAGAAAACACAGATGTAGGCTTTTTATTTCTGAAGAAAAACTTGCTTTTTTAGAAATGCCAAAACTTATTGTCTATTTGGCTCGATTCTGTAAGCAAAGTAAGAATTATAAGCACATTTCAATCTGCCTAGCCTTTTCCCAACTATGTTGGGGTCGGCTTCCAGTCTAACCGGATGCAGCTGAATACCAATATTTTACATGGAGCGACTGCCTATCTGTACTCCCTCCACAACCCAGTAATTGGGTAATACGATACCCCTAGGTAAGACTGGTTGTCAGACTTTCGGGTTTCTGACGACCCGTAACGACTGTCAAACATCCATGAAAGACAGCCGGGACCAACGACTTAACGTGCTTTCTGAGGCACGGAGGAGTCTCGGTATGTAAAGATGGTCACCCATCCACAGACCAACCCCGGAAAGCGTAGCTTAACCTGATGGATCGACCTGTGTGGCTGTTATTACTTAGCCACGAACTTTTAATGTGCTTTTAATTATTATTTTGCTCTTATGGGGAAACATACATACACAGATAAACAAAGGCAAACATTTAGTGCTACTATTACTACATTTGCCTTACCCTACATAACTTCATCACGATTGGTTTTCTTGAAGGGTTAGACAGAGGTGTACCTCATATTACACCCAAATTATGCCAGTTCTTAAGACTCCGGGTAGCTACTGACAAATTTCTGATGGACAAACAACAACACTTTGCCTCACTTGGGAATCACATAAAGGAGAATACCAAGGTGCCCTACAAAACTCGGCCAGAACCGACAAAGATGGACTATATTTCATAAAACAGGGAAATAATTATAGAATTTGTTAGTATAATTAGTTTTCTATTAGAAGTACGCCAAAAAAAGTTATAGTTTTTTTAAAGTTGTACACTTAATACTTCTGATTGTAACGATAAAATGAAATAAACTATTCAATGATTAATTAAATTTCATGATTAGCAGTAGCGAATGCGAACGCTAGACCAACGAAGCAGCCTTTGCCTTTTCGGGAAAAACCGAAACCTTCCGGAATTAATTATACTCCATTTGAAATAAGATAAGCCTCTTTTACAGTCCGTTCAACCTATTTTGACTTCTATTGCGTTGGTGGCATGGCAAATGGCAGGAGACAGTTGGTATTGTGTAACTTTTTTTACTTTTAATACCATGTTTATGCCTACGGTATAGAAGTCAAAATCGGTTGAACGGACTGTAAAAAGGTTTGTTTACATTTCTAATCTGATTTCAAATGGACTATAGTTAGTTTAGACGAACAATGCGACGCACAGATAGACACGAAAAATGACTTTAATTTAAGATAATTATGTAAGTATAGGTATAGAACTCACACCGAATAAAAAACCAAGACAGTGCTACGAATAATACAGTGAAGCATGCCAAAACTACACCTCCGCCCTATGCATACACGCTCACACGTACACATTTACAATCAAACTACACCTCACTAAGTGCACACACATGTTTACGAAACCGCCTGACGTCAAAGTTGACAGCGCTCGATCTGTCCTGGTTTTTTATTTGATCGGAGGTATGTATGTACATAAATAGATGTAGGACTGTAGGTATGTATGTACTTTACACTATCCCAAACTATGAAAGATGTTGTGAGATAGATCACAAGAATAAACTCGATACCGTTATCTTTAGGATCTTCACAACCTTCAGTAATTGGGTAGGAGAGGTCAGAAGTCAGTTATATTGAGTAACAAGTCCTTAGTATGAATCGATGGGCAGATTACAATGAGAAGTATTTAACTGATCCTCTAAAAACTTATCAACCTTCTAATGATGGCCACTTTTTAAAATTAATGCACCTCTAAAACACACTGTTAGTCGCTGTAACTAATGTATATCCCGACCAAACGGTTTAGGCCAGAACTGTGACCAACCGCGCGCGAGCTGTGCGAGCGCTACATCCAAGTTGGTCGCAGTTACTTGGTTATTTAATATTTTTGGGCCCCAAAATAGGTATTATTTGAGGTTCACAAAAAGAGGCGCAATCATTATATTAGAGGGTCCAATAATATTGTTAAGAGCGCAAAATAGGAAATATAAGAGGGTCGATGAAATACATGCCATTTCAAATTGAATCCCTGAAAAATAAAAAACGGCTGAAGAGGTAGCAGCCATCACACAATTCATAAATATCAGCCGAAAATACACCAAAATATACCCGAATATTCCCCCGTCTAAAATATGAAAAGCGACCTAATATAAAATATTCTCCTCTCTGCCTTTTGAACTCGATGATGTATGCAAATATTATTGATAAATATGGTCGGATCTCAGATTTGCGCGTCAAAAGCTAATCCGGGATCGTACGGATGATCCGTATCTATCCTGACATCCGTTCTTTCTTAAATAAAAGAGGTTGTCAATTAAATTAGAGATACGACTGAATTATGAAACGCAATTTAATAAGGTTATTTTCCACTTTGTAGTTGTTGTGAAAGTTGTATTTTTTTAAATTATTATCTTTTTAATGGTACGTACTCTACGCAAATTCACCACTACTTCCTATGTAAATAACAGTGACAGAAAGTTATTATAATATCATCAACATACACGAAGTGAGAAAAATACATAATAATGAAGCTAACTCCAAAACTATTTCAGCAAATGTAATAAAATAGGGACCATATTCGCGAGCTTCTTTTACGGAATGCAGAAATAATCACGTAAATAGATGTACATACATACAAAAAATAATCAGCCGAATGCATTTTTTTAAAGTCGGGTGAAAAGCTACTTGGGTCTTTTCACGCAGTCATAAACTAGTTGCAAACGTTACATTGGTGATTTAGCTACTTCAAAAGATGCGCTTTAAAATTGCTGATAAATAAAAAAATTGTTTTAACTTTAAATCCTTAAGTCACCGACAGCGGTTGTACGAATAGGGCAAAAGACAAGATATTACACCTAAAGGTGAATTATACAACATAGAGCATTAGAGCATAATTTGTCGACCATTTCCATTTAATGTAACGTTCTTACGAGTGGTACAGTAGGTAGTACAAACAATTTAAAAAAGCATTTCCATGTAATGTAACGTTCCTGCGAATGCTCGACGCTGCGTTTGACGTACGTAATGCTCACGGCGAGTGCGGCAAATGAGCATATACCCGTGACATTTCTATCTACCTTGCGTTCATTGTAACGATGTCCCCTCGGCCCGCGCACCTCAGACCACGTCACCCGCGCTCGTGCTTTTTTTAACCGACTTCTTCAAAAAGGAGGAGGTTCTCAATTCGTCTGTATGTTTTTTTTTTTTTTTGTATGTTTGTTACGCGATTACTCCGCCAATTATGAATCGATTTTGATGTTTCTTTTTTTGTTTGGTAGGTCATGCTTCCGAGGTGGTCCCATATAAATTTTATTAACATTTCTTGCGTAATTTTTAAGTTAGCTTCAATATTACGTATTTTTCCCGCTTAGTTTATCTAGACGATATCCTGTTTTACTCCTTCACTGTTATTTACATAGCAGGTAGTGGTATTCGGATTTGTGTGGGGTAGGTACCACAACTAAAAAGTGAAAAATAAAAACTTTTTACGAATAAAAAAACAACCGACTTCCAAAAAAAAACACAAAAAAAGTGAAAAATAACTTTAATTTCGGAAGTCGGTGGCAAAAAACGGAAATTGAAAAGCAAAGACTCCGACTTCCGAAATTAAAGTTATTTTTCCATTGATAAAATGTTACACCAACCGCTCGTTGGTTTTCAAAATCAGGCTTTAACAAAAAATCGAGAGCCGTGTTCGAAGTGCGTTTAAAAATGGAAAAGGTTCGATGTTGTGTTACAAATAAATGTTCTAGTGTATACTCACCTTAACGTAAACGTCACAAACTTCTGCTAAATCAACGCCTTACACAAAACAAGAGAAACTTGTTAGACTAAACATGCAAATAGTGTAATCCTTCGAGATTCATACATTTTCTAATCCCGTCGTCGCTGGTAATATGAAATGGGAAATTCCCAGGACTAAGGAAAGTTTTCTCACGTCCGAAGTTAGGTCGCTCTATCACTTATAACTACCCCATATAAACGATAATAGGCAAGCAAGTCGGGAAATATGAGAAAAATACGTGAACCCAACACATTTGTGTGACCTACGTTTTATTTTTGGGAACTTGCAATGAAGGTCAAGATATTTGAATTGTTTTTATATATTTTTGCAAACTAAAATTCTCGGTTTACGGACACAAAGCTTTCGGGATTTTCTTATTGTGAACACAGAGCATCGCACTTAATTTTTACACTTATTTTTAACCGACTTCTTCAAAAAGGAGGAGGTACTCAATTCGTCTGTATGTTTTTATATTTTTTTTATTTGTGTGTATGTTACGCGGTTACTCCGCCAATTATGAATCGATTTTGATGATTCTTTTTTTGTTTGGTAGGTCATGCTTCAGAGGTGGTCCTATATAAATTTTATTTACTTTGCTTGCGTAGTTTTTGAGTTAGCTTCAATAATTATGTATTTTTCCCACTTAGTGTATGTAGACGATATATTGTTTGACTCCTTCACTGTTATTTACACACCAGGTAGTGGTATTCGAATTTGTGTGGAGTAGGTACCACAACCAAAAAGTGAAAAATAAAAATATTTTACAAAAAAAAAAAAACAACCGACTTCTAAAAAAACACTAAAAACGTGAAAAATTACTTTAATTTCGGAAGTCGGTGGCTAAACACGAAAATTGAAATCAAAGACACCGTTGGTTTTTTTTTGTTAATCTGACTTTTCTCAATATGTTAAGTGAACTGTAATGTTCTTTTTTTTGAGAAATAAATGTCTTTAAACCGAAAAGCGCACATTATTAAGTTCACATTATTCTTAAGTCTTTTTATACAGATTTAAATTTATGTATATTTGTAATAACTTTCTCGAAAACGGCTCTAAGGATTTCGATAAAAGTTGCAATAAAGGGGTTTACGGGAACGAAAAATCGATCTAGCTGGGTCTCATATCCGGAAAAAAATAGTTTTCTTTATTTTCATAGCCTTTAGAATTTGGTACAACGTATACCGTGGTATACCGGGACATATATAATGTTTATCTATTTTCACGCTAGCAGAGCTCGGTCGACCAGCTACGTATATGTATTATGTAACTATCAATCTGTTTACCCCTCGCATCCCTAATCCACAAATAGAATCATCCCTGTCAAACTATGTACCGCGAGATTAGTTTCGGATTTCAGATATATCCGCACTCCGCATTCGGATACAAATCGCGGTATCACTAGCTAATTAGTTCACTCTGTTAGCTTTCCATTTGACGTCTGATTTATCAAAATTAATTCCTCAGAGGCCCTAGACAAAGTGACATTCTATCAGCGATAATGATGATGGAAAAAGCAAAATGTATAGGACTGACATAAGCTATCGAAAAGCTTATGTCAATCCTGTTGAAAGTCGTTGTAGAAATACGAAACGCTTTCGAAGCGATTGTCACTTGTCTAGGCCCTCTGTTTCGTGTTATTTGAGAGTGCAATTATCAGTTTAGGCTTTGTAGACTCATAGATGTTCATATTTCATTAAATACGTGGTACTTGTTGTTAGGCCTACACTATCCACCCATATCTATTAACACTGAAATGGTAAAATCCAATTATTTTTAAAAGATTAACCGTGGAGTTTTTGCCGGCTCTTCTCTATAGGAAACGATCAATTGGAACCGTGCACCCCCACCTTATCTTCCTTAATAATAAACGTATTATATCTGATACACACCGATATCTCTCTTTCAGTCGTTAGTAATTAGACTATTGAAAGAAGAAGACAAAGCGTTGTGTAACTACACAGACGCTATACAATGTTTATTAGTAAGGAGTTTAGTGTCCATAATAGGCTTATACATATAATATTTTGATTTGGGTTTGGAAGTGAAAATAAAATTGAACATAAATCCTGTACTTACTGTAATAAATAGTTCTTCAAAACTAAACACGGTCATAAAGTAACCAATATCCGGACATCTTACCTTTAATATTTTCAATATTGTCTCCAAGTTGATGTTATGGGCAGCAGTCACAAGGGATATAAGATTCTGAAATACCAACACAGCTTTCTTTAGTTTTTATTTTTTAGCCTCTTAAAGGCTAAAATATACATAATCAGAGTCATGAGGAACAGGGTGTAAAGTTCACTCATCCTCTATAGAACAGGGAGGATCCTCCGACCAGACGGGTGTTGTGTCTGCGAGCAACTGCCCAACGATTGATGTTGGAATCTAACTAATATTATCAACGCGAAAGTTTGTAAGTATGTAACATAGATGTTTGTTACTCTTTTACGTAAAAACTACTGAATGGATTTTAATGAAACTTTATAATAATATAGCTTATACATCAGAATAACACATAGGATACTTTTCATCCCGATATTCCCACGGGATCGCGACTTACGCGGGTGAAACCGCGGGGTACAGCTAGTCTTGTATAAATGTTGATCGCGCGGTAAACTTTAATTGCGCGATGCAGGATTTTGTGTGACGTCATGATTTTTGTGTGACGTCAGGTCTTTGTTGCGTAGTTCGCATGTGGCGATGTAGATGCCGCTACATATATATAGGATCAGCCTAGCACGTAACCGTAACTTTGCTTAAAAAAGTTACACAATACCAACTGTCTACTGCAGCTGCCATTTGTCATGCCACCAACGCAATAGAAGTCAAAATCGGTTGAACGGACTGTAAAAAAGGCAAATTTAAATGTCTAATCTTATTTCAAATGGAGTATAGTAGACTGGGTACAACCCGTGCGCATTAACATGGCACCTGGCTCAATGACGTTTGTAACGCCCCCCGCTACCCCGCACGGCAACGGCGGGGCGCGGCGCGGGTACCGGGGGGATAATGGAGTTCCGACCCAGGTGCCATGTGAATGCGCACGGGTTGTACCTCCTTGTCCACTTTATTAACGATACTAGCCTCTGCCTGCGACTTCGTCCGCCTGAAATTTCTTATTATAACATAAAATAATATCCTACTATGACACTCGACCATACTGTAGCTTCCATTAGTCAAAGAATTTTCGGAAACGGATCAATAGTTCTGAAGATTATCACCTACATACAAACTCACAAGTTGGTCCTCATTTTAATAATTAGTTGTTTTGATCGCCTCCTGTGGTCTCAGACCCCGAAACCCCGGGTTCGATTCCCAGTGGGGGTAAAATTTTCTGCTCGGTTTGTGTGGTGGTAGGGCTTGTTCAGTCCGCCTGGCTAGCTACCACCATCTTATCTAAGTCTGTCGCCATAACAACATTGTTAACAGCATTGTTGTGTTTTGTCAGTTAGAGGTAAGATAGGAGAGCAGTGGTGGCCCAGTGGTAACGGCCACGACTTACGAGTTGTAAGTCGTAGGTTCGAACCCTGGCAGGCACTTTACTTTGTGTAAATTATTTCATCGCCACTGCACTCAAAACGCTGAAGGAAAACATTTCGAAGACAGTTCGAAGACATGTGACATCTACCAACCCGCACTGGGCCCGCGTGGTGGATTACGGCCCGCTCCCTCTCACAGAGAGGAGGCCTGTGTTCCAGCAGTGGGAACATTATAGGCTGATTATGCAGGTAAGATAGCCAGTTCGTCTGTGGTTGAGGATTCCGGGTGAAGCTCGCTTCCACCTTCGGCCTGATCCTCACTTACCATCTGGTAAGAGACAGGCCAAGAGCTTCCCCGTTTTTAATTTTTTTTTTATGTATAAATAGAGACTATCTCTCGTCTATCCATACTAATATTATTTTTAATTAAATTCGAAAGTAACTCTGTCTGTCTGTCTTTCTGTCTGTCTGTATGTTACCTTTTCACGCCTAAACCACTGAACGGATTTCGACAAAATTTGGCAAGGAGATAGATGGTATCCTGAGAAAGGACATAGGGTACTCTTTATCGACATACTACGCGGGCGAAGCCGCAAGCGGAAGCTAGTGTATAATCAAAACCTTTACAGTAAAGAAACGAGCGTCATAACCATTGCTCACTCCGAGATAACTTCAGATAAGAAATCCACGTTTTCCTTAGGAAAGTTCTTCATTAGGAAAAGTCATATCCTTTTGGTATGCCCAGTCCTACAGACTTGTATACCAATAAATACCAAAATATTTAAATGCTATATTAAACCTACCACACAAACGGCAACGATAAAAACATTCATTTTGCTTCACTTTAGTATAAAAGTCACAGTAGTACAAACATGGTCACATCACACGGTACATTGCAGCAATAAAAGTTTCCTCATCAAAATTACTGGAAGTACAATATTGAATTCATACCGTGAAATGGCACTTGCGAAGGTAGTTCAATATGTATTGTATATCAAAGCTGCTTGTCTATCTGTTTTTTTTGCAGTTACTTTTTGCAACTGCCCCATTGGTCTCGTGGTCGCAAGCGTGACTGCTGAGCGTGGAGTCCTGGATACGATTCCCGGGTCGAGCAAAGTCTTATTAGGTTTTTCCATAAGGAATTTCTTAGTATCTGCCCGAAGTTTGGTAGTTGGCTGTGTCGTACCGTGCCTCGGAAAGCACGTTAAGCCGTTGGTCCTGTGCCTGATCTCTCTCCGGTCGTGTCGGATTGCCGTCCCATTGGACTATGAGAGTGAGGGAAGAGAGAGTGGACCTGTGTCTGCGCACACACGCCTGCATTATAATATCTACCGCGCAGAAGGCTAGTAGTGTTATTTTACTACTTCCACGCGTTCGAAGTCGCGGGCAGAAGTTAGTTTGAAATACATGATTTGATTTTGAAACCTGAAACAGTAAGGACAGGACGGTTGGCAGATGTGTAGATACATAGATGAATGCAGAAACTCAGTAGAAAATGTCTTGAATTGAATTGAAATTAATTGAATTGGTGAAAAATCAAGCTCTAGTCGGTATTAGTGCTTGACTTTTTTCTTTTTAAGGGTGATGCGCTAAGCTAGCCCGCGAAATTCAAATTTTCTTACGTTTTTTGCAATCTGCAGGTCAGTATCAGGTTGTATGTTGATTATGATTCGGGCAATGATAAACTGGTATTTTCGCATTCGCATCCCATTCGCAATCTGTCAAAAATATAATCAAGTTACCAACATTTTTGACAAGTTTGACAGATTGCAACTCTAATATGATAATTTTTAACCGACTTCTTCAAAAAGGAGGAGGTTCTCAATTCGTCTGTTTTTTTTTTTTTTTTGTATGTTACGCGATTACTCCGCCAATTATGAATCGATTTTGATGATATTTTTTTTGTTTGGTAGGTCATGCTTCAGAGGTGGTCCCAAATAAATTTTATTAACTTTGCTTGCGTAGTTTTTGAGTTAGCTTAAATAATTATGTATTTTTCCCACTTAGTGTATGTAGACGATATATTGTTTGACTCCTTCACTGTTATTTACATACCAGGTAGTGGTATTCGAATTTGTGTGGGTCACGAGTTGGTGTGGGTGGTAAGTCGGTGGCAAAAAACGAAAATTGAAAAGCAAAGACACCGACTTCCGAAATTAAAGTTATTTTTCACGTTTTTAGTGTTTTTTTGGAAGTCGGTAGTTATTTTTTTTTGTAAAATGTTTTTTGTTAATGACGTACGAGAATTGGCCTTCTGCACTTTTTTATATACACGCGTAGTTCAAATAACTTTTCAAAAATCGAAACCATTAACGGAATTTTGTCACACAATACAGAACACAAAACCGTAGGAATTTCTTTTAAAAAAGCACAATGAAAATATAAAAAAATATCATCATTTGATAAAAAGGTACATTAGCTATAAATCTATTTGACCAAACAAAAAGGTTCAACAATTTATGAGTCCACTAAGTGACTGCTCTCAACTCCGAAACACGCTTTTCAAAACTAATGATACGAAATTCCAGTACGACATCAAGCACCTTACTCGGGTACTATCTAAATTAAAAATATTATAAAATCAACTTTGTGGTTTTCACTTTAAGGTTTAAATTCGCGGCGACAGTAATTTAACAAATTTTAGTGGTAGAGTGAGCTCTTAGATACCCTTGCAACGATTCATGTTCTATCTACATCTAGTTTGTGGGCAAGTTCACTCGAAGCGAACTGTTGAAGGCCGATATGAAGTACCATTCATGTTTTTACCTTTTCATGGCCAGAAATATCTCGACGATTTAGCGTTTCGTTAAGAACCATCGCATCTATTTGAGGGTTTATATTAAATGTCTTGTTCCATTAAACAAAAGGTCCATGACCTCTGTAGGTGTCTATCAACAGACCAGGGGGCCTGAAACGGCCACATTAGCAATTCCTCTAAAAGCATTTCATTTCCTGAATTTCCAGCTGTCATTAGCAATTCCTCTAATTTGACACAAAAGCAATTCATAATTTGTGGACCATTTTACGAATCTCCATAGAAAACTGTCAAACAGATGAATTATTTCGTAATTTGAATCGCACGTAGATCATATTATGAATTGTCAGTTTGTGACATTTTACGATGATTCATAATAATTTTCTATTATGATTCTCTCGTCCTACATGCCTACGGCCCATCTAAGACGACTTGCGGAAAATCAAAAGAACGTCCTAAATGGGCCGTAGGTATGTAGGACGAGTTGACGAATTACTCAGCATTGTTTGTGAAACAAGTGTTTTGGAAATCTTTCATTAGACTCGCGACAATCTAAGAAGTCCGTTTTGATAGCTACAAAAAAGCTTTGTGGAGTGATGAAAAAAAAAATTGGTTTCTTATAAAGTGATTCTCGAAACATATCGATTGATCATACTTTGAGGGTTTGTAATCGACGACTTATCTACATTGCTTAAAACTGATTCTCAAGGCATAACGTTTTATTACATGTACGAGAATGAAACTTCAAAACGGACTTATTAGATTGTCGCGAGTGTAAGATTATTATTTCAAAATTGTAAAAGGTTTAATATCTTATTCTATTCTTGAACATTTAGAGTAGTCAGTTAAATATAAAAAACAGTGACTTTTGGACTGTTATCAAATTCTACTGAACAAAAAAATACAAATTTTATAAATCATGGCATTTTACCTGCAAGTAAAATCACAAACTTTAAATTGTAAGCCTATATACCTACTTCAAAAGATGTAGCAAGTTTTCAGTCAGTGTTAATACTAATTAGCTGTTTAATTAAATCACGCAAACAATGTCTGATCTTGAAACTAAGTTTAATACTTACAAGTCAATTGGTATTTTAAAGCAAATTTTACATAGCAAACAGTTCGGATTCACAAGGGGTCGTTCAACTACTGATGTACGGTGTTGAACTTTTAGGACATATTTATAATGCATGGGAAGATAAATGCGATGCCTTGGGCATCTTTTGCGACTTGTCTAAGGCATTCGATTGCGTTGTTCATGAAACGTTAATCAGGAAACTCCGCCACTACGGAATCCGGAACACTAGGATTCAGAGCGTTGACGTTAGTGGGAAAAGATCTCCCGGATCTATAGTAACAATGGGGGTCCCACAGGGCTCGATTCTTGGTCCTTTCTTGTTTCTTATTTATATTAATGACTTGCCTTACCTCATAAAGGATAATCATGAAATAGTGTTGTTTGCGGATGACACTTCACTTTTGTTTAAACTTAAACGTCAGCAGCTGGTTACTGACGATGTAAATAGCGCGATCTCAAAAGTAGTTCACTGGTTTAATATTAACAATTTACTCCTTAATGAAAAAAAAACCAAATGCATTAAGTTTACGCTACCTCACGTTAGGCAGGTGAAAACTAATGTGTTGATAAAGGGCGAAGAATTGAATCCTGAAGATAGCACAATATTCTTAGGCTTAACTTTAGATGCTAAGCTTCAGTGGGGCCCACATATAGATAAATTGTCAAAAAAACTAAGCTCCGCGGCATATGCTGTTAGAAAAATTCGTAATTTAACTGACATAGAGACAGCCCGTTTAGTGTACTTTAGCTATTTTCATAGTGTAATGTCGTACGGTATTCTATTATGGGGAAATGCCGCCGACATTCAGACTATCTTTGTTTTGCAAAAAAGAGCCGTTCGATCAATTTATAAATTAAGTCCGAGACACTCTCTCAGAGAGAAATTTAAGGAGATAAATATAATGACAGTGCCTTCTCAGTATATTTTTGAAAATCTTTTATATGCCCATAAAAATATAAAATTGTTTAAAAAATACAGTGATATCCATAATATTAATACTAGGAACAAAGACAAATTTGTTGTACCTACAACTAGGCTCAAGAAAATAGGTGGCTCGTTCAGATGTCAATGTATACGCTTTTACAATAAGCTTCCAAGACACGTACAAGATCTTAGCCTTAATAAATTCAAAACATTTATTAAAAGTAAGTTGTGCCAAAAAGCGTTTTATACCATTAAAGATTACATTGAGGACAAAAAGGCTTGGGATTGAGCTGCTCCAATTTTTTCCATTTTTTTTTAAATTTACTTATTGAATTTTGTTATTTTTGATAACTTTGTATTTTATTATATACATATATAGTGACATGAATATTTACTTTGTGAAGTATAATATTATTATTATTTTAATTATTGTGAATTTGAGGACTATGTGGATTATATATTTTATTTATCTGGCAGTTTGACTACTACAGGCGGCCTACCCAAAAGTCCTTAGTTTGCTGTTGAGCTCCTTAAGTTCTGAGTTGAGCTACACGATGACTGCCAAATGCGTGCACTGACTAGACAGGTCCACTCAAATCTGTATGGTTCTTTCCTCAAAAGACCATCTCAGACAAATCTACATGGTCCTCAAATGATCTGACCAAGATTATTTCTGGATTTTATATTCACATTGACATTTTATGTATACCTACATTGACATGAATTATTTACTTTGTAAAGTATTATATTATTTTAATTATTGTGAATGTGAAGACTATGTGGATCATTCTTTTCTTTTTATTATTTATTTTTCCTTAGTTTTAATTAATCATGGTCTGGCAGTTTGAGTAATTTATGCGGCCTACCCAAATGTCCTGTTTTTGGTATTGTTCGTCAAATCGTTGAGCTCCTTAAATTCTGAGTTGAGCTGCACGATCACTGACAAATGCGTGCACTGACTGGACACGTCCACTCAATCTGTGTGGTTCTTTCCTCAAAAGATCATTTCAGACACCAATCTACATGGTCTTCACATGATCTGACCAAGATTATGTCTGGACTTTAAAAGAGACTGTGACCTCTGAGTTTGTTTCGGCCTTTCTTCTCAGAGTAGTCAGATAGGAAACGCCGACCTCATCTAGTTTTAAAAATGTGTTTGACGTGTAAAAGTGTTTGTACAAACCTACTTACAGAAATAAATCATTTATCATTTATCAAAGTGGTTAATAAAATACAAAAACGTTACTTAAAAACTGTAACTATATAGTTTTCTTAAAAGTAATAATAAATAGAGGTATATCTTTCATAAAAGTTATGGAAAATTAAATTGTAAAAATAACTTAATTAGCCTAAATTCTATGGAATGTTTCTTTGGCTGTGGAAATTAATTAAGGTGTTCAAAAATCAGTTAATTGGAGGCTTCACTTTATTCGCGAAACTCCCGATCACGTTGCCGGGAGGGTAGTAATATGCAACGACGTAAATGTGACCTTCCTTAGACTTGGCAACACCCACTCCGAGCTCCTTAGTGTCCTCCCAGACAACTTGAGAAAAATGGCCAGACTTCAAGTCTGAGGGCTCTTTACCAAACTTGTGGTTATTTACCTCACTGTACCATTTTTCCACAGGGTCCCTTCCTGTCACTGAGAAGTTTGGGTCAGTAGACCAAGCTGAAAATATATTCTCTCCGTATTCATTCTGATCTCTGTGGTCAGTTTTACCTTTCTTTGCTATCGTCTTTGCCCAATCTTCGGCCAGTTTGCAAAGCTTCTTGCTAAGCTCTAAAGGTTTTGCCCCATGGTTTGTCCTGTATTCATTGTGAGCCTGCAGAAACTCTTCATCGAATTTGTCATCGGATATTGAAGATGATCGGAATTTGTTGACCAATTCAGAAGCGATGTCGCCTAAGTTTTTACTGTTTCTTTGGTTAGGTGATGGTGGCGCCAAATTGTTGTAGGATTCTCTTGGGGAATTATTGTTGTAGCTTTTGAACTGATTGGCGCCCGGCGGGTAAACGTTTTTGGCAAATTGCCCGCTGTAGTTACCTGGAGGATAATAGTTTGCTACTACATATAGCTTCCCAGACTTGCTTTTAGCGCTTCCGACTCCTAGCTCCCTGGTACCTTTCCAGACTATCTGCGTGAAGTGCCCGCAAGTTAATAGATCTGGTTCTTTTCCGAAGGCGAAACTATTGATTTCACTGTACCATTTCTCCACACAGTCTCTAGCTTTAATTTTCGTGTGAGGATCAGCTGACCAGCCGCAGTATACATTCTCTCCGTAGTTTTGGTTGAGGCTATACGCCATTTCGTCTTTTTTTGCTAGATCTTCTGCCCATTTTTGACTGGCTTTGCTGATTTCTTTGCTGAGAACTAGCGGTGGGACGCCATGCTCGCTTCTGAACTCGTTGTGGACTTCCAACGCTTCGAGCTCAAATTCGCTCGACTTGGAAGTGAAGAGTTTACTCTGGAAAAACATGAATGAATGGATTAGTTACCATCGTGACAAGGTATTAAGTAGATAGGGAATGTGACGTCAGAGATATTTACAACTGCGAAATGATATCTTATTTAGATTAAATTCTTAAATTAATTTTCAATTTACAAGTCAATGTCATATTGATAGTGGGAACCAAAATTATCCATCAGTAGTGTGTAAATTATTATAGTCTTATTATTTTGTCTTTGGTTTCTGTGTTAACCTTTTTTAACATTCTCGATGATAGTCAATAATCATGATTGGACTGAAACTGTAGTTCTAGTGTGTAGCATTTGCACTCATATTTTTTATTTGGTACTCAATGTCAAGAGGAGCTCGTGGCTAAGTAATAAGATTCGCAGGTTAAGCTACGCTTGCCGGGGATGGTCCGTGGATGGGTGACCATCTTTACATACCGAGGTTCCTCCGTGCCTCGGAAAGCACGTTAAGCTGTTGGTCCTGGCTGTCATTCGTAGATCTTTGACAGTCGCGTGTCGTCAGAAGCGTGAAAGTCTGACAACCAGTCTTACCAAAGAGTATCGTATTACCCAGTTACTGGGTTGTGGAGGTCAGATAGGCAGTTGCTCCATGTAAAATACTGGTATTCAGCTGCATCTGGATTGACTGGAAGCCCAACAAACATAGTTTGTAAAAGGCTAGGCAGATTGACTGAATATCACACACACTCCGTGCTTACTCATAATCCTTTCAAGGTTTATTTCCTAGTTTCCGCCATTAAATCCAGTTTGACTCATTCTTCACACAGTCATACTTCAATAACTTAATCTTTCTTCTGACTGATATGGTTACACAGAAAACTCAAATTTTACAATCTGATAAACACTATTATCGTTATTATTAGTCATTGGACTGCCTCAGTGGTCTACTTGTCGCAAGCGTTACTGCTGAGCGTGAGGTCCTGGTTTCGATTCCCAGGTCGGAGAAAGTCTGCCAGGGTTGCGGGAAAGTTCAAAAGGGATACTGGGCAACAGGCAACTGAAGGAACACGGGTGGGTTTTAGTCAATAAAAGTCTGACATCCCGCTCCGCCCAGAGCGGGGAAAGTCATATGATGACTAAACAAACTCAAAAAAAAAAAAACTCAGTGTATCCGAGTTTTTTTTTTGTGTTATTGGGATTTTTCATTAGGAATTTCTCAGTAGCAGCCTGGAGTCTGGATTTGTGCCTGGTTGATGGCAATAGCCCCCGCATATTAAATGGGACTTTAAACCTATCTGGCGAAATGTGGGTGTAGTGAGGTACACCTCTGCCTAACCCTTCATGGATTGCAGGTGTGATGTTATTTCATTTAAATGTTTGAACTCGGTAATAAATACTCTTTAGTCATATCAATGATCAAAGTAATTATTACATACATGAACATTGATTTTAACTAGAAATCTGATAACATGGTTATTGGAAATCCATTTAAACTAATCAAGTCAAGACTTTCATTAGAAGTTCATCATATATTACTATTAATTGTATTTAGTCGAGGAACAGACTTATTTTCCTCATTTCAGTGATAAACACAGGGTGGAAGTGAAGACGGTGAGAAGCATGGAAAAAAGTGTTTAAAAAAAAAAAACGGATTTCTTTTCTTGAGTCACTCTGTATGTTGCCAATCTAAAAGAACATTACACACACAACACAACTTATTACTTTCGACCTTCGCGTAAAGATGACTGATTAATTTAACTCCCTATTAGCTCACGATTATTTTATTAACCGACTTCTTCAAAAAGGAGGAGGTTCTCAATTCGTCTGTATGTTTTTTTTTGTTGTTTGTTTGTATGTTACAAGATTATTCCGCAAATTATGAATCGATTTTGATGATTATTTTTTTGTTTGGTAGGTCATGCGTCAGAGGTGGTCCTATATATAAATTGTATTTATTTAATTATTTATTTATTTAGGTTAAACAACAATTGTTTACACTATATACATTTCTGATTTAATAACTAGAGTAACATATTCAAGTGCAACAATTAATTACAGGTTAACACCACATGCACATAAAAAACGGCTTACATAACATATTTATAACTTATTGAAATTAGAATTTATACATATAAAGCATAATAATTAAAAGCAATAATAAAGAAAATTATCAAATCATTAATTCATGTAAATAAAGAGAATAAACCGAATACCTACAAAAAATAAATAAAAAATAAAATAAAAATTTATTAACTTTGCTTGCGTAGTTTTTGAGTTAGCTTCAATATTACGTATTTTTCCCTATTCGTATATTATGTAGATGATGTTTTAAGTGACTGTTATTTCCATAGCAGGTGGTGGTATTCAAATTTGTGTGGGGCAGTTAGGTACCACAACTCAAAAGTGAAAAATATTTTTTTTTACAAATAATAAAACGGACTTAATAAATCATAATAATATGAAAATAATTTTAATTTCGTTGTTTTTTGGAAGTCAGTTGTTTTTTTTAATTTATTTTTTATTCATTTTGCAATAAATAGAAGATCACGCAAACGAAGTATGTAAGGATCGTAGCAGATGGCGTGCTCTAGTTTCTGCCTTGAGTTTATATAAGTACTAGCTGCACCCGCGGTTTTACCCGCGTAAGTCTCGATCCCGTGGGAATATCGGGATAAAAAGTATCCTATGTGTTAATCCAGGTTATAAACTATCTGTTTGCCAAATTTCATCCAAATCCATTCAGCCGTTTTTGCGTGATTGAGTAACAATCACACAAACAGACAAACTTTCACATTTATAATATTACTAGTAGGATAGTAGGATACTAGGATAGGATGACAATCATCATGCCTACAGTAGAAATTCAAATAGGTTCGATATGTCATCAAATAGTCATTCTTAACGGAAGCAGATAACGTGAAGCAAAACCGTACCTGACCCATAAACTTTTATACAACAATGTATACTTTTTTAATTTCTTAAAGTAATCATAGTGCAAACAGGCGTTAATCAGTGACTTAGTATGTCAACGATTTTTCATGGTCAAGGAGCAAAATAATGCTTTATCTTTTATAACTTTACTAGATTTTTAGTTACTTTATGAGATTATTAGTTTGGTGTCCAGGGTACCCCGGAAACAAGCTTGTTGGCTACTTTTCACTACGTACGGCGTAGTACTCACTTGTTCCTGCACGACCCTGCACAGCCAGGTGGCAACATCGAATATAATTAAAATATTATATTCGAGAAAAACCTACTCGGCTTAGCTTGAATGTGCCGAGCCGATCCGAACATGATTCAGCGAGTGTAGACTCTTAACGGAGTTTTCCGATCGATCGGAACGAGCGAAACGAAAGCCGAGTATAGGTTATTTATTTAAGTTCTCTTGATAATCTGTCATCTTGACTTGTAAAATAAACGTCTGTGGACTGCCGTAACTTCAGTAACAGTAATCAGTAACTTCGTCTCTCCTTCATAAATCCTAGGCCTTCGCAATATTCGCATGTATATCATTGGCGGTGAGGACCCACGACAAAAAAAAAAAAAACATGGCATACAACAACACCATTATTATGTCGAGTTTTGACCATATCAACCAGTCCTAGCGTTAGCAAATGTTTGTAAACTATTTTACATGAAATCATGAGTGTTTCATGTAAAATCATTTTAACAAAAAGTGTTTTTGAAACCAAACACTGAAAGTACCTTGTATCATGTACTTTTACAATCTTTATTGCCCCAAAAGTAATGTCTGAATACCTTATCATAGAAAAATTGTATAATATAAAGATTATGATTGTTATCAACTAAAAACTTGTATTTACATATTCTGTAAAACGTACATCCTGTTAGTTGTAATAAAATGTTTCGTGTAAGGCATTAAATGGTTCTAATCTTTCTGTTTGGGAATTCTAAAATTAAAGTAATCCACCGAGCGTATAAAAATAGATAAAATTACTACGTCTATCAGATAAGCATTTTACCACCAGCTGAGCGGGTATTTTAATAACAAAACAAGGAAAAATACTCTCGAAAACATGTAAAAATGTAAAACTCTGTCCCGCACAGAGAAGAATTCCACGTATACGGGACGCGACCGCAGGAGTCGATTGTTTTTACCCGACTACGGCGAAGAAAAAAGGAGGGTTATGATTTTGACCGGTATATATGTATGTATGTTCATCTGTTCCCTCATATCTTCTAAACGACTCATCACAATTGATCGTCCGCTGGTTATAGGCTATGTGACGTCACATTAAATAAAAACGGCGCCCTCTAGAGGACATAAAGTCAGGAACTAAAAAAAAAAATTGTGTAATCGTACCATGTTGGGTATCAAATGAAAGGGCTTAATAAGCACATTTCAAAAATATAAATATTATAACCCCAAAAGAATTTTAAAAAAATTAAAGTAATAAAAACAAAAACCCAACTACGACTAAAAAGGTATAAACAAGACACCACAGACAGACAAATTAAAAATCCGGAGACACACGTAATCTGTTCGATTTATGCCCTAACACGTGTGATTCCGGATTTTTAATTTGTTTGTCTGTGGTGTCTTGTTTATACCTTTTTAGTCGTAGTTGGGTTTTTGTTTTTATTATAATTACTAGAAAGCTAGTTGAGACAATATAGACGCAAGCACGTCCTCATCAAAGTCAAATCGTAGTCAAGATTTTATTTGTAGTGAAAATATGACTCCAATCCAATATTTGAATGTGCCTATTTGGATACATTCCCCCCACCTATCGCTGATGATGCCGTTATCAGATACTATGGAATCAAGCTATGATAGTTCATTTTACCATTATATTATATAATGGTAAATTTATATATATTGTATAATGGTAGCTTGATTCCCCCGTGTTGCCCACTCCCAGTAACATGGTTGAGGAGGTCAGATAAGCATTCGGTTCTGGTAAAATACTTGTACCTAGATATACCCAGTTAGACAGAAAGCCGACCCTAACATAGTTGGGAAATGGCTAGGCAGTTAAGGATGAGAGGTTAAGGAAAATCATTAAGACGTTAAGGAATATCATCGGAAGGATCCTGGACTTAAACACTTAAGGTTGATGCGCTAGAGTGGCCCGCGAAATTCAAATTTTCTTACGTTTTTTACAATTTCCATCAGCAATACAACTCTCTAAGTTCATGGAAGTGGTATTGAATGAAAATTTCATGAAATCGTCAGTCAATGCACTTACATGAACTTAGAGAGTTGTATTGCTGATTCTAATGTGTATAATTCTGTAAATCCATATTTGTTACGGCCGCTAATAATATTTAGATCAACATACAACCTGATACTGACCTGCAAATTGCAAAAAACGTAAGAAAATTTGAATTTCGCGGGCTACCCTAGCGCATCCACCTTAAGGAACTCTATAATCATTGTGAATAATCTGCGTATAATGCTCCCCCTGCAGGGACAAAGGCCTCCTCTTTGTGAGAAGGAGTGTAGGCCGTAATCCACTACTCGGGCCCAGTGCGGGTTGGTGGATGTCACATTTCTCGAATTTTTGGTCCTAGGACTTATCGTTTTTCTTCACCGTTTTGAGAGCAGTGGTGATGGAATAATTTACACAAAGTTAGTTAGTGCCTGCTTGGGTTCGAAGCCACGCCCAACTTGTAAGTCGCGGCCGTTACCCCTGGGGCACCACAGCTCAATCAATCGTTGATTGTGATTTACATTCAATCCTTCTCTTTATGAGTAGAA
Organism: Lithophane ornitopus; assembly: GCA_948473465.1. Classification (NCBI taxonomy): domain Eukaryota; kingdom Metazoa; phylum Arthropoda; class Insecta; order Lepidoptera; family Noctuidae; genus Lithophane; species Lithophane ornitopus. Next base: position 14,438,489 of record OX419616.1, on the reverse strand, counting down.
ACCTTGACCCTGCAGTACACAGTGGGACAATAACAGGCCTTTAAGTACCTATACAGGGTGTTAGGGTAAACACCATTATCCTTACAACCAGTGGTTTGGTTTCATTTATGGAACATAAAATTAATGGAAAATTACAACTTTTTATTTTATTTTATCTACATTTCACCATAAGAGACGTAAGTTCGTTGCCCTATGCGCTAAGGCAACGAACTTGCGTCTCAACACGGGCGGGGGGTGCGGGTCATGACCTGACCGGCTGCGAGCGCGACCCCTCCCTCAGTTAGTCAGCTGTTTCGCTAACAAACACGGTGTCGGATAGAAACTTTTTAAAATCTTTTAATGATAATAACGTTTTTTTTTTGTTGTTTACGGCCATTTATTTTTATATTTAAGTTAACTACCCATGGTTTGAGTGACAACGGTGGTTGCCCTTACACCCTGTATAGTATATATAAACATAAACGACCTAACATAATGTACCGTGATCAGTCATCCGTGCTATTACAGACAATTGAGGATGTGACGGTGTCGGTTTGCAATGAACTGACTCGTCAATAGGTCTTAGGGGGCCTTTGACCCAATTTATAATGCCATTTTTAGAACAATCTTGATGCGTTGAACTCCAGATTTGATAGAAGGTGGTTAGTTAATAACATAGACGTTGAAATATTTATATTCTTCAAGAGTCATAAAAAACCCTGTAAGAAATCGACACGTGTTTCAACTCATCAGGGTAACCATCGGATGACGATTGACCAGTCGCAAGCCAGAACACGACGTGTTGCCACACCGAGCGCCCGATTTCTTACAGGGTTTTTTATGACTCTTAAAGAATAGTTAAGCGGAATAGGTTACTAAATATATCTACGTCTATTGTATTTTTAGGAAGTGTTATACTTGTGAATAAATCAATAAATAATAACGTTTAATGAAATTAAAATATTTTCATAAAACGAATACGCGAAATCGTATACGTTTGTTAAATTAATGTCGCCATTGTAGCGGCATGTTGTATACAACATAATTTTTTCTTTATGTTAAACCTGAAAAGGGTTCATTGTACCTACTCATCATTTTATACAACTTTTTCTATGGGACCAACCCTAAAATTGCGTATGGAACAGCAGATTTTTTTTTTGCGATTTCAAATTTGTTCCCATAGAAAAAGTTGCTCAAAATGACCCCTTTTCGGGTTTAGCATAAAGAAAAAATAATTTTGTATATTTATGGTAGACATCATCCATTATTTATTATTTTATGTGTGGTCGACTTCCACATTGTGACTGTTCCTAAATTACCCAGGCTGATAAAACTGTCGTATTTATTCATTAGTTTTAAAAGTGTTAAGGTGGGCAAAATTTGTTTTTTTCAAAATCAAAATCAAAAGTCATTTATTCAAACTAGGCTGAGAATCAGCACTTTTCGAACGTCAAAATTACATAAGACAGTCCCCCAAAACGCCCACCCTTCACCACTTCCTAGTGCTTTAACTGGGAAGAAGAAGTGGCGCAACAAACTCCCCAGCAGCTGATATATGTGAAAATATTTGTTAGATGTTTATATAAAAATATTGACGAGATCGTTTGCGAATGAAATTACGGTTTATCTACATTTCGTTGGAGTTATATTCACGGTGGTTTTCACAACAATTTTTGACGGTTTCCTTTGTATTAAATACACACGAGTAGCGGTAACCGGAGTACGTTATAAAAGGTGTTTCCGGACTGTGAACGGTTCATTATAAAGGGTGTTCTCATATTTATTATTAATAAATATTATAAAGAAACTCTATGAATATAAAGGGAAATATTATTCCTTCATAACGTGTTATATTACTACTAGAGATGTTTTTAAATGATTGTGTTCGTCTGAAAAAGTATCTAAGCGTAATTAATTAGGTGCTATTTAGGTTTAGAAACTTTTAAGATTGCGATTTCACCAGCTCCCAGGGTTAAGCAATCAATCTGCCTAGCCTTTCCCCAACTATGTTGGGGTCGGCTTCCATTCTAATCGGTTGCAGCTGAGTACCAGTATTTTACATGGAGCGACTGCCTATCTGACCTCCACAACCCAGTAACTGGGTAAAGGCCGCGAACAGGCGCGACGCGACAGCGCAAATCGACTTTATGAAAACAATTTCCGAGAAAACTTCACGATAGAAGAATTACCGGTGTCGCGTCGCGTGACAAGTCGCGCTGGTCTGCACGAACCTTAATACGATACCCCTTGGTAAGACTGGTTGTCAGACTTTCAGGCTTCTGACGACCCGTAACGACATTCGTTTACATAAATAAACAGTATCAAAGTCTAATAGCTCTTTTTATTTATGATTGCGATTTCACCGGCTCCCTTTAATTTCAAACTGGGACAAGCAACGGAATTTAAATGAATGAGAAATATCTTGAGCGGCAGTTGTTGATAACCTACCGCACGAATAAATCCGCAAGTGTACCTATCTGCTGCTTCAAGTAATTTCAATCAACACTATTCAACCATAGTTTTAGAATTCATTAAAAATGTTATCTATTTTACTAATTCAATTTAATAACGTTGCTAACTAGACCGTTACTCAATCACTGTTACCATTACCATGTGTTTTAATCTATACATTAATTATAAATTAAAGTCGCTTTTCGTGTTTGTCCCTATGTCCGCGTTGTTCTTGTAAACGACGCAACAGGTTTTGATAAGGTTTTCACTATCGTTTAGAGAATTTATTCCGGAAGGTTTATGTGTATAATAAGTTAATGTTAAAGTAACATATAACTAAGAAATCTCGATGTTTTATCAAGTCGTAAAACCGTGCGAAGTACGGGCGGGATCCTAGTTATAATGATAATCAACGTATGAATGAAAAAAAAAGAAAAATGTGAGTACTTTGCTGGTCATTGTATTTTTATTTTTTTCCTCTGCTAGTTTTTATCATGGTCTGGCCGATTGACTAATTTATGCAGCCTACCCAAATGTCCTTTATTTTGTATTGTTCGTCGAATCGTTGAGCTCCTTCAGTTCTGAGTTGAGCTACATGATTATTGACAAATGCATGCACTGACAGGTCCACTAACAAAAGACCATTTCAGACACCATTGCAATATACATAGTCTTCACAATGATCTGAACAAGATTATGTCTGGACTTTAAAAGAGACTGACCTCTGAGTTTTATTCGGCCTTTCTTCTCGGAGTAGAAACGATAGTAGATACGAGAACCCACACCAAATTTTTAAATGATAATTGACGTGTAAAAGTGTTAGTTTCTCTAATAAAAAGCGTATTGAAGACTACAGCGTGTAAGGGTAAACACCGTTGTCACTCAAACCATATAAAAATAAATGATCAAGTAACAATAAAAAAAAAACGTTATTTTCATTAAAAGATTTTAAAAAGTTTCTATCCGACACCGTGCTCGCTAGCGAAACAGCTGACTGACTGAGGGAGGGGTTGCGATCGCGGCTGGTTAGGTCACGTCCCGCGCCACCCACCCGTGTTGAGACGCAAGCTACCCTAGGGTGAAAGGGTGAAATACACTTGTGGTAAAACATAGATAAAAAAAAATATGTCATTTTCCATTGGATTTTACGTTCTATAAATGATACCAAACCACTAGTTTCAAGGATAACGGTGTTTACGCTAACACCCTGTATAACAGTTACTAACAGCGTGCTTTCCTGTTTTCAATTTTAATCTGATAAAATTATTATTACTAGTTGATTTCCCCTCCAAAATGCTCCTCAACATGCAGATTGACTCGCTTCAATAAAGATGAAACATACTTCCATGATTAAACAAACTTAACATAGGCTTGACAAAAAATAATAATTATTGTAATTATTATTTTTGCTCCACTGTAGGGCAACGGCCACCTCTCATACAGGAAAGGCAAGAGCATTAATCACCACCCTCGCTCAGTGTGGATAGACGATTCCAGATTTCTATCAATAAGTCCAAGTTTCCACCAAAATTATACACTCACAATTTTCTTTAGAACAAACGTCTTAAAACCCACGTTGACCTACACACGATTACCTATAACAAACACTTTTCACAAAACAAAAAATTTTATTGATAATATTTACCATTATCTCTCGCACTTATAAGGTCCAATAAAATAAAACAAGTGAACACGTCTCCCTCTCAGTGACTCTCAAGATATCCTGACCAATTGCTATAGGCATACGCAGTCTATCCATACGAATGTAACTCTTATCGCGATAAGCAGTTTCGACCAATGTACGACCAACATTATAATAGGTATCGAGTTTCCACGTTCGATCGCGATAAAAAATCGAGTAGTTTTTTTTTGTTAGAAATTGGAACGATGTAATGGGATATGAGGTGAGGCTACTTGAGGTGATTTTTTTGCAAGAATGTAGGACGAATTATTTTGGGGTTACTTTTAGTTGTGGCGAGAAATAAAAGATATAAGATTTTTTGCAAGGCCTGCATGAAAAATGACGTGACAAATAAAAACAACTGCAGTGGTTTGAAAAACACTTCAACTTAACTCCTTTCAAAATAACATTATGCTAGTAGGTCTAACCGGTGAAAATGGTGGTCTTTTCACCCTTAGGTATCCTATAAAAAGTGGCCCACCGCCAGTGTCCGCGATGTTACTGGACTGGAAATATCACCGAATTTTTCAAAGCCATAAGTTGTTACCTCACAACAATTTTTGTTTCCAAACACCGCGGTACTATCCAAACAAATCGATTCCATTTCCGAATAAACAACAATCGATTTAAAACTCTATTTTCATTAATGTATTTTCGATTTATCAACGTAATATCGCGTCTGATAAAGAATAATGTTGATAAACCAACGGCGAGCGTGACTAAGGGAACGTACTTTGTACGTTTCTTATACCTAAATTAATGGAAACGGTGATTTGGCAATTAGGTAATTAGGAGGCAAAAACGGAATAAATTAAGGTTAGTTCAGGCTTACCAACAAACGATTACCAAATGGATTATGAATAGGTAATATTTATCTTGGTGCAAACACAAATTATGCGATTTAAAAAAATGTTGTACTTCGATAGATGGCGTTCTAAGGTTTATAACAATAACTACTATTATGATAACCAGTCAACCTGGCAACCGTGAAAATCATAGCATTTTATGACTGCATTTAATTTCAACATTCTTAACAACAGCTGGAGAGATCGTTTAAAGTTGCCGAGAGACCATATTAATTCTAAGCCCGGCACTACCAGCACCCTAATTGCGTAATACACAATCAATCACAATCTGAATCGTTTTGAAACAGATTGCTAATGATATAAAAATAAAGTAAATCCATATTTGTTACGGCCGCTAATAACATTTAGATCAACATACAACCTGATACTGACCGGCAAATTGCAAAAAACGTAAGAAAATTTGAATTAGCGCATCAACCTTAATCGTTTACGAGTATGTGTTATGTACGCAATAAGAGCAGTGGTAACGGCCGCGACTTACGAGTTGTAGGTCGTAGGTTCGAACCCTGACAGTCGCTTTACTATGTGTAAATAATTTCATCACCACTGCTCTTAAAACGGTGAAGGAAAACATCGTGAGGAAACCGGCATGTCCTAGAACCAAACATTCTAAGACATGTGACATCTACCAACCCGCACTGGGCCCGCGTGGTGGAATACGGCCCGCTCCCTCTCACAGAGAGAAGGCCTGTGTCCCAGCAGTGGGAACTTTATAGGCTGATTATGTATGTACGCAATAAGATAGCAGATTCGAGAGAAGCAGGAAGTACATAAGTCAAGTTACGAAACTTAAATTACGTATTTAAGTTTGTTAACTACCAGACTGATGGTACACTATAGAGGCACATTTTCCTTTTACACAACATGCAGCCTCATCTTAACTAATATTATAAATGCGAAAGTGAGTTTGTTTGTTTATTTGTTACGCTTTTACGCTAAAACGGCTGAATAGTATGGTCGAAATTGCACATAGGTAGACCATGACCTGAGGGACAATTCTCTTACTTAAAAAACGTTCACATTCAAGTCGCAATCTGTCAAACTTGTCAAAAATGTTGGTAAATTGATTGTATTTTTGACAGATTGCGAATGAGATGCGAATGTTCTTAAAATTAAGGGAATTGATTAGGACATAGGATACTTTTTATCCCGATATTCCCACGGGATCGAGACTTATGCGAGTAAAATCACGGGGCGTAGTAATAAAATAAAAATAAAATTTAACCTACTTTGTTCATTGTTTAAAACAATAACACTTTTCACTTCCTCAATAATATTATTTACACCACACGCAATACCTGACTATAAGTCCTTATTCCGCCGAGGTTTTATACAAACTGACGTTCACCCGTCAAAAACTGTCAAATTAATGACAATTGTGACGACTCATGATCGGGGGGAAAAAAAAGGCAATTGTAGCAAAATAAGTACAAAAAAGTCACGCAAATTAGATAGCACAGATTCGATTAGATGCTCGGATTACTTTGTTTTTTTGTTTCTGTTCTAACATAAATAAGGTGATTTACACACTCTGAATTTGGTAGATAATCATCGAAAGTGCACGTGCACAAATTACTGCATGCTAGTAATCAGCACACGTAGCGAGGCAAGTTGTTTAGTCATCATTCTTGGTAGGCGGGTCTGGGTAGGTTATAGTGACGAGTTGACCACAAAGTGTAAGAGTCAAAAATCGTCACTGAAATTTCCGGTTTTTTTTGGCAGGGAAAGTAGGTTAAGTACTTGCTTAAGGATGTCACGTTCCTATGTATAATTTCTTCTTTTAAAACTAGTTTAGTCAACAAAAAACTTATACAAAGAGAAATGGATCGCTATCTAGGCACCCATTTATCTTTTTTCTGTATCTGTCAGAGCTAAACCAAAACGGAACTTCTTAAAATAAGAGGAAATTGCGAAGAACTTTCGCACAGAAGTTGTGTGAGTAAATAGGAAAAATTCAACGTTAAAAGAGATGAATTCAGGCTATGTCGGGATGTTTTTGCCTACTGCGGGTGCGGAAGCGACTAACTATCTGCTATTTTCTCGCTCAAGAAACGTACAATAGATATACATTCCGTGTAAACAAAAGAGATGCATATATTAATAGTTGGACGCTGTCTGTTCACACCGCCAGCGAGTACTCGCTCCACTAGTTTGTCGCTGAGCGACAAGAGGTATCAAACTCAAAGCATTTATTTCAAATAAACTAATTACAGGTACTTTTGAATTGTCAAGGGGACGGTCAGTCAAAAAGATGAAGCTAGTTGCCCATTCCAAAGCGTAGTAGGTTCCTATGGAGAAGAACGGGCAATAAACTCCACGGACAATCTTTTAAATCAAAATATTTTTTGATTTAAAAGCCTTTTGGGCACTTTTCCCACTGACAGCGATGCGGAAGAATTTTTTGACGCCCTATGAGCCCTTACTTTATATATAATTTTTTCCCTTTGTACATATTGCTAGACTTAGATTGTATATTTTATTTTAAAAGTTAGTAAATTTAGAAACTTAAAAAAAAAAAAATTACAATATATTGGTACATCATTCATTTAATCCTAGTACAGGCATCTAACATTACCTATATAAATTATTTCTAAGATTCTAGGTAAATATTTTACAAATTTTTAATACTGACTAAATATTCTATTCTTTTATTCTATTTTGAAATTAAACATAAGAGAACAAAGTTAAAAAAAAAAATAGACGTGCAAAGATAATACTCGCTTAGCGATACTTGCTCAGCGATGCTCGCTGCACGCGGGCAGAACTCACGCCGATAGACCAAACAGCGGTCGAGCGAGTGGTGCCAGTAACCGCCAGACGCACTCGGACACTCGCTGATAGCCCAGCGGTAAAACTATCGGAACTACACACTCACTGCTCGCTACTCGTTTATCGCCGACAGTGGGACAATTGCCTAAGACTGTCAGCAATAAGCTATCAAACTTTTTTCATGTCTAACTAACCTCGGAGCATAATCAAATAAATGTTATTTTCGTAGAAAATCAACTTGGTTATGCTAATTTGTTTGACAATCACAGTATAATAGCTAAATATAAAGTTATTATAGAAAAAATCTTCTATAAGTACTTTTTTAAATTAAAGCTGATTTTTGTGTCTGCCTGTGTGTTTCTTCTAAACTCCGCAAGGGATTTGTTGCATTTTTATTTAAACTTTTCGCACTCAAAAAAAAAAGCTACAAAGGGGGACTTAATGCGGCTTAGATTCACAATAATTTAGAGAATTTATTCCGAAAAGAAATTCCCCTAACTTTTAAGACGTTCGCATTCGCATCTCATTCGCAATCTGTCAAAAATACAATCAATTTATCAAAATTTTTGACAAGTTTGACAGATTACGACTTGAATGTGAACGTTTTTTAGGTACGAGAATTGGCCAGCAGGTACTGTGTATAATACATAATATTCAGAATTCTCGACGTTTTGTCAAGTAGTAAAAACGGTGTGAAACACCACGGTTCGCTAGTTGTTTAATAAAAGAAAACAAATGTAATACAACTTTCTTTTCATGTACAAAACTTATCCAAAAATAATAAAACTATATTGCCTACAATGGAGCTACTAAATTCAGTTGAGCATGCAACCGGCCTAAGTCGCTGGGTCGTGAAGTTAATTGAAACGTCATATTTTGGTCGTTAACCCTAATAATTGTGAGAACGGCAGCCAACAGTCGGGAACTATTGTCGGTTGAGAATTAGTAGAAACTGCTGTTTTATTAGAGTTTTTGATGTGGTCTAGTCTAAATATAGAAATTAATCCTTTTATTTTGAAGCCATTTTTGTACGTCGTTTTAAAGTCATTTGCAAATATTGAGAGAAAAAATCTGCTTAGCCTTTTCGCAACTACATGTAATGGGGTCAACCCACCACGCGGGCCCAGTGCCGGTTGGTGAATGTCACATGTCTCGAACTTTTGGTTCTGGAAAATGCCGGTTTCCTCACGATGTTTTCCCTCGCTGTTTTGAGAGCAGTTGATGATTAAACAATGCACAGTAAAGGACCTGCCTGGGTTCGAACCTACGACGTACAACTCGTAAGTCACGGCTGTTAATACTGGGCCATCAATGCTCAGCTCTCCTCACGTAACTAGTGTCTACCTATTATGGATCAAAGGATACAGCTCTGTGACAGGCAGACGGAAGGACGGCGGCGGGCGCGCGGACCGTTAGTTATTCCTTTGGCACCAAACGGAACCCTTTAAAAGGAGTTATTTACCAACCATGTCCTTGCGAATGGAATAAAGCCTTCTCTTATTTTCTAAGAGATCTTTTTAATTACTCAGTTTTTTCATTGCAAAGTTAGTTTTTTCTTCTTCAGAAATGGATCGCTATCTAGGCACCCATTTATCTTTTTTCTGTATCTGTCAGAGCTAAACCAAAACGGAACTTCTTAAAATAAGAGGAAATTGCGAAGAACTTTCGCACAGAAGTTGTGTGAGTAAATAGGAAAAATTCAACGTTAAAAGAGATGAATTCAGGCTATGTCGGGATGTTTTTGCCTACTGCGGGTGCGGAAGCGACTAACTATCTGCTATTTTCTCGCTCAAGAAACGTACAATAGATATACATTCCGTGTAAACAAAAGAGATGCATATATTAATAGTTGGACGCTGTCTGTTCACACCGCCAGCGAGTACTCGCTCCACTAGTTTGTCGCTGAGCGACAAGAGGTATCAAACTCAAAGCATTTATTTCAAATAAACTAATTACAGGTACTTTTGAATTGTCAAGGGGACGGTCAGTCAAAAAGATGAAGCTAGTTGCCCATTCCAAAGCGTAGTAGGTTCCTATGGAGAAGAACGGGCAATAAACTCCACGGACAATCTTTTAAATCAAAATATTTTTTGATTTAAAAGCCTTTTGGGCACTTTTCCCACTGACAGCGATGCGGAAGAATTTTTTGACGCCCTATGAGCCCTTACTTTATATATAATTTTTTCCCTTTGTACATATTGCTAGACTTAGATTGTATATTTTATTTTAAAAGTTAGTAAATTTAGAAACTTAAAAAAAAAAAAATTACAATATATTGGTACATCATTCATTTAATCCTAGTACAGGCATCTAACATTACCTATATAAATTATTTCTAAGATTCTAGGTAAATATTTTACAAATTTTTAATACTGACTAAATATTCTATTCTTTTATTCTATTTTGAAATTAAACATAAGAGAACAAAGTTAAAAAAAAAAATAGACGTGCAAAGATAATACTCGCTTAGCGATACTTGCTCAGCGATGCTCGCTGCACGCGGGCAGAACTCACGCCGATAGACCAAACAGCGGTCGAGCGAGTGGTGCCAGTAACCGCCAGACGCACTCGGACACTCGCTGATAGCCCAGCGGTAAAACTATCGGAACTACACACTCACTGCTCGCTACTCGTTTATCGCCGACAGTGGGACAATTGCCTAAGACTGTCAGCAATAAGCTATCAAACTTTTTTCATGTCTAACTAACCTCGGAGCATAATCAAATAAATGTTATTTTCGTAGAAAATCAACTTGGTTATGCTAATTTGTTTGACAATCACAGTATAATAGCTAAATATAAAGTTATTATAGAAAAAATCTTCTATAAGTACTTTTTTAAATTAAAGCTGATTTTTGTGTCTGCCTGTGTGTTTCTTCTAAACTCCGCAAGGGATTTGTTGCATTTTTATTTAAACTTTTCGCACTCAAAAAAAAAAGCTACAAAGGGGGACTTAATGCGGCTTAGATTCACAATAATTTAGAGAATTTATTCCGAAAAGAAATTCCCCTAACTTTTAAGACGTTCGCATTCGCATCTCATTCGCAATCTGTCAAAAATACAATCAATTTATCAAAATTTTTGACAAGTTTGACAGATTACGACTTGAATGTGAACGTTTTTTAGGTACGAGAATTGGCCAGCAGGTACTGTGTATAATACATAATATTCAGAATTCTCGACGTTTTGTCAAGTAGTAAAAACGGTGTGAAACACCACGGTTCGCTAGTTGTTTAATAAAAGAAAACAAATGTAATACAACTTTCTTTTCATGTACAAAACTTATCCAAAAATAATAAAACTATATTGCCTACAATGGAGCTACTAAATTCAGTTGAGCATGCAACCGGCCTAAGTCGCTGGGTCGTGAAGTTAATTGAAACGTCATATTTTGGTCGTTAACCCTAATAATTGTGAGAACGGCAGCCAACAGTCGGGAACTATTGTCGGTTGAGAATTAGTAGAAACTGCTGTTTTATTAGAGTTTTTGATGTGGTCTAGTCTAAATATAGAAATTAATCCTTTTATTTTGAAGCCATTTTTGTACGTCGTTTTAAAGTCATTTGCAAATATTGAGAGAAAAAATCTGCTTAGCCTTTTCGCAACTACATGTAATGGGGTCAACCCACCACGCGGGCCCAGTGCCGGTTGGTGAATGTCACATGTCTCGAACTTTTGGTTCTGGAAAATGCCGGTTTCCTCACGATGTTTTCCCTCGCTGTTTTGAGAGCAGTTGATGATTAAACAATGCACAGTAAAGGACCTGCCTGGGTTCGAACCTACGACGTACAACTCGTAAGTCACGGCTGTTAATACTGGGCCATCAATGCTCAGCTCTCCTCACGTAACTAGTGTCTACCTATTATGGATCAAAGGATACAGCTCTGTGACAGGCAGACGGAAGGACGGCGGCGGGCGCGCGGACCGTTAGTTATTCCTTTGGCACCAAACGGAACCCTTTAAAAGGAGTTATTTACCAACCATGTCCTTGCGAATGGAATAAAGCCTTCTCTTATTTTCTAAGAGATCTTTTTAATTACTCAGTTTTTTCATTGCAAAGTTAGTTTTTTCTTCTAAAACAATATACGAGTCGAGCTTATATAAACAGTAATCTTAGCCCTGTTCTAATTAATATCACAAATGCGTCAGAAAATTTCTCCTCCGCCATTTTATTAGATTTTCTAGAGGTCGTGGAGTTCTAATAATAATCTATATCCATAGCTTTTACTATGAACCGTGTAGAGATGAGTTTATTAGCATCAGAGCACTTGATTTAATCCAGATTCTTTTGGTCTATAAATAACTTCATTCTTCGAACTTGTTGGCAATTTTATCCATGAACTCTTCTGAAGGATAAAAGGGTATCTGTAGGTAGAGTATACATACATACACCATGCTAAACTAAGGTACCTAGTACGTTGTTTTGGGCCGTATACCGTGATATTTGACGTTAAACAACAAGTTAAATTAAATTAAAAACATTTAAAAACCCCCGGCAAAAACAAAGCATCAAGCAATAAACGATTTTTTTATGGCTAAGAACACTACCGATCAAGTCACCTTTCAAACAAAACCAAAAAATCAAAATCGGTTCAGCCCGACACAGATGCACACGTTAAACTTATAACACCCCTCTTTTTCCGTCGGGGGTTAAAAAGTGCTGATTCTCAGCCTAATTGATTTCGGTAAGCCGATAAAATATTTTTACTGTTCACAGTTCAATGGCCTGCAGTGCCAGTTATGCATTCCGTATCTTGTATCGAGAGAAATATTTGATAATAATTACTAAAATTAGGTTATCATAATCTAAGCGACTGTAATTAATGAAATAATTCAGGCTAATCGCTGCTTAATTACCTAAATCTTCTCAGTATATTATCTGGTCAGTTTGATCGATATTTAATAGATATTATACCTAATACTCACATAATTACAGGTAAATATAACTACTAACTAATTTGTAATATCTACTTAATAATAATAATTATGTACAACGGGAAATTATCAAAGGGCATCAAAAAATTCGTCCGCATCGCTGTCAACAGGAAAAGTGCCCAAAAGGCTGGCCGTATTGCCACGTTGTATGGCAATGCTGATTCTTTGGCCAAAAAATAGGCCAGCCCTCTGGTCACGTGAAGAGTCGACCAAGCGCTTGGCGACGATGTCTTGAAAAACCAAGTGGGCACTAGGACCCCATGGCCCTAGGGTTTCAACCCCAAACGGCTCGAACATAGACGTCCCGATAAGATTGGAGTATTTGCGCCGTTTGAGGTTTTCTGCAGCAGCACAGCCCGCCGTGCTAGGAAGATGGGATGACGCAAGGGTGTCGACACACGTTGCATCCCACACCAAAGGCCTACCTACCTTCCACGGCGTTATACCTAATATAATGGTTCATTATTATTAATATTAGATGATGAGAATGAATCACAGTTTATATAACACTATATGACTCGTGATCATTAAAGATTATTTTTTTAGTTTTGCTACGGCCATTGACCTCTTAAAACCTGAAATGTTATTTCTGCTTCCGTCACATGATCATTAGGTGATTGATACATATTGGACGATGTTTTAGTTTTCCAACGAGAATGTAGTGACCATTATAAGCATCCTACATCAGTTCATCAAGTTTGTCCAAAGAGGACGAACTTTCATAGAAACTTTCCTCTCCTGTTTTAACCCGTCCGATTAGGAGACTAGTTTAAAAAAAATCCTCCTTCGTGCTCACCTTCGTAATTATTGTCTTTTGCAAAATTGCATAACTTCTAGGTCGCAGCGATTTCGGGTTATGAGTTGTATTTCAGTGAATTTAAGATTTTAATTAAGAAGTTATTGGTGCCGATTCTCTTGTCACAAAATCTCTAAACTAAACTAAAAATCACTAAAATTTAGTTTAGTCCTGTCAAACGATCAAACTCATTCTGAAATAGACTATAAATGACACAACTTAATTATAATTTAGTTTGACAGCACTAAGATGGCACTGAGATTAGTTTAGTGAAAATGCTATTCTGAATTTGACGATTTAACCTAAAATTTTGTCCTATATCTAAAATCCTCTAACTAAATCTGACTATATTTAATCGCGATTAAAAATGTGTGGAATAAAATTTGATGTCATGAACTAAAGTTCAAACCAACATCTCGACTTCAGTTACAAAAAACAGTACTGTATTTTTAAACGGTGTGTCCTATTGCAAAAAGAATGAAAATTTCGACCCCCTTTAGGATGAAACCCCTAATTCATGTTGGTAAGGTTGTTTTTTTCGTTATTTTCCATACAAAAACTGAAAAATTCCATTAAAAACACGTCGAGGCTGCCGTACATGCGCGCCTCTGGCTCTAAAAAAAAAACACGGGGTAGGGAAAACAAGTACCAAGTGGAGGCGCGCGGTTGTCAAATTCGATTTTAGTTTTGTCAAAATAAGTTTTAAATTTAGAGAATTTATTTGGCAGAATAGGTCCAAGATTCCCATAGTAAAAAGTAAGGAATTTTAGTGATAGTTTAGTTCGGTGTACAAGAGAATAGGCACCATTATTTTGTTTCTACGTCTTCAACCGCCTTAGATCTTTAAAAGACCCTTAAAAATTTCCTAGAACAAGTTTTCTTCAATTAGCGCACAAATATTCAACACTTAAATCTTCCGAATAATTGGTGTAATAATAATCTTCTTTTAGTATTTCCTCCATTATTTGGATAAACAAATAAATCTTGCTCAAGTATCCCTCAGTGACCCTCTTATGCGCAGGCGCAGCAGTAGAGATAGTGCTAGTTTTATCTTATCTATCGCGACGATCACAATGACCCATATAGTAGAGATTAATTTGAAAGTTTACCTTGTCAATATTGTATGATATCATGCACGTATTTTTTATGATAGTTACAGAATTTGTGTTAATTACAGAAAAAATGTTGGTTAAAATAATTGCATAGATTACCAAAATAAAATTAGGTAGATGACTTTTGTAGGAATAAGTCTGATCGGAAAAATGTTGGTGTTATGATGCTAAAGCATTTGATTGACCAAAATAACAAAAAACATTATTAATTTGATTTGGAATTTCCTCACAGATCAATTTGAATTGTGTTGCAGTATTCCAAGGCTGTTCTAAATGGTTTGCGTTTATGTTGACAATACAACAACTACACTGATTTTATCTCGTAAATAGTGGCCGTATTTGGCGAAGATAATCAGTGATGTAGATACTTATCGTTCGAATGATAAGTGATAGAAAGCAATCGCCAATGTCCAGCAGTGGCCGGATGCAATTAGATTAATACGATATTCCCACTACCTTTCACTATATTATTATTTTTAATATACATAAACACTAAAGATTTAGAACAACATGTATTGTATATTTAGTTCTTATTTTGTATCTCATTTTATGCAGATCCGGTTGACGTCATCACGTCAACGCCGGCTGTCGCTCAAAATCAGCGCTGTGGCTCTATTTTGCAAATATCACAGCATTATGCTGAGCGATGGTCGTTTTGTGTGGCCCATCATTTCCCCCAACTTGTTGTTTTTTTTTTGTGTTTGTGTTTTTTCCACCACGTTTGTTATGAAAACTATTATACAAAATTCGATAAGTTTAAGCAACTGCGTTTACATTAATATTTACTTTACTGAGCAATATTTTTTCAGTTGTTACTGCACTGGCTTAAAACACACAATTTTTTTTTTTTTTTATCGTAACATTTGTTTTACAGTACAGTCTGTACACGATTGTACATAGTCTTATATTATTTTTTATTATATTTTTATATCGAAGGATTTGTAGAGAAATATTTACATCTACACAATAGATATTTATTTGCATTCTGATATATACTTAAAGAGGTGTGCTTCTTTACCTACAGATATTCTAATAAATCCGTTGCCTAAACGATAAATGATTTTGATTTTATTTCTGCAAGAAGGTTTCTACAAACTTGATCACGTCAATCATATTTAAAAATAAAACTATTTACAAAAAAAAACCGGTTTCCAAAAAAAAAACACTCAAAACTGAAAAATAACTTTAATTTCGGAATCGGTGTCTTTGTTTTTCAGTTTTGAGTGTTTTTTTTTTGTTGTGGTTTTTTTTTTTGTAAAATGTTTTTATTTTTCACTTTTTAGTTGTGGTACCTACCCCACACAAATTCTAATACCAATAGTTAATGTAAATAACAGTGAAGGAGTAAATGAAAACATCGTCTAGATAAACTAAGTGGGAAAAATACGTAATATTGAAGCTAACTCAAAAACTACACAATTAAAGTTAATAAAATTTATATGGGACCACCTCGGAAGCAGAGCAGAGCAGCCCTACCATACAAAAAAAGAATCATCAAAATCGATTCATAATTGTCGGAGAAATCGAGTAACAAACATACAAAAAAACAAAAAATATACAGACTTGAGAACCTCCTCCTTTTTGAAAACGTTGGATAAAAATAGAACACATTAATCAATCAATCAACTCAGCCTATCGCAGTCCACTGCTGGGCATAGGCCTCTCCCATGCTGCGCCACAAAACCCTCTCCTCCACCTTCCTCGTCCAGAGAATACATAGTTCCATTAAAATAAAATTAGAAACAAAAAACAAATGCATACAAAGACAACCAATGTTAACCGATGATAGCTGTAATAGTTAAAACTGTGACACAGGCAGATAAGGTCGGCGTATCTGATTACTTTGAGAAGAAAGGTCCAAACAAACTCATAGGTCACAGTCTCTTTTAAAGTCCAGACATAATCTTGGTCAGATCATAAAATATGAGGACCATGTAGATTTGTGACTGGAATGGTCTTTTGAGGAAAGAATCACACAGATTTGTGTGGGCTTGTTCAGTGCAAGCTTCATTCCATTCGTAATCTTCATTCGATATCAAGTAAGTAATTCAACAACACTGAAACTCTTGTATAGATCAATCAATCTGCCTAGCCTTTTCCCAACTATGTTGGGGTCGGCTTCCAGTCTAACCGGATGCAGCTGAATACCCGTATTTTACATGGAGTGGCTGTCCTCCACAACCCAGTTATTAGGTAACACGATACCCCTTGGTAAGACTGGTTGTCAGACTTTTGGGCTTCTGACAACCCGTAACGAATGACAAAGATCTACGAATGACAGCCAGGACCAATGGCTTAACATACATTCAGAGGAATGGAGAGGTCTCGATATATTATGGATGGTCACCCATCCACGTACCGACCTCGGCAAGCGTTGCTTAACCTAGAAGATTGACCCGTGCGGCTGTTATTATTTAGCCACGAGCCATTATTTTGCCACTTTGATAAATTATCTTTTAAAATTACAAATAACACATAAATTATAGATTCACTAACAACATGACATTCAAAACATTGCTAACAAATACGATAATCCCCTAACCTTAAATTTAAAATATCTGATCATTATAAAGATTATAAAATTAAACTCACGATAACAGAACATCCAGGTAAAACGCAAGGCGTCTTCATTATTACACTAAAAAATTATATTTTTAAACTGTATGTATATTTGTGCCGCTCACATCGAAAACTGATAGCTCTCTTTTGATTAAATTTACACTGAACTACATCCCGCGTCTGCGCGGATAGTGTGCGATATTGTATTTGGAGATAAGTGACTTGTGGCGGTTGGTGTAAAAGACAAGCGATCAGCGGGTTATCACGAGCAGTAGCGGGCGCGTATTTTATCGACGAAGTTTAGCACCTTATTTCGTGGAAAATTACGTGTAAATACATACATCGGTACTACGCATTTTTATTAAATCAAAATACTGACAATATTATTTTGTCCAGAAGACGTGTGATATAATTGCTAACTGTTAAGAATTAACGGATTATAGAAGTGGTTTTTGATAAATAATTGAAAACTGTTGGTCAGATGGATATTATTACCGACTCAAATTGTTTTATTATGCTCGCTATCTTTTTTATTCTGAATTAAAATGTAATTTACATAAATAATGACTTAAACCTAATTCAATCTGCCTAGCCTTTTCCCAACTATGTTGGGGTCGGCTTCCAGTCTAACCGGATGCAGCTGAATACCAGTATTTAATGACTTAAACCTAATTAATTATTATAAATATTATCCAAACTCAAATTATTTGGTGAAGTCATTGAAGTTGAACGCTTACAAAATCTCCGTGTTTTGTTTTCTTCCGAATTGAGACATCTGCTGACAATATCAATACTTGATTGATAATAAATAATACTTCCCATATTGAGAAGGCGCATTGATAACCTCGCTTGCTTATAACGGGTTGGCGATAGTAAGGATTTATATTCCAAGGCACGTCGTCTTCAAAATCGCTTGTTCTCATGGCTTGCTTCGCTTATTTATCATCAACACCTATAAATACGTAGTTAAGAACGTCTACACTTCCTCGGGATTTACATAATACGCGAGATAAGTTGTTCATACCGCCATAGTACGCATAGCTTGATGAAGTCATTTGTATCAACATTCACTAAGATGGATTAAGTAGAAATGTGAAATGGACTTTCATTCACTCATAACATACATACATCACGCCTGTATTTCGGGTCAGTGACAACTGGGCCCGAGTCAACTCAACCCGAATAATAATACCACCGATTACGGTGATTTGTACGGCCAGTCAGAAAATCGATATTTTAAAATAATTCATTACGAATTTAATATTGTTTTCCGATGATTTTGGTTTTTTATTCACATGCAAAGCAGGAAAACATTTTATTAGTTTTTTAAATTGTCTGGACTAAAAAAGACAAGCGTTCCTTTGCTAAGACACGTCGGATCTGATTACAATAGAAAAGTTTTCTATCTCACTCTTGCACATCATAGTCTAGTAGAACATAAATTAAGAAAAAATATAAATTAAAAAAAAAAGTAAAGAAGGCGATTTCTGCGAGTCTGCAATTTCATTTGAAATAATAATATGCATTTACAGACATGCATTTATTCATAAAAATAAATAAATAAAATTGACCAATAAATTTTAAAAAAAATCTTTTCATGCCGATGGTACACATCATTTTTTTAGGCGTTTTGACGACGTAGTATCTGGTATTATTATTCGGGTTGAGTTGACTCGGGCCCAGTTGTCACTGACCCTGTATTTCTTGAAGATAGAACAGGAAAACGTGGTTCAAAATAAAAAATCCGTACCATACCTTTGCGTATTTTTACCCGACTGCCAATGAATCGTTATGTTTTTCGCGCGTATCTTGTATATAATTATGTTTGTTTGTAAATTTATTTATTACCGCGTATCTTCCAAACGGCTGGATGGATTTCGACAGTTAAGGTATCGTTATATTCGTCTTCAAAGCCCAAGTGTTCTTAGAAAGGTGTTTGAAACAAAATCTGCGTGGCTTGGGTTCGAGCTCGAGACTTATGACTTAGCAGTCTGAAGGTCACACCACGAGGCTATCAGTGCTCCACATGTGTATGCAACATGATTTTGTATGTAATATGATGTTTGACCTACGCGCGTAGCTTGACCACCGTAGAAACGGGTTTTGTCGACGGAAGAATAGACAAAATGACAGATAAATAATCGCAATCAGTCATTTTGTCTATTCTTCCGTCGACAAAAACCGTTTCTACGGTAGTCATGCTACGCGTGCTGAAAACAATTAAAACTTTTTACTTTCGGAAGTTTTCGTTTTTTGCCACCGACTTCCGAAATTAAAGTTATTTTTCACTTCTTTTTGAGTTTTTTTGGAAGTCGGTTGTTTTTTTTTTGTTGTAAAAAGTTTTTATTTTTCACTTTTTAGTTGTGGTACCTCCCGCACACAAATTTGAATACCACTACCTGCTATGTAAATAACAGTGACGGAGTCACATAGAACATCGTCTACATAAACCAAGTGGGGAAAATACGTAATATTGAAGGTAACTCAGAAACTACGCAAGCAAGCAAAGTTAATAAAATGTATATGGGACCACCTCGGGAGTATACCCTTTCGAACTAAAAATTGGCAAAAATATCTACGAACATACAAAAAAAAAACATACTGACGAACATTGAACCTCCTCCTTTTTGCAAGTCGGTTAAAAATAAATTAAAATGCAGATAAGAATGAAGTCTTCAGTCTACAATTCAATTGAACAATTATTTCTCTCCACCACCCATTGATCACAGATAAGCTTTATGAAGATTTTACTGCGAATAAATTCACGTTATTGTAACAGATACCTATACCAAGCGAGCTCCTAAAACCATTCTACCGTCAGACGTCAAAGATAAAACTGTTATTTATGTTTCCGTCTCTTTCTTTCTTTTGCCAAAATAAGCCTATCTCGTTCCCTCATGGCGTGACAAACGATCATTGTACTAAGTTACCGGGAGTTTTGTGATTGAACGAATTTCATGAGTATAGTTAGTTGGGAATTGGGGTATTTTATGCGAATTCCCTGTATATTAGCTCCTGTTTGTTACTGAAGGTAGATCGACTTTTTTATGGACCTGGATTCTCTAAATACACGTATATCATAGATAAAGCGGGCGATACTTTTTCGCGCACTGTATTTTTAACTATCGATATTATTGTGCTACGCATTGGAGGCTCGTGGCTAAGTAACGTAACAAGTCGAACGACCAGGTTAAGCCACGCTTGCTCCGGTCGGTTCGTGGGTGGGTAACCATCTTTACATATCAAGACCTGTGCTGTGCTGCTGGGGAGTTTGTTGTGC
Organism: Lithophane ornitopus; assembly: GCA_948473465.1. NCBI lineage: Eukaryota > Metazoa > Arthropoda > Insecta > Lepidoptera > Noctuidae > Lithophane > Lithophane ornitopus. Next base: position 14,418,062 of record OX419616.1, on the reverse strand, counting down.
CACTTCTTCTTCCCAGCTAAAGCACTAGGAAGTGGTGAAGGGTAGGCGCTTTGAGGGACTGTCTTATGTAATTTTGACGTTCGAAAAGTGCTGATTCTCAGCCTAGTTTGAATAAATGAATTTTGATTCGTTGATCTTTGACAGTCGGTACGGGCATGGGTAGTCAGAAGCCCGAAAGTCTGACAACCAGTCTTACCAAGGAATACATCGTGCTACCCAATAACTGGGTCGTAGAAGTCAGATAGGCAGTCACTCCATGTAAAATACTGGTATTCAGCTGCATCCGCTTAGACTGGAAGCCGACCCCAAAATGGTTGGGAAAAGGCTAGGCAGATTGATTGATGTATTGAGCCTCGCATTGAGAATGCAACCGAGTGCAGCCCAGCGCTTCGGGAAAACACACTGTTGGATTTTCAACTCTCGGCGCTAAACGAAGCGTTGAAAATCCAGTGCGCAAAAAAAATCGCACGTGCGAACATAGGCAAAGACTTACAAAAATTTTAGTTATATCAAATAGACACTCTATTATTGAGTTGCGTTTGAGAACTTTAAAAAATTCATCGTTTTCTGGTAGCAAAATAGGACTTGAATATGTTAGCAAATTTTCGCATATCGCCAGTTGGTTGTGAAATATGGCTGAAGTTGGGATTCTGACAGCAAAACGATGTTTTGCTGTCGGGGGAAGGCCTGGGTCCTGGCCATGGAGGCTCTCGGGCCTCGACTAAGGGGTCTCCTGAGCGCATGCATGGAGAGGGGCCAGTTCCCACTTCGTTGGAAGACGGGGAAACTGGTCCTCATAAAGAAGCCGGGGCGCCCTGCGGACTCTCCGTCCGCTTATCGGCCCATCGTGCTGCTCGACGAGGTGGGCAAGCTCTTTGAAAGAGTAATTGCAAACCGCCTCGTCGGGCGGTTGGTGCGGGTGGGGCCGGATTTGGCGGAGAGCCAGTTTGGTTTCCGCAGAGGGCGCTCTACGGTGGACGCCATCATGCGCGTACGGGCCCTCACGACGGGGGATGCTGTGGCCCGGGGTGGGGTCGTCTTGGCGGTGTCTCTAGACATCGCCAATGCCTTCAATACCCTGCCCTGGAGTTGCATAAGGGAGGCACTCCGGTACCACCGGATGCCGACCTACCTCTGTCGTGTGGTCGAGGCCTATTTGACGGACAGGGCCGTCATCTACCCCGGTCACCAGGGAGTATGGAACCGGCGAGAGATGTCGTGCGGTGTCCCACAGGGATCGGTCCTAGGGCCGCATCTGTGGGACATCGGATACGACTGGGTGCTGCGCGCCGACCTCCCTAGCGGCGTCAGCGTAGTTTGCTACGCTGACGACACGCTGGTCCTGGCGCAAGGGAGGTCGCACCAGGTGGCGGCCGAACTCGCGACACGCGGGGTTGCGACAATCGTCAATAGAATCCGGCAATTGGGACTCGAGGTGGCCTTGCACAAGTCCGAGGTCATGTGTTTTCATGGCCCTCGGAACGCGCCACTGTCGGGTTCCCAAATCACGGTAGGAGGGGTTCACATCGGCGTCGAGTCGACGATGAAGTATCTAGGACTCCTCCTCGACAGCCGGTGGAACTTCGTGGAGCACTTCCGTCGTTTGGCTCCCAGGCTGGACCGGGCCGGGGCCGCCTTGGGGCGGCTCCTGCCCAATCTTGGGGGGCCAAACGCCTCCTGCCGGAGGCTCTACGCGGGGGTCGTGCGGTCCATGGCCCTTTACGGGGCACCGGTGTGGGCGCGTTCCATTAGGCTGCGGCCAGCCCGCCGGTTGAACGCGTCCCAAAGGGTCATGGCCATTCGGCTGGCCCGGGGATACCGCACGGTCTCTCGTGAGGCGGCGAGCCTCCTTGCCGGATTACCGCCATGGGATCTGGAGGCGAAGGTCCTCGCGCACATTTGGGAGTGGCGCGAGGAGATGAAGCGCCGGGGCGTAACTCCGCTGCCGCGAGAAATCGCGGCACAGCGGACAGAGCTCCGGCAGGATCTCATGGCGGCATGGAGAGTGCGATTGTCGCAACCCAGTGCTGGGCACGCCACAATTGCGGCGATAAGTCCCCTCTTTGAGGAGTGGCTGGAGAGGCGCCACGGCGTCCTCACCTTCCGCCTGACACAGGTCCTCACCGGACATGGCAGCTTCGGGAGGTACCTGTGCAGGATTAGGCGGGAGGAAACGCCTGGGTGTCACCACTGTGCGGATCGTCCGGAGGACACGGTGGAGCATACGGTGGAGGTGTGCCCTGCTTGGGCGGAGCACCGCCGTGTCCTCGTGGAGGCGATTGGCGGCACTGACCTCTCGCGTCCGGCCCTGGTCCAGGCCATGGTACGGAGCGAGAGGGCATGGGAGGCGGCCACCTCCTTCTGCGAAGCAGTGATGCTCGCGAAGGAGGAGGCGGAACGCGTGAGGGAGAGGCAAAGCCTGCGCCCTCACGCCCCTAACCGCCGCCACTGGAGACACCCTGGGCGTCGGGAATCCCAGGCGGATTCCCGGCCACCATAGGCGTGGGCTTGCGGACGGCGAGCAATGGGCAGCTCGCCGTCCGATAAGGATCAGGCCCAGGTCGATGGCGCGTCGTGTTCCACGCGCGCCTCAAAGAGATGTCAGCACACCTGACGGGGTCCGTTAGGACCGATGCCTGCCAGGGTTGCGGAATAGTCCGAAAGGGATACCGGGACCCTGGCAACAGGCAACCGAAGAAACACGGGTGGGTTTTAGTCAGTAAGAGTCTGACACGCCGTTCCGCTCCGCCCAGAGCGGGAGAAGTCATATGATGATTTCCCACCCCAAAAAAAAAAAAAAAAAAACAAAAAGGTGACATAAATTGTGACTGAAAATAGTAGATTCGACAGCAGCAAAACAAGACTACTAATTAATATTCAATCAGTTCCATATTCATTGAATATCAGATTGATACCTAGCTATAATATTTTTTTTTATCAGATAGCTCGAATATTTTTGTCAAATATGGTACGTAGGTAGTACATTATATTTATAGATTTATATGAAGTTAAATGAATTTATGAAATCAGTCTACATCATTTTATCGAGTTCAGGGTCACTGGGACCATTGGAATCTATACGAATGCCATTATCTACAACGTGCCGCTACAATGGCGACATTAGTATAAAAATTATAATAAAATAAAATAATTGGTCAATTGAAAAAAATAAATTTTCAAACAAACGAAATAATAAAAACATAACCAAAATTGAGGTCACTCTGTGTAATAGATTCATCCATGAAGCTACCTACCAGCTGGCTTACGTTGCTATCGGCCGATTCTTTGTATGCGGCATAATTTCTAAGAAATTGCGCGGCTTTCTTTCTATTTGCCTACATACGATCGGTGACCCCGGCAAATGACCTCTTCGCTACAGTTCTTTAAGTACAGGTTGCTCCAAGATGGTAATTTAGAAAATTGTAAATAAATCAGTAAATAATAACGTTTAATGAAATTAAAATATTTTATTAAATGAATACGCGAAATCGTATACTTGTGTTAAATTAATGTCACCATTAAAGCGGCACGCTGTATAATTATATTTCATATATATATTTTAGCCCTTCGCACCTCTTCCCATAAAAACATCATAAACTGCAGTCTCTCAATCTTTCAAATAAAAAATAAAAAAAAAACGATGTCTCTTTCTACGCATCTTTCACATTATGTTTTTCCTGTTACCCCGTAACTAATGAACATTGTGTACAAAAATAGCCCTCGCGTTTCGCCCCTAAATAAATCAGGGTAAGCAATTTCATCCACATTAGGGTGTTGTAATAGCTATCACAAATGTTCTCGGATACATACGTTAAGCAACTTATTGCTGCTATTGCCCACTGTGACATTCTAAGCCCCAAAATGAACGAACTCACATCACAAATTCTCTTATTTTTCGAAGTAATTTTTATGATTTTGTATGGTTAACGCTTGAACAAGTTTGATGTAAATAACTGAATTGTTGGTTAGCTTTTGCATAATTGAGACCAGTTAATGTAGCATTAACTATTTTTCCCTTTGCTGCTTATACAGTCAATTAAAGAATAAGAGTAGAATTATCAATAGAGCTGGCAGTTTTTTATCCATAATATATTATATTATAATCTATTTCTCCGCAAGTCGCCTGCAAAAATACTCTGGGCACTCTGTATCTGTGTCCCAGTCTTCCTATTCTATTTCAGCAGGCGATCCTGAATAATTCAAAGTGACTTTTCAAGCTACTCCTTTTACTGCTGACAGCCTTTTGGGAACGTTACCAGTGTGGACAGTAATTTGGAAGAGAGTTTCGATACCTAAGCTGTGTTCCCGATTTTTCGTAGTTTTATTTATATAACCTTATAATAAATTAATAATATAACATTATAAAGTGAGTTTTTGGAATCGGACACCAATGTAGGCGGTAATATTCGGAACTACTGACCAGATTCCAAAAACTCCTTCAATTGTGGGAATCTACAGTATTGCCGAGTGGCATAGCATATGATTTATGATAAAACAAGAAATTTCACGCTGACGATGTAGCGGGCAGAAGCTAGTTCAGATCATGAAATATATAAATCTATACGCTCTCGATTACCTGTAGCATAAAATAGGTTCTCCCATAGAAACAATAATATAGGGTGTAAAAAATATAACCCTTCCTTGGCTGTCCGGGTAAAAAGACCCATCACATAGCCGTCAACTACGCATTCTGTACATCAAATTAAGTAACATTGCACTAAAATAATTGCTGGGAAACGACTTTTTGGTGTGATAAAAACTTTTTACAAAAAAAAACAACCGACTTTTTTTGTAAAAAGTTTTTATTTTTCACTTTTTAGTTGTGGTACCTACCCCACACAAATCCAAATACCACTACCTTTTTTTTTTTTTGTGTGGGAAATCATCATATGACTTCTCCCGCTCTGGGCGGAGCGGAAGGGCGTGTCAGACTCTTACTGACTAAAACCCACCTGTGTTCCTTCGGTTGCCTGTTGCCAGGGTCCCGGTATCCCTTTCGGACTATTCCGCAACCCTGGCAGGCATCGGTCCTAACGGACCCCGTTTGGTGTGCTGACATCTCTTTGAGGCGCGCGTGGAACACGACGCGCCATCGACCCGGGCCTGGTCCTTATCGGACGGCGAGCTACCCATTGCTCGCCGTCCGCAAGCCCGCGCCTATGGTGGCCGGGAATCCGCCTGGGATTCCCGACGCCCAGGGTGTCTCCAGCGGCGGCGATTAGGGGCGTGAGGGCGCAGGCTTTGCCTCTCCCTCACGCGTTCCGCCTCCTCCTTCGCGAGCATCACTGCTTCGCAGAAGGAGGTGACCGCCTCCCATGCCCTCTCGCTCCGTACCATGGCCTGGACCAGGGCCGGACGCGAGAGGTCAGTGCCGCCAATCGCCTCCACGAGGACACGGCGGTGCTCCGCCCAAGCAGGGCACACCTCCACCGTATGCTCCACCGTGTTCTCCGGGCGATCCGCACAGTGGTGACACCCGGGCGTTTCCTCCCGCCTAATCCTGCACAGGTACCTCCCGAAGCTGCCATGTCCGGTGAGGACCTGCGTCAGGCGGAAGGTGAGGACGCCGTGGCGCCTCTCCAGCCACTCCTCAAAGAGGGGACTTATCGCCGCAATTGTGGCGTGCCCAGCACTGGGTTGCGACAATCGCACTCTCCATGCCGCCATGAGATCCTGCCGGAGCTCTGTCCGCTGTGCCGCGATTTCTCGCGGCAGCGGAGTTACGCCCCGGCGCTTCATCTCCTCGCGCCACTCCCAAATGTGCGCGAGGACCTTCGCCTCTAGATCCCATGGCGGTAATCCAGCAAGGAGGCTCGCCGCCTCACGAGAGACCGTGCGGTATCCCCGGGAAATACCACTACCTGCTATGTAAATAACAGTGAAGGAGTCAAACAGGATATCGTCTAGATAAACTAAGTGGGAAAAATACGTAATATTGAAGCTAACTCAAAAATTACGCAAGCAAAGTTAATAAAATTTATATAGGAACCCTCATGGGTACCTCGGAAGCATGACCTACGAAACAAAAAAAGAATCATCAAAATCGATTCATAATTGGCGGAGTAATCACGTAACAAACATACAAAAAAATAAAAAAAACACAGACGAATTGAGAACCTCCTCCTTTTTGAAGAAGTCGGTTAAAAAATCGCAGTTTACGGTAGTACGCAACGTAACGCACGCAAAACATTGTGTTTATGGGTGCATGCAACGGTTCAGGGTTTGTGGGGGTATTAAAAATTAAGTTATAACATTTACAACTTGCTTTCATTAATATCTCCTGAAAAAGTTGGAACTTTGACCTTCAATATCTCCGTAACCAGAAGGTGAAGAACAAGACAATGATCACAATGACAAGGATAACAAGTGACTTTCGACTTCGTTAAACGTCTTTTTACACCCGTTATATTAACACTACATAATGTAGAACTACCTAAGTCAAATAAGTATATTATCCGATATTGTCTTCCTGTTCCCCGCTGTCGGAATTTATTACTTTTCTCAAGGAAGTTGTAAAACTTGGCCGTAAAGTTATCGGAATCAACATTTTATTGATGTTACGTCAACGCGTTTTGCTATAAATTAAGCTGCGTTATTTTCACTTAGCGTTCTGAGCGAGCAAGCTTTTGTTCTAATAGTTATAAGGATATAATCGCATAATCATTTTTTTTTCTCTTCTTGTTCTCAAACACTATTGTCTACATTTCTTTCTCATTTCTCCTTTCGTAGGTCTGCTGAAAGAAATTTCTTAAGAAATAAGCAGTAACTTTGCACTCATGTTATAATTATGTCGTACCTCTACTCTATGTATTTTACTATGTGTACATAAATAATAAAATAAATAAATAATTACCAAAATCATTTAAGGAACTGCCAATCAATCGTTTCAAAACAGCATTATTCAAAATGGCTTATAGAAAGATCGTTCTGTTCTGTGAATGAGTACCTAAACTCTAAAGGTTACTGACATTTAACTAATATTTAATGATTACTGACATTTTACTATTATAATTTGACAAATGATTGACATTCTTAATAATTTTATTATCTAAGATGTATGATCCAATTTTATTAACTTCATTCATTTATTTAATTAATGTAATTTTGCATGCTAGTTTTAGCGAATTGTTTTAGAAACTGTTAAAAACCCGTCCATCTGTAATGTACTACAATTCTTGCAAATAAATTTCATTTCGCGCGGTAAATGAAAACACTTGAGCGAGCGAACATGTTTCTTCAGTGATGATCGGATAGACTCGGCGAACGATTGCTCGCTCGCTCATTCATTCAGTGAAAACGACGTCACCGGGGAGCGAACAGTTGCCTTGTGTATTCGCTCGACGTTGGAAGTGCTCTTGCTCGGTTGGTCCGATCTGTATTATGGTTCCGTACCCAAAGGGTAAAACGGGAACCTATTACTAAGACTCCGCTGTCTGTCTGTCCGTCTGTCACCAGGCTGCATCTCATGTACCGTGATAGTTAGACAGTTGTTTTCTCAGATGATGTATTTCTATTGCCGCTATAACAACAAATACTAAAAAACGGTATAAATAAACTGCTCTCAAAACGGTGAAGGAAAACATCGTGAGGAAACCGGCATGTCCTAGAACCAAAAATTCGTAGACATTTGTGACATCTACCAACCCGCACTGGGCTCGCATGGTGGATTACGGCCCACTCCCTCTCACAGAAAGGAGGCTTGTGTCCCAGCAGTGGGACTGCAGTGGGACAGCAGTGGGAATAAATAAATATTCAAGGGGGCCATTCAATAAACGTGTTTTTTTTTTGCGGTTTTTATAGATAATGGTACGGAACCCTTCAAATCTGACTCTCACTTTGCTGATTTTTGTTTTATATTCTACGCAAACATGGAGTGGTATTAAGGAAAACTACTAATTACTTCAAATCGTAAACGTCCGTCTTCGGAATGAGCATTCAGCTCCGTTAATATAATGGCATTTCTTTCTTTCTTACAACCAATATGGAAATAAATAATTTTACCAGAATCGCGTCGCAGCGTTGCGTCGCGCCTGTCTCGGGAGGCTTTATAGTATGACTATCGCTATTAGTCGATAAGTAGAAACACTTTCAACAAAAAAATTACGTCATCATCTTTTCTAAGAACCAGAAATTGCCTCAAATGAAAAAAAAAAGATAATGTATATAAAGCCTACTTTTTACCGACGCGAGAAAACCTTAATGTTACTTTTATTTAACACTCACCGAATATAACTCCTCTTTTGACTCGGGGCATTGAAAGGGAACAATGTACATTTACAAAGTTTCGAGGTAAAATATAAATAAGTATATTGTAAATAAAAGCAATTTCTTGTGCAATGTTCTGTTTTCATTGATATAAATAAGTGATTGATCGCTTTGTTTGTGGGTTTTGGCACTAGATTTTTGTCTGGGTGCGCCTGAGTTTGTGTTGGAAGGAATACATTTATAATATTTTTTATGTTTCATCAACCTTTTATTTGTTACACACAACTCTTTTGTCAGCGTAAATTCAGATTTTCATAAGTTTTTTGCAATTTGTATGTCAGTTTCAGGTTGTATGTTACTCAAAATATGATTCGTAATAGTAAAAAATATGTCAATCTGCCTAGCCTTTTCCGAACTATGTTGGGGTCGGCTTCCAGTCTAACCGGGTGCAGCTGAATACTCGTATTTTACTTGGAGCGACTGCCTATCTAACCTCCAAAACCCAGACACTGGGTAATACGATACCCCTTGGTAAGACTGGTTGTCAGACTTTCGGGCTTCTGACAACCCGTAACGACTGTCAAAGATCCACGTTTGACAGCCAGGACCAACGGCTTAACGTGCTTTCCAAGGCACGGAGGAGTCTCGGTATGTAAAGATGGTCACCCATCTACGGACCAACCCCGGCAAGCGTAGCTTAACCTGATGGATCGACCCGTGCGACTGTTACTACTTAGCCACGAGCTCCTCGAGAATAGTAAAAAGCATAAAAAATACAATAGACGTAGATATATTTAGTAACCAATTCCGCTTGACTATTCTTCAAGAGTCCTAAAAAACCCTGTAAGAAATCGACACGTGTTTCACCTCTCAACGAGGCATCCTCAGGATGACGATTGACCAATTGCAAACCAGAACGCGACGTGTTACCACACCGAGCGCTGGACGCAAAGTGAATCAAATCGCCCGTCACCCCCACTTATATAGGATTGCTGCTCGGCGCTAATTGACTAGAATCGTTATCAGTGCGATAAGCGCGATAAGGGGCGAACAAACGCAACAAAGGCGACCTTGGCATACTGGTACTGGTGGTTTAGTTGTCCAGAAAAATCTCATTTTGCTCAACACTTAATAGATTCAGGTCATTCATTAAATAATAATAACACTTTCAAAATTTTACATACTTGTGATAAAGGATTTAAAATGTCAGTATTAGAGAGTTTAGAAATTATTAAAAATAATACAGCGAACGTTACACTGTTAAACGAATTAAATACCAGTATGCCAAGGTCGCCTTTGTTGTGTTTGTTCGCCCCTTATCGCGCTTATCGCACTGATAACGATTCTAGTCAATTAGCGCCGAGCAGCAATCCTATATAAGTGGGGGTGACGGGCGATTTGATTCACTTTGCGTCCAGCGCTCGGTGTGGTAACACGTCGCGTTCTGGTTTGCAATTGGTCAATCGTCATCCTGAGGATGCCTCGTTGAGAGGTGAAACACGTGTCGATTTCTTACAGGGTTTTTTAGGACTCTTGAAGAATAGTCAAGCGGAATTGGTTACTAAATATATCTACGTCTATTGTATTTTATAATGGATTTCCGCAAAGTCACGCCTGAATCAATTAACTATAGTAAAAAGCATGTATTTACAGAATTATAATCATTCAAATCATCAATACATCTCCCAAAGGTAGAATTGACCACGTCGTCTAATATTACCACCGCCAGCGCAGCTGTTCATTACGTATTTGCTTCAGATGTCGTCTGTTCGCGCGGCGAATGTCGACGCCTCGTGCAGACTGGTGCGATATCGCGGGCGCGACAGGCAACGCAACCCTTGTCGTGCCCGCGATATCGCGCCCTTTAAGCGGGCGCTGACGAGTATGTGGATACGTGAGTCCCACAATATCAAACGAATCTTACGAAAAACAGTGAAACGTATTTGTGCCTCCTGTTTTGTACATTTCAGTAGTCTCAGATAGTAAATAGTTTTCGTATTTATTTCTAGCAAGAATCTCTAACAACCGGGTTAACTTTGATTGATAATGTTTCACTTTGTTTATGTTTTACTCCAAAGTCAAAGTTTTTCTTTGTCAAAAATCTTTTTAGACAAGCGATCCTTTACTGTTTATCAGAACTTTCTTGTTCTTGTTCAAAACTTTTTTTTGTTGTTTGGATAACCTTTTCTTTATATATAAAGCCTTTACATACTTATAAGTTAATGTTAAGAGGTTTATAACGATGTGTATTTATGTTAATGAGACATGTTGGCTGATATAGAAACTGGGGCAATACAAAGATCCGACGACTCTTAACGTCTAAAGCCGGTGAGTTGTACACCCCGTCCCATTTTAATATTGACAGATTTGGCCAGCCCACTGACTCTTCAGCTTGCTGACTTTGCGATCTGAGTGACAACGGTTTTACTCCGGATAATAAAGGTACACATATTAACTCGGAAAGGCATCGTCACCATATCGCCTTTCGCCTCCCCTGAAATAGGTGTCAACCTAACGTAAGCACGTAACCAAAGCGGACCAGCAGCTCCGAAACGTTGAGCTCTATGCTTCGATTCTTTACGACAGCGGTGGCCGACACATAACGGCAGCAGTGAAGGCCGTCATGAAAATGATAGCACCGGGGTTTCATTTAACGGCGTCAAAAAACGCTCTCAAGGGAAACACACCATCGTGCTTACATAACGGACGGACGCTATGTGGCGGCCAACGCTCTTCTAGGAAGCCGTAGCTTCGTAAAAATCTTTCTACAGTCCGTCATTGTGGTGTTTATTTATAAACGTTGCAAAAAGTTAAGTAATGATTAGGGACTGTTTAAACATACAGTTTTGACGTTTGAACGTCACTTAACTTTAATCATCGTTCTAAACCGTTTATGAATAGCCCTTAGTCTTTCCATTTCTGCTGCGGTTATGTTACAGTATAAATACCATGTAGTGGAACAGTTACAAGCATCTTGACCGGCATCGAGTATAAAAATACACAGACACACAAAACGGCACTATTAATTTTGTTCCAATTTTTCGTAACCTGAAAACCTTTGCAAAACACACGGGGGTAATTTGTGCCGCTTTTCCCATGCATAGAGCACGGAACAATACAGATCGTTAGAAAGGCTGTAATGGTAGGAAATTACCTGTACCATGATTTATAACCCGGTGCTTTGTTGGGCTCCACAATGTGGACTGTTGACCCCAATAGATAGCAGTTTAATCTTTTTCAGAAGCGACCGCGGCGAATGTGTATCGAGCACGGAAAGGAAACGTTGTTGTGATTGATTTTTTAACCTACTTCAAAAAGTAGGAGGTTCTCGATTCTTTTTTTTTTATTTGATGTGATTAGTCCTCCAATTATGAATTGATTTTGATTATTTTGTTTGGAAGCTCATGCTTCAGAGGGGGTCCCATATAAATTTTATTAACTTTGCTTGCTTAGTTTTTGAGTTAGTTCCAATAATACATAGGTATTTTACTCATTTAGCCTAAGCTTTAAGCTTTAAACCTTTTTTAACCGACTTCTTCAAAAAGGAGGAGGTTCTCAATTCGTCTGTATGTTTTTTTTTTTTAGTAGCTCTAACTGCTATTTACGTATTGGTATTCAAATTTGTGTGGGGTAGGTACCACAACTAAAAAGTGAAAAATAAAACTTTTTACAAAAAATTTAAAAAACCGACTTCTAAAAAAACAAGTCGGTGTCTTTGGTTTAGAATTAAATTTTTTGCCACCGACTTCCGAAATTAAAGTATTTTTTTTACATTTTAGTGTTTTTTGGAAGCCTCGGGTTGTTTTTTTTAGGTTTATATTGTTTTTTTTTGTAAAAATTAATTTTTTTTCTGTGCTTCGTTTTGTTGTTAGTTCGAATAGTAACGGAAGGACGTGACGTTTTGCTGGATGTAAAGTTAAGCTCCATTTAGACGATACATCTTACTTTCCTGTGGAATACATTGAAGCAATAACTGACTTGACATCTTTAATATCTATCTATACAAAGAAATAAAATAGAAGTGTATTTTTGTAACGTCAAAACATCAGCTTTCGACGAAATGCATTTATATGTAACGTTATATGAACGTATATATGGCACATAAAAAAAAAACATTTTTAAAATTGGTGTCACGAACAACATCTTCTTGCTCCTAAGTCAAGTCTATAATGTCTATGACTTACGAAGCCGCTTAACACCAGGTGGGCAAATTGCCAGTTCTGTCACAAATAGGTACTCCAAAAAACAATATAAAACATCCATTTAGAATAATCTTTTCAAATAGTTCGCAATAACCCGCCCAATATTTTCAAGTCTTCTAAAAATAAATACAATTTTAGGGAACGGTGAAGGAAAACATTGTGAGGAAACCGGCATGATATTTTTTTTTTTGTTTTCGTAAGTCGTTGAATGACTTTTCCCGCTCTGGGTGGAGCGGGAGGGCGTGTCAGACTTTTACTGACTAAAACCTACCCGTGTTCCTTCAGTTGCCTGTTTCCAAAGGGCCCCGGTATCCCTTTCGGACTTTCCCGCAGCCCTGGTAGGGAACTGGCATGCCTGAGAGATATTTCTCAACGGCATGTGAAACCAAGTCAGAGGCCCTTGGGCGGCTTTAAAACTCTGACACCAGGTTAGTCACCACACGAAAAGTAGGGAACAAAAATAAATCCTCGTGTTCAAAACGGCCACGTATACAGGTTTATATATTATAATATTAATCCGGACAGTGTTGCAGTGTTGTAGCTTTGCGGACGGCGGACCGGACAGCTGCTGTCCGGACGGCGAACGTAACGTGAATGGTTTTAATGTTAGCACATTAATTTATTTTAGGTGGGTAGAATGTCTGACGCTACCTTTTTAGACGTGATTAATGTGAGTGTGGAAATGGATTAAAATGCAAAGCGAATTTAACAAATAGTATACGAGTAGATGAGGTTTCTACGTGGACGACCGGACACTCTTTTGGAAAATATTTACTTTACAATTTCACTAAGAAAAGATTTTTTGAAAATCCGAAAATTGTTGGAAATAATAATTTGGTCATAAAAAGAGGCTACAGCTAAAATACCAGTTTACCTTCACTTGAAATACTTACAATGTTGAAAAATATTATAACCTTACGGCCATCCCATTTTTGGGCTGGCCATCTTGTCTCTGATTTCCTTGCCTAGTAAGTTATACCTACTAACCTACCTACCTACCTAATACCACATGCAAGCCGCATTAGGGTGGTTCGCAGCTCCCTCTCACATATTTCAAACATGCAGACCGTATTTTAATCCTCTACTGTTTTCAATTTTATATCGAGGAGGGTTCGTGAAAAAGGAAAAATTATTGAAACAATTTTAGTATATTCATCTATGTCGTTTATCGGAATTGTATGCTAATTTATTTTTATTGTATAACATGACATGACATAACATGACACAACATGACATAACATGACATAACATGACATAACATGACATAACATGACATAACATGACATAACATGACATAACATGACATAACATGACATAACATGACATAACATGACATAACATGATTTAACATGACATAACATGACATAACATGACATAACATGACATAACATGACATAACATGACATAACATGACATAACATGACATAACATGACATAACATGACATAACATGACATAACATGAGTTAACATGACATAACATGACATAACATGACATAACATTACATATAACATAACATTACGCCTGTAATGAGACACAGGTTCTCACCATTTTTTTGACAGGGTTTTTGCCACAGTTCGCCATTTATGTTTAAGTCCTATATAATAGGGGGCGAGCCTATTGTCATCAACCAGGCACAAATACAGACTCCAGGCTGCTACTGAGAAATTGCTAATGGAAAAACCAGATAACACTGCCCGACTTGGGTGTCAAACTCCTGCCAACCTCAATTTGCATACTAGATTGATGAACAAAAGAGAAAAACAGGGATGTTTCAGTCTAGTCCGGGAAATTCATGTGTGATTGGGAATAGAAAACTTTACAGCATGTTTGGGGATTTTTTAAAATTGTTTTGTAATTTATCCGGCCCGAAGAGACACAGTAAAAATAAATCACTAGTGTAGGGTATCCGTAGATTATTTTCGTTATGCGCCAATGTAGGGTTGGCCTTACAAATAAGTGGATATCCGTAGATTATTTAAGATGGATGCCAACCCTACATTAGCACCCAATGAAAATACAATTGACGTAGATAATATTTAGTTACTTGGTCCGCTTAACTATGTCTCAAGTGTCATAAAAAACGCTGTAAGAAATCGACTCGTGTTTCACTTCTCAACGAGGCATCCTCAGGATGACGATTGACCTGTCGCGAACCCGAATGACGTGTGACGTGTCTGCATGGCTACACGTCGTCGTGACTATTGTTTCCTCAAAAACAATCAGCGATAATATTATTCTAATCACGTACCGGAATAATTTAATTTTAATTATAAAGTTAGGTAGTAGAATTAGTCGTTTTGTTTGTCGTGGAAACTTCTCAAACAAGTTTTAATGGTATCACTGCAAGTATTCGTATAAAAAATTACATTCTAGCTTTATGATCCTCTTAGAGGGGTACTTTATAGACACTCCTTTCCTAGAGTCCAATTATATTGCGCGTTACAAGGATCGCGAGAAACCTTAGGAATGGAAAAATTTAAATGTTTGTTTATATATAACAGATTTTAATAAATAAGTATGCAATTAATCACACAATGAATTATCAATTTATAGAAATAATTTTATCAAAGTGTAAGGAGTCATTATTTTTGTTTTTTTTTTTGTGATTATGGGCCAACTCTTCACTTTGATCTCGCCAGGTAGTAATGCAATAACCGACTTAAATTGAAAAAAAAAAAAAAAAATACTTTTTGCTTTTTTATTAATTTGAATTCTTTACATTACTATACACAATATTTAAAAGAACAAGCCAGCCCTCTGGTCACGCGTAGTGTCGACCAGTCGGTGGAAGATTTCCTTAAAAAGGAGACGCGCACTCGGGCCCCATGACCCGAGCGTTTCGACCCCAAACGGCTCAAAACTGTAGTTGCCTATAAGGTTACAGTATTTGCGCCGCTTGAGGGTCTCAGCAGCCGCAGCAGCGGCGCCAGCACAGCCCGCCGTGCTAGGAACATGGGATGGCGCAAGAGTGTCGACACAGGTTGCGTCCCACACCAGAGGCCTACCCACCTTCCAAGGCAACAACGTCATGCCATCTGGTCTCTTCCCATCGTCACGTACCAAGCCGTTTGGTTCTAATACCTCTGGTACGCGGTGACAAGGGCTCGACCTTTTTTACTAGTGTACCTTTATTCTGGGCATTCTCCTTTACTAAGCAAATAAATGCAAATAATCACTTCGTTGAATTGCTTTTCAAACTCTCTTTTAAACTTCTAATTTTCTACTTACCCTTTAATTTCCCCCATTGTGCAATAAAATCTCCGATGTACTTTTAGAAGACCAATTTTCAAGTCACAAAATTCATTTAAAAAGTCCAAATGATTGGCCTCCGAAGTTAAGCCTCATCTTAACTTGTAAATGACATTTAAGATTCATCAAAACTTTCTGGTAGACGAGTTACCAATTAAAATTGCTACGATTCTCGTAGAGGATTCGTAGCACGTGTAGCGCGTAGCTTATTGGATTCGTAGCACGTAGGCGTTGTAGTTCGCATACAAATTGTCGTAGGCTCTATTTTTACATGAAAGTAGATGTTCTGTGAATTTATCGCATAATTATAGACTCAGGTTTTTTGTTTAAGACTTTTTAAACTATTTTTAGGAATTTTCGTTTCAGTTACAACAATTATATGCCGTCGATTTTATCGATTCATTTCTTTTTTTAACATAAATCGGCCATTATAATTTAGACTAGAGAGAAAGTCCAGTTAGACACATTCTACGGGCACGTGTTTGAATACACGTTCTTTCATGCGTTCTTCATACCGACCCTGTGTTATAAATCTGATGTGAGTGCACACGTGCCTTTGATCCGGTATCAACGTGAAAAGTCAAAGTCAAATCGTTTATTTTAAATACACACTTTTGAATACAAAAATAGGCACATACACACTTTTGAACACAGAAAATATTATATTGCCTATGTCACTCCCATAATAATTCAGACGAATCTAACCACAGCTTATTTATGCTAAAATCCATCAAGCCGTTTAGGCTATAGAGCGTGCCAAAGAAATAGACATATATGCATATGTAAGTAAGGTGTATCATTGTTTACACGAAATCTCTTAAGGGCTCATTGTACTCATCATTATAAACAACTTTCTCTATGGGAACAAACCTGAAATCGCGCAAAAAAAATCAGCTGTTCCCTACATTTTGACGAGCGATGCGAACATAAATGACACACAGACAAACACGAAAAGCGAAGTCATGTCTACTATAAACACAGTTACGACATCGAAAACGTACGACAAAAAATAAAAATATAATATATCATAAAAACACTTGCAATACTTACCTATACACAGATCAGTCTTATAGCGCAAGTCGTGATAGTTGTAAGGTTCCACGGACGGAAACGTCCTATCACGGCATTAGTTGGCTTTGGGCCAGCAATTTATCACCACTTACGATTTATAGCATCGCATACGATCAATGTACTATAGTTTTATGTTTATTGGATACTTACTGCTTGCATTGTCGACTATAAAGTGAAAGTTTATTTAATCGGTATTAAAATGCCAAATTATCTGTTTTATTAAGAAAACTTTTCTATTGTCAAGCAAGTGCAGATCCAAATCATTCAGAGCCTTCGAAAGCACAAAAATTGTAATTAATTACAACAAAAAAAACTGACATCCAAAGAAAACACTACAAAATGAAAAAATAACTTTGATTTTGGAAGTAACTGGCAAAAAAAACAAAAGACGACATCCTAAATTAAAGTTATTTTAGGAAAGCATAGCAGTATTTTAGCAAAGTTAATATTTTATGAGACCACCTCTGAAGAATGTCCTTAAAATTTATTCATAATTGGCGGAGTAATCGCGTAACAAACACACAAGAAAAAAATAACAGTCGAATTGAGAACCTCCTCCTTTTTGAAGTCGGTTAAAAAGAAACAATCGAAAACTATAAAAGGGCGAAAAACAAAAGTGTACCATCTGTTGGGCATGTTTATACTCAACAACTGTGAAACGAGACATGCCCTTTATGCAAACTCAATTGACTTTGAAATGCTGACAAAAGAATATGGTGTTTGTTATTTAAATATAGCGAATAGTTTAGAATAAACTTCTTGTTTAATTTTGATAGTATTTGCATTTTACAAGTTTTTGACAGAATATAATAATATTAGATTTCAATTAATTTTAGTTCCAGGTTTCCTGACGTTCTTTTCCCTCACCGATGTCAGAGTGTTGGCCAAGATAGGTACACTTAGAAAGTACCTGATTAATTATTTAGTTTTAATGAAATTAGGATATTATTATTTTTATTTAATAAATTAATTATTATTAGTTAATATTTAGTTTTAATTCTATTTAAATAAAAACTACCATAACATGAAAAAAAAAAAACGAAAACGTCACATGACTTTATTTATTCTGAGTGTGTGACAAAAAAAAAACTGTTTTTGTGACATATTTTATAAGAAAAGTCATTGTGTCATAATTTTACAAAAAAATATCGAATTGTCAATTTAACGCGTTAGGTCACTAAAGTCAAATAGTAAAGGAATATTTTTGCTCGCACAATACTGAAAAATAATTTTAAAATTAATAATGTACCTACTTCGCGCGCTTTAAATGGACTAATCAGTAGATACTTATTCTAACCCTCTTATTCATAAACGTTTCTTAAAGTTAAAAAGCCGTATAAACGTCGAAAATGTATGGTTAAACAGTTGCTAATTCATAACTTAACTTTATGCAGCGTTTATGAATAAGGTGGTTAGTTTATAATATATACTAGCTGCGCCCCGAGGTTTCACCCGCATAAGTCTCGATCCCGTCGGAATTTCGGGATGAAAAGTATTCTATGTCCTAACATAGGTCATGGCACCTATGTGCCAAATTTCATTCAAATCCGTTCAGCCGTTTAGCGTGAAAGCGTAACAAACATACAAATAAACAACCAAACAAACTCACTTTCGCATTTAGGAAGATAATATCTTCTTTGACGATTCAGCGGGATTCTATGCTTGATCCGATGGATACCTTTCCCAACACTACTTGTATAACTCTGTTTAACAAAGGTGTTTAGCACAAGAACAAGCATAATCAGCTTATAACGTTCCCAACTTCCCACTGCTGGGACACTGGCCTCCTCTTTGTGAGAGGGAGCAGGCCGCGTGCGGTTTGTTAAATGACGGATTCCTCACAATATTTCCTCGCAAGAATTAAGCAATAACAAGCAACTATTCAAGATACATAACAATATAATATTGCCAAACTTAAGTGGGAGTGGGCAGGGGGCACTTTGCTCGCAGAACAGACGGCTGATGGAGCCGAAAGGTTCTGCAATGGCGACCACGTACCAGAAGACGGAGCGTTGGAAGGCCATTCACAAGATGGACCGATGACCTTGTGAAGGCCGCAGGAATCCGCTGGATGCGAGAAACACAGAACCGGTCGAAGTGGCGCTGGTTAGAGACCTATCTCCAGCAGTGGAAGTCGGTCACAATACAGTTGTGCTATTCTGTAAAAATCTCACCGTGAAAACTTAGATCAAGTGAGCATGTAGTGAATTGTCACTGCCTAAGCATCAGTAGGTATCGATGACAATGACAGCTCACTTCACGCTCACTTCACCTAAGTTTTCACGGTGATATGGTTACAGAATAGCAATGCTGTTATCTCACCTGACGCCAGGGATTCACAGCTCACTTCCAACTCACTTCACTTAAGTTTTCATAGTGAGATTTTTACAGAATCGCACTATATTGTAGCGATCTCTTTCGTTTCTGAGTCTTATATAATAAAACCTACAACATGAAAAATTAAAGTAAAAAAACTAAAACCCAACTACGACTAAAAAGGTATAAACAAGACACCAGATTTTTAATTTGTCTGTCTGCGGTGTCAATTTTGTTAAAATTGTATTGGGGTTATAATATATATGTTATGGACCAAGTAATAAATACGGGCATTTTTCATAATGCCCGCGCATTATGAATAATGACAAGCTACTTAGGGCAAAATAATAAATTATGATTTGAACTTCCTTATTTATCACATTGCCTCGTCATTATAAATATTGCCTGGTGGTCTTTGGGCAATCTGATAATACACAGGTATTTTGCACGGGGTGCGGGTATCGCGCGGGGTGGGGGCTCGCATTTCGGAGCCGCGCCCGCTCCAGTCCGACCAGTGAGTTTTAACAACAGTTTAACATTTAATTATGGTAAAGTCATCATAGGTCAGCAGAGTGTCTATGAATGGAAATATTTTATTTGATTTTAAATATTGATTCTGAAATGAAGAGATCCGTAGGAGAACCAAGGTAACCGACATGTCCGACATAGCCCGAAGTATTGCCAAACTTAAGTGGCAGAATGCCAACTTTCAAGTAGAGTTCAATTAAAATGAGTGAGTGTATTGAAGAGTGCTCAGTGAGTGAGTATTTTTTTACTTTATCTTTAATGTGATGTAACCTAACTTACTGTGTAAGTAATGTAATACTAACTGTTTCCTTTTACAAAAGCGATTCGCTTCTGGCACATCGCCATTCCCTGCCGCGGCACGCTCGCTTCGCTCACTCGGCTCGTGCGTTGTTAGTCATACTCTAACCTAACCTAACCTATCGTAACCTAAGATTGAAATGTTTGACAAATGATAAATGTTGTCATACTCTAACCTAACCTAACATATCGTAACCTAAGATTGAAATGTTTGACAAATGATAAATGTCCCAAACGTTTTGTGTTATTATAATAATCAGCTTGACAATAATTCTACCAAATGAAACGTTGTCATACAAAACTTTTGCTAAACGTTAGTTGTCTAAGTGAAACATCGGCGAAACGTTGGTTGGCAAGTGATAATCTGCCAAACAATTTTTGGCAAAAAGGCAGGATACCAGGCCTATGTCCAGCAGTGGACGTCTTTCGGCTGGAATGATTATACGTTTGAAATTAAAATAATAGTATTAAAATCTGATTTTAATTATACTGCCCCATATGTGACTAGCATTATAAAAAATGCCCGGTCAATTTGATTATTTCAATAGTTGTTATCACATTGCCCTCTCATATTGGGCATTTTTCAAACTGCCCGGGCATTTTTCATAATGTCCTTATAATCACTTGGTCCATAACATATATATTTTTGAAATGTGCTCATTAAGCGCTTTCATTTGATACCCAACATGGTACGATTAAACAATATTTTTTTTTAGTTACTGACTTTATGTCCTTTAGATGGCGCCATTTTTAATTGAATGTGACGTCACATAGCCTATAACCAGCGGACGATCAAGACGCTTCCAACGATACCTCACTTGTCAAATTGTGATGAGTGGTTTAGAAGATATGACGGAACAGATGAACATACATACATACATACATACCGGTCAAAATCATAACCCTCCTTTTTACTCTGCCGTAGTCGGGAAAAAATAGACCTTCAGTAAACACCCTTAAAGGACTTCCCAATACTCGGCAACTTCCTTAAATAACTTAGTGGAATGTTACTCTCACCTACGCACTAGGTACGCTATACGCTTCAAGTTTTTCCCTCGGGGGCGAAACGGTGGGGGAGAATTTATTCGATAGGGGTGAAATAGAGCGGGGCCTATTACGGAAGTCTTTGAGTTTTATGAACTGTGAATGTGAACTAAGTAGAAATGATGGAATGAAATCGAAAATTATTCAGTTATATTAGTATATAACTGAATAATTCTACCATTTTGCACAAGAAAACGAATAATTAATTATAATTTTTCATTAAAATTAATTGTAATTTTTCATTACACTGTATGGAAGACGGATGAAAGAGATTGCATGCAGCGGTGATGAGAATGTTGAGATGGATGTGTGTGACGAGAATGGATAAAGTAAAAATTAGTTAAATAGATTAGTAAATTATTAAGATTGAGTATTTTTAATGAGTGTAAGTTATTGGTGGTGATTTGGACATTATTGTGAATGATTTTGACATTGTTGCTATTAATTATTTTGACATTATTAGTAATTATTATCAAGATTGCCTTTTGATTTGCATATTAAATTATATTTGGCAAATCGTAAGATGTGTATGTATGTAATTACTAACAAATTGGATTGTATGATCTGTTAAATAAATGATATTATTACACTAGAACCTCACCTTGGTTCACACAGTGACATTCTAAAAAATACCATGAACTAACCTGAGAAAAATAAATTTCAAAACCAAAATAATAATTTTTATATCCTGCAATAGTATAACATCAACCGGGGGTTGTCCATGGGTGCCCTTGCATATTGTGAACAGGGATAGTCGTCGGTTGGTGCCCCATTTTATTAAAAATGTCTAACGGGCTTCTACGAGTTGGCTTCGGCCCCTCGCATGCCTTCCAAAGGTCCGGGACCCCAGGGTCCCGAGAAAGTTGAAAGACATTTTAAAAAATAAAGGGAAAGTGGCGCCAGTGACAAAATAGGTAATTGAAAGGAAATAGTTTCCCGGGAGGAAACGCATGTGACTTAAAGAGTGGTGAATATAATATTGTTGATGATTGGAGAGGGAGGGGAAGGCAAAGAAAAGATGGACGGATTGGGTGAGAAATTATATTCTGGAAGAAAAGGGAATAAATGATTCCGTGACGGTTGACTGGGAAGAATGGAAGAGGAAAACGGTGGTGTTCCGCCGATCCCAAGTAACATGGAACAAGGGCAGGAATATGAAGATGACGAACAATTTTTCAATGTCACAAAAAGTGACAATCATAATTATCTGCATTTCAAAATGTGGTTCGCTGTAGATAAAGTGGGTAAGAAAAGTACTAGATACATTGTATTATTATGTACAGTACGACAGAACTTAGATGTAGCATCGACAAAATTCGTAAAACTGATCACCATCCAAACTGAAAATTTCCAATTTTTATTACTGCTTTATGTGAAAATGATCTTTACGCAAACGCACTAATTTGCAAAGTCATTATCTTAACAAATATAAAATTCAATTGAAGTAAATATTCATCTAAGTAAATAAATGAATATTTGTTTCAATTGAATAAATATTTTTTTGTACTTACTTACTTTCTTACTTTCTTTAGTACTTAGATGAAGCATTGAAAATCGAATAAGTACTTTTTTTTCTCTTAGCCTATTGTGTGTCCCACTGCTAGACAAAGGCCTCCCCTTTTTCCTTCCAAATCTCTCTGTTTTGTTCGATTTCTGGCCATGTTGGCCCCGCAAACATGATTAGATCGTCACACCACCTTCGCCGCCCCCTTTTAAATAAAGTCTATTCTTACTAATTGATTAATCTCTGCTGTACATATATCGAATCGAAAAACAAATCAGCCAGCATCGAAAACCTATGAAGGATTACCATAAACCTCAATAAAGCGATGATCCACTCGGCTTGGATTTATGGTCGTTCTACTTTATCCACTGCCCACCGTTATTCGCTGAAAAAATCGAACGACAGCCCGTTTATCAAACTACCCCTTAATGTGAGACAAAAATACTGATAATAAAGAGTTATAGATCTAGTTTTTTTTGTCAGCGTTTTGTGGATTACCTTTCCTATAACGCTACAAAAAAATTGAATGTTACCAGAGAAATTGACTGCGTGTATTTTTTTTATGTTAGTGAAAATTGTCCTACTGCTGAGCAAAGGCCTCTCCCAAGTTCTTCCTAACATCTTTTTCCGGGTATGACGGTTATTAAATTAAATAAAACTAACTGTTGCCCGTGACTTCGTCTGCGTCTGTATTTCTCCGGGTCTATGTACCAAATTTCATCCGAATCTGTTCAGCCGTTTTAGCGTTAAAGAGTAACAAACAAACAAATTCACTTTCGCATGTTTAATATTAGTTTGGATATAGATAGTAAACGATAACCATAAAACTAACTAAAAGCCTCTAAAATTCCTTCTTTTTACGTTTTTTATAATTTTGGATAGAAATATTTTTTGTTTGTCGTAACATAATGTACCTATTAAAAATTAAAACTTAGGTAGTTATGTTTTCTAAACGACCTTCAACTCTTTTATGTACTCCATTTATCTTTTCTCAAGCAAAAGGACGTACCTAGTTGAAGATGCTGCAACCTGAAACCTATCCAGCAGGTCCTCCAACCCACCTTTACATTACACACAATGTGTGTAATGTCATTAGCACTGGACGATGGCTTCTTATTACAACCAGCATAAAACTCGTTTACACGAGGCGGATTTCTCGCTCGTCGTGAGAATATCCATGCGAGACTCGCGCCAGGCACTTCGTAAGTACTTATGTGTTTACCCCTAAGCAAAAAAAACAACCCATAATTATGTTATAAAGGTGTGTCCAAACATAAAGCGGCAATTGTGCGCGGCTGCCGCGCGCGGCATGCCTCGCTGTGTGCCGCGCGCGAACGCCTACCTGCTACTATCTACCTGCCGCGTACAAACATTTTTACCTAACTAGAGCGCGGCAGAAATGTGTCCTGCAAAGTATAAATAGCATCAGCTATGCGGATGACATGGTGCTGCTGGCTCCATCTATCAGTGCTCTCAGAGAACTATTGCAAATGTGTGAGACGTATGCTGCCAGCCATGGCTTGCAGTATAACGTGAAAAAGAGCGAGTTCCTGGCTTTTACTCCTAGGTGCAGGAGATTGGATAAGGTTCCACGTGTTATGCTATGAAGTCTGAACTTCGAAGAGTCTGTGAATTCAAATATCTGGGGCATATAGTCACGGAGTCTTTGAACGATGAATGTGACATGGAAAGGGAACGCAGAGCACTGACAGTCAGAGCTAATATGCTGGCCCGCAGGTTTGCCCGCTGTACAAGAGAGGTAAAGATTTTGTTATTTAAATCCTTTTGTCAGACGTTTTACTCCAGCAACCTGTGGACAGCATGCTCGCAAAGGGCTGTCAATGCTCTGCGGGTCCAATACAACAACGCATTCAGGATGCTGCTGAGGCTCCCTCCGTTTTGCAGCGCGTCCACCATGTTCATGGAGGCACGCACGGATGGTTTCGCAGCAATCTTACGCAAGAAAGCGGCATCACCGCTGCACAGAGTGCGTGTGAGTAGCAACAGCATCCTAAGTGTGATAGCGGACAGGTATGACTGTCCGTTCTTCAAACATTGTATGCGTTTATGTGTGAACTAACATAGATTTTTAAGCACTATTTATGTACTAACAAAGTGGATCTTGCTATCTGAGATATAAATAAATAATAATAAAAGTGCCGCGTGTTGCTGGTTCGCTCTTGCCGCTAAATGCTTGGACACACTTTAAAAGACTCGCCATGCGATTTTCTCGAACTGTGACTAAAAAACACTGATTTTTTGTTTGTCTACGTTTCGACATGCGGGTATCGCACGGGCTGTTTACACTTGCTTGCTTTTGATGTTTGACATTCGACGCGAATAAACTATCCTTAAGTAGGTAAATGAGCTCTCAACACAATATTATTCTAAGTTAAATACTGATATTAAATAATTAAGTCAATTTCAACTGCTTTGTGGTGTTAATTAAGTCCATTAGTAAACACAGAAGTTCTTGTTTCTTATGATATGTAGCACCCAAATGGTAAGACAATTTTTTTTTTTTTTTTTTTTTTAAACGTTGCCCCACACTAGGAATTTCTTCCTGTATCGTGGGTGCGTTTACAAACATAGAAACTCACATACACTAACACCCAGACCCGGAACAACTACTTGCAGATCATACAAATATTTGTTCCGTGCAGGGATCGAACCCGCGACACGTTGCGCAGCCGTCCATCGCTCAGCCACTGCGCCAACCGTGTCGTCAATTAATCATAATAAATGTTGTAGAGTATTATTATTGTTCAGTATTGTTGTATTTATTTTTAGATTGCGTAGGAGTGTGTAGTTTTATGTATCACTTACATTAATTCTGATAATAACATCATAAATAATTGCTAGATAATAATTTTTCTAGAATCTAACTCATATAAATTTAATAAATATTCCGTCTAAATCGATTTGTGATGCCGTGGGTAGCAGGTTAGTTAATAAATTGGTTTGTTACACGAACTTCTAGAGATTCTTTACGGACTAAAAGTTCCGCTGACTTTTTATAAAGCGTATTTAAGTCTTGGATGCTAATTTTTTTTTTGTGTCGCTCTACCGGGCAAAAACCTCCCATTTTGTCTTCCAAACCTCTCATCGCCCACCGACCTTTTTAGGGTTCCGTAACCAAAGGGTAAAATGGGACCCTATTGCTAAGGCTCCGCTGTCTGTCTGTCAGTCTAACCGTCTGTCACCAGGCTGTATCTCATGAACCGTGATAGTTAGACAGTTGAAATTCACAGATGATGTATTTCTGTTGCCGCTATAACAACAAATGCTAAAAAACAGAATAAAATAAATATATAAGGGGCTCCCATACGAGAAACGTGATTTTTTTGCTCGATATTGATAACGGCAACAGGTAGACGCTTGAAATATTCACAAAATATTTAGCTAAATATTAAAAAAAAAAACAAATATTTAAGGGGGCTCCCATACAAAAGACATGATTTTTTTGCCGTTTTATAGATTATGGTACGGAAGCCTTCGTGCGCGAGTCCGACTCGCACTTGGCCGGTTTTATTTCTTTAGTCTTTGGTGGACACGCAGTGGGAACGTACGATCTCTGCCCACGTTTGGCTTGTAAGCCATATAATTATAATCAATCATAACCTGGTACCTACTCTATCCATCCATAAAAAAATATCCATACAAAAATCACTACTAGGAACCAATTGTCATTAGGAAGCGTTTGAATAAAGCTCGAAGGGCACTTTTACATGTCACCGCGTCTATACAATAAAATGCCGTCCTTTTACTTTATTTTTTTAAGTGTGGGAAATCACCTAATGACTTCTCCCGCAATGGGCGGAGCGGGAAGGCGTTTCAGACTTTTACTGACTAAAACCCACCCGTGTTCCTTCAGTTGCCTGTTGCCAAGGTCCCGGTATCCCTTTCGGACTTTCCCGCAACCCTAGCAGCTTTCCCGCAACTCCTGGAGTGAGCTATAAAAAATATGGTAACGGTTTTTAATTAAAACACTAACCTTACCACCAAATGTCTCTGGAAAGCAAACTACTGGTATACAAATTCATTCTCAAGCCTGTTTGGTGCTATGGTATCCAGCTTTGGGGAACTGCAGCGAAGTCCAATATCGAAATTCTTCAAAGGTTTCAATCAAAAACACTGCGACAAATAGTAAATGCTCCCTGGTATGTCACAAACGAGAGAATTCACAAGGATCTAAAGATAAAAACTGTCAAAGAGGAAATCAAAGCTAATATTACGACATATTCCACCAGATTAAAAGTTCACCCAAATCAATTGGCAATGAAACTGATGTCAAATCCAGTTACCTTCACAAGACTGAAAAGAAGGGCACCCCAAGACTTACTCACAACCAGCATGAATGTGCTGTAGTATCGATCGGATGAGGCAGTGGCTTCATACCGGGCAAGATCAGGAACAAAAATCTACCTATTGCGGAATGTCCCAGGACAGATTGCATTAAAACAAAAAGAAAAAAAAAAAACCTTACCACAAAACAGTGTTTATCAGTTGTTTAGACGAAAAACCTTTTAATAAAAACGACACTTATGTATGGAGTTTGACTGGCATTAGACACACGTTGAACAAGTGTCTACGTTTTTATAGTAAGAAGAAAGAAAATGCCTTAAAACAATAAACAAAAACAAAAACTATCCTTTCAAAGCTCCAATGCTGAATTAAGTACCCTACTTAGTCTTAACTGCCAAGAATGCTCTGAAAGGTGGAAAGAGCTTAAGACAACAATGAAAAACTCAGGTACTTATTGCAGCTAAATCGCAACAGCTTCTACCAGCCCGATTCATACTTGATGGTCCCTCGTTAACAAAAAGCAGCGAACACAACAGGTGCGGCGCGGCTGTCATTCGGCCATAACCGTCGGATCGGCCGCACGCGTGCTTCGTCCGCTCCGCTACCGAATATAACTTTCCAAATTCAAATAGTGCTTGTGAACGTGACGTATGAAGTGACAGTTATTTTGTTTAAAATTTTGAATTCGAGTTTCGAATTAGTGCTTTGAGTGTTTTTTTTTTTCAAATGGACTTTTTTTGAAGGTAGGTACGTACGTAGTTTTGAAATATTTTTTTGTTAAGTAGTACATTTTTAATTAATTTACAGAGGTAAGAACTACTAATTTATTTCGCAAATAAATATGGTTTTATTCTAACATTATTTTGGGCCATCATTTTGAATAATACTTGGTCGGTCACATGGCTTTAAAAAACCGTGTAACTTCTACAAAACTGTATTTTTACTACACGAAACAATGTGACTACTTACTACTTATTAAATAAGTGGAAAATGATTTTATCAAGAATTACGTATGATGCAAAATCTTGAAATTAAAATTCCCATTTTAAGAAAATGGAACATTAGGAAAATTACCTTTATAAAACTAAGTTTGTACAGTAAAGTCCTCAGAAGGAAATTATTAGATTATTATTTATTCAGTGTTCATTTATCAACATTTTAGATACCTACATTTTCTAGTGACGTCATTAAACTACGTAGTCAGGTAAGGTCGTAATTCTCTCCCAATGTAAGTACTCAGTGACAGTTAATTTTCTTTCATAGATTATATAGATTTATTCGGAATTCAAACGAAATGTAGGTACTAAGATAACTACCCACGGAGCCAATTCATTATTAATAAATATGATATCCTAATTTAACTAAAACTATTAACAAAATAAAATATGGCGTTGAAAAATTCGCTGTCGACTGGTAATGTTCCCAAGAAACTGTGGCAGCCACGTTGTATGGCAATGCCTCTAGGTAACGCGAAGTGTCAATCAGCCATTTGGAGTTTTTATTGAACAGACCTAGAACATTTTGGAAGATTAGATAGGTAATGTCTAATGTGCATAGTGAAAGAAGTTGTGAAAACAAAATCTTGTAGTTACCTACAATATTTTGTTATAAAAAAATCACTCCTAAGAACTCCTAAAAAATCTAAGTTTGCGATGTTTGCCATTTTTGCGTCAATAAAGACTAGGCTAATGAATTCAAAAGGTTTTTGAATCGAAAATACAACTAACCATAAACCTATAGCATTTTGGTTTCAATTTATGCGGCAACCGCAATTAATATTACCCGAATATGTGAATAAAGTCTTGAAACTAAATTAATAATATTATGTGCAAAACGTGTATTTTCAATTTTACAATAACACATTACGTGGACCCCACATGTTTGTGATAAGCCCACTGTTGGGCTATCGTGTTGTCATGTTTACCAACCTGCATGTGCATATACAGGACGTAAAAAGACCCATTACATAGCCGTCAACTCGGTACGCATTCTGTACAACAAATTAAGTAAAATTACACCGAAAAATATTTCTGGGAAACGACTTTTATTTTTAACCGACTTCTTCAAAAAGGAGTAGGTTCTCAATTCGTCTGTTTTTTTTTTTTTTTTGTATGTTTGTAACGCGATTACTCCGCCAATTATGAATCGATTTTGATGATTCTTTTTTTGTTTGGTAGGTCATGCTTCCGAGTTAGCTTCAATACTACGTATTTTTCCCACTCAGTTTATCTAGACGATATCCTGTTTGACTCCTTCACTGTTATTTACATAGCAGGTAGTGGTATTCGGATTTGTGTGGGGTAGGTACCACAACTAAAAAGTGAAAAATAAAAACTTTTTACAAAAAAAAAAAACAACCGACTTCCAAAAAAAACACTAAAAAAGTGAAAAATAACTTTAATTTCGGAAGTCGGTGGCAAAAAACGGAAATTGAAAAGCAAAGACACCGACTTCCGAAATTAAAGTTATTTTTCACTTTTTTAGTGTTTTTTTTGGAAGTCGGTTGTTTTTTTTTTTTGTAAAAAGTTTTTTATTGTGTGAAAAATCGCTGTTTAGTGCGCAACGTAACGCACGCAAAACATTGAGTTTATGGGTGCATGTAACGGTTCAGGGTTTGTGGGGTATTTAGAAGTAAGTTATAACATTTAAAACTTGCTTTCTTTGAAACACGTCTGAAAAAGTTGGAACTTTGACCTTTAATATCTCCGTAACCAGAAGGAAAAAAAAATGATCACAATGACAGGTTCGGCTTCGTGAAGCGTCTTTTTCACAGAGTATTTTTACGTGGTCGTTTTATAACCGTTATACAGGGCGGATTTTTGAAATGGATAAGTACCCTCACCTGAGCAGTGGTGGCCCAGTGGTAACGGCCGCGACTTACATGTTGTAGGTCGTAGGTTCGAACCCTGACAAGCGCTTTACTTTGTGTAAATTAGTTAATCACCACTGCTCTCCAAACGGTGAAGGAAAACATCGTGAGGAAACCGACATGTCCTAGAACCAAAAAATTCGAAGACATGTGACATCTACCAACCCGCACTGGGCCCGCGTGGTGGATTACGGCCCACTCCCTCTCACAGAGAGGAGGCCTGTGTCCCAGCAGTGGGAAAATTATAGGCTGATTATGAAGTAGGTACTCTAACCGTTGTAGCTACAGGAAAACGGTCTTAGGAGACAGTCATTAACTTTTTGATACATTTTTATCACACAGACAGAAAAAGAAGTAGGTACACACACAAAATTAGTAAAATTAGTAACTTTTTTTATTCTATTCAGTCCTCTTTTTATACGAATCAAAAAATTCTATAGTGTGTGGTTTGAGTACTAAAAAAGTCAGTTATCGCAAAAAACGTACAAATCTAAACATTTTAAATGTCTGATAATAAGTTTTTTTAATGGGTGCGATCACCTTAAGAAAACGTTGATGACTTCTGGACTTTGTCAACTCATTATAATGTATTGAAGTTGTCGCGTCATTCTTGACGTAGCTAGCTTAAGCATCTTAGCAAATATTATAAATTCGAAATTGAGTTTGTTTGTTGCGTTTTCACGCTAAAACGGCAGAACGGATTTGGACGATATTCATACAGTATCGAGACTTATGTGGGTGAAACCACGGGGCGCAGCTCGTTAAATAATATGAGAAGGTTCTAAGTATAGTACAGATTTTAGTATACCGACCGTGTTTGCCGAATTTAAACCCGCAACTTTCTGCAAAAAGCTTCCCTGGGTAAAGCTGGCTAGCAGTGCCCATGGAGTTTCTTGCCCGTTATTCTCCATAAGAATGTTCTACGCTTTCCAAAGCGTGACAATCCAAAAGTGTCTGTAATTGGTTTAATTGAAATAAGTTCTTTAGGGTTTGAGATCAGTTGAAACCGTACAATACATAATATGTAGTTAATTGATTCAGGCGAGACTTTGCGAAAATTCATTATAAAATACAATAGACGTAGTAGATATATTTAGTAACCTATTCCGCCTAACTATTCATCAAGAGTAAAAAAAAAACCCTGTAAGAAATCGACACGTGTTTCACCTCTCAATGAGGATGACGATTGACCAGTCGCAAAACAGAACACGACGTGTTGCCACATCGAGTGCTGGACAGAGCTCTGGCTCTGCGAAATAGGTTTATAAATATATCTACGTCTATTGTATTTTACATAAGGTATTTATTTTATTTACAAATGATTTAATAATGTCTACCCTAGCCAATATTTGCCTGACAGACAACTAAGTTACAAGCCATATATTTTATATGTGATATTTTCATCGAAACTAATATTATATCGTCGAAAGCAATGCGATTGGATTTCAGTGAAGTTTACAGGAATATGATAGGTATAGTATTTTATTTGTAAGTGTCTGATATTTATTTCTTTTTGGAATTTATGATTGGATTGCTTACTGTATTACTTATGTTACGTAAATTATTGAACAAAATACAGTGTAGTCAAAGGACGTACCTTTGACTCTACTGTTTCTATCCAGGCGAAGCCATCACCCATGCATTATTTACATCAAACTAAGTAACTTTGTGCAAAAATAATTGGGGATTGTATGGGAAAAGTAAGTATAGACCTCGTTTCATGCAAAAAAAGAACGAGGGTTGATTACCTGAACTGCTGAACTGCTGCTGAACAAGAAGCCTGGATTTCTCAAGGAATATTCTCAATTAAAGAAGTTTTTTCATGGAATATTTTGTAAAGATATATTTTTATCTTACAATAGTTACAATTTTATGAGCGGATTGGAAGAGAATCTTGGCAGGAAGTGCCTTAACTAGTGGCAAACATCTTGCGTTCCAATTTTAAACGACTTCCTTGCGGTATTTTCCTTCTCAATGGCATGAACGTTAACAAAAAATATTAAAAGAAAAAAAAGCAACCGACTTCCAAAAAATACACTACAAAGTGAAATATTACTTATATTTCGGATGTCGGTGTCTTTGTTCTCATTCATTTTAATTTTTTTGGCACCGAATACCGAAAAAAAAATTTTTTTCAATTTGTAGTGTTTTTTTGGAAGTCGGTTAATTTTTTTGGAATAATGTTTTTTTATTCACTTTTTAACTATGGTACCTATCACACCTATTCGTTTACCACTACTTACTATGTAAACAACAGTGACAGGAAGTATTATAACATCATCAAGATACACAAAGTAGATTAAATACGTATTATCGAAGCTAATTAAAAAACTACACAAGCAAAAAAATACATTTTATATGGGACTACCGCGCAAGCTTCTTCTTCTAAAAGACATACGGACGAACATAACCTCCTCCTGTTTTGACGTCGGTTAAAAAGAAAAGAAAATCTCATATATGAGTCGCAAACTTTTATTAAAATCTACAAATAACTCCAAAGCGTCGAACCCCAACTTGCCAACTTTTTTTATCTTTATGTATCTTTTACGGGGAAAAGTTAGCATTATTGTCTCTAAACAAATACTGAGCTTGACTGTGTTGAAAGAAACTTTAGGGCCATAATTTAACTATTTTATGTTTAACTTCCTTTTATTGAAACTACTAGGTGCGCACTGCGGTTTCACCCGCATAAGTCGCGATCCCGTGGGTATATCGGGAAAACTATCGTATGTAAACCACCCAGCGGGGCAATTCCCTTATTTTTAAGAACGTTCACATTCGCATCTCATTCTCAATCTATCAAAAAAATTATCAATTTACCAACATTTTTGACAAGTTTTACAGATTGCAACTTGAATGTAAACGTTTTATAAGTTAGAGAATTGGCCCTCTACCGATGTGCCAATTGCATTCAAATCCGTTCAGCCGTTTTAGCGTGAAAGCGTAACAAACAAAATCACTTTTGTATAATTTTTTTACTTTTAGTAGCTGCGCCCCGTAGTTTCATCCGCGTAAGTCTCGATCCCGTAGAAATATCGGGATAAAACGTAAGCGTAACAAACAAATAAACTCAAAAAAATAAAGTGAAAAATAAAGTGTAAATAAACAAATAAATAAAGTGAGTTTGTTTGTTTGTTTGTTACGCTTTCACGCTAAAACGGCTGAACGGATTTGGATGAAATTTGGCACAGGGGTAGACCATGACCTGGAATAGGACATAGGATACCTTTTATCCCGATATTCCCGCGGGATCGAGACTGACGCGGGTGAAACCGCGGGGCGCAGCTAGTTTTATATAAAGTTAAGATAGTTAGGATTACCAGTTTTCCTTGCTACATTTTATTGAAGGAAAGTGTTATAGAATGGTAAGTATCGCGAGCTTGTTTTTATTCTTGTTTTTCCATGAATTGTAGAATTATAGTGACCTTATTGTTAATTGGTTCTTCAGAAAGGTGAGGTGCGTAGTACCAGAGGCCCTAGACAAAGTGATATTCTATCAGCGATAACGATGATGGAAAAGGCAAAAATGTATAGGACTGACATAAGCTATCGAAAAGCTTATGTCAATCCTGCTGAAAGTCGTTGTAGAAATACGAAACGCTTTCGAAGCGATTGTCACTTGTCTAGGCCCTCTCATTTATGAACGTAAACGAAACAAAAGGAGTAGGAATGTAAGGATCGAAACGGGTGGCGTTTGTTTTCTACCCCCCAATGGGAAAAAGCGTTAGTGTATGTATGCATGTGTACGGCACTAACGTCAAAGTATACGCATTTACCTTGCTTAGTACAGTCATCAAATAAAAACAACATGTGCCCTACTTAACAGTTTTAAAGGCTAAATAATTTATTACACAATCATAATTTGTTACGAAATAAAAACATTACAACGTTTCAGCAAATCACTCCAAACTGCCATGTTGGTTGAGAAATGAACTCGCGTATCAGGAATAACACGGATTCGTGCATAAATACATAATTTCACTTAGGGGGTAGAAATTCCATTGGTGCCGTAATTTGCTACGATTCTATGTATGGAAGTTGTGGTAGCATGGAGGTTTATTTCAGATTTCAGACTTAAAACCTAACATTTCCTTACATAATCAGCCTATAACGTTCCCACTGCTGGGATACAGGCCTCCTCTCTCGAGAGGGAGTGGGCTTTTAATCCACCACGCGGCCCAGTGCGGGTTGGTAGATGTCACATGTCTCCCATGTCTCTCAATTTTTGGTTCTAGGACATGCCGTTTTCCTTCACCGTTTTGAAAACAGACATTTTCCTACGAAGAAATACCGTACGATTTATGGCCAAGAAAATTATTATAGTAAAACTTAAATTCTTTGCATATTCTGTAAGAAAATCACCGTGAAACTTAATTGAAGTGAGCTTGAAGTGAACTGACAATAGTGTCAATCCCTAGCATCAGCAAAAATGACAACTCACTTCACCTATGGAGTATAGGTGAAGTGAGTTGTCATTTTTGCATTTTGTCATTTTTGCATTTGAAATAAGATTAGACGTATAGATAAGCCTTTTTTACATTCCGTTCAACCGATTTTGAATTCTATTGCGTTGGTGGCATGACAAATGGCAGCCGCAGTAGATAGTTGGTATTGTGTAACTTTTTTTGTTTTTAATGCTATCCTTAAGCCTACGGTATAGAAGTCAAAATCGGTTGAACGGACTGTAAAAGGGTTTGTTTTAATGTCTAATCATATTTCAAATGGGGTATAAGTTTTTATCATGCGATATTTAGAGAATAAGTCGGCTGGACTTGGTCCTGCACAAGGAACATTTTATTTAAGTCTTTTTATCCAATCGCATTAAACATATCTCGTTTACTTACCTTTCTAAATCTAAATTAATATTTAAGAAAAGATTTGATTTTTTGTATGTTTGTTTGTTACCCCTTCACGTTAAAACTTCTGAACGGATTTGAATGAAATTTAGCATAGGGGTAGACATTGACCTGGAAAGAGACATAGGCTACTTTTCATCCTGGATCGCAAACAAAGTCGCGAGCAAAAGCTAGTAGGAAATGTTATAATCATTCCTCATATCAACTAGTGCAAACTAATCCTTTATGGCAGTATTGCAAGTAATATCACTTCAAACATACTTAGTGACAGCGCAAATTGAAGTTTCTAACAACTACTACCTAAGGCTGGTCATTCATTGAGCGACAATAAATGATTAATATTTCTGAGCAGCTTCTAAGTTTTATGACACATAGGTATGTTTGTGATACATGTTGCTATAATGCAAGGCGTATAAATATTGCTTACACAATAATAGATGTAATGTGCAAGTAGGTAACCGTCATAAATCTTTAAGTACAACCAAATACAAATAAAGGCAACAAAAGCTAGTTAAAATTATTAAAAATTATTAAATTCCTAGAGTGGGGCAACGTTTAAAAAAAATATATATATTATTTACTAAAGTAAGTAGAAGTAGATATATATAAAATATGAATCTGAGAATAAGGTATTACGGTTTATTAACATAACAAATAATGTTACGTCATCGCCGTCATCTTGAATCGATTGACAGAAAAAGAACGACGTTTTAAATTCATTTAGTGCTGTATGTACCTATGGCGGCATCTACAACGCCACATGCGAACTACGTATCACACTGACGTCACGCAAAATCCTGCATCGCGCAAGCATAGTTTTTTTAGTTTTTTTTTAGTTTAGTTTATTTTTGTAAAAACCAACCTCAACTTATTTCCGTCCCTGGGTAATATAAGAACGCGCAATGCCCCCTTGAGATCCCAATACAAGAATTTACTACATTCGGGTAATTACAAAACAGCACTGTTAAAGAAAAGTATTATGACAATGGGGCCTGTCATTTATAATAAAATACCTCATGGTTTAAAGGATTATTCTTTAAACATTTTTAAATCTAAGGTCACTGCACTACTTTTAGGCAAATGTTATTACTCATTGAAGGACTTTCTAAATGATACTAATTTATCCAGATTATGATTGATTTTAATTCCAAATTAGGAATTAAAATCAGTCAGGTACATAGGTACCTGACTATAATATTGTTATTAATTGACTTCACTTTAATTTCTGTTTTGATGACATTATTTTGTTTGTATTCATATTTTAATTTTTGTACCTAATAATTTGCACGCCGTAAGGTAGACTGTAGCCGATCACATTTATTTATGTTCAACATCTTATACCTGTACCTACATTCATAGCAAATAAATTTCTGATTCTGATTCTGACCACGCGACTAGCATGATATATGCAACGTCCCGAAATCAATCGTGGGGAAGTACCCCACCAGACACAAAAACCGTCTGATCTGAGGATCCTCCATTTTCTATGGAGTATGAGTGAACTTTACACCAGTTCCTCATACGCTCTAATCTATTAAGTGTTTTGATGAAAGGGCCTAAGCTTTGGTTTTCTTAAAAAGTGGTGAACGGTCATACAATAACGGCTGTCCAAATACAGGGCGTTTTTTGACACCTAAATGTCAAATACTGGTGAAAATTACAGTTTTTTTTTTTACCAAACCATTTACCATGGAAACTAAAGCTTAACCGGACACAAAATGAGATTATGGGCTTCTGGCTTTTACTTATAATTCCTCATGCAAAACCGCAATAACACTCCGCTCGATCTGGGTATTAAAACCAGAACCTTATAGTGTATCTAGATAAGTAAACACTGTGACACAAGCAGTGAGATAGCTGCTGCCACTAATGTCAGCTGTCAAAGTGAGGGAGGCTCTGCACTGGATTGGTGTGGCAGAAAGCCATTTTTTTTTTGAGGTTGATTCATCAAATTACTTCTCCCACTCTGGGCAGAGCGGGAGGGCGTTTCAGACTTTTACTGACTAAAACCCATCCGTGTTCCTTCAGTTGCCTGATGCCAAGGGTCCCAGTGTGAGCCTGTGTAGTGATAATCAGCTAAAATACTGAATCAACAGGATTCTACAAAGCTCACGCTCAGCTTGTGATGACTAAGACAAAAATAATTATAGTCAATAATTGTTAATCACTTAATGACGAGGAATTCTACATTACTGTGACTCTGTTCAGGCGCATAATATTTTGAGTTTGATTTAGTCTAGACAGATTTTTTTTCGATTACTATCTGAATCGATTATTAATTATCGTTATGGTAAAGTACTCATATTAAAATTTTATTGTAATGACTTGTAACCCGAACAGTATGACGAATTTGAAATGGCCATCAATAAAATTACCCGTGGGAAAAAAGTATCCTTTGTCCTATTCCAGGTCATTGTCTACCCATGTGCCAAATTTCATCCAAATCCGTTCAGCCGTTTTAGCGTGACAAAAAAACAAACTCACTTTCGCATTTATAATATTAGTTAGGATTAGGAATTTAAATAAATTACATAATTAAACTTATGTAGCAGTGGGCAGGGCACATTGGCCGAAAGCTTCTGATCACCTTGTGAAGGCCGCAGGAATCCGCTGGATGTGGGTAGCACAAAACCGGTAGAAGTGGCGGTACTATGCCCAGCAGTGGACGTCCTTCGGCTGAAATATGACAATGATGATGATGATGATGATGACAAAGCACCTCGTCTACTCTCTCTAACAGCTTTATTTGCATTAGATTATGCAGTAAGTTCAAGTACCAAATTATGGCCCAAACGACAGACCAAAAGTGAGTAACTGATCCTCTAAAAAACTTGATCTTCTAATGATGGACACTTTTAAACATAATTAATGAACCTCTAAAACCCATTACGCTTCTAATTATGCACACCTTTTTAAATAATTGCGCCCCTTTTTAACCTTGTGGTCTTTTATTTAGTAACTAAGCTAGGGGATGGCCAAATGGGCTAGGTTAGGTTATGACTAAGACCAACAGCGCGCGAGTCGAGTGAGGGAAGCGAGCGGTGCCTCGGCTGCGGCCGGCGAGCGCTACATCCAAATTGGTTTCAGTTACTTGGCTATTTAGTATTTTTAAGAATTATTATAATAAAGGACTTATTTGGGAGTTCACGAGCAATAAATTAGTGTTGAATAATATTTTTTGGAGCGCAAAATGGAAATTATTAGAGGTTCGATTTAATAAATGCCAAATGAACAGTCATTAAAAACTTTAATATTTTCCATTTATCTAAAGTAATTCCACACCAAGTTAATTCATGCGGCATTTTCACGTAATAATTAATTATGTTAGTAAGTAATATTAATCGTTCCGTGCATACACCGCTTTATGATAAGGCTATAATAGTTTCATGAAGTATGTACTTTGACGTCATACAGCCCGATAAGTTTCAATAGCCCCGGGATATAGCTTCTAAAACAAATAAACTTTACACGTACTTGTTAGTATATATGGGAACACTCGACGGTTATTAAAGGTATTCGAGTTTTATTATAAACTAGCTTCGGTCCGTGACTTCTCCCGCGGGAAAACATCAACTATCCTATGCCACTCGTGAAATTTTCGGGATCGGATCAGTAGTTTCTGAAGATTACCTCACAGACAAACTCACAAATGTTTCCTTTTTATAATATAAGATTGCAACTGAGGATGTGCTTTGATCTTTTAGAGCAACCTTTTTAAATTAATTATCAAATACGCGATCTGTTTTAAGAGATCGACGCGAAAAAAACAAAGCGGTTTGATTTTTGCAAGATATTAGGATTTTGCAGGAAAACAATAAAATGAAAATTATTGGTATCACTCCAAAAACCTTTAAACCAACCAGAATAACATGATTGTGATTAGTAGTTTTGAACCAAGCCTTTTAAAGGCCCCGCTCTGGGCCAATAAAAGTTGAATATTTCAAATATTAGGTTTTGCTTGCGACAAGTTTCGAACAGAGATCATTTTCATAAGATCATCACACGACAGAATCGGGAGTTGAACATCAATATTAAATAATATTGGGAAATAATTAACTGAGGCCCTAGACAAAGTGACATGATAACGATTACGGAAAGGCAAAAATGTATAGCACTGACAAAAGCTATCGGAAAGCTTATGTCAATCCTGTTGAAAGTCGTTGTAGAAATACGAAGCGATTGTCACTTGTCTAGGCTCTCTGGTCCTCTAAAAAACTTTTTGAACTTCTGATGATGTACGCTTTTTGAAATTAATGAACCTCTAAAAATCTTTTTGGGCTTCTAATAATGCAAACTTTTTAAATTATTGAGCCTCTTTTTACCTTATGGCCTTTTCTCACAGTTGCGCAGTAACTAAGCTAGGGCACACTAACTAAATGGGTTATGTAAGGTGAAAAACCACGAGCCGAGCAAGCGAAGCAAGCGGTGCCGCGGACGCGGTCGGCTGGCAAGCGCTACATTCATCTTGATCGGAGTTCAAAACCGGAATTATTCGACGAGGTTCACAAAAAGAGGCGCGTTCAATTATATTTTTAGTATAGCGAAATGCGAATTATTTGAGGTTCGATTAAATACATGCCAATAATTATGTCTCATGAAAATTACAATACAAAAATAATTATTCTTATTCCACATCCATTTAATATAATGAAACCAAGATATTAATTATTTATATTTCTCATTTTATTATCGTATTCATTATAATTGTGTGGCTATTGTGCTATAAGCCCAACATTGACCTATTTTCATCGCGGGAAATACCGGCTGTACAATTATAATATCAATAAGCTTAGCTTATCCGACAGCTTTTTATTACTACTAGTTGCTGCCCACGGCATGCCCCGCGTGGTTCCTAATTAGCATAAGAATAAGCATAATCAGCCTATAATGTTCCCACTGCTGGGACACAGGCCTCCTCTTTGTGAGAGGGTGCGGGCCGTCATCCACCACAGCAGCAGCAGTGGTGAGGTCACGGGGTGAAGTGGTGGTGTGGTGAGCAGTGGTGGCCCAGTGGTAACGGCTACGACTTACGATTTGTAGGTCGTAGGTTCGTACCCAGACAGGCGCTTTACTTTGTGTAAATTATTTCATCGCCACTGCTCTCAAAACGGTGAAGGAAAACATTGTGAGGAAACCGGCATGTCCTAGAACCAAAAATTCGAAGACATGTGACATCTACCAACCCGCACTGGGCCCGCGTGGGTCCTAATTATTTTACTAAAATAAAAGTTACTCCTTAAACATCAGCTATCTCCCAGTGTAAATCTCGTCAAAATCGGTCCAGCCGTTTCGGAGATTAACCGAAACAAACAGAGTGACAGATAAAAAAAAAAAATTGGTATCGTATAATATGCTTTCATGTGCATTTAGCAAAAAGCTGTTATTTTGACATTACAAACGTAATTATATAGATCAGTAGGTATTGATGTATTGCATATGTAACTAATATTATAAACGCAGAAGTTTGTAAGTATGGATGGATGGATGGCTGGATGGATGGATGGCTGGATGGATGGATGGATGTTTGTTACTCTTTCGCGTAAAAACTACTGACTGGATTTGGATGAAATTTGGAAAACAGATAGTTTATAACCTGGATTAACACATAATATACTGTTTATCCCGATATTCTCACGGGATCGAGACTTACGCGGGTGAAACCGCGGGGCGCAGCTAGTAATACATAATTCCCTAAAAATTAGGCAGAGGTTTACCTAAAGTACACCCACATTTCGAAAAAACCTAATAACACTGAATGACCTGGGAATCGAACCTAGTACCTCATGCTCAGCA
Source organism: Lithophane ornitopus (assembly GCA_948473465.1). Classification (NCBI taxonomy): domain Eukaryota; kingdom Metazoa; phylum Arthropoda; class Insecta; order Lepidoptera; family Noctuidae; genus Lithophane; species Lithophane ornitopus. The sequence goes on along the minus strand of OX419616.1, from coordinate 14,377,821 downwards.
GTGGCGCTTGCGACCACTGGACCAACGGGGCAGTTACAAGACTTATTTATTTGAGTTCCCCCAATAAGCTTTTAATATTACGAAGCAAAATACGATAGATATTATGAGTACCGACATGTTTTTTCTAGAAAACAACGCATTACATAACATGGGAGGAAGGCGTGGGTTTATGTATTATACATTATGTAAGTATGTATGTATTTGTTCTCCTAGACAAATATAAACAGTTCATGATCATAAGTTCACCCGTAGATGTTGATTGATTAGCAGAAAGGAATTATTATTGAATCTATATTATGTAGTGTGGGGATCTCCAGAAAACAATCGCAAAAAATCGTTTGAAACAACGTTTATTAAATTAAAAACACCATTTCTCTTTAGCGACACGTCTTTTACTAATTCTCTCTCTCGCCATCTTCCTTTCCTACTTCCCCTTTCACTCGTTCCGTTCACTCGTTCAGAAACTCAACTCAACTCAACTCAAAGCATTTATTTCAAATAAACCAATTCCAGGCACTTTTAAATTGTCAAGGGGTCGGTCAGTCAGAAAGATGAAGCTAGTTGCCCATTCCAAAGCGTAGTAGGTTCCTATGGAGAAGAACGGGCAAGAAACTCCACGGACACTCTTTTAAATCAGAATATTGTTACAATATAGTAGCTAGATCATTTATGTTGAAATTATACATGTGAGTACAATGTAGAGAAACGTGCACGTTACTACTAAGTTTGCAAATATTAAATTAATCCTACATAAATAATTATGATAAGAGTAGTGGTGGCGCAGTGGTAACGACCACGACTTACGAGTTAGAGGTCGTAGGTTCGAACCCTGACAGGCGCTTTACTTTGTGTAAATTAATTAATTACCATTGCTCTCAAAGCGGTGAACGAAAACGTCGTGAGGACGCCGGCATGTCCTAGAACCAAAGATTTAGAAGACATGTGACATCTACCAACCAGCACTGGGTCCGCTTGATGGATTTACTGCCGCCTCCCATCTTACAGAGAGGAGGCCTGTGTCCCAGCAGTGGGAACATTATAGGCTGATTATATGCTATATTATAATCTTTCTAGGAAATAAGTCAAGCCCCTAGGCTACCTCAAGCTTTACTATGCCGATCAGTACTAGATTAGATACGTTTTCTATTGGCACTAAACTTATTCCAACAAAAGCTTGCTTTGTTCTATCATTGAAGTGTTTTCTTTATCAATCATTTATTTTCAAGAAAATATCTAGTTTATTTTTTAATATGATTTGGCAGCTTAAAACTCCTTTGTAATTGAATTTCTTTCTTAGAAATTGCGCAAGTTGAACAAAATAAATAATAAAATAGTACTAGAGAGAGCAATAAGCGGTTTAGATACTGAAGTGCAACTGAATATTTTCCATTCCATTCGAGTGTCGTCTGCAGACGGTTATGTAGCCTATTTTACATCATTTTAGAGTTCACCTTGAGAAAAAAAACATTAGGTATCAGACAATTATTTTATATTGTTTTGAAATTGATAATTCTAATAAATCGTAAAAAAAAAATCTGCTGTTCCATACATTTTGTCGATTTAAGTGAGCACAAATGTATGGAACAGCTGATTTTTTTTTCGCGATTTCAAAGTTGGTCCCATGGAGAAAGTATATTATAGATGACACCAAACCACTAGTTTCAAGGATAACGGTGTCTACCCTAACACCCTGTATATTATCTATGTTCTCGTTCGACTCTATTTTTACCGACTTATATTATACCGACTATTATATGTAAACGATGTTCTACGTGACTCCGTCACTGTTATTTACATAGCAGGTAGTGGTATTCGAATTTGAGTGGGGTAGGTACCACAACTCTGAATTTGTTTCGGCCTTTCTTCTCAGAGTAGTCAGATAGGAAACGCCGAACTCATCTAGCTTATCCTACTAATATTATAAATGTAAAAGTTTATGTGTTTGTATGTTTGTTACTCAATCACGCAAAAACGGCTGAATGGATTTGGATGAAATTTGGCAAACAGATAGTTTATAACCTGGATTAACACATATGATACTTTTTATCCCGATATTCCCACGGGATCGAGACTTACGCGGGTGAAACCGCGGGGCGCAGCTAGTTTTTAATATTTTTTTAATATGACGTGTAAAAGTGATTCCAATATCCTATTTACAGAATAAACAATTTCATTTCATTTCAACTAAAAAGTGGAAAAAAATACCTTTTTACAAAAAAAAAAACCGACTTTTCCACCGCCACCTGCTACGATCCTTATCTCATTTTGTTTCGTTTCACCTGACCTTTATCTACATGATCAATAAAGTAATTCATTAATTTACAACGTGAAAATAATATCAATGCACATTTCTCCACGGCAAGGAATGTCTAGTTCGCCAGAAAATATTATAGCAACATGAATTTTAAACCGATAAACATAGCCTTTTAAGTGAGCCCGTGCGCTAAACCATGTCGTGTTTATCCCTCACAGTGTTCAGCGCAGCTATATTCAATTTGTCAAAAGATGAAAGGCCGTTAACACGATCGGAAAGGGGAGTGTGTGGTGTATGGTCTGCACGTATTTATAAGTTATGTAAACAGAGGAGCTCGTGGCTAAGTAATAACAGCCGCACGGGTCGATCCGTCAAGTAAAGCTACGCTCGCCGGGGTTGGTCCATGGATGGGTGACCATCTTTACATAACGAGACTCCACCGTGCCTCGGAAAGCACGTTAAGCCGTTGGTCCCGGCTGTCATTCGTGGATATTCGACAGTCGTTACGGGTCGTCAGAAGCCCAAAAATCTGATAACCTGTCTTACCAAGGGGTATCGTATTACCCAGTTACTGAGTTGTGGAGGCAGTCGCTCCATGTGAAATACTGGTATTCAGCTGCATTCGGTTAGACTGGAAGCCGCCCCGACATAGTTGGGAAAAGGCTAGGCAGACTGATTGATTGATTGATTGTACACTTAAATGTATGTGACATCTTGTTGTTCAAGTAAGCAGGTGTAGTGAATTTTAAATTGTATTCGAGGATTTAGTTAGTTGGCCCTTCATAGATAAATAACTCCAAGCTTGTTTTCCGCGAAGCAATTCAGAACAATTAGTGGGCGATTTACCTACAGAAATTGAATGACGAAGACATTGAAAAAATTAATATAAATGCCCTGATCTGACACTAAATCAATGATACACAATGGTCACATACACACACACTCACATACACCACACACCACACTCACATCACACATACAGAAACAAAATACCATACATCTGAAATCACCTGTCTAGTCTCCACTCTGTTAGTCGTACCCCGAGCCCCAATATTATTAATAATAATGATTACGTATTTTTCCCACTTAGTGTATGTAGACGATATATTGTTTGACTCCGTCACTGTTATTTGCATAGCAGGTAGTGGTATTCGAATTTGTGTGGGGTAGGTACCACAACTAAAAAGTGAAGAATAAAAACTTTTTACAAAAAAAATAAACAACCGACTTCCAAAAAAAACACTAAAAACGTGAAAAATAACTTTAATTTCGGAAGTCGGTGGCAAAAAACGAAAATTGAAAAGCAAAGTATTTTTTTACGTTTTTAGTGTTTTTTGGAAGTCGGTTGTTTTATTTTTTCTCTTAAATTTCTATAACTTCAGTCAGGAAATTCAAGCAAAATACTTTTCCGGTCGGTACACATTACTTATGAAAATAACTCGTCCATTAATTCAACTAAAACCATTCTTCAAAGACACAAAAGCTAATGCCCATCAAAAATGATAAACGAACGAAGTCAGGTTCTCATAATACTGACCATGGTCTATAATCTGGCGGCTTAGCCTGCAATCTTCCAGGCCAAGTGGCCCTGCTTAATCTACCGTCAAATGATTGTCTAGATATTTCGGGGTTGCTATGTCAGCGAGAAATCTGTTCAGTAATGCCGATATCCCACGGGCAATTCCCGTAATTTTTAAGAATTCAATTTCACTTTCGCAATCTGTCAAAAATGCAATCAATTTACCAACATTTTTAACAAGTTTGACAGATTGCTATCGAAATTTCTTCTTGTCTTTTTTCAACCAATTCTTTACAATTTTGTCTATAAATACAACTACTTACTGACTAAAATTTATAATAAGAATTATGTTTTTTTTTATGATTTAAAAAATACTTAAAAATGTAACTATATAAGAAACAAAATAAATAAACGAAAAATAATAATGTATAAGTATATAAAGAAAGGGGGGGAAATGATCAAAGAGCATCAAAAACTTCGTCTGCATCGCTGTCAACAGGAAAACGCTGGCTGCCACGTTGAATGGCAATGCTGATTCTTTGGCCAAAAAATAGGCCAGCCCTCTGGTCACGTGAAGAGTCGACTAACTGCTTGGCGATGTCTTGAAAAACCAACCGGATTGCGAATTGAATGTGATCGTTTTTAAATTATGAAAATTGGCCTTCTGGTGATTCACTCGAATGAAAGGGTCACCCGAGTGAAAGTTCATTTTAATTTCATTCCAGGTTCACACAACACCGACAAAATTATAATATAGGAATGAACGGTTCATCCGCTCCTTTAATTTAATTTTTCGATTATTCTGTAGGCGAGTGAAAGATGTGGAGTGCCGAAATCTCTAAGATAACTAATGGATTAATAAAATTGAACTTATGATTTTTTGTAGCCTTTAACTTTTGTACAAACAATTATGTATCTATATCATTTTAGTATATCTACCACTGTGCTCAATCTGTTTCTATGTATTACTTTGGATAAATAAACATTATTATTTATCTATTAATTTTTTATTCATTTTGCGTTCAGACGTTTGACTTCGAGTGAAAGATGGCGAATGAAAGGCAAAAATGAACGAAATGTGAAGCGTCTGTTACCAGCATAATAAATACTTTTTGGTGGAAAATAAATGTGGTTAATTCTATTCTGGCTTCATTTTTGTCTGAAATAGGTCTGATTTCTGATTTGTAATTGGGTCACAGACGACAGATGACTGTCGCGTCTAGTTAATTTTTGATATCCATCCTCGTTTTTAAACTGAGTGGCGACTTCGACATTATATTAACTTGAAAATATTACCCTCTGGTCTAGGCGGATGAAAATCATTTTTAACCGACTTCTTCAAAAAGGAGGAGGTTCTCAATTCGTCTGTTTTTTTTTTTTTTTTTTTTTTGTATGTTTGTTACTCGATTACTCCGCCAATTATAAAACGATTTTGATGATTCTTTTTTTGTTTGGTAGGTCATGCTTCCGAGGTGGTCCCATATAAGTTTTATTAACTTTGCTTGCGTAATTTTTAAGTTAGCTTCAATATTACGTATTTTTTCCACTTAGTTTATCTAGACGATATCCTGTTTGACTCCTTCACTGTTATTTACATAGCAGGTAGTGGTATTCGGATTTGTGTGGGGTAGGTACCACAACTAAAAAGTGAAAAATAAAAACTTTTTACAAAAAAAAAACAACCGACTTCCAAAAAAATCACTAAAAAAGTGAAAAATAACTTTAATTTCGGAAGTCGGTGGCAAAAAACGGAAATTGGAAAGCACACCGACTTCCGAAATTAAAGTTATTTTTCACTTTTCTAGTGATTTTTTTGGAAGTCGGTTGTTTTTTTTTGTAGTTATTTATTCATGATTGGTTTACTATATAATACCTCCATACTATTGCTAGGTGATAATAATTAGACATTGCTAAAGCTTATTATACTGCTTTTATATAATTTGTGGGTGTACATAGATACATATACATACATAATCAGCGTACAATGTTCCGACTGCTGGGACACAGGGCTCCTCTCTTCGAGGGGGAGTGGGCCGTAATCCACCACGCAAGCCCAGTGCGGGTTGGTAGATGTCACATGTCTTCGAATTTTTGGTTCTAGGATAATTATGTCGGTTTTTCTACGATGTTTTCCTTTACCGTTTTGAAAGCAGTGGTGATGAAATTATTTGCACAAAGTAGAGCGCCTGTCTGGGTTTGAACCCACGAGCTACGACTCGTAAGTCACCACTGGGCCACCACTGCTCTACTATTAGATACACCTCTGCCCAACCGGATAGAGAGGGAGGAGGAGGGGAAGGGGGAGGGGGGGAGGGCTCCTCCTCTCCCCCTTTCGCGGCCAACCCTTCAGGGAGAACAGACATAGTGTTATGTTACGTGCGAAAGCATATCAGTCTCAGAATTTTATCTCACAAACTGTTGTCCCAGATAACATGACTTATGCCATTGGTAGAGCAAAGCACTTAGTTCAGATAAGCCATCCTTTCCCATGTTAAACCTCCAATCTAACAAGGTACACACCTAAGCTATCCAAGTATCAATGTCGTTACATATTCCATCGTTCATGAACGTGACTTCGTCACAGATGTGAAGATTTTGAGCGAATCGCATTCTGGCTTTAGAATTTACCTTTTGTCAGCTGTATGCTTCGTGCAGATTGGCCCGATGCGACTCTAAAAAAACAATTTCAAAGAAAACTTCACGGTATAACAATTGCGGGTGTCGCGTCGCGCCAGTCTGCACGAGGCTTTACAGCCCCACAGTGGAAGAAAAGGCACTTATACTGTGATAAATCCTTTTAATTAATAACACTATACAATAATAACATTTTTGCATTTAGTCTGTACTGTCGGCTCGACTGTTGAAAATATATTGACCCAGAAAATAGTATTCGATTTGCTTGACAGTTCAGTGTCAACGTTACAAAGTGGAGCAAAGCGCACGGGCAAATCATAAATTCACATTGAAATATCTTGATTTATTGTGTAAATGCTTACAACAGGTATGTGCTGAATATTGGGCTCCAGGGATTTATGTAATAAGCTTTCAAATTATTCATTGTCTGTCCGTTATTTTTGAAGAAAATTGATATTTAAAGTTAAGCTGCAACAATGAAACAAGCAAAATAATGTTCAAAAAATAATGATTAACGTTTCTTTTGAGAATTTTAAATTCAAAGTGATATTGAAACATTATAAATAATTTTATTTTCAAATCCTAACTAATAATATAAATGCGAAAGTGAGTTTGTTTGTTTGTTACGCTTTCACGCTAAAGCGGTTGAACGGATTTGGATGAAATGTGGCATATGTGTAGACAATGACCTGGAGAAGGACATAGGCTACTTTCATCCTGGATCACAGAGGAAGTCGCGGCCAACAGTTAGTTAAATATAAAAACAGAATAACTAATACAGATTTAAATTATTTCTGTTGCTGAACGGTTGTTGTTTAAAATTGTAAGTTTTCTTGATAAAATAAAAATTGAATTAAATTCTACATGTAGGTAATACTGGCGAAATGAGTTACCACATGATTCTGGCCCCAAGAGCTACATCTTTAAAAACGGCTCGCTATCAGCAGCACCCTACCTTCCACAAAGTCGGTTAATATGTTACCCGCCACGACAAAAACGATAATCCCTTCGGGAAGGTTCACTAAGTTCGTTCCGTTTTAGGGCATTCGATGAAGTCCCCAAAAGCCGGGCCAAGAAATATTAATAGGAATTGCGAATTTTGCCGGAAATGATGCCGATATAATGTCAAAAAGAGTAATAATAGGTCTTTAACTATGAAATTGCCGTTTTGTATGAAAAAATTAAAACGAATTTTTTTCATGAATTTTTTATTTGTATTAATCGAAGTAATCACCCATGCAATCAATGCATCTTTGCCATCGCAGTGGCAGTTTATTGATGCCCTTCTTAAAGAAATCAGCTGGACGGGAGGCAACAAATTCTTCAAAGGCATTTTGTTCTGCCTCTCGGGTATTGAATTTTTTTCCCGCCAAGAAGTTATCCAAATTCTGGAAAAAGTAGTAGTCTGTAGGCGCAAGGTCTGGTGAGTAGGGCGGATGACGGAGAGCTTCCAACCCCAGTTCTTGCAACTTGGAGACCGTCTGCTGTGCAGTATGAGGTCGCGCGTTATCGTGCAGGAGCAGCGGAGACGAGCGATTGACCAATGCTGGTTGGAGATGCGCCAGCTTCTCCATCATTGTGTTCAGTTCTTCACAGTACACATCTGCAGTAATGCTCACCCCGTTTGGTAAGAAGCTGTGATGAATCACACCGGCGCTAGACCACCAAACAGTGACCATCACTTTTCTAGGGGTAAGTTTTCGTTTAGGGCATTGTTTAGGTGCTGAACCAGGATCCAACCAACTTGCTGAGCGCTTACGGTTATCAAACAGAATCCATTTTTCATCGCAGGTAACAATGCGGTTCAAAATTCCTTCATTTGTGTGTCTGTTGAGCAGTGCAAGGAACGTCTCGACGCGTACTTCGCGCTGGCGATCATTGAGTTCGTGGGGCACCCATTTGTCAAGCTTTTTTACCTTGCCAATTTGACGCAAATGGACCAATATTGTTTTGACGCTAACGTCGAAAGCTGCTGCTAATTCAGCCGTAGATTGTGTATCATCAGCTTCCACAATCGCCTTTAATTCGTCATTTTCGACCAAAGTCTTCGGACGACCGCGAGGTTCATTTTTCAGGTCGAAATTTCCAGAACGGAAGCGAGCAAACCAATAACAGGTGGTGCGTTGGTTTGTAGTGTTAGCTCGGTAAACGTCGTTGATGTTGCGTGCCGCTTGTGCCGCGTTGCTGCCACGACGGTACTCATATTCCATAATTACTCGAATTTTTAACGTATCCATGATGACGAAAAAGATTGAAATGCGATGAAAATGTAACACTAATCAATAAAGAAATGACTACTTTTGGAAAAAAAAATCCATGTTTTTAAAATAAAATTAATTTGAAATTAGAATTCTTAGCCAAACAAAAATTATTTTGATTTGAAATGGCCAGTACTGCAGAACGGCAATTTCATAGGTAAAGACCTAATATCTATCGATTTTGAAAGAATTTCGCTTACCTAACCTAACCTAACCTCCTTGGATTGTACGGAGTTCGAATGAGTGTAGAAAAATAATGTTCTATGTGTTCAATTGTAATGTGCGTTTAGTTTGTGCAGAATAAACTATTTTTCTATTTTTCTTCCATGTTTTTGACTTACTTGCTACTATGGGTACACCTCTGCTTAGCCCTTCGGAGAAATAGGGCGTGATGTTATGTTATATTGTCACAAGAGTAAAAGTCAACGAGCAAATATAGGTTACCATGATGTAGAATGTGGGCAATGACGTAGAACCATGTCACTGCATGTGAGCTTTATGTGTCAATTCACACTAAAGGGGGGACATACTGCTCTTAATACAGCCTTGATGCTTACATACAGGGTGTTATTAATTAATTTTTAATTCATATAGAACATAGCACGCCTGTAATCCCCGAAGGGTTAGTAGAGGTATACCTTCCTATAGTACACCCACATTTCACCAGTAATAGGGGGCGAGCCATTGCCATCAACCGGGCACAAATCCGCTACTAAGAAATCCCAGATGGAAAAACCCGATAACACTTTGCCCGAAACGGGAATCGAACCCAGGATCTAATGCCCAACAGTAGCCCTTGCGACCACTAGACCAATGAAGCGAGTGGATCCTTTATTTATTACGTTTCAATTCTCTTTTTTGCGCTGTACGGAAGTTATAAGCAGATTGTAAGTTAGGGTTCGCAAAAAAAAGTAAAGGTCAGAACTTATTACGAATTTATTTTATCGAAAAGTATTTTTAATGGTTTGTGTAGAGTGTGCATTTTATAAGATTTGTAAAACGCCTGAACGTTTTTCACATTTTGTAAAATGACATCACAATGTTCATGTTCACCTTGGATGAGTCCGTAAAGGTTTTGTATTTGTGATTTAAATTAATTAATAAATGTTACAAAACAACACGAGAATTAGGAGTGTACGCACGCAAAGGGTTCCGTATAACCGTACAATATTGAACAGCCATAGTGGTACAGACTCTGTGAAAATTTTCAAATGTCTACGTATTACGGTTCAAAAGATACAGCCCGGTGACAAACGGACGGACGGAATGGCAGCGGAGCCTTAGTAATAGGCCCCCTGTGGGTACGGACCCGGATAAAAAAAAAGAAACATGACATTTTCAACCACATGTAATTTTCAACCACATGACATTTTCGACCACAGGACAATTTCAACCACATGACATTTTCGACCACCATGACATTTTCGACCACATGATAATTTCAACCACATGACATTTTCGACCACCATGACATTTTCGACCACATGACAATTTCAACCACATGACAATTTCAACCACATGACATTTTCGACCACATGATAATTTCAACCACATGACATTTTCAACCATATGACATTTTCAACCACATGACATTTTCAACCACATGACATTTTCGACCATATGACATTTTCAACCATATGACATTTTCAACCACATGACATTTTCAACCACATGACATTTTCGACCATATGCCATTTTCAACCACATGACATTTGCGACTACATGACATTTTCGACCACAATGTCATTTTCGACACAATGACATTTAACCTTAACTTCATCACAAACTGAAACTGCACCGTCATACCGCTTAATTCAGGCCTAAACCTCGCAAAATGCAATTTCTTGTTCTCTGTAGGAATGTTCATTACGCGACTGACGACCTTTGTTACGTCACAACCCTGTGTCGGCCATGATAAATGAAGCTAATCCTTTTAAGCTTACGGATTCAAAAATTTGCTTTAACGTACTGTCTCTTTCACACTTAGCGTTTGTAGAGCTGTGTGTCTCATTTTAGCGCAGAATAATATTGTTTGTTTTTGCGTTGGTATGGTGAAGGACATAAATCTGTTTTGTAACATTAAATGGGTGGATAGGGAATTGTTAGTGAACGTATTTTTGTTGCTTTCCGTTATTCTGCTAAGAATGGTTCTTTTGATTTTAAATGCTGAATATAAATAACATTCAATTTATTTACTTCATGGGAACATAAGATAACAACATAAACAAGCTCATTTGCATAAACAGGGTATAAAAAGACCAATCACATAGCCGTCAACTACGCATTCTGTACATCAAATTAAGTAACATTGCACTAAAATAATTGCTGGGAAAACGATGGCTAAGCAACGCTTGTCGCGGATGGATCGTGGATGGGTGACCATCCATTACATATCGAGACCCCACCATGCCTTGGAAAGCACTTTACAAAACACATACACACTCCTCCTTCTTATCTTGTGTCTCACTTCCAATATCTATGTTCTTCACACACTAAGAATCTGCGTTCTTCTAACAATCTTCTCCTACTCTGCCCTTCTCATACTTCTGACTTTGTTCATTCTTCTTTTCATATTCAGTCCATTCTTCTATGGATCTTCCTCTTGATATCAGGACGGCCACCTGTCGGTATGCATTTAAGCGGAAACTGCAGAGATTTTTTCAAAATAAATAAAGTAGAGTCATATACACCTCTCTGCCTTGAATTTGTATATTATATATATTATAATATATTATAGTAAATATGTATGTAAGTATTTATGTATCACAAGTTGATTGCGTATTTATGTGCTGAATAAACAGTTTTATCTATAATGCATTATGATATATATATATTTCCTTATTTTTTTTTATTTTTTTCTCTTTGCTCCTCTCAATCAGAGCACCCGCCATCTAATCTCTTCACCACCCTTGGTTGACTGGTAGAGAATGCCTAAGGCATTAAGTCCGCCTTTGTACCTTTTTTGTGTGCGAAAAGTTTAAATAAATAAATACACACACTATGACGTCGCATCGTGCACATTGCGACGTCGTGTGACGATGCGATGTCGTGTCGTGAAAATTAACGATCCATGCTGCTGTTTTCATATTTTTATAACCTTGTGGTCATCTTCTGTTTTCTGTTATCTTCTACCATGATGCCACGTAGTGTCGTGACGAATCGTAGAACCTACAAGAAACTCGATTACCTATCAAAATTAATAATTTTCAACAAGGTCCTTGACCTGTAAGTATTTATTTATTTTTTACATTGCTTCAATTAGATATATATATAAATATAAACACTAACTCTAACAAAACTAACTATTACTTAACTAATGGAATCCTAACTAATATTAATTAAAACTAACTATACCAATAAACAATTAATATCTAAAATATGGCGTCGAAAAACTCCTCCGCATCGCTGTCGGCTGGTAATGTACCCAAGAGACTGGCGGCATTGCCACGTTGAATGGCAATGCTTAGCCTCTGATCAAGGTAAAAGCCAGCCGTTGGGTCACGAGAAGTGTCAAACAGCCGTTTGGAGATTTCATTAATCAGACTATGAGCACTCGGACCCCACGGCCCTAGGGTTTCAACCCCAATCGGCTCGAAAATATAATTGCCTATAAGACTATTATACTTTCGACGCTTGAGGTTTTCCGCAGCCGCAGCGGCAGCGCCAGCACAGCACGCCGAGCCAGGAAGATGCCTTGACCTTAAATATTATTTTTTATACACCAAACATCACCTTAGACTCTTCATTGATATTCTAAACATATTTGTAAATAATAATAGAATTGTTATTTACATTTATGATTAATTATGTAGTTACCTATGTTTATAAATGTTATATATTTTTCTCCATCTCGTCTTAAGTAACAAACAATAGGTGAATAAATTACTTAGTCTTTTTATGACGAAAGTAGAACCACAGTATATATGTGGTAAAACTTCATTAAAGGATTTATAAAAAAAATAGTATTAGTATTCGCGTCGATTTCGCAACATCCCACGGGAACCTACTATCGGGAACCTATCCCGACAATCCCACGGGATCGAGACATAAGCGGGTGAAATTGCGGGGCGCAGTTAGTAAACGTATAATGAATAGGTACTTAATTACTACTTATTTTTTTCTTTTAAAACAAGCAATTGGGACCTTTGCACCCAATTTGTTACTCACAGTAGGTATGTTCGTACATTAAAATTTATTTGGACACACTTGGTCTTGCTAAATAGAGATGATTAATATGATCACGCTATGCGTATTATGTGGCCATGCCACCAATTGATTTGTTGATTAGGTAGGTATCTTACTTGAAGGGACTTCAATTTAAAAAAAAAAAGTTATAAAACTAAAACCCAACTACGACAAAAAAGTCAATTAAAAAGGTACTAACAACACCTATAAACAAGACATCACAGACAGGCAAATTTAAAATCCGGAGACACACGTATAAGGGCATAAATCAAACAGATTATTATTGACTAGCTGCGCCCCGCGGTTTCACCCGCGTAAGTCTCGATCCCGTGGGAATATCGGGATAAAAAGTATCCTATGTGTTAATCCAGGTTATAAACTATCTGTTTGCCAAATTTCATCCAAATCCGTTCAGCCGTTTTTGCGTGATTGAGTAATAAACATCCAAACACACAAACTTTCACATTTATGATATTAGTAGGATTATTCCGGGGATCGTGGAAGGCGCACAAGATCTCATGATCCCTGGTCCAAGTGTGTGAAGGGAACACACGGGATTTTTTAGTCAGTAAGAGTCTGTCAGACCCATCCACCCGCCCAAGAGCAGTGGTGGCCCAGTGGTAACGGCCGCGACTTACGAGTTGTAGGTCGTAGGTTCGAACCCTGCCAAGCGCTTTACTTTGTGTAAATAATATCATCACCACTGCTCTCAAAACGGTGAAGGAAAACATCGTGAGGAAACCGGCATGTCCTAGAACCAAAAATTCGAAGACATGTGACATCTACCAACCCGCACTGGGCCCACGTGGTGGATTACGGCCCACTCCCTCTCACAGAGAGGAGCTGGAACACAGGCCTCCAGCGGTGGGAACATTATAGGCTGATTTTGATTATTATGATCCACCCGGCCCTGGGCGGAGGACATCCTTTTTTTCAAAACTGAACGGAATAAAAAAAAGTTTAAGATAGTTTAGGTTACTATGTCCATGCGATTTATTTCTTTGTTCCACGGCGCCGGTTCAAATCCTACACCGCAAACGTATTGTATTTATAGCCTACGAAATAGTTGCTACGAGTTTGGGAGTTGGGTTTATATGGCAGACGGAACCGAGGCTAAATAATAAATTGGATAACTACGCTAGGTACGGTCAGCCGCATGTCAGAAGTTATACTTGAATACCTCTCTATCAAAGTCTAACTTCAACCATTACACGTGTGGTTGACTGTAATTACAACGTCAATAATTATAACAAAATACACGAGTTACAAGAAAATACAAGGCCAATAAAATAAAATAAAACATAACATAACATTACGCCTGTAATCCCCGAGGGGCTAGGCAGAGGTGTACACCTATGTACACCCACATTTCGCCAGTTATGTTTATGTCCCATGTAAAAAAAACATATTTTAAAAAGTGACTATGGTGCACCTTAAAATTTAAATCTAATAACGAACATACAAAGTGCGATGTGTTGCTCAATGTACACACTAAATCGTTTCGCAAAAATACCCGTATCATTACGACCAAAACGGTGATCACAGCACAATAAAAACAAGTCTAAAGTACGTGTAGATGTCGCTAATGTCAACATCACACAAAGAATGACATTCAAAAGACGTGGAAACGCGACCCAGAAATTTTTCTTTGAATCTTGGAGCTCTGGTATTTTTTCTTTTGCCAAAAACGTTTCGGTACCTAATGTAGACGTTTCGAATCGATTCGAATGAATGTTGATTTAATTTAAAATGCGTGGGTTTTGCGAAAAAAGATTTATTTTTATTAATTAAAAATAAAATTTTCGGCGGGTTTCATCCCTATCTTTAAAAATATATTTATTATCGTGCAAAAATGGTGCAATTTTACACTCTAATTATGAGACTTGGGCCTATACTTATAGCAGCCTTTTAGAAACGAATACTGACCTGGATTCTTTTATCTCACCGTATGTATGATAATAATTTCAATTAATGCACGCGCGCTTGCCTAGCGCCAACCCATACACTCGTGTCTTGAAGACTAGTAGTGATATTGTTTCGAAATTCGATCGTTGTCGTGTTTTCACAAAAACAAATGAAGGCTCTTCCGAATAGGCCAATTGATGGATTTTGAAAAACCAATTACAATGTAGTTCCTTACAATATTCGACGAAATATTATCATTACTTTTTATTTTTAAAACCACTTGAAACACAGTCGTCCTCAAAAATTACGCTCTGTTTCGCGTTCAATATCATGCGAACATTTTTTTTTGGTTTTTACTCAATTATATCTCAAAAATAATAATTAATCTAAATGCATTTACAAAATTAAGTTGTTTTTTTTTATTTTTTTTATTCCCACTTGAATGAGGCTCGAAGTAAACTTTACAGAATCCTACTACAGGTTATAGTTACCTCCTGCCAGGGTTGCGGGAATGTCCGAAAGGGATACCGGGACTCTGGTAACAGGCAACTGAAGGAACACGGGTGGGTTTTAGTCAGTAAAAGTCTGACACGCCCTTCCGCTCCGCCCACAGCGGGAGAAGTCATTTGATGATTACCCACCCTCAAAAAAAAAAAAGTTTATAGTTACCAATACCCAGTGTCGTTACACACTGCAGCAAAATGGTCGTGAGCTAAGCTGTAAAGTAGTCCAAACAAAGCGTCCGGGACAGTAAACGCTGTGAGTGTGTAAATCGCCTTAGAAGGCTTAGAGTACTATCCTGAACTGTTTCTGTGAATTATAAAGGACATCGGTTAAAGACAAGGAGATAGTGCTGCTTTAACGCAAAGAGTACTTACATTTGTAGGGATAGTTTTTCCTACCTTTACCCAGCGGTAATGTATGCATGCGACTATTAGAGATGTATTTCGCATGAGGTTTTGATTAAAATAAAGTCCTTCTCTTGATTTCTCAACAATTTTTTTGAATAATCAACATAAATCAACCAGTCACTTAACATGATCTTCCTGATGATTATACAAATGGATGTGCACAAGTTACATTCAGAGGGCTAATTCTTCTATTAGGGTTATTTAAATACATAATAGTTAGAACAAATCTATGGCCCATTACAAGTACTATCTTGGTACAAGATACCATACCATAAAAAGCCACAATTATTCAGCACCAACATTAATTTACGCG
Organism: Lithophane ornitopus; assembly: GCA_948473465.1. Classification (NCBI taxonomy): domain Eukaryota; kingdom Metazoa; phylum Arthropoda; class Insecta; order Lepidoptera; family Noctuidae; genus Lithophane; species Lithophane ornitopus. The sequence goes on along the minus strand of OX419616.1, from coordinate 14,361,842 downwards.
CCCTTGATTCGTAAAGCACTCCAAATTGTGGTGTCCTGAGTGTGACACGATTACAATCAACGCATTAACTAATTGATAACGACACATGACGTTGACATTTTGACAGTGTTTAATAGTCGCCCCGTGTGAATCGATCCTACGGCTATACTTTGTGAGGTTTTTTAGGTCAGATAGGAAATGTCGACTTCACCCAACTTATTTTTTTTTTTTATTATGACCTTTAAATGTGATCCGATATTCTATATTTTACAGAATAAACAAAAAACCCGCATAATACCTACCTAGTACTTATATAAAATGATCAAATCAAATCAAATCAATCAAATAAAAAGTAATTTATTCAAACTAGGCTGAGAATTTAATAAATACTTAATAAAAAAAATAAAAAAAATAAAATAAATAAAATAAATAAAATAAATAAAATAAATAAAATAAATAAAATAAATAAAATAAATAAAATAAATAAAATAAATAAAATAAATAAAATAAATAAAATAAAAAAATAAAAAAATAAAGAATCAAAACAACTTTTCGAACGTCAAAATTACATAAGACAGTCCCCAAAACGCCCACACTTCACCACTTCCGTGGAAGTGGCGCAACAAACTCCACAGCAGCACAGCTGTCTGTTCAATTAGAATTTCTTTCAGTTAGATCAGACATTGCCAACCCACACTGATCAAGCAATCAATCTGCCTAGCCTTTTCCCAACTATGTTGGGGTCGACTAACTAGATGCAGCTGAATACCAGTATTTTACATGGAGGCCTGCCTATCTGACTTACACAACCCAGTAACTGGGTATCACGACACCCCTGAAATCGCCAACCCATCTTGAGCAAGCATGGTGATCAATGGTCTTACCTTCACTTTATGAGACGGGTGGTTAGTGACTAACCTGGTGTCAGAGTTTTAAAGGGCGTCTGGCTTGGCTTTGCATGCCGTCGAAAAAAATCTCTCAGGCTCTGCAGTGGGTCAATACTTGTATAATTATATGTGTTTCACATAAAACATTATGATTTCCTCTGGGTTTACATTTCGAGGACTGAACCACTGGTGTAATCGCAAAAACCCGTCAGCACGAATTATAAATTCCGGTAATCCCGCCGTATGCTTCAAGCAAATATTTTCGTTCAATATCAATGTATGGACACGTTCCACGATAAATGTTTTAAGTGTTTTATGCATTTATTTTGGTCACGAAATGTTTTTGAAACGAAGTTCTTTTACGCGGCTTGTAAACTGGTAGAAAATGTAACGCTAAAAGTGTTAATACTTGCGACTGTCTTTTTCTAATTCAAAGAGAAAGAAAGAGAGAGAAAAGAACGCCGGCAGAAAAAAACAAAGGAAAAGAGGAAAGTGATTACAGTGTCGTGGGATAAAATTGTACACATCGGCCCGAGTACACTGCATGCCGAAGAGAGAAACAAAGTGTGAATTAGGTCAAAATGAAAATCCGATTTTTTTTTTTCTTCATTGTTGTCGTTTTCATAGTTTTCGAGGGTGCTATAAAAGCCGGTAGTAGGGTCAAAATGTAAATCCAAGATGGTGGCTCTGAAAAGTTTCGAATTTTTCTTCATGGGTATCGCTTTCATGTTTGTCGAGGGTGCTAAAGCCCTTATTGAGGTCATAATGAAAATCCAAGATGCGATTTTTTTTTAATTTTTTGTCTTTGATGTCGTTTTCATAGGTTTCTAAAGCCGATAGTGGGGTCAAAATCAAAATCCATGATGGTAATTTTGATTTAAGTAATTAGAAAGACAGTCACCTAGATGGCCTCGAGCTTAGCTTAGCTACACTCTCGGCCTTCTAGCTTGGTCATCATTGCCGCGCTTACTATCCGTGATATAAAGGCCTCAACCTGTGGTCTCGACAGGTTGTCAATCAAGGGCTGCAGAACTGACCGTACTGTGTCAGCCGGATTAATTTTTGTATTGCAGCATTAGCAAGAAAATCATAACATCCCAAGTTTCTTCTTTATACGTCTCATAAGGTATACAAAATAAGTCTTCCACTTAAACCCTAACACCACTTTAAGAACTTCCACATCGCCTTACTTTCTTCCATAAAACGCCTTCCTGCACCATTAAGGCCACTTCCTACGACCCTACATAGTATTTTACGCTCTAATTTTGCAGTTGACAAGTGTACATTATGTGCAAGTATCATTATATCACCGGCCTCGCCTGTGCAGGGCGCGCCGTGAATTAAAACTAACGTATAATACTCCTGAACAGCACGCTAGCTTTCAGATTTCATGTACATAGTATTATGTAGTGGTGAGTTATGGAAGGTTTAATACGATTTTTGCATACAAAGTACTAGCGTGGGTTTTGAAGGTCAGTATATTAAAATAGTGGCAACTTAATTCTTTGGTCTACTTCATGTCAATGAGTTCATGGTTATTAGGAATGATAATGATTTTAAAAGAGTGTCCATGGAGTTTCTTGCCCGTTCTCCCCCATAGGTACCTACTACGCTTTGGAATGGGCAACTAGCTTCATATTTCTGACTGACCAACTCCTTGACAATTCAAAAGTGCCTGTAAATGGTTTAATTGAAATAAATGCTTTGTGTTTTTTGAGTTTTGAGATAAATTAGGATCCAGGGACTTGAAACGTTATGAAATAACGTTACGTATAGTTCCAGTAACGATAATTTCTACCGTTCCACTCGGATAGTAACTAAATTATTAGTTGAAGATATCGTTCAGATAGATTTTCGTTATATTGCCAAGATTAATTCGTAAATGGTTACTGGAACTATACATAAGTTGCCAATACTTATTAAGTGTTAATAAGTATTTAAGTTTTGTATGTAATTACCAACAAATTGGATTTTATGATCTGATAAATAAATGATTTGATTTTGATAACGCTATTACGTAACGTTATCGTACCCCAATTTTGAGTAACGTTTCAAGTCCCTGTTATGAACTAGAAAAATTAAAAGAGAGACAATCAGAGTTTTTGAAAAAGGAAAGATTTTTAAATAAAGGGAAAACAAAAGTACGCCGCCATAAGCACGAAGATACATTCAGGAAAACATCATAACGATTCAAGGAATACGAGGAAATCTATCCTGATGATCTTGATTGAGACAAAAGCAGATTAAAAAACTTTATTAAAGAGGTGAAGAAGATAATTAATGTAGATGGCAATGTAGTTGAAAGAAATGTTAATGATAATAAAAACTTTTAACGTGTCTTTGCTTTTCAATTTCCGTTTTTTGCCACCGACTTCCGAAATTAAAGTTATTTTTCACTTTTTTTGTGTTTTTTTTTGGAAGTCGGTTGTTTTTTTTTTTGTAAAAAGTTTTTATTTTTCACTTTTTAGTTGTGGTACCTACCCCACACAAATCCGAATACCACTACCTGCTATGTAAATAACAGTAAAGGAGCCAAACAGGATATCGTCTAGATAAACTAAGTGTGAAAAATACGTAATATTGAAGCTAACTCAAAAATTACGCAAGCAAAGTTAATAAAATTTATATAGGACCACCTCGGAAGCATGACCTACCAAACAAAAAAAGAATCATCGAAATCGATTCTTAATTGGCGGAGTAATCGCGTAAGAAACATACAAAAAAAAAAAATAGACGAATTGAGAACCTCCTCCTTTTTGAAGAAGTCGGTTAAAAAACGAATAAAACAAATTATTTAAAAAACAAAAACCCGACTGCAAAACCTATAACCAATTAAAAAGAGAAAATCAAGCATTAAACTTTGTTTTTCGTAAGGTATTGCAGTCGGGGACAAACAAAAGATACACTATATTTCAGGTTATAATTTGTTTAATTTCAAGCTTTTTAGTTTTATTAATATATATATATATATATATATTTGGAATTAACTTATTAATAGCTTTTATTTGATACCAATATTGTTGTAATTTTTTTTTTTTTAAACTTTCCCGTCCGTTTTTTTTGTATTTGCATATGAAATTAAAAAAATATAACCTATGTCACTCCCACAATTAAGACGAACCTAATGACACCTCGTATGTTAAAATCCATCAAGCCGTTTAGGCTACAGAGCGTGCCAAGGAGATAGACATAAAAACATACATACAAACAAACATACATACTCTCGAAAAACATTACCCTCCTTCTAGGGCAGTCGGGTAAAAAGAAGTGATATTTAACAAGGTCTTAAATCTTCAGCACGTAATCCTTTTAAAGCCAAGCCCACTCTTTCCTATTAAACACATTCAATTCCCTCGGTGACAAGAGCTACATTACCAAACGCTAACATTAGTAAGTGCAGTGGCATTTTAAGTGTTCTGGAATTATTAAGTGGAACTGGCCACGTGTATCGACGACGCGACGGCCATATTTACTTGTGCTGTCTCTGACTAGAGGTTCCTTTATATGTGGATTTGGACGTCTCTATGGTTACTTGAATGTTGTGACTTGTGAACTGCCGCGTTGGTCGAAAGCGCGACTGCTGAGCGTGGGGTCTTGGTTTCGATTCCCGGGTCGGGCATAGTGTTATTGGGTTTTTCCACTAGGAATTTCTTAGTAATGGTCCTGAGTTTGGAAGTTGGCGGTGTGATACCCCCGTGCCTCGGTGCGCACGTTAAGCCGTTGGTCCTGCGCCTGATCTCTCTCCGGTCGTGTCGGATGGCCGTCCCATCGAACTATGAGAGTGAGGGAAGAGAGAGTGCACCTGTGTCTGCGCACACACTTGTGCACTGTAATATCTCGCGCGCCTAAGGCTGGTCTCCGTTGAAATTAGCCGCCGTGGCCGAAATACGGTCTGGAGGACTTTATTATGTTGTCACTTCTGTCAAGCATTTTTTTTTTGTCGTCAGTCTTATGTTTTTAATTTTGTTTGTTATTGTTTCTTCTTAAATATTGGGTACACACCACCTTTTTTATTGGGTTCTCTCGGTCTTCATAACTTTACCTTTTTTTTTTTTGTTTTTTGGGTAGGTAATCGTCATATGACTTCTCCCGCTCTGGGCGGAGCGGAAGGGCGTGTCAGACTCTTACTGACTAAAACCCACCCGTGTTCCTTCAGTTGCCTGTTGCCAGGGTCCCGGTATCCCTTTCAGACTATTCCGCAACCCTGGCAGGTTCATATCTTTACCTAAACTTAGGTATTATTCTTAACCTTTACAATTATTATGACTAATTTTGGATTTTCTTATTTTTCCTGGTTTACGTCTTGCCACTATTGTGAATGTTTTGTACCGATGCGATTTCGAAGAAAATCAGCATAGAGGATGAAAACTTATCCCAGAAAATTAAACCTCTTTTTATACACCCTAGTTCTAAGTCTTCTCTAACCCAAAACTAAAGCGTAAAGATAAGTATTAATTTAAACAGATAAATCGCTACGCAACGCGACTAAGTTATGAACATAGTGGATCCACGTTATCAGTATTTCACAGTGTGAGGTTGAGTACCTGCAGCTTACCTGGCTGAAAATTCTACCAGAATGGTAAATTTACAGGGGTGACAAAGCAGCTGTAATTTCTGTAATTTTCTCGGTTTCTATATCATAACGATCTTTCATGTAGAATGATAATAAAACTCTTACTTGTGCCAATATCATTCGTGGTATTTAAAGTTTCACGGAAACTTGTGTAATAATATTATAGAATAATTTACTATAGTTTGCAACGAATGCACCACTCAGATTTTTGGACTGAATGAAGAGGCTTTCACGAGGTTCCCGTCACGCGGGACCGTTATGTCAATAATCATTGCGCGCCGCTCTATTCGATCCACCACCACTATATCGGGTTTATTGGCAACAATAGTCCTGTCAGTGCTGATGGATCGATCCCAGTACAATGTGATATGGCTGTTGTACGGCACTTTCGATTCCACAAGGCTGTATTTCAGAGCAAGTCGCTGATGGATAATCCTGGCTACAAGGTTGTGTCTATGCAAGTACTCTGTTTTTTATTTGTATTTTCATCGGTGTTTTCGTTAATTGTAGACCGTTTTATTTTATTATTTGGTAGAGGAAGCTTTCACGGTGGTCCCATAAAAGTTTTATTAACTTTGGTAGTTTTTGAGTTAGCTTCAATAATGCGTATTTAATCCACTTTGTGTATCTTGATGATGTTACTTCCTATCACTGTTGTTTAAATAGCAAGTAATGATATACGAATATTATGTGGCGTAGGTACTTTTTTACAAAAAAAAAAAAACAAACGACTTCCTAAAAAACACTACACAGTGAAAAATAACTTTAATTTAGGGAGTCGGTGCCTGATGGTCTCCGTTTCATCCCTAGTACCAAGTGGTACAAAAAAACCAAAAAGAATAGCTACCACCGTACTGAAAATGAACATTACTTTATCACTATTTAAATTCAATGAAGCGATGATTACATTACCTCAAATCTAAAATTTAGAAGGTACTAGGACTTTATAAAGCTAATAGAATTTTATCAGTGTTTCACAGGTCGCTAGCCGTGACTGCGACCTGTCTGCCTGGGTCTTTACTATAATAGCCTATCTTTATAGCCTACGAACAAAGTAAAACTTTGCCGTTCAAGCACTTTTACCTGGACTTTATAGGAGTAGTGGACTTTTTTTATAACTTGACTTAATATTTCAAATATTGCTTGCAAGTTGATTAGTGATCATTGGTTCAACCCTAACCTTCATTGAATTGAGGCAAATAGGCGGACTTAATGTATATACCTGTTCAATCAATCTGCCTAGCCTTTCCCAACTATGTTGGGGTCGGCCTCCAGTCTAACCGGATGCAGCTGAATACCAGTATTTTATACGGAATGACTGCCTATCTGAACTCCACATCCCAGTAACTGACTAACTGGGTATTACGATGCCCCTTGGTAAGACTGGCTGTCAGACTTTCGGGCTTCTGACGACCCGTAAGGACGATTAAAGATAAACGAATGACAGCCGGGACCAACAGCTTAACGTGCTTTCCGAAGCACGGAGGAATCTCAGTATGATAAGATGGTCACCCATCCACGGACCAACCCTGGAAAGCGTAGCTTACCCTGATGGATCGACCCGTGCGGCTTTTACTTAGCCACGAGCTCCTCCGATTGAAGATTAACGTTGTTTTTGCGGTCATAAGCGCTACTGCTGGGTTCGATTCCCAAATGATAAAGTTGTACCTACCAATAATATATAGGTACACACGGAGACACATCAAGCTATACATTTCCAGTATAAGCTGATCTCGCATTGTATACGATTTCCGTACCTTCAATGAGAGGTCTGCTTATAATGGAAATGTATAGCTTGATGTGAAGCCGTGTGTACATACACTCATGTAAAAAACTTTATACAAAAAAAAAACAACAGACTTCCAAAAAAAGACGATATATTTATTGACTCCGTCACTGCTAGCAGGTATTCGAATTTGTGTGGGGTTGTACCACAACTAAAAAGTGAAAAATAAAAACTTTTTACAAAAAAAAAACACCAAAAAAAACACAAAAGAAGTTAAAAATAACTTTCATTTCGGAAGTCGGTGTCTTTACTTTTTAATTTTCGTTTTTTGCCACCGACAGTGACGGAGTCAATCAATATATCGTCTACATACACTAAGTGGGAAAAAATACGTAATATTGGAGCTAACTCAAAAACTACGAAAGAAAAGTTAATAAAATTTATATGGGACCACCTTTGAAGCATGACCTACTAAACAAAAAAAGAATCATCAAAATCGATTCATAATTGGCGGAGAAATCGAGTAACATACACACAAAAAAAAAAACATACCGACGAATTGAGAACCTCCTCCTTTTTGAAGAAGTCGGTTAAAAACTAAATTGACAGAGCAGCCAATCCATGCCTCAATATTATATACTTTACATATTTTGGAACTGTAATTGTTGAATTCAAATGTACAATTTTAAAACCAATGAAACAGAATAATAATGCTCTGAAAACTGGGAAAGCACTAATTAAATTCAATTATTCTGTGCAGTGATCATTGATATACATCCTATTATTTTGTTTAGAGGAATGTTACAAATAAAATTGAATTATATTATCACTGGTGACAATTCAAAATGGCTACTTATTGATGCGGACATGTAAATGTCATGTAATGAATAATATATTATGAATATTCATAACCATCTTTACAACTATACTCCATAGGTTTAGGTAGTTAAAAAATGGTAAACAAAAAAAACCACGTGACTCATAGATGCTAAACCTTTTATTTCAAACTACGTCACAGTTGTACTCTTCAATTGAGTAACATTATCTAATTCGTTGTATTTTCTAAATGGTTTGGGGAACCTGTCTCTTTGGGCTCTTTACAATAGACAGATTACAAAATATTATATAATTATAATAAATAACTAAACAATTATGTTCAAGCAGTTACATCTACGAAGAGTAACTGTTAACTAATAGTAAAAGAGAAAACTAACCTGTGATCGAAAATAAATTTAATTTTGTTATAACGTATTTTTAAACAAGAAAGTGTCAACTATAAAAAACCCTTTTTACGATTTGTTTACCTTTTTTTAACTTTCTTTAGAGTATAGAATGATACAATTGACAATAAGAAAACGAAAAATATTTTTTGTCTTTATTTAAATAACTACATACCCACGCCTTATTCCCCTGGGGGTAAGCAGAAGGACGATCCTTAAATACTCCTCCCTATTCTTTTCTTTGTTATTTTCATTATTCACCATACGCCATTCAGTATTTTATACTGGAATGAAAAAAAAACATGTAGTGACATTCACCAACCCGCACTGGGCCCGCGTGGTACATTACGGCCCGCTACGCTAAGACTCGGGCTTCCCCAAGCGAGGCCCGACTCTTAGCAGTGGAAGAATATGTCGCAGATTATAAAAGTTGAGCGATAATAGTCTCTCAATTGATTATTGTAGTAGCGAGAGTTTACCCTCATCTTAGATGAGGGTAAACGCCGTGACGCGCTCGCTAGAGTGGGGCGGCACGGGGAAGTGGCTGAGCGACGAGTCAGTCTTCTGAGGGCAACGAACGGATGCAGACCTCCACTTCTCCTATGCGAAACTGTCGGTTTGCCTGAACATAGAAAGTAGTGCGTGAACATTATTAGTATTGTACCTACTGTGATGATTATTCTGAAAGTGAAATACTAACTGATTTGCTGTATCATCGTGTTTTATTGTAAACCTGCACTATGGAGTCCGTACCATCTAATCGAGATGATGCCGGCACTATCGCTCAGCCATCGCTGACGCCGTCAAATATATATATTTTATGCTAATCATGTTATATATAGGGTGAATGGTAATTAGTGAAAGATTTAGACACGTGATATTGACGAGTTATGCAAACATCATTTTATTTAGGGAAGAGCTTATTCTTTTTTCGCGATTTCAGGTTGGGTCCCATAGTCAAAGTTGTTCATAATGATGAGTAAAATCACGTGTTTAAGTATCGGTCATAATTACCAGTCACCCTATATAAAACAATATGATCAGCATAGTACTTATATTATACTAGCTGCGCCCCGCGGTTTCACCCGCGTAAGTCTCGATCCCGTAGGAATATCGGGATAAAAAGTATCCTATGTGATAATCCGGGTTATAAACTATCTATTTACCAAATTTCATCTAAATCCATTCAGCCGTTTTTGTGTGATTGAGTAACAAACATCCAAACACACAAACACACAAACTTTCATATTATAATATTAGTAGGATTTTGACATTGTGAACATAAATGTAGGGAAGAGATTTTCGCGATTTCAGGTTTGGTCCCATAGTAAAAGTTGTTCATAATGATGAGTAAAATCACGTGTTTAAGTATCGGTTACTAATTACCAGTCACCCATATATGTCCAAGGTCTTAGTAAGGAATTTCTTCCAATATTCAAACAGAAACCAACTTCAGTGTAATCTGAATGAAAAAGTCCATTACAACCCCAATGTAAAACATTATCAGCCAATTTCTGCTTCACTAGTTGTAACCTCAGCTTACCTGGCCAACTTTAATGGACTACTTTTGAGCCTGGAACAGGGTCTAAGTTTACCAACTGTCGCTTCGATAGAATCTGCGGTTTTAAAAGCTTGTCGTCTTAACTTTTAAGTTTCCCTGTTAACGTTCAAATGTTTTACGCCTAGGGTATTAACATTCTTTGGAGTTCTGTCTATTATTCTGTTTAGATGTTTTGTTTTTAAAGTTAAATATGTTTAATGTTGCGTAATGTAAATGATTTTGCATACTTTTGTATAGAATCATTTTTTTTCTAACAGAACAGTCAGCTGTGCTGCTGGGGAGTTTGTTGCGCCACTTCTTCTTCCCAGCTGAAGCACTAGGAAGTGGTGAAGGGTGGGCGTTTTGGGGGACTGTCTTATGTAATTTTGACTTTCGAAATATGATTTTGATTTTTTGAAAGTTAGGTTGCTTTTAATTTAAATTATAAATAACGGAGGAGTCTCGATATGTGAAAATGGTCATCCATCCACGGACCAACCTCGGCAAGCGTAGCTTAACCTGATGGATTGACCCGAGCGGCTGTTATTACTTAGCTCCTCAATCATTACTATTATCCCACTAATAAATAAGATTTGGATGAAAGGCACATAAATAGTTTTTAACTTACAAAAAGTACTAGGCTTGCATGACTTCAAGATAGTATTAAAATCGGTAGTATTGTAATTTGGCATTATACTTCACAAAGGGACGATGGGTAAAAAAATTACCCGTGATCCCTTCCAGGTAGTACGGGAGGGACCACCCGTAAGAGACTGAATTTAAAGATACTAGGAGTGTGGTCCAACTGCATATTTAGGTGATGAAAATGGTTTAAAAGTGGCGCCAGTGACAGAAAAATTGAAAGGTAATCGCTTGGGCTGGTATGGGTATGTGATGAGGAGGGAGGAAACGCATGTGACTAAAAGAATGATGAATATAAATGTTGATGGATGAAGCGGAAGAGCAAAGCCAAAGAAAAGATGGATGGATTGTGTGAGGAATTGAAAGAGTAGGGAGTGAATGATAGCGTAACTGTCAGGGGAGGAGAGTGGAAAAAGAAAACGTGTTGCGCCGACCTCAAGTAACAAGGGACAAGGGCAGGAAGATGATTATATAAATTTTAAAAATCCTGAAAAATACTTTACATTCCGAATTCTCCAACGCCATGATGAGTGGGTCGTAATCACCGAGTTTAATTCATTTTATTATAAACAATTTTGTTATTGAAAGTACTCGCATTCAACTTATTTTAAGCATTTGGGATTCAACGGGATAGTTTTTGAGATTCAACGACAATAAAACGAAATTCTCTGTCATTTTGCAAATGTGGTATCCAACGGAAATACATAATAATGTTTTGTGGGATCCAACGCCAAAAATATTAAAATGGGATCGAAAACTGGGATCGAACGAAAATAAATCGTATAATTGTGTTTTATTAATGAAGTAACACATGAATAATTTCTGTTATTTTTTTTCTATCTTATAATGAAGTACAGTACCTACGACACAACTTAGATGTAGCACAAGTTTTAAAATTTGCATATATTCATTTTAATTTTACGAATGTATTTGGATCAAAGAAAATCATCTTTACTCAAACGCAATAACTTGTCAAGTTATGACAAGTTATTGCTTTTGTATAAAGGTGATTTTCACCTAAAGCAATATTATAGATTGGTGATTTTGAAGGCGCATTCAGCTCGGAAAGTGATCGGTTTAACGAATTTTTCAGAAGTTACATCTAAGTTGTATCGTCCTGTACCTAATATAATAATAATGTTGTAAATATGAAAAAATATAATACGATTTTTACGCTAGATCTTTTATGTTTCATATTTTATTCAAAATAAAGATAATTCATATTATTATCCACTAGAAACAACCACAGAATCATTTTAGTGGCTTACCGAAAAATTATGCCAAGGTGATCTGTCATTATTAGCGCTTCACACTTATTAGGAGTCCACTGCGCTAACCCACCTTAAGGCTCAGACCTTAAACAGACGCGATGTATCGCGGGCGCTGCCTGTCGCGCCCGCGATACATCGCGTCAGTTTGTACGAGCCTTTAAGGCTGCCACAAACAGGCGCGACGCGACTTTAACAAAACAATTTCTGAGAAAACTTCACAGCGAACAATACGGTGGCGTCGCGTCGCACGACAAGTCGCGCCTTATGTAAGTGCCTTTATATATCCGACTTAAAATCTATCATACAAAATCATCTCGGCATCAAAACACCGTATTTCATACCCTCATAAAACAACATTACTGTAAAAACGTGGCAATAATAAGAACGACCCTTAATAGTAGTCTATAAATATGCTATACTCCATTTGAAATAAGATTAGACGTATAGATAAGCCTTTTTTACATTCCGTTCAACCGATTTTGAATTCTATTGCGTTGGTGGCATGACAAATGACAGCCGCAGTAGATAGTTGGTATTGTGTAACTTTTTTTTGCTTTTAATGCCATCCTTATGCCTACGGTATAGAAGACAAAATCGGTTGAACGGACTGTAAAAGGGTTTGTTTTGATGTCTAATCTTATTTCAAATGGGGTATAATTCTCGCTGTTCTCATAACCACAGTACAGACAATTACAGTAAATCAAGTGTCCTTTATCATACCTGTACATTTTAGGTCCTAAGTGCGGCCATTATCAGGATATGGGCGGGGCCACTGATGTCTCGGGTACAGTTACAGACACCTTGAACTAAGTGGTATAATAATAATAAAAGTAGTTTGGGCTCGATTGTACTTGTGGGACTGTGTTTTTTTAAATGATTGTTAGTATTAGGTCCTATGAAATCAGCGTTTTGTATGGGGAATTTTCAAGAAGTTGCATTTTTCATACTAAAATTTTCTTATTTTATATAACAACCATGTTGTTTTAAAACTTTTATGCACTAATGTTTAAACTAAGATAACGTCTAAAGCGACTTAGATAAAGCGACAAAAATAAATTTTGACTACCTAATTTAAAAAAAAAATGTGGTCATTTCTGCTTACAAAATGAGGAGTCATTTTTAAAGTATTTTTTATGTTTAGAAAACTATAAGTAATAAGGTTTTTTTACTATTGGTAGTTGTCTATGATGGTCATTATTCGATATAATACCAAGCAATTGATGAATATTTTAAATCATAGAAGTGACGAGGTTCTCTATTTGTGAGAAAAAAAACGCCAATTTCATAGGTGAAGACCCAATATAAAGTGTAAAAGATTAAATTAGGTTAATTGCCAATAATTTAAAGAAAGCCTAGTTGGTCTAGTGATCGCACCCGCTAAGTTCTGCCGAGCATGAGGTCCTGGATTTGATTCCCAGGTCGGGCAAAGTTTTACTGAGTTTTTGAATTAGGAATTTCTCAGCAGGAGTCCAGTTGCTGAATTTGTGCCCAGTTGATGGTAAAAGCTCGCCCCATATTACATGGGACTTAAACATAACTGGCGAAATGTGGGTGCATTGGTATACCTCTGCTGTATACTTCGGGGAAATAAGGCGTTAAGTTATGTATTGAAAAATGTTGTGCACAGACTAGTAGCACAACAATTGCACACCCCCTTCCAATACTTTTCATTTCTTTTATCTGTCTTTTGTCTGAAAAATTCGTCTACTCGACAACGTAAGTCATAAAAAAAATATCATGTTCACCTTTGATTTATTTATTTATCTAGATAGAGTGTCACGCTCCAAAAGAACTAAAACAAAAAAGGCAACTTTTGTTGTGCTGGTGTGCGTGACAGCTACATCATACATTCGCGCCACGTCCGTCATTGTGCTGTCATTGTGTTTTTCGAGTGTGCGTGAATTTAGCGGCCAACAGTTGGGCGCTATTATTTTCGAAGAATTCACAGCTTTGACTGTCTTTATCTGTTTATATTTTTGTGATCACCCTTATTTATTTTTCTTAAAGTCAGTTCACACCGAGACGTGACGCGACGAACACTTTTGTATGATCCGATACAATATCGAATTTATTTACCGCGCATCTCAGCGTACTTTGACACGTGTCAACACTCGCACTAAAATTATACCTTTTCGTGACGAAAATAAATTCGATAATTGTTAAAAAGTGTACCCAGCGTCCGGTCGTGGTCTGAACTGACACTAACAGTGAGATCATCAACAGAAAAAATACCAACACTTTTATAAATAAACGAGCATTGATTAAAGTACTACAATAACAATTCTTAAATAAAATGCAAATACATTCACAGTTTCACCCTTTCAGTAGAATCCTCTTAGCGACGCATTTATAGCGCTTTTAATGGCCCAAACGTCTATTGGGCCGGTGACAATTACGTTCATTGCGAAGGCTTTCTCCACTCGTTCGAATTACAGCCACTTTTCTTTTACGCTTACCTTTTGTGTTGACGCCTTAATTATTTGTCGACGTTATGGCCTTAGAGGGCTAACACACTGGGACGCCATGGCGAGGTCGCCGGCTACGTAGCCATGGCTTCTTCTGGCTACCTACCGTAGCCAAATAATTAGCTAGTAACACGCGGGCATATATTATGTCCTGGCGATCAGTTGGCCACTGAGTAATAAGGCGTAACTATTAGTTATGTACATTACAAAAAAAAAAACGAACTGAAAAATAACTTTAATTTTGGAAGTCGGTGTCTTTGCTTTTCAATTTTCGATTTTTGCCACCGACTTCCGAAATTAAAGTTATTTTTCAGTTTTGAGTGTTTTTTTTTGGAAGTCAGTTTTTTTTTTGTAAAAAGTTTTTATTTTTCCCTTTTTAGTTGTGGTACCTACCCCACACAAATTCTAATACCACTAGATGATGTAAATAACAGTGAAGGAGTAAATGAAAACATCGTCTAGATAAACTAAGTGGGAAAAATACGTAATATTGAAGCTAACTCAAAAACTACACAAGCAAAGTTAATTAAATTTATATGGGACCACCTCGGAAGCATGCCCTACCATAAAAAAAAAGAATCATCAAAATCGATTCATAATTGGCGGAGAAATCGAGTAACAAACATACAAAAAAAAAAAAAAAAAACATACAGACGAATTGAGAACCTCCTCCTTTTTGAAGAAGTCGGTTAAAAACACATCATGTGTCTTAGCAGTAAATGCAGCTCTTGGTATGTGTATTATGATAGTAAAGACCACAACTTAAAATAGGATCAGATTTAGGAGGTAGCTCGATTGAGTTAAGAAATAGATCAACCTGTATGTCAGAAGGTGCACGTTTGGCGCACCATGTGACTTAGCAGTAAATATAGCTTTTGCTATGCGTAATACGCTATCGTATTGCCCACAACTTGAAACGAGGCCGGAATCAGGCGGCAGAGAGTTCGATACAGTCATTTTCTTGGCAATTCACATTTGACATTTTCACATTTTCTCAATTAACTCCCGAAATACGAGAGATAGAAAGTTTTCAATAAAAATTTGTCATCACAAGTGTTGAAAGCATTTGATAAATAAATGTGATGGCATTATTCGTTTTTCAAAATTAGACTTTTTTCTCGGAAATGCCTAAGTTCAACCTCTCCCATATATTCGTTCCACTGTGCGTAGGGGCCGGTCGGCCGTGGCTACGGTATTTTTCATATTGGTAACCAAATGAGTTAACTGTCATACAATGCGATACAAATTGTTTGGATACGTGAACCGGTGACGTCGCCATGGCATCCCAGTGTGTTAGCGCTCTTATGGAACTCAATACGTAGGTACCTACAGTCGCGAGCACTAATACCATATACAAAAACACTTAGCACAATTCAAAAGTGATTTTCTCGTGGAATTTCCTATTTGATATTAGAATGGGATCCAAAATACTAAGTTCGTAAAAACATAAAATTGCAATTAATCACAGTAGGAGAAAATCACTTAAAAGAAGTTGCTCAATGTCATCTGCCTAGCCTATTTCCCAACTATGTCGGGGTCGGCTTCCAGTCTCACCGGATGCAGCTGAAGTATTACATGGAGCGCCTGACTATCAGACCTCCACAATCCAGTAACTGCAATACGATACCCCTTGGTAAGACTGGCTGTCAGACTTTCGGGATTCTGACAACCCGTAACGACTGTCAAAGATCCACAAATGACAGCCGGGACCGTCGGCTTAACGTGCTTTCCGAGGCACGGAGGAGTCTCGGTATGTAAAGATGGTCACCCATCCATGGACCAACCCCGGCAAGCGTAGCTTAACCTGATAGATTGACCCGAGTGGCTGTTATTACGTAGCCACGAGTTCATCAATATATACTTACATATTATTAGTGCTCGTGACTGTACTTACCTATGGTAAATAGTTTAACGGAATTGTTAGAAGTTAGGTCAAGTTAAGTATTCCGTGTCTCTTTGAATGAAAACCTTTTCATTGAAACACACGGAATACTCAACTATTCAAAAATTCAAAAAGTCAAAGTATTTATTAATGTGATTTTTGGTGATACAGTAGGTCTTATAATTAGTTTATGGTAACTCAGAAAACTACCCATTACACTATTTAACAATATAAGAATTTAAAATCGATATTAGGTACATACAAATTTAAAAAAAGTTAGTATAGGTACAATCAATTTTTATAATATGTAAACACTAGCTGCGCCCCGCGGTTTCACCCGCGTAAGTCTTGATCCCGTGGGAATATCGGGATAAAAAGTATCCTATGTGTTATTCCAGGTTATAAACTATCTGTTTGCCAAATTTCATCCAAATCCATTCAGCCGTTTTTGCGTGATTGAGTAACAAACATCCAAACACACAAACCCACAAACTTTCACATTTATAATATTAGTAGGATTTAGGATACAATTAATTATTATAATAAATATTCAGAACACAATAATATGTCAAGTTTTGAATTATCAAGCATAAATACATTACATAATTATCATTTAGTTTATAACATTTTGTCAAGAAGGAATTCGTCAATGGTGTAGGGTATTAATGGTAAAATAACCCTCCTTAAGTACCTAAAAAGGGAGGAAGGGGGAAGGGTTACCTTTAATGAAAGAGAATGTGTAATTAATACTTTTTTTAGGTTTGTAATAAAAATGAGTTGGTATTTTTTGTTTTTTGCGGTTGGAACCCTTTATTATAAAAGTTACATTAAACCACAAGAATATTAAAGTTCTACTAAAACCGAGCGGAGTGGGTACCTTTTTTTGTTTTGTAATTTAAGAAGCTTCGTTAAAAAATAACAAGTCTAAGTAATATTAGGGAGAAGAATAGCTTAGCCTAAGTAACTACAAAAATATTAGAAACGCCTGGAAAACAGTACTTAAAAAACTTTTTAACCTAGATTAAAATGAGCGAACTCGGGCATTACCTAGTATTGAAAAAGGTTGCGGTTACTATTCGTATATCATTCTTTTTTATAGATTTCGAAATAACGAAAACAAAACAGAATCGAAAAACATTGTCCAATCCAGAAAATAGGGCAAAGTCACGTAAATATGTCAAACCTTTGACAAATTGTCCAAGCGATTCCCTTTTACGGCAAACTCGAACCAAAAAATGACAATGACAAGTCCCCCTTTCGATTCCCCAAAGGGAAAAGAATGACATTTAACTGACATGTTAAAAGCGGTTTGACATTATGACTTATGGACATTTGTGTGACCACACAATATTATCCGAATATTTATTTTATGAAAGCCATTCGTGACCCTCAAGTTTTCAGCTGCATAATCACTTTTTTTTTTTTTTCATTTCGTAAAATGGGGACCATAATCCAACCCTTACCACCAACCCACCAATACCAACCCAAACCCCCTGGTTTGGATTACCCAATTTTTTTTTTGGTCGTTGTAAATCGTCCAATGACTTCTCCGTTCTGGGCGAAGCGGAAGGACTAAAACCCACCCGTGTGCCTTTAGTTGCCTGTTGCCAAGGTCCCGGTAGGTATCCCTTTCGGACTTTCCCGCAACCCTGCAGGGGTTTGGGTTACCAATACCAAATACCAATTTCAAAACCAATACCAATTACCAATTTTCCAATTTCTTTTGAAATGTATTTTCTTTTCACTTAAATTAAAAAAAACACTGCCAAATGAACGGATCCAAGCCGAAGGAATGTCTAATGCACAATTACGACACTGAAAACTGTCATATCAATACTGACAAAAACGTTATGAACATGAAAGATGTCATAACTACATTATGAACATAGTATATGTATTATTAAGTATACCATTTGGAATACGATACGAGAAATAATGAATGGCACAATCGCGAGACTAACGGAAGACATTTATTTCCTTTTGTAGTACGAGGAACTGAGCTGAACGCGTATAGAATAGCTGCGAGACGGAGTATTAATCGCTTTGCACAGTTTCGCTCGAATGCATTGTATTTCTGTTACATTCTCCGCTAGGAATGCTGTTTCTGAAGTGTAACTAGAATTCGTAGATCTTTGGCAGTCGTTACGGATAGTCGGAAGACTAAAAGTATTACAACCAGTCTTACTAAGGTGTATCGTGTTACCCAGTAACTGGGTTGTGGAGATCAGATAGGCAGTCGCTCCATGTAAATAGCTGCGTCCGGTTAGACTGGAAGCCGACCCCAACATTGTTGAGAAAAGGGTAGGCAGATGATCCACTGATTTTAATTATCTTGAGTAAATATTGGTTCGCAATATAATTTCTCCAAAACGTTATAAATGCATTAAAGTCGAAATGAAGTTAACCGTCGCAAATCTATTAGAATTTGATCTGCACGAAAATCAAAGTATGGAATGGTGTTTTGGTATGATGAGTTTGTAGTTTATTTTAGAGGACTAATGCCCGTTTTAACTTAAAAAAGGTGATACCTAAATGATTGCCAACATAAAAGACTGTGCAAGTGCATTGTTGGATTTTCAACTCTCGGCTCAGCACCGAAGGTTGAAACTCTAACAGTGTTATATTTAGACGATCAATTTGGTGTTTCCTAGTGTTAGTGAAAAGGGGCTCCAATGCCTTGCCGTTTACACATTATGTTGGGGTAGTCCTTTAAGACCCATTTAGATTACAGTGTCTATGATACCTGCACAACTTACCTGAAATAATCTATTCCTTTGCCAACATCAAACAGGTCTTATTCATAGTCAAGTAAGTCTTAGTTGACGTATGTTTCTCTTTGTGCTGAACTAAGAATACCTATTATTCACGCCTTATGACGTCAAATATCTCTGAGCCACGGTTTAAGGTGCAAGTCGCTCCGTATTGCATACATTAGGTGCAAGACAGACGCAAGACATCTGCAGTAAGCTTCGCTTATGTTCACGTCTTATCTGTTATTGTGCAGTTAGTTATATAGTGGGTACATCTACTAGCTAGTTGGATATGGACTTGACTTTTTAATGTGCCGATAATCGTAACTTACTAGCTAACTAGTTGCGCACCGCGGTTCAACCTGCATAAGTCTCGATCCCGTGGGAATATCGGGATAAAAATTGTTTGTGTCATAAGATTCATTTTTCAGTAGTCTCAGAAAATGCTCTGCTCTGTTCTGCTCCTGGTGTGCGCTGACCCTCTGGCGCAGCTCACACAAACGGGACGCGATGACAGGTGGCGATCTGTCGTCAGGACACAGTGTAACCGTCAGTCACGTCAGGCACGTCAGTCCCGGCCACGTTCTGTCATGTCTGTGTACACTGGGCATGACACGTGTAATTCGCGCGAGATATTATGATGCAAGGAATTATAAATAGGAAGCGACCGTGTTTCGATTATGTACCTTTTAGGTACCTAAATTGTTTCTTACACGAGATTATTTTGAGCATTTGTTCTTAAGGAAACAAGTTATACTGTAGCTAAATAATAACCAAAGTTATGGTTAACCTATATTACAGAACCTCACTCAAGACTCGAGCATTACTTAAAACTAGTTTCAACCAATCAAAAGGCTTTAAACGACTTTTAAGTAATGTTTGAGATTTTATTGAGGATCTGTAATACGGGCCTTAGAGCGTTTTCCACTACTCTTTTCTGATACCCGATCACTACCAGTCCGATACCATTCGTTTAGAAATCCGGTAGGTAAAGCATTACTTAAAGGTAGTGTCATACTGTCAAGGTAGTGTCATACTGTCGAGGTAGTGTCACACTGTCAAGGTAGTGTCATACTGTCGAGGTAGTGTCACACTGTCAAGATAGTGTCATACTATCAAGGTAGTGTCATACTGTCAAGGTAGTGTCATACTGCCAAGGTAGTGTCATACTGTCAAGGTAGTGTCATACTGTCAAGGTAGTGTCATACTGTCGAGGTAGTGTCATACTGTCAAGATAGTGTCATACTGTCAAGGTAGTGTCATACTGTCAAGGTAGTGTCATACTGTCAAGGTAGTGTCATACTGCCAAGGTAGTGTCGTACTGCCAAGGTAGTGTCATACTGCCAAGGTAGTGTCATACTGCCAAGGTAGTGTCATACTGTCAAGGTAGTGTCATACTGTCAAGGTAGTGTCATACTGTCAAGGTACTGTCATACTGTCGAGGTAGTGTCATACTGTCAAGGTACTGTCATACTGTCGAGGTAGTGTCATACTGTCAATTGTACTGGATAAAGTCTTAATTGTACTATAGATATAGTTATACTGTCAATTGTAGCTACTAATATGGACTATGTTGTCTGAAATAAAAGACATTTTATATTTATTTTTATTACTCCAACCCTAGACTGTCACCGGTGGGGCTCTGTCTCGCATAGAGTCGCAGCATTATGCTGAGCGATGGCCATTTTGCGTGGATGTGACGTAATTATATTTTCCCGTAACTTGTTCTTTTTTACCCGACTGCCCCAGAAGGAGGGTAATGTTTTTCGAGAGTATGTATGTATGTTTGTATGTATGTTTGTATGTGTTTGTATGTATGTTTGTATGTATGTTTGTACGTATGTTTGTATGTATGTTTGTACGTATGTTTGTACGTATGTTTGTATGTATGTTTGTATGTATGTTTGTATGTATGTTTGTATGTATGTCTGCGTGGGCATTCACTAAAGTTATCGGAAAAGTCGTCAAAGAAAAAGCCTTTGAAGCAATTCTTGTCTAACCGAGTTGTAACAGCATGGAATAGGCTCCCGGAAAATGTTGTGATGGCTCCCTCACTGAACTGCTTCAAGAATCGACTGGACAGACTAAATATCTCCAAGCTATTTGATACACACGCATCAGCTAATTAGCTGCTAGTGTGTCTAACCAAATAATAATAATGTTTATATGTATGTATGTTTGTATGTATGTATGTCTATTTCTTTGGCACGCTCTGTAGCCTAAACGGCTTGATGGATTTTAACATACCTATCAATTTAACATATATTTTACATACATTTTAACAACATTAGGTACGTCTTAATTGTGAGAGTAACATAAGCTATATTTATATATATATTTCATCTGCAAATACAAAAAAAACTGAGGCTTTAAAAAAAAATTTGCAACAATATTGGTGTGGGAATGATTATTACTAGTGGCAACACGAGACATGAGGGATGTTAGAAGATGGGAATGACACTGTGCGAGTGAGAGAGAAGAATGAAAAAAGAAGATGGACGGAGGTTGAAAACGACGAACGTGTGTGCGCGAATAAATAAGACGATTTAAAATATAAGAAGTTAAATAAGATTATTTGCTTTTAATTTACTCCAATCCCTACATTTGGGGGCTCGTCCGGAATGGAAAAGTAAATAAAAAGTAAAAAACAGCCGGCAGATGTGATTTTTTTTCCGTTGAAAAAACAAACGACGAACGAGATTTTGGTTTTTTAAATAATTTGCCTTTTGTGTTCTTTCTTTGTGTCATAATTTCCGCAACTAAACGTATTTTCTTTCTTTCTTTCTGTACGCCCTATTACTACTAACTGATTGCCTTAAATTTATACACTTCGTGTCAAAATTCGCCTTAAGCTGTTCAATCTGTTCATGGCAGTTGAAATACATGTGTATTTAGGTACAATACATAGCAGGCAGGTATATCGTTTACCACACGTAACGGTGTTTTCATCTCCCGTATACAACAGGCCATGTTCCATATTCAAGGTACAGGGCGTTCCATTAAAACCCATGTTCCTCCATTCACATTAAATTATAAATGTGCCCGTGTTACACAAAAGTATCGTTTTAAAATGACAAATGGAGCACTTTTGCTGTCTCCAAATGTTCATCAGGGCTATGTAAAATAAATTACAGTGATTTTGTGGTAGTGACATTTTTTTTTAAGTAGGAAAATATTTAAAAAAACCTTTTTTTATTGTTTTAAGGTGGATGCGCTTAGGTAGGCTAAAATAGTATGTTGATCTTAATATGATTTGCGGCCGTAACAAATATGGATTTATACAGAATTAGAATCATTAGAATCAGTAATACATACAACCTGATACTGACCTGCAAATTGCAAAAAACGTAAGGAAATTTTAATTTCGCGGGCTAACGGAAAAGCGTAGAACTGTTTTGTATATTTTTTATGTTGATTGTATTGTTTTTCATCAAAAGGACAGCAGTTTTTGTGTTCAAACAACAGGTCAATATTTCGTTCTTACTCCGGTAAAAATCAGGTAAAAACTTCAAAATATTTTATTTCAAATAAGCCCACATACATGGGCACTTATGAAACGTCGGAAGGTGAACGATTCCAATTATTGATCGTGTCGTAAGGAGAAGAGCACGCAAGAAAACTCTTTAAAAATAATTGGCTTTTACAATGATTGTTTTTAAATTACAGTGTTCATAATTATGGGAAGACTGAAGAATTGATTTACAAATTTTATCCCATCCCCTTTGCATGGTGTTTGATGACGTCAAAATATAAATTGCACATTGCTGTCGCATCGCTACAAACACTTTATACCCAACTGAAACTCATATAACTACGTGATAATTTCAGAGTTCATGTATTATTCATATGATTTCCTTCATAACAAGTAATGGAAAATACCATGGAAATATGCGAATAACTTTCTGTCTCGTCACGCCTGTCATAGATAGATCTTATTATAGAATCGCAATAGCGAGATATCGCAATAGCTCAAATAATGGACTGACAAGGGAGAGGTAAGCCATATTAATAAATACACTAGCAGTATGATTAACATAGCTCAATGAGTTAAGAGAAAAAAAAATTGTGTCATACAAAGACTCCATTTTGGCTTCTTAAGTTTTTCTGCATAACTCAAAAAACGAACTCCTATTTCTGTTTAAACGATCTAAAGAAAATCTAACCTATCTGAGGGAGGCGCAAAAATGTATGATTGAAAATAAATTATTGTCAATAAGACATTTTCAACTAGAATAGCTACAAATCAACCAGAATTTTTTAGAAAAATTTTTTTTTGTGAGCAGATTCGTGCCTTATTAAAAAATAGTGTTAAAGAAAATAATTAACTGTCAAAAACACAGTTTGTACAGCTAAAATGAAGTCTGTAATTAAAGGAGAATGGGCGTTACTGTATGAGTTGCGTCCCAACCCTTGTAACAAGTTGCGACTAGTATAAACACCTTCATTTAGTCCTTTTTATGATTAATAATCCAAGTTCTTATTACAATTGCGTGCAGGTCAAAAGTTATGGGAAGGTTATGTTAGGTTATTAGGCTTCAAGTAAAAAAAGGTTTTTTTTATTAAATAATGCTTTAATCATTTTTATGGTATTATTTAATGCATATTATGGCAGCTAAGTCTGTCGCGAACATGGTGTTTTTGAACATTCCAAAATATTCAAAACATTCACAAGTAATTCATATTCTAACAGCCCGTGCGAAGCAGCGGCGGGTCGCTAGTTAATAATAAAAAAGTCTAACCTAACATAACCTAACGTAGCCTAACCTAACCTACTTTTTATATTTTTGAATGTTCCAAAACAATTTCCCTGCACGAGATACAGAGTTATGCCCATACAAAAAAAAAGACACTCATTGAGATCTTTCATAAGATATAGGTAGAAACGTGTTACAACACTTGGGGCGAACCCGCCCATTCTTCTTTGAATTTGACAGATAGGCCCAAATAACTTCAATCATCCAATCCGATGCGAACTGTCATTTTCAAATTTATATCTGTAATTCGAAATACGAACGCTAATCGAATAAACCTACAGATTATGAAAATAACTGCAGTAGAATCGATTCAGTAATTCTAATCGATTTTATAATTGAAACCGATTGCGAATCTGGAATGGAATGATTATGGCATCAGTAATCGGAATTGGTTTCATTCCAAGTCTTCGTTTCTGAAATTAATGTCAGTTGGCTCAGATTCGTGGGCGCCATGATTGAACCAATTTACATGAAACTTGATTAACTTTAAGGACTAATTACTGATGAAAGTAGGTTTCCAATTTATATCGGTAGATGATATTTTAATAATAACTTGCGACTATTATTAAGCTAGACATAAGCTTCGTACGGTTTTTATGACTTGTGCAGAAAAAGCATTGGTGTGTCCCAGTTTCAAGCTTTTGGATACTAAACGAGTTAAAAACTTTAACTTAATTGCATATGGTTCAGTTTCCATTGCAACTAACATTATTTTATGACGTTTATCGATAGTTTTTCCATTCGAAAATCAACTTAGAACACTTGAATTTAAAATTGATATTTGTATATGATGCATTTATTTGTATACATCTCGTATTGTTGTTGATATTTTAATGCAGGCGTTTTTGAACTTTTGATAACGCATTGGTAAATATTTAGTGTTGCAGGTGCATAGGCTGCACTAATAACTATTCGTTAATAAATTGTTAGTATAAAGAGAAAGACAAAAATCAGCTGGTCGGTGTTTCTAAAAATCCCGCCAAATTCCTTGTCAACCGGCTGATGCACGTCAACACACAATAATGGAGCGACGTTTACAAACACTGATGTCACCGGCTGTGATTTTTCCTTTGCAACACTCAGCTAAGCCAAATTGTCAGGTCACCCAAGCTTAGCAAGGACGCAAGGCAGAAATTACGAGACGATGAATTTGTCAAAATGTGCCATACCTTAAACGACACTCCCGGCGAGCATCCATTCAAGCATTTGTTTACACGACGAGCATTCAGTCGCAAAAGAAACAGGTTAGTAGGTCAATTGAAAAAGAAAATTCTCTAAAAGCTGACCGCGAACGTTCGCGAACTAATGTTCGTTGCATAACAAAAGTTCGCGCAACGAGTGTTTGCAAAACAAATTCGTGAAGCGAATGATCGCAGCGAGTGCGATCTTTAACACATCGTTTAAAAATAGAACAGATATTTAAATAAAACAAATTATTAAAAAAACCCAGAATTTTGGTAGTACAAGCGGGGAACAAACAAAAGTTACACCATATTTCAGGTTATTGGTTTGTTCCCCGCGTGTAATATCAACATTCTACAGATTATAATGCTTTTCTCTTTTAAGTTACGCGTTTTTGCAGGCCGGTATTTTGTTTTATTTCAAGCTTTTTAGTTAATTTAGGTATTTAGGTTAGTTTTTGGTAATTTATGTATTTGAAAGTAACTCATTACTAGCTTTTATTTGATACCAATATTGTTGTAATTTATTTTAAAAAAACCTTCCCCTCCTTTTTATTTGCAGATGAAATATATAAAAAAATATAACCTATGTCACTCCCACAATTAAGACGAACCTAACGACACCTCGTATGTTAAAATCCATCAAGCCGTTTAGACTACAGAGCGTGCCAAAAAAATAGACATATACATTCAAACATACGTACATACACTCGAAAAACATTACCGTCCTTCTGGGGCAGTCGGGTAATAAAAGACGTTCATTCCACAGCTTCAGCTTCAGTCCATCTTCATCACATCATCTTTGGGCAAAATTGAACGACATTCAACCTCACTGAACTTCAATCAATCGTTCACTACTCCGCTTCTTCACCATTGTTAGCGTTCTAATATCTATTTTAAACTCTTCATAATATGTTCTATTCACAGTTGCGTTCTATTCATAACTTTGCCATTTTCTCTGCTCGCACTAAGCCGCAATTCTAAGAAACTTTGAAGCGTCAAAGGTGTGCGTAGAGGTGACAAGAAGGTTTTATGAACAGGTTTTACTTAACATTTATGATTTGAGAAAATGTAAGTTGTAGTTCTAGGTTAGTATGAGGAGCTCGTGGCTAAGTAATAACAGCCGCACGGGTCGATCCATCAGGTTAAGCCACGCTTGCCGGGGTTGGTCCGTGGATGGGTGACCATCTTTACATACCGATACTCCTCCGTGCCTCGGAAAGCACGTTAAGCCGTTAGTCCCGGCTGTCATTTGTGGATATTTGATAGTCGTTACGGGTCGTCAGAAGCCCGAAAGTCGGACAACCAGTCTTACCAAGAGGTATCGTATTACCCAGTTACTGGGTTGTGGAGGTCAGATAGGCAGTCGCTCCATGTAAAATACTGGTATTCAGCTTCATTTGGTTAGACTGGAAGCCGCCCCCAACATAGTTGGGAAAAGGCTAGGTAGATGATGAGTTCTAGGTTAGTATGAGATGGTATGCATTGATTTTTTGGTAAAGAGGCTTTTTGGGAAGTTTGACAACGACTTCGCTGGGTAGTGAGGAGTTATGTTATCAATGGTGTAGCAGAAAACCATCAACCATCATTATGCTATTTGCATCCATCAATTTGATTAGCAAAGCCCCAACTTTTGAGACATAATGTGCGATTCCACCAAAATTATGTTCTGCACGTTTGTTCAGAAACATTTTGTGCAGAATTCCAACAGTGTACCTACGTACACTGAACTGCAGATCAGTCTCTGTTTCCACCGGAAAAGCCCTGCGTTACTTTTGTAACAGCACTTATTTGGTAATGTTAACTTGAGTGAGTCCAACGTAATAAACATTTGGGCACATTGTGCACACTGTGCAGTACGGTGTCGCACAGTTGCAGTTTTAGTATTACATAAACTAATTTTTATGATCAAAACTCAAACACAAAAACTCAAACTTAAAGCATATAACAAACAAACCATTTACAGGCACTTTTAAAACACAAAATAAAAAACTAAATATTGGATAATAAACATCATTCATGTTGAAATTACACATGTCAAAGACTTGGTTTCACATTAACATTTTGACTACTGTGAATTGGGCAAACAAGCAACTGAAAACTGTATTTCTATTACTTCAATTCATTCACGATCCTCAGCCGAATTCCCAACACAATTTACATAAGAAGATTAATCTTAAATTTAATTCTGTTACAGGATTTGAATTCATTATAATAACGTAGAAAGTAAAAACTCAGCAAATATGTCAGCGTTGTGTTCCAATGTATAAAGTGAAATGCTAATTAGATCGAGACGTAAAACAGATCGGAGTTTGTGAAGTTTTAACAAGAAAAGTCGGAATTGTTCGCTTATTCACGTTTTAGATCGGAACCTTATTTGGTAACGGAACGCGGATAAAGAGAGGCTGAAATCGTAATGGCGGATCGATTCGCCCAATTTATTTGTTTCGCCCAAAGTCTAACAAAGGGTATCAAATGTGCGTTCGCGAGTACCTATTTATAAATTAATAACATTCATAGATCTTTGACAGTCCTTACGGGTAGTCAGAAGCCCGAAAGTCTGACAACCAGTCTTACCAGTCTTAGTCTTTAGTCGTATTACCCAGTAACTGGGTTGTAGCCGTCGGATAAGCAGTCGGTTCATGTAAAATACCGGTAATCATCTGCAACCGGTTAGACTGGAAGCTGACCCCAACATAGCTGGGAAAAATGGCTAGGCAGATGATGATGATGAGCATATGAGGTTTTTCCCATGCATCGTTTAGAGAATTGATTCCGGAAGATTTTTTGTGTAAGTACCTAAGACGAACATTCTTACAATCATCTGCCTAGCCTTTTCCCAACAATGTTGGGGTCAGCTTCCAGTCTAATCAGGAGCAGCTGAATACCAGTATTTTAAATGGAGCGACTGCCTGTCTGACCTCCACAACCCAATACCTGGGTAACACGATAACCGTTGGTACGACTGGTTGTCAGACTTTCAGGCTTCTGACGACCCGTAAAAACTGTAAAAGATCTACAAATGATAGCCGGGACCAACGGCTTAACGTACTTTCCGAGGCACGGAGGAGTCTCGGTATGTAAACATGGTCACCCATCTACGGACTAACCCCGGCAAGCGTAGCTTAACCTCATGGATCGACCCGTGCGGCTGTTATTCCTTAGCCACGAGCTAAATAAGACCGATAACAACAACAAATCTTGTTAGTAAAGTAGGTACTTATACCTACAATTCGTTATCATTTCGATCATGTTGAGCAAATCTAGTTAGCCTAACGAGTTAGTACGATGCGCGAAGGTGATTAGTGAACGCTTACCTACTAACCTTAATAGCGGTGTTACATCGCGTAGTAAAGCGATCCGGCAAGGTCCAGAGGGCAATGGTTGTTTGTTAGTCTGAAGATGGTAACGCAATTTATTACAAGACTGTATTTTATTTATACCTAGCTGCGCCCCGCGGTTTCACCCGCGTAAGTCTCGATTTCGTGGGGATATCGGGATAAAAATTATCCTATGTCCTATTCCAGGCCATGGTCTACCCATGTGCCAAATTTTATCCAAATCCGTTCAGCCATTTTAACGTGACAGCGTAACAAACAAACAAACAAACTCATATATAGTTAGGAGGGATATGAGGAGGCTTTAAGTTTCTTTAAAAAACTTAATAGCGAGGTGTAACATCGCGTAGTAAAGCGATCCGGCAAGGTCCAGAGGGCAATGGTTGTTTGTTAGTCTGAAGATGGTAATGCAATTTATTACAAGACTGTATTTTATTTATACCTAGCTGCGCCCCGCGGTTTCACCCGCGTAAGTGTCGATCTCGTGGGGATATCGGGATACAAAGTATCCTATGTCCTATTCCAGATCATGGTGTACCACTGTGCCAAATTTCATTCAAATCCATTCAGCCATTTTAACGTGAAAGCGTAACAAACAAACAAACAAACTCATATATAGTTAGGAAGGATATGAGGAGGCTTTAAGTTTCTTTAAAAAACTTAATAGCTAGGTGTAACATCGCGTAGTAAAGCGATCCGGTAAGGTCCACAGGGCAATGTGGGTTTTAGTCTCAAGATGGTAATGCAATTTAATAAATGATTGTATTTACTTAAATATACTAGAGACTCGCTCCTGTTTCGCAAGGTTTTTACGAGATGACAAAACATTACGATTTCTTATTTATATGTAACTTGAATATGAACGTAAACCTTCCAGAATAAATTCTCTAAACGATTGTGAAAACCTCATGAAAATCTGTTATACAATGCGGACATACATATAAACACGAAAAGCGACTTATAATTTATAATAGGTAATCCTAACTAATATTATAAATGCGAAAATGAGTTTGTTTTCTTGTTTGTTACGCTTTCACGCTAAAACGGCTGAACGAATTTGGATGAAATTTGGCACAGGGGTAGACCGTGACCTGGAATAGGACATAGAATACTTTTTATCCCAATATTCCCACGGGATCGAGACTTTCGCGGGTGAAACCGCGGGGCGCAGCTAGTATAATATACATTGATATGGAGAGTCTTTAGGTTTCTTCATCATGCAAGATCGACAGGGCAATGTGGGGTTTAGTCTCAAGATGGCAGTGCAATGTATTTCATGACTATATTTTGTTTAGATTAAAAAATGTCCAACTAAATCGTATATATTATTATTACTAGCTTTTGCCCGCGGCTTCGCCCGCGTGGATGTCGGAAATTATCCCACGGGAATGTGCTACCGGGATAAAAGTATCCTATGTCCCATAACCCACGTGGTCTGTCTAGGCGACCTAGGCGTTACGGCGTAAAAGTAACAGACATGAGACAGCCAGTAACTTTATATATTAGTGGTAGTCCATTTATCTATATTGTGGTGATAGTGTGGATAGTATGGACAGCAGTATGAAACTGTCGGAAAGATTAATGAAAAAACTATGGCATATTGTATGGAAGATGGAAACTAAGGCGAAAGCTTTGGGGGAGCCTGCGATATTCAAATTTTCTTATGTTTTTTGCTTTTTACAGGTCAGCATCAAGTTTTATGTTGATCTAAATAACGAGTCGCAGTTGTTTCAAATATTTATTTATCTAATCTAACTAATATTGCAGGAGTTGTATTCCTGTATCTAATGGTTATTATTCTGTAAAGCTACTATTTGCTACGATCGCGAATCATATTTTAATCATATTGACATTCGAAACTTACCCATTAAACGATTTAAAAGCTGTATTAAAACCAAACTTTGTAAAAAAGGGTACTATACAATTTCAGATTATTTAGAAGACAAAAAGCATGGGATTGAGCTGCTCGCTCTGCTAACATTTTGTTATTTTGGCATTGTGACATTTTGAATAAGTGAAAATCATCAAAATATACCTACCAGTTTTATATACAAATTCACATTATTGAATATTACATGTAGGATATTGACAAAATTACATGATTGCTTTGTAAAGTATTGTATTATTGTGAATGTGAGGACTATGTGGATGTTTATTTTGTTTTTATTCTTATATTTTTTCGTTCTCAGTTAGTTTTAACAATGGTCTGGCAATTTGAGAACTTTATGCGGCCTACACAAATGTCCTTTCTTTGGTATTGTTCGTCGAGTCGTTGAGCTCCTTAAGTTCTGAGCTGAGCTCCACTATTACTGACAAATGCTTGCAGTGACAGGACAGGTTCACATCTGTGTGGTTCATTCCTCAAAAGACCATTTCAGACTCTAATCTACATGGCCCTCATAGGGCCTGACCAATATGCCAATATCTGACCTAGGTATGTCCGGACTTTAAAAGAGACTGAGTTTGTTTCGGCCTTTCTTCTCAGAGTAGTCAGATAGGAAACGCCGACCTCATCTAGCTTAATTTTTTTTTTTTTTGATATTATTACGACGTGTAAAAGTGATTCCAATAACCTATTTACAGAATAAACAATTTCATTTTAACATACAACCTGCCTGACACTGACTTGCAAATTGCAAAAAACTTAAGATTTGAATTTCGCGGGCTACCGGCGCATCCCCCTTAAGAAAATCGCATCATTTGCACAACGCCATCTATCGAGTAAGTACTCACTGGTAAACTCAAACTCTTCGTTCCAAGCCAAGAGCCAAGTAGTAATAACTTTTGATTGAGTGGACAAATTCTCAAGATACGGACTATGACTATATTCTCAATCCCTTAACGCTCATGAAGAGAGTCCCGCAAAAATGTCAATAATAAGTACTTACATGTGAATTTTAAAATCAAGAGGGTAAAGAAGGGTTTTTACCCTCATGAGGGATGATTTTAGAAAAACGTAACTCTTTGTTAGTTACAAAAAGAATAAATTTTCACAGCCCTAACTTAAAAAAAAACCGGCCAAGTGCGTGTCCAACCATGCACAATGAAGGGTTCCGTAGTTGGGATGAATTATTTTATCAAACAAACTTTCGCAAAGTTTTATTGTTATTACGTCTATGGGCGTTTACTGTCCCTCAAAGTGTTAAAAAACTTGTTCTCGCATACATAATGTTTGGGTTTTTGCAACTGCACATGTAAGTTGGTCGATTTAAAGTTTTTGAGCTAAGTCGCGGACAGACAGACAGACAGACGGACATGGCGAAACTATAAAGCTTCCTTGTTGATTACGGAACTCTAAAAATGATAGGTTTCCCATAAAAACTTTCATCCCCTATATCCCCCCCCTATAGCCTATGTTCTTCGCCGGGATGCCATCTATCTCTTTACCAAATTTTATCGAGATCCGTTCAGTGGATCAGGCGTGAAAAGGTAACATACAGAATTACAGACGGACAGACAGACAGAGTTACTATCGAATTTATACTTTTAAGCATCAATTAGTATGGATTATGTGTTCAATTCAAAATGAGCCAAATGTTCGATAATTATGAATTCGGCGAAAGTCATTCTTCTACGGAGACTCTTAACACCGCGATTCAGAAAATGACGTTAAATGAACAACGCCATCTATCGAGCACGAAGTGATACTGTCAAAATATATGGGAAAACGTTTGAACACTCTGTAAGCTATGTAGAAAAGACGTAGGGTTCCATGACTGACTGACTTGACTTGACTTGACTTGACCTGACTTGACCTGACTTGACCTGACTTGACCTGACTTGACCTGACTTGACCTGAACTTGATCTAACTTGATTTGGATTGAGTTGAGTTAACCTTGAGCAGGTATATTTTATCGCAGCAGGTACATTGGTAGTTGAAAGAAAAGTAGATTACGTACCTTGCTAAAGTGAGTAATTAATGCACTCGTGTTTATTTAGTAAGCGCATTCGTGCCTTAATTACTCACTTTTTGCTCGATGTAACAATCTACAATTTTTAAGAAATTAAAATTTATCACCATTTTTTCATGATTAATATTTGTATCATGATTTAAAAGATAGATAGCGCCACCTATGGCACTACTACCAAACAATGGATCTGGAAAACTTGAATTAACCAAACTTTAGATTGGGTAAATTCACAATGTATCGCGTTATGTTTCCGCGCGAAGTATGTGAACATATGATGATTATGATCGTGTGTTACACACGTTCTCACAAACCTACCTGATTTTACGCTAGTGTCACTTTACGACAATAGATGTCGTTACGTGTATCTACATTTCGTACCTAATGAAAATTTCTTCTTGAATACTTTAAACTCTTATATCTTTTGATATTTTGTAGCAATTGCGATGAAACAAAGACTAAATGAAACATCGAGTTACACACAATATTTGAGTGTATAAGTTAACCATATTGATTTCGTACTTTTTACGTGATACTGGAACAATCAAACAAACGAACAGACAAACAGACAAACAGACAAAAATTCCAAAAATGGTAGAAATGGCATCTGTTGGTTATTCTTGGACACTCCACCTACGTTTTTTTTTTTTTTTTTCGTTGTACAGAAACGCCTCGTCTACAGATTTATTATATGTATAGATATTGGTCGTTCCATAATTGGCCAACTTACAATACTGTGCACAGCCTGCTGTGACATGCCTCGAGTCACACATTTTATATGACTATAACTGTGATAAAATGTGTGACTCAAGCCATGACAAACACTGGTGAAAATGACATAGGTATATTTTCATGACGGCGCCGGCGAATTTAATAGACGGAACCGCTTTGCTAGGAAACAAAGATTTATAGAATTACTTAGCTACATTTCCAACAAGAACCATGACACTTTTAAACACAAATGTCATTTAATAATATCGCACGCTGAGAACGAAAGTGACCTATATCAAAATTTTAGTAAAATGAGTTAAATATACAAAATGACTCAAAAAAGTACACTTTATCACACTTATATTAAAAAACAGACCATTAATGGTCAGAAGGGATAGAGGGCTTTTCGGTCTGTTTTTGAGCACTTCACACTCCCCGCACCAGAGTGAAAGGGACGCAATCAGTACTGCACCGCGAGTGGATGTAGCTGAACGTGTCATATTAAGTACCGTAGTGACCGATTACACTTTTCGTCAGTTTAGTGCCGATTTGTGGGCGTAAGTTTTGCTACAATTTATAATAATAAAGTGACCAATTATGGTAAAGGTCACTTTCTTATTTCTAATATTAACAACCTAGGTGACATAAATCAAATTCGGATCTTTCTTATTTCTTATATTAACAACCTAGGTGACATAAATCAAATTCGGTCACTTATTTATTAAGGCATGAGTTAAACTCATGAACTCATTTCTAATAATAAAGTGGCCTATTTTTTCAAAAAGTTATTTAATACAGAAAAAAAGAAAATATATATATACGTATATTTAAAGTGAGAAAGTTGTCGTAACTTTTGTTTTGATATTAAAAAGCTATTCTAGAAAGAATAGAAAATGTTCAATCAGTCGAACACATTTTATTCAATTCCCAAAAATCGTAAATTTTGACTTGAGTCACTTTCGTTCTCAGCGTGCGATATGTACATCAAAGGAATATTAAATCATATCTATCAATATAATGCGACGTACAAACAGTGTTTTTCTCGGAACTTAACCTGTACTTGACCCCGTATTCTACGCTACTTGTTTTTATTCTACCTACCGTCAATATTATGACGTGGGAAGTGATATTGAACTTACTATCGGTGAGGTGCTACTCAAATCAATCTGCCTAGCCTTTTCCCAACTATGTTGGGGTCGGCTTCCAGTCTAACCGGATGCAGCAGTATTTTACATGAAGCGACTGCCTATCTGACCTCTACAACCCAGTAACTGGGTAATACGATACCCCTTGGTTAGACTGGTTGTCAGACTTTCGGGCTTCTGACGACTCGTAACAACTGTCAAAGATCCACAAATGACAGCCGGGACCAACGCCTTAACGTGCTTTCCGAGGCACGGAGGAGTCTCGATATGTGAAAATGGTCACCCATCCACGGACCAACCCCGGCAAGCGTAGCTTAACCTGATGGATCGACCCGAGCGGCTGTTATTACTTAGCCACGAGCTTCTCTGGTGAGGTGCTACTGAGGAGTTTAAATAAAAATTGCGAAGTTCATTACCGCGATGTACGTTACTGCGAAAGTACGTGATAACGATGTACGTTGTCGCGAAAGTTCTTTACTGTGATGTACGTCACTGCGAATCTAACATTATATATGATGTTAAAAAATAAACTTTACAAACTTTAAGAGGTGACCAAATCTTAAAACACGAAAAAAAAAACAGCTGTCCTATATGTTTTGAACAGTAGGTAGGTATTAAGAGGAAATAGGGTCGGTCTTTTCTCCATACAAAAGGTCATAATTCGAGGTTCGGCTCTCGTCTATTTCCTCCTCCAATATTGGACCAATTTGAAAGATATTTTATAAATTGAATAAGAAGGATATTTATTGTGCCCCTATGTTTTTCTTTTTTAATTAATAGTTTTCAAATTTGTACAATATGCCTCTGATGACGGCGGTCTAAACAGGCAATTTTGAGCATTTTCTGAGGGTGCTTCTACAGATAATGTATCATCAAAACGGAAAACATAGGGGCATAGAACAAGTTGATATTTATTTTACTGTAAAAAATTATTGCTCTATGGTCTATCTAAGGTCATAAACCAGAGAGAAAACCAACCACAGACCCTATTTCTTTTTAAGCTTTAGTATGAGACAGCTGACTTTTTATTACGATTTCAAAATTGGTCCCATAGTAAAATTTATTCAGTTCGATGGTCTAAGAGATTTTATTGCTACAAATGCTCTCGCTCTTGTACCTGCTCACAGTTACTAGAAAAGCGTTGGTACGAGTAATTTAGAGCTTTGTACGAGGCGAATTTGTTTGCATTATAATGATTATTTATTATGTATTTAAAACCTGCGCGGCGGCGTGCGTTTATGAACGTAAACGTAGCAAAAGTAGTATGTAAGGATCGTAGCAGGTGGCGTTCTGTAGCTACTGCCTACCCCCATGGGAGGATGGCGTGAGTTTATGTAAGTATGTATGTGACTGATTGATCGTGTAATAGGTGTCTAAACAGGGTTACAGGGAAAGTCGTACTGAATATTAAAGGATGTTATTATTCAGGTAATTTCTGATGAATTTTATTCTGAAATAAAATGTCGGAAACTTAACCGTTATGGAGATATTAAATTTTAAAGATTATTTTTAAAAATCCTTTATTTTTTGGCTTTTAGTTGTTTTCTTTGGGATTAGAGCTCCTAGAGGCAGTTTTTTTGATGTATCTAGTTAGAAGACATGTCCATTAATAAAAATGATCAACAGAAACTGAACATACTACTAACAGCTTGAAAAACTTGAGGTAAAAAGTAGTATGTTCAGTTTCTGTTGATCATTTTTATTAATGGACATGTCTTCTAACTAGATACATCAAAAAAACTGACTCTAGGAGCTCTAATCCCAAAGAAAACAACTAAAAGCCCAAAAATAAAGGATTTAAAAAAAAAAATCTTTAAAATTAAATGTCCATAACGGTTAAGTTTCCGACATTTTATTTCAGAATCAAATTAATCAGAAATTACCTGAATAATAACATCCCTTAATATTCAGTACGACTTTCCCTGTAACCCTGTATATCAGTCTTGTGATCGATATTTTTCGTAATGTTCCCGTGATCAAATCAAGTTAGTTTTTCGAACCAGTCAATTGAAATTTTGATGACAATACAATATAGTACATTACTGTCGCGGCCCGCAACATGGGAATTGATGTACGATCGTGAAAATCGTACGTCCATCAATGCCTGTTTGCGGCTAAGGCTTGTATAGTACTTTTCTCAAATAATGCGCGGAAATTCAAACTAAGTTAATTAATAATAAATTCCGCAATCAATGACGAACAACCATAATTTTTCACGCGCCAATATGTTCATTTGTTTCTCTATTTGCAAGCCAAATCGAAATTTGAATAAAATCTTTGATAAGTTATCTCCTTGGCTGCCATGTGCTGAAGAAAAACGTCCGTTCCATTTTTAAATACAGTGCACAGTACTGTACACAATACACGACAGTTCTCATAGTCGCTAAACACGCCAGATATCGATTTTCATAGTAAGATTGCCGGTTGCATCGTCACTTGTTTTTGATCAGTTCAGCAACTTCGATTTATTTCGAAGAAGGTTGTTAAAATAATGCTCGAATTTCCAAGCATGTTTGGGAAAACGAATTTTATGAAACTGATATTATGGAAATAAAACATAAACAAGAAAGCAAGAAATTGTGAAAATTGTAGATACAATAATATAATGTTCACTTGTTCAGTGCAAACATCCTCTCGCGAACCGATGCAATTTCTCATACCGTACCTTTTTTATTTATTGTTTACTACACTGTATACCTGTTGTGACCTTATGCTTGACCTTAGGTAATAAAACTCCGTGACCTTTTCAAGAATCTTCAAAGAAAGTGATAGGTTTTAGAGGTAGGGTGTGACCCAAGGTTGTATCTACTTTCACTAATTAACTCGCCTTTAAAACCTTTTTAATAATCAGCCTTCTATTTCACTAAACCTACTTAGGAGAACCTTTTTCATACTTTATCGAAGAAGAATTGTTTTTTGTAAAACCATAATAAGTGGCAAGTCACTTATGGAATATATATATAAACGGAAGTGTTACGATTTTTCTGATAAGAAGTATATTATGTAAGTTTCAGAGTTCTCAACTTTGATCAAAATATATAGGGATTATTCTTATTCTTACCAAATATATAATGTTTTCCATATTTCCGGCATCGAAAGAAATCAAAGTCAAAGGATAGGTATTGCCCGAAAAAACCCAGAACCGATAGAAAAAAAAATGGGGTAGAAATGCATTTTAAAGATAACCAATCCTTGATTTTAAATAGTTCTCTTGATTGGCTATGTATTTTTTATTTCTAATGATATAAATCGATAATTTATTTTGTAAGTATTTATGTTTTTCTTGCTTTCTTCATGTAAATAAAGTTGGGTAGCAGTATATAGGGTAGCAAGGGCTACAATTCATTCAATACATTATTCTGGAGCCCCCTGCGTTGAAACTGTTACAAAGGAAGGGGATTAAAAAAAAAAACTTTTATTAGGTAGGTATAATATTTATTTCATACCATCATAATTCGAGAGATTACTGTACGCTTTGTACACCATAATCTTGCAGATCGATCAATCAGAGCAGTTTTTACTTACATAAATCACTTCCTCCGTTACGCCAACAACAAATTAAAGTAATAAAAAAAATCCGGAGTCACACGTAATCTGTTCGATTTTTGCCCTAACACGTGTGACTCCGGATTTTTTATTTGTCTGTCTGTGGTGTCTTGTTAATACCTTTTTAGTCGTAGTTGGGTTTTAGTTTTTATTACATATTTTTTTTTTTTTCTTTTGGGGTTATAATATATATATTTTTGAAATGTGCTCATTAAGCCTTTTCATTTGATACCCAACATGGTACGATTAAACATTTTTTTTTTTACTTTATGTCCTCTAGAGGGCGCCATTTTTAATTTAATGTGACGTCACATAGCCTACCTATAACCAGCGGACGATCAACACGCTTCCAACGATACCTCATTTGTCAAATTGTGATGAGTCGTTTAGAAGATATGAGGGAACAGATGAACATACATACATACATACATACCGGTCAAAATCATAACCCTCCTTTTTTCTTCGCCGTAGTCGGGTAAATAGAGACAAATCAGTGATAATTGTCTAAATATTTCCTTCTAACTGACAGAAGGGGTAAAAGGGGCTCTTACCCCACACACCTACATTAGAGGCTTAATGAATTAATGTATGTATCGCTCATGCGTTAATTTCTTGAGGAGTAAACATGGCCTGGTCTGTAATTTCTGGTAATTTCAAAGGAAAACATTTATGTAGGATGCTGTTTTTACGAAGTATACACAAATAATATATGTATTTATTTTGATATAGAAAACAGGTTTAAATCTCTTTTTCCCCTACGAGTTTCATAGCAAAATAAAATTACTCTCCTAAATGGTTGCCCACAAACTGTTTTAAAAATATTTTTTAAATGAATTTGTGTATAGACGTGAAATTCCAGTTAAGAATTTTATTAGGTTGCTATTAAATAAACCTAATTTGCAGCATAATCAGTCTCAAACAATATTATTATCTTTATAAAATGAAACGTTAACATTATTATTTCAAACACAGTGGCAAAAAACGAAAATTCAAAACCAAAGACACCTACCGAAATTAAAGTTATTTTTTACTTTAGTGTTTTTTTTTGGAAGGCGGTTGTTTTTTCCCTTTTTACTTCTGTTGTGGGTATGACAACCTGCTATGTAAATAATATTCACAGGAACTTATTATAACATCATCCATAAAGGCTAAGTGGCAAAAATATTATTGAAGCTTACTCAAAAACTCAAGCGAAATTAATGTTTATATGGGACCTCCACGCAAGCTTCCTCTACCAAATGAAAAACGCTACGAACCTCCTCCATTTTGGAAGTCGGTTGAAAATAGAATTTATTAGTCACAATATTTTTGCTGACGCTGCCCGTAAAAGCGGCCGCGCGGTCCACGTATAAGCCACGAGTAACATATTGCATCACAAGTTTATTGTTTTAGTAGTATATTACAAACCTACATACAAGAGTTTATATTGATGACGTCATCATGAATGAATCATTTTAGTGAGCATACACGTTTGTAAAACGAAGTAATATTTTTTAGAAGTAGCTAGTCAACCTGATATGTTGATGAATTTGTAATGTGATAGTTATATCATGACTTTATGTCCCCGCGCGCCATATTAAATTTAATGTGACGTCACGTAGCCTATAACCAGCGAACGATTAAGACGCTTCCAATGATACCTAATTTTCTCAAATTATGATGAGTAGGTAGTTTAGAAGTTATGAGGGAATACAAATTAACATACATACATACCAGTCAAAATCATAACCCTCCTTTTTGCTTCCCCGTACTCGGGTAACAAGAGTTCACGCTTCTATTTATGTACCTATTTTTAGTAGAACTTTAGATAAAGTGCCGGAAACTACTGTAACATCGTATTCCTTGAAGAACCAATTAAATTTTCAAGTCAATCTTTGCTTAAGACACTGATAAGAGCTTAAGCGCGGTCACTGTCGGACTTTATAGAACAGAAGCGCGCTGCTTCATATTTTGGAATAAATTACAAGCAATTATTCATTCACAAATAACAAAAAATTTTAGTGAGTAATTAAAAAAAAAAAAAATACCGTAAGTATTCCTGCTTGGAACATTCCCATTTTGTCAGCGCCTTAATCGAATGCAAAGTTACCCGGTGACCCAATTATCGGGTCTCGTTCGTTCTTAAGATACAATTTTAATCCTTTATTATACCCGGGAAGCTGAGTAAATCAATCCTAAATATTTACACAAGAATCATTCTAAAATCTGCCATTAGAAATGCAAATGGTTGGAAGTAATTCAATCAAAATATTAAGTGGGTAATCGGTTTGAGAAATTAATTCGGAAATTGTTGATGTTGAGATTTATAGCTTAAGTTGTAAGTAGCTTGTCGTGATGGTATCAAGGATAAAGGTTTCTGGAGCACAAGGTTGAGGGTTTGAACTTGGCAAGTAGGTATGTATCTTATCGTGGCTATGTATCTTGTAGCTATCTTCAGCTCGCTACAAATTCTGTAAATGCGACTAAGAAGAATATTACCTACAGGTGAGAAAAAGGAAAGAAAATAAATTTATTTGCACTACATATGACGTATAAAGAATTTAAAAAATAGCTCACTAATACAATAAATACTTGCATACTACATACAAGAATGACATATTGGCGCGACTTGTAGCGCGACGCGACTCTTAACAAAACAATTTCTGAGAAAACTTCACGGCGAACAATGCAGCGGCGTCGCGTCGCGCGACTAGTCGCGCCCGTATGTAAGAGCCTTAAGACTCTGCAGAGGGTTCCGCCGCAGGCATCGTTTTATCAAGAATTGCCGATGCGTGCGCCGCCGCGTGAGACACATCGATGCCATCCGTGGGCTCGGCCGCAAAAAACGCTCCATTCCAAGCAAACGCGTGTAAAATCGCTTCTCCGTAAACGCACTCATAAAACGCCGTATGTTTGAAATCAGTGCGGGCCGCGCCGTCCATCGCATCGCCCCGCGTCTCCGTAAATGAGGCCGGGGGAAAACATGGGTCACATCGACATAAAACGGCCATCACTAAGCATAATGCTGAGACACTATGGGCGAAAGAGCCACCTGATTTTCTCCTCCAAACCTCAGGACACAGGCTTTCTCCCCTTCTCCCCTGTACCACATAGTCCAAAACCACTTCATTGCCAATTAAGTGGCATCATCATACATCCAGTGTAAATCGCTGTTTAGCATTACGGCTTAGTCTCAAAGGGGCACCTAAGCAACTCAATGAATATGCATGAATACGGAACATAATTATCCGAAATGTGATTACGTAGGCCCAGTGCCAAGAACTTGACGGAAACTGTGATTTAGCTGGTATACTTTTTGGTTTATGTCTTAGTTGAAATCTTCTGGGAGGGATTATCTTGATTTCTTGGCTGGATTTCTTGGAGATCTTCGACGAGCTTTTGTTGCTAGACTATGTACCAATTAACAAATTATGCGTGTGGGTGAAATTCATAGTAGGTACTCACCTACACTATTAAATATTAGCTCTTTAATT
This sequence comes from Lithophane ornitopus, assembly GCA_948473465.1. Lineage (NCBI taxonomy): Eukaryota > Metazoa > Arthropoda > Insecta > Lepidoptera > Noctuidae > Lithophane > Lithophane ornitopus. The sequence goes on along the minus strand of OX419616.1, from coordinate 14,320,850 downwards.
TAGTAGTATGTAAATTATCATTTTCCATAAACCGGAGTTACTGAATAACAAATCACAAATATTATCTTCCGCCTAGTCTTTTCTCAATAACGTTGGGGTCGGCTTCCAGTCTAACCAGATGGACGTACCTCGTGATAAGTGTTATAAATCACAAATGGAAAAAATAAAATACAAGACGTAGATATATTTAGTAACCTATTCCGCTTAACTATTCTTCAAGAGTCATACAAAACCATGTAAGAAATCGACACGCGGTCGCGCACGCAGAGACTCTACATCCAGCGCTCGGTGTGGCAACACGTCGTGTTCTGTTTTGCGACTGGTCAATGGTCATCCTGAGGATGCCTCGTTGAGAGATGAAACACGTGTCGATTTCTTACAGGGTTTTTTATGACTCTTGAGGAATAGTTAAGCGATTTAGGTTACTAAATATATCTACGTCTAATTTATTTTATAATAGATTTCCGCAAAGAATCAATTAACTATGGGAAAAAATAATAAAAGTGATTTACCAACACATTACAAACTAATTTTCCGTGCTTTAGACCTTTATTCAATTCCAATTGAAACCTCAGCGACATAAGCTTACATGACACGTGTCCAACTAGTGCAGGCTCTGATTCCGGCTGGCACATCCGTAGTTACTGGGAGCCCACATATTCATTGCTACATCGGACTCTTCCAACAGATTATTACTTTTAATATTTTTTTCTTGTTTTTTTACGATTCAATTGGATTTTAATTGATTAAGAGAAGTTTCTGATTGTGAGAAGTCGGATATTGTGTTTTTTTTTTAACACGAGGTTTTTTCTGAACAAGTTTGAACGCAAAATGAACCGGTTAGCTCCGGAATCACAAACAAAACTTAACTTTACAACACTCCTAAAACTCTTTTCGTGGGCGTCTCTAGATTAAAGCTTCTTCCCCCTATGGAGCTAAAAGATCTCGATGAGAAAAAACATTGAAATGATTTACCAACACATTACAAACTAATTTTCCGTGCTTGGGACCTTTATTCAATTCCAATTGAAACCTCAGCGACATAAGCTTACATGACACGTGTCCAACTAGTGCAGGCTCTGATTCCGGCTGGCACATCCGTAATTACTGGGAGCCCACATATTCATTGCTTCATCGGACTCTTCCAACAGATTATTTTTTTTAATTTTATTTCACGTTTTTGTTATGATTCAATTGCTTAAGAGAAGTTTCTGATTGTAAGAAGTTGGATATTGTTTTTTTTTATATCTGATATAGGGTTTGGGATTCTAAACAAGCTTGAACGCAAAATGAAACGGTTAGCTCGGAATTAAACCTTCTTCCTCGTAGGGAGCTAAAAGATCTCGATGAGAAAAAACATTGCAATGATTTACCAACTCATAACAAATTAAATTTCCGTGTTTTGATCTTCATTCAATTACAATTAAAACTTCAGAGATTACGTAACACATGTCCAACTAGTGCAGGCTCTGATTCCGGCTGGCACATCCGTAATTACTGGGAGCCCACATAATCACTGCTTCATCGGACGCTTCCAACAGATTATTACTTTTTAATTTTGTTTCGCCTTTTGTTTCGATTCTATTGGTTATTAATTGTTAAGGAGTTAGGAAGTTGATTATTAAAAACTGTTTAAGCTGGTTTTGGGTCTGAGCCGTTTTGTACCTACCTACCTACTCAGTTACTGGAGAACAGACATTAATCACCACGCTGCCGCGCTTGTTTATGCGATGAGGTTTGAGCTTTGTGGGAAAATTACTGGCTGAAAACTGCACCAGTAGAATCATTTTAATTGGTCTGCAATTCTTGTTTCATTATAAAGAAAAAGAAGATGTAGATGGTACACACGGCTTCACATAGCTGACCTCGCATTGTACGGAAATCCTATACAATGCGAGATCAGCATAAACTGGAAATGTATAGCTGGATGTGTAGCCACGTGTACCTTAATAAATAACAAGAATTTTATTTAAAAAAGAACCCGCGTATTACGCCTTTTTGATGATAAGAAATTGCCAACATACACTGCGCAACCAATCAATCTGCCTAGGCTTTTCCCAACTAGGATGTTGGGGCCGGCTTCCAGTCTAACTGGATGCAGGTGAATACCAGTATTTTACATGGAGCGACTGCCTATCTGACTTCCACAACCCAGTTACTGGGTAACACGATACTCCTTGGTATAAGACTCGTTGTCAGACTTATTGAGCTTCGTAACGACTGTCAAAGATCTACGAATGACCGCCGGGACCAACTGCTCGTGCTCTCCGACACGGAGGAGTCTCCATATGTAATGAATGGTCACCCATTCACGAACCGACCGCCACAAAGGTAGCTTAACCTTCGATCGACCCGTGTGGCTACGGCCGCGAGCCCCGAGCCCCTCTTTCATCTATACAAAGGATATCAATGTGAAATGAAGTCGTGCAATACGCTATATAACGGTTATGTTTAACAAGAGTGCATTTTGTATGGGCCCTAAAATATATAATAAATTACCTAATAATATAAAGGAAGTAAATAATTTTATATATATATTATCATTTAACAATAGATTAAAGACTGATTTGATTAATAAAGCTTATTATACCGTTAATGATTATTTGAATGATAAATGTAATTAAATTTTTAAGTTAAGAAATAATAATAAAATTATTATTATAATAAATTAATGTCATTAATATCCCCAATAATTATAATTGCTATAGATAAATGTATCATTAATGTTAGATTTATAATTTTTTATTGTAATAGATATTTGCACACCTTTTAAGGTAGGATATGGTTTTAAGATCTTCTGTTTTATGTATCACCTCATGTACCTACCCATATTCAAGCAAATAAATGATTTGAATTTGAAGGAGAACGATTCGTCTTTATTTTGATTTGAAATGACTACTGGGTTTTAGGGTTACCGTTATTCTTGAAACTAGTGGTTTGGTGTCATCTATAATATATTTTTTCTATGGGACCAACCTTGAAATCGCGAAAAAATAATCAGCTGTTCCATACATTTGTGTTCACTTAAATCGACAAAATGTATGGAACAGCCGTTTTTTTTTTTTTGCGATTTCAAAGTTGGTCCCATAGAAAAAGTATATTATAGATGACACCAAACCACTAGTTTCAAGGATAACGGTGTCTACCCTAACACCCTGTATATACTTAAGCAACCAATTTCCTGCCCGAATCAAACAGTCTCACAAAATCATTTTACTAAGCTCCGGGTCAAATTCCAAATTGTAACAAACATAAATCATAGCAGTAGCTTCATATATTGAATAGGACTAGTCCGCCATGTTTGCGGCGCTGTCTCTGAAACACATTTACCGCAGTGAAATTGTAGCATTACGGAATAATATCCTACAGCCTGTAGCCTATTTGGCTGTAGTAGTTTATTGTAGGTATCAATTGTTGTTTTGTAACATTCTTGGTAATCTGTGATCTATTTACTAATAATAAATCGAAAGAGTTTGTTTGTTTGAACGCGCTAGTGAAATGAAATGAAATGAAATGAAATTGTTTATTCTGTAAATAGGATATTGGAATCACTTTTACACGTCATATCAAAAAATATTAAAAATAAGCTAGATGAGGTCGGCGTTTCCTATCTGACTACTCTGAGAAGAAAGGCCGAAACAAACTCAGAGGTCACAGTCTCTTTTAAAGTCCAGTTTCTGGAACTGCCAGTTTGTTTTGAAAAATTATTGTTGCATTTGGCAGCCTAATTCTTGAGGAACGTTTTAGGCACGCTACGACCCCCAGGAGCTGAGCAAAAAAAAAAACTGAAAGTACGCCAAGTGAAAACGACGTATTAGCGCGAGTGGGCAATGCGATGTGACGCGCTGGGTCGGCGGAACAAGAAATTCCACGCGAAAGAAGCCGCGGGCATAAGCTAGTCATTTTGTAACAAAACATTACCCTCCTTTTGGGATCAGCGGCTGTCGGGTAATAATCACCGTCGTAATTCCCGACGCTGCACCGCGACGGGGTACTTATACAACATAATTTTTTCTTTATGCTACACCCGAAAAGGGGTCATTGTACTCATAATTTTGAACAACTTTTTCTATGGGACCAACATTGAAATCGCGAAAAAAAAATCAGCTGTTCCATTCATTTTGTCGATTTAAGTGAACACAAATGTAGGGAACAGCTGATTTTTTTTTCGCGATTTCAATGTTATTCCCATAGAAAAAGTTGTTCAAAATTATGTTGTATAGGTACTTACACGTATTCAGCCAGTTCCCTTAAGCCGGGCACAAATCTAAATCGATCAATCAATAATCAGTATTCTATCGTGCTCGGTGGAATCCCTAATGGAAAATCCAACAATGTTTTTCCAGACCGTTTTTTTTCTCTGGGTAAATCCTCATCGATACCGGCCTCCGTCTGGGTCCACTGGAGGGTTATGTCGGACTTTTACCGACTAAAACCCCCACTATTCCTTTTAGTACCACGAGTAGGGGGATACTTTTACCTACATTCGCCGCACCCCCCACTGGTATCAGCTACTGGATCATCACCAAGTTCAGCCGATTCCACGACCGCACGTCCTCCCATTAACGCGAGCATGATAACTGCGTGCCTCCTCTTTGAGCCTGACTGCTCGAGCGACGACATAGCCCCAATTTCGCCGCCCGCAGGCCCTTCCTTATGGTGACCGGAGATCGTTAAGCGCCCGGCGACGCCCGGCTGTTCTTCTGGTGCGGGTGGAATGAGAGGTATGCTCCTTCTCCGTCGCCTCGTTTGCATGGAAAACAGTATCCAACACACAGCAGACGCCTGAAAATATCAATAATTATTTTATAACTTCATGTTGAAAATTAAAATAAGTTTAGCATACTCCAAAAACGAAATCAACTAACAATAACCCTGAAAACGCTCAAATTAACTCATACCCATCTATTAATAAAACGGCAGAAAAACATAAATGAAAACTAGAACAACGACATTTATTACAAGTTAATGACAGCCGTGAAACGGAATGCGGTGCGCGACGGTTCGGGAAAATAGCCTAATCTACAGAAAAACAAAAACCATTTGTGAGGGTGTGATTAATTTTGTGTGCGACTGTGCGATTAATTGTAAGCGATGTGCGATTAATGCGATGTCGGGAATACGAGAACGTGTGGTGTAATTGTGGGTTTTCAAAGGATAAATGGAATGGTCTTTTGAAGTCAGAAGACAGGTATCGATACATATAAACATCTATTATACATTGTAACAGCGAATCAATTTTCACATCTCCGCCTTAAGACTAACGCCAAATATTTTTTGATATTGGGATAGCTCATGACTTATAGAGGCACCCTATAGAAAAAGAATTAAAAATCTAAAAAGAAACCGCTAAATTTCGCTGGTATTCTAGTTTATAACAAGTTAATGACAGTTGTGATTATAACAAGTTAATGACAGTTGTGAAAAGGGACGCTGTGCGCGACGACTCGAGAAAATACACTGCCCGACTCCTAAATCGAGCCACCTTGCATTTCCGTGTTTAGCGACACGTAATACCTTACACGGAAATGCACAGGTCTAAAATATGAAATGAGTCAAAGAAAAAAAATTGACGCTATTTTGAAGCAGACATACTCAAAATCAAAATCAAAATATTTTATTTCACATAAACCTACATGGGCACTTATGAAACGTCAGAAGCTAGGTGCACGGTTCCAATTGGTCGTTTCCTATGGAGAAGAGCCGGCAAGAAACTCCACGGTTACTCATTTAAAAATAATTAGCTTTTACAATATTTTCAAATTACAGTGTTAGTAGGCATGGGAGGACAATGTAGGCCTTTCAACAAGTAAGTACCAGGTACTTAACAAAATAGATGTTCAGTAAATCTTAAGTCCAATAAGCCTACAAAGTTCTCACATTCACAAAATAGAAAATAATCAATATAAAAGACAAACAATAAAAAAATAAAAAACCTATTTCAGCCAAATGACGTGATTGCTATCACAACTGTAACAAATTGAATAATTATCATGTCCACAAAAGCCACTAGGAGTTGAAATTAAATTGGAGGTATCTATAATAAAAGGAATAATGTCAAATACAATGATTATGTCAAGGATACTGGCCATCATTGTTCCAAATTTGAATTCACGACCATTTAAAACTTCATAGACCTTTACAAAAACAAATGAAGGGAAGCTTGATTTAAGAGTTCAGGAGTGTAGCTACAGAAAAATCGTTTGTAAGGGATCTAGTGAAAGTGTGCGATTAATTGCGTGCGATGTGCGATTAATTCTCGAGAATACGAGCACGTGTGGTGTGTGATTGTGGTTTTTCAAAGGGTTGAAAGGTAGAACGAGCTTAGTAAGTAGGTACCTATAATTTAATTTATAGTGGATTGGAAAATGAATCTCAGTGCCTGATAGCCTTGCTTATGCTACTACTAGTCGATTTTCAAAAGCAAAATTTTCTTCGTATAAAAATCCTTTTCTCTGAAATTCTCTAAGCGAAGTGTTTTTTTTAAATGAACATATGACATTCTTTCAATTCTTATTTTGAATAAATTTTAAATTATTAATAATATAAAGTATTCAATTTATTTTATTTCATTTGTTTGATTATTTTATAAAAGAATATTTTTTATAATTTATTTTATTATAAATAATATAATAAAACGTAATAGTATTATTTCTTTTATTTATATTAAAAGGGGGTATTCCCCATACAAGAAACGTGTTTTTTTGGGCGTTTCTTGTTTGATTCGCACATTTATATAGATAGACTAGCTGATGCCTACAGCTTCGCCGCGTGGATGTCGGTTATTATGTGAAAATCGGTGCAGTCGTTTTTGAGTTTATCACGAACAGGACGACAGACAGACGCGGCGGAGGACTTTGTTTTATAATATGTAAGGATATATACATATATAGTATACATATATACTATATATAGTATACTATACTATACTATATATAATATACTATACTATACTATATATATATACAATCTATATATCTACCTACAACTGGCATATTATTATACAACTGCTACAAACATCAGTTATCATACTATTGTAACGCTGGTGCATTTATGATGTTATTAAGTATTGAACGGTCGCGTAACCTTGCTTCTGACTAGGCGCCCTCAATAGATCATTTCCGATGCTCGCGGGAGTAAACCAACATTTGCCTATAGGTATGGGAAATAAGCTACGGTGAATAAAATAAAATAATTTTCGTGAAGATGGCGGTGCTTGCACTCACATAATATTTTGTTTCAGGCGACTGAATTCCCCTGAAAAATAATATAATGCACCCATATTGTACACCCATATTTCGCCAGTTATGTTAAATGATTTTTTTTAAATTAAAAATTTTACACATATTAAAAAAATACTGTACAAAGACGGACTTAACGCCTGAGGCATTTTCTACCAGTCAACCTTAGGGTGATGCAAAGACAAACATGCCAGGTGCAACATACGGGACAGATAACTCAAAAAAAAAAGTAATACATACAGAATAAACGTTGTCAGAAGAAATAACGATACCTGTAGAGGAGAAAACAAGTCCAGCAAATCAGCGCCGCAATTAAATAATTCTGCCAACTTCTTACGAATAGTATCCATCTATGTATAGCATCAACGAAAGGCGATATACAAGGTGGAGACAATACGAGAAAAAATAAAACTCCGTATATCTAATGACGTTCTCGGTCTACATACAAAAAATTTATCAAATATATCCAATAGTTTAGTTACGACAGCTAGTCAAAGATCGGCAAACCCCATACTCGGCCCAGTACTACTATTTAATTTGTCTGAAAAAATCACTTTTTTAATTTCCATGTTAGGATTTATTTGATAGTTCCAAAATACTCTTATGCAGCATCTATTGCCAGTGTTTTCATTTATTGTTGTATTGTCGTCTCCAAATTGTATAAGCTACTATAATTATTTTACGACTAGCTTTTGCCCGCGGCTTGGCCCATGTGGAGGTTGGAAATTATCCCACGGGAACGTACCACCGGCATAAAAAGTATCATATGTCCTATTCCAGGTCATGGTCTACCCATGTGCCAAATGTCATCCAAATCCGTTCAACCGTGGCAACCAAACAAACTCACTTTCGCATTTGTAATTATAATTATTATAGTTAGGATTATGATTAATCACGACCTTGTATTCGCTACCTTATTTCAACAACACTAATGTACTGTAACTGTAAATTACCGGTTTATATTTTAGATTGTTATTATTACGGTGATTACAGGAATTATGGGCCTTTTCCGGCTCACTATCGCATTTTGAGGGTTAAATAACTTAATTATGGGCAAACTTGGTAAAATTATTTTGATGGGAATATTATTTTGAAAGTTTATTTTTTTAATAATGTTCTTTATATCGACAATTTTTGTATGTTAGACAATTTTTGTTTGTACAATCAGCATCGAAAATAAGAAGTGATTGTGCAAAGTTTTGGAAATGTTGAAATTGAAAATGTTGTTATACAGCAACAATAGGTACAGTCACAGACTTTAATTGATGAGCCACCTGGCACTGTTCGTATTTTAGCCGTGTAATGCAAATCGGGTTTATTCGGTTCCCGACACGGAAAGTCATAATGTCTTCGTATTAGTAGAAGAAAATTATATTTAATAACTTTACCGGTTGACCAACCTGAGAGCCAGAACTACAAACTTGACAGCAGAGTGACTACCCAAAGTCAACCAATTGCAGGTCTAGCAACAGTAACCTAGCAACGATTGTTTGACAGTAACGTTAGCGTACAGAGAAATATTAATAGTCATTTCGGCAACTTCGAAATTAACGTCTCTGACATCGACATTTCAACTGTCACTGTCTTCAGTTAAGTTTTCAGAATAATCGAGTTAATGAGGTCTGATTCAAAGGAAGTCAGTATCAAATAGATTGGATAACCTTAATGCAACATTTGATTTATTTTTATCATTGAGAACTTATTAGTCAACCTCTATGGATAATACTATTTCCGATTACAAGTAATTTATTTGTCATCTTGTTTACGAGCATGCGGTTTGAGTTCGTGTTTAATCGTGTAATCTTGTGAATGTATGAAACTGTAAAATTGAAAAGTTTGAAGGTGGCTTATCAATTAAAGTCCGTGACTGTACCTATATAATTATGTGATGTTAAGAATACTAAGTATTATTTTTTAAATGAATAATTATTGAACTGAACTCAGCGGTATAACATCTAATTTATAAATATTTGCAAGACAATAAGTAAAGAAAAAAATAACGACAAAGCATTTTCCCATCAAACTCGATACGCTAGCGAGACTAACAACCTCTGTCAGATTTTATTACACTAAGCATTTTAATAAAATAATTTTACGAGATAAAGGTACCTAATCCAGTAGATATTGCTTTATTTCGTTTTATGACAGAGCGCCGGCCATTTGAATATAATGTCCCAAGTAAAATAAAATTAAAAAAGTTCGCATTTCAGCGTTGCCGCGCAGTTTCTATGCATTGAAAATAAAAAGTCTAATTTTACTTTGTGTTTTTGCTTTATGGAGTGGATTGAATGTACTGAGTTGTAGTTGCTTGCAGTTTTGTTTAGACTATTAGAGGTTAATGACTAATAGAAATAATCTAAAATAACTGGCAATACCAGTGAGAATCAGGTCTTAAGTTTGGACCCTACTCGACACATTTTTGTTGTGACGATTTTTCGGCACGACTTTGTAAATTATTTCATCGCCACTGCTCTCAAAACGGTGAAGGAAAACATCGTGAGGAAACCGGCATGTCCTAGGACCAAAAATTCGAAATTCATCTACCAACCCGCACTGGGCCCGCGTGGTGGATTAAGGCCCGCTCCCTCTCACAGACACACACACAGGCCTGTGTCCTAGCAGTGGGAACATTATAGGCTGATTATGTATAAAATATTTTAGGTTTTTTTTACCTGTTTTAAATATAATTATGGGTACCTAATATTACTTTTTGTATATTTTTTGCCGTCTCTTACATAAATATTATAATAATATAACTTATTTATTATGTTCAAGCAATTGATTACCGCGGCCGTATTTCATCATAGTCAAGTAAAAAAAATGTCACACCATTTTATTTCGGAAAATAAATTCTGGTCCCAATATAAAATAATAATAAAACGAATTCTTAAACTTATTAAAAAGGTCCACAGTTTATTTCCTGTACAAATTAAATAAATTAAAAAGGGTTAAAGTAAAGTTGAGTAAAAAACGGCTGTAACTCGATCATGAAATTAAATTTTCTGCTATTTAAGATTTGTCACGTTGTTGAGATAGAAGCGAATTTTTTTCGGCAGACTGTAAAAAAAAAATAACGGTACTTACTTACGATTGTTTGTGTATGATAAGTATGATAACTCATCCTAACTAATATTATAAAAGTGAAAGTGAGTTGTTTGTTGGTTTGTTACGCTTTCATGCTAAAACGGCTGAACGGATTTGGATGAAATTTGGCACAGGGGTAGACCATAAACTGGAATAGGACATAGGATACGTTTATCCCGATACTCCCATGGGATCGATACTTACGCGGGTGAAACCGCGTGGCGTAGTTATATTATAAGAGTGAGTTGTTTGTTTGTTTGTTACGCTTTCACGCTAAAATGGCTGAACGGATTTGGATGAAATTTGGCACAGGAGTAGACCATAATCTGGAATAGGACATAGGATACTTTTTATCCCGATATTCCCACGGAATCGAGACTTATACGGGTGAAACCGCGGGGCGCAGCTAGTTACTAATAAAAAGAAGCGGGTCTGTTCTACTCGACAAAGCGAAATAGGTAATATTTGGTACCAAAGTAACTGTCACCTCACGAAACGTTTCTCCTGCCTTTCCAATAATAACTAAAAGCAATCAAAAATACCTGAAGGTGAACCAGAGAGTAATCTTCAAAGGCATCAAGAAGTACCTCCATTCTAATCAGGCACCCGCATTGTGAAACAATAATCACAGGAAGGGACCGACCCAACATTGTAGGGAACACTTCGAGTGTAAAGATTAAAAGAAATAGGGAAAACGGAACTTTGTCGTTTTGTTAAGGATTTGGGGAAGATGCCGTGAATTCAGGGAGTCCGAAAATATCACAATAATAACAGACTACGGAACTTCCAGCGCTGAGGATCTGTCTCGCTTAGGGCCGTAGCATTATGCTGAGCAATGGCCGTTTTGCGTCGATGTGACGCATATTTTCCCCCAACATGTTCTTTTTTGTATTTGTGTTCTTTTTTTGCGGCATGTTTCCCGTTTAGGGGAGGATGAGAAAAGGGAGGATTCTCTGACCAGACGGGTGTTGTGTCTGGCAGGCAACTGCCCCACGATTGATGTTGGAATCTTGTAAATATGTTGATCGTGCGGTAAACTCTAATTGCGCGATGCAGGATTTATGTGACGTCAGGATTTTTATGTGACGTCAGGTCTTTAATGCGTAGTTCGCATGTGGCGATATAGATACCGCCACAAATGCATGGGCGTCACCCAGATTAGGACAGAAACCCTCGGGGCACCCAGATCTTACACGGATATTCTGAACAGACCAGGAGCTTTAATTAGCTTCTGGAGGGAGGTGGGCTGGTTGAAATAACTACGGCTGCCATGGCCCACGCACAATGGGCCACCTCAAGGACTAAGTGCGGAAACCAAACCTCATAACATAGAACATCATAATAATAATAGCCGCCGGGTCTTCCAGCGCTGGGGCTCTGTCTCGCTTAGGGCCGCAGCATTATGCTGAGCAATGGCCGTTTTGCGTCGATGTGACGCATATTTCCCCCAACATGTTCTTTTTGTGTTTGTGTACTTTTTTTGCGTCATGAGGAACAGGGTGTAAAGTTCACTCATCCTCTATAGAAAAGGGAGGAGACTCCGACCAGACGGGTGTTGTGCCTGGCGGGCAACTGCCCCACAATTGATTGTTCATAAAACGATTAAACAAATTGATAAACTGTAAGTCCGGACACATTAATTCACTTTCCACATTTTCTAGCAACTAAGTAAGAATCCTTACAAAACTTTTAGTTCCACATCCGCTAAAACTAAAACTAATATCGGCCAAGTGCATGTCGTACCATGCACAATGAAGGGTTCCGTAGTTGGGATGAATTTATAAAACAAACTTAACATTGTAGTTGAAAAACTTGTTCTCCGATACAGAATGTATGGGAGAACATGTTTTTACAACTGCAAATTTAAGTTGGTCGATTATTACTCGGTAACTTGTGGAGCCTACGTAGCGGTGATAGTTTTCCTTTTAATTTCGTTATATAATCTACTGCCGTGAATTTTTTCACATATCCAAACCCAACCATTTAGCTGGCAGGGGGGGGGGACACTTGGCTCTAACAAGAATTAGCACTTTAAAGCTTAATATTCCGCAAACGGATCCCTGAATCCTCAAATGGTTTTAACAAACTCCCATTGAACGAGCTTTCCAACGACACCCAACACCGTGGGATTGACGAGAAAAAAAAACCATCCCCAGATTACGTGTAGGGGAGGTACCCTAAATAAAAATCTTTTTTTTCTACCAGTTTGTCGGCGTCGTTTAGATGTATATCCATACCAAATTATAGCTTCCTAGTACCAGCCGTCTCTGAGCTAAGCCGCGGACAGACAGACAGACGGCCATGGCGAAACTATAAGGGTTCCTTGTTGACTACAGAACCCTAAAAAGGCTGACAATTCTATTCACGTTTCTACTTCGAAAGGGTTCGTCGTCGCGTAAATGAATTAGTACTAAAAAAGTTTCCAATCAAAGCGAATCGTTACTTTAAAGTTAGGTTATTCGAAGACTAGACTTAGAAGAAATATCATTTGCCAAGCCTTTTCCCAATCAAGTTGGGGTCGTCTTCCAGTCTAACCGGATGCAGCTGAATACCAGTATTTTATAGAGAGCGACTGCCTATCTGACCACCACAAACCAGTAACTGGGTAATAAGATACCCCTTGGTAAGACTGGTTGTCAGACTTTCGGGCTTCTGACGACCCGTAACAACTGTCAAAGATCCACGAATGACAGCCGGGACCAACGGCTTAACGTACTTTCTGAGGCATGGAGGAGTCTTGAAATGTAAAGATGGTCACCCAACCACGGACCAACCCTGGCAAGCGTAGCTTAACCTGATGGATGGACCCTTGCAGCTGTTATTACTTAACCATGAGCTCCTCCTATTTCGAAGTTGATCGACATAAAAAACCGTTTATACGAAATCACAAATTTTAAAACGTGTTGGTGAATGTAATACTGCAGTTAGCACAGTTTTCTCAATCCAATGCCTAACACTTCAACTTGCCTACTTCCCTACCTACCCTACATCGCTAGGAACGACTCGATGTGTTTCTAATTAAGTTTCCAAGTCTACCGGCAGTTTGACGGGACGTTAATTACACAGTGCACCTTACGATCAACGTTTTACACGTGTAAGATGTATACAGCATATAACAAAAACCGTGTCCGTCCCGATAGCGGGGCGCCTAGGCACCGTAATAACATTACTAAAAAGAAATTAAAATTTATTTTTTTGTAAAAATACGACGGTTATTACAATTTAAAATTCACTTTTTTAGATAGTTAATTGATTCAGGCGTGACTTTGCGGAAATCCATTATAAAATACAATAGACGTAGATATATTTAGTAACCAATTCCGCTTGACTATTCTTCAAGAGTCCTAAAAAACCCTGTAAGAAATCGACACGTGTTTCACCTCTCAACGAGGCATCCTCAGGATGACGATTGACCAATTGCAAACCAGAACGCGACGTGTTACCACACCGAGCGCTGGACGCAAAGTTTTTGCGTCCAGCGCTCGGTGTGGTATCGTCATCCTGAGGATGCCTCGTTGAGAGGTGAAACACGTGTCGATTTCTTACGGGGTTTTTTAGGACTCTTGAAGAATAGTCAAGCGGAATTGGTTACTAAATATATCTACGTCTATTGTATTTCACTTTTTTAGTACTAAAACTACCCTAATTTCATTATAAATTAGAAAATTTTCTACAGAGGTCATAAGTTATGACTTGCAGATACCGGATAAACGACGGCCGCCAGCGCCCCATGGTAAAATTCCCTATAAAAAAAATGCTGTTTTTTTTTTCCTTTTACCCAAAAAATAAACCACTTAATTATATATGTATAGACTCTCAGTATGATTCTTAACTACACCCTGACGGATCGTACAGGATTTTTGTAACACGCTATACAACGTGTATCAGAAAGTTATGTTAATATTTGAGGTTGTGGTACAGACCATCAAATTGAACAACTTTTTCTACGGGACCAACACCGAAATCGCGAAAAAATTATCAGTTGTCCCATACAAAACATCAATACCTACTCGACCCAAATGTTAATAGAATTCGTGAAATTATACAAGTTGTATATTAAATAAAGGGATTTGATTTGATCTCAGAGGAACACACATATTAGCAGAACCGTTGACAGCGCAAGAGACAGAGAGAACATGAAAAAAAGTGACAGCAGATGATTGCGTTTCGTTTACATTTCGAACACTGGCCCTTAAACAAAGCAATCATTAATGAAACTGGGCCCATAACCTAATAGAATTGGTGAAATTATACAAGATGTATATTAAATAAAGGGATTTTATTTGATCTCAGAGGAACACACATATTAGCAGAACCGTTGACGGCGCAAGAGAGAGAGAGAACATGAAAAAAAGTGACAGCAGATGATTGCGTTTCGTTTACATTTCGAACACTGGCCCTTAAACAAAGCAATCATTAATTAAACTGGGCCCATAACCTAATAGAATTGGTGAAATTATACAAGATGTATATTAAATAAAGGGATTTTATTTGATCTCAGAGGAACACACATATTAGCAGAACCGTTGACGGCGCAAGAGAGAGAGAGAACATGAAAAAAAGTGACAGCAGATGATTGCGTTTCGTTTACATTTCTAACAAATGTATAGTACAGCTGATTAATTTTCGCAAAAACAATATTAGTTACCTTTGAAAAGTTCGATGATCTATACCCACACTCATAAATATGACCCCAACTTTCTGATACATGCTGTCAGTATACATGGAGAGATAGAATACTGTTTATCATATACGACGTAGACATTGCAACAAAGACAGGGCATAGTTAACGGGAGTCGATGACGATGTACTGTTTAGAAGTATACCTATGTATCACATTTTAAGGCGACAGATGGTGAAGGTAATGTTGCCTGCCTCTTTGGGTCTAACTAATGGTCGCAAATAGGATTGCTAGGTAAAATATACGGGACCTGGGCTTTATCGTGACGTTTTCCCTTGAAAATTTATCTTAGTATTTGTAATAGGCAACCTGCTCTCCTGATTACATTTCATAAGATGGTCTTCTTGTTTCTTGAGAAAGATTTTATAAGATCATTATTTTTATATTTTTCAGTACCTTCATACTTATAGGTATCAACTTGAGTAGGTACCTATCTAGGTATAGTTTGACTGGGACCGCTGCTGCGTGCCTTAAGATTGCGCGGCGAATTGGGGGGCAGCGTTGAAGAATGAGCAGCGGGACGGTGCGAGCGTTGACACGGCGTTGACGAATGAGCAACCTGCACTGCCCCAAGTGTCACCAAGCAAAGACATAAAGGCTCCCACAAACAGGCGCGACGCGACAGCGCGATTTGACTAACAAAAGAAAATCGGAGAAAACTTCACGGCGAACAATAGGGCGGCGCGACGTCGCGTCGCGCGGCATGTCGCTCCTTATGTATGTAAGAGCTTTAAGGCGTAAAACAGCGTTCTAGATCAAACTATAATTATTATTGTCACAAATATTTAAAATTTTACACAATGACATTGAAAACTGTTCGTGTGTAGGACAACCAATTTGAGGCAAACACGCCACACTATAAAGTTCTTTTATTGCTTGTGGCTACCTTATTCTTGACTCATATTTTGGACTTCCTACATTATATACTAGACTATGACGTTGCTTGCTAGTTTTATAGACCTGGGGGAAGGAGATGGAGCTGTACAGGACGTATATCTCCATCCTCGTCCCACACTGAAGTAATATTAAAATAATTCTGTTTTATGTAAGAGGTGGTGGCCTGACATAAATGTAGTCGTTATTTCAGACATGTTAGGAATGATATTCGTTGTTTCATAAAGTAAATTCCATTGTTCAGAAGCATCCATTTTGAAACATTAAAGAGATGTCTAAACCGAATTGCAAAAGTGGAATGTTAAACTTTTCTAACTTAACGGATCGGTGTTTAATTATCTGAACGATTAGTAATATTTTACATTTTGTTTAATGCCTGACACTAATCGGCTGTTAAATGTTAAGTTATTTTAACAAAATAATAACATTGGATAACCAAATTACGGACAACCAAACTACACAATATAGAACTTGCTGCGTAAAGCAACCTATCTAATGTACATTGAATGGCAAATATTTAGGCTTGCTAAAGCGGTTTTTTTAAATGAAATATTGTAAAAGCACTTGCTAAAGCGGATTTTTTAAGAATAGTGAAAATCAATATTTTTAATAATAAAATGCTATGAAGTATGTATAAAGATATCATTTAAATTATTTTGTCGTTTACATATTCGATGTTAACGACGACGAAAGAGAGTCCCCTTTTTCGTCGTCGTGTGGCTAAGTAGTAACAGCCGGGTCGATCGATCAGGTTAAGCTACGCGGCAAGCCTAAGCCTAAGTATGTTGAGCCGTTGGTCCAGGCTATCATTTGTAGAACTTTGACAGTTGTTACGTGTCGTCAGAAGCCTGAAAGTCTGACTTATCAGTCTTACCAAGGGGTATCGTGTTACCCAGTAATTGGATCGTGGAGGTCAGATAAGGAGTCGCTCCATGTAAAATGCAGGTATTCAGCTGCATCCGGTTAGAGTGGAAGCCGACCCCAACATAGTTGGAAAAGGTTAGGCAGATGATGACAAAAAATATATCGAACACTACAAAATATACAATGGGCGGCCGCTTTCCACATTTT
Source organism: Lithophane ornitopus (assembly GCA_948473465.1). Classification (NCBI taxonomy): domain Eukaryota; kingdom Metazoa; phylum Arthropoda; class Insecta; order Lepidoptera; family Noctuidae; genus Lithophane; species Lithophane ornitopus. Next base: position 14,303,879 of record OX419616.1, on the reverse strand, counting down.
CATGTTTCTTCATCAAAAACCACATAAAAGGCTACCTCCACATCCAAGTCTTGACACTAGAAGTCAACCGAGTGGTACTAATTGTCGGGGTGAAAACGGTGGTCTTACAGACCGTGTTAATGACTCACTATTAAGCCGTTTCACACCGACGCCTTTCCATATATGGCTGTGAAGACTCGCGTTAGTTTTACTTGATGTTTGAATGAGATTCTGTGTGTGATATTACTTGGTTGGTGGAGGGTAAGTGCAAATTAAAAGGCACGTATTATCAGTGTTGACACGTCATTATCTTCGGCATAAGTTTTTGTAATGCTGGGGCCGTACGAGAGCGCTAAAAATTTAGTTCGCCTGAACGTGACAGTTAAGGCGAACTAAACTTCGAGCGCTCTCGCACACCGCTCGAGGTTTCGCTGAGCAACAGAGAGCGCCCGAAATATAGTTCGCGTTATAGCGACAATGTAGCCCCGGCATTAGGTTAGCTTTGCGGCTAACCTTAGTGTCACATTTCGAACGATTTAAACTTATGGGTCGAGCGAATTTGTTTTGTGTCTACAGATTATTTTTCGGTATAGTTCTATGCTTTTTCTATGATTCAAAGCATTGGTTGGTTTCAACAAAACCGTCACTAAATCTAAACTTGACTTTTCTCAAATAAGAAGATCAATACTTTGCCTTCGTAATGTCAAAAATCAATCTGCCTAGCCTTTTCCCAACAATTTTGGGGTCGGCTTCCAGTCTAACCGGATATAGTTGAATACCATATTTTACATGGAGCGACTGCCTATCTGACCTCCACAACCCAGTAACTGGGCAATACGATACCCATTGGTAAGACTGGTTGTCAGACTTTCAGACTTCTGACGACCCGTAACAACGGTTAAAGATCCACGAATGACAGCCGGGACCAACCGCTTAACGTGCTTTTCGAGGCAAGGAGGAGTTTTGGTATGTAAAGATGGTCACCCATCCACAGACCAACCCCGGCAAGCGTAGCTTACCCGATGGATCGACCCGTGCGGCTGTTATTACTTAGCCACGAGCTCCTCGCCTTCGTAATGTAATTATATGAAAAATTCAGAAATTTCCTTCTCAAAAATTATAATTACCTGTGACCTCCTCATGATTATACCTCCTGATAAGAGTCCAACGTGAAGCAAAAACTCCAAGATAATGCAATAAAGGAGACCAAACCTTTTACTAAATACGTCTTGTGGTTTCGTCCGAGATTTGCAGAATTTATAGCCTTCCTTTCCGCCAGTCCCTGTTATCCGAGATTGCAAACGTGCTGGGATAAACGACCTTAAAAATTACTAGTTAAAAGGCTTTTTTCGGTGCAAAAAGGATAAGTGAAGACAGAGATTTGAAGCTTTTGAATCCTTGTTAAATGATAGTAATAAATTTCTGAGAGCTGTGAGAATTGTGGGTGTGGTAGACTGTCGGCTGTATGTAATTTTTTTGGGCTTGTAAGATTTTATTTCTTATAAACTACGCAACACTATTTGAAGCGGTTTTCACCATCATTTAGGGAATTCATTCTGGTAAGTTGTATGTAGAATACATTCATTATTATAAAGAAATCTCTGATCTACTTTCGCTATGAAACTCATATCCGATTCGTGGAAAAATACACCCCCTTGATAGATGCAGGTTAATCGCCATCCTGTATAATAAAGCGGAAGAGTTAGTTTGTTTATTTGTTTGAACGCTCCGAAACTACCATCGGATTCAAAAAAAAGTTTTTGGATTTGATGGGTAGCCCTATTCTTGAGGAAGGCTTTTTAACATCATGCTGCGGTCCTTAGGAGCCGCAAAAATAAAAAAAGTCAGAAATAACACGTCGCATCGCAACGCCCGCACGCGGGTCGGTTAGTCGGTCTAGTTAGATAAACATTTATAGATACGACGCAAAAACTTTGATATTCATAAAAATAAACATTTGTTTTGTTCAAGTCTGTTGAGTGCAACACTAAATTAGTTAAGCAATTTATGTGACAGCAAAGGCAAGACAAGCCTGTTTATCAAATGTATGTATGTTCATGTGTTCCCTCATATCTTCTAAAATACTCATCACAATTTGACGAATGAGGTATCGTTGCTTGGAAGCATCTTGATGAATGATGAAATGAATAAAAGTTATAAAACCCAATATCGAAAAAAAGTCACATAATATTATAAATCAAACAGATTATGTGTGACTCCGGATTTTTAATTTTTCTGTCTGTGATGTCTCGTTTATACCTTTTTACTCGACATTTTTTTTTTTTTCATGTTTTTTGTCCTCTGGAGGGCGCCATATTCAATTTAAAGTGACGTCACATAGCCTATAGCCTAACCAGCGGACGATCAAGACGGTTCCAACGATACCTCGCTTGTCAAATTGTGATGAGTGGTTTAGAAGATATGAGGGAACAGATGAACATACATACCGGTCAAAATCATAACCCTCCTTTTTGCTTCGCCGTAGTCGGGTAAAAATAACTTTAATTTTGGTGGCAAAAAACGAAACTTGAAAACCAAAGACACCGACTTCCGAAATTAAAGTTATTTTTCACTTTTTAGTTTTTTTTTTTTTGAAGTCGATTGTATTTTTTTTTTGTAAATAGGTTTTGTGAGGCCGGTTTTACCAAATCCAGATTAACGTAACCAAAGAAACCTCGCTTATAAAATAGTGTGAAGCATTTGACCTTCATGTCTGACACTCATTTAAGTACATAACTACGTTGCCACGGCTACTGAAGCCTGAAATCGATACGCTGCAAGTAGGTATCAAATGATTTGCCATCGTATATTTTGTAAAGACCTTGAGGAAATGCTTAGTTATAGAACTTAGCAGTACCATTTGGAGAGATCGTTATTAGATTGCTTTACTGCTATTTATTAACGCAGGAAGGTGAACTCCAAAAAGTTTTGTGTCATTCTCATTATTTTTGGCAATTAAAGTTAAGCCACATAGGTATATCTGGTTCCTGTTTGTTGTCAGCCTGCATCATCTCAATGCTGGGCAAAGGTGATTTCCATGTATGTGATTGTCGATCCAGGGCTAACGTTATTTCCAGGGTTGCGGGAAAGTCACAAAGGGATAGCGGGACCCTTGGCAACAGGCAACTGAAGGAACACGGGTGGGTTTTAGTCAGTAAAAGTCTGACACGCCCTACCACCTCGCCCAGAGCGGGAGAGTCATTTGATGATTTCCCAAATTAAAAAAAAAGGGGTAACGTTATTTGTTTGCCAAATATCTAGTACATTTTCTGAAATGTTTCTGGTAACCTCTTATATTAAGGTGAATCCGCAGTGCAGGCCAGTGTCAGGTTGTATTGATAAAACAAATATGTATTTACAGAATTATACTCATTAGAATCCTAACTAATAATAAAAATGCGAAAGTGAGTTGTTTGTTTGTTACGCTTTCACGCTAAAACGGCTGAACGGATTTAGATTAAGTTTGGCACATGGGTAGACCATGCCCTGGAATAGGACTTAGGATACTTTTTATCCCGATATCCCCACGGGATCTAGTCATTAATACATCTCTCTAAGTTAGATTTGTTCTTTAATGTGATGATTACATTAAAAGGTCATTCAGAAGAACTAATCCCAATTACGTTCTTCCAACTATGATGGGGTTGACTTCCAGTTTAACGAGATGCAGCTGAATAGTAGTATTTTACATGGAGCGACTGCCTATCTGACCTCCACAACCCTGTTACTGGGTAATACGATACCCCCTGACACCCGTAACGACTGTCAAAGATCTATACCCCATTTGAAATAAGATTTGACATTAAAACAAACCCTTTTACTGTCCGTTCAACCGATTTTGACTTCTATACCGTAGGCATAAGGATAGCATTAAAAGCAAAAAAAGTTACACAATACCAACTATCTACTGCGGCTGCCATTTGTCATGCTATCAACGCAATAGAATTCAAAATGGGTTAAACGGAATGTAAAAAAGGCTTATCTATACGTCTAATCTTTTTTCAAATGGAGTATAAAAATGACAGCCGGGACGAACGATTTAACGTGAGTTTAGAGGCATAGAGGGGTCTCGATATGTAATGGATGGTCACCCATCCATAGACCGGCCTCAGCAAGGGAAGCTTAACCTTCGATCGACCAGTTCGGCTGCTATTGTTTAGCCACGAGCCCCTCCATATAAAATCCAAATGAATAGATATTATTAAGTTATGTGATTGACAGACAGTTCAAAGTTGTGTCGACCCCTCGTTAGCAGCCGGATTTAGGACCACTTCGCCCCTTTTACCGGCTTAGTTTAAATGCTTATAAATTATTTAACTTTAAAAGGGAATTCTTAAGGCATTCAAAAACAGCAATTTACTGGTTAACTTTATGTTTCGGGTTTTGGCTTGGAGTTTTGGTAGGTACTTTGTGGTCATATTATTTGAAAATGTTTTGACCCGTTTGTACCCCGTTGGTCCCATAGTCGCTAGTGCTACTGCTGAGCATGTGGTCGGGCAAAGTGGTAATTGGATTTTTCCATAAGTCGTGTTAAGATTGATATTTTATAGTTCAATTCACTCCGGTCCTGATAATTTCTTTATACATATTTCTCATATAAGTGTTTCTACTCTCGGTATTAGGTAGGTGGTATGTCAGAAAAATTGATCAAGTATTAAAAACAGAAAAAAAAAATAAACAATCTGCCTAGCCTTTTCCCAACGATGTTAGGGTCGGCTTCCAGTCTAACCGGATGCAGCTGAATACCAGTATTTTGCATGGGGCGACTGCCTATCTGACCTCCACAACCCAGTAACTGGGTAATACGATACCCCTTGGTTAGACTGGTTGTCAGACTTTCGGGCTTCTGACGACTCGTAACGACTGTCAAAGATCTACAAATGACAGCCGGGACCAACGGCTTAACGTGCTTTCCGAGGCACGGAGGAGTCTCGATATGTGAAAATGGTCACCCATCCACGGACCAACCCCGGCAAGCGTAGCTTAACCTGATGAATCGACCCGTGCGGCTGTTATTACTTAGCCACCAGCTCCTCTGTATTAAAAACAGAAAAATCCATTAAATTGTTATTTAATTTAAATTTTAAACATTTTTGCTTCATACCTACCTATATTTCCGCCTGGATGAATTTTCGAAATAGAAATGCAGGAGTTTTTAATCATGTTTGTTTAGAGTTTACCACAGTTCCAAACGTATCATTTCTGAGAAAATCATTGTATTATAAAATAACAAACTCTATTTTCAGTCGTTGTTTTACACAAAATTAATGATACCAACGGCGACGCCTTCCCGGAACAAGATAGAACTTCTAGTGAAAATTATAACAAAATCTCAACAGTTTGCTTTAGTAGATGGACGGGTGAAACTTCGTTTTATACGTTTTCGCAATAAACAACAGCAAATAAACCTGTGTAATTGTTTAACTTTCTATTTTGTTAATGGCTCAGCACAAACGAGCGACCGGCCGCTGCCACGGATGGCCCAGCGACAAATAGTGCTTTTTGAAACGGTTCGTATGGATTAGTCGCACACATGTGGCCGGTAGCGGTCACCCGCTACATCAGGGTACTTAGCACCGCAGCAAGAGGTGACAGCCACCCAGTGGTTGTGGTCGGTGGATCGTGTTCGCTTACGCTAAAAATTAAAGTAATAAAAACTAAAACCCAACTACGACTAAAAAGGTATAAACGAGACTCCACAGACAGACAAATTAAAAATCCGGAGTCACACGTATTAGAGCATAAATCGAACAGATTACGTGTGACTCCGGATTTAGTTTTTATTACTTTTTTTTTTTTTTATTCTTTTGGTGTTATAATATATATATTTTTGAAATGTGCTCATTAAGTCATTTCATTTGATACCCAACATGGTACGATTAAACAATTTTTTATTTTTAGTTCCTGACTTTGTGTCGTCTAGAGGGCGCCATTTTTAATTTAATGTGACGTCACATAGCCATGTGACGTCACGCCCTAACTAGCGGACGATCAAGACGCTTCCAACGATACTTCATTTGGCAAATTGTGATAAGTCGTTTAGAAGATATGAGGGAACAGATGAACATACATACATAAATACATATATACATACCGGTCAAAATCATAACCCTCCTTTTTTCTTCGCCGTAGTCGGGTAATGAAATGAATAATATAGTCCGGACGCGATCATGACGCATTTCAAATCAAATGGTTGCTTTCTGTCATGGTTGAGTTGATTTGAGTTTACACATTTTATAACATTATGAGTTTATGTTTAGAAAATTTACTACCAATTTTAATTACCCGTAAGTACAATCAAATAACAACTGTCCTTCTTTGACAGTAATTGTATGCAATGGAAATAACACGACAAATTGATGTAGATTGTCAATTTGATAAACAATTAATTTCCGACTCTCAACTCTCCGAAATTGAATGACAATAAAAACTATCACGTCCGTTTAGCTTCGCTGCCGTATCTACGACTCTTTCTAACAAATATCCATAAATTCAAAACAAAACATAAACTTATCTTTTAGGCATAAATCTTAAACTTAATCATAAGGGATATGAAAGGGCCAAAAGGTTCTCTTTGTTTTTATTCTTTATGTCTGAAGATATTGGAATACCTGAATTATGGTGCAATGAACCTAAGTGGGCTTAAACTGATACTTTAATATTGTTTGACATGTTTCTATCCTCAAATATAAAGTGGAGATGATATTAATAAAGATTAGATGTGAAAGTAATCTTGAAAAAGTTGGCTGCGAGAATATTTTTAAATCTTGAGTAATGTTCGTATTACTATAATTTCTTTGAAAATTTTATTTACTGTATCTTATTTTCAACCGAACAAATAATTATCTTATATTATTTTTTACGAAACATTATAATTATATTACAACAACAACAAATAATTATCATAAATTATTTTTTACGAAACGTCATAATTACTTAACTTTTTTACATTTAATCTTTTTTATTATACCGTCTAACACTAAATTAAAGGACTAACTAACTATACAAATAAAAACAAAAATGAAGATTATTTCATTATTTCGGAATCGTGATTAGCTTAGGTAAATAGGTATTTATTTACCCTTTCCTGCCAAGTTTTGTCAAAACGGTATATAAAAACATACCGTATATTTGTTACATCACAAACCAATTCGAGATAGGTACCAAAACGGTTTAAAATAAATATACATAAAATTAACTACAAACATAGCAATCGAAACAATAAAATAACATACTTTATTTTGTTACAGATGCTTCACAAAATTAACATGCAACATTAGAACCAAAAGAAAATGTATTCGGAAACAATCCACATTTACGAAATAAGATGAATGGAGTACCGACGAAGATGACCCTGAAACTTAAGAAAACACGGCACAATGCATGAACACAGCTATAGATCTTTATCAAAAAATGCACAGGAACTGACCGAAACGTTTGAAGCAGTCAATTTCACTATTGACAACATATTTGATGTATTTGGCAATGATACTGGCAACGCCACCAATGGTATTGAAGATGATGATGCAGTCAACAACTGGTGGGCGCTTATAGCTATTATCCTGGTGGTCTGCACAGCTGCAGGGAATGTTCTTGTTTGCCTGGCAATATATTTAGAAAGGAGACTGCAAAATGTGACCAACTATTTCTTGATGTCACTTGCCATTACTGATCTGCTTGTGGCTATATTGGTGATGCCGCTTGGGATTTTGACGCTGCTACGAGGTAAGTTTAAAAAAAATTTATAGTTAACTAGCTCCGCCCCGCGGTTTCACCCGCGTAAGTCTCGATCCCGTGGGAATATCGGGATAAAAAGTATCCTATCTGTTAATCCAGGTTTAAAACTATCTGTTGGCCAAATTTCATCCAAATCCATTCAACCTTTTTTGCGAGATTGAGTAACAAATATCCAAACACGCAAACTTTCACATTTATAATATTAGTAGGAAGTAGGATTAGAAAAGACTAAAATGAAAGTAGGTAAATAATAAAAAAAAAAAAAAAAAAAACATTTTCAATAACGATAAAGAACTTAATAATAATAATAATGTTTATTTATCCAAAAACAATACATAGACACAAGTTGAACACAGTAGTAGATATACAATAATTATACATAATTGATTGTACAAATGTTGAAAGGCTACAAAAATCTAAATTACAAAAATATAAGCCCTGTCTCTCAAGCTAGGAGGCCTGTATCTTAAGAGACAGTGTTCGGTCAGATGGTTGCGCAATTTAAGATGTACCCTTTACAAGTGAAATAGTGTCGATTCTATTTTATCATTACATGGCAAACAATATTATCTGTTTAAACATTTTAAGTGAACACTACCTCCAGTTGTGATTAAATTAAATTTAAAATAAAATACGATATTATAAAGTCGTAAGGTAAGGGAAGAATGTGTGGTTTTTTTTCCAAGTTTAAAAACTACTTATTAGTTGAAGTAAATAACACATTAAGATTCGGCTAGAAAGTTCTCTGAGGGATCTTCAAATACGAAATAAACTACCGCCATCAAAATTGCGTCACAATCAATCAGATTTGGAATCAGTTTAAACAATTTTGGAGCCTTACCACAAAAACTCAGACACTTGTTCAACGCGTGTCTAATGTCAGTTTTATGACAAACTCCATACACAAATATCATGTTTAAAACGTGTTAAAGCTAAACATCTGATATACCTACACAGTTTTGTGGTAATAGGGTTAATTTCTAACCCATTGTTTCATAAGTGCGAAAAAAAATCTGATCTATAACGTAAATAAAGCAATGAATGTTGTTGAACTGTCAAAATGAAACAAAATAGTCGGTTACGCAATTAGGTGTTTGCGATGGTACATATTTGTATATATTTTTTTTCTGAATATTATCGTAATATTATACATACGAAAGTGAGTTTGTTTGTTTGTTACGCTTTCACGCTAAAACAGCTGAACGGATTTTGATGAAAGTTGGCACATGAGTAGACCATGACCTGGAGGTGATGGATCCTGGATCGCAGACGTAATCGCGGGCAACAGCTTGTTCAATTAGAACTATAAAGTTAAGCGACGATAAATACTGAAAGCTATGTGCGTGAAAAATGTGCTGAAAGCCTTATCTACCTTATCTCCGGCTATAAATAACGGTAATGTGTTTATTCGCGTAAGACGACGACAACAATGTATGGGGATTTTGGTGAAGTTTCTTAGGCGCGAGACATACCTACACAAGTGGCGAGAGGCTCGGGCGTTGCGCCGGTCCTTTCATATTTCATACAAAATGTATAGGAGGTCCCTATCTCCGAAACTAATGAGCGTAAAATTTTCAAAAACAAAAATACAAATCTTAGTTCAAAACTCAAACTCAAACTTAAACTCAAAGCATTTATTTCAATTAAACCATTTACAGGCACTTTTGAATTGTCAAGGCGTCAGTCAGTCAGAAATATGAAGCTAGTTGCCCATTCCAAAGCGTAGTAGGTACCTATGGAGAAGAACGGGCAAGAAACTCCATGGACACTCTTTTAAATCAAAATATTGTTACAATATAATGGTTACATCATTCATGTTGAAATTATACATGTGAGAACAATGTAGAAAGCACGTTAAAAGCGTCCGCAATTATAAAATAAGCACAATTCAAAAATTTAAATAAGCCATGGCAGCTAAGAGTTGACCAGTCACAACTGACGGCGCTCGTTCACGAACATGACGCATGGATTCTACATGTATACCTACTTCTAAACCTATATTAGGAAGTAATGGTTTTAAAATATCATGGAAAATCTTTCAATATTGTGTGCATAAACTTACATTTGCTGTTGGATGTATTAGAGAACAGTTTTTCATCTACATTGTTAAGTTTGTTCTTGGGATAAATTCATCCGAAAACTACGGAACCCTTCTTGTGCCGTTTTTATATCGGGTAGAAATATTAGCCAGTCAGGGTTTTGCAAGGCTGTCTGGGTGTGACAGACGTAATATAAGGTACTAAAACTTTTATAGACTAGATGCCAACTATTGTCTTTTTCGTTCTCTGTACCCTTGGCATAGGGTTTGTTGCGAACCATTTTTAGGGTTCCGTAGTCAACAAGGAACCCTTATAGTTTCGCCATGTCCGTCTGTCTGTCTGTCTGTATCTCTGTCCGTCTGTCCGGGGCTTAGCTCAGAGACTGTTGGTACTAGAAAGCTGTAATTTAGTATGGGTATACATATAAATCACGCCGACAAAGTGGTAGAAGAAAATCGTAGAAAATATATTTTTTTAGGGTACCTCCCCTATACGTAAAGTGGGGATGGTTTTTTTTTTCTCGTCAATCCCATTGTGTAGGGTATTGTTGGAAAGGTCGTTTAAAAATAAGATTGTGAAAACTATTTTTGGATTCAGGGATCCGTTTGCGAAATATTATGCTTTAAAGTTCTAGTTTTTGTTAGAGTCAAGTGTCCCCCCCGAACCTTGACTCTAACAAAAACTAGCACTTTTTCTAGCCTGCCAGCAAAATTGTTGGGTTTGTATATGTGAAAAAATTCACGGCAGTAGTATATATAACGAATTTAAAAGGAAAACTATCACCGCTACGTAGGCTCCACAAGTTACCGAGTAATAATCGACCAACTTAAATTTGCAGTTGCAAAAACATGTTCTCCCATACAAAATGTATGGGAGAACAAGTTTTCAACTACAACGTTAAGTTTGTTGGATAAATTCATCCCAACTACGGAACCCTTCATTGTGCGTGGTTCGACATGCACTTGGCCGGTTTTCCAAATTAAAAGTGCCTATAAAATGATTTGGCTTTGTCGATGAAAGCTGAGGATTTGGGAAAGTCAGTTTTCACGCATTTTGCTCTATATTTGTTTAAAGTGTTTCTCATTTCCTCTAATTTGAATTTTTGATGTGTAACATTCTTCCTCTCACTTTACTTCAATATGTGGTATCTAGTGATTTCTTGAGAAGCGACGGAAGCGTGTAACAGTAAGCCGGGGAAGCGCGTGCTATTTGATTTGACCTATGAGCGCGCGCGGTGCTAGAGTTGGCCGTCAGAAATTATCTTGACCCTTTAATATTGCTTATTACCCAGATGTCAGATATTACATATCATTATGCGACTACTGTAAGGCTTTCTCGGATTTTTTTTTGTTGATAGCTCCACAGTGCCAGACTGTTTTTAACCCCCGACGGAAAAAAAGGGGTGTTATAAGTTTAACGTGTGTATCTGTGTGTCTGTCTGCGCTATCGTAGCTGCCAAACAGCTGAACTGATTTTGATTTTTTTGATTTTGTTTGACGGGTGACATGATCGAGAGTTTTCTTAGCAATAAAAAAAACGTTTATTAGATGCTTTGTTTATGTCGGGGGTTTTTAATTTTTTTAATTCAATTTAACTTGTTATCTGGTTTAGTAAGTAGTGTGGAAATGATCACCGATTTTTTTATAAAAGCACAAACTTCCGAAAATTGAATTACGCTAACTTTATAAATCCTTCAATGATTTCCCAGACAAAATAGTGGGTGTTTAAACAAATTTGAAGGTAATCAAATTTCCAAGTAAAGCCTTGGTAACTTTGGTAGGGGGGAAGCGTAACTTAATTTCACCAGAACGTCGTCGATTAGACGCTCTAAGAATTAATTTGTGGAAGAAACAATGTTATTATGAATTGATTGAGAGGAAATTCGATTATTTTCAGGTGAAATTGGTTAAAAGTTTCTTAAGTGTCTTGCTGAGGAGGGTATTTGAGGGGTGTTTTAATTTTACTGTGACGATGATACTGTTTATAATTATTTTAAAACATAAAAAGTCAACGTGTAACGTTAAATGCGCAAAACCTGAAAATAGTTTGATCAGAATAACGAGCAGAATCAATTTAACCACTTTTTAATATAGGTCACATTTTTCAAAAAAAATCTTCATTAAAAACGTTGCCGTGTCTATTTATTAATAGGTCAAAACAGCGCGGCGCAGCGGCCCGGTGACGACCCCTCTTTCGATAGAGCGTCGTCGCAGACGCAAGTTGCCAGTAAAACTAAAACAGCACATAAAACAACTACAATTTATTTAATGATTTTTTTGTCTCAGAAATAGGTCAATTGAATTAAAAATCAGTTGGGGTGTCTGAGCAGTGGTGGCCCAGTGGAGCAGTGGTGGCCCAGTGGTAACGGCCGCGACTTACGAGTTGTAGGTCGTAGGTTCTAACCCTGCCAGGCGCTTTACTTTGTGTAAATAATTTCATCGCCACTGCTCTCAAAACGGTGAAGGAAAACATCGTGAGGAAACCGGCATGTGCTAGAACCAAAAATTGGAAGACATGTGACATCTACCAACCCGCACTGGGCCCGCGTGGTAGATTACGGCCCGCTCCCTCTCACAGAGAGGAGACCTGTGTCCCAGCAGTGGGAACATTATAGGCTGATTATGATGGGGTGTCTGAGGTTTTGCGCATTTAATGTTACACGTTGTATAGTCAGAGTAGTATTCTGGACGGACTGATTTAGAGCGGAAAAGATTGACTTCTCTGGCGCACCGTATGTGAGGCAGCGCCAACACCCTTCTAAATACCATATTGGTACGATCTCCACAACCCAGTTACTGGGTAACACGATACCCCTTGGTAAAACTGTCAGAGTTTTGGGCTTCTGGCCCGTAACGATAGATAAAGTTCCACGAATGACTGCCGGAACCAACGGCTAAACGTTCTTTCCGAGACACGAAGGGGTCTTGATAATGTAATGGACGGTCACCACCACAATCCCGCCGCGACAAGCGTAGCTTGACCTTCGATCGACCCATGCGGCTGTTATCATTAATTAGCCACGAGCCTTTAATGGAGGGGCATTACAGTTTTTACATCACAAGATGAAGAAAACTTTTTACAAAAATAAACAACCGACTTCCAAAAAAACACTAAAAATTGAAAAAATACTTTAATTTCGGAAGTCGGTGTCTTTGGTTTTCAATTTTCGTTTTTTGCCACCGACTTCCGAAATTAAAGTTATTTTTCACATTTTAGTTGTGGTCCCTACCGGCCTACCCCACACAAATTTGAATAAATATAAAAACAAAACATCATCTTTATACTTATAGTAAGTGGGAAAAATACGTAATATTGAAGCTAACTCAAAAACTACACGAGCAAAGTTAATAAAATTTACATGGGACCACTTCTGAAGTATGACCTACCAAACAAAAAATAATCATCAAAATCAGCATAATTGGCGGAGTAATCGCTTAACAAACATACAGACGAATTGAGAACCTCATCCTTTTTGAAGAAATCGGTTAAAAACTGGAGCCATTCCTCCATTTTCCTACATGACAGAGTTACCTTAACATTTTCCCTCTACAGACACTTTTGTTTACATTCAGTGAACGCATAATTTGTGTCGCGTGAGAGAGGAATGGCATTGATAGATGTTAGCTTGGACACTGTATAAATAAGTAACAGTATTCTATCTTCGAAACGCCGCGCTTCGAAATCTCATTACGCAACAGTATCGAGTACGCGGTGGTTACGCACGAATGCGGAAGGTTTATCTACCGAGCGGCTGTAGGTAATTATTTCAAGGTCACTGTTTATATATAATACTGCTACTTATTTATACTATGGCGTCGAGCATGACAATGTCGGCGCGGGACAATGCTGGTGCCATTAGCAACATTGTGCGATAACATCTTTAGAAATTATGTATTTTATGTATAGATATATAATAATAATGTATTTACATGCTTACAAATTAATATTGATGAAACATAGTGTGTTTCTGTCATTTCATGGTAATAGGTAAAATATTTTATGCGCTTCTCGTACACTACAATAATAGGCTGCATTTTTATTTTACTTAGTAGAATTCGTTATTGTAACCTAAGGCTTGAATTCCTCCTACGCTGATGTCGGTCGTGTACGGTCGGTGGCGTACGCGTAGCAACGTAGTACGCGCCGCGTACGTCGGAGTCGCAGTATGGTTTATAGAACACAGTGTATATACGTACGCGGGACCGATGTACGCGACCGACATCAGCGTAGAAGGAATTCAAGTCTAAATCAACGTTATCCAGAACCAAATAATTATGAAAACAAAAACCAAACAATGATGTTCTGAAATTATCCTATTTGTTTTAAAATTTCAGCCACCTAACCTGGATAAGGATGGGTGGCTGAAAGGAGATCATTCACCGTCCATACATTTTGGGCTAAATGTGAAAGTGCCAAACAATAGTTATTTGTTATACAAGAGTGCAAAGTTGCTTTTTAACCGCGTGTTCAATTTTGATGACCGAGCAAGCGAAGGATTCTAAAATTTAATCACGAGCGTAGCGAGTGATTCAAAATTAGAATCCTGAGCGTTAGCGAGGGAATCAAAAGAGCACGAGGTGAAAAATCTTTGCACTCGAGTGCAACACGTAACTTTTCATTCCACCTCAGCGAGGAAATGACTAAATGCAAAAAAAAAAACGTTTACAATCACAAGATAGGTACACTTTTATTTCAGTTTAGGTATTAATTACTACATTATGACAGGTAAGTAATATAGAATAATCTTTAAATTATAACAAAATATTACTAAGGTATAATTAAGAAAATTTTAAAGTAACGTTGCTACAGTTATTTAAATTGAGTGTAATATTTTTGTTTGGTACTGTAATATTGGTGTTAGTCACTTGTGTACTGTTTTTCGGTAAACTATCTGTCATACTTAATAGTTGTACCGATTCATCGGATTCCCTTGGCGTGAATGTTGGAGAGAGAGGGAGATGGTTAGGTGTTTCATAACGGCTTATTTTTGATGTAGAAGGGCCAGTCCAAGGATCCGATTGAGGCTCTTTCAGTGTAATGGCTCCTACGATGCCTTCACATATTTTAGACTTATTTTGGATGGAATCCTCTATGTATCCCTCTACAACTGCATTGGACTTCCAGCCTCCGTGGCGCTTAAGGGACAGGAGATCAGCTCCGGAATCAGCCAAAAGTGTGGCTGAAGTTCGTCGGAAACAATGACCCGTGTACAACAGGGGTTCTGGAAGTTCAAGAAATGTTGCTATTTCTCGTGGGATACTGCCAATTTTATTAGTACCCATAGGCTGTCTAACACACTTTCCATTGCGATACTGTAGAAAAAATCGATTGATTGGAGTGTTAGGCGGGCGTAAGGCTTGATATTTCTCAACAATCGTTACGTATTCCTTGCGAATGACGAAGTTGCGGTCTCTTTTTGTCTTTGTATTAGGTAAATTAATTAATAGTAAGTCATCTGAATGTTTCTCAATGTTTTTGACATTAAGTTGTGTTAGTTCATTAGTTCGACATGCTCCGTTTATTCCAATAATAAGAACAACCTGTAACGTAAAGAGTATTGTAGTAGATAAATGAATAAAATTGATATGAACGCATAATTATGCCTATCAACATCTACTAAGTATACTATTTAATTGAGATTAATATACTTAAGTAGATACTGAATGTGCAACTGACTTACTTTTGCCGCCAAATATACGGAATCGGGTGCTTCGTTAAGAAACTTTTCAATATCAGATACTGTGAAAACCTTCGATTTTTTTGGTTGATGACCAGATGAGGCTCTTTTTAAAAATGCCACTAATTTAGGATAGGTATCGATATGTTTGTCTTTTTTCATCTTTATTGTTGCTTTTAGCATCGAATACGTACTCCATAGAGTGCTTGCTTTCTTGTTCTCGGATAATTCTATAAAATATGCCAGCAAAACGTTTTCTGAGAAAGTTTTGGCTCCTTTTGCTAGTCGCCACGTGTTGAACATATCGTACTGTTTTAAATACTTCTCGCGTGATTGTTGAGGGAGAAAGCTCATTTGCGCATTATTAACAGTTTCAGTTAATTCTGTTGGCGTCAAGCAAACTTCCTCGTCGCTAGAATCACTCATTTTAGTTTTTTCACTTGTTTTCAAGTTTCTTGTTTTTAATATAAGGTTTAACAATGACGTGAAAAAATGCCGCGTAAAGAACCGCGTACAAAGCAAATTGAAAAAAGAACACCAAGAAGGTTCCGAGTCTGAGTTTTTAACAAATTAAAAAAAAGTTGTATGATATATTCGGCACCATAGAGGTAGCAGTAAATAGGTTTAATGTTTTTTTTAATTCACAAACTTAGTGCACACGATGTTCTAAATTCAATTTACTTTATCCTCTAGAGAATAAAAACGGCTTTTCCACTCAGATATTGAAGATTAAAAATACTCTTTCCGAGATGGTGGGATGAAAAAGTTATATTCCGAAAGATTACGGTTTTCTCTTGTTTATTACTACAAGCTAACTGTAATTAGATTCATTATTTTAACTAAAACACACTGAAAACAGAATTTATTCAAAATCGTATAACAGCGCAAGGAATTGAAGAGAGAGACATGTTCTAACGGAATACAATATCATTTTTTTTGTTTGACCGGCACTTTTATTATTTAACCCAGAAAGAATGATCTACTTTGAAATCACATATCTCAATTCAACAGTTAAAACGAACTCAATCAGGATTCCACAAAGATCTAGAAACCTCTAAATTGAAACATAACACGTACATTCACCTTGTTCCCAAAATTAATGGATTACAATAGTTAGACGTAAGGGCTTCAAGACCTTATACCTTATAGTTCAATTATATAACGCAGCAGTTGGTTATAATTGCGTCAGTGATTTGATTTAGTTTGGTAAGTCTATCGACTGTAATATTATACAGGGCAGAGGCGCAGTGGTTGAGCGATGGACGGCTGCGCAACGTGTCGCGGGTTCGATCCCCCCACGGAACAAATATTTGTATGATCTGCAAGTAGTTGTTCTGGGTCTGGGTGTTAGTGTATGTGAGTTTCTATGTTTGTAAACGCACCCACGATACAGGAAGAAATTCCTAGTGTGGGGCAACGTTTTAAAAAAAAAAAAAAAAATTGGTTAACCACTTTTGATAAAACTCCCCGGAGACTAATAATCCTAACTAATATTATAAATGCGAAAGTGAGTTTGTTTGTTACGCTTTCACGCTAAAACGGCTGAACGAATTTAGATGAAATTTGACCATGACCTGGAATAGGACATAGGATACTTTTTATCCCGATAATCCCACGGGATCGAGACTTACGCGGATGAAATCGCGGGGCGGTGCTAGTATCAAATAATTGTATGGCCCACAGATAATTTAGCTATCAGTGTTATTGGGTACATATATGTCTGACCTTATTATTCTAGCCCTACATCTAAACAGATAAATGTCTACAACTACGCTTACTATCTTACGTCTTAATAATTATCTTCTTCGATAATGGAGATGCTCGTGGCTAAATAATAACAGCTCCGCGGGTCGATCTTAAAGGTTTAGCAACGCTTGCCGAGGTCTGTCTATTGATGAGTGCTAATAGCATACCGAGACCCTTCCGTGTCCGTGTCCCGGCTGTCATTCATAAATCTTAGACAGACGTTACGGGAAGCCCAAAAGTCTAATAACCAGTGTTGCCAAGAAACTGGGTTGTGGAGATCAGATAGGCAGGCGCTCCATGTAAAATGCTGGTGTTCAGCTGCATCCGGTTAGACTAGAAGCCGACATTAACATAGGTGGGAAAATGCTGGGCAGGTAATGAGATTGACACTTCACTAAGGTTGAAACTATGTTATTGTCACATTGTTCTAACTATTTACATTATATATTAAATTGGGGGTGGATCGAATGAGCGATTTCCCACCCGTACGCAAAATACGCGCTTTGACGTGTAGTTGCGGATACCAGCCCGTATTACCTATTACCTATATATTAAATTAAATTACAGATTAAAACTAACTATACAAAGGAAAAAAATATATATAAAGTAAGGATTCATTGTTCTTAAATCTTTAAAGTAAGGGTTCATTGTTCTTCCATTCAACCTTAGGGTAGGAAAGTAATTAAGAGGTCGACTATACTTAATATTATGGAGAACTTTATAATAAGTTTCACAGTCTCGATTAAAAATCAAAAACTTAAAGCATTTATTTCAATAAAGTCATAAGTCTTATTTATACCAATGAAAGGCGTTTTTGTTTTATCAGTAAGAAAGATGAAGCTAGTTGCCCATTCCAAAGCGTAGTCGGTTCCTATGGGGACAAACGGGCCAGACACTCCAGGGACAAGTGGACAGGCAGTCTAAAAAAGGCTAGAGCAAGTTTATGAAATAATCCGTCGGAAATTATGCCTTCAAAAATACAAGGGATTTGGTTTAAAAATCTTGTATTTTCAATATTTAATTTTCCCAGAAACTCAGACCGTTCTGTTCGGTATGATTCACAGAATTTTGGTAAGTGGTACGAAAAAGCTTTTTATAAATATTTTAATTATTCAAACTTAACAATTAAAAACCAAGCGCACATTCTACCTCCAGTATTTACCATTAAAAAATACAGGCTTTTATTAATAAACTCGTAGTAAAGTTAGTTAGTGGTGGTAAATAAATTCGAACGTTTTTGGACCGAAAATACAACTATCCTATAAGCGCTTGACTATTTTATTTTTTTGTAAATCAGTAACAACTTTGCACTTTTTGTAGCTTTTGCATAAGATTTATATTTGGGTTGCGCAAATATGATCACATTTCTGAATTTCGAACAAAGCTCAAGTGGCTTCCAGTTCCCATACGTCTTCGCCGGAATTCTCATATCTTATTTCAGCTCTACAGTATTCTGTTCAATCCTACAACCCCTATTATCTTAAAGAACGTTTCAAGTTCCTTCATGACACACATAATAGATATCTGAGGTCATCGGAAAACTTGAGACTAGAAATGTCGATGCATTCGACCAGTTTTTATGACAAGTCTTTTACAGTTCAAGCTGTGCGGTTATGGAATGCCTTGTCCGTGTCGATAAGGCGTGATCAATCTTTGTCCACTTTTAAAATTCTGGTAAAAAACACTTCCTCTCTCCTTAAACATCGTCATTCTCTCTTTCCTCCTATTTCATGTTTATTATTGTATATATATATTTATATAGAAAAGTATATGCTTTATGTATGTATGTATTTATTGTATATGTAAATGGTACACCACTGACTACCTGCAGTATTATCTGTCCTTCTCGCTTTAATCCATCCAAAGGTTGTCTGTAAAAGATCGCTTTTAGCGATAAGACCGCCCATTGTGTCACCCTATGTTAAATTTCTACATTTATATCTGTATTTTTTATAGTGTACATAATAAAGAGTATTCTATCTATCTTCTATCTATCTAATACCCATTGATAAAGATAAAGTCTTCATAATTAAGTGCAAAACAAGTAGGTATTTAAATTTTTGGGAAGGCGGACTGGTGACCGCAACTCCATGTCAAAGTGACTATTTTCAATTTTAAAATCGTACGAATTTACGTTACGTTAACACCACGCTTTCGTGCTACTGCCCACTACCCTTCCTTCCTGTTCCTACAATTTATCCTCACATTTTAAGTTTAAATCTAAAACCAGTGTTTTATTATTAGTAAATACGAGGCTTTTGGCTAATTTTTACTTTTTAGAATGTCATTATTTATTTTGTAATGTGCGTTTAGTTTGTGCAGAATAAACAATTTTTCTTTCATTCTTTTCTTTCTTTATATACCATAACGTATGGTGTTGCTACGTGGACGCGCAGGAGGCTGTGTACAGGCTGCGAGTTGCACAGAAAGCCATAGAGCGTTCCACGCTTGGCATCAAGATCCGAAGACGTACGAAGGTCTTCGATATCGGAAAGCATAGAACTCAAGTGGAGTTGGTTTGGACATCTGGCAAGTGATGACAGGTGGAGTTAGACTGTGGTAGACAGGCTTCCAAGGATTGAAAGACAAGATGTCGATCGTCCGGGGCGGATATTGTTGCCATCGCGGGGAAAACCTGCATGAGTCTGGCACAGAAGCATGAGGATTGGCATAAGAAAAAAGAGGTCATTTTTGACGTTCAAAAGTGCCTTTTATATGCCCAGCATGTAAAAGGCACTTTTGAACGTCAAAAACGTAAAGCTCAACTATAATTTCACCCCTTAGCCTCGTCTTGCGGCTCAAAAACTTCACCCCTCATAATGGGGTCCCTACTAACTTACGAGTAAGAAAGTGTAATAATAATATAATAGGTACCATACTCCTACAAACGTCTCGCATTAGAGAGAAACTTGGAGCCATAATAGCGTATACTATTCCTCTATACAGACCTACATAATGTATTTAAGTTATGTTATACATAACAAGCTGTTGCTGTTTCACAGTAAATCCTAGGTATTACATCATTCAAGCTTCGCTTAGCCTCTTGTCTAAATCCGTTCAGCAGTTTCTGCTTGAACGAATATTAAACATCTTTACAAACTTTCACTTTTAGTAAAGAACGGATAATAATTCTGCCTGAAGTTTGATTTTTGAGGCAAATGCCACTTTTCTTAGAGATAATGGAACCAACACTCTAACTGCGTAACACACTTTCTATCACAATCTGAATGATTTTAAAGATATTGCTAATCCATTGCTTCATATTTTATGTTCGAAAAATTTCATCAACAACGTAAATAACGCAATGAATGTTATTGAACTGTCAAAATGAAAGCCGTGGGAAATGGCTTTAATTTTTTGTGTGTTTGTGTGGTGCCCCGCTGAATTTGATGATTGTGCATATGAGATATTGTTTATGGACGTGCGTTTATGAGAAATTCATAGAGTAAACCATGGTGATTTCAGAAAAATAGTCCATTATTATACATTAAGCGAAGTCTTGATACTAATATTATGAACGGCGATCTGAAATATAATTAGTTAAACAGAGTAGTATTTCTTATAATTACATTAAAACCAGCGGCTTTTAAATTACAAACTTTGAAAAAAAACGTACCTACAAAATGATTGGATAATCCAATCATTTTGTACGTTTTTATCAAAGTTTTCTGCTATCCAGGATAGCACCCGTCTCGAAAATGTGATAGTTATATAATTTTTTGACAAATTAATGTGTCACTTTGTCAGTTTTATCAAATATGGCCCAGGTTATGCATCCTATATATGGTTTACTCTATGAATTTCTCATACGTCGTGGTTGGGCACGTCCACAAACAATATCTCATATGGAAAAACACCCACAAACCGAAATCACTACCCGTAGACCATACAAATATTTGTTCCGTTCTGGAATTGAAGCCATCAGGTATCTGTGTACCTACTGAAAAATAATGAATAGGAAAATTGTGAAGGACAAAACATCTCTGTAAAATAAAAAAAATTGTTAACTTCTTTTATAATTTACTAGCGACCATCCCCTGCTTCGCACGGTTTTTACGAATTGAAAAAACATTGAGATTTCTTCAATATCTAGGGTGACTGGTAATTTTATTAGTGAACGATACTTTTTTTTTTATTGTGGGAAATCATCAAATGACTTCTCCCGCTCTAGGTGGAGCGGAAGGGCGTGTCAGACTTTTACTGACTAAAACCCACCCGTGTTCCTTCAGTTGCCTATTGCCAAGGTCCCGGTATCCCTTTCCGACTTTCCCGCAACCCTGGGATGACCGATACTTAACGAACACATTCTGACGAGATATGCGAACATAGATAATGTAGTGAACAGCAGATTTTTTTTATCGCGATTTCAGATCTGGTCACATAGTAACAGTTGTTCATAATGATGAGTAAAGTCACTGTTTGAGCATCAGTCACTTTAATTACCAGTCACCATATAAGTAAGTTTTAGAACAGAACCGGGTGAAGTCCGGTACTTGGGGGAGTCCTATGTTTAGCAGTGGACGTCTTTCGGCTGAAATGATGATGATGATGAAATCTAGTTTAAATGTCTAATATTAGCTGGCAATTCGAAACAAAAATAAAAATAATATTTTTGTCCTGTTTCGGGCTCTGAGAGGGTACCACTCCATTTATCATCTGCCTAGCCTTTTCCCAACCATATTGGGGTCGGCTTCCAGTCTAGCCGGATGCAGCTGAAAACCATTATTTTACATGGAGCGATTGACCTCCACAACCCAGTAACTGGATAATACGATACCCCTTAGTAAGACTGGTTGTCAGACTTTCGGGCTTCTGACGACCCGTAAGGACGATTAAAGATCCACGAATGAAAGCCGAGACCAACGGCTTTACGTGCTTTCCGAGGCACGGAGGAGTCTCGGTATGTAAAGATTATCACCCATACACGGACCAACCCCGGCAAGCGTAGCTTAACCTGATGGATCGACCCGTGCGGATGTTATTACTTAGCCACGAGCTCCTCCACCACCATTACTAACCGCAAAACATTTGCAGAATTACACGAATCAAAACTCTTACACATAATATTAAATCCAGGTTCAAACATTCAACTAAAACCTCACTCAGCCAACAATTTAAATAAAATAATAGCATCTGTGCTGTTTCCAACATGTTGGTTCCCAGAACAACATGCAACGTGTGATTAATTATTTCCACTGAACATACGAACCGAACTGTTTACTGGTTTCGTGGGTTTATTTTATTTACTCTAATAAAACTGTTATTTTGGAAATAAAAGAATTTCGCTATTCTGCTACTTTAGTAGATACAGTAAGGAAATGAAATCGTAAGCCTTTTTTCGAGATTCAATTTAGTGGGAAGACAATCTCGTTCTTGAAATCATAGTGTGCTAATTCGACACACTATGCTTCTTGCCTTTTTCAATATATTTAATTAATGACTTTATAATGTGCGTGATGTGTGTACTGATTTGTTGTACATAACCTTTGATATTTTTGTTCCGAGATTATAATACTGTTTTTTATTTATAAAAAGTAACACGATTACCAATAATAGACATAGTTTTAATTTTAATAAAGTTTATGAATTTTTGATAAAAAGATATGCATCATTTCAAAAATTAGGTAGTCGAATCGTAAAAATCTCGAAAACGCAATCACGTCTGATAGCCAGGTGAGATCTCGAATGGCCTATCTCGACCAGTTACTTTGCAGGCGTGATCTCGTGTTGCAAATCTTGACTCGAGATTGCATTCCTTAAGTACTGTGCCTGCTCAGCACATAGTTATAGAGCGTTGGCAAGATAATCTCTTAGAGGTATGAGTGACCTGCCAGGGTTGCGGGAAAGACCGAAAGGGCAACCTGGCAACAGGCAACTGAAGGAACACGGGTGGGTTTTAGTCAGTAAAAGTCTGACACGCCCTTCCGCTCCGCCCAGAGAGGGAGAAGTCATTTCATGATTTCGCAAAAAAAAAAAAAAAAAAAAAGAGGTATGAGTGACAGAAACGTTACACCATATTGGACAAATTGATTCAAGATCACAGTTTCACACACAAGATTGCCAGCAAACGACTCGCATCGCATCGAATCGAAAAGGATACGAACGGGATGCGGCGACAGCCGATCGCGTCCGGCAGGATGTCGACGCATACGATCGGCTCCATACCATCGCTTGCGAACATTCAAATAGTTTCATTGGTACCGTGATGACGTATTCTAATTTTTGAAAATGGTTGATGTTGTCGAAGACAGGCGAACGGAGCCGATCGCGCATCGCAGCATACTTTCGGCTACGATCGCGTGTCGCGGAAGACTCCCGCGGTCAAGCTGCTGTGCGCGGCTTGGTAATATTAAGTACCCGATTTAATATCGTTAAGATTGTAAATTCCGATCCGATGCGACGAAGTCTCTGGTGAATCTTATGTAGGGTAGGTCCCCTACGTATATATAACCAGTCTCAGATTAATATTCGGCTGCCAGAATTTCACAACTCTACCCCTAGAGAATGCCTATAACCGTAGAATAGGTAATAGCCGATACTATCTAGTGCACGATGTCCAAAAGCAAAATTTGTTGAGCAAGCAAACTTTGCTTTTCAATTTGCGTGTTTTGCCACCGACTTCCGAAATTAAAGTTATTTTTCACGTTTTTAGTGTTTTTTTGGAAGTTGGTTGTTTTTTTTTTTTGTTAAAAGTTTTTATT
The DNA here is from genome assembly GCA_948473465.1 of Lithophane ornitopus. NCBI lineage: Eukaryota > Metazoa > Arthropoda > Insecta > Lepidoptera > Noctuidae > Lithophane > Lithophane ornitopus. The sequence goes on along the minus strand of OX419616.1, from coordinate 14,280,000 downwards.
TTTCACTTTTTAGTTGTGGTACCTACTCCACACAAATTCGAATACCACTACCTGCTATGTAAATAACAGTGAAGGAGTAAAACAATATATCGTCTACATACACTAAGTGGGAAAAATACATAATTATTGAAGCTAACTCAAAAACTACGCAAGCAAAGTTAATAAAATATATATGGGGCTACCTCTGAAGCATGACCTACCAAACAAAAAAAAAATCATCAAAATCGATTCATAATTGGCCGAGTAATCGCGTAACATACACAGACGAATTGAGAACCTCCTCCTCTTTTTGTTATGTTTTTAACCGACTTCTCCCATGGGTATCATATTACCCAAAAATAAATCTAGCTTATTTCCTGAAGAGCAAAATATTTAAAGCGACAAAAGTTCACCACACATCATTGGCCAAAAATGTTATGGTATCGACAAGATAAGACTTAAAATGGCGATGTAACGAGAAATCCAAAACGATGTATAACCTCAAAATTCGAACTAATATTTTAGACTAGCTGCGCCCCGCGGTTTCACCCGCGTAAGTCTCGATCCCGTGGGAATATCGAGATAAAAAGTATCCTATGACCTATTCAAGGTTATGGTCTATCCATTTTTTTTTTTTTTTTTTGTTGGGAAATCATCATATGACTCCTCCCGCTCTGGGCGGAGCGGAAGGGCGTGTCAGACTCTTACTGACTAAAACCCACCCGTGTTCCTTCGGTTGCCTGCTGCCAGGGTCCCGGTATCCCTTTCGGACTATTCCGCAACCCTGGCAGGCATCGGTCCTAACGGACCCCGTCAGGTGTGCAAGCATCTCTTTGAGGCGCGCGTCGAACACGACGCGCCATCGACCCGGGCCTGGTCCTTATCGGACGGCGAGCTATGGTCTACCCCTGTGCTGTGATTAAATTTACAACAGGGGATGGTCTACCCCTGTGCTAAATTTAATCCAAATCCGTTTAGCCGTTTTAGCGTGAAAGCGTAACAAACAAACTCACTTTCGCATTTATAATATTAGCTAGGATGCGAAAGTTGGTTTGTTACGCGTACACGCTAAAACGGCTGAACGGATTTGTATGAAATTTTGTACATGGATAGACCATGACCTGTGTTAGGACATAGGCTTTTCATCCTAGCTCCCAGAAGAAATCGCAAAAACTTTTTCTATAAAACAAAACAACCTTCTGAACCTTGGAAACGAACATAAATATTCAAAATAGAACGCTCTCATATACTCAAGCAACTGCTCGTATTACATTTCAAATATATGACGTCTGTAATTTCACTGGGATTATGTCGACCGTTCATATCTTGTTTCTGTTATTTACACAGAGGATTAATATCAAACGGGTGTATTAATACTAGGCACGCTTTTGGCTTTACTAACTGTAATGTTTTGTTCGTATTTAGCCTACATTTTTTGGTACTGCATCGAATGCTTTATTTGCAAGGAATTTGTAGGTATGAATGATTGTTTCTGTTTTCATTGCCACCTCGTTTGCGCGGTATAACTTCGACAAATGTAAAATATAAGCCAGATAAAAAGATTTGGCTGTCATTAATATCGTAGTGAGGAACCTTGGTGTCTTGGAAAGCAGGTTAAGCACGTTAAGCCGTTGGTCCCGGCTATCATTCGTAGATTTTTGTCAGTCGTTACGTAGTCAGAAATCCAAAAATCTGACAACCAGTCTTGCAAAGGGTAATCGCGTTACCCAGTAACTGGGTTGTGGAGGTCAAATAAGCAGTCGTGCCATGTAGAACACTGATATTTAGGTGCATCCAGTTAGACTGCAAACCGACCCCAACGGAGCTGGGAAAAGGCTAGGCAGATTTCTATTGAGGATGACTTTCAAGAAATCGCCTGATGACATTAATATCATCACTCATGGAGACTTTTCTTTGTGACCCTCACCATTAGATATACCGAGGAGCTCGTGGCTAAGTAATAACAGCCTCACGGGTCGATCCATCAGGTTAAGCTACGCTTGCCGGGGTTGGTCCGTGGATGGGTGACCATTTTCACATATCGAGACTCCTCCGTGCCTCGGAAAGCACGTATAAGCCGTTGGTCCCGGCTGTCATTTGTGGATCTTTGACAGTCGTTACGAGTCGTCAGAAGCCCGAAAGTCTGACAACCATTCTAACCAAGGGGTATCGTATAACCCAGTTACTGGGTTGTGGAGGTCAGATAGGCAGTCGCCTCATGTAAAATACTGGTATTCAGCTGCATCCGGTTAGACTGGAAGCCGACCCCAACATAGTTGGAAAAGGCTAGGCAGATTGATTGGACCATTAGATATACCGATCGTCTGATCAATACAAACTATTTACAAGGTCATGGTGTTCTTACATTACTATCACTACATAATAATATTATAAAACAAAGTCTTCCGCCGCGTCTGTCTGTCTGTCTGTTCGCGATAAACTCAAAAACGACTGCACTGATTTTCATGCTGTTTTCACCAATGCATAGACTGGTTCTCGAGGAAGGTTTGAGTATATAATTTATCAAGTGGGCGAAGCCGCGGGCTTGTTGAAGCCCGCGCCTTCGCCCATTTGATAAATTAGGGTCTCAAAAATCATTTGTTTGTGATTAAACTACTTGTAGTTTAAACATAAACAAATGATTTTTGAAACGATACAGTCGCGAGTAGGGTCTCAAAAATCATTTGTTTATAACAAATGATTTTTGAAACGATACTATTAAACTACAACTAGTTTAATCATAAACAAATGATTTTTGAGACCCTACTCGCGACTGTATCGTTTCAAAAATCATTTGTTTATGTTTAAACTACAAGTAGTTTAATCATAAACAAATGATTTTTGAGACCCTACTCGCGACTGTATCGTTTCAAAAATCATTTGTTTATGTTTAAACTACAACTAGTTTAATCATAAACAAATGATTTTTGAGACCCTACTCGCGACTGTATCGTTTCTGTGAAACACCAGCTGTCACATTCATAATATACGTCTTATTGTTTCTTTTGTGTTTTCCTAGAAGGTATTTATGCTAGTGCGAAGTCGCCTTTGATGTTTTTGCACTTTCTTTATGTACTGTGAATAAACAAAAACATTAAGAAATGTGAAGATAGAATGCTGTGAGAAAAACAAGCTTTGTTGGGAATTTTTCGTAGAACTTGAACCTGACGCTTTTATCAATAACTCGGCCCTGTTTGTATGATAAACGTATAGACTTCTAAAAGATTGCTACGACGTAGCTGATATGGCGTAGCTACACCGCCTACGGCGTAGCGGGTACCTGATTCAATGCGCGATAACTATATATTTTTATTGGATAGGCATTACTACGATTTTAAACGATTTCATTTATTTTGGTGCCAATCGAAGAATTTTATTTTAGGAGGAGTGCATCTTCTACTAAAATAACATTCTTTATTTTATTTGAAAAACTAAGAAAATAATGTGTGCTGAATAATCGAATATCAATTGATCGACAACTATAACTCGACGTCTAAATACTCAAACGTTCATAATATCGAATGGTTAATAAATCGAACATTCAATACACCGTACACGTATTTTGAACACTCGATGTATTGAACATCGAGTGTTCAAAATATCGAATGTTTTTTTTATCGAACGTTCAACGCATCGCATATATTCAATGTACTATATTTAAATCTTTGTAAGTAAGATGAAAACGGAATAATTTCAGATTGTAAATTGTTTAAGGTTTAGTCACTCAGTAGGTACGATTTAAGTCCAAAGATTGATTGTTGTTATGACGTTCCAAAGAAGAAGTTATTGAAGTGTGAAGAGCCATTGAGTTAATTCAACTTTGAAAATCAAGAGCCTCGTGATACAAATTATCTTTACCAAACAATATATAAGTTACGGCTGTGCTGGGGCGGCTGCTGCAGGTGCAGAAAACCTCAAACGGCGCAAATATAACACCCTTATTGGTAGCTATATTTTTGAGCCGTTTGGGGTTGAAACACTAGGGCCGTGGGGTCCCAATGCTTATCGAGTATTTCCGGACATCGCCCAGTGGTTGGTCGACTCTTCACGTGACCGAGGGCTGGCCAATTTCTAGGTCAATGAATCAGCATTGCCATCCAACGTGGCAATGCTACCAGCCTTTTGGGCACTTAGGTCTTTACCTATGAAATTGCCATTCTGCAGTACTGGCCATTTCAAATCAAAATAATTTTTGTTTGGCTAAGAATTCTAATTTCAAATTAATTTTATTTTAAAAACATGGATTTTTTTTTCCAAAAGTAGTCATTTCTTTATTGATTAGTGTTACATTTTCATCGCATTTCAATCTTTTTCGTCATCATGGATACGTTAAAAATTCGAGTAATTATGGAATATGAGTACCGTCGTGGCAGCAACGCGGCACAAGCGGCACGCAACATCAACGACGTTTACCGAGCTAACACTACAAACCAACGCACCACCTGTTATTGGTTTGCTCGCTTCCGTTCTGGAAATTTCGACCTGAAAAATGAACCTCGCGGTCGGCCGAAGACTTTGGTCGACAATGACGAATTAAAGGCGATTGTGGAAGCTGATGATACACAATCTACGGCTGAATTAGCAGCAGCTTTCGACGTTAGCGTCAAAACAATATTGGTCCATTTGCGTCCAATTGGCAAGGTAAAAAAGCTTGACAAATGGGTGCCCCACGAACTCAATGATCGCCAGCGCGAAGTACGCGTCGAGACGTGCCTTGCACTGCTCAACAGACACACAAATGAAGGAATTTTGAACCGCATTGTTACCTGCGATGAAAAATGGATTCTGTTTGATAACCGCAAGCGCTCAGCAAGTTGGTTGGATCCTGGTTCAGCACCTAAACAATGCCCTAAACGAAAACTTACCCCTAGAAAAGTGATGGTCACTGTTTGGTGGTCTAGCGCCGGTGTGATTCATCACAGCTTCTTACCAAACGGGGTGAGCATTACTGCAGATGTGTACTGTGAAGAACTGAACACAATGATGGAGAAGCTGGCGCATCTCCAACCAGCATTGGTCAATCGCTCGTCTCCGCTGCTCCTGCACGACAACGCGCGACCTCATACTGCACAGCAGACGGTCTCCAAGTTGCAAGAACTGGGGTTGGAAGCTCTCCGTCATCCGCCCTACTCACCAGACCTTGCGCCTACAGACTACTACTTTTTCCAGAATTTGGATAACTTCTTGGCGGGAAAAAAATTCAATACCCGAGAGGCAGTACAAAATGCCTTTGAAGAATTTGTTGCCTCCCGTCCAGCTGATTTCTTTAAGAAGGGCATCAATAAACTGCCACTGCGATGGCAAAGATGCATTGATTGCATGGGTGATTACTTCGATTAATACAAAAAAAACTTTTTCATACAAAACGGCAATTTCATAGGTAAAGACCTATTATATAATGTTTTCCCTTTGAATAGTTAGTTTTAATCAGTAATTTAATTTAATATTATAATGTAAATAGTTAGTGTAGTTTATTAGTTAAAGTATGAAGTGAATAACATTGAAATTAAAATAAGTTATTAGATTACTTTTATTTTTAATAACACTGTAGTGAGTCCATATACAGGGGGTAAGGGTGAACACCGTTGTCACTCAAACCATGGGTAGTTGACTTAAATATAAAAATAAATGACCGAGTAACAACCAAAAAAAAACGTTGTTTTCATTAAAAGATTTTTAAAAGTTTCTATCCGCCACCGTGCTCGCAAGCGAAACAGTTAACTGACTGAGGGAGGGGACGCAAGTTCGTTGCCCTAGCGCATAGGTGAAATACTCGTGTGGTAAAATGTAATTAAAAAAAAAGAAAAAAAAAGTCGTAATTTTCCATTGATTTTAAGTTCTATAAATGACACCAAGCCACTGATTTCAAGGATAACGGTGTTTACCGTAACACCCTGCATTGTAAAACAATTTTAATTAATTATCGTCTGAGGAATTAAATTAACTTTTTTTGGGGAGTTCCGAAACTTTTGGGTTTGGTCCTATTCAATTTATTGTTTTTGCCCACGATGTCGTCTGCGATCCAGGATGAAAAGTAGCCTATGTCCTACTCCAGGTCAAGGTGTATCCCTGTGCGAATTTCATCTAAATTCGTTCAGCCGTTTTAGCTTAAAAACGAAACAAACAAACCAGCAAACTCACTTTCGCATTTATGATATTAATTAGGATAAATACAGGTATTCAGCTGCATCTGGTTAGACTGGAAGCCGACCCCAACATAGTTGCGAAAGGGCTAGGCAGTTAGGATAAATGTCCCACTTCTGGGACACAGGCTTTCTATCTTCAAGAGGGAGTGGGCTGTAATCTACCACGCGGGCCCAATGCGGGTTGGTAGACGTCACATGTCTTCGAATTGCCGGTTCTAGGACATGAAAGTTTCCTCACGATGTTTTCGTTCACCGTTTTGAAATTATTTACATAAAGTAAAGCGCCCGTCTGGGTTCGAACCCACGATCTACGACTCGTAAGTCAGGGCCGTTACCACCTGGCCACCACAGCTCCCTTTTTAACCGACTTCTTCAAAAACCGATTTTGATGATTCTTTTTTTGTTTGGTAGGTCATGCTTCCGAGGTGGTCCCATATAAATTTTATTAACTTTGCATGCGTAGTTTTTGAGTTAGCTTCAATATTACGTATTTTTCCCACTTAGTTTATCTAGACGATGTTTTCATTTACTCCTTCACGATTGTTTACATCAGCTAGTGGTATTTGAATTTGTGTGGGGTAGAACTAAAAATGTGAAAAATAAAAACTTTTTACAAAAAAAAAACCGGTGTCTTTGCTTTTCAATTTACGTTTTTTGCCACCGGCTTCCGAAATTAAAGTAATTTTTCAGTTTTGAGTGTTTTATTTGGAAGTCGGTTTTTTTTTTTTGTAAAAAGTTTTTTTTTTTTGTTGATGGTGGGATTTCATCAAATGACTTTTCCCGCTCTGGGTGGAGTGGAATGATTTCTCCCGCTTTGGGTGGAGCGGAAGGGTGTGTGCGACTTTTACTGACTAAAACCCACCCGTGTTCCTTCAGTTGCTCCCTAATTCTCTAAGACAGCACTTAAGTATAGGTAAAATTCCCTATTTTTTACGGTTCACACCCCAAACACATTACTATTGAATAGAACCGTCACACCCCAGATATTGTTGCCTTATTTCACTAGAAAAAACAAAGCTTCACTTGGATTTTTAGATTTCCCAAAGGTTGTCATAAAACACTGAAATGAGATGACGTATGCTAGTGTTCATATTACTGTCAGTTCTTTGTTACATGAAGGAGAGGTACGATTGTAAGCGGGTAGCGATTTTGATTAAAATTGGTTTTCAACTAGGCAAATTGATTCAGATGGTGTGGTGGTGGCCCGCAACTTGGTCTGCGATCCAGGATGAAAAGTAGCCTATGTCCTTACCTGGGACATGGTCTATCTGTGTTCTAAATTTCATCCAAATCCGTTCAGCCGTTTTAGCGTGAAAGCGTTACTAACAAACTAACTCACTTTCGCATATATAACTAGCTGCGCCCCGCGGTTTCACCCGCGTTAGTCTCGATCCCGTAGGAATATCGGGATAAAAACCCATGTCCTATTACAGGTCAAGGTCTACCCATGTGCCAAATTTCATCCAAATCCGTTCAGCCGTTGTAGCGTGAAAGCGTAACAAACAAATAAACAAACTCACTTTCGCTTTTATAATATTAGTTAATATTATCAACATACTACTGTTACTCGACTATGGCAAAGCCCAAAGCCTGTCACCGGACTTTTCTTAAAATTTCCTGTAGCTTGGTTAGCGTACCAGCTTACCACCATGAAACGAAAAACGTTTTGACTTTTTAGTGTTTTTTTGGAAGTTGGTTGTTTTTTTTTTGTAAAATGTTTTTATTTTTCACTTTTTAGTTTTGTTACTTACCCCACACAAATTCGAATACCACTACCTGTTATGTAAATAACAGTGACGGAGTTACTTAAAACATCGTCCATGTAGACTAAATGAAAAAATACGTAATATTGAAGCTAACTCAAAACCTACTCAAGCAAAGTTAATAAAATTTACATGGGACCACCTCTGAAGCATGACCTACTAAACAACAAAATAATCATCAAAATCAATTCATAATTGTCGGAGTAATCGCGTAACAAACACACAAAAAATAACATTCAGACGAATTGAGAACCTCCTTCTTTTTGAAGTCGGTTAAAAATAGTGCCTGTAGGTAGGTACACCTCTGCCGAAACCTATTGGCAATTTGTAACCACATAATATTACCATAAACCGCAACATTTCATTAAATGCAAAGTTAACCCTTTTCAAAACTCGCTTACAGTCGAACCCGTCCCACTGCGAGGTGTCCCCATTTCATTCCGTATAATATTCCCAGTAATTTGGAGTCAGCAAACATCGATTGTAGGTTAATGAGCGGTGGTTAGGGTTGTCACTACCGCGTGTTTGTTTAGAGGCTCGCCCCTGCGGCGTATTGACAAATTTGTTAAAAGCCCTGGGAAAGTGATACGCGCTGACGTTAAAAATACAATGAAGTGAGAGGGTTTCACTTGGTTTTATTTTTATATGTCAATCAAAATATAATTCGATTGTGCGTTTGAAAAAAGAATGGTATAAAAATATCTGAAGCGTAACAAAGTTCAGATGTACCTACCAATCTCACGCATTTGTGCGTTTAGGTACCTATCTTACGAAAGTGAATCATTTATGTTTTGGAGAAATAATGGTGTATCGCCTTAAAAAAAATATCTGAAGATTAACAAAGGTAAATAAGTTATTTTATCTACACCCATGCTATAAATCCTCTATAAAAGTTTCTGAAACAGTTAGCTTATTGCCAACATTAAAACACTGGTTGTTTTAATGTTGTCATAGTAACCATAATATCATCCAAACGGGTGTTATTATGTTGTACTAAATTTCATAATGCAACTCATTTCAAAAAAAGAACATTGTCATGCAGGCGCGTTTCACTAACAAAGCACCGTTATTTAAAACAAAAAAGCATCTATTACTCGAATTCGAAAAATTCGAATTCACGTGCGTCGTGTCCCTCCATTTTTGTTCGTTAGTAGTATTGCAAAGAACCTTTTATAGAGGATTCATATCATGGGTGTAGATAAAGTCTTGTATGCAACTGTAAATAATTAGTTATGAAAACACTCATGTGATACTATATATAAGGCGTGTTGCCTTACCCATTTTCAGTAATTTATAAATTCTTAACTTCATTATTATTTATTTCTTGAACAAAAAACACCTACACGTAAACATATTTCTCTACGAAGGAGCGTAATTGAATTACTTTCCAATTTTATGTCTCACACGCGGTAAAACATTCCAAAATAAAGAAAATTCAATATACCTACATACCGAAAACTGATCAGTCTAGTTTAATTTCATCCTATATTATTTGCGTATATCACGTGAAGGTAATAAGAACATCTAATTCAAGGTGAATAACATCTCAGATTCGTGAAAGATCCAATATATCTTCGGCAATCAGGTCCCTTTTGGTTTGAAAATACCTTGAGACCTGAAGGCCGTATTTTCCAACAAATCTGAATAAATTCTGGCATGTTTATGGGTTTAGATTCAGGCCCACTTGTCAGTGAGAAAAGATTAAAGTATCCTATATTTTACGGACTGTTAATGGTTAAAATTAATACTCTTGTATCTTTACCAATAATTAATCTAAGACCTCAGCTTTGCATTATAGATCCTCCCATATGGAAGTAGCTATCGCAGGTAAAATTACCTTACGAATCTATTTAGGTATAGTTTAGCAATAAAAAATTAAGCTTCCATCGGTAAGTAAACGATACGTTTTTGTTTATAGGAACCAAGCATAATTAGGGAGTTCCGATAGTTCTTTTGTTTAAGCATCTGCGAAGGAAGGTTGGTAGGCAAGATGTTTGTAAAGAACTGACGCCGTGGTATAGTGGTCGCATGTGACTGCTGAGCATGTTGTCTTGGTTTCATTCCCCAGGGCAAGCAAAATGTTATTGGGTCCGACCGACTTCTTCAAAAAGGAGGAGGTTCTCAATTCGTCTGTATGTTTTTTTTGTATGTTTGTTACGCGATTACTCCGCCAATTATGAATCGATTTTGATGATTCTTTTTTTGTATGGTAGGTCATGCTTCCGAGGTGGTCCCATATAAAATTTATTAACTTTGCTTGGGTAGTTTTTAAGTTAGCGTCAATATTACGTATTTTTTCCACTTAGTTTATCTAGACGATGTTTTCATTTACTCCTTCACTGTTATCAGCTAGTGGTATTCGAATTTGTGTGGGGTAGGTACCACTACTAAAAAGTGAAAAACAAAAAGTTTTTACAAAAAAAAAACCGACTTCCAAAAAAAAAACACTCGAAACTGAAAAATAACTTTAATTTTGGAAGTCGGTGGCAAAAAACGAAAATTGAAAAGCAAAGACACCGACTTCCGAAATAAAAGTTATTTTTCAGTTTTGAGTGTTTTTTTTTTGGAAGTCGGTTTTTTTTTTGTAAAAAGTTTTTATATCAAAGGAATTTCTCAGTACAAGTAAAATGAATTTCTCAGACCAGAATCTGGATTTGGGCCAGGATAAGGCAATAGCCTCGCCCTTAAAAAATAAACACTGTTAGCAAACGGGTCAACATGGAAATAAAAACCAGGTGTACAGTTCACAGAAACAATTTTGTGTATCAGTGGGGGTGAGGGGTGGGGAACTGCGCAGTGAGTAGCTAACTTCCAAGCCTAGCTTCCACCCTACCTCAAATTGCTTAGCATGATCCTCCGATATGCCGAAAATACTGCAGCATTCATTTTGAAATAAATTTATGTTAAAGTTGAGGATTGATGCTAGGTCCTATGTTTGGCAAAAATTCGATTACATAAAATTTTCTCGATAAAAATAAAATCCAAAGTTACCTCTAAACCGAACTATAAACCGCTGGTATTCAAATACTTCAAATTAGATCATGAAACTTTGCATAATAACTGAACTAACTATAAAGCAGGTCTAATGTTTTTTTTTTTTTTAATTATTCATTATTTTCACCATAAAAAGCAATTACCTGCACTCTTCGAGGCTTGAGAGTCGCTAGCAACCCACTCCGTCCCGCTCTCACTCAGGTCGCGAGTGGTATTTTAAATCGAACTGTACCCGTTTACATAACAGAAATCGTTATCTATGTTATTCAGTTATAGCTTGAGCTCATACAAAGTTCTCAGGTAACAAACAAACAATCATGCTTCCATGGGAAACAAGGTAGGAAAGTTTGTTTGAAGAAACTGTGATCTTATTCTTGTTCGCAAGAATTTGAGCCGCAAATAGAGGTATAAAGGATTTGTATCAATCAGTTCTTGTTAGAGTACATAAAGAATTCATCGGTACCTTTGTATGATATCGACGTTAAGCCGAGTTAGTTTAGTTATTTGATAGATAAATGCATACTTTCAGCGCTCGTGGAGACTCGTGTGGAGGAGCTCGTGGCTAAGTAATAACAGCCGCACGGGTCGATCCAACAGGTTAAGCTAAGCTTACCAGGGCTGCTTGGTCCGTGGATGGGGGGCCATCTTTACATACTGAAACTCTTCCGTGCCTCGGAAAGCACGTTAAGCCGTTGGTCCCAGCGATCATTCGTAAAGCTTTAACAGATTTTACGGGTCGTCAGAAGTCCGAAAATCTGACAACCAGTATTACCAAGGAGTATCGTATTACCCTGTTACTGGGTTGTGCAGGTCAGATAGGCAGTCACTCCATGTAAAATACTGGTATTCAGCTGCATCCTGTTAGACTGGAAGCTGACCACAACATAGTTGGCTAGGTATATTGAATTGTGTGACAGAATAGTACTCTTTATTATGTATGTACACCATAAAAAATACAAACATAAAACAGATTCTTAAAAAAAAAATGCTCTAATTAATTCTTTCTTAAATTGACATAAATTAAATCTTAATCTATTTTGTTTTGTTACAGGTTACTTTCCTCTACCCGCGATATACTGCCTGTGCTGGCTCTGTCTCGACGTGCTACTCTGTACCGCATCCATCATGCATCTCTGCACTATTAGCGTTGACAGGTTTGTAAATAACTGTAATAAACTTTAATTTAATGAATACATTAATCTGCGAGCCTTTCATGCTGTGTGTGTAATTAATATTAAGTCGTTTTTAGATTAATTAAGGAGTCTGTAGGTATTATTTAAACAAAATAATAATACATAGAACAGAGGAGAGGAGCTCGTGGCTAAGAGTGGATCTAGTGGCTAAGGAAAGAGCTCGTGGCTAAGTAATAACAGCCGCACGGGTCGATCCATCAGAATAAGCCACGCTTGCCGGGATTGGTCCGTGGATGGGTGACCATCTGTACATACCAAGACTCCTCCGTGCCTCGGAAAGCACGATAAGCCGTTGGTGCCGGCTGTCATTCGTCAATCTTTGACAGCGTTACGGGTCGTCAGAAGCCCGAAAGTCTACCAAAGGGTATCGTATTATTACCCAGTTAATGGGTAGTGGAGGTCAGATAGGCAGTCGCTCCATGTAAAATACTGGTATTCAGCTGCATCCGATTAGACTGGAAGCCGACCCCAACATAGTTGCGAAAAGGCTAGGCAGTTAGCAGAAATTGCAATTTGTACGGCAGAAAATACTGATACTGAATATTTTTCTACAGGTATCTCTCTCTCCGATATCCAATGAGGTTCGGACGAAATAAAACGAGAAAGAGAGTGACTGTGAAGATCGCCTTCGTCTGGATCCTGTCATCAGCCATGAGTCTACCCCTGGTTTTAAAGTATTCTAAGGTAATTTCACTATTATTATTATCATAACTTAGCAAGCACTGATAGCGTAGTGGTGTGATCGTCCGACTGCCAAGTCATAGGTCTCGAGTTCGAACCCAAGCCACGCACCTCTGACTATTCGGATTCATGTGCGTATTGTATAATGATCACTTGCTTTAAAAACGGTGAAGGAAAACATCGTGAGGAAACCGGCCTGAGAGATAGATAAAACGTTTATTTGGTGCATACAAAAGACAACACAACATACAAAAGCACGGTTAAATAATAATAGCTACAAAGGGCCAAAATACAAAAAAAACAATAAAAGAAAACTAGACACAGCGAGACAATATTGTCTATGACATACTTTAAAAAATAACGAAATATACAAAGTGCGGTGTGCGTCTCAACGTTGCACCAAATGGGAGTCCAACTCAGCATGTGTCAGGCAAATATACCTGACGCTGATATTCTGCCGGATCCCTGCAGTGACATTCGGACGTCGAGCAGATATTACATGAGATTAATATGTGAATATTTGGTTATGTGAAACATGGAATGTACGGACTAAAATTACGTAAGTACCCGCAATTTAAATAATCTATTCTACAGTAAAGTTTTGCATTAGGAAACGTTGTTGTTCGATGATGAATGTGTATTTATATAGAGAGAGATATTTCTCGACGGCATGTGAAGCCAAGTCAGAAGCCCTTGAGCAGCTATAAAACTCTGACACCAGGTTAGTCACTAACCACACGAAAAGAAGAAGATAACTTAGAAACTAATTCGTAGTTAATATTGTTGTAAGAACAATCGACATATTTGTCTATATCGGATCAGTAGGTTTTGAGCTATGATCATCAATACAGTACCTGGGTGCTCGGGTGAAAATAGAAAAAACAAATTTTCCCAGGTATGAGACCTAACTAGACCGATTTTTCGCCCTCGTAAACCCCTATATTGCAACTTTTATCGAAATCGTTATAGCCGTTTTCGAGAACGTGATTATTCAGAATCTGAAACCTTCGTTCTAGCATTGTCATAACATATTTACCACAAACACTCTCTCTCACTCACACCCTCAAGCACAACTTCACTCTCACAAGCCCCATACTCTTACATAATCAGTCTCTCGTACGCACCCTCGATAAACATCAAATAATAAATTCCTACACTTGCACCATAACTACGCTCACTGGTACTTCAAACATAGTTGTTTTACGATTTTGTTTTATATTTTTAAGTCTTTTGTTATTGATTTTGTTTTTACATTAAAGTTTTGAAACAATATGTAATAAATACCCTGGGAATTCAAATAGTTAAATAGAGCATTTAACTATTTGAATTCTAGGACTACATGAGACAGGCTCGACTTAGTATGGAGTCCGCAAATTAAAATATTAAAATTATGTTTTCACCTCACAAGCTCGGAAAGATTAGGTTTGTCATTCGAAATCTGAGTGGAAAAGTGTATTTTCCCCGCGAGCGTGGAAAGAGTTTTTAAAATTCGAACCTTTTTATTCAACAATTTTCTATACCGACGGTCGACTGAAAATGCATCAATACTTATTTTATGTCAGAGCGCCAACCTCATTTTTAGAATATTCGCACTGGCCAGCACGAAAAAAAATCGCTCGACGCGCCTAAAGAAGTTTTCACTTATAAAAGATTGATTTAATTTTATTCTTATTCAATTCACTTTCCATCATTAGGGTTTGTTTAGCAGGGCAGAGTTAGTGCAAGCGATACATAATGCCGAATTGAGCTTTCTTCCGGAAAAAATGCGCGAAAAGTACCTACATAAAAGCGTACAATTTGTTCATTGCATGGAGACAGCTAGCATTTTCCTCGCTGTAGTGAGGTGAAAAGTTGTGTGTTTCGCTCGGCAGTAAATTTATTCTGCGTCTCGTACCTTTGAAACCTGCGCAACGCTCAGGATTCTATATTTGAACCATTCGCTTCAAAAAACAATTTTGCAGCCTTGCATAACAAATAACTATTTACTTGTAATCGTAATAAGGAAATGTAGGTAAACAATTCTTTATTTGGTCAATAAACGATTTTATTATTATTATTATAAATATAATAACTGAAATTATTTCCCAAAGGTTTCAGAAATTCTACTTAATTAACGAACGTGTCATTGCCCACATAATTGGAAAACGCGAATGTTGTACATAATTACGTGGAGCGACCAATTGGCTACATGACAACTACATCGGGAAAGACCCACCGAATGGAAGCCAGATGTGAAATTAGCCATTGGCACAAACTTAACAGTTTTCATTAAACCGTATTGTAAACTTAAGCTTTTATTATTGTAGGGATTGGAGTAAATTAAAAGCAAATAATCCTATTTAACTTCTTATATTTTAAATCGTCTTATTTATTCGCGCACACACGTTTGTCGTTTTCAACCGTCGTCCATCTTCCTTTTCATTCTTCCCTCTCAGTCGCACAGTGTTGTCATTCCCATCTTCTAACATCCCTCATGTCTCGTGTTGCCACTAGTAATAATCATTCCCACATTATTCTTAAAATTAATAATATAAATAAGACAGTAACACTGTCTATCTGTGTGTTACCTTTTCACATCTCAACGGCTGAATGGATTTCGATGAAATATTGCACACAGACAAACCATGACCTGGATTAGGATACTCGAATCCTTATAGTACGTTCCCGTGGAATAATTACCGAACTCCACCCAGGCGAAGTTGCGGGCAAAAGCTAGTACAAAATATAATTTGGCCTAATAATACTAGGTCTCCAAAAGCCTAATCAAGGTTTTAATTAGGTGACATATCACGAACTGTCCTCCATTTCTCGGTGCACCGTCTCATAAAGGTCGGTCCCTTTCACAACTCGCCTGATTCACTGAGTGGGACGATGATGTCACTAAGCATTATGATCCGTTTTTACCCGACTATGGCGAAGCAAACAGGAGGGTTATGATTTTGACCGGTATATATGTATGTATATATGTGTGTATGTATGTTTATTTGTTCCCTCATATCTTCTTATATTCGTTCCCTGGTATCGTTGGAAGCAGTCACATTAAATTGAAAAGCGGTTAATATCGCGCCCTCTGGGGGACATAAAGTCATGAACAACATTTTTTTTGCTTTTCATTTTATTGCATTTTTTTTAGGTATATTATCATCCTTTTGGCTCACTATACTAATAAATAACAAAGTAATCAACACTTTTATATGTTTTGACACCTCTTCGAAACGAGGTTTAAACTTTCGTTAAATATATATTTGAATCTTTTAGACGAGGTCTTTTGATTACGGTTTCAGCCGCAAGGTAAAAAGGTCTAAATTACTTCAAAATTTCAATTAAAATGAAATCGAAAACTATAAAATTAATTGTATTTCTTTGAAATGAATTAATTGCAATAGTTTTACTAAGACCCAGTCCCTTGATTGGTGTTCTAATTAAGCTCAAACGTTTACAGACGAAATAATTGCCTTAATGTCGTCAAGTGCCACTTTCAATGGATTCCTATAGATATTAATTAACACTTGATAATGTTTCGTAATTAATTGGGATTCGTCTCGAAGTAAACAATGATCAACGTGACTTCTAGAAAGTTACCTAGCTAAGATTAGACACCGTGTTGACTTCAATTTCATTAGTGTAGCTAATATTTTGAACGGACAAAAATAGGTGAACACATAGTATTATTAGGCTAAATTATTATTTATTTGTTTTTAGTGTTAATTATTACTCTGTTGCCAAGCAATCAATTAGAATTTTATTTTATTTTGCATTATGTAATTAATTATTATTCTTAATGTGATGTAATTATTTATATATTAGTTATCTAGTGACACTCATTATCATATTTTCTCCTATATTAATATGCGGATAATGTAGTGGGCTGCAATATTGTCAATACTTTGTATATCTTTGCTCTGTTCTTACACATATGGTCGCTGTTTATTGTCCCTGAATAAATAATAAAAAAAAATTAAAAAAAACACATTACGACTAGTGAGAAATATTTTAGTGATCTTCAGAATGGTGGTATGGCGTATTGACTGAGCAAATGGGTAAGATAAGAAGGAAGAACAAATAAAAATCACGTATGAAAAATAATTGCTTGACCCAAAGATAATTTAGCTATAAGTGGTACTGGGTAATTAGGTACTTATAATTACCTTATATTATTCTGGCCGTACTTCTACACAGATAAATGTATAAAACTACGCTATATTATCCTCCTACATCTTAATAATTATCTTAGTTACCAAAACACAAAAACAAAAATGATAAAAAAAATGTGAGATTTTATGAAAAAATTAAAATAACCAAACGTAAAGCTGTGAAGATTTTAATCCAAAATTCAGCACTTTAAATACTTCGAAAGCTAAAGTATTGAAAAGGTTTTTATCAGATATTAATGCGAGTATAATTCATTCAAATAAAGAAAAGTTTATCTGCTTCTGCGGGTAATCTAGCGAGATTGCAAATACTTGAATAATTTATATGAAGAAAAGTAAGAACAAAATGTAATAAGATTCACTTATTACTTTCGTACTTTATATTTGAATGTTATGTTTAGAGGTCAAATCTTTATTTTATTCGCCTAAGTTATTATATTATTTTCCATGTAACACCAAATGTTTGATAAAAGTTTCCAAATGTGTATGTGTGAAAAAAAAACAAAATAAAAAAAAATAACTAGACGATAGAATCTTTGGCAGAAAAGAAAGGGGGCAACCTTCCGAAAATTAGGGACAAAAAAATAAAATAAAGGTCAATAAATTATATGCGAAAATGTTACTTTTATTCAAAGAAGAAGAAAATGCATTGCTCGAGACTAGAATATTATGTAGAAAAACTTTGAAAAGATTTTTTCCAGTATTATTATTACGGGAACTGAACTAGATTTTCCTGCAGTCATTTTCTAAATTGGATAGCAAAGACCCGTTCAAATAACTTCTTTATGCAAAATCAAACTTCAGTGGCCATTCAATTCAAGCAAAGAATGGAATTTTTAAATTCAACCCAGTCATAATGTGAAAAAAAATTCAACGGAAAATTAGTTTAATTTATGTTATCTTTAAAGCTTTAAAGTATTTTAGGTCCAGCATTTATAAAGTATAAAAGATTCTTTCTTGATTTCTTTCATTATGAAAGATTATCGTAATCAAGCTTTGGTTAACGAGCCTTGAAAAATTCACGAATCATTTAATCTATTTTTCTAGTATCGAATAAAATCTAGGGTTCCCCAAAGTACTGTTCTGGGACCATTCTTGTTCAATGTTTTTTCTTAAATTATAGTAAGTTAGTACATTAACAAAAATGGTAGGCTTGGGGATTAAACTGCGTCTGCGAATATCAACATGAAACCGTAATTTAGGAAAAAATAAACAAGGTGTAGGTTTACCAACTCATTAAAAAAACAACTCGGCAGACTGTTGGTCGGAATAAACAATGACTTTCATAAATACGAGTAAGTAATTGTTTTTTTCCCAAAATACGCTTTGGTATTATTTTACCAATTATGATGGCTGTTACTTTTACTGGTTCTGCTGAAAGGGTAAAATGGTTATAGAAATAATAATAATAAATATAAAATGTTTATTTTCTCCACACGGTATTTAACAGTAATCTTTGACATTTGTGCACGCGAATGTCTAACGTTGTGAGAGACTGGTGCTCGTAGTAGGTTTATATAAAACCTTATAATACAGTTCACCAAGGCCCTCCAGCGGCCATATGACTGTGATAAAAGCAATCATAACAATGCAGGATACCTTAACTATAATAATAATTATTGCACTTTTTAACCGACTTCAAAAAGGAGGAGGTTCTCAATTCGTCTGTATGTTTTTTTTATTTTTTATTTTATATTTTGAAATGTTTTAAAAATTATTTTATAAAAATATTGAACAGTTTAGTTTAGTTATATAATAACAGTTTTATGTAAAAATTATGTATTTAAAAAGAAATAATAATTAAAAATGATCCTAATCCTTACTTAATATTAGGTATAAATGCGAAAGTGAGTTTGTTTGCTTGTTACGCTTTCACGCGAAAACAGCTGAAGAGATTTGGATGAAATTTGGCACAGGGATAGACCATGATCTGGAATAGTACAAAGGATACTTTTTATACAGATATTCCCACGGGATCGAGACTTATGCGGGTAAAAACCCGGGGCGCAGCTTGTATTAAGAAAATTAAGAAACTTGCATTTTTCCTTTTTTTAATACAAAAGAGTCAGTAATCAATTTTATTACATGATATCGTAATGTTTGACGATTAGATTATCTATCTTGTGTATGCTTACAATTTAAACAAACGGAAATTACAATGCTGTATCTTTTGGGGCAGGCATGATATTAATATTGGGGGCGCTGTTGATAAATATTTGTGAATTTGTTTTGTGAAAATATATTAAAGAAACAATACGTCAGCGTTAGTTCCATTTTTGGCTTCGGGCCAACAGATCCTTTTACAATTTTTTCGGGCAATATTGCGTACTCTATAAAGATTTTAGACGTGCTCATTAGAAGCTACATAATATTTTTTATTTGTTTGCCCTACAAAAACTGTCGTTTGGGTGTGTGGTTCGTTCCAATTTAGGTGTATGAGGAACAGGGTGTAAAGTTCACTCATACTCCATGGAAAAGGGAGGATCCTCCGACCAGACGGGTGTTGTGTCTGGCGGGCAACTGCCCAACGATTGATGTTGGGTTCTCGTATATATGTCCACTGCACGGTAAACTTTAATTGCGAGATGCAGGATTTATGTGACGTCTGTCTGACGTCAGGTCTTTGATGCGTAGTTCGCATGTGGCGATGTAGATACCGCCACAGTTTCATGACAGATTTGTGTGTAATTCCTAGGAGGAGCTCGTGGCTAAGTAATAACGGCAGCACGGGTCGATCCATCAGCTTAAGCTACGTCTGTGGATTGGTGAACATCTTTACATACCGAGACTCCTCCGTGCCTCGTTGGTCCCGGCTGTCATTCGTGTATCTTTGACAGTCGTTTTACGGGTCGTCAGAAGCCCGAAAGTCTGACAACCTGTCTTACCAACGAGTATCGTATTGCCCCGTTACTGGGTTGTGGAGGTCAGCTATTCAGCTGCATCCGGTTAGACTGGAAGCCGACCCTAACATAGTTTGGAAAAGGTTAGGCAGATTGTTTTTTTTTTGTGTGTAGTTCTTAGATATGGGAATAGAGGCAATATTAAAAAATAATTAAGAAACTCCCAAAATATATCTTGTCTAATTTTTATTTACCTGCTAAGTCATAAGATTTATCCGATATAACATGGCATTTTCCTCCACCGTTCGAAGCGAAAATAATTGTGTAATAATTGAAAAATACGTGGATCCCAAGTCAAGTACACTCTCAGGAGGCGTTCATATTACTTAAGAGTTTTCCCTCTTAAGGAAAAGTCTGAAACGAAATCGTTTCTAAGTGATATTGTCTTTTTGTTGTACTAAGATCGTATTATGTCAGAGTGTATTTATGTATCAGGTTATTTATGCGTTTGGAGAAGTAATCGTATTAAGAAAATAATGTCTTCATGGAGACGGAATTATTATTGTGTCGTTTATTAATTTTTTCTTCTTACCTATTTACACTTTAAAATATTTCTTAAGATAAAAAATCAAACATAAAGCAAACAAATATCAAAAAGCGAAAAAAAAAAACAGCTGTTCCGTACATTTTGACGACTTATGCGAACATAAATGTACTGAGCAGCTGTTTTATTTTCGCGATTTTATATTTGTTCCCATAGTAAAAGTTGTTCATAATGACTCCTTAAGAGGTTGTTGGTGTTTTACCAATAATCCATTATAAACAAATAACAACTTGCAAGGTCAATATTTTACAATTTTAACCTCAAACGTTGTAGGTACCCCTTTACTTTGTACCGTGGTACATCGCATGTGACGCAATCCATTGACCGTCCACCGTGAAATTAAAGACCGCTCCACTGTGGAGCTGGAATTGATTCCTGTTGTATTGTATGTACCTTCATAATAAGCTTTTGGTAGAGAGGCTTATGGCAAAATAATAAACGTCACACGGGTCGATTGAAGTTACTCGGAAGTTAGTCACACGGGTTGATATGCTTCTCGGTTCGGGGATGGGTGGCCATTCATTACATATCGAGACCCCTGCGTGCCTCGGAAAGAACGCTAACCGTGGGTCCCGGCTGTCAACCGTAGATCGTTGACAGTCGTTACGGGTAGTCAGAAGCCCGAAAGTCTGACAACCAGTCTTACCAAGAGGTATCGTGTTACCCAGAAAAGGGTGGTGAAGGTCAGATAGGCAGTCGCGCCATGTAAAATACTGAAATTCAGATGGGAAAAGGCTAGGCAGATAGTAAGCTTTTGGTAGTGAATTGGAAAAAAAAACAATAAATATTAAAAGGTCTATAAATTGTGATGAACTAGCCGAATAATTGGTAGCCTATTCTTTTTTATGAAAAGCACTATATACATACTTTATTTTTCTTTAAATTACCACTTTCAATATAAACAAGAATGAATGTGATATACGTATAGTATAAAAAATATAGTTTTTTTTAGTTGGGTATCGTTATCCAATAAATTCTTTTATGTAGTTTCAGCACAATGTAGATAACGCTTATAAAAAGTGAAGAATATTGGTATATTGGTGCCTACCAAGTAAATAAGTCGATAGTGTTAGAAGAATTATCAATGTTATTTAAAGTAAGGCTTGGTTACTCTCTGAATTTGTGTGGTAAACGATTAAAATACCTACATATCTGTTGTAATACTTACCATGAGGAGCGGTTTCGTTTTGCATTTCATAAGTAGGTATGTCGGTGGATCTTACACCTTCCATCAAGCTCCTTCGTACATCGAAAGATCGACGACCCATATGGCCCATTAAAATAATGAAAGAATATATAATAACATTCTCAGGATTTACCAAATTAATTTTAACTAATTTTATTGCTCTGATTGAAAAAGTAAGGTGGTCGTTTGGCAACGTCATGGCTTTGCAAATGGCCGCCATGGCATCGCAATTCCCATGGTGCATAAACCATAGATTCAATTATAATCACTTTTAAATTAGATTTAGGATACACAAACTATAGTATTTTATTGTGTAATTATTATACCTCTCAGTTTATGTATCTTTTATTTTTACATGTAACGCATAAATACAGACATATACATGCCTACTTTTTATTAAGACTTTTATATATATATTTTATGTCTATGTACTTACTTTCAACATGTTCATTCACACTCATTTTCGTAAGAAATTCTGCTTACATTTATTATTTTCACATGGGGGATGTCATTACGTCATTCGCAAGGTTTTTGCTGAAAATCAGCGCTGTTGACGATAGGTTCCTCTGAAGTCACGGCCTTAAGCTGAGCAATGACCTATTCTTGCACAGATGCGACGCACAGCTTATTTGTTCTGGTTTAGTGTTGTTTCAAAGATGGATAATTTTCCACTCAGTATTCGGCATTTCGTTTAATTTGTGATTGTTTTGTTTGTTTTCATTTGGTAATGTCACAACACATTACGCAAGTAAATTGTCTTTGGCCTCTCATCCACAGATAACTGTATATTGCTCTCATCAAGCAATAGACAAAAATTGACAAACTTTTATAATGTCTTGTTTTACATATGAGGCTACTTTGTACCTATAGTGAATGTCACTCTTTATTTTGTATAATAAACAATTTTTCTTTTTAAGAAAATCCACAAAAAGTATATCATTTATAAGGTCAGTGGTCATTCAATTTTGCTTGCTATCTTCTAAAGGAGTTAGTTAAATAACTCATCGATTACGCATACACCGTGAAATTAAAAACCGTTATTTTTGGAGAGAAATTGTTTTTCATTTAGCTGCAAGTTCATCTAACGGTTCGTTGAGGAAAATACTCATTTTCTTTGATAAAAGATGAAGGGGATCTTTTAAGGATTTTTGTTTTTATGTGTTATCGAAATTGATTCCCGTTGTAAATAAATATCTGTTTCTTAATTATTTTTATCGATCTTCTATTGTTTTGTTATTCAGTGTTGGGACTTCACCTTAATTATGGATTGTCACATTGGTTCCAAATTATTCATAATCACCCCAAAGGACAGATAAATATGACAGACAATAGATGGATTGTAAAAAAACCCTGAAATACAAGACACAAAGAAAAAAAAGGAGAACGAAAGAATCCCATATTGATGTCACATCATATTAGACATAACTCTCCTCTGAGGCCCTAGACAAAGTGACATTCTATCTGCGGGAACGATGATGGAAAAGGCAAAAATGTATGTACAATTTTTTTTTTTTTTCATAATCTTTCGGAAAACATAAGTCAATCTTGCTGAAAGTCGTTGTAGAAATACGAAACGCTTTGGAAGCGATTGTCACTTGTCTACGCCCTCTGTTGTGGAACCATGTCCTTGTGATGTCCCATGTCCACTCAAAAGATCGCAATCCTCGTATATTTTAGATACCTTCACGGAAAATATTTTTAGCTAAAAAACTTTTTCAACGTTAGCATTAAAATATAAAAATGTTAAAAGGTTTTTTTAAACGCCACTATTATAACGATTCATGAAACAAAGCTATTAACTATTATACTTTATATAAAAATTCTTATTTTCAGAAATTATTTTACCTTTTGATAGCTATTCTTTATTTAAACTTGGTTGAAGCAGTACCTACCACCACTGAAAATAATACAGGCACTTATGTCCTTCAATATCTTTTCGGCAATTTAGTTGAAACCAAAATCTTCAAGAGTTTGCTAAAATATAATAGCTCAATGGCATTCATCAATTTTCAATTAATTGCGACTTAATTGCAAGTGCGAAAACTCAATTTCACTTCAACGAACAATTAACAAGTTTTCCAATCTTAATCCTCCATTATTTTCATTTATTTACAAACAATTAATCTTTGCCTGGTGCATTAAATGATAAAAGATCAATTTATTAAATTGAATCTTCTTTGTGATTGATAGCTGTTGATCAATTAATTGATAAAGTTTCTTTAGCGCGTTTGTTTCAACTAGCAATCAATTGAAATGGGATCCGATTACAATTAAATTGGAGACAGACATCGAGTGTGAGTTCATTTATAAACAGTGGGTGTTCTGTTCAATTATTATGAGTAATAAAGACGATTTAAGCTTCGGGATATGAAACACGCGATCATTACCAATTATTGTTATTATTTGGTGTACAAACTCATACGGAATTAATCAATTATACTTGAAGTAGTAGGGAGTAGTTAGCATTTTATTAAAATACCAGCTAACCCGACTGGTCGTGTCCAAATAATAATGAATACAAAAATTCCATAGAAAAATGGATTTTTATTTTTTCCCAAATTTTCCAATTTTCCGGTCAAATTTTATAATTTATCTTTCCTTAAAAACTACGGAGTCTTACGAACATTTTAAAACAAAAAAGTGCCAAATCTGTCCTAGATAGATGTTTTTTTTTACTATGTTGTAAAAAAAACATAATATCTCTCCACAAAGTATTGTCAAAGAAACATAGAGTGAAATAAAAGAAACGTAATAAAACCATAAAGTCGAGGCTTTCACTTAGAAATATAAAAACTGTGCTCTGCACATATGTGCCAAAAACTATACTAGGTTGTAGATAAGTTATTTTCACCAATAACATAAAAAAACTGACCAAATAAAACTTATAATTTTTACTGATACCCATTTCCTTTAAACCGAACACGGCAAGGCTGCTTCACGAAATAAATAATTATTCTGGCAGTGCTTCAAAGTCAAAGTCAAATAATTACCTAATTTCAATGAGGCACATAAAAGGCACTTTTGAACTTCAAAATTAAAAGATTTTATTCGCACCTTCCAAATGGTAGTTTTCCTATGGAGAAGAATGGGCAAGAAACCCCACCGTTACTCTTTTAAAAAGTTTGACAATATTTTGTATACATTCATTATTTATTTACATGTGAAGACTCATTCTTGTACTCATGTACCTGACTACTATTTTCACATAGTAAACACTGGCTCACCTAATAGTCCTTTTGTCCTTGAACTTCTCTAACAATAGCTCGCAGCTAAAGCGCTATAATTAAGTATTAAGGTGGATGCGCTAGGGTAGCCCGCGAAATTCAAATTTTCTTACGTTTTTTGCAATTTGCAGGTCAGTTTCAGGTTGTATGTTGATCTAAATATTATTAGCGGCCGTAACAAATATGGATTTACAGAATTATAAACATTAGAATCAGCAATACAACTCTCTAAGTTCATGTAAGTGTATTGACTGACGATTTCATGAAATTTTGATTCACTAAACTAATATTATAAATGTGAGAGTGAAATTGTTTGTTTGTTACGCTTTCACCCTAAAACGGCTGACTGGATATGGATGAAATTTGGCACAGAGGTAGAACATGACCTGGAGAAGGACACTTTTTATCCCGATATTCCCACAGAATCGAGACTTATGCGAGTTAAACCGCGGGGCGCAGCTAGTTGTAAATATTTATTAAAATAATAAAGAGTTGTATTGATGATTCTAATGAATATAATTCTGTAAATATATAGATATGTTACGGTCGCGAATCATAATTTGATCAACATACCATTCATAACCTGACACAGACCAGCAAATTGAAAAAAAAATGTAAGAAAATTTGAGTTCTGTGGGCTACCTTAGCGCATCCCCCTTAATAGATCAATACTCCTGACAAGGAGTTACGATCTATTCTTAATGCTACACGATTAACAATTGAAATTGTAATGAATGAAATTAATTATTTGTATCTTCCTGTTGTTGCTTAGTAATTTGGAGTCTTAGTGCCTTTGGTTAGGGTTGAATTTTGAGCGAAAGGTTGAAAATTGAAGGTGTGAAACAATATTCCGTATTTAGGAAAATCTCTTGCAAACTAAACCAGTGTAGGTATCTTTTCTTTAAATAAAGCAATTGCCACACAATGCTATAAAGAGTATTTTGGTTCTAGTGTGATATTGCTCAATCTTGCCTAGATATAGAGCAATAGTACCTGACGCGTTGATTGCAATATTACAAGTTGCTCAATTGTATTATTATAGTTTGAACGATAAAACGTTTCTTATTGCTTGACTTCAGATTATTGCAATCAACAGAGAATAAATTTTTCTGTGTAAATAAAGCCTTTCCCTGTCTACCATAATTTTTAATAGGTACTGTCACGGACTTTAATAGATGAGCCACTTTCAAACTTTTCAATTTTACAGTCTCATACATTCTCAAGATTACACGATTAAACACAAACTCAAATCGCATGCTCGGAAATAAGAAGACAAATGACTAGTAATCGGAAATAATGTAATCCATAGAGGTTGACTAATAAGTTTTCAATAAAAAATAAATACAATTTGTATCGAATCTATTTGATACTGACCTCCTTTGAATCAGAGCTCATTAACTCAATAATTCTGAAAACCTATCCGAAGATAGTGACAGTTGAAATGTCGATGTCAGAGACGTTATTTTCGAATTTATCGAAATGACTAACTAATTTTTCCCACACGCTAACGTTAGTAACGTTAGCGTGCGGGAAAAATTAGTTTGGCTACGCTAAAACAATCGTCGCTAGGTTACGGTTGCTAGACCTGCAATTGGTTGACTTTGGGTAGTCACTCTGCTATCAAGTTTGTAGTTCTGGCTCTCAAGTTAGCCAACCGGTAAATATATTAAATATAATTTTCTTCTTCTATAATACGAAGACATGACTTTCCGTGTCTGGATGTACGAGTATAACCGACTGAGCCCGATTTGCATTACACGGCTAAAATGCAAACAGTGCCAAGTGGCTCATCAATTAAAGTCCGTGACTGTACTACACGTAATAATTATTTTTTTGATTCCTGGTTGAAAATCCTCATCGATGTTCTCCGGCGGGCGGAGGGATGGGAGAGGCGGGAGACTCTTACTGACTAAAAACCACCCCGATGTTCCCTTCCCACACTTGGACCGGAGATCATGAGATCTTGTGCGCCATACACGATCCCCGGCTGGTGCCGGCCTGCCTTGCGGGCCACCCCAGGCCCACGGGGGGGAGTGAGGTGTGGTACATTTAACATAACCTAACATCAGGCCTGTAGTCCCCGTCGGGCTGCAGAGGTGTAACTATAGTACAGTCGAACAAGCTATTTAGTATACAGGCAGATAACTTGCAACTACTTTAAATAAATGTGTGAGTGTATTGAGTAATCAACAATCCTTTTACGTCACTCTCCTAAGCCCTATGCTCAAAAAGTTAAATTACACACACAATAAAAATGAATTTTGGCAGTGTAGCGGAAAATTAATATATTTTGCATGTAGACCAAATAGCTTGTTCGACTGTACCTACAGCCACATTGCCGCCAGTTATATTTAACCCAGGGCCTCATGGTCAATTTGGATGAAATTGGCAAACAGATAGTTTATAACCTGGATTAACACATAGGATACTTTTATCCCGGTAGTAGGTTCCCGTGGGATAATTTCCTAACTCCACGCGGGCAAAGCCGCGGGCATAGTTTACAGAGTGTTTGATTTTTTGCCAAGAGACTTTTATCCTTTCTTAACAACTTTCTTCTAACAATTTAGCTATCATATTTTTTTTTTTGCAAGTGTCACTTACCTGATTATTTACTTACCTACTATATTAGGATAATGTTTCGTCAAACAACCAGTTAAATAAATAAAGTCCACGTTACCGCTCATTTATTTCGCAAACATCAATAAATATTCAAAAAAATTGGTTGCCTGTAAAGTCGGTATACGGGCGAAAGTTTTACGTGACAACGACTTTGAGTGGTAAAATAATTTTAATGTGAATATTCATTCGTATAGTAGGAAGAAGGATGAAAAGTGAAAGGCACGCGTCCCTTTCACTTTTTATGTCTGTCTCTCTCGCTCTTAGGTGGGCTAACCATGCCCGAGTGGAAGGGACGCGTGCCTCTCACTCGCTCTCATTGTGAGCGCATAACGTGAGCGGAGCGTAACGCAGTTTCTTGAAGTGTCACCCGGCAAACCAATTTATAAGACGTTGTCACGTCAAAATAAACACACACAAACATTATCGTAACATATAAAATATCGGTTTATTTTCGTAAGCCGTTTCGCAGTAAAGTAACAATAACAATAAAATGTTATGATAATATCACCCAAAGCGAGTGAGATCTAGATTGAGCAATAAGCATTTATATCGGTAGGTAACGGAAAATAATCTCCTACTGAACTTAATATTTATAAATAGAATTAGATGGAACAAGCTTTAGCGTCCTATGTTGCCAGTATTGAATATAATCGAGCTTAGTTAAAAAAAAAAACCTACTTCAAAACTTACTGTCCTTTTCCGAAGTAATTGTAATGACATACGATACATAACTTGACGACACGGTTGGCGCGGTGGCTGAGCGATGGACTGCCGCGCAACGTGCCGTGGGTTCGATTCCCGCACGGAACAAATATTTGTATGATCTGCAAGTAGTTGTTCCGGGTCTGGGTGTTAGTGTATGTGAGTTTCTATGTTTGTAAACGCACCCACGATACAGGAAGAAATTCCTAGTGAGGGGCAACGTTTAAAAAAAAAAAAAAAAAAAAAAAAAAAATTATATAAATGTCGTAGTCCAGTCGTAGAAATGACCAGCATAATAATTGCGTAAGACACGATCCATCACAATCTGAATCGTTTTGGAACAGATAGCTAATCCGTTGCTTCATAAGTTCGAAAAAAAAATCTGCTCAAAAACGTAAATAACACAATGAATGTTGTTGAACTGTCAAAATGGAACAGATTAGTCTTAATCGTTTACGAAAATGAGTTACGCAATTAGCATATCGTGATTTGGCTGGTTTTATCACGATGCGCCGTATCGAAAGTCGGGCGGACCGACGAAAGCAACCTATTTATCGATATTCCCAGCTAACCACTGGACATAATCGCAAAGTGTAGTTGCATTTCACTGCTCTAGTGGTACCCCGACCAAATGTGTTAGGTTAGAACTGTGACGAACCGCGCGCGAGACTAGGTATCTAGGTACTTCTGTGTCGCGCAGTGGCATACAAGAACCCAACATCAATCGTTGGGCAGTTGCCCGCCAGACACAACACCCGTCTGGTTGGAGGATCCTCCCTTTTCTATGGTGGATGAGTGAACTTTACACCCTGTTCCTCATATCTCTAAACTTCCAAGTTGGTCGCGATTACTTGGCTATTTATTACTTTTAAGACACTAAAATAGGAATGATTGGTTAATTTTTATAGAACTAAGCTCAAGTATCTACAACTTGAGCTTAGTTCTGACAAAATTAACCAAGATACCTGAAACTCACTAGAATTCTATCTGACATTTCAAAGGCATTCGCACTCATTCTCTCAGTATTTTAAAATTCGATTAAGGGCGGATTCGACCAAACTTGGATAAGTCTTATCCTGGGAATAAAATCACTAATTACTCTAGAAATAGACAACTTTTCGTTTTACCAAATCTTAATCTCGGAATAACTATACATTTCGGCAGTATAACGATTTAATGTCAGAACATTAAATCGTTATACTGCCGAAATGCATCGAGTAAACAAGTTACCTATCCGAGAATAATATAATGGCGGCCGCTTCATTACCAGCTGACAATCACGACAAGCAAACAATAAATTGTAGGTACATTGAAATTGACAGCTACCTACTTTCCCAAGCTATAATACGGTAAATGAGAGTTGAGATGAGTTATGCTTCTGCACCGTCCCGTTTGGAGAACAACGTTTTTTTGCCGGGTATTACATTCGTTCTCATTCACTCCGCTATTTCTGATCAAAGTGTAGCTATACGTTAGATTGCATGGAAAAACGACTGTTGATTTTACTCGAGAATAAAATCGTGGAATAGATTATTCCCCGTATAGTTACTCGTGTATAAATTCCAGTTTGGTCGAATCCGCCCTAAGAAGATTATTTTTAGAGCATAGAAATCAGTATGTAGGCATTATTTCACGTCTAAAAGAAATGATAGAGCTCCTTGCGTAAAGTCTTCTCAGACTGCGGAACAAACACCACAATAAGTTTCACCCTGTATAGTTAAATGTGGTTGCAGTTTCTGCTACCAAGCATTACTGTTGCCATTTGGAATGGTGTAGGTTCCGGTAAACTTTTTATTGTTACAAAACTCCACAGACGGTGGTAACCAATTTCCTTCTGTCGTTTGTTTGCCAACTTTTGACATAAAAAATGTTTCACCCAATTAGTTTGGCAAGCCTAGTGGGTTCGGTTTATTTCTTTTTAATCGCGATTGTTCTACCTGTGTTGTTTTCATTAGATTATCACCAAACTTCGTTCCCCAAAGAGTAAACAAAGTAATAAAAATTTCAACTTGGTATTGGATATTAACAGTTAATAAGAAAATCTGTTTCTTTTCCATTAAGAGTACTTTTTCCTTAGGTAGGTAATATATACCTACCTAAAGAATAAGCACTATAGGCTTGTGGCTAACGAATAACAGCCGCACGGGTCGATCGATCAGGTTAAGCTACACTTGCCGCGGTTGGTCCATGGATGAGTGACCATCTTCTAATACCAACATACGTTGATATTTAAAACAGATATTTTTTACCCGACTGCCCCAGAAGGAGGGTAATGTTTTTCGAGAGTATTTATGTATGTATGTATGTCTATTTCTTTGGCACGCTCTGTAGCCTAAACGGCTTGATGGATTTTAACATACGAGGAGTCGTTAGGTTCGTCTTTTTTAGAGATTGTGAGAGTGACATAGGTTGTTTTTTATTGATGAAATATCATCTGCAAATACAAAAAAAAAAAGGAGGGGAAGGTTTTTTTTAAAATAAATTACAAAAATATTGGTATCTAATAAAAGCTAGTAGTGAGTTGATTCCAAATATATATATATTAATAAAACTAAAAAGCTTGAAATAAAACAAATTATTAAAAAAAAAAAAACCCATATCGCAGGCACAAACCAATAACCTGAAATATGGTGTAACTTTTGTTTGTCCGCCTGCAATACCTCACAAAAAACAAAGTTCAATGCTTGTTTTTCTCTTTTCGGTTATAATTTTTGCAGTCGGGTTTTTTGTTGTTTAAATAATTTGTTTTATTTACTCGAGGTAAAGGTTAGTTTACCGTTAAATTGTATCTAAAACGTGTTTTCGTAACAACCAAATTACGAAATAATTATGTTCAAAATTAACACAACATTTTTTCCGCTACCATAAACTATAATTATAGATTTGGCAATATTTTTTTTTAAGACAAGTCTTCTATGAACATTTTCCGCATATGCCTTAATTTTAAGAACTGTGTAACTAGATGTTACTGGGTTTGACATTTATTAGCATTCAGGTCAAGTTTTCTAAATCTGTTTGTGCTAAAAGTAGATCCACGTCAATAGAGCAACAAGTGGGGATCGATCTCTCATCCACTTGCTCAACTGTGAGTCGCTTGATTACTATTTCGGGGCTAAAAACAGTACACAAGCAGACTAAGTTTGACTAAGTTTCTGAATTAAGAATTTGAAGTTGAGCTCACAAACCAGTTTAGCATTACTTAAATAATAATAAATAAAATAAAATTTGTTTATTTCGTTAGCCAAAAATACAGCAAGTTGGAGCCTAAATCTGCTGATGATTGGAGCAAAAAATGCCTGTATTAGGAAACTCCGCTCTTCCATAACAAGATCGTTTTAATTTTAAATTATTTATACTTTTTTTTTTTTTTCTTATAGGGATTCTCTCAATGTAGCCCGTGAAATTCCTTTTGTTCAGAGGATTGTTCAGAATCTTACCTCAAA
This sequence comes from Lithophane ornitopus, assembly GCA_948473465.1. NCBI lineage: Eukaryota > Metazoa > Arthropoda > Insecta > Lepidoptera > Noctuidae > Lithophane > Lithophane ornitopus. The sequence continues at coordinate 14,248,475 of OX419616.1, read as the reverse complement.
TTCTAAAACTCTCTTCTCGTTCACAGAACGCAGACTCAGTTCTCATCGACGGCTCCTGCCAGGTTCCAGACAACTTATACAAGGCTATCGGGTCCATCATCTCATTCTACATACCTCTGATGGTGATGCTGCTGACGTATGCCCTTACGATACAACTCCTGGCGAGGCAGAGGAAGGGGCTGGGAGCAGGATGGGCACCTGGCTGGCTTGGAGGTCCAGCTCCTATTGGTAAGTGGTTCTATGTTAAAGGGTTCTGTACATAGTAACATTTTTCTGCAAACAAAATCTGTCAAAATGGGGGATTATAGATACCTACAATATGTAAAAAAAAAACCTGTCCAATCCGAAAGGGGCACATAGTAGGTACTGTAATCACATTACCAAAAAGTAATAAAAAATCTTAATAATAATAAATAAATAATGAATTTATATTTTTAAATGTTTTTTTTTTAATATTTAAAAATGTAAATAGAAAAGAAAGTAAATAAAAAAAAACAATATTTTTTTAAATGTTTTTATTAAATTATTTAAAAATGTAAATAATATGTATTGAAAATGAAATAAAGATAAATAAATGAAAATAAAAAAAGTTATTACTATTTAAAATTCACATTCTTAGTACCAAAATTACCCTAAATCCATAAAAAATTAGCAAATTTCCAACAGGGGTCATTAGTAATGACTTTTAGACACCCACTATACAATGGCCACCCGCGACCCATGTAGTAAACCGGTAAAATTCCCCATTGAAAAAAAAAATGAGGCGAATCTTTTTTCTTGAAAATTACCACATAAATAGACTCTCAGTACGAATACCTAACCTCACGTTTGGACAGGGTTTTTATATAGGTCCTTCCAGTTTGACTGGGGTGTTCCTAAACAATAGAGTTCACCACAGTTCGTTACTTGTTCGAGTATTCAAACTATCCCTACTCCTTCACATTTGAAGACGTGAAGATTAGTGAAGAACGCTACTGAAGCCGTAATCAACGTGGCCACCCACTGGGCCAAATTAGTATACTTAACTGGACGAACCTTACATAGTTGTAAGCCATAATTTAGCAAAACAAAACACCAAATGAATGTGAAACAAGTTGGGTTTCCTCCGTGAGCTTTCCCTGACCCTTCCCTGGAGAAACGTGACCCTATTGCTAAGCTAATTATGTCCGCCTGTCTGTAATAGGGCGCCAGCTTAGTAGATATTAGTAAAAAAAGTAGATATTAGTTAGACCATAAATAAAATAATAATACCCTAAGACTTTGGATGGAATAAAATAATAATACCCTAAGACTTTGAACTTTGGAAGGGGCAACTAGAATCAGTTCATAAATAAAATAATAATACCCTAAGACTTTGGACTTTGGAAGGGGCAACTAGAATCAGTTCTATATCTTTCTTTGTTTTGACGTTCAAAAGTGCCTTTAATGTGACTATTTGAAATAAATTGTTTGACTTTGAATTTTTGCTTGGAACCACACAAATCCAGTCGCAAGTTTCTTCAATCTCACGAAAAAGGTCTCCGAGATTAAAAACCACTCAGAGTCTGAGTAGGCTTGATTTTAATGGGATTTAGATCTGAATTACATCTGATTGTACACACAGGAGTCAAAATTGGGAAGTGCTCCCTCCAAAGTGCTATATCTCTAATGCATTTGGGATAAGTCACAATTAATATCGATTTTCATTTAGTTCTTTAATGTACTAGTAACTGGTGTAAATACTTAGTTTTGTTTATCAGTTTTAAAAGGTTAAGGTCAATTTTAAAGGTCTTATAACATCTTAAGGCTCGTGCAAACTGGCGCGATATCGCGGGCGCGACAGGCTGCGCTGCCCTTGTCACACCCGCGATTTCACGCCTGTTTGTGGGCCTTTAATTGAATGCAGAACTTGTTTTTTTTCGATTGCTCAACTCATTTTTGAGTAGGTAAATCGATAATTGCTTCTTATTTTACAATAAATTACAAGCGTTGTGTCATCGCGTTTCTCTTTCTTTTGTACGCAGTCCGACAGTGACCGCGGTTAAGCTGTTGTCAGCTTCTTAATAGTTATAAATAAAACACGCAAATAAATAAGTTAGCGGGTGTTTGCTCTGCCAGGGTTGCGGGAAAGTCCGAAAGGGATACCGGGACCCTTGGCAACAGGCAACTGAAGGAACTCGCGGGTGGGTTTTACTCAGTAAAAGTCTGACACGCCCTCCCGTTTGGGAGCGGGAGAAGCCATTTGATGATTTCCCAGCCTAAAAAAAAAAACAAAAAAAAGTGGGTGTTTGCTCCTCAACGAAAGAAAGTCGCTAAGATGGGAATCAGCCATGTATGTACACCATTATTTATTGCTAACATCTAGATTCTCTAAAGCTACCATCATCATCACCTGTCTAGCCTTTTCCCAACTATGTTGGGGTCGGCTTCCAGTCTAACCAGATGCAGCTGAATACCAGAATTTTACATGGAGTGACTGCCTATTTGACCTCCACAACCCAGTAACTGGGTAATACGTAACCACTTGGTAAGACTGGTTGTCAGACTTTCGGGTTTCTGACGACACGTAACGACTGTCGAAGATCCAAGAATGACAGCCGGGACCAACGGCTTAACGTGCTTTCCGAGGCACGGTGGAGTCTCGATCATGTAAAGATGGTCACCCATCCACGGACCAACCCCGGCGGACCAATCCTGATGGATCAACCCGTGCGGCTGTTATTACTTAGCCACGAGCTCCTCTAAAGCTACCCTTAAATAAATTAATATCACCAGTAACTCCTAATCTTTTGGGACGTCCCTTTAGAAAGGTAACCACAGGCGTTCAATTCAATTTCCTGAAATGTGATAAAACGGGAAAACGTTTTTTTAAGCCTACCTGCGTTCTTTTGTACCCTCATTTCAATTTGGCATAAGTGGATTTGGGATTCAAAGGATTCTAAATCCTTTCGAGTAAAATATTTGTTAATTTTAATGTTGTATAGTCAAATCGGCCGTGTGTCACAGGACTTCTTGCTTACCCAAAAGTGCTTTAACTTATCTTTGCAGAATCATCCAGTTATTATAATTATGGAGTAAAAAATGCTCGTAGGGTAAATCCCTTACTTTCTTGATTAAAGAGGCGATACACAGGCCGATCCGTGGATTAGGCTGTCCGTTCTTTGCTACCAGAATGTCTATGGAGAGATAAATTGCGAAAAAAATGTTTTTAGTCTCTTTTGCATCTCTCGTTAGAGGTCAATGGAATTTTAGTTTGGTTGTCATTCGACGTTGGTTTATGACATTTTAAATAAAGATAAAAATAAAGTTTTACAAAAAAAAAAAACAAACCGAAATCAAAAAAAAAACACAAAAAAAAAAAAATACGGAAGTCGGTAGCTTTTCAATTTTCGTTTTTTGCCACCGACTTCCGAAATTAAGGTTATTTTTAACTTTTTTTTTTTTGGAAGTCGGTTGTTTTTTTTTTACTTCAGACGTCGTTCGGTGGTCAATAGGTAGTATCCTCGATTTCCATGGAACCGACACACGATTGAAGGTCAAGACTTCATATAAAATGATGATCCAACATCACTTACACGTGTAAGTTCGTTTGATCACTCATCAAAATCGATTCATAATTGGCGGAGTAGGTAATCGGGTAACAAACACGCAAAAAAAAACTTATAGAAGAATTGAGAACCTCCTCCTTTTTGAAGTAGTCGGTTTAACAAGTACACTTAAATTAAAAATTTAAAAAACCCCCGACAAAAACAAAGCATCTAATAAACGTTTTTTTTTTTATTGCTAAGAACACTCGATCAAGTCACCTTTCAAAGAAACCCAAAAAAATCAAAATCGGTTCAGCCGTTTGGCAGCTACGATGTCGCAGATACACAAGTTAAGCTTATAACACCCCTCTTTTTCCGTCGGTGGTTAAAAAATTACTAATACCAGCATAGAGCCTACTTCTGGCCTGGGCGTGGTTGCTCAACTTATAAAAAAGGTATTCTAAAGCTAAGTCGAATTGCTAAAATGAAAGATCAATTTATTTTCTCATTTTGTTTACTTTTTTCAGTTTTTCACAATATTTCGGAATTCTGTTTCGATCTCAAACAACTTTATTGTACTGACAGGTTATAATCGATTAACAATCACGGTCATAATTGGTTTTACTTACTACAAAACGAGTCGCGCAGTACCAAAACGTGGATTTTATTTACAAAAAAATCATGTGCATCGAAATTAAAACAGCTGTCAGAAACATACATTTATAATTTTACACTCCAATACATTTTTTTTCATTCTACTTAAAGTCACGCGCAATTTGTGGGTACCACAACTTATTCAATATTTCTCAATTTCCAACCAAATTTCGCGGCTGCTCCCGAAGTTCTTAAACATCAAAATATTCAATTAATTTCATCTCATCACAGTTTAATTTGAGTATAAACTTGATTATGAAAATATTAAGTTAATAAGACCCTTAATTTAGGATAAACGGAAATAACTTTGATTATAATTATTATTATAAACAAAGATGAAACGTTAAAGCAGCATTAGGAATGGTAAGTTTAAACTTAGTAATAACACAGTATAAATAAGTAACAGTATTCTATTTTCATAGAAAACGGCCTAAACGACGCGCTTGAAATCTCAGTGTTTATCAGTACCTACGCAAACAGTATCGAGTGTGCGGCAGTTACGAACGGACGCGGAATGTTTATCTACCGAGCGGCTGTAGGTAATTAATTCAAGGTCACAACCGAGATATAATACTGCTACTTATTTATCCTGTGGTAATAAGCATTATTATTAATTAAATATTGATTGGTACGAGAACCTCGTGACTTGGCCACAAGGATTTCATTAGCTTTGTTACCTTTGGTTCAGTAGTTCAATGACGTTCGTGTATTTAGGTAGGTAGAATCGACTTTGTAATTTACCACCTGTATATAAGGTTGAATATCGAAACGGCAAGGTATTTTTTTTTTTTACTCGTAGCTTTACATGATTGGAAACTCAATAAATAATTATAATTATCCAGGTAAATAAATTAATTCCGAGTACCACCGTGAGCCTACGAGCAACAGCTTGTATCCACTAACGATTTCAAAAAATTAAATTGGGCGTTTAAATATAAATTGACGTTTTTAGGGTTCCGTACCCAAAGGGTAAAACGGGACCCTATTACTAAGACTCCGCTGTCTGTCTGTCTGTCTGTCTGTCACCAGGCTGTATCTCAGGAACCATGATAGTTAGACAGTTGATATTTTCACAGATGATGTATTTCTGTTGCCGCTATAACAACAAATACTAAAAAACAGAATAAACTAAATATTTAAGGGGCTCCCATACAACAAACGTGATTTTTTTACCGTTTTTATAGATAATGATACGGAACCCTTCGTGCGCGAGTCCGACTCGCACTTGGTCAGTTTTTTATCATTTCTAAAATTACGATGACTATCGTGAACCTATATGGCATCACAATAACACAGGGAAGTAAAATGTATGGAAATACATAAAGTACCTATCCGATTTTAAATATCCTTCTACGTTGTGCGTATTTCCATACATTTTATGGATGTGAACGTCCCATCATCGCCATTCATAATAATAATACTAGGTCACGTTAGAAATTTATAAAGGCATGTACGCACGAACGAACAAAACATGGTCAACACGAACATCGAACACGGAACATTTGGTTCGTATGTGTGGACGTAAATTAGCAAAGCGAACAGTAACACCATACGAACAGAGTTCAATTTATGTTCGCGCTCAAACATGGATTCAAAATTGGATCGCCACGGACAGTTTTGACGAACACAGTGTTTGATGTTCGTTAACCACACACATGCGAGCAAAGTGTTCGTGTTCACCATGTTCTTGTCCGTCCATGCGTACACGCCTTTAAAAGTGCACAATGATCGAGTTACTCAACAAACCGTCACATGTCTTGTCAAAGTTGTGTCATGGTATGGACAACACTTTACGAACCAAATAAACCCACGACAATATTAATCGGATAAAAGCTTTTATATTTGATATGTGAAAGCAAACTCATATGCTGTCCCCTGAAAGGGTACTCTACTAATATAATATTTACTTGTGACTACGACGAGAAATGTTCGGATTAAACATTTTTCGACATCCGTAATCTGTTTTTAACCGACTACTTCAAAAAGGAGGAGGTTCTCAATTCGTCTGGTTTTTTTTTGTTGTATTTGTGTTACGCGGTTACTCCGCCAATTATGAATCGATTTTGTTGATTTTTTTTTTGTATGGTAGGTCATGCTTCCGAGGTGGTCCCATATAAATTTTATTAACTTTGCTTGGGTAGTTTTTGAGTTAGCGTCAATATTACGTATTTTTCCCACTTAGTTTATCGAGACGATGTTTTCATTTACTCCTTCACTGTTATTTTCATCAGCTCCTTCACTAGTATTCGAATTTGTGTGGGGTAGGTACCACTAGTAAAAAGTGAAAAATAAAAACTTTTTACAAAAAAAAAAACAACTTCCAAAAAAAAAACACTAAAACTGAAAAATAACTTCAAAGTCGGTGGCAAAAAACGACAATTGAAAAGCAAAGACACCGACTTCCGAAATTAAAGTTATTTTTCAGTTCTGAGTGTTTTTTTTTTTTGGAAGCCGGTTTTTGTTTTTGTAAAAGTTTTTATTGTATTAAAATAAGGGACTAAGATAGCCTTTTTTATGCGATAGGAAGGCAAATATTTTCTCATTCAATGTCTTGTTATGTGACATTTTTTTTTGTCATTTGTTTTGAATATTCGTTTTTTGGACACGTTTTTTCTACAGCGCGGTTTATACGTCGTGTGTAGGCTCGGTTGTCAGTGTTGTATGGATCACTATGGAAGCTTATACCCGTGTTGAGACGCAAGTTCGTTGCCCTAGCGCATAGGGTGAAAGGGTGAAATACTCTTGTGGAAAAATGAAGATAAACTTTTTTTTTTAAGTTGTAATTTTCCTTTGATTTTACGTTCTATAAATGAAACCAAACCACTGGTTTCAAGGATAACGGTGTTTACCCTAACATCCTGTATAATAGAAGCGTAAATAGTGTGCTCACACTTGAAAAAACACTGAAAGAATTATTAACATTTCCATTACATCATTTACATTTATGGACTTTGTTATTCAGTCTCTCAACTATCTCCAAACCTATCATAACAGTAAAGGTAAGTTCTACAGATTAATACTGACAGTATCTAAAAACTTATATTTAATAAACTTTTCAATCAAAACTCGACTAACCGCAAAATTGTCGCGAGGGGATATTAATCCGAAAACTCATTAAATCGGGGAAACTAGACTTAACGACGTACATAGTAAGTATAAATGAGGAATGAGGAAAATGTTGTGAGGAAAGTTTTGAGTATGAATGTCGATTCGATATCGATGGCTATAAGAGTAGGGGAAGACTAAAGAAACGATGGATGGACTGTGTTATAGATGATATGGAAGAAAGGGTCATATTTATGTCGCGCCGATCCCAAATACATTGGGTTATGGCCAGGATTATGATGACGATAATGTATACAGGGTGTAAGGGACAGCCCTCCGCAAACTCATGGGATGAATTCATTATATCATGCTAGCTGTGCCCCGCGGTTTCACCCGCGTAGCTGTCCATCCCGTGGGAATATAGGGATAAAACGTATCCTATGTCCTATTTCAGGTCATGTCTACCCGTGTGCTCATCCTCTCCTCTCTAAAATAGGGAACGTCGCGGAGGCGCGGCGCCCGGCGTCGAACGGTTCGCGTATTGCATTTTTATATCGTGATATCTTCGAAATTAAATGTCCGATTCGAATGAATTAAAAAGTATTTTACTGCTACATACACACAAATACCCTTGATGTTAAAACTATTTATTTCAATAAGAATTAATATTATGTCGATGAAACTCCTTCGCAAATAATGCATTAACTTAAAAAAAATTGATTACCATAAAAAAGGCTATAGTGAGTCAATCTCAAAAGATAGACATATGCTGTCGCGGACTTTTTTTTAGAACTTTTAAAGAGTAACAATTCCATCATACATTATATTTGCGTAACTTAAACCGTTTACGCAGCGCACGCAACGGAAGTTCTCAAAAAGGAATATTTTTTCCCGTTTTTGCAAGATTTTTCATTTATGCTCCGCTCCTATTCGTCGTAGCGTGATGTTATATAGCCTATAGCCTTCCTTGATAAATGGACTATCCAACACAAAAATATTTTTTCAATTCCAACCAGTAGTTCCTGAGATTAGCGCGTTCAAACAAACAAACAAACAAACAAACTCTTCAGCTTTATAATTATCATTATTACGACTGGTTCATGAAATAATTTCAGGAACGTTATGGGAATCCAATAAACCTGATTTTTTTTATTACCTCACACGCAATGAATCCTTACCGTGGCACAATACACGTAGCCGCAGTTCCCGTGGTGGGTGGGGTGCACTCGCGACGCGTGATTTGTTGTTTGTGTGCGTTCGCTATAGTATTTCGCTGGTTTTTTGATTTTAGCTGTTTTATTTACATAAATGAACTACTGCGTACAGAGAATGTAATTTTACATTGAAAAAAGGAATAGTACCTAAAAAAAATGAAAATTTTCCGGAGAAAATTTCCGGTGGAATATGATTCAAAATAAGGAGCTGAATGCCCCCTGTTAATTTACGGAGGGCTGTCCCTTACACCCTGTATAGGTAAGATGGTAGTTTGCCTCGTTGGTCTAGTAGTCGCAAGCGGTACTGAAGAGCATGAGGTCCTGGGTTCGATTCCCGGGTCGGGCAAAGTGTTACCGGGTTTTTCCGTCTGGAATTTCTCAGTAGCAGCCCGGAGTCTGGATTTGTGCCCGGTTGATGACAATAACCTCGCCCTTTATTACATGGGACCCAAACATAACTGGTGAAATGTGGGTGTACTATATGTACACCTCTGCCCAACCCTACGGGGATTACAGGCTTGATGTTATGTTATGTATGTAGGTACGTACAGACACGAGCATAAATACCTTACTGCTTGAGTTCGTTGCGCCACTTCTTCTTCACAGCTAAAGCACTAGGAAGTGGTGTATGGTGGGCGTTTGGAGGGACTGTCTTTTGAATTTTGAAGTTCAAAAAGTGCTGATTCTCAGCCTAGTTTGAATAAATGACTTTTGATTTGATTTGACTTACACTTACGCAAGATTCAAAAGTGATTTTCTCCTAAAATATTGATATTATATGCTGTTACGAACAAAGTATTATTGAAACCATACTAATATGAAATTGGTCCTTTCTAGAAGTTGTTACTTGTATTTCACGAGTTTAGCGGTTTTGAATGTTGCATAAAGTATTTTTGGCTTCCCACGGGTCGATCGAAAGTTAAACTACGCTTGCCCCGTTCCGTCCGTCATTCATATATCTTTGACAGTCGTTACGGGAAGTCAGAAGTCCAAAATCTGATAACCAGTCTTACCAAGGGGTAACGTGTTAAGGCTCCTGCAAACAGGCGCGAAGCGACAATGCGACGCGACGTTAACAAAAAAAAAACTGAGAAAACTTCACGGCAGAACAATTACCGCGCGACAAGTCGAGCTAGTTTTACCCAGTTACTGATTAATGTAGGTTAGATAGGCTGTCGCTCCATACAGAATACTGGTATTCAGCTGCATCTGGTTGGACTGGAAGTCGATTCCAACCTAGTTGGGAAAAGGCTAGGCAGATTGATTTAAGGTATTTCTACTCGTGACTGTACGTAAAGGCATTTAGCGTAATGTGACATTTGGTTTAATGACACGCACAAGCGGTACGCGCAAAATTGATCGAGGCCAATTTTTGTAGGACTAATACGGTTTTTAAAACGCCGTTTGGGGAACGAGTTGGCATTTCGGTTTTTGGTGACGGGGGATATAATGTCACCGTGTGTGATGGTAATTTATTAATTAACTCTTTTTCCGAGTCATGGACTTCAATGGGAATAATAAATTAATTAAGTATTACCTACCGTGTCGGTAAGGTGAACTGAATTAATATTTGTCCACTCTTTAAATTATGATCAATAAAAATACTTACTTCCTTTTTATAGATAAGTATATTCTTTAAGAACATGTACCTATGTTTGTGTTAAGTCACACTCATTTCTGTAAGAAATTTTGCTTAACTGTTATAATAATGCCACACGGGGGGACGTCATTCGCGAGGTTTTTGCTGAAAATCAGCGCTGTTGACGATAGGTTCGTCTGAAGTCACGGCATTAAGCTGAGCAATTACCTATTCTTGCACAGATGCGACGCACAGTTATTTTTCTACTCTGTAATCGGCATTTCGTTTTTATTTTGTGATTGTTGTTTGTTTTCATTTGTTATGTCGCAACATATTACGCAACTAAAATTGTCTTTGCAGTCTTTGGTCTCTGACCACAGATTAAAAATATTTTCTGTGCCACCGACTAATGGCCGATTCCTATAATTTACGGACCGTAATTGGTTAAATTTAAGACTCTTGTATCTTTACCAATAATGAAACAAAGACCTCATAGTTTTGCATAGTAAACCCTCCCATATGGAAGTAGCTATCACAGATAAACTTAGCTTATGAATCTGTTTATTTGCCCAGTTTGGCAATAAAAAATGCTACCATTGGTAAGCAAAACGACTCGTTTTTGTTTATAGGAACCGAGCATTAGTAGCCTCTGAATACGAGGCCTTTGGGTGTAAATGACATTCTTTTATTTTGTAATGTGCGTTTAGTATGTGCAGAATAAACAATTTTTCGTTCTTTCTTTTTTTATTTATGTATTTATTCCCATCACTGTGATTTTTTTTTTGTTCTGGACCTATACCTGGGAACCTTTTGGTTACGGAGATAGTGAAGGTCAAAGTTCCAACTTTTTCAGACCCTTTTTATAGAAAGCAAGTTTTAAATGCTATTAACTTAATTCTAAATACCCTCACGAACCCTGAACCGTTACATGCACCCATAAACACAATGTTTTGCGTGCGTGAAGCCCCGTATTCATGGTAAACATTTGTTTAGCAACAGTTGATCAACGTTGTTGATGAACGGCGAGAATGCTGCTGGAAACTTTGTTTAAATCAATATGGGTTGTCCACACACGCCAGTCTGCGTTAAAATGTTGCCCGAGAAAGTAGTGTTGTTGTGTAATAATTTTATCGTTGCTCCACACTACCGCCATGTTTATAAACAGTTGCAAACACGTCCACACACGTCAACGTTTGTTGATAAACTGATGTTTTCGCTCGCCGGGCGTCAACTCTGCAACATGGCGTGAGCAATTCCGCAACACAAGTGTTGCCCGCAATATGTTGAAAGCAACTTGGCAAAATTTTTATGCAACCATGTTGCTAAACAAATGTTTACCATGAATACGAGGCTTTACGTTGCACACTACAGTAAGCAGCGATTTTTCACACCAAAAATAAAAGTCGTTTCACAGCAATTATTTTTGTGCAATGTTAATTAATCTGTTGTACAGAATGCGTCGTTGATGGCTGTGTGATGAGTCTTTTTACATCCTGTATCTATTGTAATGTAAATGATACACCACTACCTATAGGTAGTATTGACGTCCTCGTAACATAAGGTCCAGTTGAAAACCAGCGTCAGGCACTAGTTGTCTGGCATGCATGCTGAACTGGGCCTGTTTGGCGAGCAACAGTGAGGCGCACAATACTATTTATGTTCTTTAAAAAAAAAATGTTCTATGTTCTATTTTGTCTTCTTCTACTCTTTTGTTATTTGTAATCACGAAAACGGCTCTAACGATTTCGATTTAATTTTCAATAGGTATAGTGGTAAACCCCTGGGCGAAAAATCGATCTATACTCCATTTGAAATAAGATTAGACATTAAAACAAACCCTTTTACAGTCCGTTCAACCGATTTTGACTTCTATACCGTAGTCATAAGGATTAAAAGCAAAAAAAGTTACACAATACCTACCAACTATCTACTGCGGCTGCCATTTGTCATGCCACCAACGCAATAGAATTCAGAATCGGTTGAACGGAATGTAAAAAAAGCTTATCTATACATCTAATCTTATTTCAAATGGAGTTTAGCTATGTCTCATCATAATTATAATCAGCCTATAACGTTCCCACTGCTGGGACACAGGCCTCCTCTCTGTGAGAGGGTGTGGGTGTGGGCTAGGTTTCGTAGCTGGGAAAATACGTTGCACCCGAGCAGAGGTCGGTCACCAGAAGTTTAAAACAAGATGGCTACCTTAGAATAATAACATGACAGCATGGAATTAGTATGTACATATCGCACGCTGAGAACGAAAGTGACCCATCTCAAAATTTTAGTAAAATGAGTTAAATATATAAAATAACCCAAAAAAGTACACTTTATCACACTTATATTAAAAAACAGACCATTAATGGTCAGAGAGGGATAGAGGGCTTTTCGGTCTCTTTGTTTTTGAGCGCTTAACACTCCCCGCACCAGAGTGAAAGGGACGCAATGAGTACTGCACCGCGAGTGGATGTAGCTGAACGTGTCATATTTGGTACCATAGCAACCGATTACATTTTTCGTCAGTTTAGTGTCGATTTGTGGGTATAAGTTTTGCTACAATTTATAATCATAAAGTGACCAATTTATGGTATAGGTCACTTTCTTATTTCTAATATTAACAACCTAGGTGACATAAATCAAATTCGGTCACTTTCTTATTTCTTATATTAACAACCTAGGTGACATAAATCAAATTCAGTCACTTATTTATTAAGGCATGAGTTAAACTCATGAACTCATTTCTAATAATAAAGTGAACTTTTTTTTCCAAAAGTTATTTTATACAGAAAAAATAATATTTTTTAATTTTTATATACGTATATTTAAAGTGATAAAGCCAAATAAAATACAAAAGAAATTCGTAACTTTCGTTTTCATTTTAAAAAGTTATTCTAGAAAGAATAGAAAATGTTCAATCAGTCGAACACATTTTATTCAATTCCCAAAAATTTTAAATTTTGACTTGAGTCACTTTCGTTCTCAGCGTGCGATATATACATGGGATTAGTATGAATTATACTATACTATTAAATGAGCATTCACTATTTTCACCAGAGCAGAGCTTGGTCGCTAGGCCTTCTAATAATAAAAAAAACCGAAACCTTGAACATAATTATAATTAATAATAATAATGTCGTATCATAATTATGTCGTATCTCCATGTATTTTACTGTGTGTACATAAATAATAAAATAAATAAATAAATAATTATATTATTCACGTAGAATTTTAGCTTAACCTACAGTAATTTATGGCTCCTTGGTGAGTTCTGTAGGCATTTTGTAGAAATATTTGTGTCAGGCCGGAATGTGAGCCCGCGGTCCTTAGCATCGAACGGCAGATGCAAATATTCCAGCAATGTGCCCTTGGTTCTTTAAATAAAATTCGTAAGTACCTACTAACTTCGTAAGTATTAAGTTTTTACATTTACCTTTAAAAGAAGACACGTCAAATCAAACCGTAAATTATTTCCATTGTGATTTCTTAAAAACGACTGAGAACAACGAATTGTTATAAAAATAGCTCATAAACATAGTTAATAATATCCTAATCCTAACTAATATTATAAATGCGAAAGTGAGTTTGTTTGTTTGTTACGCTTTCACGCTAATACGGCTGAACGGATTTAGATAAAATTTGGCATATGGGTAGACCGTGTCCTGGAATAGGACATAGGACATACTTTTTATCCCGATACTCCCACGGGATCGAGACTTACGCGGGTGAAACCGCGGGGCGCAGCTAGTAGTAAATAATATCGGCCGTCACCTAGGTAGGTGAATTGAAAGCCTAGAGTGTATCGATGTGCGTTAACTTCGTCACTTACAAAAGCTATTCAGACACCCTGCAAGATTAGTTACGTCTCCACAATGAAAACTAGTAGATTATATTCAACTACTGAAAACACTACACTCAACTTTTCATCAAACAATTTAAAAGAATCACGCTGCCGTATCCGTTGGCACCTCTAGGGTTATGTAAATTTTAAACCAAACACGATACTGGAAGGAAAACTTTTCCACTACACTCTATATCATATGGTATACGGCGATATATAAAAATATTAACGCCAGTATAAGCTGACCTGTCATTGGTGAGACGGTCTATACAAAGCGAGGTCAGCTTCAACTGGACGTCAAGCTTGATGTTGTATGTACGTGTGTCGATGCATCTGGCGCCGACACAGGTTACGGTTACCCCTCTAGGGTAAAAAGCGATCTAGATTTATTGAAAGTCTAGATTCTAGTGATACTTGACATTATAGCGTATTTATATTTGATGTTTAACATCTTTTCTCTCGCTTTCCTGGTATCTGTGGGAGTCATTTCGTGAAAAGGGACGGAAGTATGTAACAGGAAGCCGTAGAAGCGCGCGCTACTTGATTTGACCAATGAGTACCTACGCGCGTTGCTAGAGTTGGCCCTCAGATGGTAGCAATTCATTTTCCGAGAGCCTGTAAACAGGATGATGACGATGACGCTGCCAAAACTATTCGTTACATTGTATTTCAGTATGTTATTTAATAGCTTAGCTTAGAGTAAATATTCGTTTAATTTTACTTCTGTTCCGATTTTAATGAAATATTTAGCCGAGTTTGAGATTTTAAAGAGTGAAGTGTACATCAAGTTTTTTGTCGCAGAATGTACCTTTACATGACTTGGAGCCGACAGTTATCTAAGGCCACGTTTACGGAGACGCGGGGCGTTGGGCGGCGCGTGCAGCGTGGCGTTTCACGGCGCGTCGTTTTTTTCTGTTTACGGAGAGGCGGCGCGTGAAGCGGCACTTACCATCGCACGCGTAAACACAAACCTATGGCAATGTACGATGTTGTTTATAGAGATACGTGGCGGGAAGAGTGGCGGTGCCCGCCGCTGCGCCCGCCGCGAAACGTCAAGCGTGCTCCGCCGCGTAAAACGCCCCATTTCAAGCAAACGCGTGAAAAAACGCTTCTCCGTAAACGCACTCATACAACGCCATAAGTTTGAATTCAGTGCGCCATGCTCGACGCCCTGCGTCTCCGTAAACTAGGCCTTAGTCGTACAAAAAGTATCGATGTGTAAATTCTACACTGTATCTACTGCCATATATTACGCTTCTCACAACACTCTCGGGAAACATTAGTACCCAGCTCATTTCCATAATATACGATTCCCTACATCTATATTTGTGAATTATACATTGCTTCAATTAACTTAATGGAAAGATTTTTTTATTTAAATTAGCTTTTTCATTCCTTTTAAATAATTTCAGCTGTAAACGTTTAGTGGTTCACCCTAGTGGGTCTCCCAATTAAACAGTATTTCTAAATAAAGAATAAAAGAGCATCTTGCAAGAATGATCAACTGGTACCTAAAATGACGATGGTTTGGTGCCAGTTTTCACTAACACTAAGATACACCTAAATTAATACCTAGTAGACACATAAATTATACTAAGCGCTGTTGGGTTTTCAATTTTTATCACTGAGCCGAGTGTTGCAAATCCAATAATGCTTAGTATCAGACAGGCGCGTGTCCCTCTTTTTTTGACTAATTAATTCATAATTCTATTTAAGTACGGCTCCCACGTGTAAAAGTACCCTGATTACGAGTATAACCACAAACTATCCTTACTAATATCCTTACTTCCTTACTAATATTATAAATACGAAAGTAACTCAGTCTGTCTGTCTGTCGCGCTTTCACGCCAAAACTACTGAACCGATTTAATTGAAAGTTGGTACACAGATAGTCTAGAGCCTGAGAAAGAAAGAAAGAAAAGAAAGAAAGAAAAATAGGTTTATTTGTCACAGAAACACGTGCTTAAAAAGAGATAACAGTAATCAACAATATTAAACAAACAAAACAAAAACAAAATTGGTCTAAGTACAAATATGAGACCACGAGTATAAATATAAATAATTGGCACGTCATGACTGTGACAAGAAGGCTTCCACTCAGCATGATGCTGCGCTATGGGGGACCCACAGCTCAGCGCTGATTTTCAGTGGTCACCCGAAAAAGACAGAGCCGAGAAAGGACATAGGCGACATACCACGCATGCGAAGCCGCGGGCGGTAGCTAGTAGTACATAAAAATAAACAATAAATCCTCAACAAATATAATTCAACTGAAACATTTAGCATACGCCAGCACACCTACGTAATCCCGAGGGACTCGCACGAGAGGTTCAATTGACATCTGTCATACAAAAGGTCGGTTTACACTCAACGACCCGCGATGATTAGTGTCAACGGTTTACGAGAATTCAGACGAGATATTGTGAAGGTAAATAGTCTATTTGCGGGTTGGCTTTGTCGCTGGATATTAGTGGTTTTTTGTGGAAATGTTACTGGGATTATATAGTGGTTGGTTAGATTGTTCTATAAATACGTACGTTCTGGGAAGGTGTTGTTGTTTGTTGTTAATATTGTCGTAGAAAACCCTGAAAAAATCTGTCCAAATTAATGTTTGTTTATTTGTTTGTGAGTGTCAAAATTATTCTGCCTAGCCTTTTTCCAACTATCGTGGGGACGGCTTCCAGTCTAACCGGATGCAGCTGAATACCAGTATTTTACATGGAGTGACGGCCTGTCTGACATACACCTAACTGAGTAATAAGATCCCTTGGTGAGACTGGTTGCCAGTCTTTCGGGCTTCTGACGATGCGATTTAACGACTGTCAAAGATACACGAATCAAATTTTAAATGCATTTTACAGCCTTTTCTGCCACTCGACATATCTTCTCAAATTAGTTCACCTGTACCAAAAACCTTTTAAATTCCTGCGAAACTACAGTCGAACAAGCTATTTCGTATATAGGCAAAATATATTCATTTTCCGCTACACTACCAAAATTCGTTTTGATTCTGTGTGTAATTTAATTTTTTAAGCTTATGGCTTAGGAGAGTGACGTAAAAAGATTTTTGACTACTGAAAACACTCACAAAATTGTTTAAAAGTAATTGCAATTTATATACCTGTATACCAAATAGCTTGTTAGACTGTACCCACAGCCTGCAATAATTGACATTAGTGTCAGTGACATTAATACATGGCACGAATTAAATCAATTACGCGCCAAACTTTGATGGATTGACCCGGTGGGCGATATGAACTAATAGATTTTTAATTTTTTTATTCAATTATATCCCAGTAGTTTATTTCGTTCAGTTACAATTAACGCTTTATTCTCTTTATTATTTATTCGTTTCGTTATTCTGGATCTCACTCATAATTTTAACGGACAATTATTTGTAATGAATTGTTATTTTGTGTTTGATATCGTACAAATAAAATGGCCAATTCCTGCATCAAAAACTAAATCGGATCATAATTAGTTTTTGTATTTTTCTTATTTTTAATATAAACTTTATTTTATTTTTTAATTAGTAGGTAAATTGCGATAAGTAAAGTCAGGGAAATGATTTATTAATCTAAACTACCAACTGAAATTATCTATCTGTAATGTCTGTATATTCGAATCACTGTAATTCTATGACAGTCTGCCAACTGACAACTTTCATTCTTTGACAGTTGTCAAAGAACGACAAATTGACGGAGTGTGTCAATTTGATAAACAATTAATTTCCCTGTCTGTTCACTTATTTTAAAACCTACCTAGATTGAGCACTCCCTGAACCAACGCGGCAAAATCTCCTTTCAAAACTTCTGAGTAAGTAATGTACCAAATCGGATCATAATTAGTTTTTGTATTTTTCTTATTTTTAATATATAAACTTTATTTTATTTTTTAATTAGTAGGTAAATGGATTTGCGACAATCTCTTCACCAGATTGCGATAGGTAAAGTCAGGGAAATGATTTATTAATCAAAACTACCAACTGAAATTATCTATCTGTAATGTCTGTATATTCGAATCACAGTCATTCTATGACAGTCTGTTTGACAGTTGTCAAAGGACGGCAAATTGACGGAGTGTGTCAATTTGATAAACAATTAATTTCCCTGTCTGTTCACTTATTTTAAAACCTACCTAGATAGAGCACTCCCTGAACCAACGCGGCAAAATCTCCTTTCAAAACTTCTGAGTAATTAATGTACCAAATTAAGAGCGTACATAATCAGCCTATAATGTTCCCACTGCTGGGACACAGGCCTGCTCTCTATGAGAGGGAGCGGACCGTAATCTACCACGCTGGCCCAGTGCGGGTTGGTAGATGTCACATGTCTTCGAATTTTTGGTTCTAGGACATGCCGGTTTCCTCACGATGTTTTCCTTCACCGTTTAATTTTAATTAAGAGCGGGGTCATGATCATATATCAAAACATTTCGTTCCCAAATTGTCCGTGAAACAATATCCTAGGTAGGTACACCTGTTTTGTGTACTTTATTCTAATCGATTCCAGTCTGAGTGACGTCGAACAAATACAGACGCATTTTCACTTAGTATTTATTTAAAGGTCTGTAGGTATTTCTGTTTCCATGTCAACGGGGGTAGGTATGAGGAAATTATAATTATATCTATCATCTATGTCGAAGGCAGCAAACTACGAAGAGCCACAAAAAAAACGCGTATAATAATAGGTCAGGGGGTCAAGTCTACTAATTTACAAACGTGTCAGTGGTCTTGCAATGATCAGTTTTTGACAGATATGCCGTATAAAATCTGTCAAAAACTGATCATTGTGAGGCCCGCTGGTGTTCTGTGAGAGAAAGTCCACTTTTCCATGTTAGTTTTAAATTAAATGCAACATAATTATTGTCAACGTAATCATTGTATGTTAATTAATGTAGGTAATTAGTGTTGTACCGTTTTAATTAACTACAGGTTGTAAAAAGATTCTGTACATCAAATTAAATATCAAATACCATCAGCAAATATTTATTGATATTTTTGGAATAAGTATTTAAACTCTTAACAAGTTTAGAACATCAGTTTCTGACGTATGGGATTGCATAAAATATCCTATAAATAATATCAGGTATCACTCACTCTCTCTCCAACATCAATTTTTTTTTTTCGTATTTATAAATAATCTATTTATTTTGTATTTGGTTTACTCATTATATTTTACGTTTCTTTAAGTTTATTTTTATTCTATTACCTACTATGTTGTTTTGTGGCAAATGCTGTGTATACCTGTAATAGGCATTCATACCAGTAATTTTTAATCTTACCGTTCTGTTTTAATTGGTTTTGTATGTACTGCTGTTGGTGTACCAAATAAATAAAAAAACACGTCATTAGCTGCACTGGTTCCAGTGCCTGAAAAAGACCTCTCCTCAGCAAGCATGGAGAAAAACATTGGCTACTATGCTTACTGCTTTTTGATATCTGACTTTATGGGGTTCATTCATAAACGTAAAGTCTGCTCAAAAAAATTTTTTTTAAATGTTCAACCGTTTTTTAACTTTTAGCAATGATTACGTATAAACCCCCAAGTTTCCTCACGGTATTTTCTATCACCGTAACTCAGTTTTAATTTATAAACTTTTGCACTTCAACGAAGTTAATTTTTAAACCAAGTGACCTGTCTAAACCACGCCTCTCATCTACCACAAAAACTTGACACTTTTTCAATGCTTGTTTAAAGTCAGTTTTATGTCAAACTCCATACAGAAATGTCATGTTTAAAAGGTATTTAGGCTTTAGGGGTATGAGGAACAGGGTGTAAAGTTCACTCATCCACCATAGAAAAGGGAGGATCCTCCGACCAGACGGGTTTTGTGTCTGGCGGGCAACTGCCCAACGATTGATGTTGGGTTCTCGTATATATGTCCACTGCACGGTAAACTTTAATTGCGCGATGCAGGATTTATGTGACGTCTGTCTGACGTGTCTTTGATGCGTAGTTCGCATGTGGCGATGTAGATACCGCCACAAGGCTAAACAATTACTGATAAACACGATTTTATGGTAATAAGGTAAATATTTATTAAAACAACCATAATTCCCGTGACGTAGTCGTCACGTCATTGACCGGTCTGTTCCGCACTTTTTAATCTACTTTAATCGAACACTCCACAGAGAATCAATTCATTTATTGTCTCTTTATATTGGAAAAATGACGTTAAAAAAATCCAATTCGCTAGGTGATATTTTTAATTGAATCGTGTTCGGATCGACTAGGTGTTTTTTGGGAGGTTCAGACATGGTCGGTTTTCGGGTTCAGTAGGTAATTATTTCAGAGAAAATTAAATTAGGTAGCAGATTTTTTTTTCTATGCACCTCGTAAGAGGAGAAAGTACTATAGCGACTTTTTAGCTTAGGATATCTGTAAGGATTTGTAAAAGCCTAAATGGCGAAATTGGTTTTTAAAACCGAGGCTGAAAACTCAGTGCAAAGACTCATTTTTGTGCCTACTTAAAATTCCAGACGATGTCTTAAAAGGTAACTAAACCATTAGTAAACGTGAAGGAACATTCTCCTTGGCATAAACTGCGATAACCAATCAATTTCTGAGGTTATTATGTCAACTTTTTCTTAAAAGTCATCACACATGATTTTATAATTTTTAGCAGTATTTAAATTATAACAGCTGCAAGGTTAAGCTACGCTTTTCGAGGTTGGTTCGAGGATGGATGACCATCCATTGCATATCAAGAACCCTTCATGCCTCGGAAAGCTGTCATTCGTAGATCTTTGACAGTAGTTAGTCAGAAAGTCTGACAACCAGTCCTACCAAAGGGTATCGTGCACGTCTCTTTTTTTTCTTTTTTACATTGTTCTCACATGTTTAATTTCAAATGAATGATATAACCAATATATTGTAACAAAATTTTGATTTAAAAGAGTGTCCATGGAGTTTCTTGCCCGTTCTTCTCCATAGGAACCTACTACGCTTTGGAATGGGCAACTAGCTTCATTTTTTTGACTGACTGACCCCTTGACAATTCAAAAGTACCTGTAATTGGTTTATTTGAAATAAATGCTTTGAGTTTGAGTTTGTTACCCAGTAACTGGGTCCTACAGATCAGATAGGCAGTCACTTCGTGTAAAATACTGATATTCAACTGCATCCGGTTAGACTTCAAGCCGACCCCAACATAGTTAGCAAAAGGCTAAGCAGATTGAATATAATTATTATAATTGCAGCATTTTACTGAATGATTGATATTAATTTAGTACTAGACTCGCGACAATCTAAGAAGTCCGTTTTGACAGCTATAAAAATGCTTTGTGTAGCGATGAAAAACAAAAATTGGTTTCTTATAAACTGATTCTCGAGACATATCGATTGAACATACTTAGCGAGTTTGTAATCAACGACATAAATCTACATTGGTTAAAACTGATTCTCAAGGCTTAACGTTTTATTACATGTACGAGAACGAAACGTCAAAACGAACTTCTTAGATTGTCGCGAGTGTAGTAGACATATCCTTGCTTATAATAGAATTCCCACAATAACCACTCAAGAGCTTTACAGCCTGGTAGCCAGAAACCACATGGCACCACTCAGAGCATTACACACATTTTGGTCTAAGCACATTAATACCACTTACCGCTAACGTTTAGTACAATATGGAGTAACATTATGTTATACACACAAATACAATTAGGGTAGGTGCCGACCGTACAAAGGGATGCCGTGAAAGGGAAATGGATGCTTTGGTATGCTCGAAATGGGCATAGAGATATGAACAGTTGTGTTATAACGATGTCTACATCCTGAGATGTCTTTTTTTTTTCGTTTTGGCACCAAGCCAGACTTTTTTATTATTTTTAAACAGCGGCGGCCATTTTGTACTAAATGGTAATGATTTCCGTAGTATTGTGTTTTTCCACTAGTATTTGCCAATTGGAGGATTTCACGACATGAGTTTTGAAAAGGTTTAAACGGCGCTAGGGACTGCCCTCATCAGTAGGTACAGTTATAGACCGTACTTCTGTGGTAACACTTTGACCTTGTGGCTGGAAAATTTCATCCATACAGCCATTTTAGCGTGAAAGCGTAACAAACAAACAAAAAATAATATACAAAAAACTCACTTTCGCATTTATAATATAAGTCAGGATCTACGAACGGCTATACATAGGTAAAAACCCATTAACAAGTCGAATCCTCTTAGCACGGGACACGTGGGTGTCAAAATACGGAGATGCGTAGTTATCGCGGAATTTATCAACGCCCCAGGTATGAGGGTTAAGCCTTTTTAGTGAAGATAAACGCTCTCATTAATGTAAGCTATGTAGCTTAAGGATAGGTAATATTTTTGATAAGTACCTAAAGTCTTTCTGGAGTTATGTTAGGGTTAGACGTGTCATTTGTCCTACGGGTATCCTTTTGTCTGGCAAAAGGCTAGTCGACTCAAACTATGTAGGCAGATATTATGTTTCTTACTACGTATCGTACTTACAACCTAAACTACTAACTGATTTAGAAAATGAGATATTGTCCAAAGTGTATATCCAAAATGAGCCTTATTTATTTATTTAAACTTTTCGCACTCAAAAAAAAAGGTACAAAGGCGGACTTAATGCCTTAGGCATTCTCTACCAGTCAACCAAGGGTGGTGAAGAGATTAGATGGCAGGTGCTCTGTTTGAGAGGAACAATGTGAAATAAATTATAATATAATCTATCATAATGCAATAGATCAATAGATAAAACAGGTTTTACAGGATATAAGCTTATGATACATAATTTAGATGTTCATTCATCGTCCTCGTCATCTTCCAGCCCTTGTCCCATGTTACTTGTGGTCGGCACAACAAGTTTTCTTTTTTCATTCTCCCCTATCATCCATCACGCTATCATTCACTCCCTTTTCTTACAAATCATTCCTCAAATAATCCATCCATCTTTTCTTTGTCTTCCACTCCCGCTCCATCCAATAACATTAATATTCGTCACTCTTTTAGTCACATCCATTTCCTCCCTCCTCATCACATGCCCGTATCAAGCCAAACTATTTTCTTTCAACTTTTCTGTCATTGGCGCCACTTTCAAACTTCCCCATAAACTCATTTCTTACGTTATACATTTTCGTTACTTCCACAAATCCATCTCAACATTCTCATCCCTGCTGCATACAATCTTGAAATTGATTTTATTAACTTACTAGCTGCGCCCCGCGGTTTCACCTGCATAAATCTCGATCCCGTGGGAATATCGGGATAAAAAGTATCCTATGTCCTAACATAGGTCATGGTCTACCCCTGTGCCAAATTTCATCCAAATCCATTCAGCCGTTTTATCATGAAACAAACAAACAATCAATCTGCCTAGCCTTTTCCCAACCATGTTGGGGTCGGCTTCCAGGCAGTCTAACTGGATGCAGCTGAATACCAGTTTTTTACATGGAGCGACTACCTATCTGACCTA
This sequence comes from Lithophane ornitopus, assembly GCA_948473465.1. Lineage (NCBI taxonomy): Eukaryota > Metazoa > Arthropoda > Insecta > Lepidoptera > Noctuidae > Lithophane > Lithophane ornitopus. The sequence continues at coordinate 14,225,209 of OX419616.1, read as the reverse complement.
CACAACCCAGTAACTGGCTAATACGATATCCCATTGGTAATACTGGTTGTCAGACTTTCGGGCTTCTGACGACCCGTAACGACTGTCAAAGATCCACGAATGACAGCCGGGACCAACGGCTTAACGTGCTTTCCAAGGCACGGAGGAGTCTTGGTATATAAAGATGGAAATTTCATAAGATTCTGCTATACTGGGTGTTAGGGAAGACACCGTTATCCTTGAAACTAGTGGTTTGGTGTCATCTATGATATACTTTTTCTATGGGACCAACCTGGACATCGCGAAAAATAAATCAGCTGTTCCATACATTTGTGTTCACTTAAATCGACAAAATGTATGGAACAGCTGATTTTTCTTTTGCGATTTCAAAGTTGGTCCCATAGAAAAAGTATATTATAGATGACACCAAACCACTAGTTTCAAGGATAACGGTGTCTACCCTAACACCCTAATAATCTTGAAAACCGTTAAAAAAAAAAACAAGTCATTTTTACTCAACCCTTTTGTTGCCGATTATGGACAGAAATTACTTTATCCATCGGAGTACCTAACTAGCGTTGAGCGACTTAACTTTATTACAAACTGCACTTCTCTCACTGCTTTACAATAAATTGAGTTATGATGACGTTATGCGTTTGAAGTAAATGAAGGATAGCTTTGTGTCTAAGCTATTGAGCGACAAACTGAAATAACTGAGCTGTTTCTTGCCTCACTGTATCGTTCTAAAGCAATATCCCTAGCAGTGGGTAACTGAAACACAATTGGCATGAGGCATTTTGGCTTGTGCCTTGCCTTTGAGCGGACAATTGCATTGTCCGATTCAATCGGTGCTGTTCCTATATCTAACCGAGTGTTAAAGGTATAATATACTATTCGTTAAACTGTTCACATTTGCGTTAATTTACTGGTATTCTTAACTGTGCGTTTGCACTGGCGAAACATTCAATGAACAAAACATATTAAAATCTCTCATTTCTGTTAATGTTCCATACAATTTTTGTCAGGAACTAGAGACTTCAACATGTTTTGTTGTGAATGTTTCGCCAGTGCAAACGCACAGTTAGAAACAGCGTCTTTTTATGTGGGTTCCAGACGTTACGGACTTGATATTAATGGAATTTATGATAAATGGTTAACGCAGTTATAGCCTAACCGTTTAAATGTCGTCAGAGAATCTGTCTAAAGTCTAAAAAAATCCAACAGGTCTCATTCTCAATTGTGCTGACATTGATGTAAAATAATGTTACGAGGATTCGGAATGTGGTCGGAATTTCGATATTTTTACGCTCACCAAAAATACTTAAAAAAATATTTGCTAAGTAGAAACAGGTTATAAAATACAGATAATTAAAAAGAATACAGTTTCTAAACTCATTTTCTTTTTCTGATGTCCTTTATTGGCTTTAAACCAGCAAAGATAAACAGAAATCTAATAAAAAGAAAAACTAAATTTCCTTGAAAGCCAATAAACGTTACTCCTTCCACTTATCAACTACTAAACTCATTAGAAACTGTTTATTTTAGTTGCCTTTGAAGAGACACCAACTAACTATAAACTTTATATTTATCTTCCATTCTTGGAAATCTGAACTAATTAATACAAGATATTTAATTACCAAAACAGGATTGAAGCCGTAATAGGAGATCTTCTTAGAAGGTATGGATAGGTATTACTATTTAGTAGGTATTCATGAAGTTAGAGAGCTTGAAGCTAACTAATAACAGCCGTACGGGTTCGGTTCGTGGATGGGTGCCCATAAATATCGAGACCCCTCCGTGTCTCGGAAAGCATGTTAAAAACTGGTGGGTCCAGCTGTCATTTGTAGATCTTTGACAGTCTTCACGAATAGTCAGAAGTCTGAAAGTCATACAACCAGTCTTTCCAAGGGGTTTCGAATAACCCATTTACTGGGTTGTGGAGGTCAGGCACTTCATGTAAAATACTGGTTTTCAGCTGCATCATGTTAGACTGGAACATGATCCCAAGGAAATGGGGAATGGCCTCCTTTTCTCAAAGAAGATTCCTCTTTGTCTGCAGTCTTTTAGCAATAATACTTGGGTAACTATCATAACTTACTGTTTACTAGAACAAGTATTTGGAGGAATTACATTATACATAGTTATTCCAAGTGCGTAGGTACCTACATCTGACACGACACTTCGGATCACAGGGACATCACCAAATTCACCAATGCTATTCTGTAAAAATCTCAACGTGAAAACTGACGTGAGTTTGAAGTGAGGTTCGCCAATGACAGCATTGCTATTTTGTAACCATCTCACCGTGAAAACTTAGGTGAACTGAGCGTGGAGTGAGCTGTCATTGTCATCGATACCTACTAATGCTAAGGCAGTGACAGTTCACTTCAAGCTCATTTCACCTAAGTTTTCACGGTGAGATTTTTACAGAATAAACCAGCAGGTCTGTGGGAAAAATCACATATGCATAGGGATAACGTTTTTTGGGCCAAAGTAGGGAATTTAGAGGATCTATACTATCGAGACTCTACTGTCAGCCTTGGTTTCCATATGGCATTCATGTAAATACCAAACACTACAAATTCCCGTGCATATAATTGATTACTAATTAAAACTCAATCTTCTACCAGGTCGCCGTTGCACATGGCGAAGATTCCTGGGACCCCGAACTGGGACACCCCAGCATTCTGCAGCATCAACTGAGACAGAACTGCCTCCAATAGACACCAGAGACCTTTGGATACAAGACTCAAGGTATAGTATGAAAACAGGCTTGTCTATTTTAATGTAAAGGTTCTTTCAGAGTCAATCTAGAAGATTTTCTAGGTTTTAAAAGACTTGTAAGATGTGAAGCGGTATCTTGGAAGAATATGGACGAGATCTTGCGTTTTTACGGGGTTGTTCAGAGTTGGGCAAAATTTTGTGCTTCTTTGGGAGTCATCTTAAGGCACTTTTCCCCATCGCCGATTCGAGGATACGAATCAACGATTTTCTCACTGACTGTGTGAACACACCGCTGGCAAGTACTCATTTGTCGCAGTGACAAGAGCTGTTGAAGAGAGTTCACACAGCGAACCACGCTTGGCGGGCAGAAAACTCGGTGAGAGACTCACGCTTGGTTTATACGCATAACAGCGCGAAATCGCTCCTTGTGGTCGAGCATGTTTGTCGTTAATCGCCGGGGTGGTGAGACAGGTGTCTAAGGGTAGAAAAAAAATGCGTGAAAATTCAGTAGATGAAAAGCGGTTACCGATAAACACTAGCTATATATTTCGAGAATCTTGATCAAGACATTTACAAAAAAAAAAGTTTCAGGACCTAAGGGCCTAAACACATAACCGCGTTGCGGCGCCGCAACGTGGTTATGTGTTTAGGTCCTTAAGGCACCGTCCTACCACCGACGATTAAGAAGTAGAGCTAGCAATTAAAAACGAGTTAGCGAGCAACAAGTAGCGAGTACGCGACGGCGACGAGCGATGTAGATACCAAGCGAGAGTCGCCGAGTGAGTACTGAGGCCCTAGACAAAGTGACATTCAGCCATCAGACATCAGCGATATCGATGATGGAAAAGGCAAAAATGTGTAGGACTGGCATAAGCTATCGAAAAGCTTATGTCAATCCTGTTGAAAGTCGTTGTAGAAATACGAAACGGTTTCGAAGCGATTGTCACTTGTCTAGGCCCTCTGTTTTTGATATCGGCTCTTGTCGCTGTGACAAACGAGTACTCGCCGGTGGGTGGAGTGAACAGTCAGCGATCAACAAATAATATATTATTTCTTTTTGTGCGTTTCTTGAGCCGGAAAATCATTGAAAGCTAGTCGCTTCCTCATCGGCAGTGGGACAGGTGCTTAAAGTTCTAAGCAATCGTACTACATCTGAAAATTTACAGAAATTGTGTGCATTGCATTAAGTGTTTCATTAATAGTTTAATTTGAATAAAAATAGTTGCATTCTGTTGCGTATCTGTTTCAAAGTGTGAATGATTCGGTAGTGGCTATTTGAATTAATTATTACTTACTATTGAATTGCATGTAAGGTTATAACAATGTCAAATAGAATTGCATGTTTTTTGTTACATATTATTCAGCTTCGGCACTTGACGTTTTAATATTTCATCACATTATTATTATTTTTTTTACCTTAGTAATTGACGTTTAGAACACTATTTTATGTGTGATTTTCAACTATCTACATTTTTTTAAATTATTTGCGGATGACGTTTGCAAAATTCAATCCTATAGTTGTTGCGTTTTAGCATGGCAATAGCGGTTACATTTTTTAGCATTTATTTATTTCAAAAACTGAAATAAAGTTCGTTAACGTCCTGAATCAATAACTATCGTTATCTTCAACATATTCCAATAACAAAACTGGCCAAGTGCATGTCGTACCATGCACAATGAAGGGTTCCGTAGTTGGGATGAATTTATAAAACAAACTTAACATTGTAGTTGAAAAACTTGTTCTCCGATACAGAATGTATGGAAGAACATGTTTTTACAGCTGCAAATTTAAGTTGGTCGATTATTACTCGGTAACTTGTGGAGCCTACGTAGCGGTGATAGTTTTCCTTTTAATTTCGTAATATATACTACCGCCGTGAATTTTTTCACATATCCAAACCGAACCATTTAGCTGGCAGGGGGGGAGACACTTGCCTCTAACAAAAATTTGCACTTTAAACTTAATATTCCGCAAACGGATCCCTGAATCCAAAAATGGTTTCCACAAATACCACGGGATTGACGAGAAAAAAAAACACCATGCCCACTTTACGTGTACGGGAGGTACCCTAAAAAAAAATCGTTTTTACAAAATTTTTTTACCACTTTGTCGGCGTCGTTTATATGTATATCCATACTAAGTTACAGCTTTCTAGTACCAACGGTCTTTGCGCTAAGCCGCGGACAGACGGACACATGGACAGACGGACACGGCGAAACTATAAGGGTTCCTTGTTTACTACGGAACCCTAAAAATCCATACATTTTTATTGTTTGGGTTCCTTCGGACAGGAATCATGGAAAGGACAATGACCCCTATTGCCGCGCTAAAGCTATAATTGCTTAATCTCTAGAATCGAAAACCAAAAGTGTTAAATAGCTTTTAGAGGATTTAAAGGCTTGTTTCACATTAGGTAGGTACTTAAATTCCGAGTTTGATCAAAGTTTACGCAGTTTCCTTAGCCTGGATTATCCACTAGTTCAATGTGATGGAACGAATTCCAGAAAGAAAAATTATACGCTACATTACAAATTGCAATATACCTACCTATGTAATTTCTAACTTACTGAGGTAGCAGTGCAATAATTTACAATAATAGTATAATTTTAGTACAGAACCCATAATGCCCGTTCCATTGAAATATTTTTCAACCTGAATTAGGTACGAAGTAGGTTCTGTAGTAAAATTATCTTTATATCATTACAATATATGAATATCATATCGATATCAGTCTTACATTTTTTGTTCAGAGAAAATTGATAAAAGTTATCATTATAGCTTGCTAAGAAATAGATAAAGTAATTAAGAGAAGTCTATTTAAGCAATTTTTTTTGTTTGTTAAGCTAATATATACTACGGTGGCCGCTACATAGCGTCCGGAATTTACCGTGGAATGACGTCACTATAACGTTGTTTATGAAAGTAAGTTGGTATGTTTCCCTAGAGAGCGTTTTTTGACACCGTAAAGTCAAACCCATCTGCCATTATTCTCCGCCGCTATGTGGCAGCCACCGTTTTTCAAGAAAACTGTAGTACCAAAGCTGTGGCGGACGTTAAATTGAAAGGGATTTTGTTATTATACTACGGAACCCTAAATTTATTCCGCCATTTGTACCACTTAATACAAAATTACATAGAACAGCACACTGCATAATCGCTTTCGTATGAAATCTGAATTTAGTTTTTTTAATTGGTTTGTAATTGCGATGTTAAATCGTAAGTAGCAAGAATCAACACGCGAGGGAGGCATTATGTGGTTCCCCGAAACTATTTGTTCCCACTATGGTATTGTGTTTCAAAGTCATGGCTTGAAAATGGTCTGTAGAATTATTTGAAAAGTGTAATTAGATAATGTTCTGGTTAAAACACGGTACCTAAATATAGTCCAATCCAGTAATATGTCAATCTTAGCGAATTAGACAGTTTTCTCTATTGTCTTGTAAAATAACACAGACCTCATGTAGTTTTAAAATCCTAACTAATATTATAAATGCGAAAATGAGTTTGTTTATTTGTTACGCTTTCACGCTAAAACTGTTGAACGATTTAGATGTACCTAATCAGATCATAATTCATTTTGGGCTAAATAATGAAAGTGGCGGAATCTGAAACTTTACACTATTAGAGCAAATCTGTAGGGCAATTCCCTGCGCTGTTATACGATTTTGAAAAATACTGTTTTCAGTATGTTTTAGTTAAAATAATTAATAGTAATCTAATTAAAGTAATAGCTTGTAGTAATAAAAAATGAAGAGAAAAACCTACTCTTTCGGAATTTAGCTTTTTTTCTGTTAAGCTGGCACTTTCACAATGATAGCCCAAAAATGTATGGACGTTGAACAATGTCCTTTGGCACAGGGGTAGACCATGACCTGAAATAGGACAAAGCATACTTTTTATCCCGATATTCCCGCGGGATGGAGACTTACGGGTGTGAAACTGCGGGTAAATCCTATGTCCTGTTCCAGGTCATGTTCAAAGTCCACGTAAAATTCCTTTTTTCAAGTATATACATAAAAGGCACTTTTGAACGTCAAAAAAACAAAGAAATAGAACTGAATCTAGTTGCGCATTCCAAAAGGTAGTTTTTGTATGGTCTACCTATGTGGTCTACCCGCCGTTACTCTTTTTTTAAAATGTTTTTCAATTTTTTTTGTATACATCAATTATATAATTACATGTGAAGACGATGCACCTACATAGAATACGATTTCTGTACCACAATAGATAAAAAGAATTAAAAATGGAGCAATGACAAATAAATAAGTAAAGTATGTGATAGATACATGGTGCTCACAAATTTACAAACATTGTAAAATTATACGATATCACAATATTCCTTACATTTTTAGAAGTAATACTAATAAGACAGTGCGTGAGTTTAAGCAATCATAAAATTAAAAATCATTGATTTGACTTTAGCTGTAGCTCGGTGGCGATAATCTAGAAAATAAACTACACTTTGCTATACCTACCATAAATCAATTTGTTCACACAAGAATAGAACTCGCGACCTTTACGGTAGCAAGTAACTTATGTAGCGTCTTTGTTAAATATCAAATTGTGACTTTTCGGCTTTCGGCTATCCTCGTAATAATCTAGTAGCAAGTCTATACCAAACTTTCATTTTATATATTCAATTGTTGTAGTGGGCTTGAATAATAAACTTTTTCGTGAACATTTTCTTATTAATTAATATTTTCATCTATGAATCATTTAATTATCTAATTAGCCAAACTTTTACTTATAATACCTAATTGAGTTATTAATGAGAAAATAATATGATTATCTTTGTACATGTCTGTAAAGTTCTTGCAACAACTGTCGTGTGTATTTTACTGTGTCTACATAAATAATAAAAAGTATTTAAAAAAAAATAGTCTGTATACCGTATGTTTGAGAAAAGTGTGGTCATATATGTGTGGTGTGGTACAAAAATTGTCAATTCTCCCGTACAAAACTTCAATATCTACTCGACCCAAATGTATGGGACAGTTGTTACGATAGAAGTCCCATTGAGAAAGTAGTTCAGTTTCATGATCTTTACCACATCCTTAAAATATATGACCAAACATTTAAGATACACGCCGTATAAAGAAAGATAAAACATTTTTGTATCTAAATATAACTTTGGGTACATTATTGATACGTACGATTAGACAAACTTTCAATTCAACTTTCGATTCTTGCCGAACCATATCAAATATTTTGTTAAACAATAAGAATAAGTTCGACAGACGGACAGACATGAGAGTGATCTTTCAAAGGTTTCTCTGTTTTCTTTTGAGGTCATGAATATGAATATTTCAAAAGATAATTTTGATAGACATATTTGAAATACCGAACCCATACGTATTTTTTCCGAAGTGGTCCTTGAACGTTTTGATTTCCAAGTTTTAGTTGCAAAAATTTTCACGTATGTCATAAAATATGGAATAATGCCTTTATTCCATATTTCATGACATACGTGAAAAATCAGGTGTTTGTCACCTAAAAATGTTCCTAAATTGCTAAATTCAAATGCTCAGCAAACATGAGATTATTTGGCGGCAAAGCAATTTGAATCAAGGCAAAAATAAAAAATAACAAAGAAAAATAAAACATTTTTTTCTAACTTTTGTTTTAACTCATACCTAACTGCACAGTGCTCAAAACCACTTTAAAACAAAACCTGACAATTATTTAAAACCATTCCCTAACTCAAGGGTAGCATATCATTCGCGCCACAATGCACAGATTGCGCTACTTTGCACAGATTGAGCCACTCTGCACATAAACACAAACTAGTTTATTCTAAACTGCACGATAACTGTCGCAGACATTTACGGGTTAAGTGTTAAACTGCACGATTATTTTTTAACTTGTTATTGTATTAAAATGTCGGGAGTTAATTGGAAGTGAAGAGAGAGCTTATGGATCTATTTTTGCAGGTTGACGTTTTTACGAGATTTATATTAGTTTGCCTAGTTCGTATGTATTTCTGGTTACTCCAATTTTAATCAATTTTTCAAGCACTTCCTGGCATCCGATTGAGCTGAAACTTGGCATACTTATATAACTACCAAGACATTTTTAAAATAAACCTCCAACTTCCATTAACAAGACACAATAGAATTTTAATTGTTATCGGCCTTTAGAATGCCGATCGACCGTTGAGCGGATGATATCACGGAAGGTTTTAGGTGTCAATTTGATAAAACAATTGTTTCTCTGACTTAACAGACAATCCATACTAATATTATAAATTCGAAAGTAATTCTGTCTGTCTGTCTGTAAGTTACCTTTTCACGGCTAAATCACTGAACGGATTTCAACATAATTTGGCCAGGAGATAGATGGTATCTGGGGAACGACATAGGCTACTTTTTATCGACACACCACGCGGGCGAAGCCGCGGGCAGAAGCTAGTCTTTTATATACTAGTGGCTTTCTGGTTTCAGTCAAGAAAATGCAGTACTGAATACCTGCTAAATCAAATAGTCCGTAGTCCATTGCATCACGATTCAGATGACTTGATTAGAATGCAAAGTTAGTGTAGGTAATCATTTCGACGGCAATATTCCAATGAATACAAAATAACTTGGTTCACAACACGAAGAGGTTATTAAGGACTCCATTCATGTTTGAAACTAGTCAGGTACTAAAACCATCATCAGTCTTTTGCCCTTATCGCAATTTATTGAAGGTCGATATAATTTTTTTTCATTAATCTCTTACCAAATCATCTTTCACACAGTCCTTCTATCGTTTCTTTCCTCTTTAAGCCATACAAATACATACTCGAAACTCTCCTCACGACATTTTCCTCATTTCCACGCATTTCAAGCCATACCATAACATAATCATCTATGTAGTCAATTTAAAAAAATATTTATGTGAATACGTATTACTGGTGAAGCTCGTGGCTAAGTAATAACAGCCGCACGGGTCGATTCATCAGGTTAGGCCACGCTTGCCGGGGTTGGTTCATGGAGACATATCGAAACTCCTCCGTGCCTCGGAAAGCACGTTAAGCCGTTGGTCCCGGCTGTCATTCGTGGATCTTTGAAAGTCGTTACGGGTCGTCGGAAGCCCGAAAGTCTGACAACCAGTCTTACCAAGGGGTATCGTATTACCCAGTTACTGGGTTGTGGATAGGCAGTCGCTCCATGTGAAATATTGGTATTCAGCTGCATCCGGTTAGACTGGAAGCCGACCGGGCGACCCCAACATACTTGGGAAAAGGCTAGGCAGATGATGATGTATTACTGAAGGAACTGACTCCCAACTCACAGGCAATAAACCTAGTTTGGTAGCCAGGGAACCTGTTACTGTGTAAAATGTTTGATAATTTATGAAAAAAATTATTATTAAATTAAAAAAAAATACCATGAGAACCAATGAAATAGAATTATAATAATATTTTTTCTTAGCACCTAGTTATTTTATCAATAATTCTAGTTTCCGAGGCGAAAAACAGGTGGTATATTTGTTGTTCTATAAGTTATATTATTCGAAACCCAGTTGAAAGTTATTGGTTACAAAATTTATTGTTTCTGCTGTTGTGATTTATTGCTCATGGCCATAGAATAAAGGAAGGGGCGATAAATAGCTCCGTTGTTATGAGAAATCGATAGAAGCAAGAACAATTGTCGCTTCAGGTACCATAAATAATTCAATGATTTAACACTCTGTGGTTGCTCCTAAAATCGTATTAATGATGATAGGTATAAATAATAAAACTCAATAATAAATTAAGGAAAATTAATGGTTTATCAAATTGACTACATATAACAATTGCCCGTATATTTATATCACAACTGTCATTCTTTGACAGTCTCATGAAATGGCAATTTGACGTAGTATCGTTTATAAACAATTAATTTGTGATGCTGTTATTTGTTGTCTAACTTCTCACACACTTCATAAAACATGGTCAAAAAATTGGAAAATATGAATTTAATCAATGATTGAAAGCCTCCTGAACATACCTTTTCCATTGAAGTACACAATGCCAACTATCTCCTCCACATGACGTCATAATATTTATTTTTTGATGATATTATTAAAAATATATCGACACCACAACAATGCTTTTACTTGATTAATACTTCAGTCGAGCCTCTGAAATTCCAATACATTTTTATCGCGTTTCAAAAAATATTACTTCTGGAGATGAAAAAAATTACGAGCATTATTTTTGCTCGAGCTTCCCTCACTTTTAATTCTATTTCGTTTTTCTTCCATGAAGCTGCTACTTCAAGTATAAATTAGTTTCGTATTTCAATTTATTTTTTCTCTAGTTTGTAAACAGAAGTCTGCGAAATTCAGTTTTCCTTTTCCTTCAAGTGCTCAGGCATTGTTCTTTTTTTGAAAAGGATTAGTTTATCACGTAATTAAGAGGAAATAGGGTCGGTCTTTTCTCCATACAAAAAGTCATAATTCGAGGTTCGGCTCTCGTCTATTCCCTCCTCCAACATTTGACCAATTTGAACGATATTTTATAAATTGAATAAGAAGGATATTTACTGTGCCGCTATATTTTTCATTTTTCATTAATAGTTGTCAAATTTGTACAATAGGCCTCTGATGCCAGCGGTCTAAACAGGCAATTTTGAGCATTTTCTGAGGGTTCTAGTGCTTCTACAGGTAATGTATCAATCAAAACGGTAAACATTGGGGCATAGAACTAGTTGATATTTATTTTACTGTAAAAAATCATTGCTCTAAGTTCATAAACCAGAGAGAAAATAGGAGAGCGTTTGTATGGGGACCGACCCTATTTCCTCGTTATCTAAGACCTTGTACGGATAGGGCATTTTTTGTCTGTATGCGCGTAGTTATCAGAAATTCCTTCTGCATGTATGAATTTTGCATAATGTAATCATTTTCTCCATTAATCTTACTGCTAGCATAATTTTCAACCCTAAAGACAGTGTGATTGGTTTGTCATGAATCATCATCTGTCTAGCCTTTTCCCAACTATGTTAGGGTCTGCTTCCAGTCTAACCGGATGCAGCTGAATACCAGTATTTTACATGGAGCGACTGCCTATCTGACCTCCACAACCCACTAACTGGGTAATACGATACCCCTTGGCAAGTCTGATTGTCAGACTTTCGGTCTATGACCCGTATCGACTGTCAAAGATTCACAAATGATATCCGGGACCAACGGCTTAACGTGGCACGAAGGAGTCTCGATATGTAAAGCTGGTCACTCATCTACGGACCCACCCCAGCAAGCGTAGCTTAACCTGATGGATCGACCCGTGCGGCTTTTATTACTTAGCCAGGAGCTCCTCATGAATGATGGTTTTTCATGAATGATTTCAATGAAAAAACAAGTCAACACTTCATGGAAACCAATAAATTGACTTTTTTATCGTAGCAGTAAAGGATATCAACTGTAACCACTGCGTAAAGCCATAAAATCAATTAAGGTACCTATTGCCAATAATAAATCATCGCTCCTAACACTACTGAAACATTTATCTCAATCTCGCAAACGCACTTTCTACGTCACACACTGTGCCTTCTTTGCATAACACATGTTTGAATTACCCCATGAATAATATACTCTACTTGCATACCTAATATTGTATCTACTGACTCCTTTGTGAGGTAATCGAGCGTCAATTATCTCGATGAATAGATGACATTCAGTATCTCCGTGACAACGTATATCGTTCAATAGAAATTATGACAGGTGGCCCTATAGATATCCCGTTGATTCTATACAATTACATTAAATTTAAATGACAATGTCGCTTGGCCCCGTTTGAGAATAGAACGAATTATTCCTGTTTATTACTGAAGTAATTATGAAGGCTTTAGTATAAGGAATACCTTGCGGGAATGTAAAAGGTAGAGAGCACATTTAGACTCATAATCACTTTCAAAGAATTCAACAATTACTATTCATCGCGTTGTAGGTACGTAGTTGAGCAGACGATTTTTTTTAAAACTTCACCAAGCATTTGATTATGAATCCCATTCAAAATGAAAGGAATCTTTTGTAATTTTGATGTTTGAAATGACTTCAGTCAACCGGTTCAACCGATTTTTTTATACAAATTGTCGTGAAGATAAAGCCATTGAAATTATCATCATATTAGATTCCGCAATTGCATTCACTACGAGTTTGCTCCTAATGTTTGCTTTCACAATGCAATCATCAGTTCTAATTGCGATTCAGTTTATAAATAGCCAGTACATAGGTATTATTTCTCTCTGATATTGGCAGTATTAACATGTTTGTGTTAATATTTACTCAAGGGAATGTAACATTCTACTTATTTTGTTTGTTAGAATGGGGAAGTAATATTGTTTTTATGATTATAGTGTTATTTGTCTCTAAGCCTTCCAAAATGAATAAAATAAAATTATTGTCCCATTGCAGGAATTGCTCAAGAGAAATTTCCGACTTATATTACCTACATAATGCAACTTTTTTTGTATATGGAGTTTTTAAGTTTAAATCCATATAGCGTAATAAATCTTTCGTTACATAATGGCTTATACATGACGTGTAAAGTGACTTCAATATCCTATTCACACACTAAATATTTATTTCCTTTTAAAGCATGAACAACATAATTATCAAAGTCACAACGGCAGAAGAAACATGTTTTTTTGTTTATACACAAATATGTATTTGTGTATAAACATGTTTCTGTATTATCCACATGTTTATATATTGTATGAGCTTGAAAAAGTTTTCAAGCTCACACAATATCAAGTTAATAAATCAACAAGTGCCTTGTTTTTTTTAAATTCGATGTGGCAGTAACTTATTTATGAGAAAACAAATGAATTTTCCTTTTATCTCGCTTGCCAAAACGTTATGAATTCACAAACAAAACGTTATGAATTCACAAATATTTTTATGAAAAAACTTTTTTAACATTCATGGAGTTTATTTTAGCGAGGTTCTGTGTTTCTGTGATAGAGGTATGAAGAACAGTGTGTAAAATTCACTCATCCTCTATAGAAAAGGGAGGATCCTTCGACCAGACAGGTGTAGTGTCTGGTGAGCAACTGCACGACAAATTGTTGTCGGGACGTTTTAAAAATGTATACGCCAGTCGCGCGATAAATTCTACTTGCGTGATGCAGGATTTTGCGTAACGTCAGTGTGCGATGTAGATGTGAAAGGCCTTTTTTACAGCTGTGAGCTATTAGATATTGTTGGTGTAGAATCTCTATTCTTTTTATTAAAATCACAATTAGCGAAATCGCGGGCGCGCCCGCGATTTCGCGTCTGTTTGCACGAGCCTTTATTAGAAAATTTACTTGTTTTTCTTATAGAAGTTAGAAGATTTGTTCTGATAATATACAAGGTGGAGACGACAATACGACAAAAATTAAACTTAATTTCCATGTTAGGATTTATTTGATAGTTCCAAAATACTCTTTAGTATTGCCAGTGTTTTCATTTATTGTTGTATTGCCGTCTCCACATTGTATATTTTAGGTACTTTGTGTGAAAATGCATGCAGCAGAAATTGCAAGAGAAATAAAATTAATTGTTTATGAAATTGACACACTACGCCAATTTGCCGGAATAAAGCAATTTTGCACAACTATCATAGAATAACAATTGTGATTTGAATATAATACGGACAATTTAAGTTGGTAGTCAATTTGCTAAACGATTAATTTCGCTCATTTTACTTCAGTCATAAATGTGCGTTACATTAAATACTTTTTTAGACCTAGAATATATTTATGTACCTACATACTTATGGAGTTTGAAACATTTAATTTAATTACTTAAAATAATGACGAGAGGGTAGGTACTTGTGTTTTACAGGTTAATGGCACTTTATAAAATTATGGCAACATTAAAAATAAACATTGGGAATGATCCAAAAACAATTTTAAAAAGAACTCAATGTCATTACTTACTTATCTTACAAATATATTAAATTACAAGACTTATTTCGACTGAAAAAACAAATTCTTTTAGCACAAAATAACCTTCAAAAGGCGCCATCAGTCATTCAAATCCATCGACGATCCCGTTAAATCAAAGAATCTTATCATTTGAATTGTAAATTCTATGCCATTAGCATAAAGTACAAAATTCACTGAAGCTTAGTGGTATTCATTTGACAGTTAAATCAAATCGCATTGATGTTTTAAGCCGGTATACAATTTTGATCTTTTTCACTTTTTTTGTGTTTTTTTTGGAAGTCGGTTGTTTTTGTTTTGTAAAATGTTTTTATTTTTCACTTTTTAGTTGTGGTACCTACCCCACACAAATCCGAATACCACTACCTGCTATGTAAATAACAGTGAAGGAGTCAAACAGGATATCGTCTAGATAAACTAAGTGGAAAAAATACGTAATATTGAAGCTAACTCAAAAATTACGCAAGCAAAGTTAATAAAATTTATATGGGACCACCTCGGAAGCATGACCTACCAAACAAAAAAAGAATCATCAAAATCGATTCATAATTGGCGGAGTAATCGCGTAACATACATACAAAAAAAAAAACAGACGAATTGAGAACCTCCTCCTTTTGAAGAAGTCGGTTAAAAAGGTATGATACAGACCATCAAACTGAATAACTTTCTCCATGGGAACAATATCGTAATCGTTAAAAAAGTATCAGCTGTCTCATACAAAACTTCAATACGTACTCGACTAAAAGGTATGGGATGGCTTATTATTTTTTTCAAAGATTTTAACGTGTGGCGGTTACTTAAGACGATTTGCGAATAGGTAATTTTGCTAAAGTGTCATTTTGACTATGGGTCGTTTTGCTAATAGGACCATTTGCTTTTAGGATGTTTTGATACAGAGGGCATTTTGACCACACTTTTGTAAATCAAGTAATCACGCCGTCACTAATTGATAAAATAATCCGCTTCACCAACCCACACAATCACACATAATTTGTAAATACGAATGAAAACGGTAAACAAGGCGAACGCGTCGAAGGTATTTTAAAATGAATGCACGTGGAAAAGTTAATGAAATCATTGTAATTATCATTGACGCTGGCATGAAACTTGGCGTGCTTTTTACTTAAGCGGAGTTTACATCATAGAACTAGTGTCGTGAAAACTTGCCTTGACTGTTCTGTTTCGGGCTTTACCTAACTAACACCCGGTTTTTGAAAAGCTGATAAATTCAACTAACTCGCTGTCATAAAGATAAATTATAACAATTATTTTAGCCAACTAATTTGAGCAGTTAAAATGAGATATGACAGCGTGGTAGTTGAATTTATCAGCTTTTCAAAAACCAGGGGGGCAATCCCGTAATTTTTAAGAACGTTCGTATTCGTATCGCATTCCCAATCTGTCAAAAATACAATCAATTCACCAACATTTTTGACACCCAATCACAATGTTTAATGCTTTTAGAATAAGATCTGAATGTTATTATTCATCAGCTTTGTTTATGTCAAAATAAAGAATATTCAATCAAAATTTTTGACAAGTTTGACAGATTGCGACTGGAATGTGAACGTTTTTTAAGTAAGGGAAATGGTCTTCATGTGTTAGCTAGCTATAGCCCGAAACATCAGTCAAGGTACTGTTTCACAAGACTATTTTCATAATGTAAACCCTGATTTATTTGAAGCGATCATGCACGATTGACATGACAGAGAACGTTAAATCAATTTAGTATAATTATTATTTTGTATGATATCAACGGAATGGAATGTTCCATAGTTCTGCTATTGTATAACTATTTGAAGTTCCATACAGTAGTCCAAAACTGATTAAAAGGTTCTTTGGTGCTCAGCGGAATATCTGAAAACGACTTTTTGCGTCAGTTGAAACTCTGAATGCTCAAACGACACTTTGCCTTAACCGTAACAGCAGCCACTCAAAATTAAGTTGCGTTTGAGAATTGGGCCGTAAGTGAATTCCGGGCACCAAAACTATTTGGCTTACTGTATGGAGCTAGATGTGCCATTAAAGCTTGCTTTACATATAATCTTCTAATGCCTACCGTGTGACATGTCCATCCATGTACCCATGTGTATGTCAATGTGTAGTCCTCATACATTATGTGTTGTGTTGCACAGCGAGCCTGCCCCGTCAGCAATGACAGCACTGCATCAGTTTGGGGCAGAGATGTTGCGTCTATCTCGCGGCTTGGAAGCTTCTGCGGCGACAAAGCCACAATACAGAGGGTATATAAATATTGGCATTATTTGTTTGCTTCAAAATTAACCCGCTCATCATCGGCCGATCGAAAGGCCAGAAACTTCCACGCAATTCGGAACGTTTTCTAATACTGTTTTATTTTACAGGACGAACATTTCGGAACGCGGCGGGATGCTCACTCCTGGGTCTCTGAGCGTCTCATCAAGTTCACCATCGTCGATGCTCCAAGATCGGCGTAGACCTTCGTCTACTGGAGACGCGAACACACCTCTCCATAGACCAAGAAGTGCGTCAGACGACGAAAGCAATGAAGGTCTTCTAGCACCTGCTACCTTGACGGCAAAGTCACGTAGTTCCGAGGATGGTCTATTATTGCCACCTCCTTGCACTTGCCCCTATTTTGGGTCAGAGTCGACTCCCCCTAGACGAACCACCGAAGTCATTATAGTTCCTGGTGGAGACATAAATGGATGCAACGGCTATCCTAGAAATGGGAACATGAAAGAAGAACAGTCGACTCCATTTTTTAGAAGGTCTAGTCGTGGGGCTGCGTCCATGGTCACTTGGGACGAAGCTAAAAGATTTCGTAGAGGTTCAAGTTTTGGGGGAGCGAGAACTACTCTCTCGACTCCAATTCGGAGCATCCGCGCTCAAAGAACAATAGCGAGGTCACAGCAAGTGACCGCGAGTCCACAGCGTCCAACACCTAGAACGCATCATTCTAGAAACTCTAGTGTTATATCCAGAAATTCGTCCCGCCACGGTAGGATCTTACGACTGGAGCAAAAAGCCACAAAAGTGTTAGGAGTCGTATTTTTCACGTTTGTAATTCTCTGGGCTCCGTTTTTCATATTGAACATGGTGCCGGCTGTATGTCCTGACTGCGAGGAGAGCATCTCACCTTGGGTGTACGACTTTGCCTTGTGGTTGGGGTACGCCAGTTCGATGGTGAACCCGATATTCTACACTATATTCAATAAGATATTTAGGCAGGCTTTCAAGAAGGTTCTGGTGTGTGGGTACTGGAAGGCGAGATAGCCGGCACCCTGGGAGCGCGTTCGCCCGAATTCAGACCCTGGTCTCGGGGCGCTCTCAGTCAATAGAAATATCCGATCTCAGTTTGTATAAACTCATTGAAGAGCTTTAAATATTACGCTTCTAGGTTTTAGTATGCGTCAGTGGTTTTTAGTTAAAGTTATAAGATTACAAACTAAATTCCACAGTTTGAAAAGAGTAATGAAGATTTATGAATGGAAGTTAATCATAACAGATATTAAAAATATAACAGAGGGTTTAGGTACTAAGTGATTTTTATGATGACTCCAATTTTTTTCTAACTTAACTTAAATTACAAACTTGAAAATCAGTTATAGTAGTGTGATCTTCGGGTATCTGATTTTCAGGTTTGTAATCTAATCACCCTAATTACGTAATACAGGATAAATCAGAATTAGAATCGGTTCGAAACAAATGTCTAATCCATTGCTTCATAAGTTCGTAAGTTACGTTGCTGAGCAGATTATTTTTTCGAACTTATGAAGCAATGGATTAGACATTTGTTTCAAATCGATTCCATTTCTGACCGATTGTGCATTACGCAATTTGGGTGCAGCTAATCTTTGAAAATATAAAGTTTTGGACAGCCTTGTAATAGGGAATATGCATGTATTTTTTATATTTTTATCCGATGTCAAGTCAATGTCCTACAAAACACATTTTTATTGTTGTCACAGATTGTTACGTCACATCCGCTCGGTCCAAAAGCCAGCTTTTCAAGTATTTGAATTACCCATAGCTATTTGGCAATTAAAAAAAAAAAAAACTGTCTCAAAAACAAATATTATTAAAAAATATTGATGGAGGCATAATTCTGAAGTAATATAGTTTATATAAAAAAAATACTTGGCCCTTATTTGAATCACATGTATTATTCCCTATTGTATCAAGCTTAGCCAAAGCCAAATAGCTTCTAGCTAGCCCAAATAACACGCCGAACAGCTAAATAAAAAATTCTTAGTACCCCTCGTTTATAGACTTCATAAACGTTTATTTTTTAATCATAGTGCTGTGCACACCACTCACTTTAATGCGGCGCACAACTAGAAAGTATTTGCCTTCATACTGACCTCATTACCTCTGTATCTTCATAATTTGTAACGTTAAACATGTACTGTAATTCGGAGACCCATGAAAATAATACTAGAAAAGAGAAATTACATACGTGATTGTATGGCGCTTAGTTCATTCATTTTACGTTACTTTGAATTCGTTTGTGAAACTTCATAGACTTGATTAGTTAACCAAATAAGTTAATCCCAGTCAAACAAGAAAGAAATGAATGTGTGCAGACCATAAGATAGAAGTAAAAACTTACGAATGAAGCCAAGTAGGTATACGCGATTCAGCGTCACCAACCAGAGCGTCACGGTTCAGTTTCGTTCCCTATTCGGAACGATCGCAAAGATCGCCCACTCATAAGTCCAAGGGTACTATAATACCCCAACAAAAAGTTTCTCATGCGTCTTGGGTACTACAGTACCCAAAGCGCCGAGCCAGGTATTAATGTCGATCACATCTGTGAAGTTTCGTTAAGTTCTTTTGAGTAACGTTGTATACTACGTAAATCTTCAACCTGCATTTCGTTTTCAACATATTACTCTGTCTGCATTTCCACATTATTATAACCACAGGCAGATAACGTAACGAACTCTCACTGACAATCCCTTTCATTTTGACATTGGATGTAACTCTAAAATGAAAGCTGTCATGACAATTGTGTTACGCAATTATGCTGCAGGCTTATAACCATTTGTTACCCTTTTTTATTCCCAAATCTTCTAACACTTTTAAAAGGACTCAAAAATATGAACACAGTTACCAATTTCAACACGTTTTTTATGGAATTGTTCCCGATCATTGCTTTGTCTAAGAGGTGACAAATAGCCACAGAATGGACTTGTTTTTTGAAGACTGATTCTTTTTCTAAGGAGTACTTAGCTGGTTTTCTCGTTTTATTTTGTTTTCTCAATAAAACTTTCCCGTGAATGTTATAATGTAGTTATAATAATAATGAGTCGCGATGGATTATGAATACAATTAATGGAGTATGTTTGTTTTACTATTAGCATTTAAATGTTGCAGAAATTCGATAACTCTGCAGGAGATATCTAACTCTGCAATGTCACTTATAGAAATAAGTAGAACACAAATTGTAGGTATAACCAATAATTCAATGTATTATTAGGTACGTAATGTCAATAAAAATGACGATTATGACACCGTTTTTTAACTTAGTTTCGCCTGTAGGTAAGTGAGATTACAGAGTTTCATATCCGTGCAATGAAATAATTTGTAGAATTATCGTTTGATTTCATAATAGTTTAATCACTTTTGTATAAATTAAAATAATTTATAATTCTATATAGTAATGTGTTTGTTATAAGTTATTACAATCAATTAAGTTTGCATCAAATGCCAAGCTTTTCCTAGTCCTGTTTTTTATAGATTTAGTGAATACTGTAATTAATTCAATGTGATGTTGTGTTAGCATAAAAATGTAATTTAATTTTAATTTATTAAATTTTATCACAGTCAAATAAAAGATGGCAAAAAAGGTAGTCAACAAAAAAAAAAATTACGTCACCTCCATAGTTTTCATTTTCTGTTACGAAGAGTTGAACTATATTTAGGTTAGATAAACTCGTTCGACTCAGTGCAATCGGATTTTAACAATCGGGTAGAGTACTGTATACCAGCAATATCCTATTAACTTAACTGAATGAACGTCCCTTTTTGTAAATTGAAAGCTTGTAGCTAGCTAGCTTTAGTCACGGAAATATTATTTTTAAATTTAGTTTTCGTTTTACGTATAAAAAATATGTGTACTAAAATATTTTGTGGCTCTAAGAAAATACGACTCCACTCTATTTATAATTTTGTATTTTTTTAAATGTAACTGAAGTAAGTTAGATAGATTCAGAACAAATATCTAGTCGTTTCACGCAAAAAATAAAAATGTAAATACAAAAAATAATATAATAATTAATATAAAAATGTTAAATGGAAGTAATAATCTATAAATGTAAATAAAATAAATATTTATAGCAATGTTTAAAAAAATGGTGTCAATAATTTATGATTTCATCGTTAAAAATAATAAAACGATTGAATCGTAGTTCTTTTGTTTTATTTTTATAGTTCTACGATTCCTCTACACTTCAATATAATAACATTTTATTCGAGAAACAAATATAAGGATAATACAATTTGGTGACCGCCTCTGAACAAACCTACCAAACAAAAAAAGGATCATGAAAATAAATTCATAATTAGCATAATAGCATAATCAGCCTATAACGTTCCCACTGCTGGGACACAGGCCTCCTCTCTGTGAGAGGGAGCGGGCCGTAATCCACCACGCGGGCCCAGTGCGGGTTGGTAGATGTCACATGTCTTCGAACTTTTTGGTTCTAGGAAATGCCGGTTTCCTCACGATGTTTTCATTCACCGTTTTGAGAGCAGTGGCGATATATAATTTACACAAAGTAAAGCGCCTGCAGGGTTCGAACCTACGACCTACAACTCGTAAGTCGTGGCCGTTACCACTGGGCCACCACTGCTCTCTCAAATTCATAATTCAAATTCATAATTGCCAGAGTTATAATAGCGGAACAAACACAAAAAAAAACATACAGACGAATTCAGAACCTCCTCCTTTTTGAAGTCGGTTAAAAATATATTGAAAGACCCATGGTATGAGACTGATTGAAGAAAAACGACGTCTATATTGAAAAACGTTAATCTCAGAAAGGTCCAAGTTTATTGACTACCCGCAGAATAAAAAAGAAAAAATCAATACCAGTATGCCTCCTTCATCAAGACTAATAAGATTAAAAAGCCAAAGAGCAAGTATCTACTTTGCATATATATAATCTTTTAATATTTTCAAAGCTTCTATCTTTCTTTGATGTAGTATGTACACTTTACGCCCATGAAAATTTTATCAAAATATAAGCTTTATGTATGCGCCCGTCTATAGTGCAGTTACAAAGGAAACGGAGTTTCCAAGTTATTCATATTCGGAACCGGTTTTAGTATTCCGTGAAGGAAGAAGAATGGTGCTATAAATTTTAATAACGCTAGTTCATGGAACTTTGGTTTTTTGATGTTCGGGAAATATTGAACTTATGCTTTAAAAACTTATTGAAGCTCGATTGAAGGAGGTTTTTAGGGTTCCGTAGTCAACAAGGAACCCTCATAGTTTCGCCATGTCCGTCTGTCCGTCTGTCCGCGGCTTAGCTCAGAGACCGTTGGTACCAGAAAGCTGTAATTTGGTATGGATATACATATAAACAACGCCGACAAAGTGGTAAAAAAAAATTGTAAAAAAGATTTTTTTTTAGGGTACCTCCCTTACACGTAAAGTGGGGATGGCTTTTTTTTTTCTCGTCAATCCTACGGTGTTGAATATCGTTGGAAAGGTCGTTTAAAAATAATGCGATTTTGTGAAAACCATATTTGGATTCAGTTATCCGTTTGCGGAATATTAAGTTTTAAAGTGCTAATTTTTGTTAGAGCCAAGTGTCCCTCCCCCCTGCCAGCTAAATGGTTGGGTTTGGATATGTGAAAAAATTCACGGCAGTAGTATATATAACGAAATTAAAAGGAAAACTATCACCGCTACGTAGGCTCCACAACTTACCGAGTAATAATCGACCAACTTAAATTTGCAGTTGTAAAAACATGTTCTCCCATACATTCTGTATCGGAGAACAAGTTTTTCAACTACAATGTTAAGTTTGTTTTATAAATTCATCCCAACTACGGAACCCTTCATTGTGCATTGTACGACATGCACTTGGCCGGTTTTTTAAATCATAGAATCTCTAAAAACTTGTGATGCAAACTTTTTTCAATAATTGGGCCTCTTTTTGACTTTATGGGTTTTTCTCCTAGATGGTCACAGTAACTAAGTTAGTGCTCGGCGACACGACGCTGCCACAGCGCCGACACCGCGCGCCACCGCGCCCCACCTCACCGCCACCGCGCCGCCACCGTGCCGTTCCGCTTAATTAATAAAAGTATTATAAAGCGCATGCAATTTTGCAAGCAACCGGCGATGGATAAAAAAAACAGTTTAAACAATACTAGCGGCGTGGTGGCGGCACAGCTTCGGCGCGGTGGTGGAACGGCGTCGGCGCGGCGGCGTGGCCGTGTACACAGCTTAGAGGCGCAGCGGCGGCGCGGGGGCGGCGGTGATGGCGTTGTGTCGCCGAACACTAAGGGTACCCCGACCAAGTGGGTTAGGTTATGTTAGAACGGTGTGGAGCCTCTGTCGTACCACGTCCACGACAAACAGCTGTATTCCTGAAAACTTCTGATGATATTGAAGCTACTGAACCACGAACATGATGAACACTTCTAGTTAACGCTATACTGGGCCATTAAATAAGTTCATACACTTTTAATAACGACAAGAAAGTATTCGTTTATTTTTATTTTACAAAAACAATAGTACAGTCTACTATTTAAGTGGACCTTTGCAAAATTGTAAAATGTTTTTAGGGTTCCGTACCCAAAGGGTAAAACGGGACCCTATTACTAAGGCTCCGCTGTCTGTCTGTCTGTCCGTCTGTCACCAGGCTGTATCTCACGAACCGTGATAGCTAGACAGTTGAAATTTTCACAGATGATGTATTTCTGTTGCCGCTATAACAACAAATACATTTCTCCTGACAAAGTTTATTCTGTTTATATGTATGTATTTAAGTATATATGTATTACCATTTATCCTTTTTCGAATTATCTATCCCGTATGTTGCACCTGCCATGTTTATCTCTGCATCACCCTAAGGTTGACTGGTAGAAAATGCCTCAGGCATTAAGTCCGCCTTTGTACAGTATTTTTTTTACTTGTGCATAAAGTTTTAATAAAAAATAATAATAAAATAAATACAAAAAAACAGAATAAAATAAATATTTTAGGGGGCTCCCATACAACAAACGTGTTTTTTTTTTGCCGATTTTATAGATAATGGTACGGAACCCTTCGTGCGCGAGTCCGACTCGCACTTGGCCGGTTTTTTTATTTATTTCTTTTAATTTTGGATGTGCTTAGTTAAGTATGCCAACATCTTTATACGTCACTGTACCAACAATAGAGCGTTACAATGACGTACACTAGAATTTTAATATCATAAAAAATAAAAAAGGTGACCTTCTCGAAATGTCAGAGCCACAACCCTTAGTTACACAAGCCAAGGTTCCTGCAACTGACAGGATGGTGGGTAACCATCCAATTTTTCACTCCAATGCGCTACACTGACCACTGACGCAGCCACCGCTGGGAGAAGTCTTGTTTTGTGGTCACTACACTGCTTACATTACGGTTAAGAGCATATACTACCTCAGCTCAAATACACTTTTTATCTCGTTCGCACCATATTACTCGTGGACTCCTGTCCAGTGGGCTCCAAGGCGCGAATAGATTAGGTCATTGCTTTTTACCGGTTAGTCCCCCTATGCTCTAGTCCCGCTATGCTCGACTCGTAAAATACCTACTAAAAAGTTTCGCTATGCACGAAATTAAATTCGAGGGCAGTGATTAAGAAAACTGTTAAAGTGTAATATTTTATTACCATTAAGCACCACAGAACAACTAACTTGGCTGAATCTTGGAATGGCAGATTTAAGAGATCTATTGGCAGAAAACCCTAGCTTTCAAATTTTTTTTTTTTCTACATTGTTGATTATTTGTACTTTATTTGTGTAATTCATAAGATGAATGAATTAATGAATTTTATGAATACTGGTCATTTGACTTTGAAAACGGACTTTAATTTACGCTCTTTTATATTTCACTAGTTTTTCTGCTCACAATTATATTTGTAATATTAATAAGATAGAATTTGTAACGAAGTCTACGGACTTCGTTAAATTTTGTGGGTCCAGTATTGTCTTACAGCTCTATTCATAAACATTTCTTCTTCAAACTGTACCTTCCATTGTTTACGAAGAATCGAAGAATTTCGTGCATAGCGACCTTTTTTAGTAGGTATTTTACGAGTCAAGCATAGCGGGACTAGAGCATAGGGGGACTAACCGGTTTTTACGGTGAAAATAAAGATAATTAATAAAATAAAAAAACGAAACATGCCTAATGACGCAGATAATACTCGAACTTATGTCGATCTTGTTTTACGATTCGAATTCGTTCGGGAGTAAGGTTTTAAATCGAGTTCGGATCAGAATCGAGTTCGAATCGAAAACAAAATCAAATTCGAATCGTTTTCGGGAGTAAGGCTCTAAAGTTAGAGCCGTTTTGCGTGGATGTGACGCATATTTTACCCCAACTTGTTCTTTTGTGTTCTTTCTTTGCATCACCTTTATCGCAAATAAACGTACTTTCTGTATTTTTTCTTTCTGTCTTTTATTAAACATAACTGGTGAAATGTGGGTAGGTACTACAGGTACACCTCTGCCTAACCCTTCGGAGATTACAGGCGTGATGTTACGTTACGTGTGTGTAACATCAACACAACCAATAAAGGGTCTAGAACCAATAAAACAAAAAATAAAATGGGTCACTATAATACTTTTATACCATCTCAAAAATACATTGTTATGTTTACTAGCATACGATGTGGGTAGTTGGCAACTCCGTGTATGTTTATGGCACTAATAATTTTGCCATAAACCCTCATAGTTTATGGTAGATTATATTGGCACGGCAACTGGTATATGGCGTAGTGTTTATCCAAGAAACGCCATGTTTTCATCCCTTTTATTGTGCTAATAAAAGGTGGGATGGCATTTACTTTTGGTTATATTATGTATTGATGTTACTGTAAGCTTCTTATGAAATAAAAATAAATAACGACCACCTTGAGATGACGTCACCCGGCCGCGTCGTTTTTAAGACTTTTCTCGAAGCCAATAGTGTCGTCTCATTTTTAAGACTTTTTCTCGAAGCCAATAGTGTCGTCTCATTTTTAAGACTTTTCTCGAAGCCAATAGTGTCGTCTCATTTTTAAGACTTTTTCTCGAAGCCAATAGTGTCGTCTCATTTTTAAGACTTTTCTCGAAGCCAATAGTGTCGTCTCATTTTTAAGACTTTTCTCGAAGCCAATAGTGTCGTCTCATTTTTAAGACTTTTCTCGAAGCCAATAGTGTCGTCTCATTTTCTATATGGAACCGATCTGCAAGCCTGACCCAATGTAGGATTAGGAAAGAACTAAAGATTAGTGGAGTGCATAATTAGCTGTAATATTTCCATTGCTGGGACACAGGCCTCCTTGTGAGAGTGGGCCGTAATCCACACACACACGAGGTGTTTAAAAATCTTATTGTGGAAACTTAGGTGAAGTGAGCTTGTTGCCAACGCATTATCGATGACAATGACAGCTCACTTCACGCTCACTTCACCTAAGTTTTCACGGTGAGATAAGATCTTTACAGAGTAGATCGGCTTGTTGCCGTCCGATGTTTTTCTTTCACTGATGTTAGTAATCGAAGTCAAAGTCAAATAATTTATTTCAATAAGGAAAACAAAAGGCACTTTTGGACGTCAAAAATTTGCATACAAATATAACTGATTCTAGTTGCCCCTTCCAAAAGGTAGACTTCATATGGAGAAGAATGGCCAAGAAACTCCACCTACTCTTTTAAAATATTTTGTATACTGGGTGTTTGGCAGAACGTTGAACAATGAAAATGGTGGATAGGTGGATAGGTGGGGCCATCTGCTACTTATTCAGCCCTAATTTATTTGGCCCTGCTCCCCTGGATATATATATATATTTTTTTTTTCTTCTATTTTCACCACTTTCTTAACTTTAAAGTGTGATTTTTATTAAAAATGGGTAAAACAGGCAAGATTTTTTTTATTTTTGTTTTTTTTTTTTTATTTACCCTTTAAAGTTGAGAAACTGGTGAAACTAGAAGAAAGCAAAAACATTTTTTTTAAATATCCAGGGGTCCAGGGCCAAATAAATTAGGGCTGAGTAAGTAGCAGATGACCCCACTTATCCACCATTTTCGTATGTTCAACGTTCTGCCAGACACCCTGTATGTACCTACAGTAATTATTTATCTATAATATGTGAAGACGATGCACTTCGAATAAAATTACTATACCAAAATAGGTAGAAAGAACAAAATGAGGCTACAACAGATAAAATGTTCAAGATAGGCTCATTAATCGACATTAATTTACGGGTTTCCAAAACACAATAAAACCGTATAAATTATTTACGAGCACAGGTACAAAATACATTAAATATTGAATACAGAGGCTTCTTATTCGTTGCCAGGAAATAAGTATAGCGGAATGATAAGGGGCTATTATCTGCGGTGCCGCCATTTTGATCGGGAAATGAACAAACGTAATGGGATTTCGGTATTTCTTATTTAAATGTGCGTGTTGTTCTGTAATCATATTTAGCTTTTGGAAGTTATGTATGCCTACGTGGTTTTGTTTGGCCAAACCTAATACTGAAAAAACCAAAGTCCACGACATACATCCCAAAAATGATTTAAAATCGTGACGACAACCGCAGAACAGGCTTGTAATATCCAACTCCACGTCGGACCTAAGTCACGTTCGTCACGGGCCCGTCCCGCCCCGTCCCGGTCCTGTCACGCTACCGTCGCACGACCATCCCGCAGCCGTGCCGTTCTCGCACGATTAATCACACCAACGCCAGACCGTACAAGTGTCGAAAGTAAATGAGATTTCCAACTTTCCGTATTAATAAAATGAAATTAAAAGTTTTTTTTCTATCAGTATGTTTAGGCTGAATGATATTTTTTTTTGTGTAAAACTAAGCATAATAAATCAATTTATTTGTAGGCTGTTGTAAATTGGTCCTTTTTGTCGATTTTTTAATTTATGTAGGTAACTACGCTTTTGGTTTCATTATGTGTAAATTGGTTCAAAACATTGTAATCACGGTTTTCAGCAGATATTTGTCTTATAAAGTCTGTATAATACGTGGGTCGATAGCCTTACCTTTGGCAATGAACGAGCCCATATAATACATGGGCTACTATAGATTCTTCTTATCGTGTGGTTAGCGACTAACCTGGTTGCCAGAGTTTTAAAGCCGCCCATGGGCCTCTGACTTGGGTTCACAAATACCGTCGAGAATTATCTCTCAGGCATGTCGGTTTCCTTATGAAGTTTTCCTTCACCGTTTTTGAAGCAAGTGATAATTATACAATACGCACATGAATCCGAAAAGTCAGAGGTGCGTGTCTTTTTTTTTGAGGTTGGGAAACATCAAAGTACTTGTGCCGCTCTGGGCGGAGCGGAAGGGCGTGCAGACTTTTACTGACTAAAACCGACCCGTGTTCCTTCAGTTGCCTGTTGCCAGGGTCCCGGTATCCCTTTCGGACTATTCCGCAACCCTGGCAGGCACAGGTGCGTGTCTGGGTTGCGAACTCGAGACGTATGACTTGGCAGTCTGACGGTCCGACCACTAGGCTATCACCGCAGCAGTAGACTATATAGTCTTTTACTATGTATTAGACTCTTACAATGAATGATATAAAGTGGTATAATAGTTATTTATGCAACTGTTATATAATAAGGGGTATTAAAACACTCATGTGATAAACACACATTCGTGTTTTAATACCGACTAGACTTTATCTACACCCATGATATGAATCCTCTATAAAAGGTTCTTTGCAATACTACTAACGAACAAAAATGGAGGGACACGATGCACGTGAATTCAAATTTTTCGAATTCGATTAATAGATGCTTTTTAGTTTTAAATTACGGTGCTTTGTTAGTGAAACGCGCCTAAATGTCAATGTTCTTTTTTTGAAATGAGTTGCATTATGAAATTTAGTACAACTTAATAACACCCGTTTGGATTATATTATGGCTACTATGACAACATTAAAATAACCAGTGTTTTAATGTTAGCAATAAGCTAACTGTTTCAGAAACTTTTATAGAGGATTTATAGTGTAGATAAAAAGTATAGATTTAATTATTAATATACCATAAAATAAATACTTACATAAACTTTAAAAAGCTGCTTTTACACTAAAATAAAGTCAATCTTTGATATTGAACTAAGTTGCAGACGCGGCCGTGGACTATGGTTGCCTTCAATGTCACTTTAACGTGTCTTAAACATAATATAACACTGTTATATATACCTTCACAAACTTAAGGGACTAGGGGTTCGTATGGCTTCTTTCACCAGTTCAATACTCAAGGTACTAATTAATAACATTTTACTAAGTTACATAATCGCCTCAGCAAAGGAAACTCGCAAAGAAACTTTTCCTTTATAGCACTGGTAGGTGTTGCAAAACGTGATTAAATTAAATGTTGACTATACTCCATTTGAAATAAGATTAGACGTATAGATAAGCATTTTTTACATTCCGTTCAACCGATTTTGAATTCTATTGCGTTGGTGGCATGACAAATGGCAGCCGCAGTAGATAGTTGGTATTGTGTAACTTTTTTTGCTTTTAATGCTATCCTTATGCCTACGGTATAGAAGTCAAAATCGGTTGAACGGACTGTAAAAGGGTTTGTTTTAATGTCTAATCTTATTTCAAATGAAGTATAGATGGCTCTATGATGGCACCGGGGTTTGACTTTCATAACCATACACTTTACAGTTTTCACGGTAAAATACTGGTATTCAGCTGCATCCGGTGAGACTGGAAGCCGACCCCATTATAGTTGGGAAAAGGCTAGCCAGATTGAAACTTTAAGGTTTCCAAATCGCTCTCTAGGAAAATAAACCAACTTACTTTCATAAAAAACGTTTTACTGACGTCATTCAACGGTAAATTGCGGACGTTACGTGGCGGCCACCGCAGTCTTAGGAAACCCTAGGTTAACTTACCATAAGACGGTTGGGACACTCACGATCCTCCTGCATTTATCAATCTGCCTAGCCTTTTCCCAACTATGTTGGGGTCGGCTTCCAGTCTAACTGGATGCAGGTGAATACCTGTATTTTACATGAAGCGACTGCCTATCTGACCACCACAACCCAGTAACTGGGTAATACGATAAGACTTGGTAAGACTGGTTGTCAGACTTTCGAGCTTCTGACGACCCGTAACGACTGTCAAAGATCTACGAATGACAGCTGGGACCAACGGCTTAACGTGCTTTCCGAAGCACGGAGGAGTGTCGGTATTTGAAGATGGACCCATCCACGGACCAACCCCGGCAAGCGTAACTAAACTGATGGATCGACCAGTGCGGCTGTTATTACTTAGCACCGAGCTGCTTATATGCTTACAAAAAAAAGTATAAGAAACAGTATGTTGGTAGTTGGAAGGAGCGCGTGGCTAAGTAATAACAGCCGCACGGGTCAATCCATCAGGTTAAGCTACGCTTGCCGGGGTGGTCCATGGATGGGTGACCATCACTACATACCGAGACTCCTCCGTGGCTCCGTGCCTCGGAAAACACGTTAAGCCGTTGGTCCCGGCTGTCATTTGTGGATCTTTGACAGTCGTTACGGGTCATCAGAAGCCCGAAAGTCCGACAACCAGTCTTACCAAGGGGTATCGTTTTACCCAGTTACTCGGTTGTGGAGGTCAGATAGGCAGTCGCTCCATGTAAAATAGGGGTATTCAGCTGCATCCGGTTAGACTGGAAGCCGACCCCAACATAGTTGGGAAAAGGCTAGGCAGATTGATTTCAACGTATACTGCAAATGTGAACGAAGACTTTAGAAAATTATTTATCCAGAAATGTAAACAAAACTGAAGTAAACTCTAAATTAATTTGGCAGGATCCATTTCTGTATAAAAACCACTAATATAAATTCGCTTTGGTAGCAGAACACGTCAGGTTCAGATCTGACCCTAATGCAAATAACATCAGTGCGCATATTTTATAGATTTTTTTCTAAATAGGCAGAATCGTATGAAATATCTTTTCTTCCGTATTTTTATGAGCGACGACGTCTTGCACGGTTGTACAGGGTCGGAGTTAGGAAAAGAAAACTAAATTTTGAAAAAAATAAACTGAAACAAATGTTTCCTATTCTACCTACTATATATTTATATATATATAATTTATTGTACACCAGATTAAACATTATAAAAAGAAAAAATATACACTACAAAATATAGAATTACAAAAATATACTTTTTATACTTTAAAAAGTTCTAGAGACCCATCGGAAAATGGATTGTGCGATGGTCTAATAATAGCAAAAAGGATTTCATTTTATTAATCCATTTAGGAAAGTAACAAAGGATTTCATTGTAGGTATTTTACCCATTGGGCGGAGGATGCCCTATATAAAATTATAATCTACCTAAAATCTTCCATTAAGACATGAACCTAGGGATTTCTTAAGCTTTGTTAGTGATCTAGCAGTTAGCAATTATTTTTCGTTAGACGAAAATAATGGTAAGCCATCAATTCTCATTTTCAGTACAATGAAGAATACCTATTGTATTGGGTGTGATAATATCTTCTATCTAATATTACATAACTGTAGCTTGTACTTACTTTGAATTTAAATTTAAATTGATGATTCAAGTAATATTTAAAGTGAATTTATATAGCCTTAAGGCTCGTACAAACAGGCGCGATATCGCAGGCACGACAGGTAGCGGTACCTTTGTCGACAAAGGTACCGCTGCCTGTCGCACCTGCGATATCGCGCCTGTTTGCACGAGCCTTTAGTCAAAACGTGACAATGTTTTAATTTGAGTTCAATTTTGTAGCAAAGAAAGCCATAAATCTTCTGACACATTAATAGGTATAAGTAAATACCTAAACCTACCTGTAAACTAAATACCTAACTTTCGCGTGCCGGTGGGTCGTCCGCCGCACTCGGTGGTCTGTAGCGCATTGTGACTGTAAGTGCACCGTGCACACTTCTATCTAAGCACTAAAACAAACAGGTTTTGCTGGGACCGTTCTTGTTGTTTTGTTTTGACCGACCCGTGCGGCCGTTATTATTTTCACAGATATTCTGACTCACTTAAAATCAACTCTATAATCCACTCTCCCATACACTTCCCCAATTTGTTTTCATTTGGTAATGTCGCAACACATTACGCAACTAAATTGTCTTTGGCCTCTTATCCACAGATAACTTTATATTAAGCTCTCATCAAGCAATAGACAAAATTTGTCAATCGTGT
Organism: Lithophane ornitopus; assembly: GCA_948473465.1. Lineage (NCBI taxonomy): Eukaryota > Metazoa > Arthropoda > Insecta > Lepidoptera > Noctuidae > Lithophane > Lithophane ornitopus. The sequence continues at coordinate 14,193,247 of OX419616.1, read as the reverse complement.
TTATGTTCTTATTATTAAATACAAGGCTTTTGGCTAATTTGTACTTTTAGAATGCCATTCTTTACTTTGTATTTTGCGTTTGGTTTGTGCAGAATAAACAATTTTTCTTATTTTCTTTCTTTCAATCCGTCCCTGCCTCCATCCTCCGGTGACACGGTACAACGCTACCGATGATAGATGTTGGTTTTTGCAAACCAATCTATTGAATTGGAACCTTGCCAACCATAAATCTATGTTCTATACTCGCTCAGAAATCTTGTTAAAAGCTGTTTTTTTATGCTGATAAAGTACATAAAGTTTGTTGAATTTTGCGGTGGGTAATGGTTCTGTCAGATGCAGCGGGTTGATATTACTAATTGCATTAAGGTTTGGATAAGTTAAACAATTTTTTTTAAACCTTTTGCTTGAAGGTGTAAGTTAAGAGAGCATAGTTTCTGCGTGATATAAATATTTGCTGTCAGCTGTTTGCGAAAACAACAATATTTTTTCTTTATGCTAAACCCGAAAAGGGGTCATTGTACTCATCATTTTGAATAACTTTTTCTATCGGACCAACCGTGAAATCGCGAAAAAAAAATCAGCTGTTCCATACATTTGTGTTCACTTAAATCGACAAAATATAGGGAACAGCTGATTTTTTTTTCGCGATTTCACGTTTTGTCCCATAGAAAAAGTTGTTCAAAAGGATGAGTACAATGACCCCTTTTCGGGTTTAGCATAAAGAAAAAATAATGTTGTATACTACGAATAATAACACAGAGTACGGAGATGCCTAGGCGGCTGCTGCAAAAAGCGATACTGTCAGCACTTTACATACAAAACAAGCGTGATAGTACATACCGCACCGTTTACTCATATCGTGTCTAGTAGTTACTGGATAATTATGAGTTAGTAGACTAGACCGATAGACCGAAATAGTACCGATCGGGCAATCTATTTCTACAGTAGCCAAAAATGATCAATGGTGCTATGTAACGTTTTTTTCATTCACGCCAATAATAATTTATTACTTCCTAATGTGTTTTAAAATGTTTACTCGTTTATATAAACAAATGGTTCGGCCGAGTTCATTGATAGTTCAAAGACCGCAATGTTTTTCAAGGAAACATTGGTCCAGGGTTTTCATTCAGTTTGAATTAAATTGATGAAGTTTTTAATTAGCTGTTTAGGGTTACTATTTTTAGCAATAGCCTAACCTGGGGTTCTTTTAAATACATCATTTATTAGTCAATAGTGGATCACCATAAATAGACATTAAAAAAAAAAAAATGGTCTGTGACCCTTTCTTATTCTTAATTCACCGTCCAAAGAAGAGAAATAGCTATATTATAATAAAGACTACGTTTTTCTCTTCATTTTTTATTACTACAAGCTATTACTTTAATTAGATTACTATTAATTATTTTAACAAAAAAATACTGAAAACAGTATTTTTCAAAATCCTATAACAGCGCAGGGTATTGCCCTACAGATTTGGTCTCATAGTGAAAAGAGAAGAGAATAAAATGTTCTAACGGAATATATCATATTTTACCGTCACTTTCATAATTTAGCCCAAAATTATACCAACCTACGAATAGGACTAGGATTTCTTTTCAGACATGCCAGTAGTAAAAATGTGGGAAAGGTCATATTACAATACGAAAATTTCCACACAAACACCAAAAAAATGTCACTACCAAAAAAGCAACAAAAAGTCTAAAACTGGCAATCAAAACGAGCAACACAGCACAATAAACAACACAGCTTACTTTGGACAAGCATCCCACAAACGCGGCAGTATTAAAATAATAGCCCGGGAATGGAACTTTAAATTGAATCGGATCCCGAGGGTACAGCCAGTCATTTTCAGCTTGGAAAACTTTAACTAATATTTGTGATTTATCTTTTTTATGATAGAGGGATGATAGTTTGAATGTTTTTTGATTGATAGAGGTTACGTGTGGGCTTGCATATCCGGTTAGCAATATCCTTTGTTTTGGACATATTTATGCATATTATTAAAAAGGTTTCTGTATCAAAATAGAATGTAAGATAGGACCGGGTGAGACAAAATTTGAAAAAAAAAACATTTATTTGCAAACTTATGTGCATAAGTGAGGAGCTCGTGGCTAAGTAATAATAGCCGCACGGGTCGATGCATCAGGTTAAGCTATGCTTGCCGGGGTTGGTCCGTCGATAGCTTTACATACCGAGACTCCTCCGTGCTTCGGAAAGCATCCTTTTACCCAGTTACTGGGTTGTGGAGTTCAGACAGTCACTCCATGTAAAATACTGGTATTCAGTTGCATCCGGTTAAACTGGAAGCCGACCCCAACCTTGTTGGGAAAAGGCTAGGCAGATGATGAAGTGCATAAGTTTTACATAAAAGCTCTGCTTGCCAAAATACTTCTTATTGAAGTTAATAATGGAGTGAGCTTATCTTCAATGTAGGCGTTAGCACCACGGAGACGCTTCGTGGATGCATATGCTGAACTAGCGTCGCGTAGTACGATTGTATCTAAATAACGTCGCGCTTATGTGAACGTGGCGTTACCCTCGCGTTTCGCACGTTTCGAAGATCAGTACGATAATTCACGGTAAAAATTAGGATCATACGTCAATTTATCCCACGGTTCATACGGTTAAAAACCAATGCACTATGAAACTGCCATATGATCCCAAAATAAAACTACATCTTTCTAATATATAAAATTTTCGTGTCACAGTTGTAGCGTAGTTGTCATAGTTGCCGTGTAGTTGCCATACGACGAAACGGCTTGACCGATTTTTATTAAATTTTATATTCGGTAGGTCTGAGAATCGGTCGTAATCTATTTTTCGACCCGGGATCGAGACCTACGCGGGTGAAACCGCGGGGCACAACTAGTAAAACAGTAAAATATCGATGATCGCTGTATGCACGAAGCCTCAATTAACACCAAATTAAACTTGTCTGATTCAGGGACCAAAATTGAAAGACCAGCCATTCAGCCTTCTCTTTAACCATCGAATAATTTTAAACAAATTAGCAGTAATGTTACTAAGTTATTGGTCAATGAATATTAATATCATTTGCTTTCAAAAGTTGCTGAACAACTTCACTGTTTAGTGGGGCATCGCTTCGGGACTTTGCATCAAATTTTCCTTAGTTCGCGGGATCTTACAGTTTGCGTCCATATTTTATACTCTAATTTAGTGAGAATTTAATCTCCCTGTTGTGTTGGTTGAAAGTCTTTGAACATTTTAATGTTAATATTAATAAGAAAGTTATTTACTATGGAGGTATTTTGTATTAAGTGAGGATATAAAGATTCGTATATATTAAACTAGTTTTTATAGTTAGTAGTTTACAACTTTGATCTTATTTGAATTGATGCAAAGATTTTGGCAAGATTTTTGCAAAAATTTGTGTAATTTCATCACACAAAAAATGTATTGTCTAAGTTCTTATATCTGAAATACTTACAAAGTTTTTTTTTTTTTTTTTTGGGTTGGATATCATCATATGACTTCTTCCGCTCTGGGCGGAGCGGAAGAAGTCAGACTCTTACTGACTAAAACCCACCCGTGTTCCTTCAGTTGCCTGTTGCCCGGTATCCCTTTCGGACTATTCCGCAACCCTGGCAGGCATCGGTCCTAACGGACCCCATCAGGTGCGTTGACATCTCTTTGAGGCGCGCGTGGAACACGACGCACCATCGACCCGGGCCTGGTCCTTATCGGACGGCGAGCTACCCATTGCTCGCCGTCCGCAAGCCCGCGCCTATGGTGGCCGGGAATCCGCCTGGGATGAAATACCAACCTAGGAGTTCCATAGTTTAATTTTCACAGATAGGTTACTTTTACTTCATGTCCATCGATTGAACCACTCTAAGTTACAGAAAGCTCTCTAAGAAACTTAAAAGTATTTCATAAAAGGCGTCCAATTTTTTTTCTTTAAAAAATGTATCTGTATTACATTTCTACACTTAAAACGTTCTGTATAGACTGCGCTGCAGTCATCTGATGAAATTTTCAAACGCTTTCATCTTTCGAAGACAACTGCTGGCGGAGGCAGAGGGGAGCTTCACTTAGTTAAATATTAACGAACCATAGAGCACGGAATCGTATGAAAAACAGGCAGTACTAACAAAATTCGTGACACCAAAAACTTTTTACAAAAAAAAATCAACCGACTTCCTAAAAAAAACACTAAAAAAGTGAAAAATAACTTTAATTTCGGAAGTTTTTATTTTTCACTATTTAGTTGTGGTACCTACCCCCACACAAATTCGAATACCACTACCTGCTATGTAAATAACAGTGACGGAAGTCACTAAGAATGTCATCGATGTATATTAATTGGGAAAAATACGTAATATTGAAGGTAAGTCAAAACTACACAAGCAAAGTTAATAAAAAAATATATGAGACCACCTCTGAAGCATGACCTACCAAACAAGAAAAGAATCATCAAAATCGATTCATAATTGACGGAGTAATCGCGTAACACACACACACAAAAAAAAACATACAGACGAATTGAGAACCTCCGCCTTTTAGAGGAAGTCGGTTAAAAAGTGCGTTGAGTGTTATCTTCTGTCATGACCGGCATTCAAAGCCAACATTTTCTACACGTCATAATGTGTTATAGTGCAAGTAAATGATGACACGCATGGCACCTCTAGCAGCGGCCGCCGAGGCGTGTCGTTGCTCTGTACTGGAGACCCATTGTCTATAAATTTTCGATTAAATTGTGCAGTATTTTGGTCGCTTTAGAGTTTGTGGCGCTTGCAGCTTGCCTGAAGTAGCCGTGGCTTGCAATGCGGGTATGGTGAGTAGTAGAAAAAAAGTATAAACAAGACCCCACAGACAGATAAATCTGTTCGATTTATGCCCTAATACGTGTGACTCCGGATTTTTAATTTGTCTGTCTGTGGGGTCTTGTTTATACCTTTTTAGTCGTAGTTGGGTTTTAGTTTTTATTACTTTTTAATTTTTATTCTTTTGGGGTTATAATATAATATATTTTTGAAATGTGCTAATTAAGCCCTTTCATTTGATACCCAACATGGTACGATTAAACAATTTTTTTTTTTTAGTTCCTGACTTTATGTCCTCTAGAGGTCGCCATTTTTAATTTAATGTGACGTCACATAGCCTACCTATAACGGCACAGGACAATCAAGACGCTTCCAACGATACCTCATTTGTCAAATTGTGATGAGTGGATTAGAAGATAGGAGGGAACAGATGAACATACATATATACATACATACCGGTCAAAATCATAACCCTACTTTTTTCTTCGCCATAGTCGGGTAATTAGGTATATTGTTTCTCTGTGTAGTGTTTTGTTTTTCGAACGACGTCTCTTTTGTTCTTTTCCTGCGACTTGTCTTTTATTTTTTAACACACCGTGACCTTCAAATTGTTTATGATTTGGCTTTGAGCTCTCATTTAAATTAAGTATGTCTTTTATATTTCGGTATAAACTTAACCATTTCCACAAGGATTTACAACGGGATTAGGGAAATATCGATAAAGATTGATCAGATAAACTTATGTACCTTCGTCACTGGTAAAATAGTATATTATGCAATTAGTGAATAAAGGACGGATTTAAAGCGAGGGCCATAAATGCATCACGAGCAAGTGAAGGTTTCTATCGATTGAATCACGACCGTAGGGAGTGATTCATGATGATTGAATCACGAACATAGCGAGTGATTCAAGTGTTAGAATCCTGAGCGACGCGGGTTATTCATGGCCTTCGATATAAATCCGTTTTATTCAAGAGTTGCATACTATACTTTATACCATGACTACGAGAAAAACAACTTGCAACTTCGAGTATGTTATTATGTCAATGTTATGCCTTGTTTTATAGTACACTGTAGCATAGAAGAGTTATTCCATTCTAATACCAAAAACTAATACCACTGGTTTTTGTTGGAACTCATATTTATTTTCTATTCCGAACCGATACCACTCTTTAAATAATTAAAATTAATGTGCCAACGAATACCAACAACTTGAATTTGGTACAGTCAGCTCCGTCAAACCGTCAGTCAGCTTTTAAAACGTCTATCGATATCATTTGTTACGCGAATCCATCATGGTGTTCTCTATATATTTCATCATGGGTGCGTTTCGAGGAATACTTTAGTTGCGCTTCATTGGTTGCGTTTTGAAGAATACCCCAAAAAAGTACCAAGATGATTCACTTAAACTACCTATGTAAAAATATTGGAATGAAGCGTATTTGGATAGTATTTTATTATGATCAACTAAAAATATTAGAAAACAAAAATTTTATTAGGTTTGACGGAGCTGACTGTACCAAATTCAAGTTGTTGGTATTCTTTGGCACATTCAATTTAATTATTTGGTATTAGAATGGAATGACTCGCATAGAATACGTACTCCAAAATGTCGATGAGTTCTTTTTCTTCGACAGCTCATTAAAATAAGTTAGGAGAACAGGCTCTGAAAATGTTCGAGAAGCTTGATTTTCATTTTTCCATTTGCAAAACTCGTCGTAGGCTTTGATGTAAACCAGCCGTGCTTTGTTGGGTAGCAAGTTTTCTACTATATCGGCCGCCCTCTCTTTCATAAACTCAAGTGTTAACACATCTTCTTCATCACTTGAATGCATTTGCTTGAATCGATTAATTATGAAGTAACACTAAACTTTGTGTTCATACAACTTACAGTATTTAAAATAGCGCCAATTTACTAATGACAGCAAAGAACACAAAACAGTTTTTATTCTAATGCTAAACTGCTTATCGAAAATGTCAACCAATCACATCGGAGTTTGTATCGAGTATTTTTTCGCAAGGAGGTTGTACAGCATTGAGACGGAGTTCGAATATATTGATGTGTTCTAATTTCAAACACCAAAACAGTGACTAAGTGCTTTTTATTCACTGTTTTCAGTGAATAAAATAATCTTTTTAGAGGGGGAATGGTATATACTTACTTATAGCTATAGCTTTATGTAAGTTTTTATTAATAGGCAAAAGTTTTTAACTATTAATATTCATTTTTATGCGAGTCGTAATAGACCTACCCCGTATGTTTAAGGAAATAAGTTACGACCGAACAAAAACGTTATTGTATGGGACAAGGACGCATTCGAGTTGATGTCCTTGCATTAGACATTAGGTTTTTTTTCAGTGGTACAGTCAAACAAGCTATTTGGTATACAGGCAAAATAAATTCATTTTCCGCTACACTGCCACAATTGGGTTTGATTGTTTGTATAATTGAACTTTTTGAGCTTATGGCTGACGAGTATGTCATGGAGAGTGACGTAAAAGGATTGTTGACGGTACTGAAAACACTCACAAAATTGATTAAAGTACTTGCAAGTTATCTGCCTGTATACCAAATAGCTTGTTCGACTGTACTTATGTATTTCTATTTCTATTTTATAGGGGGTGATTACCGTTGCGGGAAAGTCCGACAGGGATACCAGGACCTTGGCAATAGGCAACCGAAGGAACACGGGTGGGTTTTAGTCAGTAAAAACTGACACCCTGGCATTTCAATCCCGCCCAGAGTGGGAGAAGTCATTTGAAGATTTCCCAAACTAAAAAAAAAAAAAAAATGGGCTACCGACTAATAGAGAAGTACCTATGGAAGAAAAAGACATGTTGCACCCGACCCCAAATAAATTGGAATATGGACAAGAGAATGATGATGATTTAGGGATGCCTGCAATTTTTTGAAGAATTTAGTTTTAGTTTTCCAATAAATATTTTTATTATTATTATTAATTGTGACTAAGGAGCAAAATTCAACCCCCGTGGGTTGAGTTTTTATTAACATTCAAACAAATCGACCTGTTTGTATAAAAATTGTAATATTGTCGGTTTGTCGGCTTGTCATTTGTCACCTGTCTGTTTTATTTAAACAGGCCCCAGGAACCCATTAAAGCTGCCAGGGTTGCGGGAATGTCCGAAAAGGATACCGGGACCCTTGGCAACAGGCAACTGAAGGAACACGGGTGGGTTTTAGTCAGTAAAAGTCTGACACGCCCTCCCGTTCCACCCAGCGCGGGGGAAGTCACTTGATAATTTCCCAGAATAAACACGCGAAAACACGCGAAAATCGAATCCAGAAATTTCAAAGAAAGTTCATCACGAAACAGCGTCTAATGCCCAAACAGTACCAAAACTCACCGACATTAAGGTTTTTCCGGACCTCAGTAGATTAGTCCTCGTCACAAAAACACCGACACATTGTCGGTCCACCTCGTTCATTAATAAATAATACCCAAAAGGACCAGAGGATTCAAGGACCATGTCGGTGCAAAAACGACTATGAATTTTGGTACTTTGCTGGAACTTAAAGTGCTTGGGGTTTTTACTGTGACCGTAAAGGGTTAAATATGATATGAGGATGATGTTGTGAGAATCGTTTTTTACCCGACTGCTCCAGAAGTAGGGTCATATTTTTATTAGGCTTTGTTGCTTTACTATGGGATGCATTAAAAAAGTCTTTATTAATAATTAATTTTAATATTTAATCATAATACTTCCAGTGAAAAATAAAAAATGTAAATGTCGTTTATTCAATTTACTTTGAAAAATAGTTATTTGTTATGCAAGGCTGCAAAGTTGTTTTTGGCACGAGTATTGAATCCTGAGCGTTGCGAGGGTTTCAAAGGTACGAGACCTAGAAAAACTTTGCTGCCGAGCGAAACACAACTTTTCACCTCACTACAGCGAGGAAAATGCTAGGTGTCTCCATGCATTGAACAAAAATATTGTACCTAAGCTTTTATGTACTTTTCGCGCAATTTTTCCGGAAGAAAGCTCAATTCGGCATTATGTATCGCTTACACTAACTCTGCAATTATATAAAGTTTTTTTATGTGAAAACTTCTTTAGGCGCATTGAGCGATATTTTTTTGTGCTGGCCAGTGCGATTATTCTAAAAATGAGGTTGGCGCTCTGACATAAAGTCAGTATTGATGCATTATCAGTCGACCGGTATCGGTATAGAAAATTGTTGAATAGAAAGGTTCGAATTTAAAAAACTCTTTCCACGCTAGCGGGGAAATGCAATTTTCCACGCAGATTTCGAATGACAAACATAATCTTTCCGATCACCACTGCTCTGAAAACGGTGAAGGAAATCATCGCTATATTCCATATGCTCGCAATTTAAAACATCTTTGTCATCCTGTCTCGGTACTCCACTAACTTAATGAAACTCTCAAGTCTATAAAACAGTCTGAGAGAGATTAAAGTCAAGTTACTCAAGATAACAGGATAGTACGACTGGTGCCAAGTGCTACTATCTTTGTTGGAGGCGAGCCGATCTGAAGGAGCTATTTGTCCGTGCAGTCATTTATTATAAAAGCTATTGCGTTTTTCTCATTTGATGTTATTCTCAAGACAATTCTTCGGATAAGTGACAGTTATTCTCAAGACGATCTTACCTTCGAAAATATGATAAACCGTTAATTTTGGTCACAAATAAAAACTTTTTACAAAAAAAAAAAAAACCGACTTCCAAAAAAACACTAAAAAAGTGAAAAATAACTTTAATTTCGGAAGTCGGTGTCTTTGCTTTTCAATTTCCGTTTTTTGCCACCGACTTCCGAAATTAAAGTTATTTTTCACTTTTTTAGTGTTTTTTTTGGAAGTCGGTTTTTTTTTTTTTGTAAAAAGTTTTTATTTTTCACTTTTTAGTTGTGGTACCTACCTCACACAAATCCGAATACCGCTACCTGCTATCTAAATAACAGTGAAGGAGTCAAACAGGATATCGTCTAGATAAACTAAGTGGGAAAAATACGTAATATTGAAGCTAACTCAAAAATTACGCAAGCAAAGTTAATAAAATTTATATGGGACCACCTCGGAAGCATGACCTACCAAACAAAAAAAGAATCATCAAAATCGATTCATAATTGGCAGAGTAATCGCGTAACAAACATACAAATAAAAAAAATAAAAAATAAAAACTTACAGACGAATTGAGAACCTCCTCCTTTTTGAAGAAGTCGGTTAAAAAACAGACAATTTTATTGGCAAAAAGAAATTAAAAGGTGATGCCAGTGTAAATAAATACAAATATACACATCTAAGTTTGTACATGAAAGAAAGAAGAAAGAAAATACATTTTTTTAGCACAGACAGAGCACACAGCACGTCACTACAAGTAAAAAAAACTTTTTACAAAAAAAATCAAACCGACTTCCAAAAAAAACACTGCAATAAAAAGAGAAAAACTTTTTACAAAAAAAAAACAACCGACTTCCAAAAATAACACTAGTGTGAAAAATAACTTTAATTTGGGAAGTCGGTGTCTTTGCTTTTCAATTTCCGTTTTTTGCCACCGACTTCCGAAATTAAAGTTATTTTTCACACTACTGTTTTTTCTGGAAGTCAGTTGTTTTTTTTTGTAAAAAGTTTTTATTTTTCACTTTTTAGTTGTGGTACCTACCCCACACAAATCCGAATACCACTACCTGCTATGTAAATAACAGTGAAGGAGTCAAACAGGATATCGTCTAGATAAACTAAGTGGGAAAAATACGTAATATTGAAGCTAACTCAAAAATTACGCATGCAAAGTTAATAAAATTTATATGGGACCACCTCGGAAGCATGACCTACCAAACAAAAAATGAATCATCAAAATCGATTCATAATTGGCGGAGTAATCGCGTAACAAACATACAAAAAAAAAAAAAAAAAAAACTTACAGACGAATTGAGAACCTCCTCCTTTTTGAAGAAGTCGGTTAAAAATAACTTTAATTTCGGAAGTCGGTGGCATAAAACGAAAATTGGAAAGCAAAGACACCGACTTCCGAAATTAAAGTTATTTTTCTCTTTTTATTTTAGTGTTTTTTTTTGGAAGTTGGTTTGATTTTTTTTTGTAAAAAGTTTTTTTTACTTGTAGTGACGTTGTGTTGTGTGCTCTGTCTATGCTAAATAAATGTATTTTCTTTTATTTTTTTTGTAAAAAGTTTTTATTTTTCACTGTTTAGTTGTGGTACCTACCCCACACAAATTCGAATACCACAACCTGCTATGTAAATAACAGTGACGGAAGTCAATAAGAATGTCGTCGATGTATATTAAGTGGGAAAAATACGTAATATTGAAGCTAACTCAAAAACTACACAAGCAAAGTTAATAAAATTTATATGGGACCACCTCTGAAGCATGACCTACCAAACAAAAAAAGAATCATCAAAATCGATTCACAATTGGCGGAGTAATCGAGTAACAAAACTTACAAAAAAAAACATACAGACGAATTGAGAACCTCCTCCTTTTTGAAGAAGTCGGTTAAAAAAGACACAATTAAAAATAATAAAAAGAAACATTTTAAAAGGTACCCTAAGAATGTAGGTACCCTAAGAATCATATCACAATGATACATCACAATGTTTTGGTTTGACTATTTGGTCCCCAAACTAAGCAGGCCTCTAGTAACATCGGGGACGGAGTGCGATTGACCAGAAAGAAATATGTTTGTGTGATGTTGAATAAATGACGTTTGTTTTTTTTTTTTTTTGGTGTCTGTGAGGGTGAAAATGCGAGAGAGGGAGGATTTTGCCTGCACTTTGGTTTGATGAAAAACGACAGCAAATGGCATTGCAAATTTTTTGACAAATGGCTTCTGGAATTAACATATTGACTGATTACAGAAGCCATTTTTTGTACACTTTTTAGGTGACGAGATAAGTCTATGATGTACACCACCAGCAAGTTACCAGTACCATTCAATTTTACTTTCAGAGGTAAACAATAGTCAAAAACCTTGGATTGGTGGTTGACACGTCATGTACGTTTGTTAACACTCTCATACATACTTGTATGAGGTACAGTCAGTCAATTAGGTACTTGTTTAACAAATTGACACACTACCTACCTCAATTTGCCGTGTTATAGTCTTTTCATACAATGACGGTTGTAATTTGAAATACGGGCAAATTAAGTTGCTAGTAAATTTTATTCCCTGAATTTACCTAAAAATATTAAAAACTTGACAAAAATGTAGTCTTGTTTCTCATTCAATTGAAAACTGAATCCAAAATCCTTACTAATATTATAAATGCGAAAGTAACTCAGTCTGTCTGTCTGTCTGTCGCGCTTTCACGCCAAAACTACTGAACCGATTTAAATGAAATTTGGTACATAGATAGTCTAGATCCTGAGAAAAGACATAGACTACATTTTATCGACATACCACGCGGGTGAAGCCGCGGGCGGAAGCTAGTCGTAAATAAAATCAATTTTATGCCAAACATGAGAGTTATTTTTGTATGATCACTAAATCTATTCTCAAAGACTTATTCTCGATGTTCAAAGAGTGCAATATCAATAAAAAATATATCGAAAGCCAGCAGAATTCCAGAACCCGACCATCACCTAAATATGTCACCTGTAAAATTAGTAGCAGCACATTCCTACCGGGCTTACATCTACAAATTACAATATCTACCAAATCCTTTTGTCGGCAGGGTTAGGCCGACCCTACCCTGTCTTAATTAACTTGGGACCCAAGCAAGATTTCAATTATAATAGGACCAAAGATACGCCTAAAACATTATCATTTGCACTCTGAATGTAATGGGATGTAGTATATTGAAGTTTGGACTTCGGGTAGCCTGAGGCCAAAGTGACATTCTATCAGCGATAACGAAGATGGAAAAGGCAAAAATGTATAGGACTGACGTATGTTATCGAAAAGCTTATGTCAATCCTGTTGAAATTCGATGTAGAAATACGAAACGCTTTCCAAGCGATTGTCACTTGTCTAGGCCCTCTGATATAGATTGGGAGTAGTAACTAAAGGTAAACAGTCAGGTTATCATGTGGATATGTGACGTCATTACCAGACCGTCAGACTGCTTCAAGGGGTATTCGCTAAGGTAGCCCACGAAATTCAAATTTTCTTACGTTTTTTGCAATTGCAGGTCAGTATCAGGTTGTATGTTGATGTAAATATTATTTGCGACCGTAACAAATATGGATTTACAGAATTATAAACATTAGAATCAGCAATGCATCTCTAAGTTCATGTAAGTGCATTGTATGACGATAATAGTCATTCAATGCACTTACATGAACTTAAAGAGTGTCCCAATGTTTCAACGATCGCATCAGTAGGAAAATGAGTAATTGCCGTATTCATCACGTAGATTGATGATCGAAGTACATTAACATAACATGACGCCTGTAATTTCCGAAGGGTTCGGCTGAGGTTCATCTACATTTCTCCAGTTCTCTTTAAGTCCCATGTAATAGGGGGCGAGCCTATTGCAATCATCCGGGCACAAGTCCAGACTCCGAGAAACCGATGGAAAACCCAAGCCAACGCACGAATCGAACCCAGCTTAGGCTCAGCAGTAGCGCTGGATGGTGTTTCTAAGTCCTCTTAATACACATTATATTAGGAGGAATAGTGAGCAGTGGTGGCCCAGAGAGCAGGGGGCTTAAAACGGTCACTTTTCCAGAATCAATCAGAATCATCGTTAAATGTCACACACTGACAATTCATAATATGATCTGCTTGCGAAAACGAAACGATTCACGAAATAATATATATGTATATGTCGGAGAATCATAGTTCTCGTTGACATCGTCATCAGTGGTTGCGGGTTTAGTGGGCGTCATCAGGGTAAAATGCGAGCACAAAACACAATTATCACTGCTTGAGACTGTTTTAATTTAGAATTAAACAATATTTCGACATATATAATAATATTATTACGAAATAATTCATCTGTTTGACAGTTTTCTATAGAGATTCGTAAAATGGTCCACAAATGATCGATTGCTTTTATGTCAAATTAAAGGAATTGCTAATGACAGCTGGGATTCAAGAAATGAACTGCTTTTAGAGGAATTGCTAATATGGCCGGTTTAGGCCCCGGTCACTGCCGGGGGCCTAAACCGTTACCACTGGGCCCCAGCCCAGTGCTAACGGCAATTTACGAGTTGGAGGTCGTAGGTTCAAACCCTGACAGGCACTTTACTTTGTGTAAATTATTTCATCACCACTGCTCTCAAAATGGTAAAAGAAAACATCGTGAGGAAACCGGCATGTGCTAGAACCAAAAATTCAACGACATGTGCCATCTACCAACCCGCACTGAGCCCGTGTGGGAGATTATAGCCCACTCCCTCTCACTGTGAGGAGGCCTGTGTCCCAGCAGTGGGAATATTATAGGCTGATTATGTGGACATTATAGAGGCATCATTATGCTTGGGAGAGCACTAGCTAGTAGATGATGCTAGTTAGTAATATTTGTTGGTTTGATACACCTGTGCTTTCCCCAGACAGATAATAATTATTATCCATAACTTTATTCAAACTGAAACGCACAGGTTACTTATTTGATCAAAACAATCTTTAGCAGAAAAATGTAAACTAACAAGATAAAAATAAACCATACTAAATCAATTTCACGAACATCACGACCGCAAATAAATCAATTTTCACACCCATCAATGCACAGGAAAAAGAACAATTTACTTAAGAATGGGAGTTTGAGATTTTTTTGTTCGCCAATCAGATCCACGGCCGGGGAGGATTTACCAAACAATTGGAATTCGCTTTGCGGAGGGCAAGGAAATGTGCCAATACCAAGGACGAACATAGGGCTGCCACTTTTTATGCAGTTTTGTCTTTATTTTTTTTTCACGGGTATACCATGACCTGGGTTAGGACATAGGATACTTTTTATCCCGATATTTCCACGAGATCGAGACGTATGTGGGTGCCGTGAGGCGCAGCTAGTAAGGTAGTAATAATATCTATAATAATAATTATTATTTTAAATGCGAAAGTGAGTTTGTTTGTTTGTTTGTTACGCTTTCACGCTAAAACGGATTTGGATGTCATTTGGCACAGGGATAGAACATGACCTGGAATAGAACATAGGATACTTTTTATCCCGATATTCGCACGGGATTGAGACTTATGGGAGTGAAACCGCGGGGCGCAGCTAGTACTATATAATTCGATGATAATCAAGGGGTTATTTAGATTGGCGGTCATTCCCGTTTATAATCAATCGAGAGTATTCAGCGGATAATTGATTGGACCCTTTAATCGTATTGAGACGACCCTAAGACTGACCCTATCTATTCACATCCCTTATTCCCGGCTAGAATAGTATCCCTAGCTGTTTAGAACACTGAGATATATAAATGTTAACAATTTACAAGTTGTACATAATTATACCTATTGAAGAAAAGCGGACTGCTGGCATATTTATTCTATACTAGCTGCAGCTCGCGGTTTCACCCGCGTAAGTCTCGATCCCGTGGGAATATCGGGATAAAAAGTATCCTATGTGTTAATCCAGGTTATAATCTATCTGTGTGCCAATCAAAATCCGTTCAGTAGTTTTTGCGTGAAAGAGTAACAAACATCCATCCATCCATACTAACAAACTTTCGCGTTTATAATAATTAGTTAGATATAAAAGTTTCTCTGCCTAACCCTTCGGGATTACAGGCGTGATGTTATGTTATAAAAGTTAAATGACGATTGAACAACAGGCCCTTGGTTAACCTATGCAAACACACAAATGAATGCCATTATTTAACAACTAGCGCAGCCGCACGCGTGATATCATTTTAAATTACTAGCTGTTGCACGGGAATTCGTCTGCGTGAATCGCAGACGAATGGATGAAAAATAGCTTATATCCTTCTCCAAGTCATAGTCTACCCATGTGCCAAATTTCATCCAAATCCATTCAGCCGTTTTAGAATGAAAGCGTAACAAACAAACTCACTTTCGCATTTATAATATTAGTTAGGATTAGGATTAGTGTAGATGAAATTCAAACAAAAAGAACGCTGATCAGTGAATTAAACACAGATTTTGTAAAAGGATTATAATTCATCAAACCCTATTTTCTTGAAAACAGAACCCTATTCTAACAGACTCCGAAGAATATTATGACTTTTTATAAATGGTATTTTAAAGTTAAAAAGTTAGTGGCAACCAGTCTGAGTGCAGACATTGTGAATGAAGACAAATTCCTGTTAGAGGCAACCCTGAGCAGACTCATATTTCATCCGCGAATCAGACTCCCCATTGATTTGTCATTGTCGCAAGGGAACGGTTCGCCAAAGATGTAAAGGCTATGAAAGTGGCTTAGACACGACGACAAAGTATTTATATATTTATTACTTCTTAACATAATTCATACTATCATAATTCATAAGTATCATACTATCATACTTCATACTTACTAATAAATATTATACTTGATCCATCATCACTGAAAGGACTATTGTTGCCAATAAGCCTGATATGCGGCGCGCAATGATTATTGACATAACGGTCCCGCATGACGGGAACCTCGTGAAGGCCGAGGAAGATAAACAAATCAAGTATCTTGACTTGGCTCACGAGGTTGTCGACATGTGGGATGTGGACTCTGCGATCATTGTGCCGATAGTCGTATCAGCCAATGGCTTAATTGCCAAGAGTCTCGACCAACACCTATGGAGGCTCTCGTTGGGCAGCTGGATTAAGGGCTTGATTCAGAAAGCGGTACTCCTGGACACGGCTCGCATTGTTAGGAGGTTCCTCTCTCTGGATCCCTGACCGCCGCCGCCGGTAGCTTGGACCTTGTTCCCGATACCGGTGGGCTACAATTTTTTATATTCTTAAATGTTTTTTTAATTTTTTTTTATTATAATATTTTAAAATATAATTTGTATGTATTTAAAATGAAATAAAGATTATGAAGAGAAAAGATTTGATATTTTTATGTTTGTTTGTTACTTTGAAGTATAACATATTTTTTATTGACCCCAGATATTTCTTGCGTTTACTACAAAATAAAACGTTTTTATTTGATTTATTCACCTGACAAACTGTGCTTTCTGACAAAATTACATAAAACAGTTCCCGAAAAACGCCCATTCTTCACCGCTTCCTAATGCTTTAGCTGGGAAGAAGAAGTGGCACAATAAAATCCTCAGCAGCACAGTCTGTTAAGTTAGAAAGACTTCGCTTTCCCAGGCCGCTTCACAAATTCCTTTTTGTCAGGTTATCGGCCTTCATACTTAAGTAGTGCAGTTTATTTATTCATAATTAACAAAGATACAAATCTTTTCTCTTTATAATATTAGTGGTGGTCCAGTGGTAACGGCTGTGACTTACGACTTAGGTCGTGGGTTCGAACCCAAGCAGGCACACTTTATATTGTGTAAATTATTTCATCACTACTGCTCTCAAAACGGTGATGGAAAATATCGTGAGGAAACCGGCATGTCCTAGAACCTAAAATTCGAAGACATGTGACGTCCACCAACCCGCACTGGGCGCGGGTGGTGGTTTATGGCCCACTCCCACTCACAGAAAGAGGAGGCCTTTGTCCCAGCAGTGGGAACATTATAGGCTGATTATGCATTGTGAAAAAAAAAATGGTTTGTTGTCAAGTAAACCTTAACAATCTACAACCTTTATAGTAACGTAATTTGATTACGGAACTACAAAAAGTTAATTTATACAACGAGCTCGTGTTAATCTGATAATGTATCGTTAATCTGGTAGGTAATGTTCGACAAATTGTTTATTTATAATGCCTTGTGACGTCAGTTGATTGACAGATTATCAGATTCAGTAGCTTTTTGTAAATTTTTTACAATTATTTGTTAAAACAGTACACACTTTTTATAAATGTTTTTTTTCACAAACACTACCTACTAGTTGTAGGTAGGTAATAATTATGTTTATTTAGTGTTAATCTACCTAGCCTTTTCCCAACTATGTTGGGGTCGGCTTCCAGTCTAACCGGATACAGCTTAATACCAGTATTTTACATGGAGCGACTGCCTATCTGACCTCTACAACCCAGTAACTGGGTAATACGATACCCCTTGGTAAGACTGGTTGTCAGACTTTCGGGCTTCTGACGACCGTAGCGACTGTCAAAGATCTACGAATGACAGCCGGGACCAACGGCTTAACGTGCTTTCCGAGGCACGGAGGAGTCTCGGTATGTAAAGATGGTCACCCATCCACGGACGGAGGGATACCGGGGCCCTTGGCAACAGGCAAGTGAAGGAACATGGGTGGGATTTAGTCAGCAAAAATCTGACACGCCCTCCTGGTCCACCCAGAGCGGGAGAAGTCATTTGACGACATCACAAGCTCAACAAAAACCAAACACACCACAACCAAAAAGTGAAAAATTAAAAAAAATTACAAAAAAAAAACCAACCGACTTCCAAAAAAAACACAAAAAAAGTGAAAAATAACTTTAATTTCGGAAGTCGGTGGCAAAAAACAGAAATTGAAAAGCAAAGACACCGACTTCCAAAATTAAAGTTCACTTTTTTAGTGTTTTTTTTGGAAGTCGGTTGTTTTTTTTTTGTAATTTTTTTTAATTTTTCACTTTTTGGTTGTGGTACCTACCCCACACAAATCACACAAGTGAAGGAGTCAAACAGGATATCGTCTAGATAAACTAAGTAGAAAAAATACGTAATATTGAAGCTAACTCAAAAACTACGCAAGCAAAGTTAATAAAATTTATATGGGACCACCTCGGAAGCATGACCTACTAAACAAAAAAAGAATCATCAAAATCGATTCATAATTGGCGGAGTAATCGCGTAACAAAACTTACAAAAAAAAAAACATACAGACGAATTGAGAACCTCCTCATTTTTGAAGAAGTCGGTTAAAAAAGAAACAATTAAAAATAATAAAAAGAAACAATTTAAAAGGTACCCTAAGAGTGTAGGTACCCTAAGAATCATATCACAATGATACATCACAATGTTTTGGTTTGACTATTTGGTCCCCAAACTAAGCAGGCCTCTAGTAACATCGGGGACGGAGTGCGATTGATCAGAAAGAAATATGTTTGCAGGGTTGCGGGAATGTCCGAAAGGGATACCGGGACCTTAGCAATAGGCAACTGAAGGAACACGGGTGGGTTTTAGTCAGTAAAAGAGCGGGAGAAGTCATTTGATGATTTCCCACCCACAAAAAAAAAAAGGCGTGGTGGTATGTATCTTCGTCCGTCTTTCGCGGACACTGAAACATGCTCAAAACCTTTAGTTTGTTACCAATAATTATACTTTTTAAATCCGACACTTCCAGGTATTCAACTTCATTGTAATTCTATAAAAAGTCTGATTTTACGTTCGCTGAAAGTGTGGGCGAGGAGCGCCGGTGACACGAATGTATCCACCATTAGCTTTTGTTCGGTGCCAGCTAATTTAGCTAATGACGACATCAATGGCGTCACTGTACTGTTGGCATCAAAAGAATTTACCTACTTACTTTGAAAAATGATTGGATCCGATTTGTTGAAAAATCTTACTGACATTTCAACGAATGCTTCCTGCAGATTGATAGGAAGAGCTTTAAGGGGCTTTTACGTTTAAATGTAGGTAAGTATTTGAATAAATTAGTACACTTAGGTCACAGCTTGCTAACTAAGTTATAAATAATTGTCATGGTAAAAAAATGAAAAAGTAGTGAAATTATTATTATTATGAAAACAATTTTATTGCTGACTGTAGTAGGTATTCTATTTTTATTTCTACAATCAGCCTTAAAAAGATGATATACGATAGTTAATTGATTCAGGCGTGACCTTGCGGAAATCCATTATAAAATACAATAGACGTTGATATATTTAGTAACCTATTTCGCTTGACTATTCTTCAAGAGTACGCAAAACCCTGTAAGAAATCGACACGTGTGACACGTGTTATCGCACTGATAACGATTCTAGCCAATCAGCGCCGAGCAGCAATCCTATATATATGTGGGGGTGACGGGCGATTTGATTCACTTTGCGTCCAGCGCTCGGTGTGGTAACACGTCGCGATCTGGTTTGCAATTGGTCAATCGTCATCCTGAGGATGCCTCGTTGAGAGGTGAAACACGTGTCGATTTCTTACAGGGTTTTTCGGACTCTTGAAGAATAGTCAAGCGGAATAGGTTACTAAATATATCAACGTCTATTGTATTTTAAGATGATATACATCAAAAATCATTATTTGCAAATCCTTGCATTGTAATAATGATATATTACAGATTAGGTACTTAATTAGCTATAATTAAATGAATTCTTGTCGACGTATACGTCTTTTTGAGGATAACAGTACCTACTGTACCTACATACTGTATCAATGTGTAGATAAAAAGAATTTAAATATCGACAAGAATTCATTTTAAGAACCTAAAAAACTTTTTATTTTTCAGTTTTTACTGGTGGTACCTACCCCACACAAATTCGAATACAACTACCTGCTATGTAAATAACAGTGACGGAGTCAAATAATATATCGTCTACATACACTAAGTGGGAAAAATACGTAATTATTGAAGCTAACTCAAAAACTACGCAAGCAAAGTTAATAAAATTTATATGAGACCACTTCTGAAGCATGACCTACCAAACAAGAAAAGAATCATCAAAATCGATTCATAATTGACGGAGTAATCGCGTAACAACACACACACAAAACAAAAACATACAGACGAATTGAGAGCCTCCTCCTTTTAGAAGCAGTCGGTTAAAAAGTGCGTTGAGTGTTATCTTCTGTCATGACCGGCATTCAAAGCCGACATTTTCTATACGTCATTCAATCGATTTTGATGATCCTTTTTTTTTGGTAGGTTACTACCAAAAAAAAAGAATCATCAAAATCGATTCATAAGTGGCGGAGTAATCGCATAACATACACACAAAAAAGAAGTCGGTTAAAAAGTAAAATATTCTCGCGTGAATCTGAATCAACTTGTTGATTTATGCTCAGTAAGTTATACTGTATTCATATTATCAAATGAATTTTACGAAATTCAGAACATAAATTGTACCGCTTCAATTGTTTTGAGGTAAACACGCAAAAACTTTTTGGCCGCACTGCAGGTTTGGCGACTTCTATTTTAAAACAGCTGCATTTAAAAATCGTGGTTGAAGTTAAGTCGAGGCAAAATCTAATTTTAATGAGAAATATTATAATGTTCCAAAGGGGAGTTTCCCTCTTTCTCTTTCCTTCTTTTCTTTCTTCTTCTTCCTCTCTCCACTCACTTTATTTTGCTGTGCCCGACAGGGTCCATATTTTACTTGATATTACTTGATATTTTATTGATATTTTACTTGTGTGCATTTTATTTATGTGTTTCATGGATGGTATCATCAATGAAACACATAAGGAATGCAATAAAGAATTGAGTATTAAGTAACTTTTGTTCCTGCTTGCAGCTAGGGGACGAGCCCCTCAAAGATGTACTGAGCATACCAAAGTGATTTCTCCCAAGTAAGCAAATGAA
Organism: Lithophane ornitopus; assembly: GCA_948473465.1. Lineage (NCBI taxonomy): Eukaryota > Metazoa > Arthropoda > Insecta > Lepidoptera > Noctuidae > Lithophane > Lithophane ornitopus. The sequence goes on along the minus strand of OX419616.1, from coordinate 14,171,984 downwards.
CAGGAACTGTTAGATATAACCATTAAAACTATTTCTAAAGCAGGAACAAAAGGGCTAAGGATAACAGCCACACGGGTCGATCGATGGTTTAGTTATGCTTGCCGCGGTCAGGTAGTGGATTCGTGACCATCCAGACCCCTTCTATCTAGACCCCGTCGTGTTTCGAAAAGCACGTTATTAAAGCCGTTGGTCCCGGCTGTCATTCGTAGATCTTTCAGTCGTTACGGGAAGTCAGACACCATAGAAATGTATCTATGTCAGAAACTGAAAAGACTGACAGCCAGTCTTACCAAGGGGTATCGTGCTACCCAGTAACTGGGTTTTGGAGGTTATTTATTTATTTATAAAAATAGTCATGCAAAAAGATACATTGTAGGTACAGCCACGGACTTTAATTGATGAGCCACCTTCAAACTTTTCAATTTTACAGTTTCATACATTCACGAGATTACACGATTAAACACGAACTCAAACCGTACGCTCGTAAACAAGATGACAAATAAATTACTTATAATCGGAAATAGTCTTATCCATAAAGGTTGACTAATAAGTTTTCAATGATAAAAATAAATAATTTGTTGCATTAAGTTTATCCAATCTATTTGATACAAACCTCGTTTGAATCAGAGCTCATTAACTCAATTATTCTGAAAACTTATCTGAAGACAGTGACAGTTGAAATGTCGATGTCAGAGACGTTAATTTCTAAGTTGTCGAAATGACTATTATTATTTCTCCGTACGCTATCGTTACTATCGCTACGCTTAAACAATCGTTGCTAAGTTACTGTTGCTAGGCCTGCAATTGGTTGACTTTGGGTAGGCACTTTGCTGTCAAGTTTGTAGTTCTGGTTCTCAGGTTAGCCAACCGGTAAAGTTATTAAATATAAGTTCATCTACTAATACGAAGACATTATGACTCTCCGTGTCGGGAACCGAATAAACCCGATTTGCATTACACGACTAAAATACGAACAGTGCCAGGTGGCTCATCAATTAAAGTCCGTGACTGTACGTTAAATAATAAAATGTTAGAAGTTAGATAGGTAGTTGCTCCTTGTAAAATACTGGTATTCAGCTGCAACCAATTATACTAGAAGCCGTCCCCAACATAGTTGGCAAAAGGCTAGGTAGATTGATTTTTGATGTTAAGAACATCTTTATTCGTAAAAACCATAAAATAAATGTGACGAACGAACAGATACCGAAGTAACGATAAGTAGTACGTTTTTCCGAGTAAGGTACGGAACTCAAAACTTACAAAAGAAAATTATTTCCAACATAATATTTTCAAAGCATTCAAAGTATGCCACATAATTCATAAAACTTCTCAACAACTTCCTTCGTGGCATGGCATCCCAATGAGATGGAAGCCAATACTTTTAGATTTTCATTTTAAAATATCGACTGAGCCGAATTGATACCTGAGCGAAGCAATCTTCGCGCTCACCTCACGGAATCTCAAGTGGCGAGGTGGATATCGTGTTATATTTGATATTCTGTGACAGTTTATGTAATACTAGCTGCGCCCCGCGGTTTCACCCGCGTACTTATCGATCACGTGGGAATATCGGGATAAAAAGTATCTTATGTGTTAATCCAGGTTATAAACTATCTGTTTGCCAAATTTCATCTAAATCCGTTAAGCCGTTTTTACGTGAAAGAGTAACAAACATCCATCCATCCATACTAACAAACTTTCGCATTTATAATATTAGTTAGATTAGATATTGACTGGACAAGCCCTACATTATATATATATTTTAGTGTTAGCTTGTTCATTGAATTAAAGATAAATGACATTATAAAAATAAAATAAAAGGTCCTGACTAACTTTATTTAATAGTACCTTTTAGAGTGCATTATACTCTACATTTAACGTAAATAAAACAAAACTTATTCCAAAACTAAACCTAAAATAACCAAAAGTAACTGTTCCAGCCACTCAATTCCCGTACACATCAATACAAAATATATAATCACTAACATAGTTTACACTTAATATAACGCTAGTCGAAGACCAAAGTAGATTACCTATTGGGGTCATCGGTGCCATACTGGGCACTCTATTAAACGATCAACTTGTACCGCCCATATCCGACGTGATACGGTACGAGCTGAATATACAACCGAATTCTGCCCGTTTATCGGCGAGCCGTAACAAAATTGTGGTGTGTTATGAGACTGTAATAGATCAGTTGGAGCTAAGCTGTATTAGCCTATGGTCTGTGGCGGCATCTACATCGCCACATGCGAACTACACATCAAAGACCTGACGTCACACAAAATCCTGCACCGCGCAATTAGAGTTTACCGCGCCATCAACATATACAGAGTGTAAGGCTAAACGCCATTGTCACTCAAACCATGGGTTATATTTGACTTAAATATAATATTAAATGACCGAAAACAACAAAAAAAAAGTTTTTCATTAGTTGTTTTCATTAAAAGATTTTAAAAAGTTACTATCAGACACCGAGCTCGCTTGCGAAACAGCTGACTGACTGAGGGAGCGGTCGCGCTCGCGGCCGGTCAGGCCACGTCCCACTTCCCGCGCCCGTGTTAAGACGCAAGTTCGTTGCCCTAGCGCATAGGGCAACGAACTTGCGTCTCTTGTGGTAAAAAGTAGATTTAAAAAAAAAGTAATTTTCCATTGATTTTACGTTCTATAAATAAAACCAAACCCCTGGTTGCAAGGATAACGGTGTTTACCCTAACATCCTGTATACAAGATCCTGACATCAATCATTGGACAGTTGCCCACCAGATACTTCACCCTCGCAGGACCCTCCCTTTTTCTATGGAGGATGAGGGAACTTTACAGCTTGTTCCTCATTCCTCTATAAAATAATAATTAAAACACGGTAATTATGTATAAACAACGGTATTTTCATAAGATTATGTATATTATGTTTACGTTCCCAAAAGGGCATGAAATATTTACTAGGTAGGTACCCAAACAAACTAGACATCATTTTTTCCCTTAAACCCGAAAAAACTGCTTATCAAAGTAATATCGTAGAAAAATAAGCCTATTCAATTTACTAGAAATAGATAGCTAGCGTTAGAAGAAGTTATTTCATAGTAAGCTTTACAATATTGGCGTTTTTTGTATGAGAAAATTGAAACTATAAATATTTTGTGTTCGATAATAATCTATGTACTTTAAGTGCTTTGAGATTCAGGGGAACAAACAAACTCTTCAGCTTTATAATATTAGTATAGATATATATTTATATTACAGATTGGGTACTTAATTATAGCTACCGACACATTGATACAGTATAATTAAACACGAATTGTAGACAATAACATGAATTCTTGTCGATGTATACATCTTTTTGAGGAGGAGCTCGTGGCTAAGTAATAACAGCCAAACGGTTCGATCGATCAGGTTAAGCTACGCTTGCCGTGGTTGGTCCGTGGATGAGTGGCCCATCATTACATACCAAGACCCCTCCGTGCCTCGGAAAGTATGTTAAGCAGTTGGTCCCGGCTGTAGTTTTTGTAGATCTTTGACTATTGTTACGGGACGTCAGAAGCCACAAAGTCTGACAACCAGTCTTAACCAGGGGTATCCTGTTACCCAGTAACTGGGTTGTGGAGGTTAGATAAGCAGTCGCTCCATGTAAAATACTGGTATTCAGCTTCATACGGTTAGACTGGAAGCCGACCCCAACATAATTAAGAAGGCTAGGCAAATGAGATTCAGATAAACATTGGCATCTATGTATAAAAAAAACAAATACCTCTAATAACATGAATTTTAGGGTTCCGTACGTCCGAATGAAAAATCCAAACCCTTATAGTTTGTCTGTCTGTCCGTCTGTCACAGACAATTTGCTCGGAATATTATGACCATTATTCTAATCTTAGGACTGAATATGAATAGTATTTGAATATCTACCTCTCAACAGTTTCTGAAATAAATAACACTACGTATCTTTTCGGTCACGTTCGATTCAACCGGAGAATATCTCGTAATTTAATTCCAATACGACACTTCGACAATTCGAAAACTTTACCGTCATAAAAAAGGTCACAAAAATTCTTTTTTGTCGAGTCATCAACAAATCTGCCGAATGCCGACCATGATTGCTTAGAAAACCAAAATAAAAGTGGATAATCCTTTCGAAGAAAAAATTTAACCTGCTAGGCCAGTGATATACGTGTCACAATAAATAATAATATATTAACATGCTTCATAATTAATTTAACTGGTAAACAACACTTACAAATTCCCCTTAAGGCTTCAACTCGATACATAACTCGATAAAGTACCTCTTCAGACTTTATTAAAAGGGCTCGAAGTGGCTAAAAGGCCTTCAAGTGAGCAAGAAAGGACAATGACCAAAAATCCAAGTGACGAATGAAGAGGCCACTTGATAGAAGATTACAATTTACTAACTTTCCACTCGACTTTCTGCTTCGAATAGTGTAGTCAAGGGTAGGAATTGGTCACTTTGTAGATGGATAGCGATATTGGGATCATAGTTTATAAGGTACCTTTTTTTTTCAGGTTGGGAAATCATCAACTTGCTTCCCCCGCTCTGGGCGGAGCGGAAGGGCGTGTCAGACTTTTACTGACTAAAACCCACCCGTGTTCCTTCAGTTGCCTGTGGCCAAGGTCCCGGCAAACCTTTCGAACTTTCCCGCAGTCCTAGCGGACCCCGTCAATTGTGCTGACATCTCTTTGAGGCGCGGGTGGAGCACGACGCGCCGTCGACCCGGGCCTGGTCCTTATCAGCGATCTACCCATTGCTCGCCGTCCGCAAGCTCGCGCCTACGGTGGCCGGGAATCCTCCTGGGATTAGTTTTTAAGGTACCTGAGGGGATTGTCGCTAAATAATCGGCAAATAATAAATCGGTCCGTGGATGGGTGTCCATCCATTACATATCGACCCGTTAAGCCATTGACCCGGCTGTCATTTGTAGATCTTTGACAGTCGTTTGAGGTCGTCAGAAGCCCGAACGTCTGACAACCAGTCTTACCAAGAGGTACCGTGTTATGCAGTACATAACTGAGTTGGTGAGGTTAGATAGGCAGTCGCTCCATGTTAAATACTGGTTACTACTACAGCTGCATTCGGTTAGACTGGGCAGATGATGCGTTTTTAAGGTACATATTTGTGTTTTTTGTTTAAGGAATGCAAAAGGAATGCGGTCACTTAGGTTTTTTTTTCGGATATCAAAAGGCACTTTTTCTAGTGTGTAAAAAGTAAACACTAATGTAGTCACAGAAGTGACTATGTAAAAATGTATATTATACTTAGTTAATTCTTCATAATAATATTGTAGTGTTATATAAGGCCCAAAGACTTATTCAGTCTAAATCAGACTTCAAAAGAACTTAACGCAAGTTCTTATATTATACTAAGTAAACTAAGTATTAATACCAAGCATTTAATCTTCAAATGAGTCTGAAAATTCCGAGCATAGAAATACATTGCTCAAATGAACTCGTCTATTGAAAACACATAAACCGTTCAAAAGACTTTGAGGAGTGAAAGAAAACATTCAGTAACCGATATGTGTGTGTGTGTGTTATAAGCTTAGAACTGAAAACAGAAATTATTTAATTAATATGCGCGTTGGATTATTGGTTTTCATTAGTGAGTGACCGACCGAAGCTTAGTTTTCGTTTTCGGCCATTTTCCGGGAAAAAATCATGATTCGTCCATATTTTCGTATTCGGCCATAAACCAACAGAACGTTCGGCCAAACACTCTGCAATATCGGATGACGATCGGCTAGCTTCGGGGTGAATCGTATTATAGTATTATATTGTATGGATTGATAATACTATAGTCGATCAATACAACAAGAGAACAATATTTTGTGTCCTTTAATGGAATTATAGTGTTTTATTTATTTTAAGTAAAGCCTTTATTAATAATTGCTCTTTCTTTCCCTAGGTGTAATAAATATTAATATTTTCTAATGTCTAAACCAAGTTCGTTTTCGGCCGAAAGTAGGATTAAAGCCGAACTTGTTTGTCGTTTTCGGCTAAAAATCCATTTTCGATCGGGCACTAGTTTTCATAATTAACTATGAGGTTTCGAATAGAGGTGATGTTTTTAAAAAGGCTTTTGAAGTGATAAAACCTATCAAAATAAAGATTGCATTCTCAGTTATTTTAAATGGTCCATTATTATTTTTTAATCAAATGAAATTCAAATGTTTAATTAGAACTTAACCCATGTTTTTTCAATCAAATTCATTATTGTTTAATCCAATGTCTAATAAACATGAGATATGTGAAATAACAAAGTTCCTATATAAAATCAAATAAAAAAATAATTATGTATTTGGTGTTCATAATCTACTTAAGCTAGTAAATAAAAAAATAAAGAAAATATAAAGCCTTGAAGAAATATAAAGCACTAGTTTTTTAAGCTAAAATAGACTGATTTTAATTTTAATCTTTGCCATTAACCCCTTAAAATCAACACTGGCTTGGAAAATACCAGATAATTATTATCGTACATTTATCCTACGTTACCAAAAGCTTATGAATCCTCGCTTACACTCTGACCTAGCCTTACTAAGACCCTTGTCCCAACCTTAGACACTAATAGCCCATTACTGATCTAAAACTCGATGGTCAAATAAAGATATTTTTATTTCTTGCGAATTACGTTATTTTCGTTTCGTTTCCTTTCATTCCTATATAAGGTAATGTTAGAAAATTGATTTAAACGGTTTGACGTATGTAGTTATAGTTATTAAGAATGCATGATGGTCAAGTTCTTGTTCATTGTCGATCGAAGTTTATTTACGGACGGGCGAGGTTATTTTACGATTTTTATTTTTAGAATGGAGATAGCTAATTTAAAGAAGATATTGGTTATTGTTTGGTGCCAAACAATACATTTTAACATTCTTCTTAGTACAAAAGAGAAATATAGGAAAGGTTTTTTTATACAGAGTGTAAGGGTAAACACCGTTGTCACTCAAACCATGGGTAGTTGACTTAAATATAAAAATAAAAGACCGAAAAACTATAAAAAAAACGTTATTTTCATTAAAAGATTTTAAAAAGTTTCTATCCGACACCGTGCTCGCTAGCGAAACAGCTGACTGACTGAGGGAGGGGTCGCGCTCGCGGCCGGTCGTCCCGCTACACCCACCCGTGTTGAGACGCAAGTTCGTTGCCCTAGCGCCCTAGGGTGAAAAGGTGAAATACTCTTGTGGCAAAAAGTAGATTTTCGTAAAAAAAAGAAGTTGTCCTTTTCCATTGATTTTACGTTCTATAAATGAAACCAAACCACTAGTTTCAAGGATATCGGTGTTTACCGTAACACCCTGTATATTTTATTTTGAGTTCTTTGATTTACATTTAGCCACAGTAATATGTAATATTTTCTATTTAATTGTCTATCAGTCCAGTAATTTCGAATTAGGTTGATGTACCGACCTGCCCGATCTCGGCAATTTCATTGGTGAAACTTGCCCTCAGTAAACAAATCATCATCATCATCATTTCAGCCGAAATACGTCCACTGCTGGACATAGGCCCAAGCACCGCCGCTTCAACCGGTTCTGTGCTTCCCGCATCCGGATTCCTGCGGCCTTCACAAGGTCATCGGTGTACCTTTTTTTGGCGCAGCCGTGAGGCACACTCCCCTGATAATGTCCTACTTTACCTTCTTATTTGTTTCTTTATTTTATTTTTTTATCTGCTGGATATTATGTATATTGTGTGCCTTTTAGTCTGTGCTGAATAAATGTATTTTCTTTCTTTCTTTCTTTGTGGGAGGCCTTCCACCGCTACGTCATCGCCGTTATGGTACACGGTCGCCACTCCAGAACCTTTCGACCCCATCGGCCACCTGTTCAGCGAGCTATGTGCCCCCTGCCCATTGCCACTTACGTTAGGCAAATCTTTGGGCTATCCATCTGCCTAGCCTTTTCCCAACTATGTTGGGGTCGGCTTCCAGTCTAACCGGATGCAGCTGAATACCAGTATTTTACATGGAGCGACTGCCTATCTGACCTCCACAACCCAGTAACTGGGTGATACGAGACCCCTTGGTAAGACTGGTTGTCAGACTTTCGGGCTTCTGACGACCCGTAACGACTGTCAAAGATCCACAACTGACAGCCGGGACCAACGGCTTAACGTGCTTTCCGAGGCACGGAGGAGTCTCGGTATGTAAATATGGTCACCCATCCAAGGACCAACCCCGGCAAGCGTAGCTTAACCTGATGGATCAACCCGTGCGGCTGTAATTATTTAGCCACGAGCTCCGCAAATCTTCGGGCTATGTCGGAAACAAATTAAAGATACAAACTGATACCAATGAGCAATGCTAAAGGTGACCCGTATAAATCAAATCACTTAGTATCAATTCATAAGTAATTACTAAGTTTACCTGTACTTTGAACTTGGGGTTTTGTTAAAGTTAAACTGACCAAGTAGTTTCTAAGTTACCAACTCGAGGGTCTGCCATCTACCTATCTAATGAAACGTAAGGAATCGGCCCCCAGAGAGCATTTGGGTCGGAATCTTTATAGGTAAAGGCTTTTGGTGTAATATTTGCGAACTTAAATATAACATAGTATGTACATATTTGGGTACTTCGTTTATTTGCGCAGTGGAATCTGTTCACGTGTATCGATTTATGAAGTTCGGTTAGTGGTCCCATCAGTTCTGAATTTTGATTTGAAAAAAGTGGGTGCAGCTCCCATCTTTCAAGAATATTAGGATCTCGGAACCAGTAATTCGCGATTCGGCACTGTTTCGATTTTATTCAAAACCACAGACGATAAAACACGAGAATGTAAAGTCTTTCATTCCTTGAGAGAAATAGAACGTACTCGCGATCAATTGCTGGTCTATTTTCACATTCATCAACAATTAATTTATATCTGCTCCATTTGAGACTCAATTAATTTGACATTTACGGATTAATTCTCGATTTACATGCAATAAATATGAGATACGCGCGCTTTTAAATTAATGGAGACAGAATGAAAATAGGGTTTTTGAATACAATTTGGGCGCCTTTCAGGTTTCGAACAACCTGAAAAGGCTCCTCTTATCTTTGAACAATTGTTATACATGAATAAATTATTTGCAGTTAATTACAAGTGTCCTATCACCTCTAACTACTACATCGGGGACTACACTGATATTAATTTATGATTTTTTACAATATATTATAATTTTAATCAATATGTAACCAACAAGGTAAAGTACCTCAAATTATTACCATAAAGGAATTACGCATTTTCTAACAAACACAAAAATCCTTTGCGGCAAGCTTCAACTCAAAACCAACACAGGTACCAATCAACGTCTACCTATACTAACGGAACACAAAGTTGCCATTTCCCACATACAGTGCACACAGAATATTTTTAAATCCGGAAACCGAACTTATCTAACGTAGTGTAAAGCAAAAGCCAACATAGATTGATACTCGTAAATCCGGTTCGAACTAGTCTGTGAAAGGCTCAAAGCCCTCCATCTATCGGATGAAATCGATTGTTTGACCTCAAGCTGAAACAACTTGGATAGCGTGTGTGGGGTTTGAGTTGCAGCGGTGGAGATTCTGCATGTTGGAATACTTGGGCCAATGAAATTCGTGCTTTATCACGTCATTCAATATCATAATCAGTCGTTATGACTACAAAAAAAAACAAGTTAAAAAGTAAAATTATGATTTACATTAATTACAAACTAGGAAACTTTATTACTAGCTGTAATACTGCTATAATTACTGAACGTAGATTATAAAAATATCTCTCAGGCATGTCGGTTTCCAGTGTTGCGGGAAAGTCCGAAAGGGATACCGGAACCTGGGCAAAAGCCAACTGAAGGAACACGGGAAAAAGGCATGTCGGTTTCCTGTGAATGTTTTCCTTCACCAACCTTTGTTGAAGCAAGTGATAATTAGGTAATGTGGTATGCCTTGGGTTCGAACTCGAGACCTATGACTTGGCAGTCTGAGGGTCATACTACTAGGCTGTCACTGCTCACAGTTATAGTAGTAGTATTACATAAAGAGCAACTTAACCCTCTATCACTACCGCCACACAGCGAAGCGCAGATATTCAGCAGCAGGTAACGTGGGGTTTAAAAGGCAATCCTAGCAGAATTGGCGTGCTGTGCGGTTTGCTCGAGTTTTTACTCACTGGTATTGCCTTATGAGGTCGTGGCTTTCGTTTTATAGAAATCTATATAGACGTGATTGGATTTTTATTGAAGCGGGTTATGATTCTCAAAGATAACCATCTTTTTCTGCCATTGGTTGATGGCACAGAGTGGTTTCGCCCTTTACATAAAATGGCAATCGATGTCAATGCCTTTAATTTTGACAGATCAGCCACGTTCTTGCGTTATCAAACTAACTTGAACTTTAGATGATCATAGAGGCTAATGTTAAAGGAGATCATTCATAAATAGGCTAAATTATGAAAGTGCCGGCCAAATAAAAAAAAAGATATATTCCGTTAGAACATGTGATTCTCTTCACTTTTCATTATTGGGCCAAATCTGTAGGGCAATTCCCTGCGCTGTTATACGATTTTGAAAAATACTGTTTTCAGTATGTTTTGTAGTTAAAATAATTAATATTAATCAAATAATAATTAAAGTAATAGCTTTTAGTAATAAAAAAGGAGGGGAAAAACGTACTCTTTTGGAATATAGCTTTTTATTTTGTTTGGCCGGCACTTTCACCTTTAACCCAAAAATGTATGGACGGTGAATGATTTCCTTTGCCCGTCTTACCCCATTTCTCAAAAATGAAAATGGGGAAGAAATGGGGTATGGTGGACTAAATAAAAAAACCAAGACAGAGCGCTACGAACAATACAGTGAAGCATACCAAAACTTGACCTCGGCTTTGGGCATACACGCTCACACGCCCACATTTACAATCAAACTAAACGTAACTAAGTGCACACATGTTTACGAACCCGGCCTCACGTCACTGTTGACAGCTCTCTGTCATGGTTTTTTATTTGGTCTGAGCCAATAAAATGCAAAAATACCGATTAAAAAGCCCCTCAAAGGAGAGAAAAGGAGCCATTTCACATTCCCTCCGTGCAAACCAGCTGAACCTTACATACACGTTCAGATATTGAAAAGCTTACTGATTGTGCTAGGAACATTCCAATTTCCATTCAATTCAGGTGTATATTGACAAAGCTGACTGGCGACCGGAATGCATTTGCGTAAAAGTCTGAAAAGAAGTAATATTTTGCGTTGGCAACCCGGTTGCAAGGTTTGCCACGTGTTCCATTGTGTTATTCGGATGAAACTCGATAATATGTTTATGTTATTCGAATATACAGGGTGTTAGGGTAAACACCGTTATCCTTGAAACCAGTGGTTTGGTGTCATTTATAGAACGTAAAATCAATAGAAAAGTACGACTTTTTTTTGTTGTTTTTATTTTTACCACTAGAGTATTTCACCCTTTCCCCTACGCGCTGGGGCAACGAACTTGGGTCTCAACACGGGTGGGGGGCGTGGGACGTGACTTGACCAACCACGAGCGCGATCCCTCCCTCAGTTAGACAGCTGTTTTGCTAACGAGCACGTTGTCGGATAGAAACTTTTTTAAATGTTTTAGTGAAAATTTCGTTTTTATTTGTTGATACTCGGTCATATATTTTTATATTTAAGTCACTACCCATGGTTTGAGTGACAACGGTGTTTACCCTTACACCCTGTATTCCAAGTAGAATTCGTTTTTTTTAAAGTACAAGGTAGTCGTGATTGGAAACGCCGCATCGGGAAGGGACGCCCTAGGAGGACATGTAGTTACAATAACACTTCTTAACACGGCTTCAACCATCATACTACGTCATACATATTAAGATGAATGAGAACAAGTGTACCTGGCTGAATAGGTATGCTAGGAGTATTCAATTTTTGCCTAAGTTGAAGCGTGTGCAAATAATAAACATGCCACTTTTTCCAATGACTTTGGACTAATAAAGTTAGGATGATAAATAAAACCTTCAACATCCACAAAATAGAAAAAAGGGAAAACAAATATTTTCATGTCTGATATGAAGATACCTAGGTATAACTCGCACGTGTCAATTTATTTAAAAAGCTAGACTTTTTTTATGAAAACGTAGCAACTATGACTAAAAAGTAAGGCAACGAGAAGCAAAGGTCGTGAGTTCAAACGGGTGCAACTTTCGGCTAAAATTAGCGATTTTCTGCTGAACTAGACTACGGTTCTAGCGACAATCCTCGTTCGTACTAGTCTGCATGAAAACAGATTTAGAATGCGCGAAAAATAAGTCTGCGCGCGACTGATGGTGGCGCGTTCATAAATCGACATACACGCACGCCGGTTGCGGGTGCTACGCACCTGATGTTTCAAAATCAAAATCAAAATCAAAATATTTTATTTCACATAAACCTATATGGGCACTTATGAAACGTCAGAAGCTAGGTGCACGGTTCCAATTGGTCGTTTCCTATGGAGAAGAGCCGGCAAGAAACTTCACGGTTACTCTTTTAAAAATAATTGGCTTTTACAATATTTTTAAATTACAGTGTTAGTAGGCATGGGAGGACAATGTAGGCCTTTCAACAAGTAAGTACCAGGTACTTAACAAAATAGATGTTCAGCAAATCTACAGTCCAATAAGCCTACAGAGTTCTCACATTCACAAAATAGAAAATAATCTATATAAAAGACAAACAATAAAAATAAAAATAAACCTATTTCAGCCAAATGACGTGATTGCTATTACAACTGTAACAAATTGAATAATTATCATGTCCACAAAAGCCACTAGGAGTTGAAATTAAATTGGAGGTATCTATAATAATAGGAATAATGTCAAATACAATGATTATGTCAAGGATGAATGTAAAGAAAATAAACATGGTAATTTGGGAGCAGTTAATAGACTCTTACATAATTGTGCCGTTTATAAGGTACCAGGGAAGCCACATGTGCAGAAGGAATTATTGCCAAACTTCCTTGTCATCAACGTAGTCTTTAATCTTATAATATGCTTTTTTGATAAGGACACGTTTGATATGGGTTTTAAATTTTCCATCGCTAAGTTCTGTAACCGACTTTGGCAACTTGTTATAAAAGCGGAAGCGGTTTCTGAAGAACATCAGCAACATGGTCACTGCATGTCCTCCTAGAGCGTCCCTACCCGATGCTGCGTTTCCACTCACATCTGCCGAGTTATTCCATTCTAATACCAAAAACTAATACCACTTGTATTTGTTGGAACTCGGTTTGACGGAGCTGACTGTACCAAATTCAAGTTGTTGGTATTCGTTTGCACATTAAATTATTTAAAGAGTGGTATCGCTTCGGAATAGCAAAAAAAAAATTGAATTGAAACAAATAACAGTGGTATTCGTTTTTGGTATTAGAGTGGAATGACTCCATCTGCCTTGTAAATACCTTTAAAAATGAACTCCACTTGAAATATATACTATGCGAGTAACATAAGCATATTATCGAGTTCCATCTGAATAACACAATGGGACACGTGGCAAAACTTGCAACCCGGTGCCACGAACGCAAAATATTACTTCTGTTCAAGTTTTTAAGCTTATGCATAACAGACGCCAGTCAGCTTTGTCAATATCGGTTCATAACTGTCGGAGTGCCCTAATTTTGTTACTGCGACCAATTTCGACGTCGCGCTCGCCGGCGCTGCCGTGGCACCGCTCGCTTCGCTTGCTCGGCTCGTGCGTTATTAGTCACAGTTCTAACGTAACCAATTTGGTCAGAGGGCCCTAATAGTTATATCACTAATCTGAAAGCGGTACTCCTGGACACGGCTCGCATTGTTAGGAGGTTCCTCTCTTTGGAACCCTGACCGCCGGTAGCTTGGACCCTGTTCCCGATACCGGTGGGCTACTATTTTTTATATTTTTAAATGTTTTTTTTTCTTTTTTTTTTCTAATTTTTAAAAATATAATTTGTATGTATTGGAAATGAAATAAAGAATATATATTACTAGATCGTGCTGGTATAATAGTTAAATTCTTAGTAAGACAGTTATGAACCCCTTTCATAAAACTATATTACGGTCTATAGGTATATCCCTAGGGATATAACTATATCACGGCTTGAACCACTTATTGTGACATAATTATAATATTATAGTCTTCCATTGCCCTTCCATATCGAACACAAAATTCGCCATTTTTACCATTGACGGAGAGTGTCGTTCCTCTATTTTCCCATTTCTTTTTGAAAAGGAGGAATTACCGACATCGTTTTTTAGATGGGCTTTATCCTGTGAGTACCTTTAGACATTCAGTTCCCGATGAGGTTCGTTAAATTATCACGTGCCAATGGACCAGTTGCGATGAGACGTTTAAAAGAACTGTGAAATGGGAGCTTTCTATGTCCCACGTGCCATTTGTTTGTCGTTTTGAATAATCGGTGGCGTATTTGGATCGTATTTTGTTTCCTATTGATTTGGCTACTGATCATCTTGTTAGTAAAAATGAACTGACTGATAGCATCACTGCTACTGCGCTACTGCTGAGCATGAGGTCTTAAGTTCGATTCCCAGGTCAGGAAAAGTGTTCTTGGGTTCACATTTCGGTGAACTATAGGTACACCTCTACCTTACCCTTCGGGGATTACAGGCGTGAGGCTATGTTATGTTGTGAACTTTTAAAATATAAATATAAAAATGACGGTGGCAAAAAACTAAAATTTAAATCCAAAGACACCGACTTCCAAAATTAAAATTATTTTTCACTTTTTAATAAATTTTTTTTAAGTCCGTTGTTATTTTTTTGTAAAAAGTTTTCAATTTTTTACTTTTTAGTTGTGGTACCTACCCCACACAAATACGAATACTACCTGCTATGTAGGTAAATAACAGTGACGGAGTAACTTAAAATATCGTCCATATAGACTAAGTGGGAAAAATACGTAATATTGAAGCTTACTCAAAAACTTGCGTAGTTTTTGAGTAAGCTTCAATATTACGCAAAGTGATAAAATGTATAACGGGTCCACCTCTGAAGCATGACGTATCAAACAAAAAAGAATCATTAAAATTCATTCATAATTGGCGGAGTACTCGAGTAACAAACACACAAAAAAAAGAAAAAAAAACAGTCTAATTGAGAACCTCCTCCTTTTTTAAGAAGTCGGTTAAAAAGAACACTTAGATAGTCTTCGTTTTGACATGCCTAAATCGTAGTAATTATTTTTACTTCACCTTTTAAGTTTTGTATTCCAATTGGGTTGCCTGGCTTTGGGCTGTAAATAAATCAATTCATGTCTCTAGAGTGTCGTAATAAAAAAGTGTTCCAAATGAGCTTTAAAAGTTTTTATAAAAGAGGTAGGTATTACTATTAGTAAACCTTAATGTGCCTTAAATAAATTGGTGTTTCTTTTTTGAGGTATATTGGAGAGAATTTCGCCGACATTTTTCCCAGAGTAGTTAAACGTTCGTCTAATGCACCAACATAAAAGGACTTATTACAAATTAATTTCTTCAAAAACCAAAGAAGTACCTCTCAGTACCTCTCAGAATTTAATCCTTTCTTAAGGCAATTACATTCTCAAGATTGTAATTAGCGTATAACTACCTAATAACAGCATAAGTACCTCATTTTGCGAATGCGGCCCTCTGCAATATACTCCTTAAAAGTATAAAATTTCCCTAGGCAGAGATTACGTCTATATGAATTTTGTGTATCACACCAATTTGGACTTTAGTGGAGAGAGTTAGGGTTGAATTTTGCGGTGCTGTCAAATAACGTGACTCCATTTAATTCGTTTCAGATACCCTAATATTTGGTTAGGAAATATAAGGAAACGTTCTTTCAATTTTGATGACTGCAATGCAGTTTCGACGATGCAATTTGGGGTTTACCTGCTTTGCGAAGATATTTTAATTCTATACATTTTGAAATGTGCTGAGAATGTGGTAGCTGTGCGATTCAGGTTTATTTTCTTACTAGCTGCGCCCCGCGGTTTCACCTGCGTAAGTCTCGATCCCGTGGGAATATCGGCCTAAAAAGTATTCTATGTCCTATTACAGGTCATGGTCTACCCATGTGTCTCTGTTCAGCCGTGTTAGCGTGAAAGGGTAACAAATAAACAAACGAACTCACTTTCGCATTTTTTTTTTTGTTTGTTCATTATTTATTTAAAGACTATGAAATATTTAATCCAAAAATAAATTTATTTGTAAGATAAGATTTACAATTTTAATTTCGCATTTATAATATTAAAGTGTTTGACTATACGCTCTGATTTAATTTTGAAATGGAGTTGACCAACAATATAATTAATTGAATTCCGTTAGAATTATCGAGCTTGTGGGTGCCACATAACAGCCGCAATGGCGGCTGTCATAAATATGATGGCACCAGAATTTGACTTTACGGCATCAAAAAACGCTCTCTAGGAATACACACCAACTTACCTTCCTAAATAACGTTTCAGTGACGCCATTCGACAAAAAATTCCGAACGCTATGTAGCGGCCACCGCAGTCTTGGGACATATACAAGAGCGTGGCGCGGGCGAGGTGCCAGTGCGGCGTGGCTCTTTTCATATTTCACCTGCGCCACGCCCGCACCCCAACGCCTGTGTATGTTCCGCGCGTCGTCGCTGTTATACATTTTGTATGAAATATGAAAGGACGGGCGCAACGCCCGCACAATTAGGAAACCTTAGCTTTAGAGCCTTGTCCAAAAAGGAGTTTGAGTTACTATGACGACATAGACATACTTACGTATCGAAATTAACCTAATTAAATACCTAAAATATACTTAGTATTGATTATTATCAGCCTTACTATTTACTTCAGAATACCACAGACAACTAAGTCATAAGTCAGTTCTCTCTAATAGCGATCTCTTCTCCAGAGTATATGTAAGTGGTGTTAGCTTTGTATCATTTACCTGTTCGTTTATCTTTGAAAGCCGAATTTCCCTACGGTGCTCAGCTGGCATAGAATGGCATAAAATTTTGTGTAAAACCTGATAATCGAGTTTAAAGATCTAGGGAAATTGGTTGCTTAGTTTTGAAGAAAGAAATAAATAAAAATATTTTATTTGGGACACGCAAAAAATACTGGGTGTCTGGGGTTACTGGTGTCATCTATAATATACTTTTTCTATGGGACCAAATTTGAAATCGCAAAAAAAAATCAGCTGTTCCATACATTTTGTCGATTTAAGTATTCACAAATGTATGGAACAGCAGATTTTTTTTTGCGATTTCAAAGTTGGTCCCATGAAAAAGTAGGTGTATTATAGATGACACCAAAACACTAGTTTCAAAGATAACGGTGTCTATCCTAACACCCTGTATATTTAAAAAAAAAAAAAAAAAAAAAATTTTTTAAATTTTTTTATTAAATAAATATTGCTTTTTGTTGCGCCGACCCCAAATGAATTGGGATAAGGGCAGGAGAAAAAAAAAACGCACATCATATACATCTGTAACTTTGGTATGCTATTTGAAGATAAAGTTCTGTTTCATTTAAAAAACGTAAAAAAACTTTACAAATAATAAAAATAATGATTCCATTTTGTTTGAAACAGAGAGCTCGAACTTTATTGTAATGCAGTCAGAAAAATAAGCCCTGTAGTCTTATCCTTTAAATTAAGGGTTTAATACTTAGCATCCATTTTAAGAAATATTCCTTTTACGAATTAGGAATTTGTAGAATGCTAGCCATTTTTAACCGACTTCTTCAAAAAGGAGGAGGTTCTCAATTCGTCTGTATGTTTTTTTTTTTGTATGTTTGTTACGCGGTTACTCCGCCAATTATGTATCGATTTTGATGATTCTTTTTTTGTATGGTAGGTCATGCTTCCGAGGTGGTCCCATATAAATTTTATTGCTTGCATAGTTTTTTAGTTTAGCTTCAATATTACGTATTTTTCCCACTTAGTTTATCTAGATGATACATTCATTTACTCCTTCACTGTTATTTAGATCAGCTAGTGGAATGCGTATTTGTGTGGGGTAGGTACCACAACTAAACAGTGAAAAATAAAAACTTTTTACAAAAAAAAAAAAAAAAAGACTTCCAAAAAAAACACTCAAGACTGATAAATAACTTTAATTTCGGAAGTCGGTGGTAAAAAGTTTTAAGAATTGTGAATAACTGAATAACTACGCGCAACACACGACGTTGAAAAATATCGATGTCTTAAAATATCACGGTATATCTAACAGTTTCGAAAGGGTTAAGTGGTTATTGAGTTGTTAATAGATAAATAAAAATGAGGTGTTAACATATTTAATCGTTCCATCTGCTTTCAATCTTTTCTCTCAGGCAATATTCTGAGCAATCTACAAACCTAAAACGTACCTTTTACAGAGAGTAGGAACTGTGAACTAAAAATAGACGTTATTATGGCAAAATGGTTCTTACCGACAACCCGAAAATAGTTGACTAACAGTCACAGTATAATAAAGAAACAGTATTACGTCTACATACAAATCGGCCGAAACGACGCGTTTCGAAATCTCGGTGTACAGCATTCAACAGTCGCCAACCTGCCCCGTGTGTTCTACAACCCAGTTACTGGTTAACACGATGGTGTTGTTAGGATCAGATAGGCAGTCGCTGCATGTAAAATACAGATTTTCAGCTGCATCCGGTTAGACTAGTAGCCGACCCCAACATAGTTGGATAGATGTCAAATATTTCGCTGTTTTAATTAATTTGGAAATATTACTGTATGAAAATATGAAATATGGCTAACTAGTAAACAAAAATATTGATTATGAAATGCAATAAATAATATCGTAACACCGAATATTTAATTTTAGTTGTAAAAAAAGAATTTGGAGAGTATCCAAATGCCTTTTTTACACCTACACCCGGTTAACTTAAATTCAGTGATAAAATTGCAATTCATTATTAATATTCTAGTAAGTTATACTCCATTTGAAATAAGATTAGACGTATAGATAAGCCTTTTTACATTCCGTCCAACCGATTTTTAATTCTATTGCATTGGTGGCATGATAAATGGCAGCCGCAGTAGATAGTTGTTATTGTGTAACTTTTTTTGCTATTAATGCTATCCTTATGCCTACGGTATAGAAGTCAAAATCGGTTGACCGGACTGTAAAAGGGTTTGTTTTAATGTCTAATCTTATTTCAAATGGGGTATAGTTACCGATATTTCATACTTCCATACATATTGCCAAAATAATCATAACAGGTAAATATTTGACAGTTATTTTCGATGTTGCCAACTTTTAGAATCAACGCTTTTCAACTCAGCCAGCCATCGGTACTTAGCCACACCTTTACACCAAAACTGAAACCTTTCACTAACTTAGTCCTGAACCCAAGACCTCAATTAAGTTAATGTCTCAACAAGTGCAGTTAAAGTAATACTGTAACAAAGTACATTACTGCAATGAAGTTGTATAAGCTCCCTGTATCGGGGTAAGACTGTAAAATGGGTAACGAACGGTTTACCTGTCGGTTAAGTAATCTGCCTCGCTAGGGTAAACGTTACTATAGGGCAGGGATCACCAATTAGTTTAATTGGGGGTCCTTTATTTATTTATTTTATTATTTATGTACACTCAGTAAATTACATAGAGATACGACATAATTATATAATTATGAGAACAAAGATCTTAGATATGAGTCCTTTTTAAAAATAATATGACTGTCGCGGTCCGTGATTACTGACAATCAAGATTTTTAATTTTTATTAAGTCATCATCTAGGTACTTGTCCTTTTGCCAACTATGTTGGGGTCAGCTTCCAGTCTAACCGGATGCAGCTGAATACCAGTATTTTGCATGGAGTGACTGCCTATCTGACCTGCACAACCTAGGTACTGGGTAACACAATAGCTCTTGGTAAGACTGGTTGTTAGATTTTTGGACTTCTGAAAGAAGTAGCTTTTGATAATGTACTATCCGGGACATTTTTTTAGGATACTGTAGTATCGTTAGACGTGTGAGTGGTTAAGAATTAATTTACAAATCGATCACAAAAAAAAAAAATGACCTTATTATTTTATACACTGACATTAGTATCTGTCACTTTACTCCAGTGAATTAATAATTCGACTTTAAATATTGATCGGACTCGGTAAATAGCGGATTGTGAAATACCCGACAGTAAATTATGTTTTAAGTTATCCTCAAAATATTTGTGATAGGTTTTCTTCACAAATTTTCCCATACATTAGTAATTTTGCGGTTTTATCTCTGCCTAACCCTGCATGGAAATACAGGTGTGATATTATGTTATTAGCCATTTGTTAAAGTTTAAAAAAATCAACACTTAGTTTTTTTTTTTTTTTTTTTTTTTGGGTGGGAAATCATCATATGACTTCTCCCGCTCTGGGCGGAGCGGAAGGGCGTGTCAGACTCTTACTGACTAAAACCCACCCGTGTTCCTTCGGTTGCCTGTTGCCAGGGTCCCGGTATCCCTTTCGGACTATTCCGCAACCCTGGCAGGGCCTAAATTAATCCTTGGGCTCAACTTGAACGAAATATTATACAAAGCATAATATACTTTATGTCAATTGTGTAACGTACAAACTAGAATACGAGCTACTAGCTGCGGGAATTCCCGAGAATGCGTGAGAATTCTGTGGAAGACACGCAGCCTGCTCGTATTTAGTTTGTACTTTACACAATTGACATAAAGTTTATTATGCTTTAATTGAGCCTGGAAAGTAGATTTTCATTCGTGAATCCGCACATCTAGTTCGATTATTTCCGGCTGGTTTGGTAATCCTCTCGCTCGGCTGCAGCTTACCACCTGTGTTAGTACTGTAGACTAACTGCTCAAGCTGGGTTGTGCAAATTGTAGTAGATACTGGGTATATCGTTATGGATGGGTATATCGATATGAGGAGCTCGGCTAAGTAATAACAGCCGCACGGGTCGATCCATCAGGTTAAGCTACGCTTGTCGGGGCTGGTCGGTGGAAAGGGATACCGGGACCTTGGCAATAGGCAACTGAAGGAACACGGGTGGGTTTTAGTCAGTAAAAGTCTGACACGCTCTTCCGCTTGTTGGGGTTGGTCCGTGGATTGGGGACCATCTTTACATACCTGAGAGAGTTCTAAAAGGATTTCCTTTTTTTTTATCTATGCGTTCGAATTTTTCCTGAGCACCAATAAATCAAAAAGTCTTTCGTCAACCGAAAACATAAAGATTATAGCTATATTTCCGTAGCATACGAAAACAAACGAACAAAAGCTAGTCAAGTTAAAAGTACAAAAGCAAGTAGTATAACGTTATACGAATAGTTTACATATTCCATTAGCTTCGCCAACGGGGCGACAATCAGGTTATAAAGTTAAATGTACAAGTAGAAACCTTCGGGAATTTTCGCACCAAGCGCTGTTTTAGCACGTTAGTTGGAGTTTTTTTTTTAACGGTTTTAGTATAAGGAAATGTTGGACTTTTAAGCGATGTGAACACTACGTATATTATTATCATTCTGGTTTGCGACTGGTCAATCGTTATCCTGAGGAAGCCTCGTTGAGAGGTGAAACACGTGTCGATTTCTTACAGGGTTTTATGACTCTTGACGAATAGTTAAGCGGAATAGGTTACTCAATATAATATCTACTTCTATTGTATTTTATCATCATCCTATAATACCAACTTATCAAGTTGTATTAATTTTATTTATCGATATAGGTACATTCACACCACATTTTTTGAGCCAAATTCATAGTGATTCTTTCTGTGAGCGTTACCCCAGCTAAATAATGTCAAAAACAGACATTTAAATCTTACTCCCGTGTAAGTGCAACAAATAAAAAAATGTGAGCAACAATTACAGAAGCTGGGCAACTAATTATCTATAAGATATGAATTACTATTTTCGAGATTATTTCGCTGGGGTAACCCACACATTTTCGACATTATTTCGCTGGGGTAACACGTTAAATTCATTGATGAATTCATGGCTTCTGGCAACACAATACCAAAGTTCAGAGCCTCCGTTGTTGCGTAACTATTCAAAAAATTCTTCATTGATCAAATAACTGCCAGGTCGCTGTTTAACAATGTATAAACTTTATAACAATTTATAAACGTTTATACATTTTTAATGTTGCGTATGCGATCGTAACGAACTACCATTTTTAAGGTTCTGTACCCGAAGGGAAACCTGAAATGGAACCGCGCTCCGCTGTCTGTCCGTCCGTCCGTCCATCTGCTTGTTTGCGGGTTGTATCTCTTGAAACGTAATAGAAAGTTGAAATTTTCACAGATTATGTATTTCTATTGCCGTTAACATAGAATAATAAAAATGAAATAAAGTTAAAAATAAAAGGGGGTCCTCATTCATAAAAATTTTGCTTTTGAAAAAAGAATTTTCTTACCCTGGCATGTGGCTTGTCATTGTCTAGAACTCATCGAGTAGTAGAGTACAAATAATTTTTTTTTTTTTTTCTTCAAAAATGACGAAATAGGGGCCCGTAATAGTTGACAGTTTTGGACCATTTTTGTACGAGCTCCGCAATAACTAAACAAGTTAGGAATTTGATACTTCTGTATAATCATGTAAGTACCATAATAAAATTATACTGTATATAATCAACAAATATTTAAAAAACAAGTTCCTAAGATGACAGCGATGCGGACGAATACTTCGACGCCTAAAAATCCCTTTGTTTTTATATTTATTTAGTTAGTCCCTTTAGTTTTAGTTTTTTATGTAAATAGTTAGTAGTGTTCTGTAAATATTGTGTATAAATAGTTCCTAAGGTATTGTATTTAAATATGGGCGATTTTCTGCAACTGCACAAAACAACTATATAAAATGACTGCGATTTTTAAATTTTTTTGTTTGT
This sequence comes from Lithophane ornitopus, assembly GCA_948473465.1. Classification (NCBI taxonomy): domain Eukaryota; kingdom Metazoa; phylum Arthropoda; class Insecta; order Lepidoptera; family Noctuidae; genus Lithophane; species Lithophane ornitopus. The sequence continues at coordinate 14,149,203 of OX419616.1, read as the reverse complement.
TTGTTACCGTTTTAGCGTGAAAGCTCACGCTAAAACGGTTACCGGATTTGGATTAACATTTGCACATGGGTAGACCATGACCTGGGTTAGGACATAGAATACGTAGATTTTTATCCCAATTTTCCCACGGGATCGATACTTATGCGGGTGAAATCAAGAGGCACAGCTAGTTTCGGATAAAATTCAATTCACCAATACGGCTAAAATACAATTGATAAAAAAATAAGCTTGCTACAAATTGCGTGGAAAAATAAACAAACCTATGACAAAATGGCGAACAAAAACATTTTTCTCTTTATTTTGTTTGCTCGAAAATCAGACTGTCATCAAATCGAATAAAACATGTATGGGACAGTAATAATATTGTTTTGTTTCCTGCTCCGGAAATGAAATGGAAATATACGTATAATAAAAGCCTGCCAAGTGTGCTTTGAATCACATTGATATTGAGACAGCTGGTTTATTCTGCAAAAATCTCTCCGTGAAAACTTAGGTGAAATGAACTTGAAGTAAGTTGTTAGTCCACTTTCAACCTATTCGGTAAAAATGTCACCGTGATTTTAGGTGAAGTGAGCTGTCAGTACTGAACAGTGTCAATCTCTATACGCCGACCGCTTAACTGAGTCCGTTCCTGGGGTGACAGTTGTCACAAGTTGACGAATAACTGAGCTCGCGCATCACGACACCATACGTGCCTCAGGAACGGACCCAGCCTATAGTAGCAAGTGGAAGACAGCTCACTTCACCTAAGTTTTCACATTGAGATTTGGTTTCACATTGAGATTTTTGCAGAATAAACCGACTGAAGTCTGAAGAAAATGTAAAACATAAATAGTGAAACAGGCATTACTACATGTAGGTAAGTGCTTTTAATCACAAATTCCGATGACAAATCCGTCTGCCAAGATTGACAACATAATGACGTGAATTCACTGATTTGTGAACTTAGCTCCTTATATTGAAGATCATGCGACCCAGTAACTGGGTTGTGGAGGCCACATAGTGGCCCGGCTGTGACCTCCACATAACCCAGTTACTGGGTGTATCGCTTCATGTAAAATACAGGTAGTCAGCTGCATGTCGGTTTGATCGGTTGGAAGCTGATCCCAACTAGTTGAGAAAACGATAGCCAAAAAAGTTCGAGTGAGCGACTATCACTTTGTTTGGCTGTACATTTATGTTTCGTTTGACTTTCTAATTTTTCCAAGGGTAAAACTTGCAAAGATCATAGTTTATTTTCAGAAATTCAGATTACCTACTAATCCCTTTTGTTTTCTGTACCTGCACTTGAATTCATACATCTAAAACCCATACTCACCATAAATAAAACCAATATTAATTTTGATACATTTACAAAAAAAAAAAAACTTTTCAATTTTCCTGAAAAATAATCGTCACGTCATCGCTGTAGAAGGTTGAATACGCAACCATTAATCAAGACGCTTTAATGATGACGTAGTGTTGACGCAATTAATCATTATCGTGAAACATCGGGTCAACCCGGTCTTGATGACGTCACGACGGAAATCGATTTCGGAAGGGTATGCGCTTACCTCGATAGGATAGGGATGGTTGGTTATCACTCGTCCAGATTTAGGGGATTTTTTTGGTTTTGTTTATAGAGGATCAGTCTAAAATACTGGTAAGATTCACTTATTCAGCTGCATCCGGTTAGACTGGAAGTTGACTCCAACATAGTTGGGAAAAAGCTAGGCAGATTGAGCATGACTATTGATAAAAACTAAAAGATAGTCTTTTTTTTTGCAAGTAAGAAATGTCTTGACAATTTACGAAACAGAAATAAACATTTCTTCAATTGAGTAGATCGTAAACATTTCGACCTTTTTTTCATGGAAATCAAAACAAATTAGTAAAAGATAAATGTTTAGATAGCAATAATAAACTGTGAGTGCCTTTACCCTTCAGGCCAGAGCGACGACAAGGCGGTGCGTCTTGCAGTGCGTCTTGCGGCGCGGGGCGGCGCTCGAATGTTCCCAGCACAGCTCCCCTCTCCGCCAAACCTCGGAACCGGCTTAAAAAAGACCGGTTAATACCAGTTTATTTCGGTTTTCCTCCGGGCTTTTCTAAAGAACGCAAACGTTTAGAGAACTTTATTTTAACCTAAAGTAACCGGTTTATCGGTAAAAGCGTTGCAACTTTTTACTACTTGTGAGGATGCTGCGCTGAATAAAAACTGAATTATTAACCGTTTTTTATTGCTCTAAACTGGTAAATCCGAAAAAACCTTTATATATACTCTTCCAAATACCGGTTTAAAAAAACCTGTATATGCGAACGAAACCGAATGTAAAGGTTTTTGCATGAAGTTCATCATACTGGTTTGAAAATTTAATCGGTATCCAAGCCTTGCTCTCCGAAAGTCGCACCGCGGCGACTCATACCACGCTCTATAGAACTTCTAACATGTATTCTCGCCGTGGTCGCAGACGCAAGACGCAGGTCACGCGAGCGGTGATATCGTGGCCAAGGGGTAAGGCGGCGGGCGGTGGGGCGGTGCGGGGAGCATAGCATAATCAGCCTATAATGTCCCCACTGCTGGGACACAGGCCTCCTCTCTGTGAGAGGGAGCGGGCCGTAATCCACCACGCGAGCCCAGTGCGGGTTGATGTCACATGTCTTCGAATTTTTGGTTCTAGGACATGCCGGTTACCTCACGATGTTTTCCTTCACCGTTTTGATAGCAGTGGCGATGAAATAATTTACACAAAGTAAAACGCCTGTCGGGTTTCGAACCTACGACCTACAACTCGTAAGTCGTGGCCGTTACCACTGGGCTACCACTGCTCTCGTGCGGGAAGCGGCGCGTTCAAATGCATAGTTTTTTAAGGAACTGTTCTCGTTGGCAGCGGAGCGGCGAACGAGGACTCCATAAAACTATGCATTTGAACGCGCCGCTCTGCCGCTGCTCCCCGCGCCGCCGTCGCCGCCGCCGCCACCCGCTGCCACCGAGTATAAGGCCTAATGGCTATTAGTTTGAGCCGTTCGTGATCAATCAGCTGGTTCTATTTGGAGCTAACGTCGTATTTTTTTTCGTAGAATTTGGGTTAGTTTTTGAGTAATTTGCGGGTAAATGCGTAGGTTCCACTAATTTCTTTACGTAATTTTGATATGTTAAAGCTTTACCGGATGATAACACTTTTGGATTTGTAACATACGTAGACTGTACCTCACTGTACCTACTCATTATCTGCCTAGACTTTTCCCAACTATGTTCGGGTCAGTTTCCAGTCTAACCGGATGCAGCTGAATACCAATACCATGGAGCGACTGCCTATCTGAACTCCACAACCTTGTTACTGGGTAACACGAAACCTCTTGTTAAGACTAGTAACACGATGCCCCTTCGTAAGATTGGTTGTCTGGGCTTCTGACTACCCGTAACGACTGTCAAAGAGCCATAAATGACAGCCGGGACCTACGGTTTAATGTATTGTGCTCTCCGAGATACTGAGGGGTCTCGTTATATAATGGATGGTCACCCATCCACTGACCGACCTCGGCAAGCGGTGCTTAACCTTGAAGATCGATCCGTGCGGTTGTTATTATTTAGCCACAAGCACCTCGTAGAATGAGCAGTCACGAGCATAAATACCATAAACTAACGGAACGATTTTCTTGTGAACAAACGAAGGCAACAGAAAAGACCTATTTCATAATACAATAAAAACTTATTACAAAAAACCGGCCAAGTGCATGTCGTACCATGCAAAATGAAGGGTTCCGTAGTTGGGATGAATTTATAAAACAAACTTAACATTGTAGTTGAAAAACTTTTACAACTGCAAATTTAAGTTGGTCGATTATTACTCAGTAACTTGTGGAGCCTACGTAGTGGTGATAGTTTTCCTTTTAATTTCGTTATATATACTACTGCCGTGATTTTTTTCACATATCCAAACCCAACCATTTAGCTGGCAGGGGGGGGGGGGGGACACACTTGGCTCTAACAAAAATTAGCACTTTAAAACTTAATATTCCGCAAACGGATCCCTGAATCCAAAAATGGTTTTAACAAACTCACATTATTTTTAAACTACCTTTCCAACGATATCCCACACCATGGGATTGACGAGAAAAAATAAACCATCCCCACTTGACGTGTAGGGGAGGTACTCTAAAAAAATCTTTTTTACGATTTTTTTTTTACCACTTTGTTGGCGATGTTTATATGTATATCCATACCAAATTACAGCTTTCTAGTACCAACGGTCTCTGAGCTAAGCCGCGGACAGACGGACATGGCGAAACTATAGGGGTTCCTTGTTGACTACGGAACCCTAAAAAGGACAACCGACTTCCAAAAAAAAACCCAAAAAAGTGAAAATAAACTTTAATTTCGGAAGTCTGTGGCAAAAAACAAAAATACTATGTTCGTAAGAATATTACATCTCTTTGAATAGGTACTTTAGAAGAATATCGCTTTTCAACCTTGCGTACTTAAAAAGGTTGCAACTGTACATAAAATACAAAAGATTTGAAAGAAAATACATGCTTTTATTTAGAAACATAATTAATTGTCAAAATTACTTCGAAAAAATCCAAAACAAATCGAGCAAAGTGGGATAAAAAATATTTTCTTAAATTGTTTGCCGAGTTCGCAAACAAAATTCAAAACGGGCTGAGAGCCAGCATAAAACGTCAAAAATTAACGTTAAAATTATAGACAGGTCCCACTTTTTTTTACGAGATAGAAGGGTCGGCCCTGCAATCTCGTTAAAAAAAAGAAGGTACCTACCGAGTAGGTGAGTAAGTACCACCTTTCATTGAAAACTTTCTATTGCCAACCACATCGTGGATAATATAATATATACTACGGCTGCCCTATAACAAAAAACAGAAAGGCAATTTGAAAAAAAAAAACGGTTTTTCTAATAATACCTAGTAATTACTTTCATAGTACATAACATAACATAACGCCTGTTTTCCCCGAAGGGTTTGGCAGAGGTATAGATTATTATACCCCACATTTAGCCAGTTATGTTTAAGTCACATGTAACAGAGGGCGAGCCTATTGCCATCAACCGGGCACAAATCCAGACTATTACTGAGAAATTCCTAATGGAAAACCCAACAACACTTCGATTATAGTATACAGGGTGACACAGCCCTCCGCAAATTAACAGGGGGCATTCAGCTCCTTATTTTGAATCCTATTCCACCGAAAATTTTCTCAGAGAAATGTTTTTTTTTTTCATTTTTTTTTTTTTTTTTTCAGAGTAAAATTACATTCTCTATAGGCAGCAGTTCATTGATGTGAATAAAACAAATAAAAAAAAAAAAAACAGCAGTGGATGTTGAAATACTATAGCGAACAACGCGTGAAATTCAAAACTAACATTGATAAATAACGCGGCGCGAGCGCGCCGGCCGCACTCCCCCCACCACGGGGAGTGCGGCTGTGGGTTGTGCCACGGTAACGATACATTGCGTGTGAGGTAATAAAACAAATTAGGTTCATTGGATTCCCATAACGTTCCTGGAATAATTTCATGTACCGGCCGTCTTAGTATGATATACTGAATTCATCCCATCAGTTTGAGGAGGGCTGTCCCTTACACCCTGTATTAGTTACCACAAGCATGCCTATTGCTATTAATGTTTTTCCGCTCTCCTAGAAAATTCAATTTGAAGCACTTACTAGGTTTTAATATGAGGTAGCCCCAGGTAGGTCCCTTCAAACAAAAGAATACAGTATCAATTTTATATTTTCTGTTTACTAAAATCCTTGACATGGATACAGTGAACGCTGGTGATACAATTCTACCTAGTCACTGCAGTGTATATGTGAACGCTTATATGCTACGCAGTCACTACAGTGTATAAAGAAGTGTCTCTGGGGAACGATAGTGCGATGTATTCAGCTAAGTGATAAGATGCACTGTACACTGGAGTGCACTGAAAGATTCACACTGATATGACTCGGTTCCATATTCGTGAATATTTTCATTCATTTGGAGTGTAAGTGTAAAGTTTAGAAGTGATATTTTCTTTGTGAAAACATTTCAAAGGTTTATTTTCGTGGTTTTGCTTTGCTTCGAGTGGGAATCACTCGGCTGAGGTTTTGGCATCTCTAATGTATGGAAATGTATGAAGACGCTTTTAAATTTACGTCCTCGATAACGTTATAACGTGCAGGTAATTTCCTGTACATTTTATGGATGTGGACGTGGACGTCGATAATATCTTCACTTTAGAAGTTTGCACATTCTCTGTACAGAATAATATTGTGGCGAAAATGAGCCATTGTCAGTCAGTTTATTAAATAAATAAACTGACTGACAATGGCTCATTTTCGCCACTTTCGTCACTTTAACTGTTTCGCATAGTGAGACAGAACGTAAAATACTTAATGGGGCATTTACTACCTAACAGAGCTTGTTTAACTTAATGGAGCATTTAGTAACCTAACAGAGCTTGTTCAACTCAATGGGCCATTTACTACCTAAAAGAGCTTGTTTAATTTAATGGGGTAGTAACTAACAGAGGAGTAGTAACTAACAGAGCTTGTTCAACTTAATGGCGCATATAGTAACTAACAGAGCTGGTTCAACTTATTGGGGCATTTAGTAACTAACAGAGCTTGTTCAACTTAATCGGGAATTTTGTAACTTACAGAGCTTGTTCAACTTAATGGGGAATTTTGTAACTAACAGAGCTTATTCAACTTAATGGGGCATTTAGTAACTAACAGAGCCTTTTCAACTTATTGGGGCATTTAGTAACTAACAGAGCTTGTTCAACTTAATGGGGAATTTAGTAACTAACAGAGCTTGTTCAACTTAATGGGGCATTTAGTAACTAACAGAGCCTATTCAACTTATTGGGGCATTTAGTAACTAACAGAGCTTGTTCAACTTAATGGGGAATTTTGTAACTCACAGAGTTTGTTCAACTTGGGCCCAAATCAATAACACTACACAATGTAAAACCTGCCTTCCCCGAACCTCCTGCGTACCTAAACCTGTGTTATTGCGTAACACACTTTTCAAAGACGAAGTCAAACTGAAGTTTTAATTAAAATCCGACGAATATTAAAGATAATTCGTAATCATATGAATTTGGTCTGCTCAGCAACGCACGTAACGAACGCAACGAATGATGTTAACCTATCAAAAAATATTTATTTATTTATTAATTCTCCCTTACAACTATCATTACAGGTGTATTCACCCAATGCGACAAATGATTGCCATTGTAACTGTGTTACGCAAACAGATGGTTCACTACGCATTTTTGCAAAAAAAAAAAAGGTATGAAGCGTTTCGGACTTATTCAGTGAGCGTAACGTAGTCAGGAAATATAAGAGTTACACGATAGAAAGAGAGGCAATTTCTAGTTTAATATAACTGTAGGTAATTAGTGTCCGAATCGGTTTGAAACAAATTAGGTACTACCTTTACTTCATAAATTCGAAAAAAATCCGATCAATAACGTAAATAACGCAATGGATGTTGTTGAACTGACAAAATAAAACAGATTAGCCCAAATCGGTTACGAAGATAAGCTGAATTGCACTTTATTGTGTTGTAGCAAAAGTCGCTTTTTATTTAAACGATTTTGCGGAGTGGAACATCTGCATACATCTGTGCTATAGGTACTTAACTGAATTTACCCTTATCATCTTCTTCGCAGAAATTTAATCGCCATGGTCCACAATCCACGGTATCACGGTATGGTCCATAAAACGCCATTTTTCTCTCATCAACGTAAACGAACATTGCTTAAAGATGATGGGCCTAATTTAATTAAATACAGAATGTTTAGAATATAGCGATCCCGGGAGAAATCATTTGAGATGGACTATAATCTCTCTTATTCGTTAAATTAGGAGAGATTTTTTCGTAATTTAGTATTAAAAATGTGTACCTACATAACTAAATAGAAAATCTTTAAATAATGCCTCGGTGGTCTAGTGGTCGCAAGCGCTACTGCTGAGCATGAGGTCCTGAGTTCGATTCCCAGTTTGGGTAAAGTGTTATTGGGAATCTAGATTTCGGAATCTAGATTTGTGGCCGGTTGATGGTAATAGGCTCGCCACCTATTAAATGATGGGATTTAAAAATAACTAGCGAAATGTGGGTGTACAGAATTCATCATTAAGAGTGTATTTTATTTTTTTCTAGTTGTGCTCCGCGATTTCACTCGCATAAGTCGGTTAGTCCCTCTATGCTCTAGTCCCGCTATGCTCGACTCGTAAAATACCTACTAAAAAGTTTCGATATGCACGAAATTACATTCGCGGGCAGTTATGAAGAAAACTGTTACAGTGTAATATTTTATTACCATTAAGCACCACAGAATAACTAACTTGGCTGAATCTTGGAATGGCAGATTTAACAGATCTATTGGCAGAAACCCTAGCTTTCTCTTTCTTATAATATTATGTTTTCTTTTTTTTTTCAATACTGTTGATTTGACTTTGAGAACGGACTTTTTATTTACGCTCTTTTATATTTTACTAGTTTTCTGCTCTCATTTATATTTGTAATATTAGTAAGATAGGATTTGTAACGATATAGGTACAGACTTCGTTAAATCTTGTGGGTCCAGTATTGTCTTACAGCTCTATTCATAAACATTTCTTAACTTCGAATTGTTTTGAAACTCGTTTGGTCCTTATCCGTTATTTTGACTTTTTTGATTGTCAGAACGAGACAAAACAAATTTTATTTGCATAGCGAAACTTTTTAGTAGGTATTTTTCGAGTCGGGCATAGCGGGATTAGAGCATAGGGGGACTAACCGGCATAAGTCTCAATCCCGTAAGAATATTGGCATAAAAAGTATTCTATGTCCCAATACAGGTCATGATCTACCTGTGTGCCAAATTTCAACCAAATCCGTTCCGCTGTTTTAGCGTGAAAGCGTATCAAGCACATAAACAAATATAAACAAACAAAATCACGTTCGCATTTTGTATATTAGATAATTATATAAGTATAAGGATATATTGTTATAATATAGAGGAATAAGGATATATATTATATAAAGTTATAATGTTTGAAGAAAAAAATATATTTTCTCCTTTAGGTAACAGTATCTTCTCGATCCATCAACAAGTTTGTTATTGGCTGTCAGTAGTTACTGGAACGCGTACGCGAGAGACAGATGCTGTCATCCGACGTCTCTACGCGAGTAAACACGTAATGTGGACACACCTATGATCCGGAAAATGGATGGAGCAAAAATTTACACAATGACTTGGGAACCTCCTCCTTTTTTAACCGACTTCTTCAAAAAGGAGGAGGTTCAATTTGGAGGCTCAATTCGTCTGTATGTTTTATTAACTTTGCTTGTGTAGTTTTTGAGTTAGCTTCAATATTACGTATTTTTCCCACTTAGTTTATCTAGACGATGTTTTCATTTACTCCTTCACTGTTATTTACATCAGCTAGTGGTATTAGAATTTGTGTGGGGTAGGTACCACAACTAAAAAGCGAAAAATAAAAACATTTTACAACAAAAAAAACCGACTTCCAAAAAAAGCACTCAAAACTGAAAAATAACTTTTTGTTTTGGAAGTCGGTTTTTTTTTGTTGTAATTTTAACGGTACTCGGTTGTCATAGCTTCAAGAAAGTAAGTAATCACTCAGTGACGCTCGCTTGGCGGGCAGAACACTCGCTGAGAGACTCACGCTCCTTGTCTAAGTCAAAGTCAAATAATTTATTTCAAAAAGGCACTTTTGAACGTCAAAAACCAATAAATAGAACTAATTCTAGTTGCCCCTTCCAAAAGGCAGTTTTTGTATGGAGAAGAATGGACAAGAAACTCCACCGTTACTCTTTAAAAAAATGTTTTACAATATTATGTACACATATTTTTTTTTTTTTGTTTTTTCTGATCGAGAAGTTTTATTTGGACAAATACTCACATAATTACAGGTAAATATAACTACTAACTAATTTGTAATATCTACTTAATAATAATAATTATGTACAAGGGGAAATTATCAAAGGGCATCAAAAAATTCGTCCGCATCGCTGTCAACAGGAAAAGTGCCCAAAAGGCTGGCCGTATTGCCACGTTGTATGCCAATGCTGATTCTTTGGCCAAAAAATAGGCCAGCCCTCTGGGCACGTGAAGAGTCGACCAAGCGCTTGGCGATGTCTTGAAAAACCAAGTAGGCACTCGGACCCCATGGCCCTAGGGTTTCAACCCCAAACGGCCCGAACATTTGCCATTGTGTTCTAGAACAGCTGGCACCCCGGCGGTGACAAGAGCACGATGGATGATGTCATTGATGCTGGCGTGCCGTGCTATCCGGCCTGCGCTTCTACTGCAGGATAGGCCATGGTGACCGAGGCAGTCGACACCTTCACCGCATTGGCAGCGATGCGGAGCCACGCAAGGAGCGCCCAGACATTATATAATTACATGTGAATACGATGCACCTAGAATACGATTACTGTACCACAATAGGTAAAAATAATTAAAAATGGAGCAATGACAAATAAATAAATTAAGTATGTGATAGATACATGGTGCTCACATATTTACAAACATTGTAAAAGCTAAAAGTATACGATATCACTATATTCTTAACATATTTTTTTTCGTGCACTCGCATACCAGCGATTAATCGCTCGTTACAGTCGCGCACGCGCAGCTCGTTACTCGCCAACTCGTCTTTAGTTGCTCGGTCTACTCGTTTGACATGGACATAATCATAAACAAACATACATAAGGTATAAGGTATTCAGGGACTCTATACTTCATTAATTAGAAATAAGATTAGACATTTAAATAAACCTTTTTTACAGTCCGTTCAACCTATTTTGACTTCTATTGCGTTGGTGGCAAGACAAATGGCAGCTGCAGAAGACGGTATTGTGTAACCTTTTTTACTTTTAATGCCATCCTTATGCCTATGGTATAGAAGTCAAAATAGGTTGAACGGACTGTAAAAAGGTTTGTTTAAAATGTCTAATCTTATTTCAAATGGAGTATAGTTATGTGCAACCCACACTGGTTATAACTTTTTTGTTTAAAGTTAGGTAGGTATAACAACTGTTGTTTAATATTAATTGAGGTCTTAAAGTGGAATATAATAAGTACCTAACTACCAAAAAAATACTTAATATTATGTTCAAGTATATAAAACAGGGGAAGCGCTCATTCATCCACAAATTCGTCCGAATCGCCGTCAATGGGAAAAGTGCCCAAAAGGAAAGGCTTGTCTTAAAGTCGGTAAATTTTTTTGAGTAAAAGAAATTGCTTTATTATTAACATTAAATTGCTTAATTGCCTAAATTAAATGACGAACTAACTGACTATACAAATAAATACAAAAACAAAAGGACAATTAGGCGTCGAAGTACCTACTCATCCGCATCGCTGTCGTCCGGAAACGTGTCCAGAAGACTGGCAGCATTGCCACGTTTAATGGCAATGCTATTTCTTTGGCCAAAGAACGCGGAACGGATACTGGGACCCTTGGAACAGGTAACTGAAGGAACACGGGTGGGTTTTATTCAGTAAAAGTCTGACACGCCCACCCGCCCAGAGCAGGAGAAGTCATTTGATGATGTAATAACCTCAAAAAAAAAAAAACCTTCTGGTCAAGTGTAGTGTCGACCATTCAGCGAAAAATTTCCTTAAAAGCTTTTTAGTTTTCAAGAAACTTTGTTCAGTGCCATTTTAACTCTTGATTGATTATTCCTTTGCGACCCATTCTCAAGGAAACTAAGTTAGTTTTTAAACTTTTTATTTATGGTCTCATACCTAATATTTTTTAACTTTCCAGGTGAACCAAAGAATTGGATGGTTACTGAAGTTTTTCTAGCACAAATTTAATACTTTTACAGTAAGGGGAATATTATTGTGGTACCTACCCACTTTCAAACTTGGAAATTATACCAAGGAACACATAAATTGTTTGATGTTTTACCAAAGTTTTATTGTTCCGAGAAAATAGGGTGTTTTGGCCGGAATTAAAATTTTGTAAGTGTAACAATTGAACTTTCATAATTAATATTGCCATGTCGACCGATTGATTACGAAACATACACTTTGCAACTGTAAAAGGTTATTGATCATACACCTTTGATGGTCAATCAATCTGCCTAGCCTTTTCCCAACTATGTTGGGGTCGGCTTCCAGTCTAACCGGATGCAGCTGAATACCAGTATTTTACATGGAGTAACTGCCTGTCTGACCTTCACAACCCAGTAACTGAGTAATACGATACCTTAGGTAAGACTGGTTGTCAGACTTTCGGGCTTCTGACGACCCGTAACGACAATCAAAGATCTACGAATGACAGCCGGTACCAACAGCTTCACGTGCTTGCCGAGACACGGAGGAGTCTCGGTATGTAAAGAAGGTCACCCATCCACGGACCAACCCCGGCAAGCGTAGCTTAACCTGATAGATCGACCCGTGTGGCTGTTATTACGTAGCCACGAGCTAAAATATATAAGTTGTACCCTTATTCAAGGTTACGTGACTCGGAGACATACTATAAGGTTTGGGGACGATCACGTGGCGGGTCTAAATTTGTTTCCAAGAAATAATGGCGTAGTCCACAGACAGTGTGAAATCTTTATCAAAACGTAAATTTGTCTGCAATGTTTACGTCACTACGTCACAGAAGATTAATTATATACCCATCTCATAGGGCGGCGGGAGGGTTAAACTAATTCAAGCAGATTAGGTACAACGAAACTCAATTTTATTAAAATGTACTTAATCATAACGGACGGTGACAAATTATTGTAGGTACAGTCAACAGCAACAACTAATGGGCACAGGCAACTAACTATTAGCAGTTCCTTAGCGTATGTTGAGCTAAATAAAATCAGAGAAATTAATTAGGTATTTATCAGTTTGTCGTAATCAGTGCGGTACCGCATTGAGTGGTCCTGACATGTTGCTACGTCCCGCTATTCCATCCACGCAGCTGTACGTGTCACGGTTACATCACACCACGAAGGCAGAGGAGGTCGTAGAGTACATCAGGATGAAGACAAAGTTCACATTGAGAGTCGAGATGTTGGAGTCACGCCATAAGATTAACTTCAAATCTTTTGTGGTGCGGGTTCCGACTCATCACATGGAGACTTTCATGAAGGAAGAATTTTTGACCGACCGGTATCGTGTATCGGCGTTTTCACGGAAGGCTACATGACACCACGACTTAGCGCAATACGTCGCCGACCATACGTAAATAGATTGTGTAGTGTTGGTTCTATTATGTATTAGTTTATTATTTTATAAGATTATTTTGTGTATTTTATCTATGGGCCTTAGTTGCCTGAAAATAAAGCTATTATTATTATTATTTTTATATATGTTGACATATCTCGGGACCATGGGGTCCCGGTCTTTTGGAAGGCGTACGAGGGGCCGAAGCCAACTCGCAGAGGCCCGTTAGACGTAATGGACCTGGATTCACCAACCGACGATTATCCCTATTCGCACTATACAAGTGCAGCCAAGGACAATCCCCGGTTGGAGTAGGACTATTACAGGATTGGGAAACAAAGATAATGGATTATGAGTTTGGGTGGCTAAAGTGGACTGGTAACCTGGAACTATGGAAGGACTATGGCCCCTGCCTGATCAATGTTTTATATATACACGGACAAAATGGCAGGGGGTGACTTGCACACTTATTAATGCGCCCCCGAAAACAGTCGCTAGCACATGGTGACGTACGACTCTTGCGAGTCTCCACGTGGGAGCTCTGTTCCTCGTCAGTGTTCACTCCAACCGGGCAATAAAGGCAAGCCAGAGGTGAGGAACAAGAATTCTCCCGGGAGATCGGGTCCGTGAGATCGCAACTGCCCAACAGCTCGCCACGTGCTGCCCTACGGGATTTTGTATCTCTCTTGGTTTGGTCCTCACTCTAGACCCGTTCCGGCAAAGTTACGCTATAATATATAACTTAAAGTTTGTAGTACATCAATATCGCTCGCCATACATTTCCAATAATATATAGTATAGCAAAGTCTGAACGTGTTCTAAATAAATGTATGGCAAGCGATATTGTTGTGCTATGAACTTATATGGTGTATTCTAATTATAGCGTAGTCTGAAATGAGCTTTACAGTTGTATGACATGGTTATCACGACAACATTTAATTTTCCGACGAGAAAGCGACTGGCTATCAACAATTTTCTCGCTGAAGAAACGTACAAAATATTGTAGGTCCCGTGTAAGTAAAAACTTTCTACAAAAAAACAGCCGACTTACAAAAAAAACACTAAAAAGTGAAAAATAATTTTAATTTCGGAAATCGGGTTTTCAATTTTCGTATTTTGCGACCAACTTCCGAAATTAAAGTTATTTTTCACTTTTTACTTGTGGTATTTACCCAACCCAAATTGGAATACTACTACCTGCAATGTATATATAGGTATAATAAAATAGTAAAGGAGTAACTTAAAACATCGTACCCATAGACTGTGGAAAAATACGTAATTTTGAAGCTAACTCAAAAACCACGTAAGCAAAGTTAACAAAATTTTAGTGGAACCACCTCTGAAGCGTGGCCTACCAAAGAAAAAAAGAATCATCAAAATCAATTCATAATTGGCGGAGTTATCACGTAAAAAACACACAAAAAAAAAACATACAGGTGAAAAGAACCTTCTCCATTTTGAAGTCGAATGAAAAGAGCTTCACACCGCCAACGAGTATTCGTTTGTTTCAGCGACAAGAGCTATCAAATTTCAAATTTCAAATTCAAATTCAAATTCAAATTCATTTATTTCGTGAACACAGGGTACATACAGTAGATGTTTTCATAAATAATAAGATCCAAGCTGTGCTCCGCCAAAAGGCATACAAAATTTTAACAGGTTTTACATGCATAAAACATAACTATTTCAAAGTAGGTGATCTTAGGCCGTATACAGAAAGAAAGCTGGTAGCCGGCGCCGATCTACCAGCGCTTATCGGCGCTGGTCCATTCTGGTAACAGTTACATAAAGCAAGCGGTTAGGTTAGTTAGATAAATGGCGGGCGGCGCAAGCACTGACCGGTGCGTGTCGAAGACTGTCGGAACTTGTCAGCGACATTCGGCGCTTATCGGCGCTTGTTCATATAAATGTCTGCGCCGGTTACCTGCGTGGACCGGTTCCTAAAAGCGCTGGTAATCTGCCAGCTTTCTTTCTGTATACGGCTAAAGAGAGTACTCGCTCAGTGACCGCTCGCTTGGTGAACAGAATACTCGCTAAGTGACTCACGCTTGGTATTACCGGCGAGAATAATCGCTCGTCACCGTCGCGCACTCGCTGCTCGCCGTCATATTTTAGGTTGCTAGCTGCTCTACTCGCTTCTCGATAATCGCTCGTGGTGGTACAGGTGCTTAACATAATGCTCTCATCAAAACCCAGAAAACATAATACTTTTATTCCATCTTATGAAATATATATATATATATATTCTCTTTCCCTTGAGTGGTTCGCCTCAAAGTTTACGAGTGCTTGCCAACGCTTCAGGGTGGGTCATAAGAAAAATAATTTGACCAATACATACTTAAGATGCTGAGGACGTGGCAAATATTTGTAATGAAGAATTTATGAATGAACTTGAAAATATCGTGAGATTTTTATTCTGATAATTTATTTGTGGAAGATCTTCAACCAACCGTCAACTGTGAACGTGAAATAGCGAGGAAAGGAAGAAACACAGAGGTTCTGGATAGCTTTAAAGACCACTAAAAGCTATATTTTCGTACCACAATTCCATGTTTATAGAATCGCCTGGCAGAGTGTTTCCCGACATTCTCTCAGAAAAAGAAAAATATGATTATTTAAAACCGTTGGCTGGATAAAGACTCTGCTATCCTTGAGTTGTATATGTTCTATATCCTATTTTATACTAAAGGGATAAAATCTACTGACTAGACCTCGTTTTATTACTCCAATAATAATTTTTGTAAGATCCTTAGAAAATCGAACGAACGTTGAATTTCGTTCGAAACGTATTTGAATTTCGCGTTCCGCTTTCCATATTCAAATATGAGAATCAAAGAATGCCGGGCGCTTGAAAGATTTTGTTTCTAGAAAATTCTGCAAATGCACTTTGATTCAAAACGTTCAATTGTCTCGGTCTTGTTGGAAATGCAATTTTGGTGAAAATATAAGTAGAGTAAAAGAGGGCAAAGTATATTTGACATTATTTTGTAGCCTGGAAGACACAAAACTTATTGTTACAGCTTTGAGATTTTAGATAACAGGTTTGAGTATTATCGTGTGTAAGTAAATTCAATCAATCTGCCTAGCCTTTTCCCAACTATGTTGGGGTCGGCGTCCAGTCTAACCGGATTCAGCTGAATACCAGTATTTTACATGGAGCGACTGCCCATCTGACCTCCACAACCCAGTTACTGGGTAATACGATACCCCTTGGTAAGACTGATTGTCAGAGTTTCGGGCTTCTGACGAGCCATAACGACTGTCAAAGATCCACGATCAACGGCTTAACGTGCTTTCCGGGACACGGAGGAGTCTCAATAAGTGAAGATGGTCACCCATCCACGGACCAACCCCGGCAAGCATAGCTTATGCTGACGGATCGACCCGTGCGGCTGTTATTACTTAGCCATGAGCTCCACCGCGTGTAGTGTACTTTTTTATGTTGTGTTGTCTTTTGTGTGCACTAAATAAACGTTTTATCTGTCTATCTATCTATCTATCTAATAAGTAAGAAAAATCCAGAGGCAATTTAATTCTGCAGTATCGGCACTTTTCATTTTCGGCAAATCGGTTTATGTGCTTGCAGATTCCCATAATAATTCTATTTTCACTCGAACCACGTGTATCGTGGAGAATTCTCTCGATAATCGAGGTTGTTTCTCAGTAACTCTCTCACTCATCAGAGAATTTTTAGATCACTTCATTTTTAGAATCATTAGGTTCATCAAAAAAGTGTTCTAAATTCTGTTTCAAAATGCAAAACTGCTGTACCGTAGACATTTCTCGTTATAAAATTAAATATAAAAACATAACAAAACAACAAAAAAATCAGAATTACCGAGATTCCGTTTGACAGACATACAAAAAAAGCCTCTTTTTCACATGGACGTGCCCTCGTGAATTGCGGGAAAAGGTTTCCATGTATAGAGAAGGACGGGATCAACTGAAGCCTTTTCAACACTTGGTGTCGCTTTTCAGGGGTTTATGTTATAAGATTTCGAGGGAAAACGTTGTGACAGTTTTTTTATAAAGATTTAACCCAAGAAAGATTATATTATCACACATTTAGTAAATTTTTTGTGCTTATTTCTAATTTTGTAATTAATTTCGAAGAAGTTACGAAGCTATATGATATGAGCTCTTAAACTTTGGTAAAAAAAAATCATCAGTCTGTTTTAAAGGTAAGTACATAAAACTTATGAAATATTACGTTTGTTTTTATCATAGATTTTAATTAATCATCTAGAAATAAATCTTATTACTAAAAAAAAACATTTAGATTTAGAGACATTGCGACAGCATAGTAATTATTACTCTCTGAAACTGAATTTTCAGTGGGTGCTGAAGAGTGAATTTGAGGCAAATTGTCATTGTACGATGCATATCTAGTGGTGAACAAAACACCCACCCTTCACGGGTGTTTTGGGGGACTGTCGAATCTTATGTAATTTTGACCGTTCGAAAAGTGCTGATTCTCAGCCTAGTTTGTATGAAAGACTTTTGATTTTATTTTTCTAGGGTTTGGTTATCAATTTACTCGTTTTCAACGCCAATCTGTACTTCATTTTCGCTCAGGAGAACGTTTAATTCGCGAGCACTTTGCCTGTTTCATAACTCTTGTTTTTCTCTTCTTGGTCCAAAAATGATAACAAAACGGTTTTTGCAACGTATTTCTGCTTTTCGTCATAAATATGTAATAAATAAGTCCAAAAAATAGAATTAAAACTCACAAAAAATTTCTAATCAGAAAATCAATATTACAAACTCAACACTAAAAGAAACAAAAAACTTTACTATTACGTACGCCTCACGAGCGCTTCGGCTATGATATATGATTAGTTATAATAGAACCTATGATAATTATCGCATTAACACAGTGATAATAGGTATATAATAAGACTCACACATGAAATAACAAACATAAAAAAATAGTAGACATACAAATAAAAACGAAAACATGTACGAGATCAAAAGGCAGCTCTGACTACAAATATTATGCTTAAATATTAATAAATCACTAATAATCTAATACATTGTTAGAGCACATTTCGTTATCATTTACCGAAATATAATTATTATCATTATAAAAACATGATATTGGGAATATATTAGTCGAATTTTTCGTCAATATTTATGCTTAAATATTAATAAATCACTAATAATCTAATACATTGTTAGAGCACATTTCGTTATCATTTACCGAAATATAATTATTATCATTATAAAAACATGGTACTGAGAATATTAATCGAATTTTTCGTATAAATATAATATTAATGTTTCTAGATCATACATCAAAAACCAATCTGCCTGCCTAGCCTTTTCCCAACTATGTTGGGGTCTGCTTCCAGTTTAATCGAATGCAGGTGAATACCTGTGTTACATGGAGCGACTGCCTACCTGACCTCCACAACCCAGTAGTTACTGGGTAACACGATCATACATCAAGAACCACCCGGTAGAATTCAGTTGGTTCACGAATAACTCCTTCATGCATCACGATATCTTGATTCCTTTGTCTTACTGATAACGTTTCATTTAATTTATTTACATAAAATTCATGCCATATTTTTCAAGCAAAAATACAACTAATACGAGTGGATTAAGATTATGTAATAGAACTGGTGCTATGTGACCGGGATCGAGGAAAAGCATGTGCATTATATAATCAGATAACAATATTATGTCACTTAATAGAAATATCAAAGTGGATATGTACAAGCGTCGCCAGTTGTTAGTAGCTGTATGTGCGCACGAGTTGAAACTACGACAAAGAGAAATTACAATTATAATGTAAATAAAACAGTTGACTATCACAGGTAGAAAATAGGCATGCAGGATGACAAAGAAAATTGCAACAAATAATCCGTATGAAGAGAATAATCTGTCAGAATCAGAATAATCAAAATATTGCATAACAATCCAAAGAATGGGGTATGTTATTAAAGGCACACCCCAACAAAAGAGGCTACTTTTTAAATATCTCCTTTGAATAAGTTCATTAAAAACTTTTACAATGTCTTCATAAAACATGTGACCAATAACTATCAACCAGTGGTTCTTGACTATTGATAAGTAATCAAGTAGACAGATTATCAATGAAAAACTCCGACTTTGACTAATTAATATTTCTTCCCACATATCTTCTTTTGTCATGAATTGCCACTTTAACAAGTATAATATAAAATAGCGTAAGAAGTATGATAAAATTGCGTTAAGCAATACATAGTTTCTGTAATTACGAAACTTCTCCATGATGAACCAGGATGTCACTCCATATATCAACGTGGCTAGTGTCAGGACAAACATTATGAACAAAATAATATCGCTTATAATGGTATCAGACATGGCGAATGTCACTGCAGTTTCGATTGGATCAATTTTAGTTTACATCAAATTAAGAATTTGTAAACAGCTTGATGTAAAGCACTGAAATGCCTTAAAAACAGGTGTTGCTTCTGTAACTGTTGAACTATGTATAATAATAAGGCCTTTCATTCTGAACATCATTGCGTTGTGTCGTTTTACAGTAGTTTACAGTCTCTTAGTTCAGTGTGCCTTTTGGCAAAGGCCTCCTAAATGCAAGAAGAGTTTTGGCCTCACTTGGCCACCGTACCTGTTACCATTTTATGTGATAATCAAAGTGCTATTAAACTTGCAGGTACTGTAAACTATCATTCCAGATCCAAGCACATAGACATACGACACCACTTTGTACATGATAAGGTGCAATTGAAGAAGATTGTCATTAAGTACATTCAATCAAGTGAGATGGTGGCGGATTCGCTGACTAAAGGGACTCCGCAACTGAAACTGGACTACTGCTCAGCAAAAATGGGTTTATATCCAAGGGAGGATATTGAAATATGAACATAAACCAAACCTCGTTGTTTCGGAACGATTCACGCGCCCCTATAATTGTCTGTTTCTAAACGACCACACTTATGTCAGCTGTTAACCTTTTCACCTTGTCACTTTTTGAATATTTCTGCCGTTGTAAAAAACAAAAGTTGTTTCAATAAACTAGTTATTACTTTATATCTTTCTGTTTCATTACATTAACTTCCACTGAGTTCTATCTCTCACAACTCTTCTCCAATTTGCACCCGCTGCGAGCTTCAATTCGTCTTCCCATCTTTTATATTGTCTTCCCCTGTCCCTTTTGCCATCTCTGGGGTACCATTCCGTCACCACCTTACTCCACTTGTCTTGAGTGCCTCTTAGCATGTGACCTGTCCATCTCCACTTTTGTTGGTCTATTTTGGTAAGAACATAAGTAATTTTTGTCTTTTCTCTAATCAGGGCACTTCGTATCCTGTCTTGTTTTTTAACTTAACTGTCGAACTAACATAATAATAAATATCGAAGCGTTACAAAACTAATGAAAGTACTATGATTATTTTATCGTAACACCATAATCAGCACTAATTTAATTAATTTAAAAATAAAAATGTCCTATTTATCATATCGCTTGTGATAATGAACAAATAACGATATAAAAAAGCAGCTATGGGATATACAGAATGAGGCTGAATTGAGGGCATCCTTATAAGGAATTATTGTAATCATCATTATGAACAACTTTCACTACGGAACCAACCATGAAATCGCGAAAAAAACCGGCCAAGTGCGAGTCGGACTCCCGCACGAAGGGTTCCGTACCATTATCTATAAAACGGCAAAAAATCATGTCTGTTATATGGGATATTGATATGATATTTGTTTTATTATAATTTAATTATTTATTTTTAAAGTGAATATGTAACTAAATATTCTGTGAATATTTCAAGCGTCTACCTGTTGCCGTTATCAATATCGAGCAAAAGTCACATTTGTTGTATGGTAGCCCCATTAAATTTTTATTTTATTCTGTTTTTTTTGTATTTGTTGTTATAGCGGCAACAGAAATACATCATCTGTGAAAATTTCAACTGTCTAACTACGGTTCATGAGATACAGCCTGGTAACAGACGGATAGACAGACAGACAGCGGAGCCTGAGTAATAGGGTCCCGTTTTACCCTTTGGGTTCGGAACCCTAAAAATCAGCTGTTCCTTACATTTTGACGAGCTATGCGAACATAAATGTAAGGAACACTGATTTTTTTTCGCGGTTAAAAGACTTTAGGGTCTGGTATTTAATGACCGCTGTAAACTTACTTCTTGTACCACAAAAGATACTCGCAAGCTCCAAGGGGACCATTCAAAAGATAGAGTAGAAACTGACTTTTGACGGTTCAGAGTTTTGTTATATTGCAAAGGATACATGTTTGTTATCTGTTTCTATTATCTCGATTCTTGTTTTCTATCAAAGGGTCGGAAGTGCTTGTGTTCGTTTTTCTTCCTTGTTTACTTTGCATGTTGTCACACGCTTTCAGTACACAAACTGAAAAAGTGTTTATAGTCGACATTGTACTTTATCACTCTAAAGTTGAATGTCACTTGCACGTTATAAAACGACAAGGCTAGACTAAACTAGCTAACTGTCACATAGACAAATAATTGTCTATGTGACAGTTACCTAGTTTGAACCTTAGTAAAGTTTCGATTTAGTGGGATTTGTTGTAGATTTATCTTACCTTTGACAACAACTCCCAATAAATTGTCTTACGAAGTCGACTAATTACGCAGAAGGCAATGAGGTACACTCGCGACAATCTAAGAAGTCCGTTTTGACGTTTCGTTCTCGTACTTGTAATAAAATGTTAAGCCTTGAGAATCAGTTTAAAGCAATGTAGATAAGTCGTCGATTACAAACTTTCTAAGTATGTTTAATCGATATGTCTCGAGAATCAGTTTAGAAGAAACTAATTTTATTTTTCATCGCTACACAAAGAATTTTTATAGCTGTCAAAACGGACTTCTTAGATTGTCGCGAGTCTAGGTGTGTTGTGTTTCGAACAGTTTTGAAATTCCTTATGCTTAAAAAAATGAAGGTCGCAAGGTCACCTAGCATCATAATTACATATTATAATGGGCTCCTTAAGCCGGGTACTCATTAGCGAGCTGTATCCGTAAGTCGCGTGATACTGGAACGAGGTTCTAGTGTATACGCATCTACAGTTTAGGCTCATGACGACACCCGAACGCTTTCACCGCGCGTACTCAGTTTGCGAGCTGTAACTGTAACCAAACAGATACAGTAACGAGGTACTAGTATGTACGAGGAGGCCACATCATTGTTACCGATCCACGAGTATCCACGAGCGCACTGCGAGCGTTTGATTCGCGGCAAAAACCGACAATCGCCGGCTCGCTGCGAGTCACTCATGTAGCGCTCGTTGCAGGCTCGCGAACCACGTACACACTATGTTTTTGGTAACAGTAACGGTTCCAGTTACGTGCAACGTTACGGTTACAGATATGAGTACCTTGTAATCGTCGGCTCGCTGCTAGTCGCAGGCGTACCGCTCCCAGCAGGTTTGCGAACCACGTATACACTATGTTTTTTGGTAACAGTTCATGCAACGGTTACGGTTACAGCTCGCTAATGAGTACCCGGCTTTCACGAGACCTGTTTGCAAGTCAGCCTAGGCTAGCCACAAACGAACCACTGGTTACAGCCACCGGTAGCCCACCGAAACGCGGTTCACATGCTTTTTCATACGTTTTGTATGGATGAACATACATACCTACGTATAAACATACCGGACAAAATCATAACCCTCCTTTTTGCTTCGCCGTAGTCGAGTAAAAACAGGCGTAATGTTATGTACAAAACAATAAAATTGTACTGTTTATTTTTACACTGAAAACGGCGTAAACGCTTGTTCACTGCTTTCTAGAACACGTTCGCCTTAGGACAAAGCTCGTGTTTATTCGTAGAGTCGATTCGCATGTTTCAATCATCTCCTAGAATTCCGTTGGAACATAGGTGATTGTTTTTTTCCAACGTTTTTTAGGATTCCGTAGTCAACAAGGAACCCTTATAGTTTCGCCATGTCCGTCTGGCCGTCTGTCCATCTGTCCGTCTGTCCGCGGCTTAGCTCAGAAACCGATGGTACTAGAAAGCTGTAATTTGGTATGCATATACATATAAACGAAAAAGCGGTAAAAAAAAATTTTTTTTTTTTTTTACCTACACGTAAAGTGGGGATGGTTTTTTTTTTCTCGTCAATCCCATGGTGTGGGGTATCGTTGGAAAGGTCGTTTAAAAATAATGTGAGTTTGTAGAAACCATTTTTGGATTCAGGGAACCGTTTGCGGAATATTAAGCTTTAAAGTGCTAATTTTTGTTAGAGCCAAGTGTCCCCCCCCCCTGCCAGCTAAATGGTTTGGTTTGGATATGTGACAAAATTCATGGCAGTAGTAGTAGTAGTAGTAGTAAATTAAAAGGAAAACTATCACCGCTACATAGGCTCCACAAGTTACCGAATAATAATCGACCAACCTAAATTTGCAGTTGTAAAAACATGTTCTCCCATACATTCTGTATCGGAGAACAAGTTTTTCAACTACAATGTTAAGTTTGTTTTATAACTTCATCCCAACTACGGAACCCTTCATTGTGCATGGTACGACATGCATTTGTTTTATCTTAGTCTGTCGCCATAACAACAATTTTAACAGCATTGATTGTGTTTCCGCAGTTAGAGGCAAGACAGCCAGTTCCGCTGTGGTTGAGGATTCCGAATGAACCTCGTTTTCACTTTTTTTTGCCTTATCATCAATTACCAACAGGTGAGAGGCAGGCCAAGAGCTTCCCCGAAAAACAAAAACGAGGTTTTGGCTACTTTGTGTGTGTGTATTTTATGTTTTTTTTTTGTATTTATTGTGAGTTTTGAAAAAAACAAATTTTTCTTACTTTCTTTTCTATAGTTTAGTTTATTTTAGTGATACTTATCTACAGATATTTAAATACAAACATTTTGTAAAAAACGTGTAATTTGGGTATTAGAATACATGGCTTTTTTATTGTATATATTTATTTATCTATAGATCAGAGGCCCTAGACAAAGTGACATTCTATCCGCGTTATCGTTGATGGATTAAATTAAAATTTAAAAAACCCCCGACAAAAACAAAGCATTTAAAAAGTAAAAAAATAATATGTATTGGCCCTTTAAGTTTAATATAATAGTTGTAGGTAATATTTTGATCCAAGCCTCGTCGCGTCGGGAGACGGCTCATGAAAATAGGAAATTAACAGCAGCTATCCTTTCTACAATAGCATATATTCATTATTCCTAGTGTATGTTGGCGTTTTCATTAGCCATCATCAGACCCTGATCACCATCCATCTATAACCTATTTTTTGAGACCTTTCCAATGAGCCCAAACACGATACCTCTGCTGTAAGTTGGTGAGGGAGTTGGGTATCCTGCATCCAGGTGATGCTGCAGCATCAGTTCAAGGTTACTATTTTCTTCTAATATCATTGAAGTAACAGAATTCTAAATTTCCAATCGATTAGACCTGTGAAAGATGCTCACATCCATTCATCAACTAGAAAAGAGCTGATAATCTTCAAATGGCTGAACCGATTTTCTTGAATAATAGCTAAGAACACTCTCAATCAAGTCACCTTTCAAACAAAACAAAAAAAAACAAAATCGGTTCAGCGGTTTGGCAGCTACGATGGAACAGACAGACACACAGATACACAGATACACAGACACACAGATACACAGATACACAGATACACACGTTAAACTTATAACACCCCTCTTTTTCAGTCGGGGGTTAAAAAGGCAAAAATGTATAGGACTGACATAAGCGATCGAAAAGCTTATGTCAATCCTGTTGAAAGTCGTTTTATAAATACGAAACGCTTTCGAAGCGATTGTCATTTGTCTAGGCCCCCAGATCTCGTGCTGAAACCTACGATACATTTGTAACTTTTTGCGGACAAGACATAGGAATGATTGAAATGGAAACGAATTTATATCTTCCGGGACGTCTCACAGGTCGGATACCGGTGTTTTCACCGGAGATTACACAGGCTTATTCTTATGTCAGCAGGGAACTACCACCGAGAGGGGGTGATTAAGGAGGAGAATTTCAAATCCACATTGCTATGCTGGATCTTAGAACCCGTGCAATCCTTTGTCTCCCTCGAAATTTCGGAAACGAATTTTGAGACTTACTTTCATAGCATAATGTCTTACGGTATTTTACTATGGGGACGGGCTGCATACATCGAGTCTATCTTTATTCTGCAGAAAAGAGCGATCAGAGCCATTTATAATCTACGCAGGCGCGATTCTTTAAGGGAACTGTTTAAGGATATTAACATCATGACGGTACCTTGTCAATATATATATGAAAACATCTTGCACGTAAGAAAAAATTTACATCTTTTTAGTAAAAGAGGCGATAGACATAATTATAGTACTAGAAATAGGGACTTATTAGTTCAACCAGGTTTCAGACTGGCTAAAGTAGACTCATCTTTCATGGGGTACTGTTTAAAATGTTACAATAAAATCCCTCCCCACATACTTCAACTGAATGAGACGAAATTCAAAACTTGTATAAAACGCACACTATGTAGGCAGGCATATTATAAGTTGGAGGATTACATCTCTGATAAAAATGCTTGGCTTAATGCTGGTCCTGCTCCACAACCACAACTAACTAATTAACATTCGAAAATGCTGTTGGAGCTGCTGAAGATTGTAAGACTATCTTTGCATTGTATAAACTCAATCTCTCCTTTGTATTATATAATATAATTGCACAGGTGTGAGTACTATGTACTATAGAGCTACCATTTACCGGGTATTTTGTCTTTCATTGACTTGAATGTGCCCTGGCGGCTGGGAATGTCATGCTCACTCAAATGTCTCGCTGGTGGTGGCGTATGTGTTGGATCATTTAGCTCCCTTCAAAATGGTTGAGCTGAATGGTGCTGATCCATGCGTCATGTTCGTGAACGGGCGCCGTCAGTTGTGACTGGTCATTTCTTAGCTGCCATGGCTTATTTTAATTTTTGAATTGTGCTTATTTAGTAATTGCGGACGCTTTTAACGTGCTTTCTACATTATTCTCACATGTATAATTTCAACATGAATAATGTAACCATTATATTGTAACAATATTTTGATTTAAAAGAGTGTCCATGGAGTTTCTTGCCCGTTCTTCTCCATAGGTACCCACTACGCTTTGGAATGGGCAACTAGCTTCATATTTCTGACTGACTGACTCCTTGACAATTCAAAAGTGCCTGTAAATGGTTTAATTGAAATAAATGCTTTGAGTTTGAGTTTGAGTTTGAGAATAGAAATCTTTTCTTAGAACTTTTTCACACAGCCAGTTATAACGCTGTCAAAAAGTTAAAAAAAAAATAGAAACAAAAAGGGAAAAGAGAGATAAGGGACACAAAAATAAAGAAAAAAAAGCTACCATGACTATACCCCATTTGAAATAAGATAAGACATTAAAACAAACCCTTTTACAGTCCGTTCAACCGATTTTGACCTCTATGACGTAGGCATAAGGTTATCATTAAAAGCAAAAAAAGTTACACAATACCAACTATCTACTGCGGCTGCCATTTGTCATGTCACCAACGCAATAGAATTCAAAATCGGTTGAACGGAATGTAAAAAAGGCTTATCTATACGTCTAATCTTATTTCAAATGGAGTATAGTTACGCAGTATTCGGTTGTCATTTTCCCTGTCCCTGAACCCTGACAAATAGACGCATAGACAGCAGAGGCCTTACCTCTGCTGTCCGTCCGTCTGTTTGTCAGTGGACATCTCATGAACCGTAATAGGTAGACAGTTGAAATTAAACCCTTTGTTTTAATGTCTAATCTTATTTCAAATGGGATATAAGTTAAAATACTTAAAGAATTTCTTATAGTCTACAAAATTTCATTTGGAGAATGTGCGAGCGAAACCCTTTATAGTAAAAGTTGTCATGTAGAATTTTAAGTACGAACTTAGTTGATACAGGTATGTGGAATTAAGAAAACAAACTGTTTAAGTTAAAATATTCTGTCGCAGAAAAGCGTCACTAATATTATATTCGGGCTCAAGTAACACATGACAATCTAAGCCCTTTCAGATGTTGGGGAGAAATCACACTAGGTATAAGTTTTAGTCTAGAGCAGTGGTTGCCCAGTGGTAACAGCTCCGACTTACGAGTTACGGTCGTGGGTTCAAACCCAGACAGGCGCTTTACTTTGTGTAAATAATTTCATCACCACTGCTCTCAAAACGGTGAAGGAAAACATCGTGAGGAAACCGGCATGTCCTAGAACCAAAAATTCGAAGACATGTGAGGTCTACCAACCCGCACTGGGCCCGCATGGTAGATTACAGCCCACTCCCTGTCGAAGAGAGGGAGTGGCCGCCGCATTGTTCGCCGTTAAGTTTTCTCATAAATTGTTTTGTTAAGTCGCGTCGCGCTGTCGCGTCGCGCCTCTTTGTGGGAGCCTCTAAGTGCAGTTTTTGCTGTTGAAAAATACACTTAGAGGCTCCCACAAACAGGCGCGACGCGACAGCGCGGTTTTAAAAATCATAACGTTAAGGTTTTTGTGATGTTAGTTTGTTAGGCTTCCTACGTTGCGGGATAGTCCGAATTGGATACCGAGACCCTGGCAACAGGCAACTGAAGGAACACGGGTGGGTTTTAGTCAGTAAAAGTCTGACACGACCTTCCGCTCCGCCCAGAGCGGGAGAAGTCATTTGATGATTTCCAAAACACAAAAAAAAAAAAAAACCCGTTCTTTTTTGTTATAGTATTAGTCAGACCGATGGTATTTAATTAGACACGTATTTGCATAATTTAAAAACTTACAGACTTAAAATACTTAATAATATGTACCAGTATATAATCATTGTATTAGTTCCTTATTTTCATACTAGCTGCGCCCCGCGGTTACACCCGCATGAGCCTCGATCCCTTGATGTGAATATCGGGATAAAAAGACAAGTATCCTATATCCCAACCCAGGCTATGGTTTACCCATGTGCCAAATCTCATCCAAATCCGTTCAGCAGTTTTAGCGTGAAAGCGTAACAAATAAACAAACACACTTTCACATTTTTATTATTAAGTTAGGACTATAATATTAGTTAGGATTTAATATTAGTTTTAGGATACTAAAAATCTGAAGATAATTTCCTGTCAGTGTACACTACCACTTACTTGGCAAGATTAATCCGTTTGCGACGCACACCTGCCTGAACAACTGTTTGCCATCCAGGCAGAGTGCTAGACCGTGCCAGAATAAGCACGCACATGACATTTGTATAAAATGTGTATCATTTTATTGCTCAAACATACTTAAACATTTATTACGGCCAGAGGCTTTATCGTGGAATAACATTTATTTGTAAAACCTGAATTAATATTATTTGACAATTTTATTATTATTTGACATTGTATTATAAAAGGTACGGTAAATAATATCGTCGTACCGTGAGAAATCTTTAATTACCTTTGTGATTAATACATTTTATTTTTACTCCATTTTATTGCACTATAAAATAAATAATTTCCTTTAAAGTCACTCATGCTTTTATGGTGCATAATAATCACTTATTAAATGTAATTATTATAAATGTAGGTAATAAAGTAACAAGAAACGTATATTTGTAATTATTGTATAAAGTCATGCACTGCATTAATGTGAAATGTTATGAGTAATAATAAACTAATTGTTTCTAGAACTTTATGTCACCATTTATTATAAAACCTCGTGAGTTTATAATCTGTCGGTATTATTTTCGTTAGATTATAAACTGTCGAAAAATTGTGAACTGTAACAAACCATTTACAATTTAACGCATTACTTTTAGATGGTGTATAATCTATCCATAGGAAACTAACAAATTACTTGCGATGTAACGCACCTTGCGCTCATACTAAATAGACTAAATAGACTGACTAACTTGGAAGTAGCGCTCTCTCGGCTCGCGCGCGTTTGCTCACAGTTCTAACCTAACCTAACCCATTTCACCCAGTTCACAATTTTTACTAAAAACAGAAAACTACAATCATGAACTATAGGTAGTATAGAAAGTATTGGCATGTTAAAAGACCTGTTCTTTTTCTTTGAGGTAAAAAAAAACTTATTGAAAAAAGTCAAGTTATGTATAGAAAGCATAAACCTACCTGATCATTCCAACTGAAAATAATTACAAACACTCCACTGACCAAGAATTCACTTTATTTATCTTAAATTAAAATAATTATCGAACATCAATGTAAAATTTTACCTTTCTGCATAAAATTACCCGTAAAAACAAAAATCAAGCTACAAAAATCAAACGACCATTCACGAAAAATGTAAAACAGTACACAACTTTACAAAAACACATTTTAACAAATTCGTTATTCAAATTACCTCCGCTTGCTCAGCGAACGCCAACAAAAGTTGACTCGTTGAAAACATTAAAATATTCTCTTTGTTTTAGAGGGGCTCGTGGCTAAATAATAACAGCCAAACGGGTCGATCTTCAAGGTTAAGCAACGGTTGCCGAGGTCAGTCCTTAGATGGGTGATCATCCATAACATACCGAAGCCCCATCGTGCCTCGGAAAGCACGTTAATCCGGTCCCGGCTGTCATTCGTAGATCTTCGACAGTCGTTACATAGTCAGAAGCCCGGACAACCAATTTTACCAAGGGGTATCGTGTTATGGAGGTTAGATAGGCAGTCGCTTCATGTAAAATACTGGTATGCAGCTGCATCCGGTTAGACTGGAAGCCAACCTCAACATAGTTGGGCAAAGGCTTGGCTGATGTACTTTGCTTCAAAAACGTTCACGTGCCCCGTTATGCGGGACGGCGGCGGGGTGTCTTTGTGGCGCTTTGTGCACGGATTTAACTCACCACATTGCTCGTTTTGAATAAGCACGTAAATGTTTAAGATTTGTTTAAGTTTTATAGAACTTTTTAAGTAGGGATGAGGCAGTTGCTGTTTTAACACCTTCATGAATTAGTTCACATGAATACGAGAATAGCACGTGATTTGATGAAATTATCGAATGTATTGTAGTGAATCGAATGTATATAAATTTATTCACCGTATGACATGACATAACATACCCCTTTGATATCCCCGATGGCTGGGGCACAGACTGATGTATTAGCCATGTCTTGTGTTTAATGTATGTGGGTCAATGAACTCTATTTCCGTGCTAAAACGCTTTATCTATGATTAATTTGACAAGTGCAAGTAGGTCTAAGTCTTAGTTCCCACTCAAACTATTTGTTCGGCTATTCTGCTAGTCCGTATGGTTACCAAATTACATGGCACCACGACCACACACCACCACCGTGCCACCATTTCACATCTAGTCCCGAAAGTCTGACAACCAGTCATACCAATAGGTATCGTGTTACGAACCGGAGAACAGATATGCAGTCGCTCCATATAAAATACTGTTATTCAACTGCATCTGGTTAGACTGGAAGCCGACCCAAACATTGTTGGGGAAAAGGCTAATCAGAAATAATTAATTA
Source organism: Lithophane ornitopus (assembly GCA_948473465.1). Lineage (NCBI taxonomy): Eukaryota > Metazoa > Arthropoda > Insecta > Lepidoptera > Noctuidae > Lithophane > Lithophane ornitopus. The sequence goes on along the minus strand of OX419616.1, from coordinate 14,118,621 downwards.
TCCCAACCGTAACTGGCCAAAACAAGTCTCCCTTTTAGCTCCTAAGTAACATTTTAACTAAAGATATTCCTCGAGAAAAGAACTTTACTTATTTTTACCCGACTACGGCGAAGAAAAAAGGAGGGTTATGATTTTGACCGGTATGTATGTATGTATGTTTGTATGTTCATCTGTTCCCTCATATCTTCTAAACGACTCATCACAATTTGACAAATGAGGTATCGTTGGAAGCGTCTTGATCGTCGGCTGGTTATAGGCTATGTGACGTTAAATTAAAAATGGCGCCCTCTAGAGGACATAAAGTCAGGAACTAAAAAAAAAAAATTGTTTAATCGTACCATGTTGGGTATCAAATGAAAGGGCTTAATGAGCACATTTCAAAAATATAAATATTATAACAACAAAAGAATTAAAAAAAAATTAAAGTAATAAAAACTAAAACCCAACTACGACTAAAAAGGTATAAACAAGATACCACAGACAGACAAATTAAAAATCCGGAGTCACACGTAATCTGTTCGATTTATGCCCTAACACGTGTGACTCCGGATTTTTAATTTGTCTGTCTGTGGTATCCTGTTTTATACCTTTTTAGTCCTAGTTGGGTTTTAGTTTTTATTACTTTATAGCTCCTAAGTACCTAACATTTTAACTAAAGATATTCCTCAAGAAAAGAACTTAACTTATTTTGTGAAAAGGAAATTACAAGACAATAAACGAAGTTTTATTCATCTACAACTTAATACAGAAATAATTCACAATAGAGAAACAAATAATCAAATTGTTACTTCAATATTCTTTAGAAGATTTGAAGCGAGAGAAGAACAAAGAGTACCTACCTTTTAAATATAGATTAAAGTCTTGAAATTAAATCATTTTAGCCTGACATTTTGAATTTACTCGCTCTAAGCGTGCCTCATTATACTTTTCCAGTGTCATTCATGATTACTAAATAAAAGACTTAAACAAATATTCTTGGTCTAAATGACAAAAAAGCGTCCGCGTCGCGTAAAATAAACTTAAGGTCCGGCGAATCAAAATTCGCCAAAGATGTAAACAACAATGGCCGCTTGAAATTGTTTATGGTTTAGTGATGCGTATGACTTTATGACTTTAGTATGACTTATAAGTTTTGGTGCTATCGATGTTACGATTTTTCAGTAGCGCTAGCAATCAGTATTTATTTCTATTGCGTAACTGTCAAATCAAAAGCAATTTTTATTCCAATACTTTCAATAGTAGGTATTGGAATAAAAATTGCTTTTGATATGATCATAGATTATAGCAGTACCTATAATATTCTAAAATTTGAGGGGTGGGCATATTAACTATAGACCTACGACATTATTTAATAAGGAAAATAAAAACTTTTTACAAAAAAAAAACAACCGACTTCCAAAAAAAACACTAAAAAAGTGAAAAATAACTTTAATTTCGGAAGTCGGTGTCTTTGCTTTTCAATTTCCGTTTTTTGCCACCGACTTCCGAAATTAAAGTATTTTTTTTTTTTTTTTTGTTTTTTTTTGAAGTCGGTTGTTTTTTTTTTTTTTGTATAAAGTTTTTATTTTTCGCTTTTTAGCTGTGGTACCTACCGTACAAAAATCCGAATACCGCTACCTGCTATGTAAATAACAGTGAAGGAGTCAAACAGGATATCGTCTAGATAAACTAAATGGGAAAAATACGTAATATTGAAGCTAACTCAAAAATTACGCAAGCAAAGTTAATAAAATTTATATGGGACCACCTCGGAAGCATGACCTACCAAACAAAAAAAGAATCATCAAAATCGATTCATAATTGGCGGAGTAATCGCGTAACAAACATACAAAAAAAAAACATACAGACGAATTGAGAACCTCCTCCTTTTTGAAGAAGTCGGTTAATAAGACCGCATCTTTATTACGTAAAACGCGGGATAGCTCCAAAAACATCTTGAAAATCCTAGCCGATAAAAACGATAGTTGTCAAGTATAATAATAGATAGATAGATACCTAGATATAATACTCTTTACTATGTACACCATAAAAAATACAGATATAAATGTAGAAATATTACATAGGGTGACACAATGGGCGGTCTTATCGCTAAAAGCAATATTTTACAGACAACCTTTGGATGGATTAAAACGAGAAGGAGAGATAATACTAATAGATAGTCAGTGGTGTACCATTTACATAATAATATACAATAAATACATACATACATCAAGTATATACTTATCTTCATAAATATATTATATATATATATCTACACTAATATTATAAAGAGGAAAGATTTGTATTTTTGTATGTTTGTAACGAATAAACTCAAAAACTACTGCGCCGATTTCAATTCTTTCACCATTAGAAAGCTACATTCACCTTGAGTAACATAGGCTATATTTATTGCTAGAAAAGATAAGGGATCCTTACTAAAACTCCAATAATGTAACCTAAGGTGTAAAAAAATTAGCTAAAATATTCTTTACATCGCGTGCGCTGCGAAAACTATTGAGGATAGAATAAAATAATGTACTACGACTTTGCAGAACACATTATTATTTACAAAAAGTGTTGCGACAGCATATGTCTAACTATTATAGTTATGCCACAATAAGAGTTCTTTTATTTTGAATTTTTATTGAAATGACGCCACTAGAAAAGGCTCTTTATTTTTATCTTGGTATTAATCCTTATCAAAATAAATTACTTCATATTTAAGACTGCTTCAATACCTTTATATAACTTTTTGAATTATTCAATTCGGACATTCTATTCGAAAGATTCCACGAGTTTAAAAATGTAAGTATAGCTCCAAAAAATATCGGCTCATACATTCCGTATACAATGGCTTTTTGATGATATCACAGTAGACAGGTTGGTAGGTTAATAGGTAGGTAGGTAGGTAGGTAGGGTAGGTACTTAGTGCTACCCGAGCGAAGCCGGGGCGGGCAGTTAGTATTATATACATATACAATAATAAACATGAAACAGGAGGAAAGAGCTATATTTAATGACGATGTTTAAGGAGAGAGGAAGTGTTTTTTACGAATTTTAAAAGTGGACAAAGATTGAGCACGCCTTTTCGACACGGGCAAGGCATTCCATAACCGTACTGTACTAATATTTTTTCAATTAAGGAGTATTAAATAATCCTTGAACAAATAGTCGATAATTATATATGTCAATCACTGGCCTTTCAATGCATTAATTCCATTACACATTGTATAATATTATCTTCCTAACATACGTCACAAGTAGTAGCAGTAAGTACATTCACACCTACAATCCAGCACATTTTCTCCTTAGGGTGAATACACCAATAAGCGGCGACACGTCCTCAAGATACCGGACATGAGGGTGGAAAAAGGAAACCCCGCCACGTGGCATCAGGAAATGAACTGACTTCGGAGTTAATTGAAAACGCTTGTTACTGGAAGAATGCCAATATGTTGCGGTAGCTAGGTATGTGCGGATCGAGAGACTGTTTAATAGGCTTTCTACTTTAGTATAAACTAGCTGATTCCCGCGGCTTTACCCGCTCGACAAATTATATACTAAAACCTTCCTCGAGAACCACTCTATCCATTGGTGAAAACATAATGAAAATCGGTGCAGTAGTTTTTGAGTTTATCGCGAACAGGACGACAGACAGACGCGGCGAAGGACTTTGTTTTATAATATGTAATGATTGATTATTGGTTCTGTAGAATTAATAAAAATGCGTTCAAAGGTTTTTTTAAACAAATGCTTGCTTTTTCAAATTCACAAAAGTATGCCAAATAGTGATCGTGTAGGTATCTAATGGCATCAGTCGACAGGATCAATGCTGTAGATACATCGTTATAATTTTAAAAACTAAAAAAAACTTCATTACTCATCTCATTTTTTATTTAAAAATGTGGTTAAAATTACGGTAATTACGGTAATTTTAAAATTACGGTAATTTTAACCACATTTTGGAATTGGGTTGAATTTTTGAGAAGTTAGGAAAGAATCCAAATCCAAGATGGAAAAAATAACAACCCTGCTCCGCTTCCCAGTGTTGATTATTTTTTAACTAAGAAAAATAATACGTTTATTTGCGGCAAATATGACGCTAAGAAAATACAAATTTACGAAAACTAACAAATTGGGGGAAAATATGCGTCACAAAGTAGTTCGCTAATCCCTGTCCACTGAAGCGGAGCGGAGATTCTATGCAATTCCATTGGTTAATATTGGCACAGCTCCGCTCCGCTCCTCTCGTCTCCAGACCAGTGGCCTTAAAGTTTTGTTTACTCCGCAAAAGAGGAAAGTGTGGGCGATGCAATAATAAGTTGGTCTTATAACCAACACAAACTGTGACAAATATTGTGGCACTTAGAATAAACCACCCACTCTATGTGTGGGTGTTGCAGAGGCAAATAAACGATAACGTAGGCAGAAACATCTTGAAATTATCCAACGACAATTTTATTGGTTGTAGCAGCATTATCCTTGTCTATTTTTAAAGAAAATAATATTATTTGTAACGCTTACAAATAGTCGTATAATTCCACGTACTTTGCTGCTGTTTCGTGCAAAATCTTTAAATTTGTCGAACTTCTCACCAGATGTTATTGCTTGCAAAATCACAGCAAATCTATCAATTAGCTCTTCATCCAACCCGGTACAGTTTGTGGTACGGTACAGTGTAGTTTTACGACAGTAAAAAGCTGAGCATGGTTTTTGAGTTTTAGTGGCTCCAAAGAGGTCATGAAAATGCTTGAATTATCTTGCTCACCCTCCATTTTCTGCTTGTATCGGCTTTGATTGGAAACATCATCAAATCCCCACTTGGATATCAGCTTTAGCTGCTTATTTTGCACATCATTAGTAAGACTTTGAAGCATCTTCATCACCGTGATGTCAAGTAAAGCGTGAAGTGTAATCCCAGCCGATGGATCCGTAACTGGCCCTGATTGCTTCGGAGGGTAGCAATCAAGCTTAGTTTGTTGCACTTTATAGTAGAATGGATAAATATCCTTAGCACCTTCCCGAATGGCAGCCTCTCGCAACGTAATATATTGCCACTTTGACAGTTTTAGCTAATGAAGTAATTCAACCGCTTTCTCTGGTGTAATATGACTGTTTTCACTGGTTTTTTAAGCGTTTCATTAATTTTTACGGCTGCTTCAGGATTTTTCATCATATATTCGATCACAGATGCGATACACTCATACCCTTCTTCTTTTAAACGTGCTGCAGCTGCATATGCCAATTCACTGGAATCTTCGACTGTATGATCATCAGATCTTCTCTTTTTCTGTTTGGTTCTCAGATCTTTGAATGGTTTTCGGAAACTTTTTTTCATTTTTGCAACAGACGTTGATGTCAACGGTTCTTGAGAGTCTGAGTGTGCTCTTGGTATCTCATTAACAGTTGGTTCTTGATTAACTAAAGTTTGCACACAACTTGGCCAATCAATATTTGCTTACAGGCAATTTCGGTACAGTCATCTAAAATTATCAATGAATCGGTTGAATTTCTGCCACCTCTGTAAAGCAGCTCGCGTGAATCTCGAACCAAATTCCTTGAGAGTTACTCGATCTTCTATAGAAAGGCAATCGCCTATGCGGGATACAACTGCACCAAACAATACTTCACGATTAATGAAGTATTCTCACTTTGTAGAAGACAAACAAGTCTAAATTGGTGATTAAACTTTCGATCCTAAGATTTTATAGTCGCTGAGCAAATATTTAGTGTTAGCAGTTACACAATTGTGAACAATCTAAATTATAAAGCGAAATTTTAGCCCTTTTATTTTTTTTAGAGTTTTAAAAGATGTGTATATGAAAATTTATAATAGTCAAAAACATTTCTTGGAACTCATAGCACCAACAGCTAATCAACTTGCTTCCTTATCAGAAAAAGTCAAGGCAATGTCACCTTGATCACTTGTTTTGAGACTTATTAGCAACGGTTTTTTTATTTTGGTTGTGGATAAGCAAATTTTTAAAACTCATTTTGTTCTGATAAATCTGATAAATAGCTATCTCAAACATATTTGGGTACCCTGCATATCACCGAGAGACTCATTCACGTTAGCCCTCGTTTCTTAGCAGGAAGTGGCTGGCTTATTGTGTTCGAGTTCGCATCGAGGAGTGTTGTGTGTCATAATGAAGAAGTTCAATATATATTGTATTCTCCTACTTTTGTTGTGTTGCTTCCATTCAATTTTCGGCCTGGATAAAATGTTCTCAGACACTCTTTGTTCGGCCGTGTGTCGAACGCGAGTTTCCGACGGTTACGATGGAAACACTCAAGATCTGATTAATGGTATCATTACCCGCGCCAACGTGAATAAAATAACGAATCCCGCGGCACCGTTCACTTTCGTAGCGACGACTGACGCAAGGAACGCCAATGGTGAAACGGTATATTTACCGTTAATCGTACAGGCCACTCTTCGTCAAACTCCTCCCGTGACGCGAGTTCCTGCCGACATCACCAGTGCCGCCCGTAAAAATGTTAAGCGCATGTACAACGGATTGTCAAATGGAATTGACGTCGGACACTTAATTGCAGTCCAAAACGGAGGAACCAGGGATCTGTTCAACTACGTCGGCCAAACCGAAGCACTAAATGTTGGACCCTGGAAGACGATGGAAAACTTTATAAATAGTTGGATCAACCTGGAGGTTGGAAGTACGGTTGAAATAAAAATTGTCGTTGTGTACGACCGCACTAAACCAGAAAAATTCGTCGTCAAAATGAAGTTTTTCAACGGAGATGGTACTTTACATTCCGACTTATTGGACATTATTTTTAAGAATATCTAAGATAGCTTTGTATTTCAAATAATAATTATTGTGAGATAAAATTCCCATTAGTGTGTTGTTGTCTCGATCCCTACACAAGATTTGTAATCTAAGAAACTATGTTCACAGTGCGAGTCGAACTCGCGCACAATCTATAAAAATAGCAAAAAAATCACGTTTGTTGTATGGGAGCACTTAAATATTTATTTTATTCTGTTTTTTAGTATTTGTTGTTATAGCGGCAACATAAATACATCATCTGTGAAAATTTCAACTGTCTAACTATCACGGTTCATGAGATACAGCCTGGTGACAGACGGACAGACAGACAGACAGCGGAGCCTTAGTAATAGGGTCCCGTTTTACCCTTTGGGTACGGAACCCTAAAAACAAAGTCATCCATCATTGAGACGCACACCGCACCTTGATTCGTTATTTGATTTGAAAGTCATTATGTCACTCCATTTCTATGTATAAGTATGTTTATAGTTACACCCATGCTATAAATCCTCTATAAAAGTTTCTGAAACAGTTAGCTTATTGCCAACATTAAAACAACCAGTGTCATAGTAACCATAATATCATCCAAACGGGTGTTATAATGTTGTACAAAATTTCATAATACAACTTATTTAAAAAAAAAGAACATTGTCATGCAGGCGTTTCACTAACAAAACACTGTAATAAAAGTAAAAAAATCATAGGCTATTCGAATTAAAAAAAATCGAATTCACGTCGTTCACGTCGTATCCCGCCATTTTTGTTCGATATTAGTATTGCAAAGAATATACATATAGAGGATTCATATCATGGGTGTAGATAAAGTCTTGTACGCAACTGTAAATAATTAGGTATTAAAACACTCATGTGATACTATTATCACACTCGGCTTCACCTCGTGTGATAAACCCACATTCGTGTTTTAATACCCCTTATTATATAACAGTTGCATAAATAACTATTCTTTTTGTCTTTCATGTGTATAAATATGTTTTTTGTCTACAGTCTTCTCATTTATACGTATATTTTTTTGTCTTTCATGTATAAGTATGTTTTTTTTTGTCTTTCATGTATACGTATGTTTTTTGTCTTTCATGTATATTGTATAAGTATGTTTTTTTTTTGTCTTTCTTTTGTGTGTACTAAATAAATTTTTATCTAACGATCTCTCTATCAATCATCCAACGTCTAGTACTTACACGTTTATTTATACAATCTCTCTGTTGCTAGACATCTTATACAATCGAGCTTCATGTTTAATAAGCGTGTGGCCGCTGCGGAATTAGGGCGGTTCATGAGTAGATACGTTTACCTCGTCCGGTACGAATCTCAAGAGTCGGTACGAGCATCTTATGGCCGATTCCTATAATTTACGGACCATGATTGTTAAAATTTAAGACTCTTGTATCTTTACCAATTGAAGCAAAAACCTCATAGTTTTGTATAGTAGACCCTCCCACAGTGAAATAACTATCACAGGTAAAATTAGCTTTTGAATCTATTTATTTGCCCAGTTTGGCAATAAAAAATGTTACTATTGGTAAGCAAAACGACTCGTTTTAGTTTTTAGGAACCGAGCATTCGTCTATAGTTAATTCTGCAACGCCTCTGTCACCGTTTCCTTTGTGGTGTTTTCAAGCTCCTCTGCTATCAGTGTTTTGCGTCTGCGTCAAGTTTCCTCAAATGACTCAGTCAACTCTTGTATTTTCGCTGATATTCGACTTCCGCGCGACGTTGAAACGAAGTTGACGCGAAAAAGTGGCCTATTATATGTAAGTGGGCTATTGTATGTAAAGGCTATCACGAGTCACATTCATGGCTGAGCAGCCGCCGGGCGAACAACAGTCAAGTGGTAGCAAAGGATTAGGGTTACCAGGTTATAAATATTTAGGCCCGGGAAATAGTTTAAATCGCGGAGTGCCAGTGAATAAATTAGACCAAGCTGCAAAAAAACACGACGTAAAATACCATAAAATTACAGAATATTATAAAAAAAACAAAAATAGAAAATATTTTGAACAAACACAAAAAGCGGACATTGAATTTATGCACGAGGTCGCAACCTTCGCACCAGATACAGCATATGATCGGGTAGCAAAATGGTTAGCCTTTGGTGGAATAGAATCTAAACATATTCTGGAAAATACACGGGAATAATATATCCACGAGTTGCATTACAAGATAAAATTGCCGACATGGAAGTTTTATGAAATGTGAGTTCAATCATAGGAACGATAATAAAACATCACAAAAATGTTTATAAAAATAAAAAAAACACATTTCCGTTTCAAAAATTCAATCTACAAAAGCCAATTATACAAAATCAGCAAAAGAATTTGAAAAAAGTACAAATTTGCATAGTTTACCATTAAAATACGTATATTTTTATATAACTGAAAAAAAAAATTATGACATAACATTTATTTCATACAAATCTTGGAAATAGAACACCATTTTTTTACGTCATCCAGTTCAGTAAAATAAGCAAAGGCTAATTCACAAACAACCATTGGAATATGGGAAAGTATGGAATATCTAGCTCCCGTAAGCATGGGAAATAATATAACGGCTGAGAAATTATACGGATAAACACTTGAAAAATATACATTTTTGTAACTCGGCCCCGTATAAAGGATGATACGGGGCGAAGCCAAGTGTAAGTGTGTGTACTAACCTAATTGATAGAAGATAACAATTATAAAAGTGTTCTGGTGTGTTGATATGTTTAGACTTTGTGTTGTCAATGATGTTTCTGACCGTGATATTTGTGCATTATTGTCGTTCGCACAGTAAAATTCTGCAAGTGTTCAGGTTTCTGTAGCAGCTTTCTGTGTGGAGACAAGTCTAACGTTTTTAAATATTGGTGCAGTTGGTTGGGAACGGCACCCGTGGTTGAGAGTACCTACTACTGGGATTATGGCAACGCTGCCTTATCTCCACATTTGGCTTATTTCTACTTTTAAGTCAGTAATATTTTGACAGATTTTCTGGTATTGTGTTTCGTAGGTTGTGTGCACTTGGTACTGCTATGTCAATAATTTGCGCGGTTTAATTAATTTTATCTAGTAAAGTTATGTCTGATCTGTTCTAATGTATTGTTCTGAATAAAAAATAAAGTTTGTGAGTTGCATTTCCCATTGACAGCGATGCGGACGAATTTTTTGATGCCCAATGAGCTCATACCGTTTTAAAAATTTTGTTATATAATTGTACATACTATACATATTTCTTTCTAAGTACATATATTTATTTACGTTCCTAGAATTTGTACCTTTATTATTTAAATAAAGTGTTGCATTTTCAAGAACTTTATCATAATTTTGTAATAAAGTGCTGGGGGTTTAGTTATTTATTTTATATAAATTTTTTGATGAATTATATTGGCTATATTTTGATCATCCCTGTTACTATAAATAGTCAGTCTAAACAATTGCTCTACATGCTCCAGCAATATGTTGGATAGTTTCGGAAGAACTATGACATCGCTTGCAAATATCTTTTGAAAGGGGAATTCGCATACTATACTTTTGGTAGTAACGGGTCTCGATTTCTTTGTCTTGGAATACTGTTATGAACCCTTCAGTCTCAGGAAAAAGATATCTACCCATGAGCCATACGTTAGACGCTAATTTATCGACCTTACACAGGTCTTGGCGGTCTTTCATGGAGTGAATTTTGGTTTCACTCCAATATTTTTGTCTGTATGTCAGTCTGTTTTTCATTACTTTGTGTCAATCATATTTCACGGTGTCAGTTTTCTGTCATTATGCTTATGAATTTTTTTTGTTAAAATAATATTTTTCTTAGTATTGTAAAGTAGTTTTTCCGTAGACAACTTCCGGAAAGTAACAGCGGAAAGGATCGAGTCTTCTGGGCTGCTACAAATTTTGGGAAGATCGGTACTCGGTATTTTAGTGGTATTTATATTGGTTATAGTATTAATCACGTTCAACGTCGCCTTCCGATTCGAATTCATCTTTCTCGTACGCAATTCTTTTTCCGCAACAAATCATTACAAAAATTACGGTATCGGATAAAAGTTAGTAGTAAAATAAAATTATTTTACAAGTAACATAATGTTTTTTTTTTAGGTTTAGTGCATCCTGTCCCGATTATTAATAGGTACAACGCATAGTACGTTCTTGACACTTTAATGTCAAAACTGGTAAACATGACAGATTATCATGACCGCCGTTATAATATGACGGAACCGCTTTCCTACGAAACCAAAATACAACAATAACCCAATAGTAATCCAACTCGAACTTAATCACCTTCTAATTAGGGCAAACGCTCCAATGGTTGGCACTAAACACTTAATTAAATAACCTGTATTATTAAACCACTTTATCACAAGAAACGAGGCGTCGATGTAGCGGAAACAATCGTGGCAAGCATCAACGTCACGTTCGAATGAAAAATACGAGAGAACCTGACCTTTATTGGGGCCGCTACCCGACTTACCCGAGCGAGCGATTGAAGCGTTACCAGTGACGGGAATTGGTGTTTCTACCTGAATGGAGGAGATTTAAGTGGGTACTGTTTTAGATGCAGATGAGTAGATTTATCAGGATTTTTTCGGTGATTTAGATCTGATTGGGGTGAAACAAACTTCGGTGGGGAAAACAAACGAAGAATATAAATTAAGAATATAATGGATTACAATAAATTTATTTATATGAATATTATCATAATTAATTGAAAATGGGTTTAAATGTAATATATGGAGATTATTCACCGTCCATTCATTTTTGGGCTAAATGTGAAAGTGCCAAACAAAAAAAAAGCTATATTACGAAAGATTACGTTTTTCTCTGTTTTTTTTATTACTACAGCTAGTACTGTAATTAGATTATCTACTATTCATAATTTTAACTAAAACATACTGAATACAATATTTTTCAAAATCCTATAACAGCGCAGGATATTGCCCGACAGATTTGGTCCAATAGTGAAAAGTGAAGAAAATAACATGTTCTACCGGAATATTTATCAATTTTGTTGATTGAATATAATATTTGAACAAAATGAAATGATTAAAAATTAAATTAAAATATGTACCATTATAACGTTTAATGTTTCTTTTTGCGAAAATGAAACGAATTATAAGGTACATATGTAATCATTTCTGTGCGTATGGAACTTATCTGAGTTTGAGGTACCTGCCCCTGCACCCTAACCCTGCACCCTAACCCTGAAAGGGACGTGTGTGTGCGTTGTTTGTAGAAGATTTCAACAACCAACAACCGACTTAGGTAATTGCCAATGGTCGACTTTACATAATTATTTGAAGTCTAAATCTGGGGTCTTAAAACGGTCACTTTAGCAGAATCATAATATGAAAATATTATGAATCATCGTAAAATGTCACAAACTGACAATTATTCATAAATGATCTGCGTGTAATTCATATTACGAAATAATTCATCTGTTTGCCAGTTTTCTATGGAGATTCGTAAAATGGTCCACAAATTATGATTGCTTGCTTTTATGTCAAATTAGAGGAATTGCTAATGACAGCTGGGATTCAGAAAATGAACTGCTTCTAGAGGAATCGCTAATGTGGCCGGTTAAAGCCCTATGTACGCTTTTTTTTTTTTTTTTTTTTTATAATCGTTCCCCACACTAGGAATTTCTTCCTGTACCGTGGGTGCGTTTACAAACATAGAAACTCACATACATTAACACCCAGACCCGGAACAACTACTTGCAGATCATACAAATATTTGTTCCGTGCGGGGATCGAACCCGCGACACGTTGCGCAGCCGTCCATCGCTTAGCCACTGCGCCAATCTTGTCGCCTTTACTCTGGTAGGCAATAGGCTCGCCGGCTATTACAAGGGACTTAAACATAACTGGCAAAATGTGTATGTACTTTATGTAAGTACACTTCTGGAAAATCAGGCGTGATTTTATGTCATGGTAATGTACAGTCGAACAAGCTATTTGGCATACAGGAAGATAACTTTAAACAATTTTTTGAGTAGTCAAAAATCCTTTTACGTCACTCTCCTAGCTCAAAAAGTTAAATTACGCACACAATCGAAACGAGTTTTGGCAGTGTAGCGGAAAATGAATATATTTTGCCTGTATATCAGCTTGTTCGACTGTACATCAAATTAAATATTACGGCAATTCTAAAGTGAAAACAGACGCCAACTAAAATACATCCATCATTAATAACTCCCGCCATCTTTCTCCTCCGACATCTAACATGAGACTCCGAGCGAATATTTGTTCGTATAATTCCCAAAACACATCATAAGTATCAAAGTAAGTGCTTACTTGGGAAGTTCAGCCAATGAACGTCGAAGTTCGCCCATATATTTGAACCTCTTGCTGCCGACGATGTTCCCAGCAAAACATAGCCTCACGAAAAACTTTGGAACTCGCTCATCGCATTTTAGGGCAAGACTAGCTAAACACTCAGGATTAACTCGCTTTATTTCGTAAAAAATGATGTTTATATTGTCAAACAAAACCACGTTAATCCCGGCTGTCATTTGTGGATCTTTGACAGTCGTTACATCGTCAGAAGCCCGAAAGTCTGTCAACCAGTCTTACCAAGGGGTATCCGTATTACCCAGTTACTGGGTTGTGTAGGTTAGATAGGCAGTCGCTCCATGTGAAATACTGGTATTCAGCTGCATGCGGTTAGACTGGAAGCCGACCCCAACAAAGCTAGGAAAAAGCTAGGCAGATGATGATATTATTGTCAAACAAAAACAAAAGATTGCGCGTGTAGCACCGTACACGACACGTAATAGAAGTGAAACATCTTAAAAAATAAAAAGATTATGAGAGTTTTAGTGTGAGAGACAGAGCATTATATCTTTGTTCTCTTTCATGTATGCTGATGATATCGATAATTTTTTTTCAAAATATCACAACGGCAAAAACCTTTCGAAAAAAAATGTCCGGAAGTGTCGTGGAACACCCGGTTGGAACGAAATTCCTTTCGCTGTCACCTAGTATGGTCTCAAGTTTTTGTTTTTTATAAAGAGACATCTAGTATACGTTTTTAGTAAGCTTAAAACTTATACTAGATGGCTCTGTAATAAAAAAAACAAAAACTTTTGACACTTGAAACCTACTTTTCCAGGCAAAACGCTTTTTCGTTACGTGACGATTTCTGCCAGTTTACTCATAAAGCAAGTCGCGTTTTGCCTTGCTAAATCAAAAGTATCACTCTATATTACTACGTAAAAAAATGTATCCAGATAGTACCTACTTATAAATTCAGGTACATTACTGTGAATGTCTGAATCTGTACCGTCCAGTTGTTTTTGTGAATGAGCAAGCTCGCAGTCGGCATTCACGGTTAGTTTCCGTGTGTTGTATGAGCAAACAAACGTTTGTTTGTTCTTTGCGTTCCTGGATTTATTGCTCTAAAACGAATAGTAGTTTTACCTACTATTCGGTAGATAAATACCTAGGTACCTGACATTTAGATAAATGCATACCTAGTTTATTCAGTCTAATTGTGTTCCCACTGCTGGGACACATTTAAATTGGTTATTTTTCGTGTATTTGTATTTTCTTAGCGTCATGTTTGTCTCAAATAAACGTATTAGGCCCTAGACGAGGTGACATTCTATCAGCGATAACGATGACGGAAAAGGAAAAGATGTATAGGACTGACATAAGCTATCGAAAAGCTTATGTCAAAGTTGTTGTAGAAATACGAAACGCTTTCGAAGCGATTGTCACTTGTCTAGGCCCTCAGAGCTCTCTGCGTCCAGCGCTCGGCGTGGCAACACGTCGTGTTCAGGTTCGCGACTGGTCAATCGTTATCCTGAGGATGCCTCGTTGAGAGGTGAAACACGTGTCGATTTCTTTCAAGGTTTTTATGACTCTTGAAGAATAGTTCAGTGGAATCGGTTACTATATATCTGCGTCTTTTTTATTTTATAATGCATTTCCGCAAAGTCACGCCTGAATCAATTAACTTTCCGCAAAATAAGTAGTTCCTAAAAAAACATTATTTCCTTACCTTACCTTACAAAGAGTACAAAATTACAATATATACATACAAATCCATTTCAAGTTTGTGAGTAAAACACGATTCTAGAGGTTTGAATCTACGCAAAGTGTCTGGTAACAAAAGAAATTTAATCTTCGAGCGTCCTGTGAAAAACTGTGCCCGAAGCGGAACAACGGGCCTTTTGATAAGGCAGAGACTTACTTGCGAGTTTGCGACTTTTTCTATTTAATTTTAAGCAAAAATGGCTTTGAACTTGAAAGGAATCTCAGTTAATCAGCCTTACCTTTTCCTAGCTACGCTAGCTTCTAGTCAGACGAATTTTCTTTATTTTTCTATCTAACCGGATGCAGCTGCTTTTACATGGAGCGACTGGATTGTGGCGTCTTTTTGATCTCCACAACCCAGTTATTGGGTAACAGGATACGTCTTGATAAGACTGGTTGTCAGAATTTTGGGCTTCTGACTACCCATGACGGAAAAAAAAACGAAAACGAAAGGAAAAACGAGTCAAAAAAGGGTGTAAGCATCTACACTCAACATAATTTAGGATTACGTAGTCAGCTTTAAACGCTTTAATAACTGTAATATGTAGCTGTAACTCTATCGTTCCGAAGAATAAATAACTAAGTACAGTCATGGACTTTAATTGATAATCCACCTGGCACTGTTCGTATTTTAGCCGTGTAATGCTAATCGGGTTTATTCGGTTCCCGACACAGAAAGTCATTATGTCTTCGTATTAGTAGAAGAAAATTATATTTAATAACTTTACCGGTTGGCTAACCTGAGAGCCAGAACTACAAACTTGACAGCAGAGTGACTACCCAAAGTCAACCAATTGCAGGTCTAGCAACCGTAACCTAGCGACGATTGTTTAAGCGTAGCGATAGTAACGTTAACGTACGGAGAAATATTAATAGTCATTTCGACAACTTCGAAATTAACGTCTCTGACATCGACAATTCAACTGTCACTGTCTTCAGATAAGTTTTCAGATTAATCGAGTTAATGAGCTCTGATTCAAAGGAGGTCAGTATCAAATAGATTGGATAAACTTAATGCAACATTTTATTTATTTTTATCATTGAGAACTTATTAGTCAACCTCTATGGATAAGACTATTTCCGATTATAAGTAATTTATTTGTCATCTTGTTTACGAGCGTGCGGTTTGAGTTCGTGTTTAATCGTGTAATCTCCTGAATGTATGAAACTGTAAAATTGAAAAGTTTGAAGGTGGCTTATCAATTAAAGTTCGTGACTATACATAATCATAGATATTACTAATAGTTGTAATAATGACGACTATTATTTATGGACGGGACGATATAAACCCTGAATTTCCTCTTACGAAAAACTTATTTGCAGGCTAATCGATTTCTGGAGTTGTCGATTCACCTACAAATAAATTAACGTCGTGCGAATCGCATCAAGAAAAAATAATATTATTTAAAATTGTCGATTCGCCCGAAACGGGCGCAACGTGAATGACGCAATGAATGTTGTTGAATTGTACAAAAATGCCATTGGAATTGTGTGTTACGGAATTATTCTGCATGTCAACTAGACACGGTATCTCTGTCCATCGTAAAAGTAATCCTGAAAACAGACTAATCGCACCGACAAGTCGCACTCTCCCAGCCAGCCTAACCCTTCATTACCCGCGCTCAGTTACGGCACACAACTGCATTGTTGCCGTACAAAAGCCGTAAGTAAAGCCTTGTCATCTGCCCCCATTGTGCCAGCACGTCATATTTATATGATCAAACATGTGCGAATGTTCATCACGTAATGGGTTCTAACAATGACGGATGTGGCACGTCATTTGGTAGGGAAAAGGCTTTTGTCATTGATGAGGCTTTATACGCCTTTAAGTAGGGTCACTAAATTCAAGTACTTGGGGCACTGGGTCACTGAGGATCTCTCGGACGATTTAGATATTGAGCGGGAACGCAGGGCGTTGGCAGTGAGATGCAATATGCTGGCGCGCAGGTTTGCAAGGTGTACAAAAGAAGTAAAAATTGCTCTTTTTAAGGCTTACTGCCAGACATTTTATACCTGCAGCCCGTGGGTCCGTTATACGCGTAGATCTTTCAATGCCCTGCGGGTCCTGTACAATAATGGGTTTAGGATGCTGTTGGGGTTGCCTCGCTTTTGTAGTGCATCAGGTATGTTTGCTGAGGCCAACACGGACAGCTTTAGGGCAATAGTGCGTAAACGTGTGGCCTCTCTGATGCGCCGGGTGCGGGGTAGCACCAACAGCCTTCTGAATACCATATTGGGAGGTTTGATTGCCCGGTTGTGAGGCACTGGAATACCGTCCACGGATGTGGAGGTGCCGTATATAATATTAAATAGCGCAATTTTATTGTAAATTATAATAATAATTAAATACTCATTAATAATTTTACTAACATAGGTAGTTATAAGTGCCGTTTTACTAACAATGTATGGAATGTAAATTAATTCTGAAAATAAATTATTACCAATAATAATAATTATCCGAGAGGCTCGTGGCTAAGAAATAACAGCCGCTAGAATTGATCATCAAGATTTAGCACCGCTTGCTGATGTCGTGGATGGGTAGCCATGGATGGGAATCATTTTTTTCTAACTGAACAGACAGAGGTGCTGCTGGGGAGTTTGTTGCGCCACTTCTTCTTCCCAGCTAAAGTTCTAGGAAGTGGTGAAGGGTGGGCGTTTTGGGGGACTGTCTTATGTAATTTTGACGTTTGAAAAGTGCTGATTCTCAGCCTAGTTTGAGTAAATGACTTTTGATCGATCCATTACATGTGCTTCGGAAAGAACGTAAGCCGTTGGTCCCGGTAGTCATTCGTAGATCTTTGTTAATCGTTACGGTTAGTCAGAAGCCCGAAAGTCTGAGAACCAGTCTTACCAAGGGGTATCATGTTACCCAGTAGCTGGGTTGTAGAGGTATCTGACCTCTGGTAGTCACACCATAATGTTCCCACTGCTGGGACACAGGCCTCCTCTCTATAAAAGGGAGTGGGCTGTATTCCACGACACGGGCCGAGTGCGGGTTGTTAGATGTCACATGTCTCCGAATTTTTGGTTGCCCTATAGTCTGTTCCACGAAGAAACTAAACACAGTGATTAACTACCTACTCGTTCCTCCACAGAATGTTATGAGAAGTCTTTGTCTTGCAGTGAAAGAATTACATGCCATTCTTATTATTACATTAACGTGAGAGGAATAATATCATAATGGCGACCTTCTTTCATATCTAAGTATATGAATAGTATAAAATAAAGTCGTTTTTTATGTCTGTTGTGTAACCGCGTTTTTCTTCAAACTTAGGCAACGGATTTAGATGCGGTTTTCACCATTATTTAGAGAATGTATTCTGAACTGTATGTGTGTAGATATAAAACATTAATTCGGACAGTTGAAAGGAAATGTTCAGCTTATATAGCACAGAAATCTCGATGTTTTGACATATCGCTAAATTAGTAGATTTCAATCGTGCCGTAACAGCACAGTCACTAGTTATAAATATAATATTAAGATAATAACATTACCTAACCACTTAGAGGGACCAAATAATTTATATTATATTCCATTTTCGTGGAAAATTTCTCCTGAGGTCGAGTATATAAGTGGGCCCATACATTTCTGTCCGCTAGGTTAGCGTCCTTTTTACGAAATTGGGGTACCAATAAGTTCCTAATAGGATCAAAAACTATTCCCATAATTCATACGCTCTAGGTACGTATATTTTATTGTTTCCCAAAATTTTCTCTGGCGTTTTTGCTGAATATGTTTTAGTGGCCAACTGTGTACCTAGTGTTCGCTATAGCATAATCTATAACATTCCCACCGGCATCCTCTCTGTGAGAGGGAGTGGCAGTAATCCACCACGCAGGCCCTCTGCGTGTTGGTGGGTGTCACAATCATGTATTCGAAGTTTTGGTTCTAGAACATACCGGTTTCCTTCACCTTTTTAAGAGCAGTGGTGATAAGTACACAAAGTAAAGTGCAAGACCGGGTTCAAACTCACGACCAGTAAATACCACTAGGCCGATACCACTGGGTCACCACTCTGCTCCAGTCTGGGCCGATACCACTGGGCCACCACTCTGCTCCAGTCGGGGCCGATACCACTGGGCCACCACTTTGCAACGCAATTGCGAAGGATGAATTAGTGGTTCTGGCTCTGGCTTCGATCCCTGGTTTGTTAGTGTTCCTGGCATTTCTCAGTAGCAGCCCGAAGGTCTGGAATTGCACCCGCTTAGTGCACACGAGCGACACGTTGCCAACAGCAGAGACAACGACAGCCGTGTCGACGTCGACGGCTGCAGTTGCCTCTGCCGTTGGCAACGTGCCACTAGAATTTATGAGTATTTATTCTTAATAGGTTTATCCACAAGGGATATGATAAACATCGCTGGCGAAATGTGTACCATACCTACACTTCGGCCGTCGTGCAGTTAAGTAAAGAGATGTTAGCACATTTGACGGGATCCGCTAAGACCGGTGCCTGCCAGGGTTGCGGGAAAGTCCGAAAGGGATACCGGGATCCTTGTCAACAGGCAACTGAAGCAAGACGGGTGGGTTTTAGTGAGTAAAAGTTTGACACGCCCTCCCGCTCCGCCCAGAGCGGGAGAAGTCATTTGATGATTTCTCACCCACAAAAAAGAAAAAAACATCCGTCCCTTTTCACAAAAACTCCTGCGGGAAATCGAGAGGAAAGATTTTACACTTCAAAAAACCCATTAACTGCCAATCAATTCACAACACATACAGCATGTGCAGAAATAAGGCCAATTAATCATCGTAATTTGTCCCCGCGAATCGTGCACCGAACAATGGATATTATACAGGGTGTAGCTAAATCAGGCTCCATTAATAGTAATAGTTGCGTAATTTCACCGATAAAAGCATTGTTATAGTTTCCAATAGTACTGGTAAACAGGCTTTGTTTGTTAAGGTTGCGTCAATGTGGTGGGACAAGTTATTTAGGGAGATACAGCTTGTTGAGTAACTGTGTATGTCTTACCAACATAACGTCACACCTTTATAGAGATGGGTAGCACACCTATTTAAAATGAGGATCGTGTGAGGCACTCTTTTTACAAAGTGTGGTAGCACACTGTGCTTCCACGAATGAGGCAAGGCTACGTTGGGTTGTGAGCCCGAACGTGCTGTGAGTGAGTCGTGTAATTCGCCGAGTCACCGTGCGAGTCGCGTGTGTGCTGTGTGGTGTCAGGTGTGAAGTGAGTAATGATGACACGGCACACAAACACAGTAGAGTAGGCACACGCGCGGTGAGCTGTGTTGTGTGTTTGTGCTAGCAACAGTAAACGAAGAGATCAATGATCAAAATACAAAAAAAGAGTGAATGACTCGATCGACAATGACATGTTCTGTGTGTAGCTAATCTGTGCCAGTGTGGCGTGTGCTAGCACATCAAAATAAAAAGAGTGAGTGACTCTTTTCAGCCAAGTGAGTAGCTACAACTGTGCTAGCACGTGTGCTGAGTTACCCAACACTACGTCTGTAATATCTGAAGGGTTAGACAGAGGCGTACTTATTCCCATGTAATAGGGGGCGAGCCTATTGCCATCATCATCACAGCTTTACTTCATCCACTGCTGAGCATAGGCCTATCCTTTCTTGTGCCAATCCCCAAACTCCTGTGCCAGCCTCATCCAGACACAAAAAGACATTTTGGCATCAACCGTGAACAAATCCAGACTCCGGGCTGCTACGGAGAAATAACACTTTGCCTGACCTGGTAACTGGTGCGACCACTAGTCCAACGAGACCACTACTCCATTTGAAATAAGATTAGACATTTAAATAAACCTTTTTTACAGTCCGTTCAACCAACTTTTGACTTCGATTGCGTTGGTGGCATGACAAATGGCAGCTGCAGTAGATAGTTGGTACTGCGTAACGTTTTTTGCATTTAATGCCATCCTTATGCCTACCGTATAGAAGTTAAAATCGGTTGAACGGACTGTAAAAAGGTTTGTTGAAATGTCTAATCTTATTTCAAATGGAGAATATAGCTTTAAAGAACGTAAAATCTATGGATAAAAAAATGAATATCTGAGAAGTGTTTCTTTTGTTATAAGCGCACTAAACTACATACAGCCAGACAGCGAGAAGTACCGGTTTCCAATTGATAAAAGATTTTTAAAGGAATCGTCTGAAACGTATAAGTGACTTATTTTAAGAATCGAATTTTAAAAGCCGGGTCAGTTGCGTAGAACTCGCAACCGGCGTGCGTGTGTGATATGAACGTAAACGAAGCAAAAAGAGTATGTAAAGATCGTAGCAGTTGTCGTTTTAAGGTTTCTGCCTACCTCCGAAGAAGGCGTTTGCTTATGTATGTAAAAAACAGCCTGAATATATTTACCTTTTCCTCACAACCTTTACTAGTAGGCTTTTCATATCAGTGGATATTTGCACACTGTAATATGAAACACATACATACATAAATACAGTCAAAGGCCATCTATTCATTCACGTTCATTCCATGTGGGTTGTGAATTGATACTAAATTATCCGTAGCAAATCTCCATGACAGTGAATGGAACTATCGTTCATTCATACCATTCAGTGCTTCAATGGAATAGCTTTGACCCACGCGCAAGAGTGCAAAGGTCATCGATGGCCGTTTAAGCTCTATTGAGGACTATTTCTGTGCATTTTGTAGCAATAGATTATAACTTAAATGGTACCTAGGTGTATTAATATATTATATAGAGAGCAGTGCTAGCCCATTGGTAACGGCCGTGACTTACAAGTTGTAGGTCGTAGGTTTGAACCCTTACAGGCAGGCGCTTTACTTTGTGTAAATTATTTCATCGCCACTGCTCTCAAAACGGTGAAGGAAAACATCGTGAGGAAACCGGCATGTCCTAGAACCTAAAATTCAAAGACACGTGACATCTACCAACCCGCACTGGGCCCGCGTGGTGGATTACGGCCCGCACCCTCTCACAGAGAGGAGGCCTGAGTTCCAGCAGTGGGAACGTTATAGGCTGATTATGATGATAATTATAAATATAAGACGGCGCACCAAGCGGCTCGCTGGTATTTAAGTAAATTCAAACAGTATGAATACCATCAAAACCCATGCCACAAAATAATCTTGTATACCAATACACTCTTACATTTTATTTTCATTTCCCTTTCAACTACGGAAATGAGAAAAGGGAAAATCTTTTTCCTTGTAATATTTCCACACTCGTAAAAGAAGTCGATTCGCAGTAAAGGTTGGTCATAAAGTTAAACCCTCACGTTTGAGTTGGTTATGTGTCTAAGAACAGCTGGCACCACTAAAATATATATGGGGAAAAAATTCTCCATCGATTTGTCGTAAAGAAGAACGTTTGTGGGACAGATTAAGGATTTTTTCTCATTTTTTAATTTATTAAAAGATAGTGAGCTGTAGTGTCGTTACGACACTAAAATAAAAATATTTCCTCTCGAGATAAGTAAATTAATAATTCTTAATTTTTATATTGCACTCTAAAACCGCTGCGCTCCAAAATACTGTGCAAAACAAAACCGTATGTAAGTAAGCTGACGTGGGTCAAAAGGCTGCCCAACTCACCGGTGCCTCACCTGGTGCCTCCCCACCAGGTGACCTCAGAGTTTGTTTCGGCCTTATTTCTCAGAGTAGTCAGATAGGAAACGCCGACCTCATCGAGTTTAAAAATGTGATTGACGTGTAAAAGTGTTTGTACAAACCTACTTACAGAAATAAATAATTTAACTTAAATGGGATTGGGCAGGACACGTCTGCCGTATGCCGGATAAACTGTGGGCCCAAATAGCACAGAACTGGTGGGCTTTTTTTTTTTTGATGTTGGGAAATCATCAAGTGACTTCTCACCCGTGTTCCTTCAGTTACCTGTTACCAAGGGCCCCGGGATCCTTTCGGACTCCAGGCAGGAGAACTGGTGCCCTGAGACCACTGTCTCAGGGCACCAGTGAGGCGAGGTCGCGGCAGACCACGTAGGAGATGGAGGAGGACTGGAAGGAGGACGCGCGGGCTCGCTAAAGATTGAAGGGGAGGGAGGCCTTTGCCCAGGAATGGGACAGCATAGGCTAGGAGGAAAAAAAAAATATGCTCAGATCTTTCGCCTTTGTATACCAAACATAAGTTTAAATAAAATATTTTCTGTTCCAATAAAAAGCAACATCCCTTAAGTATAGAGTGACTGAATATGAGTAATGATTTGTTCTGATAGATGCAAATGCGACATTGATCAATTAATCGTTTCGTTCTCTGTAGTTGATCGAAGACAGGAAGTAGTTCTGGGGGCCTAAACCGGCCACATTAGCAATTCCTCTAAAAGGAGTTCATTTCCTGAATCCGAGCTGTCATTACCAATTCCTCTAATTTGCCTTAAAAGCAATTCATAATTTGTGGACCATTTTACGAATCTCCATAGAAAACTGTCAAACAGATGAATTATTTCGTAATATGAATTACACGCAGATCATTATGAATTGTCAGTTTGTGAAATTTTACGATGATTCATAATATTTTCATAGTATGATTCTGCTAAAGTGGCCGTTTAATAGCCCCCTGATAATAATGAACTCATGAGACTGTTAATTATGTTTTTTTTTTGTCATTAGGTATAAGTAAGGAGCTCATGGCTAAGTAATAACAGGCGCACGGGTCAATCCATCAGGTTAAGCTACGTTTGCCGGAGTTGGTCCGGGAATGGGTGACCATCTTTACATACCTATACTCCATTTGAAATAAGATTAGACGTATAGATATACCGGGACCGGCTTAATGTACTCTCAAAGGCACGGAGCAGTCTATACCCCATTTGAAATAAGATTAGACATTAAAACAAACCCTTTTACAGTCCGTTCAACCGATTTTGAATTCTATTGCGTTGGTGGCATGACAAATGGCAGCCGCAGTAGATAGTTGGTATTGTGTAACTTTTTTTGCTTTTAATGCTATCCTTATGCCTACGGTATAGAAGTCAAAATCAGTTGAACAGACTGTAAAAGGGTTTGTTTTAATGTCTAATCTTATTTCAAATGGGGTATAGACTGCTCCGTGCCTTTGAGAGTACATTAAGCCGGTCCCGGTTGTCATGCGGTATTCGTTTCATCTTTGACAGTCGTTACGGGTCATCAGAAGCCCGAAAGTCAGACAACAAATCTCACCAAGGGATATCGTATTATCAGGTTGTGGGGGTCAGATAGGCAGTCGCTCCATGTAAAATACTGGTATTCACTTATGTATATGTGGGTCGGGGTAATGAGGTGATTGCGGTCATTCCTCAGTGGGTCGGGGTGATGAGGCTGAGGGTGATGACCAGGAATGCGCGTTCGCTGCATGCTGGTGGTCAGGATACCCGTTGACGCCTCGGGTGTTGGCTTGGCTGTGTGACTCGCCTCACTGAAAGCTTGCGGGAGTGATGATGATGACGTCACGCTGAAGTAGTTGCACGAAGGCTGCGTTGACGTTCATCACGTCGGGGT
Source organism: Lithophane ornitopus (assembly GCA_948473465.1). NCBI lineage: Eukaryota > Metazoa > Arthropoda > Insecta > Lepidoptera > Noctuidae > Lithophane > Lithophane ornitopus. The sequence continues at coordinate 14,094,383 of OX419616.1, read as the reverse complement.
CACCAATTTAGGGGCATGAGGAACAGGGTGTAAAGTTCACTCATACTCCATAGAAAAGGGAGGATCCTCCAACCAGACGGGTGTTATGTGTATGGCGGGCAACTGCCCAACGATTGATCTTGGGTTGTTGTATATATGTCCACTGCACGGTAAACTTTAATTGCGCGATTCAGGATTTATGTGACGTCTGTCTGACGTCAGGTCTTTGATGCGTAATTCGCATGTGGCGATGTAGATACCGCCACATCTATTTGTATTTTGTGTTTCAAGAAACTTTTTATGCAAAAGGGTCGGCAGAAGTGTAAAGTACACCCACATTTCGGCATTAAAGCCGCAATTCCATTAATTCATTATTTAAAACATTAAATTGTAAATTATTTAAAATCCAATTATATAAATGGCTCACTAAGAATAATTTCTATAGTATTAATGAGTTTTTAAAGTTAATTTCATTATATTTAATGTCATAATGTATAATTTTTTTGTAATTAAGTTTGCATGCTTTAGTTTTAAGCAAAACATGTTGGATCTAATATTTTTAATAACACTTGAATACCATTGTTTATGCAAATAAAAATATCGTATCCTATCTTATTAGGCAAGTTACTTGTACGCAATTTGCATACAACTTGAACAAACCTGCATTCAAGCTATAACTTGTACGAGATAGTATTAACTTGTACATTTTTTTATTCAAGTGACGACGTGCAAATTGAACGCGCAAACGTTATTTGCACGTTTCAAACCCACTGAACAGGCTGGCGAAGATGTTTCTTTTTTTATTCAATCGGTAATATAATTATTATTATCTCAGAAATAACTCGGCAAGCAGCACCGACCCCAGGACCATGACTTCCACCCATGATGTCCTACTCTATTGTTGAACATCTCCACTTGTATGCAAGTAAAACCTGCATGCAATTTGCACACTCTCGAAAATATGTTTCCAATGCAAGCAACTTGTACGCAAATGTGACATCATACTTGCATGCAAGACTTGACGAATGGAATCGCGCCTTTACGTCTAAGTTCGAGGTAATAGTGTGGGCGAGTGTATGAATTGCCTTTCATGTCTCAAACCAACGCTCCGAAAATTGAAAAACCCATGCAATAACACTACAGGGTGTTAGGGTAGACACCGTTATCTTTGAAACTAGTGGTTTGGTGTCATCTATAATATACTTTTTCTATGGGACCAACATGGAAATTGCAAAAAAAAGATCAGCTGTTCCATACATTTTGTCGATTTAAGTGAACACAAATGTATGGAACAGCAGATTTTTTTTCGCGATTTCAAGATTCGAACCTAAAACTTAAAGCCAACGTTGACGATCACTCGACCAACGAGGAAACCAAGCTTAATAAATACTTGTAAAACGTAGGTAGCTACACTTCGGGCCCTGAATGATGACCGATACAAATGTGGTATGATCAATCTTCCACCGCTATTTGTTAGTTAGCTGTTAGCCGGACCACGTGAACGCTATTAGTCTTATTTACTCAGAAAGCCATGATTATTGATGGCGGTCGCGACTGTTTGTGACGGAAAACAAAACTCATGGATGATTAGGACGTTTTTCTATTTTATTTCCAAGGAAACCACTCAAGAAATGCCAATATTTCAACCAAAAACGTACCTAAGTTCGTGTTTTTAAACTATAGGTACTCCATTTGAAATAAGATTAGACGTATAGATAAGCCTTTTTTACAGTCCGTTCAACCGATTTTGAATTCTATTGCGTTGGTGGCATGACAAATGGCAGCCGCAGTAGATAGTTGGTATTGTGTAACTTTTTTTGCTTTTAACTCTCTGCAACTGAGGTGGTAGTATGTCAGACACCGTCAATCATAAAATTCGTTGCCATTTCGCAATATCGCGTGATGTAGCTCTGTATCGCTCGGTACCTTCCTGTATTGGTCCGCGGCATCGGGCAGTGTGGCGTGAGCGGCCACGCGATCTACACGCGGGGTGCTACGAGCATTTGGTGTCCCTCAGACGTAAGTACAGCAATAAGATTTGATTCTGATAGACGTTACCACATAAAGATCGACTGCAGTTCCATAGTGTCCAACATTCGTAACCTCAGTAAAAATATGTAAACTGCCATAGTGTCTCTCCTACGTAACCTCAGTTTATTATTTTTCATGTAATTATATTTATTCTTCTTTTACTATGATTGTTCATTACAACCACACCAAGGCCGGAGTCGATGAAATCGACAAGAAATGTTCGATCTATTCAAGCACTCGAAAGACACGTCGTTGGCCAATGGCAATATTTTACAGGATGTTGGATCTAGCTGGTGTGAATGCCTTTGTCTTGTACCAAGGTTGTCCTGGTGCCAAATTGCGGAGAGGAGACTTCTTACTATCCTTAGCAAGTGCGTACTTCCCAGCGTGAAAGAGCGCGTCCATAATGACAGTTTTAGGTAAGGATTTGCCTCTCCCTACTCAACCTCCTCCACAACCTGGACCATCAGCAAGAAGACTATGTAGCATATGCCCCAGCAGATTGAAAAGGCAGACAAGATTCAGCTGCTGTGCTTGCAAAAAAGCTATTTGCTTGCAATGCTCGGCTCAAATTTGTGAAGACTATAAGTTCTAGATAATAAAATTAGGGTTGACTTTGAGGCTGATTTGTGCCTAAACCTATCATAGGATATTGTTGATTTTTTTTTCATAGCCTTTAATTGTAATGTTATAAATAATTATGTTTGCTCAAAGATAGAATAAGCATTTTTTTTTTTTTTTTTTTAATATTTTTGTACCTGTATGTCACCAAATGTGTAAAATGTTGATCGCATTAAAAGTGATTCGTATTAGTCAATGCATTGTTTTATTAATATTGATATTTATTTATTTTGAAAGTATAGGAACCACTACAACATATAAAATATGCATATATATAATAAATCGTCAAAATATAGGTAAATAAGGGTAGTATAGCTGACGTCTGATAGACAACACGTCAGTCAAATGTTAACAATAAAGTCACCTCAGTTGCAGAAGGTGCTATCCTTATGCCTACGGCATAGAAGTCAAAATCGGTTGAACGGACTGTAAAAGGGTTTGTTTTAATGTCTAATCTTATTTCAAATGGGGTATAGACTTGAAAAAATTATAGAACACTAAGATTCTGCCGATCTATTTTATTTATAAAAATCTCAGTGTGAAAACTTAGGCAGCCAACAGACGGACTGCATTCATGCAGTTTCAATGCAGTTTAGTACGACTGCAATAGTCGTAATGTACTGGTAACTACATTCAAACTGCAAATTTGCAGTTGGAGTGCAATTGAAACAGTTGCAATTCAGTCCGTCTGGCAGCCTTAGGTGAAGTGAGCTCAATAGTGTCAATCCCTGTGGAATGACAGCTCACTTCACATAACTCAGTGAGAGTCCCATCGCATGGGACTTAACATAACTGGCGAAGTGTAACACACTTCTGCCCGTCCTTTTAGGGTATGAAAGCATGCGTTTATGTGTAACATTTAATTTTTATATAAAGAAATTTATAATTTGATAAATATAATTTATTATTTATTATATTTATAATATACTAGCGGCCCGCTTGACATATTATACTAAAACCTTCCTCGAGAACCACTCTATCCATTGGTCAAAACAGCATGAAAATCGGTGCAGTAATTTTTGAGTTTATTGCGAATACACAGACAGACAGAACGCGGCGGAGTACTTTGTTTTATAATAAGTAGTGATAGAGTGCCTCGATGGTGTAGAAGTTGCAAGCTATTCCTGAGCTATGAGGTCTTCGATTAGATTCCCAGGTCGGGCAACGTATTGAGTTTTTCTATCTGGATATCTTGTTAGCAGTCTGGATTTGTGCCCGGTTGGTGGCTATAGGCTCGTGTGGGTGTACTACACCTGCCCAACACTTCGGGGAGATACGGGGTGATGTTATCTTTATGTTATGACATTTATAAATAAGTCTTGTAGACATAAATTGGCAAGAAACACATCAGTCTTACTTATAGCAGTATGTAATACTGTTACTTGCTGCTAATCTATTTACTCAGTGAACGATGAGTTCTCTACTCTAATTACGTTATATTTATGTGACAACTTTCTTTTGCTTATAAAGAAAGAGACATTTTATACATTTCACACATAACACAACATCACGACTGTAATCCCTGAACGGTTAGATAGAGGTGTACCTATTGTACACCCACATTTTGCCAGTTAAATAGTACCTATTAATAGTTATTTGTTATGCAAGGCTGCAAAGTTGTTTTTTCGCGCGAGTACATGTATTGAAACCTGAGTAAGCGAAGGATTCTAGGATTGAACCATGAGCGAAGCGAATAGTTCAAATATAGAATCCTGAGCGTTGCGAGGGTTTCAAAGGTACGAGGCGCAGAATAAATTTGCTGCCGAGCGAAACACACAATTTTTCACCTCACTACAGCGAGGAAATGCTAGGTCTCCATGCAATGAACAAATATTGTACGCTTTTATGTACTTTTCGCGCAATTTTTCCGGAAGAAAGCTCTATTCGGCATTATGTATGAAATAAGTATTAATGCATTATCAGTGGAAAATTATTGAATAGACAGGTTCGAATTTTAAAAACTCTTACCACGCTAGCGGATAAAATGCACATTTTCACGCAGATTTCGAATGACAAACAGAATCTTTCCGAGCTAGTGAGGTGAAAACTAAATTGTTAGAGTTATATTCGCTTATCAATCAATCTAGCCTTTTCCCAACTATATTGGGGTCGGTTTCCAGTCTAACCGGATGCAGCTGAATACCAGTATTTTACATGGAGCGACTGCCTATCTGTCCTCCATAACTCAGTGACTGGGTACTACGATACTACTGCAGCTGCCATTTGTCATGCCACCAACGCAATAGAAGTCAAAATCGGTTGAACGGACTGTATAAAAGGTTTATTTAAATGTCTAATCTTATTTCAAATGTAGTATAGCTTATTTAACGAAAACATTTTTTTGTTTTTTTCGGATAAAAATATCGTTTAGCGTTTTCCCTACTTATAATTCAAATCAGAATGACGAATACCTCGAAGTCTGATGAAATCAATTATTCAAAGTAAAATTCATTGTTTCAGTCGAAACGAATAAAATCGAATAATTTTGTTTTCTTTATAAGCGAGAGTTTTCGTGATTAGCATAAAAAACAAGAATGGAAAGAATAAAAATAGGAAAAAAAACAGCGTAAACGCATTTTTTTAATATATCATAACGCCTGCAATCCCCAAGGGTTCGGCAGAGGTGCACCTATAGGTACACCCACATTTCGCCAGTTATGTGAAATCCCATGGACAAGCCTAAAATTCCATCAACCAGGCACAAATCCAGACTCCGGGCAATTGCTGAACCCAGGACCACATGCTGGACAATATCACTTGCGCCCACTAGACCAACGGGGCAGTCATTTTTTACTTAATTTCATTTTTCTAAACAGGATTAAACAAAAAGAATGTTTTTTAGGGCCGGCGGACTTTTGCTAGCTAATTTAATTTGATACAGTTTTTTTTTTTTAATTTAGTTAAGTACTCAAACATTTTAATTTATTTAATTACAGGCACCTGTTACGTACTGATAATCTATACCTACTAATATTATAAATTCGAAAGTAACTCTGTATGTTACCTTACTCTGTCTGTATGTTACCTTTTCACGCCTAAACCCATAAACCACTAAAAGTATTTCGATAAAATTTGGTAAGGAGATAGATGGCATCCCGGGGAAGGACATAGGCTACTTTTTTTTGACATACCACGATAGTTATGTTTACAACAGCGACAGGAACTTCTTTCCAAAAACATCTCTCAACTCTCTTGAAATTGAAACAAAATACACTTTTCCACCGACTTATAATTATGTATCTTTTGCCAATTGTTTACACAATCATCAATTTAAAAGGTTAATAATTAACGTTACCTAAGTATCTTACAAAACAGAAACTTGGCCAGTTTAATTAAAGGCCCCCGCAGACAGGCGCGATGAGAAACTGGTGGAACAATTTCTATGAAAACTTCACTGTTCTACCGGTGTCACGTTACGCCTGTCTTCGGGAGCTTTAATATCGGGTTGGGCTATAACAAAGCTTTAATTAAAGCTATCTATGATTTATGTTACAGATAATCTTAATCTGAGCTGCAATAAACTGGAAACAGGATCTCTAATTTGTGTTTTATTGCCCTAGTGGGTTTATTGTAAAAGTAAAGTACCTACCTACGTACTTATATTTTATTAAGTTTTTATTTTGATTGTTACTGATAACTTGTACTTATAGCATAATCAGCCTTTAATGTTTCCCACAGCTGGGACACCGGCCTCTTCTCTGTGAGAGGGAACGGGCCACGCAGGCCCAGTACGGTTTGGTAGATATCACATGTCTTCGAATTTTTGGCTCTAGGACATGCCGGTTTCCTCACGGGTTCGCACCAACAAGTCCGTTACCACTGGGCAACTATACCCCATTTTAAATAAGATTAGACATTAAAACAAACCCTTTTACAGTCCGTTCAACCGATTTTGACTTCTATACCGTAGGCATAAGGATAGCATTAAAAGCAAAAAAAGTTACACAATACCAACTATCTACTGCGGCTGCCATTTGTCATGCCACCAACGCAATAGAATTCAAAATCGGTTGAACGGAATGTAAAAAAGGCTTATCTATACGTCTAATCTTATTTCAAATGGAGTATAGGTACTGATAACTTGTGAGGTGCAAACTGTGAATATAATTTGGATATTTATTTTAGACAAAATATCTATTATACCTACAACAACCTTTACATGCTTAAAATAAAATGGTGAAACGGAATCACTTCCCCGTAGTCAAGTCTGTTATAATTTATGAGAATACACGGCGAATTAATGATTTTTCAGACGCGTTTGTCTGCGATTAATTGTATTATTATGCCTACTGTTTTGTTTTGCGAAGACATGAAGGACGGACGAAATAATTGAATTTGACGCCATCTAGTAGTTGCTTTACGAAACATGAGACAAATATTGCCAATGAAATTGGGACTAGAATTGAGTCACTAATTCAGTTCCAGTTGCGGCGATGCATGAGCTGCGTAGTCTGTAAATGTTTACATAGTGGGCACATAGATGGCGCTGATTTAAAGTCACTGTTTTAACTGAATAAATGAAAAACCGGCCAAGTGCGAGTCGGACTCGCGCACGAAGGGTTCCGTACCATTATCTATAAAAACGGCAAAAAAATCATGTCTGTTATATGAGATAAAACAAATATTTAAGGGGGACCCCTTAAATATTTGTTTTATTTTAATTAATTTAATTATTTATTTTTAAAGTGAATATATAACTAAATATTCTGTGAATATTTCAAGCGTTTACCTGTTGCCGTTATCAATATCGAGCAAAAATGAGCAAAAAAATCACGTTTGTTGTATAGGGGCCCCCTTAAATATTTATTTTATTCTGATTTTTAGTATTTGTTGTTATAGCGGCAACAGAAATACATCATCTGTGAAAATTTAGCAAGAAGAAAATTAAGAGAGACAGACAGTGGAGTATTAGTAATATTATATTAGGGTGTCCGTAAACGGGACCCGTTTTACCATTTGGTTACGGAACCCTAAAAAGGCCCGCGTTTGTTCTATTGAATGAATTTTTCATGAAATCATGACATATGAACAAATCAAATGAGAGAACATGATTATAATTCTATAAATTTGTTATGGTCGCAAATCATAATATTTTGATCAAGAAACAACCTGACACATCTACAAATTGTAACATAAGAAAATTTTAATTTCGCGGGTTACCTTAGCGCATCCCCTTTAAGTATAAATAAATCACTTCAAATGAATCTTCAGTGCATAGGCACTTAGGTACTTTATCTGAAGCAATGTACCTCTAGTGTTCACTTGAATATAATTGATCTAATTTCACGTAAAAACCAAATTTTCTACACTCATACTCATTCTGCCTAGCCTTTTTCCAACTATGTTGGTGTCGGCTTCCAGTCTAACCGGATGCAGCTGAATACCAGTATTTTACATGGAGCGACTGCCTATCTGGCTTCCACAACCCAGTAACTGGGTAAAACGATACCCCTGGGTTAGACTGGTTGTCAGACTTTCGGGCTTGTGACGACTCGTAACGACAGTCAAAGATCCACAAATGACAGCCGGGACCAACGGCTTAACGTGCTTTCCGAGGCACGGAGGAGTCTCGATTTGTGAAAATGGTCACCCATCCACGGACCAACCCCGGCAAGCATAGCTTAACCTGATGGATCGACCCGAGCGGCTGTTATTACTTAGCCACGAGCTCCATCAGTATTATTATCATTAGAAAAAGCAACATCTAGTATTTGCCCCCGTGTTTATTTGCACAGTGACTTCAACCTCTCAGTTTACATACTCTGCGCAGGAGTTTGAAAATAGTACCTACTCTAAAAATACTCTACCCTCACCCTCTATAAGAAGGGTGTAACTGTAGGCGAGAAGGTACAGTGATGACCGTTTTTTCTCACAGTAGGCGACACCTAAATGAATGTCTAAATAAAAGCGCGCTGTTATATTTTCACCTTTTTGCACTGAGCTGAGCGTTGAAAATCCAATAGCTCACTATAATTAGGCATTCATTTAGGGGTGGAATGCTACGTCATCTCCGTGGACAGTTTCTTAAGAGCCTATACTACCTCAGGTCAAATTCACTTTATATCTCGCTCGCACCATACACTACTCGCAGCCTGAGTGAGAGCGAGACGGAGTGGGGTCTAAGCTTCGAATAGTTTAGGTAATTGCTTTTTACGGTGAAAATAATGGTAATAAAATAAAAAAAAGACCTGCTTTATAGTTAGTTCAGTTAATAAGCAAAGTTTCATGATCTACACTCGCGACAATCTAAGAAGTCTGTTTTGACGCTTCGTTCTCGTACATGTAATAAAACGTTCAGCCTTGAGAATCAGTTTTAGGCAATTTAGATAAGTCGTCGATTACAAACTCTCTAAGTATGTTCAATCGATATGTCTCGAGAATTAGTTTATAAGACACCATTTTTTTTTTCATCGCTAGCCAAAGCATTTTATAGCTGTCAATATGGACTTCTTTGATTGTCGCGAGTCTAATTTGAAGTATTTTTTGAATACCAGTGGTTTATAGTTCGGTTTAGAGGTAACGTTGGTTTTTTTTTTTCTATAGAGAAAATTTTATGTGGTAATCGTGTTTTCGTCAAACATATGACCTAAAATCCTCAACTTTAACATTATATTTATTTCAAAATTAATGCTGCAGTATTTTCAGCATAACCGAGGATCATGCTAAGCAATTTGAGGTTGGGTAGGCCCTTAAGGGAATGAGATATCTTTAAATATGATTTTTCTTCAGTGGCTTAGCCAGCGTATGCTGTCTTTCAGTCAGTCACTGAACTGTAGGCATACATAGAACTATAGCTGAAAATTTTAAGTGTTAGCATTCCCAGACAAGCGGACAAATTAAGACAGTCATTATTAACACCAATTGCGGCACATCCAATTTAATTATTATCAGACAAAGTCTCCAAGTCTTGAGTCTTATCTTGAAATCATATCATTCGTACTGTGACTTGTCTTAGATAAAATATAATTTGCATTCATTAGCATGATTAATAATTAACTGTTTCGCACCTTGAATTTTATTCGTGTTGTAAAGGTGAAGGTAAACAAAACAGTGTCTTTTTTTTTTGTAAAAATGTTGTGTTAAAAATATTGTGAACAAAATTGTAAGTATTTTAACTAGTGATGTCATTAATTTTGAGTATCAGTGAGAGTTATAAGTGAATATTCGATTGACTTTTTGTTTTTATTCGGTTGAAGTATATGTGATGCGTTTGAAATAAACGCAGTTTGTGTTCGTTTTGTAAAGTTAAGTAAGTTTTGGGAAACAGTAAAGCTCTTTCGAGTCCATTGAACAAAACATGAAAAGATTTATGTTTCTTTCTTGAGCTTATTAAACTCGAGACATTTCAATAATATTTATAATATATTTTTGTCAAAGATGTTATTTATTAAGCAATTATGATATGAAAATATACATTAGGTAAACATTAAAAAAAATACCTATATAAACATATGAATTCAGTTCTATTATAAAAAAAATAATTAATATTATTTATAAAAACGTATTAAAATTACACCAAAATGGTTTATAGAAGTGCTAGGGTATTTCTTAGCACCACTCAACCAATCTGCCTAGCCTTTTCCCAACCATGTTGGGGTTGGCTTCCAGTCTAACCGGATGCAGCTGAATACTAGTATTTTACATGGAGCGACTGCATATCTGACCTCCACAACCCAGTAACTGGATAATACGATACCGCTTGGTAAGACTGTTTGTCAGACTTTCGGGCTTCTGACAACCCGTAACAACTGTCAAAGCTCCATGAATGTCAGCCGAGACCAACGGCTTAAAACGTGCTTTCCGAGACACGGAGGAGTCTCGGTGAGTAAAGATGGTCATCCATCCACTGACCCACCTCTTTCTGCTTAGTGGCAGAATAAACCTGTAGGTACCCCCCGCCATAGCTACCTCGTATGTATACTCTTATCAAATATGGTGCAGTATTTTCGGCATTTTGGCAATTCTTTCCTTGTTGTTATCATTGCATATGAGTTATTTGTTAGGTGTTAGTTTTAATATCCTTTTATTGATTACCTGCTTGTGTTTGCATCTTCATTTAAGTAAATAATGATTACTGATCAAACACGTCTCTGCTTACTCAATATTTTCAGTTTCAGTTAAATAAATTAGGAAAAAATCATGGTGGCTGCGAAAAAACTTCTTATCTACATTGGTGTGCCTTTAGTAGCGTTGATATTTGTAGTAGGAAGTGCCTTGGGATTCATTTTCTATTATAAAAAGTAAGTACTAAATCTCTCTCAATCTGTTTTCATACTGCTCGAACATAATTTTTTTTTTCTTATCCCATTGTGTGTCCCACTGCTGGGCAAAGGTATAAATAGTAATATGTTTCATTTTTCATATTTGTGCAGTCAATCGTAGCAATTTGTGCTGACGTTAGTGGCCGACACAGAAAGGTGTGTTGACATCACAATGCAGGCACGTCTGGTATATCCTTAAAAAAACTTTGTGTGACGTAGCAAGGACGCAGCCAATTTTTGCGATGTGACCAAGAAAATTATATTCTTAATTCTGGGGCTACATTGTCGCGTTATCGCGAACTTAATTTCGCGCGCTCTCTCTCGCACACTGCTCGACGTCTCGCTGAGCAACAGAGAGCGCTCGAAGTATAGCTCGCGATAACGCGACAATGTAGCCCCAGCATTACACGAGATTGACGAAAATCTATTGTATAACCTGGTATTTTAAAATCTACTATATCTACAATCTAGATATTACCTGATAAAATGGTTTTAATTCGTAGACAACGACACATGTCTTGAAATTTATTATGTAGCTAAATACCTACGTCAAGCAAATACCAGTGGTAAGTATTAGTTTTTGGTATTAGAATGGAATCCTAAATCATAATTATATTTTATCTAATATTATAAATGCGAAAGTGAGTTTGTTTGTTTATTTGTCACGCTTTCACGCTAAAACGGCTGAACGGATTTGGATGAAATTTGGCTCATAGATAGAACTTGACCTGGAGAAGGATATTAGCTACTTTTCATCCTCGCACACGAAGTCACGGGCAACAGCTAGCAAACATGATTAATTCTACATTAATTATATAGGTTCTATTGCATTTAATAATTACCATTATTAATTCGGGAGATGAGCCACAAAACATATATTTTAAACAGGATTCTATGTTCATGGCTCCAAGTTTGCCAAACGAAAAAATTAGTTTAGCCCTTAAAAATAATGGTTAGTCCTCCTATGCTCGACTCGTAAATACCTCGTAAAAAGTTTCGCTATGGACGAAATCACATTCGCGGGCAGTGATAAAGAAAACTGTTACAGTGTAATATTTTATTTAACCATTTAAAGAGTAAATTAAGAAAATCTTTCTGTCAATCTTTATTAAATTATTAAAACAGACATTTTAGTATATTTTTTTAAATAGGTAAGCATTTTATTATTTGTATTTTATTTAAATAATTGTTTATTTGTGTACATATGATTTGACTTTGAGAACGGACTTTTTATTTACGCTCTTTTATATTTTACTAGTTTACTGCCCGCGACTATAGTGTTAATTCAGGATTTGAACTACCTGTGTAACAAATTTCATCTCGATTCGTCCAGCCGTTGAAACATGAGTGCGTAACAAACATTCAAACATCGTAACTTTTTCATTTATAATTATGTAATATTAGTAAGATAGGATTTGTAACGAATTCTGCAGGCTTCGTTATATCTTGTGGGTTATATTGACTTACAGCTCTATTCTTATACATGTCTTATCTTAGAATTGCTCTGAAATTTGTTTGTCCTTATTTTAATGCCCAGTGATTCGCAAACTAAACAAGAGGTAATACTTTCGTAAAAACATCGTAAATTGTTTGTTAGCGCAGTAAAATGCAAAAAGACGCCATTTATCGCAAGGCTACTTAAGTATAATCTATTTACAACGAAGAATTTTGAGCAACGTTGACATTTGATTCAAATAATAAGTAGTGCAAGTTGTGTCGTGTTTTACGTCGCGCAAAAATCATGTCGTCTGCCAGAAAAAAGTAATTAACTGTTCAATTGAGTAAAACTTTGTACTTTGGGTAAATTATACACTTCTTCGTGTTATTAGAATTATAAATACCTAGGTATACTAGTCTTTAGAACTTTCGTGTTTCGAAAACGATACGTCTGACAAATACAGGTGAGACTAGTACTACATCTGTTTTATTTGTTTTAGGCGGAAACGCAGTAAACTACAAATGAATTCATTGATATCATCAATGATTTCATGGCTTCGGATTATGAAGCGACAGCATTAGTATTCATTTGTAGTTTATTAGTATTCATTTATATTTGCCCGTTGTTTCGTTTCCGAACACCTCTAAAATACCTACTAAACAAAAATATTTTTTACTAAAACTATTCAATACTAATATAGGGACTTATCAACATAAACATATCTGAAAATAACCAAAATCGGATCCCAAAATAGTTCTGGGCTTAAATGGGTTATCTGTCATTTTGATTTTTTTGATTGTCAGAACGAGACAAAACAAATTTTAACTTACAGACGCTTAGGCTTATGCGAATTAAAAATGTAACTTGAATTCAAACACTTTTCTTTCCAACTGTACCTTCCTGTTTACGTAGGATCGAAGAATTGCGTGCATAGTGAAACTTTTTAGTAGGTATTTTTCGAGTCGAGCATAGCCTGCGGGGCTAGAGCATAGGGGGACTAACCGAAAAATAATGACAATTGGAGTATCAGAGGTCCTAGACAAAGTGACATTCTATCAGCGATAACGATGATGGAAAAGGCAAAAATGTATAGGACTGACATAAGCTATCGAAAATCGTATGTCAATCCTGTTGAAAGTCATTCTAGAGATACGAAACGCTTTGGAAGCGATTGTCACTTGTCGAGACCCTCTGGAAACACATAGCAAGCTAATATAAAGCTTGTAAAAACAACGTAGGTTGCGATGGTATTTGCTCAAAAATAATCAAAGCAGAGCCACGGTGTGTTGATTTTTTCTCTTGAATTTCGATATGTTTTTATTTGGTAAAAAAGTCAAGGTCATTCTTTTAGGACCATGTGCACCAAATAATGAATTTATTTGCCGGATCTTATGTTTTTTCGGTCAAAAACGCAAACGGCCGATATTTCTGATTTTTCGGGAAAACCGAAAACGAAAGACTCAATTTGATAGTTAAATTATTTGAGTGTTATCCTCAAATACTTTAACTAGGTATCAAAATAAGGATAAAAAAATGTACGAGTATTACTTATCAGAACTTGTGTTTGACATTGAAAACCAATTTGTACCTAATTTACATACTTTACTTGACATAATTATTGTAAATTAGAATAAAAACGAAGGTGTACACATATTTAAATATGCTGCAGTAAAAAGATCAATTCAGTCTTTAAAAGTCCAGCTATGAAGACACTTATTGAAGTTTTAATAGTAAAATTCATTTTTTTTGAATTTATAAATACTAACTTACGTTAATAGTGTGTGTCACTAGCGAAATAGGGAGCGAATTGGTGGAAAATAGTGATAAAAACTCTCTACATAATGTAGTACGATATCTATACAAATTATTTATATTTTTTGTATAATACAATAAAAATAGCATGCATTTAAATATAATTAAAAAACATTAAATTCTGGTGCTGAGTGTACAAAATAATTATCATATTTTGAGAATATCTGATTATGTGAACGAAGCATATTTTCTAGATAGCTTCTCTGTGTGAGGCATGCTTTAACTTTATCGTTAGTTTTCCTTATTTTTCACTTCGATACTAGATTATTTTCATTATTGTCAACCGAGTGGAAAGATCGAGACAAGAATATAGTACATTAGTATAGGTACTGGTTTAAATAGATATCTACTACTAGTACTTTAGATTTTTATCTCAAGTGTTTCTAAAACGGTATCTAAAAAGAATTCACATTTTATTTCACATCAGTCCGTGAAATAATGGCGGACAGAATTATTTTTTGTTTAATTCTGGTGTATTTATTTGGCAGGTAAGAAAGATTTCTTGAGATTAATTTAATTATAATCTATCGATGCTCCTAAAGTTAAATTTTTTGAAGTTTTGTACCTAATTATTTTCGTATGTCTTCGGTATATTTTACACAGTTTTTTTTTAAATCTTTATTGTTGAAATTTTACTGTTTTTGAAACTCTATAAAACTATAACCGAAGATTTTAACAACCTACTTATCATGAAAATTGCCAAATGTAAAAAAAAAATAGCAGGTGGGTCGGTCTTTAGATAAAATAATATTGCACCTGACAAGAACACGGATAATAAACTGCAATAATAAATATCGTCACACTGAATATTTAGGGAAGATAAAAGGTGTGAAAAACCACTTGCAAACTCTCATACATTTCAGGATACCACAGAGTGATATTTCTTTAATTTATTATTATTGCAAAATTTTGATTAATTTTACAGGGAAATAAATTTGACAGCTTTTTGCTACGTTGGCAATTTTCAGAATGCCCCCTCTTAAGTCCCATTTGACAAGAGGCGAGCCTATTGCGATTTGTATAGGACTAATCCGGGTTCAATATGTTAAACAAAAGCGCGACAAAAAAAAAAATGCTATGGGTATTTATGGTAACTCCCACACCTCTGCCTTCACCGCGAAAAATATCAACACAGGCTGTATTTTTTTAATTATTTCAGTCCCGAAGCCACTGCAATATGCCCGAGAACGAAGTTGGTGATAGACCACGATGGAGGTGCAGACGACGCCTTTGCAATCACCATGAGCTTACTTTACGAGAAATACTTTGACGGGTGAGCTACCTATACATACTTCCTCTTTTTTTCATGCAATAGGGGCAAAGCAGTGAGCAACGTTTCCATAAATAAAAACTGGCCAAGTGCATTTCGTACCATGCACATGATACCGTAGTTGGGATGAATTTATAAAACAAACTTAACATTGTAGTTGAAAAACTTGTTCTCCGATACAGAATGTATGGGAGAACATGTTTTTACAACTGCAAATTTAAGTTGGTCGATTATTACTCGGTAACTTGTGGAGCCTACGTAGCGGTGATAGTTTTCCTTTTAATTTCGTTATATGTACTACTGCCGTGAATTTTTTCACATATCCAACCCCAACCATTAACTGGCAGGGGGGGGGGGGAACAATTGGCTCTAACAAAAATTAGCACTTTAAAGCGTAATATCCGCAAACGGATCCCTGAATCCAAAAATGGTTTTTATAAACTCACTTTATTTTTTAACGACTTATCCTACGATACACCATGGGATTGACGAGAAAAAAATAACCATCCCCACTTTACGTGTAGGGGAGCTACCCTAAAAAAAATATTTACCACTTTGTCGGCGTCGTTTATATGTATATCCATACTAAATTACAGCTTTCTAGTACCAACGGTCTCTGAGCTAAGCCGCGGACAGACGGACAGACGGACAGACGGACATTGCGAAACTATATGGGTTCCTTGTTGACTACGGAACCCTAAAAATGAAAGAGAACTCACGAGTAATACCCTGTTACTGGACAGTTTTATCTCAAGAGAATCCTATCCTAACTAATATTATAAATGTGAAAGTGAGTTGTGTTGTTGTTACGCTTTCGTGCTAAAACGGCTGAACGGATTTGGATGAAATTTGACGCATGGGTAGACCATGTAGACCATTTCATTCCGATATTCCCACGGGATCGTGACTAACAAGAGTTAAACCGCGGGGCGCAGCTAGCTGACAATAAATCCAATGAATATAATGTTATCACCTGCCTAGCCTTTTCCCAACTATGTTGGGGTCGGCTATCAGTCTAACCGGATGCAGCTGAATGAAATGAAAACCAGTATTTTATATGGAACGACTACCTTTTTGACCTGTTCAACCCATTTACTGGGCAACACGCATACGCTTTAGTAAGACTGGTAACTGAACTATAGGGTATAATCCCCGATTACGCTCCAAACACCTTCAAAATCGTACAGGCATCGCAAAATTCTGGGGGGTTTGACAAGCCAATGAAGTTTCACTAATCTATGAAAAAAATATCTTATTTAGTGGTCTTATCGCCTTCCGTGACCATTTTATGCTAAACCAGAGAAAAAAATCGTAAAGTAATTGTTTACCTATTTTTTATCTTTCTCGTTTCACTACAAATCATATTTTTTACTTACATTGTTATGTATTTACAGGTATTAGTAATGTAAAGAACGCCTCATGTCTTATTTAATTAGCTAAGATTTAATATCTTAAAACAAAGATTTAAATAGTTAGAATTGCCCTCTACGCATTTACGTCACGCTAGAAGTGTCAATACTGAATTGAGTCAGGTAACACATCCCGGAATCATTCGGTCATATGAAGCGTGACATATATCAGTGAAACTTCGTTATTTTTGGTAAATCCAACACAAACAGCTGATAAAATAACGTATTATACGTACTACCCCTGATAAAAGAAAAGACGCATCTAACATTTTTTCCAGATTTGAGCTATATACATTGCCGGAATCAGAAAAAAAAGGCGCATCTGCCTGTATTTTTAATATTTTTCTAACTTACTCCAGTGCAGTTTTAGCACAACAAAATAGCACCCGATTGAAGATGAAAAGACGGATTTATTGGAATCTTAATAAAAAAGTCGCATTTATATATTGTCCCTATTATTATTATTTTTATTTATTTCAGATCACATGATCCATAAGTTTTTAGTAAAGGTCTTAATCTAATGCTAGTAAAAAATCACACTGAATACAAAATTGTAACGACTGACACCTACGTGTGCAGCATGGGGACGACGTAAATGGCTATTTAAGTCTATTCAATTAAGTATGTCTTGTTCATTTCGCAAGGACGCATCTAGCCAGATGCGTACTTTAAATTTCAAACGCTTTTACTGTCAAAAAAAAACTATAAAGCATAAGAGTGAGTGTATTTTGTTTTTTCGATATTTTTACTATAATAATTAATAAATTCATATTATTTATTAAACCAAGTTAAAGCCTATTATAGTAGGCATTATTTTCAACTTTCATTATGTAAATATTGTTAATTTACTCGAAGACAGCAAACGATTTCCCATTTCATTCATTAAAATATTTATTTCTCCGTTTTTACTTTTTGTTAGATACGTCTTATTTGTTTATCGGGGGCTGCGTGCCATATTATAACAACTAAAGAAATTGTAACGAGGCTAAAAATGTGACTCTTGTGTAATATCTTTATTAAAAATAATAAGGTAGTAATATAAACTGCATTTCCGTGACTGTTAAATCAAGATAACATGGTGTGTCAAAACATAAAAACAACGTGACCATATTTTGACTTGGTAGGGCATATCTAACGATTTAAATCTTTGTCTGGAAACAAGTAAACATCAATAAGTCTAGGAAACAATGTAGATGTAATTAATTAATAATTACTATTGTCATTGCATTGTCTTTATAAAGAATACAAAACGAAGGTCGTTTACCTGAAATAGTACCTACTTACTGTGGCCTCGGTGTTATACTTTCCTACGGAATTAATTAGAGATTAAGATCTTCCGTGACACTAAATACCACCTTCAGCTAAAATTAACCTAGAACTGAGTAAAATGGAGGCCAATTCGGAAGTATACAACTTTAAATAAGATTAGTTTTATTACAAAGAGATAATAAATATGTTAATATATAATAAGAGAATAAGAGAGTATGTTCCATATTTAAATTTTATCCTAACTAATATCCTAACTGCATAATAAAAATGCCAAAGTGAGTTTGTTTGTTTTTTTATTTGTTTGTTACGCTTTCACGCTAAAACAGCTGAACGGATTAGAGGTAGACCATGACCTGGAATAGGATGTAGGATACTTTTCATCCCGGTATTCTAACGGGATCGAGACTTACGCGGGTGAAACCGCAGGGCGCAACGAGTATCTTATAAGTAGGCGTGGTAATTTTATGTGAAAAATATCCGCCCAATCTCCACCTTTTTACCCGACTACGGCGAAGAAAAAAGGAGGGTTATGATTTTGACCGGTATGTATGTATGTATGTATGTTCATCTGTTCCCTCATATCTTCTAAACGACTTATCACAATTTGACAAATGAGGTATCGTTGGAAGCGTCTTGATTTTCCGCTGGTTATAGGCTATGTGACGTTAAATGCAAAAAAATGGCGTCCTCTAGAGGACATAGAGTCAGGAACTAAAAAAAAAAAATTGTTTAGCTGTACCATGTTGGGTATCTAATGAAAGGGTTTGATGAGCACATTTCAAAAATATATATATTATAACCCCAACAGAATTAAAAAAAAAAAGTAATGAAAACTAAAACCCAACTACGACTAAAAAGGTATAAACAAGACACCACAGACAGACTAATAAAAAATCCGGAGTCACACGTAATCTGTTCGATTTATGCCCTAACACGTGTGACTCCGGATTTTTAATTAATCTGTCTGTGGGGTCTTGTTTATACCTTTTTAGTCGTAGATGGGTTTTAGTTTTCATTACTTTATAATGTATAGGATGGCCAATTCGGAAGTATACAACTTTAATAAGATTAGTTTTATTACAAAGAGATATTACCAAATTGTCCCATGATAAAATTATATCATATAAGTAGGCTTGGCAATTTTATGTGAAAAATGATATCCGCCAAATCTCCACCTTTTTGCTTGTTGAATGCGATCGCATTTCATTGAGTTTTTCGCAAAATTTTCGCATCCTATAAATATGAGGTACTCCAATATGAAAGTGACAAATATTCTGCTTTTAGACTACCAGAAGATGTCCTTTTAGCCAACCCCACAGTAAAAATATATTTGAAGGTGAATAATGTCAACATTCTAAGGGATTTAGCGGTCCTGCTTGGATGAAACATAGGTTACAACAAGGTTAAACGGACAAAATTTTCACTACTGTGGAGAGGAGTCACATAGAACGTCGTCGATATACATTAAGTGGGAAAAATACGTAATATTGAAGCTAACTCAAAAACTACGCAAGTAAAGTACCTATATGGGACTACCTCGGGAGTATACCCTTTCGAACTAAAAAATGATTTTTTAAATCGGTTCACAATTGGCGAAAATATCGATGAATATACACAAAAAAAAATCTACAGCTGAACATAGAACCTCCTCCTTTTTGGAAGTCGGTTAAAAAGAATTGAGTCGTTTTTTAATCAAACTAGGAGCTAAGGATACTATTACTGAAGTAAATATGGTGGTAATGTTCTTTTAAGTGGTACTTAACGAATTTGGCGCATTTCAACTTAATAATGGTTATCGAACAACAGTAAAAGGCACCAAATCAAAATGGTGGCCAAAAAAATTTGTATACATCAGAATCGGCCATCTTGTGTATTTTAAATTATTTGCATCATCTTATAACTACTATAATATTATAATTATTTTTTTCCAGCCCTAAATTAGTTGCCTTGACGACAACATTTGGCAATGTAAACTTGAATCAATCAATAATCAACAGCGATCGGATATTGGCATTATGTAATAGACAAGATGTAAGTATTTCATTGCAAATAATCTATAAGTACCTGTCTCTGATAATAAATGATACCTACTTAGGTACTCGTAGGGGGTATAAGATATTCAATCGCCATGCAAGTACTTTTTTTATTTCTGATGTGTAACACCTGTCCTCGCTTATCTACAATTTGTGGGAGTAATTTCGTGAAAAGGGACGGAAGTGTGTAGTGTGTAACAGGAAGCAAGGAAGCGTGCGTTATTTGGTTTGACCAATGAGCGCGCGCAGTGCTAGAGTTGGCCGTCAGATGGTACCAACCCATTTTCCGAGAGGTTGTAAACAGGATGATGATGATGATGATGACAATGACGATGACGACGACGTTGACGAGGACGATGACGAGGACGAGGACGAGGATGATGACGAGAGTTTCTATCCGACACCGTGCTCTCTAGCAACACAGCTGACTAACTGAGGAAGGGATCGCGCTCGCGGCAGGTCACGTCACGTCCCGCGCCCCCCACCCGTGTTGAGACGCAAGTTTGTTGCCCTAGCGCATAGGGGAACGGATGAAATACTGTAGTGGTAAAATGAAATTAAAAATAAAACAAAAAAAAAGTCGTAATTTTCCATTGATTTTATGTTCTATAAATGACAATCCAATATATATCAATCCAATATAGACAATCCAATATATATTTGAAAATCTATTGTATGTACACAAAAATATATCTAATTTTAAGAAAATGTCCGATATTCATAGTTTAAATACCAGGAATAAACACAATCTTGCTGTACATCGCACTCGTCTCCACAGAGTAGGCAACTCGTTCATGGGTCAATGTATACGCTTTTATAACAAACTTCCCATTGACATTCGAAACTTACCCATTAAACGATTTAAAAGCTGCATTAAAACCAAACTTTGTAGAAAAGGGTACTATAAAATTTCAGATTATTTAGAAGACAAAAAAGCATGGGATTGAGCTGCTCGCTCTGCTAAGCATTGTAACATTTTGAATAATATGGAAAATCATCAAAGTATATCAACCAGTTTTATTTACAAATTGACATTATTGAATATTCTATACAAAATGACATGATTACTTTGTAAAGTATTTTATTATTGTGAATGTGAGGACTATGTGAATATTTTTTAATTTTTTTTTTTTTTCTTTCTCAGTTAATTTTATCATTGGTCTGGCAATTTGAGAATTTTATGCGGCCTACCCAAATGTCCTTTCTTTGGTATTGTTCGTCAAGTCGCTGAGCTCCTTAAGTTCTGAGTTGAGCTCCGCCATTACTGACAAATGCTTGCACTGACTGGACAGGTCCACTCAAATCTGTGTGGTTCTTTCCTCAAAAGACCATTTCAGACTCGAATTTACATGGTCCTCATATGGCTTGACCAAGATTATGTCTGGACTTTAAAAGAGACTGTGACCTCTGAGTTTGTTTCGGCCTTTCTTCTCAGAGTAGTCAGATAGGAAACGCCGACCTCATCTAGCTTATTTTTAATATTTTTTAATATGACGTGTAAAAGTGATTCCAATATCCTATTTACAGAATAAACAATTTCATTTCATTTCATTTCATTACAATTTCATTTCATTTCATTTCATTTCATTTCATTTCATTTCATTTCATTTCATTTCACACCAAACCACTGGTTTCAAGGTTAACGGTGTTTATCCTAACACCCTGTATACTCGTCTCTGGTGGAAAAGACGCCTTTGGTAGGGATGTGGTAATTATGTATGCTGGCATAAAATTCATTAAAAAAAAACAAATGCCCATTGCAGGTACCGATATACTCAGGTGCTTACCAAAGTCTGATAACAGGGATCGAATCTGATGCCTATTTCGGCAATGATGGGCTAGGAGATGATGGCTATTCACCCCCAGCACCAATTGTGCTGCAGAAGGAACCGGCAGCAGTGGCACTTCTCAAACTTTCCAAGAAATACGAAGGTAAGCTCTTTGGTTAATGGGAGCGTTTCACTGGAGCCACTGGCTCTTTGGACAATGGGAGCGATTCACTTGAGTCATTGGCTCTTTGGACAATGGGAGCATTTCACTTGAGCCATTGGCTCTTTGGACGATGGGAGCGTTTCATGTGAGTCATTGGCTCCTTGGCCAATGGGAACGTGTCACTTGATCCACTGGCTCTTTGGAATTGGCTTTGGAACTGGCTCTTTGGAAATATCATGTGGTTATATTGGTAGGAGTAAAACTCTAAGATGTTGTAAAGCAGTATCGATTACTTTCTCATTCTCTGACTCAAAAAAAAAAGGAAAATTTCGGAATAGTTCCTTACAATCAAACTTCTGAATATGAACCACAAATCTCTCGAACTCTCATAACGATCAAGTTAACCATCAAATTCCGCATCAAATGTAAAAGTTTTGGTTTAGTCTTAGCTTCATCATTTTATTGTTGTTACTCTATATTTTCTTTACTCTATATTGTGTAACAATAATATAATTTAATAGAGTGACAATAGAGTTTCTTGGAATGAGATTCATCTTTCTGACTGATCAACTCATTTGAAAATATTCTTGTAAATGATTTAATTGAAATAAATGATTTTAGTTTCAGTGGAATTGCTCCTTTTCGAAAATGCAATTAGGTTCAATAGGTGCTTCATAATAATCACTTTAACTGTGTGTTGTTCACGTTTCAGGTAAATTAGTAATCGTTGCAATTGGTCCTGTTACCAACATAGCTCTGGCAGCAAGACTGGACCCTGAGTTTATTGGAAGACTGGAACATTTATACGTTGGTGCTGGCCATATACATAGTAAGTTTAATGGTTTATTGTGAGCGAGAAGTGTAATATAGTACATTACTGTCGCGGCCAAGGCTTGTCTATACAAGCCTTGGCCGCGAATTTACTGTTTGAATTTCCGCGCATTATTTGAGAAAAGTGCTATCACTTTTCTCAAATAATGCGCGGAAATTCAAACTGAGTAAATTAACTATAAATTCCAGAATCAATGTCGAACAACGATAAATTTTCACTCGCCAATATATTCATTTCATTCGTTTCTTCTTTACTGGAAACAGCTGTATCTGCAAGCCAAATCGAAATTTAAAATAAAATCTTTTATATGGTACCTCCTTGGTTGTCATGTGTTGAAGTAAAAAGTTCGTTCCATTTTTAAATAACGCGCCAGATATGAGTTTTCCATAATCAAAGGAGTTTTTATAGTACAACCCGTGCGCATTAAGCTCAAAACACACACAAGGCGGGTGCGGGGCGGGAGCGATTCGGGCGCGGGAGTACGGCGGGTATAATAAATTGTAATTCAAGGAATTATATGGACGACAACACACAGAACGCGTGCGCGGGTCGGGCGCGGAGCGAGCCGGGAGCGGAGCCGCGCCCGCCACCCGTCAACACAAACAGCGCGGTTTGGGAGCGTGTCGGGCGCGGGATTACGGCGGGCATAATAAATTGTAATTCAAGGAATTATATGGACGTCAACACACAGAACGCGTGCGTGGGTCGGGCGCGGAGCGAGAGCCGCGCCCGCCACCACTGACAGCGCGGGGCGGGAGCAGTTGTGCTATTCTGTAAAAATATCACCATGAAAACTTAGGAAATTCAAACTGAGTAAAAAAATTCATTTCATGCACCAATATGTTAATTTGGTCATTTCTTCTTTACTTAAAACAGTTCTATTTGCAAGCCAATTTGTATCGGGTTTGTATATTTTTGCACTCAGTTTAATATCTAAATGTTCAAAAGAACCATGACCACCATCCCATACATGCATACCCAAACCAAAACGATTATGACCAAAAGCTACATGGTGCATTTAAAAGCACAGTAGAGTAGAGTAGCCTAGATTCTGAAATAATTCCTCTATTTTAATTTAAACTTAAGGTTTTTGTATATTTCAGAACAAAGAAAAT
The DNA here is from genome assembly GCA_948473465.1 of Lithophane ornitopus. NCBI lineage: Eukaryota > Metazoa > Arthropoda > Insecta > Lepidoptera > Noctuidae > Lithophane > Lithophane ornitopus. The sequence continues at coordinate 14,070,381 of OX419616.1, read as the reverse complement.
ACTTTTCCGGACAAATAGCTCATTCGTTACACTTCAAAAAACGATTGATGGCTAATCATTTTCTGTCAGGCGTTTTTACATAACTTGTTCAGTAACGAATTTCGATTTAAATAACAATTGGCGTAACCACATGATGCAACTTATATAGCAACTTATATAACAACATGATGTGGCATATCACGCCACTAAGTCCGGTTGGGACCAGCTTAAAATGTACCAAGACTGTGAGACGCAGAATAAAATCAAACTATGCTATGAAAATCAAACGATCCTATTAGATACATCTCTATCGCTAAGCACGTCTCTGGTGGAGAGGCTGACTTAGGATAGTTAAAATCATCTGGAGTGGGTCTACCAGATGCTTGTAACTTATCGAATAATTCCACATACTAGTAAGGCGATCAGTGTAAAGGAAAATAAAACAAATCTCTCACAAACAGCAGTATGCCTGTTTTATTCAATCTTATTTATCTCTAAGCATTTATTTAAAAATCCTTAATAAATATAAGCCATGGCAGTGAAGAGCTGGGCAGTCCCAAAAAAATGCGTGGGTCAGCACCATTTAGCCATTTTGAAGGAGACTGAATTATCCAACACATCATGTTGTTTTCCATCAAGATTTCATGCAGTTGCGCGGATAATTCACTGAATGCACGTCTCTAAATACGTTGCACGCGTAAAACACATTTGATTCATTGAAACAGTGAAGTACGATTTCAATCATCAAAGCACCGCAATATCGTATCCAATTACATTTCACCGATAATGACACGTATCGTAAGTCCAGTAGGAAAACCAAAATCGTCAATAAGATATCGCAATTAAAGTGCAACAAATGTACGGCTAAGTATTTAATAAACAATTAATAAACCAACAAACAATAACACACCAAAGAGCTCAACGTTTGAACGTAACAGTAGGTTTCTATGGCGACGAGTGACATAAATGAGTGAATGAGCGAGTGAAAATCAATATCACTGTTTTCAGACAGATAATTTTTTTTTTACCCACAAATCAAGAATCACAATAAGAATCTGCTTCGGAAAAAATACTATACATACAAAAGAACTTATTAATCTATGCTATATCATGTTGCATGTTGTTCTATAGATAGTGCTGTGCACTTCTGTAAGTGACAAATTTACAATACCATCCTTGAACTGTATGAGATTTTTATTTGTGTATGTTTTAGTGCGTTAATGGTTGAAGTGCCATATCAATAAATAAATAAATAATATCGTGGCCTCAATGGTTATCTTCTATACCTCAAAAATAAGGTATACTCCTACCACTAATCTGATCACATTGACCGAATGAACGAAAAGAACTGTTATCTTTCACACTGTCAACCTTAAATCGAAAATGTAACAGGAACTACAAATAATATTTATTTTTATTCAATTTTAAACATTGGCTTTGATTGACTCTAGACTATTATCTTAAATCTAGTTTGAATAAATGAAGGACACTTGAAAATATGAATTGGCTGTAATCGATTAGGGCAGAAATGTTCATGGTCTTTTGTCCTAGACATGTGGAAATATTCATAAAACCGTTCCTCGTCCGTTTCTAATTATCTGCAAAGTTGATGATATTCTCCATATTAATGTCCTTGTTTATTAATGTTATGAACCCACAACCTTTTCCTTCTTAGCGCTCTTCTTTTTAAAATAAATAAAAATAATAATTATTCGTCCGTGTCCGAATCACCCGACATTTTCACACTGCAACCGCTGCCGCCTGTCAAAGTACGACCGCGCCCGACCCGCCGCCGCTCCGCGCCCGCGCTCTGTGTGAACACGATGAACAGCTTGGCTCACGCGATGAAAACGACCCGACCCGCTCTCGCCCCGCACCCGCCTTGTGTGTGTTTTGAGCTATAACACGGCACCTGGCTTGGAACTCAATACTCCCCCCGCTACCCGCCAGCGCCCCGCCGTCGCCGTGCGAGGAAGCGAGGGGAGGTACAAACGTCATTGAGCCAGGTGAACACGCCAGATATGGATTTGCATAGTAATTATTGCCGGCCGCATCGTCAGTAATTTCGATTTATCTCGAAGAAGATTGTCAAATTAATATTCGAATTTCCAAGCATGTTTGAGAAAAATAAATAAACAAGCCGGCAAGGTGGTGACCGTGACGAGACAAAGTAGCTACAATTATTGCATGATTAATCGATAGTAATTATGTTCTTTTGTTTTTTATAGGCAAAGAACACCCTGACCCGGAATTTAACGCACATATGGACCCAGAAGCCTACTACATTGTTGCAAATAGTTCTTTAATAGACAAAGTGACGTTTGTACCGTTTTCACAAGTTTACAGCACGTTAAATATTGATTTAGTAAGTAATTTATCTGGTAGATGCGCTAAGGTACTAGTAGCCCGCGAAATTCAAATTTTCTTACGTTTTTTTGCAATTTGCAGGTCAGTATCAGGTTGTATGTTGATCTAAATATGATTTGCGGCCGTAACAAAAATGGATTTACAGAATTATAAACGTTAGAATCAGCAATACAACTTTCTTTTCTACAACTTTCTTAATTCACCCTTATTTTTTGTTATAGGACTGGCGTAAAAATGTCTTAGGAGCAATTCAGACTCCAATAATGGAAGCACTAAACGGTTTTGAACAACTATCGTTCCCAAAAGAGGCCTCTTGGACCCAATTGGACCCGGCTACAACTGCTATAGCACTGGACAATGATTTAGTAGACGAGTTCAGAAATACTAGCAACGATATTATTTTGGAGGGTAAGGAGATTTTTGATGTTTAACATCTTTGCTCTCACTTTTTGACTGAAAATTAGAAATACATTCTTAGAATCAGAGAAAATCTACTGACAGTAAGTTAAACAAAATTGAAAAGTACGTCAACAAAACTTGACCGCACCTTAGGTATGTGCGCGGTGAAACGGGGGGCGGTGCAGGCCGCTCATTTCTCAACGCTCACGGCGACTCTCCGCTCATTGGTCAACGCTGCCCCCCGCCTCGCCGCGCATTCCAAAGGCGCGGTACAGCGGTTTCGGTCTAATTATTGTGAATATCTTCTTGCATAATAAAAATAAAAGATTTTTATTTTTATTTTCAGGTACCCGACGAGGTATAAACACAAATAACTTTTCAGCAACGAATCCTAATGCAAAAGCGGTTTATACCGCAAATATAGAAAAATACAAGAAATTCTTGCTGGATGTGTTTTCTGCAGAGCTAAAATACTAGAAGATAACATATACAGACGTACCTACCAAGAAAAGTTTGTGCTTCGAATATCATCGTCTATCTTCGGAAATACTTACGCGCAATGATGACATTTAAATATAGAGCTGTTACAAACATGGAAGTATTTTATTTTGTAGTACTATGCTTATAAACAATGCAATTCCTAAAACCTTTTCAATACTTTTGAGTGAAAAAACAAACAGAAAAAACTTCATAGAAACGCGCAACGTGCTACGCGCCTGATATAGGAAAGGAAATGGTCGTGTGTTTATTTATTTTATAATGTTAGAGGTACAGACGCTCTAGACAAAGTAACATTCTATCAGTGATGATGATGGAAAAGCCAAAAATGTATAGGAATGACATAAGCTATCGAAAAGCATAATTATGTCAATCCTGTTGAAAGTCGTGGAAATACGAAACGCTTTGGAAGCGATTTTCACTTGTCTAAGCCCTCTGAAATGATTAGATATCACAATGCTATTATTGGTGCCGATTCTCTTGTACACCGAACTAAACTAACTAAACTATCACTAAAATTCCTTCCTTTTGACTGAGGGAATCTTGGAGCTATTCTGCCAAATAAATTCTCTAAATTTAAAACTTATTTTGACACAACTAAAATCGAATTTGACAACCGCGCGCCTCCACTTGGTACTTGTTTTCCCTACCCCGTGTTTTTTTTTAGAGCCAGGGGCACGCATGCACGGCAGCCTCGACGTGTTTTTAATGGAAAATAACGAAAAAAAAATAAAAATAATTACCAATATGTTGAGAATTTAAGGGGTTTAAAGGGTTTTAGAGGGGGTCGAAATTTTCATTATTTTTGCTATAGGACACACCGTTTTCGAGATATAAGGAAAAGAAAATAAAAAAATACAGTACTGTTTTTTGTAACTGAAGTCGAGGTGTTGGTTTGAATTTTAGTTCATGACATCTAATTTTATTCCACACATTTTTAATCGCGATTAAATATAGTCAGATTTAGTTAGAGGATTTTAGATATATGACAAAATTTTAGGTTAAATCGTCAAATTCAGAATAGCATTTTCACTAAACTAATCTCAGTGCCATCTTAGTGCTGTCAAACTAAATTATAGTTAAGTTGTGTCATTTGAAGTCTATTTCAGAATGAGTTCGATCGTTTTACAGGACTAAACTAAATTTTAGTGATTATTAGTTTAGTTTAGAGAATTTTGTGACAAGAGTATCGGCACCAATATCTCATGAAAATTATAAACACTGACAAAATCTTGCTGTTGACCTCGTTTGTAAAATAATAGTTTTATTGTTGAGATCAGTAATTTGTTATTCAGATTGGTTGATAATTTGTTAAATAATTAATGGCTTTATGCTGCGTTTAGAGATATGCCAAAAAAGCCTATTGCTGGCAGCGAAAGTAATGTACTACATACAGTAGGTATGTTATCTAACGAAGGGCGGTATAGCGTCTATACAAGCAAAAAAAAAAAAGGTACCATTAAAAAAAAGACTTTTTTATAGTAAAATATTCACAAAAAATATTAAATTGATACGGAAATGAAACACTCTGTACACGCACACTTGTTACATTTGTCTTTCTATACTCCATTTGAAATAAGATTAGACATTTAATTAAGCCTTTTTTACAGTCCGTTCAACCGATTTTGACTTCTATTGCGTTGGTGGCATGACAGGTGGCAGCTGCAGTAGACAGTTGGTATTATGTTATCTTTTTGGCTTTTAATGCCATCCTTATGCCTACGGTATAGAAGTCAAAATCGGTTGAACAGACTGTAAAAAGGTTTGTTTAAATGTCTAATCTTATTTCAAATGGGGTATACGTTGAAATACAAGTGTGCGTGTTTACAGAGTGTTTCTTTTACGTATCAATTTAATAGTTCGGTGAATATTTCATTTTTGTTTTTGTTTTTGTAATTGTATTTTTTTTTGCATGGATTGACGCTGTACTATTGCGGGTTTTAACGGGAACGCCCTTTGTTAGTTAACACACTGTATAATTATCATACACATTTTATTGTTTTCTTTTCTCTAAATAAATCATGCATACATGTTATTTGTATGGTTATTGAAATGCCAAACGCTATTTTTTATGTGCAACAATCACAAGTAAAAGAAAATAAGAACAAAGACATACAAAAATGAACAAAACAATCAAAACACATACCGAATAGGTACCTAATTATTTCACGAATGCGAAAAACCAAAATATTACCTAATTATTGCGCTAATCATGGCTCATACTGAAAAGGTTACCAACTCAGCATTTTTTAGCGTAGATAATTATTATTATGTCCACTGTCAGTGGTCGTCTGTCCTAACACGACACTTTCAATCAAAATCTGAGGGTTCTGAACTGTTTTTTTATATTTCTATGGTTCTGAAGGATATTCCTAATTCATTACTGCTTAGGTTTGGAAAATTCTTCTGCTCAACAACGTCAATCACGCAATGCTGGCTGAACTGTCAAAATGAATGACATCACCATTATCAATCAAAGACAATGAAAGCAATCAATTGTCATTTTATGTGCTAAACAATTACCCCGCTGCACGCGTAGCATGACAACCAAAGTAACGGGGTTTCTACGGGTTTTGTCGACGGAAGAATAGACAAAATAACAGATTATGATTGTTTATCTGTAATTTTATCTATTATTCCGTCGACAAAACCCGACAATTATTGTGGTCATGCTAAGCGTGCACACACTTCGATTTGCCAAACAAAAGTGACGACACATGATAGTTTAGGAGTCACTGTCAAAAGGGGAGAACGAGACAGGAATACGAAGGTCAGCGACCGGAATATTTACATTTCGCTCGCAATCGTCAACATTCGTGCGTCTACGTCATATTATTGAGCACACGCGCCCGTATAATTATGTAAAGTGTTAGTATTGAATTAGACGTAATGATAAGCTTTGTTACAAATACTTGGAAAACAAAGAAAATTGTAAACATCTTGAAGATATTAATATTTCATAGTGGTTCCTGCCTTTGAAGTGAGTGTCAGTGTGTTTCGAAAGTGGGTTCGGAAAATGGCTGCGAAATCGTAAGTACCTATATGTTTTGTTATTGTGTATTGTGAATGCTTTGTTTATTTACCACACAAACAAAGCTAGAAAAGCAGCTACCTAGCTAGCTGTTTGTGTGTTTAGGTATTATTTTAGAATATCATATCATCATCATTTCGACGTGTCCTTCGGACGTCTTTCGGCTGAAATGATGATTTTCAATCGAAAGACGTCGGAAAGAGTCGTCCGGCATAATAATATGTAAGGGCCCGGCCACACGACGCCGCGACCGCGCCGCCGACGCCGCGCCGTTCCGCTTGATTAATTTATTAAAGTATTATAAAGTGCGTGCACTTTTGCAAGCGGCCGGCGATCAAGCGGAACGGTGCGGCGCGGCGGCGGACGAGCGGCGGCCGCGCGGCGGTGGCGGCGGCGCGGTCGCTGCGTCATGTGGCCGGGCACTAAGGTAGGAATAAAACTATGTGGATAAGTAGTTTTTTTTTTTTATATAATATTTGTATTATTGGTAAGGGGTCAAGGTTATACTTACATAAAGTATTACGTAAAGTATCAGAAATGTTAAGTAATACGTTTTAACGTTTCTAACCATTTATAATTATGTTCGAAATAAATTTTGGATATCATTTAGCTTTCTTTAAATCCAACCTTACTTTGATTAACTGAGAGCAAATAAATTGGTCTGAGCACATGAGGAAAATAAACGCATCAAAATGAGCTGGGAAAATACGAGGAAAACTTATTTTGAAAACTTAAATCTCATTGTTTACATCAACTCCCAAACAAGTTCTCGTTCCAGTAACTCGATCATAGGTACAGTTGAGTGTAAACAGGTCTCCGTAAGATGTCAAAACATGAATGTTTTATTATTTAGTTCATCTTTTGACGCGATCGTAAACACACGTTTCAATGATGTTGGATTTAAGAACTATTTTCGTGTTTTTGTTTGTTTGTGTGTGTATTAATAGGTAGGTAATTTGTTTTTATTACAATACCTTCGTGTTTGTGTGCTAAGATAAAGTTCAGCTAACTAGCTGAACGTTTGGCTGTATCTGAGAATTAGAATCTTCTCCGCCATAATGCAACGACTTCCTTTAGCTGTGTCATATATAACCTATCTTGTTAGTTGTATTTGTCTCTAACTAATATTATGTGGCCTTGGCCGTTTTATGTTAGACCTGCGAGATGTAGTCCTGTCCAAATTTCATTAATTTATACAAAAATCTCATAGAAAAAGGACTTTCAGTGTAAGAAAGAAAGAAATAAATGGAAAAGCTTCAATTTTACATTTTCTTCTTTCCATAAAAATCCGATTCGGATTATATCGAACATCCTAACTAGGTATTCCTAACTAATATTATAAATGCGAAACTAAGTTTGTTACGTTTTCACCCTAAAACGGCTGAACCGATTTCGATGAAATTTGGCACATGGCTAGACCATGACCTGGTAGGACATAGGATACTTTTTATCCCGATATTCCCACGAAATCGAGATTTACGGGGGCGAAGCTAGTAAAAATATAAAGAGGAATTGGTATGAGCCGTGTTTATTTTTTATTTGGGTCGATTAAGCAATTTGTGATTGAGCGTTTTATCATAAATTGTTAGTATAGTGTGTTGCAATTTTATCTGATAAGGTATAATGATGCAAGATATTCTTTGGAATTGAATGTGATTACATTGATTGGCAAGGCAATAGCAAGATATGCGATAGATAAATACGCACACGTTCGTATCCATATTTTAAAGCTGGCCCATTCACAGTCAGTCTTTCGCGCCAAATACCGTTCATCCTGATCGTGACTATCGTGAGTGTCGAGTCTTCAATCCAAATTTTGGCGCGTGGTCAAATCACGGATTTTTCGTGGGCCATAAACCACAGCCTCACGCCGCCGTTTGGCGTCGCGCCATTTATCTGTGAGTGCCCTATCCGTGGGCCATAGTATCACTCCGCGTGCCCTGTGAGTGCGCAAACCCACATACATTTTGCGTTAAGTATGTTCATAGCAAACGCAGGAAGTAAACATTCTTTCTTGGAGTCTGAATCGTTTTTCTATTTCTTCACCATACATCTGTATGCGTCCCCGTCGATCGTGAAATGAAAGTCATTTGGACTGAAGCTATGAGTGGCCTAAACTATTGGCGTCCGGCCATTTGATTTCATACATTTAATTTTATCCATTTGATTTCATGAATTTGATTTCATCCATATGATTAAGTCCAAATGGACTGACCGTGAATGCCCTAGCTTTAGGAATCCCCTTTTTTAATGCAGATATTTTAAGATAGGTAATGATAATGACACTACAAGCTATATGAACATAACTTGTGTACTAACGAAGCGATTGTATGAGTCTTTGTTCTACCTAATAAAATAATATCTTATTGTCAGCTTATCAACTGAAGAGAGGAAGCCGAAGTTCATAATAGACAATGATGCTGGTGGTGACGATGCCATGGCCATATTCCTGGCTTTGCTGTACGAGAAACACTTTGATGGGTAAGTTATAACATAATAACAGACTTCTTCGGTCATCAATACTACACAAGCAGAACTTTAGTTAATCACTTCCAGGATACCAAGGGGGGGAGTCTTACCAAGGGGTATCGTATTACCTAGTTACTGGGTTGTGGAGATCAGATAGGCAGTCGCTCTCTGTAAAATACTTCGGCTTCCAGTCTAACCGGTAGTCTAACAGTCTATTCGGTTAGACTGGAAGCCGACCCCAAGAAAGAAAGGCTAGACAGAGGGGGGACTTGAGGGAAACAACGCCCATGGGCGTAATAATAATGTAACTTGTCAATGGTGCCGATTCTCTTGTACACCGAACTAAACTAACACTAAAATTCCTTACTTTTGACTATGGGAATCTTGGAGCTATTCTGCCAAATAAATTCTCTAAATTTAAAACCTATTTTGACATAACTAAAATCGAATTTGACAACCGCGCGCCTCCACTTGGTACTTGTTTTCCCTACCCCGTGTTTTTTTTTTAAAGCCAGAGCCGCGTATGCACGGCAGCCTCGACGTGATTTTAATGGAATTTTTCAGTTTTTGTATCGAAAATAACGAAAAAAAATAAAAAATAATTACCAACATGTTGAGAATTAGGGGTTTAAATCCTGGGGGTCGAAATTTTCATTATTTTTGCGATAGGAAACACCGTTTTCGAGATATAAGCAAAATTAAATAAAAAAATACAGTACTGTTTTTTGTAACTGAAGTCGAGGTAGGTTTGAATTTTAGTTCATGACATTTAATTTTATTCCATACAATTTTAATTGCGATTAAATATAGTCAGATTTAGTTAGAGGATTTTAGATATAGGACAAAATTTTAGTTTAAATCGTCAAATTCAGAATAGCATTTTCACTAAACTAATCTCGTGCCATCTTAGTGCTGTCAAACTAAATTACAGTTAAGTTGTGTCATTTAAAGTCTATTTCAGAATGAGTTTCATAGTTTGACAGGAATAAACAAAATTTTAGTGATTTTTAGTTTAGTTTATAGAATTTTGTGACAAGAGAATTGGCACCAATGTCTCGTTCAGTGTCAACCGATTAACTAGGTATACGTCCACCGCACGTTAAGCCGTTGGTTCCATTGTAGGCACCAGATTGTTCGACAATTCACCAAATATTTTTTTTTGGTTGTTTTTATTAATAAAGGGGTATTTTATAATAAAGCATTCTGGTTTTCAGACCCAAGCTGCTTGCATTGACGACTGGGAATGGCAATACCAAAGAAGATAATGTTTGTTACAACAACCAGAGGATACTGAGAGTTGCTAAAAGACAAGATGTGAGTATAGTAGCACCTACACTTTCTTGTAAGTCATTGCAATGTAACGCTGATCCATTTCTTAAGATTTACATTGCAACCTTTTAGGTATAAATTAGAGTAATTGCCGAGAGTTTTATCAAACTCACGGTAATCAACCACTTATTCAAATTTATACTTTATCACAATGAGATAAGAGTTACATTACAATTACTTACTTATGTTTTTAGGTCATTCAAATTTGATCGTTAATGGGTGTACTACATTATAGGTAACAGATTGCCGACTAGAGTTAGTTGCGTTATGAGGATAAATAACTACCAGATAGGTCAATATTTGAATGATCCTTCCAATTCCAACGTACGTAAATAACTTAAACTAGGTTCCTTTAACGATAAATTAATCGTGCAATAACGATCGTAGTTATTTATCGGTCATTAGTTGAACTATGGCTTCGTCTACTAAGATAAGAATTCATAATGAAGATTAATGTCAACATCCCAGTGTTTCAATTATCGCTAAGATACTGTAACTGTTACACAATTGTTTGATAACACAGTTAACGTATGTTGGCAAAGAAATTGTCTGTTTTAATTTTTATCTTATTTGGTAGCGGTTAAGGTTGAAAGTTTATCCATTATGTAGACCAATGATCGTTTATGTCAATCAATCTGCCTAGCCTTTTCCCAACTATGTTGGGGTCGGCTTCCAGTCTAACCGGATGCAGCTGAATACCAGTATTTTACATGGAGCGACTGCCTATCTGACTTCCACAACCCAGTAACTGGGTAATACGATACCCCTTGTCAGACTTTCGGGCTTCTGACGACCCGTAATGACTGTCAAAGATCCACAAATGACAGCCGGAACCAACGGCTTAACGTGCTTTCTGAGGCACGGAGGAGTCTCGGTATGTAAAGATGCATGGTCACCCATCCACGGACCAACCCCGGCAAGCGTAGCTTAACCTGATGGATCAACCTGTGCGGCTGTTATTACTTAGCCATGAGCTTCATAGGCCAATGAACGTTTATGTGCGATGCCAAAATATTTTTGAAACTTTTTTTATAAGTACCTACCTAATTGATCAACTGTAAAGGTGCGTCCAAACATAAAGCGGAAATCGTGCGCGGCTGCCACACGCGGCACGCCGCGCTTTTATACCTAACTAGAGCGCGGCAGAAATGTAGGTATCCCTGCAAACGCCGTGTGTTGCTGGCGCGCTCTTGCCGCTCAATGTTTGCACACACCTTAAGAGGAACTATGAGAACAAAATAAGGCCAGGCATTCATTTAAATGAACCACAAAGGACCAAACTTTTTAAGTCTTTCGCCTTTTTTGGATATTCTTTATTCATTCGCAGCGCTTCGGATGCTCTACGTCCCTTCAAAAGTGGCGCATGAAGGAATTCTTTGAAAACCTTAATCGACATATCGACATTGTACCTACAGTAACACGCATAACAGTATTACATTGACAACGCCTGTATGTCGTAGCCGTAAGGGTCATTTTCGTAATCCCAGTGTTATCTAGTGATGTGTGTACCATATTTTTATTATAAACATCTTCACTAATTCCAGGTGCCAATTTACAGAGGATCCAAAGCATCATTGGTGACAACTCCTTCAGTGACTGATTATTACGGAAAGGATGGTTTAGGAGACAGTGGGGATACTTTCCCTGACCTGGTGCCAGCTAAGACTGAGAACGCTGTGAATGCTCTTATTGATTACTCCAAGACTTATGAAGGTATGAATATTTATTTATTTAGAGCACCGACACATTACATACATTTAACTTGTTCAAAGAATTGTTCTGTCAAAAGCATTTTGTCTGATGTACATAACAAACAATGATGCTGTACATAACACTTGCAACGAATGCTACGTGAGATAAAAATTAAAAAAAAAAATCTATATAAACTATCCGAGGAGCTCGTGGCTAAGTAATAACAGCCGCTCGGGTCAATCTATCAGGTTAAGCTACGCTTGCCGGGGTTGGTCCGTGGGTGGGTGACCATTTTCACATATCGAGACTCCTCCGTGCCTCGGAAAGCACGCTAAGCCGTTGGTCCCGGCTGTCATTTGTGGATCTTTGACAGTCGTTACGAGTCTTCAGAAGCCCGAAAGTCTGACAACCAGTCTAACCAAGGGGTATCGTATTACCCAGTTACTGGGTTGTGGAGGTCAGATAGGCAGTCGCTTCATGTAAAATACTGGTATTCAGCTGCATCCGGTTAGACTGGAAGCCGACCCCAACATAGTTGGGAAAAGGCTAGGCAGATTGATTTTTAAATAAACTATCCATAGTGTGTAATTAAGAACAGAACTTAGTAGATAAGGATCCTTTTGAAATAGTGAACCAGTGCCCTGTTTATCAAAAGTTACAAGTTTACACGTTCACAAGTTACCTAGAATGTTACTTTTCGTTAAATTCATAGCCCATCTCCATAATCTTACTAATATTATAAACGCGAAAGTTTGTGAGGATGGATGGATGGATGTTTCTTACTCTTTCACACAAAAACTACCGAACGGATTTGGATAAAATTTGACAGACAGATAGTTTATAACCTGGATTAACACATAGGATACTTTTTATCCCGATATTCCTACGGGATAGAGACTTATGCGGGTGAAACCGCGGGGCGCAGCTAGTTATTCGTATTCAGCCTTAACGTTCCCACTGCTGGGACACGGGCATCAGGCCATCTCTTTTGACCACGTTTAAAAAAAGAAAATCGAATTTAAACATTTTATTGCGGTACTAAGCACGACACCTTTAAACTTGTAAGACGGAATGGAGAGTTGCCGGACACTCTCATGATTTGTTATGATTTTCTACAATAAATTGTAACTTATAAATAATTTTATGCTATACAAAATCACGAATAAAAGTTTCAAAATATAAATACTTGTGAACGAAATAATTACATTTGGTAAAACAAGTCTTGTAAGTTTTGATAAACAGGGGTCTTGATAGTAGGTACCTACACAGTCATGCTGGATCCACTTTGATTTAAGTACTTTGATGCAGGGACCGAAACCGTTATGAACAATACGGGTAGTTATTTAAAAAAAATGGGAAAGAATAATTAGGGGATACCCGGTGATAGAAAAACTTTCTAACCAAACGTTTATTCCTGTTTATTTCAGGTGATTTGACTGTCATAACAATTGGCACCTTGACAAACATAGCACTAGCCATAAAACTGGACCCCAGCTTTTTGTCAAGGCTAAACCATTTATACATAGGAGCAGGACATATTTATAGTAAGTAATACTAACAAAAATACTTTGAAAAAATGAAAATCAGAAAGACTTTCTTGAAAAGTTTGACAGTTAAAATGAAGTTACCAAAGTCTTGCTTGCTTCTGTAGTTTGACGTGTTGGGAATCAATGACATATAGATGAGCATGAAGATGCAGACTTACCTTATCATAAACATAAAGACCAAGATCTAAAGACATTAAAAACATACTGTATATATAATATTTATTTAGTAACCCTACTTAGTAAGACTTTTACTAACAACTTATGGATCTTGTAATGTTAATCTGAAATAAATAAATAAATAAATAACAAACAAAGGTCGTTCCCGCTAACCCGCAATAGTATAGCGACTATACGTCATGCTAAAAAAATATTACCACACAATTTTTTTTTTAAATAAGCAGTGGTATTTCACGTTTCACAAAAATAATTAAATTGATAGTTATGTAAATGAAACACTCTATACACGCTCACATGTATTTCAACGTGGAAAGAGTGCGTGTACAGAGTGTTTCTTTTCCGTATCAATTTAATATTTTTTGTGAATATTTTACTATAAAAAAAAAAAACATTTTTTTTTTTGCCCGTGTAGACGCTATACTATTGCAGGTTAACGGGAATGCCCTTCGTTAGATAAAATACTTTATATTATATAAAGAAAAAGAAGGTAATGTTATATTGTTTTGTATAGGTGAAGAAAACCCAGCTCCAGAATTCAACGCTCACATGGATGTAGAAGCGTATCATGTAGTAGCACAGAATGCCACTCCAGATAAAGTCACGGTCTTCCCCTTCTCACAGGCGAGACAGTATCTCAATTTTAGCAAAGTAAGTGTTTTCTCCATTTACTGTCAGTTCTGCGAAATATGAGCACACACTTTTTGAAGTGAAAACTTCTTTAAACGAGATTTGCGCTCTTTCCAAACAGTGAAAGAAACTGAACCATCACAGGGGTATACTCGACTCGGCTCTAGTCGATTGGTGACTAAATCGCGTATACCCGGCGCTGAGTCGCGTATAGTCGGCTTCAGTCGTAAGTGTCCTGTCACTTCTATGATGTGGTCATAATCACAAAACCTCACTTTTTCAAAGTATTCCATTGCAGGCTTTTAAATCTCATTAGATTCAACAGAGCTAATCTTAAATACGGCCAAGTCCAGTCCACTTTGGCCTCATCATCATCAGCCTATAGCAGTCCACTGCTGGAATAGGCCTCTCCAATTGCACGCCATTCAGCTTGATTCTCGGCAACTCTCATCCAGTTGCTAGCAGCCACCCTGTGAAGATCGTCGCTCCACCTAGCCTGAGGGTGTCCTACCTTACGTTTGCCGATTCACGGTCTCTACTCAAGATCACTTTGGCCTGCTAATGAGAATTTCTCAACGAAGAACCCAATAACGCTTTTCCTGGGTATCAATCACAGGACCTGAAGCACAGCATTTGCGCTTTATCACCATGCTCTAACTACTAACATATGATTGAATTTTTGCAGGAATGGAGAGAAAATCAACTAGGAGCAATAAACACGGATATAATGAAAGCTCAGAACAAATATGAGAAGGTATCACTTGGGGTAGAGCCAACCTGGCAAGCATTGGACCCTGCGACGGTGTCACTTTTCCTGAAGCCAGATCTAGTAGCGGAGTACAAGTATTCGAAGAACGATATCACTGTTTGTGGTAAGTTTATAATAATGATTGCTCGCTAGGAGATTCAGCGAAAGCCCGCCCCCCACATGGTGGACCGAGGACCTAGTGAAGGTCGCGGGCAGTCCTGAACTAGTAGTTGTAGTGATCCGTGGGAGATTTCGATGCAGAGCCGTTGATAGCCGAGATTAATTATGATACTGCTGAAATTGTGATCCTGATTGATGCCTGGTAAAAGGGAAAAGGAAAGAACATGACTGAGAATGAAAGAAAGTAGCCAATGCTGATGATGTTAAATGATATAGACGATTCAGTAGTTTTTCTAATTATTCCCATTGTGCTAATTGTATGTCTGTTTACAGGTGATAAGAGAGGAATCAATACAAACGATTTTGTGGAAAAAGAAAAGGCTAACGTTAGAATAGCGTATAAAGTGAAAACAGAAGAATACAAAGCATTTTTGTTGAATGTCTTTGGAGGCGAACTTAATTCTGGACAAAGCTAAAAGGAACGTATTATATGACTGTTGTAAATAATTATAAATAAAACCCATTGGCGTAGAGAATTAATTGAATTTCGTCTTATTTATTATCCTTTTTCGTTTGGTTTTCTTTTATTATATTGATAGATAGCGCCTCTAAGCTCGCTCCAATCCATCGCTTTAATCCATCCAAAGAAAGATCGCTTTTAGCGATAAGACCGCCCATTGTGTCACCCTATGTTAAATTTCTACATTTTTATCTGTATTTTTTATGGTGTACATAATAAAGAGTATTCTATTCTATTCTAAGTTACTTTTTCTTTGCTTAGCTAAATAGCATCTAGCGAGATAATTGTTAACTACACTGAAAAGGTTTTCCTTCTACTTCCATCTAGTAAATCTGTCTGCGTTGACTCGTGGATAGCGCCATCTATATTCGGTTTCGTGAACAATGCCAAACACCGTGAGCGTGTAGTTTTTGATGCTATCAACAGATGGCGGAAAATTTAGATTATGGCTCCCTGAGTTTATAATCAATCAAGAAAGTTAATGAATCCTTACATTATCATAATAAAATATTAAAATAACCCTCTTACGTATCGGTTATATAATATAATTTTGATTCTGATAGATAGATCTTACTTCTCGCTAACATTTACTTACTTAATTCTGTTTCTTTTTATTAGATTTGTCTTGATTTGATTTAAACAACTGTATAGTTGCAAGCCAAATCTAATCATTCCATTCTGAAAAATATCAAATGTCAAAAACCCATTTTTCTTTCTACTTCGCTGGCTCGTGTCTAAAAGCAATCATCGCAAAATTAAAAATATCTAGACTTTCAACCCCAAAGGCGATACATAAAATTTATTACCAATAAATCTCTTTGATATCTTCTGATCAACAAAAATGTCTTTTATATCTTCTGAATGTAATCTCTTGTCCAAAAAATGTGACACACTAAAAGTTATATTTTTTTATGATAACATAAAAATCTAAGTTCGATTTCATTTGTGATAGCGGACAATATAAACTTTATGGCTATTTTATGGTCAACATATTAGTTATATTCAGGTCATAGGGAACTAAAACTATTGGCAAAGGTAACTTCATACTATGTATGTATGTCGAAGTAAAAAGCTCGTTCCATTAACTTTCCATAATGCTACAGATATGAGTTTTCATAGTATTAATTTATTTAGCCGCTAAACACGACAGATATGGATTTTCATAGTAACATTGCCGGCCGCATCGTCACTTGTTTTTGACCAGTTCAGCAACTTCGATTTATATAGAACAAGGTTGTCAAATTAATGCTTGAATTTCCAGAAAAATTAATCCCATAAAAATAAGCCATAATCCTACTAATATTATAAATGTGAAAGTTTGTGTGTTTGGATGTTTGTTACTCAATCACGCAAAAACGGCTGAACGAATTTGGATGAAATTTGGCTAACAGATAGTTTATAACCTGGATTAACACATAGGATTTTTATCCCGATATTCCGACGAGATTGAGACTTATGCGGATGAAACCGCGGGGCGCAGCTAGTTCTCTATATAATTGAGATCAAATAAATGCATTTTAGAACGGAATGTCCTTAATTATGTTTTACACAAAAGTATAAAAAATAACGTACCTACATAATTCTCCAATCTTATCTATTCAATTCATCCATATACTTTCCAAGAATCCCTACAATGTAAAGAGTCTTAATATATAACAACATTGTGAAACGATAATCACGTTTCAAAACTTCTAACATCAATCGATCAAACTGTCGTGAAACCAAATCCTGGGGCGTATTACGACAGCCGACGAAGTTCTCGACTTCCATACTGTGATTTGAGAGACAAGGCTCAAATTTTCAGCTAACAAAATGATTATTAAGCCCCCTCTCCATATAAATGCTCTCGCCTGTTTTCTCTCTGGTTTATGACCTTAGAGCAATGATTTTTCACAGTAACATAAATATCAACTAGTTCTATGCCCCTAGGTTTTCCATTTTGATGATACATTTTCTGTAGAAGCACTAGAACCCTCAGAAAATGCTCAAAATTACCTGTTTAGACTGCTGTCATCAGAGGCCTATTGTACAACTATTAATGAAAAAAAAAAAAAGTAATAAAAACTAAAACCCAATAAAAAATCCGGAGTCACACGTGTTAGGGCATAAATCGGACAGATTATGTGTGACTCCGGATTTTTTATTTGTCTGTCTGTGGTGTCTTGTTTATACCTTTTTAGTCGTAGTTGGGTTTTAGTTTTTATTACTTTATTTTTTTTTAATTTCTTTTGTTGTTATAATATATATATTTTTGAAATGTGTTCATTAAGCCCTTTCATTTGATACCCAACATGGTAGGATTAAACAATATTTTTTTTTAGGTCCTGACTTTATGTCCTCTAGAGGGCGCCATTTATACATACATACATACATACATACCGGTCAAAATCATAACCCTCCTTTTTTCTTCGCCGTAGTCGGGTAAAAAGAAAAACATAGCGGCACAGTAAACATTCTTCTTATTCAATTTATAAAATATCTTTCAAATTGGTCCTATATTGGGGAGGAAATAGACGAGAGCCGAACCTTGAATTATGACTTTTTGTATGGAGAAAAGACCGACCCTATTTCCTCTTAAGAGCCATGGATTAAAGGCTAGCATCGTTCAATTCCGGGCAAGTTTGTATTGGGGATCACTGACATAGATAAAGGAAAATGACTTGTAATTAATGTAAGTCTGAAATCGATAACCGCCTTGATTAGCGTGGGGATTAATGCTCATGTCTTCTCTGAATGAGAAGAGGCCTTTGCGGTGCAGTGAGGCAGTATTAAGCTGGTATTATACTACGTGATAACACGTGATACGTGAGAACATCGTGGTGTGCTTTGCGCTCCATGAGACTTTCTCTCTCTCTCTCTCTCTCTGTCTCTTTCTATTATATAAGTGTTTGTGTGCGTGCGAGTATCGCGTAAGGTAAGTCGATTCTGACGGGGGTCAGTTTATTTATTCGTTACTTATACGCGTTTACTCATGAGCCATGACAAAGCACTCAGGTTACCAATCTCAACTGTTTCGCCCATAACGTATTCTTTCGCTAGGTACAGTATTTCCTGAAAACTACCGCAGCATACATCAAATTAACTATCCCAACGCGTTTGAATGTTGCAACATTTTGAAATATCGATGTTCATCACGACCAATAAAGACAAGGTTTTACTCTTTCAGTTTAAAGTCCCATGTAGATTTATTTTTTAAAGATATACGACAATATACAACATTAGTTTTTGTTTATGCTAACCCCGAAAAGGGCTCATTGTACTCATCATTTTGATCAACTTTTTCTATGGGACCAACTTTGAAATCGCGAAAAAAAAATCTGCTGTTCCATACATTTTGTCGATGAGACCACAAATGTATAGAACAGCTGATTTCTTTGATGACCCCAATGTTATATAGATAACATTATTTAAAGACATCCTTATCCTAACTAATATTATAAATGCAGATTGATTTTATGTATGTAAATTGATTTTTTAAGGATATACGACAATATATATAACATTATTTAAAGACATTCTAATCCTAACCATAACTAATATTATAAATGCGAAAGTGAGATTGTTTGTTTTTTTTGTTACGCTTTCACGCTAAAACGGCTGAACGATTTTGGATGAAATATTGCACCTGGGTAGACCATGACCCCGAGGACCCGAATCGCAGACGGAGTCGCGGGCAACAGCTAGTAATACATAAAAACAAAAACATTTTAGATAAGTATTTTAAAATAAACAACTGATATTTTAAATTTACTGATCAGGCAATATGACAATGTAGTCCGATCCATTCATTCCAATATCGATACCTTTGTATCGATCCAAAATAATCTGAGTATCGTATCATTTTGTATCGATACTAAAAAGTCGGATCAGATCGTGCATCGCTAACTTTCGTTTACACTGGCGAAATATTCACAACAAAACATGTTGAAATCTCTATTTTCGAGTGTTTACCCGTGGTCCCGGTGGTGGATTGACCCATTACCGGGTCCATGGGTAAATTTTAATTACCCAGAAGTCCGGGAACAACCCCTGATGGAACCACCATTAGGGGTTGTTCCCGAACTTCTGACTGAACAATTTTTGACAGGAACTAGAGACTTCAACATGTTTTGTTGTGAATGTATCGCCAGTGCAAATGCACAGTTTAAACCACCACACTCAATGGTAAAAAGGTTCAAAGGTAGTTCCCAAAGGTACTATACTGCGCCAAACGTAATTCCCAAAAGTGAAATTCTTCGTCAAACGTAGGTAATACCCGTGGGTAGCTCTCAGAACTGAGCAACCTGGGATTAACATAAATTAACGCGCGATGGCGGTTGGGACCGAGTTTTAATATGCAATAACACACGTTAACGTTTACCCAGTACGTAGTAATGAGGGTAATCGTAACTTTCTACTGTTACACTTTTGAAACGTTTGGTGTAAACGCTTATAACTTTGGGTGTAGCGTAGAATATTAAAAAGGTTATGAGCAATTTGTAATTTTGTTTCTTAGGATTGTTGGCCTCATCATCATTTGCATCATGCCCATAACATTTGCTCTCCAAATGGCACGCAATTTAACTTAATCCTCGGCTGACTGACTTCACCTTGCGTAGATCGTCGGTCCAACTAACCAGAGTGACATTCTATCAGCTAACGATGTTGGAAAAGGCAAAAATGTATAGGACTGACATAGGTTATCGAAAAGCATATGTCAATCCGGTTGAAAGTAGTTGTAGAAATACGAAACGCTTTCGAAGCGATTGCCACTTGTCTAGACCCTCAGAGTACGTTCTACCTATCTTTTGGTAGCTTTATTCGCGTTCTTCATTCAAGAATATGTCTAGTCCAACGGTCATTAGTTCTATATCTAGCAACAGTCGGGTTATCATGTTCATCTTAAATCAGTCAGCTACATATACGAAACTGATTAAACTGTTTGTCTGGCGCTCTCTAAATAGTACTGCTAACTCAGCTTATCCTTGTTCTCCACATGAGTTAGTCACAAGTGAAGTTTATCTTTTTAACCTCGGGGTCTCTAGTTAAAATGGGCGTGCCTCAAGGTTCAATACTCGGCCCTTACTTATTTCAAGTTTATATAAATGACCTTCCTTACATGATGGTTAACTTGTCGGATATAATACTAGTCTTATTTTTAAAATAGATAGAAAAGATACAGATGTCTCACATGTCAACGATAGTCTGGCTACTCTTTCGGAATGGTTCGCAGCTAATAATCTTTTACTTAATGCGAACAAAACTAAATGTATTAGGTTCTCATTACCAAATGTACCTCAAGTGGGTCTAAATCTAAAACTTGATGGCAAGAAACTAGATGCAATTACAGAAACTATATTTTTAGGAATTACTTTAGATTCAAAACTACAATGGGGCGCCCACATCAGAACTCTTTCAGGTAGACTAAGTTCAGCTGCATATGCAGTAAGAAAAATAAGGCAGTTGACTGATATAGCCACAGCTAGGTTAGTATACTTTGCTTATTTCCACAGTATTATGTCTTATGGCGTTCTGCTGTGGGGATCGGCAGCTGACGTAGATTCAATTTTCATTTTACAGAAGAGGGCAATCCGCGCGATCTATAAAATGAGTCCTCGCGAGTCCCTTAGAAACAAATTCAAAGAAATTGATATACTGACTCTGTCTTCTCTCTATATCTTTGAAAGTATTTTGTATGTTCGCAAAACCTTAGGACTTTTCAACATAAGAAGCGATTTCCATAATATAAATACACGTAGTAGACACGAAATTGTCATACCCAAATTTAAATTAACTAAAACAAGCAAGTCATTTCTTATAAACAGTATCCGCTTTTATAACAAGTTGCCAAAGTCGGTTACAGAACTTAGCGATGGAAAATTTAAAACCCATATCAAACGTGTCCTTATCAAAAAAGCATAATTATTATAAGATTAAAGACTACGTTGATGACAAGGAAGTTTGGCAATAATTCCTTCTGCACATGTGGCTTCCCTGGTACCTTATAAACGGCATAATTATGTAAGAGTCTATTAACTGTTCCCAAATTATCATGTTTATTCTCTTTACATTCATCCTTGACATAATCATTGTATTTGATATTATTCCTATTATTATAGATACCTCCAATTTAATTTCAACTCCTAGTGGCTTTTGTGGACATGATAATTATTCAATTTGTTACAGTTGTAATAGCAATCACGTCATTTGGCTGAAATAGGTTTTTTTTTATTGTTTGATTTTTATATAGATTATTTTCTATTTTGTGAATGTGAGAACTTTGTAGGCTTATTGGACTGTAGATTTACTGAACATCTATTTTGTTAAGTACCTGGTACTTACTTGTTGAAAGGCCTACATTGTCCTCCCATGCCTACTAACACTGTAATTTGAAAATATTGTAAAAGCCAATTATTTTTAAAAGAGTAACCATGGAGTTTCTTGCCGGCTCTTCTCCATAGAAAACGACCAATTGGAACCGTGCACCTAGCTTCTGACGTTTCATAAGTGCCCATGTAGGTTTATGTGAAATAAAATATTTTGATTTTGATTGAACCGACTTCTTCAAAAAGGAGGAGGTTCTCAATTCATCTGTATGTTTTTGTTTTTTTGTATGTTTGTTACGCGATTTCTCCGCCAATTATGAATCGATTTTGATGATTCTTTTTTTGTTTGGTAGGTCATGCTTTAGAGGTGGTCTCATATAAATTTTATTAACTTTGCTTGCGTAGTTTTTGAGTTAGTTTCAATAATTACGTATTTTTCCACTTAGTCTATGTAGATGATATCTTTATTGGCTTCGTCACTGTTATTTACATAGCAGGTAGTGTTATTCGAATTTGTGTGGGGTAGGTACAACAACGAAAAAATTAAAAATAAAAACTTTACAAAAAAAAACAACCGACTTCCAAAAAGACACTAAAAAAGTGTAAAATAACATTAATTTCGGAAGTCGGTGGCAAAAAACGAAAATTGAAAAGCACAAAGACACCGACTTTCGAAATTAAAGTTATTTTATACTTTTTTAGTGTTTTTTTTAAAAGTCGGTTGTATAAATACCTGCTGAATGACTCGTTGCTTTCACTTACTTTTTGTACCATTAACAAAGGTTCCTATAAGCCTGAAAATAATGAGCCAGCTAAGAAAATAATCACATGGTCCGTGCGAAGCGAGACAAAGAAGTACAGGTAAAGAAAATGCAAATAAGTAGTCTTGTAACAGGACTTATTAAAACCTTTCTTTATAAACACTTCTTTTAATTACACACTACATAAATGGGTTACCGGACCGTAAAACCGGAGTCCCTAGCAAAGCGCGACGTAAACGTTACGTAAATTAGAATGATTTTTGAAGCGAAAATACAACTAAGTACAACAAGAATAAATTGGGGTATGGTCTGGATTATGATAGCATAATCAGCCCATAATGTACCATAATGTTGCTGGGACACAGGCCTCCTCTCTTCGACAGGGAGTGGGCTGTAATCTACTACGCGGGCCCAGTGCGGGTTGGTAGATCTATGTCACATGTCTTCGAATTTTTGGTTTTAGGACATGCCAGTTTCCTCTTGGTAAAAAGGCGTACGATTGTATATGTTATAGACCAAGTAATAAATACGGGCATTTTTCATAATGCCCGTGCATTATGAGTAATGACAAGCTGCTTAGGGCAAAATAATTAATTATAATTTGAACTTCCTTATTTATCACATTGCCTCGTCATTATAAATATTGCCGTGTGGTCTTTGGGCAATCTAATAATACACAGGTATTTAATTATGGTAAAGTCATCAAAGGTCAGCAGTGTCTATGAATGGAAATATTTTATTTGTTTTAAATATTGATTCTACGCTTAAAATCAAAATAATAGTAATAAAATCTGGTTTTAATTGTGCTGCCCCAAAGGTGACTAGCATAATAAAAATTGCCCGGTCGATTTGATTATTTTAATAGATGTTATCATATTGCCCTCTCATAATGGGCATTTTTCAAACTGCCCGGGCCTTTTTTGATAATGCCCTAATAATCACTTGGTCCATAACATATACATAATTAACCTAAATTAAAACGTAAGTTTTCCAACTTCTGACTACCTACTGTAAAATTCACTGAATATTTTGTTATTATACCTACAACAAAAGGAGACTGTCATGGATACATGAATTAACTCATAATAGTTTCGGTCCCTCCAGCCACGATACCTGCCGGGTTCCATTGTTGAGAACTTTATACTACAAACTTTGGGACCACACATCGTAGAATGTTGAGATAAGTACATTTTGCGTAAATTTCCCATGACACTTCCAAATTAAGCCAAAACCAGTGGGATTTAGAATTACCAGCTCACATTACACTTGTATTCATGACTTGGACGTCTTCGCCAGTTACTACTTTTTACTTGTCACGAATCTTTTCACAACCTGGTTGGTGCAATATTGTTGGATGTCATCCTCTTCCGTGGGAATCGGCACAAAGTAGCGCAGAACTGGAACGATGGAAAGACTGGCAGGTGGGATGCCTTTGTCCAGACAGGGACAGTACAGACTAACTATGATAATTAATTTCTATACAGGGTGTAAGGGTAAGCACCGTTGTCACTCAAACCATGGGTTGTTGACTTAAATATAAAAATTAATGACCGAGATACAACAAAAAAAAAACGTTATTTTCATTAAAAGATTTTAAAAAGTTTCTATCCGACACCGTGCTCGCTAGCGAAACAGCTGACTGACTGAGGGAGGGGTCGCGCTCGCGGCCGGTCAGGTCACGTCCCGCACCCTCCGCCCGTGTAAAGACGCAAGTTCGTTGCCCTAGCGCATAGGGTGAAAAGCGGAAAAACACATGTGGTAAAATGTAGCTTTTCATAAAAAAAATGATTTTACGGTCTTTAAATTAAACCAAACCACTGGTTTCCAGGTTAACGGTGTTTACCTTAACACCCTATATACCTACTTACCTACATAATATGTCCTATCCTAAGAATTTCCGGACTCCGTCTCAATGAGCAACTCAGCCTATCGCAGTCCACTGCTGGACATAGGCCTCTCGACGACACCCTGTCCTCCGCATCCAGTCTGTCCCAGCTACTTTCATAAGGTCGTCGATCCATCTAGCTGGGTGTGTCCCACGCTACGCTTGCCGATACGCGGTGTTCACTCTAGGACTCGTCTGCTCCACCGCCCATCGGTCCTTCGACAAACAATTAGCATCTATTTATAATATAATACTTTAATATGACAATTTTGATCATATTAAGGTGACATACTCATAATGTGATGTAATTTCATATCTCCGTTGACTGTATGGTCTTAAGTTAGTCCCACAGGGACTATCAGTGTTTACGGTATGTTATGAAGTTTAAACTTGTGCATAATATGCTGTATCGTCAAACAATTTTGCATACTTACATAACTTTGCGTTTGTGTTCTTTAGCTAACGTTTGGGATAATCTTATACAAAGAAAAACAAAGTGTTACGTTTAAATGTAGGTATAACCAAATTCATTTTATTAAAAACCCCACCAAATACTACTACTACTAAATCAAAGTCTAATCCAGAAAATATGATCAACTATCAATGCCCAATAATAATAAATAATAATAATAAGTTTATTCAATAATTTTGTTATAATGATACACATGTCTTATAATACATCAAAAGAAGATATTATTTGCACCAAAAACAATAAAATTACACAAAATAAACTTTAATGCCTAATTTGCACAAGACTCCACGAAGCGAGTCCTTATTTAATGCACGACACAACAAAAAAATCTTCAGTAAAAGTAACACAGGTGGCGCTCGCGGCGCGTACTGTTAGCAGAGCAATTTGCTAAATGTTGCCCAACTCTCAGCAATCCTCGTCTAGGTTTACACTCATGAGCATTGACAATCGTTGTGTTGTTTCCTTATTTGAGTGACTATTTTGTACTTTGTTTATGTAGACTACTATCAAGTGATTGGGCCACATTATACCTGCTAAATCTATACAAAACAAAATCAAAGTTCCTTTTCGAGTCTGTCTCTGTGAACGCTTAGTTCTTCTAAACACTATGGGCCTTACCAAAAAAATTCATGTGTAAAAGGTGTTTAGGCTAAACAACTGATAAACATGGTTTTGTGGTAATAAGGTATGGGGTTTATTTATTTATTTATGGGTCACTGAGGACCTCTCGGATGACTTGGATATTGAGAGGGAACGCAGGGCATTGGCAGTTAGATGCAATATGCTGGCGCGCAGGTTTGCGAGGTGCACAAAAGATGTTAAAATTACTCTATTTAAGGCATACTGCCAAACAATGTACACCTGCAGCCTGTGGGTCCGCTATACGCAGAAGGCTTTCAGTGCCCTGCGGGTCCTTTACAATAATGGTTTTAGGATGTTGATGGGGTTGCCGCGTTACTGTAGTGCATCGGGGATGTTTGCGGAGGCCAACACCGACTGCTTTAGGGCTATTGTGCGCAAGAGAGTGGCTTCCCTGATATGTCGTGTGCGGGGCAGCTCCAACGGCCTTCTAAACACCATAACAGAAAGGGTGGAGTGTCCTATTGTGCGGCACTGGAATAGGGTGCATAGTTCTGGCGTTGTCCTGTTTAATGTACGTTAAATAAGTAGTTCTAAGATATTAACATAGTTTTTAAGCCGTACTAATCATTTTAGATGGAATTATGTTCTGAAATAAATTATTATTATTATTTATAAACGGTGCTTAAAATTAATTAATGATTGCTGTTTATGTTGATGCTGTTTAACCATAATTTTTTGACGTTTGAACGTCACTTAACTCTAAGCGACGCGTTTATAAATATAACCCGTTTTCACCATAATTTAAAAATATGGTCCGGAAGGTTTATGTGTATGACATTATATTTTACTTAGATAGAGCGCTGACATCTACATGTTTTGACATAATATAATATGTTGAAGGAAGCCAGACTATTATGGAGCTAAAGCAGTGGTGGCTCAATAAGAGTTAAGAGCATTTGTCCACTCGCGAGTTATAAGTCATGGGTTCAAACCTATACGGGTATGGTTTACTTTCAATTTATTTCTTCATCACTCTTGAAAACAGTGGAGAATCACTGTTTTCAGAAAACCAGCATGATATAGAATAAAAAATTCGACGAAACGTGATATCCACCACCCAAACTGGGCCCGCGTGGTGAAATACGGCCCGCTCCCTCTCACAGAGAGTAGGCCTGAGTCACGTTGAAAACAGTTGTAAGTACTACGTTTTGGTAATGGAGTAGATTATTAACTACGTCTTAAATTATGGTCTATAGATACTCTATTCTTAGGTCAAGACCATGTTTTATGAGCATTGAACAATCACCACTAATGCAGGGATTGCCTTAAATCAACTGCATCATTGATGCATTGTTTATCCAGCCCTGTTTGATGTTCAATTGCTTTCGAACTGCGCTGAATCGTAATATAGTTTGCAAACTTTGATGTCCGAAATGATGGTATGTTTATCTAGTATTTTGTGTTCGTATGTTTCCTGTTTGTGCACTGAGAGACTGACAGTTATATAGTAGGATCCGTTGAATATCAGCTGAAGTTTAACTACATTTGGACTGTTACTAAGGCACCTGTACTACCGCCGATGAGGAAGCGACTGCCTATCAACGGTTTTCTCGCTCAAGAAACGTACAAAAGATTGTAGGTCCCATGTAAGTAAAAGAGATACATCATTAAGAATTGATCGCTGACTGTTCACTCCGCCGCGCTGTCGGGCTGAAAACTCGCTCAAAGATTCCCGCTTGGTATATACATAGTACTTACGCATGCATAATGCATAATCAGAGTATAATGTTCATGTTCCCACTGCTGGGACACAGACTTCTCACTGTGAGAGGGAGCGGGCCGTAATCCACCACGCGGGCCCAGTGCGGGTTGGTAGATGTCACATGTCTTGGAAATTTTTGGTTCTAGGACATGCCGGTTCCCTCACGATGTTTTCCTTCACCGTTTTGAGAGCAGTGGTGATGAAATTATTTACACAAAGTAAAGCGCCTGTCGGGGTTCGAACCTACGACCTACAACTCTTAACTCGTGGCCATTACCACTGGGCCACCAATGCTCCACTTACGCAAAGTCAAAGTCTAATAATTTATTTCAAATAGGCACTTATAAGGCACTTTTGAACGTCAAAACGCATACTAGCTAGTTATCGCTCGTAGCCGTCGCGCACTCGCTTCTCAGACAGGTGCATTTAGTCAATATCGTTGCATCACCACTGGCACGTTCTGCCTCGAGTGTGTGGTGCATCGCGGGGGTTCCAATGGAGAAAGCTCTCACTCCGGCGTCCATCTGTTTCCGTGGCTACGTGTCCTGCCCACCGCTATTTTTCAACTTGCAATCTAATTCCACACCATCTATTATTTTAGTGCATATAACGTATATCTTCTCCGACATACTCCTCTCCATTATATAGTTATTAACTAGGTAATTTTCTAAAATAATCATGCTTGCTTATTTACCGGAACTCATCAAATATTAATAAATCGTGGTACAATGTGGCTGTAATATTTGTATGAGTTATACAAACAGTTGGTACACAATAAAGTGTGAAGTAATCAAAATACAGTCATGTCATACATAAATAAATAAAAAGCCTTTTCTTGCCATTTCTTGCATAATTAAGAAAGTAAAACAAAGAATTTTTAGTATTTATGTTATTAATTATTATTTGTGATTGTAATCATTATCATCTGATTTTCATTAATAAAATTGAGTTTTACAAAACAGTTATTTAATTTAATTTGAATATTAAGTTAAAAAACAAATATCATATTAATATTAATGTAGTAATGAACTTTAATATTAAGTAGGTACTTAATGTTTATGATTTTAAAAATGGTTTTTAAATATGTCATACATAATGTTACTAAAGTTACGGTTGCCTCGTAGAGTGGTGGCAGCTACATAACGGCCGCGGTGACGGCCGTCATGAAAATTTCGGCCCCGGAGTTTGACTTTACGTTGGCACAAAACGTTCTCTACCACAAACAATGATTCCTTTCATAAATATTGTTTCAGTGACGTCATTCGCCGGTAGTATTATTAATTAATAATATTGGGTGCTGGATGAACTTAAGGTTGATGCGCTAGGGTAGCCCGCGAAATTCAAATTTTCTTACGTTTTTTGCAATTTACAGGTCAGTATCAGGTTATATGTTGATCTAAATATTATCAGCGGCCGTGACAAATATGTATTTACAGAATTATAAACATTAGAATCAGCAATACAACTCTCTAAGTTCATGTAAGTGTATTGACTGACGATTTCATGAAATTTTCATTCAATACACTTACATGGACCGTTCATGTCCATTTCTGACCCGATGAGAAACATTACTAAGCAAAGCAAATTAACACACTACGTCAATTTGCCGTGATGAATATAACTATTTCATACTTCCAAACTGTCAAAGAATGACAGTTGTGACTTGAATGTACAGAATTTAGTTTGTTTTTCCGTTTTCCCTGACTTTACTTAAAAGTCAAACAAAGTTGCTACCCGAAGATCCTCAGGGCCCGAAATCCTTATCCTAACTATTCTAACTAATATTATAATTAGTACGGAAGTTAGTTTGTTTGTTTGTTACGCTTTCACGCTAAAACGGCTGAACGGATTTTGATGAAGTTTGGTACAGAGGTAGACCATGACCTGGAATAGGACATAGGATACTTTTTATCCTGATATTCCCACGGGAACGAAACTTATGCGGGTGAAACGAAAATTACGGTACTGATATCGAAGAATTTTGATTATAATTAGTAAAGAAGTAAGTTTGTTTGTTTATTACGCTTTCACGCTAAAACGGCTGAACGGATTTTGATGAAGTTTGATACAGAGGTAGACCATGACCTGGAATAGGACATAGGATACTTTTTATCCTGATATTCCCACGGTACCGAAACTTATGCGGGTAAAACCGCGGGGCGCAGCTAGTCCTTTATAAATTACGGTACAGGTATCGAAGAATTTTGATTACTTCTACGACTAAGGTTACCGCTATCTGGGTCACCCAAGAAGAAGAAACATGTTACCTCTTTTAGGTTACCGTTTTAATACCGGTTACACACACACACACACACAGGCAATGCGCTCCCTTTGACTAATGCCGACGGACGGCACGTAGGTATAAGATATAGAGGTAATTTTTATTTCAGTAACCGGTATATACTGGTTGTATTCAATTAAAGGTAACCTCTTTTAAATACGTGTAATAAATATAAATTTTGTAACAGAAAAAATACCCGTTTTGATCATAGCGGTTTCAATCCAAAATGGTCGAAAAAATATGGCTTTGTCACAGTGCTTGGTGATCTTGACAACCCTTAGTCATCTTTTACGGCACCATCACCTGAACCTTTTTTTTTTCGCCAGATATCGACCTACATAGTCCAAAACCATGACACAACTAAAACTGTGTCCAATACAAAGTGCCGTCTTCCGTCTCCTGAGTGAAGAACCCGGAACCACTCTTCCGCTACCGCTTCTTTGTATTTTCACGCAATGTGATATAGATATATAGGTAAAGATTCTTTGTGGAGACCTTTTTGGAAGGAGACTTTTAGTAGCAGCAAAGAAAAAAGTTGGAATTAAAAATATTTTTAAAGGATGTCCTTTGAAGGTAGCACGGAAAGAGGATGAAGGTCATCTTGAGGGTTAATTGTTCTAGTTTTCATTTATTTCGTGTCGAGCGCGAAATAAATGAGAGAACTAAATTTGTTCGTTTTCTTTCGTTAGGTAGAATATTAAAAATATTGGACACATTTTTTTCTTTTTTTACGTAATCAAAAGATTACAGCAATAAATATGGAATAATATTTTTTATTCAATATTAAAAATTAGTACTTATCATAAAATCTTAGAAATAATTTACAAAAATATTATAATGTTATGGATAAACCTGTACCTCAGGCGGCATGATCTCACACTTTAGGATAATTGTAGGACAATAAAATTCTTAACAATATTTTAGCATTAGAAGTCATGAAAATTTAGTAAAAATTTAGTAGTAGTAAGTAGGTTTTATACCTACTTGTGACGTAGCGGCCCCCACTCCTCAACTTTAATGCGTTTTGTCTAAATATTTTTTTATTAATATGATAATGCAAAAATACGCGTCACTACTAATATGTCAATAATACTACTACTACTAATACTAATACTAATACTAATACTACTACTACGTGAAGACTAAATCATGTTTTTATTTTTACTCAGGCGTCATCCGTATTGCTGTATTATTCACTGATTACAAAACCCAATCATGCACTAGGTTAGATTTGGATTCTTTGGATTCCATGCCTACTCAAGTTAATCATAGCATAATCAGCCAATAATGTTCCCACTGGGACACAGGCCTCCTCTCTTCAAGAGGGAGTGGGCTGTAATCTACCACGCGAGTCCAGTGCGGGTTGGTAGATGTCACATCATGTCTACGAATGATTGGTTCCACTACAGGCCCGTTTCCTCACGATGTTTTCCTTCACAGTTTTGAGAGCAGTGGTGATGAAATTTTACATAAAGAAAAGCGATGGGGTTCGAGCCCACGACCTATATCGCGTAAGTCGGGCTACCACTTGACTGCATAATCATAGCAACTGTAAAAAATCTACATATACAATGTGTTTTTTTTTATATCACATAACTCTAGGGTATGATTGAGACCACGTCAAAGAACCAACTGGCATATGAATTATTATTCAATATTCTTTTTTTTTTTTCATTTTTCATACAAAATAATTTGACAAAGTCACTATTATTAATGTAAAACACCCTTACGTAAAATATGACAACGTCGCATTTTCTTAGCTTTAAATATGAATGATTGGTTTGAATAAAACTTATTTATCAATGAAACTTAGATACCTATACACATCGAGAGTCTTAATTATAATTGATTATATCTTCGAAACTATGCATTTTTGGATCACCTATTCTTTTTACTTAAATAATATAACCCTAGACTTATGGGATATCAAAAATAACACGTATTATAAATAGTTTTTTATTGTCAAACTGTATTGCCAAATATGATGACGTTAACTAACTCTTGTAGTTTAAAACTAATCGCATTATAAAATGAGACTTATGTAACACGTTTTATTTATCTACTCCATTGAAGAAAGTAACTACTGTGGTCCTTCGCGAGACCACAAATGATGTGGTCCTTTGACCTCTTACTGCAGAGTATTAATTTTTACAATTCAATTAAATATTACAATACTGTTACGCAAAATAAGGACTTATTGAAACACCTTCCAATCCAGAAAATCTGAAAAAACTTTTTTCTAATTTAGTTTAAATACCTACCGAATAAGTGATCAGATACCTTGTAAATATCATTTTTTATTTCGTACATGATACTACTGCACAGACTCTCGCGAATTCTCCCGTTCGCTAAGATTTCCCGCCAGTTTCCCACGAGATACTGAAAGCTGTGGACGCGTTATCCGTGACGTCGCTACGCGTTCGAAATAAGAAATTCGCGCGCGAAATTTTTCTTTTTATTAATTAAGTTTAATTTTTCTTCGGCCGGTGTATGTGTTGTTTTTACAGTATTAGAAATTACTTAAATTTTGACAGTGGATTTAAAGTTTCAAAAGTGAGATTTAAAATTGGTTTTCAGTGGTTTTAGTTAGATTTGTTTATAGCAAGAGTTGCTGTGAAATGGATACCTAACTCTTCCCAACAAGGTTGGTAATTGAAAATAAGCTTTAATTTTTAATTATTGATTTTATACAGTGACCTACTTTTAGAATATTTTGTTTTGAATTAACAGTTCCACATAATTCTATTTAGCGAAAAATTATTTGAACTTCGCAATTACATTTGATTCTTATCTAATTTAAATTTTTGTTTAAGTAAACAAATACCAAAATTGAGAATTTTAGGATCATTAAAAATTCAAAACTTAAAAATCTTGATATTTTCATGAAAATTCAACTTAAATTAATTTACTTCTCAAACTTACCATTAATGAGATATTGTCAGCCGATTTAAATAATATTTTCCCCATTAATTATATTATACAACAATTTTATCATATTTCTTTCAATATTAATTATTAGCTTTTTATATACATTTAACCAAATAAATTATCAATACTTATCACCTCATGAGTGAACCAATACATTAATAAAATTATATTGAAAAATTTCATAAAAATAAAAAATACCCTACAAAGTTGTATAGTACAATTCCTTTTATTACAAAAACAAAAAACATCTTCCTAGAAATTCTAAAAAATAACGATTCAACATCGTCAATTACACTCGGATTGTACGCCATTTTGATTGATGCCTTAAACAGTATATTCGTTTATATTAGAGATCCCTTCGAATATCGGAAATATAATCTTTGAAATACAAGTTTGGCTTTTAGTTTGTCAGGAAAAGATAAACGAAATAGATCCCGGTCTTGAAAAGTCTACTGAGGAAAATTGTCTTGAAGGTATTTTCATTAAAAAAAAATTGTCATCTATTCTTCGTTTCTTTTTTTACAAGCTCTATATTAGCTTGCTCTGTTCGTATGTTTCCGGTTACTCCAGTTAGCATCCATTTTTCAAGCACTTCCTGGCATGCGATTGAGCTGAAACTTGGCATACTTATATAACTAACGAGACATTTTGAAAAAAATATTCCATGGAGCTAGTCTGATTATGGAGCCGGAAGTTGCCCATAGGAACTGCTCAATCAAACAAGATAGCACCATGATGTTTGGACTCATTGGCGATGTCTTAACCAGTGCTTTGACACTAGGTGGTGTTCACGGTCTGATGATGGAGCCGTAAGGTGGCTATGGGAAAATCCTTTTTAGTTCATTAACAGCTTGTTTTAAAAAAGATTTTTGCGTATATTTCCACTTAACTACCTACCATGTAAACTAACCCGGAATAAACCACTTTGGCGCTTAACTCCTAGGCAAAAAAACAGATAATAATTTATAATTGTTAGACAAAAACTAGTCTACGTAGAAGTCAATGTCATGTCGGACGATCAAATTGAACGTCATGATCAGGCAAATATGCATAAATTGTTATTTTTTAAATTGTATTATCGATTTTACGCACTTATTTTGTAATTAAACACAACAAGGAATTAAGGAAAGTGATATGAATTGCAATTAATCAACTTGCCGTTATTGATAAAAATTAAAGCAAGCAACGAAAAAAGAGCGGTCTAACATACGGTTTCTACAAAAAAGCGTCTGTTTAATACGTTTGGTAAGTTTCGCAAAAACCATTTCGTTGTGAAAAGATCTTACCTATTCATGAATACATAAAACTAGTAATAATTTATTACTTCTGTTGTTTTATGTACCTCAATCAGCCTAGCCTTTTCCCAACTATGTTGGGGTCGGCTTACAGTCTAACCGGATGCAGCTGAATACCAGTATTTTACATGGAGCGACTGCCTATCTGACCTCCACAATCCAGTAACTGGGTAGGGTAATACGATACCCCTTGGTAAGCCTGGTTGTCAGACTTTCGGGCTTCTGACGACTCGTAACGACTGTCAAAGATCCACAAATGACGGCCGGGACCAACGGCTTAACGTGCTTTCCGAGCCACGGAGGAGTCTCGATATGTGAAAATGGTCACCCATCCACGGATCAATCCCGGCAAGCGTAGCTCAACCTGATGGATCGACCCGAGCGGCTGTTATTACTTAGTCACGAGCTCCTCTGTTTTATGTACCTATTCATGAATAAGATCTTTGATGTATGCAAAAGTTAACATATCAAATCAGGTGTTCACGAAAGAAATTGAGGTACATGGTACATACATGGAACCGTGGTCAGTGGTCGCGCTTAATAAAACAAACAAACTGAACATACAAATAAAGTGAGCTGCATAATGGAGTTTGCAAAATGTACAATTTAGATGAATTTTAATCTAACCGCAACATCGCTGCGGTTCCAAACAATTTGAATGATGGTATGATAGCATTGTTGCTAGTCTAAACTTTAAAATAAGAGTTGAGTAGATGTATCTTGTCTTCGAATTTTAAGTTCTAGAACATGCCGGTTTTATCACGATGTTTTCCTTCACCATTTTGAGAGAAGTGGTATAAATTATACAAGATAGTTAATTGATTCAGGCGTGACTTTGCGGAAATCCATTATAAAATACAATAGACGTAGACGTTTGCGTCCAGCGCTCGGTGTGGTAACACGTCGCGTTCTAGTTTGCAATTGGTCAATCGTCATCCTGAGGATGCCTCGTTGAGAGGTGAAACACGTGTCGATTTCTTACAGGGCTTTTTAGGACTCTTGAAGAATAATTAAGCGGAATAGGTTACTAAATATATCTACGTCTATTGTATTTTAAATTATACAAAGTAAAGCGGCTCGCCTGCCTTAGTTCAAACCCACGACCTATACAGCTCGTAAGTCGGTACAGTCACCACTGGGCTACCACTGCTCCCACAGGATCACCGGCCACCACTGCTCGTGACACGTAGTAAGCATCTAAAAAATGTGCAAATTCATTCTCGACCTCTTCAAAAGCCAATTTAAAGCCTCATTTTAAATGTCACTCATCATCTGCCTATCGTTTTCCCAACTATGTTTGGGTTGGCTTCCAGTCTCACCGGATACACCTGAATACCAGTATTTTACATAGAGTGACTGCCTATCTGACCTCCACAACCCAGCTACTGGATAACACGATACCCCTTGGTAAGACTGGACTGGACTGGACTGGATGTTAGTCTTTTGGGCTTATATTTGTATATATTATTATACTTTAATTTACACCAGAAAATACATAGCTGAAAACAAACAAAACAGCAAAATATAGCTTCTGTTCTCTGATAAGACGTGTTTCAATTTTAACGTACGGAACTCGCGTAGAAAGTGAACACACTATGTACGGTGCATTTAATAATGTTGCTTGCTGCGACACACACGCCTGGAATGATTGATCGATGAGCGTGGAGTGAGGCAGGTTGTAACAGGGATTTAGTTGTTATATTAGGTATTTAATAACACAACACTTAAAGCTTTACCTGTATTTGGAATTTTGGATTGATATTCTGAATGGTTTCGGTTGTGTGAATTTATTAGGAGAGAGTTACAACTTTACCAATAAACCACGTTAATAACACAAAATCACACAAATAACACAAAATCTGAGCAGGGCTCTGTTTATCAAAAGTTACAAGTCTACAAGTTCACAAGTTACCTAATAAGTTAATTTCATAGCTCATCTCCATATTCATAATCAGCCTGAATGTTTCCACTGCTGGGACACGGGCATCAGCAGGCGTAGCATGAGCACCGTTTTGTCGACGGAAGAGTAGACAAAGATGACGTTTCGTGTAGACAGTACGACGGCAGCAAAGTAGAAAGAGTCAACTGCACTTTTTAACGAAATTCACTCTTTTACATAATTCGACTAAGAATTCTTTCAAATCTGTGGAATAAAATTATATGTCATGAACTAAAATTCGAACCAACACCTCGACTTCAGTTGCAAAACAGTGCTGTATTATTTTATT
The DNA here is from genome assembly GCA_948473465.1 of Lithophane ornitopus. NCBI lineage: Eukaryota > Metazoa > Arthropoda > Insecta > Lepidoptera > Noctuidae > Lithophane > Lithophane ornitopus. The sequence goes on along the minus strand of OX419616.1, from coordinate 14,034,379 downwards.
TTCTTTAGCTTATATCTCGAAAATGGTGGGTCCTATCGCAAAAATAATGAAAATTTCGACCCTCTTTAGGAAACCCATAAACCCCTGAGGCTCAACATGTTGGTTTTTTTTTTTTTTTGCTTATTTTCCGTATTTGTGAAAAATTCCATAAAAAAACACGTCGAAGGTGCTGTCCCTGCGCGCCTCCGGCTCTAAAAAAATCACGGGGTATCACAGTTTTGCGTTCAAAAGGCTCCCTTGTAAAATCATGATTTTGTAGATAACCGTTTATACTTTGTGGCCGTCGAGTAGAAAGTTTTCTACTGGCTATTCCAAAATCAAATTGTCTTCACTACTATAGACAAATGTCCGATTTTGACAGTTTGAGTCGAAAACCTTCTTCGGAAATAGTCTACATGTATAAAGACCTAGACAAAGATCGCTGGAAATTAAAGACAAAATGACAGATTGTAGAAGGATTTCTACAGTGCGATGTCAAAAATGAAGAAACGAAATGTCACTTTGTATAGAAAAAGCTATGTCTATTCTTCGTAGAGATAGAAAGCGTCATGCTACGCGTGCAGGTCATCTCTCGCAAGGAATAGACAGTCGCCGGACACTTTCAGAATTTGCTATGATTTTCTACAAGTAGGTAACTAACTTACAAATATTTTTTTAATAAGCAAAATCACGAATAAAAGTGTAGAAATATAAGTATCTACTTGTGAACTAAATAATGACACTTGGTAATACGGTAGTATGTAATACGGCTATGGTAATAAGGCTTGTACGTTTTGATAACTGTAACTCAGGATACTCCTACCACAGACACCTTTCTCTATTTAAGATTGTGCATCTCATTAACCTGTGCCTGTAATATGATGTTGAGATAAATAAAGATTTATGATTATGATTATGATTTATGATTATAAACAGCGTCTGTTAAAAACTATCACAGATAAAGGTACTCCTTAGGACGGAAACTAATTACAACATAAAAAACCAAGACAGAGCACTGTCAACAGTGACATTTCGTAAACATGTGTGCACATAGTGAGATGTACTTCGATTGTAAATGTCTGTGTGTGAGCGTGAGTGCACAGAGCGGAGGTGTAGTTTTGGCATGCTTCACTGTATTGTTCGCAGCGCTCTGTCTTGCTTATTTTTTAGTCTGAGCCACCTAATACAAACTATAATAAAAACTTTTTACAAAAAAAAAAAAACAACCGACTTCCAAAGTCGGTGTCTCAGCTTTTAAATTTTAATTTTCGTATTTTGCTACGACTTCCGAAATTAAAGTTAGTTTTCGCGTTTTTAGTATTTTTTTGGAAGTCGGTTGTTTTTTTTTTGGAAAAAGTTTTTATTTTTCACTTTTTAGTTGGGGTAGGTACCTACCCCAAAGAAATTCGAATACCACTACCTGCTATGTAAATAACAGTGACGGAGTCAAACAATATATCGTCTACATACACTAAGTAGGAAAAATACGTAATTATTGAAGCTAACTCAAAAACTACGCAAGCAAAGTTAATAAAAATTATATGGGACCACCTCTAAAGCATGACCTACCAAACAAAAAAGAATCATCAAAATCGATTCATAATTGGCGGAGTAATCGAGTAACATAAACACAAAAAGAAAAAAAAAGAAAAATAAGACGAATTGAGAACATCCTCCTTTTTGAAGAAGTCGGTTAAAAAATAGTAGACCATTTTGTAAAAGAGTTCGTCCATGGACTACTATCTATCGGAACTGACCACCAATAGAAGGACAGTGGAAACATGCACCACACATACCAACACATACCACACCTGAAAATCGAGGTGATTCTCTAGTTTTCACTCCGGAATTCGTATCCCGAGCCCCAAGGTACAAGATACAGAGGCATAGGTTCCGGATGACAGCGATGCGGACAAGTACTTGTCCTTTAGTTTTTGTATTTATTTGTAAGTCAAATCAATCTGCCTAGCCTTTTCCCAACTATGTTGGGGTCGGCTTCCAGTCTAACGGGATGCAGCTGAATCCCAGTATTTTACATGGAGCGACTGCCTATCTGACCTCCACAACCCAGTAACTGGGTATTACGACAGCCCTTGGTTAGACTGGTTGTCAGACATTCGGGCTTCTGACGACCCGAATTGACTGTCAAAGATCCACAAATGACAGCCGAGAACAACGGCTTAACGTGCTTTCCGAGGCACGGAGGAGTCTCGATATATGAAAATGGTCACCCATCCACGGACCAACCCAACAAGCGTAGCTTAACGTGATGGATCGACCCGAGCGGCTGTTATAACTTAGCCACGAGCTCCTCCATTTATTTGTAAGTATAATTAGTTATTTAATTAAGTGTAAATTGTGAGTTGTGTAATAAATAATTGTAGGTATATAAGTATTTTAATGTATACGAAATAAAAATTCACATTAACAAACAACCAAAAACATTGACAGATCGTTCAAACAAAAATATCCATAAACCCAAAAATTGTATTTCGGTACAAATTTCACATGTTTCTCATTCAAACTTCAGGCGTGTCTGTTTTAATTTTCGTTGCTGTCTGACGGAACGGATGCCATCGGACGAATTTAGATTTGACTTTTATAGCAAAGCTCATAACTCTACACGAAATATAACCTTTATATCCATGAGATATAATATGAAAGTCTTGCATGTAATTGTTTCTGTGTTGCTATGGGGAAAAAATAGATGCTTTACTGCCATCGTAAAAGAAAAAGGATTAAAATAGCATCAGTTTCACATCGTATCAACTGTCATCTAAGTAATCAAGTCGTACAGAGCAAGCACATTAAATAAAAAAAAAAAAAATGTTGGATGCTATCTATAATTTTCATTCTTATTTTCAACAATTCGAATATTCCAACGTTTTAAATTCTAAAGCTAAAATACATTTTCATCGCAGAAAATCACATAAATTCTCGTACCTAACCGAAGCAACAAAAATTTGTATCCGTTGCAAAAAATACTTCGGCCCGTATCAAAGGACCCGAAAAAAAATGGCGTTGCGTGGCGAAGCTGGACATGTCCAGACAGAATGACATTGCGCTTTACTTGTTTTGGACATTCCATTATCATTTGCGGACATGATAAATTATGACAGTGAATTAGCAGAGACAGGTTGGTCTTGTCATGATTGATGGCGTGAGGTGATTGGCTGAGAGACATCCAGTATTATGTGAGTGTCATTAAGCTGGAGAGTAAGAACATTACATACAAAAAGTTTTCTATTTTTAGGAGTATAGTGGAAGGCGACTGATACTAGATTACTGAAAAATCAACCGTTATTGATAAGCTGTATACGGGTCAATATCAACAAAGTGCATTTTTCTTCAATTTTGGTGGCGAAATTTTTTATCAAGCTTGAATTTTAAGGCGATTTTTTTCCCCTTATTATTGACATACATTTATATTTTTTTTTAATGTGGCCCTTATTGAACCAAGTTACGTAGTCCACTATAAAAAAAAATAAGAAACATCCTATCATTTAACACCTCGATTCTCAACGTGGACACGTATAATTTGCCGCCGGGATATTCCCATACACACGTTTTTTTGCCAATGTTGTATGGATCAGTATGGAAGCTTGTTGACGACACGGCGGCATTACGGAACGGCGCCGCGCCGATGCTGTATAACATAGAACTGTATCATAATATACATGGTATTATGAATATTCTGCGATGCAGCTAGCGCGCCGTACCGTAAGGAAACCGTGCCGTGTACAACTGGCCTTTTTTTTTTTTTTTTTTTTTTTTTTTTTTTTTTTTTTTTTTTGGGTGGGAAATCATCATATGACTTCTCCCGCTCTGGGCGGAGCGGAAGGGCGTGTCAGACTCTTACTGACTAAAACCCACCCGTGTTCCTTCGGTTGCCTGTTGCCAGGGTCCCGGTATCCCTTTCGGACTATTCCGCAACCCTGGCAGGTGTACAACTGGCCTAATACTTATTTCAAGAGATTATCGAAGAGTTCATGCTATTAAATAAATGAAAAGATGGATATTCTTGCAATAAAAAGTAGGGAAACTTAGGAAAAGCTACTATTTATAATTTTTTGGTAAAAATCTATAGGCATACTTAAACATAACCAATAGCATGCATAAAGGCTTTTACATACAGGCGCGAATTGTCGCCGTGAAGTTTTCTCAGTAATTGTTTTGTTAAAAGTCGCGTCGCGCAACAAGTCGCGCCAGTATGTAAGAGCCTTAATGCATAATCAGCCTATAATGTTCCAACTGCTGGGACACAGACCTCCTCTCTTCGAGATGAGAGTGGGCTGTAATCTACCACGCGGTCCCAGTACGAGTTGATACATGTCACATGTCTTCGAATTTTAGGTTATAGGACATGCCGGTTTCCTCACGATATTTCCCTTCGACGATTTGAGAGCAGTAGTGACCAAATTATCGGTCTAGATTCGAACCCACGACCTACAACGCGTAAGTCCCCGGTTACCACGGCGTCACCACTGCTCGCCAATAGCTAGAAAAAAATTAATAATAATTTTGGGAATTGAACCGAGTGTTTGTAACCCCACATTGGATTTGTTGCGTAATGATAACAGCATACGATAAGGCAGAAAATAAGTAATAAAAATAGTTTTATGGCACGTTATGATTTCATGTTAAAGCTCTGCCTCATTAGTGCGTTGCGTCGGCGCAGCGTCAACGCTGCGTCGTTTTACATAAATATCTAAATGATATGCCACATTAAAAGGCCTCTCACCCACGGAGACTTTTTGTAGCGATGCTTTCGCGCGTTTTGTATACGCGCTTCTGCATCGCTACTATCGCGCGTTAGTCAGACGATAGAAACAGGGCGAAGGTACACAGCCAGCTACAGCATCGCGGCTGAATCGATACACATGCGCGACAGCATCGCTACAAAATCAGTTGAAACGTCGCGTGTGACGATTCAACGGATTTTGTAGCGATGCAGTAGCGATGCTGCGGACGATAGACGAAGCAGGGGGAGGGTGATGCACTGCGCTGTCGCAGCTCCGCAACGACGGACAGTGTTCCACTGCTAGAAGGGCGTGCGTCGTCCTCTTGCGCTGCAACGTCGTGCGTCGTCGCAACGCAGGTGTGCCATACAATGCGTTGATCCGTTGCGACGACGCAACGCAACGCACTAATGAGGCATCGCCCTTATAAGGAACAAAAAAAAAAAGAAACTGCCAGTCCTTCAGGATGACGCTGCAAATCCATTATTCTGTTCATCCTTTTATTATATTTTTTCGCTCATGATAAAATATTCTATAAGAGGCTCTCTCGTAGTCATTACCCTTGAGAATAAGGTCAATGTTAGTTTGAATAACTTTTTTATGGGAGGGGAAGTAATAATAATGCTTGTGTCGCCATGATAGTTCTTTAAAGATATTTATTCCTTCAGGAACCGAAGTGAACTTCGTTCGTGCAGCAGTGAGTTCATTGCACAATTTTTTTTTGTAAAAATGTATTTTGCTATGTTTCTTGTCGGCACAATAAGAGTTTTGGACTTATAAGAGATTTGAGACTTATAATATGATCCCAGTAGTTACGCCCATGACCAGTAATATGATCCCATTTACGCCCATGACCAGTATGCCCATTCCAAAGCGTAGTAGGTACCTATGGAGAAGAACGGGCAAGAAAATCCACGGACACTCTTTTAAATCAAAATATTGTTACAATATATTGGTTACATCATTCATGTTGAAATTAAACATGTGAAAACAATGTAGAAAGCACGTTAAAAGCATCTAATGGGTAAAATGGGACCCTATTACTAAGGCTCCGCTGTTTGTCTGTCTGTCCGTCTGTCACCAGGCTGTATCTGATGAACCGTGATAGTTAAATATTTAAGGGGGCTCCCATACAACAAACGTGTTTTTTTTTATAGATAATGGATGGAACCCTTCGTGCGCAAGTCCGACTCGCACTTGGCCGGTTGTTTTTTCATTTATGCACACCAATGTGACGTGATTCTCTTTTCATTTGGATGAAGAATTGCATAAATGAATTAAGTAATACGTATTTATCTACACCCATGCTATAAATCCTCTATAAAAGTTTCTGAAACAGTTAGCTTATTGCAAACTTTAAAACACTGGTTGTTTTAATGTTGTCATAGTAACCTTATTATCATCCAAACGGGTGTTATAATGTTGGACTAAATTTCATAATACAACTCATTTCAAAAAACCGGCCAATTGCATGTCGTATCATGCACAATGAAGGGTTCCGTAGTTGGGATGAATTTATAAAACAAACTTAACATTGTAGTTGAAAAACTTGTTCTCCGATACAGAATGTATGGAAGAACATGTTTTTACAACTGCAAATTTAAGTTGGTCGATTATTACTCGGTAACTTGTGGAGCCTACGTAGCGGTGATAGTTTTCCTTTTAATAACTACTGCCGTGAATTTTTTCACATATCCAAACCCAACCATTTAGCTTGCAGGGGGGGGGACACTTGGCTCTAACAAAAATTAGCACTTTAAAGCTTAATATTCCGCAAACGGATTACTGAATCCAAAAATGGTTTCAACAAACTTCCATTATTTTTAAACGACCTTTCCAACGATACCCCACACTATGGGATTGACGAGAAAAAAAAATCATCTCCGTAAATTGGAGTGGTGTACGGGAGTTACCCTAAAAAAAATCTTTTTTACGATTTTTTTTACCACTTTGTTGGCGTCGTTTATATGTATATCCATACCAAATTACAAGTTTCTAGTACCAACGGTCTCTGAACCGGACAGACGGACAGACGGACATGGCGAAACTATAAGGGTTCCTTGTTGACTACGGAACCCTAAAAAGAACATTGTCATGCATGCGCGTTTCACTAATAAAGCACCGTAATTTAAAACAAAAAAAATCTATGTTATTCGAATTCGAAAAATTCGAATTCACGTGTGCAATACTAATATCAACAAAAATGGAAAGTATCTTTTATACAGGATTCATATCATGGGTGTAGATAAAGTCTTGTATGCAACTGTAAATAATTAGGTATTAAAACACCCAAGTGATACTATTATCACATGATGCGAAGCCGAATGTGATAAACATTCGTGTTTTAATACCCCTTAATATATAACAGTTGCATAAATAACTTATATCCACTTTGTGTATGTTGATAATGTTTTTATAACTTCCTGTCAATTTTATTGTTGTTTACAAAGCAAGTAGATATATACGAATTTGTGTGGTATGTACAACAAATAAAAAGTGAAAACTACAAACATTTTAACAAAAAATATTGTGAGAAATGTTTCGATTTTGTTTTCACAATTTTTTTTTACAAAACATTAATATTCTTCCACATTATGCGAATGAATAATTTCAAGATTAGCAAAGGTGTCAAGAATTTTACTGACTGTGACAAAAAATAGGTCGTTTAGAGATCAAAAGATCGCTTCCTCTTCTAAATGCCCAATTGCTTGTCAACTCACTAAAATACATTAGCATTTAACATATTTTAAAACATCTTCAAATACTATTTTACAATCGTTTGAAGTTGAGACAGACAAAACTGTTATAATATTACGGTTTTCTCTTCGGTAAGTATCGACTAATCGTTGTCTTTGGAAACGCAAAAAGCATACAGATTGAAAGACTCATTTAAAAACAAACGTGTTTAGTAAGTAGTATGAATAGAATCATGGCAACGGCGTGCGCTACATCCAAGTTGGTGGCAATTACTTGGCTATTTAGTATTTTTACGACCCCAAAATAGGAATTATTTGAGGTTCACAAAAAGAGTATATTAGAGTGTTCAATAATAATTTTAGGCGGTTCGATTAAATTAATGCCATTACGAATCCATTGCTGAAATAATAAGTTTGAAAAATTCGTCTGCTTGACAACGTAATGACGCAATGCATGTGGTTGAACTGTTAAAATCATTGCTATTGGTAAGTGTGTTACCCAATTACCCCGCTGTTACCTTAGAGCCTATGTCATTTCGATAACCTTAATTTTATTGTAGGTACTCAGTGTTCAAAGAAAGTTCAATGCTAGAACGATTATCCCCAGTTCAGGGTTAATGGGTAAACTTTACATTTTATAGAATGGGAATAAAAATATAGGGTAACGGTTTGTGAGAATATTATCTTAAGTCTAGATTTTTATGTTTTTATTTTATTTTTTATTTGTATTCTTTTTATCTTTTATTTTATTCATATCGTTTACATTTTTTTATAATTTTACACTGTAAAAATAATATGAATGTGTTTTATGTTATTAATACTTAATCACATTAATATTTTAACCGGGAACAAACCACGAATGTACTTGCCGGGACCAAGTGGCATCACCGGTGATGCCACCGGGACCAAGTGGCATCACCGGTGATGCCACCGGGACCAAGTGGCATCACCGGTGATGCCACCGGGGCCTAAAAAATGCAAGTCTCCGTGTCTTTCTGATTGGTACATACATACATAACATCACGCCTGTAATCCCGAAAGGTTAGACAGAGGTGTACTCTATTGTACACCCACATTTAGATGCTTTTTTTTTCAGTACGCTTTGAAGCTAAATTAATCGACTTAAAAAAAAATGTGTAAATCATATTGCTAAATCTAAGTAAGAAACATTTTCGGTTTATTTTGTGACTTAAGTATATAATAAACTAGCCCTGGCGGCTGGGAATGTCATGCTCACTCAAATGTCTCGCTGATGGTGGCGTATGTGTTGGATCATTTAGCTCCCTTCAAAATGGTTGGGCTGAATGGTGCTAATCCATGCGTCATGTTTGTGAACGGGCGCAGTCAGTTGTGACTGGTCATTTCTTAGCTGCCATGGCTTATTATTTTTTTTGAATTGTTCTTATTTTATAATTGCGGACGCTTTTAACGTGCTTTCTACATTGTTCTCACATGTATAATTTCAACATGAATGATGTAACCATTATATTGTAACAATATTTTGATTTAAAAGAGTGTCCATGGAGTTTCTTGTCCGTTCTTCTCCATAGGTACCTACTACGCTTTGGAATGGGCAACTAGCTTCATATTTTTGACTGACTGACTCCTTGACAATTCAGAAGTGCCTGTAAATGGTTTAATTGAAATAAATGCTTTGAGTTTTGAGTTTGAGTTTGAGTTAACTTTTGAGCCGTTTGTGGTCGAAACGCTCGGTTCAAGGGGCCCGAGTGCAAGTCTCCTTTTAAAGCAAATTTCTCACCAACTGGTCGACACTTCACGTGACCAGAGGGCTGGCTTGTTCTTTGGCCAAAGAATCAGCCTTGCCATTCAACGTGGCAACGCTGCCAGTCTTCTGGGCACGTTCCCAGATGACAGCGATGCGGACGAATATTTCGACGGCTAAGTGTCCTTTTGTTTGTATATTAATTGGTATAGTTAGTTAGTTCTTTAGTTAATTTAGTATAAGAAGTTTACTCAATGTATATTATTATATCGCGAAAATAAATTAAGTTGTCATAAACTAACAATGGTGCCGATTCTCTTGTCACAAAATTCTCTAAACTAAACTAAAAATCACTAAAAATTTAGTTTAGTCCTGACAAACGATCAAACTCATTCTGAAATAGACTATAAATGACACAACTTAACTATAATTTAGTTTGACAGCACTAAGGTGACACTGAGATTAGTTTAGTGAAAATGCTATTCTGAATTTGACGATTTAACCAAAAATTTTGTCCTGTATCTAAAATCCTCTAACTAAATCTGACTATATTTAATCGCGATTAAAAATGTGTGGAATAAAATTAGATGTCATGAACTAAAATTCAAACCAACACCTCGACTTCAGTTACAAAACAGTACTGTAATTTTTTATTTTCTTTTGCTTATATCTCGAAAACGGTGTGTCCTATCGCAAAAATAATGAAAAGTCCAACCCCCTTTAGGATAACCTTAAACCCCTAATTCTCAACATGTTGGTAATTTAGTTTTTTTTTTTCGTTATTTTCCATACGAAAACTGAAAAATTCCATTAAAAACACGTCGAGGCTGAAGTGCATGCGCGAGTCTGGCTCTAAAAAAAACATGGAATAAGGAAAACAAGTACCAAGTGGAGGCGCGCGGTTGTCATATTCGATTTTAGTTGTGTCAAAATAAGTTTTTAATTTAGAGAATTTATTTGGCAGAATAGCTCCAAGATTCCCATAGTCAAAAGTAAGGAATTTTAGTGATAGTTTAGTTAGTTTTTTAGTTCGGTGTACAAGAGAATCGGCACCAATATCTTACACGTCCTTAAATCACTTGTGCTGTAAATTATTTAAGCTACCACATACACACTACATAAAATCACGCCTTCTTCCTATGGGGGTAGGCAGAAACTGCAGAACGCAACCCGCTACATACTCTTTTTGCCTTGTTTACAGTCACATCTAGTCATACACGCACGCCGGTTGCGAGTACTACCTTAAATATTTATTTTATTCTGTTTCTTAGTATTTGTTGTTATAGCGGCAAGAGAAATACATAATCTGTGAAAATTTCAACTGTCTAACTATCACGGTTCATGAGATACAGCCTGGTGGCAGACGGACAGACAGACAGACAGACAGACGAACGGAAAGTGGTGACTTAGTAATAGGTTCTCATTTTACCCTTTGGGTACGGAACCCTAAAAAATGAATGAAAGAGTTCATTCTTCAATCAAGGATTGCTTTCATTCTCTTTGTAAACTTCTTGACCAAAGCTCTCTCTCTCAAATCTCTTTTAAGACCAGTGGGCCTAAAACGGCCACATTAGCAATTCCTCTAAAAGCATTTAATTTCCTGAATTTCCAGCTGTCATTAGCAATTCTTCTGATTTGACAAAAAGCAATTCTTATTATGTGGACCATTTTACGAATCTCCATAGAAAACTGTCAAATAGATGAATTATTTAGTAATATGAATCGCACGCAGATCATATTATGAATTGTCAGTTTGTGACATTTTACGATGATTCATAAAATTTTCCTATGATGATTCTACCAAAGCGACTGTTCTAAGCCCCCAGATCAATATGCGCAAGCAAAAAGTTTAACCAACATTTTCACGCAAAAAATTTAAACTTTATTTTCTAGTCCACTTTCCCTGCGGATTACACAAGCCAGATAACACTAGTTCAATAATACGTTAGACCTTTCCACACTTATCTTAGTTCAAGCAAATAGGACCCAATGGTCCTTTAGGACTCAATGTAAATCGTACCTTAAACTTTGTTTTAACAAACTTCATTCAACATTTTGACCAAAATTGGCGAGTTTGAACGAACTTTGTGAGTCCGTAGAGAGTTTTTAGCATAGCATAATCAGCCATGTTGGGACCACAGCTTCCTCTCTTCGAGAGGGACTGGGCTGTAATCTATCACACGGGTCCAGTGCAGGTTGGTAGATCTCAAATGTCTTCGAAATTTTGGTTCTAGGACATGCCGGTTTCGTCCCCCTTTACCGTTTTGAGAGCAGTGGTGATGAAATTATTTACACAAAGTAAAGTGCCTGGCACAAAGTAAACTCACGACCTACAACTCGTAAGTAGGGGCCTTTGTTACAACTGGGGGTCTAAAACGGCCACATTAGCAATTCCTCTAAAAGCAATTCATTTCCTGAATTCCCAGCCGTCATTAGCATCTCATTGAACTGTCAAACAGATGAATTGTTTCGTAATATGAAATGCACGCTGAACATTATTATGAATTGTCAGTTTGTGACATTTTACGATGATTAATAATATTTTCCTATTATGATTCTGCCAAAGTCGTAGGCCACAATGCTCTAGAGAGTTGTTGAATTTTAGTGATTATTCGGTGCTCAACAACTTTTCGCGAGTAAGCCAATTAAACGGTATGCAAGCAAAGTGATTTATTTAAAACTGGCTTTTGTATGCGGCTTTCACTAACAGTAGACGACACCTAAATGAATGCCTAAATAAAAGCACGCTGTTGGATTTTCAACCCTCGACTTAGCGCTGAGAGTTGAAACTCCAACAGTGCAACAATATTGAGGCGTTTATTCAAGTGTGTTCCTGAAAACGGGCATTGGTTATTCTGCTTAAACTAATTTTGCTAGTATGCAGGTTTTAGTTCTCTTGTTATAGAACTGAAAACTGCAAACTGGAAACACAAATTCGAAAGAAAAGTGTTTAATTTCATATTCCAGTACCATACCTGTAGGAATAGTACACATTTTGGGACAGTAAATTACAATTTACTTGTGTTTAAATCGGTGCAGCCGTTGAGGTTTTTATGACAAACGAAAAAAGGTTTTTAATTTAAAAACAAACTTTTAACAAAAAAAAACAACCGACTTCCAAGTTTTTTTTTTTTTAATTTTAATTTCGGAAGTGAGTGTTATTTTTGGAAGTCGGTTTTTTTTGTTGTAAAAAGTTTTAATTTTTCACTTTTTAGTTGTGTTACCTACGACACACAAATCCGAATACCACTACCTGCTATGTAAATAACAGTGAAGGAGTCAAACAGGATATCGTCTAGATAAACTAAGCGGGAAAAATACGTAATACTGAAGCTAACTCAAAAATTACGCAAGCAAAGTTAATAAAATTTATATGGAACCACCTCGGAAGCATGACCTACCAAACAAAAAAAGAATAATCAAAATCGATTCATAATTGGCCGAGTAATCGCGTAACAAACATACAAAATAAAAAAATAAAAACATACAGACGAATTGAGAACCTCCTCCTTTTTGAAGAAGTCGGTTAAAAAAATGCACGCGGAGAGATAGGCAAAGATCGATAATCATTGTACGCCTGAGGGAGGACATCGCCGTCGAGGTAGATCGCGGCGAAGGTGGTGTGACGACCTAATCATATTTGCGGGGGCCAACATGGCCAAAAATGGCATAAAACAGACTGATTTGTACGGAAAAAGGGGAGTCATTTGCCCAGCTGTAGGAGAGAATATAGGCTCATAAAAATACAAATAACATTCTAATAAAAAATACAAATGCGAAAAATAATCATTCATTTCAGGTAAAAAGTACCCCTTTTCAAATAAGGTTTTCTATGAAACTTTACACGCAACTTCTTTTGGCTTCCTGTCGGTTTTCATTTAATAACATGTGACCTTACTGGAATCGTATAAAACGTGGTTCCACGAAAAACGTGGTTGGAAAGGAAATTCCAAGTAAAAGTGTTTTACTACGTTAAAGAACTCTTCGCAATGTTAACGGACTTGACCCTTTTTTGAAAGTAATCTTCCCACCACCTTGGACTTATAAGTGATTGACGATCGTAGATTAGGGTTGTCTTTTAAAAACAAAATTCCGCGTGCTTCGTCACCCACAGAATAAAAAATACCTACATCTTTTTCTTCTGCTTGATAAAAATCGTAAATTCATAGACTGATAGACGACGCACAGCCTAAGCTGCTGGATTTAGAAGCATGAAATCAAGCACAAGAGTGCCTGTTTATATTATAGAGGGTGTAAGAGACAGCCCTCCGCAAACTGATGGGATGAATTCAGCATATTCATACTAACACGACCGGTACATGAAATTATTTCAGGAACGTTATGGGAATCCAATAAACCTAATTTGTTTTATTACCTCACACGCAATGTATTGTTACCGTGGCACAACACACGTTGCTGCACTCCTCGTGGCACGCTAGCGCCGCGTGATTTATCAATATAAATTCTGAGCTTCACGCGTCGTTCGCTATAGTATTTCAACATCTATTGCTGGTTTTTAAATTTTAGCTGTTTTATTTTCATAAGTGGACTGCTGCGTACAGAGACTGTAATTTTACATTGAAATCAAGGAATAGTAACAGGTTAAGAATAGAATAGTAACTGAAAAAACGATTTTTAAAAAAACCAGTGGAGTATGATTCAAAATAAAGAGCTGAATGTCCCCTGTTAATTTGCGGTTGTCTCTTACACCCTGTATATTATGTTGCAACTCGTAAATTGCTATGTTTTTAGATTTTATTAATTTACCAACAAAACTATACACTTCACCACTCCTCTCCGCTACAATGGACAGGAAGCCTAAGCGTGTGCTATATGCAAGTATATTTTAACGGATTTTAATGTTAAAAAGTTAATTTATAATAACAGTTGATACATTACGTACCAAGCAACGGTATAAATTCAAACAATTCCTATCCCGTAAATTAGGCGTTGGGTAACCCTAAACACCAACATAAGTACCCCATAACAACAGTATCCTAACCCTTACCGACGGTACTTAGCAACTGAAACCACGGAACCCTTTGATGCGGTCGCGGGACCCTAAAACATGTCGCTCTCTATTTTTACTCATGCGCTGAAAGAAAATGGAAGATGTTTCATTCAACCCTAGTACCTTTACGAGCGGAATGACAGGTATGTACTTGGTTTAAATTTTTTAAGGGTTTTTTTTTGGGAAATAACTTAAACAAGTTTCGACATACATTATTATATACTTAGACACGTAAACTCACGACTTCTTCCCGTGGGGGCAGGCAGAAATTACAGAACTCCACCTACTGCGAGCGATCTTACATACTTCATAATTTTTTGCTTAATTCACGTGATTGAATAAATGATGATGATGATGATAAAAATAGGATATCTTGAAGTTTCTATTAAAAATTTCAAGTTATTTTTACACCAAATATAACTAATTCTGACTTTCACTTCAAATACTATAATAGAAAAAGGAAAGAACCAAATAAATAAGATTTTGACATGAAAATTAACAAAACTAATTATAAAGGCTTATATTATATTATTGTTAAATGTCTTGTCAACATCTCATTTTCTTCTTCTCACTTACAGAGATTAGTAACTGTGAAAACGAATAGATATTCGTTTTCTGTTTTATTTAGTTACTAATCTCTGTAAAAGTACTGGTAAAATACAATAGAATAGGCTAATCTAATATTTCTAACATTAGTATTATGAAGCTGAAGAGTTTGTTTGAACGCGCTAATCTCAGGAACTACTGGTTGGAATTAATAAAATTCTTTTTGTGTTGGATAGTCCATTTATCGAGGAAGGTTATAGGCTATATAACATCCCGCTACGACCAATAGGAGCGGAGCATAAATGAAAAATATTGCAAAAACGGGAAAAAATATTCCTTTTTGATAGCTTCCGTTGCGTGCGCTTCGGTTTAAGTTACGCTAATATCATGTATGACGGAATTGTTCCATTATAAAAGTGCTAAAAAAATCCGCCACAGCATATGTCTATCTTTTAAGATTGACTCACTATAACATTTTTTTATGGTAATCAAATTTGTTCGAAATTAATGCGTTATTTGCGAAGTAGTTTTATCAACATAATATTAATTCTTATTCAAAAAAAGTTTTAACATCAAGGGTATTTATGTAGCAGTAAAATACTTTTTAATTCATTCGAATCGGACATTTAATTTCGAAGTTATCACGAGTATAAAAATGCAATACGCGAACCGTTCGACGCTCCCTACTCTAGAGAGGAGAGGATGACCTGGAAAAGGACATAGGATACGTTTTATCCCTATATTCCCACGGGATTGAGACCTACGTGGGTGACACCGCGGGATACAGCTAGTATTGTAATAAAAAATGGATTTTCGCAAAGTCACGTCTGGATCGACTAACTAAATATCGTCCTGGTAGTTATTATAAAACTAATTCAAAACCAACACTAGCCAGTCATTTGAACGATAAAATGTTTCATATCGACCAAAATCAAATACTAGAAGTGGCTACGTCTGTGAAACGTTATCTCCCCAATCCGGTCCTGCGCTACTATATTTAGTTTGATGGCAACGCTTTTCAGATAACTTACAATGTAAAGAGGTCATAGCAAGTTACGTCAGTTCCCTAATCCTCGATTTTCTTTTTCACTGGCTTTAGCTCATACTATAAAATAAAAGATCAGGGTGTACTAAAAATATTTACCAGTCAGGAAGATACGGTAACCGAATGGTATCCAAGACAAAATAAACGAAAGGAAGGGAGGCAGCGTCTTAGAGAGGACGATATTCGGAAAATAGCTGGTGTTATTTGGAGTAGGATGGGGTCCCATAATCGGAAAGGGTGGCAAGGTCTAGGGGAGGGCTTTTTGGACACCCAGGACAATCTATATCGGTGACAAATCAATGATATAATTATTTATTTATTATTTATAAATAAAATTATAATTAAATATTATTAATAAATAAAATTATAATTAAGTATTATTTATAACTAAAATTCTTCTAACTCATTACTGTTCCTTTTATACTTAATGATAATATAATAGGTTTTTACCTATGAAATTGCCGTTTTGTATGAAAAAATTTAAACGAATTTTTTTCATGTTTTTTTTTTTGTATTAATCGAAGTAATCACCCATGCAATCAATGCATCTTTGCCATCGCAGTGGCAGTTTATTGATGCCCTTCTTAAAGAAATCAGCTGGACGGGAGGCAACAAATTCTTCAAAGGCATTTTGTACTGCCTCTCGGGTATTGAATTTTTTTCCCGCCAAGAAGTTATCCAAATTCTGGAAAAAGTAGTAGTCTGTAGGCGCAAGGTCTGGTGAGTAGGGCGGATGACGGAGAGCTTCCAACCCCAGTTCTTGCAACTTGGAGACCGTCTGCTGTGCAGTATGAGGTCGCGCGTTGTCGTGCAGGAGCAGCGGAGACGAGCGATTGACCAATGCTGGTTGGAGATGCGCCAGCTTCTCCATCATTGTGTTCAGTTCTTCACAGTACACATCTGCAGTAATGCTCACCCCGTTTGGTAAGAAGCTGTGATGAATCACACCGGCGCTAGACCACCAAACAGTGACCATCACTTTTCTAGGGGTAAGTTTTCGTTTAGGGCATTGTTTAGGTGCTGAACCAGGATCCAACCAACTTGCTGAGCGCTTGCGGTTATCAAACAGAATCCATTTTTCATCGCAGGTAACAATGCGGTTCAAAATTCCTTCATTTGTGTGTCTGTTGAGCAGTGCAAGGCACGTCTCGACGCGTACTTCGCGCTGGCGATCATTGAGTTCGTGGGGCACCCATTTGTCAAGCTTTTTTACCTTGCCAATTTGACGCAAATGGACCAATATTGTTTTGACGCTAACGTCGAAAGCTGCTGCTAATTCAGCCGTAGATTGTGTATCATCAGCTTCCACAATCGCCTTTAATTCGTCATTGTCGACCAAAGTCTTCGGACGACCGCGAGGTTCATTTTTCAGGTCGAAATTTCCAGAACGGAAGCGAGCAAACCAATAACAGGTGGTGCGTTGGTTTGTAGTGTTAGCTCCGTAAACGTCGTTGATGTTGCGTGCCGCTTGTGCCGCGTTGCTGCCACGACGGTACTCATATTCGATAATTACTCGAATTTTTAACGTATCCATGATGACGAAAAAGATTGAAATGCGATGAAAATGTAACACTAATCAATAAAGAAATGACTACTTTTGGAAAAAAAAACCATGTTTTTAAAATAAAATTAATTTGAAATTAGAATTCTTAGCCAAACAAAAATTATTTTGATTTGAAATGGCCAGTACTGCAGAACGGCAATTTCATAGGTAAAGACCTATTTTAACTGTGTTTTGTAATTTCTGCTCTTGTGCCTTGTACGAAATCTAAACATGACTGACATAATGTTTGATTTCATGTCGAATTTAGTGCTTGCGCGGTTTAGCTCTTACCTCTGGGTTGGTTGATAATTCGTTGATTTGGTATTATGAACATGAAAAATCGTTTATTCGTGGCGAAATCCTAAATTTACAAAGAAAAACTTCGGCCAAACTGCAAAGCAGTTTGTTGGCAGATGCAACTCCCATATTATAAAATTTTATATTAGACTGGTTACAGTTTGGTTGTTGGTTTATGACCAATAATAAAAACTTTTTACAAAAAAAAACAACCGACTTCCAAAAAAAACACTAGTGTGAAAAATAACTTTAATTTGGGAAGTCGGTGTCTTTGCTTTTCAATTTCCGTTTTTTGCCACCGACTTCCGAAATTAAAGTTATTTTTCACACTAGTGTTTTTTCTGGAAGTCGGTTGTTTTTTTTTGTAAAAAGTTTTAATTTTTCACTTTTTAGTTGTGGTACCTACCCCACACAAATCCGAATACCACTACCTGCTATGTAAATAACAGTGAAGGAGTCAAACAGGATATCGTCTAGATAAACTAAGTGGGAAAAATACGTAATATTGAAGCTAACTCAAAAATTACGCATGCAAAGTTAATAAAATTTATATGGGACCACCTCGGAAGCATGACCTACCAAACAAAAAAAGAATCATCAAAATCGATTCATAATTGGGGGAGTAATCGCGTAACAAACACACAACAAAAAGAAAAAAAACATACAGACGAATTGAGAACCTCCTCCTTTTTGAAGAAGTCGGTTAAAAAAAGGCTAAAGGCTTTATGTATAATAAACTGGTAAATCTAACCTAAATTAGTACTAAGTTGGTTTGATCTTGGTTTTGGTTTGAATTACGCGGTTGTTCGTCGAACATATTGTACTAATTGGTAATAGTCACAATATAAGCGTTTATGAAAATTCATGCAGGCAAAAGTGCTAAGCTGTTTGGTTACAAATATTTACCAATAATTAATAATTTAATTTGGATTTCAAATAATATCTTAAGATATTTGTTTTGCTATTTCTTTTAAATGACACTTTTATGATAAATGAAAACAGTTGATACATTGTTTATAAAAAAAAAATCTAATGAATGTGCTTTTGCATTCAAATTACGCAACACGTAGGTACGCGATCGCAATAGATTTCAATTTGACAGCTTAACAAATAGCTTCGTATGTTTGGAAAATCTGTCTTCTCCCCAAATAGATTTATACAATGTATATTGTTGAATTGTCTAAATGAAATATATTAGGATTGCGAGAGTGCTATAGTGAAGGGAGAGTTGAGCTGTGAATCAACGAATCAACAATAGTTTTCATCAAAAATAAGTGAGTTCGCTTTCCAATTATGTGTGGTCATTGACCGAGAGGTTCACACGAAACACAGTAACTTAGGCGAATTTACTATAACTAAAGCTTTGACCACAGTGAAGGCTCCCTCAGACGCGAAGCCTTTAGGCATCCTGAGCGTGCTGAGGGACGCGTCTGCGTGAGTCGATTGTTCTAATAATTCGTAAGTCACAAGACTATTTGCGCCAGTTTCAACAATAACGTCAATACACGTAATTTTACATAATCTGCGCGAGCGATTTTCTTCCCGCGACCGCGCGGGATTCGCTTCCGTTTGATCAGCACTCTAACTGAGTAGAGTAACACACTTACCATCACAATTCAAAGAAGAATTTTGAAGGAAATTTATAATTTTATTCATTGCTCCGTATCATGTTTGAAATACTCGTCTGTTCGACGTCGTAAATAACACAATGAATTTGTTGAATTGGCTCCGACGCAGAATGTCCACTTCTCAAAATGTCCACTGGTCGCAAAATGTCTTTTTCTCGGAATGTCTCTTTCGCAAAATGTCTCTTTCGCAGAATGTCCACTTCGCAAAATGTCTCTTTCGCAGAATGTCCACTTCGCAAAATGTCCCTTTCGCATATTGTCCCCTTTTTATTTCTGACATCCTTTAATCATAATTCAATTCATTTTAGCAATTAGCTTTCACACATCATGTTTGACGTGTGTTTATTTGTATAGATATGGGTAAGCAAAAAAAAAAAAATAGTACAAATCACATTTATTTCTTTGCATAATCGCTTGATTTAAAGTAATTATTTTACCAACTTAATTTTTACTAACTCGCAATAAAAAAAATAAGAAATTTGAACACTCTTTAATTAATTACCTACGAACCGTTAACTGTAAAAATATTACTATTATATATATGATTAAAGGATGTCAGAAATAAAAAGGGGACAATATGCGAAAGGGACATTTTGCGAAGTGGACATTCTGCGAAAGAGACATTTTGCGAAATGGACATTCTGCGAAAGAGACATTTTGCGAAAGAGACATTCTGAGAAAAGGACATTTTGCGACCAGTGGACATTTTGAGAAGTGGACATTCTGCGTCGGAGCCGTTGAATTGTCAAAATGAATCATATCGCCGATCTTATGGCCTGACCAAGATTATGTCTGGACTTTAAAAGAGACTGCGACCTCTGAGTTATTTTTACTATTTTATAATATGACGTGTAAAAGTGATTCTAATATCCTATTTACAGAATAAACAATTTCATTTCAATGGTTTTGGGATTGTGAGTGTGTAACGCAATTACCCCGATGGGCTTCAAGCCTGTTTCTTTGTACTTCTTGCTTGTGTCAGCTCCTTTTTTTTTGACCGTCCTATTTTTAGCTCAAATATGCCAACCCCACTTCGTACACCATCCTCGGGATCCTATCAACCCTGTAAGATAGCCAAATATTTCTCAATAATGCAAGCACATTAAAACTTCAGCCCCAATAAGGCTGGAACAAAAAAACCTCGGCCAAATATTCACCAAGAATTCGGGCCAATAGCCTCTAGGGGAAGTTTCATTAATAATCTCTGCCGATAAATATAAGTAAAATAAACGAAGGTTATTCGGTGTTTGTCGAGTGAGATTGGATAGGGAGCTTGAGTATTTAAACTTCTTCAAACTGTTAATCATTTCTATGTGTTTAAGTTAAGTCTTTACTTAGCCGAGCTGTTTTTGTTCCGATATCAGCAAAATGTGGGTAAAAGTATTAAAAATCATCATCATAATCAGCCTACAGCAGTCCACTGCTGGACATAGGCCTCTCAAATTGAACGCCATTCACTCAGCAACGCGGCGATTCGCGGTCTCACTGTCCAAAATCAAAAACACGTCTACCCCAACGGTTGTCGCTTATACGGCAAATATGGCAGAAAAAAAATAAAATTTAAAATTATATTATTCATTTGGTTACATTTTGTTTTAAGTAACGTTAGGAGGAGCCATTTTAATGTCCAGTTGAATACAATTAGTTCTAATAGCAATAATAAAAATTGTATACAGACTAAACAGAGCAAGGGTTTTGTTGGTTCAACCCATAGATATAAGAAAGATGGTTCAACCTATAATCCAACTTCCATCAAACGTGTAACTCAATTAACTTCAATTTGACGACACGTTTGGCGCAGTGGCTGAGCAATGGACTGCTGCGCAACGTGTCGTGGGTTCGATTCCCGCACGGAACAAATATTTGTATGATCTGCAAGTAGTTGTTCCGGGTCTGGGTGTTAGTGTATGTGAGTTTCTATGTTTGTAAACGCACCCACGATACAGGAAGATATTCCTAGTGTGGAGCAAAGTTTAAAAAAAAAATATATATATATGTTCCCTGTGGAGGTAAATATTATAGCATATTTATTTCGGTAGCAACCACCATAATAGTGCCTAGATTTTTTAAATAAAATATGTTAGAATATTCTTTTCATTTACAATACCATCCGACATCAATGAATAATAATTGTAGTTCAGAACGTATATCAATACTCCCTTTACTATTCCCCCA
The DNA here is from genome assembly GCA_948473465.1 of Lithophane ornitopus. Taxonomy (NCBI): domain Eukaryota; kingdom Metazoa; phylum Arthropoda; class Insecta; order Lepidoptera; family Noctuidae; genus Lithophane; species Lithophane ornitopus. The sequence goes on along the minus strand of OX419616.1, from coordinate 14,012,997 downwards.
AAAGTCCAGTAAAAGGTTCTTCATGAATGAAACCTATTTACTTAGTAAAATGAGACAAACTTCAGAAATTCGGTCAAGTGTGTCCTTCAGTTAAGCCGTGAAAAGATCTAAATTTATCTTCCGAAACACATAGTATCGGAATCAGTTCCTGATCAAGATAATATTTTAGTTTTTTACCGAGGATGTTGTGTTGCTTCTGTGAATTTTATTGAAATCGAGATATAAGTACGGAAGCACTTTTATTCGTTAGAAAACCCTTACCTTACAGTTTTTGTTAGTCCATAAATGAGTCATCTTATTTCTATCCTTTTATTTACTATGTTGGGCTATATTGGCCTCTAGCTCGTGGCTAAGTAATAACAGCCGCACGGGTCGATCCATCAGGTTAAGCTACCCTTGCCGGGTCCGTGGATGGGTGACCATCTTTACATATCGAGACTCCTCCGTGCCTCGGAAAGCACGTTAAGCCGTTGGTCCCGGCTGTCATTTGTGTATCTTTGAAAGTCGTTACGAGTCGTCAGAAGCCCGAAAGTCTGACAACCAGTCTTGCCATGGGGTATCGTATTACCCAGTTACTGGGTTGTGTAGGTCAGATAGGCAGTCGCTCCATGTAAAATACTGGTATTCAGCTGCATCCGGTTAGACTGGAAGCCGACCCCAACATAGTTGGGAAAAAGGCTAGGCAGATGATGATGGGCTATATTGGCCTCTAATAGATGAACCTAGGTTTTCTTTCGATGTTTACTTTACTATTCACTAAATAATTGGATTGGCGTTATGTAGGTACCATGCATTATAGTTTCTAATGATATTAAGTTTTTTTTATAAGATCAGAGAGGCTTCTGAATGACAAAACATTAGGCCAATAGTTTTGGAATCTAAAAAATGATTCACATACTTTTTTGTGTCTGTCTAATGAAGATTATTGAGAAATGGGGGAGATAGATGTAAAAATTTATTACTTCCCTTAAAATAAAGACTAAATTCAGCCTAGCTCTCTTATGTTTCTAAAGAACCAGAACGATCAATTAGCAGAGCCTCCGAAGTGCTAACTACTTTCCTACAATTTATAGACTAAGATGGGTCTAGCTAGACAAAGTGCAAAGGGATGTCCACATCATTCTTTGTGTCTAATCTTGAGAAATACTGCTTCTTAAAAGAACGGTTGTAGGAGAAAAAAAAAACCGGCCAAGTGCGTGTCGGACTTTCGCACGAATGGTTCCGTTTATCTATAAAAACTGCAAAATACTCACGTTTTTTGAACGGGAGCCCCCTTAAATATTTATTTTATTCTGTTTTATAGTATTTGTTGTTATAGCGGCAACAGAAATACATCATCTGTGAAAATTTCAATTGTCTAACTATCACGGTTCAGGAGACAGCCTAGTGACAGACGGACAGACAGACAGCGGAGCCTTGGTAATAGCGCCCCGTTTTACCCTTTGGATACGGAACCCTAAAAAAACGTGGGATTATTTTCTAAGAGCTGTCAGATTTTGTGTTTTTATTAAGTTTCGCAACGTGAAGTATAGTGTAATCTAACGTTATACTCGGTTCCTATAAAAAGAAACGGATCGTTTTCCTTACCAATGGTATCATTTTTTATTGCCAAACTGGGCATTTACATTCGTAAGCTGATTTTATCTATGATAGCAACTTCCATAAGAGAGGGTCTAGTAAACAAAACTAGGAGGTATTTGCTTCATTATTGGTAAAGATACAATAGTCTTAATTATAACCAATAACGGTCCGTATTAATGGTAATCGGCCATTCGTTCTGTATTTGAAAATTTGAAATTACAGCTTCATTTGTTCATAATTTTTGAATACAGAATGGAACGATCGTATTTTAAACAGATAAGCAGTGTTGTCTCGATAGGTAGGTTAGCTTTGTCCCATTTCACTAGAAAATAGTAAAGTTACAATGCTGGTGGACATTATTTAATTTTCCTCATGACAGATTGTCACAATACCAACGCAACGCGTTAAGACACAAGACCCTGAGAATGTATTTCTGTGGCCACAAGAGAATTACATGCGTGGCATGACCAGAGTGTAAATAAAAGCAACCAAAGACAAAAATGAAAGATTGTAGAACCCTTTTTTTTTGAGCTTGGGTTGTTGGGTTGGTTGGTTCATCAAAGGACTTCTCCCGCTCTGGGTGGAGCGGGAGGGCCTGTCAGACTTTAACTGACTAAAACCCACCCGTGTTCCTTCAGTTGCCTGTTGCCAAGGGCCCCGGTATCCCTTTCGGACTTTCCCGCAAACCTGATGTGGTTTCTATGAATTTCTATGAAATATCTTCAGACACGCCTGCGGTCGGTTACGGAATTGTAGGTACCTTTAATTTCTACCGTATATTACAACCATAATCATAATAATAATCCTTAATTGTAAGAGCGGAAGTTTGAACGCTAACGATCAAACTTATGTAGTCATTAATTGTTAGAGTTTAGGCAGACAAGGTGTTGAACAAGATGCTGATAACTAGATCAAAGGCACTCAAAAGCATTAGCCGAAACTGCAAAAGGTAGGTAGCTGTTTCCCGCGACTTCGTTTGCGATTCAGGATGAAAAGTAGCCTATGTCCTTCTCCAGGTCAAGGTCTACCACTGTGCCAAATTTCATCCAAATCCGTTCAGCAGTTTCAGCGTGAAAGCGTTACAAACAAATAAACTCATTTTCGCATTTTATTAAATTACAAGCTTCCACCCGCGGCTTCGCTCGCGTGTTATGTCGATAAAAAGTAGTCTATGTCCTTTCTCAGGCTCTAGATTATCTATGTACCAAATTTAAATTAAATCAGTTCAGTTGTTTCGGCGTGAAAGCGCGACCGACAAACAGACAGACAGTTACTTTCGCATTGATAATATTAGTAAGGAAGTAAGGATAAGGCGGGCGCGAAAGGCAGCGCTACCCTAGTCGCGCCCGCGATATCGCGCCAGTCGCATGAACCTTTACGTTATGTGATAAGATGTTGAATAGAATGACCGTTACCACTGGCCCCACTGGGCCACCATTGCTCCTTACTGGGTCAATACTGCTCCTTGCAGATTAACTGATCCAAAAACCAGGTCTCGAGCTCTAACCCAGGTTGTCAAAGGTCCCGGTATCCCTTTCGGACTTTCCCGTAAAGTCCGAAAAGGATACCGGGACCTTGACAACAGGCAACTGAAGGAACACGGGTGGGTTTTAGTCAGTAAAAGTCTGACACGCCGATATCCCACAATAAAAAAAAATGTCTCGAGGCTTGGTTTCTTAGGAAAGCGGTTACGTTATATTAAAACGCCCGTCATAATAATCTGTCATTTTCATCGTGTAACATTAAGGACAGTAGTAACGGCTCATTCACACGAGGACGATTCGTGTTTTATAACAAATCGTGTTTTTTCACGATTTGTTTTTTATTTTTGACGACGGCATTGCTTTTTAAATGCCCGTGCACGCAACATGAATCGTGAAAAATGATGGACAAGTATTAGATCCCATGAAATCAGCGTTTTGTACGGGGAATTTTAAAGAAGTTGCATTTTTCATACAAAAATTTTCTTAATTTATTTAACAACCATGAACACTAATGTTTTAAAACTTTTATGTATTAATGTTTAAAAACTAAGATAACGTATGCCACTTAGATTAAGCGAAAAAATAAATTTGCCTAAGTTAAAAAAAAATAGTGGTCGTTTCTACTAACAAAATGAGGAGTCATTTTTATGTTTAGAAAACTACTTATAAGTAATTTTTTTTTTTTTTTTTTTTTCCTAGCCTACTCTGTCCCACTCCTAGGCAAAGGCCTCCCTCCACTCCTTCCATCTCTCGCGAGCCCGCGCATCCTCTTTCCAGTTTTGATGGAACTTATCCAACTCGTCCCGCCATCTCCTACGTGGTCTGCCGCGACCCCGTCTCACTGTCTCAGGGCACCAGTTCTGTGCTATTTGGGCCCACAGTTTGTCATGCGGCAGACGTGTCAGACGTTATAAGTAATAAGTTTTTTTTTGTCTACTATGATGGTCGTTATTCGATATAATACCCATGCAATTGATGAATATTTTAAATCATAGAAGTGACGAGGTTCTCTATTTGTGAGAAAAAAACGCCATTTCATAGGTGGGGACCCAATATTAAACCTCATAATGTCTTTTAAAATTTTTGACAAATCGTCAATGACGGATCCCATGCGTATGCAGCCTACTGTGTGACCATTCACCTTTTTCTTATAAAACCAAAGCAAGAAAGCATATTATTTTTTCCAAGTAACAAAAGCGTTTCTCTCCCTAATATTTGTATGTAAATAAAAACTCAGCGACGATCACGTCGCATTTTTATTCCCTAATGAATATGAAAATGAACATTACATTATGAACCGCGTTTTGACGACATTCAAGATCAAGGCCTCCACAAAGCAACTATTACTCATATATAATCTAATATAATAAAACTGAAGAGTTTGTTTGTTTGTTTGAATGAACTAACCTCTGGAACTACCCGTTGAATTTGAAAAAAAAATCTTTACATTTGATAGCCTAATTTTTGAGGAAGGTTGTAGAGAGCCGAGCATAAGAAAAAAAACATAAAACACGCTAAGCGATAGCTATGTTATAGTGCAGGCGATATGATGCAACGCGGTGGGTCAGGGGAACAAGAAATTTCACGCAGGTGAAATCGCAGGCAGAAGCTTAGCTTAGTTACTCATGTAAAAATAAACAAGAATTCGTAGTAAACCGATATTTTTGTGTACAACATGAACATAAAATTTAACGATAACACACATAAAAATGTAGCAAGTGAAACAAATATTTATGTGGAAGATACTAATAAAGGAAATTTTGTTTTGTTAGTGTTGTTGCTATGAACATTAGCTGTGTCAGATTCTTTCCTAGTCTGTTCCAAAAGTTGTGATGAAAATATAAACAAATGGATCCGGAAATGTACCTGTGGATGCTAATCTGTAGTTACACTTACGAATTGAGAGCTTTGATTTGGTTATTTGAATACTTAAACCTACAATTCTAATTTTAAATCACTCTAACATGTTTTTTTCTCAATTGACAAAATGAAGTTTATTTTATAATCTCAATTTTCGTAGGTGATTTTTCAATTACAATTTAATAATGTTATCGAAACAATATTTATTGGAAAAGTAGCGGTATAATTATAAAGATGAAATATTGTTAAAAATAAAAAATGCATGTCCAAAAAATAATTATTTAAAATTTTACTAACAGAGCTATAAATATCTACCTACTAACATAATATATGGACTTGTACCAACTATTGTGTGCTTGGTCTAAAATAAATAAATTCATTTCATTTCAAAATTATATTAGTAACAAGGAAATAAATTAGAATACAAAATAAAAATATATTCTATTAAAGTTTGTAAAATTGCCACCGACTTGCGTAACTAAATTTTTTTTTCTCATAAAAAAAACTATAGGAAAGCAAAACCTCTTCCTTTTTTTAAGTCGGTTGAAAAGAAAATATCCGTATCGCGTCGCTACGAGGGATTCATTTCACAAGAGCCGCTCCCTTACAGCAGTTTTCCCCATGTGCCCTTCAATACGTTTACGGATCATTTTCCTCGTTTTTCCAACTCCCACGTGGTTCGGGGAGCACGTGACCAATTATGCCAATATTGTTGTAAGAAAAATGTTTGTAAAGCCGGATGGCACAGCTGGAATGTAGTACCAATAGTGTCCGATTCCGCGACTGCTGCACCGAATGATACTGCTGTCTTTACGTGTCTGTAGTTTTAACTAGGCTTGTAACGGAACTTCGTCTCCCCTTCCGCAAATGCGGAACTTCCACGAGACTAGGGGCCTAACCACAAAAACGTAGTCACTTGTTCAACGCGTGTTTAATGTCAGTTTTATGTCAAACTCCATACAGAAATGTCATGTTTAAAAGGTTTTTAGGCTAAACAACTGATAAACACGGTTTTATCGTAATAAAGTTAGGGTCTAAAAAATAAATTTGCCTCCAACTAAGCAAAAAACCTTATACGCTGTGGAGATATACAAATGTTTAGTGGAGTCGAATCCGTTTAATTTATGAACCACTAAGGTATCGTCTAGAAGGTGGGACAGACGCAAAACAGTTTTTGTGACATATTTTGCCCCTTCTTAATTTTGATTACCAATCATCTGAATTTTTCTACAAAAATACTTTAAAAAAATCTTTATTTTTCCACTTAGATACATCCCTAATTAAATCTACGCCCGGGCTGTATTGTGGTGTTTATGGCAAACTATAGACTTCACTAAACACACTAATGAAGTAACACGCAAGGTAATAAGCATGAATATTGAATCATACTTGATCAACCGTGCGTGATTGGGTTGCCAATCAATGTCGCAAACAGACATCATGTGCCTAGCCTTTTCCCAACTATGTTGGGGTCGGCTTCCAGTCTAACAGAATGCAGCTGAATGCCAGTATTTTACATGGAACGACTACCTATCTGACCTCCACAGCCCAGTAACTGGGTAATACGATACCCATTGGCAAGACTGGTTGTCAGACTTTCGGGCTTCTGACGACCCGTAATGACTGTCAAAGGTCCACAAATGACAGCCAGGACTAACGGCGGAACGTGCTTCCGAGGCACGGAGGAGTCTCGATAAAGATGGTCACCCATTCACGGACCAACCCCGGCAAGGGTCGGCCCGTGCGGCTGTTATTACTTAGCCATGAGCTCCGTCAATGTCACAAACAGACATGGTACTAAAAGTTGATTGTTTTTCCGTTTGACGTGTGATTTACCTCGCTGGTCTAGTGATTCTAAAAGGTGACTTCCGAACAAGGGGTCCTGCACAGAGCACGGAGACGTTTCTAGAAACTGAATGGTCAACACTTTCCATACAAATCAAGCGTGTCAGTGGGCGTCACCGTTTTCTCATAGAAACTAACGGACCGGTGACAATTAAAACAATGCATGTGACAAGAATTTTGCGCTGAGATGCGCCAAAATCGGGTACGAATATTATTAAAAAAAGGCGTCTTTTGTCGCTACCAGGGCGGTGATTCCGTGCTTTGTGGGGTCCTGGGCCAGCAAAGTACTTTCCATTTTCCATTTCATACACTGCTTTAATGTGCACTGATTCATTTGAAAAAAAAAAGCTAAATAGGTAACATCATTTCAGCCGAAAGACGTCCACTGCTGTACATAAGCCTAAGCACCGCCACTTCGACCGGTTCTGTGCTTTTCACATCCAGCGCATTCCCGCGGCCTTCACCAGGTTATCGGCCCACCTTGTGGGGCCTTCCAACGCTACGTCTTCCGGTACGCGGTCGCCACTCCAGAACATTTCGGCTCCATCGGCCATGTCTGCGATGTGCCCTGCCCACTGCCACTTACGTTTGGCAATACTTCGGGTTATGTCGGTTACCTTGGTTCTCTCCAAATTGGTGAAACTGCAAATGAATTCATTTACAAACATACCATCGCCTATTAACGCCTGCCATAATTAGTGACTAATGAGGCTCTAATGCCATCAATAGACGCACAGAAAACGCCATCAAGCGCTGAAGCACTGCCATTTATGTTAATGTAAATTGAATATATTTTTTTCAGCGCAGATGTCGCTTAAAGTTGAAAATGAATTTTTGAATAAATGGATTCTGAGCAATTCCAGCGGATAAGGCAAAGTGGGTCCGCAAAGCGAGTTAGGTCATTTCACGCTCATCTCTGCTCGCAAGTTCGTGATTTCTTGAGAAAACTACAGCGGAATTTTATAATGATGGTTTACCGTTCCTCATTTCTCGTTTAGCTCAGACAGACAGTATAACTTCGTCGCAATATATCCGCGAACGTGCCTCATAACTAAGTGGGAGTTAAATGTACTTTAGCATTTTTTGCACAATCGCGACGCTTGCTTAATGCAAAATTTGTAAAAGTGCAAGGTATTACAGTAATTTAGCTGACTACGTTTAATTTGTATGCAGTTTTTAACTTTTAAGTACTGTTAAATACTGAATGGTTTAATTTGTGAGTTATATTATGTTGTGAGCCCTTTTTGATAGAAGACAGTGTTTCCGATTCGACGATTTTCGCGGTACCGATTTTTACATGAAGAAAATAATTAAATCTCTTGTTTCAGAGCATACCTAAATAATATGTATAATTTAGATTTATTTTTCTAAGTACGTACTCTCAATAGGTATAATGTAAATATATAATATGATTATAAACAAATGAAACGTTTTATATTCATATCTTTATTTGCATTCCATAATGTTTAAAGGTGTAACAATAAAGTGATAAAGAAATGAATAAATAAAATAAATATTATAATTTATAAATAAAGCAGATTTTCGGCCATAAAGTGTACGCCAATGAAAAAAAAGGAAAATTCAGGAAAAAGGAATATTCTTTCCTGAATATTCCCCTGATTTCTTTGGTACAAAAAATAATAGTTTATCAAATTATTGCCATATTCTATTGATCATGGCGTCGTCTTACTTGAACAATGCTTTCGTCCAGAAGTCATGTTACATTTAAACATAATACAATCATGAAGACGTTATTTAAATAAATACAAAAGGCATGTATTTCTCTGTTATTAAGATAAGGTAATAAGATACTACCTTCAAAACAACTTTTTTGATGAATTATAAAGTGTGATTCATCATTTTTTTTTAAAACGAGGATTGTGTATTTGTAGGTACTTCTGAACGAAAAATTCAAACATATTGTCTATAATGGTATTTGACATCACATCTTTGACAGTTTTAGATTTTAAAATAGAGATGGGTTGTAACAGGTGAAACACGGTAACTGTTACAAAAAAATAACAGATCCAAATATCTGTTATTAAGTAACAGCCTGTTATTTTTGTACGGACGATAAATACGTATTTAAATCTCAATTGAATATCTCTCTTGGTTTAAAGTCGATACTCGTATCTATCTGTTATTAAATAACAGCCTGTTACGGACGATAAGTACGTAAGTAACAGCCACGGTAACAGTCTGTGTGGGGATTATTATAATGTAGGTACCTATTAACAGTAAAGGCCGCGGTAACAGCGGTCTTGAGGATCTGTTATTTTATGTAACAGGTATGTTTTATGGTTAGGAACAATTGTTATCTGTTATTTTTTAATATCTGTTATTTCTATCTGTTCCGATACATACGCCTCACCCCTATTTTTTTTAAATGTAAACGTCATCTATCCAACCAATCTGTCATGGCTGGCTGCCAATGGTCGTTTAACGTCAAACATTTTCAGTTTATAATTAGTGCCTAAAAAATATCAGAGAATTTGAAAAAAAAATGCCTTTATGTATTGTATTCAGGGGTTCGTTTTCCAGGTTTTATAAAGTGTATATGTATTGTTATGGCCGGAGTCCCATACAAAAATGAAACGTCTCTTTTTATGAATTTTATTATTATTTATATAATAAATTAATATATTAATTTTATAAATTAATTATTCCCTTTCCAAAAATTATAAAATTAATTCTTAAAATTTCAATTACAAAGCAGTTGCTATTACAATATTATGTAAATTGCTATAATGGTACTCCCACACTGCTGTTAAAAAAATATTTAGAAACATTAGTAAATATTTTCTAATCGAACATTTATTTCGATCACTTAAGAGTTAGAAAATGTTTGTAAACATTTTTGACAGCAGTGTTTGGGAGTAACTTAACTTAATGTTTCTAAAATTACCAAGTAGTTGCTATTACGATAAGTAACGTCTAAGTGGCCAACATTTTACATCGAAATTTCTCCGTTATCTCTACAAAGTAGATTGACATTGTCATACTACCGAACGTTGCCAATATCCTAGAGTACCCAGGTACCTGTACCTACCTATATTGATCGTAGGATCGAGACCAGGTGCTCCAATACTACTTAGAAGCCAGAAGCACCCACACACCTATTATACAACCACGTTAGTGCATCTACACATTTGCAGGATGTACCTAGGTACCTTCTGGCTTTACCTGTATTCAAGACGGTGGGATAGGTACTTGAAATGAGCGACGAATGAGCTCGTTTTAAGTTCAAGGAGAGAAGCTTAAATAGATGTATAGATTGTTTATACACTGTAATGCGCAAGCATAATCAGCCTATAATGTTCCCACTGCTGGGACACAGGCCTCCTCTCTGTGAGAGGGAGTGGGCCGTAAGCCCGTTACCCACCACGCGGGCCCAGTGCGGGTTGGTAGATGTCACATGTCTTGGATTTTTTGGTTCTAGGACATGCCGGTTTCCTCACGATGTTTTCCTTCACCGTTTTGAGAGCAGTGGCGATGAAATAATTTACACAAAGTAAAGCGCCTGTCGGGGTTTGAACCTACGACCTACAACTCGTAAGTCGTGGCCGTTACCACTGGGCCACCACTGCGCAGAATCAATAGTGACACGTCAGGGCCAGCCCTAAAGTCCGCGCTACCACTCAAGTCCGATAGACGCAGCGCTAGTGTCTATAACATTGCTTATAAAAACTTTTTCCAAAAAAAAAAACTTCCGACTCCCAAAAAAACAACAAAATTAAACTTTTTTTGGAAGTCGGTTTTTTTTGTTGTAAATAGTTTTTATTTTTCACTTTTTAGTTGTGGTACGTACCCCACACAAATTCGAATACCACTAGCTGATGTAAATAACAGTGGGAAAAATACGTAATATTGAAGCTAACTCAAAAACTACGTACCTAAGCAAAGTTAATAAAATTTATATGAAACCACCTCTGAAGCATGACCTACTCCGCCTTTTTGAAGAAGTCGGTTAAAAATTGAAAAATAACTTTAATTTCGGAAGTCGGTGTCTTTGCTTTTCAATTTTAGTTTTTTGCCACCGACTTCCTAAATTAAAGTTATTTTTCAGTTTTGAGTGTATTTTTTTGAAGTCGGTTTTTTTTTTTTGAAAAAGTTTTTATTTTTCACTTTTTAGTTGTGGTACCTACCCCACAAAAATTCTAATACCACTAGATGATGTAAATAACAGTGAAGAAGTAAATGAAAACATCGTCTAGATAAACTAAGTGGGAAAAATACGTAATATTGAAGCTAACTCAAAAACCTCGGAAGCATGCCCTACCAAACAAAAAAAGAATCATCAAAATCGATTCATAATTGGCGGAGTAATCGCGTAACAAACATACAAAAAAAAACAGATGAATTGAGAACCTCCGCCTTTTTGAAGAAGTCGGTTAAAAATTACATAAAAAATTAAGTCCGCGCCACCACTGAAGTCCAACAGACGCAGCGTTAGTCTCTATATCATTACATAAAATTACTTTTTTTTTTTTAAATACAGTTTCATAATTTTCAAATCTGTTGCTGTAACACATTCTCTGTAACACAATCAGACATTGGTTACTATTGGTGTTCTTAACTAACGATTATTATAATAGAACATTTATTATCAAGTATCATAGACTCATAACCTTCGTTATAAATCTATGCTCATAACGTTAGTAACAATTAACTTACAAATTATGTTAGTAATATTTACAAAATAATAACTTGAAGTTGCACGAATATTTTTTCCACAGGAAAAATATGTCATAGGAACATAGATTCCATTAACTTCTGAATTAATGACGTAATACCGTGTGGGGACATAAAGGTTAAAGTTAGTAGTTAACTTTAGTTTTAATCTGTGAGTGAGGCGGTAAGAGCCTATTCAAAGTTAACACTCTAACTTTAAGTTAAAGTACCCATCACTCCTGTCACAGTAACCTATTTAACAAATCTTCTTGCGAAAGCTTTAAATATTCCGTTTTCAAGGGAAATGTAATAAGATATCGAAAATCTAGATAAACGACCACATTCTGATTGACATTCTAATTTGAATAGACATTTTATTTTAGTTTAGTTTTGCTTGAATAAAATGGATTTCACCATTTCTATCCAGCGAACTGGTGGCTATTATTGTTAATACTAGTTGCTGCCAGCGGCTCCGCCCACGTGGACCCTAATTATTTTTCTAAAATAAAAGTAGCCTAAGTTACTCCTTATATCATCAGCTATCTGCCAGTGAAAGTCCGCTCAAAATCGGTCCAGGCGTTTTGAAGATTAGCCAGAACAAACAGACAGACAGAGAAAACAAAAAGAAAATGTTATAACCTACTGTTACTTTCAAGCATTTAGTAAAAAGTTGTTATCATTACAAACAGACACTTCAGTTTTATATGATTACTAGCTGCGCCCCGCGGTTTCACCCGCGTAAGTCTCCATCCCGTGAGAATATCGGGAAAAAAAATATTCTATGTCCCAATTCAGGTCATACTCTACTCATGTGCCAAATATCATCTAAATCCGTTCAGCCGTTTTAGCATGAAAGCGTAACAAAAAAATAAACAAACAAACACAATTTCGTATTTATAATATTAAAGTTAGGATAAGAAATATAAAAATAATTATCTAGCTATGAACGTATGATTTTTAGTATTGTATTGAGCCTATCGGGTATTGTATAGATAAAATAATAATTGAAAAAAATAGATGAAATATCAGTGGTTCATATCGTTATCACAGCAAAAGCTGCATTGATAAAACATTACCGTGATATATTAGATATTGTGGCTTTGGTTTTCAGATAGGACCATGAAAAAGTTAATAACAAGCCACTTTATGAGATATCGAACTATTAAAAGTATTATTACACTCTATTCATTACCTAGTTATTGATTTTATGCCACCATACCGACATCAGCATCTGCATCTGCCTAACCTTTTCCCAACAATGTTGGGGTCGGCTTCCAGTCTAACCGGATGCAGCTAAATATCAGTGTTTTACAAGGAGTGACTGCCTATCTGACCTCCACAACCCAGTAACTGGATAACACGATACCCCTTGGTAAGACTGGTTGACAGACTTTCGGGCTTCTGGCGAGTAACGACTGTCAAAGATCTTCAAATGGCAACCGGGACGAACGGCTTTACGTGCTTCCCGAGGCACGGAGGGGTCTTGGTATCTTACCATATCTACGTAAACACCCTAAAGTCTGGCAACCAGTCTTGGAGTATCGTGTTTTAACCCAGTAACTGGGTTAACAGTCAATCCGTGTAAAATACTAGTCTTCAGCAGCATCAGGTTAGACTGAAAGCCGAACTCAACATAATATGTAGTTTGGAAAAGGCACTTGATTTTCCCCTGAACTTTGCACCCAAGACGTACAGTGTTAATACAAAAAAATCTGCATAGGGGCACAGAATATTACAGAAGGCGCACTCCGCATGGAATACGCGGCGGTCCCGTCTTGTTGGGCCAATTCAGTGAGTTTAACGTAGTTAGAAGATATAACGTTACGCGATAGAAAGACAGGCAACGTCTAGGTGATTATAACTGTAGGTAAATAGCGCTGTGCGACCTGAGGGCGTAGACAAGTGACAATCGCTTCCAAAGCGTTTCATATTTCTACAACGACTTTCAACAGGATTGACATAAGCTTTTCGATAGTTTATGTCAGTCCTATACTGAGTGTTAGGGTAGACACCGTTAGTTAATTGATTCAGGCGTGACTTTGCGGAAATCCATTATAAAATACAATAGACGTAGATATATTTAGTAACCAATTCCGCTTGACTATTCTTCAAGAGCGCTGGACGCAAAGTACTTTGCGTCCAGCGCTCGGTGTGGTAACACGTCGCGTTCTGGTTTGCAATTGGTCAATCGTCATCCTGAGGATGCCTCGTTGAGAGGTGAAACACGTGTCGATTTCTTACAGGGTTTTTTAGGACTCTTGAAGAATAGTCAAGCGGAATTGGTTACTAAATATATCTACGTCTATTGTATTTTAGACACCGTTATCCTTGAAACTAGTGGTTTGGTGTCATGTATAATATACTTTTTTTTATGGGACAAAATTTGAAATCGCAAAACAAATATCAGTTGTTCCATACATTTTGTCGATTTAAGTGAACACAAATGTATGGAACAGCTGATTTTTTTTGCCGCGATTTCAAGGTTGGTCCCATAAAAAAAGTATATTATAGATGACACCAAACCACTAGTTTCAAGGATAACGGTGTCTACCATAACACCCTGTATAATACACTTTTTTGCCTTTTCCATCATCGTTATCGCTGATAGAATGTAATTTTATTTAGACTCTCTGAATTGTACTTTATGGTGGCGAAGCAAGCGTCGCTTTTTACTAAAATGATTTTGCGGACTGAACCCTCTGTATTTATCTGTGCCTCTAAACACAAAAATCTGCGTAGGAGTCAAATCTCTGGTTGAAAATAAACCTCAAAGGCCGAAGTTGTTTGAAATAGAACCTAAAGCTCAAGATAACATAAAACAAGATCGTTTTAACATTTATTGAACAAAAGTTTTAAACAAACCCTCATTATATTTCTTGTTTATTTTGACCCGATAATGTAATGTTTATAGACGTTCGAAGTTTGTTTTGTAAAGTTTGATTGTTTAGGCGTAAAGGATATTATTGTTCTTGTAAATGAGGGTAGATTAACAATTTTATTGATAATGGCGTTAACGAGAGTGTTGCTATCTTTTATTATTAGGAAGAGAGAATGAGAGGGGAGAATTAAGGCGGAAATGAAAGAGTATTCTGTATAAATGTTGCTGTTTTCTTTAAAATTGCGGTAATTATCGACCCCTTCCTGCTTCGTACGGTTTTTTCAACATGACAAAACATCGATTTTATGTAGTAGTCTTAGTTTTATGTTACTTTAATATTAACGTATTATACACAAATAAACCTGGAAAATCTTTTGCGTGGCTTAAAAGACCAACGCAGACCTACAGACAAACACGAAAAGCGACTTTAATTTATAATAAAATGTATAGATAGATAGATAAGTAGGTAGGTACACCGAGAAATGTTTTTCTTATGCAATTCAGCTGAAACGAAGCTCCAATGCAGATGCAAGAATAAAAAAGTAGCAAGCCAAAGAGAATCAGTAATATATTCGAGCTGAATTTTTGACTGAAGAAAAAGGGGTGACAATTCTTAAGGTGAGCTGAATACCTCTGCTCGTAAGTTTAAATAGTAAAAAATTCTTTGACTCTTTGAGTCGGGCTGCAGTCCAGGGGTTAACCACTGGCTTTAATTTAGCAAACAGTTAAAGAAATCTTTACTATTTAAATTATGATTACACTATTTTGGAAACGCTGGGAGGTGACGCCCTAGATGTACATAGTATGACCTTATTGATCACTAACCTCACCTCACCTTTGTTCGGAAAGGTGACTTATATCAAATAGGCACTTATAAGGCACTTTTGAGCGTCAAAAAAAAAACAAAGAAATAGAACTGATTTTAGTTGTCCGTATTTTCGTACGGAGAAGAATGTGCAAGAAACTCCACCGTTACTCTTTTAAAAATGTTTAACGATATTTTGTATACATCAATTACATATTATATGTGAAGACGATGCACCTAGAATAAAATTACTGTACCACAATAGGTAAAAATAATTAAAAATGGATCAATGACAAATATATAAATGAAGTATGTGATGGATACATGGTGCTCACATATTTACAAACATTGTAAAACTAAACGATATCAAAATATTTCTAACATTCTTACAAGTAATACTAACACGTCAGTGTGTGGGTTCAAGTAATCACAGAGTTTAAAAATCTATGACATACAAGTAATAAATTATACGTACCTATGTTATATGTATGTTTGTATGTACAGTCAAACAAGCTATTTAGTATACAGGCAGATAACTTGCAACTACTTAAACAATTTTGTGAGTGTTTCAGTAGTCAACAATTCTTTTACGTCACTCTCCTAAGCCATAAGCTCAAAAAGTAACATTACACACACAATCAAAACTGAATATACAGGGTGTTAGTTAGACCAAACTTGAAATCGCGAAAAAAAAATCAGCTGTTCCATACATTTGTATTCACTTAAATCGACAAAATGTATGGAACAACTGATTTTTTTTTTGCGATTTCAAAGTTGCTTCCATAGAAAAAGTATATTATAGATGACACCAAACCACTAGTTTCAAGGATAACGTTGTCTACCCTAACACCCTGTATTTTATCTGTATACCAAATAGCTTGTTCGACTGTACGTACACTAAATAAAAGGAGTATAAGGGTCGTAGCAGGATGGATTCCGTAGTTTTTACCTACCCCCATGGTAAAAAGGCGTGAGTTTATGATATGTTTTATTATAATATGTTTATATGAAAGACAAATATCCTTACAAACTTGCTGGCATAATTCGCCATATATTTTCACAACTACCGAGGTGGAAGCTACACAAAATACGAAAAACAACGTTACTTTTTAGGGTTATTTCAACAGGAAATCCTTGGCTTATTGAATATTATACATGTTTGGTGTAGATGTTATCTTGATAGAGGATGATTTAAGTGACATAATAAGTATAGCTGGAGCAGTGGTGGCCCAGTGGTAACGGCCACGACTTACGAGTTGTAGGTCGTAGGTAGGTTCGAACCCTGACAGGCGCTTTACTTTGTGTAAATTCATTTCATCGCCACTGCTCTCAAAAACGGTGAAGGAAAACATCGTGAGGAAACCGGCATGTCCTAGAACCAATTACTCGAAGACATGTGACATCTACCAACCCGCACTGGGCCCGCGTGGTAGATTTCGGCCCGCCCCCTCTCGCAGAGAGGAGGCCTGTGTCCCAGCAGTGGGAACATTATAGGCTGATTATGCTAATAAGTATAGGTGAACTTTGTGTGTCTGATAATTCTTCTGGTTGTTGGTAAAAAAAACCTTCAGTGGGCGTATCCAGGGGTCTAAGCTCCTACTGTTCTTGATAAAAGTTATGCTAGAGTCACGATAAGACTTAGTCAGTTCATACCGCGACGTGAAGCGACGTGAGGCTGCGCGCAGTTTTTAACAATTATCGAACTTATTGTCTTCACGATAAGGTATAATTTCACTGCGAGTATTGTCACGTGTCAAAGTACGCTGAGATGCGCGGTGCTGCGCAGCGCGTGTACCTTTTTGTGTAGTGAATAAATTCGATATAATATTAGATGATAAAAAGTTTTTATTTTTCACTTTTTAGTTGTGGTACTTACTCCACACAAATCCGAAAATCCTGCTATGTAAATAACAGTGAAGGAGTCAAACAGGATACCATCTACATAAACTAAGTGGGAAAAATACGTAATATTGAAGCTAACTCAAAAATTACGCAAGCAAAGTTAATAAAATTTATATGGGACCACCTCGGAAGCATGACATACCAAACAAAAAAAGAATCATCAAAATCGATTCATAATTGGCGGAGTAACGCGTAACAAACATACAAAAAAAAAAAAAAAACATACAGACGAATTGAGAACCTCCTCCTTTTTGAAGAAGTCGGTTAAAAATGCGCGAACGCAGCAAGCACGCACTGGTCTTGCTAGTCCGCCGCCGCCGCACCGCGCCACCGCCGCCGCCGCACCGCGCCACCTCCGCCGCCGCGCCGCCCGCGCCGACGACTGACGAAGATTACCGAATTACCGAGCGATCGTATATTCGCCTGTACGACTGAATAAGCGAGCCCGGCATTCATTTATTTGACATGATATTGTTTTGAAGCAGCCAAAATGCGACGGTCAAATTATTATCTAAGATCCAGGATTAAAAGACCCGGCACCGGCCCAGATAAGTAGCTAAGCCCCGCGGTTTCACCCACATAAGTGTCGAGCCCGTAAGAATATCGAGTTAAAAAGTATCCTATGTCGTAACTCAGATCATGGTCTACTCCTGTGCCAAATTTAATCCAAATCCGTTCAGCCGTTATGGCGTGAAAGCGTAACAAACAAACATACAAAAAATCAAATCTCTTTATAATATTAGTTTAGATAAAGTAGGTCATACGTTTTCGTCAACATAGCCAGTCGTTCACTATAAATGTTAACCGATTCGTCCAGTAAGTGTGAAAATATGTATACAATAATAATATGAGACCCAGAAATCGACATGATGTATTGAAATATTCATGTTACCAAAAAGGTTTTTCAATCTTCATACATATTCCTGAAACATTTTGTTATTGGAATCTATCGGTCGAGGTCAATTGGATCCTTTAGTATATCGGTTGTCATGACCGAATATTTTGGACTAAATCAGATATAATAATAATGTTCAACACGCCTGTATTTTCCGCACGGGTCGATCACGGTCGTCACTATAGCGATTCGTCTAATACGGTGTTTGCCACAAACGCAATTCGTCATGAACGCGATTTGTCACAATCGCCGTTTGCCATAAACGCTGTTTGTCATGATCAACCTAAATTATACTTGTTTGGTGTATGACAGATTTCTATACCACTTAGGCACTAACAGACATATAACTTAACGCGTTATATTTGAAATAGTAAATATTTTGAGATTGTTTTATATTGAGCTCGTGGCATCCATCAGGTTAAGCTACGCTTGTCGGGGTCGGTCCGTGGATGGGTGACCATCTTTACATACCGAGACTCCTCCGTGCCTCGGAAAACACGTTAAGGCGGTGATCCCGGCTGATATTTGTGGATCTTAGACAGTCGTTACGGGTCGTCAGACGCCCGAATGTCTGACAACCAGTCTTACCAAGGGGTATCGTATTACCCAGGGTTGTGGAGGTCAGATAGGCAGTCGATCCATGTAAAATACTGGTATTCAGCTGCATCCGGTTAGACTGGACGCCGACCCCAACATTGTTGGGAAAAGGCTAGGCAGATGATGGTGACGCCTGTATTCCCCGAAGGGCTAAGCAGAGGTGATCCTATGGTACACCCACATTTCGCCAGTTATGTTTAAGTCCTGTGTAATAAGGGGCGAGCCTATTGCCATCAACCGGGTCCAAATCCAGTTCTGGGGGCTTAAAACGGTCACTTTAGCAGAATCATAATATGAAAATATTATGAATCATCGTAAAATGTCACAAACTGACAATTTATAATATGATCTGCGTGTAATTCATATTACGAAATAATTCATCTATTTGGCAGTTTTCGAAGAGAGCGTGTTTTTTACTGATTTCTTCAAAAAGGAGGAGGTTCTCCATTCGTCAGTATGTTTTTTTTTTTTGTGTGTTTTTTACGCGATTACTCCGCCAATTATGAATCGATTTGGATAATTCTTTTTTTGTTTGGTAGGTCATGTTTTAGAGGTGGTTCCATATACATTTGAATTACTTTGCTTGCGTAGTTTTTGAGTTAGCTTCATTATTACGTATTTTTTCCCACTTAGTCTATGTAGACGACATATTATTTGACTCACTGGTATTTACATAGCAGGTAGTGGTATTCGAATTTGTGTGGGGTAGGTACCACAACTAAAAAGTGAAAAAAAATAAAAAAAAATACTTTAATTTCGGAAGTCGGAGGCAAAAAACGAAAATTGAAAAGCAAAGACTTCCGAAATTAAAGTTATTATTCCCTTTTTTTTTTTGGTAGGCGGTTATTTTTTTTTGTATTTTTTTTTTTATGGCACCGTAATACCATACCCCGCTGCCGTCTTTTTCATGACAGCTGTCACTATGGCCGTTATGTGGCAGCCACCGCTGCATCGGCCTGAATCTCCGTATTTATCCCAATCCTATAGCACATTTACTGGCTATTATTATGAAGCATCCAAGTCTTCCGTACCGAATTGTTGCTAGGCCCTTCTAGTTTGGCGAGAGGCCACGACTAAAATTGTTTTGCTAATCTGCTGATAGTACTTATTGGGTCACGCTAGGTTTGGCAGCAGAATGCATTATGCAATAAATAGTTTTCGTGCTTTCGAGATACACATAACCTTCTAGTATATGAATGTCACCCATTGTATTCTCATGCATAATAGGCAAGCATACCAAAGGCTGCAGGCAAGAAACTTACATCCAGTAAATGGGGTTGTGGCGGCATCAACATCGCCACAGGCGAATTACGCATCACACTGACGTCGCGCAAAATCCTGCAACGCGCAAGCCGAGTTTACCGCGCGACGAGTATATACAACGTCCGGACATCAATCGTGGGGCAGTAGCCCACCAGACACAACACCCGTCTGGTCGGAGGATCCTCCCTTTTCTATGGAGGATGAGTGAACTTTACACCCTGTCCCTCATACCTTTATAGGATTTTATAATTACTTATTTCAACCAATGCTTAACCAGAGACATTTTCTTTGTTCTACATGAAATTCACAATTGCTTGACAAAACTCATGTTTTCTAAAATACCTCGTACATAAATAAACAACATCATAAGTAGGTACAGTCACCACCATAAACAGCGATACTTCAACATAGGGACAGCTTCTTATCTCCTTGACTGTACTGCCAACCAGTACTAATAAACGCTGGCACTTGCCTCCGTGACAAAAGGAAGGCTACAATGTTGTTCTTTATAGCCGTGACGTCACATAAGGCCATAAACGCCCACAGTTTGAATATGGGCCTGGATATAACGCTACAGAGAAAGTTTGTAAGGTCGTGTCTTATTAACAAAATTACGCTTGACTGACGACATTGTGGTCTCTAAGTTAAATAAATTATTTGACTTTGACGTGATCCGCCTCGCCTTTTACCAACTATGTCGAGGTTAGCTTCCAGTCTAACCAGATGCAGCTGGATATCAGTATTTAACATAGAGCGACTGCTTACCAGACGCCCTAGACAAAGTGACATTCTATTAGCGATAACGATGATGGAAAAGGCAAAAATGTATAGCGCTGACACAAGCTATCAAAAAGCTTATATCAATCCTAGAGGGCCTAGACAAGTGACAATCGCTTCGAAAGCGTTTCGTATTTCTACAACGACTTTCAACAGGATTGGCATAAGCTTTTCGATAGCTTATGTCAGTCCTATACATTTTTGCCTTTTCCATCATCGTTATCGCTGATAGAATGTCACTTTGTCTAGGGCATCAGGTTAGTCACTAACTATACGAAAAGAAGACGATAATTCTATAGATAGAACGTGAAATGAAGTGGGGGAGAATAAAATCATAAGTATGATGGCACACACCGATTTCAGTGACCAGCACTTTCCGAGGCAAGGTCAAGGGGGCGCCAGAAAGCTGTTTGCCATATTTTAATGATGTCTTCATGTCGACACATTAGCATATTCTTTTGTGAGATATCGGTAGCCTTCGCAGTTCTTATTTTTATCAGAAACTCATACCAATGTGAAGAGAAAACAGGAAAGTTTTGATAGTTTGAGATAAATGATGAAATTGTTCTATCGTATTTATTTATATAACAACAATTGCTTATGAACTCTACTAGCTTCCACTAGCGGCTTCGCGCGCGTGATCCTAGCTATAATATCCATACAATCCATATCCATACTAATATTATAAATTCTAAAGTAACTCTGTCTGTCTGTCTGTATGTTACCTTTTCACGCCAAACCACTGAACGGATTTCGATAAAATTTGGCAAGGAGATAGATGGCATCCTGGGGAAGGACATAGGCTGCTTTTTATCGACATACCACGCGGGCGAAGCAGAGGGCGGAAGCTAGTAATATTATAAATGCGAAAGTGAGTTTGTTTGTTACGCTACCACGCTAAAACGTCTGAACGGATTTGGATGAACTTTGGCACATGGATAGACCATGACCTAGGTTAGGACATAAGAAACTGTTTAAACCGTTATTCCCACGGGATCTAGACTAATGCGGGTAAAATCGCGGGGAGTATTTTAATAAATGCCTAGCTGTGTCCCTGCAGTTTCACCCGCATAAGTCTAAGCAGTATAGTGTCTATGACATTGCATCAAATAGCATTTAAAAATATGAAGTTCCGTAATTTATTTTTAGTTCCGGTATTTGTTTCGATTGCTATATAAATGCTATTTGATTGAAGTCCGGCGGACTTCAGTGGTGGCGCGAACTCTATCCCCCCCGATTCATACATTCATATTCCTGATTAGAATTAAAAACCTCTTAAAATATTTTCAGTACCTAATTGTTGCACGGTTAGCCGTTATTATTTCGTTGATATACTTGTTAATTTCAGTATCCTAATTGTGTAACACAATCACAATAGGATTGTCTTTTAACGGTCCAACAATATACATTGTGATAAAGCAATATACATTGTGTTAAGCCTGGTTATCATAAACACGAGAATGAAAGCGATTGCGATTACATAAGGGTGCGGGTATAGTCATGTTTTTATTCTGCCAAATATGTTTTGGAAAGACTTTGTCCCAGTTTTCATAAGCCTGATCTGAATTTGTTGTGCTAAGTCAACTCAGAATCTCACCTTAAACTTTGACTTACAACAAACTCTCTCGGTTTCTGAAAGTTCATGGTTCTATTGATCCGTGAATAATTATATTTTAAATGCAGTTAGTTGACTAAAGAACAATCGCAATCGATGAATGAATAGCTTACATAATCAGCCTATAATGTTCCCACTGCTGGGACACAACCCTCGTCCTCCTCTGTGAGAGGGAGCGGGCCGTAATCCACCACGCGGGCCCAGTGCGGGTTGGTACATGTCACATGTCTTCGAATTTTTGGTTCTAGGACATGCCGGTTTCCTCACGATGTTTTCCTTCACCGTTTTGAGAGCAGTGACAATGAAATAATTTACACAAAGTAAAGCGCCTGTCAGGGTTCGAACCTACGACCTACAACTCGTAAGTCGTGGCCGTACCACCGGGCCACCACTGCTCTAACGAATAGCTAATTATATAATTATCTAATAAATAGCTTAACACAAAACATTTAAAACATGTCACATTATACAAACTTATGTGATTTTATAGCAAATCACTTCACTTTTCTACTTTTTTCACTTTAAAAAACAGTGGAAAGTTGTCATGGGACATGGTTCTAACAAAGTTACTTTGGCTGTATATTATCTTTTAAATAACAGGCACAAATGAACCAACCAGTCTTACCAAGGGGTATCGTGGTACCCAGTAACACGATACCCCTTGTTTAGAGTGGAGGAGTCAAGTTGTCTTGGGATGTGGAGGTCAGATAGGCAGTCGCTCCATGTAAAATACTGGTATTCAGCAGCATCCAGTTAGACTGGAAGCTGACGCCAACCTAGTTGGGAAAAGGCTGGGCAAATGATGACAATGAAACAAATTAGCAGCGTTTGAGAGTCATAAAAGTGTCGTGACGGTCAAAATGTTACACTTTTTTTGGTCTAACTTGTGAAGAATACAACGCGCGAAAAAAACTTGTTACAAAAAAAAAACAACCGACTTCCAACAACAACACTAAAAAAGTGAAAAATAACTTTAATTTCGGAAGTCGGTGTCTTTGCTTTTCAATTACCGTTTTATGCCACCGACTTCCGAAATTAAAGTTATTTTTCACTTTTTTAGTGTTTTTGTTGGAAGTCGGTTTTTCTTTTTTTGTAAAAAGTTTTTATTTTTGACTTTTTAGTTGTGGTACCTACCCCACACAAATCCGAATACCACTACCTGCTATGTAAATAACAGTGAAGGAGTCAAACAGGATATCGTCTAGATAAACTAAGTGGGAAAAATACGTAATATTGAAGCTAACTCAAAAATTACGCAAGCAAAGTTAATAAAATTTATATGGGACCACCTCGGAAGCATGACCTACCAAACAAAAAAAGAATCATCAAAATCGATTCATAATTGGCGGAGTAATCGCGTAACAAACATACAAAAAAAAAAAACATACAGACGAATTGAGAACCTCCTCCTTTTTGAAGAAGTCGGTTAAAAAGAAATTCATTCCGAAATCTGTTAAAATTATATAATAGATGGATACATACAAAAGTATAAAAGCAAATAAATGCAAATAACGTGTGAATACGAAGAGAAAACCACAAATAAAATATCGAAATGTACTCCAAATTAATTTGCAATGGTACATTACCTACTCATATACATCAACATTGGGAGATAATAATTGAAATGGACGTTTTATTGAAGGTAATGAAAATGGACAATATTGAGTTTATTTTCTTTGCATGGTAAAAGTATTTGAGTTTATATTACTTTTACAAAGATCCTGCTATTTACCTTCATCACAACAAAAGCCTCTGAGTTGGAATGAACATTGATCACAAAGTCACCACGCTTGTATGCGTACTGGAAGTCAGTTGTGTCTAATGCCGGGGCCAAACATTGGACACAATTTGAGCCTGGGAGCATTGGCTCCAATGTGTGTATTATATTTATGGACAGGATTTTACTGATTTTTACTTGCTGTTTTTGCTGAATGTTCATTCAGTCAGTGCGTCCTACCTGTCATGACTTGCGGAGCCGAAACGTGGACACTCCGGTACGGCTGGTCCATAAATTCAAGGTTTTTTTTTTTTTTCTTCCTGTATCGTGGGTGCGTTTACAAACATAGAAACTCACATACACTAACACCCAGACCCGGAACAACTACTTGCAGATCATACAAATATTTGTTCCGTGCGGGGATCGAACCCGCGACACGTTGCGCAGCCGTCCATCGCTCAGCCACTGCGCCAACCGTGTAAAGTAAAGGTCGCTCAGCGAGCTATGAAACGAGCTATGCTTGGAGTATCTCTAAGAGATAGAATCCGGAATCAGGTAACCCGGCAGAGAACCAAAGTTGTTGACATAGGTCATAGAATAAGCAAGCTGAAGTGGCAATGGGCTGGCCATATTAGCCGTGGAACCGATGACCGTTGGGGTAGACGTGTTCTTGAGTGGAGACTGTGAATCGGCAAACATAAGGTAGGATGCCCTCAGGCTAGGTGGAGCGACGATCTTCGCAGGGTGGCTGGTAGCAGCTGGATGAGAGCTGCCGAGAATCGAGCTGAATGGCGTGCGATCGGAGAGGCCTATGTCCAGCAGTGGACTGCTGTAGGCTGATGATGATGATGATGAACATTGTTTCAGCCTTGGCAATCTTTTTTGCAAGGCCAAGGGTACTCAGCTAATTATATTGTATACTTTTGTCACCCCCAGGAAAACATGATCGTAACTATATACAATTATTGGCACATAAAACCCATATTCATTATAGGAACCATCTTGATTGTGAAGCGTCACAAGAGTACTCATATTATACGAGCTATGTGTGACTAGATTTATGAATAATAAAACTACGAATAATAAAAATGAAGTGAACCAGATCAAGACACCCACTTCCATTTTAATCAGGGGTGAAAGAGTGATATTATGCTGTGCATTTGAGATCTTCCTTATTTTATATTTTACTAACGACCCGCTCCTGCTGCGCACGTCTTTTACGACTTAACAAAACATTGAGATTTCTTTAGATAAGGTGTATCTTTTCATACACGAAATCTCTTAAGAGGAAATAGGGTCGGTCTCCTCTCCATACAAACGCTCTCGCCTGTTTTCTCTCTGTTTATGACTTTAGAGCAATGATTTTTTACAGTAAAATAAATATTAACTAGTTCTATGCCCCAATATTTGCCGTTTTGATGATACATTATCTATAGAAGCACTAGAACCCTCAGAAAATGCAAAAAATTGCCTGTCTAGACCGCTGTCATCAGAGTGACAACTATTAATGAAAAAAGAAAAACATAGCGGCACAGTAAATATCCTTCTTATTCAATTCATAAAATATCTTTCATATTGGTCCAATAGTGGAGGAGGAAATAGACGAGAGCCGAAACTCGAATTATGACTTTTTGTATGGAGAAAAGACCGAACCTATTTCCTCTTAAGGGGTCATTGTACTCATCATCATGAACAACTTTCAGTATGGGACCAACCCAGAAATCATTCGATTCTTCAATCATCATACATTTTTACGAACTATGCGAACATAATATGTAAATGTAGCGAACAGCTGATGTTTTTCGCGATTTCAGGTTTGGTATACCCTTAAGACTATCCACCTAGCTTCCAATCACCCTGTATAGAGTACCTAGTTAGATCGTGTTCCATCTTTTCGTGACTGCTCTAGCTAGACATTTGCAAAGACTTGAAGATGGTTTTTCCGGATTCCGCCCGTTTAAACGAAAAATCGTTTAAGCAGACGGAACCGTTCAAACATCCGATTCATCTGTTTTTAGGTTAGATCGGTAGGGTTCCGTAATCAACAAGGAACCTTATAGTTTCACCATGTCCGTCTGTCCGTCTGCCCGTCTGTCCGTCTGTCTGCGGCTTAGCTCAGAGACCGTTGGTACTAGAAAGCTGTTATTTGGTATGGATATACAAAAATAAACGACGCCGAAAAAGTGGTAAAAAAAATCGTAAAAAAGATTTTTTTTTAGAGTACGTCCCCTACACGTAAAATAGGGATGGTTTTTTTTTTGGCTAATAATCGACCAACTTTTTGCAGTTGTAAAAACCTGTTCTCCCATACATTCTGTATCGGAGAACAAGTTTTTCAACTACAATGTTAAGTTTGTTTTATAAATTCATCACAACTACGGAACCCTTCGTTGTGCATGGTACGACATGCACTTGGCCGGTTTTTTTTTTACTAGCTAGCATTGGTTTTTGATAAGATAGTCTAACAAGGTACATGCATTATTAAATTATTTACTAAAAACAACAACAATATAAGTCCTTCTATACATAGGAAATGTTGGTAATAATTTTATAACAATCGTCGCATGTCACATACTAAAGCCCATTTTATGTACACGGTTCAAGTTTCTGGAACGTTCAAGAGCAAACAATCACTTGCCATATAGCGTGTTCAATTATAAGAATATTCAAGAATCGCATGCCAGCCAGTGTTTATCACCTGCCAGGGTTGCGGAATAGTCCGAAAGGGATACCGGGACCCTGGCAACAGGCAACCGAAGGAACACGGGTGGGTTTTAGTCAGTAAGAGTCTGACACGCCCTTCCGCTCCGCCCAGAGCGGGAGAAGTCATATGATGATTTCCCACCCACAAAAAAAAAAAAAACAGTGTTTATCACGCGTGCGACTACCATTAAATTACACACCTAGAGTAATTGAATGCAATTAAATTGTTAATAAATATTAATTTATTTATTTATTCATCATAATATAATATTATATAAATATTATGAATATAATATCATAATTAATATATCATAATTCTAAATATTTTTATAAAAAACATTTAAAAATATAAAAGCCCTTTGGCATCAGTATCAGGGTCCAAGCTGCTGGTGGTCAGGGCTCTAGAGAGAGGAACCTCCTTACTATGCGTGCCGTGTCCAGGAGTACTGCTTTCTGAATCAAGCCCTTGACCCAGCCGCGCAATAAGAGCCTCCTGAGATGTTGATCGAGTTTATTAATTATATTATTAATCTTTTATTCTTTTTTCAATACATAATTTTTACATTTTTAAATATTTTTATAAAAAAACATAAAAAAAAGAACATTTAAAAATATAACAACTAGTTATTATTATATATTATTAATTATTATTATACATCACAAAATCAGAGTTCCACAAAACTCCACATCCTTAACAATACAACCTACTTGAAGTCAACCGTAAGCCCTGAACACACGACCTCCACATCTCAGGTCCACCTTGTAACCTGACTCGATACGCTCTATTAAGAAACAACAAGCTTAGGACCGGTCTACATGTGCGCAGAAATGCATGCTCTAATGCGTCCATATTGTGCCTGAATGCATTCTTCGCGGTGGCATTTCAATGCTGCTTGCAAATATCTGAACATGGGTTGTTATGACTAAATTGTATTGTGCTGAGAAATTGATGTTATTGAATGTTAGCAAAATATATTTAACGGCGTAGGATATTTTTACCAGAAGTGGTGATCGTATTATTGGTTCAGCAGCTTCCATATCATCAGGATTGTGCCGGAATATAGTACAACAGTAAGGCTGTTTTTCCACCAGAGTTGTGCTACGCAGCTATGCTGCGAAGATGTGAAAGCTAAGCTACGAAACTATGTGACCGTTTCCACCAATGCTAAGCTGTGTAGGGAGCGAGTAAGATGTGCAGCTCGAGCTATGCGATGCTTCGACAGTCGAGAAATCACTCTGCTCTGTACATGGCTACACCACTCGCGCATCCATAGCACGCATCCATACATACGCAAACATAGATTAGTTGAACCCGTTTCCACTAGTGCTATGCTATGTGGACTAATGAATATGATTGGTGGATATCAAATACATGTTGTAAGATTATGGAACTCACTTCCGCCTGGCATTCGTGATGTAAAAACTGTTTCTCTATTTAAAATTCGTGTAAAAGAGCATTATCTTTTCTCTCAACTATGAGTATATAATTATAGTGTACCTATACTGTATTTATGTTTATATATGTATTTATTTAAGTATATGTTAATTTTCTTGCGTATACGTGTAGGTATATTTAATATTTTAGGTAAGACTTCGCATAATCATGTTTTTCTCTTCTTGTTCTCATTGTCTACATTTCTTTCTCATTTTTCCTTTCGCAGGTCTGCTGGAAGAAATTTCTTAAGACATAAGCAGTACCTTTGTACTCATGTTATAATTATGTCGTATCTCCATATATTTTACTGCGTGTAAATAAATAAAAAAAATACGTCTATAGTAATCTAGCATAGCACATCTCTGGTGGAAAAGCAGCCTGACTCCGCTGACATCTCCTCTGTCATCAGAAGATAGCCACCGCGCAGTTATCGATGCGACGCTCTGCTAGAGTGTCTCTCATCAGCAAGAAAACTCCCTTTTTAACCGACTTCTTCAAAAAGGAGGAGGTTCTCAATTCGTCTGTATGTTTTTTTTTTTTTTTTTTTTTTGTGTGTATGTTGCGCGATTACTCCACCAATTATGAATCGATTTAGATGATTCTTTTTTTGTTTGGTAGGTCATACTTCAGAGGTGGTCCCGTATAAATTTTATTAACTTTGCTTGCGTAGTTTTTGAGTTAGCTTCAATAATTATGTATTTTTCCCACTTAGTGTATGTAGACGATATATTGTTTGACTCCTTCACTTTTATTTACATACCAGGTAGTGGTATTCGAATTTGTGTGGGGTAGGTACCACAACTAAAAAGTGAAAAATAAAAACTTTTTACAAAAAAAAAAAACAACCGACTTCCAAAAAAAAACACTAAAAACGTGAAAGATAACTTTAATTTCGGAAGTCGGTGGCAAAAAACGAAAATTGAAAAGCAAAGACACCGACTTCCGAAATTAAAGTTATTTTTCACGCTTTTAGTGTTTTTTTTTGGAAGTCGGTTGTTTTTTTTTTTTGTAAAAAGTTTTTCGGTAATTCCAGTAACTTCGCAACAAAACTAGGCGGCTCGGCTTCGCCACTTGTTGCTTCTTGTATCATATTTATTGCATTTTCGAATACTTCTTTTTGTGGCGGCACTGTTTGGTCGTCTAAGGGACTGCTGATTTTTTAGAGGAGTAAAAATTTTGAAGATATCTGACGTTGGAAAAATATCAGCCTTATGTTAATTTCAATATTGCAATGAGTATCATCGTTCTGAGCTGTGCTTATCCAAATTCATTTCGGGTCGACACGGCGATGCAAATATTTATTTAATATCGCCACGAATTTACTTCGCACATTAACCATCTTTGTAACGTCCCCAAAACAGCC
Organism: Lithophane ornitopus; assembly: GCA_948473465.1. Lineage (NCBI taxonomy): Eukaryota > Metazoa > Arthropoda > Insecta > Lepidoptera > Noctuidae > Lithophane > Lithophane ornitopus. The sequence continues at coordinate 13,983,606 of OX419616.1, read as the reverse complement.
AACAATTTTTCTAAGAAATCCTGCCTTTTAACAGTTGCACGTACGTCTGACAACTTGTCACCTGTCACTTACTGCACCAGGGTCACCCTCACACTGACATTTATCTACCTTTTTTTTTGTTTCTCTCCTTCGCACGTTTTCTCCTAACAAATCTGACATTGGCAGAATTGTCGACATCGGCACCATTGCCATAGACAAAAATAGAATAGAATAGACATTTTTCTACCATTTTTATTTCTACCACTGACGTACCGTAATTCCATATTTTTTGCAGGCAGTTTCAGGTCAGCATCTCTTAGAAGAAACTGGATTTTATACGACTGCATATTTTGATGATGGAGTGTAGGATTAAGAAATCTCGAATGTATTCCTTAATACTGTTACTGTCGAACGTAATTATGTCGATTTTGTTTTTCAAAAAACAAAATCGTAGTATTGTGTTTTCTTTACATTGTAACTTACAATAAATGAAAGAACTTTATTTAATAAAAAGCAATTTGAAATGGTGGACCGTACTAACTTCATAATCTCAACAAAATTGAAGATGTACAACATTTGTTGATGGAGTGTGTCAAAAGCAATAATGAAAGGAAATCATTGATTTAGAGGATTTAAAGGGAATATTTTTGATGTTGAACTAATTTTAAAACATTTTAGCAAACCCTAGATTGACGATTGCAAAGAGGTTATGTGGCCTGGTTATGATGAGTCATTGATTCTATTTCTGTTACATCCATACTTAATACTTTATACTTAACATTATAAATTCGAAAGTAACTCTGTCTGTCTGTTTGTATGTTAGCTTTTCACGCCTAAACCACTGAACGGATTTCTAATAAAATTTGGCATGGAGATAGATGGAATCCCGGGAAAGGACATAGGCTATTTTCTATCGATATACGCGGGTGAAGCCGCGGACGGAAGCTAGTAGAATCATAGTATGTTGTTATCATAGGATATATAAACCCCTTTACATAATAAAGAATTAAAAAAGAGAATTGTACAAACAATAAAAAAAGAGAACTGTACAAACACCAAAACTTAATTGTAAAAGCGGTGAGACTTAACTAAAAATCGAGGTAAACGACGCCGCGTACAAAGTAAAGAAGCAAAAACACATCAAACAAATCGAGAACCCGATTCCATTCAGTGAAGCAAAGTTATCTGCACTAAACATGCATTTATCTACAAAATTAAAGTGGTTGGGAGTTCCAAGGCGATGTTTATTTGGAAAGCTGAACTGGGAACTGAAGACTCGCTTGTATTGCTTCCCTGGACCAACATCGGATTCCTTCCTTTACAAACATTTGGAGAGCTCATAGTGTTCGATAGTTTTATTTGTGTCGTTTAGTATATCATTCTGTGTTAACGGTGGAAAGTGATGCCCTAGAGACAAAGTGACATTCTATCAGCGATAACGATGATGGAAAAGGCAAAAATGTATAGGACTGACATAAGCTATCGAAAAGCTTATATGTCAATCCTGTTGATAGTCGTTGTAAAAATACGAAACGCTTTCGGAGTGATTGTCACTTGTTTAGGCCCTCTGCTGATCTCTTTTTACTGAATACTTTGGTATAATATTAATCAAGAAATCAAAATATTATATTTCACATAAACCTACATGGGCACTTATGAAACGTCAGAAGCTAGGTGCACGGTTCCAATTGGTTGTTTCATAAGGATAAGAGCCGGCAAGAGACTCCACGGTTACCTATTCTTAAAAAATAATTCGCTTTGTGTAATAGGTATAAAAACAGTGTTATTAAGTATGGGGAGGACAGTGGCCTATCAGCAAGTACTAATATATATACATATACTAATATATATATATATACATAGATATACTAATATATCTTTAGTGTATTAGGCCTACAACGTTCTCACATTCACAAAATGTAAAATAATGATTTTAAAAAAAGTTTTTTTATTTTATTAATATATTATAATTTTCCTTTATTTAACGGCGTACATATAGAATATAATTATGTTTAAATATTAGAATATAATTATTATAATAATTATTTCCTTTATTTAATTGTTTACATAAATTATGTTTTTAAATATTAGAATATAAATTATAAAAACATTTAAAAAAATATAAATTTTTATTATAATATATTTTAAAGCAAACTTTAATAGTTTTGAAGTGTTTCCATTGTATGCGATTTATTGGTACCCGGATAACAATGGCAAGAAAAATAATCGGTTTCTACGTAGAAATAGGAACCAAGCTCATTTGCAGCAAACAATTCGATTAGTTTTCAGCTACATTAGATAGTAGGTACTTGATGAAGCCGAAAGCAAGTCAAAATTCTGGCGACATAAGATGAACGAAAAAAAAAACAAATCTTTAACAAAGTGAAGTAATAAAAGTCGAAACTTTGCGAAATCATACCGTAACTCGTAGTTCTGAGAAATTGGACCATAACTTAAGTTGCGGTTTTCCCTTTTACTGTAACTTTGTATTGTGTATCAAATAGCTTCGTTGTTGAATTTAAAGCAACTTTATTGAATTTTCTCGGGTCTAGAGCGCTGACCAAAGTACTAACGGAAAAATATTAGAGTAGGTGGTAGGCAACCGACTTTTAAATTGATTTAGTATTGCATTTGTGCAACCTTTGGTATGAAACGTATATGCATTATACCTACTTGTTTCTTTTATCCATTTAATGACGTTTCGCTTGAAAGATTTCGCTTCTGGTAACTGTAACTACCAAGAGGACTGCGTTTTAAGTAGATTTCCTAGAATTCTCCTGAGTCCTTTTAAGATGACTAGTCTTGAAATAAATAAATAAATAAGACCCTTTATAATTATAATTATTAAATGTATTCTAAAATTAATGGTTACTTAACACAGGACCACCACAAAGATTTGTGAATGAGCTCAACTTGAACCGTAATTATTAGACGTTGTTTTTTTTTTTGTCGCCGTAATTTTTGACGACACGGTTGGCGCAGTGGCTGAGCGAGGGACTGCTGCGCAACGTGCCGTGGGTTCGATTCCCGCACGGAACAAATATTTGTATGATCTGCAAGTAGTTGTTCCGGGTCTGGGTGTTAGTGTATGTGAGTTTCTATGTTTGTAAACGCACCCACGATACAGGAAGAAATTCCTAGTGTGGGGCAACGTTTTAAAAAAAAAACAAAAAAAAAAAAAAAAATATTATAAACAAGTAAGTAAGTATTTATTTTGTAAAACATGAGTACAATATGAAGGTCTTATAATTAATATGACGCAATCTAACTCAAATTTAGCATTATCACAAAAATGTGTCCAAGAATTTTATTTTGAACTTGCTCCAGATCCGTTGTTATGACGAACAAGCACCGTTGACGACATATCGATGTGACAACTACGAATTTACGATGCGAATGTCGCGTTAATTTATAGCCAATACAGAGCGCGATGCTTAGATGAAAACAGGCAGGGATTCTGCGTATTTTTTAACAAGCCCAAAAGCCGTTTCATTTTTTGGACTTTGCATTTTTCTTGTCTTTTATTTTCAGCCATAACTTTTGACCAAAAAGTCGTACAAAAAACCCACTTTGACCGGAAACAACCGTGGATGCCAGGGGTATTAGAATTCATAGTAAAACGTATTCCTGGTGGACACACTGGCCTCCAAATAAGCAAAGGCAAAGCTCTGCTGTGTTTCCCAACGGAAACACGCGCCCTCTGAAGATGGTAGTTTGTGTTTACGGAAGGATACGCATGGCGCTCAACGTGTTAACCGACTTCAAAAAGGAAGAGGTTCTCAATTCTGTATGTTTTTTTTTTGTGTGTTTGTCACGCGGTTACTCCGCCAATTTATGAATTTATTTTGATGTTTTTTTTTTGTTTGTTGAACAGTTTTTTTGAAGAGATGAGTGTTGTCACTAAGTTAAGAAATTTTAGCCAGTAGTGGCCCAGTGAGCAGTGGTGGCCCAGTGGTAACGGCCGCAACTTACAAGTTGTAGGTCGGGTTTCGAACCCTGACAGGCGCTTTACTTTACTTTTTAAATTATTTCTTCACCACTGCTCTCAAAACGGTGAAAGAAAACATCGTAAGGAAACCATTTTTTATAAATGTTATTTTATGCATTGGTCGAAACTCACTTATAAATTCTTTGGAAATTGCAGCCAAGATTTTTCCTCGATTTAACTTTCGAGGTCCTACTGGACTCAGATTGTAAGACCTCGTTTTCTAGAACGACACTCAAGCTAGAATTTCGACATAGATTTTGTTCAAAACCGGTCAGATTTTAATCGAGGTTTGTGTTTAAACGTGGTTTTAGCATTTAAACCTCAGAATTTACAAATTCTCAGCTCTATACTTTCATTAATGCGTCACAAAGCTGTGATAAAAACACAGTGATAACAAAGCGGTTTTCCTCATCAACATTTTTTTGAGCATAATATTATTTTGGCCATGATAATTCCACTTGAGGAAAACAAGGCTTGTTACAGTAGATAACCCAGTTACAAACAGATGCCTAAAAATATAAAATTATGCGAAGTACCTACATACTTAAAAAAACCAGGAACATTATTTTTTAAATCAAGTGCTCTGGAGTGGAGTATGTAAGTGCATTGAATGACGATTTCATGAAATTTTCATTCAATGCACTTACATGAACTTAGAGAGTTGTATTCTAATGTTTATAATTCTGTAAATCCATATTTGTTACGGCCGCAAATAATATTTAGATCAACATACAACCTGATACTGACCTGCAAATTGCAAAAAACGTAAGAAAATTTGAATTTCGAAAATATTGGCAGATTGGCCTTTTTTTCTGATTCCGAATATGTGTATATAACTCAATTTCGGAAAAAAATGTTAGCTGTGCTCTTTTTCGTTATGACGGCAGAATAGATGTTCGAACACTTATTCTGTTTTATGTCACATATCTTCGATTTTTTTGGTTCTAGGACATGCCGGTTTCCTCACGATGTTTTCCTCTTCCTCTTTTCCTGTTCTTCTCTTTTATAGTCCAGACATAATCTTGATCAAACCATGACTGTGAGGATCATGTCTTATATGTATCCGAAACAAATGAACAATGTTTGAGCCCCAAACGGGTTGAAACCCTAGGGCCATGGGGTCCGAGTGCTCTCTTAGTCTTCGCCATGCGGTTGGTCGACTCTTCACGTGACCAGAGGGCTGGCCTATTTTTTGGCCAAAGAATCAGCATTACCATACAACGTGGCAGTTCTGCCAGCCTTTTGGGCACTTTTCCTGCTGACAGCGATGCGGACGCATTTTTTGATGTAGAGTAGTGATTATGTCCCCCCCCCACCTTTTTATATACTTTTACATATTATTTGTATTTTAGTGTTAGATATATAATAATGTATATTATATAATTACTGTAAATAAACTAAATAAATGATCAATATATTAGTAATTACTAATTCTTTCGAGTTATTTACTATCCATTATTGATAGTTTTTTATGGTACTAGCATGAAGAGTAGGTACAACTAGAAGTTTTTAAATGAGCCAAATTATGCTCTCTCAATTTTAAACCCACATTTCCGACCTAAGTCTACCAAAGAGCTGGGTTTCACCTTGAAGACATATCGAACCTTATCGTTACAAAATGGGTTTTGGAATATCTTGGCTAGGACCCAGCTTATCTTAAAATATAAGACTTGCAAACGAGGCCGTAGATTTGGTTCCCGATAATGTCTTACAAAAACAGTATTTTTCTGCTTTTGGAGAATGTCTTATACAACTGATTACCTTCGTTGCTAAGTGTCCGGTCAGTGTTGGAAATAAATGAATAAACTCCATTTGAAATAAGATTAGAAATTTAAACAAACCTTTTTACAGTCCGTTCAACCGATTTTAACTTCTATATCGTAGGCATAAGGATGGCATTAAAAGCAAAAAAATTACACAATACCAACTGTCTATTGCAGCTGCCATTTGTCGTGCCACCAACGGAATAGAAGTCAAAATCGGTTGAACGGACAGTAAAAATTAAAGTAATAAAAACTAAAACCCAACTACGACTAAAAAGGTACACATAATCTGTTCGATTTATGCCCTAACACGTGTGACTCCGGATTTTTTATTTGTCTGTCTGTGGTGTCTTGTTTATACCTTTTTAGTCGTAGTTGGGTTTTAGTTTTTACTACTTTAATTTTTTTTAAATTCTTTTGGGGTTATAATATTTATATTTTTGAAATGTGCCCATTAAGCCCTTTCATTTGATACCCAACATGGTACATTTAAACAATATTAAACAATATAATATAATTGTGATGAGTCGTTTAGAAGATATGAGGGAACAGATCAACATACATACATACATACATACATACGAACATACCGGTCAAAATCATAACCCTCCTTTTTACTTCGCCGTAGTCGGGTAAAAAAGGCTTATTTAAATTTCTAATCTTATTTCAAATGGAGTTTAAGTAAATAATAAGAAAAACTGTCTTTAATTTATCTGATATGTGGAAACTTATTCGGTGGTAGTAAAACAGACTATTACTCGTAGATTTTGTGGTAAAAGTGATATCGCATTCAATATTAATTATTCAGACTGACTGAGCTACTCCTAATCAGTTTTCTTAGAAGTTACCTGATTAATTAGGATTAATAATGATAGTTCTGGTACTAAGCCAAACTAATACATTACCTATTTTAATTTAGCTTTTAGCGCCGGCGCAGCGTTTGGATGCATGCCTAAATAACAAAACGGACATTGTTTAATCTTTGATTACAATTTATTATAGGCCCTTTAGATTGTTTAAAATCAAATATAAATAAAACTTTCCCTTAAATTGTCTCGTTAGTCTAGTGGGCACAAGCGGTACTACTGAGCATCTGAGATCCTGGATTCGATTCCCGAGTCAGGCAAAGTGTTATTGGGTTTTTCAATCTGGAATTGCTCTTACTTACAACTTAAAAATAACTGTTGTAATGTGGGTGAACTATAGGTACACCTCTGCCTAACCTTTTGGGGAATACAGGCGTGATGTTATGTTATGTTATAAAACTTATTGCTTTGAAGTCTGATCTACAATATAACATTTTCTGCCATTACCAAAGTCTAAAGAAATTGTGTGTTTTAAATAGTGACAACTTGAAATTTACAATATTAAACAATATTTACTTATTATGAAAATACATAGACCGCTGATAAAAAAAATTGGGACCATGAAAATGTAATGAGCGTATTTTTCATAGATTTTTATATGTATATCTTTACTTCAAGTGGGCCGAACAGTATTTTACCTGGATCCTCCATCATATTACGGAGTTTACTTTATCGCTAATAAATTGTTATACCGCTGTATACAGCCACGAAGTAGATGGAGTTCAGAAGGTGCACTATAATAGTGCTCGACGACACTACGCAGCCACTGTACCGCCGCGCCGACGCCGCGCCACTTAATTAATTAAAGTATTTATAGCGCGTGCATTTATGCAAGCAGCCGGCGCTAGAATTAAAAAAATCCGTTTAAACAATACTAGCGTTGTGGTGGCGGCGCGGCGGCGACACGGCATCAGCGCTGTGGCGGCGCGGTGGCGGCGCGGCGGCGGTGCGCGGTGGCGGCGTCGTGTCGCCGAGCACTAAGGGCCTAAACACATAACAGCGTTGCGGCGCCGCAACGCAAAAATTAACGGCGGCTTTGGGCCATTTCCTAAGAAAATCTTAGGGTGCCGTCGCCAATGGCAAGAATGTGGCTTGGGGTTTCCGGTATACGGACACACGGGGCAGGATGGTAGAGGACAGTGGCGTGCCTAGGGGTCAAAATCAGGGCAAACAAACAGGTTTTTTACGATTTAAAAAAATAGCCAAGTGAGCGATTTACGGATTTTCTATGTTGTTCATGGTAACACCATTATTATATAGTGTTATTTTTATTTATTTATTGATAGGCTCAATTTTGAAGGCAAGCCGGGCTTTTGGGCTTCTATGGAAGGAACGCCACTGGTAGAGGACTGGGCTCTGGAGACAGGCCTGGTCGTCCTTAACCGGGGTTCTGTCCCCACGTGTGTGCCGATGCGGGGTGAGTCGGTGGTGGACATCTCGTTCGCCAGCCCCGCTCTGTCGCCGCGTGTCATGGAGGGGGTGGAGACGTTTTCCGACCACTTGTATATCCAGTTTGACGTCTCCGCCCAGACCTCGAGCACGCCGGTCCGACAGGCCCCGAGTGGTCCGCGGTGGGCGCTGAAGCAGCTGGACCGGGAGCTTCTCCTGGAAGCCTCGATTGTGCAGGCCTGGGTGTCATCACCGGACAGGCCTGCCGACATCAACGACGAGGCGGAGGCCATGTGCAATATTTGTGACGTGGCAATTCCCCGGGTCCAGCCCGGATGGGCTTCGCGCCAGGTGAGCTGGTGGTCGCAGCAGCTGACGGCTCTGCGCCATGCATGCGTTGCTGCGCGACGCCGGTACGCCAGGCACCGCAGGCTCCGTATCCGCCCTCCGGATACGGAAGCCATTCAGGCGGAGCTGTACGAGGGGTACAAAGCGGCGAACACCGCCCTCCAGGAGGAGATCCTGCGGGCCAGGGCACTGGCCCGCGAGTAGACGCTGGAGACTCTGAACGCAGATCCGTGGGTACGCCCATACAAGATGGTGCAGGAGAAACTTCGCCCATGGGCTCCCCCGCTGACGCAGAGTCTCCGGCCTCAGCTTGTGGAGGACGTGGTGAGCGCTCTGTTCCCTTCGAGAGGGGAACATGCCTCCCCGCTCATGGCTCCGCCTACTGCGGTGCTCGATGCGGACCACACCGCCGACGACGACGACGACGGCAGCATGGAGAGCGCGATTGTCGTAACCCAGTGCTGGGCACGCCACAATTGTGGCGATAAGTCCCCTCTTAGAGGAGTGGCTGGAGAGGCGCCACGGCGTCCTCACCGGACATGGCAGCTTCGGGAGGTACCTGTGTAGGATTAGGCGGGAGGAATCGCCCGGGTGTCACCACTGTGCGGATCGTCCGGAAGACACCCACGGTGCCAGATGAGCCCCACTCCGCAATCACTGTACTGTAAGCTGTACGGAGCGGAGCTGAGTGGGGCGCGTATTCATGAACGGCACTATCCATCTATACTTCAATCAATATGCCTAGCCTTTTCCCAACTATATTGGGGTCGACTTCCAGTCTAACCGGATGCAGCTGAATACTAGGCACAGAGGAGTCTCGATATGTAAAGATTCAATATGTAGAGATCACCCATCCACGGCAACCCTAGCTTAACCTGTGCGGCTGTTATTACTTAGCCACGAGCTCCTCACTATCTCTCTATACTTATCTACCACTAAACTAAAAGTACAACTGAACCTTCTGTCATTTCCCTATGTTGTAACGGAGTATAACAAGCTCTTCATTACAAATTCTTGGTGGGTAAATGAGAAAACCACGGGGTTAGCTCATATTTATGACCTCAAACACGCTCGTAGAATATTATTGTTACCTATAGACCTTGAGATGAAAGATATTAGGGTTATCTTGTGGTTAATTTGATTAGTTTGAAGTAATAATATTGAGTACCTACAGCCAAAATTAAAAGAGGACATGTTTTTAATAAAAACCGGTCAAGTGCGAGTCGGAGTCGGGCACGAAGGGTTCCGTACCATTACCTATAAAAACGGAAAAAAAATCACGTTTGTTGTATGAGAGCCCCCTTAAATATTTATTTTATTCTGTTTTTTTTATAGCGCATTTGTTGTTATATCACGGTTCATGAGATACAGCCTGGTGACAGATGGACAGACAGACAGACAGACAGATGGACAGACAGCGGAGCCTTAGTAACCGTTTTACCCTTTGGAACCCTAAAAAGGGGTTAATTTCTCTCACACGAATGATTTGAAGACATTTATTCAGATAAATTCTGCGGCTTAGAATAATCTTCAATCACTATAGACAGGTTAGGCAGTCTCCTTTACTATTTCCTATCAGCTCGCAAATCAGTCTACGAGATTAAAAAAACAAACTTTATAACTATGGCCGCAAAAAAAAATTTCGGAAGTCGGTGTCTTTGCTTTTCAATTTTCGTTTTTTGCCACCGACTTCCGAAATTAAAGTTATTTTTCACGATTTAGTGTTTTTTTGGAAGTCGGTTGTTTTTTTTTTGTAAAAAGTTTTTATTTTTCTCTTTTTAGTTGTGGTACCTACCCCACACAAATTCAAATACCACTACCTGCTATGTAAATAACAGTAGCGGAGTCAAACAATATATCGTCTACATACACTAAGTGGGAAAAATACGTAATTATTGAAGCTAACTCAAAAACTACGCAAGCAAACTTGATAAAATTACATGGGACCACCTCTGAAGCATGACCAAACAAAAAAAGAATCATCAAAATCGATTCATAATTGGCGGAGTAATCGCGTAACATACTCACAAAAAAAAAAACAAAAACATACAGACAAATTGAGAACCTCCTCCTTTTTGAAGAAGTCGGTTAAAAATCTTGTACGCCTCTATTTTCACTATAATCCTGATCGAGTATGCACAATGGTAAATGAAAGTCGAAAGCTTATTATGATCTTTAGTGATTGCAATAAAGTTAAACCAAGCCTACACTCAAGCTACCCCAAATCCAAAGCTTTTCTAAATCCCATTTTAGTTTAAGATACCACCCAAATAGGTTGGCCACACTGAATGTAGAAACACCTTACCACTGAGCCTTCAATAGATCAGTTAGTGTAAAGGAAAAAATGTAAGTTTTATGGTGGGCCCCGCCTGTTTGTATGACAGTTATGGCCCCATAACTTTGGGCCGCCTCGATTTCGGGCCCGTTCTAAAGATGAATCGTACTTCTTTGGCCGTGAAAAGTTTTCAATGTCGGTATTAGTTACATTTGGGGACTTTTACTTTTAAGTTGTTAATTTTGGTGACATACGGGTTTTGTGCTCAGATCTATTAACATTCACTAATATTGGACCTATCTAAATATTATCGACTAGCTGCGCCCCACGGTTTCATCCGCGTAAGTCTCGATCCCGTGGGAATATCGGGATAAAAAGTATCCATGTGTTAATCCAGGTTATAAACTATGTGTTTGCCAAATTTCATCCAAATCCATTCAGTAGTTTTTACGTGAAAGAGTAACAAACATCCATCCACCCATCCATCCATCCATACTTACAAACTTTCGCATTAGTTAGATACATTGCATCGAAAAATAGATAGTAAATATAAGAACTACTTTCTTACGAAGATTTTTAATAAATCTTTTGGGTTGAGTTATTTTAATAGTAAAAAAAAAAAAGGTTTTTATTGTTTCTCAATACAATTGTTCTACAGCACAGAATTGAGGCAGCCCCGGTAAGTTATAAGGATACTTGTGATGGGGCTACCTCGCAACTTCCTATGGATTATTAACTACTGTGTTATATATACTACTATAGTTATATATAAACAGCGGTAAGCTATCAAATACAAACACGTGGACTTTATGTTTGTATTTGATAGCGCTAGTGTCTATGGCGTTGCATCAAATTGCATTTAAAAAAATGTAGTTCCACAATTTTCCGCCGGATATCGGTGGTGGCGCGGACTCTACATAAACTCACGCCTTCCTCCCATAGGGATAGGCTACAGACCGCCACCTGGTACGTTCCTTACATTCTCCTTTTGCCTCGTTATCAAAAGATAGCAAATACTTTTTGTATAAAAGCTTATGAGTAATTTCCAAAAGTTAATCAATTCACCAATTAATTATCGTGATCATAATAAATTACTTATTTCCCTACAACATCCTGTTTCTCGTTTATTTTTAAAAACAAACGTCATTCTTTTCACGCAGTTAATGAGCCATCATTTATAGTGATCATCTGATTTATATTTGCTTATTAGTTAGGTTTTTTTTTGCGAAATGAAATATATATGATGTTATTAATACCTAGCATAATACAAAATACATTTAGTTGAAAATTATGATGTATGTTGAAAGAAAAAAAACAAAATCATCATCAGCTTTGTCAATACAGGGTGTAAGGGTAAACACCGTTGTCACTCAAACCATGGGTAGTTGACTTAAATATAAAAATAAATGACCGAGTAACAATAAAAAAAAAACCTTATTTTAATTAAAAGATTTTAAAAAGTTTATATCCGACACCGTGGTAAAATGAAGATAATCTTTTTTTTAAATGTTGTAATTTTCCATTGAGTTTTACCCGTCTGCGGCGAAGAAAAAAGGAGGGTTATGATTTTGACCGGCATGTATGTATGTATGTATGTTCATCTGTTCCCTCATATCTTCTAAACGACTCATCACAATTTGACAAATGAGGTATCGTTGGACGCGTCTTGATTGTCCGCTGGTTAAAGGCTATGTGACGTCACATTAAATTAAAAATGGCGCCCTTTAGATGACATAAAGTAAGGAACTAAAAAAAAATTGTTATATCGTACCATGTTGGGTATCAAATGAAAGGGCTTAATGAGCACATTTCAAATATATATATATTATAACCCCAAAACCATTAAAAAAAAAAGTAATAAAAACTAAAACCCAACTACGACTAAAAAGGTAATCTGTTTGATTTATGCCCTAACACGTGTGACTCCGGATCTTTAATTTGTCTGTCTGTGGTGTCTTGTTTATACCTTTTTAGTCGTAGTTGGGTTTTAGTTATACGTTCTATAAATGAAACCAAACTACTGGTTTCAAGGATAACGGTGTTTACCCTAACACCCTGTAAAAGTAGTACGGTCAGTTCCATTATCTTACAAAGAAGAAAAAGATTGGAAAAGGGGTCGGGTCATGCAGGTCACTGACCCCTACTTATTAAAAAGAAAACAAAAACAAAAAAGGCTTCACAAAAACTATTTGCAGTCCATCCCATTTCACGGTCAATGTAAAAATCTAGATCGTGATCATCACCCCAAATTGCGTAACACATTTACAATCACAATCCAACAAATTTTATTTTCAAATTTTATTTTAATATTGTTTAACAGAAGCAATGGATAAGCAATTTCTTTAAAAAAATATCGGATGGTGATTGAAAACTCAAGGTGTGTTTAAAAAAATCATATGCTCAACAATGTACCTACATAGTGGCAGATGAATTTTTTAAACATTTATGAAGCAATAGATTTGCAGTTTCTTTCAAAATTTGTTGGTTTGGGATATAGGTAATTGAATTGTCAAAATGAAACATGGAAATTATACGCGTTTTACGTAATTATCCCGCATTTATTTTGATCAATTAATTTTAAAAGAGTAACCGTGGAATTTCTTGCCGGCTCTTCTCCATAGGAAACGACCAATTGGAATCGTGCACCTAGATTCTGACGTTTCATAAGTGCAGGTCTATGTGAAATAAAATATTTTGATTTTGATCACGGATGATGATCAAGATTGACAGTGTAATGGGTACCCATTTCGTACCTACATTAAAACCCAATTTTCCTAAAACCAGTCTATAGTAGGTACCTATGCATATTTACCTTGCAAACCAGTCTCCAAACCAGACAGTGTACATGATATTACCATAATTCAGGCACCGTAGTTAACAAGGTATATTAAGTTAGGCCAAGTTTCACTGTCGCCACTCCGTTGGCTTGTTGTTGGGAATGTTTGTGACCTCCCCACTAAGTGTACTCATAGCTTAAGTTAAGGATTGTTAAGAGTCTCTGGGTAGACTTGATTCTGTATGAGACTGTGCGGGGGTGGAGTTTATAGAATCATACATATATTTTTGTAATAGTGTTATGTAATAGAAAAACATGGTAATAAAAGTCTCCACAAATACAATGTATGATATCATTATTTTTCTGAGTATCTTTGTATCATTATTCATTCTTCTTGGGGTATAAACCGGCCACATTAGCATTTCCTCTAAAAGCAGTTCATTTCTTGAATCCCAGCTGTCATTAGCAATTCCTCTAATTTGACTTAAAAGCATTCATAGTTTGTGGACTATTTTACAAATCTCCATAGAAAACTGTCAAACAGCTGAATTATTTCGAAATATGAAATCGCACGCAGATCATATTATGAATTGTCAGTTTGTGACATTTTACGATGATTCATAATATTTTCATATTATAATTCTGCTAAAGAGACCGTTTTAAGCCCCCTGTACGTCCGTATGTTACTGAACTCCTCATAAAAGGCTGGATTTTAATGAAATTTTGATGACATTTGATGAAATTTTAAGTGTGTGTTTGAGTGGCTCCTTGGGTGGTTTAGATTCACAGTAATGGACCCAGTAGGTGGCGCTGCGATCGAGTTCTAGTAAACAGGACAACGTCTGTCTAATCAGCTTGTATTTTATAGAATTACACATGAAATGCGGTTAGATAAATCTAAAGGTTGGTTTACAAATATGTATGTAAATATATTTGCGAAATCTTGTTTCTCAAACAAATATGTAGCTACATTATTTACATAAACACCACATTCTTGAACACTGTAAATAAACGTAGAATGTAAATGAATAGTATACTTATTTGCGGAGACTTCCATTAAACACCTAACACAGACTGTAATCATCGTTAGCACCTAACAAATAGGTACTCAGTGAGGCAATCAATGACATCTGTCATAGGTAGGTTTGATGGGATATTAGATTGAATAATATGCGGGTTCTATACTATAATATAGAGTAGTTGTAGCCCAGTGGTAACGGCCCCGACTTACAAGTTGTAGGTCGTGGGTTCATCACCACTGTTCTCGAAACGGCGAAGGCAAACATCGTGAGGAAACCGGCAAGTCCTAGAACCAAAAAATCCAAGACATGTGACATCCACCAACACTCACCATAGTGCGGGTTAGTAGATGTCACTTATCATGTCATGTGTGAGGGAGAGGGCTGTAATTACATCCCACTCCCTCTCGCACAGGGGAAGCCTGTGTGCCAGTAATGGAAACATTATAGGCTTAAAATGATAATAATATTATATAACTGGAAATAACACATTATAACATCAATACTTTATTCCATATAGAGTAGGCATTATTGTGCTGTAACATTCACAATAAATTCGCTTGCTATATTGTCGGTAAATCCCATGCTTTTCAAGTAGAAAGTCAATTGCCATCAACCGGGAACGAATCCAGAGTAGTACACACGCCTTTTTTTTTGAGTTTGGGAAATCATCAAATGACTTCTTCGCTCTGGGCGGAGCGTCGGTGAGGAAGGCCAGTCTCCGGGACGGTGACTACTCATGCCTGGTTTCTATGAATTTCTATAAAATACCAGCCGTAGCTCTCTACGGATGGTATTTTATAGAAATTAGAAACGACGTGTCTCTACACGTCGGTTTCATATAAATACATAAATGATAAATGATTTATTTCTGTAAGTAGGTTTGTACAAACACTTTTACACGTCAAACACATTTTTTAAACTAGATGAGGTCGGCATTTCCTATCTGACTACTCAGAGAAGAAAGGCCGAAACAAACTCAGAGGTCACAGTCTCTTTTAAAGTCCAGACATAATCTTGGTCAGATCATGTGAAGACCATGTAGATTGGTGTCTGAAATGGTATTTTGAGGAAAAGGTCTTTTTCACAGAGATTGAGTGGACCTGTCCAGTCAGTGCACGCATTTGTCAGTGATCGTGCAGCTCAACTCAGAATTTAAGGAGCTCAACGATTTGACGAACAATACCAAAAACAGGATATTTGGGTAGGCCGCATAAATTACTCAAACTGCCAGACCATGATTAATTAAAACTAAGGAAAAATAAATAATAAAAAGAAAAGAATGATCCACATAGTCTTCACATTCACAATAATTAAAATAATGTAATACTTTACAAAGTATTCATGTGACAGACACCTTCATTTTCATTCCTTGCTAATAAAATCTAAGTATATTTTCAGTGAGACTTCATTCATGCTGAAAGCGTTATAAAAAATGATGGCATTACGCAATATGATGCGATAGGTAAACTTAGCAAGATTTCATATCGACACGGTTGATTCTAAATAAACAACCTGTTTATTTGCAAAGAGCAATATTAAAACTTCTAATGACTATTGCAAACTATCTGTTTGTAAGTGACGTCACTTGTAAAGGATCCGATAAATACCTAAGTATTCAATTGTTTTATTGGTAAAGTACTAACCTATATATCTACCTGCCAAACTTTTATATAGAAGAGTTTGAATCCAATCAGTTGTACCCAACAGATTGGATTCAAACTGATGAAGTTATGACCTAGTTTAAAAATACAGCGGTTTTTACTGTGATTCGATACAATCACTTAACTTTTTTGTATCAGATTTCAAGACTCATTTCGTAAAGTCGAAATCATCAAGAAACCGTGTGTTTTTCTCAATTATTATTTTCAGACGAACGTAAAAATCATCTTTGCGCTAGCTATAAAAAATCTGTTTTCTAACTCTAATAACGTAATAGAAATGACTACAAAAATAAAAAGTTCGTTCATCGTGGTCGTAAAATATTGCAATACACCTACCTAATAAACTTTAAGATATAAAAAAGTAGGTACCTACACCATATGAATTAAGGTGTGTGTGATGAAAGATTTTATCAAAAAACGAATACCTATTTATATTTCGTTTTTTTTGTTTGTAGTACATCCGGTGTAGGTTTTTCTTGGCATGAAATAGGAATTTATATATTTTTTTTGCTTGTGTGTCTGGTTTTCTCCCGTATTCATAAGAATATCACTCACTCACTGTTTAATTTATATCAATTGAGAAAAATGATTAGGTCAATTTCAGATGCTTATGCATCTAATTAAAATTGTATAAAACTAATAGTCTACCGTTTTTAAGGACACCGAAAAAAAAGTAAAAACTGGAACATATTTTTTTATCGAATAACGAGTTAAGACTTCCACTAACATAGTTTATAATAATAGAACTCAGATTTTACAAAACATTGCCATTCACAACTCAACAATAATATTATTCGTATCATTACTCTACATCTCTTCCCTCGTGTGAAATGAGACTGGAATATATTAATCATATTCATATATGCCAGGCATATCCTGATGCATATGCACTTAACACTAAGACTCCAAATAATTAAGACTCCCGCTCCATTTCCTCCAATTACTGTTCTCAGTTAAGTGCATATTGTATGGAAGTTGAAATCAGAAGGTTCGCAACGGTTTGAAAATAATTAATTCTAGAATGTTAATTGATTCAGGCGTGACTTTGCGGAAATCCATTATAAAATATAATAGACGTAGATATATTTAGTAACCTATTCCGCTTGACTATTCTTCAAGAGTCCTAAAAAACCCGGTATGAAATCGACACGTGTTTCACCTCTCAACGAGGCATCCTCAGGATGGCGATTGACCAATTGCAAACCAGAACGCGACGTGTTACCACACCGAGCGCTGGACGCAAAGTGAATCAAATCACCCGTCACCCCCACTTATATAGGATTGCTGCTCGGCGCTGATTGGCTAGAATCGTTATCAGTGCGATAAGCGCGATAAGGGGCGAACAATCGCAACAAAGGCGACCTTACACACCTTACCTTTTACATACTTGTGATAAAGGATTTAAAATGTCAGTATTAGAGAGATTAGAAATTATTAAAAATAATACAGCCAACGTTACACTGTTGAACGAATTAAATACCAGTAAGCCAAGGTCGCCTTTGTTGCGATTGTTCGCCCCTTATCGCGCTTATCGCACTGATAACGATTCTAGCCAATCAGCGCCGAGCAGCAATCCTATATAAGTGGGGGTGACGGGTGATTTGATTCACTTTGCGTCCAGCGCTCGGTGTGGTAACACGTCGCGTTCTGGTTTGCAATTGGTCAATCGTCATCCTGAGGATGCCTCGTTGAGAGGTGAAACACGTGTCGATTTTTTACAGAGTTTTTTAGGACTCTTGAAGAATAGTCAAGCAGAATAGGTTACTAAATATATCTACGTCTATTGTATTTTAATTCTAGAATGTTCCATCAATAGATCAATGTTTGAGTAAAATTCTGAATGTCAAACTGTCCTCCCATACCTATTAACACTGTAATTCGAAAATATTTTTAAACCCATTTTATTTAAAAAAAAAGTAACCGTCGAGTTTCTTGCCGGCTCTTCTACATAGGAAACGACCAATTGGAACCGTGCACCTAGCTTCTGACGTTTCATAAATGCCCATGTAGGTTTATGTGAAATAAAATATTATTTTGATTTTGATTTTCAATGTTGCAAAGTTATGTTTCAGCATTTCTTATATTATATATAACATCATCTGCCTAGCCTTTTCCCAATAAATTGTGGTCGGTTTCTAGTCTAACCTTATGCAGCTGAATGCCACTATTTTACATGGAGCAATTGTCTATCTGACCTCCGATACCCCTTGGTAAGACCAGTTGTCAGACTTTCGGGCTTCTGACGAATCCGTAACGACTGTCAAAGATCCACAAATGACAGCCGGGACCTACGGTTTAACGTAGGTAGGTACTTTCCGAGACACGGAGGTCTTTAATTAAACTTCATATATTATTATTTTTATAATTTTTTGTTATAGCGGTAATAGAAATAAACAATCTCTAAACAATGTTTGTTTTCTTACCATGTTTTATGCAAATAAAAATATCTTATATTATCTTATATTCAACTATACAGACTGGGCTTAGTAATAGGGTCCTGTTGGACACCCTTCGGGTTCGGAAACCCATAAACAATTTTATTGTTTCTTCAGTTCAATTTGAGAGTCCGTTTGTCAAATTTTACTGAAGAGACACCAGTATTTTGTAGAAAAGTGTGCGTACTATCACTATTTTCATCGAGATTAGACTTAGAGCCTCTCTAATAAACAGTCTTGAGTCAGTCTGTGCACAGCCTAATTTTATTATTACTACGAGTGTCATCAAAACTCCCGGCATAACGTTACGCATATGAATCTCTCATAAATGTTACAGCGTGAGAAGTCCAATTAAAAAGAGACAAATAGCTTTACATTTTTCGCAGAACACTTGCGACTTTTTATGACCAAACGACTTTTTTTTCCCCTTTGATGCAGTGTAATGGAAACGTGGCATTTTATAAAAAAAATACTGTGTTGCGAAATATAGAAAGTGCAACCTACACTATAAATAATTCCTGCAGCACCTTTTATTTATTTTGGTGGTGCTATGAAAAACCGGTCAAGTGTTGAGTTGGACCAGCGTACGAAAGGTTCCGTACCACTGTACAATATTTATCACGAGGTATTAATTTTAAATACTTTATTAAAAAAAACACGTTTCTTTTATGGGGACCCCCTTTTTATTAACTTTATTATAGTACTAATTATCTTTATTTGTTGATAGAGCGACAATAGAAATACGCAAACTGTGAAAATTTCAACTGTCTACATAGGTAATACGGGTCATGAGATACAGCCCACTGACAGATAGACGGACGGACGGACGGACGAACAGCGGAGGCTTAGTTATAGTATTCCGTTTGGTACCCTGTGGGTACGGAACCCAAAAAAGGCTTCAGGAGTGATACTAGTTCGTCCGGCGCACCTTGTAGGTGCCAAATCTTTTAACCACGACTTGATCTAATATCTTCTATTCATATTCTGTACATACATAAATACATACAAATAAATAAATTAAATTGAAATGTCTGTTTGTAATAAATTTGTGAAAATAACAGCTTTTTCCAAAATGCAGAAAGATAGTACATAAAGAAAGACAAAAATATTAAAATCAATTTTTAATTTTTTTGTCTATATTTATGTCTGTTTGTTCCGGCTTATCTGCGAAACGGCTGGACCGATTTTGGCGAGACTTTCACTGGAATAAAGCTGATATCGTAAGGAGTAACTTAGGCTTATTTCAGTAGCTATTTATTATTTCATAATTTTTAAGTACCTGTTTACCAGAAACCAATTATTAATAACCGTAGGCTACACCAGCACAGTTTACAATTATTATTATATGAGTTTAGTACTGAGACGATATGCTTTTGACATGGAGAGCTCCTCAAATCCCTAAAATCTGGGGAGTGGGAGATATTGCTTACTAAATCCATTTAGTGCTTATTCAGCATTATGTAACATCAGAATCTCCGGTAGCAACAACAGAATCAAACAAAATACGTTGAAGTCCGCAAATATTATAAATAGCTTTACACACGACAGTACATAGTTATGCGACCGTGTCAAGTCTCATTGCACTCGCGCGCTCGAGTGTTCGTGACGACGGCTTCACTGTTGAATGCGCTAGTGTTGTACCATCGATATCATTATAGGTATCGATATGTTCGAATTCGGAGGAAATATCTGGAAAGTGCAATACGTTGCAAAAGATTTCAGTGTCAGTGGCGTGATTAATTTCTTTATTACTTGGAATATTTTTGTAAGATTCTATGATGAAAAAAAATAAAGTGCTAATGATTATTAAATGTTGTTCTATCTTACTCCCCGTATTAGAAATATTTTTATTTTTAGCACTACATAAAACGTGTTGTTTTTGATATCCCATAACTCTAGGGTTATATTATTTAAATAAAAAGAACACAAAATCTCCTAGAATAGGTGGTTCAAAAATGCATAGTTTCGAAGATATAATCAATCATAATTAAGACTCTCGATGTGTATAGGTATCTAAGTTTCATTGATAAAAATAAGAGTTTTTATTTAAACCAATCATTCATATTTAAAGCTAAGAAAATGCGACGTTGTCATATTTTACGTAATTTTACATTAATAATCCTGACATTGTCGAAATATTTTATATAAAAAATTAAAACAAAGAAAAAAGGTTGAAGAATAATTCGTATGCCAGTTTGTTCTTTGATATGGTCACAATCATACCCTAAAGTTATGGGATATCAAAAAAAAACACATTGTATACAAGATTCACTGACAAATACCAAATTCGATAGACCTCTTATTTCTAAAATAAGCATTAATATCTGAATTTGGTACACTGCGCACAAACCTTTCAAGATATTGGAATATACATCTTCTCTAGAAAAAACACGTAATTCTGATCGAGCGATAAGTTTTGGTTCCTGCAATAAATTATATACGACACGAGAACTTATTATACACTGAAGTAACGTCTTTCTTTTGTATTTCTTCCGAGATACAAAATGGAACAATAAAATCGGAAATAAGGGATATGATTTGAATAATAATGTGAATAGTTTTGTGCTGTTAGTCCATTTTCCCCATGTGAGAAGTGAAGGACTTCAAACAATACAAACTTACGGAAACGAAATGTTGTGAACGAAAATCATGACTTGAATGATTGACTGTCGAAGCCATTTTGACGTGCAATTGAGTGTTTTTTATGGATATAATAGCTTACTATACACGTGTAACTCGTGTAAGCCTTCAGTTATTCCCGTTTGGTGTCGACCTCTTTTTTAGGGTTCCATACCCAAAGGGTAAAACGGAACCATATTACTAAGGCTCTGCTGTCTGTCTATCCGTCTGTTTGTCTGTTCGTCTGTCACCAGGCTGTATCTCATGAACCGTGATAGTTAGACAGTTGAAATTTTTACAGATGATGTATTTCTGTTGCCGCTACAACAAAAAATACTAAAAAAAATAGTATAAAATAAATATTTAAGGGGGCTCCCATACAACAGACATGATTTTTTTGCCGTTTTTATAGATAATGATACGGAACCCTTCGTGCGCGAGTCCGACTCGCACTTGGCCGGTTTTTATGGGTATATTTTGCGAAAAATACCAGAGGCAAACGTAAAAGTTTCCGCTACGCGATTGACGCGGTTGACGTCCGCGCGCGATTGCTCGTCACCGCCTGAGTTATGTGAGCGATGCTACGTGGAAGGTAAGACTGGAAGCCGACCACATCATAATTGGAAAAAGGCTAGAGATTGATATATTAAAAGAAATGACGATAAAATATTTATTTAAAATCTGTGCAAAATGAATTCTTTATAATTTAAAATAGGTAATGTAGATGTGTAGCGTTGTAATATGGTATGTAGATGTCTTTAATCGACATTATCAATATTTTAATGTTTATGTAAGTACATCGATATCGATAAGCTGCACAGCAGTCTAGTAAATATTTGCTTACTGCATTCAATTTGCTCGGACAGTACATCGAGAGCCAAACATTAATGGCGAGGGTTTGGCTTGCCGACCTGCTTTATCCATTGAGCTGTTTATAGTACGTTTACGATAAAACCAATAAGAGGGAAATAAACGGGGAACTGTTTTGATTATTATAGCCTTCTAGCTTCAGCCCGCGGCTTCGCCCGCGTGGTATGTCGATAAAAAGTACCCTATATCCTTCCTCAGGACGCTGTAGAATCTATCTCCTTGCCAAATTTTGTCGAAATATGTTCAGTGGTTTAGGCGTGAAAAGGTAACATACAGACAGACAGAAAGACAGATAGACAGAGTTACTTTATAATTTATAATATTAGTATGGATAGTATATACAGAATGTATGAGAAAACGAATTTTCTTAATATATTTTTTTTCGTGAATTTTTCCGATTTTTTAATACCTAGTTATTCTGCTATTCTGGGCGGAGACAAATCCAACAAATCAAAGATCATCAAAATCGTTTCTTGAGTTATAAGTGCTTGAACAAACCCGACTGAGTCACATTAGTATCACCTTGCCTGATACTTTAGAAGCCGTTACATAAGCCTTCGAATCTTTGTAGCCATACCTGAGAACTTCAATTATGAAAACGAGCTGACACAGTAGAAAATAGCAAAGTTCACAATCAGCCCAGAATAAAATTAATTACCAATCGGAGAAAAAAACTTTCTCAAAGGAATGTCGTGCCAATATCGCTCATTTTCAATACCTAGAGCACCTTGGAGATCACCTAAATTGCCTCATTAGTAACTTCACAAAATTCTTTTAAAAGAACCATTCGTTTGAAAGAAACACTCGAACGGACTTCTCAAATCGAAAAGGTATCGAATCAGTGATGTGAGTAATCGATTTAGAACTAACTGAAGTGGACGCTAGTGGAAATCGATTGGTTTATTAGTTTTGTTGGGTCGTAATTAATGAAGCATGAACTCAAAGTAGAAAGAATGTTCTTTTCAAATAAGACTATTTAAGTACACACGGTGTACTCTAGACATTAAAGAACGTACCGCACGTTTTTGCAGCATAGAAAATATTAAAATGTCATGAAGAAAGTTTTGAGTATGAATGTCGATGGCTATAAGAGTAGGGGAAGACCAGAGAAACGATGGATCGACTGTGTGAGAGATATTATGGCTAGAAAGGGGGTGACTATCGAGATGACGACAAGTAGAGAAGAATGGGAGAAAAAGACATGTTGCGCTGACCCCAAATAAATTGGGATATGGACTTCAGTGGAGGAAAGAGATGGAGCATTACGTCCTGTAAAGCTTTATCTCTTTCGGCGGCGGTGGTAGGCCCCCAGGAGGCCTGATGAGATGAGATTGGGTTCTTCAAGACGCTGTTGCAGGTACAGTTAACATCGAATACTGTAAAATTGTTTGTATGAACCCCGACTTTAAACTGCACAAAATGTGCCGTAGGGACGTGTGTAGGACATGCGGCATCTACAACGCCACATGCGAACTCCGCGTCAAAGACCTGACGTCACACAAATCTTGCATCGCGCAAGCAGACTTTACAGTGCGATCAACATAATCCATATCCATACTAATATTATAAATTCGGAAGTAACTCTGTCTGTCTGTCTTTCTGTCTGTCTGTCTGTATGTTACCTTTTCAAGCCTAAACCACAAAACGGATTTTGACAAAATTTGGCATAGAGATAGATGGTATCCTGGAGAAGGACATCGGGCACTTTTTATCGACATACTACACGGGCGAAGGCGCGGGCGGAAGCTAGTTATATATATAACTTCCTGATATCAATCGTCGGGCAGTTGCCCGGCAGACACGACACCCGTCTGGTCGGAGGATCCCTCTTTTTAAGGGGGATGAGTGAACTTCACACCCACTTACTCATATCTCTATAGACAGGTAAAGCCTTTTGCTACTAATAAGTGGTATTAGTCCATTTAAAATATCCATCCACTATTACCATTTACTTTATGTACTTCTGTGCCCAAGCCTTTGGGGAATGCAGTCGTAATGTTATGGTATATAGTTAATTTTTTAACCGACTTCTTCAAAAAGGAGGACGTTCTCAATTCGTCTGTATGTTTTTTTTTTTGTGTTTATGTTACGCGATTACTCCGCCAATTATGAATCGATTTTGATGATTCTTTTTTTGTTTGGTAGGTCATGCTTCAGAGGTGGTTTCATATAAATTTTATCAACTTTGCTTGCATAGTTTTTGAGTTAGCTTTAATAATTACGTATTTTTCCCACTTAGTGTATGTAGACGATATATTGTTTGACTCCGTCACTGTTATTTACATAGCAGGTAGTGGTATTCGAATTTGTGTGGGGTAGGTACCGCAACTAAAAAGTGAAAAATAAAAATATTTAAAAAAAAAAAGCAAGCGACTTCCAAAAAACACTAAAAAAGTGAAAAATAACTTTAATTTCGGAAGTCGGTGGCAAAAAACGAAAATTGAAAATCAAAGACACCGACTTCCGAAATTAAAGTTATTTTTCACTTTTTTAGTGTTTTTTGGAAGTCGGTTGTTTTGTTTGTTTTTTGATCAACCATTTTAATTGTGCTTTCAATGCAATATCGTAAAATCAAACAACAATAAAATAAAACTTTTTAAGACTTTGTATACATTATTCTAGTGCTGCATCTATAAATTGCTCATCGTTATCGCATACAGCAAGCAATAAAATTGCTCCGTGTAAATAGACATTAGAGGAATATTACCCGACTTGTTATGGACATAATCTCATATTAAAAATATCTGGAACAAAGTTTCCGACACGGAACTCTCATAAAATATCAATTTCAAAGTAAAATTGCGTTGGAAATAGTTTTCTCAGTATGGAAATGGGGATGGTTCTTATAATTTCCGTATTACTGGAATCCATTTTGATTTTTATGTGCATCGTTATGGCCTGTTTTCTATCATTATTCCCATCTTCCATCTTGTGCCACATGATGATTTATGCACTTGATGACATTCTGACTGTCTCGGAGTTCGTGCAGTGTTTGAACTTTTTGCCGCCGATCGATATGCTAGAAAGATTAAAATATTATATTAATTGTTGGATGTAAGATTCGATTCAAATAGATTTTACTTTAGAGTACTTATTTTATATCTCTGGAAATGGATTCAAGCAGCTTAACTGTATTTACGTGTCGTATTGCTAGGTGGCAACATTAGGGTTACTATTCGTCCGGGTTTGTCCAAATATGTCCGGCTATAAGGTTTTGTCTCTTCCCCAGACTTGTCGAAATAGGGTTTTTTTTTTGAAAATAGAAAACCTTAAATAAGAAAGATTATAAAGTAAAATCTCCGCGGTTTATTGCAACTGCCTCGTGGATCGTAAGTGCTACTGCTGAACTTGAGGTCCCGGATTCGATTCCCAGATCGGACAAAGTGTTATTCGGTTTTTAAC
The DNA here is from genome assembly GCA_948473465.1 of Lithophane ornitopus. Classification (NCBI taxonomy): domain Eukaryota; kingdom Metazoa; phylum Arthropoda; class Insecta; order Lepidoptera; family Noctuidae; genus Lithophane; species Lithophane ornitopus. Next base: position 13,958,213 of record OX419616.1, on the reverse strand, counting down.
CGACTTCTTCAAATAGGAGGAGATTCTCAATTCGTCTGTATGTTTTTTTTTGTATATTTGTTACGGGATTACTCCGCCAATTATGAATCGATTTTGATGATTTTTTTTTGTAGGTCATGCTTTCGAGGTGGTCCCATATATATTTAATTAACTTCGCTTGCGTAGTTTATGAGTTAGCTTCAATATTACGTATTTTTCCCAATTAGTTTATCTAGACGATGTGTTCATTTACCCCTTCACTGCTATTTACATCAGCTAGTGGTATTCGAATTTGTGTAGGGTAGGTACCACAATAAAAAGTGAAAAAATTAAAACTTTTTACAAAAAAAAAAACTGTTTTTTCCTGTAAAAAATTCTTATTAGCAGGCCGTAGTTTGGATTTGGGCCCGGTTGATGGCAATAGGCTCGCCCTCTATTAATTTATGAGACTTTAAAAATAACTGGTGAAATGTGGGAGGAACACCTCTGCCTACCCTTCGGGGAATACAGGCGTGATATTATGTTTATTGCAAATCTCCGGATTTTTGTAAGGATTTTTCAAACGGTATGGTAACCATAGGCATGATGCCTATTGCTAGCGATAATTGTCAACTTACGTTATTATCACAATAGATAAAAATTTAAACTTAAAAATAAAAATAAAAAAATTAAAATTTATTGATAAATGGTGATGGTTTTTATTTTTCGTTATGTATTTTCTGGTGAACGAATTTGTTGTGCACTCTATGCACAAATTCGTCGGTTATTAAGAAAAAAAAACTACTGTTTTATACAAAAGTGCAAAACCGACGCAGTCAAAATATATGGAACAGTATTTATTTTTTATAACCTACGAAAAATATCAACGCAGCGTGTTTCAGAATCATGTACCTAACTGACTCTTTTTTTTTTCATGATTTTCTTTTACCACTTCTTTATTATGCCGCGGACAGACAGACAGACGGACAGACCGACAAAAAAAAACTGTTACATTTCTTGTTGTTAAGGTTTGCGTAATTAGGTAAAATAATTATATTCGTACACACAAATTGTAGGCTTCTCCCGAAATTATACCTATCCAGTTTTTAATTCTGACAGTCGAGGCAATTTAGAGAGCCTTTCATCTTCTCATTAACCTACGTGGGATTTCATCTCATAGCCTTTGTATGCGGGGTATGGTGCCAGTGTAAGCGACTCGTTATGGTAGTGATTTTATTCAGTGGTAATAAATGTATTGACAAAAAAACCGGTAAACAAATCCGGTAAAAAAAGTCCGGAAAACTTTACCACTCTGCTGCCGAACAGGGGGCTTAAAACGGCCACTTTGGCAGAATCTATTATGAAATATTATGAATAATCGTAAATGTCATAAACTGACAATTCATAATAATTATGATCTGCGTGCAATTCATATTACGAAATAATTCATCTATTTGGCAGTTTTCTATAAGGAGATTCGTAAAATGGTGTTTTGAATTGCTTTGAATTATGAATTGCTTTTGTGTCAAGTTAGAGGAATAATTTTATTGCTAATGACAGCTGCGAATTCAGGAAATGATTTGCTTTTAGGGGACTTGCTAATGTGACCGTTTTAGGTCCCCAGTTTTGATGTGATATGCAGGAGCTTAAAATATAAAGGAGCTTTTTTCACTATTTACTTCTTTAAAACAAAAATATTTAAAATACATCACGGCTAATTTCGGCGAAATTCAAGTTGGTAAGAACCAGTAACAGTTGAAACAGTTCGTGAGACCGCGGTCTCACTGGTGGTTGATGCCCTCAACGTTGACAACGCATGCACACCCTTGTAGTTACCACAACGCCACTGCAAGAAGCTGCAGAAACACTATTCATACGTAACCAACTGCTTGACTACATTATGTCGCTGCGATGTGGTGTGTTAGGGCCCTAAAACAGGTATATACGCTATATTCTAGCGTATGACACTCGTGAGTTCGTAGGTCGTGGCTAAGAGTAATAATAGCACGCACGGGTCGATCCATGAGGTTAAGCTACGCTTGCCGGGGTGACCATCTTTACATACTGAGACGTTAAGCCGTTGGTCCCGGCTTTTATTCATGGATCTTTGACAGTCGTTACTAGTTGTCAGAAGCCCGAAAGTCTAACAACCAGTCTTACCAAGGGAATCGAGGGTATCGTATTACTCAGATAGTGGGTTGTGGAAGTCAGATAGGCAGTCGCTCCATGTAAAATACTGGTATTCAGCTGCATCCGGTTAGACTGGAAGCCGACCCCAACATATACTTCTCATCAGAAAAATCGAACGTTGCAAGTTTATGTTTTGTAAGGATTATCAGAAAAATGTGTATATTTAGAAACTCGAAACCATAAAAACGGAAGTGTTTCGATTTTTCTGATGAGAAGGTAGTTGGGACAAGGCTAGGCAGATTGATTGAGGCACTTGTGAGTTGCAGTTGAAAATCAGCGTCAGGTGGTACACATTCTGGTGCCATCTGACATTATGCTAATCTGAAGCCCTTTCGGCATTATAATCATTGTATTCTGTTTTTGTAGTTTTACATTTTTCTGCTGTAATGCCTATAAACGCATTTTGCTTTCTATAACTCAAGCCCCACCACGTAATAATTCCATAAAAGCATAGTCCTTGACATAGCTCAGCGTAATGTAAGCATGCAATGACGTGCATCGCTTATTGCTTAGAATGACGGCTGTAAAACTTGAATGAAATGCATCCGGGTGTACTGGAATGTTTTAGACTGTGGTTTATGAGTGATTCATAGGAAAACTTGGATGGATAAATACGTACGATTACATTACCTATCTTTAAGCAGAATTAGGGTTGTTTTTACCTTTGATTTTTTGGATTTAGTAGTAAAATGCCTCTCAAAGAAGTTGTATCTTTAGAAGAATTATTAATTTACCTTATAAATAGTGAAGTGCTCCTATTTTTGTCTGTCTATCTTAAAACTTGCTGCTATGGAATTCCCAGAACCGGTTAAAAAAATACCGTATAATACCAGTTTATTTCGGTTTTCCTCCGAACTTTTCTAAAGAACGCGAAAGTTTAGAGAACTTTATTTTAACCTAAATTAATCGGTTTATTCGTCGAGCGGCATGTCGGTAAAAGCGTTACAATTTGTGACTACTTGTGAGGAAGCCGCGCTGAATAAAAACGGATGCATTAACCGGTTGTTATTGCTCTAAACCGGTTAAACCAGAAAACCTTTATAATAATACTCTTCCAAATACCGGTTTAAACGAAACCGAATGTAAAGGTTTTTGCGTCAAGTACATCATACCGGTTTGAAAAGTTAACCGGTATCCGAGTCTTCAAACTTCTTAGTGCTATAAACTTGGGTCAGTTACTCAGTCACTCAATATGTCGGCTGTAAAACTTGAATGAAATGCATCCGAGTATACTGGAATGTTTTAGACTGTGGTTTATGACTGAGTGGTAGATCATTCATGGAAAACTTTACTACTTTGTTCTTGTTTGATTTAGTATCTGTGCTGCTAAATAAACTTACATTATTTCTGCACTTTTACGAACATTTAGGTAGTACGACAGTATGCCCAAAATATACGAACTGAAAAAGTACCCTACAGGCCCGAAAAAAAGCCAAACATACACGTGTCAATTTGATAAGCAATTACAGTCCAGCCGTCGAGAGAATGCGTAACTGACAGCTGTCAGTTGGACTAGTAGTAATAAGGATCAAATGGACAAAACACATATTATTTGTTATACATAGTTTGACCGAAACCGCTGCACCGCGCCTTAGGAATGCGCAGCGAGGGGGCAGCGTTGACGAATGAGCGGAGAGACATCATGAAACTGACAGATGTCAAGAATGCATTCGCGACGGCGCGGACTGTAATTCCCCTACCCGTACAACCAACGACCAATAGAATTATTTTCAAACATTGAAAATATAAACCTGTTTACAACCAAACAAAATGAGCGCACTCATAACATTACATGGGAAAATGAGGTAAAATTGACATTTTAATTAAGAATTTTTAATTACATTTGCTTTCAATCCACCAAATTAATTAATTATTTAAGCCTGCAGCAACACCTAGCCGTGCCATTGTTTCCCAACAGTCATTGTTTTCTCAGTTATGAATTATTTACAATAACAACCGGGGCTGAAAACTCGACGTCACGTTAAAAAGCAGAGCTTTTTAATTTAATTCAATTTCACTACGAAATGTACTGTTCTTGAAGCTTTTTTGGCATTTCTGACGTCTATATTAAATACCGTTTACGTCAAAAATGGTTGTAGGGGAAGAAAGAGTTATTCTTCTTTTAGAAAGTGGGAAATTTTAACAATACTGTTTTTTAAATTAAAACGAACAAAGAAAAAGCATTTAAAAGAGGGAGGATATCGTTTTGTGAAAAGATCGGTTTTGTTTGACCATTAAGTACCTGAAAGAAAGAAAATACGTTTATTTGCGGTAGAAATAACTACAGTCACAAGGAAAATATGAATAAAAGGTTGGGGGAAACATGCGTCACATCCACGCACGGCGTTTATGTTCACTTGTGCGCGATTTGTGTTCACTTAAATCGACAAAATGTAGGTATGGAACAGCAGATTTTTTTTTGAGATTTCAACTTTGGTCCCATAGAAAAAGTTTTCAAAATGATGAGTTTAATGACCTCTTTTCGGGTTTAGCATAAAGAAAAATTTTTATTTTATACTTACTCATTTCTTCCACGTCACATCCACGTGCGAAGGCGGGCAGCTAGTAAATAATAAAATCTACACCCACTTTTCACTACATTTCTATCTAAGGCGTTGGCAACAAGTCTTTTTAAGTGAAACAGAAAATTGGCTAGAACTAACACTTGAACAGTTTTCTGCATTTCCTTTGAAGATGTTACAAAGGACGCATCTCACAGAGTGGATGCGACTCATAAACATCTGCGATGCTTTTAAGATGACAGTTCTTCTACGCGAACAAATCTGTGAAGTAATACTGTTTCAAATTAGCTGTGAACTGTTTAACTGACTTGAGACGGTGGTTTTACTTTGAGTAGAATGCTTAAACAGGGTTAAATGGTAGCCAATTGTCTGTTTAAGCATCGAATATCACCACTGCATCATATTGATTCCTCTTGAAAATAAAAACACTATTCGTGGCAACGGAAATTGCCATTTAAGGTACATTGAGCAAAAAAAGTTGAAAACGAACAAAAGTTGTTTATTTATTTATTTATTATTTATGTACACACAGTAAAATACAAAGAGATATGACATAATTATGATATGAGCACAATGGTACTGCTTATTTCTTAAGAAATTTCTTCCAGCAGACCTGCGAAAGGAGAAATTGTTTGTCCTTTCTTAGCGTCATGTTTGCCGCAAGTAAAAGTATTTTCTTTTTTTTTCTTTCTTTCTAAAACACGTAAATTTTTTACCTAAATATTAATTATTGAGCGAAACATTCATAACATCCGCTAAGTATCTAATTGCGTAAGATATTTTCGTAACCGATTAAGACTAATCTGTTTAATTTTGACAGTTCAACAACATTTATTGCGTTATTAATTACGTTGTTGAGCAGATTTGTTTTAAACCGATTCAGATTGTGATTGACCGTGTATTACGTAATTAAGGTGCTGGACTGACATGAAATTTTAATGCTGAAAAGTAATTCAATTTAGGTTGATGATTTATTATGTAAAAATAATAAATGATAATCGACTTCATTGCTGACTGTACCAATGTGTAATTAATATCAGCGGAAAAAAACAAAACTATCATTAATTTTGCTTTCTCAATCCATGATCACTGTTATATACTTATACCAATAAATAGTTAATATAAAAGCCAAGTAATCAATAAATCTCTTACTTCGATTTTTATAAACTTTTATACACAATAACAACTGAGACATCTCCATTTCCTTTAGTAGTCAATCGAGTTGTCGATACAGAAAACTTTCCTTGATTGCTCCGTGTTTTCCCGAAGTTGCTGACGGTCAGTATACAATGTACAAATATAAATAACAGTGTGGACTCTTGTCTTCCACATTTCTGTGCTCTCTCTGAGATGAACACAATTCGAGCGAGTGTAGGTACCTACCTAATATTGTTAAGAAGAAAATGCGGGGTAAGAGAAAATTGAAAACCGGCCAAGTGCATGTAGAACCACGCACAATGAAGGGTTCCGTAGTTGGGATGAATTTATCCAACAAACTTAACATTGTAGTTGAAAAACTTGTTCTCCCATACAGAGGGTATGGGAGAACATGTTTTTGCATCTGCAAATTTAAGTTGGTCGATTATTACTCGGTAAACTTGTGGAGCCTACGTAGCGGTGATATTTTTCCTTTTAATATAGTGATACTACTGCCGTGATTTTATTCACATATCCAAAACCAACCATTTAGCTGGCCTTGACTCCAACAAAAATTAGCTTTAAAGATTAATATTTCGCAAACGGATCCCTGAATCCAAAAATAAATATCCATAGTCCGAGGAATGATCTTATGAAGGCGGCCGGATTCCGCTGGATGCAAGAAGCTCAGCACCCTAATTGCAATACACGATCAATTGTTTCGAACCGATTCTAATTCTGATTGATCATGTACACAATTAGGGTGCTGGACTGGGAAGCTTGGAGGAGGTCTCTGTTCAGCAGTGGACGACTTTCTACTGAAATGATGATGAGGAATGACGAAATTAGACTTAATTTTTTAATCATCTGAGTTTCTGAGCTCAAAGGTGACTCTTTAGAGTCTGTCAAAATAAAACTCAGCTGTTTAGCGGCCGAATCTATACTAATCTATACTAATATTATAAAGCTGAAGAGTTTGTTTGTTTGTTTGAACGCGCTAATCTCAGGAATTACTGGTTAGAATTGAAAAATTCTTTTTGTGTTGGATAGTCCATTTACGACGCTACGACTAATAGGAGCGGAGCATAAATGAAAAATGTTGCAAAAACGGGTAAAATTTTTTTTTTTTGAGAGCTTCCATTGCGTGCGCTGCGTAAACGGTTTAAGTTACGCAAATATCATGTATGATGGAATTGTTCTTCTTTAAAAGTTCTAAAAAAAAGTCCGCGACAGCATATGACTATCTTTTAAGATTGACTCACTATAACCTTTTTTATGGTAATCAAATTTTTTCGAAGTTAATGCATTATTTGCGAAGGAGTTTTATCGACATAATATTAATTCTTATTCAAATAAATAGTTTTAACATCAAGGGTATTTACGTAGCAGTAAAATACTTTTTAATTCATTCGAATCGGACATTTAATTTCGAAGATATCACGAGTATAAAAATGCAATACGCGAACCGTTCGACGCCGGCGCTGCGCCTCCGCGACGTTCCCTACTTTAGAGAGGAGAGGATGAGCAAACGGGTAGACATGACCTAGAATAGGACATAGGATACGTTTTATCCCTATATTCCCACGGGATCGACATCTACGCGGGTGAAACCGCGGGGCACAGCTAGTAATAAGATAATATTCAATTTATACCCCTAACATATAGACAACTATCTTCCGACCGCAGCTTCACCCGCGCGGTATGTCGATAAAAAGTAGCCTATGTCCTTCCCCAGAGTGCCATCTATCTCCCTATCTCCTTGCCAAATTTTGTTGAAATCCGTTCAGTGGTTCAGGCGTGAAAAGGTCACATAGAGACAGACAGACAGAAATACTTACAGACAGAGTTCGAATTTATAATATTAAGTATGGATTAATGTTTGTTAGCTCCATATCCGTATCTATTTTTAATTTACTATTATCCAATCTCAATAAACTTGACCGCCTTCTAAATAACTGCATTCGATTCGTTTTCAATCTTCGTAAGTACGATAAAGTGTCTGCGCACCGTTTGCTTTTAAAATGGTTACCCATTCGTCAGCGCAGAGAGTTGAGGTCGCTATCTATGTTGCATTCTATACTCGACAAACCCACTTCTCCTTCTTATCTGACTTGCCATGTTCAATACCTATGCTCTGCCCATAGTAAAAACCTTCGTTCCACCAACAATCGTCTTCTACGATGTCCTTTTCACCGCTCTGGTTTTATTCACTCTTCTTTCTTCGTCCAGGCGGTATTTCTTTGGAATGCGCTCCCTCTGAATATCAGGATGGCAGCCAGTCGGTTATCTTTCAAAGTAGCGGCTCGTGAACATATTCGTGAGAAGTTGGCAGAATCTTTGCGGCGGTGATTTGCCGGGCTTGTTTTCTCCTCCACCTATCGTTATTTTTCATGACAAAGTTTATTCTGTTTATATGTATGTATTTAAGTATATATATTACTATTTATCCTTTTTCGAGTTATCTATCCCTTATGTTGCACCTGCCATGTTTGTCTCTGCATCACCCTAAGGTTGACTGGTAGAAAATGCCTCAGGCATTAAGTCCGCCTTTGTACAGTATTTTTTTTACTTGTGCATAAAGTTTTAATAAATAAATAACAAGCATTTTCTACCTTCATTAACCTTTAGATCACAACCATAGACCGCGTAGATCAACGTAGCTCCGCCATAACCCTCGCGCCGCCATCGACATGTCATTTCCATACCAATTCCCCTGACATCCGTGTTAGCTAGGCGGCGATGTGACGTCAGTGGCTGTTGTTCTACGCTCATCTATGTGCGTGCACTCAGCTATGGGCGGTATGTCAAGGTTTTAGGATTGTATTTGGATTGGTATCATGTTGTCTTGGAAATTTATTTTATTCTTTCGCTAAAAACCAGCGCTGTGAATATCTCGCATAGGGTCACAGCATTATACTGACGCCGGTAGAACACCTCTGCCGCGAAACTGCGTGAACTGACTCGACGAGAGACAGCTTGCAGGCAGTGAGCGGCAGGCGAGCCGTCCACTATTCTGTATAACCATCGTTAAATAGACTTTAAGGCAATTGCTTTAAAATCCTGACTTCAATGACAAGTTATTTGCCGTGCCGGAGCGGTGCTGTTATAGTGAGCGATGTCTTGTAGACTCCTGGGGAGCAGAATCATTGAATCATAGTAAAATGTCATAAACTGACAATTCATAATAATATGATCTGCGTGTAATTCATATTACGAAAGAATTCATCTGTTTGACAGTTTTATAAGGAGATTCGTAAAATGGTTCACAAAATACCAATTGTTTTTATGTCAAATTAGAGGAACTGCTAATGACAGCTGGGATTCAGGAAATGAACTGCCTTTAGAGGTATTGCTAATGTGGCCAGTTTAGGCCCCAAGAAATATTGAATTTCAAAATAAGCATAAAAAAGTCATCGTCTTTTGCTGTTTACGCAGAGAAACATTTGCCCAGGCTGAAAGTTGAACAAAAAAAGCCGTATAAAAAGTGCAAAGCAGTTGTGAACTCCGAGTTCTTAGATCGCAGTTGGTAAAATAATTAACTGGGCACTTGTAACTCTAACTAAGAAAACAAGAATAACAAGCTAACTTTGTTTGCAATCAACTTTGAAGCTCTTATAAAACTCTTCCTTTAATATAGATGTGTACTGAAGATTATCTGGAATTTGCGGATTTGCTTTGTTTTCTAATCTGCAATGTCTTTAATGAATACGTAATAGAATCAATAATGCTCTTTTTTAGCATTTTAAGGTACCCAATTTTTGCGGTAATCTTGTGGATTTTTTCTTTGTTTTACAATCTGCAATGTCTTTAATGAATAGGCAATAGAATCAAGTAACTGTGTGTGTGTAAGTGCCGTGCTTTCCTGTAATTTATGTAGATACATGCTAGATCGATATTAAGGCAGGGACTTTCGGTTAATGCTGTGTATGTGTTTAGATGGTAAGCCTTTCAATAAATAAATAAATAAATAATCAATATTGCTCTTTTAGTAGCATTTTAAAGTACACAATTTTTGCGGTAGGTAATCTTGTAGTTAAAGGAAAACCCGTCAACACGAATGTAACGAAAATGATGTGTAGCATGACATCTTGGTTGACGTTTATATAATAAAAACAATATTCATCGTCATCATCATCCTGTTTACAACCTCTCGGAAAATCGGTTGGTACCATCTGACGGCCAACTCCAGCACCGCGCGCGCTCATTGGTCAAACCAAATAGCGTGCGCTTCCCCGACTTCCTGTTACACACTTCCGTCCCTTTTCTCAAAATCACTCCCACAGATTGCAGAGGCCCTAGACAAAATGACATTCTATCAGCGATAACGATGATGGAAAAGGGAAAAATGTATAGGACAGACATAAGCTATCGAAAAGCTTATGTCAATCCTATTGAAAGTCGTTTTAGAAATACGAAACGCTTTCGAAGCGATTTTCACTTGTCTAGGCAGGAAAGCGAGAGGAAAGATTTGCAGGAATGATGTTACACATCCATTAGTTAACAGTTAGTTATAAAAAGTATTACATAAATATTAAATTCAGAATGTTTTTGGCATTCTGGCAAACTGATACTTCTACTTCTATTTAATTACTCACTCAAATCACACTTTCAAGTACATAGCGTTAACTAAGACGCCTCCGAGCGCTGAACGTGTTCTTAAGGCGATAGTACACTCGAGAGGAACGGACACACTAGAACATAAAGCGATCCCATTAGCACTCAGTGCAGCTTGTACACTTGTGTCTTAAGTGCTAAAGTCGTGTAATTTGTCGTTGTAGCTTAAGAAATTGTCTTAATTTGGTTTAAATAGTACTTTAATAAGTAATAGGAATGATACCTGGGTAAAAAAAAAGAATTTCTATGTAATCCGTCAGACAGATAATAAAAAAAAATTTGCTTTATCATATTAATAAAAAATGACATAAGTACTTAGGTAAATTGCATTAAAGGATAAGGGATCACTACGTCACGAGTAAGTATAAAATCTACTTACTCGTGACGTCACGGCACATTTTAAGTCAATTTATGGCCGTAATCTTTTGAGTAAAAAAAGAAAAAATACGCGTCCAATATTGTTCAATAACAAATACACGGGAAAAAAAAAATTGCCATAATCCTTATAATTGTAGGGTAACAAAGTATAATTTGAGAAATAGGACTTTGGACAGGTCTGTTTAAAAACAATAAGGAGCTTTTAATAATTACATGATTTTTTCCAATCAACAAGGTTATTCATACACTTTTCACGCACTACAAATAATTAATTAACTGAATTGCGAGTCGAACATGAATAAAAGTAGGTACATAACTATTCCTTCGATTCCAATTTTTTTCTAATTAAAAAGGAACCTATTGAAGCACTTTTGCAGCAGCAGTGCTTCAGTAGGCATTTAATTTTTATTTTTTTTATTTGTGTAAACACTGATTGTCTCCACCCACATAACATTAAACCATTTTTTTTTTTTAATGCCAATTTTTGCCATCACAGGGCTTTTTTTTAATTTCCCCGCTAAAGCACCGATGCCACTCTTAGTTTGTTGCCATTCTGCCATCATCTTGATTTCTAGGGGGAGCGCATTCCACAAAGAGATATACTTTTAGAGGTATGAGGAACAGGTAAAGTTCACTTGACATCCTCTATAGAAAAGGGAGGATCCTCCGACCAGACGGGTGTTGTGTTTGGCGGGCAACTGCCCAACGATTGTTGTCGGAATCTTGTATATAAATGTCCATCACGCGGTAAACACTAATTGCGCGATGCAGGATTTATGTGACGTCAGGATTTTTGTGTTACGTAAGGTCTTTCGCATGTGGCGATGTAGATGCTGAAACTAACTGAACTAAGAATTTCATTGACTGATTTAACGAAATTGTTCCTCGATCAGAGCCCATCGCACCAACACCACTAGCTAGCTCTTTGTTCTCGAAGCTCGTTTAGAGTCTAAATTGTGCCAAATTGTTCAAGCACACCGTTTCCGAGTAGGTAGCCCTGAACTTTGACATTACAACCATTCTGAATTGGGTCCGTGGAAACAAAATTCCTCTCTGAATGAATTGGAATGCTCTGCGATAAACTGCGACTGACTTGCCACTCACACGTTACGACCTACTGTTATCTGATTATGTTGGATGTAAAATAAATGATAAGTTTGGCTGCGACTGTATTTTTTCGTTGATTATAAATAACTTCTTTGATTTAAATTCATGTGTAAAGTGTGTAATTTCTTTAGTAATATTATTGGCGTTTGCGATTGGAAATAAATAAAAGGATTATTTTTTGATTCTATCAACTCTTCTTTTGTAAAAATCGTTATATTTGACAGTTTGTTTACTAACCCCTGATCGGTTTAAGTTCCAAAATTATCGTTGTTTTACTTTATTAAAAAAAACATTCTAAAATATTTCAATCTGGGTCCTTTCTTTATTATCTAGATACACACCCAAAGGTACCGTGCGTAAAGCTGCATCCTAGTACAAAAGTTTTATGAATTATATGATATGATAATATATTTTAATTATTGCATTAAACTTTATAGGCACAAACATATGTGTGGCCCTTTTTTTTTTTTTTTTTGGGTGGGAAATCATCATATGACTTCTCCCGCTCTGGGCGGAGCGGAAGGGCGTGTCAGACTCTTACTGACTAAAACCCACCCGTGTTCCTTCGGTTGCCTGTTGCCAGGGTCCCGGTATCCCTTTCGGACTATTCCGCAACCCTGGCAGGCATCGGTCCTAACGGACCCCGTCAGGTGTGCTGACATCTCTTTGAGGCGCGCGTGGAACACGACGCGCCATCGACCTGGGCCTGGTCCTTATCGGACGGCGAGCTGCCCATTGCTCGCCGTCCGCAAGCCCACGCCTATGGTGGCCGGGAATCCGCCTGGGATTCCCGACGCCCAGGGTGTCTCCAGCGGCGGCGGTTAGGGGCGTGAGGGCGCAGGCTTTGCCTCTCCCTCACGCGTTCCGCCTCCTCCTTCGCGAGCATCACTGCTTCGCAGAAGGAGGTGACCGCCTCCCATGCCCTCTCGCTCCGTACCATGGCCTGGACCAGGGCCGGACGCGAGAGGTCAGTGCCGCCAATCGCCTCCACGAGGACACGGCGGTGCTCCGCCCAAGCAGGGCACACCTCCACCGTATGCTCCACCGTGTCCTCCGGACGATCCGCACAGTGGTGACACCCAGGCGTTTCCTCCCGCCTAATCCTGCACAGGTACCTCCCGAAGCTGCCATGTCCGGTGAGGACCTGTGTCAGGCGGAAGGTGAGGACGCCGTGGCGCCTCTCCAGCCACTCCTCAAAGAGGGGACTTATCGCCGCAATTGTGGCGTGCCCAATATGTGTGGCCCTGGCCCTTGTACTAGGAGTTCCTGTATCACAAGAGCCAGAAGTCTATAATATATAATATACAGGGTGTTAGGGTAGACACCATTATCAAAGTTGTTCCCATAGAAAAAGTATATTATAGATGACACCAAACCACTAGTTTCAAGGATAATGGTGTCTACCCTAACACCCTGTATAATATATAATATATTATAAAGCTGAAGAGTTTGTTTGTTTGTTTGAACACGCTAATCTGGAACTACTGGTTGGAATTGAAAAAGTCTTTTTGTGTTGGATAGTCCATTTATTGAGAAAGGCTATATAATATAACGCTACGACCAATAGGAGCGGAGCATAAATGAAAAATTTTGCAATAACGGGAAAAATATTCCTTTTTGAGAGCTTCCGTTGCGTGCGCTGCGTAAACGGAAATATCATGTATGACAGAATTGTTCCATTTTAAAAGTTCAAAAAAAAAGTCTGCGACAGTATATGTCTATCTTTTAAGATTGACCTTTTTTTATGGTAATCAAATTTATTCGAAATTAATGCATTATTTGCGAAGGAGTTTTATCTACATAATATTAATTCTTATTCAAATAAATAGTTTTACCATCAAGGGTATTTATGTAGCAGTAAAATACTTTTTAATTCATTCGAATAGAACATTTAATTTCGAAGTTATCACAAGTATAAAAATGCAATACGCGAACCGTTCGACGCTCCCTACTCTAGAGAGGAGAGGATGACCTGGAATAGGACATAGGATACGTTTTATCCCTATATTCCCAAGGGATCGATACCTACACGGGTGAAAACGCGGGGCACAGCTAGTGTTATATATATGTGTTTGTGAAAACTCACTTCTGAAATTTGCAATTATTTTTGCACGTGCTAGTATCAACGTGTGACGATGGCACTACTTATTTCTCACCAGTTCACACTTGAACCAGTGGTCTATTAAATTGTCAGCAACTTGGAAATTACGCGTTGAATAATAGTTAGTAAGGGCAAAATGAAGCTTGAATTTATGATCATTAAACAGTTTAATTAATGCTCTCACACTGCCTGTAACAACTTGCTTGGAATAATTAATCTTATGTTAATTAAATACTCATTTATATCAGCGTCTATTTGTCATTGTAATTTTATATTAAACTGAGTTGCAAATATGTTTTGAACTTAAACTATAAACAAACATAGGAAAGAAAATTAAATAAAAATGCTCCCAACAAAAATGACCTTCGTAATTCGAACTTCTTTAATTTTTTGAGCAAGGGGAGATTATCTTTCGTTTCGTGGGTAATGAACAATGAATATTGTTAAATCCTAACTTCTGAAAATGATAGCTAAACAAAGCTATCAGGGGGTTTGATTCTCGTAAAGACCAAAAATATTTGCAAAGGGCAAAAGTAACTCCAAAGATTTTATAAGAATAGTGAAAATTTGTGACTTTGGGTATGAATAATGAATATTCTCCCAAATCAATCGAAAGTATTAATGACTACAAAAAAAACAACCGAATTCCCAAAAAAACAATAAAAATTGAAAAATTACTTTAATTTCGGAAGTGTCTTTGCTTGACTTTTCAATTTTGGTTTTTTGCCACCGACTTCCGAAATTTTTTGACTTCGAAACAGTTTTTGTTTTTCACTTTTTAGTTGTGGTACCCCCCACAAAAATTCTAATACGTATGTAAATGTAATGCAATGTAATGCATATGTAAATAACAGTGACGGAGTCAATTAAAACATTGTCCACAATGTACTAAGTGGGAAAATACGTAGTATTGAAGCTAACTCAAAAACTACGCAAGCAAAGTTAGTAAAATTTAACTTAACATCTGAAGCAAAATCGATTCATAATTGGCGGAGTAATAGCGTAACAAACACACGAAGAAAAAAAAACATACAGACGAATTGAGAACCTCCTCCTTTTTGAAGAAGTCAGTTAAAAACGAAATGATTAAATTGCATATTCCTTTGTTCCAGATTCCGAAAGATGACCAGCATAGACGGCGTACAACATGTGACCTAGCATGGTCTTTGACATGAATAATCTCACACTCCTGGACACAGCCTTTCAAGAATTTCAATGCCAGTTAATTCACGGTCGTGGTTGCGGCGATTCGTTCTCCGGTCTCGACTGCACCACTGATGATAACACTATCAATTATACCTGCGAATTAAACATAGACATTCAGAATGAAACTTCTTACACGTGCACTTCGTGTAATACTACAAATGCTGGTAGCAACTACACTGTGTGCAGTCCTTACCTCAAGCTGAACATGGTTACCATAATTTTCGAGAGTGCACTCAAGAATCTTTGGCTCAGATTACCAAATTTGTTCTGCGATTTGGACACCCTGTTCTGTTACACGGAAACACGAAACAGGACGTTGTACATTGACGCTTTGAATGAAACTTCGGTATTCGGTGTAGTGGAAACTTTTCAGTGTAGTTATGACTTTAGGAATATGACGGAAAAAGTGGTGGATAAAGTGGGTTACGATTGGAGTTTTCTATTTGTGATAGTATTTATAATAGCTGGTGGTGTGGGTAATATATTGGTGTGTTTAGCGGTGTGTTTAGATAAGAGACTTCAGAATGTTACGAATTATTTTCTTCTGTCGCTGGCGATCGCTGATTTATTGGTCAGCTTGTTTGTGATGCCTATGGGGGCAATTCCTGGATTTTTAGGTAAGTTTTTCAACCAATTTTAATGCTAGTGCTTTTAGTTTTAGGTTATCGTTTCCATACGATATGGTTGCCCAATCTTTAAATCTAAATCTAACAAAAGAAATGCGATAGAAAACAAAAATAAATGACATTGTTCTGTAACCTACTTACTTTATAATATCAGCACACTCTTACAAGAAATTATTCCAAAAGAAAATAACATTATAAGGAATAAAGAGACAGGCATAAATTATGTGGCAAATCCTAAAAAATTCGTCAACCCCCTATTTTTTTTGCTAAATATTTAGCCACTTAGTTGCTTCAGTTGTTACCTAAGACTTTTTCAATATTGTATGTTTGGGCAACCATGGTTGCCCCAACGCTAAATTCGGGCGCTTGAGTCCATATTTTATTCACAATCATCAACATCAATTCTACTCCAACCATACCTACAAAAAATCTTCAGCAATTCCTATAAAATGACTCACAAGGGGCACCAGAAAATTGCATGAAAACGGTAACATATTGTACGTATTACTGCTCACAGACTATCCATTTACCCAGATAGTCCACATCTTTCATACTACGTGTACCAGAGCTTTACAAATTGTACCTATTTCCAACTACGCAAGCCTTTTATGAAAGGAAGTTCAACCAATTGTGTGAAGGCTTTCGACTATGGTTATCTAATATAAACTGTGTGACACACGGGGCTGTTGAACGATTCAAATTAAAAAACATTTTACAAAAAAAAAACCGACTTCCAAAAAATCACTACTGTGTGAAAATTATCTTTAATTTCGGAAATCGGTGTCTGGTTTTTCGATATTCATTAATGGAATTCAAAACACCAAAATAAGAGTTTCTCATTACTTAACCTATTGCGCTTATTTGGAGATGATTCAATCCTTATAAATTAAAAGCATTAGTACAAACCAAAACCGGTACAGAGAAAACGATTGAAATACCTTTCATAAAATGAATACACATATTCCAGACACAGAAAATTAAGACATTTTGAGCTCTAAAAGAAAAAAAGACGAGAATAGACCGGCTGGAGAACCAGCCGGTCTATTCTCGTAATCTCACCGTGAAAGCTATGTGAAGTGAGCTGTCAAAAGTGTCAATCCAGATGGAATGACAGCTCTCGTCAGCAATGTTTTCACTATTAGATTTTTACCTACGCTTCCCACTCGCACGCACCGTGTGTCACGTAACAGGGGGCCATTAATTCTTATTCCCAGTGCCTGTTCCTTTGAATTTGGCATATTTGTCAGCAGGAAGCAATCTTCTGCTCATAGTTGTATGGAAATTCGTAGGAAATCATCGAGTAGTCAAGAAAATATGAGTGCCGTCTCGGAATCCAATTTTGTATGTTCGGCTGAAAATATTTTTCGGTGTGAAAATCAAGTTACCTACTCGTACCTAACGAAGCGAATATTAAAAATAAACAATTATATACTTCTCATCAGAAAAATCGAAACACCTTGCAAGATTATGTTTTGTAAGGATTATCACAAAAATGTGTATACTTAGAATCTCGAAACCATAAAAACGGAAGTGTTTCGATTGGTGGGATAGGTGTATTTTCATACACGAAATCTCTTAAGGAGTCATTGTACTCGTCATAATGAACAATTTTCACTATGGGACCAACGATACATTTTGACGAGCTATGCGAACATAAATGAAGGGAACAGCGGATAGGCCGTTTAATGGTCTGGACGTTGGAGTACTTTATTTGGCCTCCCTACCCAAATGTATTGTTCATCGAGTCGTTGAGCTCCTTAAGCTCTGAGTTGAGCTCCTCGATTACTGACAAATGTTTGCACTGACTGGACAGGTCCACTCAAATCTGTGTGGTTCTTCCCTCAAAAGACCATTTCAGACACTAATCTCAATGGTCCTCATATAGCCTGACCAAGATTATGTCTGGACTTTAAAAGAGACTGGGATCTCTGAGTTTGTTTCGGCCTTTCTTCTCAGAGTAGTCAGATAGGAAACGCCGATATCATTTGGCTTATTTTTTATTTAATATGATGTGTAAAAGTGATTCGGATGTCCTATACAGGGTGTTAGGGTAAACACCGTTATCCTTGAAACCAGTGGTTTGGTTTCATTTATAGAACGTAAAATAAACTGAAAGTGACAACTTTTCTTAAAAAGAATTCTACATTATACCACAAGAGTATTTCATCTTTTCACCCTAGGGCGCTAGGGCAACGAACTTGCGTCTCAACATGGGTGGGTGGCGCGGGACGTGACCTGACCAGCTGCGAGCGCGACCCCTCCCTCAGTCAGTCAGCTGTTTCGCTAGCGAGCACGGTGTCGGATAGAAACTTTTTAAAATCTTTTAATGAAAATAAGGTTTCTTTTTATTGTTACTCGGTCATTTATTTTTATTTTTAAGTCAACTACCCATGGTTTGAGTTACAACGGTGTTTACCCTTACACCCTGTATACAGAATGAACAATTTCATTTCATTTGTGTCAACAAAACTCAGAGTAATTTTTTCAATACTCGCTACAGTCGGTTTAAAATCTATTTCTCCTCTCAGGATATTGGCCGCTGGGTGTAGTGTGGTGCAATGTGTACGTCACGTGTGACGTGCTCGCGTGTTCTGCGAGCATCATGCATATGTGCTTCATCAGTATCGGCAGGTATGTATGCAGTTTTATTTTAATTAAGTTTTGGAGAAAATAACAGCAAACCGAGAAAATTATAACCAAGAATATTAATCCCTATTTTTTGCGAGAGGTTAATTTGCGTAACACACTAACGGTTAGCAATGGATTTTTTGACAGTTCAACAACGTTCGTTGCGTTATTTACGTTGTTGACCAAACACATTTTTCGAATATAAGAAGCAATGGATTAGTGATATCCTTCAAAAACTATTCAGATTGTGTTTGATAGTGTGTTACACAATTAGGGTGCTTATGAATGTATGACCTGACTCAGTGAATTATTTTGATATTTGTACTACGTCGTCAACATTTTGGAAAAAAAAAATTGCATGTTAATGCTAGTTTACATAAGAAATTAAAAAAAGGGCCACTTTAAAATCATAATAAAACCCCATAATAGATAAGTGCATGGCAATTCATATTTTATTACTACTGAATCTGCTGAGCACAGCAATCAAGCGAAAAATTTTAATGGTGATTATGATTTTAATTTTAATTGAATTGAATTGAATTGAATTGAATTGAATTGAATTAAATTAAATTTAATTTAATTTAATTTAATTTAATTTAATTTAATTTAATTTAATTTAATTTAATTTAATTTAATTTAATTTAATTTAATTTAATTTAATTTAATTTTAATTTTATTTGTGTGTACATGCCTATTCTATTACGAGTCTAAGTTACGCAAAATAAATTATTTGAATTTGAATATCAAACTTTTATCGACACTTATTATTTTCAGCAAAGCCCTCGAGTCCTCGACTCAACTCCGTAATTCAACACTTTACGAGTTTATCCAAAACTGACCCGAGTGCCTTTACGCACTGAAATATGATATCGATATCGGATCCCATATTCAATGGACATAATATCGCTTTGTCCAGAGAGATACGTGTGTATCGTTTTGTCCATGAGACGTCAAGCGTGAGTTTACGAATATTGTGCTCATGGATTATTTATGAATTACTGATAGAACCTAATGTTTCGTTGAGCACATATCACTTATGAAAATGTAGTGAAAGAGACGAAGGGTTTATCATTATATCAGTTGTAACGTGACCTATCCAGTAAGTGACACTAGTACTTATCTATAATCTGCTTTTCACGGAATTATTATCTTTTAAAATATCCCCGCTACTTTACATTTTCATTTCAGTAAAAAGACAAATATAAACAGCACCTAGACTGATGGACATTTTGGTAATAGGAAGCGACGGTTATTTTAACAAAAGAAGTACATTTTACTTGAGAGCCGCGTGGTATATTTTACTTATAGGGCCATTATCACTCTTGTAACAGTAGGGACTACCATTTCGGAATGCCGATTATAGTGCGCCCTCGAGACAGATCGGTGAAAACTACAAATTAATTTAAAGGTTCCGTACGCGGAGGTTTTTGTTCGAAAATACACATAGTATTTGTTATTGAGTGCGATTCACAGAACTTGGCGCTCAAGCGATGCAAGCACTTCGAGCTGGAAGGAGACAAGAAGAGGAAGGGACAGATGATTCAGTTCTAGGCTGGATAGTAAATAAATTTAACTAAGTTTAAAATTGCAATGGTATTTTATTAGAAAGTGAAAATAAAAACAGATTCGGAATAACGAAGTGTGACATTACTCATCAATCTCCAGGGGTGTGATTCTGTAAGACCTCATTCTAAACTTTGAATCTGAATCCGCTGTTTGTTTCTTGATTGGCATTCTAAAAACTCGGTTGATACACTAGCGCTACCCTTGCGAGCGTGTCAGCGAGTTGAATTAAATTGACCGTGCGATTTTGACAGATAAAGTATGAGATGACGTAAGAAGTGGCATTCAGATGTCGATCCGCAAATTTTACAAGCTGAGCAATACTCGATGACTCACATTCAATTGATCGGAGCAATTTACTTTGTAGCTCATAGCTCCGTATTTCAATGGCGCCGATTATGTAATTTTTATCTGAAATATTTTTTCGCGGTGTCCCGATATTATGTGGAATAGACTATAGAGTAACAAAATACAATAGAATTTTAATTGTTATAGGCCTTGTTAGCGCGAGGAGCAAATGAAAGAGTGCACTGTATTTTATAGGCAATGGTTTATTGCCGTCTAATCTTACAATATGTAAACTGTCCCGGACAAACAATTAAATAAGGTAAAAAGATCGTCCGTCGCGGTGGAGTCCGTGGAAGCGAGTGGTCATCGGGCCGAGCCGTGTCGCAGCCGCGCCGCACCTCAGTTTGTTGATGACGCGTTGATCACACAGCCTGCTCATGCAGACCGCGCGCAAGGTGTTGGGTTCGATTCCCAACAGGCCTTCTAAAGGTCAATCAACAGTTCTGGGTCAATTAATGAACGTTTGAAAAGAATATGCTAAGCTTGTTCTTTAAATAGTAATGAAAAAAAAGTTGCAAAAAAAAATCTTTAAAAATGTGGAAATATGGTTTGAAAATGACTCTTCATCTTCTTTTTCGTGTGGTTAGCGACTAACCTCGTGTCAGAGATTTTTATGCCGCCCCAGAATCTGAATTGGCTTCATACCGTCGATAAAGATTTCTCAGGCAGGCCGGTTTTCGACGGGGTCCGCTAGGGCCAATGCCTGCCAGGGTTGCGGGAAAGTCCAAAAGGTATACGGACCCTTGGTAACAGGCAACTGAACGAACACGGGTGGGTTTTAGTCAGTAAAAGTCTGACATGCCTCCCGCTCCGCCCAGAGTGTCTGTGTGTGTGTGTGTGTGTGTGAGAGTCATTCCGACCATAAGAAAAAAGAAGGCATGCCGGTTTCCTCACGATTTTTCCTTCACCGTTTTTTAAAGCAAGCGATAATTATGCAATACGCTCATGAAGACGAAAATTACTAACATGCAGTCAACAAGCTTGCTGTTTACAGCTCTTTCCTTCTCTATACGAAAGCAGATAGGCTTTTAAAAGTACCAAATAAAGTAGGTAAACCAACAAACCAAGTCCAGCTAAACCAGCTAGTTTGTAATATAGTTAGGATATATTTAGGATTTTACCCTAAATATATCCTAACTAAATTATTACAAACTAGCTGCGCCCCGCGGTTTCACCCGCGTAAGTCTCGATCGAAGTGAGTTTATTTATTTGTTATGCTTTCACGCTAAAACGGCTGGACGAATTTGGATGAAATTTGGTACATGGGTAGACCATGACCTGGGTTGGTACATATGATACTTTTATCCCGATACTCCCACGGGATCGAGACTTATGCGGGTGAAACTACGGGGCGCCGCTAGTATAAAATAACTTTTGAAAAATATAATAAGTACCTATCTAGTTAGTTGTTATAGCTAAGACATAATAGCAGCTATAATTGCCAATAAAAACTTTTCACAAAAAAAAAACAACCGACTTCCAAAAAAAAACAAAAATTTCGGAAGTCGGTGTCTTTGCTTTTCAACATTCGTTTTTTGCCACCGACTTCCGAAATTAAAGTTATTTTTTACTTGTTTTGTTTTTTTTTTGGAATCGGTTGTTTTTTTTTTGTAAAAAGTTTTTATTTTTCACTTTTTAGCTGTGGTACCTACTCCACACAAACTCGAATACCACTACCTGCTATGTAAATAACAGTGACGGAGTCAAACAATATATCATCTACATACACTAAGTGGGAAAAAATATGTAATGTTGAAGCTAACTCAAAAACTACGCAAGCAAAGTTAATACAATTTATATGGGACCACCTCTGAAGCATGACCTACCAAACAAAAAAGAATCATGAAAATCGATTCGTAATTGGCGGAGCAATCGAGTAACATACACACAAATAAAATAAAAAAACATATAGACGAATTGAGAACCTCCTCCTTTTTGAAGAAGTCGGTTAAAAACTACGCGGAACCCTAAAAAGGATTTTACACGGGCTTTATTTATTTTAGGGCTCGATTCATCCAGATAGGAGACGTAAATCTTAGTCGGGACGTGACTTCGTACAAAAACCGTTGGAATTGTATCGCTTTGGTATTTACCTACTCGTGGAGAACGCCTTTGGAAATTACCTTTATCGTACGTGCGTTCCCTTTTGTTAAGTGTGGTTATTTTTTAAGTTTGGCTTTTGAATAGTCGATTAGTAATTATAAAGAAGTTTTCCTTAACTACAATTGTACTGTGGGTGAAATTAATTGTTAATCAAATTGATACCCTATGTCAATTTGCCGTGTTAAATCCATTTCATACAACAGATTACTGTCAAAGAATGACAGTTATCATTTGAATATCCGGACAATTTAAGTGGGTAGTCAATTTACTTCACAATTAAATTCCCGCACGTTACTTCGACAAAACTTCTGTTTAAAGTACTAGTTTTCTTTTGGAAGAATGAAAATATTTTCATTAACTTTTTTTTTATTTTCTCTTTGGTGAATATTGTAATGGTGGATTCCACTGACTTAATGGTCCAAAGAATACGTGGGTAAAATAATTGTATGAAATCGATTGCAAACACTCAGTGAGCAAGCGTGATAGATGACCAAAGCATGTTCCATCTCTAAAAAAATCTTTTTCTAGCAGTTGCTCCGCATCTCACCTAGTTTTGAAGTACCTATTATTTTTTGACGTGTAAAAAAATGTTTGCTAAAAGCAATTTTACAGAAAAAATATCAATAAATCTGCCTGCCTTTTCCCAACTATGTTGGGGTCGGCTTCCAGTCTAACCGGATGCAGCTGAATACCTACCATTATTTTACAGAAAAAAAATATCATTAAATACAAATTTTCATATAATAAAAAAACGAAAGAGTATTTTGTTATAAACAAACAAACAATCGAATTGTTTGGTTGTTCTTTATTGTACGTGATTCAAGTCTCAATAAATGCTTTGTTGAACAAATAGATAGTATCGCTAAACTATTATTGAAAACAAACGAACGTGTGGTGAGCGCTGTCGCCGGGATGCCGAGAGCTGGACGCAGAGATTTCTTGATCGCAGAAATTGATTGATTCTCTGCGTCCAGCACTCGGTGTAGTAACACGTCATGTTCTGGTTTACGACTGGTCAATCGTCATCCTGAGGATGCCTCGCTGAGAGATGAAACACGTGTCGATTTCTTACAGGGTTTTTTATGACTCTTCAGAATAGTTAAGCGGAATAGGTTACTAAATATATCTACGTCTATTGTAGTTTACAGTGTTTTTTTTTTTTTATATTGTTAAATTATTATAATAAATCATCATCAATCGTCAATATTCAAATAGATTTTTATTTGTATCGATATTATGATGTTGTTTAAAATGAAGTGCATAGTGTCTATTTTTATTTTCTCTCTTTATTGTTATTAAACCGTTATTAGGTTGTTGTAACACGTTATTTTTGATTAGCGTCGTGGACGAAGGACCTAATAATAATTTATTCCGGTCAGCGGCAGTATTGGACACTCGGTACTGATTTTGGTCAGTTAGACGAATCTGAAAGTAAAACTGGCTATGTATGATAGCCTGATTAATTGCAGGAGGGGGGGGCATTGAGGGGTTCCGTACCATTATCTATAAAACGGCAAAAAAAACATGTCTGTTGTATGGGAGCCCCCTTAAATATTTATTTTATTCTGTTTTTTAGTATTTGTTGTTAGAGCGGCAATAGAAATACACCATCTGTGATTTCAACTGTCTAACTATCACGGTTCATGAGATACAGCCTGGTGACAGACGGACAGACAGACAGACAGACAGCGGAGCCTTAGGAATCTGGTCCGAAAAACGACAGCCCAGCCAAAAAATTTTTTTATAAGTTGTGTAAAAATCAACACTCATAGCTTTCCCAAAACCAAAGTTTTCACAGCTAAGTATTCGAGACCCTTTTCCTTCTACAAAGCATTTACATGTAGGTCAAATTTTGCCTTCAGCGTATTATTTAGGTCTGCAACTGGGTAACAAAATTACCCGATCTGAAACGATATAAAATCCGGATAAATATTGTCATTTAAAAAAAAATGTAAAACCTTTTCAATAATTTATTTGTTTTCCCAAAAAATACCATAATCCTAGGCATGATTTACGTTTTTTTTATTTTAAATTATTTTATCGTACAAAAGGGGCATTAGATATTATGACATACTAGCTTCCGTCCGCGGCTTCACTCACGTGGTATATCAATAAAAAGTAGCCTATGTCCTTCCCCGGGATGCCATCTATCTCCTTGTCAAATTTTATCCAAATCCGTTTTGGTGGTTTAGGCGTGAAAAGGTAACATACAGACAGACAGATAGACAGACAGACAGAGTTACTTTCGAATTTATAATATTAGTATGGATGAGGCACGTGTTATGTACCAGGTGTGTAAATCTTGTGTTGCCAACAGAAAAATCTAGAATATTTCCCTTGGGCATAATTTTTTACTGATCGTGTCTGACTGAAGTTTCGGGTCCGACTATAAGTTAGACCGAAAATGGTAGCTCAGAGCAAGTTTTTCTAACGATAAATTAAAACAGTTCGGCCATTTGGCAACAGACGCAGTAACAGTTTTGCAAGTAATTCATGAAGATAGCTGGACTAGTTTTTACCCGACTACGGCTAAGGAAAAAGGAAGGTTATGATTTTGACAGGTATGTATTTGACACTTCTTTTCCTACTTATTATTTACTATAATTTTTTTTTTTACCTTATTCTAACCATAATTTAGTTTATTAATAGTTTTAGTTAGGTTAGATAATTAGGTTATTCAGTCTTACCAAGGGGTATCGTATTACTCAGTTACTGGGTTGTGGAGGTCAGATAGGCAGTCGCTCCATATAAAATACAGGTATTCAGCTGCATCCGGTTAGACTGCAAGCTGACCCCAACATAGTCGGGAAAAGGCCAAGCAGATTTTTGAGTTAGGTTAGGTTATTATATTTTTTAGTAGCTGCACCCCCCGCGGTTTCACCCGCGTAAGTCTCGATCCCGTGGGAATATCGGGATAAAAAGTATCCTATGTGTTAATCCAGGTTATAAACTATCTGTTTGCCAAATTTCATCCAAATCTATTCAGCCGTTTTTGCGTGATTGAGTAACAAACATCCAAACACACAAACTTTCACATTTATAATATTAGTAGGATTAGTTTAATTAAGTATAAAAATGTTACTGTATCATTAATATTAATTTATAAAATAAAACCCACAATTATTTGCTTCGAAATTTTATTTTATTTCCGTAATAATACAATAATATAAATAACACTGCCTGTCTGTGATAAAATTGGACACACGGATATAATAATATCATGACTTGGGAGGTAGTATGTTCCCGTAGACAAAAAAAACCGGTATTACACGAGGGCGTAGACACGGGCAAAACCTAGTATTAAATAGTTCCTTGTCCTATATCTTAAATGAATTATGAACTACGCTACAGTAACTAGGAAACATCAGTTGTTCGGCATTGCATCCAAACTTCGCCTCTGGCGTCCCACATACAAATTACGTTTCGCTGAATCTCAGTTTCGGTATCAGCCGAAACCACAATCGGGCTCTCTAGTTGCTAAACGGTTCATGTACAGTCACGAACGTAAATATACAGGATGGTCCAAATAGTGACGTCATGAAAATAAAAAAAAATCTCATTCCACAGAACCGCCATTGACAGTTTTGCATTTTAGCATCTAGATAGTGGAGGTTTTGAATCTCACTTGTTATTATTTCTGACTTTTTGTGTAATAGAGGCGGTTTTGAACGCATCTGATTTTACAGATCATTGGATAATGTGATTGAGGATCACCAGACACAAAATACATATTTTGTTTTTTAATGGACAGTGGCGGATTTGCAATTACATCCCTCAATTCCTCTTTTTCGATCAACATTTTTGTAATGATAGGAAGATGATTATTCTATGTCTGAAAGAATATTCCATAACAATCAAAATTGCAAAAAATGTGAAAAAGCTGTGTAAAAATAAAGATAGATTAAAGCGGTAACTCGTTACTGTTGCGGGGGGGGGGGGGGTGTTTTTATTTTGTACTGGCTGCGCCCCGCGGTTTCACCCACGTAAGTCTCGATCCCGTGGGAATATCGGGATAAAAAGTATCCTATTTGTTAATCCAGATTATAAACTATCTGTTTGCTAAATTTCATCCAAATCCATTCAGTAGTTTTTACGTGAAAGAGATCAAACATCCATCCATCCATCCATACTTACAAACTTTCGCGTTTATAATATTAGTTAGATAATTAGATTTAGTATGTTTACACACCAAAATACAAAAGCTATTTTCTCGTGTTATACCGATTGCAAAATTGAGATAAAAACTATTTCATAACAGTATGGGTCATCACTGGCGAAACCTGGGTGTCGACACCCAGTATTTCGCCAGTGATGTTTCAGTCCCATGTAAAAGAGGGTGAGTCTAGTGTGGGTTGGTGGATGTCACATTTTAAAGGCATGAGGAACAGGGTGTAAAGTTCACTCATCCTCAATAGAAAAGAGAGGACTCTCCGACGCGGGCAACTGCCCAATGATTGATGTTGAAATCTTTTATATTATTATTATGTTGATCAAGCGGAAAACTCTAATTGCGCGATGCAGGATTTAGTGTGAAGTCATGATTTTGTTTGACGCCAGATCTGTGATGCGTAGTCCCCATGTGACGATATAGATTCCGCCACAACTTGTTTTCGAATTTTTGATTCTAGGACATGCCGGTTTTCAAAGTTTCAATGCTTGTTGTTATTTCTTTGTACAACTGACATTACCTGTAAGTTTTCTTTTACAATTTGAATACATTTCAGAAGCGAGTGTTTCGGTATTAAATTGTATGTTTTGTAATACTTTGGTCGGAGTTTTGAAAACAACAGACAGGAATAATGCTTATTAGAACTTTATTGATAGTTTGTATGCTGTGTCAGGTAATCACGGATTACTCTGGCATTTCTATTTGTGTGTTAAGAATTTGTTTACTGTTTGTACATCACTACTTAATATTAAAAAACAAATTCCCCCGCTTTCACCAATAGACGGAGTGATTCATGAAAAAGGTTTAAGGGGCCGGCGGAGCATCGGTCGCAACTACAAATCGAGTGCTACAAATGTTGCGCTAGTGTGCCTGTCGGAGCAATACACATAGCTACCGTGAACTGTACGACAACGCACACATTGGAATTAGCATGATATTTGCTTGACGCGATAGCACTACTAGCTATTGAAAATATGTGATAAATTTGGTATGTTCCGTAATACCTAAATTGATTAGTAAAAACTTAAGATTTTTCATTTTTTTTTTGATAATTTGTAACTTGATAATATAGCTATGTTTTTGCTGAAACAATATTAAAAATATTGTTATTTATAATACAGAAAAAAACAATATAAAAACATATCATTTACGCTGTAAAAATTTGCGAAATTCAATTCGCTTAAACTTCATATTAGGTAATTTTTTTTGGAAAAGATAAACACTGTCTAAATCCGAATATCAACATTAAATGGTGGAAATATGCTCAAATTGCAAATGATTTGGTATTACGTTGGTAAGGAAAATTCATCAGTCGCCGCATTCTTAAGTGTATATATAATTCATTAAGGTGGTGTGGTGTGTAAATTGGCTGAAATATGACGATCATTGTTTCAATTAAGTGGGAAATGCTGTCAAAACTGATATAGCAATTACGAATTCAACTATACATACCATTTTTAACTATCGTGACGTGGACCCATCACTTTTTCAATAGCACCATCCCAATTCACGAATGAAAGAAGCTTCTAATTAAAAAATACACCTGTTTGATAGAAGTTGTAAAGTTGCTACGGCGTAGCTGATGTTGCTACGCCCGCTACGCTTTCGTAGCTGATAACTTTTTCTGCTACGTTGCATCTTTATTGTTCACCATTTTCCTCTTTATTTATAAACGTTGCTTAAAGTTTACTCACTTCAAGGGACACTAAACGCCCATAAGCGTTATGAAAATAAAATTCTATTGTCTCGTTCAGTGTCCTTCAATGGGTAAGAGACGTTTAAACGTCAAGAAATTATGGTTAAAAAGCCGCTAATCATTTTAACTTCAATCTGCCTAGCCTTTTCCCAACTATTTTGGGGTCGGCTTCTAGTCTAACCGGATGCAGCTGAATACCAGTATTGTACATGGAGCGACTGCCTATCTAACCTCCACAATCCAGTAACTGGGTAACACGATACCCCTTGGTTAGACTGGTTGTCAGACTTTCGGGCTTCTGACGACCCGTAACGACTGTCAAAGATCCACAAATGACAGCCGGGACCAACGGCTTAACGTGCTTTCCGAGGCACGGACGAGTCTCGATTTGTGATAATGGTCATCCATCTGCGGACCAACCCCGGCAAGTGTAACTTAACCTGATGGATCAACCCGAGCGGCTGTTATTACTTAGCCACGAGCTTCTCCGCTAATCATTTTCACTTAGTAATTTAATTGGTTTATATTCTGAAGAAGTGTCTTAATTATATGGTTTTCATCGGCAATAAAATTAATCTCATTATCTAACGGTATACATACTTTTCATGGCTCTGCGAACAACTTCACATCTACTTCAAAGTTGTTAAGCATCGGTATTTTGTACCTAAGATGTGCTTATCACGAAGTTTCATGAAACGAGTTATTGTACTCGGAGACTATGGAATCTCAAGTAAAGTGTCGGTACAAAAATCCTTACACAATTCCGAACTATTTTTCGTCCAGCAAAAGAATCATAAAATGAAATAGCAAAGAGATAAGACACAATATTCCCTCTAACTTAGTACATAATATTATCTCATAAGTTATCCCACAAAAGACGTCAAGTGAGATGTTCATAAATTTTGTTTTGCTCTCTCTCCATCAAGTGGAGTCGGTCTCTTATATGCAGAGACTCTGGAGATTTATTATGCACTACTTTTAGGCCAGTCAGACAACATCAAACATCGCAGACGCGCTTGTTACTACGATTTTTTTTATATGTTGTTAGGTCCCCTGAGAGTTGTTTATACCCCTGAAAACCTTGTAGCTCGCCGTCCGATAAGGACCAGGCCCGGGTCGACGGCGCGGCGTATTCCACGCGCGCTTCTAAGAGATGTCACAATTGGTGGGGTCCTCTAGGACCGATGCCTGCCAGGTTTGCGGGAATGTCCGAAAGGGATACCGGGACCTTGGCAACAGGCAAATGAAGGAACACGGGTGGGTTTTAGTCAGTAAAAGTCTGACACGCTGCTCCGCCCGGAACGTGTGAAGTCACTTGATGATTTCCCACCATCAAAAAAAAAATATTGGTCCCCTGAGAGTTGTTTATACCCCTGAAAACCTTGTGCTGCTCCCATGGTGTTCGAAAAACTGCGAAATTATGGCACTTTTTCTATATTTTTTAAATATAGGTAGGTAGTCCAAGAGCTAATATTTTTTTTTTTTTTAAGTAGGTACATTTTTGTTCTATATTTTTGGGAAGCAAGCTAAATAACAGATGACGGCGATTTTATCAAATTTATTCAAATTAAAATTAGCTGAAGAAGGTACTAGGTACCTACCTACTTCAAGATAACGGGACATAATTGGACAAATAATAACATTTAAAGTTCTTCATGTGCTAATAAAGACAGGGTTCCTTGGCCAGTCACAAGAATTTAATAGTCTATAACATTCTCTCGTAAACTGCTTGACTGGTCCCTCAATTTGTGAAGATCATAAACTTATAAATTTGTCATCTTTAAATACGCTCAGTTGATTTTATTTTGTATGAAACTTGTGTAAGGATTTTTCGTCCATAAATGCTAAAAAAATATTTGTTTTAAATTGATACGAAAAAGAAACACTCTGTACACGCGTACTTGTCTTTTAACGCGGAAGTACGGCCGGTTTCGGCTACGCCAATACGCTAGCTTCTAATCCGCGCTACTATTCTATTTTTAAACTGGACATTTAGAATTTATTGTCATTTCATTATTTATTTTGTTATGCTTATTTTTTTAGGCTGATATTTTGCCATGATAGTACTTACTAATTCCATACCAACTGCCATGTCATTACTCCGATTAGTAAAGAGTTATCTGTGACGCACATTACCGCACTAGTCCGGTAATTTAAAGTAAAAAGCACGCGTGCTTAATACACTGCTTTATGAACCTAAAAGCGGTTCAATAAGAGCCACTTTACGAGCAAGTGTGATGAAAAACATTTTTTTTAACGTTTTTACATGAAGTTAATCATTTCCTTAAAGCTTGAGGTGTAAACGTACTTTTTACGCCTAAAGATAAACTAAAGTTTGCCTAAGTATTAAACAAAAGATTGTAAGTTAAAAAGTTGTAACAAAAAACATTTATACGTAGGTATATTTTATTTATAAATTATGTAGGTAAACTACTTATATAATAAGCAAATAACTATGTACTCTAGGTACTTAATCAAATAACTAACTACATAAAATAATATTTCATTATAATAATACAAAAACAAAACCGTTTACGAACAATTCAAGCAATTACTTATAACTGACGTTCTAGTGTGATAATATGAAAAGTGTAAATGTGAAGTGTATCAACATCAAGTGACTCAATAGGTTCATCCAATACTCAGTCGAGGAGTCAATGGAACTGTAGTTTACTGTACCTAGTATTTACATATTATACAGGGTGTTAGTGTAGACACCGTTATCCTTGAAACTAGTGGTTTGGTGTCATCTACATATAATATACTTTATCTATGCGACCAACTTCGAAATCGCAAAAAAAAAATAGCTGTTCCATACATTTTGTCGATTTAAGTGAACACAAATGTATGGAAAACCTGTTTTTTTTTCGCGATTTCACTGTTGGTCCCATTGAAAAAGTATATTATAGATGACACCGAACCACTAGTTTCAAGGATAACGGTGTCTACCCTAACACCCAGTATACTTATGCTAACAGACTTTAAATAATGTACCTACATATATAAAAAAGGAGGGAAAAGAATCATAGGACAAATTCATCCGCATTGCTGTCAACAGAAAAAGTGGCCAAAAGGCTGCCAGCATTGCCACTTTGTATGGCGATGTCGATTCTTTGATAATGACATGAATATTTACTTTGAAAGTATTATTATTATTTTAATTATTGTGAATTTGAAGACTATGTGGACCGTTCTTTTTTAAATTTTTTATTATTTATTTTTCCTTCGTTTTAATAAAATTAATCATGGTCTGGTAGTTTAAGTAATTTATGCGGCCTACCCAAATGTCCTTTATTTGGTATTGTTCGTCAAATCGCTGAGCTCCTTAAACATGGAGTTGAGCTGCACGATTACCGACAAGTGCGTGTACTGACTGGACAGGTCCACTCAACCTGTGTGGTTTTTTCCTCAAAAGACCATTTCAGACACCAATCTTTGTCACATCATATGAAGACCATGTAGGTCTCCACATGATCTTACCATGATTATGTCTGGACTTTAAAAGAGACTGTGACCTCTGAGTTTGTTTCGGCCTTTCTTCTCAGAGTAGTCAGATAGGAAACGCCGACCTCATCTAGTTTTAAAAATGTGATTGACGAGTAAAAGTGTTTGTATAAACCTACAGAAATAAATCATTCATCATTATTTTATCTTTGGCCAAAAAATAAGCCAGCTCTCTGGTCACGTAAAGAGTACTGGGTTGTGATTCTGTAAGACCTCATTCTAAACTTTTAATTTGAATGTGCTGTGAGTTTCTTGATAAGCATTCTAAAAACTCGGTTGATACACTAGCGCTACCCTTGCGAGCGTGTCAGCGAGTTAAACTAAATTGACCGTGAGATTTTAAAAGATAAAGTATGCGATGACGTAAGAAGTGGCATTCAGTAAGGTAATTCCCCCGTCACTTGGACGCTCACTTCGCACTCAAACCCGATTCAAAATTCGAAGTGAGAGTGAATAGCGATGTGAGATGCGAGTTGTTGTTTGAATTTTACAGAATCGACGTACTGTACCTAGGTGAACTCTTCATCCCCACACGTTGACCTTATTAGTTCTCTGTAAGGTCGTATGTCGGTGAATACTAGAACACGTAAATCGTTTTTAAACAGGATAAAGCTGGCAATACCAGATACATACAGCTTGCTCTGAGAGATTTCCGAAAATAACACCGCACCAGACCCTATGGCACGCCAGTTGTCTATATTTCTAACACATATGAAATAGCCCCATTCCCGCGGCAGCCACTCCTCACAGTCTACGACGACCTCTTCTTCTTCTTAAATTGTCTGAATTATTTTATCGTAATCCTTTATTTCTTTTTTGTTTCTATGACCTAAGGAAAAAATTATCACTTTAGATCCTAAGTTATCTCCAACGGCAGCGGGGAAAGATATCAAAGCGTTTCTGTCATCGTACAGCTCCCCAAACCAATGATATCTTTCATAAAATAATGAAGGTCCCAACGTGAACGAACCCATTTTCCCGAAGATGAGGCCATTCCAACTTCTTTTTCCATTCTTATTACCATTAGGTCGTGAGGAGGAGAGTGTCGTATATCACGCCAACCAATGCTCTCATAATCTGGATCATATGCTATTTGACGACCGCACATTATGCTTGCTATTTTCAGTCCCACTACGTTTGTGAGTTCACCTGTAACTAACAATGCCACAATTCTGTCGGTAAGATACGAAGAACCTGTCAAATTCCTAAAAGGATTATAAGCTGTTAGAATACGACTATTGTCTAATAAGAACCCTGTCGCAATAAATGTCTTTTCTAAGCCGTTACCTAAGTAGTTTGGTATATCTAGGAGAAGAATTACAATCCTCTGCATGGCTGTGCCGGTTTCTTTATGAGAAGATTAGGAATGGCTGGGATCCGTCCTCCACCCCATATAGAATACGTGAACATATTTTTTTATTTTTTTTACTGATATACACACGTTGACCTGACCCGAAAGACGTTTTCCTGTTCAAAAGACAGGTTTCATTTCTGTATGGGACTCCGGCCATAACATGTACACTTTATAAAACCTGGAAAACGAACCCCTGAATACAATAAAGGCGGTTTTTCTCATAATATCTGATATTTTTAGGCACTAATTATAAACTGAAAATATTTGACGTTAAACGACCATCGACAGCCAGCCATGACAGATTGCTTGGACAGATGACGTTTCATTTAAAATAAGTAGGGTTGAGGCGATTTATCGTAACAGATAGAAATAACAGTTATTAAAAAATAACAGATAACAATTGTTCCTAACAATAAACCAAACCTGTTACATAAAATAACAGATCCTCAAGACTGTTACCGCGGCCTTTACTGTTAATACATTATAACAAACCCCACACAGACTTTACCGTGGCTGGTAATTACGTATTTATCGTCCGTAACAGGCGATACGGACAATTGGTCTGGTTTTAATAACCAGATAGATACGATTATCGACTTTAAACTAAAAGAGATATAGAATATATCCAATTGAGATTTAAATACGTATTTATCGTCCGTACAAAAATAACAGGCTGTTATTTAATAACAGATATTTGGATCTGTTATTTTTTTGTAACAGTAACAGTTATCGTGTTTAACCTGTAACCATAACCTAACCCATCTCTATTTTAAAATCTAGAACTGTTAAAGATATGATGTCAAATACCATTATAGTATTATAGACAATATGTTTGAATTTTTCGTCCAGAAGTACCCGCAAATCTACAATCCTCGTTTTTTTTTTAAATAATGAATCACACTTTATAATTCATCAAAAAAGTTGTTTTTAAGGGAGCTGTCTTATTATCTTATCTTAATAGCAGAGAAATGCATGCCTTTCGTATTTATTTAAATAACGTCTACGTGATTTTATTATGTTTAAATGTAACATGACTTCTGGACGGAAACATTGTGCAAGTAAGACGACGCCATGATCAATATAATATGGCAATAATTTGATAAACTATTATTTTTTGTGCCAAAGAAATCAGGGGAATATTCAGGTAAGAATATTTTTCCTCAATTCGTGGATTTTTTTCCTTTTTTTTCAATAGTGTACACTTCATGGCCGAAAATGTAACATCACTTTTCAAACATATAAAATACCCATTGAAAAAAGATGGGCAAAAACTTAAACACAATTACGACGAAAATGCCAACTAAAAAGATCAAATCGGGAGAGTGAGAGCCAGACGGACGGACACCAACGATTTCCAGTGTTCCGTTTTGTTAATTTTGTTATGGAACTCGAAAGAACATAAATGTCTAAATAAAAAATAAATAAATAAACAAAACAGTTGACCGGAATGCTAAGCACATATTCAAGTTGTGTGTAATGTCACCGATATGATTGTGAACACAGTTAGTTTATAATTTGTCTAGCGAGATTATAAACAAGTTTGAGAACTATGCTGAAAATAAAAATAATAATGAACAGAATGTACCAGTCAAAGAACGCAATAATGTATTGCTTTTTAAACACTGTTAACGCTCTAAAAATTACAACATCAATACAACTCTCTAAGTTCATGTAAGTGCGTTGAATGAAAAATTCATGAAATCGTCATTCAATGCACTTACATGAACTTAGAGAGTTGTATTGCTGATTCTAATTTTTATAATTCTGTAAATCCATATTTTTTACGGCCGCAAATAATATTTAGATCAACATACAATCTGATACTGACCTGCAAATTGCAAAAAACGTAAGAAAATTTGAATTTCGTGGGCTACCCTAGCGCATCCCCCTTAATTAGTTTTAACTGTAAAAATGTTGTGACATCTGGTAGACTGTGTAAGAAGATTATGTGATAATATGTGTGCACTTTTTTTTTTAAAATATCTACAAGTTCACCAAAGTAGAAGAAACACACTACGTCAACATTCACCATAAAAAAAGGTTATGCGCTCCATACTCAGGATTTAAAATGTTAATACTACCTCAGCTTAAATTCACTTTTTATCTCGCTCGCACCATACTACTCGCGGCCTGAGTGTAAGCGAGACGGAGTGGGGTGCTGGTGGCTCCAAGCCTCGAATACTTTAAGTAATTGCTTTTACGGTGAAAATAAAGGTTATTTAAAAAAAAAATACATAAGACCTGCTTTTTGGTATTATGAAAAGTTTCAAGATCTAATTTACAGTATTTTTTGAATACCAGCGGTTTATACTTAGGTTTAGAGGTAACTTTGGATTTTTTTCTATCGAGAAAATTTGATATAATCGTGTTTTCGTCAAACATGGGACCTAGCATCAATCCTCAAGTTTAACATAAATTTATTTCAAAATTAATGCTGCAGTATTTCGGCCGGAGGATCATGCTAAGCAATTTGAGGTTGTACAGACCCATATTGTATGGCAATAAAAATATATAATAAGGTGCCCAGCATGTTTAAAACTAAAAACATATTCCAAAAAAGGCTAAAACTATACCTAATCCAAAAATGTTTCTACTCAGTAAATAGTTGTTTGTTATGCAAGGCTGCAAAGTTGTTTTTTCGCGCGAGTACCTGTATTGAAACCAGAGCAAGCGAAGGATTCTAGGATTGAACCATGAGCGAAGCGTGTGGTTCAAATATAGAATCCTGAGCGTTGCGAGGGTTTCAAAGGTACGAGACTCAGAAAAACTTTGCTGCCGAGCGAAACGCACAACTTTTCACCTCACTACAGCGAGGAAAATGCTAGGTGTCTCCATGTATTGAACAAAAATATTGTACCTAAGCTTTTATGTACTTTTCGCGCAAGTTTTCGGGAAGAAAGCTCAATTCGGCATTATGTACCGCTTGCACTAACTCTGCACTGCTAAACAAACCCAAATGGTGGAAAGTGAATTGAATGTACAGAAGAAAATTATAATTAATTATTCGTGCTGGCCAGTGCGATTATTCTAAAAATGAGGGTGGCGCTCTGACATAAAATAAGTATTGATGCATTATCAGTCGACCCGGTGGTATAGAAAATGTTTGAATAGAAAGGTTCGAATTTCAAAAACTCTTTCCACGCTAGCGGGGAAAATTTACTTTTCCACGCAGATTTCGAATGACAAACAGAATCTTTCCGAGCTTGTAAGGTGAAAATAATATTTACGGTCTTATTTATAAAAAAAGCTTATCGAAGGTTTAAAACACTCTTTAGTACATTATACATAACATTGTATCGAAAGTTTTAAAGGCTTATCGAACACTTTATTCGATAAGCCTTTAAAACGTTCGATAAAAAGTTGTATTCATAAACGTTCTTTACACCTTCGATAAGTAATATGTTGTGTACTCCGGATTTTAGTGATTTGTTTGGAAGTCGGTTGTTTTTTTTTAAAATATTATCTAAAAATATGGTGTAAAAGTTCAATGCTTGTTTTTTTCTCTTTTCAGTTATGTGTTTTTTTTTTAGTTTTATGTTTCTGATCGATCGCCGTCAAAAGATGAAAAAAACTGATAAACGAAACCAATTAGAAAATTCACTGAAAGTTGTTGAAAAGTTATTGACAAGGTATTTGATAAATTATCGTTCTCATGAATCTTAAATAATCGCCTTTTTCTGAGAAAACCGAACTTTTATCCTCGTAACTTTGGGATTACGAAATGGCCAATGATAAAGTAAAATTATATTTCGTTCAGATAACTGAACGAAAGATAATTTTCCCCTTTTTTTTATTGTACTCATAATTATGAACAACTTTTACTATGGGACCAATCCTGAAATCGCGGAAAAGTCAGCTGTTCCCTACATTTATGTTCGCGTAGCTCGTCAAATGTAGAGAACAGCTGATATTTTTTTCGCGATTTCAGGTTTTGTCCCATAATAAAAAGTTGTTCATAATTATTTATTTATTTTTGAAGCACCAAGTCCCAATATACAAATTAGTACAAAAAATTAATTGCAATAATTGCAATTAATTTTTTGAGTATACAAATTATTACAATTATGAGTACAATGGCCCATGAATTCAATTTCACTCTGTTTATGCATGATTATCAATTAAATCAAATCAAATCAAAATAATTTATTTGCTAATATGGGTAATTACATAAAGTTGTTAAAAATAAAGCATAGTTCAACCATATTACGCCTTGAGGCATGCAAAACTCAAGCTTTGACTGTATCACAACAATATTACTTATACAATTAATTGAAAACAATAATTTATAATAAAACATGTTTGGTAAATAATAATGTCACTAGAATAATTGAAATTAAATGTCATGTATTAAATGGGACTGATTTTCTCTTAAAAGGTCACTGATTTTCTCTACGCCGTAATTTTTACCTCATTTTCATGAAATCCTTTTGTCCACAGATACTTAGGCATCCGCAACCCTCTGAAGAGTCGGCACCACTCCACGAAGCGGGTCGTGGTCATCAAGATAGCCCTAGTCTGGCTCCTTAGCATGTTTGTCTCCAGTTCTATCACTGTTTTAGGTAAGTCAATCACCTGCCAGGGTTGCGGGAAAGTCCGAAAGGGATGCCGGGACCTTGGCAACAGGCAACTGAAGGAACACGGGTGGGTTTTAGTCAGTAAGAGTCTGACACGCCCTTCCACTCCGCCCAGAGCGGGAGAAGTCATTTGATGATATCCCAACCTCAAAAAAAAAAGTAGGTAAGTCAATCAAACTGCCTAGCCTTTTTCCCAACTATGTTGGGGTCGGCTTCCAGTCTAACCAGATGCACCTGAATACCAGTATTTTACATGGAGCGACTGCCTATCTGACCTCCACAACCCAGTAACTGGGTAATACGATACCCCTTGGTTAGACTGGTTGTCAGGCTTTCGACCTTCTGACGACCCTGTCAAAGATCCACAAATATCAGCCGGGACCCGTTGGTCCCGGCACGTTAAGCCGTTGCTTAACGTGCTTTCCGAGGCACAGAGGATCGATCGATATGTGAAAATGGTCACCCATCCACGGACCAACCCCGGCAAGCGTAGCTTAACCTGATGGATCGACCCGAGCAGTTGTTATTACCTAACCACGGGCTCCGCACTGTTTTAGGTAAGTGTTTAGCAGTTAGCAGTTTTTCATTTAAAAGAGTGTACATGGAGTTTCTTGCCCATTCTTCTCTTTACGAATAGGAACCTACCACACTTTGGCATTCCAAAGCGATGGTTTTGGGACTCGGAATTTTCTAAAAGCATTTGTTCAAAGTCGGAATGAAATCGAAAGTGCGTATGAAATGAAATTAAAAGAATTTAATTTTAGTTTAGCTTATCCAGTCTGTAATACGGCTACCCCATGTATCAAAACCTAGCGCTGAAGTGCTTCAAACTAAATTTTCCAGAAGGTTAATTTTCTTGATTAGACAATTAATCATAAACCCAGTAATTCCGAACACTTGGTAGTTTTTGAAATGGTCGAAGAACTACTTACAAGTACTACTTTATAGTACTTATTATCTTATTTATTGTTTTTTTTATTTATTATTATGGTATCTTTAACACAGGTTACTCTGTAATCTAGCTAAGATGCCAGTTGCGATACGTACTGTGACTATAAAATCACGATCACTGTTAATCTGTAACATTCTAGTCTTAAGGTTTTATACTGTGAGAACCAATAAAGCTTATTATTATTTTTATTATTTTTTAGTCTTTGACATTTCTCGGGACCCTGGGGTCCCGGCCCTTTAGAAGGCGTACGAGGGGCCGAAGCCAACTCGCAGAGGCCCCTTATACAATTTTAAATGGAATGAGGACCAACCGACGATTATCCCTGTTCGCACTATGCAAGTGCAGCCAAGGACAACCCCCGGTTGGTGTAGGACTATTGCAAAACATGGAAACAAAGATATTGGGCTACGGGTTTGGGTGGTTTAGTGAACTGGTAATCTTGAACTATGGAAAGACTATGGCCCCTGCCTGAACAATGTTTTTAAATATAAAATACAAAGATAAAATGGCAGGGGGTGACTTGCACACTCAATAATGGGCCCCCCAGAACGGTCGCTAGCACAAAGTGTCGTAGCGACAAGGGGGCAACATGTCCTGAGGTGCTTAAAAGGAGTGGAGAGGTATTCCACGGCTATCAGGACAACCCCGGAAGTACGGTCAAGATCCCTACCAGCATCTTACTGGAATACTTCCTTCCTCCGAGCAGGTTTGCTCTTGCGAATCTCCACTCAAGCCGGCCAATAAAGGCAAGAATGAGGTGAGAGCTCTGTTCCTCGTCAGTGTTCACTCTAGCCGGCCAATAAAGGCAAGCCAGAGGTGAGGAACAAGACATCTCCCGGGAGATAGGGTCCGTGGGGCCGCAACCGCGCAACAGCTCGCCACATGCTGTCCTGCGGGTTTTTGTATCTCTCTTGGTCTGGCTCCTCACTCTAGACCCGTTTCGGCAAAGTAAACTCTACCGGCACAGACCTAGAGTTCGGAGCACGCAAGCCCCACCACGACGTCAACGTAGAGATACGGCGGTGGGGTTATTATTATTATTGTTACCAAATAAACGTTACTCTTTTTTTTCTTTCTTTATTTCTCTCAGTCACGTACAACATAACAACTAACTTACAACCACGTCAAATTCCTACATTACAATCAATAAACAAGAATTAAACTACACTTGAAAACTAATACCAGTCAGTCGAAGATATCTCCTAACATTGCCTTGAAGTTATTGCCCGACATTGCCCAACAGTTTAAGTTACAAGAACACAAGTTACACATTAAACTGTACTTAGAATTTACGTGTTAGTTTCTTAATGACATACCTAAGCGATTCAACGTACAAGAAATGGGAGGAATTAGAATTGGATTCCTGCCAACGTTAACTGAAGATTAAATTGGGGAAACGGAGGTTTTAAAAATTACAAGTCATTGGCAGTGTCGATGATTTTGCGGATTTTTGTTATTTGAGGGTAATTGTTTTTTTTTTTTTACATTGTTAGAGATTTTTGTTACGAATGCCTTCTACTTATTCGTAATTTAGAAACTTTCAATGTTTTATATATAGGTCCGATGTTAATAAACTAGAAGACTTAATTTCTATACTTTTGGTGCTACAAACTAAACCAGACTCAATATAGGCGGGTAAAAATGCTTGTTGCGAAACAATCTACATTTTATTCGTTACCAAAAGCTATATTCTTTCATTTCCCAGCAGGAGGGGGAGGGGGGCTTGTGGCTAAGTAATAACAGCCACACGACTCGATCGATCAGGTTAAGCTACGCTTGCCGCGGTCGGTCCGTGGATGAGTGACCATCTTTACATACCAAGACCCCTCCGTTTCTCGAAAGCACGTTAAGCTGTTAGTCCTGGCTGTCATTTATAGATCTTTGACAGTTGTTATGGGTCGTCAGAAGCCCGAAAGTCTGACAACCAGTCTCACCAAGGGGTATCGTATTACCCAGTAACGGGTTGTGGACAGTGGATACCAGTCGCTCCCTGTAAAATACTGGTATTCAGCAGATTGCAGCTGAATCTTCTGCTGCTATAATAAATAATAAATAATCATAATTTTTTTATTACCACAAAGTTCAAGTACATTACACTGTATACAGATTAAAGATCTTAATTTAGCATTAGGAATAGGTTCAACCCTGCCCCCTAAACTAGGCGGTAATCATATAAACATACTCTATAGCCGGGTACTGCCCCCTAAACTGGGGCAGTACCCGGCTATAGGGTATGCTTTTATGATTGTATAGTAGGTACTATGATTCTATTTTGGCAGACGTGCCAGTGGACTGGATCAAATGGGTGCATTTTTTATCTTGTGGTAAACTTTAAAAATGAGAGAGTGAGAAAGTGAGGAGTATATTGTATTGTATAAGAGTAAGAGATGTAAAATTTTCCAACAGGAAAATCATTGAAAATAATCATTAATTTCAATCACGCTTTGAACCAAGTTTCTCTTCCCAGGTCTTATCAACCGCTCCAACATAATGCCGACTCCAGACCTGTGCGTGATCAACAACCGTCTGTTCTGGATCTTCGGCTCGCTGGTGGCGTTCTACATTCCTATGCTGACCATGGTGGTGTCCTTTGCTCTGACTGTGCAGCTGCTGAAGAGACAAGCACGGCTAGCGGCCACTCCTGTTCCCGGAGGGACGCAGAGAAGGTAAGATAACATTATAACACTGTTTCTTTATTTAAATTTCGTGTAAAAGAGCATTATCTTTCCTCTCAACTGTGAGTATAATAATATATAGGTACCTATAGTGTTATGTTTATATATTTAAGCTTTGTGTATTTATTTATTTAGTTTATATATTTAATATTTTAGTTAAGACTTCGCATAATCATGTTTTTCTCTTCTTGTTCTCACACACTATTGTGTACATTTCTTTCTCATTTCTCCTTTCGCAGGTCTGCTGGAAGATTTTTTTTAAGAAATAAGTACCTTTGTGCACAAACTATAATTATGTCGTATCTCTATGTATTTTATTTACTGTGTGTACATAAATAATAAAATAAATAAATAAACAAAATAGTCCACTGTTGGACATGGAGTACCTAAAGCCTGGTTTGCCAGAGACGGGTAGTCGAAAAGAGCAACGATTGATTTTTTTATATTCTGCATTAATCTACTGCCTGAAAGTAGTACATTGTCATCTGACCTAAAGTAGTAGGTAAGTACAGTCACGGACTTTAATTGATAAGCCACCTGGCACTGTTCGTATTTTAGCCGTGTAATGCAAATCGGGTTTATTCGGTTCCTGACACGGAAAGTCATAATGTCTTCGTATTAGTAAAAGAAAATTATATTTAATAACTTTACCGGTTGGCTAACCTGAGAGCCAGAACTACAAACTTGACAGCAGAGTGACTACCCAAAGTCAACCAATTGCAGGTCTAGCAACAGTAACCTAGCAACGATTGTTTAAGCATAGCGATAGTAACGTTAGCGTACGGAGAAATATTATTAGTCATTTCGACAACTTCTAAATTAACGTCTCTGACATCGACATTTCAACTGTCAATGTCTTCAGATAAGTTTTCAGAATAATCGAGTTGATGAGCTCTGATTCAAAGGAGGTCAGTATAAAATAGATTGGATAAACTTAATGCAACACTTTATTTATTTATTTTCATTGAGAACTTATTAGTCAACCTCTATGGATAAGACTATTTTCAATTATAAGTAATTTATTTGTCATCTTGTTTACGAGCGTGCGGTTTGAGTTCGTGTTTAATCATGTAATCTCGTGAATGTATGAAACTGTAAAATTGAAAAGTTTGAAGGTGGCTCATCAATTAAAGTCCGTGACTGTACCTATTTTTTTTTAGATATAACTAGGTAGAAAGAAAGAGAGTGATGCTAATATCTTGCACAACTACGAGGACTTAATAAGTTGACCTAATTACAAATAGTCATCATCATCGTAAACCATAATAATTATAATGGTCTTAAGCGGTATGAGATTAACCCTATTATTATGCTCTAGGGGCCTAAAGCGGTCACATTCGCAATTCCTCTATAAGCAATTAATTTCCTGAATTCCCAGCTGTCATTAGCAATTCCTCTAATTTGACACAAAAGCAATTCATAATTTTGTGGACCATTTTACGAAACTCCATAGAAAACTGTCAAACAGATGAATTATTGCGTAATATGAATCAGCATGCAGATCATAATATGAATTATCAGTTTGTGACATTTTACGATGATTCATAATATTTTCCTATTATGATTCTGCCAAAGTGGCCGCTTTAGACCCGCAGAGCGTAGCAGAATATCTTAATCCTAACTAATATTATAAATG
This sequence comes from Lithophane ornitopus, assembly GCA_948473465.1. NCBI lineage: Eukaryota > Metazoa > Arthropoda > Insecta > Lepidoptera > Noctuidae > Lithophane > Lithophane ornitopus. The sequence continues at coordinate 13,915,173 of OX419616.1, read as the reverse complement.
CGAAAGTGAGTTTGTTTGTTTGTTTGTTTGTTACGCTTTCACGCTAAAACGGCTGAACGGATTTGGATGAAATTTGGCAACAGGGGTAGACCATGACCTGGAATAGGATACTTTTTATCCCGATATTCCCGCGGGATCGAGACTTACGCGGGTGAAACCGCGGGGCGCAGCTAGTAAATTATAAATGCGAAAGTGAGTTCGTTTGTTTGTTACGCTTTCACGGTAAAACGGCTGAACGGATTTGGATGAAATTTGGCACAGAGGTAGACCATGACCTGAAATAGGACATACGATATATATTTTTATCCCGATATTCCCACGGGATCGAGACTTAAGCGGGTGAAACAAACCGGGGGGCGCAACTAGTATATTATTATAAATGCGAAAGTGAATTTGTTTGTTACGCTTTCACGGTAAAACGGCTGAACGGATTTGGGTGAAATTTGGCGCATTGGTAGACCAGTACCTGGAAAAGGACATTGGGCTACTTCATCCTGGATCGCAGATGAAGACGTGGGCAACCGTTAGTTATAATGTACAGATACCCACACTAATTATACGACGGTACCTTTGTTTATTTTTCCCAAATTCAAATCTAACACTGTAATATTAATTAACATTTCATACATTATGCAAACCTTTGGAGTGAATCTCTAAAATCTCTTACTTACGTATGTATGTTACTCAAGAATAATTTCATGTCGACTGCTTGACGAAAGATTAAGAGTTTCATAAGTCTCATTTCGCAGGTTACTTGACTAAGTTCGACCAAGTTTTGTAAGCAAACTCCTTGGCAAGAGTTTTTTTGAATTAAGTAATTTATAAGTCATTCTGGCTTAGTAATTTTTGTGGAAGGAAAAATAAAAGTGGCTTCTTAAGCGGGGCTGTAATCATGGATACTACATAATGGATAGGAAAGTAAAATAGAGAATAATTTGAAACTACCTTCGCCTTTTTTAGCTGATTTTGTGACAAAATTTCGATGTCTAAACTCGCGACAATCTAAGTCCGTTTTGACAGGTATAAAAATGCTTTGTGTAGGGTTGAAAAAAAAAATAGATTTCTTATAAACTGATTCTCGAGACATATCGATTGAATATACTTTGAGAATTTGTAATAGACGACTTATCTACATTGCTTAAAAACAAAAAAGATTCTCAACTCAAGGCAGATTCCTCGAAACGAAACAAAAAAGATTCTGAAGGCTTAACGTTTTATTACATGTACGAGAACAAAACGTCAAAACGGACTTCTTAGATTGTCGCGAGTGTAAGGATGCCTAGCATTTCGATGTAAAACCAGCCGTGTACTTAATCAGCTATAAATAATACCTGTGATAAAGATGCTTAAGAAAAACTCAAAAATAAATTGTCCACTCTACACTGCACATGTTGTACTTGTAAATGAATTGAAATTATTTATTTTGAGGGCGTTGGAACCTCTCACTACATAATGTTAAAGACTAAGAAAGACAACTTTGAAAGATGTGGTCCCATAGTGCAGCTAATAAGCAAGAAATATACCCTAGTCACATTGAAATTAATTATTTTTTGACCACTTTTAGCAGTATTTTGACGATTCTTGTATGCACCATAATACTGAATGATTTTGCCTTTCATATAAAGAGCTTATAATAGTTACTTACAAAAAAATTACAAAACCTCGTTTTTACCCGACGAAGGGGGAAGATGGGGGGGTTATGATTCTGACCAGTATGTATATTCATGTGTTCCCACATAACTTCTAAACTTCTCATATAATTTGACAAATGAGGTATCGTTGGAAGCGTCTTGATCGTCCGCTGGTTATAGGCTGTATGTGTGACCTCATATTAAATTGAATATGGAGTCACACGTTATCTGTTCGTTTTATGCCCTAACACGTGTGACTCTGGATTTTTAATTTGTCTGTCCATGATGTCTTGTTTACATCTTTTTAGTTAATCTGAGTTGTTTTGTGTCCTAGTTGGGTTTTAGTTTTACAACCTTTAATTTTTTTAATCTAAAGTCAGCATTTCCGGCCGAATTTATTTGGGGCAACATTTCTTTTTCTTCCATAATTCTCATCTCCATAGCTCCTTTTAAGTCATATTATTATCATATTTCACACAGTCCATCCATCGTTTCTTTGATCTTCCCCTACTATTATAGCCATCCACATTCATACTCAAAATAAGCTAAAGTAGGCACTATAATTATATAATTGATGTTTATAAAATATTGTAAAACATTTTTAAAAGACTAACGGTGGAGTTTCTTGCCCATTCTTCTCCGTACGAAAACCTACCTTTTGGAAGGGGCAGGTAGAATCGTTCTATTTCTTTGTTTTTCACGTTCAAAAGATCCTACTTGAAAAAAAAAATTACTTTGAATTTACAAGCTAAACCCATCGTTAACTAATAAAACATTAAAGTGAAATGCAACCACAAATCGAAAACCGCACTCCAATTCTCTCGTAACGTAAACTCTAAACCCACTTTTACCCACTAAACCTCTGTCCCGAACAGGTACCGAAATAAAAACGAGGAGGAACTGTCCAATAGGGATGTTCACTAATATTGAAAACAAAGGTTTTATATACAACTAAATCTGTGTTTACTGTGTATTTCATCATAAATATAATAGGTTATAATAATAAAATTTAAACATTGTTACAATTATTAACATAAATAATTCTATTTGTAACTGTTGGTGACATTCATTTTGTTAATAAGATAGTCCCCAAACTAGGCAGTGCCTGTATCTTGGGGACCTAATATTCATTATAAAATCTTATGTCCTTTTCCAGATCACAGACTCCCCTCTTCGATTGGTTTAGTAGTTTAGTCGTAAGTAAGTAACAAACAAACAGACAAATAATACAGATAGAGTTACATAAATTTTCCTCTAATGTGACTTTATCTGCGTGTATTTTGTATTTTTTTTATAGTACAGATATCCAGAATGAAAAGTAGCCTATGTCCTTTCCCAGACTAGCTTTAGTCGTAATGAGCAAGCAGACCGAGTCACTTTAAAAAAAAACAAATTTGTAAAAAACAAAAAACCCGACTGCAAAAACCTATAACCGAAAAGAGAAAAACAAGCATTGAACTTTGTTTTTTGTAAGGTATTGCAGGCGGGGACAAACTAATAACCTGAAATATGGTGTAACTTTTGTTTGTCTCCGCCTGCAATACCTTACAAAAAACAAATTTCAATGCTTATTTTTCTCTTTTCGGTTATTGGTTTTTGCAGTGGGGTTTTTTGTTTTTTAAATAATTTGTTTTATTTCAAGCTTTTTAGTTTTAATAATATGTATATTTGGAATTAACTCATTACTAACTTTTATTTGATACCAATAAAGTTAAAATTTATTTTTTAAAACACTTTCCCCTCCGTTTTTTTTTCTATTTGCAGATGAAATATAAAAAAAGTACAGCATAAGTCACTCCCACAATTAAGACGAACCTAAAGACACCTCGTATGTTCAAATCCATCAAGCCGTTTAGGCTATAGAGCGTGCCAAATAAATAGACATACATACATACATACATTCTCTCGAAAAACATTACCCTCCTTCTGAAGCAGTCGGGTAATAAATAGTGTGAAGTTCATACAAATAATCGCTGAGTAGCAGATCATTTTATATTATAACTCTTTTCTAATAGTTTTCCGATACAATAAATAGTCAACATCCTTATTTTTGTGCGAACTTCGGATGCGCACCGCACCTCATTACGGATTCACTGCCCTCAATTCCGTGCCGCGACGTGCAAAAACCGCATGTCATTTGGACCGTGTCTTGCGCAGATGGGTGCAGTCAGCCATGATAGGTGCACAACTGAGGACATATTAGGGTCAAAATACACTATGTATACGCGACGGTTCGTAATTGGGAAGGAGAAATTCGGGCAGTTTATTTGTAGGGAAAGTTTTTTAAATGAATTAATTTAATTAATTATTTGTATAGTTCGTTTTAATCAGTCATTTAATTTATTACCTACCTAATGTAAATAGTGGTGTTATACATAAATATTGTCAATATTATATAGTGTAATAGTAACTTTATTATTTTAATGTACCTACTCGTGGCTATGTAATAACAGCCGCACGGGTTGATCTATAAGGTTAAAGCTACGCTTGCCGGGGTTACGTCACAAATAAGCCATCTAAGATGAGAATTGAATATTTTCAAACCAAAACCACACAAAACGCAAAATCTTTAGTCGTAGTAGAGTCACAATAGACCTTCACATTTTATTATAACGTATGCTAAGTATGCCAGAGCTTTTCGGCATAAACGGGAATCGCCTAACCGCGGACAATTTGCTCAGCAAAATAATTTTGAGGAAACTTTTCCTACATGAGCCTAAAATTTCTTGGAATTTCATGACAACTTTGCTTGCAGTGTTTAATATTCTTTAACAAATTCAGTAAATTTTTGCATTTTTGCCGTGAGGCGCACAATACTATTTTTATGTTCTTTGTTTGATTTTTGTATAAATATTGTGTGCCATATCTGGGTCAAATAAATTTATTTTCTTTCTTTCTTTTCTTTAAATTTTCGTATAAACCGCACCGCACTAGTACGAATTACTTTTATTCAATATTAGCCACCCTTATAACGTTGTCATCGATAACACCACAAGCTCTTAATAGTGTGGCTGTTATTACTTAACCACGAGCCCCTCATCCGTATTAAATAAGAAGTACGGTGATGCCGGAAAATACATGTATATGAAAATTATCAGTTACAAATCAAAGGTTTTTTTTTCATTCAATAAAAATTCTTTTGACTCCTTTAGATTTTTTTTTCGCTTAAACTGCTTTCATTGGTAATCATTTAGCGATTGAATACTGAACCAAAGAAACCACTTTCAATGCAAAAACGATTGTTTACCCAAAGAAAACTCAATAAATAAACTCACTTTGATCAACCGCGTGAAAACAAGCGCTCTACTAAAGAATTCTTTGATAATCAAAGACTTTGAACTTAAAGGAGCAAAGAAAAGTTTAGAGCACTTCGCGCCTTTCACTTTGTGAGCTTAGTTTACATTTAGATGTTTTTAATTAAGCCTGAAGGAATGTTTTTCTTAATTAATTTGACGTACTTATTTCGTTAGGAAGTTGTTAAAGAATTTTTGTATTGTTTTTGATCGAATTTTCGGCGCTTGGATGCCGGAAGTAATTAGTATACTTCATTTTGTGTTACCAAAGCATAACTTAATGAAATACGTAAAAATAAATTATAATTTATATTTTTTGTTATTAATAGTTTTTGGCACAATGCTATTTTGTTTCAGTAATTCAAAGAAATTGTTAATTATTAACGAAAGAAAAATAATTTGTTCTGAAAGTTTCCTCTTGTTTCTCAGTATTTGACACAGTTTATTGGTTCTCAATGTCATTATTCTATTACGTATATTATGTAGAATTCACTTCAATATCTCTCTATTCTCTTTTTCTTGTTATTAATTAAACAACTTTCATAGCTAGTCTACAATGAAATTAAATTGCTAATACGAGAACGCGTTCCAAACATTCTTTCACCAAAGGTTAGTTTTCTCAGTAAAATTTTCAACAAAGAGTGAGATTTCTCGAGAGATCAATCAACTCATAAATGAGACACCTGTTTAAAAATGTAACATTCTAAGAAAATAAACACTATGCTTGCCCATTCAATCAATAAACAAACACGTAATCAAGAACCACGGATCAAAAGCCCACATTTTAATCCAAGAAAACTTTGTTTATTTCAAGAATTTGCCCTTTTTTGAGGATCACAAACAAACCGGTTACCCGTTCATTATGATCGATGGAACAGTAGACACGGGTTTGAACAACACGATGTTCCTCACCACACTCTCTCACTTGTCAGTTCGAGATTCATTCATTTTTACGTCACAGTGAAGCGGTACAAAATGCTATTTTAAGGTGTTGGGACAATAATTTTGTATGGGAAATTTGAAGTGCCTCTTGTACGTCCTACCCAACACTAATCTATAGCTCACTTGTCTACGATGCGCACTAAGCGATTTGTGCAATACGCGCACTCTACTGTAATATTATATCTATAGGGAGCCGACCTTCTGTAGGCATTATTCTGTGGTTTAGGGTAGAAATTCACGGGAGACTCCTGGGAGCGGGCGCGATGTTCGGTAGTTAGGTGGATTAGCCGCAACTTGCGGCGTCTAAATCTTAGAAGCACTTGTGTGTTAAAACGATGCAAGTTGAGTGTTGGTTCTATAAATTGCTTGGGAATGAAACATGTAATGTTTTGAAATTTTGCTGTTTGAGAAGGATTTATTCATTGATATCTTATATTAACAGGTTTATCTTTAGATCCTTATCTTTAAAAAAATCCATTTTTCTTATTTCGTTTGTTGAACATTAATGTGGAAAAGTCCCAAAGTCCCAAAGTCCTAAAGTCCCATAGTTTCTCTATTCTTCTCACATTTCAATCCCGTATGTTCCTACAGAGGCTACACTAATAAACCGGGACACAAACTGCGGAAATACACCATACTTATCCCGCCGCTTGCAGTTATATGTGAATGTGAAATTGTGAACATTAGCATTAACAGACTAATTATGCAACACTTGATGTAAACAAAATACATTTAAATGACGACCATTAAATTTAAGGATTATGCGACAAAAGAGGCGAAAATATGTATTTGGAATAATAATATTCTGCACTCGTGACTTTCTTGAAAGATAATATACAATGTGAAGACGACAATACAACAATAAATGAAAACACTGGCAATACTAATGCATAAGAGTATTTTGGAAATATCAAATAAATCCTAACATGGAAATTAAAAAAGTTTTTTTTTCATACAAACTAAAAGTAGCGATGGGCCGACTATGGGGTTTGCCAATCTTTGACTAGCTATCGTAACTAAACTATTGGATATATTTGATTAATTTTTTGTATGTAGACCGAGAACGTCATTAGATATACGGAGTTTTAATTTTTGTCGTATTCTCGTCTCTATCTTGTATAAATAATAAAAATAATGTATGAACGTAAACGAGGCAAAAGGAGTATGTAAGAATAGCAGATGGCGTTCTGTAGTTTCTGCCTACACCCATAGGAAGACGGCGTGAGTTTATGTAAAGGCATCGCCAATGTTGCCGATAAATCTGCTAGAGTGAAGTGGGACTGAGTGGGTGACAGTTACAGGCTAGGATCGTCACACATTGGGTGCCAAACACTGGAGTGACTGGACAGATTGGCCGGACAAACCAAACAGGTTAGGTGAAAAAAAAGTCTAACTAACTGAACGAAGTTTTAAGGCAAAATTGAATTTTCTTAGTATATAGAACCATTATACTGCAACGAAGTGTGCTCCCAAAGGATAAAAGGCATCCATTCACTACATTTGGATTTACTCCAAGATTTATATCGAATGAACATGAAGGTATTCGCGAAACAGATTTGAATTTTCGATCTCATTCCTAAGGGATTAGGTGTTCGATGGAACCTTTATCTAAGCAGGGTTAAAAAATGGATGAGATTGAACCTAGGCATAATAATCTTCCGAGCCAATGAGCAAGATCGGTATCCGAGAGGTAGAGGAGGTCGGTATCGATATAATATGTTAGGTATATTTAGGATAGATATAGGAGCTCGTGGTTAAGAAATAACAGCCGCACGGGTCGATCCATGAGGTTAAGCTACGCTTGCCGGGGTTGGTCCGTAGATGGGTGACCATCTTTACATATCGAGACTCCTCCGTGCTTCGGAACGCGTGCCACGTTAAGCCGTTGGTCATTCGTGGAAAGTTTGACAACCAGTCATACTAAGGGATATCGTATTACCCAGTCACTGGGTTGTGGAGGTCAGATAGGCAGTAACTCCATGTAAAATACTGGTATCCAGGCTGCATCCGGTTAGACTGGAAGCTTGATTGTGTATGTATATATAATATGTTAGGTATCGTAAAAAGTCAGTCGCCTAGTGACATAAGTAGGTACTTGAGTTAAAATGGAGTAAAAATGTTTAATGACTTGAGAAATTATTTCATTCGCTTTTTGGGATTTTGTATAAGAATAAACCGTCGCTAATTCTATGCTATGTTTTGATACAAAATGTTGTATATTTTACACTATGTAACAATGAAAGAGCAATACCTACTACACTCGCGATAATCTGAGAAGTCCGATTTGACGTTTCGTAGTCGTACGGGTAATAAAACAATATGCTTCGAGGTCGGTTTTAAGCCATGTAGATAAATTGTCTATTACAAACTCTCTAAGTATGATTAATTAGCCATAATAATTATATAATTGATTTGTCTCGAGATTTGGTTTTAAAGCAACCGATTTTTTGTCAAGAATTTACTGTTTTAGTTTTATTGGTGTTTGCCCTTACACCAATAAAACTGAACGGGATCAGCACAATACCACGTTTAAGAGCTGTCAGTGGCATTATTTTATTTGGAATATTGACACTGACAGCTGTTTGAACTCGGTTTAAATGTGCTGATCGCGTTCAGTGTCATTGGTGAAATTCGCACTAAGTTGTCAACGATCTTTCAATTAGATGAATTCCTAATGTTCCTTTTTAGGGTTCCGTACCCAAAGGGTAAAACGGGACCCTATTACTAAGGCTCCGCTGTATTTCTGTCTGTCTGTCTGTCCGTCTGTCACCAGGCTGTATCTCATGAACCGTGATAGTTAGACAGTTGAAATTTTTACAGATGATGTATTTCTGCTGCCGCTATAACAACAAATACTAAAAAACAGAATAAAACAAATATTTAAGGGGGTTCCCATACAACAAACGTAATTTTTTTGCCGTTTTTATAGATAATGGTACGGAACCCTTCGTGCGCGTGTCCGACTCGCACTTGTCCGGTTTTTAAACCTTATATATGTCCTTCTCAAAATGATTGCTTTCTATTTCCTCTTCTATATCAAACTATACACTCTGTTACTCAATCATTTTGCTTCCCAATTCTTATAATATGTCCATCCCATCCACCAACCCGAATATTTTGTCCCTGAATTCCAAATATTAATTCACCAGCAACTCCAATCATATACTCAGTTACTGCAAACTATCCGTCGACAAGGACATTATTGTAAACAAGATCATAACAAATTGGTGCCATAAAACGAACCAAATGTTGGCCATAAATATCGATACATGAAATAGCGGCTACGTTATAATCGGCCATAAAAGCTTTAATGTAATTGTTTGTCTGGGCTTATGACCAACATTGGCTGTAGTTGGCTGTGTTTCGATTTATGTGAAACCATCAATAATCGCTTCGTTGATTTGAAGACGTTTGGTTTTACTGTTCATATCTTGTGCATTACTGTTGGAATTTATGACGCGTTTCGAATAGCTTTCAGGCATATCCATCTGCTATGTGCTTTAAGCTCAAAACACACTCAAAGTAGGTGCGGGGCGGGATCGGATTGGGTCGGGCGCGGTGCGGCTGTGGGTCGGGTGCGGTACGGCAGCGGGTCGGACGCGGGACGGTAGCCGGTCGGGCGCGGACATATTTAAAATCTTCATAATCCAGAGATCCTTCGCCAAACAGAAGATTTTTTTTGTAATTATTCACTCCTTGAATTACAATGTATTATGCCCGCCGTACTCCCGCGCCCGACCCGCGCCCGACCCGCGCCCGACCCGCCCCAGTCCCGCTACGCGCCCCACTCCCGCCTTGTGTGTGTTTTGAGCTTTAAGCTGCGTACAGACACTGAGAGAGATGTGCCGCACGGTCTGCCGTCTCTGGCTGCTCACAGTGAGCATCCCGTCGATGCGGCGAATTTCATTGGCGTTGTAGCGTATCGTTGGCATGCTCTGTCTGCACGCGGCTTAATGCTTCTGGCGTTGATTCAGTTTCTGCTCTGTGTTACGTGTCGGTTGTTTATGGGACAATTGACTTATTGGATCAGAGTGTTGCACTTGTTTATCATAGAGTATTGTGTTGGCACGATGAATTACCTAATGGAGTTGAGTTATTCCGGAATAACTCAATTTTCATACGCCAGACTTATTACTTCCTACACGTGTTAGGTCTGTTTACTCGTATTTATGTTGTTGTAAACAATTATGATTTTGAATACATAGTATTTTCATGGCACTTGAGCTATCAAGGCAAAACTGAAATATATGAACAGGTTATTGTAAATATTGAAATGCACTGTGTGTTCCAGTTATTTGAAATGTATAAGCGTATTCAGCCTTTATTGTTCCCACTGCTGGGACACATGCCTCCTCTCTTCGAGAGGGAGTGGGCTGTAACCCACCACGCGGACCCAGTGCGGGTTGGAAGATGTCACACGTCTTCGATGTTTTGGTTCTAGGACATGCCGGTTTCCTCACGATGTTTTCCTTTACCGTTTTGAGAGCAGTGGTGATGAAATTATTTAAACAAAGAAAAGCGCCTGTTGGGTTCGAACCCACGACCTACACAACTCGTAAGTCGGGGTCGTTACCACTGGGCCACCACTGCTCTGCACTGCTTCAAAATGTATATCCGTAAATAAGGAGAAAACAAACTTAAAAGCAAACAAAAACAAAATATGGATGTGCCAGTTTTTTGGGAAAATAGAACATATTTTTTAAATATCTGCTTTGGTAGAAGCTTTTTCCACCATCTCAACTTTATCTTTGTTGTCAGACAATGTGGAGGCTACGACAATGGCCCAACAGGTCAAGGCATGCGGCGGGTTGGCGTGAGGAGTTCTCCAGATCTGTCACCAAACAGAACTGTGAGCAGGCAACTTACGTGGAGGATTACTAGTGCTACCAGGTAAATGAGCATTTCTTTTATGTGGTTGAAAGGGGAACCAATAGCTGAAAACAATATGGGGCGAACAAGGAATATAAAATCTGAGGAGAGCGTACATTGCTCTCTTGCACTTGAACTTGCTAAAGGAATTAAATAAATGATTGATAAACGAGTAAGGCAGTCGCTCCATGTAAAATACTGGTGTTTAGCTGCATCCGGTTAGACTAGAAGCCGATCCTAACATAGTTAGGTTAGGCTAGGCAAATTGATTGATTAACGAGTAACTTTGTGATGCGACTAATCTGGCTGACGGCAGGTTAGTTAAACATTGGAAAAATGTGGTCAAATCAAAACTTTTCAATATTTTCGGAGATGGCAACAGTGTTGAGGTCAGTGACTCTATAAGCCCAGTTAAAAAAGGCCAGAAATACTTAACAAAAATGATCTCGAAAAAACCAATGTGCTTATAGAAAAAAGAAAATAAACAACTTTCCACATATCATTTATGTGAACCCAGAAATAGCCAAAAACATGAATAGCAAACAATCCTTTTGCTTCCCTTTGACCGAAACCAACCAAAAAAAGATTTATTTTATAGTAGGCAAGTTCAATGGAACCGAACTTCAAAGGGCTATGATTATCGACAATTGGTAGAAGCCACTAAATAGTCCTAAAAAAACCAAAAATGTATGCAAAAACGTGGCTAAAGGTCTAAATAATTGTTTGATCTGTGATGACCACATATTGTGAACCACGGCTTTGTATACCTACAAATTAATTAAATAAATTGATTGGGCGCTGATTATAATTTAATTGGTTGGCATTACTATGGAAGTAAAATATAAGCAATAATAATGCTAAGTGAGCGTCATAATGATATTGCTCTGTTTAGTTAAGCAATAATAATATTATGCTTGCGACCCATGCGAGTTAATTGTTTACCTACTATTTTTTTATTGTATGTGTTTATTATTTAATTTTATAATTATGATACAAATTTATAGAATATTGAAAAAAAAAACGTAAAATTAATATTACGAAATTAAGTTTTTTTTGCAAACATTACCGTCAGAGTTACGTCACAGCACGAGGTGCACTGTAGAAGATAATATTAAAAATAAGTTTTGATTCTTAAAGCGAATGGACAGTATTCTAAAACGATGCTCAATCAAATCATGCATGTATCTCGATTCAATGATTTCAGTCGGTCTATCGGAAATCTTGATCAAAATCATTCTATATCCTACTAAATAAAAAACTTGTGTTTTTTTTTGAGGATGGATATGCATGTTTGTTACTCTTTCACGTAAAAACTACTGAACGGATTTGGATGAAAGGCACACTAATAGTTTATAATCTGGTTTAACACATAGTACTTTTTAAATAAACTAACAAAAGTATACTCATGTAAAGAAGCTCTGTGTTTAACAGAACCGATCCAAATTGATAAGGATGGACTTGAAACTAGTAAACACACAGAAACAACTTCAAAATAATAGCTTTTCCAGAGTAATTTTCACTTCCCCCATGTGGTTCACATAGGCAAAACTTTTCAGGCGTTGCCGTGCCCAAATGGTTACGAACCCAACCGAAATGCTTAATCACAGCCACGTCGGGCCGTAGTGGCCGTGTTTTGCTAAATTAAGTCGTGCGAGGCCTTGTTGGCTGTATATGGTGCGGCATAGGACGTAAATGACGGAGTTGGTTTTGGTGGAATATTTTGAACTATCTCTGAATTTAGAACCAAACACCAGCACGGAGTTTTAGTCATTTGTAAATTTTAACAATTATTTCTGTGCTATTTTGGTACTCTGTATTATGATTAACGAAATAGTAAAAGTGGATTAATTTACAGCATTAGGTAAAAGAAAGTTGAGTTGCCTTTTATAAATCTGTGTACAATATTTCAGAATCAAACATGTGATATAACATCACGCCTGTATCCCCCAAAGGGCTAGGCAGATATGTATAGTTCAGTCATAAGGTTAAATGAAATAATATTTAAATAATTAAATATATATACAGGGTGCGTTATCCTTGAAACCAGTGGTTTGGTGTCGTTTATAGAACGTAAAATCAATGGAAAATTACAACCTATTTCACCCTTTCACCGCTAGGGCTACGAACTTGCGTCTCAACACGGGTTGGGGGAGCGGGACGTGACCTGACCGGCCGCAAGCGCGACCCCTCCCTCAGTCAGTCAGCTGTTTCGCTAGCGAGCATGGTGTCGGATAGAAACTTTTAATTTTTTTTAGTGAACATAACGTTTTTTTTGTTGTTACTCGGTCATATATTTTTATAATAAGTCAACTACCCATGGTTTGAGTAACAACGGTGTTTACCCTTACACCCTGTATATATTTTATTTTTAATTTAGGGTTTAATTTAATATTAAACTCTTCATTGTTCCTCCAACAGAACGCAACGCAACAAAGTGGGAATGAGTGTCTCCCATCCTCAACTATCCTACATGAATGGCTGCGGAGGGACCGGCTCCTCAGGCCAGAGACGAGGACGGGACGTGGCCACACAGACCCCTCCGAGCATAGCTGCCGAGACCAGGAGAGCGAGGCTTAGACCTTTGAAGCTGACTCTCGCTGCACCTAATGCTTTAACTCTTAGGTAAGTTACTCTAATACATATTAAAATTAGTGTGTCATTTTTGTGAAATAATATTTTCTGTAAATATATTTTTTATGTCATAACGAAGACCATTAGTTTTGATAAGATAGCAAAACGTTTAGAGAAAATCTAGTCATTCACAATTCTCTAGTCATAAACATGGTATTGAAGTTAATCAATTAATTCATTGTGTCATTTTTGTGAGATAATATTTTCAGTAAACATAATTCTTATTTCTTATCGTTGACCATTAATTTTGATAAGATGGCAAAACGTTTAGAAAAAATCTAGTAATTCTTACTTCTCTAGTCATAAACATGGTATTGAAGTTAATCAATTAATTCACGATATTAGTGGAGTTCAATGAAGATTTTCATGGGATTAGTTGTAATTTTATGTAGTTTTGCATACGGGTTTAAAATACAGACAACTGTAGGTACAGTATTACAACTTTGGATAGCGTGACCGTTCCTAAATTATCCTAAGCTGATAGCTATGTTGTGAAACGAGAAATGTAACATACGTTGAAACGCATGTAACACAACATGCACACGTTGAAACAAAGTCGCCTAGTATGTGCGTGTCGCGCGCAAACTGTGCCTCACTTGTGCACACAACGAGCATTCTAAATCGTTCGCGCTGCGATTTTTTATTCTCGGTTCCTTTGACGAACGCAGAGTGCTCACGGCAGCAGGATGGATAGTTCATGTCGGGTTCGCAGTAAATGCGAGGTTGCGAGGTTTCTGCGTGCGACACGATACAATAGGATATTATTTCATTTCATGACTTTTCACATTTACGTGTATCTACAGGGTAAACATGGAAGTACAAAATATCTGCTTCTATTTATCTTGTAAACAACACAGTGAATGATTTCAGTATTTAGAGATATTAAAACAATTTAACATTAAAATTATTTTTTAATTTTCCGCTTACACAATACAATGCGCTGAGGAAAATTATTAAAAACAAAACTACCTTTTGGTTATATAACAATGTTTTTTCATAGCACAGTAGATAAGTACACACTTTCATCCATTAGTAGTATCGATACAACCCAAAAAGGAATCGATACTTGTCATAATCGAGAAATCCGTACCGTAAGGATACTCGTCAGGAAAAGTGCTCAATCACGGAGTTTCCGTCGTGTCCTTCCGGAACCCTTCGGCCATTTATGTCAAGTAATTGCCATTTATGTCATTTGATTCTAAGCCATCATATTACCAAAGATTTGATGGAGTGTAGTGAAATAAATTGACAAAAAAGGCACGATCGTGCGTGATTTTCGGGAAATATATCGTAAAAACTCAGTTTTTTTTTTTTGCCGTTTGCTGGTCCCTAATGATGTAAGTTGATCGAAATATGATTTACAACATTCCCACATCAGTAAAAATCTCAATACAATTACTCTCTAAGTTAAAAAATAAATAACCTCAAGTGTCATGACAACCAAGGAGATAATATTATTCAAAAGAGCATTGTTTTAATTATTATTTAGTGCATTAATCATACGTGTTATTCAGCACTAAATCACATAAATACTAAGCGAATTTTAATAACCATTATAATAAGAAAATACCTAGATTCTATTCTCTGGTCGTGACAATAAAAATAAATCACGTCCAGATATTTTGGAGCCAATTTAGGCAATAAAAGGTTACAATCCCTTTTAAAGCCAGTTCAGATAAGATCCGCTATTGTAAAATAAGGCTATAAAACTTTCAGTGGCCTTTGTGATCGCGGTGCTCAAAGTTTAGAGCAATATTTTCATCAAGGTTTAAACAGTTTAAAATTAATTAATAAACTAAAACTATCACTATTATTTATTAATTTTGAACTTTTAGGTGTTGTGGAATGTTTTTATATTTATTGTATGTACTGTCCGTTAAATTTATTGTTTATCAAATTCACACATTATGTCAATTTGATGTGTTATATACAACTGATGTGTTAATTAAAGAATTTCAGTTGTGATTCGCTTAAATGGACAATGTATTTTGGTAATAATAATAATATATTTATTTATTATTTAGACAACCATTGATCCATTACATAACATTAACATTTATATCGTTAGTTTGAACTTAAAAACTATGCTAGTACCTAATAACTAAGAGAGACTTAGTCCTCTGGGTGCGGTTCCACACCAGTGGGATGTCTAACTTATTGCCTATTACCTTCAGGATGCTGTTACTGCTACCACGCAATCTGCTTAGCAGTGAGGCTGTCTTTTTGCGCCAAGTGGCATCAAAGCCGTCTGTGCGCGACTCAGCGAATATTGTTGAAGCGCTGCAGACGTAACAGCGCCCTGTAGGCAATATTTATAAAACTGGATTCGCGTGAATTGTAAGCCTTTTGGGTATATCTGAACCACAGGCTCGCTGAGTACAGAGATGTGCAATAAGCTTTGAATAAAGTAGCTTTTAGCGCGTCTGTACATCAAGCAAACCTGCGGGCCAGCATGTTCGCCCGGACTGACAATGGCCTGCATTCCCTCTTATCTACATCATCTCCAAGGTTTTCGGTAACCATGTACCTACGTTTAAAGTGTTAGTAAAATAGTTGTTTTTAATGAAAAACAGTAATGCTACTTATTTATTTGTTTGTTGACCTTTTTACGTACCTTGATGGAACATGTTTCGCACTAAAAATACAAGAGAAAAGTCGGCCTCAAAAACTGGAACACCTCTCTTGAAAATTTATGAGTAGGTATAATATTTAATTCAACTTCTCTAATGAATGTCAAAGTCCTTAAGTAATTATTACTGCTCAAAAGGGAACCACTTCGGCAAAAAGTTTGAGTAGCACTGGCAAAGAAAATTCGCTCTTACATTTTCAATGAAGGTTTGGATAAAACTTGCCCTGAGTTTGTAAAAGCGATTCCAACACTTGTTTTTAATTTATTAAAACAAATATTTTAAACGATGAGAGATTTATTTTTGGTCGGGTTCGTCAGATGTTTTAACCGCGGCATCATACAGTTAATCGTTGGAGTTCAGTGATGAATACCAGTTTTAAACTGAAAATATTAATCTGGAAACTGATTTTGCTTTTACCGGAGGCGTACAGTTTTAAAAGGTTCTCTGGATATTTGTATAGCAGTTAAATATCTGTAAAGCGAGCAGTAATAAATTAATAAATATAGTTATGTTTATAGCTGAATTTACTGTCAATTTTAACACGCATGAGTCGATTTCGTGCGACCAATGAAGAACGAACTATCCTGTGGCGGTATCTACATCGCCACATGCGAACTACGCATCAAAGACCTGACGTCACACAAAAATCCTGACTTAACATAAATCCTGCATCGCGCAATTACATTTTTGGGCGGTTGCCCGCCAGACACAACACCCGTCTGGTCGGAGGATCCTCCCTTTTCCATGGTGGATGAGTGAACTTTACACCCTGTTCCTCATACCCCTAAAATCCTAACTATTATGTTCAGCCTATACTCTTGTCCCACTGCAGGACATAAAACATTTCTTAGACACTGGATCGCACTCTACGTCTCGTGTCGATTTGATTTTACA
Organism: Lithophane ornitopus; assembly: GCA_948473465.1. Taxonomy (NCBI): domain Eukaryota; kingdom Metazoa; phylum Arthropoda; class Insecta; order Lepidoptera; family Noctuidae; genus Lithophane; species Lithophane ornitopus. The sequence continues at coordinate 13,898,283 of OX419616.1, read as the reverse complement.
AATACAAATGTATAACTAATACGGTTATATGGTCTATCGGTACCCGAATCGCTTTAGCGTGGCAATAGGGAATGTGCATGTTATATTTTTTTCGATAATTTACTTCGCCAATTATATATTTTCTTCTCTCATATATATTCTTCTTTTTTGGCGTCGATATCGACGCCAAAAAAGCAATTTAAAGTACTTAAAAAAAAAAAAAACCGAGACCCGGGCTATTAAAACGCCCTCCATTTGGCGCGCTTGGTGTGGTGACGTCTCATTTCCATGAAAACAAACAAACAAGTGTTAAGTCAATGCCAAACACTCCTACAAAACACATTGACATTTTGATTGTTGTCACAGATTGTTACGTCACATCCGCTCTGACCAATAGCGTCGCTTTTCAAGTATTTGAATTACATACAGTTACTTGGCACTTAAAAAAAAAAAAACTCGCTCAAAAAGAAATTTTATTCAAAAATATTGATGGAGGCACAATTCTGAAGTAATACAATTTATTTAAAAAAAATACTAGATCCTTATTAAATTTAATCATATTATGCATATTCGCTATTTCAAAATGCCCTTCTTCTCGAGTCGGTTACCGTCCTGAATCAATATTATTCAACATGTCACAATAACGAAAAACCATACATTTAGTAGTTTATTATTTGGGTTCCAACGGAGGGATATTAAGGAAAGGGCGGAAAGGGCAATGACCGCTATTGCCGCGCTAAAGCGACTCGGGTATAATAATAAAGTTATTATTGGTGTGTACGGAGAGGAATTGATCATTGATCACCTCATTTGCTCGCTGCTTTCTAATTTCAAGCCAAGATTCTTTATTGTCTTTTATTAGTATTTATTTCGTTCAGTTATGTAATTTTGTTTACCATATTTTATTAATTAAAATGCAAACTAATTACAACGGAGTGGAAAATATAAACCACTAACACGTTTTATTTCAAATCATAATTCTTCTCTGAGATTAAAATGTCAGATTTATAAACGTGATGAGTTCTACTAATTACCGCGTTTCAAAATGTCTTCATTTTATATAAATTTGTCAAATATTTGCTGCTTTTTGGTAACCAACTGTAATATTCAGTGGATTCTACATTAAAAAACAAATTCCCTACGCTAAGTTGCTGGCGTTTGTTAGTCGGATATTTTAACTGTAGCTTTTACTGGTCAAATAAAATGTCTTAGTCCTGTAGGATAATCAGCCTATAACGTTCCCACTGCTGGGGCACAGGCCGAGGGGGCCTGTGCCCCAGCAGTGGGAACGGTTCTGAGAGAGAGGAGTGGGAGTGACATCTACCATGCGGGCCCAGTGTGGGTTGGTAGATGTCGCATGTCTTAGAATTTTTGGTTCTAGGACATGCCGGTTTCCTCACTATGTTTTCCTTCACCGTTTTGAGAGCAGTGGTGATGAAATTATTAACACAAAGTAAAGCGCCTGGCTGGGTTCGAACTTACGACCTACAACTTATAAGCCGGGGCCGTTACCACTGGGTTACCGCTGCTCAACTGCACAACAACACTGCTGTTTCTCTTGTACCTAAAGTTTATTCGATATATATCTTTATGCTTCCAATATTTTTTGATAACCTGTAAAGTTTTGTTTACGTATTTCTACTAAAAATCTATAACGTCGTGCCTAGAATATAATTTACCTTACCTACCTTACCTACCGTACCTACCTACCTACGAAAACGGAACAACCCAACGATTATCAACTTCAATGTCTTGTCGATTTACTTTGACTATTGTTGTCTTTCCATTGTCATCAATGGATCGGCGGCGATAAAGTGGATATCCATCATTTCCAGTAATAGTTTCTGCTACTAATTGTTTTGGGTAGCGTTTTGAACATTTTCCTTCAACCATACACGGAGAAATGGGATTTAATATTCCACATGGACCATGTATCATATTTTTTGTAATAACCTCATGTAACAGTGGGTCTTCATTATTATCGGGAATTTCTGCTGATATCACATTATCAATTTCATTTGGTCTTATCCTCTCAACTAACCAAATGAGGAATATGTGCATGTGGCAATCCGCGTTTTTGCCACTCAACTGAGTACATCCAACAGCGCGTCTCGCCGAACACGCGATGCTTAACAATGAAATCCATGAGTGATTTTAATTTCATTTTGAACACCCTTGCAGTGATATCGTGGCGATCAATAGGTGATTGTCTAGATCATCAATATGCAAAATTAAATGTATATTTTTCAATCTTTCTGAGAGATTTTCTTAATATTTGTTTCCGTAAGAACCTTGTACAGAGTATTAGAAAACTACAAAAAAAAAAATAAGCCAAATCGGTCAAGCCGTTTTCATGTTATGTCGTGACAACGGAAAACGGGTTTCATTTTGAACACCCTTGCAGTGATATCGTGGCGATCAATAGGTGATTGTCTAGATCATCAATATGCAAAATTAAATGTATATTTTTCAATCTTTCTGAGAGATTTTCTTAATATTTGTTTCCGTAAGAACCTTGTACAGAGTATTAGAAAACTACAAAAAAAAAATAAGCCAAATCGGTCAAGCCGTTTTCATGTTATGTCGTGACAACGGAAAACGGGTTTCATTTTTATATATATAGATGTATACTTGTTAAAAAAAAAACATTTTTCATTTTTATACAGGGTGTAAGGTGTACACCGTTGTCACACAAACCATGGGTAGTTGACTTAAATACAAAAATAAATGACCGCCTTACAAAAAAAAACGTTATTTTCATTAAAATATTTTAAAAAGTTTCTATCCGACACCGTGCTCGCAAGCGAAACCGCTGACTGACTGTCGCGCTCGCAGCCAGTCAGGTCACGTCCCGCGACCCCCACCCGTGTTGAGACGCAAGTTCGTAACCCTAGCGCATAGGTGAAAGGGTGAAATACTCGAGTGGTAAAATGTAATTTAAAAAATAAAAAAAGTCGTAATCTTCCATTAATTTTACGTTCTATAAATGACACCAAACCACTGTTTTCAAAGATGTTTGAACGGTGTTTACCCTAACACATTGTATGAGATGGAATACCTGAAGGAAAGGAATTTCTAAATTTTTCCGAAATCAAAAGATAATGTTCTGCAGAAAAAACACTAGTCTGGCGATTAGCATAAAACCGTTTCTAATTTAAAATCTTCATGGACCAAAATCTTCCGCCATTGTAGTATTTCAGAATAAATTTCTGTTTATTTCATTGTTCTAGTGGCTCTTGCATTGTTTACCATCTTCATGTATATTTATAATGGCCAGATGTTATATTGTTGGCAACTTGTTCTATCCTGTCGGAACATGATTTATTCAGTTAACTGTTAGTATCCAGATTTGCATTGGTAAGTTAGTGTTTTGAGGATTTTATGATGAGGTTGAGGGGTTCAGAGATATAATACAGGGTGATATTTAATCCATGGGCATCCTCTTAAGGAGTCATTGTACTCACTATGAACAACTTTCACTATACATATCTCTTACACCCTGTATACGACAAAACTTGAATCCCGTCAAAAAATAAGTCTATAAGTCTGCTGTCTGCTTCACCATTATATAGAGAATTCCGGAAGGTTTATAAGTAAATATTACGTACCTACCTACTAAATTACATGTAGATAATAAAGAGACTTCGATATTTTTTTCAAGTCGTAGTTAAAAACCGTGCGAAGCAGAGGCGGGTCGTTACAGTAATACCTACATAATACAAACAAACGTATCTATTTTGTATTCATGTATACCCGAAAGATAGAAAAGTTCCATAATAACTTCTTACCGTACATACAAACCGACTGAGATAACCTATTTTAAACATGAACTACAGCCACATTATAAACTGTATATTTTCACGCTCGAGAAAATTCATAACTACATATTTATGAATCTGAAACTGAATAAAAATGTCTGACCAACTTTATTTTCTGCAAATTAGCCTTGGAACACCAAAACGTGCTGTTTTGGCTTCCGTTATAATGTTAAAGTGAAGTTTTTATGACTTATTATTTTATTATTACGAGAGTACGGAAAGTCTATACAGGGTGTAAGGGTAAACACCGATATCACTCAAAGCATGTGTAGTTGACTTAAATATAAAAATAAATGACCGAGTAACAACAACAAAAACGTTATTTTCATTAAAAGATTTAAAAAAGTTTGTATCCGACACCGTGCTCGCTAGCGAAACAGCTGACTGACTCACGGAGGGGTCACGCTCGCGGCCGGTCAGTTCACGTCCCGCGCCCCCCACCAATGATGAGACGCAAGTTCGTTGCCCTAGTGCATAGGGTGAAAGGGTGAAATACTCGTAATATAGAATAAAATAAATAGCCGTAATTTTCCATTGATTGTATGTTCTATAGATGAAACCAAATCACTGGTTTTAAGGATAACGGTGTTTACCCTAACACCCTGTATAAGCACCATTTTATTGTTTTTTTATTAGTAATAGCGTAGATTCTACTTATTGGCAAAGCTAGGAATAATTCTGTTAGCATTTCGATGATGTTTAATAATTATTTTTATAATTCCAGTGTTAGCACCAAGCTAGCATGCCTCGGGTCAAAGGCTTGTCGTCTTATTAAATCTATAGATGTATTTAATCGAACCCAAAATAATTCCCATTTAGGTGTCCAATTTAGAGGTTCAACATGGTCGGGGGTAAAAATTGTAGGGGTTGAATATGGACTAAACCCAAAAATACTAAAATTAAAAACCGATATCCTAACTTTCATATCCATTGAACCTGTCTCAATAAAAAGCGCTAATCAAACCAATAAAAATATCTTTTAATCAAGATATTTTTGTTTTGTAAAAACTTTTCAAATATTTGCACCTTCAGTGGCAGTTAGCAGTGGTGGCGCAGTGGTAACGGCCACGACTGATGAGTTGTAGGTCGTAGGTTCGAACCCTGACAAGCGCTTTACTTTGTGTAAATTATTTCATCGCCACTGCTCTCAAAACGGTGAAGGAAAACATCGTGAGGAAACCCGCATGTCCTAGAACCAAAAATTCGACGACATTGTGACATCTACCAACCCGCACGGGGTCACGCGGGCCCACCGCGTGGTGGATTACGGCCCGCTCCCTCATAGTTGGGAAAAGGCTACGCAGATTGACGTGGAATGATTCAATGATGTATTTTCTTAGGATCAAACCAAACGTCCAATTGTACAATGAAATAAAATGATCTTATGTAATGCAAACGTAAGTTTTTACCAAAGCAGCAAAGTTTAACTGCGCTCCAGTTCAGTGCTTTCATTGGAATTTCTTTATAACATTTTCCATGGATGTAATATTTCTGGGAACAAAAAGTATGTAAGTTTTGTAAACGCTTCAATTTGCGACATTTTACATTTGACATTGAACAATAACTGGGCCCGCGTGGTGGATTACGGCCCACTCCCTCTCACAGTGAGGAGGCCTGTGTCCCAGCAGTGGGAACATTATAGGCTGATTATGCTTATGCTATGCATCTTCTACATAACATAGCATCACGCCTATATTACCCGAAGGGTTAAGTAGAGAATTACTTATAGTACACCCATATTTCGCCAGTTATGTTAAAGTCCCATGTAATAGAAGGCGATCCTACTACCTTCAACCGGGCACACATCCAGACTCTGGACTGTTACTGAGAAATTACTGATGGAAAACCAAATAACACTTTTACCCGACCTGGGAATTGAACCCAGGACCAGCAGTAGCACTCACGACCACTAGACCATTGAGGCAGCCTCAGTAATTAAATCTCCAACTACAAAAAAAAAAAAAACCGACTTAAAAAAAAACACAAAAAAACTTTAATTTCGGAAGTCGGTGTCTTCGATTTTCAATTTTCTTTTTTTGCCACCGACTTCCGAAATAAATATATTTTTGACTTTTTAAGTGTTTTTTTTGAAGTCGGTTGTTTTTTTTTTTTTTTTTAAGTTTTTATTTTTCACTTTTTATTTGTGGTGCCTACCCCACACAAATTCGAATACCTGCTATGTAAATAACAGTGACGGAGTCAAAGAATATATCGTCTACATACACTAAGTGGGACAAAATACGTAATATTGAAGCTAACTCAAAAACTACACAAGCCAAGTTAATAAAATTTATATGGGACAGCACAGCATGACCTACCAAACGAAAAAAGAATCTTTAAAATCGATTCATAATTGACGGAGTAAGCGCGTAATACACACAAAAAAAAACATACAGACGAAATGAGAACATCCTCCTTTTTGAAGAAGTCGGTTAAAAATACCCATTGAACCTGTAATTCAATAGAAAATGCCAATCAAAACAATCTGTCAAGCTTAAAATATCGAAAGGTAAATAGGGATCTATCAATCAATGGAACAAAAAGGTTTAAAAGATTTGCGCCTTTTAGAGGGACCTTATTATACCGTCATTTGTACGGGACCCGGTGAAGGCACTTGACGTTTATTCGCCTGACATTTGTAAGACCGGAACATTGATAAACTTGAGTGAAATAAATTGTGAGACTTTTCGAGTCGCTAAGAAAACGTGAATACTGTATTCACTTGTAGCTCGATAACTCGAGGGTAGCAGTAGGTATAGTTAGTTGAAGGAATTATGCTGATTTAAAAATAAATAAAAATAATGTAAGCCGTTCTGCAAAGGGTTCATAATTACAAATTGCAAATAACTCAATGAATGCAATTATCCAAATGGGAGCAGGGTCGATGGCATTCTGTGGCATCAAAGACCTGACGTCACACAAATCCTGTATCGCGGTAAAAGAGTTTACTGCGCGATCGACCTATATAACTTCCCAATATCAATCGTCGCTCGGGCAGTTGCCCGCCAGACACGACACCCGTCCGGTCGGAGGATCCTCTATTTTCTATAGAGGATGAGTGAAATGTACACCATGTTCCTCACAGGTACCTCTACGCATAGCAGCCTATGCATAGCAGCTCAATTTTCAAAACCGAATATGATTATAATGCTGAAAGACTAAGTAAGAAAAGGCTAGCCAGATGATGAAATTCATCATCTGCCTAGCCTTTTCCCAACTATTTTGGGGTCAGCTTCCAGTTTAACCAGATGCAGCTGAATACCAGTGTTTTACATGGAGCGACTGCCTATATTCTGACCTCCACAACCCAGTTACTGGGTAACACGATACCCCTTAGTCAGACTGGCACTTAGTCACTTATTTTGTATCTTCATAATAAATAATCCACATTTTTTGTTTCCTTTATTATGGGCGAATTTCACCAATGCGATCCGTACATCTAAACCGAGATCAAGGGTTGCCAGTGTCATTACTGCCGTGGAATATGGACACTGACAGCTCTTGAACGTGGTTAAGATTCTGATCGCGTTCAGTTACATTGGTGACACTGAATATTATAATTTTTGTTCCAGATTCCTAGCAAATCGCAAAAAAGATCGCTCCCTCTCAGCGAACGCGGTGGCGAACGAGCAAAAAGCGACCAAGGTCCTTGGACTAGTTTTCTTCACATTCGTGCTCTGTTGGGCACCATTCTTCCTACTCAATATTCTGTTCGCTGCGTGTCCAGCCTGTATAGTCCCAGGTAAGTTATGACCGAGGTTAGATTTGATTTATAGCTGGCAGTTAACCGTGTTTGAATGGGGAGCGACATCATAGTTTGAGTTTGAATTGACTTTTAGATGCTGATTATGCTGGTTGAAATGTAGCTGATTAGGGTACAAATGCTAAAACGCAGAAAGAATCCGTAATAGTAAACGTGTGAAAGGTGAAAAAAAGAAAGAAAGAAGGAAAATACGTTTATTTGCGGTAAACATGACTCTAAGAAAAATACACATAAAATAACAAATTGGGGGAAAATATGCGTCACATTCACGCAAAACGGCCATCGCTCAGCTTAATGCTGCGACCCTATGCAAGACAGAGCCTCAGCGCTGGTTTTCAGTGACAGCCGGCGTTGACGTGATGACGGCAGTCGGTGCAGCATATAGTAAAATAACAATAGCAAAAAAAAAAAAAAAAATATACAATGGGGTGGGTCGGGCCCACTACATAGATTCGGAACATGGAGGAAAGCCTGTAACACAGCCTGGGAGAGACCTATGTCGAGCAGTGCCCTTATGGCATTTTATTGATTGTTTCTGATATTATAGTTTTAAGGTGTATTTTTCTGTTAAAATGCCAATAAACGCATTTTTCTTTCTTTCTTTTCTTTCTTTCAGTGGGCGGCGATAGGCTGAGTTGATTATGCAAGTCAGATTGAATTTTATAAAACCTTTACCGTTTCGTTACAAAACGAGCTCTTATTTTAGCTCGAGCCAAATCCTTTGAGCCAATTTTCGCACTTCGAACACCCCGAAATTAAGAATTTCAAACTTTATTCCGGCTTAAGCAAAGACCTAAGGCTGAATAAAGTTTGAAATTCTTAATGTAAAAGTGGCGTCTTAGTACCGGTTTAAGGGCGAATTTCACCGATGCAAGTGACCGCGATCAGCACATCTAAACTGCATTAGAGAGATGTCAGTGTTATTATTAGTATGGAATATTGACACTAAGTTCTTGAACGCGGTTAAGATGACGTGCTGATCGCGTTCCGTTTCGATGGTGAAATACGCCCTAAGTTATTAGTTTTGTAAAAAGAACTGTTTTTCGATTATTGTTAGGTTCATATTTCAAAAACAGGCTAAAAAAACATGCTTTCTAATAACCGACCTCGTTCTAAGTATAAATTATAAAAATCGTATTAAAGATTTTTATACCATTCCCCCTCTAAAAAGCTGATTTTATTCACTGAAAACAGTGAATAAAAAGCACTTTTAGTCACTGTTTTGGTGTTTGAATTTAGAACACCAATATATTCGAACTCCGTCTCTTCACATATTCTCCTCACAAACTCCGATTTGATTGGTCGACATTTTCGTCAAGGAGTTTAGCATTAGAATAAAAACTGTTTTGTGTTATTTGCTGTCATTAGTAAATTGGCGCTATTTTAAATATTGTAAGTTGTACGACCAAACATTTTAGTGTTTCTTAATGATAAATCGATTGAAAATGCATTCAAGTGATGAAGAAGATGTGTTAACACCTGAGTTTATGAAAGAGAGGGCGGCCGATATAGTAGAAAACTTGCTACCCAACAAATCACGGCTGGTTTGCATCAAAGCCTACGATGAGTTTTGCAAATGGAAAAATGAAATGCAAGCAATAAGATACTCGAAGTTGCAAGTTATTTTTATCGTAGTCATGGTATAAAGTATAGTATGCAACTCTTAAATAAAACCGATTTATATCGAGGGCCATGAATCACTCGCGTCGCTCAGGATTCTAACACTTGAATCACTCGAATCAATCCCTACGGTCGTGATTCAGTCGTTAGAATCCTTCACTTGCTCGTGATTCACCTAGGCCCTCGTTTTAAATCCGTCCTTTGTTCTCTAATTGCATAATATACTATTATAGAGGGTGAAGCAGGCCAAGTTCAAAATTAAATGTGCTTGGAACGAACATGTAACATATTTAGAAAATATAGATCTGCAAAATGATCCATCCAGTGAATGCATGAGAAACTCGTGTATTGCGGACAGAATTGAGTCTCGTGCCAACAGATATGGCAACATCGAACGGTTTATGTTTTCTATTGCTTCCGCATGCCATACATCACGCCACATCATCTGGCACAAATGTCTACCAAAATTAGGCAAAAAATACGAACGAGCCTTACAGTAGTCGCTTAAAATGTGTAACATCTGACATCTTGGCTGACAGTACCAACCTCTCGGAAAATGGCTTGGGTGGATGGCCAACTCTAGCACCGCGCGTGCTCAATGGTCAAATCAAATAGCGCGCGTTTCCCCAGCTTATGTTACACACTTCCGTCCCTTTTCACGAAATCACTCCCACAGATTGCAGGAAAGCGAGATGTTACACTTAAATTGGTTTCTATAAAACAAGAAAAGCTCAAACTCTACAAGTCTGAAGTATATTTTTAACCGACTTCTTCAAAAAGGAGGAGGTTCTCAATTCGACTGTATGTTTTTTTTTTTTTTTTTGTGTGTTTGTTATTACCTGGTTACTCCGCCAATTATGAATCGATTTTGATGATTCTTTTTTTGTATGGTAGGTCATGCTTCCGAGGTGGTCCCATATAAATTTTATTAACTTTGCTTGACTACGCAAGCAAAGTTAATAATGAATTTTGAGTTAGCTTCAATATTACGAATTTTTCCCACTTAGTTTATCTAGACGATGTTTTCTCCTTCACTGTTATTTACATCAGCTAGTGGTATTCGAATTTGTGTGGGGTAGGTACAACTAAAAAGTCAAAAATATTTTTTTTTATTTAAAAAAAAAAACACTAAACTGAAAAATAACTTTAATTTCGGAAGTCGGTGGCAAAAAACGAAAATTGAAAAGCAAAGGCACCGACTTCCGAAATTAAAGTTATTTTTCATTTTTGAGTGTTTTTGTTTGGAAGTCGTTTTTTTTTTTTTGTATATAGTTTTTATTTCAACTATGATACTGCACTAAGACAAATGGATACTGAGGTTCATTCATTTAACTTATATCAGCCCGCATACATTAAAGTCGATAGTGCTATTGGCTCGTTATCTTGACACATTCTGTTTGGAACAATTATTTTGCTTCAATAGAAAACTTTGTAAAATCTATAATAATAATAATAACACTGACGAGGAACAGAGCTCCCATCTCATTCTTGCCTTTATTGGCCGGCTTGAGTGGAGATTCGCAAGAGCAAACCTGCTCGGAGGAAGGAAGTATTCCAGTAAGATGCTGGTAGGGATCTTGACCGTACTTCCGGGATTGTCCTGATAGCCGTGGAATACCTCTCCACTCCTTTTAAGCACCTCAGGACATGTTGCGACACTTTGTGACGACACTTTGTGCTAGCGACCGTTCTGGGGGGCCCATTATTGAGTGTGCAAGTCACCCCCTGCCATTTTATCTTTGTATTTTAAATTTAAAAACATTGTTCAGGCAGGGGCCATAGTCTTTCCATAGTTCAAGATTACCAGTTCACTAAACCACCCAAACCCGTAGCCCAATATCTTTGTTTCCATGTTCTGCAATTAATAGTCCTACACCAACCGGGGGTTGTCCTTGGCTGCACTTGCATAGTGCGAACAGGGATAATCGTCGGTTGGTGCCTAATTCCATTTAAAATTGTCTAAGGGGCCTCTGCGAGTTGGCTTCGGCCCCTCGCACGCCTTCCAAAGGTCCGGGATCCCAGGGTCCCGAGATGTTTAAACATATAAAAAATAATAATAATAATCTCTCTAATATATAATACTACTAATATTATAAATGTGAAAGTTTGTGTGTTTGTGTGTTTGGATGTTTGTTATTCAATCACGCAAAAACGGCTAAATGGATTTGGATGAAATTTGGCAAACAGATAGTTTATAACCTGGATTAACACATAGGATACTTTTTATCCCGAATTCCCACGGGATCGAGACTTACGCGGGTGAAACCGCGGGGCGCAGCTAGTAATATAATATATATGAAATTGATTCCATTGGCAAAAATAAAATCAGCTGTACATATTATGTTCGCATAGCATGTCAAAATGTAGGGAACACCAGTTTTTTTTTCTCGCGATTTCAGGGTTGGTCCTGTAGTGAAAGTTATTCATAATGAGAGTACACTGACCCTTTAAGATGATGCCCATGAACTCAATTTCATCCTGTATATAATCAATCTATAAGATATATTATCAATAGCTATCGAGTGGTCAATGGACATAAGGCGAAAATTAAATTCTAATTATCCTAACTAATATTATATGCGAAAGTGAGTTTGTTTGTTACGCTTTTACGCTGAAACGGATGAACGGATTTGGATGAAATTTGGCACTGGGGTAGACCATGACCTGGAATAGGACATATGATACTTTTTATCCCGATATTCCCACGGGATCGAGACATACGCGGGTTAAACCGCGGGGCGCAGCTAGTGGAAGTATAAATGCTTACGATACAACAATATTTTGGTCTTCAGCTAAAAATACATTGTCGATTGTGCTCTTCTTCTTCTCCTTTCAAAGGTTGTCACTCAAACCATGGGTAGTTAGTTGACTTAAATATAAAAATTAATGACCGAAAACAACAAAAAATTAACTCATTAAAAGATTTTTTAAAGTTTCTATCCGACACCGTGCTTGCTAGCGAAACAGCTGACTAACTGAGGGAGGAGTCGCGCTCGCGGCCAGTCAGGTCACGTCCCGCCCGTGTTGAGACGCAAGTTCGTTGCGCGTAGGGCAACGAACTTGTGTCTCTTGCGGTAAAATGTAGATACAAAAAAAAAAAAGGAATTTTGTATTTTTCCATTAATTTTACGTTCTATAAATGAAACCAAACCACTGGTTGCAAGGATTACGGTGTTTACCCTAACAGCCTCTATAAAAGAGGTACTATAATAATCTCTTCTTCACAGAACACGTGGTGGATATCTGCTTATGGCTGGGCTACGTGTCTTCCACCATCAACCCCATCATCTACACCGTGTTCAACAGGACCTTCAGGGCTGCCTTCCTCAGGCTGCTGAGGTGTCATTGTACCAGGTAATAAGGGTGAAGATTAGTTAGCATCTTACTGGTTTTCTTTAATAGTGTTTGTAAAATGAAACATAATATACAGGGTTATTGGTAAAACACCAACAACCTCTTAAGGAGTCATTGTACTCATCATTATGAACAACTGTTACTATGGGAACAGATATGAAATCGCGAAAAAAAACAGCTGTTCCGTACATTTTGACGAGTTATGCGAACATAAATGTACGGAAAAGCTGTTTTTTTTTTCGCGATTTCATATTGTTTGTTGGTGTTTTACCAATAGCCCTCTATAATGCCAGTCATATGAATCTGAAATCATAATAAAGTTCCTTTTTCAGTTTATGAAAACATTTTAAATTAAGAAAAACACTAAATGAAGGACTTTTAAAAATGTACTAAAAAATTATGTACCAACTGAAAAAAAAAAATTGTTGATATTTTTAGCACTTCTTTATAACATTTCGTATTTACTCCGCTAAAACAAAAAAATCTAAATTCGTCCATTAAAATCTCAGTTGCCATTTTGAGAATTGGGCATTCTGCGCCTAAATCATTTATTCAAGGTACAATCAATTTGTATGAACCAAATGTTCTATTATAATAATAAAAGTACCTAACAAATTATTTTAACGGCTCAAACCTTTTAGTACTAATAGATAGTAATAGGCTAAAGTGATTGTAAGAAAGAAAAAAAAATCTAGAACCAATCATCATTATTTATGATTTTCTTCGAACAGAATTCATAATTTTCCTATTTTATTGAACAATCAGTGATGATAAGAAACGATTGGTTTATGAATACACCTCTCATGGCTTTCTGGCTATATGTAATCAGTAGGAAGCAGTGAAGGCACCACAAATATTTGATCCAAGGTCTATATTTTTTTATCTACCATAATAAACATCTGAATTTATTGAGTTGAGCGCTCTAAAATCTAGATTGGCTTGCGAAATAAATCATCAATGGTTACAAAGAATGTATTTTTATTAAATAGATACCTAAAACATGTAAAAAAATCTCTGTCTGATCCGTGAAAGTGGTAATTTTCAGTAAAAAGAATTTTTTTTATTTTTTATTTACCAATTTTTTTATTTGTTTTTGCCTATTTATTTCATGGGGCGCAGGCGGCCGTTGTTTAGCGAGTGTCTACAAGTCATAAGTTATGACCCGTGTACAAAATAAGCTAATTTTTAATGGATTTGGGGTAATATTGGTAATAAATAAATAAGATTTTATATTACTTTTTGGTAATTTTAATGCAGTACCTATGTGGTATCGTGGTATAATTCCGGATCGAACAGAGTTTTTTTACATCCATACTTAATACGAGTATTATAATTTCGAAAGTAACTCTGTCTGTCTGTATGTTACCTTTTCACACCTACACCACGGAACGGATTTCGAAAAAAATTGCAAAGGAGACAGGTGGCATCCCGGGGAAGGACATAGGCTACTTTTTATCGACATACGACGCGGGCGAAGCCGCGGGCGGAAGCTAGTATTGTATATAATTCATCTTACCCCCCGCCCCCGCAATACAGCGCACCTCCTATTACATGTGACTAGCGAATTGTGGGTGTACTATTATAGGTGCACCTCGATTACAGGCGTGATATTAAGTGCTAATTTCAGCTTAAAAAATATCGCCAAACTATGTTTTTCTGCATCGATTTTCGCTGGCTTGTATCCAAAACAGTTTGTGATCGTGGAACGTAACTTAGTTGTGCGGTTGGCTCAGACTTATATCTGTTGACACTTGCAAATTCAAGTTTGCCGTCGTTTTACCGAATGGTGCAAGACAGAGAAGAGAGAGTCATGATTATAATAATTATCAAAATATTTTTTTTATTAAGATTGTGCACAATTTTATTATGATACAATAACACATACATACACAAATGCTTCTTCCCATGGGGTACCCCCATATTTTTTTTTATAAATAAAAAAAAAACAAAATCCATGGCAACGTACCCTAAAAGTTCCCTATGTATTAATCCAGATAAACAATGTATTTATTCCGTAATACATTGTTTTCTTATTCGCTATGTATTGGTTTACGCAGCGTACGCCAGTAAAGCTCCCAGTCGGCTTGATTTTTTCCGACATCTTTAAAAATCCGTGTCCTATTTCAGCCCTTAATGAATTATACACCTAAACCTTCTTCATGAATAACTCCGTCTATTGGTGAACACCATAGTGAAAATTTGTTCGGTAGTTTTTAAGTTTATTGCGTTCAGACATACAGACGCGGCGGGGGGGCTTTGTTTTATTTTACCCGACTACGGCGAAGAAAAAAAGAGGGTTATGATTTTGACCGGTATGTATGTATGTATGTATGTATGTTCATCTGTTCCCTCATAATATATCTTCTAAACGACTCATCACAATTTGACAAATGAGGTATCGTTGGAAGCGTCTTGATCGTCCGCTGGTCATAGGCTATGTGACGTCACATTAAATATGGCGCCCTCTAGAGGATATAAAGTCAGGAACTAAAAAAATATATATTTAATTGTACCATGTACCCAACATGGTACAATTAAATATTTATTTTTTTAGTTAACGTAATCTGTTCGATTCATGCCCTAACACGTGTGACTCCGGATTTTTAATTTGTCTGTCTGTGGTGTCTTGTTTATATCTTTTTAGTCGTAGTTGGGTTTTAGTTTTTATTACTTTAATATAATAAGTAGTGGTGTCAGTAATGTCCCAAAAAAACTCAGAAATTAGGTACATAATTATTAATTGAAAAGTCACTAACAAATACCAAAACATATTTCGAAATACGTATTTTATTAGAAGATCATTTCGTTGATATATTTTACTAATTCTCATTAGAAAAATATACAAACATAGAATATTTTGAATATAGCTCACGTTTTGAACAAGAGACAATAATAATTCTTGCGTGAACCCGCTACGATTTTAATTAAGAAAACAATAACTTGTCTGTGCATGATTAAAACCACACAGAATACGAATGCAAAGATACTTTAGGGTTTAATAATGTTCGTATGAAAATAACACTTGAAATATTAATTTTAGTCTTGAAATTAATTTATAAACAAGGCTACGAAAATTTTAAAATAAATGTAGTGGTAGGTACAGTCTGACGAATAGGTACCTACTATGTAATTCTGTACGGGTTTTCATATTCAGAAACTCGTATATTTTAGCAAAATATTTGGAATAAATTGACTGTGCTGCGATTTTAAGTTATTGTATGCCAAACAATACTATGTATCTACTTAAGAAATTATTTTTAAGAGTCACAGACACTTTTGTCTGCAAATTCATGAAATTTTAATAGGGAAGACAACTATATTTTTTTTTTTGATCTTCATGTTTAATATTAAAAAATATTGGACACATCTTTTTTCTTCCTTACGTAATCAAAATATTACGGCGATACATTGAGTTAAAATATGGCATGACGCACGCCTTGGTAGATTTTATACTGAGTGGTGACGTAACAAGACCCAACTTCCGAACTTTAATTAATTTTATCGAAGCCATTTTTTATTAATAAGATAAAGCAAAAAATACACGTCTAATTTTTTTTTATTATGTGACTAACGTAGGTCATAGAATTTCTGTTTTTACCCAGGCATCATCACTATTAGAGTTAGAATGTTTTGTAAAAATGTCTTAACAGAAGATTTTTATTATTATCACTGTGATCTATTATTCAATGTCATTATTTGTAACTATACCTACCTATCTTGTGATTTCAATGCATTCCCAAGTTTTGAGAAATTTCTTCTTTAACCTTAATTATTTTAATATAACGACTTACGAGATGTGGGTTCGAACCCTGACAACTGCTTTACTTTGTGTAAATTATTTCATCGCCACTGCTCTCAAAACGGTGAAGGAAAATATCGTGAGGAAACCGGCATGTCCTAGAACCAAAAATTCGAAGACATGTGACATCTACCAACCCGCACTGGGCCCGCGTGGTGGATTACGGCCCGGTCCCTCTCCCAGAGATGAGGCCTGTGTCCCAGCAGTGGGAAAATTATAGGCTGATTATGCTTAATGCTTATTTGACTATAATCGAAACTCTTTTGTCCCTAGACGCGGCCGCTGTACCCGCTACCGCTCAACGGGCTCAACTCGCGGAGCATCCCAGCTCTGTGCAAGATCAGCTTTACCCCTAGCCATATCATTACGACCATCAGCTTTAGCGTCCGCGTCACCAGCAGCACCAGACACCACCGAAACAGTATTAATAGAACCACCTATAGGAGATTTTAATATAAGATACTAAGCTAAACTATAGTTGTTGCATTTCACGAGCGCGCGTCAATCATTAGTCAAATAAAACTTTTTCAAAGGCGTTGTTCTAAAGGCGACCGCAACCAAAACCCAATCGCAATGACAGATCTCGCCGACGCTACTGGTTTCTATATCACTCTATGAAAATGTATACGGCGTCGTTGCCACCGGACGCTGTGGTGGCGTCGAACGCAGCTCGCAAACCAGTAATTGTGCCGTCACTGGCTGTCACTACGGAGCGACACATTTTTTTTTTTTTGTTAGACAAATGACTATCGCAAAACTAAAATACCGCTGCCGTTGAAGTTGTATTGGCTGCGCCGCGCAGTGTTTGCGAGTCGCTGCGAGTTTGCGATTGAGTCACCCTGTGAAGAACACCCTAAAGCCTGATTCACATAGTGCAATATATTTGCCTGTGGCATGCCATAAGTGTAGAAGTAACGATAAAAGTTGCACCGTCTAAACAATTTTTCGACGATGCAAGTCATAATGCTGCTTCAATATTATTGTATGCCACAAGAAACTTACATCGTGTAAATGGGACTTAAGAGGAAATAGGGTTGGTCCCCTCTCCATACAAACGCTCTCGCCTGTTTTCTCTCTGGTTTATGATCTTAAAGCAATGATTTTTTACAATAAAATAAATATCAACTAGTTCTATGCCTCTATGTTTTCCGTTTTGATGATACATTATTTGTAGAAGCACTAGAACCCTCAGAAAATGCTCAAAATTGCCTGTTTAGACCGCTGTCATCGGGGCCTGTTGTACAAATTTGACGACTATTAATGAAAAATAAAAACATAGGGGCACAGTAAATATCCTTCTTATTCAATTTATAAAATATCTTTCAAATTGGTCCAATATTGGAGGAGGAAATAGACGAGAGCCGAACCTCGAATTATGACTTTTTGTATGGAGAAAAGACCGAACCTATTTCCTCTTAAGTCAGTGATGCATAAAAGTCACATGACGTGTGCTCGCGATTTGCAACGCAACTAATGAGAAATTGTTTTGTTTATGATAGATTTTGAACCAATGTTAAATGTCATGTTTTTAAATTGGAAATCTACTGCCAAAGTGAGGAATGTAATTGTAAATGTATTAGATTTGAAGTCTGATATATTTTCGTTTTATATCTAAGATGTAATTGACTATCTGATTAGTGCCAAAGTAGAATTTTCAATACGGATTAGTTATTGGATCGTATTCTTCCATTCTTATGTAGATATTTCCATACCTGTTATATTTTATAAGAACTTGACTAGCAGGAACTAGCAGGAAGAAATACAAATAAATATACTTACCAATCTTCTTTTTAAAAAACAATTCCAGTAATTTCATTATAATATAGTCGCTTCTCGCTGATAAATTGATAATTATTACAGAATTTCTGGTATTTGATTTCAGTTTCTTATTTTTTTGTTTCTTATTGTGAAATTCCGTCTATGATTGATTTACAGTATTTGATAAATTAATGAAGAAAATTAAAAGAGAAATCTACAGCGTGATAAGAAAAACAACATCTTCTTTGTTGCCAATATTTCATTGTGAAGTCGATTGAAGCGATACACGATACTATTAAAACATGAGGCTCCGAAATCAGCGATTATTTAGCCTGAATTATGCGGTGCGATTAAATTGCCTGTGGTATGCACTTTAATTGTTGCTTCAACATAGGGTTGAAGCAACAATAAATTAAAGTTGCAACGTCTCTAGTGTTTAGACGATGCAAGTCATATGTTGCTTCCATTTAGCATGTCACAGGCAATAAATTTGCATCGTGTAAATGAGGCTTAATACAATAACAGTGATTTGAAAATCACCGTTAACTCTTTTAAGCTTCCTCTGTTATAAGAAAGAAAGGCACAATTAATAGAACACAATTAATAGTGACAAAATAAGAAGGCTCAACAGCATTTTATTGAAAACCAGTAAAAATATCTAGGAACTCGTTAACTACCAAATAAAGTAATAAAAGTTCACAGACTATCTGGTCCAATTTAAACAAAGGCATATTTTTTAATTCGCGTATCGAGGCAAACTGCTCATAACTGGGTCAGAATTTATAATAATGATCATGGGGACTGCCGGCAGCTACAGATAATATACTGTGTAACATTAGCATCTCGATGTCATGAACCCATAAAATTTTCCATACTAAAAATCGTTAAATATAATAATAATCATTTTATTTAAGAACAAATATCCATAATTTGTTAGTAAAGCTGTTTTGATTAATAAAAAAAGTAAATGCAGAAGGTTTCACTTCAAAAACTGGTTTTTCTCGTGTCATTTGTTTTCTTAAATCATTTTTTGTTTTCATCCATAAAATTTAAAGTTGCGAGTAATCTTTGCAATGTACTCGTATGTCGTTTTCGAAGAAAGGTTATAGCAGTTTTAATGGCCACACGCTGGCGCTTGCTGCATCACTCCCGCTTATGACCAGATAAAACCTTGCCAACTAAAATTCCAATATGTTTTACGTCATTTTTGCTCAAATATGTACCTACCTATTTCTGTCTTTCTTATACCAACTCGAATTTATTGATGGCGGGATTTCGTTTTGCTTACTGAAAATATAAATTAATAATAATGCCACGAACAAAACCGGAAAAAATAGGAAAAGTTATGGCATTTAATTCTCTTTGACTTACTTATTCCAAAATTATAGAAACTGTGATTGTTTTAAGGTAATGAAGAAAAAACGAGCACACTTAATACACCCACTCAACAAGCTACATACATAATAAATAATCAGCCTATAATGTTCCCACTGCTGGGACACAGGCCTCCTCTCTGTGAGAGGAAGCGGGCCGTAATCCACCACGCGGGCCCAGTGCGGGACTCAACAAGCTATCAAGGCTAAAGTAAGAAATGAACAACTTTCCCAACTAGACAGTTTGGTACACAATTTTTCCAGAAAAACACGTTGATTGCTTGACCAATAACTCATAAAACTCACTTTTCCGTATAATTCGGTAATGTAATTTTAAATTAAACTGTGTAAGGTACGACGAAATGCCAAATTTTACATCACGTTCGTCCGTCGTCGCGTCGTGTCGCCGGGAAATCCATCTGTTTCTACGGAAATTAATTTGAATACAAATCCGAAACAGGCTTGAAAATTTCATATTTCATTTCGTGAAATAGCTATTTATGGCTTGTTACGTGCATAACTGGATTTCAAGCGAAAATAGGTAGATATTAAGAACGTTCATTATAAAAAATTAGCAACGTCGCCAATAACTGTGAAATATTTACCGGTTTTCATTAATTTGGCAATATTTCTGTATGGAAATATAAAATGTCGCTACCTAGTGACCTAAAATATTAAAAGTGAATTGCAATTATAACACTGAATTTGATGTTGTAACCGTTTTAGTTTTAAAAAGAGGGCTTTTGAAAGTTTCCAAATACTTATTTACATCTAAAACTAAATATTCGATGTTAAGATATTAATTACTGCATGTCATAATCAATAGTTTAGTTCACTAGTTACTGATATTTCATATTCCCATACAGAAACAATGCCAAATTAATCAAAACAGCGAAATATTGGACAGCTATTTGGACGTTGCTCACCTTCAGAATGCACGCTCTTAATGTCTATTTGTGGAAAATAGAAAGGTCATCCATTTATTGCCTAGATAATATGTGGAAAAATAATAGTAGGTTCCGGTATGTCCAGGTTTTAAAATCAGCCCTTTTTATCTTGTAATGGTGCAAAGAGACCAGTTAATTAATGTCGACCATCGACTCAAAATATCGTCAACATCATAATGTCACAAAATACATCACAACAACAGTGAGCGCTTCCATCACATTTTGAAAAACTGTCATTTTCTCCAGTATTTTTCATTAAGGTGTCAAAAAGCATCATTATTGTGAAGTGAACGTTCTCCATAATCACAACAATTTATACTGCAGCAACTATGCATAAAAATTCTGGACCAAATGAAACAAATTATTCTCCATAAAATTCTTCTAGCAAGTCTGAAGTATCGTTAATCGCCTAATTAGTTCAGTTTTTCTCTTCACACCAAATTAATGGATGGTTTACCGGTGTAGTTTCTAGCTGAAAGAATTCAGGAAGGGCCTTTTTAGCCACTAGAGGCAAACATAATCCTTCTTGAAAAAGTTTTTTTTGTCCTAATTTCTACTCGAGATAAGCAAGAAAACGACCATTATTCAACTGGATAAAAAGTTTGATAAGTTTGCGTAAAAAATATTGGATATTAAAATCTGCACTTTTATTACATTGTTGACGTTATTATTCTGAACATTGTAAACCTACCCTACCATGCACTCTCAAACTTGAATGACGTACAACAGCATCATTGCGATGTAACTTTTATCTCACAGTAATAAAGTGTGTATTAGTAGTTACAATTTATGCCTTACCTTACCAAGATAAGAGTTAAATTGCAATGGCTTACAAATTGTTTTACGATGATCGTGAATGTCCAAATTTTTTTATTTTTTATTGTGGTAAATTATCAAAATATGACTTCTCCCGCTCTGGGCGGAACGGGCCACATCGAATTTGGTTTACATTGGAATCAAAATTCGAACCCTAGATTTGCTTTATATACGATAAAAGCTTATCAAGTGGGTACTTACAAAATTATAAATTGCTTTGATGTACCACATTCTCCAATTTAATGAACACATAAATTCTCTGTGAATTAACTAATTAATTATGCGAATCGTTAATGCAGAGCTGTGTTTAATTTACGAGTAGCCGAAAAATTCTATTTGGATTTTTGGGATTGTTCAAGATTTTTTTTACGCACAAGTGCATACCTACTATAATTTATACTTTATGAACCATTGCTTACATTCTGTTTTTGCAAATTGGACAAAATAAGTTTTACTTTTATTTTATTTATTGTCCTTTTATTTTCAAAATATAAATTGAAATGACTTCGAAAGTGATAAATAACAATTCCATAGTGCGTTTTATTACAATCTGTAATATTTATTTGACAATAAAAATATCGGATTCAGAACACACTTGGACCATAAATCGTGAGACTTTCTTTTATCTCATGTATTCTTTTCAAAACGTAGGTCCTACATTTTATTTCCTCGATTGATACCGAAATTATATTCGATTTTCAAACCGTGAGTCGAAATCGTAATTCTCGATTATTGGAATCGAAATTACTTTCTACAAATTCCAAGTCTTTTCTGAATCACTTTCCTAACGCGATAATCTACAGGCCATTTGAGGATTACTTAAGAAAATGTCTAGAATAAGAGGTTTTTAAAACAAATTCTGTGAATTTATAAGTAATAGCAATGATTTTATTCTACTTAAGTACTATAGATTCTAGTTAAGTGTATAGAACTAATTTATTTCTCAAAAGATGTTCAATTAAATATTTTTGTGGATGCATAAAGTAAATGTTATGTAGAAATAAACGTTATTTTCGAATACAATGTGTTTCATTATTTAATTTTTCTCACTGATGAAATTGCCAACAGATATTCATCATATTCGCATCATCAATCAGAGATTACGCTCAACAAATCCGAAGATTTTTTATAACCCAATGTGTCATATATTTACGATCGGATGCTCATAAAAGAGGTGCGAACTCGATGTCGTTATAAGAGATTGTCTAATGAATTTAATTACGAAGGTTTTATTGTTATAAATATTTTATAGAAGGTGCCTCGTGTCGGATACGTTGTGAATTCCTCTCATTGTTCGTTCTTTGGGAATGTTTCGCTGTTGGGACAATGTTTAGGAGCGGAGTTGCCTGCTTGTTTCGTTTAAAAATGAATCATTCTCCACGAGCTCCTTTAGACGAAAGATATTATTTAGTATCCTAACTTCCTAACAAATATTATAAATGCGAAAGTGAGTTTGTTTGTTTGTTATGCTTTCACGCTAAAAGGGCTGAACGGATTTGGACGAAATTTGGCACAGGGGTAGACTATGACCTGGAATCGGACATAGGATTCGCACAGGATCGAGACTTACGCGAGTGAAACCGCGGGACACAGTTAGTAGAATCATATTTTTAAGGGGTATCGTGTTACTCAGGTCAGATAGGGAGTTAATCCAACGAAAATACTGGTATTCAGCTGCATTCTGTTAGACTGGAAACCGTCCCCAAAAATACTTATATAGTAGAAAAGGCTTTTATAGATGATGTGTCATACGAAAGCCCGGGATAGGTACATTGCTTAATATTATGAAGGTTGGGCGACGAAAAAGTTGGAGGATAACAAGTTGGCCCTCAAAGTTTTATCGTGTTTCATTATAGGGACAGGTCCATAACTAAGGCCACGGTCTGGATGAGGTCAGCGTTAATAATTAACTTAAGGACAGCGATCATACAAAGTTTGATGATAAAAATTAATAAATGATTACGGCATTGCATAGGGAGAGAAAGTTGATTAAGTGAAGTGTTTATTTTTATTTGAGTTAGCAAGGCCATGGTGTAGAACAGAAGAATTAAAAAAAATGTAATTAAAATGACGTAGAATTAAAATTGCATAAATGCATAATTATGAGGTATTTTCAGCACCCTAAACTATTCGAGGCTTAAAGCCGCCATTACCCCGTCACTCCGTCTCGATCTCACTCACACCGTGAGAAGTAGGATGGTGCGAGCGAGATAAAAAGTGGGGCCCCTTCCTTGACTGAAAAAATGACTAGGTCTCGTCTTCTCGTAAGTACCTATTTAAAGTTTTAAGTAGTTGAGCAGAATAAAAAACAACACTCGTCTGTTGAACAAAGAACTGCAAGAGTGACCTAATTATTGACTATACACAATAACACAGCACCACAGCACAGATCTATCCAGTAAGGCAAGTGACATCACCAACTTCTAAAAAAGTTTCCAATCTTCAACAACAACTGTGCTTAACTGTCCAGCTCAACATACGAGTACGGTAACGTCTTCCACTAATCCCGTTCATCCAAACATTTTCCAACTTTGAACGCGGAAGTTGAGGCCAAACACGGCACATTTGAATAGAGATTGCGACGAAAAGAAATCTTTTATAAACGTCGGTTTCAGAACAAGAGTGAAATGTGAATTGGAATGTCAAAACAAGAGTTAGGTATTAAGGAATAGTTATTTATGATATAAGTGCGGAAGGTAGGTGATTTCCGACGAGTGGCATACTCATAGTTTTAGGCCGCTTACACATTAGGACGTTAGCAGCGCGACAGTAGCGCAGCAGAGACACATTCCTTCACATTATTCACAGAACTACATATGTGTACCAAATTTGACAGACGGACAGACAGACGTACTGTTCTTATAATGTGAAGGAATGTGCTTCTACCGCGCTGCTGTCGCGCAGCTAACGTCCTTATGTGAAAGCGGCCTTATTGCTAAGGAACTTCGTTCCTGACGGGTGTCGACCGCACACGGCGATCTAAACCTGCCAGCCCCTCGTTCCTTCTCAAGTATGATTTCAAACAAACCAACGTCGGGCTGACGACGGAGTTAAAAATATAAAAAAACTTGTGCGAAAAAGTGGCACTTTCCGCTGGCTGCTTTGAAAACGCTCTTTTCGAGCAAATGCATTGTAAAAAATATTAATTGCTACTACACTGCGAATTGTACACAAGCAAGAAACTTGCATCGTATAAATGGGGCTTATGATTACTATACTCAGTACAATGATTTATTCCATTCTAATACCAAAAACGAATTCCACTGGTATTAATCACGGTATTGTTTGTATACTTATTTCTTTGCTTGACTGTACTATTTTGTTGGTTCAAACTTTTTAAAGGTGGGATTTGTAATAAAACAATGTTTGAGTTGGAATCCTACGGCCCATGTTTTCATTTTTTTTGTATAATTCAACCTGTGTTGGCCTTTCATTATTTGGGTCTGACATAAATGTAGGGGAAGTTAAGTTGTAACAAAAAAATTGGGGAGTCAAGTATGGGTAGCGAAAAGGTCAATTTCACACTCGGTCGGTAGGGTTAATTTAGTGAGGCCCGCAAATCACCTTCTGCGGTGCTGATTTGCAGGGGCTCCCGGCCCTCGAGAGAATGCGTTCCTGACGTCTGTCAGTTGGACAATTTCTAGTAGTAATAAGGATCAAATTCACAACACACAAATATTCGTTAGACTCGCGACAATCTAAGAAGTCCGTTTTGACAGCTATAAAAATGCTTAATAAACCTTCAACGGCCATTAACGAGACACAATAGAATTTTAATTGTTATCGGTATTTTTAAAAGCCCGATTGACACATGATGGGTAGCGATGAAAAAAAAATAGGTTACTTATAAACTGATTCTCCAGACATATCGATTGATCATACTTAGGTTGTAAAATATAGGTAAGCCCTCTTCCTCTCTCCTACTTTTGCTGTGCCCGACAGGGTTCATAATGGTCATATCTTGTAAAACGTACCACCTAAGTTCACATGTGAAAGCAATAAATGTATTGAGTATTGAGTACTTAGAGAGTTTGTAATCGACGACTTATCTACATTGCCTAAAACGGATTCTCAAGGCTTAACGTTTTATTACATGTTCGAGAACGCCAATCTCGCGACGATATAGTTTCATATTACAATCGTCGCGAGTGTAATATGAAACTGATAGGTGTCAAGAACACATCCTCTAACGGCCGGTTTTTAAGTTTAATGGAGGAAAAATACTTCAAAAATCAGCAACCTTAGGTACAATTTTCTTTTTGTTTCTGTCTTTATTTACTTACAATAGATTTTAAGAACTATGTTACTACCAATTGGGCCTAGTTGCCATAAATAAACATAAATAATTTAACTATAAAATTAAAAAAAAACTACCTTAGCTATGTATATAAGTGTGAAACAGCGAATTGGACGCCAATGACGTGACGAAACTGTTAATACTTCATCCGCACTTAAATATAAATACATCCAAATTGACTTCCACAAGCAAAATCGCATCAGAAAGCTTTTAAACTTATTCAAATTAATTCGTAAGCTTTCGAGCGAGTAAAATTGCCACCATATTGAGATCTCTCATCCAGAGATTCAGGAAATTAGGTTAATAGTGGTGCCCCGGCTGACACGGGAACGAATTGCATGTAATTATGACTCGGCGAACGATACTAACTAATGCAGTTCTACGGAAGACGGAGGATTAATGAGAAGTATTAATAATAGGATAATTAGATTTCTGTGTTCATATTCTTGTTTCTGATTTGAAACGAAGAATTGCGATAAATATTTTTCTGCTACGTGGAATGATGACTCGTGTATAAGTAAGAACAGCCGCACGGGTCGATCCATCAGGATAGGCTACGCTTGCCGGATTTGGTCCGTAGATGGGTGACCATCTTTATGCACCGAGACTCCTCCGTGCCTCGGAAAGCACATTGTTAAATGGCGATATGACTCCATTCTGTACGAGCCTTAAGCCGTTGGTCCCGGCTGTCATTTGTGGATCTTTGACAGCGTTAAGGGTCGTCAAAAGCCCGAAAGTCTGACAACCAGTTTTACCAAGGGGTATCTATCGTATTATCTTAACCCTTGTGGAGGTCAGATAGGTAGTCGCTCCATGTAAAATAGTATTCAGCTGCATCCAGTTAGACTGGAAGCTGACCCCAACATAGTTGGGAAAAGGCTACGTAGCTTGACGTGGAATGATTCAATGATGTATGAAATAAAATGATCATAAGTAATATAAACGTAAGTTATTACCAAAGCAGCAAAGTTTCACTGCGCTCCAGTTCAGTGCTTTCATTGGAATTTCTTTATAACATTTTCCATGGATGTAATATTTCTGGGAACAAAAAGTATGAAAGTTTTGTAATTTGCGACATTTTACATTTGACATTGAACAATAACTGAACCCGTGTCGTGGATTACGGCCCACTCCCTCTCACAGTGAGGAGGCCTGTGTCCCAGTAGTGGGAACGTTATAGGATGATCATGTATTGAACAATAATGAAAAATTCCTGTAAGTATTCAATTTAGCAAATAAATTGCTTAAATTAATATATATATTTTTTTTGTTATGAATTTATATTTCAGTCAGTAGATATTAATTTTGTATTACTGTCCTCATTTTGAGTCATTGGATATAAAATTGAGGGATTTGTAGATGAAGTTTCATATTTATGAAGGCCACGACTTCCGAGTGTTTCAGGGACAGGAAGTTCGCCTTGCATTTATCTTTTACAATATTAGAAATTCTTAAAGATCTTTGAATAATCAAAAACTTTTTATGACGAATGATAGAAGAAAAATAAAGTATGTTCTTGAGTTTTCATTACAACAAACGATTAAATTTAGTACTAGCGATCCGCTCCTGCTTCAGTTTTTACGACTTGACAAAACATCCTGATTTCTCTATTATAAGTAAGATTAATAAGCAAACCCATTAAATTTTATGGAATAAATTATCAAAACTAAGGTGAAAACCGCATTTAAATCCGTAGTGTGGGCAAAA
The DNA here is from genome assembly GCA_948473465.1 of Lithophane ornitopus. Classification (NCBI taxonomy): domain Eukaryota; kingdom Metazoa; phylum Arthropoda; class Insecta; order Lepidoptera; family Noctuidae; genus Lithophane; species Lithophane ornitopus. The sequence continues at coordinate 13,871,052 of OX419616.1, read as the reverse complement.
ATGTGGACTGTATTTTAAAACGATCAATAAAATTACCATTTGCTGACACAACTGTTTAATTTTGACATAAAAGTATAAAGAGTAAAAAACCAAAAAGAATTATATAAAAAGGTCGCAACACCATCCCCCCCGTGTAGCAATGCTGCACAGCTACTGGAGTGGCAGTACAGCTAACTTTCTGGCGGGCCTCTTCAGCGTTCCGCCTTTAGTGACAACGTCAGCTACGCGCACGACCCCATCTTTTCCCGGGTACACTTTGGTCACGCGCCCCATAGGCCACACTCCTCGGGGTAGGTCAGGGTCCACAACCAGGACAACGTCATCAACAGCTAAATTACGATATCTTTCTCCTTGCTGCCTCTTTGTCTTGAGAAGGGGTAAATATTCTTTGAGCCACCTACACCAAAAAGTTTCAGAGAGGCGAAGAGCCTTTTTCCACTCTTTTCTTAATGAGAAAACTCCGTCGTCCAGAGGTATAGGTAACTGCTGATTTGATGAGCTGCCTATTAAAAAATGAAAAGGTGTGAGGCTTTGATATTCATTATTAGCTGCAACATATGTCAAAGGCCTCGAATTAACAATTGCTTCGGCTTCCAATAGAAGCGTGTGTAGCAGTTCTTCTCGTGGGGCTTTTTCTCTTAAAGTCACCTGAAGGGCTGTCTTGACAGAGCGTATCAGCCTCTCCCAACAGCCACCCATAAAAGGTGACGCAGGTGGAATGAAGCTCCATTCAATTTGATTATTCGCAACAAAATCTTGCACAGCTTCGCAAATAAATTCATTTAGTTGGCGTTTTGCCCCAATAAAAGCAGTGCCGTTATCTGACAGGATTTTCCGTGGCACACCTCGACGTGCTATAAACCGACGTAAGCAGGAGATGGCCGAATCAGCAGAAAGGTTTGCTACAATCTCTAGGTGCACTGCTCGTGTTGTCAAACATGTGAACAGTGCCACCCATCGTTTCTCTCTACGACGACCAATAGACACATCCACAGGGCCAAAGTAGTCTAAACCAACGTTGGTAAATGGACGACTGTAACAATCGAGTCTAACATCAGGCAAATCACCTGTAGCTGGCGTTTGAGGTGCTGCTTTTCGTTTCAAGCAAAATGTGCAATTTCTTGATATCTTGCGGACCTCACTACGGCATCTCAAAATCCAATAACGTTGTTTTAGCTCATTGCAGACTAGCTCGTTGAAGGCGTGAGCAGCTTTAAGGTGGTAGAACTGTATGAGGAGGCGAACAGCTGGATGACGACCATCAAGTATAATCGGAGATGTGGTGTTGTAGTCCATATTTATCATATATTTTACCCGGCTGTCCAGCCTAATTAAGCCTTCTTCGTCTAGTACCAAAGCCAAGGAGTGTAGTTTGCTCGTTTTAGGTATCTTGGATTGTTTGGGGTCATGCAACACGGTCAATTCTAGGCCAAAACTGTCCATCTGAGTCTTCTTTAAAATGGCGTTTTCTGCTTTCTGCATATCTGAACCAGTCAATGGTGAAAACTTGGAAGAAGTGGTATTAGTGTTCAATTTAGAATTTTGACCTTTAAAACGTGCTAAAAGAGATCGAAATTTATACACGCATTGATAAACGCGCGCGGTTGCACGCACCAATCGATTCCACTTACTAAATCGTAAGGGATTTGGGATTATCGGCGAAAGAACCTGCTCGCAACTTGTGAGACCCACAATCGCTTTAGAGGGTTTCAGTTCTTCTGAACCGATTGAAGTCTCAAAAGTTGATGGTGGTTTAGGCCATTCGGACTGTGGGTATAAGAGATAATCTGGTCCGGATAGCCAACGGTTTAAGTCAGTGTCACGGTCTTTTAACCTTGTCGCGTCATCTGCTACGTTCAAACTACCGGGCACATATCTCCAATTATTTACATTTGTTGACTCGGTTATCTCACCCACACGGTTGGCTACAAAAGGTTTGAAAGTTCGAGCATCGCTTCGGATCCAACTCAAAACGGTGGTCGAATCTGACCAAAAATATGTTTGATCAACTTGAACGTCGTGGCCGGTAATGACTGTATTAGCAAAACGAGCAGCAATCAGAGCTGCTTGCAGCTCTAATCGTGGTATAGATGTGGGTTTTAGAGGGGCTAAGCGCGCCTTTCCACCAATGAGTGACAACTTCACCGAACCATCTAAAAAAGTGAATCGCCAATATGCGACACAGGAATACGCTTGCTCACTTGCATCAGCAAGAACATGGAGCTGTCTATCACTAATTGTTTTATCTTTAAAATCACATCTATACCATCTAGGAATTTTGATTTTAGAAATATTGCCTAGCTGGCGCGACCAAAATAGCCATTTCTGGACAATGTCTGATTGCAACTCGGTATCCCAGTCAATCCCTGTTCTCCATGTTTGTTGAAATAATATACGTCCTTGAATTACAAAAGGAGTTAAGAGTCCAAGGGGGTCATAAACGCACATTAAATAAGATAGAACTTTGCGTTTAGTTAATTTATCATTGCTATCGATTTGGGACCCGTTCCGAAAATTGAAGGTGTCGCTCTGAGGATGCCAAATAAGACCTAACGTTCGAACGACGTCCTCAGACCCTACGTGAATATTTTTGGGAGTTGCAGCACGCAGGTCTTCAGGAACGCCAGTGAGTGCGGCGGGCTCGTTTGAAACCCAACCACGCATCTCCATTCCTGCTGACTTGTGAACTGTGATAATGTCAGCTGCAAGCTGCGAAGCCTCCTGTGTGTCATCCATACTGCCTAAAAAATCGTCCATGTAATGATCATTGATGATAGCTTTTGCTGCCGCAGGGTACAACGTCTGTAGTTCTTGTGCGTTGCGATTTTTAATATAGAGAGCCGTGCAAGGGCTGCACGCAGCACCAAAAATTACTGAGGTCATTCTAAACTCTTTCAATTCGCTACTACGATCCTCTCTCCAAAGAAAACGCAAGGCGTCTCGGTCATGTTCTCTCATTTTGATCTGAGGAAACATCTCCTTTATGTCAGCAGTCAAAGCAACACGACCTTCGCGAAATCGAAACAAAATATGGAGAAGGGATTGTAGGAAGTCAGGTCCCGGAAAAAGAAGGGAATTGAGGCTAACCCCGGAGGTCCTTGCAGCTGCATCATGGACAACTCGTAATTTCTTTTTTTGCGGATGTACAACCGGAAAATGTGGTAAATACCAACGAACTTTATTAAGATGATTTGGTAAATTCATTGCGTTGTGGTACGTGTCCTTGGGGCACTCTTCAGCGTATCCTTTTCGCAGCATATTATAAATGAAAGCGCAGTACCCCTTTTTAAAATTGGCGTCACGTGCCATACGTTTCTCTAAACCTAAAAATCTTGACAGCGCATGAGGGTAGCTGTCAGGTACATCTGGAATATCGTTACGCCACAATAAACCAACTTCGAATCTACCAGATGGCAACCGCTTGGCTGTAGATTCTAATATTTCTAGCGCATACTTATCCTGCTTGGAACACGAAGTTTCTAAGTTTGAGATTCCTATTGCATCAAGACGAAAGTAGTTTTTGATAAGACTATCTAAGTTGGAACTGTCATCGAGAGAAATGTGGTTCACGAAATGGACAGGCTTGGTCCAACTACTACATTTTCCATGCAATACCCATCCTAAAGCTGTGCGGGTAGCTACAGGTTGAATTTTAGAACCCTCTCTCACGTCACGACTAACTGTCAAATACCAATGTTCAGCACCCAGAAGAATTTTGGGTGTGGCATCAACGAGTGTGAGCTGATCAATTAAATCTGTTAAATGAGAACACTGATATAAATCGTCGCGGGTAATAGTTTGCGTGAATAAGGATAGTGTGTCCATAGCTTTAGCATTAGTGATGGAAAATGCATCACTACAATTTTTACCTTTGATAGAAAAGCTAACATGTTGGATAGGTTTGTGCGTTGACATTCCAGCAACACCGTCAACCTTGATTGATTCTACGGGTCCTGTCGCGCCGATACGATGTGCCACCTCTGAGTCAATCAAGGTTGCCGTGGATCCGTCATCAAGTAATGCGTAAGTGTCATATGTTCCACTAGGGCCGGTTACTTCTACGGGCACGATTTTGAGAAACACACGGGATTGAGATATATTTTTACCCAATAAACCAGACTCAGTAGTGTTGGAAATAGTTACGATTCGAGCCTTATCATCAGCATCGGATGAAATGCAATTTGAACTAGTGGGGGCCTCTTTGACAGTGTGGGTCGCATGCATAGGCGACGTTGAATGCAGAAGCGGATTATGAAAGCGTTCGCAGCCGTCGACGCCACATCGAGAGATCCTACACGTTTTCCACCGATGAGCCTTGGATTGAAGACACTTGTAACAAATCTTAACATCTCTCAACCAACGCCACTTATCATCTAAAGGTAGAGCCTTGAAATCACTACATTCGCTCAATTCGTGCTTATTCTTACAATAGCGGCAAATCTCCGTACTAGTGCTACGAGTTGACGTGACGTGCGTGCTTTCACGTCGAACAAAATCGCTGTCGCCATGGTGAGCATTAGGACGTTTGGCGTAATCCAGAACTAAACCGAACCTATTCTGTTTATCGGCTTCAATATCAAGAAATGTTGACAATACTTGTAGTTTTGGTACAGATCGGTCGCTACGGTAAGCAAAATCTTTCCACTGACTGTACAAAATTGGTGTTAATTTGCTGAGTACAGTATGGAATATTTCAATAGAATACAGATATTCTTTTTGGTTCAAACTATTAATGACGGCTATGCAGTTACGCAACCTACATGCAAAAGAATTAAGCTCTCTTTGGTCATGGCTTATCTTAGGTAAATTCTGGACGAGCGAAATCTCATGTAACACAATAGTCTCGGGTAGCGCGAACGTCTGCTCCAGCGTGTCCAGCACTGCTTCAGGGCGCTCGGCAGTGTACAGCAACGCAGACACGCTTTCCAGGGCGCGCCCGCGTAGCGCGCAGCGTAAGCGTGCGAGATTTTCTGTAGGCGTAAACAAATGTTGAGTGTCGTGATAGGTACGTTTAAACATTAACCACTCAGTAGCCTTTCCGCTAAATGTCATTAATTCTATATACTTATGAGAAAACCTGTGTGAATTAATATTTGTAGGATTCATTACAACCTCAGGTCTTGTCAATTGTTGGTGTGACAGTACAACGGGCCTATTTGTTGCATGAATATCATGATTCGGTTCCACGAAATGAGTTTCTCCAGTCAAAATAGGGTGATCGTGGGATGTCAAAATGTCTTTTCGCGGTGGGTCATTATGTGGGAATTGACGACTGTCGTGAACCCAAGATTGCGTACGGGAATGACTCACCGACCGAATTGACTTTTCATCAGCCTCCTGCGACGCCAGGTTTGCTAGCAACTCGAGCTCTTCCACGCGTGTTACCTGTTGGTGGAGCTTACGGTCGCGAGCTAGCCGCTCTTCTGCGAGCTGCTGCTCACGCCACTGTTCGGCGAGCTGCTGCTCACGCCGCTGTTCGGCGAGCTGCTGCTCACGCCGCTGTTCGGCGAGCTGCTGCTCACGCCGCTGTTCGGCGAGCTGCTGCTCACGTAGCAGCAGTTGTTGTTCCCTTTCCAGCGATCTTCTAGCCAAAACTGCCTCTGCGGTCAACTTACGTGCCATCATAGTGGCTGATGACCGTGAGGAACCTGACACTAGATTTCGAATATGATTTAGCAGGTTGAGTGCTAATAGTGGGATTCTGGCGAGACGCTCCGGAGACCGGATTGACGGCCGCGGGTATATTCGTGGCTTCGGTCGAAAAGGGGTCCAATTCAGGGGACCGACCGAGCCCACCCACGGCGGGTGAATCTGACTCCGAAAACATTTCTCCAGTAGCCCGGAGCTGTGCCAGCTGCTTAGTTTTGGATCGCGTGTTCATATTAAGGCGAGATAGGACCAAAAATGTGGGCAAAAATGTGGACTGTATTTTAAAACGATCAATAAAATTACCATTTGCTGACACAACTGTTTAATTTTGACATAAAAGTATAAAGAGTAAAAAACCAAAAAGAATTATATAAAAAGGTCGCAACACGTAGTTTAGAAGAAAAACGCGGTCACACAGACAGACGGATACCTAGACACGAGATGCTACATTACCTACTTAATTGATAATATTGAGGTAGATATTTAATGAGCTATATTATGTTATGTTAAGTTATCTTGTGTTCCGATGATGTAAGTAATAAGTAGGTACATACAAAACAAATAATTATGCACGAAATTAATCGCAATAGATAAATGAGCTTGTGTTAAGTGATATAATTTTATGCCATCTTATATTCCGATGATATACAAACTAAGTACATAATAAATAATTAAGTAGGTACTAAATTAATCACTTTCCCTCACTAACCAAAAAAACTGCTTGCCAATGTCATAAGATTCAAGAAAAAATACCTACCAACAATGTATAATTTTCGAGCAAAAAACACAAACAATTCTTCAAGAAAATGGGATCATCCTTCCAAGATTATTGTACCACTTTTGTGCTAGAAAATGCTAACAAGGAAACGGAAGAAAAATGTTGCTAAGAATAACAGTCATTTTAACTCAGCGCAGTCTGAAACAAGTTAGCTCGTTATACGAATTTATGAGCTATTAAAATTTAAAATTAAAACTACAGTCAAAAATATACGCTCCTTCGGTGTTATTACCTTTGAAATTGTAGGTTAAAAAGGTACTTGTGTCATCTTGTGATTTAGAACTAATTTAATGAAGATTCCTTAAAAGGCAGTTTATTATATGCAGGCTATTATATTTTGCCAGTATTTCGTGGGTAAATACTTCAGTTTTTTTTAGTTTTGCCTCTTTTCTTTAGCTAGAATAGAATAATCTTATGCAATCCAGTAGTAATTCTGGACCTAGACGTGAAACTCATCCGGCCAGCGCGCAGCCCATTAAACAATAAAGGGCCTAACCACAAAAACTTAAACACTTGTTAACGCGTGTCTAATGTCAGTTTTATGTCAAAGTCCATACAGAAATGACATTTTTAAAGGGTATTTAGGCTAAATACGGTTTTGTGGTAATAAGACAACACGCCGCCATTAGTCCCGCAAGCGCAAGCTCAACCATCGCAAGCGCAAGCGCTACGGTGCTGAGCATGGGGTTCAATTCCCAAGTCGGGTAAAGTGTTAATTCGTTTTTCTATCTGGAATTTTTCAGTACTTCGCCAGGAGTCTGGATTTGTGCCCGATTGAAGGCAATAGGTTTGCCCCCTATAACATGGGACTTAAACTTATCTGGAACAATTTGAGTGTATTATAACCTACACCTCTACCCGACCCTTCGAGGAAAAACGTCGTGATTTTAAGTTATCATTTAAAAGTAAAAATATTCCACAGAATATTTGGCTCGCCATTAAACTGTTATTATTGGTTTGTCCGATCTCTCATGATTGATAACAATGAATCGGACGATTGGATCGCGTGTTGTTGCAAATAGTTCTGGACTGGCATAATTTGGTCCCTGTGTATTGGTTACCCGCAGCACAGAATAAAAATATAGTACTTTGCAGTATTGCTGTAAAAAAAACATTGACTAGTCAATGTTTCGTATTTGCAAAGTTTTTAGACCCAAGCAAGCAATTTAGTTTTATTGACGCTGATGAAAATGACAATGATTTAAACTATGTAATGTAAAAAAAATTGTAAAACATTTTTAAAGTTCTTCTCCATACGAAAACTTTCTTTTGGAAGGGGCGACTAGAGTCAGTTCTATTTCTTTGTTTTTGACATTCAAAAGTGCCTTTTATGTGCCTAATTGAAATTAATTAACTTTGTCTGTGACTTTATGACCTTCCTAAAATTGATCACCCAAGTAAAGATTTTCCTCACAAAATACTATGATATGATTACCTATAAAAATAATTAAAACGTGTGCGGTCGGGGAACCCCCTTAAGAAACAAAGTTCCTGCTCACAAATTATAAACAAAAAAAAACTTTAGACGCTTGGAACTTAAGACCTTTAAAACTGTTTTTATTCACACTTCTCACTCTAGCATAACGGTTTTTTCCTCACGTGACAATTTCTACCAGTCAAATACTACCGCAAGCCGCGATAAACAAATTCGTTCAAATAATATTTAAGTTAATGGATGACAAAACAATATGAATGACTAAAATTGTACCCCAGGTTTTTTTAGTTTACGATGATAATCAAAGTGTCAAGTAAACAAACACCCTGTATGACAGTTCAACCAGGACTGGTGGACACTAATAATCCGTTTGCAAATAGAAAAAAAAAGGTATCTCCCATCAGCAACAGTTTTTTTTACACGATAACTTTTACCGCTATTGAAATAAACTTATTGATATGAGTCTCGCTAAGTGATTTGTAATTTATACTTCCTGAAATGTCAAATAAGGACTTCAGTCAGTTTTTGCGGAATAATAAGTTACTTCTGCCTAAGCAGCCGAATCATGTTGTAAGTTTGATAATAATTACGTTATGAAATGTACTTATATATTACAAGTTATACCTAATTAATTAATAACAATATATAATATGCTAACTTACCAAAATAGGGCGTCGAAAAATTCATTCGCATCGCTGTCGACTGGTACTGTACCCAAGACACTGGTGGCATTGCCACGGTGTATGGTAAAAAGCTGGCTATTTCTGTCTTTTTTTTGTAATTTTAATTATGAATTTACTAAGAGTTATTAAATGGAGATATGTGTAATATTGATGAATAGTGGACAGCAACAGGCTAAGCACAATAGAATGACAATGTCATTGGACTACTTGTGATTATATTCCTTTTTAATGTTGTAACCTTAGATTAAGGTTCAAAACTATTCAGTTTTTTTCAAACTTCTGTTTCAACTTCGATTGTAAACTTAACCATTTCTGTTGCTGTGGCTAAATGATAACAGCCGCACAGGTCGATCTAAGGTAAAGTTACGCTTGCTGAGGTTGATCCGTGGATGGGTGACTAACCATTACTTAGCAATACCCTCCACGCCTCGGAGAGCACGTTAAGCCGTTAGTCCCGAATTTTATTCGTAGATCTTTGGTAGTCATAGTTAATTGATACAGGCGTGACCTTGCGGAAATCCATTATAAAATACAATAGACGTTGATATATTTAGTAACCTATTCCGCTTGACTATTCTTCAAGAGTCCGAAAAACCCTGTAAGAAATCGACACGTGTTTCACCTCTCAACGAGGCATCTTCAGGATGACGATCGACCAATTGCAAACCAGAACGCGACGTGTTACCACACCGAGCGCTTGGTGTGGTAACACCGAAACACCTGTGGTAACTCTTGAAGAATAGTCAAGCGGAATAGGTTACTAAATATATCAACGTCTATTGTATTTATTTCTTTGGCAGTCGTTACGGGTAATCGGAAACCCAAAAGTCTGACAAACACAAAAGTCTGTCTTACCAAGGGGTATTGTGTTATCCAGTAACTGGGTTGTGTAGGTCAGATAGGCAGTCACTCCTTGTAAAATACTGATATGCATCAGCTGCATCAGGTTTGACAAGAACCCGACCCCAACTTAGTTGGGAAAAGGCTAGGCAGATTGATATCGCAAAAAGGCTTTTGACGTTACGGCTGGATAAAAGGGTTTGTCAATGCGTTCTCGATCATAGTTATTTATATGCAACCTCTCACTTTAGCATCACAACAAGCTATAATAATATGTCGATAAAAATGCATATAATATAAAAAAAATCTCTTTCTCTTAGGAGTTCCTAACTGTTATGGAGAAAGTGTTCAAGTGGTCCTGCCTGATCGGTGTGCTGGGGTCGAAGAGATACATTTGTTATTTCTGGAGTACTTTGTTACTGATTGTGTTAATTTTTATGGAAATCTATGCTATTTGGAAAGTTATAAAGGCACTTGCTGGTTGGGCAATAGACACTGCTGGGCAAAGTAAGTAGTTCCCTATTTTAAGGTTTTAATAAAAGGAGGATGGAAAGAATTACTTGAAGGTATTTTATTGGGCGGGACACAGAATTCTAACAACATTGCTGATTGTCTTTTGCTTATTAGTGCTCATCAGGTTGGGAGAGGCTCGCTTCACATACGTCGTCTTGGCGCACTACTATTTACGAAAATGTAAAAACTTTCTAGAAAAAGCGACTCGATACAAAAACCGAAAAACACCAAATGCGTATAGAGAGACCGAAGCCCCCTATACCTATACCTTTAACTCTGCCGGCCAACTCTATTGCATTAGTTGTGACCGGGTATTTAAAACAAAATTCGGTCTAGCGAGTCATATTAGGGCACATGCTAGAGACTAAGAATTTTAAAGAGTCGCTGTTATCGAAATCGATAAGAAGGACATGTATTAGTGCTCATACCCACGAGCGAGACGCGTTAACGGCAGAGGCAACTGCTACCTTCGACACTCGTCGACGGCTGCAGTTTCCTCTGCCGTTGCCAGTTAGTTTAATTTGATGTTTTGTGCTGCTTATTGTAAATTATTTTCCATACTATTGTACGAGTATATAATCAAGTTTTTTCTAACTGAACAGACAGCTGTGCTGCTGGGGAGTTTGTTGCGCCAGTTCTTCCCAGCTGAAGCACTAGGAAGTGGTGAAAGGGCGTTTTGGGGGACTGTCTTATGTTATTCTGATGTTCGAAAAGTGCTGATTCTCAGCGTTTGAATAAATTACTTCTGATTTGATTTGATAATAACTGTGCCTACATATCTAATGACTCAATAATAAATCCAATCCCATTTGGTGCAAGGTTGAGACGCACACCGCGCTTTGTATGTTTCGTTATTTTTTAAAGTGTGTCATAGAAAATAATATTGTCTCGCTGTGTCTAGTTTTCTATTATTGTTTTTTTTTTTTAATTGGCACTTTGTAACTGATGTATAGTTATTATTTAACCGTGCTTTTTTATGTTGTGTTATCTATTTATAACCGACTTCTTCAAAAAGGAGGAGGTTCTCAATGCGTGTGTATGTTTCTTTGTTTGTATTTTTGTTACCTGATTACTCCGCCAATTACGAATCGATTTTGATGATTCTTTTTTTGTATGGTAGGTCATGCTTCCGAGGTGGTCCCATATAAATTTTATTAACTTTGCTTGCGTAGTTTTTGAGTTAGCTTCAATATTACGAATTTTTCCCACTTAGTTTATCTAGATGATGTTTTCATTTACTCCTTCACTGTTATTTACATCAGCTAGTGGTATTCGAATTTGTGTGGGGTAGGTACCACAACTAAAAAGTAAAAAATAAAAACTTTTTACAAAAAAAAAACCGACTTCCAAAAAAAACACTCAAAACTGATTTCGGAAGTTGGTGTCTTTGCTTTTCAATTTTCGTTTTTTGCCACCGACTTCCGAAATTAAAGTTAGTTTCGAGTGTTTTTTTTTGGAAGTCGGTTTTTTTTCTGTAATGTTATTGTCTATTTATGTCTATTGTGTGCACCAAATAAACGTTTTATCTATCTATCTATCATTCATTCATCAATAAAAAAATCATTCATTTCCAGGAAGCGTCACAGCGCGTTTGGCTGGTACCATCTTCTACTTGATAGCAATTTTGTCTTTGATCTTGGCATCAAAGCTGTACAGGTCCTGGGGAGACCTCTCAGCATTATGGGCCAGGGTTGAAAGAATCATGGCTGTTAAAGCCCCCGCCGATAGGACTTTGAAGAAGAGAATGTATTTCGTCGTCGGTTTTATGACGGTTTGCTCAATGTGTAAGTTTATAGATTATTATACAACTGTTCTGTGCTTCGCGCATCCAGCAAATTCCCGCGGCCTTCACCAGGTCATCGGTCCACCGTGTGGATCCACCGTGTAACGCTACGTCTTCCGGTACGCGGTCGCCACTCCAGAACCTTTCGGCCCCATCGGCCATCTGTTCTGCGAGCAATGTGCCCTGCCCACTGCTACTTAAGTTTGGCAATACTTCGGGCTATGTCGGTTACCTTGGTTCTCCTACGGATCTCTTAATTTCTGATTCGATCACGCAGGGGAACTCCGAGCATAGCATGTCAGTATTTGTGTACCCACAATGAGAATTTTTCAGTAGCAATCCAGAGTCTGGATTTGTTCGCGATTAATGGCAATCAACGGTATGATCAAATTCCAAATTTTGAATCTTGCTGTTTTAGCCAATGGATTTTTACAAAATTCACAACTCTAGCAATATTCAGTCCGGCACAATGTTTTAAATAAACATCCCTAAGCGAGCACATGGACTGCCATAGCCATTATTTATTCATAATTTCACATGTATTCATACCCACTGTATACTTTCATGTTGTTTAATTTTTCAGTGGAACATCTCATGAGTATTATCTCAGCTATTGGACTAGACTGCCCGCCATCTTTGATTATCAAGCGATACGTACTAATATCACATGGATTTATGATTTTGAGGCGTAAGTGACAATTTTGTTCATCAAGCTATTCAAATTTAACTAGCAACCCATTGCACCCCACGGCTTCGAACAGTTCTTACTACTTTACAATACACCGAGATTTAATAAACCTACCGGAATAAATTTTCTAAATGATGATGAAAACCGCATCAAAATTCGTTGCGTAGTTTAGAAGAACAACGCGGGCACACAGACAGACAGACACGAAAAACGACTTTAATTTATAGTATGTATAGATATAAGTATAGAAACCCGTGCAGTAATCTTAGCCAGTTTTATCCTGGGTTCGTTTGCAGATCGGGTAAACTGTTCAAAGTTTCGATTATAACTCTAATAATGGCAATAGGCTTGCTTTTACTGTGGTGTGTACCCCCCTTCGGGAAATACAAGGCCCAATACCACAGAACTTTACAATCACAATTTACTGTTATTTACTGTAAATCTTATGTGCGTGTACCACAAAACTCTAAGCCACACAATTTTAAAGGAAAAATCTTACAAAATAATGATGTTAATTGTAGTGAGAAGTCTACAATATTGTAAGTTGTAACTCATACATATTTGTAACTTCTGTGTTACGCAATTTTTTCTACAATTTGAAGAATTTTATTGTAGACTTGCCAAGTTTTGTGATGTACGGCACGTGTAAGTAATTTTATATTTAATTGTATATTCCAGATGAATATTCCGCCTGGTATGCGCTTCCTCTAGCTTTCATGAGTACATTGGCAACTCAGCTGTGGAACTTTCAAGACCAACTGATTATCCTGATCAGTATGGGCCTGACTTCACGATACCATAGGCTGAACCAGTGTCTAGCAAACATATGTGCATTGGAGAAGAAGCAGATGGAATCTGATAAAGTAAGGAATGGCTTTTTTTTAACAATTTTCATTTTTTTAACATTATGCTGTAGGTATTGCTAATTATCACTATCCCAGCCGAAAAACTTCCACTTCTGGTTATAAACCGGTAATGGTGACATTTGGAAGGTCTCTCCAAGTATATAGACCAGTAATGGTGACGTTTGGGAGGCCTCCACAAGTATATAGACCAGTAAAATGAGACATTTGGGAGACCTCTCTAAGTATACAGACCAGTAATGGTGACATTTGGGAGGCCTCCCTAAATATATAGACCAGTAATGGTGACATTTGGGAGAGCTCCCTAGGTATATAGACCAGTAATGGTGACATTTGGGAGGCCTCCCTAAATATATAGACCAGTAATGGTGACATTTGGGAGACCTCCCCAAGTATATAGACCAGTAATGGTGACATTTGGGAGGCCTCCCTAAATATATAGACCAGTAATGGTGACATTTGGAAGGCCTCCCAAAATATTGCTACTACAACCGGTTTTGAGTTGCATATTCAATGGTATCTATCACTATCGATTCCTTACATCTATAGTCCAGTGGTTACTCAAGCAGATGTGTATTATCATAGGTAGCAAATTTTTATCATATACTGAATATCACCGTCATTCACCTCTTTCAACTCATTAAAGGGACATCTTTGTCTATTTGTGACATTCCTGTCCAGAAGGTCAATTCTCGTACATAAAAAACGTTCACATTCAAGTTGCAATCTGTCAAACTTGTCAAAAATGTTGGCAACTTGATTGTATATTTGACAGATAGTGAATGAGATTAGTATGCGAAATTAAGAGAATTATTCAGGTTGTCGACAAAACGTCGTGGACCCATCATACCACCAGTCTTCCTACGTGTTTATTGTATGTTAGTTACCTACCTAATTGTTATTTTCAGTATAATTAAAGACCACCTATTGTGGTGAAGCTTCCTCCAAATGTTGCCATTTCTGTCTCTATAATAATTACCAACCGTAAATGATTAAAATTAACTCTCATGTTCACTAGACCTTTTCATTTAGCTTTCACGGCCACAATTCGTTCATGAATCTATTTTGAGATACATTATACATAGTATTATAATGAAACTTCCTGAAGTATGTAACCGTCTATAAACGTGAAACCACATTTATATTAATGGTAAATGTCAACACCAACCTCAACCTATTAAAATAATATTTTAATAGGTTGAGGGTATGATTCTAAACAGTTATTTGAACACTATTGTTAGACACGGGTATTTGTTCAAAGTTTGATCACATAATTATAACCGTACCTCACGAGAGTTCAAATATGTGACTGTATCTGCCGCCGGGTTATGAGACTGCCCTATACTTTCTTCCACCAGGAATTGACCTACAAACAAAATATTCGATCAATTAGGCCTCAAATAAAGCGGTTTGAATTTACAACCTGGATTTCAGTAAATGTCGCTGCTCATCAGCCGTTGTTACATGGACCGCTTGTGACAAGTACGTCACTGAGACTACAGCTCTTTGCATTTTGCAAACACTTCCAGGTGGTTTGTTTGACCAAATTCACACTTTCTCTCTCTCTGTCTCTTTCTAAAACAGGGTGAAATTTAATTCATGGTCATCCTCTTTTGGGAACATTGTAATTGTGGCGGTATCTACATCGCCACATGTGAATTACGCATCAAAGACCTGACGTCATACAACAATCCTGACGCCACATAAATCCTGCATCGCGCAATTAGAGTTTACCGCGCGATGGACAAGATTCCAACGTCAATCATTGGGTAGATGCCCGCCAGACACAACACCCGTCTGTCCCGTCCCGTCCCGTCCCGTCTATTCTATGTTGGATGAGTGAACTTTACATAATAAGTTGTTCATAATTATGACTACAATGATCCCTTAAGAGATTTAGTGTATGAAAAGATATAACGCTTTTTCGTTACATGACGATTTCTACCAGTTTACTCCTACCGCAAGCCGTGTTACAATAATTTAACGCGGCTTGCGGTAGGAGTAAAATTCGTTCCAATAATTCATTACATTTCAACAATTCTTTATTATAAACACAACAAATATCTCTTCAAGTCTCTTGTGAACATATCTATATATTGAAACTTATCGCGCTCGGGGGAAATCACGATATCCGCGAGTTGATCGAACCAGGTCTAGTTCTTCAACGAATTTCCTGAATCTCTGGATGAGAGATCTCAATATGGTGGCAATTTTACTCGCTCGAAAGCTTACGAATTAATTTGAATAAGTTTAAAAGCTTTCTGATGCGATTTTGCTTGTGGAAGTCAATTTGGATGTATATTTAAGTGCGGATGAAGTATTAACAGTTTCGTCACGTCATTGGCGTCCAATTCGCTGTTTCACACTTATAGCTAAGGTAGTTTTTTTTTAATTTAAAGTTAAATTAAATATTTGTTTATTTATGGAAACTAGGCCCAATTGGTAGTAACATAGTTTTTAAAAATTATTGTTAATAAACAAAGACAGAAACAAAAAGAAAATTGTACCTAAGGTTGCTGATTTTTTAAGTATCTTTCCTCCATTAAATTTAAAAACCGGCTGTTAGAGGATGTGTTCTTGACACCTATCAGTTTCATATTACACTCGCGACAATCTAAGAAGTCTGTTTTGACGTTTCGTTCTCGAACATGTAATAAAACGTTAAGCCTTGAGAATCAGTTTTAGGCAATGTAGATAAGTCGTCGATTACAAACTCTCTAAGTACTCAATACTCAATACATTTATTGCTTCCACATGTGAACTTAGGTGGTACGTTTTACAAGATATGACCATTATGAACCCTGTCGGGCACAGCAAAAGTAGGAGAGAGGAAGAGGGCTTACCTATATTTTACAACCTAAGTATGATCAATCGATATGTCTGGAGAATCAGTTTATAAGTAACCTATTTTTTTTTCATCGCTACCCATCATGTGTCAATCGGGCTTTTAAAAATACCGATAACAATTAAAATTCTATTGTGTCTCGTTAATGGCCGTTGAAGGTTTATTAAGCATTTTTATAGCTGTCAAAACGGACGTCTTAGATTGTCGCGAGTCTAACGAATATTTGTGTGTTATGAATTTGATTCTTAATACTACTAGAAATTGTCCAACTGACAGATGTCAGGAACGCATTCTCTCGAGGGCCGGGAACCCCTGCAAATCAGCACCGCAGAAGGTGATTTGCGGGCCTCACTAAATTAACCCTACCGACCGAGTGTGAAATTGACCTTTTCGCTACCCAATTTTTCTGTTACAACTTAACTTCCCCTACATTTATGTCAGACCCAAATAATGAAAGGCCAACACAGGTTGAATTATACAAAAAAATGAAAACATGGGCCGTAGGATTCCAACTCAAACATTGTTTTATTACAAATCCCACCTTTAAAAAGTTTGAACCAACAAAATAGTACAGTTAAGCAAAGAAATAAGTATACAAACAATACCGTGATGACCAGTGGTATTCGTTTTTGGTATTAGAATGGAATAAATCATTGTACTGAGTATAGTAATCATAAGCCCCATTTATACGATGCAAGTTTCTTGCTTGTGTACAATTCGCAGTGTAGTAGCAATTAATATTTTTTACAATGCATGTGCTTGAAAAGAGCGTTTTCAAAGCAGCCAAATCGTGCGGAAAGTGCCACTTTTTCGCACAAGTTTTTTTAATATTTTTAACTCCGTCGTCAGCCCGACGTTGGTTTGTTTGAAATCATACTTGAGAAGGAACGAGGGGCTGGCAGGTTTAGATCGCCGTGTGCGGTCGACACCCGTCAGGAACGAAGTTCCTTAGCAATAAGGCCGCTTTCACATAAGGACGTTAGCTGCGCGACAGTAGCGCGGCAGAAGCAAATTCCTTCACATTATAAGAACAGTACGTCTGTCTGTCCGTCTGTCAAATTTGGTACACATATGTAGTTCTGTGAATAATGTGAAGGAATGTGTTTCTGCCGCGCTACTGTCGCGCTGCTAACGTCCTAATGTGTAAGCGGCCTAAAACTATGAGTATGCCACTCGTCGGAAATCACCTACCTTTCGCACTTATACCAATAATAAATAACTATTCCTTAATACCTAACTCTTGTTTTGACATTCCAATTCACATTTCACTCTAGTTCTGAAACCGACGTTTATAAAAGATTTCTTTTCGTCGCAATCTCTATTCAAATGTGCCGTGTTTTGCCTCAACTCCCGCGTTCAAAGTTGGAAAATGTTTGGATGAACGGGATTAGTGGAAGACGTTACCGTACTCGTATGTTGAGCTGGACAGTTAAGCACAGTTGTTGTTGAAGATTGGAAAGTAATAACACCGAAGGAGCGTATATTTTTGACTGTAGTTTTAATTTTAAATTTTAAAGGCTCATAAATTCGTATAACGAGCTAACTTGTTTCAGACTGCGCTGAGTTAAAATGACTGTTATTCTTAGCAACATTTTTCTTCCGTTTCCTTGTTAGCATTTTCTAGCACAAAAGTGGTACAATAATCTTGGAAGGATGATCCCATTTTCTTGAAGAATTGTTTGTGTTTTTTGCTCGAAAATTATACATTGTTGGTAGGTATTTTTTCTTGAATCTTATGACATTGGCAAGCAGTTTTTTGGTTAGTGAGGGAAAGTGATTAATTTAGTACCTACTTAATTATTTATTATGTACTTAGTTTGTATATCATCGGAATATAAAATGGCATAAAATTTTATAACTTAAAACAAGCTCATTTATCTATTGCGATTAATTTCGTGCATAATTATTTGTTTTGTATGTACCTACTTATTACTTACATCATCTGAACACAAGATAACATAACATAACATAATATAGCTCATTAAATATCTACCTCAATATTATCAATTAAGTAGGTAATGTAGCATCTCGTGTCTAGGTATCCGTCTGTCTGTGTGACCGCGTTTTTCTTCTAAACTACGGATTTAAATGCGGTTGTCACCTTAATTTTGATAATTTATTCCATAAAAGTTAATGGGTTTACTTATAATAGAGAAATCAGGATGTTTTGTCAATTATGTCGTAAAAACTGAAGCAGGAGCGGATCGCTAGTACTAAATTTAATCGTTTGTTGTAATGAAAACTCAAGAACATACTTTTTTTTTCTTCTATCATTCGTCATAAAAAGTTTTTGATTATTCAAAGATCTTTAAGAATTTCTAATATTGTAAAAGATAAATGCAAGGCGAACTTTCTGTCCCTGAAACACTTGGAAGTCGTGGCCTTAATAAATATGAAACTTCATCTACAAATCCCTCAATTTTATATCTAATGACTCAAAATGAGGACAGTAATACAAAATTAATATCTACTGACTGAAATATAAATTCATAACAAAAAAAATATATATATTAATTTAAGCAATTTATTTGCTAAATTGAATACTTACAGGAATTTTTCATTATTGTTCAATACATGATCAGCCTATAACGTTCCTACTGCTGGGACACAGGCCTCCTCACTGTGAGAGGGAGAGGGCCGCGGCCGTAATCCACGACGCGGGTTCAGTTATTGTTCAATGTCAAATGTAAAATGTCGCAAATTGAAGCGTTTACAAAACTTTCATACTTTTTGTTCCCAGAAATATTACATCCATGGAAAATGTTATAAAGAAATTCCAATGAAAGCACTGAACTGGAGCGCAGTGAAACTTTGCTGCTTTGGTAAAAACTTACGTTTGCATTACATAAGATCATTTTATTTCATTGTACAATTGGACGTTTGGTTTGATCCTAAGAAAATACATCATTGAATCATTCCACGTCAATCTGCGTAGCCTTTTCCCAACTATGTTGGGGTCAGCTTCCAGTCTAACCGGATGCAGCTGAATACTATTTTACATGGAGCGGCTACCTATCTGACCTCCACAGCCCAGTAACTGGGTAGGTAATACGATAGATACCCCTTGGTAAAACTGGTTGTCAGACTTTCGGGCTTTTGACGACCCAAAACGACTGTCAAAGATCCACGAATGACAGCAGGGACCAACGGCTTAAGGCTTGTACAGACTGGCGTCATATCGCCATTTAGCGATGTGCTTTCCGAGGCACGGAGGAGTCTCGGTGCATAAAGATGGTCACCCATCTACGGACCAAATCCGGCAAGCGTAGCCTATCCTGATGGATCGACCCGTGCGGCTGTTATTACTTAGCCACTACTTACTTATTTATCGCAATTCTTCGTTTCAAATCAGAAACAAGAATATGAACACAGAAATCTAATTATCCTATTATTAATACTTCTCATTAATCCTCCGTCTTCCGTAGAACTGCATTAGTTTAAAAAGGTACTTGTGTCATCTTGTGATTTAGAACTAATTTAATGAAGATTCCTTAAAAGGCAGTTTATTATATGCAGGCTATTATATTTTGCCAGTATTTCGTGGGTAAATACTTCAGTTTTTTTTAGTTTTGCCTCTTTTCTTTAGCTAGAATAGAATAATCTTATGCAATCCAATAGTAATTCTGGACCTAGACGTGAAACTCATCCGGCCAGCGCGCAGCCCATTAAACAATAAAGGGCCTAACCACAAAAACTTAAACACTTGTTAACGCGTGTCTAATGTCAGTTTTATGTCAAAGTCCATACAGAAATGACATTTTTAAAGGGTGTTTAGGCTAAATACGGTTTTGTGGTAATAAGGCTAACATCCGACAACACGCCGCCATTAGTCCCGCAAGCGCAAGCTCAACCAACGCAAGCGCAAGCATGGGGTTCAATTCGCAAGTCGGGTAAAGTGTTAATTCGTTTTTCTATCTGGAATTTTCCAGTACTTCGCCAGGAGTCTGGATTTGTGCCCGATTGAAGGCAATAGGTTTGCCCCCTATAACATGGGACTTAAACATAACTGGCAACATGAGAGTGTACTATTGGTACACCCCTACCCGACTTTTCGAGGAAAAAAGTCATGATTTTAAGTTATCATTTAAAAGTAAAAATATTCCACAGAATATTTGGCTCGCAAGCCATTAAACTGTTATTATTGGTTTGTCCGATCTCTCATGATTGATAACAATGAATCGGACGATTGGATCGCGTGTTGTTGCAAATAGTTCTGGACTGGCATAATTTGGTCCCTGTGTATTGGTTACCCGCAGCACAGAATAAAAATATAGTACTTTGCAGTATTGCTGTAAAAAAACATTGACTAGTCAATGTTTCGTATTTGCAAAGTTTTTAGACCCAAGCAAGCAATTTAGTTTTATTGACGCTGATGAGAATGACAATGATTTAAACTATGTAATGTAAAAAATATTGTAAAACATTTTTAAAGTTCTTCTCCATACGAAAACTACCTTTTGGAGGGGCGACTAGAGTCAGTTCTATTTCTTTGTTTTTGACATTCAAAAGTGCCTTTTATGTGCCTAATTGAAATTAATTAATTGATTTTGTCTGTGACTTTATGACCTTCCTAAAATTGATCACCCAAGTAAAGATTATCAAGGTTTTTCCTCACAAAATACTATGATATGATTACCTATAAAAATAATTAAAACGTGTGCGGTCGGGGAACTCCCTTAAGAAACAAAGTTCCTGCTCACAAATTATAAACAAAAAAAAACTTTAGACGCTTGTTAAAACTGTTTTTATTCACACTTCTCACTCTAGCATAACGGATTTTTCCTCACGTGACGATTTCTACCAGTCAAATACTACCGCAAGCCGCGATAAACAAATTCGTTCAAATAATATTTAAGTTAATGGATGACAAAACAATATGAATGACTAAAATTGTACCCCAGGTTTTTTTAGTTTACGATGATAATCAAAGTGTCAAGTAAACAAACACCCTGTATGACAGTTCAACCAGGACTGGTGGACACTAATAATCCGTTTGCAAATAGAAAAAAAAAGGTATCTCCCATCAGCAACAGTTTTTTTTACACGATAACTTTTACCGCTATTGAAATAAACTTATTGATATGAGTCTCGCTAAGTGATTTGTAATTTATACTTCCTGAAATGTCAAATAAGGACTTCAGTCAGTTTTTGCGGAATAATAAGTTACTTCTTCCTAAGCAGCCGAATCATGTTGTAAGTTTGATAATAATTACGTTATGAAATGTACTTATATATTACAAGTTATACCTAATTAATTAATAACAATATATGATATGCTAACTTACCAAAATAGGGCGTCGAAAAATTCATTCGCATCGCTGTCGACTGGTAATGTACCCAAGACACTGGTGGCATTGCCACGGTGTATGGTACAAAGCTGGCTTTTTTCTGTCTTTTTTTTTAATTTTAATTATGAATTTACTAAGAGTTATTAAATGGAGATATGTGTAATATTGATGAATAGTGGACAGCAACAGGCTAAGCACAACAGAATGACAATGTCATTGGACTATGTATTTTTAATGTTGTAACCTTAGATTAAGGTTCAAAACTATTCAGTTTTTTTTCAAACTTCTGTTTCAACTTCGATTGTAAACTTAACCATTTCTGTTGCTGTGGCTAAATGATAACAGCCGCACAGGTCGATCTAAGGTAAAGTTACGCTTGCTGAGGTCGGTCCGTGGATGGGTGACTAACCATTACTTAGCAATACCCTCCACGCCTCGGAGAGCACGTTAAGCCGTTAGTCCCGAATTTTATTCGTAGATCTTTGGTAGTCATAGTTAATTGATTCAGGCGTGACCTTGCGGAAATCCATTATAAAATACAATAGACGTTGATATATTTAGTAACCTATTCCGCTTGACTATTCTTCAAGAGTCCGAAAAACCCTGTAAGAAATCGACACGTGTTTCACCTCTCAACGAGGCATCTTCAGGATGACGATTGACCAATTGCAAACCAGAACGCGACGTGTTACCACACCGAGCGCTGGACGCAAAGTCTTGACTTTGCGTCCAGCGCTTGGTGTGGTAACACCGAAACACCTGTGGTAACTCTTGAAGAATAGTCAAGCGGAATAGGTTACTAAATATATCAACGTCTATTGTATTTATTTCTTTGGCAGTCGTTACGGGTAATCGGAAACCCAAAAGTCTGACAAACACAAAAGTCTGTCTTACCAAGGGGTATTGTGTTATCCAGTAACTGGGTTGTGTAGGTCAGATAGGCAGTCACTCCTTGTAAAATACTGATATTCAGCTGTATCAGGTTTGACAAGAACCCGACCCCAACTTAGTTGGGAAAAGGCTAGGCAGATTGATATCGCAAAAAGGCTTTTGACGTTACGGCTGGATAAAAGGGTGTGTCAATGCGTTCTCGATCATAGTTATTTATATGCAACCTCTCACTTTAGCATCACAACAAACTATAATAATATGTCGATAAAAATGCATATAATTTAAAAAAAATCTCTTTCTCTTAGGAGTTCCTAACTGTTATGGAGAAAGTGTTCAAGTGGTCCTGCCTGATCGGTGTGCTGGGGTCGAAGAGATACATTTGCTATTTCTGGAGTACTTTGTTACTGATTGTGTTAATTTTTATGGAAATCTATGCTATTTGGAAAGTTATAAAGGCACTTGCTGGTTGGGCAATAGACACTGCTGGGCAAAGTAAGTAGTTCCCTATTTTAAGGTTTTAATAAAAGGAGGATGGAAAGAATTACTTGAAGGTATTTTATTGGGCGGGACACAGAATTCTAACAACATTGCTGATTGTCTTTTGCTTATTAGTGCTCATCAGGTTGGGAGAGGCTCGCTTCACATACGTCGTCTTGGCGCACTACTATTTACGAAAATGTAAAAACTTTCTAGAAAAAGCGACTCGATACAAAAACCGAAAAACACCAAATGCGTATAGAGAGACCGAAGCCCCCTATACCTATACCTTTAACTCTGCCGGCCAACTCTATTGCATTAGTTGTGACCGGGTATTTAAAACAAAATTCGGTCTAGCGAGTCATATTAGGGCACATGCTAGAGACTAAGAATTTTAAAGAGTCGCTGTTATCGAAATCGATAAGAAGGACATGTATTAGTGCTCATACCCACGAGCGAGACGCGTTAACGGCAGAGGCAACTGCTACCTTCGACACTCGTCGACGGCTGCAGTTTCCTCTGCCGTTGCCAGTTAGTTTAATGTGATGTTTTGTGCTGCTTATTGTAAATTATTTTCCATACTATTGTACGAGTATATAATCAAGTTTTTTCTAACTGAACAGACAGCTGTGCTGCTGGGGAGTTTGTTGCGCCAGTTCTTCCCAGCTGAAGCACTAGGAAGTGGTGAAAGGGCGTTTTGGGGGACTGTCTTATGTTATTATGATGTTCGAAAAGTGCTGATTCTCAGCGTTTGAATAAATTACTTCTGATTTGATTTGATAATAACTGTGCCTACATATCTAATGACTCAATAATAAATCCAATCCCATTTGGTGCAAGGTTGAGACGCACACCGCGCTTTGTATGTTTCGTTATTTTTTAAAGTGTGTCATAGAAAATTATATTGTCTAGTTTTCTATTATTGTTTTTTTTTTTAAATTGGCACTTTGTAACTGATGTATAGTTATTATTTAACCGTGCTTTTTTATGTTGTGTTGTCTATTTATAACCGACTTCTTCAAAAAGGAGGAGGTTCTCAATTCGTGTGTATGTTTCTTTGTTTGTATTTTTGTTACCTGATTACTCCACAAATTACGAATCGATTTTGATGATTCTTTTTTTGTATGGTAGGTCATGCTTCCGAGGTGGTCCCATTTAAATTTTATTAACTTTGCTTGCGTAGTTTTTGAGTTAGCTTCAATATTACGAATTTTTCCCACTTAGTTTATCTAGATGATGTTTTCATTTACTCCTTCACTGTTATTTACATCAGCTAGTGGTATTCGAATTTGTGTGGGGTAGGTACCACAACTAAAAAGTAAAAAATAAAAACTTTTTACAAAAAAAAACCGACTTCCAAAAAAAACACTCAAAACTGAAAAATAACTTTAATTTCGGAAGTCGGTGGCAAAAAACGAAAATTGAAAAGCAAAGACACCAACTTCCGAAATTAAAGTTATTTTTCAGTTTCGAGTGTTTTTTTTTGGAAGTCGGTTTTTTTTCTGTAATGTTATTGTCTATTTATGTCTATTGTGTGCACCAAATAAACGTTTTATCTATCTATCTATCAATTCATCAATAAAAAAATCATTCATTTCCAGGAAGCGTCACAGCGCGTTTGGCTGGTACCATCTTCTACTTGATAGCAATTTTGTCTTTGATCTTGGCATCAAAGCTGTACAGGTCCTGGGGAGACCTCGCAGCATTATGGGCCAGGGTTGAAAGAATCATGGCAGTTAAAGCCCCCGCCGATAGGACTTTGAAGAAGAGAATGTATTTCGTCGTCGGTTTTATGACGGTTTGCTCAATGTGTAAGTTTATAGATTATTATACAACTGTTCTGTGCTTTGCGCATCCAGCAAATTCCCGCGGCCTTCACCAGGTCATCGGTCCACCGTGTGGATCCACCGTGTAACGCTACGTCTTCCGGTACGCGGTCGCCACTCCAGAACCTTTCGGCCCCATCGGCCATCTGTTCCGCGAGCAATCTGCCCTGCCCACTGCTACTTAAGTTTGGCAATACTTCGGGCTATGTCGGTTACCTTGGTTCTCCTACGGATCTCTTAATTTCTGATTCGATCACGCAGGGGAACTCCGAGCATAGCATGTCAGTATTTGTGTACCCACAATGAGAATTTTTCAGTAGCAATCCAGACTCTGGATTTGTGCGCGATTAATGGCAATCAACGGTATTATCAAATTAAAATTTTGAATCTTGCTGTTTTAGCCAATGGATTTTTACAAAATTCACAACTCTAGCAATATTTAGTCCGGCACAATGTTTTAAATAAACATCCCTAAGCGAGCACATGGACTGCCATAGCCATTATTTATTCATAATTTCACATGTATTCATACCCACTGTATTCATGTTGTTTAATTTTTCAGTGGAACATCTCATGAGTATTATCTCAGCTATTGGACTAGACTGCCCGCCATCTTTGATTATCAAGCGATACGTACTAATATCACATGGATTTATGATTTTGAGGCGTAAGTGACAATTTTGATCATCAAGCTATTCAAATTTAACTAGCAACCCATTGCACCCCACGGCTTCGAACGGTTTTTCCTACTTGACAATACACCAAGATTTAATAACAGGCATACATAAACCTACCGGAATACATTTTCTAAATGATGATGAAAACCGCATCAAAATTCGTTGCGTAGTTTAGAAGAACAACGCGGGCACACAGACACACAGACACGAAAAACGAATTTAATTAAATTTAATTTATAGTATGTATAGATATAAGTATAGAAACCCGTGCAGTAATCTTAGCCTGTTCAAAGTTCCGATTATTACTCTAATAATGGCAATAGGCTTGCTTCCTGCTGCGGTGTGTACCCCCCTTCGGGAAATACAAGGCCCTATACCACAGAACTTTACAATCACAATTTACTGTTATTTACTGTAAATCTTATGTGCGTGTACCACAAAACTCTAAGCCACACAATTTTAAAGGAAAAATCTTACAAAATAATGATGTTAATTGTAGTGACAAGTCTACAATATTGTAAGTTGTAACTCATACATATTTGTAACTTCTGTGTTACGCAATTTTTTCTACAATTTGAAGAATTTTACTGTAGACTTGCCAAGTTTTGTGATGTACGGCACGTGTAAGTAATTTTATATTTAATTGTATATTCCAGATGAATATTCCGCCTGGTATGCGCTTCCTCTAGCTTTCATGAGTACATTGGCAACTCAGCTGTGGAACTTTCAAGACCAACTGATTATCCTGATCAGTATGGGCCTGACTTCACGATACCATAGGCTGAACCAGTGTCTAGCAAACATATGTGCATTGGAGAAGAAGCAGATGGAATCTGATAAAGTAAGGAATGGCTTTTTTTTTAACAATTTTTTTTTTTAACATTATGCTGTAGGTATTGCTAATTATCACTATCCCAGCCGAAAAACTACTCTGGTTATAAACCGGTAATGGTGACATTTGGAAGGTCTCTCCAAGTATATAGACCAGTAATGGTGACGTTTGGGAGGCCTTCACAAGTATATAGACCAGTAAATTGTGACATTTGGGAGACCTCTCCAAGTATACAGACCAGTAATGGTGACATTTGGGAGGCCTCCCTAAATATATAGACCAGTAATGGTGACATTTGGGAGACCTCCCTAGGTACATAGACCAGTAATGGTGACATTTGGGAGGCCTCGCTAAATATATAAACCAGTAATGGTGACATTTGGGAGACCTCCCCAAGTATGTAGACCAGTAATGGTGACATTTGGGAGGCCTCCCTAAATATATAGACCAGTAATGGTGACATTTAGGAGGCCTCCTATACTATATAGACCAGTAATGGTGACATTTGGAAGGCCTCCCCAAATATTGCTACTACAACCGGTTTTGAGTTGCATATTCAATGGTATACACTATCGATTCCTTATCGAGCTCGTGGCTAAGTAATAACAGCCGCTCGGGTCGAGCCATCAGGTTAAGCTACGCTTGCCGGGGTTGGTCCGTGGATGGGTGACCATTTTTACATATCGAGACTCCTCCGTGCCTCGGAAAGCACGTTAAGCCGTTGGTCCCGGCTGTCATTTGTGGATCTTTGACAGTCGTTACGAGTCGTCAGAAGCCCGAAATTCTGACAACCAGTCTAACCAAGGACTATCGTAATACCCAGTTACTGGGTTGTGGAGGTCAGATAGGCAGTCGCTCCATGTAAAATACTGGTATTCAGCTGCATCCGGTTAGACTGGAAGCCGACCCCAACATAGTTGGGAAAAGGCTAGGCAGATTGATTGACACTATCGATTCCTTACATCTATAGTGTCAATCATAGGTAGCAAATTTTTATCATATACTGATTATCACCGTCATTCACCTCTTTCAACTCATTAAAGGGACATCTTTGCCTATTTGTGACATTCCTGTCCAGAAGGTCAATTCTCGTACATAAAAAACGTTCACATTCAAGTTGCAATCTGTCAAACTTGTCAAAAATGTTGGCAACTTGATTGTATATTTGACAGATAGTGAATGAGATTAGAATGCGAAATTAAGAGAATTATTCAGGTTGTCGACAAAACGTCGTGGACCCATCATACCACCAGTCTTCCTACGTGTTTATTGTATGTTAGTTACCTACCTAATTGTTATTTTCAGTATAATTAAAGACCACCTATTGTGGTGAAGCTTCCTCCAAATGTTGCCATTTCTGTCTCTATAATAATTACCAACCGTAAATGATTAAAATTAACTCTCATGTTCACTAGACCTTTTCATTTAGCTTTCACGGCCACAATTCGTTCATGAATCTATTTTGAGATACATTATACATAGTATTATAATGAAACTTCCTGAAGTATGTAACCGTCTATAAATGTGAAACCACATTTATATTAATGGTAAATGTCAACACCAACCTCAACCTATTAAAATAATATTTTAATAGGTTGAGGGTATGATTCTAAACAGTTATTTGAACACTATTGTTAGACACGGGTATTTGTTCAAAGTTTGATCACATAATTATAACCGTACCTCACGAGTGTTCAAATATGTGACTGTCTGGCGCCGGGTTATGATACTGCCCTATACTTTCTTCCACCAGGAATTGACCTACAAACAAAATATTTGATCAATTAGGCCTCAAATAAAGCGGTTTGAATTTACAACCTGGATTTCAGTAAATGTCACTGCTCATCAGCCGTTGTTACATGGACCGCCTGTGACAAGTACGTCACTGAGACTACAGCTCTTTGCATTTTGCAAACACTTCCAGGGGGTTGTTTGACCAAATTCACACTTTCTCTCTCTCTGTCTCTTTCTAAAACAGGTTGAAATTTAATTCATGGACATCCTCTTATGGGAACATTGTACTTGTGGCGGTATCTACATCGCCACATGTGAATTACGCATCAAAGACCTGACGTCACACAACAATCCTGACGCCACATAAATCCTGCATAGCGCAATTAGAGTTTACCGCGCGATAGACAAGATTCCAACGTCAATCATTGGGTACGATGCCCATCCGACACAACACCCGTCTGGTCGGAGGATCCTCCCTATTCTATGTTGGATGAGTGAACTTTACATAATAAGTTGTTCATAATTATGACTACAATGATCCCTTAAGAGATTTTGTGTTTGAAAAGATATGAAAAGATATATAAAGACCTTATATACATAAAGCTTTTTCGTTACGTGACGATTTCTACCAGTTTACTCCTACCGCAAGCCGTGTTACAATAATTTAACGCGGCTTGCGGTAGGAGTAAAATTCGTTCCAATAATTCATTACATTTCAACAATTCTTTATTATAAACACAACAAATATCTCTTCAAGTCTCTTGTGAACATATCTATATATTGAAACTTATCGCGCTCGGGGGAAATCACGATAACCGCGAGTTGATCGAACTAGGTCCAGTTCTTCAACGTGTATTGCTTTCGTGGGAGAGCTAGACTTTAAGTTTAAAAGAAGCCTTAGTCTTAAGAATACCTACCGACTACTATAAAGGCTTCCGCAGACAGGCGCAACGCAACAGTGGTAGAATATTTTCCGTGAAGTTTTCATTGTTCCACCAGAGACGCGTCGTGCCTGTCGGCGGGAGCCTTGAAATGGAATTCCAAGTTAAGTTTCGTCGACCGATGTGCGCTTTTATAATTTCTAACGTGATATAAGAGTGCACGTCCACGGTGAAGGGAACCCTCACGATATTTTCCTTCACCGTTTTGAGAGCTGGGGTGTGAGACTTCATTCTAAATTTCGAATCTGAATCCGCTGTGAGTTTCTTGATTGGCATTCTAAAAACTCGGTTGATACACTAGCGCTACCCTTGCGAGCGTGTCAGCGAGTTGAACTAAATTGACCGTGAGATTTTGACAGATAAAGTCATCTCATGATGACGTAAGAAGTGGCATTCAGTAAGATAATCACCTGTCACTTGATGCTCACTTCGCACTCGAACCCGGTTCAAAATTCGAAGTGAGAGTGAATAGCGATGTGAGATGCGAGTTGTTGTTTGAATTTTACAGAATCGACGTACAGGTGATGAAATTATTTACATAAAGTATATAATATAGCGCCTATCTGGGTTCGAACCGACAACCGACAACTCGTAAGGCCAGGGTCACGCGTTACCACTGTGGCACCACTTGTCACCTTCTTCTGACATTATTTATTCTGAGATAATTTAGTTAAACTGTGATAAATCGACGTGCCTTTGTTTCAGAAAAACGAAGCTACGAGAGTATATGCCTGGCGCAGACTGAGAGAGGCATATGTGAAACAAGCTATGTTGGTTCGTAAAGTGGACGGTTCCATCGGCGGCATCATACTCCTATCCTGCTCCTGCAGCTTTTATTTTATTTGTTTGCAAATGTTTTTGGGAATTACGTAAGTTCTGTCAAGCACAAGTAAGTTTTCTATAAGAAAAAAGATGGTAGAATAATCCTAACTTCACTACATATTATATAACAAAGTCCTCCGCCGCGTATGTCTCTCTGTCTGTTCGCGACTAAACACAAAAACTACTGCACCGATTTTCATGCTGTTTAACCAATGGATAGAGTGCTTCTCGACGAAGGTTTTGGTATATAATAATTAATAACCGACATCCACGCGGGCGAAGCCGCAGATGCCCGCTAGTAATATTATAAATGCGACAGTGAGTTTGTTTGTTTGTTAAGCTTTCCCGCTAAAACGGCTGAACGAATTTGGATGGAATTCGGCACAGGGGTAGACTATTGGGCGGAGCACCGCCGTGTCCTCGTGGAGGCGATTGGCGGCACTGACCTCTCGCGTCCGGCCCTGGTCCAGGCCATGGTACGGAGCGAGAGGGCGTGGGAGGCGGTCACCTCCTTCTGCGAAGCAGTAATGCTCGTGAAGGAGGAGGCGGAATGCGTGAGGGAGAGGCAAAGCTTGCGCCCTCACGCCCCTAACCGCCGCCGCTGGAGACACCCTGGGCATCGGGCACCCCAGGCGGATTCCCGGCCACCATAGGCGCAGGCTTGCGGACAGCGAGCAATGGGTAGCTCGCTGTCCGATAAGGACCAGGCCCGTGTCGATGGCGCGTTGTGTTCCACGCGCGCCTCAAAGAGATTTCAGCACACCTGACGGGGTTCGTTAGGACCGATGCCTGCCAGGGTTGCGGAATAGTCCGAAAGGGATACCGGGACCCTGGAAACAGGCAACTGAAAGAACACGGGTGGGTTTTAGTCAGTAAGAGTCTGACACGCCCTTCCTCTCCGCCCAGAGCGGGAGAAGTCATATGATGATTTCGCACACAAAAAAAATAATAATAATAAGGGTTAATCTATGACCTGGAATGAGACATAGGATACTTTTTATCCCGATATTCTCCGGCGCAGCTAGTGTCGATATAAAGAAACACATATTAGGATTCACTAATTAAGTTTTTCCATTTGGCCTATGTCCAGCAGTGGACGTCTTTTGGCTGAAATGATGATGAATGATCTTCTTCTTCTTAGCCTGTTGATGGCAATCTAAATGGACTCGGTCCAGAATTCGGTTAGCTACAAAGGTGACATCACTAACATCCATCAGTTCCTGTAAAGTGCAGCTGACAGAACAAGTGTCCCATCATTTTTGGAACAGCACCACATTTACTTAGTTGAACCGTGAAGAGAAATCTCCGAATAAGAAATTAAAAGTTTAGCTGCAAGAGTTTCCAGGAACGCATTTCTTTGAAATTAGAAGCGCATGAGACTTTATCTTTGCCTCTGAACGACTGGTGCAATGCGACGACACGTAGATCACGTCCTATGGAGACGAGACCCACGAGGAATATAGACAAAATTACTGTTCAAAATGAAATACCTTACATGGCTTTTTGAACATAATAAATTGTATGAATGTTCATAGTTTTGAATATGTTTGCTAATAAACTGCTGAACGGATTGAGATGACCACCCCGTGTTCCTTCAGTTGCCTGTTTCCAAGGGCCCCGGTATCCCTTTCGGACTTTCGGCATCGGCCCTAGCGGACCCCGTCAATTGTACGGCGCGCGTGGAACACAACGCGCCTTCGACCCGGGCCTGGTCCTTATCGGACGGCGAGTTACACATTGCTGTGTGCAAATACCTGCCTGGATTCGACCTCACGTAGGATACTAATTTATCGTAATATGCATAAATTAGTCAGAACAAGTTAAATATAATTCTTATTAGTCTCTCTCATTTCACCTCCTAGCAAAAACACAACTTTTATCAAAGTACTTACTAACATAGTACGTAAGCACCAAGTTTCCACAGTTCCAAACATTTTCGCCGGTACTTAATCCATCATTAGGGCCGAACAGTATAAGAAAAACATCGTAAGTGGGCTCACACGTCCTTAATAGGACCTAACGTGTGTAATGCTTAGAACAGCTGCAGCTATTCATCACGTTTGATATATACGGAGTAATGTACGTACTTTGGGAACCAGGTTTTATTTGGACCTATAATGTCTTGTAAGGACTGAACTTAGTAGTCCTAAATCAACGTCTGTTCTAACAAAGATATTGATGAAGTAGGTAGCTGTTAGTTGATGTCTAGACATGCATTATAAAATGAACATAGTAATGTTGCTAACCAAAAAATCAATCTGCCTAGCCTTTTCCCAACTATGTTGGGGTCGGCTTCCAATCTAACCGGATGCAGCTGAATGATGCAGCGGAAGTATTTAAATGGAGCGACTGCCTATCTGACCTCCACAACCCAGTAACGCGGCTGTTATTACTTAAAATTCAAATTAAAAAATCAGCAATTTCAATCTATTTAAGATCATAAAAAAATAAAATTTCAATCACAGTAAATAAAAACATACAAAGTAAACATAATTAATAAAATAATAAAAGAAAGAATATAAAATTGAAATTTGATTAAAATCATAACATAATATTAAAATTCCTAATAATGCGCCTGCCTCTGAGTCATTTGTTTGTCATTACATTAACCATATAACAATGGTTAATGTACTGACAATCACTTGTTCGCAAAATTAAATACACAAATACTTAGCTAACCATAATATCGAATTTTGGTTTAATATAATTTATTTCAGGCGACACAGACCTTTATATAAATACCTTAACCTAAAATTACCTACCTATTTTTTCTAATTAATGTGTTTCTTGTGTTAATAGTCTTAAGACCACGTTAGTAGCATTTCACTTTCCACTAGCTTTTTGCTGTCCTGTGACACCAATACGGTGTTTCATTATGTAATGTTTAGAACATATTGTATGAATATTCATTTGTGGAAGAGGACGTTCCCACGGTACCTCACACTGATGTAGGAGGTTTCAAACACTGTGCTCGTCTTGGGCTTTGTTGGACAACATAGTGGTCAGAATGAAAGTCTCTCGAGTCCTAGATTTCTAAGTTTATATTACATTAAGTGGTTTCGCCCGCGTGCATGTCGGAAAATATCCCACGGGAACGTACTACCGGGATTAAAAGGAAGCGAAGCAATGATCACATACCTAATGGTTGGCTCTCGTCCTCTCGTTATTATGCTATCGCGGACTTTTTGTTGAACTTTTTCAGATGTACAATCCTGTAAAACATTAATTTCATGTGACTCTTTCGGTCTGCGGCGCACGGCAGTGGAGCTCCCAGTCGGTTTCGAAACATTCAACAATTATTGTTGAAGATGTCAGAAATCATATTTAAGCAAATTTCCTCAAACCTTTAATAAATTATACACCTAAACCTGTGAAACCCGTTTGAAAATCCGTTCGGTAGTTTCTGAGTCTAACGCCGACCACAAACGCGATGGGGGGACTTTGTTTTCTAATATGTAAGGGTAAAGTTAAAATGTCTGAGGCTCCGGTCTCTAAACGCTATCGATAACGTCTGGCATCAGCATAAACGTCATAGAGTATTATTTTTAATTTAATGAGCGTTGCACAGAGACAAGACCATCTTGACGCAGCTGACGGCAAGACACTGTCAGGCTCCGATCTTTTAACGCTATCGGCGACGTCTGGCGTCAGCATAAACGTCATAAGTATTGTTTTTAATCCAATCAGCGTTGCAAAAGCTATCTTGAAGCAGCGTACTGCAAGACGCTGTAAGCGGCCGATAGCGTAGGAGTTACAGTCTAAGTAAATATTAGGCAAGGTATTGTGTGTGCCATAAGGAGTGTGCACATCAATAATAATTCTTCTTTGTCCTCAGTCAAGGTCAATCCAGTGAGCCAATCAGGACGGCGTACTACTTCGTGTCACTATGCTGGCTGATCTTCAGGGTCACCAGTGTCGTGTTAGCAGCCTCTGACATCAACACCCACTCCCGACTGGCCCTCAAATACATCTATACTCATGATACTCATTGTTATAATGTTGAGGTAATGTTTCTACTTTTTGTGTAGGAAGATGATTTTGATGATAATGACGAATGTCATAAATTATTGTGGTTTGTTCAACGAAATCCCAAACAGCTGGTTTACACTTCCAAAGGGCTGGCTTTTACCTTAGCATTGCCATACAACGTAGCAATGCCGCTAGTCTCTTGGGTATATTACCAGTTGACAGCGGTGCAGAGGAATTTATCGACGCCATATTTTAGTTCGTAAATTGTTTTAGTTAGGTTAGATGAAAGTACAGCGAAGTGTTAAATTTATATAATGTATTTAGTTCAAAATAATGTCGAGATTGATAAAATTATCCAGCATTGATTCTGGATAATATTTTGTAAAGACGACGAGAAACATAGTTTCGTATATCTGTTATGGACCAAGTTATTATTGGGGCATTATAGAAAATGCCCGGGCAGTTTGAAAAATACCCAATATGAGAGGGCAGTATGATAACAACTATTGAAATAATCAAATCTACCGGGAATTTTTTATTATGCAAGTCACCTATGGGGCAGCATAATTAAAACCAGGTTTTATTACTATTATTCTGATTTCAAACGTAGAATTAATATTTAAAATCAAATAAAATCTTTCCATTCATAGACACTCTGCTGACCTATGATGACTTTACCATAATTAAATACCTGTGTATTATTAGATTGCCCAAAGACCACAATGCAATATTTATAATGACGAGGCAATGTGAAAGTTCAAATTATAACTAATTATTTCGCCCTAAGTAGCTTGTCATTATTCATAATGCATTATGAAAAATGCCCCTATTTATTACTTGGTCCATAACATATCCACTACTGAACACAGACCTTCCAACGATCACTGCAACGGCTAAAGACGAAACTGATATAAAATCTAGACTTTACAAATGTAGAAGTACTTATCGTAACAAGAGACGAAAAGGAAAAATACTGAGGTGATATTTTTTTGGTACAAAAACATGTCTAAGTAGGATTTTGTTTTCCAGGTGGGGCGTCTTCAAGATCAGCTCTCTAAGGACTATGTCGCTCTCAGCGGAAAGGGCTTATTCGTTTTGAGCAAAAGTATTTTACTGCAGGTCGAGTATTGTTTATCTTAAGGGAGAGGCAAGGTATTCAAGAAAATCATATTGAATTTTAATTGTAATATTTTTAGTTCAGCAGCAAACCAAAATAAGAATAATTTTTTAAATATTGTGTTCCACCAATGGAACAACTATAGAATAAGATAATGACGTGTTGATCATTAACGTTATCAGTTTAGTAATTTTGACATAAGTCAGAATAACAAAAAAAAAAAGTAAGAGTGACGAAATTACTAAATATTAATTACACATACGTCATATTTTGTAGATTATCCATACTAATATTATTATAAATTCGATAGTAACTCTGTCTGTCTTTCTGTCTGTATGTTACCTTTTCACGCCTAAACCACTGAACGGATTTCGATAAAATTATGCATGGAGATAGATGGCATCCCGGGGAAGGACATAGGCCTTATTATCGACATACCACGCAGGTGAAGCCGCGAGCGGTAGCTAGTGTACTTATATGACAAAACCGATTAACTACTCAGGCAATCTCAGACCAATAGGACCACGCTTCTAACTAAATAAACGAACAAATTCGAAACAACTTTCCCAGAACAATCACCTAGTAACATTCTTTCTCCTCAATACAAGAGGGTCTAATCTAATTTGTTCTTACAGATGGCGGGCGCGATAATAACCTACGAGCTCGTTCTTATCCAGTTTGATGACAAAAGCACTGATCTTGTTCAGCTGAATTTGACTATGAATTCTATTGGAGTATAGATTTGAATTGAAATGTTTGTTTTATTCTAATCCTTTCGTTCTGTCCTTTACCTTCCCATAGATACTGGCGAGATAAAAACTTTTTACAAAAAAAAAACAACCGACTTCCAAAAAAACACTAAAAACGTGAAAAGTAACTTTAATTTCGAAAATCGGTGGCAAAAATCGAAAATTGAAAAGCAAAGACACCGACTTCGGATATTAAAGTTATTTTTCACTTTTTAGTTGTGGAGTAAATAAGGATATCGTCTAGATAAACTAAGTGGGAAAAATACGTAATATTGAAGCTAACTCAAAAACTACTTAAGCAAAATTAATAAAATTTATATGGGACCACCTCGGAAGCATGACCTACCAAACAAAAAAATAATCATCAAAATCGATTCATAATTGGCGGAGTAATCGGGTAAAAAACATACAAAAAAAAAAAAAAACAGACGTATTGAGAATCTCCTCATTTTTGAAGAAGTCGGTAAAAAATGGCCTTTGATGTTACCAGCGGCTTGAATAGAACAGCTAATTATTACATGAGACCTTTGCTGCAGAAATCGTCAAACCGAGGGGTGTGGTAGTGTGAGACATTCATGGTCAGGGAATTATATCAAATTAATCTGCCTAACCTTTTCCCAACATGTTGGGGTCGGCTTTCAATCTAACCAGATGCAGCTGAATACCAGTATTTTATATGGAGCGACTGCCTATCTGACCTCCACAATCCAATAACTGGGTAATACGATACCCCTTGGTAAGACTGGTTGTCAGACTTTCGGGCGTCTGATAACGACTGTCAAAGATCCTCGAATAACAGCCGGGACCACCGGCTTAACGTGCTTTCCGAGGCACGGAGGAGTCTCGATATGTAAAGATGGTCACCCATCTACGGACCAACCCCGGAAAGCGTAGCTTAACCTGATGGATCGACCCATGCGGCTGTTATTACGTAGCCACGAGCTCCTCTCCAGTCAGGTAATTATATCAATGAAAGATAATTTACCATAGCAATCATAGTGAACAATTAGCCCTGGAAAAATCTTACTGAATGTTACAAAACGGGATTCTTTCCGCTCGAAACTCCATGCTCACTTCGCTATAAATACTTAGTCAAAAATAGTTTGAATTATATGTGATTTTGTAAGATGGAGGAACTTATATGTACTAGTAGTGCTATTCTGTAAAAATCTCAGCGTAAGACTAAAAAACACGTAAAAAAGTGAGCTGTCAACCCAAAGTGTCAACCCGTAAATATCGCGTCAAGTAGGATGACAGTTCACTTCACCAAAATCTCACAGTGAGATGTTCCAGTAGCCGGTCTTTTCTGTAAACACCTCACCGTGAAAACTTAGGTGAAGTGAGTTGTCAATCTCAAGAGTTAGGTGGAGTGACAGCTCACTTCAAGCTCACTTCACCTAAGTTTTCACGGTGAGATTGTTACAGAATACCACTACAGTTCTTTGAATAGTTAAAGCAGAAACAGGAACTGCCTAATGCGGTCACATTCGAAACCACAAACGCTTTCTTGCATTTTACAAAAGTATTCAATTTTTTTCATGGTCGATTGGTCGTTGTTTTTATCTAGTCATCGGGAAAAAAACTCTTAAAAAATACGGTTTATTTTTTGTTTTTTTTAAATCCTAACATTTTTATTGTGAGCATCTTTTGAAATAAAGGCTTTACATACTGGCGTGACATGTCGCGCGACGCGCCGCCGCATTGTTCGCCGTGAAGTTAACTCAGAAATTGTTTTATTAACGTCGCATCGCGCCTGTTTGGGGAACCTTAAGTCTACCGTACCTATATAAACATAGCGATTAATCAAATAATACATAGATATCAATGATCAATAGTCAGTAGTAAATATATATAAATTTTCTAGAATTATCCAGCCATCATGACCTTTGTCAACTGTGTGTGACATGAGTTTGTAATAAAATATTCAGCAAGTCATCAAATACATAGTGGGTTAGCCTGCACGATTTCAGATTATTGATAAAAGTAAATCGGACGATCTTATCGCGTGTTTTTTGTTTTGCAAATAATTAGTGGCCAGTTTAAATTGATCCTTAGAAGTAGAGTCGAGGTTATGGAAACTTTTTGGGAAATACCTCTTTGTGGGAAGGTGCTGGCCGAGTCTTCGAGAAGATAATGATATTTGAACACGTGACAACAATCTGAAATACTTAGGAAAAGGAAATTAGTCCCACTGGCTAACTGAGGTATTGTACCTACATAACTTTCAATCATTTTAAACTGCAATAGATACTCATTTATGTACTAGAGCTCAAACTGTACTGGTCGTTTGTTAAAAATTGAAACCTATTAATTTATCTATTTTATTTTTATTTTCATACAAATGAGTAGTTTCCGTGATTCGAATGAAAAGTGGTAATTGATTTATGAGAACATAGTGAGTTTAATAAATTTTTGTTATCATACGTTTCCTTGAAAAATGTCTGGTCAAGAATTTAACCCGTTTTTAAATAAAAATACTTTGCTTTTACCTGAACAACCGATTCATGATGTAAGTTTTTATATATTATAATAATTAACAGATGGTTACATTTATATAATTTTCTTATTTATTTAAACTTTTCGCACTCAAAAAAAAAAAGTACAACGATGGACTTAATGCCTTAGGCATTCTCTACCAGTCAACCAAGGGTGGTGAAGAGATTAGATGGCAGGTGCTCTGATTGAGAGGAACATTTAGAAAAAAAAATATTATAATATAATAATATCAATCTGCCTAGCCTTTTCCCAATTCTGTTGGGGTCGGCTTCCAGTCTAACCGGATGCAGCTGAATACCAGTATTTTACATGGACCGACTGCCTATCTAACCTCCGCAACCCAGTAACTGGGTAATACGATATCCCTTGGCAAGACTGGTTGTCAGACTTTCGGGCTTCTGACGACTGTCAAAGATCGACAAATGACAGCCGGGACCAACGGCTTAACGTGCTTTCCGAGGCACGGAGGAGTCTCGATATGTAAAGATGGTCACCCATCCATGGACCAACCCCGGAAAGCGTAGCTTAACCTGATGGATCGACCCGTGCGGCTATTATTACTTAGCCACGAGCTCCTTTAAATAAATTATAATATAATAAATAAATAAAAAATAAAATCTTAGATCATTCATCTTCTTTTCGTGTGGTTAGTGACTAACCCGGTGTCAGAATTTTAAAGCCGCCAGCTTACTTGGCTTTACATGCCGCCGAGAAATATCTCTCAGGTTTCCTCACGATGTTTTCCTTCACCGTTTTTAAAGCAAGTGATAATTGTACAATACGCACATGAATCGGAAAAGTCAGAGGTGCGTGTCTTGGGTTCGAACTTGGCAGTCCGACGGCAACACCATTAGGTTAGATCCTTGAAATATGATGAAAAGCTTAATAATTTATCAGTTGTTTTGTACATCCATACTACTTACCTACTACTAATCTGTCTGTCTGTCTGTCTATCTGTATGTTACCTTTTCACGCCTAAACCACTAAACGGATTTCGATAAAATTTGACAAAGAGATAGATGGCATCCCGGGGAAGGACATAGGCTACTTTGTACCGACATACTACGCGGGCGAAGCCGCGGGCGGAGGCTAGTGTAGAATATATCCTTACTTAATATTAAAAATGCGATAGTGAGTTTGTTTGTTTGTTACGCTTTCACGCTAAAATGGCTGAACGGATTTGGATGAAATTTGGCACAGAGGTAGACCTTGAACTGGAGAAGGGCACAGTCTACTTTTCATCCTGAATCGCAGGCAACAGCTAGTTAGTTTATAAGTCATGTAATGTAAAGTATGTTGTTTAAACATGATTCCTCGTACGCCCAATTTTCACTACTACCAAGCGTATCATCTAAAGGCTTATAAACACGTGTTCCCGTCATACTGCAATAGTATAGCGTCTATACTTGGTAAAAAAATATTACTATTAAAAAAATATATACAACGTGCCGCTACAATGGCGACATTAATTTAACACACTTATACGATTTCGCGTATTCTTTTTATGAAAATATTTGAATTTCATTAAACGTTATTATTTATTGATTTATTTACAATTTTCTTAATTACCATCCTGGAGCAATCTGTACTTAAAGAACTGTAGCGAAGAGGTCATTTGCCGGGGTCACGGATCATTTGTAGGCGATCAATAGAAGGAAAGCCGCGCAATTTCTTAGAAATTATGCCGACAAAGGATCTTACCGATAGAACGTAAGCCAGCTGGTAGGTAGCTTCATGAATGAATCTTTTACACGGAGTGATCTCAATTTTGGTTGTTTTTATTATTTAGTTTGTTTGAAGATTAAATTTTTTCAATTTACGAATAATTTTATTTTATTATAATTTTTATGTTTACTGGCTACTAGCCC
Source organism: Lithophane ornitopus (assembly GCA_948473465.1). Classification (NCBI taxonomy): domain Eukaryota; kingdom Metazoa; phylum Arthropoda; class Insecta; order Lepidoptera; family Noctuidae; genus Lithophane; species Lithophane ornitopus. The sequence continues at coordinate 13,831,288 of OX419616.1, read as the reverse complement.
TACCCGTGTGTTAAATTAATGCCGCCATTGTAGCGTACACGTAGTATATTACCAATAAAAAAAATAAAAAAATGTAAATTGTAATGAATAGTTTAGAGTTTTGTGAATATTTCACTACATACATTTAACCCTTTTTTTTTTTTGAGTGTTTTTTTTTTTAGTTTGTATGGACGCTATAGTTGCAGGTTAACGGGAACGCGCTTTGTTAGTTAACATAGTGTATAAATAACCTCTTTGATTCTTCCGTCAGGATTTCCTGCATTTCATGGAGAAGGTGTTCTACTGGTCGAGCCTGTTTGGCGTTTTTGGATGCAGGAGATACATCAGCGTGATTTGGAGCACACTCATACTAGCATCCTTAATTGTCATAGAATTCCTGGCTATCTGGAAAGTTGTTAGAGCTCTTGCAGGAATTGCTAGAGACATGACTGGACATCGTATGTATATTAAATAATATTTGTATATCAAATTATATTATATTATATTATATTATGTATATCAAATTATATTATATTATATTATGTATATCAAATTATATTATATATAGAGCTAAAAGTTTCAGTGCACGCAATTGCCTTCACGAGTTGGCATATTTTTAACTAGCTGCGTCCCGCGGTTTCACCCGCATTAGTCTCGAACCCGTAAGAATATCGGAATAAATTATTAATTATGTCTCGATCCCGAGGAGATACCGGGTTAAAAGTATTCTATGTCCTTTTCCAAGTCATAGTCTACCGATGTGCCAAATTTCATGCAAATCCGTTCAGCTGTTCTAGAGTGAAAGCGTAACAAACAAACATACAAACTATTTAGGATAGTTAGGATTAGGATGTACTTTTCATCCTAGACGGTTAGCTCCACTATTTCGTTGCCTAAACCTCTAGATTAAAAGTGATTGCACTAAATACCACTCTGTATCTACATATATATATTTTTTTTTTTTTTTCAGGAAGTATATCAGCCCGCTTAGCTGGAGCCTTCTTTTATGCAATAACAATATTGTCGCTAATCTTAGCCTCGAAGCTGTGCTACTATTGGAGAAAGAATATATCTGTAGTCTGGGCTAAAGTGGAACGATCTGCCGGCGTGAAAGTCCCGGACGACAGCACGTTAAAAAGAAGGATGCATTTTGTGGTCGGCTTTATGACATTCTTCTCCATCTGTGAGTTCAATCTTCTTCTTCTTTTTGTGTGGTCAGTGACTAATCTGGTGTCAGAGTTTTAAAGCTGCCCAAGGGCCTCTGAGTTGGCCATTCCGTCGAGAAATATATGTCTCAGGCATGCCCCACCTCACCTCATCTCACCTATTTATATGTTGCATTAAAGCGATTAGTGTTATCTCAGAAAACACCTACATCTTTATTATTATAATATAGTAGTTTGATAAGTAATGTTAAATAATTAGCAAATGCTTCCTCTCTCCTAACTCACTTATTTTGCTGTGCCCGACAGGGTCCATATGATCTAATTATAAGTTTACCACCTAATACTTAAATGTGGAATGCAATAAAGTATTGAGTATTGAGTATGCCGGTTTCCTCACGATGTTTTCCTTCACCGTTTTTAAAGCAAGTGATAATTAGACAAGCAGTGATAGCCTAGTGGTGTGATCGTCGGAATGCCAAATAACAGGTCTCGAGTTCGGACCCAAGTGAAAGAAAGAAAGAAAGAAAAATAGGTTTATTTGTCACAGAAACACGTGCTTAAAAAGAGATAACAGTAATCAACAATATTAAACAAACAAAACAAAAACAAAATTGGTCTAAGTACAAATATGAGACCACGAGTATAAATATAAATAATTGGCACGTCATGACTGTGACAAGAAGGCTTCCACTCAGCATGATGCTGCGCTATGGGGGACCCACAGCTCAGCGCTGATTTTCAGTGGTCACCCGAAAAAGACGTACGGAAATCAGGTTCAAAAGATTTGTACATATTAAATAGGTAAAGAATACAATAAACATATACAATACTTAGAATATAATATAACTTTAAGCTAAACGAATTAAATGAATAAATATTATTAAATAGGTAACGAAAATAAATAAATAATGAGGGTATGTACATTATTCTACATGAGAATAATAGTGTTCTGTCTCGCTCCCACCCTACCTTCGCGTCGTCGCCATCACCAGCGCACGCGCTCACAACTCAATATAAAAAGCCACGCACGCAAGTCACGCACCTCTGTCTTCACCCCTCTCTCACATTCGGATTCATGTGCGTATTGTGAGTTCAATGATATAAATAATAATGATTATGAGTTTCCAACTGTCAACTGTGAAAGAGTTATTTGACTTTTTCATTACGTGTAGTGTTATGATTCTGAAATTCAATAATTACTTACATTGCCATTCAATGCCGCATTTTACCCATGACTTGGCTGCTAAAGTTGCGAACGGTGGCCATTTTAATTAAAAGATGTTTCTCATAGAACTTCTAATTGATCCAGATCGTTTCGTTATTTTTAATTCTTCATCACCTGCCCAGCCTTTTCTCATAAAACTATGATGGTGTCGGCTTCCAGTCTAACTGGATGCAGCTGAAGACCAGTGTTTTACATAGAGCAACTGCCGATCTGACCTCCACAACCCAATTACTGGGTAACAATACTCCTTGATGAGACTGGTTGTCAGACCTTTTAAAATCTTATAAATTGTTTGTTTTCTTTCAGTCGAACATGCAGTTAGTGTATTAGCATCCGTAGGATTGGACTGTCCGCCATCATTGATACTCAAGCGATACGTTCTTGTCTCATATGGATTCATTTTTATGAGCCGTAAGTGAAACTATCCATAATATTATATATTAATCGTATTAGGCACAGTGCAGACCATAGATAGAAGAACAAGGAGCTACCTCATAGACCTGTGCGAGGTTGCTCGTGGACGCTCATAATCAGCCAATAACGTTCCCACTGCTGGGACACAGGCCTCCTCTTTGTGAGATGGTGTGGGCCGTAATCCACCACGCGGGCCCAGTGCGGGTTGGTAGATGTTACATGTCTTTGAATTTTTGGTTCTAGGACATGCCGCTCGAAAAGTCGTTTTATGTCTGCGGCACATATTTTGAACTTTATGATGCTAATAACAGAGAGTTTTATTCAATGAAATAAGCTCTGACATATTCTCATCTTTTGTCTGTTTCAAGGGCCCCCTTAATCTATTAGAACTATACTATTTCAGTACATTAAAGATTTTGAACTTTCTGAAATTCCAGAGGATTATTCTGAATGGTTTGCCATGCCACTTGTTTTCATAAGTACTATAGCCAGCCTGATAAGGAACTTTCAAGATCAACTGATAATCCTTATATGTATGGGCCTGACGTCTCGATACTATAGACTGAACGAGTGCGTCGCCAAAGTATGTGCCTTGGAGAAGTCGCAGGTGGATTCTGATAAGGTAAGGCATTTAAGGGGGATGCGCTAAGGTATCCCGCGAAATTCAAATTTTCTTACGTTTTTTGGAATTTGCTGGTCAGTATCAGGTTGTATGTTCATCTAAATATTATTATGATTCGCGGCCGTATCAAATATGTATTTACAGAATTATAATCATAAGAATCAGCAATACAACTCGGTAAGTTCATATAAGTGTCAAATGTCATGCTTTTATGAAATAGTCATTCAATGCACTTAAATGAAGTTAGAGAGTTGTATTGCTGATTCTAATGTTTATAATTCTGTAAATCCATATTTGTTACGGCCGCGAATCATACTTAGATCAACATACAATCTGATACTGACCTGCAAATTGCAAAAAACGTAAAAAAAAATGAATTTCACGGGCTACCCTGAAGCTTTCGCATTAAGCGTTGGGAGAAACTAACAACACATTAAAGCTCTCTGCATGAAATTCACGAAAAACGTTTAGCACTAAACAAAACTAAAACATAGTTCTGTTTCTGTTAATCATTTGAAAATGACGGAGACAAGATGATGTTACAACTATGTTTAGCGCTAAACATATAACGCAGGCCTAAATAATACTTATTTATTAATTTTATTATTTAGGTACACACAATAAAATAGATACAGGTACGACACATAAATATTGAGTACAATCTATGTAATATTTAGTTATTTTTTATTGCAAAATTGGCCTGCTTTTGACCTTGGTCTCACCTGGTGGAAAACGAATTCAAAATTAAATAGACTATTTTATCATCATTTTAATTTTTTAATGCTAAATATTTGCTAGGATATTTTCTTTAAGGGTGTATCCGTGTTTTATCGTCGAAATACTTCCGAAATGAGTAGGTAACAATATGATAATCTTTCAAACTTTTTATTCCAGCAATCTGAAGCAGTGAGAATGTACACTTGGCGTAAAATAAGAGAGGCGTATGTGAAGCAAGCGATGCTTGTGCGCAAGATAGATGTTGCGCTTGGCGGTACAATCATACTGTCTTGTTCCTGTAACTTCTACTTCATATGCTTGCAGATGTTTTTGGGTATTACGTAAGTTACTCTTGAATTAAAACCATAAGTACTGCAACATATTTATCACTATTTCTCTCGGGTCGTCTTATTTTGGTCACTATCCCAGCTAGCTGAACTGAAGGGCAGGTGCCCAAATGCCTGCCAACTCATCCAAACTTTTCTTTTCTCGTGTTGGCACGAAATATCTTAATCCTTAGGCCTAGCCTTTTCCCAACTATATTGGGTTCGGCTTCCTGTCTAACCGGATGCAGCTGAGTACAAGTATTTTACATGGAGCGACTACAAATCTGACCTCCACAACCCAGTAACTGGGGTAATACGATACCCCGTCCTAATAATAAACCTAAATAACGTAAGGGTATAAGTATCCTAATCCTAACTAATATTATAAATGAGAAAGTGAGTTTGTTTGTTACGCTCTTACGTTAAAACGGCTGAATAGATTTGTATGAAATTTCGCACAGGGGTAGACCTTAACGTGTAAAAGGAAATTGGCTAAGATAGAAACAACATGATGACGTGATCAATTTGCATTTTGAACACGGTAATACATGTATTACTTCTTATTCATAAACTAGCTATTGCCTGTGACTTCGTCTGCGGTCCAGGATAAAAAGTAGCCTATGTCCTTCTGCGGACTAGGGTCTACTCATGTGCCAAATTTAATTCAAATCCGTTCAGCCATTTTAGCGTGAAAGCGTAACAAACAAACAAACTTACGTTCGCATTTATAATATTAGTTAAGACAATCTCCACCACGCGGTAAGTCTCGTACCCATGGGAATAACGGGATAAAAAGTATCCTATGTCCTATTCCAGGTCATGGTCTACCCATGTGCCAAATTTCATACAAATCCGTTCAGCCGTTTTAGCGTGAGAGCGTAACAAACAAACAAACTCACTTTCGCTTTTATAAAAGCGAAAGTGAGTTTGTTGGATTATTCCTTCCAAATAATATTGTCTTCTCTTTCTTTTAGCCAAGGTCTATCTACTGATATAATGACAGGAATCCACTACATGGTATCGTTAATTTGGCTCGGCATAAGAGTGGTCAGTGTTGTTTTAGCAGCAGCTGATGTCAATACACACTCGAAAATGGCGCTTAAGTATCTTTACACTTATGACACTCGTTGTTATAACATTGAAGTAAGTATCGTTCTTACGTTTTATTGGTCTTAAGGGTTTGTTTCATTAATTGAGGTTTGTCCTTCATAATTAATTTTGATGATGAAATGATAAGCATGCATAAGACCTTTTATAATCATTTTTGGGATGCCAGCACCCTAATTGCGTAACACACTTTGTCACAATCACAATCTGAACCATTTTTATTGCTCCATGTGTTCGAAAAAATTGTAAGGTCCAACAACTTAAATAACGCAATGAGTTTTGTCGAACTGTCAAAATGAAACCAATTGCTACCGTTTCTGTGATACTGGTTTATTGATGACATCATGACGCAAGGAATGCACCGTCTGGTAATCAAATGTAGTATAATGGTCAAACTGTAGACCGACTGGGTCTGACTGACGGGTCAGACCCAGATTTTACCAAGACTTGCAAATAAAAACCATCATAGGTAATGTTATGTATGATCATTACATCATCTATTAGAAGAAAGCCTTCAATCAATCAATCAGTTTATAAGTGACACATTAGGTGTCATTAAATTATGGTTATAATATATTAAATTAATTAAATATAAATAATGAACAGAAAAGAATAAACATCAGACAAAATCAAATCAATAACTAGTCATAGTACTTAATATCAAAATGCATTTTTATAATATTTAGTCATTCAAAAATTCATCCACAGTATAATAACATTTGTCAATTAATAATTTAGTTAGAGCTTTTTTAAACTTATATAATGTCATGTTCTTGATGTCATCAGGAATTTTATTAAACACTTTAGGTGCCATACCAAAAATACTTTTCGGTATGGCACCTGCCTTGCTACAGTACAACGTCCAAATAAGTCAAATATTTCAAGAAAGAGGTCCAATTTTTGGCTCTGTATTTATATGCAATACACATCTCGACCATTCTTCACATTCTTTGCAACTATCCTCAACCAGCAAGAAACACAATCTACCATAAAACAGCTGAATGTTGCAAATGTACAAAACTTTCAGCTTGTTTGGTCTTCCATCCATTTTCCGCACGTAACCGCAATTAGAACTTCATTTTGCAGGTGGAGCGTCTTCAAGAGCAACTAACTAAAGATTACATCGTCCTCAGCGGAATGGGCTTCTTCTATCTAAACAAAACTATTTTGTTACAGGTTGTACTGCTTTTGTTCAGCTTTATGCGAATTTTTACCTTAAGATTAAGCTAGTAAAGTTTATAATGAAATGAATTTCGTCAGTAATGAAACAGTTTTTGTTTCTGAATCTGTGTTCTGGGAAAATGGACTGTGTGATGTGAGGATTAAGTTGGGAATTGATGTGTCGTTTATAGGAGGACATTAGATGTTAGATCCTAAGTCTAGGCTTTGATAAATGTGTGAATTTTGTCGGTTCGTTGATTTATGAAAACATAGGTTTATACCGTTATTAGTATCGAGCCGGAGTAAAAGTATAGGTAGCTATTTCTTAGTGGCCAGCTACTAAGTTCTAAACGAATTAAGTAATAACATTTAGATTATAATAAAAAACATTGGTGATGATAGAAAATAACATAACGTAAGCAATTTCGATTTTGAGCACAGTAATACATTTATTTCTTCTTTATTCATAAACTAGCTAGTGCCCAAAGTAGCCTATGTCCTTCTCCAGGTCAAGGTCTATCCATGTGCTAAAATTAATCTAAATCCGTTCAGCCGTTTTAGCGTGAAAGCGTAACAAACAAACAAACTCACTTTCGCATTTATAATATTAAAGCAGGCCGTTTTACAGGGATAGCCTAGTGGTGAGACCGTCGGACTGCCAAGTCATAGGTTTAGAGTTCGAACCCAAGCCACGTATCTATGACTTTTCGAATTCATGTGCGTACCTATTGTATAATAATTATCACTTGCTTCAAAAACGGTGAAGGAAAACATTGTGAGCAAAGAGATATTTCTCTGCCTGAGAGATATTTCTCGACGGCATGTGAAGCCAAGTACGCGACCCATGGGTGGCTTTAAAACTCTGATACCAGGGTATTCACTAAACACGAAAAAAAGAACGAACGAATATTAGTTAGAATTGTTCGACAGTGCGCAAACTAGAGGCAAACCCGGTTTTGTTTGTAAGTCGTGGACAAAAAAGTTTTATCGGAATAGTAGATTTTATCACCACTTGGTTCAAGAGGCTGTTATGTTGTGACTGTGCGCGCTATCATTGTTTTGATAAAGGCTCCCGCAGAAAGGCCCGACGCGTCGGCGCGATTCGACTCTAGATGAACAATTTGTAAATATTTAATTCATCATCATCAAAATTCACGAAAATATTGTTCTACCGGTGTTGTGTCGCGCTTGTCTGCGAGAGCCTTAAAGCGATGGTCTGACTTTAGACAGTCTCAACTCAGGTGTGTGCACAGCCTCATCTACATAAGTCAGTAAATTAAAAAAATAAACTTTATTACGAAAAAATCGTGTTTATCTGTTGTTTAGCCTAAAGCTAAAAAAAAGACAAGTGTCTAAGTTTTTATAGTAAATTAGACACTTGACTTATGACAGGCTTACGCCAAACTCCATACATAAATGTCGTGATTAAAAGGTGTTTAGGCTAAACAATTGATAAACACGGTTTTGTGGTAGGTAGTAAAGAAGGAAATAAAGAAAGAATAACATTTTATTTGGGGCACGCACAGAAAATACAAACAGTAAAAAAGAAGGATTAAAACTAACAAAATAAAACAAACTTTTCAAATAAACGAAAAAAAAAATGGCCTGTGCGAGGCCAAAAAGGCAGCATAATGCTGCGATATTGAAAAAAGGAAAAAAAAAAACAAAAAAAAAAAAAAAAAAAAAATAAGGAAATAGACTAATTGAACTTATATTTGCAGATGGCCGGTGCGATAATAACCTACGAACTTGTTCTCATTCAGTTTGAAGAGCAAGGCAGCGATGATGTTCAGTTAAATATAACAGCTAATATTTAATACGATTATTTTTTATTATTGTAATTTTTTTTTATTTGCTTGCATGAAAAACACTGCCATGTATTAATATTTCATGACACAGTATTATGAGACACACAGGGTGCATCCTGTAAGGACACTGCAAATTTTTAATTATCAAATTATTAAACTATTCAGGGTGTAAGGGTAAACACCGTTGTCACTCAAACCATGGGCCAATATAAAAATAAATGACCGAGTAACAATAAAAAAGACACCGTGTTCGCTAGCGAAACAGCTGATTGACTGAGGGAGAGGTCGCGCTCGGGGCCGGTCAAATCACGTCCCACGCCACCCACCCGTGTTGAGACGTAAGTTCGTTGCCCGAGCGCCCTAGGGTGAAAGGGTCAAATGTGGTAAAATGTAGATTTCCTTTAAAAAAAAAAGTTGTTATTTTCCATTGATTTTACGTTCTATAAATGAAACTAAACCACTGGTTTCAAGGATAACGGTGTTTACCCTAACACCCCGTATAGTAATACGAGTAATATGATTCTTCTAAGAGTCTCTTTCAGATTTATTTAATGAGCATCAAGCCTTTAAATATCTACCTAGTGGTTTTTCATAGGAAGTCTTCTAGTTTTCTAGTAAACGACTAATTAGAACCGTGCACCTAGCTTCTGACGTTTCATAAGTGCCCATGTAGGTTTATGTGAAATAAAATATTTTGATTTTGATTTTTGAGTCAATAAATATTATAATGACGTCATTATGCGCATCTCGTTTATAAAATTGACGCCAGAAAGTGTATTCAGTGGATTTTTCGGAGATCAGGTACAAATAAATATAGTAGGTAAATGATAAATGATTTTATTTCTGTAAGTAGGTTTGCATACACATTAATCATAATATTTTAAAAACTAGATGAGTTCGGCGTTTCCTACCTGACTACTCTGAGACCGCAGACCAAATAAAAAACCAAGACAGAACGCTGCGAACAATACAGTGAAGCATGCCAAAACTACACCTCCGCTCTGTGCATACACGCTCACACGCCCACATTTACAATCATACTACACCTCACTAAGTGCACACAGTTATGTTTACGAAACCGGCCTCAGATCACTGACAGCGCTCCGTATTGGTTTTTTATTTGGTCTGAGCTCTGAGAAGAAAGGTATAAAAAATTTAAGTAATAAAAACTAAAACCCAACTACGACTAAAAAGGTAAAAACAAGACACCACAGACGGACATATTAAAAATCCGGAGTCACACGTGTTAGGGCATAAATCGAACAGATTACGTGTGACTCCGGATTTTTAATTTGTCCGTCTGTGGTGTCTTGTTTTTACCTTTTTAGTCGTAGTTGGGTTTTAGTTTTTATAACTTTAATTTATTTTTTAATTATTTTGGGGTTATAATATATATATTTTTGAAATGTGCTCATTAAGCCCTTTCATTTGATAACCAACATGGTACGATTAAATAATCTTTTTTTTTAAAGTTCCTGACTTTATGTCCTCTAGAGGGCGCCTTTTTAATTTAATGTGACGTCACATAGCCTACCATCGGACGATTAAGACGCTTCCAACGATACCTCGCTTGTCAAATTGTGATGAGTGGTTTAGAAGATATGAGGGAACAGATTAACATACATACATACCGGTCAAAATCATAACTCTCCTTTTTGCTTCGCCGTAGTCGGGTAAAAAATAATAAAGGGGTTATTTCAAAAGCGGCATAAAAAGGTACTAAACATTGTAGAAGAAAGTGTGGGCTTTTATAATTTCAAACGTGACGATAATTATTATCGTGAACGTCCACGGCATCACGATATCACAAGGAAGTAATATGTATGGACATGTATGAAGATTATCATCTGCGTTTTCCCAACTATATTGGGGTCGGCTTCCAGTCTAACCGGAAGCAGCTGAATGCCAGTATTTTACATGGAGCAACTAACCTCCGCAACTGAGTAACTGGGTAATACGATACCCCTTGGTAAGACTGGTTGTCAGACTTTCGGGCTTCTGACGACCCGTAACGATTGTCAAAGATCCACGAATGACAACCGGGACCAACGGCTTAAAACGTGCTTTCCGAGGCACGGAGGATTCTCGATAGGTAAAGATGGTCACCCATCCACGAGTAAGAGTAGCTTGACCTGATGGATCGATCCGTGCAGCAGCAGCTGTTATTACTTAGCCACGTATGAAGTATGACATGTATGAAGATGAAGACGCTTATAAAATTTCATCCACGATAACGATCAATCGTGCACATATTTCCATACATTTTGTGCAGGTGGACGTGGACGTCGTCGATGATAACGTCACGTTTTAAATTATAAAAGCGTATTCTCGAATGAACTCGGCATGACGTCATAAAATTAATAATTATAATTACTAACAATTGCCATAAATAAAAGCACTAATCATGAATAAAAGATTTAAACATTGTTATTAGAATTGCAATATCAGAAACAATTCCGTGCAAGTATGATGAATATGTAAATAATTAGCTTTTATTTAGCTGGTGTAAACACACGCCAGATAATATCAACAAAACAAATCATAATAATTGTGCTTGTACAAATTGTGACATATAAATACGTACATGGCATTTTTACTAAATTGTTTCAAAGTAACATTTTATGTTTGAAACTAAGCACTGAGCCCTTTATTTACACAACACCTACCTCTATTTCAAGAACAGTAAAGGCTGGAATGGAATGTATGTTTATTCAGTAGAAAGTTTTGTTAAACATTTCAATAATTGTGCCTGACATGCGATTCAGATGTGTAAAACAATAATTTTCATAATAAATGCGGACTCATCGGGACAAAATAAAATGTTTTATTGATGCTACATAGCATTGTAAAGGTGAAAAACAATGGCGCAGTGTTTCAATAATGTTTAGGGGGACAAACGCTGAGAGAATCACTACTTTCCACTGAAGGAATTGGTTTCGCTGTAAGTAATTCATGTTTTTCTTACTGTACACTGCCTATATGTTCTCCTTCTTCTGCTATGTATGCATTGCACAAGATGAGCAGCATCAATCTGAATAATACGGAAAGTATACCCAATTTGACCATCAGAATGATCTGATGGATTCTGTTATACCTAATCTGTCACACAATAAAATTAAGAAAGACAGAAGTGAAAACTTAAAACTATGAAATAGCAGTGTTCTTTTTTTAGTTTTCAAATTCATTGTAGATCAAAACTTAAGAATTCTTAATTTGTAAATTAAAATGATTAATTGGAAAATATTAAGGTTGATGCGCTAGGGTGGCCCGCGAAATTCAAATTTTCTTACGTTTTTTGCAATTCGCAGGTCAGTATCAGGTTGTATGTTTATCTAAATATTATTAGCGGCCGTAACAAATATGGATTTAAAGAATTATAAACATTAGAATCAGCAATACAACTCTCTAAGTTCATGTAAGTGTATTGAATAAAAATTTCATGAAATCGTCGTCAATACACCCGTACCTATTTTGAATTAGAGATTAATAACCCTGTATTTATAATTACTTTCGCAGTTAATCATTTTAGTACATATTTTAAGAAGGGTACCAATTCAGTTAAGCGTAGACTTGAAGTGCCGAAGTCTTAACTACTAAAAAATTGAGTACCGTTTCTCCACTTTTACTACTTCGTACTCAATAAAATTCTAATTAAAAACTTAATTTTCAGCTTCACAAAGCTAAATGCTTGAGGAGTAATAAGTGACGAAAGGGAAGAATATAATATGAAAGGGAATTTGGTTACGAAACTAAACCAGAAGAAATATGATGTAAGACTATTAATTTATGTTCCAACTGGTCCTAGAATACGAATTGATCTTGTACCTGTATTCTCAAACATTAGGCCCCTGTTCCAAGAGTTTTTGGATAACGATCTAGAATCCATATTCCGTATCAGGACCATTCGTTTCATCTCACACAATGATTAATTAATTCAACTTAGAATTAGGTACTTTTCCTCAACAGATTAAGACAAGACAATTAATAAATATTAGAATAAAAACTATTAAAATAATAAAAAATAGAAGCCCACCGATATCGGGAACAGGGTCCAAGCTATCGGTACTCAGGGCTCTAGAGAGAGGAACCTCCTAACAATGCGAGCTGTGTCCAGGAGTACCGCTTTCTGAATCAAGCCCTTAATCCAGCTGCCCAACGAGAGCCTCCATAGGTGTTGGTCGAGGCTCTTGGCAATGAAGCCATTATTTATTTTATTATTATGTACAAAGTAAAATAGATGCAGATACGAAATATAACTTTTGAGCACAAATGTACTGCTTATTTCTTCCTGCAGATCTGGAATCCGAAAAGAAATGAAAAAAAATGTAGACCATGGTGTGTGAGAACAAGTCGAGAAGAATAATATTCATAATTAAAATATAAGTTATAGTTATAGTTAAGGAGCTCGTGGTTAAGTTATAACAGCCGGGCGGGTCGATCCATCAGGTTAAGCTACGCTTTCCGGGGTTGGTCCGTAGATGGGTGACCATCTTTACATACCGAGACTCCTCTATGCCTCAGAAAGCACGTTAAGCCGATGGTCCCGGGAGTTAAACGTGGATTTTTGACAGCCGTTACGTGACGTTAGCCCGTAAGTCTGACAACCAGTATTACCCCTTGGGGTATCGTATTACCCAGTAACTGGGTTCTGGAGGTCAGATAGGCAGTCGCTCCATGTAAAATACTGGTATTCAGCTGCATCCAGTTAGACTGGAAGCCGACCCCAACATAGTTGGGAAAAGGCTAGGCAGATTGATGATTTATTTTATAACTTATATTTAACTATATAAAAATAAACATTCGCGGTCCTTTTTCAATGTAATAAAGTTAATGTAAAATGTAACATAATATGCGATTGAAATCTTCCTTTTTCAGGACTTTCTTCCAACACTGAACAGTGTCTTCCATAATGCCAGGTACTTCGGCGTCTCAGGCTTAGGTGTGACCCTGGCTTTCGCCTGGTGTCTGATACTCTTTGTAATGCTCTTGGTGATAGAATGCGTTGCTATCTGGAGGATAATCACACTGCTTGGACTAATGAAATCTTCTGATAGTAAGTAACGCTATTAGAATTATTACAAGAAGCGGTTCTTGTGCTGAACCAATGGCATGTTCCAGGAGCCATGTTTGTTTTTTTCTTCAACAACCTTGTGGTTTGCTGCAGAATTGGAAAGATAAGAATGAAAAATTTCTAGTCCGAAAATGGGTTATTTATAAAAGAAATAAGTTAAAAAAAACGTTTTTCGTCTAAGACAAGTTTGGCTCAAAATGGTGTCCACTACACCCCTTTATACTTTGCACCTAGCTTCCAAACACTGTATATTATACTAGTTGGTACCCGGCGCGTCGCTGCCTGTAAGTCCATTGTATTATACCTATAACCTTTGCGCAAGTGAAAGCAATAAGTAGATAAAGTTTTATCGCCGTCGGATATATGTCAAAATAGTGTCCACTACACCTTTATACTTTACACCTAGCTTCCAAACACTGTATATTATACTAGCTGGTACCCGGCGCGTCGCTGCCTGTAAGTCCATTGTAATATACCTATAACCTTTGCGCAAGTGAAAGCAATAAGTAGATAGAGTTTTATCGCCGTCGGATATACGGTATGACAATGCATAAAATACGAACAAACAAAAGACATTTATATCAAAAGCTATGTTGCTTTTGATATATACATTGTAAGCTTTCTTACTTCATCTCTCAAATTAACAATTATTTATACTTTCAGGTGGTCTGATTGGTCGCCTCGCAGGAGCTATATTCTATGCTAACGCAGTAATGTCGTTGGTACTGTCATCAAAGTTTGTGCATTCTTGGACAAACCTTTCATCATACTGGTTGAGCATGGAGACTAATACAGCACTTGACTTCCCACCAGACGTGAAAATAAAGAAGAGGACGATATTTATCACTGTTTTTGTTGCCAGTTTTGCGGTTGGTTAGTACCTATCTTAATAGCTTTTATTATCTCGTAAAAAAGGCGATAATATTATTTAAAAAAATATGTGTACTTTCTACAACACGCTTAGCATGACCATAATAGTTTTGTCGACGGAAGAATAGACAAAATGACAGATAAACAATTACAATCTGTTTTTTTGTCTATTCTTCCGTCGTAAAAACCCGTTTTTAAGTTGTCATGCTACACGTGCAAGGGGCTTTGCAGAAAATATTATGTAAAGTAAAAGAGTGAGCAGATTGTTAGTGTGAGTGCGTGTGATTGAGAGTCAAAATAGTCACATATGTGACTGTGTGAAAGATGTTCAAATTTATTTTCCTTTTCAGTTGAGCACGTATTGAGCATGGTTTCAGCTACTGGAATTGGTTTCCCTGCAGAAGAATTTTTTTACAGATACGTCACAATATCTCATGGATTCCTGCTAAGAACTCGTAAGTCATCTTTTTTTTTTTTAACTTGCCTCCTCCGTAACTTTGGCAAGACATCTCTAGGATTTTGTCTCAGCCTGTCTACGAAATTGGATTCAATTCGTGATTCATATCACAGCGTGACAGAATTTTTGTGCTTTATTTTAAAAATATAATTTTTCTTTCAATTCATATTTTATGCTTTGCTATTCACGTTTTCTTTTTGAGTGTCCTCGGGTAAAAAACGCAACCGCTGATTTATTATTTACAAGCCCGCGGCTTCGCCCGCGTAAGGTCGGGAGTTATCCCACGGGAACGTACTACCGGGATAAAAAAGTATACAATATCCTAACCCAGGCTATGGTCTACCCATGTGACAAATTTCATCAAAATCCGTTCAGCCGTTTTAGCGTGAAAGTGTTACAAACAAACTCACTTTCGCATTTATAATATTAGGTAGTATTTAATGATTACTTATATTGTACACCAGATAATACAAACAAAATAGGTTATACAGGACATAATAATAATAATGTGACATTTTGGGGTTTAGTCGGGCAAAATTTGGTCGGATACTTGAAATCAAATGAAATTTATTTGCAAGAATAGTAGGTACATTACAGATGGTCGGGTTTTTTTAACAGTTTCTAAAACAACTCGCTAGAACTAGCATAAAAAATAACAAAATCATAAAAAATTATAAAATAATAATAAAATTAGACCATACATCTTAGTTATTATAGTAAGAATAAGATTGTCAATCATCTATCGTCTAATTACAACAGCAAAATATAAGAAACCTAAAAAAAAAAAAGGTAAATTAATATTTACTTGCGGAATTAGGAGCTACTTACTCTACTTATCTATACTAATATTCTATAGAGGAAAGATTTGATTGTTTGTTTGCATTTAATAGGCTCCGAAACTACCGAACCGATTTGAAAAATTCTTTCACTGTTGGGAAGCTACACTATCCCCGGCTGACACAGGCTATATATATATATTTTTTTATTAGGGCTCCTTACTAAAACTTTAATTATGTAACCCAAGGTGTAAAAAAAATACCTAAAATAGCCGTAGATAAGTACTTAGTGCTACCCGTGCGAAGCCGGGGCGAGCAGCTAGTATGAAATAAAATCATAGGTGATTTTAATGTATGTAATTTCTTTAAAACTTTTCAGAGGACTACACCCTATGGTATGCCATACCAATATTCATCGTCAGCAAGGCGGCGACTATTCTATGGAACTTTCAAGACCTGATCATCATTCTCATCAGCATGGGCCTTAGCTCCCGGTACCATAGACTCAACTTGTATGTTAGCCGGGTGGTTACCATTGAGAAACGTTTCGAGGTCAAACAGAGGGTAGGTTTGTATTTTTACCTAATCCCTTTCTATAAAAAAAATATAATTTATTGGAATTATTTAAACGTCACAATTTCGTTATGTCAGCTTTTTATTTCGAACAAAATTTAGCCGATAGAAAATTAATACGATTCAAAATTCGATTTTAATTATAACTTTTGTAGATGTCAATTCAATATTATTATATTATATGGGACATACATAACTGGCGAAATGTGGGTGTAATAGGGTGCACCTTTGTCTAACCACGGGAAAATACAGATGTGATGCTAAGTGATTATTATACTTTTTGCCCATCAAAAGATATTGGCTTCCAAAGACCAAATAACCCTGCTGCACTAGTAACATTATTGTCATTTCATCCATTCAAAGTCTTTCCAAGGTAGTTAATTGATTCAGACGTGACTTTGCGGAAATCCATTACAAAATACAATAGACGTAGATAATTATATTTAATCCTTTTAGTAGCAGTAATCCTATATATGTGGGGGTGCGTCGTGTTCTGGTTCGCGACTGGTCAATCATCATTCTAAGGATGCCGCATTGAGAGATGAAACACGTGTCGATTTCTTACAGGATTTTTATGACTCTTGAGGAATAGTTAAGCGGAATAGGTTACTAAATGTATCTACGTCTCAGTATTTATTTCAAAGTTATTCTTATTTTTAAATTACTTTGTGCCTTCTAACTAATATAGCCTTATCCTCAAACT
Organism: Lithophane ornitopus; assembly: GCA_948473465.1. NCBI lineage: Eukaryota > Metazoa > Arthropoda > Insecta > Lepidoptera > Noctuidae > Lithophane > Lithophane ornitopus. The sequence continues at coordinate 13,814,313 of OX419616.1, read as the reverse complement.
CCAATCTGTTCACTTATTAACTTGCGAAGACGATAATCAACTGAGACACAGCTTCTCATTAACGTCTTGAACACGAAAACAATTAATATCCTTTATGTATTATGTTTTTAATACTTCTTCTGTAGTGCCCCTAATATTGTGTGTTACAATACAATATCATTATGTAAGGTGTTTGGGAAAATGAATGTGTGGATTTTTAATGGAAGTATGACTATTATTGCGGTAGCTGGCCGTAAATATGGCACCTAGCCTTTAAAAGACACGCCCTTCCGCTCCGCCCAGAGCGGGAGAAGTCATTTGATGATTGGCCACCGTAAAAAAAAAAAAAAAGTTTAAAAGTTCGACTTTGTAGCGCCGTCTCATACCTACAGTCCTGTCTCAGTTATTTCACCTCTAAAATCAAAATCAAAATATTTTTTAAAACTACATGGGCACTTATGAAACGTCAGTAGCTAGGCGCATTGTTCCAATTAGTCACTTCTTGTGGAGAAGAGCCGGCAAGAAACTCCACTCCACTCTTCTATTAATATTTGGCTTTTACAATATTTCCAAATAACAGTCATAATACGTATGAGAGGACAGTGTAGGCCTTTCAACAAGTACCATGTACTGTAACAAAATTGAAAATGGTCAACAAATCTACAGTCTACTAGGTCTGCAACATTCTCACATTCACGAAATAGAGAAGAATCTTTAAAAAGATAAATAAAATCATAAAAATCTATTTAAACTAAATGCCTACATGACATTACAACCATTGCCATTACAACTGTAACAAATCTGAATAAATATCACGTCCACAAAAGCCACTACTATAGAGTTGAAATTAAATTATAGGTAAATAATGTCATATAATGAGATGATTATGTCAAGGAAGAATGTAAAAACCTCTGCTCTGTAAAAAAACTCTGATTCCAGCAACCGTATATTATAATTCGTTACAAGTTCAAAATCTCTACTCTATTCTCGAATAGAGGTCATTGTTATTTTGAGAGTGATACATTAAAATCATTGGTAAATAACTCTGAAAGGACTGTAATATCTACCAGCACGCGTAGCCTGACTGCCATAGAGACGGATTTATCGACGGAAGAATAGATAAAATGACAGATGGTAATTGTTTATCTGTCATGTTGTCTATTCTTCCGTCGACAAAACCCGTTTCTACGGTTGTCATGCCAGGCTTGCTGTGTAGCTCGCCGTCCGATAAGAGCTCGCCGTCCGATAAGGACCAGGCCCAGGTCGATGGCGCGTCGTGTTCCACGCGCGCCTCAAAGAGATGTCAGCACACCTGACGGGGTCCGTTAGGACCGATGCCTGCCAGGGTTGCGGAATAGTCCGAAAGGGATACCGGGACCCTGGCAACAGGCAACCGAAGGAACACGGGTGGGTTTTAGTCAGTAAGAGTCTGACACGCCCTTCCGCTCCGCCCAGAGCGGGAGAAGTCATATGATGATTTCCCACACAAAAAAAAAAAAAAAAAAGTCTTGCTGTGTGACTGTCTGTTTCTAAATATTGATGTGTCATTATTGACGGCTGGGTACAACACTAGTATAATATTAGTACTATTTTTAAAACGGTAACAAGGGGAGAGTATATCAAAGAAAACAAACATATGGGGGACCTCAATACGCATCGATTTAAACGCCACGGGAGCATTCCCTTGATCAACTATATGCCTATGAAACGCACACAACGTGCGCGCGTCATAGAAAAACACCTATCAGTTGAAAGCGTAAATAACTTCCAAGATCTTATCATAAATCTGTTTAACAACTCAAGTTTAAAATAATGCCCAGGAAATGCCAATAAGCTGCCTTTCTCAACCAACTTCACCTCCATTTTCACTTTCAATTCATCTTTCAGTTTGGCACCGACCTGTACTTGCAAATTCAAGTATGGCGTCGTCTCCGGGAGGCGTACGTGCGTCAATCGACACTCGTGCGCATGGTCGACCGCCATCTTGGATCACTGGTGTTGTTATCCAACGTCAATAATTTGTACTTCATCTGTCTTCAGATCTATCTTGGGATACAGTAAGTATGTTTGTTCTACAGCTAAATTGCACATCTTTAGTTAAATCTCAGCAGAAAAAACGCTTGGGTACACGAGTTTGCAATACCTTTTGAACATACTCAATAATTAGTTTGCTATTGAAAAGTAGTACCGTGTGTTTGGTCTTGGAAATCGATACTTGTATCAATTCTCATGAAGAAAATGATGTGAAAATAGATCAAAGTATGATGGAATTGAGAACTAGCTATTCCCCACAACTTCGTATGCATTCCAGGATGAAAAGTAGCTTATGTCCTTCTCGTCCATCAGGTCAAATTTCATCCAAATCCGTTCAGCTGTTTTAGCATGAAAGCGTAACAGACAAACAAACTCACTTTCGCATTTATAATATTAGATAGGATTAAGATTAAATAAATATATATTAATAACAACTTATTAAACCTCATATAAATCACTTCTTAGAAGAGATTTTCATGTTTCACACTCGACTGAGCCAAATGATAACAGAACACGAACTTAATGAGGGAATAAAATACTGTTTATGTATTACACGAACTTAATGAGGGAATAATACTGTAATAAGTATTATTTTTATATTTTCGTTTCCTACACTCATACGTTCGATTTATCCTCGACACGTTACAAATATCTACCCAGTTTATTTCTTCGGTACATAATATTTTTGTAACACCATTTTGTTATTTATAGAAATATACGTAACCGAAGTTTTAATGAATGAATATTCTGATTATACTATTCGAAGAATTATTTATCCATGTTTTTAAATTTAAACTCTGTTTGTCAACACGCGCTGGGTCCGTGTGGTGGATTTTGGCCCACTCCCTCTCATAGAGAGGAGGCCTGTGTCCCAGCTTTGTCCACATTACAGGCTGCAGTTTGAAATACAATCATTATGTTTGCATTTATTGAATGATTAATAAAAGACCTACTGTTATGTACTCACGCTTTTTTCCCATGGTGGTAGGCAGAAACTACAGAACCTGCTATCTTTACATATTCCTTTTGCTTCGTGTAGACCGTACTGTACTGTTTAGTGGTAAAGTTCTGATCCATTTATTTATTTATTTATTTATTTGATTTACACGGCTAGACACCAATTACATAAATCAAAGTATATTTAAGTAGGTACAAAAATATCACAAAAACAAATAACAACAATTAAATACAATTATTATCAAAATAATGAAGACACTTATCCATTAATTTGTCGAATTTATCATCGAACAGATCACAGTCAGTCATACTAATATTATAAATTCGAAAGTAACCCTGTCTGTCTGTCTGTATGTTACCTTTTCACGCCTAAACCACTAAACGGATTTCGATTAAAGACAAGGAGATAGATGGCATCCCGGGGGAAGGACCTAGGCTACTTTTTATTGACATACCACCCGGGCGAAGCCGCGGGCGGAAGCTAGTTATGTTATATTTTACGACTCTAGTATCACCTTAAACAAAGGTATACAATAATTCATCCGTAATAATAAAACAATATTCCTGTTCCTCTCTCTGGAGCCCTGAACGCCGGTAGCTTGGACCTTGTTCCCGATACCGGTGGGCTACTATTTTTTATATTTTTAAATGTTTTTATATAATTTTTTATTCTAATATACAAAAATATAATTTGTATGTATTTAAAATGAAATAAAAAGAAAACAAGCAGAATTCAGGCGTGATGTTATGTTATGTCTTGTTAAAACAATAATAAATATATTTCACAAATTCAAACATTCCACCTTACTCAATGGGTAGGTACTTTTCTTCCAAAATACTCAAGAATTCAAATTACCTTTTTGTTCTACAAAATAATATAAATAATATTATGTAGTCCTTATAAGACAGACTATTTGAATTCCGATTTATGCGATTGATTTAAGATTAACATAATATTTTCTTATCATAGAATGAAAATGGTGAAAATCCTCTTAGAGATGTGAACTTACACAGGTCAGACATACTGTGGATTTGTCTGGCCTTTTGTACTCGTAATTTATTTTGACGAAATGTAAAAAATATTATAAGATTTGAAGATTTACAGACCTTGAAAGGGTTTCTATAATAATGTAAAAGGAATAATGTTAGCGAGAAAGAGATTGGAAATTATGTTCTGATTCAACGAAACAGTTGCAAAATGTTAACAGATAAATAAATCGTTTATTTTGTGGACACGAAAACTCTGAATATCAAGTACGGTACCTAATTTTATGGATTAAGTATCTTGCCCGTACAAATAAGCTTCCTTATTTGGAATTATGTCAATCTATTATAATGAGGCTGTCACGACTGTCATCAAGCACAATGAGGATGAAAAATAAAGGCTAATTTAAGAACACTCGACTAAAACAAAAAAAAAAAATTCGGAAAAATATTAGACAGAATTTTTTTTTCAAGAAAAACGTTTTTTCTTTCGTACTATAATGACGTATCTAATCAATCTGCCAACTATGTTGGGGTCGGCTTTCAGTTTAACCGGATGCAGCTGAATACCAGTATTTTATATGGAGAGACTGCCTATCTTACCTTCACAACCCAGTTACTGGGTGACACGATACCCCTTGGTAAAACATGGTTGTCAGCCTTTTGGGCTTACGAGTCCAGTAACGACTGTCAAAGATCTACGAATGACAGCCGGAACCAACATGTACTTTCCGAGGCACAGAGGGGTCTCGATATGTACTCCATGGTCACCCATCCACGAACCAACCGTGGCAAGTGTAGCTTAACCTTCGATCGACCGTGCGGCTGTTAATATTTAGCCACGAGCCGAAAAACTATCATCGACTTTACTTACAATAAAGTCTAATCATGAAAATAATGAAGTCCCAACATTACTTGCTAATTAAGCTATCTTAATTAGGGTCGACACTAAAGGGCCTTTGTAGCTAAACAGAACAAACTTCATAGTGGCCCCTTCTGAAATAATTATACCGAGTTTTGAAGGTCAAGAAACCTAAATTAAGTATGCTTCGCAGAGTGAGCTCTGCAAGGGTGATCTTTGCGTAAAAGTGTACTTCAAACAATTTGGTTCTTTGTCTGGATGAATGTTGATTCGTAAGAAGGTTATTCAAAAGACGTTCGGGGTTTTTCAATCTTCAAGTCTCTTAATGCAAGTAGGTATAAGGGCTACTCGTTCAGCCACTTAAAAGGATTTCTTCTCTATATTCGGTTTTGAAAATAACCTTCTGTCCTTTCCCAGGTACCGAATTTTTTTGCAACATCTTTTCGTAATATGTTTATACTAAAAATCACATTTGACGACAAATTTTATAATAAGAACTTTGACTTCGTCGGAATAGAGTTCGAAATTTAAAAATAACTCGCTGTTTTAAACCTGTTTTTTTTTTGTTGTATGGTTGTTACTCGATTGCTCCGCCAATTATGAATCGATAGATAGATAGATGAAACGTTTATTTGGTACAAACAAAAGACGGCAAAATATACAAAAAAGAACGGTTAAATAATAACTAATTACAATAATAAATAACTACAAGGAACCAAAGTACAAAAAAAAAAAAAAAAAACGATTAAAAACGGAAAAAACTGGACACAATGATGACAATATTGTCTATGACACACTTTGATGATTCTTTTTCTTTTTTTATTAGGTAGGTCATGCTTCAGAGGTGGTCCCATATAAATTGTATTAACTTTGCTTGCGTAGTTTTTGAGTTAGCTCCAATATTACGTATTTTTTCCCACTTAGTGTATGTAGACGATATATTGTTTAACTCCGTTACTGTTGTTTACATAGCAGGTAGTGGTATTCGAATTTGTGTGGGGTAGGTACCAGAACTAAAAAGTGAAAAATAAAAACTTTTTACAAAAATAAAAACAATCGACTTCGACGGTTGTTTTTGTTTTTATAAAAAGTTTTTATATGGAATAGAATAGAATAGAATACTCTTTATTATGTACACCATAAAAAATACACATATAAATGTAGATGAGAAGGAGAGATAATACTGCAGGTGGTCAGTGGGCCTGCCAGGGTTGCGGGAAAGTCCGAAAGGGATACCGGTACCTTGGCAACAGGCAACTGAAGGAACACGGGTGGGTTTTAGTCAGTAAAAGTCTGACACGCCCTTCTGCTCCGCCCAGAGCGGGAGAAGTAATTTGATGACATCCCAAAGTAAAAAAAAAAAAAAAAATATTCTGTGGTGTACCATTTACATATACAATAAATACATACATAAAGCATATACTTATCTATATAATATAATAAAACAAATTATTTAAAAAACAAAAAACCCGCCTGCAAAAACGCATAACTTAAAAGAGAAAAACAAGCATTATAAATCTGTAGAATTTTAGTATTACAGGCGGGGAACAAACAATAGTTATACCATATTTCAGGTTATTGGTTTGTTCCTAGCCTGTAATACCAAAATTCTACCTTAGTCTTTTTAGTTAAATTATTTTATATATTTGGAATTAACTCATTACTAGTTTTTATTTGATACCAATATTGTATATTTTTTTTAAACCTTCCCCTCCTTTTTTTGTTTGCCGTTTGTAGATGAAATATATAAAAAAATTATAGCCTATGTCACTCCCACAATTAAGACGAACCTAACGACCTCGTATGTTAAAATCCATCAAGCCGTTTAGGCTACAAGAGCGTGCTAGACATACATACATACTCTCGAAAAACATTACCCTCCTTCTGGAGCAGTCGGGTAAAAAGACGGATAATGTTTCTATGTATTTGCAGCAAGAGCAGTGGAGGCACGATTAGCCGCTGCTACTTCCTCTTCTCACTGAGCTGGTTAATATTTCGAGCCTGCAGTGTAGTGCTGGCTGCCTCAGACGTCCATCTTCACTCGCAGAGAGCTCTGAAGAGTCTGTACTCATGTCCTAGTGCTTCTTATAATGTTGAGGTTGGTATTTGCACCAGTACCAGTACGTCGATTCTGTAAAATTCAAACAACAACTCGCATCTCACATCGCTATTCACTCTCACTTCGAATTTTGAATCGGGTTTGAGTGCGAAGTGAGCGTCGAAGTGACGGGGGAATTACCTTACTGAATGCCACTTCTTACGTCATCTCATACTTTATCTGTCAAAATCTCATAGTCAATTTAGTTCAATTCGCTGACACGCTCGAAAGGATAGCGCTAGTGTATCAACTGAGTTTTTAGAATGCCAATCAAGAAACTCACAACGGATTCAAGTTCGAAGTTTAGAATGATGTCTTACAGAATCACATCCCTGGGTAGTAAAACTCTTGAACGTCTGTACAATTTACCCATAAAATAACTTTTTAGGTAGTTAATTGGTGTGACTTTGCGGAAATTCACTATAAAATACAATAGACGTAGAATTATATTTAGTAACCTATTCTGCTTAACTATTCTTCAAGAGTCTGCGGTCAGCGCTCGGTGTGGCAATACGTCGTGTTCTGGTTTGCGACTGGTCAATCGTCATCCTGAGGATGCTTCAAACAAATCTGATTATTTCATTTGTAAGTGGGTATCTTATTATTTTTTTTACTTTTCAGATAAAAAGACTTCAGTATCAGTTAGCACATGACTTCGTTGCGTTAACGGGGATGGGTTTCTTCTCACTCAGGAGGGAACTTCTGTTAGAAGTAAGTAGAACTTTATAGGTTTACTGGCGACACGTCCCCGCGACTTGTGCGGTGAAATAATTTTTCAAATAGAAGCTGCGTGGTTTCGGAGATTACCCTCCACAATATCACTCACAAAATTCGCTCTCTCTCTTTTTAATACATATTAGTAGGTATAGATTACTGAACTTAAACCTTTACGTTTAGAAATGGTCCCCATCCTCAAAACAAGTTTGGTACCTATATGATATAACTTTCTCTGGATACCTCTCTAGATCAATGTTTTTCAATCTTTTTGAATTCCCGACCCTTAAGACGTTAACAGATTCTAGTGACCCCTAAGCCCTACTGAATGAATTTGTATTTTTAGTGTGAAGTGTAGGACCTAGAAACACTTCGCTTTTTCTTTTGTCCACGACCCCCTGGGTAAGGCGACCCACAGGTTGAAAAATACTGCTCTAGACAATAGAACCGTGATAATTATATATGATAATTCCTTTGTCATTTTCAATACTTATTATTTACATTTTTTTAAATATTTTTTCCAAAAAATATAAAATAAAACATTTAAAAATAATTATAAAAAGTACCACATATACCCCAATAGCTCATTGGCATCAGGAACAGGGTCCTAACTGCCGATGGTCAGGGCTTTAGAGAGAGGAACAGGAGTACTGCTTTCTCAATCTTTGATGAATTGACCCAGCCGCCCAATGAGAGCCTCCTGAGGCCGAGGCTCTCCGCTATTAGGCCATTAACTGTAACGATTATCGGTTCAATGATTGCAGAGTCCACGTCCCACATTATCATTATCATCACTAAAGTCGGTGATAAAATATTATACATTTAGTTGCCGACAGAATAGATCTTTTTTCATGTTCACTGAGCGAGTTTGCAAGGGTATCGTTAGACGTGTTTTTAATTTGTAAATTTTGTATGGCATGGATTAATGTGTTGTAATTTATTTAATAAATTGTTAATTAAATAAAATACCGAATTGGGGCACTGTAATGGTAGCGTATGTATGTAAATAAATAAATAAAAATATTTGAATACTAAGTTTTTAACATAATTTCTTTGATTTCAGGTGGCAGCTGCTATATTGAAGTACGAGTTAGTTTTAATACAATATGATAATTAGTTAGTAGTCTCATAAAATTTTAATGCAACATCTACAAAGTCATCATCTGCCTAGCCTTTTCCCAACTATGTTGGGGTCGGCTTCCAGTCTAACCGGATGCAGCTTAATACCAGTATTTTACATGGAGCGACTGCCTGACCCAGTAACTGGGTGATACGATACCCCTTGGCATAAGACTGGTTGAAAGATTTTCGGGCTTCTGACGACCCGTAACGACTGTCAAAGATCCACAAGTAGCAGCCGGGACCAACGACTTAACGTACTTTCCGAGGCACGGAGGAGTCTCGATATGTAAAGATGGTCACCTATCCACGGACCAACCCCGGCAAGCGTAGCTTAACCTGACGGATCGACCCGTGCGGCTGTCATTACTTAGCCACGAGCTCCTCCAACATCTACAAAGTAAATTATATAAATAAATAAAAGCTTTTGGTGTAATCTTCTTATTTTACTCAACATCACGCCATGTTTCCCGAAAGGGTTTGACAGAGGTGTACCTATAGTACACCCACATTTCGCCAGTCGTGTGTTAAGTCCCATGTAATAGGGGGCGAGCCTATTGCCATCAACCAGACACAAATCCATACTCCGGGCTGCTACTGACAAATTCCTGTTGGAAAAACCCAATAATACTTTGCCCGAACTTGGAATCGAAGCCAAGACCTCATGCTCAGCAGTAGTTCTTGAGACCACTAGACCTAGGCCAGTCTCAGCCAGGAGTTTCCATATTTCATTAAAGTGAAAAGTAAACACGAACCAACTATCAGTAAATCTGCCTAGCCTTTTCCCAACTATGTTTTGGGGTCAGCTTCCAGTCTAACCGGATGCAGCTTAATACCAGTATTTTACATGGAGCGACAGCCTATCGAACCTCCACAACCCAGTACCCCTTGGTAAGACCATACGATACCCCTTGGTAAGACCGGTTGTTAGACTTTCGGGCTTCTTTCGGGAACTAACTATCAAAAGTTAATAATGTAATGAAGGTGTTTTTTACACACCTTTAGAATCAGAAAGTGTACACCATACCTTATCTTATCTTGGTTAGGGCAGATTTAACTAAAGTCGGATAAATATTTTATTCGGGAAATAATATTGACGTCTGTCAGTTTTTGTATAGAAAATCTGCCAAAAATTTAATATCTATTCGCTGGATTACACTTTTATTAGGAATAAAAGTTTGATCGAATCCGCTTAGTGTTAAATTTCAATCAACAAGGAATATAGTATTTCAAAACTACCAAATTAGCATTGCCATTTAACGTGGCATCTGGGCACGTTTCCGGATGACAGCGATGCAGACGGGTACTTCTTAGAGGCCTAAGTGTCCTTTTTTTGTATTTGTTTGTATAGTTAATAATTTAATTTAGTGTTACATTGTATATTGTGTGAAGTCGTGTGATTTGTCTAAAAAGAAAAGAAGCTAAATAAGTAGTTTCGTGAAATCAATATACCAAACTACTACTATCCAGTAACAATCAGTCAGATTTTTATTAATTTTCATCACCATTTCACCCGGAAACTCCAACATAGTGACTATGCAAAAGTTTAATAAAACACAGTTCACTGCAATGGCACAGTATAATAAAGCAACAGTATTATATCCCGGCAGTGACCTTGAAATAATTATCTACGGCAGCTCGGTAGATAAACCTGCCGCGTCCGTACGTAACAGCCGCGCACTCAATGCTGTTGCTTACTGATATACATTGAGATTTCGAAGCGCATCGTTTCGGCCGTTTTCTATGAAGATATAATACTATTACTTATTCATACTGTGGCAGTGGCTTCCACGTAGTGTACAAAAAGCAAACAAAGCAGGAATTGTGATAAAAAAAAAAGTAGAATTGCCAGTTTCAGGTGAAAAAATTTGAAGCACTTTGAAATAAAAGGCTTAAAACGTTACTGGATACTGGTATTATTTCAACTATTTTTAATAACAATTCTATAGTATTGTAAAAAGTACATAAAAAAGTAAAGACTAGTGAAACTGATCCGGTTATTAAAGTTGTAAAAACACTCATAATCAGCCTATAATGTTCCCACTGCTGGGACAGGCCTCCTCTCTGTGCGAGGGTGCGGGCCGTAATCCACCACGCGGGCCCAGTGCGGGTTGGTAGATGTCACATGTCTTGCTATGCTGAGATAGGGGCCTTTTTTGGCCTCGCACGGGTCGTCTAAGTAGTTTTTTAGTTTTGATTGTTCTTTTATTATTATTTTTTTAATTTTAGTTCTTACTTTATGTTACTGCTTGTTTTTCCTGTGCGTGTCCCAAATAAAATATTTTTCTTTCTTTCTATCTTCGAATTTTTGGTTCTAGGACATGCCGGTTTCCTCAGGATGTTTTCCTTCACCGTTTTGAGAGCAGTGGCGATGAAATAATTTACACAAAGTAAAGCGCCTGTCAGGGTTCGAACCTACGACTTACAACTCGTAAGTCGCGGCCGTTACCACTGGGCCACCACTGCTATCTCTGGGCCACCACTGCTATCGCTGGGCCACCACTGCTATCTCTGGGCCACCACTGCTATCACTGGGCCACCACTGCTATCTCTGGGCCACCACTGCTATCACTGGGCCACCACTGCTATCTCTGGGCCACCACTGCTATCTCTGGGCCACCACTGCTATCACTGGGCCACCACTGCTATCGCTGGGCCACCACTGCTATCTCTGGGCCACCACTGCTATCACTGGGCCACCACTGCTATCTCTGGGCCACCACTGCTATCACTGGGCCACCACTGCTATCTCTGGGCCACCACTGCTATCAAAAAAACATTAATTGTGCCTATTTTCCATTCGTCTTTCAGTCATCTAATGAGCCAAGCCAATTCTAAATGTGATTTCATTTAGAATTGGCTTGAAATAGATGGATGGGGTAAAGAAGTACTATTCTTTACCGCTATTTTTGTATGTTTTTCCACTATTTGAACCATCAGAACTGTGCTCCAAACGTTATTGCGTACGAGCCTTTGCATGTAACCTCGCCCGCGAAAATAAAAGTTCTAACAATCCCCTGGCAATATCATGAACTAGCTGCGTCCCGCGGTTTCACCCGTCAGTCTCAATCCCGTGGGAATATCGGGATAAAAAGTATCCTTTGTCCTATTCCAAGTCATGGTCTACCTCTGTGCCAAATATCATCCAAATCCGTTCAGCCGTTTTAGCGTGAAAGCGTAAAAAACAAACAAACTCACTTTCACATTTATAATATTAAGTTAGGATGGGGTAGATAGACAAGTTACTCAGCTTCTCAGTGCCAATTAAAGAAAAAATAATAATATTCTCAGATGCAAGTAGTGATCAATATTCTTCGCTACTGACTTAACCGCACATCATTAATCTAAGCATTACACTGCTACACAAATAGCCTCTCATAGCACACCATTTTACATTACACAAAAATCATTAATATGACATTGCTTACTTAACTGGCTGGCCAATGCGCTCCTCCCAGAAATAAATCCCAGATAACTAAAATATTTTCCAGTGTACAAATAATTTCTGACATTGCAAAATCCTTCGTTACATCTTCATTAAGTCCCTCAGCACGTAACACGGTGGAAATATCGGCAGTTTCAATATTTTCTTCACATGATATGTAATCCTTTCGGGATTTCTCTGGTGTTTCGTACTCTCATCACGTCTCGTACGTACTCCTTGAGGAGGCGTTTACGCGTCATTATTGGTCTATGTGCTTATAAACGTATAGTGGTTAAGACAGGGCGCACACTAGAAGCAAAGTAGAGGCGCTAGACAAAGTGACATTATATCAGCGATAACGATGATGGAAAAGGCAAAAGTGTATCGGACTGACATAAGCTATCGAAAAGCTTATGTCAATCCTGTTGAAAGTCGTTGTAGAAATACGAAACGCTTTCGAAGCGATTGTCACTTGTCTAGGCCCTCAGACGAGTTTGCTGGATAGAACAGTTTTTGAAGTGGAAACTTTAGGTACACTTTGCGCTCTTTCTAAACACACGAAACTGAAGCTTCATGCTCGGGTTGGTTACGCTGAATCGGGTACACTCGGCTCCAATCGTAAGTTTTCACTTATAACTTGAGTCATATGAACCCTCTTTTTTTTTGTCACATCACATATCACTCCCATTGCCCGCGAGGTTGTACATTCAAATCCGATCAAATAGGTTCAAACGTGACTTTTGCTATTCATTGTTACTGCTGGCATTATTATTATTACTTAGCTGCGCCCCGCGGTTTCACCCGCTTAAGTCTCGATCCCGTGGGAATATTGGGATAAAAAGTATCCTATGTCCTATTCCGGGTCATGGTCTACCCCTGTGCCAAATTTCGTCCAAATCCGTTCAGCCGTTTTAGCGTTAAAGCGTAACAAACCAACAAACTCACTTTCGCATTTTTTTAATACTAGCTGCGCCCCGCGATTTCACCCGCGTAAGTCTCGATCCCGTGGGAATATCGGGATAAAAAGTATCTTATGTGTTAATCCAGGTTATAAACTATCTGTTTGCCAAATTTCATCCAAATCCATTCAGCCGTTTTTGCGTGATTGAGTAACAAACATCCAAACACACAAACACACAAACTTTCACATTTATAATATTAGTAGGATTAGTTAAGATTAAGATTCTACTACCAGACCAGACTACCAGACATTTTTCGTCGCCGCCTATGTTTTAAGAATTATTTTTTCCTATTTATCCATAGATTATTAACTTCAGTATAATATTTGTACTTCTATATATAAAAACAAATAACGTGGCGTGGAATGCACAAAATAAGTAGGTACCTATAAATCACCAGTGTCCCAATCAGTATCGTAATCTTAGATAATAATGGTATTATCTATTATAATACATTCAATATTCCTACAATAATAATAATAACTGTGCGGGATAAGACGCGATAAGAAGCTCCCTCAATTCTTTTGTTCAATCTGGGGACCTGTTGGATTCATAGTGTATTACCCCAAATACTCTACAGGGACGTACTGCAATAGAAATGGTGCAAAGACTCCTTTGCAAAAATATTTATAAGTGTAATGTTCAGTTCAGAAATCAATTATTTCTTAAAATAATATGTTATTTTTAATTCACTGCAATTCTGTGCCTCCTGTGACAAGTGATACAAGTAAAAAATCAACACTTTACAGGAGAACAAAAACAAGATTTCAAAAATTCCAGTTCGTGGACTAAGTGGATTAGGCTAGACATAAGTACCTTATTTTGTAGATAAAAACATTCACTTTCACTGTGCATTTTAATTTTTATGTTACATATTATAGTTCTAAAGTAATTCATGAAAAACCTGTAAGTTGTACCTTTTTTGTATTTCCAATATGTGCTAAAATTACGTTATAAATGATATAAGTACAGTTATATTATGTAGCACCTATAAGTTGTCGATACATATACTGAAAAATAAAATGTGAAAATTAATATAATCGCTCTTATACCATGAAGCACGAAAAAAAATGTGTGGAGCAATTACTTACATAAAGGGGTTACAACTTGACATATATCTAAATTCACGATTTTTTTTGGCCAAAATCCTGGCAGTTGTATCCTTTTGCACCCAACTATCTCCGAAACTATAGCAGATAAAAGAACGTGAGTTAGACCAAAAAAAACGCAAAAAATCACAAAAAGGGTACAACTCGACTAAAGTCACTCATCACAGGAGGCACAGAATTTAATTTAGAATTTGAAATTTAAATTGATCAATTGAGAGATTTTTATGCAACTGTAGCTAATCTATATAAATACACGAATGAAGCAGTTATCCTACCACGCCGGCGAGGAAGCGACTAACTATCTGATATTTTGCTCAAGAAACGTACAGTAGATATACATTCCGTGTAGACAAAAGAGATGCATATATTAATAGTTGATCGCTGACTGTTCAACCCACCAGCCAGTATTCGCTCCACTAGTTTGTCGCTGAGCGACAAGAGCTATCAAAGATAATACTCACCCAACGATAGATCAACCAGCGGTCGAGCGAGTGGTGCGAATAATCGCCCATCGCACTCGGACACTCGCTGATAGCCCAGCGGCAAAACTCTTGGATCTACACACTCGCTGCTCGGTGCTCGCCAACTCGTTTTCAGTTGCTAGCTCTACTCGCTACTCGTTAACCGCCGGTGGTGGGACTACTGCCTAATCCTATAAATAATCTTCAAAATCCGGCCCTGTAAATCCAATATAAATAAGATGTCAAAGTACTCGCTGGTAAATTATTCCCATTCTGTGGCTTCGATAGATGAGATTAGTCTTAATAACCTTTATAGGGCTGGAAATATTGCTTGCGTTTTACCAAAAGAAGATTTTTCCTATTTCCTCTACCCAACTGTTCACTGAATTAATCTACAGGGTCAAATTAAAATAGCTAGCGAAACTCCGTAGATATTATGGGTAAAATGGTCTCTTGTACTTAACTGACGCCGAAACAAGCTGGAGTGGAAAAACTAGAGCCGGCCATATTAGCTGTAGAACCGATGACCGTTGGGGTAGACGTGTTCTTGAGTGGAGACCGTGAATCAGCAAACGTAAGGTAGGACGCTCTCAGGCTACGTGGAGCGACGATAATCGCCGGGTGGCCAGCTGGATGAGAGTTGCCGAGAATGGAGCTGAATGACTGAGTAGCGGGCGGTGCTGAGAGACCTATCATCATCATCATAATCATTTCAGCCGAAAAGCGTCCACTGCTGGACATTGGCCTCCCCAAGCACCGCTACTTCGACCGGTTTTGTGCTTCTCGCATCCAGGGTATTCCCACGGCCTTCACCAGGTCATCGGTTCACCTTGTGGGTGGCCTTCCAACGTTACGTCTTCCAGTACGCGGTCGCCACTCCCAGAACCTTTCGGCCCCATCGGCTATCTCTGCTGCGAGCAATGTGCCCTGCCCACTGCCACTTAAGTTTGGCAATAATTCGGGCTACGTCGGTTACTTTGGCTCTCTTACGGATCTCTTCATTACTGATTCGGGAGAGAGAGAGAGAGGTCCAGCAGTAATAAAATTAATTAAATGCAATGGTGCAATTAATAGAAATAGGTACCCCGTTATCCGAAAAGGACATTGAACTGAAAACTGTTATGGTTTTAGGGCATGAGGCACCAACTGCGAATCATAATCTGGTTGTATGTAACTTAACTGATTAATGTTCCCACGTCACAAGGGAAGCATTAATCATAGTAATATATTACGATTCATTTGAGTCCAATCATGTACGTGCCGTTATAAACTCCCGGCTTCTAAATAGCCTAATCAAGTCTCAAATCAGAAAATCTGCTCTCAAAACTTAGGTTATAGCTGAATTTGTAATTGGTTGACTAAAATGGCGACAACGAATCCTAGAAATGTATAGGGAGTTTTACATATTTATTTTCTTATTTAAGAATTGAAATGCATTATAATGCTTAATATTTGGCTTAATCAGCCTATAATGTTCCCACTGCTGGGACACAGGCCTCCTCTCGGTAAGAGGGAGTGGGCCGTAATCCACCACGCGGGCCCAGTGCGGGTTGGTAGATGTCACATGTTTTCGAATTTTTGATTCCAGGACATGCCGGTTTCCTCACGATGTTTTCCTTCACCGTTTTGAGAGCAGTAGCGATGAAATAATTTACACAAAGTAAACCGCCTGTCTGGGTTTGAACCTACGACCTACAACTCGTAAGTTGCAGCCGTTAACACTGGGCCCCAACTGCTGTCTTGGAATTGAAATGAAACACAGATATTACTAAAACTATCAAAGCAAAAAATAATTATTAGAAATAATTAATTTTAAATCTTTTGGGAACTCCATCATAACTCTATCCAAATATCCTGTCATAGATAGGTACAACATTTTAAATAGGACAATATTAAAATTTACAAAATATATACGAGGTAGATTTTGAGATGGGGCAGTAAGGACGAAAAGCTTTTTGCGATTTCTCTCTAGTACCTACTCTAACCTCAGTTGGTCCAGAAGAGTCTTTTAATCCCTGCCCGAAATTGCAACGATTGGCATAAAAAATTGAAAGTTTTTGTAGCTAAAATCCATTTTTTTCTGAATCTGTGCAGGCAGTCACCAATTACTCAAATAGTTAAGAGCAGTTTCCTAAGAACGTTTTCTTGGAGCTATAATAATTAAGATGCCTGTCCACTGGAGTGGAGAAGAGAGGAGAGGAACGGAGCGGAGGAAACTCCGGTCCTGGTTAAGATTATCACAGCTTCGGTCCGGTTTTGGTTAAGATTAGCACAGCTCCGCTCCTCTCCTCTCTTCTCCGCTCTAGAAGACAGGCAGCCTGAAGGTACCCAGGTGCCCTTACTGCCCCGTCTCAAACACCCACCCTGTATAACCTGCTAAGTTCCATCCCTCCGCTATTAATTGATAGCCAATTAAATAATTAAGCTTCCTTGCTTTCTGCTTTTCTAGAAAGCCGTTTTTAATCCTAGAAAGATAATAAACTTATTCAGGTTCTGGCGCAGATGGCGTTACTCCTGTGAACTGCATCAGCACTAGCTCATACGTGACTATAGTTCCCGCAATCTGAAACAAGAGAAAGGCGAATATTGGTAATAGTTTAATACTAATACAGATTGAAGCGGATAGGAATGGATCCAAGGTTCGAGGCATTGGCGAACGAGTGGTCGTCAGCAAGTAACCGTCCTTGCACTGCTGAACCTTGCAGAACATTCAAAATAATTCATTATCATGACACGTGCTCCTAGACGCAAAATCGAATTAAGATTTGAAGCAAGTTATTCCAGCCAGCCATCTCATTTTAAGTTAAATTCTTCCTGCGCCGGCTTCAAAACAAAGGATTCTCATAATAGCCAAGACAATAACGATACCAAACTTCGCAAACGCGTATGTAACTACTATTTTTTAATATGCTGTTAGGTCCTCTGAGAGCATTTTTTTTTTTTTTCGGGAATCCCAGTTTGATTCCCGGCCACCATAGGCGCGGGCTTGCGGATGGCGAGCTACCCCCGGGACGATGGCGCGTCGTGTTCCACGCGCGCCTCAAAGAGATATCAGCACACTTGACGGGGTCCGTTAGGACCGATGCTTGCGAGGGTTGCGGGAATGTCCGAAAGGGATACCGGGACCTTGGCAACAGGCAACTGAAGGAAAACGGGTGGGTTTGTGGGTTTTAACCAGTCTGACACGCCATTCCGCTCCGCCCAGAGCGGGAGAAGTCATATTTGATGATGTACCAACCACGAAAAAAAAAAAAGGTCCCCGGAGAGTAGTTTATACCCAACAAGTTTGCAACCCTGAAAACCTTGTGCTTCTTCCATGGTTCTTGAAAAACTGTGAAATTTCTATCATTTGTTTCAGTTTTTTTTAAATATATACCTTATGGACACGTTTTTAGGTATTTTGTTTGTATATTTTTGTGAAGCAAGCTGCTACAATCTGAGCTCAACCTAAGCACTGTAGGCCTACTGTAGACATTGCGAAGAAACAGTTATTCAAAGATGGGTATTTTTTTTCCAAAAAATAAAATAAATGCGATTTAGTGCTCCTCATGGCTGCATCTTGTGGGTATCGATCGAAAATCTAGCTACGTTTTTACCAAAGTGGTTGAAAGCATAGCTGAATTATCCGGCCACAATGGGTCTGATTGGATCATTTCCATGCCACCATCGAGGAAACGGAACGTTCACATTGGTCGATGGTATATGAGTATGTAGTCCTCTATGAGCAGAGTGTGACAAAACATTTGCTATTCGAATATTTCCATTGCGCAAGTTAATTATGACCTAACTAAGCGTAAGTCTCGATCCTGTGGGAATATCGGGATAAAAAGTATCCTTTGTGTTAATCCAGGTTATAAACTATCTATTTGCCAAATTTCATCTAAATCCATTCAACAGTTTTTACGTGAAAGAGTAACAAACATCCATCCATCCATCCATCCATACTTACAAACTTTCGCGGTTATAATATTAGTTAGATAATTAAACATCCGCATCTAATGCCTCAATCTACTAAAATAGTCAATGAGAACAGCCCTATGTCCCAAGTCAGGGCTGGCTCAGAGAGAAGACGCAGCGAAGCATCGCAAATCCAATGTTATTATTTAATTACTAACTCCCTTGGAGAACTGAAGACGGTAACTTACGGAAAACGTACAAGTTATGAGAGAAATAGCTTCATTTTTTTAAAGATATCTTTTGGTAGTAAGACGACTATTATTAAGTATTTTATCGTCTATTCACTGTATTTCACCGTTAATTGCATTTATATTACAGGGCTTCGAATACCGACGACGATTAAACGACACCCAAGACGAAAAATTCGAAATTTTTTGCAGCCGCCATCTTGAGTGAAAGTAAGGTAAAAAAAAGTGAGGTAAAAATGGGGACGAAATGTAAACGTCCCCATTTTTACCTCACTTTCAGTTTTAGCACCCTCGAAAACTATGAAAACGATACCAATGTCGAAAATAATTCGCCATCCGCCATCTTGAATTTTCAACTTGACCATTCACAATTTCTCTCTCTCTCTCTCTCCGGTATGCAGTGTATTAGGGCTAATGTGTAGAATTAATCCCACGACACTGTAATCACTTAAATTAAATAACAGTCTATAGACAAAGGAGAGTGATCGATGAAAAATACATTAGATTCATATTGATTGTAGCCATATTTTTACTAAACATAAGTTCTTGAATTTCCTCAGCTTTTCGCACATAACTTACACCGTGTAGGGACTAACATCAGTCTTTCTTAAGAGTCCGGAGACGCCTCAACATGTTCATTTGATAATATTATATGAACGCGAGGTGTAGTGTTACATTTGAAAATCCACCTACGTGTTAATTAAGTAGGTAAGAAGAGCTTATGTGTGTATATCTATTTATATTATGCTTATGTGTGTAACGTGTACGAAGTTTTTGAGGATCTCAGGACCTAGACAAAGTGACATTCTATCAGCGATAACGATGATGGAAAAGGCAAAAATGTTTAGGACTGACATGAGCTATAGAATAGCATATGTCAACTGTTACCAGGTAGTGGTATATAAAATCGTAAATAATATATTATAAAATCGTAGTTCTTACCGTCAGCACTAATCCTCGCTTGACATGGAAGAATTGAAGGCCAGTCAGCGCGACCGTGTCTCCATGTATCTGATCCAGAAACCTCTCCACCTGCAATAATATTTAACTTTATTGACAATGTTACTCATCGTCTGCATCTGGATAAAATTTGGCACATGGATAGACCTTGACCTGGTAAAGGACTTATGCTACTTTTCATCCTGGATCGCTCAGATGTGGCGAAAAGATTCAGCGAGCTGGTGTACTATAATGATTAAGATTCTCCTTTAATTTAAGTTGAAAGTATTGTTTCGTAGTAGTTTGTATAAGGCATGATAGGGTTGACGTATCCATTGGGATAAAAACCCTAATTAAATCAATAAAGATAAAAAAAAAAAAGATCCTGGATCGCAGACGGAGTCGCGGGCAAAAGAAAGTCATTGATAAAGTCTATCTATCTAAAGACACAATAGATAGGGTTCCCGCTCGGTTAGGCCCTCCCGCGTTCCGATACAACCGACGTCATGGCACTTTAAAAAACAACATGTATATTAGCGTTATTATAGAAAACTTCTTTATTTCTTAACTAGCTGCGCCCTGCCGTTTCCCCGCATAAGTCTCGATCCCATGGGAATATCGGAATAAAAAGTATTCTATGTCCTGATCCAGGTCACGGTCTACCCGTGTGCCAAATTTCATCCAAATCTGTTTTGCCGTTTTAGCGTGAAAGCGTAACCAAGCAAATAAACAAACTAAATTTCGCATTTATAATATTAGTTAGCATAATCTGTGGTACTTCGGAAATTTTTTACATTGTGGCATAATCTTCTTACTTAATAGTTTGCCAGTTTGCCAAAGTTTCGTAAGTAAATGTTTGTTTGCTGTACTTTTCTGTGGTGGAATGAATTTGGTAAAAATAAACAAGTTTGCCGTAGTTGGAGATTTGGGAAGTTTCGCGAGAGTAGTTAGCTTCGATACAACTTTTATTTATTTCGAAAGGTCCTCTAAATAAACTTGCTTTATTTTTTTGATGATATACATAGATAAAGTTGTTTTTGAAAATGAAAAAGGCTTGAACCAATACCCTCCTCAATACCTTCCCCCCATAACTATTAACACTGTAATTAGAAAATATTGTAAAAGCCAATTGTCTTAAAAGAACCGTGGAGTTTCTGGCCGGCTCTTCTCCATAGGAAACGACCAATTGGAACCGTGCAGCTTCTGACGTTTCATAAGTGCCCATGTAGGCTTATGTGAAATAAAATATTTAGTTTTTTTTTATATTATGTAGTTACATCATTTCTCAATTTTATATCTAAGATACAATCTATCGACACACGTCTTTGTGTTTCTTCTTTTCGTGTGGTTAGTGACTAACCTGGTGTCAGAGTTTTAAAGCCGCCATTGGGCCTCTGACTTGGCTTCACATGCCATCGAGAAATATCTCTCAGGCTTGCTGGTTTCTTCACGATGTTTTCCTTCACCGTTTTTGAAGCAAGTGATAATTACACAATATAATTGTACTGCAAACTTGCAAGTATTGTCTAGATACATTATGGTGGTCACGACTTTACATAGAGTGTAATCCCTTGGAGTCCTAAACACTTTATAGGCATGCCACTTTAAAACCGACATTAGTTTAACACAATTATACGGTATCGCGTCGTTAGAGGAAGATCATTATCTGCCTAGCCTTTTCCCAACTAAGTTGGGATCGGCTTCCAGTCTAACCAGATGCAGCTGAATACCAGTATTTTACATGGAGCGACTGCCTATCTGAGCCTATCTATAGTTAGAGGAAGATATTTTAATTTAATTAAACGTTATTATATTTTGATTTATTTTCAATTTTCTTAAATAGCATCTTGAAGCAACCCGTACTTAAAGAACTATAGCGCAGAGGTGATTTATCAGGGTCACGGATCATAACATCGCATCAATGAAATTAAAACGAATAACGCGCAACGAGCAGACGAAATGAAAGAAAGACAGAGCCCTATGACGGCGAGCGTTTGAAAATTTGAGTTTTTAATTTATTTATTATTTTATCATACTAAAACTTTTATGATTACTGGCTAACCCTACCCGTGGGTCGTGTGTTAAATTATAAAATATATATAAATCTTATTTATCGAATGAATTAAAAACAATATATCCTTACCTCTACGCAATAATTAGTAGATGACACATCATACAGGGAATACGCTGGTTCCAAGCTGGCAGCATGAACCTTTGCCGCAGTTAGTGACACTGCCAGCGATCTGACTACTAGAAACGCAAAGGAATACGCGAAGTAGATCGAATGCTCGTAACCGCTGAGGAATCTGAAATATCATACGTAATCAGCAATGGACGGCAAGTGAGCAATTGTATTTTTAATTAGGTTTATGGTGTTACCTCTGATCTGTTTTAGAATCTGGTCTGCATCTGGGCGATGCTTTTATTCCTCCTCTGTAATAAACATTTTTTTATTAAATATATAACATCACACCTTGTTTCCCCGAAGGGCTAGGCAGAGGTGTACCTATAGTACTCCCACAGTACGCCAGATAAGTTTCAGTCCTATGTAATCGGGGGCGAACCTATTGCCACTATCGGGCACAAATTCCAGCCCGCTTACACCATCAAAAATACACTGCTTCTGCCAATTATTTGAACATGAAATGAGAGGGACAGAATGTTTTAAAATTAAAAATTAAAATTTTTTTTTTTTAATTTTAAATAATTGAATAATTTGATGTTTTAGTGCTAAACACATTTAGTAATTTGTGGTACAAGCGGGCCCAAGAACATTTTTGATATTAGAATAGTTAAAAGCTATTTTGTACTCTTGCAATAAGCTTCTAATAATTTAAGACCAACGAAAGCTTC
This sequence comes from Lithophane ornitopus, assembly GCA_948473465.1. Taxonomy (NCBI): domain Eukaryota; kingdom Metazoa; phylum Arthropoda; class Insecta; order Lepidoptera; family Noctuidae; genus Lithophane; species Lithophane ornitopus. Next base: position 13,791,676 of record OX419616.1, on the reverse strand, counting down.
ATCGCTTAAAGATACACAAAACTATCCACGGAAGTTCATGTACGGAAGACCACTTTTTTCCGGATAGTATAGGTACCATTCAAGAACGTTCAAGTGGAATACTCACGCAAGAGTGTGCAACAGTTGAGAGCAGACGAAGAAAAGGTTGCTAGCAAAGGATATGAAGACAACGCCTCCAATGATCTTGTCCACCTGACGCACGAGGTGGACGGACCGGTTGTAGTCTTCACGCATTGTGCGCCAGAACGATGATGGTGAGTTCTGCGGGGTAAATAGATGATTTATTTCTGTAAATAAAATACCACGTAAATAAAAACTACTTAAGATCAGTGTTTCATATTCGAATATTCTGACAAGAAACATCGAAACAAACTCAGAGGTCACAGTCTCTTTTAAAGTCCAGACATAATCTCGGTTAGGGAAATGCATAACTTCTTCTACTTTTATTTGACAATTCAACAATATTGCGTCATTATCGTTGTCGAGTAGCCGAATTTTTCAAACATACGAAGCAATTTTTCAAACACTCTCCTGCGCTCCATAATTCAAGAGCGGATGTTGGAGAAAAAACAGCGAGGCTAAGGTGGGAGAGTGGGCCGGCCACGTCTCACGAACGCAGCCGTAGAAATGGGCAAAGATTTTTACTCACTGGACGCCTGAGGGAGGACATCGTCGTCGAGGTAGACCGCAGCGAAGGTGTTTTGACGAATCAATCATGTATGCGGGGCCAACATGGCCAGAAATGGCACATATTAGAGAGATTTGGAAGGAAAAAGGGGAGGCATTTGCCCACCAGTGAGACACAAAATAGGCTAATAAAAAATAAAAAATTGAAAATTGTGAGAGTCTCATCACCTGCCTAGCCTTTTCGAAACATGTTGGGGCCGGCTTCCATTCTAACTGGATACAGCTGAATAGCAATATTTTACACGGGGACCAATTGGATTTACTACCCAGTTTAACATGATGCTCCTTGATAAGTCTGGTTGTCAGACTTTCGAGCTTCTGACGACCAGTAACGACTGTCAGCTGGATCCACGAATGACAGCTGGAACCAACGGCTTAACGTGCTTTCGAAACACGGAGGGGTCTCGGTATGTAAAGATGGTCACCCATCCACAGACCGGCTTAGACAAGCTTAACCTGGGAACGATCGACCCGTGCGGCTGTAAGTACTTAGCAAAGAGGCCAACATATACAACTCTTGAAACCTGACCTTATCTTTAGCTGCAATAATCCTTTGATTGACTTGGTTGAACCTCGACGTCAAGTACATACTCATGCAGATGACGAACACGTCGGTGAAGTTCCAGTTGAATGTGCATTGTAGGTTGAAAAACTGAAAAGAAAACATAACAATCGGTACAAATTCATATCTATTACAAATAAATAAAATTGCAAGACTTGAGGTTGGACTGAATATAAGTATGTTGAAGACCAAAGTTATGTGCAAAGTAGACGGGAAGACAATAGAACATGTCCAGGAATACCTTTACTTGGGCGAAGTAGTCTCTTTCTAGGTGAGGCAAGATAAAGAAATCATAAGACGAACGGAAAACGCCTGGAAGAGCTACTGCTCTATGGGTGAGTTGCCTATGGCACTGAAACGCAGGCTCATGGACATGTGTATTCTTCCCGTCTTAACCTATGGCGCACAGACTTGGTCTTTGACTAACATCCAGAAGTCCAAACTCAAGGTCTACCAACGAGCAATCGACCGCAGTATACTAGGCATTAAATTAACGGATCGTGTTCGTAACACAATACTGCGCTCCAAAACAAAGTTAGCTGACGTGGTTCAAAAGGCTGCCCAATTTAAATGGGACTGGGCAGGACTCGTCTGCCGCATGCCGGACAAACTGTAGGCGCACATAGCACAGAACTGGTGCCCTGAGACAGTGAGACGGGGTCGCGGCAGACCACGTAGGAGATGGCGGGACGAGCTGGATAGGTTCCATCAAAACTGGAAAGAGGAAGTGCGGGCTCCCTAAAGATGGAAGGAGTGGAGGGAGGCCTTTGCCCAGGAGTGGGACAGCGTAGGCTAGAAAAAAAAAAACAATTTTTGTGTCTGTTTGTAGGTAATGTCAAAATACAGACAATCGCTCACATAGACTACAGAATTACAGTAATAAAAAACGTTGTCAATAAACGCAGATTGAATGAAAAGACTCTAAGTTCAGATTTTTCCCTTTAGTGGAACAATATTACCCGTTTTCACTAATACTAGGCGACACCTAAATTAATGCCTAAACAAAAGCGCTGTTGAAGTTCAACTTACGCCGCTGAGCCGAGCGTTGAAAATCTAACGGCACTTTTATTTAGGCATTCATTTAGATTTTGCCTACTGTGAGTGGAAACGGGTTTAAACTTGTGTCATGACATGAGTCTTCTTTCCTAAAATAGTCTGAGTTTGATCGTCAAATTTGCTAGAAACTTACGTGAGACAATAATCCAACGAAGTCATTGTAAGGAAAGTATATGTAAAGCCATGCAAAACTATGCTTCATAAAACTTTCGTAGAGGGGAGCGTCTGGCTCGCAGTCCAAAGCCAGTGAGATGCCATGCAACTCCGAGAAACCATGCTCCACTGAAAATCAAAAGTAAGTCTTATATTCGGAATTATTTAAAAAGCATTCACCGCATACGAATTGAACACTTGATTAAGGCCCTATCCTACCTCAAATTGCTTAGCATGATCCTCCGTTATGCAGCATTAATCTATAATATAAAACACAAGGGTGACTGACTGATCTATTAACACACAGCTCAAACCACTTGACGGATTAGGCTTAAATTTGGCACACAAATAGTTATTATGACGTAGGCGCGCACTAAGAACAGGTTTTTGGAAATTCGACCTATAAGGGGGTGAAAAGGGGGGATTTCGTTTGTATGTAAAATCTTACTCCTTGAGTGAGTTAATAGACTTGAAAATTGGCATGAATATTTATCTATGAAAATAATAAAGTTTCCCATTTTTTGTTTTTTTTAAACTATCCCCTAATCGGGGATTGGGGGTGTCAAAGTTTGTATAGAAGAATTTTAACGCGCGGTCCGATTAGGTCGAAACTCGGTTTTTATACTTAAAACCAAAAATAAAGAATAATGTGTATCAGTTTTTCAAAAAAAATCCCCTAACTGGGTGAAAAGGGGTAGTCTATATCAAGCTCAAACCACTGAACGGATTGGGCTGAAATTTGGCACACAGATAGTTATTATGACGTAGATATCCACTACAAATGAAAGAAAGGGTTTTTGGAAATTCTTTTACCATAGAGCAATAACGGGGTGTCAAACTAAGTAAGTAAAAATTTTAACGCGCTGTCGGATGAACTCGAAAACTAACTAAAAAATCAGCTCCTAACAAGGTGTAAAAGGGATAAGGTTTAAGGGGTAAATATCGTAAATAAATGTTAAAGATCATAAATATTAATTTTGGAAAACTCTTTCGAAGGGGGTGGAGGGGTTGTGGAAGTTTTTAGAGAGAAGTACGAGATCCACGCGGACGAAGTCACGGGAAAAGTGCTAGTTTTGAAATAAATATATGTTAAAGTTGAGGATTTATGCTAGGTTCTATGTTTGGCTACAACACAATTAAGTACATAAAATGTTCTCGATAGGAAAAAAAACCAAAGTTACCTATAAACTGAACTATAAACCGCTGGTATTCAAAATATACTTCAAATTAGATCATGAAACTTTGCATTATATCTGAAGTAACTATAAAGCAGGTCTTATGTTTTTAATTTCTTTTAAATTACCATTATTTTCACCGTAAAAAGCAATTACCTAAACTATTCGAGGCTTGAGATCCGCCAGCACCCCACTCCGTCTCGCTCTCACTCAGGCCGAAAGTAGTATGGTGGCCTTAATACATCATGTTTTGTAGATCAAAATACTTACTTAAGAAAAAAGAACAAAATAATGTTTTCAAACTTACAGAAAGCTAATGATAGCACCACGATACAAGAGATATTAAACTTTCTTCCTAATTTCATGTCGGTATTAGGATCGACCGACTCCACCTTAGCTATGAGCATGCATAACTTCGGCCATTTCATTGCAATCCGCCAAAATAATATGGTTGTTATAACACCAAAACTGTAGAATATTAAAGCAGCTGAAATTGAATAACAAAATTAACACGTGTAAAAAAAGGAAACATTTAAGGCTGATCCTCTAAAAACTTATTGATCTACTAATGATGGACACGTTTTTAAATTAATGAACCTCTAAAAACATTTTGCGCTTCTAATTATGCACACTTTTATTCATCATTGAGTCTTTTTTTATCTTTTTGGCCTTTTTTAGGGTTCCGTACCCATAGGGTAAACGGGACCCTATTACTAAGGCTCCGCTGTCTGTTTGTCTGTCCGCCTGTCACCAGGCTGTATCTCATGAACCGTGATAGTTAGACAGTTGACATTTTCACAAATGATGTATTTCTGTTGCCGCTATAACAACAAATACTAAAAAACAGAATAAAATAAATATGATTTTTTGCCGTTTTATAGATAATTGTACAGAACCCTTCGTGCGCGAGTCCGACTCGCACTTGGCCGGTTTTTTACAGTTGGTCGCAGTAACTATGCAAGCCGAGCGAGCGAAGCAAGCGGCGCGCCGCGGCAGCGTCCGGCAAGCACATCTCTAAATTGGTCGCAGTTCTTTTTAGTATTTTAGAACGCAAAAATAGGTATTATTTGAGGTTTGCAAAAAGAGGCAAAGTCATTATATTAGAGTATTCAATAATATTTTTAGGAGAACAAAATGGGAACTATTAGAGATTAGATTAAATACATGCCAAAGGAAATAGCTATAACCGGAATAAAATTGCAAATGATTAATTTTATTATATGAGTTTTTGTCTGTTAATTATAGCTCGATATTACTTATTGTAGATCGTCAGAGATTTTAAGAGCAGCGGGGTATTTGCGTGTCATAGCTCCAATGAGATAGGAAACGCCGACCTCATCTAGTTTTTATTATTGACGTGTAAAAGTGTGTGTACAAACCTAATTACAAAAATCATATAATTTCAATGGCAAACGTTTTTTTCAAACATTTATGGAGCAATGGATTAGAAATTTCTTTCAAAATTATTCAGATTGTGATTGAAACTATTGAAAGTGTGCAAATAAGGTATTTCTACATTAATATTTGAAAATGTCAATTAACATAAATAATTTCAGTCAATGTGAAAAATTATGCCATTTCACTTACTGGCAGTGTCTACCGTAGACGAAGCTTCTTTGAATAAACTCAAGAACAGCACAAAAGCCATAGTGAACTGGCCCACCATAGATATGTACGTGTATAAACAGCGAAATGATATGAATCTGAACCTGTAAAAAAAAACATCACATTACGTTTTCTCTAGTTTCGGAAACAAAGAAGTACAATACAGAAAAGAAAGAAGAACAGAACGATTAAGAAGTTTTTTGTAGTAATATTTTTTTTTGCATATTATTTAGACGCCATACTGTTGCAGGTTAACGCCCTTCGTTAGATAACATATTGTATAACGCATTCATTTTCGGTCGTTTTTATTCTATCAATGTTAAATCGTTAAATTGTAAACGAACCTACACTTATCGACAGGGTTTATAATCTGTACGATTTTATCATCGGTAGATTGTAAACCCCTCTGTGCAAGCCTTTTTTTAGGGTTCCGTACCCAAAGGGTAAAACGGGACCCTATTACTAAGACTCCGCTGTTTGTCTGTCTGTCTGCCTGTCCGTCTGTCATCAGGCTGTATCTCATGAACCGTGATAGCTAGACAGTTGAAATTTGCACAGATGATGTATTTCTGTTGCCACTATAACAACAAATACAAAAAACTAAATAAAATAAATATTTAATTCCCATACAACAAACGTGATTTTTTTTGCCATTTTTATAGATAATGGTACGGAACCCTTCGTGCGGGAATCCAACTCGCACTTGGCCGGTTTTATGATATTTTACTTTTTATATCTTTGTCTATGTTCCTTGCTTTTGATTGACTTATTATTAGTCCTTCTCGAAGGACCAAATATTAAAGATTGGAAAGGAAAAGGCGCTGGTTCTAGGTAGAAACAAAAGTATAATAAGTCAATCAAAAGCAAGGAACATAGACAAAGATATAAAAAGTAAAATATCATAAAAAAGGCTTGCACACTCTCATTTTGGTAGGTCTAGGCGGAAGCCGAATTGGTCGCAGTTACTAAGCTAGGGCACCCCGACATTTGGTGCCCTAGCTTAGTTACTGCGACCTGGTTAGGTCAGAACCGCCGCGAAATTTATAATCTCGCTAAATAAATTATAAACTAATGGTGCTCACAATCGTATCGGTGACTACACACAAGATGAATATGTGCTTATCATAATAATTATTATTGTTTATTTATTTATTTTGTATTTCAATGTTACATGTATGTTTGTATTAGAAATCGTTAGAGTTCCATACCAAAATTAACAAAACGAAACTCGAAATTAGTGTCCGTATGTCTGGCTCTCACTCTCTCGATTGTCTCTAAAACCTATTCTTTATTTAGCACTTGTAGCGACCCGCCCCGCCCCGTCGTCACATGGGTGCGATCTATTGATGTCTGTTATACAAGTCCTGTGTCCATATTAATTGTTGCTTATACTAATAAGACTTCGTTGTGCCAAAATGTTCCAACCCAAAAAAAAAACAAAATGTTTATCCTCTGACGGATAGTAATATTTCACATTAGGACCACATTATTTTGACAACCTTCTTCGAGATAAATTGAAATTGCTGAACTGGTCAAAAACAAGTGACGATGCGGCCGGCAATGTTACTATGAAAATCCATATCTGTCGTGTTTCATCATCACATTTTCAGTCGCAGGCCGCGACAGTAATGTACTAAGTTTTGATATAAATAAACTAAAAAGCTGAAAAATAAAAAAATAATTAAAAAAACGAAATAACCGACTGCAAAAACATAACTGAAAAGAGAAAAACAAACATTATTATTATTTATAGAATTTTGATATAGCAGGTGGGACAAACCATATATTGGTTTGTCCCACCTGCTATATCAAAATTAAAAAAAAACATTAAAAAGTGAATCGGAAGTCGGTGTCTTTAGTAAAATGTAGATTTGCACTTGTTGGGAATGTTCAGATGGAGCTTACTACTGTTACAAATTACAATAATCCTTTTGGAGAAGATAGCAGTCCTGAATGTTATGAATAGGTCTGTATACTTTGAGATCATCAGCATATAACAACAATTTTGAATGACGAAAACAGTTACCAATATTATTTATAAAGTTAATAAACAAAGGAGGACCGAGAATAGAACCTTGGGGGACACCAGATGTAACCCGAGTAGCATGAGAGTGGTATCCGTTAATAACAAGTAAATACACACTTAACCTAACATATGAGAATCCCTGCTACAAGCTCAATACCGATGTAGAAAGCTTGCAGCAACGATTCACACACTAACAGTCAAGACTGCTCTGGTCGCAACACACTCCAGAATAATGTTGGGGCAGAATGAGGGCGCGGCTGGGTACTTCGTCGGGCCCCGGGGCAGTGTTTTTCACCCGGAGCCGAAACACGGCCGCGCTGATCTCCACTTCTGTCACTTCAGGGACGCCCGTTTTCTACTGACTCCGCAGCTGAAGGTGGCGCCATCGACCGTGGCACGTTTTCCGCTCTTGCAGGGAAGAGTAATGCAACTACCTCCTCCAGCAGCTGAGGTTGGAGACTCTCCATAAGTGGGAGGCAGAGACGGAGTTTTCCTGTAACCATACGGTAAAGGCACCCCCATGGTTCACTATCTAGAGTCTCCAGCGAGTCTTCCCTGCCTCGCGTCTTGGCCTCGCTGATGGCCAGCTGCAGAGCTGCGATGACCTAATCTGCGATGCAGATTAGGTCATCGCCCCGTGGAACCATAGAGCCTCCGCTTCGACGTCAACGGGTCCGTCTGTCGACTCCCTGTTCCAGGCCTGGACAGTAGCAGCCTCCTTGAGAAGGGACGGTCCACGCTGGGCGCTCAAGCACATTGACAGGGAGGGCCCTGTCAATGTGCTTGAGCGCCCAGCGTGGACCGTCCCTTCGCGGGGCCGGTGGACCGCGGCCGACGGCGTTCTGGGTGAAGATGTCGAAACGAATATATCGGTGGTCCGATAACGTCTCCACCTTCACCGCGACACGCAAGTGCCGGACACGGCGCGACCACGGGGCTAGCGAACGAGACGGTCATTATGTCACGGTTCCAACCTAACCTAACCTACCTTTCAGTCATTTTCATTTGCTACTTATTTTTTATCCAAGGGGTTACAGCTACACTTTTTACCTGGCTAAAGATGAAATCATTTATCGAAAATGCACATTATGATGAACATTAGCCTCTCCTCAAAAATAAAAGTTTATTTCCACACCCCTTTAGCCATAACATAATCATACTATTTTTCGAGGAATCAAAGTGTTTGTGGCGGTATCTTCATCGCCACATACGAACTACGCATCAAAGATCTGACGTCACACAAAAATCCTGACTTCACATAAATCCTGCATCGCGCAATTAGAGTTTACCGCGCGATTGACACAACACCCGTCTGGTCGGAGGATCCTCCCTTTTCTATGGTGGATGAGTGAACTTCACACCCTGTTCCTTATATGTTGTTTTAGTATAAGGGTAAAAAAAATTGTTCATAAATATCGTATCATGTTCGTTGTAGTAAGGTTTTCTAACCTTTCTTATATTTTATAATTATTGTTTTGGAACAGCATTACAAAGTACACTAATTAAAAGACTTCTACGATAATCCTAAATTGAATTCATAATGAGATAGTCTAACTCACCGTAATTTTGACGCATCGTTCTCATGGATGCCCTGAACTGGGTTCAGGCCGAAGCACTGCCCCACAGTCAGGGTCACCTTCATGGCTGTTTGGAAAGTTGTCCGGGGCTTGTCCTTTTCTGGTACCACATGTTCTTGGTGCCGAATTTGTACAGGGTCTGAAAGGAACAGCTATTAATAGCGTAACTTATTTTCGTAACCGATTAAGACTAATTTGTTTCATTTTGACAGTTCAACTACATTCATTGCGATTTTTTTTCGAACTTATGATGCAGAAGCAATGGATTAGACATTTGTTTCAAACCAATTCTGATTGATCGTGTATTACACAATTAGGGCGAAATCGAGATTGTTAACGGTTTTCCGGTTTTTGTCCTGGGTATTTTTCGGGATTGTCCTATGATAGTTTCCTAATGCATACTAATGTAAAGGTTAGGTGCTTTCGGGCTTAGGTAAGGTAGGTTCCGCTTTGTGTTGACAAGACAGTCACATTTCCATTAAGCAGTAGCACGAACTTGTATCATCATGGCATCTTCATGGCAAAACAATTAATTCTCAATGTTTTTTTCACCATAATATTGTGGAAAGTTATAATCCTACTTAATATTATAAATGTGAAAGTTTGTGTGTTTGTTACTCAATCACGCAAAAACGGCTGAATGGATTTGAATGAAATTTGGCAAACAGATAGTTTATAAGCTGGATTAACACATAGGATACTTTTATCCCGATATTCCCACGGGATCGAGACTTACGCGGGTGAAACCGCGGGGCGCAGCTAGTAAGCTTATAATTATCAAAAAGTTGATAGATACCTCCCCTTATGTTTTTTTGGCTTTCAACTTGAAAAGTTTTTTGTTACTAACAAACATTTAAAAAGTAAAAGTGATCCATTAATTATGACTGCTCATTAGGTACTCAATCAAGTGAATCCACGTTTTATTCCAAAGAAGCCGATTCTACTTGTTTACTTTAATCATTTACTTTTGTATTTAAGCTCAGGGGAACTATAGATCTTTTATGCTTAGCCCCGGATTAGTCGAAACGGGATATGAACTAACTTGAAGTTAAGAACTAATTAAGTGGAGACAAGTTTTGTTCGTAGGTAGCACAACAAATAATACTTTTCGGAGTATAATTTTGTAATCTGCTTTAACCTTTTCAACTTCCAAGTAGAGGAAATCAGTCAATCAAAGTTTGAATACTTACCCACAAAATTAAAATAAACAAAAATAAAGTCTTGAAATAAGTTATTATTTAAATTGTATTTTTTTATTTGATTTTTTTTTTTTTTCATTTATAACACCATGTATGAATAAAAAATATCGTATCACTACACATATGTGCTGCCTTGCAAGGCGTACGAATATTATTTACACAATAATTCTTCATTACGTCCTGAATTTGAATCAAATAAATGTATCAACTAGAGACCACTTTATATAGGAAACATTGGTTTGAAATAAACAAGAGGTAAGTTGCAAATAAAATTCTGGTAAGTACGGGTTAAAATTCTGGTAAAAAAAGGAAAATAAAATCTATAACGAAGTCAATCTACTATGTTGGGGTCGGCTTCCAATCTAACCGGATGCAGCTATATACCAGTATTTTACATGAAGCGACTGCCTATTTGACCTCCAAAACCCAGTAACTGGTTGTCAGATTTTCGGACTCTTGATGACCCGTAACAAAACGAAAAATGGTTATCCACAATTAACAAACCTTGGTCTAAAATTAAAGAGACTAAAGTTCGTAGGTAAGATCCCATCATTTCGTTTAATATTCTTGTTGTCGTCTTGGAGTAAAAGTTTTAAGTAGGGAAATAAACTAAACTGAAAATTTTGTTCTTTGAAAATAAAATTGAAATCAATAAGTTTTGACAGCTAAGAATACGTGCGTTTTATCCAATAGTTCCTATGCCGTAATATTGGCTCTACTGTTGTTGGACCAATACGATTACACTAAACCGCTACGGCAATTCTAATAGGTAGGTACGTTTTTTTTTAATTTGACACTGGAGCCAACATTACCGAGAACTATATGATGAAACGCACTCAGTTTGACAAACTGTGATGAAATACTATTATGTATAATCTTTATTAATTAACGGCATGTATAATCCTACTAATATTATAAATGTGAAAGTTTGTGTGTTTGTTACTCAATCATGCAAAAACGGCTGAAATTTGAATGAAATTTGGCAAACAGATAGTTTATAACCTGGATTAACACATAGGATACTTTTTATCCCGATATTCCCACGGGATCGAAACGCGGGTGAAACCGCGGGGCGCAGCTAGTATTTCGGTAAATATGACTCTCAATCTACTTGTCACATCGAACATTTATTACGAATCTTAAACATAAAATACTTTTATTCGATATTTCCAACGTGGAAGCTTTTCTATCTTAGCTAAGTTTATGTCGATTCGCGTCCGAAAGCAAATCAAATAGTGTAAGGTTATAAGGCTGTAGCATTCTTCATTCCTCTCGAATGAGAGGACATTGCAACCATAGAAGGTCAAATAGGACAAAAAGCCAGACAGACCCAGTTTCTCAAATTCAAATTTCTTTAATCAAATAATAATTGTGTTAACATTAAATAGTAGCATCTATAGGTACACTTGACTTATTCTAATTAACAAAACAGGTAGGTGTTGCAACCAGCATCCTTACTAAGTTATGAAATAACTTGTATTGGCAGTGGTACAAGCCCATACTTAATTCAATTTCACAAAAGAATTGCAGGCAGAACAAGTGTTTTTTTTTTTTTTCTGGATCAATATCAAGATCTTCTACTGGATAATGTTAATGCCACTTTAGGTAACCGACCAAATATGGGGTAGGATGTTCGAGTCTAATCTGACTTATCCTTTTTTTTCGAAAGCAAATGGTATCCATGAGGATTACTAAGAAACATGGCGATATCAAGGATAGAATATGTATAGTCCGCCAGGGTTGCGGGTCCGGAAGGGATACCGGGACCCTTGGCAACAGGCAACTAAAGGCCCAACGGCAACGCCCGCCCGCTCCGCCCAGAGCGGGAGAAATCATTTGATTATTTCCGACCGGCAAAAAAAAAATGTATGGTATACAACGTGCCGCTACAATGGCGACATTTATTTAACACACGGGTAATAAAAATAAGAATAAAATAAAATAAATCGTAAATAGAAAAAAAAAATTTTTTCAAACAAACTAAATAATAAAAACATAACCAAAATTGAGATCACTCTGTGTAAAAGATTCATTCATGAAGCTACCTACCAGCTGGCTTACGTTCTATCGGTAAACTCTTTTGTCGGCATAATTTCTAAGAAATTGCGCGGCTTTCCTTTTATTCGCCTACATATGATCCATGACCCCGGCAAATGACCTCTTCGCTACAGTTCTTTAAGTACAGGTTGCTCCAGGATGGTAATTTAGAAAATTGTAAATAAATCAATAAATAATAACGTTTAATGAAATTCAAATATTTTCATAAAACGAATACGCGAAAACATACACGTGTGTTAAATTGGACATTGGACACGTGTGTTAAACGGAATGTTGCCATTTTAAATATTATATTTTATTTATAAACATTCACATTTATTAGGTATTTTTATATATTGTTTTTCTTCTATCTTATATATCAGATTTTAATTGTTTATTATAACCTATATTATTTTTCTAGCGTATGACACTCGTGGGTTGCAGCTGAAAATCAGCGTCAGGTGGTACACTTTGTGTTGCCATCTGACAGTATGCTGAGCTGAGGCCCTTTTGGCATTTTATTAATTGTTTCTGTTTTTATAGTTTTAAGGTGTATTTGTATGTCACAATGCCAATAAATGCATTTTTCTTTCTTTCTTTCAAATTAATGTCGCCATTGTAGCGGCACGCTGTATAATTATAAGATAATATGTAAACACAATACTCACAATTCCAATCACTCTTATATTTTTTAAACTTGTCCAGCGAGTAGAGATCCATCGTGCTGCCCGGCGCGATCCTGCCCCATGTTTTGTAAAAGTAATTAACTGTTTTTACTCCGCCGACGCCGATGTTCGAGATAGCAGCAGTCCATCCATTCTGCATTAGGGTTCTGTAAAAGTTAATAACTATTTATTGTTGCAATACTGAGGATTATTAAGTTTTAAGTGGTAACTTATCGTCTTTTTTATTGAGTAGAGTCAATCCTTCGTTATACAGAGTGTTTTGTTTTTCTATTAATTATAACATAACATCAAACTCAAAGCATTTATTTCAATTAAACCATTTACAGGCACTTTTGAATTGTCAAGGAGTCAGTCAGTCAGAAATATGAAGCTAGTTGCCCATTCCAAAGCGTAGTAGGTACCTATGGAGAAGAACGGGCAAGACACTCCATGGACACTCTTTTAAATCAAAATATTGTTACAATATAATGGTTACATCATTCATGTTGAAATTATACATGTGAGGACAATGTAGAAAGCACGTTAAAAGCGTCCGCAATGATAAAATAAGAACAATTCAAAAATTAAAATAAGCCACGCCTGTATTCCCCGAAGAGTTAAGCAGAGGTGCACATATATGTTACCAACATTTCGCCAGTTATGTTGAAGTCCCATATAATAGAGGGTGAGCCTATTGCCCTCAGCTGGGCATAAATCCAGACTTTAAGCTGCTACTGAGAAATTCCAAATGGAAAAACCCAATAGCTCTTTGCTCGACCCGGAAATCGAACCTAGAACCTCATGCTCAGCAGAAGCGCTATCTACTATTAGACCAACGAGGCAGTCCACAATGCAACTATTCAACAATGTATCGTTATCTACTTATTGATTTTAGTAAAACGATTTACAACTAGTGGCACTGTTTTCTATTTATTTTCAGACAGGTTTCGACTTAAGGTACAGATACATAGATAGATACATAAATGGTGCACACAAAAGATATATTACAAGATACAAAAGCACGGTTAAATAATAACTAATTACATTAATAAATAGCTACAAGGTGCCATTAAACAAAAAAAACAATAAAAGAACAAGCATTATAATGTGTAGAATTTTGGTAGGTATTACAGGCGGGGAACAAACAAAAGTTACACCATATTTTAGGTTATTGGTTTGTTCCCCGCCTGTAATATCAAAATTCTACAGATTATAATGCTTGTTTTTCTCTTTTAAGCGTTCTGTTATGCGTTTTTGCAGGCGGGTTTTTTAAATAATTTGTTTTATTTAAAGCTTTTTAGTTTTAGTAATTTATATATTTGGAATTAACTCATTATTAGCTTTTATTTGATACCAAAATTGAAATTTATAAAAAAAAAAACTTCCCCTCCCTTTTTTCTGTTTGCAGATGAAATATATAAAAAAATTATAGCCAATGTCACTCCCACAATTAAGACGAACCTAACGACACCTCGTATGTTAAAATCCATCAAGCCGTTTAGGCTACAGAGCGTGCCAAAGAAATAGGCATACATACATACAAACATACATGCAAACATACAAACAAACATACATACAAACATACATACAAACATACATACAAACATACATACAAACATACATACAAACATACATACAAACATACATACGTACATACTCTCGAAAAACATTACCCTCCTTCTGGGGCAGTCGGGTAAAAAAACATGACACTGTGATGACACAATTGGCTTGCTCCCTCCACACGCCAGCCAAACACGCGCAAATATAAGCCAAGGAAATGTCTATATTACAACAAAAAGTACACAGATACAGCAATCAGAATTGGTTTGCTATTAGATTATTTTTGTAGAACCCACGTCCTTACCAAAAATGTTCATGGCCGATATCTAAGGAATGGCAAAATAAAATTAACAAAGTAAAGTTATTTGTTATAACCCAGAAAACACCTGATTTGATGACGCCTTTGATACTACCTAATACTATTACAGTAGGCTATAGCCTACTGATGACAAATAGTATTAAGGTAGGGATATTAATAGTATTAGGGTAGTATTAGGGTAGGGACACAAATACATTTGTGTCAGTTAATACAAATAATTTCCAGATTCGTTATCGTCATCATCATCATTCCAGCTGAAAGACTTCAGCTGGACATAGGCCTCCCCCACGACAGATCGACCGGTTTTGTGCTTCTCGCATCCAGCGGATTCCTGCGGTCTCCGCAAGGTCATTGGTTCACCTTGGTACCTTCCAACGCTACATCTTTCGGTACCCGGTGCCACTCCAGAATCTTTCAGCCACCTGTTCTGCGAACAATGTTGAGCTCGATCAACATTGATCAAACCAATTGTTTTCAGATTTAAATATTCCTTGAATCATCTTGTCAAGCAACTTACAAGTAGGCAGATCAGGGATGTGATTCTGTAAGACCTCATTCTAAACTTCGAATCAGAATCCGCTGTGAGTTTCTTGATTGGCATTCTAAAAACTCGGTTGATACACTAGCGCTACCCTTGTGAGCGTGTCAGCGAGTGGAACTAAATTGATCGTGAGATTTTGACAGATAAAGTATGAGATGACGTAAGAAGTGGCATTCAATAAGGTAATTCCCCCGTCACTTGACGCTCACTTCGCACTCGAACCCGATTCAAAATTCGAAGTAAGAGTGAATACCGATGTGAGATGCGAGTTGTTGTTTGAATTTTACAGAATCGACGTACAGACTCAGAACCCTATTGTTGACCTAAAACAATCAAGTCTTCTTTGATCTTGATTAAAAGTCTCTTTATACAACAAAGTAAAGATATGTCAAGAGTTTGCTTTTATTTTACTTTAACATTTTTCTAGTACTACATTTGTTTTGCTACAAAAACGCCCTTACGATTTACATAAAGAATTTTTTTTTGTTTAGTAAGAAAAGCAGGATATTTTTTATCTCTTGACCTCTTCCTTTGGTGAAGTAAGCTGAAGTATAAACACTCTGTATATGAAACAAAAACACTTGAGTTTAACAATATCCCTACAACCGTTTGAAGCATTATTTTATTCTCCTGCTATTGGATGTAAACCTTGTAGGTTGGTATGTGTTGTGTTACTGGAAAGCCTTGAATAAAAAAATATACAAAAAGAAGACAATTTAAGTAGGTAAGTCAAAATATACACAATTTTATTCATAAAAGTGGCTTTAAGTTAAGCAATGATTACGATGGTTTAACCATAAATTTTTGACGTTTAAACGTCTCTTAACTTTCATCATCATCTGCCTTTTCCCAACTATGTTGGGGTCGGCTTCTTCTCTTGACTGTAAACAACGTTTTTATATAAACCCCTTAACTAACAAAATTACTTATTAAATACTTACCCCCGTCTAACCGTTCCGCTAAGTCTTTCCTCGATCATTTTTTTGTCTCCATTCGGCGTCGTTAATAATATTTGAGTAAAACAGATGGAGTCGAAGCTTTATTTGAGAAAATGTCTTGAAATATAGAGCTCGTCTAAAAACTCCCAAGATAAACAATGAGACAACCCTATTCCGGTACGATAAAGTCACATTTCACAAAAAACTTGAATCGTTCGAAAAAATGCAATAAAATCATGAAAAATAATTGGCCTATCTGTGATACAAAAGCGATCGTCGCAGATTAAAATGCAGGCAATTAAATCGAATATTGCGACAGTTTTTTGTTTCAGAAACTATTATTTATTTAAAGCTATCGAACACTAATGGTTTTTAAATGGTCGGCAAATATAAATAGAGCAACTTTTGATGTTGTTTTATTTTTTATTTTGAAGGCTTTCGTGTTTTGTTTCAAATTAATGATAATGTTTTGAAGGGAAGTACCAACACGCTGGTTATTGTTTTGATTTAAAAAAATAAGTGTGAAACAAGAATCTAATTTAAATCAATTAATTATTATGTTCCAAATGACTAAATCAATCTGCCTTGCCTTTTACCAACTATGTTGGGGTCGGCTTCCAGTCTAACCGGATGCAGTTGAATACCAGTATTTTACATGGAGCGACTGCCTATCTGGCCTCCACAACCCAGTAACTGGGTAATACGATACCCCTTGGTTAGACTGGTTGTCAGACTTTTCGGGCTTCTGACGACTCGTAACAACTGGCAAAGATCCACAAATGACAGCCACAACTTCTACATAAAAGATTATTTCAGTAAATTATTATAATTGAATAATTCTGATATTCGTTCATAAAGCTATTTCATGATTAAACTTCTCAGGTACGCAATTGAGTAATAAAACCGAATTATAGACAGCACTCAACTTTTTTATAACTTTTATGTCGAGTCTTGTCGTAAATTAGGGACATTCGAAGCTTCATACCCTACCGACATTATAAAAATAATGGGAAATACAGAAGAACATCTTTTCAATGTATTATTTATATGACTTTAACAAAAAAAAAAACCGAGAAATCTTCACGGTAGAACAATTACCGGTGTCGCGTCGCGCGACAAGTCGCGCTAGTAGGGAATCGAGACATACTGTCGCCGTTAAATCTCGTGCTGCCGCTGCCACTTCTAGAAGTGTTGAAGAGACAGAAAGACTTACAGCGAACGTCTAAAAGTTAAGGGTTTTCTAATAGCCTCTGAAAGGAACAGAGAATCTAATATACAGAGAATCTAATCTAAATACAGAGAATCTAACCATTATTTGTAATAAACAAACCAAACATAAGAAATGAAAAGAAACCTTTGCTACATCATCGTATCCGTTTTCAAGTCTTCAAGTCGACTGCCAAAACACATTGTGTACCTACTTAGACTCGCGACATTCTAAGAAGTCCGTTTTGACTGCTACAAAAATGCTTTGTGTAGCGATGAAAAAAAAATTTGTTTCTTATAAACTGATTTTCCAGACATAAAGATTGAACATACTTAGAGAGTCTGCAATCGACGACTTATCTACATTGCCTAAAACTGATTCTCAAGGCTTAACGTTTTATTACATGTACGAGAACGAAACGTCAAAACGGACTTCTTAGATTGTCGCGAGTGTATATTTTTTAACCGTCTTCAAAAAGGAGGAGGTTATCAATTCGGATGTTTATATAATATAATTCTATAAGGAGGAGCTCCTGGCCAAGTAATAACAGCCGCACGGGTCGATCCATCAGGTTAAGCTACGCTTGCCGGGGTTGGTCCTTGGATGGGTGACCATCTTTACTCCTCCGTGCCTCGGAAAACACGTTAAGCCGTTGATCCCGGCTGTCATTCGTGGATCTTTGACAGTTGTGTTACGGGTCGTCAGAAGCCCGAAAGTCTTACCAAGATACGTATTACCCAGTTACTGGATGGGGAGGTCAGATAGGCAGTCGCTCCATGTAAAATACTGGTATTCAGCTGCATCCGGTTAGACTGGAAGCCAACCCCAACATGGTTGGGAAAAGGCTACGCAGATATTATATAAGTACTTACCTATATAGTTTTAAATATAGTTGAGTGACTCGGGCCGAGATACCCCACACAAAACATAAAATTAAATGAGTATGGCCTATTAGTTATTGTTCCTGAGTGCTTGTGCATGTCTTGTCTATATCGTGATACAGGACCATTTCCTAATACAAAACTATTACTATATAATACAGACCCTTTAAAACACAGCAAGCACCAATCAAATCAACACGATAACTGACCTGCGGATATCGATAACTGCGGAAATAACATGTCGAAGTAGGTCTATAATTTGTGTTGCCTGCACGTGTCAATTAAATAAACTTTGTTTTACATAGAAAAGGCCGTTACTAGTTTGTTTTACCACATTATGTTTGTTTAGTCATAGGTATCCTATTATAGGCCGCAAGAAACACACCGATGATGGCTGGTTAAAAAAATAATAGGTATAGTAAAATGTAGAACACCTTTTTATGAAATATTCCGGATATCACCACTACTAGGGGCGTGCGTATAGCCCCTATACGTCGTACCCATAGGCGTACCCCTAGACGTGTTCTTGACTGGAGACCACAAATCGGCAAACATAAGGTAGGATGCCAGGCTAGGTGGAGTGACGATTTATTTATTTATTTATTTATATATTCTTTATTGTACACCACAAACATATATAACAAAAAAACAATAAGAAACACTACAAAATAAACAATGGGCGGCCTTATCGCTATCCGCGATCTCTTCCAGCCAACCTTGGAATGGACAGTGATTTGCCTGGACATAAAATGGGGCTATCGTAGGTGCAAATAAATAATAAGTCTACAATATACGAAAATAGATACACATATACATACATATCCTAAATAATAATAGATACATACATACATACATACGAAATAAGTATATAAGCAACGAAAAATTTATGATGACTATAGATAACTACACAGTTACGAAAACAAGATCACAACGACAAGTAATGTTCCTTAACGAGTCTTTTAAACACTAGTATCGACTGAGCGCGTTTTATTTCTACTGGCAATGCATTCCACAAACGAGCGGCCTGGACGGCAAAGGATTTGTCGAGGAAAGTTGTGGAATGCATAGGCATTTTAAGCTTTAAGTTATCTGATGATCTTCGCAGGGTGGCTGGTAGCAGCTGGATGAGTGCTGCCGAGAATCGAGCTGAATGGGGTGTAATTGGAGAGGCCTATGTCCAGCAGTGGACTGCTATAGGCTGATGATGATGATGATGATGACTGCCCCTATATAGTGTTGCTGTATTCTAATTTCAAAATGTAAACGTTTCGTTCAAATATTAGGCACAACATGAGACTTTTCAACTTCTATCTAATCCTTACCGATTTTTTTTGTAAATTGGTTTTGTATTTTCGTTTTTTGCCATCGACTTCCGAAATTAAAGTTATTTTTCACTTTGGGTATGTTTTTGCTGTGTGTTTCCGTAATTTTTTCTAAGTATTTGTTTTTTGGAAGTCGGTAGTTTTTTTATGGTTGTAAAAAAGTTTTTGTTTTTCACTTTTTTGTTTTGGTATCAACCCCATACAAATTCAAATACCTGCTATGTAAATAACAGTATTATGTGGAGTAGTAGTAGTATTGTGTGGAGGTATTATAACATCATCCAACAAACTGAGAAAAATACGTATCATTGAAGCTAGCTCAAAAACTACCCAAGAATAAAAGAATTTTCCAAATCGGTCCAGCCGTCTTCGAGTAATCGGGAAATTAAAAATGGAAAAAGATTCCGACGAACTGAGAACATCCTCCTTTATTTGAAGTCGGATAACAAGATCGTCCATGGAGTTTCGTGCCTGTTCTTCTCCATAGGAAACTGCCATCGTTTATGTAGTAGCTGCGCCCCGCGGTTTCACCCACTTAAGTCTCGATCCCGTGGGAATATCGAGATAAAAAGTATCCTATGTGTTAATCCAGGTTATAAACTACCTGTTTGCCAGATTTCATACAAATCCATTCAGTAGTTTTTAAGTGAAAGAGTAACAAACATCCATCCATCCATACTTATAAACTTTTGCGTTTATAATATTAGTTAGAAGTTAGATGAGAAACTATCTTTCTGAACCGATTCCGTCGACAATAAAATATCCAAAGAACTTACCTGGTTTAATTGACTTAAACGGTTGGAGTTTTTGAGGTGCAGTAGTGACTGGTTTTTCATACTTATTTTATACTTCAGAATTGAAATGAAACACAGATGTTACTACTAAAAAACTATTTTAAGCAGAAAATAATTAAAAGAAATCAATACATTGTAATTCTAAATTTTTGGGAACTTTACAATAACACCATTAAAGTATCGTATCATGGATAAAAATAACATTTATGGGACAAAAACACTTTCCACACTACAAACTTATGGGATATATTTTTGAGATGGGGCAGTAAGGGCGAAAAGCTTTTTGCGATTTTTGGCATTTCTAGTACCAACTCTAACCTCAGTTGGTCCAGAAGGGTCTTTTAATTCCTGCCCGAAACCGCATTGTCGCTTTTTGGCGCAGCTGTGGCACACATTATTGTTAATACATTATTTTCACTTTTTTGTATATTGTGTTTCACGAACTGTGTCCAAATAAATGTCATTCTTTCTTTCGAAACTGCAACGATTGTTATTACAAAAATAGAACGCGAGAATTAATGTTTATCAAGCTGAAATGCTATTTTTCTTATTAATCTTTAAACATACACACATCAGATATATATGTAAAACACAGGGTTTTGGGTCAAAGATATAGTATTTGCAAATTCTCACAGCTGCGGAGCACTTTTGACGGACTCATGCGCGCTGTGTATTTTTATGAAACTTCTAGAATAATCTAGAAGCTTTGCCCTGATTGGCCAAACGGATTGTGGCGGGAGCGATTCGTAATAAGTTCTTGTTCCATCCCCCTTCACACACAGTTCAGTGGGATATGTTGTTACCAAATAAGTACTCAAAAAGTTAAGGGCAGTTTCTTAAGAACATTTTCTTGAAGTTACAACGATTAGGCTGCTAATCCACTGGAGCGGAGAAGAGAGGAGAGGAACGGATCACAGGAAACTCCGCTTCAGAGTTTAGGTTTTATTGGCACAGCTCTGCTCCTCTCCGCTCTTCTCCGCTCCAGTAGACCGGCAGCCTGAAGATACCCAGGTGCTTACTGCCCCTTCTCAACCACCCGCCCTGAATAACCTGCTAAATTCCATCCCTCCGCTATTAATTGATAGCCAATTAAATAATTAAGCTTCCTTGCTTTCTACTTTTGCAGAAAGCTGATATTAATCCTAAATAGATATAAATTTATTGTGGCTCTGGCGCAGATGGCGTTACTCCTGTGAACTGCATCAGCACTAGCTCATAGGTGACTATCGTTGCCGCAATCTGAAACAAGAGAAAGCCAAATATTAGTAGGTAATCTTACTCATATTATAAATGTGAACTGTGAGGATTGATGGATGGATGTTTGTTACTCTTTCACGCAAAAACTACTGAACGGATTAGGATAAAATTTGGGACACAGATAGTTTATAACCTCGATTAACACATAGGATACTTTTTATCCCGATATTCCCTCGGGGTCGAAACTTATTAAACGAAATCCTTACAGAACTCCAGACACAGACATAATCGATTCCGTTAGTATCAGGTTGTATGTGGATCTAAATATTATTTGCGACCGTAACAAATATGGATATATGGAATTATAAACATTAGAATCAGCAATAAAACTCTCTAAGTTCATGAAAGTGCATTGAATGAGGATTTCATGAAATAGTCATTCAATGCACTTAAATGGACATAAGGAGTTGTATTGCTGATTCTAATGATTATAATTCTGGAAATCCATATTTTTTATGGCCGCAAATAATATTTAGATCAACATACAACCTGATACTGACCTGCAAATTGCAAAAAACTAAAGAAAATTTGAATTTCGCGGGCTACCTTAGCACATCCACCTTAACAATTTGGAAGCACCTACAACAACTTGGCAAAACACCACATGTTTACTATCTACCTCATCCTACTGCTTCGGGAATACAGCCGTTTCTGAGGAACTGTTTGAGAGTTCAAACAGTTCAAACGGAGAGTAAATAGCCGATCGACGGCTTGTTCATAATTATACCTATAAAATCGTAGTTCTTACCGTCAGCACTAATCCTCGCTTGACATGGAAGAATTGAAGGCCAGTCAGCGCGACCGTGTCTCCATGTATCTGATCCAGAAATCTCTCCACCTGCAATAATAATGAACTTTTATTTATTTTGAAAGGTCCTCTAAATAAACTTGCTTTATTATTTTGGTGATGTAAATAAATAAAGCTGTTTTTGAAAATGGAAAATACTTAAACTACCTAACATGATTTCCCCATGTTATACTTGTGTTTTGTTTAATCCCATAACTCTACGTTATTAATGAGACCATGTCATAAAATCAGCTGGCATGGGTTTATTTTTTTTTCGTTTTTCAGACAAAAATAATTCGTCAGAGTCAGGATTATTTACGTAAATCACTTCCGTAGGTAAGTGAAAAAGTAAAAAATAAAAATAAAAATGTAATTCTGTCCATTTTTGTCCATAAAAAAATAACGCATTTTCTTAGTTTTAAATATGAATGATTGAATTCAATGCAAATGATTTACTCGTACTATCAATGTTAGATACACGTAACGAGGGTTTAATGTTACGTAACCTTAAAATAAAACAAATTGAAAAATTTCTATGCCAGTTGATTCTTTGACAAGGTCTTATTAATACCCTAAAATTATGGGAAATAAAAAAAAACACTGTGTATATTATGATACTATCCATCGGCATAAGTTTTGGTGTTGCAAGTATTAAATATAGCCGGTAGTGGTCACGACTTTATATCGATTGTTTTTAGTCCCTTGGATGCCTAAACGTTTCTTAAGTAGAGTCTTATAAAGAGTTTAATACAATAGATCTTTACCTCTACGCAATATATAGTAGAAGGCAAATCATACAGGGAATGCGCTGGTTCCAAGCTGGCAGCATGAACCTTAGCCGCAGTTAGTGACACCGCCAGCGACCTGACAACTAGGAACGCAAAGGAATACACGAAGTAGATCGAATCCTCGTAACCTCTGAAGAATCTGCAATTTCATACATAGTCAGCAATGGACGACAAGTGAGCAATTGTATCGTTAATAGGTATATGGTGTTACCTCTGATCTGTTTTAGAATCTGGTCTGCATCGAGGCGTTGCTTTTATTCCTCCTCTGTAATAAACAATTGTCTATTAATATTGATAGTTACCTCTAGGTCTGCTAACATCACCGAATTTAAAACATAAAACTTTCTGCTTCTGCCAATCGTTTTAACATGACAGAGACAGAATGATAAATTATTTATATTCCATTGTTTAAAATTTTTTCTCCCTGTTAAACAAAAATGTAAATGCAAATCCTAACTAATAATGCGAAAGTGAGTTTGGTTTGTTTGTACGGCTGAACGATTTCTTTCAAAAGACCATGACCTAGGTTAGAACTTAGAATACTTTTATATTCCGATATTCCCACGGAATCGGGACTTATATGGGTGGAAACGTGGGGCGCAGCTTGTAAAATATATGTCGTAGATTATAAAAGTCGAGCGTTAATAGTCTCTCAATTGATTATTATAGTACTACGGTGAGGGTAAACGCAGTGACACACTCGCTAGAGTGGGGCGTCACGTGGACAGAGTCGTGGTAAGGGAAGTGGCTGAGCGACGGGTCAGTCTTGTGAGGGCAACGAACGGATACAGACCTCCACTTCTCCTATGCGAAACTGTCGGTTTGCCCGAACGTGGAAAGTATGATGATTGTTCTGGAAGTGAAATACTAACTGATATGCTGTATCATCATGTTTTATTACAAACCTGCACTATGGAGTCAGTACCACTGAATCGAGATGATAACGGCACTATCGCTCAGCCATCGCTGACGTCATCATATAAATAAATGAATATTTAGTGCTAAACGCATATAGTGATTGTGGTGCAAGCGAACCTTAAGGCAACGGAAAACAACATAATTTTAAGGTTTACCATCCAATGACGTTCAAGTGGAATACTCACGCAAGGGTATGCAGCAGTTGAGAGCAGACAAAGAAAAGGTTGCTAGCAAAGGATATGAAGACAACGCCTCCAATGATCTTGTCCACCTGACGCACGAGGTGGACGGACCGGTTGTAGTCTTCACGCATTGTGCGCCAGAACGATGATGAGGAGTCCTGTGGGGTAAATAGGATGGTATAATAGTAGTAGTAATAGTATTTGGTATATTTATATATGAGGTGTATCTTTTCATACACGAAATCTTTTTAGGGGTCATTGTAATCATCATTATGAACAAGTTTCACTATGGTACAAACATTGAAATCGCGAAAAATTCTGCTGTTCCCTACATTTATGTTCGTAAAGCTCGTCAAAATGTAGAGAACAGCTGATTTTTTTTCCGCAATTTCTGTATTGGTCCCGTAATGTTTGTTGTACAACAAAAAATATATGACGAAAGAATGAGACCATTCATTTATTATATAATGGTATACACAATTTTGAATGGTAGTAAACTACTGACATTTTAAAATTGTGAGGAACTCGTCATCTGACAGCCTTTTCCCAACATGTTGGGTTCGGCTTCCAGTCTAACTGGATGAATACCAGTACACGGAGCGAGTGCCTATCTGACCTTCACAACCCAGTAAAACACGATACCCCTTGATAAGACTGGTTGTCAGACCGGGCTTCTGCCGACCCTTAACGACTGTCACAGATCCACGAATGACAGCCGGAACGGTTTAACGTGCTTTTCCAAGGCATAGAAGGGTCTTGGAATGTAAAGATCGTGACCCATCCACGGACCGGCCTCGGCAAGCTTAACCTGATCAATCGACTTGTGCGGCTGTAATTACCTTGCCACGAGTCCTTAAACATTGTGAGGGATATGCGCATAGTAAACATACAGGGTGTAAGGGACAGCCCTCCGCAAATTAACAGGGGGCATTCAGCTCCTTATTTTGAATCATATTCTACCGGAAATTTTCATTTTTTTATTCGTTTTTCAGTTAATATTCCTTTATTTCAATGTAAAATTACATTCTCTGTACGCAGCACTCCATTTATGCAAATAAAACAGCTCAGAGACAACATCCATTGATGTTAAAATACTATAGCCAACGACGCGTGAATCTCAGAGTTTACATTGATAAATCAAGTGGCGCGAGCGCGCCCCCCTGGGACAAGGATTGCGGCTACGTGCGTTTTGCCACGGTATTGATACACTGCGTGTGAGGTAATAAAACAAATCAAGTTTATGGGGTTCCAATAGCGTTCTTGAAATAAGTTCATGTACCGGTCGTCTTAGTATGCTGAATTCATCCCATCAGTTTGCGGAGGGCTGTCCCTTACACCCTGTATACCTTATGTTTAGCTGCAATAATCCTTTGATTGACTTGGTTGAACCTCGACGTCAAGTACATACTCATGCAGATGACGAACACGTCGGTGAAGTTCCAGTTGAATGTGCATTGTAGGTTGAAAAACTGAAAACAATAAATCCTAACTAATATTAAAAATGCGAAAGTGATTTTTGTTTCGCTTTCACGCTAAACCGGTTAAGGGATTTGTGAGTGCATGGGTAGACCATGACCTGGGTTAGGATATAGGAGACTTTTTATCCCGATATTCCCACGGGATCGAGACTTATGCGGGAGAATCCGCGGGGCAACTAGTCCTTTATAAAAGTTATGTTTCTAAGACCCGAAGCCTCGCGAGCCTTATTTCACTGTTTTGAACTAATACTTCTATGTGAAGCTTTGTTTAAAAAAAAAAACTAAGCACCATTTACTTACAGAAAACGATAATTATTTTATAACGCGGAAAAGTTTTCTACTTAGTCTAAAATCGTCACCAAGAATTCACCTAATAATAATCAATACGCGTGCTTCTTATTAAATATATGTCTCAGATTTTCTCTAAAGAAGTTCAATCATAATTAAAACTAAATTCAAAAATTAAGGGGGCTTGTGCAGTTGGTCAATTTATATGATAAAGAGTGTACGCATGAACGAACAACATATGGCGAGCACGAACATCGAACACGGAACATTTGGTTATAATTTATTAGTAAAGCGAACACGAAGATAGTTCGCGCACAACCACCCCGCTAGCTATAATAGCCATGGATTCGCCAATGTTCGCAATGTTGCATCAAACTCCGAACACCGTCCACACAGAAAAACGAAATCGGATCGCCACAATCGTTTTTGACGAACACACTGTTTGATGTTCGTTAGCGGTACGCACATGGGAACAAAGTGTTCGATGTTTGTGTTCACCATGTTCTTGTTCGTTCGTGCGTACACGCATATAGAAACTTACGTGAGACACTAATCCAACGAAGGGGTTGTAAGGAAAGTAAAGGTAGAGCCATGCAAAACTACGCTTCATAAAACTTTCGTAGAGGGGACTGTCTGGCTCGCAGTCTAAAGCCAGTGACATACTATGTAACTCTGAGAAACTATACTCCACTGAAAATAAAAATTTAGTTTTTTTTTATTGAATGGCATTATTCCGGAAGTTACGTTAATATTATAGTTACATTTATCTAAGATATCTCGATGTTTTTTCAAGTCGTAAAATCAGTGCGAAGAAAGAAATGTTCCCAAACTTACAAAAACCTAATGTCAGCACCACAACACACGAGGTATTACACTTTCTTCCTAATTTCATGTCGGTATTAGGATCGACCGACTCCACCTTAGCTATGAGCTTGCATAACTTCGGCCATTTTATTGCGATCCGCCAAAATAATATCGTTGTTATAAAACCAAAACTGTAGAATAGTAAAGCACCTGAAATTAAAAAAAAAAATTAAGAACAGTGAAAAATAACAAATTTTTTTTTTCACTCTGCAAGTTTTTTTTTTTTTTAAATAAAGATGTATTTTATGATGTGATTGTCTGTCTGTTGATTATAGGTAAGTAGCTATTATTTATTGTATATCGTCAGAGATTTTAAAAGTAGCGAAATAATTGCGTAACACACCTTCAATGGCTATGACCTTTCATTTTGACAGTTGAACAACATTCATTGCGTAATTTACGTTGCTGAGCAGACAAATCTTTCAAATATATAGCAATAGTTTAGCAATCCCTTTAACGATTTTGATTGAAACTATTGAAAGTGTGCAATTAGGGTGCAATTTCTACATGAATATTTGAAAGTTGCAATTAACACAAGCAGAAATTATAGGGAGTTATTATAGGAAATTATGCCATTACACTTACTAGCAGTGTCCACTGTAGATGAAGCCTCTCTGAATAGACTCAGGAACAGCAAGAAAGCCATAGTGAACTGGCCCACCATACATATGTACGTGTATAAACAGCGAAATGATATGAATCTGAATCTGTAAAAATAAATGAAAAGAATTCACTATGGTTCCCGGAACAGGCGCAAAATAAGTTCACAAAATTCTTCTGGACTATCGAATTTTATAATTATATTCATAATCTGTTCGATAATTTAGTATATACTTTTCAAGAAAAAAATATTTTGCTATGACATGCTTAAATAATATTACTTTTTAATTATTATAATAATTTTACTGGCACGGAAAAAAAAAGACATTTCGTTTTTAGGTACCATTTTTTATCCGACGGGCAACAGGCAGGTTTTGTTATTCAATAGTAATAAATAATTGTGTTTTTATATATTTATTTCTTTTCGAAAGGCAAACCTGTGATTTTAGTTAAGAGAGTTGTCTAATCTTTATTCAAAGAAGTTAATTTGTTTTAATAAAGTTTTTCAAACCTTTCTTTCGTAAACTTGTAATTATAATATTAGTTTTGCCTTAAAAGGCACACTGATTAAAAGACTACAACGATAATCCTAAATTGAATTCATAATTGATATAGTCGAACTCACCGTAATTTTGACGCATCGTTCTCATGGATGCCCTGAACTGGGTTCAGGCCGAAGCACTGCCCCACAGTCAGGGTCACCTTTATAGCTGCCTGGAAGGTAGCCCGTGGCTTGTCCTTTTCTGGTGTCACATATTCTTGATACCGAATTTGTACAGGGTCTGAAAAGTCAAGCTGTGGGATGAACAGAACCCACCATCACCTGACTTTGTTAGACCCCAGGATAATTTGCCAATGGCCTACATGGAAAGCACTAAATAGATTGCGCACCCAAAATATGTCGTTACAAACAGAATCTGGCAATACGAAGGATTATATAGAATATATTTTTTACCCGACTACAGCGAAGAAAAAAGGAGGGTTATGATTTTGACCGGTATGTATGTATGTATGTATGTTCATCTGTTCCCTCCTATCTTCTAAAGCACTCATCATAATGTGACAAATGAGGTATCGTTGGAAGCGTCTTGATTGTCCGCTGGTTATAGGCTATATGACGTCACATTAAATAATAAAAAAATAGCGACCTCTAGAGGACATAAAGTCAGGAACTAAAAAAAAAATTGTTTAATCGTACCATGTTGGGTATCAAATGAAAGGGCTTAATGAGCACATTTCAAAAATATATATATTATAACCTCAAAAGAATTTAAAAAAAGATTAAGTAAAAAAACTAAAACCGAACTACGACTAAAAAGGTATAAACACGACACCACAGACAGAAAAATTAAAAATCACGTAAACACAATTCCAATCACTTTAAATTACCCACGATTCCAACCACGATGGAATCTTTAAGCGGAAGGGAAGCTCTTGTTCTGCATCTCACCTGATGGTAAGTGATGATCAGGCCGAATTTCGAAGTGAGCTTCACCCTGATTCCTCAACCATAGAATAACTGGCAATCTTACCTCCAGCTGCCGCAACACAACAATGCTGTTAACATTGTTATTATGGCGACATACTTAGAATAAGATGATGCTAGCTATAGCCAGGCGGACTTAGAACAAGCCCTACCACTAACCAAACCGAGCAGATTTTTGTACCCCACTGGGAATCGAGCCAGGGTCAGCTAGTCTAACCAATAGACCACTGGCAGTTAGCTCTGATGAAATCAAGGATCGATGACGTAACACTTTCATATAAGTACTACTTCAACCGTAAATCTGATAAAACAATCTTTCAAAATAATATAAAATGTAACAAAATACTCACAATTCCAATCACTTTTATATTTTTTAAACTTGTCCAGCGAGTAGAGATCCATCGTGCTGCCCGGCGCGATCCTGCCCCATGTTTTGTAGAAGTAATTACCAGTATTTACTTCGCCGACGCTGATATTCGAGATAGCGGTAGTCCATCCATTCTGCATTAGGGTTCTGTAAGAGTTAATAACTATTTATTGTTGCAATACTGAGGATTATTATGTTATGTGTTAACTAATAATGGCTTTGTTATTGAGTGGAGTTAATCCTTTGGTATATATAGCGTGTTTTTTTTTCTAATCAACAATGTGTAGGTATCAACTAAGGTTGTTACGGAGCTTCGCCCCCGCCTCCGCAAATGCGGAACTTGCGCAAAAAATCATACCTCCGTAAGTTTTAAATGAAGATTTAGTGAGTCTAATATAGAAAATCGGTTTTAAAACTAAGCAGAGATGCTTTTATGTGGTGGATAAATATAATTCGAAGTTACAAGTTTTTTGCTTCCATGTCCCTTTTACCACCAGGTTCAGAACCTACGAAGTGAGCAAGAAGAATAAAATCTGTTTTCTGAGAAAAAAAAAAAAAGTTTTTCCAAATGTTCGATTTTTATGTTTCCGTACCTCACAAGGTAAAATGGAACCCATATATAGGATCACTTCTTTGTCCGTCAATCTGTCTGTGACATTGCAGGATGAACTAACCGACCAATTTTCTTTTTATCACTGTTAATGTTTTACTTTCACTATAATGTACCAACCGCCAAAAAAAATTAATGACAGCACGTTGTTTTTTTTCAACAGTTCATACAAATCTATCTGATATTACAAGTTGTAAAAATTATTACCCATATTATTATTTTGTTATAATTAGGCACTGTTTGTTTCAATTAATACAAATCCTTTGTTTCCAATTATTTTCAGGTTTAAAAATGTTGCTAAAAGATCGTCTTGTCAAGCACCTTACAAGTAGGACTCGATCAACTAGATCAGACTCGAAACCCTATTGATTTCTAAAACAATCAAAGTCTTAATCGAGTTCGTTAATCTTGATTATAAAAGTCTCTTTAAACAACAAAGCAAATATATTGTCAAGAGTTTGCTTTCATTTTACTTCAACATCTACATTAATTTGTTTTGTTCACAAAAACGCCCTTACAATTTACATAAAGGTATTTCTTCTTAGTATGAAAAACCAGTTTTTTTATCCGTTGACTCCTTCCTACGGTGAAGTAAGCTCGAGTATAGACACACTCTGTATATGAAACAAAAACACTTGAGTTTAACAATATCCCTAGAACCGTTTGAAGCATTATTTTTCTCTCCTGCTATTGGATGTAAACCTGGTAGTGTGTTGTGCAACTGTGAGGCCTAGAATTAAAAAAAAACATCCATAAAGAAGACAATTTAAGTAGGTAAGTAAATCAGAATATTTAATATACACAATTACAGCGGATACACATACATAAAGTCGCTCGCTCGGAGGAGCTTGTAGCTAAGTAATAACAGTTGCACGGGTCAAAGGTTAAGCTACGCTTGCCGCGGTTGGTCCGTGGATGGGTGACCATCTTTACATACCGAGACTCCTCTGTGCCCCGGAAAGCACGGCTGTCATTCGTGGATCTTTGACAGTCGTTACCAAGAGGTTTCGTATTACCCAGTTACTGGGTTGTGGAGGTCAGATAGGCAGTCGCTCCAGCTGAATCCGGTTAGACTGGAAGCCGACCCCAACATAGTTGGGAATAGGCTAGGCAGATGATGACACATACATATACTCACGCTTTCTTCCCATGGGGGTTCCCAAGCCACCTGCTACGAGCGTTACATTTTCCCTTTGTTTCGTTCATACACACACGCCGATTGCGAGTACGCATCTAACCTTTCTAAAGAACATCACCAATAAGGTTACTGTAACGATCTCCTTTTAAGGCATCTCCCACCCGGCGTTTCTACTCACATCTGCCTTGTAATTTTTCTCAAACATGCTTGGAATTACGAGCATTATTTTGACAACCTTCTTCGAGATAAATCGAAGTTAAAAACTACTAGTTACTGGTAAAAAACAAGTGACGATGCGGCCGGCAATGTTACTATGAACATCCATATCTGGCGTGTTTAGCGACTATGAAAATTGTCGTGTTATTTAAAAATGGACCGGACTTTTCAATTCATCATATAGCAGCCAAGGAGTTAACTTATCAAATATTTTATTCAAATTTCGATTTGGCTTGCAAATAGAGAAACAAATGAACTTATTGGCGCGTGAAAAATTATGGCTGCTCGTCATTGATTGTGGAATTTATAATTAATTAACTTAGTTTGAATTTCCGCGCATTATTTGAGAAAAGTACTATACAAGCCTTAGCCGCAACCAGGAATTGATGGACTCCATGTTGTGGGCCGCAACAGTAATGTACTATGTCAGTCGGCTTTCATTCATTCTCTCAACATGATCAATACATCTAAGACACAATACTCAGATACTTCCTTGATAAAATCTTACCTCGGTAGTCTTTCCTCGATATTTTCTTTATCTCCATTCATCGTCGTTGAAATAGAAAGACCCTCGATTTGAGGAGATTGTTGACAACAAATATTTGAGTAACAGAGAGTGCAGACGAAGCTATTTTCGAGATAACGTCTTTGAATATAGGCCTTGTCTATCTTGTTGATAAACAACGAGACAACCCTATTCTGGTACAGTAAAATCACATTTCACAAAAAATTTGCATCGGCTAAAACGAAAAAGATCAATAATTATCATTAAAAATTATAATTGGCCTATCTATGATCAATATGTACAAAAGCGATCGTCGCAGGTTAAAATGCAGTTGCGATCATTTTTGTGTCAGAAACAATTATTTATTTAAAGCTATCGAGCACTAATAGTTTTTAAATGTTCGGCAAATGTAAATGGAGCAACTATTTTGATGTTGTTTTATTTTTTATTGAAGGCTTTCGTGTTTTGTTCAAATATGATGTTTTGAAATAGCAACTGGCTGGTTTTTGCTTTGATAAACAAATAAAGAGCTGAAACAAGAATTGAAGCGTTGGTTTTGTATACTGTTTCACTGATCTTGATAAGCAACAGCGGGGCAATTCCCTTATTTTGAACGTTCACATTCGCATCTCATTCGTAATCTGTCAAAAAAACCATCAATTTACCAACATTTTTGACAAATTTGGCAGATTGCGACTTGAATGTGAACGTTTTTTTAAGTAAGAGAATTGGCCCTCTGGAATGTCTATAGCTTTCTATAATACCCCAATATGCCAATGACCCAGCTAGAACTTCTACATAAATGATTATTTCAGCAAAATGGTGCCTTAAAACATTTTCCTAGATACCTACATTAATTTTATTATAAGAAATGAAAAAAATCCTTTGGTACATCATCATCCCCGTTTTCAAGGCTTCAAGTCAGCTGCCTTAATAAAACATTGTGTACCTACTTATATGTTTAACCAACTTCAAAAAGGAGGAGTTTATCTATTCGGCTGGTTATACATATATGTATATAAAATTATGCACAATATTTATTTTTTAACATTGCTGAGTGGGTCGGGCCGAGAATACCCCACACAAAACTTAAATGTGTATGGCCTATTAGTTGTGGTTCCTGAGTGCTTGTGCATGTCTTGTCTATATCGTGATAAAGGACCATTTCCTAATACAAAACTTTTACTATAAAATACCCTTACAACATACCTTTTAAAACACAGCAAGCAGCAATAAAATCAACACGATACTGACCTAGGACCTGCGGATATCGATAATTGCGGAAATGACATGTTGAAGTACCTCTATAATTTGTGTGGCCTGCATGTGTCAATTGGATAAACTGTGTTTTACACGGAAAAGGCTGTTACTAGTTTGTTTTTCTACATTTTGTTTGTATAGTCATAGGCCGCAAGAAACACACCGATCATGGCTGGTTAAAAAAACAAGTGAAGTAGTAACGTAGAACTCCTTGTAAGAAATAGTCTGGGTATCACCGCTACTTCTACCCCTTTAGCGCTGCTATATTCCAATTTCAAAAAGCAAACGTACCTTTGAAATCTTTTGCACAGCATGAGACGACTTTTCGACTTTAATTCAGCATAAAAGGTTCAATGCTATGATATGTCTTAGGTGTACTTGATGTCGAAGGTCTTGCTTTAAGGCTCAAAGACAACATTGGGTGAGTTTTAGTATACTTAAGGAAGATGTAGATAACCTTGGAAATTATTTTAAATTATTCTTTTGTTTGTTCGAGTTTGTTATGCGCGTCGCCATTCCTTTGTTTGAGATAAAACAGTCAGAAACATATTACTAGAGAGTTTGTTGTGTGAGGATTTCTTTTCAGTCCGCGAGTCATTGCAAAAATGCCAATTGACAACATCATCTGTAAACAAATTAAGTAAATAACTTTAATAAGTACTTAATTGCATTAGTGAATTTGTATCCGGTTGGCTAAAATGCCAACAGTCGTTCATATAGGTTATTTTAGTATTTTTTCTTTACAAAGCTTTTTTTTTTTTGATGGTGGTTAAATCTTCAAAAGACATCTCCAGCTCTGGGCGGAGCAGGTGTCAGACTCTTACTGATTAAAATCTACCCGTGTTCGCCCCCTTCAGTTGCCTGTTGCCAAGGGTACCGGTATCCCTTTCGGACTTTCCCGCAACTAACAAGGCTTCTAGAAATCAAATCCTAATTAAAAAATAAAACCCTTAAACATCCATGAGCAATTTTACACCCGGAAAACTCTAACAGGACCAGGCCAATTTTCTGGAATACAATTCCAAAAGTTCTTGAAAGCAATTTAGTTTAGTGCCAGAACCAACTGAGAAATACTTTTGTTGTTGAAATGAATGATGTTGTTATTGATAAATAGCGCCACGTTCCACTAGCTGGCTCTCTGCCCGGTGAAGAATGAACGCTTGCTTTAATAACATTGTTAAATTTTAACACCGGACTTACTTTGGTCTTTGCTAATAGACCGTGATTGCAAATGGTTAAAGAGGTTTTGAACTGACCTCAACAAAAAAATATTAAAAAGAAACAACTGACTTCCAAACTTCTGTTTTGAATTTTAGTTAGTTGCCACCAACTCCTGAAATTAAAATAATTTTTCACTTTTGTAGTATATTTTTTTATAAAAAGTTTTTATTTTCACTTTTTAGTTGTAGTACCCCACACAAAGTCGAATACCACTACCTGCTATGTAAATAATAGTGACGGGAACATCAAAAATCATCCATATAAGCTAAGTGGGTAAAATACGTATTATTGAAGCTAACTCAAAAAATACGCAAGCAATGGGACCACCTCTGAAGTACGACCTACCAAACAAAGAATGGCACGGTTTTTACGCCTTGACAAATCATCGAGATTTCTTACTATATTCATAAAACATCCGGAATAAATTCTCTAAACGATGGTGAAAACCTAAACAAAATCTATTGCGTGGTTTATTTAGCAGACATAGACAAAACACGAAAAGCGACTTTAATTTATAATAATTATGTATAGATAGTTAGTTTATGTACATTTACTCGTGTTGGACTAATAATTATGAGGCTCAAATGCAGTCTCCTATTCCTAAGATGAGTGTTACAAGGTCGCAAGTGGACCAAATCAGGGAGAAGTGGTCATTAATGTGCAATATTACCCAACAACTGCAATACAATAAACAAACTTTAGGTCAATAAAATATTTTAGACTTCACTCACGCTTGACCTCATTCTTAACGGCCCTAACATATTTTATCGTGACTTTTGGCAAACTGTCTAGCATAAAACATATTGTAAAGTTTAACTTTATTGGGTCATAGTGACTTACGATCGTTTCGGGGGTTTTCTCATTATACGTTGCTGTCAGATGTAAAATAACTGTGAAATGACTGTACTAGGCTTACGTTGTCTGTCTGTCAGTCTTTCTGTATCTTTTTAACCGCATTAGGTAGCCAATTGAAATTCATTTAATTGCGGAAAAGGCTTCAGTTATGACCAAAACTGAAACCTTATTGTACGATTACGACTCGCCCGGTTTATTCATATTTTAATCGGTATGCACATATTGAGGAGTTCATGGTTAAGGTATAACAGCCACACGGGTCGATCCAACAGGTTAAGCTACGCTTGCCAGGGCTGTTCCGTGGATAGGTGACTTAGATACCGAGGCTCCTCCATGCCTCGGAAAGCACTTAAGCCGTTAGTCCTGGATCTTTAACAGTCGTCACGGGTCGTCAGAAGCCCGAAAGTCTGACAACCAGTCTTACCCAGGGGTACCCATCAAATTACCCAATTTCCGGGTTGTAGGTTGTGGTACTAGGTATTCAGCTAGACTGGAAACCGACTCCAATATAGTTGGGAAAAGGCTAGGCAGATTGGTTGTTTGGTGTTCACATGAATCGCATAAATCAATTTCCTAATGAAAACTCCTTCGTTTGTAGCCCCTGATAAATACCCTAAACTAATAAAACCAGTTACAACTCCACAGCAAATAGACAGCGGACACCTAAAATCATTGAAGTATTTATGTACCCTTCATACTGAGTTATTATTTTAACTAAAATGTAAGCCCACTGGTTTAGTCAGAATTACACTAAAAACACAAGATTAACATCAGTATTTGACATTGAGTAATTTGTTTGGAACAATCGTATTAATCTTCATTCAGGTCTTCCAGACACTTTATATGGCAGACATGAAACAGAGCAGACGCTGATATCAAAAACGTCTGTAAAACCGTCTTTGAATACGTCTAACATCGCGGTAGGAAAAGGTTAAGCAATTTTAAAAGGCATACATTTCTCGTAGAGCATCCTCGCTCGAGTCACTTTTTTGAACTGTCATTATCATTCAATCTTGGCAGTAAGTTCTCAAAATAATAAATCTTTGGCACTGTGCAAGTAAAACCTTCTAAAGGTGCTTGACCTTTCATTCTTCAACTGTACGTGAGCAGAGCGTGTCCATACAGACATGGCCCAGAATCAGCCTGCATTCTCGAAAAGAATATTTCAACATGCATTGGATAATCAAGTCCGCCAATATTGGTATGAGAGGAGACCTTTGCGAAGAGCAAACTTTTTGTTAATAACAAAAGAACAGTTGGATAATAACAAAAGAATTAAAGTCTTATATCTTTCAGCCGAACGATGAAAGTCCACGAGCTGACGGTAAAGAGAGCTGATCAACCTTGTGGTCTACATGCATGCTTACGTCACGTGCTAAGGCTGGCCAGATGGACCGGATTCTTTCCAGTTCAGGGGCTTGGGCAAACTTGTGCTGATGGAACGAGGTAGGTGAAGCTTTGGTTATAGAAGTCTATATAGATTAGGATTATTGGGATTTGGTGAAACGCTTGCAGTAGATCTAAGCAACACTATTACTCCAAACCTCAGCTTTAAGATTTAGTGCGGTGTCTACCGCACTAAATCGCCAAATCTTAAGAATACAGGGTCTAATTAAATTACGTGACGAGATTGATAAAGACGTGATGGGATTCATATCAAAACAAGATTTAAAAATAAAAGATTTTTTGTTTACTTGAAGTATGAGTTGAGAAAATCTTTTTTTTTTTTTTTGTTTTATCATTTTTAGATAACCATACACCCATCACGTCTGTGAAGTTTACCCGAAAAATAACTTAAGGTTTATACTGATATTTCAAGTGAGTACCTACCTACACTAACCGAGGTAGAACACCTCACAAAAAAAAACATCAAATTAATGTTTTTTTTTGTTTTATCATGTTTCGGAGTTTCGCTAGTTAGTTTAATTTGACCTTGTATAATATTCTTGTTAAGTATGGCGTTAGTAAAACTTCTTTGGTCTCTTGAGTAATTCTAAATAAGCTCTTAATGACATTCTTTATTGAACTTCACTCTATATGCGTAATACACGATCAATCAGAATTGGAAACGGTTTGAAACAAATGTATAATACATTGCTTCACAAGTTCGAAAAAAAATTCAAAGTTACGCAATTAGATATTATCTGTTTTATTTACAGGTTCAAGATAAAATGTTACTACTGCTGCTTATACGTTGTCACATTAATAGGACAAGTGGTGATGTCTTGTTTCAGTATACTGTTTTTCTTCCAAAGTGAAGTCGATTTGAGTACTATATGTAAGTATTATTAGCTAAAGGTTAGTTTTAGAATCAAGTAAAGTAATAGATAAAGTATCCACCTATAATAATTCCAGCTTATATTATAACTGTCCCACTGTAGGGCAAAGGACCCCTTCTTATACAAAGAAGGTACGAGTATTAATCACCATGCTTGCACAAGACGGGTTAGCGATTTCAGACTTATAATAACTGTAAGACCTGATTTTCTAACAATGTTTACCTTCACCGAGTCAGTAATGTCCAAGATAAACCTACATAAAGGATAGTAAAAATTAAAGCTTATTTGTATCTGAAATTATTATTAAAATTTTAAATTACAAGAGTCAAAGTGGACTTCATCGGGCCTTAGATCAAGCACCGTATGAAAAAACATGTCCTACACTGCTTAGTACGTAGGTAACCAATATACATTTATATTGACTTACATAATCATAATCGGCCTAATAATGTTCCCACTACTGGGACACAGGCCTCTACTCTTCAAGAGGGAGTGGGCCGTAATCCACCACGCAGGCCCAGTGCGGGTTGGTAGATGTCACATATCTTCGAATTTTTGGTTCTAGGACATGCCGGTTTCCTCACGATGTTTTTCTTCACCGTTTTGAGAGCAGTGATGATAAATTTATTTACACAAAGTAAAACGCATGTCTGGGTTCGAACCCATGACTCGTAAGTCGGGGCCGTTACCACTAGGCCACCAATTTTCCATACCTTAGGTTGACTTATGCAACCCAAATTCATGAGAATTCTTAGTTCCCCTTCCTACAAAACAATTTGTTGATTACATAATTACTCCAAAATTTTCCAGCCAACATTATATTTTACGTAACGGGCGTCATTTCGGCCATACTACTTCTAAATTTGTCCCA
Source organism: Lithophane ornitopus (assembly GCA_948473465.1). Taxonomy (NCBI): domain Eukaryota; kingdom Metazoa; phylum Arthropoda; class Insecta; order Lepidoptera; family Noctuidae; genus Lithophane; species Lithophane ornitopus. The sequence goes on along the minus strand of OX419616.1, from coordinate 13,753,402 downwards.
ACAATGGCCACAGCTAATGGCAAAGGCAACTGAAACCGAACAAGGTTTGACTGTATTGAAATTGGAGAACAAAACAATTGTGAAAACAACTGTGATTGCTTACGTCGTCATGACGGTGGCTTTGGGTACGTCGTCATTATTATTTTTAATTTGAACAGCTTCCTTGCCAGCGTTTTGGGCACTTTTCCTGTTGACAGCGTTGACCCTTTTCTTTATATACTTGTACATATTTTTCCTTTATTTCATTTTAAATACATTCAATACATTTTTAAATATTTTTATAAAATCAATTATTAAGTATTTTAAGTCAGTAAGTAGTTGTTTTACATTTGAACATACGTCCTATTCTTTTCATTTTCGTTGCAAACTGTAATTTTTTGAAAGTCATTGCTTCTTGCCTTCTCTTGTAAGCTTGGGATGATCGCATTGTGGAAACTGAAATTATTTTTCTAAGCTTTTTCCTCAACCATAAATGCCTTTAGTTTTGTTTTCAAGCTTATTTTGTTTATTTTTACAGTTGAACATATCCTATGCACGAATTTCAATATCAGGTTCGTAATGAACTGCTTGCAAGAAGCTGGGATCACGTCCAATGTGATGGAAAACTACGTCATTCATAGAATGCCTTTTGTCTTCAAATATATTCCTTACAGCGCTTTCAGCGCGCTTGTGTCTGAGGTGTTTATTTTATTTATTTTCATCAACAGTACTTTAAGCCGTTTTTTCTGCACTGTTAGCTTCGGTTTCTTAATTTGTAAGAGCAATAGTTACTTTAATAGCTTTTTAGATCCACTGTAATGAAAATTTCGCTTCGGTACATTTTTCTCACTTTTGATGGCTCTAATTTTATTTCTCGTAAATATTAGCCCTGGTATCTATCTACTTCTGTTTTTATTTTCTGATTTTCAGTTCTTATGCCTTCAAGCCACTTTTCTTTGGAGTTTTAACGATGTGATGATCACCTGTTTTAGCATTTACATTACAGCATACTTTCGTAATTTAAATGAAATTATAGCTGCCAACGCTAAAAAGAAGGTAAGTAGAAAATACTATATTTTTAAAACTTCTCTTGAATAATCTTCTCTATTACTTTCTATAGTCTCTGTGGAAGATGAATTTTATAACGATGACTCTTGGCTTGACTCTTGACCGACGTTTTTGAACAACATTTTATAATTATGTTCTGGGGGCTTAAAACATTCACTTTGGCAGAATCATAATAGGAAAATACTATGAATCATCGTAAAATGTCACAAACTGACAATTCATAATATGATCTGCGTGCGATTCATATTACGAAATAATTCATCTGTTTGACAGTTTTCTATGGAGATTCGTAAAATGGTCCACATAACATGAATTGGTTTTGTGTCTAATTAGAGGAATTGCTAATGACAGCTGGAAATTCAGGAAATGAAATGCTTTTAAAGGTTCTCAGTTCTATTCTGGCGAAATGTGGGTGTATTATAGGTACACCTCTGCTCAACCCTTTCGGGAAACAAGGCGTAATGTTTGTTATATTATGTTATATTCACAGAATGGAATTCCTTGGTCAGTTCTACGAGTACACTATACAAATTTGGTGAAGCTAATTAAAGAGATAGACGTTCAGATCAGCTCTTTCATTCTGCTCTCATTTTTTACTGATCTTTTCTACATCTGTCTGCAGCTCTTCAACTCTTTGCAGTAAGCCTAACTTGCCATGTTTAAAACACGTTCAACGCCACGGAATAAAATGATAAATTTCCATTCAGGCCATGTCGGACAATGTTGGGCGACACCAGTATGTTCCGTTCAGGCCGTGGGGGACAATGTTGCCCGACAGTCAGAGCTATGTTTAAAGGTCTCTTCTGAGCTGTCGGTCAACAATACAAGGCAATATTGTACGTATCATGACCCGCGCGGCCTCCTAGAATAGTGTAATCATATCAGCATTAAAAAAATATTTATTTGTTAAAAAGTTATGTTTGTTTTTCTGATAATAGTCTTGCATTAACTTACAATTTTTTTTGTGTAATGCATTATTGATTTATTTTTACGATTTTATGGAAAAAATTTGTGTACGATTTAAAGATGAAATAAAAGATCATGATAGTATTAATCAAACTCGGTTTTATTGTGTTAAACTTATGAAATTGGTACATTATAATCACAATGAAACTTAAAAAATAATTTGAGATCACTGATCAGATTGAAAGTGTTACATTTTTATCATTATTTACTACGTAAATTAATATAAATTAAACGGTATTTTAGTTTTAGAAATAACTAAAAGTAACAAAATAACAATCATATTAAAGAAATATTTTAAAAAGAACGATGTACTTTATTAAAGCAATCTAAACAAAGAAACGGTTTATTTGGGCAGTCGTCACAGAATGTGTTTACTTTTTTTACTTTATTTTTCGCTTGGTTTCTACCTAGTATCTTTACTTTTTCCCTGTAACATTCAGAGCACCCTCTTCTAATAGTACTACTTTTTCCTTCTTTCTTTACTAGTTTGTGCTTCCCTCTTTTTGATCTTTTTTCACGAATCTCATCCGTCTCAGTCATAGGATTCGAGCAAAACTCTTGTAATATTTCTTTCCTGAAGTCTACTACAGAAATGTGTTTATTTGTAACTTTTTTATATAGAATCATAGCATTTACTAACGTAGTATTAAGCAATAAATTAATAGCGAGTTTTTTATACCACTTTATTGTTTTTCGCAGTGGTGTAGAGTAAGCAGCTAATTGATCAGCCAAATCAACGGCTCCTTTGACTCTATTGTAGTCTACAACAATCTTTGGCTTTGATACCACATTTCCTCGTTTATTTACATGATGAAACCGTACCGAATGCTTCGTGGACAGAACGTACACATCGCGCTTGTCCTTCCATTTCATCATGGTTATTCCGTCGGTGCTTTCGGCTGCAGCAAACTGGCCTTTTTTGAGCTTAGCAGTAACAACATGTTTGGGAAGCTGTCTTCTATTTTTTCGAATGGTGCCTACTAAATGAGTTTCTTTGTCTAATAGTTGCCGTGCCAAATCTACACTTGTGTACCAATTATCGGTATACAAAGTGTGTCCTTTGTTGAGCAAATCTTGGCATAAAGACATGACTACGTTTGTAGGCGTTGTATTTGTATCGTCGTTTTTTCCTGCGTAAATGCTAATCTTATAAGTATACCCAGGAATCGTGCATAATTTGAACTCTTTGATTCCATACTTGTGTCTTTTTTGTTTATTATACTGCCTAAATATTATTCTGCCACGGAATGGAACCATGCTCTCGTCAATACAAATATCTTCACCAGGGGTATAGTTGTTTTTGAAGTTCTCATTTAAATTATCCACCAGTTGACGTACTCGATGTAGTCGGTCTTCTTTGTTTTCATCATCTTTATCAGAAAAATGTAGCATTTTCAAAAGTAATTCAAATCGGTTTCGGGACATCACTGTTCTCGGAAAGGGATGCCCGATAATTTTATCTTTAGACCAATAGTGTGCCAATCTGGGTAATTTCACTAAACCCATGAATAGAATTAGGCCAAACATTTTTTTTATTTCTTCTATATTAGTCGGACTCCACTGATTAATACGTGCACCTCTTGTAGCTTCAGGCATATTGGTAATGTTATGAATAGCATATCGATTTGTGTTATGCACTATTTGTTGAAACACGTCATCAGTCACAAAGAGTGAATAACAATCGACGGGCGATTTGTTATTCATAGATAATCTGTCATGCAGCGGAGCACCAGAAACCTCGGTAAAAGGAATTATTTGGCGTTGATTACCTGTTGGTTCACTCCAAGAACTGGTAGGTGTAACGCTTGAAGTTTCTTGCGTACTGACCCCATATCCTGAATTGCTGTCTTCACTATCCGATCTGATGATACGTACTCGTCGTGTATGCCTTGTAGGCGCTATTTGCTCTTCTTCTTCGTCTGAACTAATACGAAAACTACTGTTCAGCAGTGATATTTCAATGTTTTGAAGCTGTGTCAGATCTTCCTCCGTTATTTCAAAGGCATCATCAAAGTCACACATTTGTAATAAAAATATATAAATCTATTGGATGAAATCACAAGCAGAAGCTAGTCTAGTTTTTTAGTAGTCGTAGCGTGTTTATGATTTGGCGGGAAAAAAAATGCGCAGTTAGCGTCCTCCCTAGCGTCCTGCGGGGCACTGAGAATTGCGCGCGCACAAAGATAGCTAGCGGCGCGCGGCGTTAGAGTGGGGGCGCGCGGACGGGATGCTCGGCGGGAGTGGGCGACACTGTGACCCGCGCGGCTTCAATGGAAGAAAGTTCAAATAATCATACGCAGCAGGCCATGGGGGACAATGTTGGGCGACATGAGTTATCTTCACATTTATAAAGATTTTCGCGGTTATGTCAATGTTTTGCAAGTTAAAAATGCATATTTATTAATATAATTAAATAAAACGAAAAGTCGTTTTTTTGTCAATTTCAAATTTTTGTGTGGCTTATAGAGAAAGTTAAGTGTCGCCCAGCATTGTCCGACATGGCGTTGAACGTGTTAAAGTAGAACTTATCAGATGCTTTTATTGTCTTACTTGATTGCTGGAGATCCTTTTGAACATCTAAATCTTGTAAGGAATAGTTTTAACTAACTCAACTTGATGTTTCGTGAAATCACTTACTTTTTCAGTCGGAATCATGTCAGTTTCAAATATTGCGACGAAGCACAAACCAGCGAGTAAGTACAAAAAGATATAAACATAGTAACCTACCTGACCTTAGTTTACGTGTTGCGTGATATCCTACCTATTTCCTGTTTGAAAGCGATGAATTAAATGAAAACAATCTTGAATGATAGTAAAATTACAAGCAATTCTAACTTATCTAAGTCATCGGCTAACCCGTGCACTTGCACCAACAACAGCATGTTTACCAATTTAGAGCATCTGTCCCACCACTAACAAGGAAGTGGACCGGTTTAGTCCCATCTCTTCCCCTATGCGTTTTTAACTACAGAAATTTCCCATCGGAATTGCTGGATTGCTGCTCGGCGCTGATCGCTATCGCGCTTATCGCACTGATAACGATCCTAGCCAATCAGCGCCGAACAGCAATCCTATATAAGTGGGGGTGACGGGCGATTTGATTCACTTTGCGTCCAGCGCTCTGTTTGGTAACACGTTGCGTTTTTGTTTGCAATTGGTCAATCGTCATCATGAGCATGCCTCGTGGAGAGGTGAAGCACGTGTCGATTTTTTACGGTGTTTTTTATGACTCTTGAAGAATAGTCAAGCGGAATAGGTTACTAAATATATCTACGTCTATTGTATTTTTTCCCATCTCTCCATAAACGCAAAGGGTGAGATATGGGAAGGGGAAGAGATGGGACTAAACCCACCGATTTTCTAGCTTGAGAAACGTACAAAAGATTGTATGTTCCGTGTAAATAAAAGACATACAAATCCCTTCTCGTTAATCACCGGCGGTGAGACAGGTGCCTAGAAGCGGAGACTGACTGACGCATCGTTTGTTTGTATGTAGCGAGTTTTTGTAACGCGTTACAATAGTCAGTGCAGCGAGCCGAGCTGCTCGATGCGAGCCGTAAGGATCCTCCATTCGACCACACTCGACTCGAAATATGATTATGAGAAATGAACATTTTATATATTACGCTATGCGAGCGTTCGCCGCGTCTTGTGTCTCGCCTCGAATGATACATTACTGATACATTACAAAAAAACTTTGCAAGTCAGTGTCCGCCTTAAGACCCTAATACATTAATTATGAAATCAACTATGTCTACAGTCATTTGTTTTCAGAGCATTATCATCTCCATATTATCTCCTGTACTATTTGTACTCGGTCATCTTTCTGGTCCTGCGAACACTGATGTCATCATTATTCGCTGCCAACGTGCACTGTGCAGGTCTTGAACCTGTATACTCCGTTTATGATGTACCTTCTTCAGTTTATGATATCGAGGTAAGAATCTTTACTTTTATAATAAGTAATTTAGTCGATTTTTTGTTCATTAGTTCGGCTTTTATATAGCTTCACTATTCTTCATCGTCTATAAGTCTGTCATGGATCAATTTGGTTTGGAACCATCTATAAATTACACCAGTCCGAAGCCCTGGCTGATATGGTCCTTCGGGCCGGATGAAACTAAGAACTAATTTCAAAATTGTGACTATAAAAATTTAATCTCGAGTATTTAACGTATTGCTGTTATTAATGTGAACCCTTACTTTCTCCTTAGGTTCGTCGGTTCCAGTTTCAACTACATCATACTAACGTGGGACTAAGTGGAAAGTTTTTTTACGTTACCAGGAACATGATTCTAAAAGTATGTTAAATACTTCTCCTATAGCCTTCGGTAAAATTAACAGGATCTAAAAGGATATTTTCGAAATTAGAATAAAGCTCAGGTTAAACTGAAGCGAATCCCGCGCAGGATGCGGGGCGAAATTCGCTCGCACTGATTGTCTCAACATCAACTAACTTGAATGGAGGTATTCAAACTGGCACGAATTCTCCCGTGACTATTAGCCTTAGTTTAGCCAGAGCTTTGCCAAAATTTTCAACTAAATACGTGTTATACGCTTTCAGAAACCACCTGGTTATGTAATTCTTATCAGCACAAGTATCATGACAACAATAGATACGGGTTTTCCACGGGTCTTGTCGACGGAATAATAGACAGAATGACTGTGATTGTTTATCTGACATTTTTTCTATTCTTCCGTGGACAAAACCCGTTTCTATTGTAGTCATGCTAAGCGTGCAGAAACCTTATCAGTTTTCCAAACTTTCAGGTAGCGGGTACAATAATAACTTACGAAATCGTGTTGCTACAGTACTCCATAACGCCAGAAACTTACTACAATGGTACAGCAGTGGCCACAATTCTTGAAAATATTACGGGTGTATACGAACAGATTTAAGAATAATAATTATAAATATTGTTTATGTACTTTTATCTTTGTTACCTTTATTATTTAATAAACCTAAAATTAATGCTAGAAAATGCAGATGGGTCAATGACCGCTATGGTCACGCTAAAGCGATTCGAGGTATACACTGAACCAAAATATAAGTAAGCAACTAATGACAGTCCAGTATTATCTACTGGTCCTAGAAATGCAATACCAAGACCATGTAGACGACATTGCTGTCTATAATTGGTGTTAGACAACGTCATAAGTAAGAGTAATGAACCAGTGGAAGCAGAGACGACCAAGTTCAGCTGCATCTTGATTAAACCTGTAGGTTTAGAGTACAGACTGCAAAACAGTTTGGTGTTCATGAGCAAGCTAGCAGTAAACATCTTTGCACTACGCTGGGAAAACATTCATTGCAATTGCGTGACTGGCAACTTTTCGAACATAAGCCGAGTCATGTCATAGATTTGACAACACGCAATGTGGGTTATAGACTAGGTAGTTGTGGGTGTTCCTGTATCTTCTTTTTTCTGCTCATGTCTCTTGTTGCTTCTTCCATTATCCCCTCTCCCTTTCCATCCATCAACATTTACATTCATCACTCTTTTAGTTGCAGGTTTAGGTGTGCCTGTAAATCTATCTCTTTTGCTGTCTGTACACACCCGCAGGTGGGAGCGTTATTATACCTTGTGACATTTAATATATCTTCTATGGAACAAGTAGTTATTCAACTGAAGCCTCTACACTTAATGAGTTTTTGGGCGTTCATTAATTTAGGTAGGTAATAACAGCCGCATGGGTCGATTCATCAGGTTAAGTTACGTTTGCCGGGAATGGTCCTTGGATGGGTGACTGGGTAAGATACGTTACCCCTTGGTAGGACTGGTTGTCAGATTTTCGGGCTTCTGACGACCCGTAACAACTGTCAAAGATCCACAAATGACAGCCGGAACCAACGGCTTAGCGTGCTTTCCGAGGCACGGAAGAGTCTCGGTATGTAAAGATGGTCACCCATCCACGGACCAACCGCAACAAGCAAAGCTTAACCTGATGGATCGACCCGTGCGGCTGTTATTACGTAGCCACGAGCTCCTCCACAATAAACTGTGCAGTGTGAAGAATGAATTTCGGTAAAGCTCGATGTTCGCTTTATTGGTCTCATTTCTCATTCAGCTCACACATTAAAACTCGTATATTTCATGCAGTATTCCTCTTTATTACAATTACGTAATAAAATACAATTTTTCATAGACTCCGCCGAGTTATAGTCTCGAGTTAGTGTCGCAACAAATAAGTCAGTAAAGTTACAATGTTTCGCTAAATAGCAGCGATTCTCAAACTTCGGCCAGAATACCTCATGGAGCAAGCTTTATTACAAATATACAGAGTGGCAGGTAAATCGACGGACAACTTATTACCGTGGATTCAGAACATGAATCTGGACCACACCTGCGTTGAAATTTTTGTCGGTTATTAAAAAAGAAATTTGCTGTTTCCTGCGTACGCAATCAATCCTAAGTATGGAACATCTAATTTATTTTTTAACAGAAGAAAAATTTACACCATCCTGAGTTTAAATTCCGGTCCAGGATCATCTAAGTACCGAATCCATGATAAAAGTCTCTGCTATCCTGTATAATACTTCTTTACAAAATATAGGTAAAATATATGGTGTGAAATGTATATTAAAAGGTAACAAGTAAAACACTCAACTTTCGTCTGGCCGAAAGCGCAATGATGACTCATGAAAACAGCTATTGGCCGAATCCTATAAATTTAAAAAGAGTCTTGTATCTATACCAATAATGAAGCAAATACCTCATAGCTTTGTATAGTACACCCTCCCATTAAAGAAGTAGCTATCACAGGTAAAATGAGCTTACGGATCTATTTTTATGCCCAGTTTGGCAATAAAAAAGATACCATTGGTAAGCAAAACGATTCGTTTTTGTTTATAGAAACTGCGCATATGATGGCTCTCAGCTGGCTGTTAGAAAGACAGCGGAGTCTTAGTAATAGGGTCCCGTTTTACCCTTTGTGTACGGAACTCTTAAAACAACAAAAAAACATAATTTTTCACTTTTTTATTTGTATTTTGTGTTTCACGAACTGTGTCCAAATAAACGTTATTCTTTCTTTCTTTTCAAAAAGATTGAGCACCGCCTGTTACAAATGTTACGTAAAAATGCCGTTAAAATGCTTCCATTGTTATCTACAACCTAATTCATCTTCACGCTCCTTTTGCTTCAGAGGGTGAGTATTGCTAGAAACTAACTACAAAGTTGATAGATGTGAGAAATGTAGCTGTGTTGAATATCTGATGTATTGTACCAAGATGAAGAAAGATAGTCTCGCAAACTGCTTAGCCTATAACATTTATTTCACATTTCGTACCATACTTCCTACGTATTTGGTAAAATAACGAAGTATTTGTAATGTTATTTTATAACCATCATTATTTTTTAACCCCCGACGGAAAAAGAGGGGTGTTAAAAGTTTAACATGTGTATTTGTGTGTCTGTCTGTTCCATCGTACGTAGCTGTCAAACGGCTGAACCGATTTTGATTTTTTTGTTTTGTTTGATAAATAATAAATGATTTATTTCTGTAATAGGTTTGTACAAACACTTTTACACGTTAAACGCATTTTTAAAACTAGATGAGGTCAGTGTTTCCTATCTGACTACTCTGAGAAGAAAGGCCGAAACAAACTCAGAGGTCACAGTCTCTTTTAAAGTCCAGACATAATCTTGGTCAGATCATGTGAAGACCATGTAGATTGGTGTCTGAAATGGTCTTTTGAGGAAAGAACCACACAGATTGAGTGGACCTGTCCAGTCAGTGCATGCATTTGTCAGTGATCGTGCAGCTCAACTCAGAATTTAAAGAGCTCAACGATTTGACGAACAATACCAAAAACAGAACATTTGGGTAGGCCGCATAAATTACTCAAACTGCCAGACTATGATTAATTAAAACTAAGAAAAAATAAATAATAAAAAGAAAAGAAGATCCACATAGTCTTCACATTCACAATAATTAAAATAATGTAATACTTTACAAAGTAAATAATTCATGTCATTGTAGGTATACATAAAATGTCAATGTGAATATAAAATCCAGAAATAATCTTGGTCAGATCATTTGAGGACCATGTAGATTTGTCTGAGATGGTCTTTTGAGGAAAGAACCATACAGATTTGAGTGGACCTGTCCAGTCAGTGCACGCATTTTTCAGTCATCGTGTAGCTCAACTCAGAACTTAAGGAGCTCAACGACTCGACGAACAATACCAAAGAAAGGACATTTGGGTAGGCCGCCTGTAGTACTCAAACTGCCAGATAAATAAAATATATATCCACATAGTCCTCAAATTCACAATAATTAAAATAATAATAATATTATACTTCACAAAGTAAATATTCATGTCACTATATATGTATATAATAAAATACAAAGTTATCAAAAATAACAAAATTCAATAAGTAAATTTTAAAAAAATTGGTAAAGAATTGGAGCAGCTCAATCCCAAGCCTTTTTGTCCTCAATGTAATATTTAATGGTATAAAACGCTTTTTGGCACAACTTACTTTTAATAAATGTTTTGAATTTATTAAGGGTAAGATCTTGTACGTGGCTTGGAAGCTTATTGTAAAAAGCGTATACATTGACATCTGAACGAGCCACCTATTTTCTTGAGCCTAGTTGTAGGTACAACAAATTTGTCTTTGTTCCTAGTATTAATATTATGGATATCACTGTATTTTTTAAACAATTTTATATTTTTATGGGCATATAATTGATTTTCAAAAATATACTGAGAAGGCACTGTCATTATATTTATCTCCTTAAATTTATCTCTGAGAGAGTGTCTCGTACTTAATTTATAGTTTGAAGGGCGACTTGATCGAGAGTGTTCTCAGCTATGATTCAAGAAAATCGGTTCAGCCATTTGAAGATTATCAGCTCTTTTCAAGTTGATGAATGGATGTGATAATCTTCCACAGATCTAAACGATTCGAAAAGAATTCTGTTACTTCAATGATATGAGAAGAATACAGTAACCTTGAACCGATGCTGCAGCATCACCTGGTATTTGCAGGATACCCAAATCTCTCACCAACTGTAAGCACGGATATCGTGTTTGGGCTCATTAGAAAGGTCTCAAAAAATAGGTTGATGATGACAGATGGATGGTGATGAGGTTCTGATGATGGAGTAGGAAAGAGAAATAAGGAAATATTTGTGTCGGGGGTTTTTTAATTTTTAATTTATACTTGTTCACGATTATAGTTGATTTAGATTTCACACGCACACAGATAAATTTAGATTTCGCATTGTTTCATTATATTGTACCTACTCAAATAAAACTCCTCAAAATTATTATTTAAATCGATTAAATAGTCGTTCGAGAAATGATGTTTCAAGATAATGGGCGTTCGCTATACCGATGATTCGAGCTTATAGTTATTTGAAATGTTGATGCATTGAGGTAGTCAACTGTCGCGCTTATAATTTATCGGGATAACGTTTTCGAGCAAGTAATATTCGATCTTACGTCATTCGATTTCAAGTAGGGAAAAACTAATCTACACTATCGGTATTTTAAACTTCGAAGTTCAGTAGTACAGTCGGGTCACCTAGCTTAGTTACTGGGACAAACTGTAAGAAAACCAACTGTTAAAATGCTTCCATTGTTATCTAAAAAAGTGTCCATCATTAGAAGTCACACCAAGCGCTTATTGTGACTGCTGATAAGCCTAAATTTGGGTACATTAAGTCTAAACTTGGGTAGCAGTGTTGTTAAACATTGTCGTAATGGCAATCAAGTCGTTCAGATGTTTTACATGACACAGCTGTTTTTTTTAAACAACTAACTGTTTTGTAAAACAGCCGATTCAGTAATCCATCTGCGACATATACATAAACTTTTCGGAATAAACTTTCTTGCGTAAAATCTATTGCTTATTGTAGAAGAATAACACGATCATACAGACAGACATTAAAAGCGACTTTAATTGATAATTATGTACATAACAAAATTACATACAATCCTTACATAAAATAAAACAAAGTCCTCCGCCGCGTCTGTCTGCCATCCTGTACGCGATAAACTCAAAAACTACTGCACCAATTTTCACGCTGTTTTCACCAATGCAGCAATAGATAGAGTGGTTCTCGAGTAAGGTTTTAATAAATAATAACCGACATCCACGCCGGCGAAGTCGCGGGCATCAGCTAATATATAACAATTGATAATTGTGTACATAACACGTAATTTTGTCAGGTATTGAACCCTATTTGTAAATTAATGAAGTATCAATCAAACTTAATGTCAAAAAACGTCAGGTTAATCTTTTTCATAATAAAAAAAATACACCAATTTATCAAAATGTATTTAAATAAGACGATTTGTCGATTTGATCAAGTTTATTATCAACCGGTTCATCAATATAGAACTAGAAAATTAACATGTTTACAACTCAATCTTCAAGCCTAATATTAAAAGTCGATCAATCAAATTGTTGACAAAGACTAACATTTATTTTTGAAGTAAAATTAATGGAGTTGATTTATTTGTAAACAACTTTATAAACTTGACATGAGATTGATAATGTTGACTTTTGTTTTTATTTTACTTTTAAACGATGTGTAGGTTATGTTTTTTAGCAAGACCACCACTGTTATCAAAATGGCGACTATCGCAATTACAGACTTGGATTTTATAAAGTTTCAATTAATAACCTGCGCGCTACTTATAAAATTGAATGGCGTTAACATATGACATAAAACTTTTTACAAAAAAAAACCGTCTTCCAAAAAAAACACTCAAAACTGAAAAATTTGTTTTATTAATAAGTTTTTATTTTTCACTTTTTAGTTGTGGTACTTACCCCACACAAATTCGAATACCACTAGCTGATGTAAATAACAGTGAAGGAGTAAATTAAAACATCGTCTAGATAAACTAAGTGGGAAAAATTCGTAATATTGAAGCTAACTCAAAAACTACGCAAGCAAAGTTAATAAAATTGATATGGGATCACCTCGGAAGCATGACCTACCATACAAAAAAGAATCATCAAAATAGATTCATAATTGGCGGAGTAATCAGGTAACAAACATACAAAAAAAACATACAGACGAATTGAGAACTTCCTCCTTTTTGAAGAAGTCGGTTAAAAATGAAATGCTGTTCGTCGGTAAGCGAATCACTTCAGAGCGGCTGGACTGATTTGGCAAAATTTTGTTTTAAAATGTTCGTAAATAGTCCAAAACAGGTTCTTAAAAAAATTACAATTGCCGGGAATATTGTAAAATTCGGGAAAACTGAACGTCCCTATTTTTATGGCATTTTGACAGGACAACGTCTGACGAGTCAACTAGTCTATATAATATAATAAAAATTAAATGCTGATTTGGTAGGCGCATCATTTGAGAACGGCTGTACTGAATTGGCATTTTTTTTATGTTCGTAATATTCCGATTTTCTTATGGAAAGAAAAATTGGATATATTGCCGGGAAAATCTTCAAATTCGGGAAAAAAACTGAACGTCCATTGTTGTATGATTCATTGAAATTGGGACCGGACAACGTCATTCGGGTCGTCTAGTAGGTATGTAATTTAAATAGATGGGGTGTGCTGCTTACCTCCATACATTAACGAACGCAAGATCAACTCACTTAACAGCCTCTCCCTTGAAGAAAACTCAGTATAAAATTACGTTTCTAAATTGCCGGCAGCAGCAATTAAAAAAGTCGTTATCTATTTGGGCACATTTCAAAAATACTTGGCCATTGGCATCGTAAAGAAAATTCCCCTTTCCTTCTTGTAAACTTAGTCGCAAATTACTACGGAAGTATCACGACCTGCAATCTTCTCTCTCAGCAAATTGTTATTTTGTTGAGTTAATTAAAGCTGTTTTATTCATAATCATCATTTCAGCCCGGAATCACCCACTGTTTGGTTTAAGCCTCCCCTTTTTTCCGCTATATATTTTGACTTGATACTTTGACGATATCCTCAACCCAACACACTTTTTTGTTTCAACAACCGTTTCTAATATGAGAGGGTAAATAATAGCTAATTGGCTATTATTAAAACTTTATTTATTTAAACTTTTCGCACACAAAAAAGGTACACAGGGGGAGTTAATGCCTTAGGCATTCACCACTTCAGAACCTTTCGGCCCCATCGGCCATCTGTTCTGCGTGCAATGTGCCCTGCCAGTTAAGTTTGCCAAACTTAAGGTATGCGTTCCTATAAAACAAAGTCCAACAAAACTACTGAACATTTTTTTCTGAACAAGGCCAAGTCATTCCCATTCAAACATTCCATCCTGCTTCTCTGCTGTATATTTGTTCGTCATTTACAATGCGCACGGAAATGAATATCATACTGTTTGATATATCGATATGTTTGTGTCACAAAGAAAATAAATCGAGACTGACGGGGTCTGTGACGCGGGGATGTTTTTCCGTTTTACCCGCATATCGATCTGCCTAGCCTTTGTTGGGGTTGGCTTCCAGTCTAACCGGATGCGGTATTTTACATGGAACGACTACCTATCTGACTTCTATAACCCAGTAACTGGGTAATACGAAAGCCCTTGGTAAGACTGGTTGTCAGATTTTCGGGCTTCTGACAACCCGTAACGTACGTAACCAACGGCTTAACGTACTTTCCGAGGCACGGAGGAGTCTCGGTATATAAAGATGATCACCCATCCACGGACCAACCCCGACAAGCGTAGCTTAACCTGATGGATCGACCCGTGCGGCTGTTATTACGTAGCCACGAGCTCCTCCAAAATAAACTGTGCAGTGTGAAGAATTAATCTCATTTCTCATCATGCTCTAATTTCTCATCATGCTCTTTTCCCATCTTAGGCTGTCGTGAAAGGTGACGGAGAATGACCAATAACGTGCGTGGTTCTCACAAAAAAAGCTTGTAAAAATAAAAAAACAACTGATATTAATGGACAGCTGACTTTGGGAAGACCGCAGGAATCCGCTGCATGCGAGTAGCACAGAACCGGTCGAAGTGACGGTGCTTGGGAGTTTGTCCAGCAGTGGACGTCTTTAAAATGATGATGATATTGATAACCTTGCGGGCTGGCTTAGCTTTTATGTCCTTTACAACCAGAATCAACACGACACCTGGCAAGATCACTACGTCGATTCTGTAAAATTCAAACACATCTCACATCACTATTCACTCTCACTTCGAATTTTGAATCGGGTTCGAGTGCGAAGTGAGCGTCGAAGTGACGGGGGAATTACCTTACTGAATGCCACTTCTTACGTCATCTCATACTTTATCTGTCAAAATCTCACGGTCAATTTAGTTCAACTCGCTGACACGCTCGCAAGGGTAGCGCTAGTGTATCAACTGAGTTTGTAGAATGCCAATCAAGAAACTCACAGCGGATTCAGATTCGAAGTTTAGAATGAGGTCTTACAGAATCACACCCCTGCACATAAATATCTAAAATCGGCAATAACTTATTCATAATTGAACAAAACTACACGAAAAATTCTCATCTACCCTCCGCATCGAATGTACGTCGATTACATCAATGTGGGCCGAAACCGAAAGTCCGGACTTCATTTACATTTCAATATCAAACGACACAGTTTATGCAAATATCTGGACCTTGAATAGACCTCGAAAGTTGCCATGGACTCCCAGAGCACGTAATGACACTTCTAGTTTATATTGCACTAGCTGCGCCCCGCGGTTTCACCCGCATAAGTCTCGATTCCGTGAGAATATCGGGATAAAAAGTATTCTATGTCCTATTCTAAGTCATGGTCTACCCCTGTGCCAAATTTAATACAAATCCGTTCAGCCGTTTTAGCGAGAAAGCGTAACCAAACAAATAAACAAACTCACTTTCGCATTTATATTTTATAATTAGGATATATCAGACAGGTGTGGACTTTAAGGGTGTGTGTGGTACTTACCATCAAACTGAACCACTTTCTTCATGAGACCAACATCGTAGATAATCACGAAAACATAATCAGCCGTCCCATACATTTGGGTCGAATAGATATTTAACTTTTGTATGGACTGTTGATATTTTTTAGGGTTCCGTACCCAAAGGTTAAAATGAGACCCTATTACTAAGGCTCCGCTGTCCGTCCGCCCGTCCGTCTGTCACCAGGCTGTATGTCATGAACCGTGATAGTTAGACAGTTGAAAATTTCACAGATGATGTATTTCTGTTGCCGCTACGGGGGCTCCCATACAACAAACGTGATTTTGCGTGTACGGAACCCTTCGTGTGCGAGTCCGACTCGCACTTGGCCAGTTTTTTTCGTGATGATGATGTTGGTCCCATGATAAAAGTTGTTCACTTTCACACCTTTCTGATGCATGCTCTAATATCCCATCAAATGTCAATCGGATTTTTAAATACCGATAACAATTAAAATTCTAGGTGTAAGGTAAGTAAAGCAATTAATGCCATATACATTGCCTAGAAATTACCATGGTTTTGTAGTTCGTGAATTAAAGTAGGGTCGTAAAGGGATGACTCTATGGATATACTAGAGTTTTATGGATAGGTCTTGACTAAGTTTTGGGCTTAACCCATAACCAAATTATAAACAGTCTATTGATAGTTACTATAAATCTGCGCATGGAATTAAACGATCAGAGGGTTTGAGTTTTATTCCGAAGAAACCAAATTTTAAAGACTCAGAATCCTAACTATACTAATTAAATACGAAAGAGTTTGTTTATAACGCTTTCACGCTAAAACGGCTGAACGGATTTGAATGGAATTTGGCACAGGGATAGACCATGACCTGGAAAAGGACATAGGACATTTTTATCCCGTCATTCTCACGAGATCAAGACTTATGCGGATGACACCGCGGGGCGCAGCTAGTTCAAAATAAGGCATTAAAAATGTGACAATAAAAACAAATACTAGAACAGAAAACTTCATTTTATTATTTCCTAACTGCTGATCTGAAGCCACAGAAAAGTACCAACCGACCAAAAAAAGTGAAATCAATTTGTTGTGTATAAACACAGATCTAGACTGGAAGAAAACAAAAGCAGCTGATGAAACATTTGTTTTTTCAAACCATTTCCCTTTTATTTCCAATCTACACCACAGGCTGACAAAAATAACACGAAAACTTTGAAGCACTGTAAAAAATGTGTTACTTTGTGAGTACAGTTTTTGTTCTGTGACTAGGGTGAAAGTCACAATTGTTAGACAGAATATTTTTTGTCGTATTATTTTCATTTCGGGGTAAACTACGAAGTGAGGTTTCGTTTGCACCCGGTCATGTTTATATTCGCCGAATAAGGGTGTTATTGCGTATCGTGAAAAGACCTTCTTCGTGTATCGTTTTCACTATTTTATTTATGTGTTGGGTAGAAGCAGACAGTTGTATAAGTTTGTCTGTAGTCTAAGATAATACGTATGTATTGGTTTGGTTTAAAAGCGTTCATTCGAAACGTTGGCAACGTCGCAAATTGCTGTCAAATATCGATATAAATATCGATAACTAGTGACCTAAAATATTAATAATGAATTGCAATTATAACACTGAATTTGATGTTGTAACGCTTTTAGATGTAAAAAGGGCATTTGCAAAGTTTCCAAATAGGTTTAGGTTTTTTTTACATCGAAAACATGGGCAGCAATATTGTTAACACTACAGACGAACCTAGTGTTATTTGTAAACACATGTTATGTTGTAGCTGTTTATTGTCCCTTATTGAATAAAATAAAATAAAAAATGTATTCGGTATTACGATATTATTTATTGCATTTCATAATCAACATTTTAGTTCACTAGTTAGTGATTTATTTTCTTAATTCCATACCTACTGTATGGAATTAACAAAATATTGCCAAATAAATCAAAACAGAAATATTTGACAGCTGTTTGCGACGTTGTTGCCACTTTTAGAATGTGCGCTTTTATGATCAAGCAGCATTGAAAGTTATTGGGATAATATGAGAAATGCATTTGCAGCCAATTTTGATCTACACCCTTATTTTGTAATGCACAATCGGTCAGAATTGTTCAGTCAGGTCAGAATACGTTAGGAAAAAAAAAACTGCTCAACAAGGTACCTAACTTTCGAACTTATGAAGCAATGGATTAGACATTTGTTTCGAACCGATTCTAATTCTGATTGAACGTGTATTACGTAAATAGGGTGCAGACCAGAAAAAAAAAAAAACAGCAGGAATGTAATAAAATTACTTCGGCACAAAGCACAATGCAGCTGCAGCATTAATCACTTTCACCGACCGAATACAATTAACAAATACCAATCATTTAAAAATCGAGTATTATGCTCATCGGGATTAAACGAGTTCTCGATTAATACTCGATAATCGTTTGTTACGTAATACTATTCGATTATACGCATCCCGCATTCGATTGTCGATCATCGGTGTTTTTGTGAATATTTTAACGTCAGCGTCATGCCCTTTGTTCCTCGCTTCAATTTTTTATGGTATTGAAATAAAAATGTCAGTGAAAATAATATTGTAAGGAATTTACATGTATCAGTAACACTATAACTGTTATTTTAGTCTTGGAGTCATTATCATCATCATCAGCCTACAGCCCACTGCTGGACATAGGTACTTCCAATTGCATACCTTTCAGCTCGATTCTAGACAACTCTCATCCAGTTGCTACCAGCCACCCTGCGAAGATCGTCGCTCCACCTAGCCTGAGGGCATCCTACCTTACATTTGCCGATTTGCGGTCTCCACTCAAGAACTCGTGTCTACCCCAACGGTCATCGGTTCTAATGTGGCCGCCTATGGTGGTAGCCTTGGAGTAAGCGGTCAAAAGGCAAATTGGCGGATGGATTGAAGATCGCCGTTTTTTACCCGACTACGGCGAAGAAAAAAGGAGGGTTATGATTTCGACCGGTATGTATGTATGTAGGTATGTATCTATGTATGTATGTTCATCTGTTCCCTCCTATCTTCTTAAGCACTTATAACAAATTGACAAATGAGGTATCGTTGGAAGCGTGATTGTCCGCTGGTTATAGGCTAAGTGACGTCACATCAAATTAAAAATGGCGACCTCTAGAGGAAATAAAGCCAGGAAAAAAATAAAAAAAATTGTTTAATCGTACCATATTGGGTATCAAATGAAATAGCTTAATGAGCACATTTCAAAAATATATATATTATAAACCCAAAAGAACTTAAAAAAAAAAAGTAATAAAAACTAAAACCTGGAGTCACACGTGTTGATAAATCGAACAGATTACGTGTGACTCCGGATTTTTAATTTGTCTGTCTTGTTTATACCTTTTTAGTCGTAGTTGGGTTTTAGTTTTTATTATTGGAGGCCTTTTTTGCTTATTATCTTGACCAAATCCTCTTGATCCGTACACCTAACCCTGCCTTCCTCTTCCTTATCCTTCACCATGGGCTTTTTCTAACGACAGGATTATTTTTCGAAATTCGAATCCTTACATATTATAAAACAAAGTCCTCCGCCGCGTCATCCTGTTCGCGATAGACTCAAAAACTACTGCACCGATTGTCATATGTTTTCACCAATGGATAGAGTGGTTCTTGAGTAAGGTTTTAGTATATAATAACCGACATCCACGCGGGCGAAGCCGCGGGCATTAGCTAGTTAGGAATAATCTGGAATGTGTTGTAGGCATGTTTATTAATGCTTGAACTGTTCTCATATACTTAGTTCATGCCCAATAGCTATACGAGAGAAGATCCAATACCCAGTTTTATCAAATTTAGTCAAAAGTAACTGAAAACAAACAAAAAAAATCTGAAAATATTCCACCACTTTCAAATCGCCCTTTACTTGACGCGTCCCAAAACTGTAACTCAAACATCACCCGTGTTATTCCAGAAGTGACAGCGTAATAAAATATTCATATTCTGATTACACACATTAATCATTTTGAGTAAAGTGACATGAAAACAAGTGTGAAACCCACTTGTTTTCATGTCACTTTACTCAATTGTAGGTTTAGGTTAAAGTTAAATAATTGTATTAACTTTCTTTTTGACAGTACTTACAAGGTACTCAAAATGAAAGGTACTGATTTTGGTGGGAAGCTGCATGGTATGATATTTTTTATTTGTATAATATATTCTTCCGTTACATGTAATGTAAGACATAGTTAGCTAAACGGACTGAACTGATTTCAAGGACAAACGGAACGTGGAAACCTAAGTACTGAGGCCCTAGCTCGAACGCGTGACGTATACGTAAAATAAATTCGAACGAATTATAACTCTCCTATAGCATTATCCTATAGCTGCTCTCAAACGGTGAAGGAAAACATCGTGAGGAAACCGGCATGTCCTAGAACCAAAATTCAAGACACGTGACATTTACCAACACGCACTGGGCCCGCGTGGTGGGTTACGGCCCACTACCTCTCACCAAGAGGAGGCCTGTGTCCCAGCAGTGCGAACACTACGGCGTGAATGTGTGTATAGCATCTTGGTTCAAGTTTTGCGACAAGCACAATAGGTGTCACTCTTAGATGTGAACGAAGTCTTAAATAAAAACTAGTAAGTAAGTCATAAGTGCGAATTTGCGTATTTGCAATTTTATCATTTGAATTTACCTTTCGTTCAATTCGCGCATTCGTGCGTCTGGGCGTAGTGGCAAAATCAGAAGAAGCGAATGGCTCGTAGTAATCCAATGATAAGTGCTTTTGATAAAGGTCAAATCGTGACCAGCTCCAAAAAAAGTATTTCAAAATAATAGTTTGCTCTTAAAAACATCAATCAAATTGAAAACCAAACATTATCAAGGCAAAAAGATCTTTTCAGACCGAAAAAAAGGCCAATTTAAATCTTAATTTATTTATAAATGTTGATTTATTTACAGAACTTTCAAAGGAATTAGAAATTATCAATTTCAGAGTTCTGCAAGAGAATCAGTTGAATGAGTAAGCATGCAACGAATGGTTCGATATAATTTATTACTTAGTGTTTTATTATTTTTTATCTCATTTACTTTTTATTATTTTTTAGTGGAGCCAAAGACGGGAGCACGAAGCATTGGATTTCGGATGACAGTAAGTTCTTTTTTAATTTTATTTCGATAAGATTAGATAAAGCCTACATTGTGATGACCGTGATTCAATCTGCCTAACCTTTTCCCAAAAATATGTTGGGGTCAGATTCCAGTCTAACGGGATGGAGCGACTGCCTGTCTGACTCTCTGGTAATACGATACCCCTTGGTAGACCAGACCCCTAAGATGACCCACTGACCGACTTGAGGGCTTCTGACGACCCGTAAGGGCTGTCAATGATTCCGTGCTTTTCGACACACGGAGGAGTCTCGGTATGTAAAGATGGTCACCTATCCATGGACCAAACCCGGCAAGAGTAGGTTAACCAGATGCATCGACCCGTGGGTCTGTTATTACTTAGCCACGAGCTCCTCTGATGACTGTGATGACCGATGCATTGGCGGAAATCGCAGACTGTGAAGAATCACCTGTAATCTGTGCACATTAAATAATATGTTTTATTGAGAATGATGGTAGCGTTCGTAAAATAATTCAAACTGTTGCGAATCCACATTTTGAAAGAACATTCGAAGATTTTAATTGCGTTCTTCGATTATTTGATATCATTTACGTTGTAGGTATTAAGAGCGTGTATTCTGAAAGTGAGCAACGTCGCAAATAGATGTCAAATATTTCGCTGTTTTAATTAATTTGGCAATGTTACTGAATGGAAATATGAAATAATTATGGCTACCTAGTGAACTAAAATATTGATTATGAAATGCAATAATTAATACCGTAACATCGAATATTTAGTTTTAGACGTAAAAAAAAGTATTTGGAAACTTTCCAAAATGCTTTTTTCAGTCAGTTCAGTGTTAATTGCAATTAATTTATTATTATTCCAGTGAGTTAGTTAGTTATATTTCATATGTCCATACAGTAATATAGCCAAAATAACGAAATAAAACGTTTTTTTTAGCCAAACCAGTCGATGACGGGAAAAGTAAAATTAAAAATCAGTTCAAATCGTTTCAAAAAGCAATGAGAGGGGTCATTGTATGGGGCCAATGTATTGGATTGAATCCCGTGACAGGAATATTGCAAAAGGATGTATCTAAAATGAGGTAAAATTAATTACAGAATAAATATGTTAATATAGGATGTAGGTATCTGATTAGAGAGAAGAACATTTACTTTATCCCATCATGTGGCAATCGGGCTTTTAAATACCGATAACAATTAAAATTCTATTGTGTCTCGTTAATGGCAGTTGAAGGTTTATGGGAAATGCGTAATTATGTGTAAGGTTTGAAGATAAAATTAATTCCGATTTTTTTTTATATAGGTACCGAGTCCATCCTCAAGCCTTAAAAAATCGCATCATTAAATTAATACAGTCTGGGTAAACAATCATGGATTGCCGAAATGACATTCAATAGGTGGCCGCCCTGAGAAGTCATGTCCGGGCATATATGTAAAAGTGTCAAAGCACCTATTTTTTTTTTTCGTCTTCGCTGAATGGTGAACGTCATCATATATTTTATAATCATTGTGGAAAATCTCTTGTCAAAGTGGCGCCAACTGATGGCGTGAATTTTTATGAAAACTCTCATTGTTTATTAAATTGGCACACATTAAAGAATTACACTTTTTTTTTTATTCTGGGAAATCATCAATTGACTTCTCCCGCTCTGGGCGGAGCGGGAGGGCGTGTCAGACTTTTACTGACTAAAACCCACACGTGTTCCTTCAGTTGCCTATTCCCAAGGACCCGGTATACCTTTTGGACTTTCCCGCAAAAGAATGACACTTGTGATTTAATTATACGGACAATTTAACTTTGACCAAACAATGAATTTTCCATAATGTATATGAAACTCAAATACTTACGTATTTGAGTGTGTTAACATTCATTGTGTATATTTCAGATTCACTAAATGCTCATTGAAGTTTTTGTTCGCTTTAAATATGGCCATTGCTCAAATCATAGGAACAATGTTGTGTGTCTACAGACTGCACAAGAATCATAATAATATCAGTGCTCTAGGTAAGTCTTATTTTGTTGTTGATGGTTAAACCTACATCTTTATTTCAGTAATCAAATATTTAAACTTTATCCTTCATCATAAATAATATACATCTAACACTATAAAATAAAAATAAAGGACCTATATAAAAATAATAAGTCTTTGAATTCTGGCGCGTTTTTTTTTTATTTACGACAAAGATGCGTTAAAGTTTGTGTTGAAATAAGGAAGTTACGACGCTCATAACTTTAAATATTGGGTACCTATGAAATTGGCGTTTTTTTCTCACACATAGAGAACCTCGTCACTTCTATGATTTAAAATATTCATCAATTGCTTGGTATTATATCGAATAGTGACCATCATAGACAACTACCAATAGTAAACCTTATTACTTATAGTTTTCTAAACATAAAAAATACCTTAAAAATTACTCCTCATTTTGTTAGCAGAAATGACCACTATTTTTTTTTTAACTTAGCCATAACTTATTTTTGTCGCTTAATCTAAGTGGCATACGTTATCTTATTTTTAAACATCAGTCCATAAAAGTTTTAAAACTTTCTTAGTGTTTATGGTTGTTATATAAATTAAGAAAATGTTAGTATGAAAAATGCATCTTCTTTAAAATTCCCCATACAAAACACCAATTTTTTTTTTTTCCGTACAGGGCTAAATAATGACGAGACAAGTACCTATGTTAGAATCTTCGATCAGTACTAGAATATTGTATTTTACCAGACCAGTGGTTCACATTAGCACTGGAACACAAACACAAGCACTGGGAGTCATGGGATGGCTTTTGCCCAGCAGTGGGATGATACAGACTAACAGTAATAGTATTTGTTTTTATTTTCGTAGCTTACGTTACATTCTTCATGACGGCTTGCTGTACTACGATTTCCTTCATAAGAGTCGCTCCAAAATGGCCGACTTTGATGAAACAGCTGATCAATTCTCGACTCGATGAGTACATCCATCCTAATGTTGTTAAAAGGTGCAACGTAGCATGCGGTGTGTTTGTGGGAATGGCTTTCAGTAAGTTGTTATATTTTTCATCGACCCATCGGACTATGAGAGCGATGGAAGAGAGATGGCACTGTGTCTGCGCACACGCTTATGCACTATCTATACAACGTGTTGTTTTTGATATCCCATAACATATTTCAATACAATAACGCATTCAGGGTGTTGATGGGGTTGCCTCGATACTGCAGTGCATCAGGGATGTTTGCTGAAGCTCGCGTTGATTGCTTCTAAACCGTGATGCGGAAGCGGTGCGCATCCCTGGCTAGTAGGGTGCGGGGCAGCACCAACATTATCCTGGCTATGGTAGCAAGCAGGCTAGATTGTGCGTTTGTGAGCCACTGCTGCAAGGTATCGGCTGGGCCTGTCACCTTGCAGCGGTGATGTCACAAATTATTTCTGTGTTTTATTGTCAATGTTTTACTAACATATTTTACTAACAATATGAGTCTTGTTACTTGATTTAAATGAATAAAATAAATAATTAACTCTAGGGTTATATTATTTAAGTAAAAAGAACACAAAATCTCCGAGAATAGGTGGTCCAAAAATACATAGTTTCGAAGATATAATCAATCTTAATTAAGACTCTCGATGTGTATAGTATCTAAGTTTCATTGATAAATAAGAGTAATTCATTTTTATTCAAACCAATCATTCATATTTAAAGCTAAGAAAATGCGATGTTTTCTTATTTCACGTAAAGGTATTTTACATTAATAATCGTGACTTTGTCGAATAATTTTGTAAGAAAAATCAAAAATCAATCTGCCTAGCCTTTTCCCAACTATGTTGGGGTCGGCTTCCAGTCTAACCGGATGCAGCTGAATACCAGTATTTTACATGGAGCGACTGCCTATCTAACCTCCACAACCCAGTAACTGGGTAATACGATACCCCTTGGTTAGACTGGTTGTCAGACTTTCGGGCTTCTGACGACTCGTAACGACTATCAAAGATCCACAAATGACAGCCGGGACCAACGGCTTAAAGTGCTTTCCGAGGCACGGAGGAGTCTCGATATGTAAAAATGGTCACCCATCCACGGACCAGCCCCGGCAAGCGTAGCTTAACCTGATGGATCGACCCGAGCGGCTGTTATTACTTAGCCACGAGCTCCTCCACGAGCTTTTTTGTAAGAAAAATAAAAATAAAAAACAAAAGATGATTGAAGAATAATTCATATGCCAGTTGGTTCTTTGATTTAAGGTCTCAATCATACCCTAAAGTTACGGGATATAAAAAAAACACATTGTACATATATCTCCCGCGCCGAAGGCTAAACTCTGTTGAGATTGGCCGCCGTGGCCGAAATACGGTCTGGAGAACTATAATATTTTTTTACGGGCTTTGTTGATATACATCTATCAAAAAAATTAATAACAGTACGAAAATCTATCTATTAATAAACATGTTTGATAGAACATCCAATAATGAAAAAAAAACGTACCCTAAAGATACAAACGACTATCGCCGAATATCAGTTTGCAATACGGGTTACAGAATTTACGCCTCCTACGTACTAAAAAAATTAGACGAAATAATAAAAGAATTAGGCAATTATCAAGCAGCATTTTTAAACAATAGATCTACAGACGACCACATATTTACGATGAAAAGGGTACTGGAAGAAGAATGGCGTGAAGGCAAAAGAATTTATGTACTCGCTCTGGACATAGAAAAAGCTTTCGACAACGTCGACCTTCAAGCACTGCGCGACATTTTAATACAACGGACGAACATTACAGTAACCAACAGGATAATCAAGGTATGTATGAATGAACGAACACACATCAAATGGTGTGGCCAGCAAAGTAGGCAGATCATCAAAGGAAAGGGAGTCAAACAAGGGTGCCCGGTATCCCCTCGCCTTTTTACACTAGTCATGGATGAGGTCCTTAGAACCCTCGAAGAAGAAACCCAACTAATTAAACTAGGCCAAGATCAGGAAATCTCACTCCCTCTGGTGTTATCATTCGCGGATGATCTCATCTTCATTACAGATGACCTAGTGGGGTTAGAAAGTATCGTATACCACATTAAACCCCTACTAGCTAGCGTCGGCCTACAAATAAACGAAACAAAAACAAGAATACTCATTAGAGACCCCTTAACTACACGGAAAGTGACCCACGTGTCAATGAATGGATTAAGTCTACCTACAGTCGATGAAATTAGATACCTAGGCACATACATAGCATCTACATTAGACAGGAGAAGCACAATCAGAAACCGATGCGAGCAGGCCACTAGAAACGCAAAGTCACTATTACCATTCATAAAAAACTCAAAGATGGACTGGCAACTAGCCAGGCTCATGTATAGAATGGTGATTGTACCGTGTATGATATACGGTTTGAAAGTATCGACAATCACCAAAGCTAACAGGTCAAGACTGAGGAAATATGAGAGAGTTATCATGAGGGACTTGATTAGTCACGCGAGGAACAAACCAAGATCAAAGAAAATGCACGAAATCTTAGACGGAAAGACAGTATCTAAACGCATCAAGAATCACAGGATGTGCTATCTCGCACATGTTCACAGACGCGGCAAACCACACCTATTATATGCAGCAATACAGTACAAGGCTAGATCCAAGAAAGTAGGCCGACCGATTTACACATGGAACGACAACCTAAAACAGGACATGGCGCGCTTCGAAAAGGACATCGACTTCTGGATGGACGCGGCGGAAGATCGAAACAAGATTAAGAACGCAGCCAGCGAGATATACAAGAAACCTGAAACGGACAGCAGCGAGTCCTCGGATGAAGACACAGAAAACAGCAAATTGTAGCATAGCACAGCAAGGAGATAGAAAAGAGCCGAGAACACAGCATAATTATCTCCGCCAACGGATTCAACGGTGAAGATTGAACGGAGCAAACCGGCGACGTCGTAAAAGATGCCCATCCTTATATAAATATTACCCGTCTCTCCACTAGTCCATTGCTTACTCAAGGATGCATATCCGGTAGGCTCGCAAATCCTCCCCTATCCCGACGGGCACAGTCTTCCCTACCATTATTCGCGCCCTCCGGTCTACTTCTTGATATGCAATGGCCTCTGAAACCACATGAACCATGAGGCTCCAGGGGCTAGTGCAAATCCTGGGGTTCATTCGATTTATCGAGTCTGGTTAAGCCACGCTGGAGTCGGTGCATTTCATTCATTCATTCATTCATTGATAGAACATCCAATAATGCATTTCTCGTGAGATGACTCTGATGTAAAGAAGATACAAAAAGTAACCGCCTCTTCTTCTTTTCGTGTGGTTACTGACTAACCTAATGTCGGAGTTTTAAAGCAGCCACGTCAGAGGACCTTCCACTGACTTGGCTTCACATGCCGTCGAGAAAAATTTATCTAGCATGGCGGTTTCCTCACGATGTTTTAAAAACAAGTGATAATTATACAATACCGGCTCATAAGTTATCACGGTTAGTAGGTAGGTTTAAGGCTCGTGCAACCTGCCAGGGTTGCGGAATAGTCCGAAAGGGATACCGGGACCCTGGCAACAGGCAACTGAAGGAACACGGGTGGGTTTTAGTCAGTAAGAGTCTGACACGCCCTTCCGCTCCGCCCAGAGCGGGAGAAGTCAATTGATGATTTCCCACGCAAAAAAAAAAAATCCTCCGTTTAAGGGCTCGTGCAAACTGACGCGATATCGCGGGCGCGACAGGCAGCGTCGAGAAAGGTACCGCTGCCTGTCTGTTTGCACGAGCCTTTAATCGGAGCACTATTTTAAACGCTACTGCTAAATTGTGGTTTAAATAAATAAATAATAATAAGAGGTTCTGGGTTCGATTCCCAGGTCGGATAAAGTCATTGGGGTTTTCTATCTGGAATTGCTCAGTAGCAGCCAGGAGTCTGGATTTGTGCCCGGTTGATGACAAGAGGCTCACCCCCTATTACATGGGACTTAAACATAACTGGCGCATGTGGGTGTACTACAGGTACACCTCTGCCTAACCCTTCGGGGATTACAGGCGTGATGTTATGTTATTTTAAAGTGCTACACAACACACACCTTACGATGTTAGGTTTAATCTAAACATTGAACTACATCATCATCTGCCTAGCCTTTTCCCAACTATGTTGGGGTCGGCTTCCAGTTTCACCAGATGCAGCTGAATACCAGTATTTTACATGGAGTGACTGCCTATCTGACCTCCACAACCCAGTAACTGGGTAATATGATACCCCTTGACAAGACTGGTTGTCAGACTTCCGGGCTTCTGCCGACCCGTAACGACTGTCAAAGATCCACAAATGACAGCCGGTACCAACGGCTTAACGTGCTTTCCGAGGCACGAAGGAGTCTCGGTATGTAAAACTGGTCACCCATCCACGGACCAATCCCGGCAAGGGTAGCTTAACCTGATGGATCGACCCGTGCGGCTGTTATTACTTATCCACGAGCTCCACAAACATTGAGCTATATAATAAAATAATATTTCAGTGGAACACATCATGTCAATAGTATCAAGAATGTCGAGAATATTGGAATGCTCAGGGGACGTAACTGGCGTTGGAGAGCTGTTTGTTAAGGTCACATCTCCCTGGCTGTATGACTTGAATGTACCATACGTTGAATGGTTAGCAGTTATTATTCAGGTATTATTTCTTCGGTTTACTTATTTTTTTCCCCGACCACGGCGGAAAAGGAGGGTTATGATTTTGACCGGTATGTATGTATGTTCATGTTTTCCCTCATATCTTCTAAATTACTCGTCATAATTTGACAAAAGAGGTATCGTTGGAAGCGTCTTGATTGCCCGTTGGTTATAAGCCTTGTGACGTCACATTAAATTGAATATGGCACCCTCACCCCTCTAGAGGACTAAGTCAAGAACTATTCTTTCACGACAAATAGCCAACGAAAATGGTAGAAACAAGACATCACAGACAGACAAATTAAAAATCCGGAGTCACACGTAATTTTAACAGCAATGATTTTCCTGGAGTCCGGACTCATGGTAACACCTCTAATATTTCTACACCATCTACCACTGAATTAATAGTGCGGTGAAAAAATATAGTTAAAAAAATGAATTTTTATACTTTACTTATCGATATTATTTTTATATGTGGGCATTATTTTTCGATAGTATATATTTATAGCATCCATGGGAAAGCGACAAAATGTGAACTAGTATAAAACTTGCTTGCAACGTAACACACCTTGCGCTAATACTAAATAGCCTCCCTAGCTGCGAGCAAATTAGAAGTAACGCTCGCCGACCGCTACCGCGGCACCGCTCGGTACGCTCGCTCGGCTCGCGCGCGGTTGGTCATAGTTCTAACCTAACCTAATTTATAATCTAACGGAAATAATACCTATAGATTATAAACTAACGTTTCTCACAATCTTAGGTAACTGACACATTTAATAGATGCATCGAGTTTAAAATGAAGACATATTGAAACAAATATTTATCTCACCGCACTAGTTGAAAATGACAAGTGGTACATGGTGTAGAAATATTAGCGGTGTGACCACGAGTCCGGACTCCAGAAAAATCACTGCTGTTACAACCAGGTGTGACCACGAGTCCGCACCCGATTTATGCCCTAACACGTGTCTGCCTACCCCAATGGGCAGTAGGCGTGAGTTTCTCTATTTCTAAATGTAGTCTTATTGTTCCAGTACCTCAATTTAGTAGCAACAGCAACTTGGAACTACGCAGACATATTCATTGTGTGCATAAGTTTGTATTTAACTTCGATATTGGAACTCATCAACAAAAAGATTGCTTTGACAGCTAGTAAGGTACGTATCTATTTAACCAATGAACCAACATGTAAGAAGATAAGTTCGTCATGCGATGAGATACAAACTCAACTTATTTGCGTTGTATTGTAATAATCCTAAAATACTGGAGTTTTCAGGAATAACAGGTTGTTTTTTTTTTAATCTAAAATAACTCTTTCAACTTTCCTAAGATCATTATTATAAAAACATTTTTAATTTCGAGTTTTAATATCAATTAAAATTATATAGTTTTGTAAATTACATTTTATTTAATTTTAGAAACTGTTCATTAAGAAACGCTTTGTAATTAAAAAAATCAAATGATGAGCATCCATAAGTTACATAACATATAGTCCATGTAATGTTTTTTTTTAGAATTATGTACCAGCAACAACATGGGGTGCTTTAAGGGAGGACTACACGCGAGCGACTAACTTGGTCAAACTTTTTGACGATGTTTTCAGTGGCATTGTGCTGGTAACATTCGCAAATGACCTGTTCTTCATATGTTTACAGCTTTACAATGTACTTGCGTAAGTTCAAAAATGAAAGTGTATTTGTACTGTATTTTTTACAATTAAAATAATTAATAACAATATTAACATTCTAGCCACTTTTTTTTTTTCGTTTTAGTATTTAACAACATTAAACTTAATTTGTGTTTATTTGGTAACAATACCATAAAGTGGTGTTGAATTGTTGATAACATCGCCCCGCGCGTGTCTTGTAGTGCCTTAATACCAAGGGTTGTAAAATTGTTTCGCCTTGGTGCGTAGGAAAGCACGTTAGGCCGTTGGTCCCTGGGCACGCCACAATTGCGGCGATAAGTCCCCTCTTTGAGGAGTGGCTGGAGAGGCGCCACGGCGTCCTCACCTTCCACCTGACACAGGTCCTCACCGGACATGGCAGCTTCGGGAGGTACCTGTGCAGGATTAGGCGGGAGGAAACGCCTGGGTGTCACCACTGTGCGGATCGTCCGGAGGACACGGTGGAGCATACGGTGGAGGTGTGCCCTGCTTGGGCGGAGCACCGCCGTGTCCTCGTGGAGGCGATTGGCGGCACTGACCTCTCGCGTCCGGCCCTGGTCCAGGCCATGGTACGCAGCGAGAGGGCATGGGAGGCGGTCACCTCCTTCTGCGAAGCAGTGATGCTCGCGAAGGAGGAGGCGGAACGCGTGAGGGAGAGGCAAAGCCTGCGCCCTCACGACCCTAACCGCCGCCGCTGGAGACACCCTGGGCGTCGGGAATCCCAGGCGGATTCCCGGCCACCATAGGCGTGGGCTTGCGGACGGCGAGCAATGGGCAGCTCGCCGTCCGATAAGGACCAGGCCCAGGCCGATGGCGCGTCGTGTTCCACGCGCGCCTCAAAGAGATGTCAGCACACCTGACGGGGTCCGTTAGGACCGATGCCTGCCAGGGTTGCGGAATAGTCCGAAAGGGATACCGGGACCCTGGCAACAGGCAACCGAAGGAACACGGGTGGGTTTTAGTCAGTAAGAGTCTGACACGCCCTTCCGCTCCGCCCAGAGCGGGAGAAGTCATATGATGATTTCCCACCCAAAAAAAAAAAAAAAAAAAAAAAAAGGCCGTTGGTCCCGGCTGACACTAGTGGATCTTTGTCAGGCAGTATGTTGTTATCAGTCTGTTAAAATAATAAAATAAACCCAACCAAACTAACCCAACTATATTGTGGTCGGCTTCCAGTCTAACCAGATGCAGCTGAATAACAGTATTTTACCTGACCTCCACAACCCAGTAACTGGGTAATATGATACCCCTCGGTAAGACTGGTTGTCAGACTTTCGGGCTTCTGGCGACTCGTAACGACTGTCAAATATCCACGGTTGACAGCCGGGACCAACGGCAACGTGCTTTCTGAAGCACGGAGGAGTCTCGGTATGTAAAGATGGTCACCCATCCACAGACCAACACCGCCAAGCGTAGCTTTACCTCATGGATCGACCCGTGCGGCAGTTATTACTTATACTTTCATAATTTATTATTTTTAATACGGTTTATGTTTTAGGAATGGAGTCAAATCAGCGCAACTCATGAATAAATTATGTCCAGGGCATGAGACCAGGTGAGTACTTAAACAAATTGTTTACGCAGTGAAGTGTTCTTTGCTTCTCTCGGCTCAAATGAACTGACAGTTTTTTCAGTGTATTCCGTACCTACTTGTACCCGGCGTACTTGATGTATTCAACTGTTTACCTCTTCGTCCGCTTCCTGACGGTGGCGCTAGTGGCTTCTTGTGTGAACACAACCTCATTGTTACCTCTTCATTTCCTGTATAGTGTGCCTGCGACGTCTTATAGTAAAGAGGTTAGTGTCATTTGAGTGGTTTAATCTTTATGATGAGAGCAGTGGTGGCCCAGTGGTAACGGCCACGACTTACGAGTTGTAGGACGTAGGTTCGAACCCTGACAGGCGCTTTACTCTGTGTAAATTATTTCATCGCCACTGCTTTCAAAACGGTGAAGGAAAACATTATGAGGAAACCGGCATGTCCTAGAACCAAAAATTCGAAGACATGTGACATCTACCAACCCGCACTGGGCCCGCGTGGTGGATCACGGCCCTCTCCCTCTCACAGAGAGGAGGCCTGTGTCTCAGCAGTGGGAACTTTACCGGCTGATTATGTAATCTTTATGATATGCTGTGATTTAAATCTAAGCGGTTATGATTAAGGGTCGGCTCAGATCGCGACGTGAAGTGACGCGACGCTGCGCACACTTTTTAAAAATTATCGAACTTTTTTTTCTTCACGAAATGTATAATTTCAGTGCGAGGGTTGACACGTGTCAAAGTACGCTGAGATTCGTGGGGTTGACCAGTAGACTGGTTCTACAGTTACTAAGCTTTGGCCAAACTGAAGCGAGCGAGCGAGCGGGATGCGGGATGCGGGACAAGACTGCGCGGGTCGATTGTTAACTGACTTCCAAAAAGGAAGCTATGTTCGTCTATGTGTTTTTCCATCGATGTTTTCGTCAATTGTGAACCGATTTTGAAAATTATTCTTTCATCTGGAAGAGGAAGCTTGCGCAGTCGTCAGTTTATTCTTTTATTAACTTTGCTTGGATAGATTTTGAGTTAGTTTCAATACTTACTACGTATTTTTCGTACTTAGTCTATGTGGATAATGTTATATTATAGCTTCCTGTCACTGTTATTTACATATCAGGTAGCGGTATTCGAATGTGTGTAGGGTAGGTACCACAACTAAAACCTGAAAAATAAATACAAAAAAAAAAAAAAAACACTACAAAGTAAAAATAAATTTAATTTCGGAAGTCGGTGGCAAAAAACGAAAATTCTAAACCAAAAACACCGGCTTCCGAAATTAAAGTAAATTTTCACTGACAGTTTTTTTTTCATGACTTGGAAGTTACGCGACTTAATGCGCCAGTTTGAACAACCCCATAGAAGTATCGTACCGCATCCCGCTAACTTAACCGTTTCAGTTTGGCTAGAGCTTTATTATTAAGGTACCTACTTAAGGCGGGAAGAGTATAAAATTATGAAAAATTACATTAAGTAAATTCCTTAAGTCCTGACAAAACGTTTGTATAATGATTTCACTTTTTTCCTTTGGTTTGTTCCTCAGGTTGAAAGGTTCCAGAACCAAATTAACGGGGAAATCGTGGCACTCAGTGGTCTGCACTTCTTTTATATCACTAGAGATATGGTCCTCACGGTAAGTACCTACAATAATCAGTACATACTGTTTCGTCTATCTAAATAAGTACCTAAAGGTCATCATTATCACTCTCTTGCCCTTATAATTTATTTGGGGTCGGCACAACTTGTGAATGTTATGCCTGGAGTTATTATTTAGGTACCAATTTAAAAAAAAAAACAGACTTTGAAATCCATAGAATAATCCGTACAATTTATGAAACTAGTTTTCTTTAGGAATCCATTAATTATAATTTATTTCTTAAAATGTATGACTTTTGGTCAACCTGCTAGCTACAGCAATTAAGCGATTCAATTTATTTCCATTAACAATATTTTTATATTTAAAATATCAATTTATCTACAAAATAATGAGAAAATTTATTTCATTAATTTTAATAAACATAGAAACGGACGAACTTTGAAACAATGAAAAAACAAATCACTGCTCTAATTTCAAACGTCAGAATTCTTCATTTGAATTTAAAATTAAATTATGGCCAGGTTTTTTGCGTAAGAAGTGACAAAATGGTGAAGTTCATATTTTAATATTTCAATATACTTACGGAATTTAATTAAGTTCTCTAATAGAATAATTATGAGGATACAGGAAATTAACTTGATAAAATATTCATAATTAATGAGAGAATATCATTATTTTAGAACGATTTTAATTGCAAATTATTCTGAATAGGTGAGCTATTTCTCTTGTTACAGGTCGCTGGAACCATAGTGACGTACGAACTAGTACTCCTACAATTCAGCAATGACGACAAATAAAACTTAGAATGAAACAACAATCTAACTTATAAAAGTATTTAATTAATAAACTTTCAATAAAGTTGATTTGAAATAAGAACACATTGTAGCCAGTTCCAATACTGGTTCTAATTTTAAAATACCATCCAGTTCTAAATTCCAATTAAAAGTTGAATAAGAGTTTACTGCTTTGATTGAAAATAGATTTAAAAAACGGCCAAGTGCGTGTCAGACCACGCACAATACAGGGTTCCGTAGTTGGGATGAATCTATCGAAAGAACAAACTTAGAAAGAAACATTGTTTAATCTGCACAAACAAAAAGCGCATTAAAAAAGAAGACAAAATGATTGACCATTTTGTCCATTGCTTCATGTCAGGGCCAGGGACCAAAAGATTATTGGTCATTGATAGATCGAGTCGCCCCTTCCAAAAGGTAGTTTTTAGTATGGAGAAGATTGGGCAAGAAACTCCACCGTTACTCTTTTAAAATCTTTTAGAATATTTTGTATAGGTTTAATGTACCTATACAAAATATTCCTACCTCCAAAACATTACCTATATATGTGAAGACGATGCAGCTAGAATCAAATTACTATACCACAATGACAGATAAACAAAAATGTCAGATAAAGCAACAAATTATGTGATAGATGCATGGGGCTCACATATTTAAAAAATTGTAGAAGTATACGATTAACAAGTAATACTCATAAGTCAGTGTGTGAGTTAACGTTAACACAGAATGTAAAACCAATGTTATAAAAATAATATAAAATAATAAAATAATAATTATACAGTTACAATAACAACTAGTTTGATTTTGTCTAGACTCTAGACTATCCTACGGAGAAGGACCAGCATGCTTCCAAGAATTCCTATCTTGGATATAATCCTCCAATTTGTAATTATGCTTGTTTACAAAGGAGTTTAAAATTTTCTTTCAATTAATTACAATATATTACAAGGTATTTTGTGCTACGTATTTGATATCAATTTTTACTTGATACCTCCACGCGTTCCTGAGAAAAAGGGTCTTAACAGATTGGCAGACAGACGGACGAACGACGCAGTGATCCTAAAAGGGGTCCGTTTTTTCCTTTTGGTTACGGAACCCTACAAATGGAACGATTCAAAGAAACTCTACAAATAAAAAACATTGCTTTCATAAATAATAAAAGTAATAAAATAAAATTGAATTTGAAATTGAATGTTGGTGTTCTATTGTTGGCATGTTTTTGCCAACTACTCTCAGTTTGTTTTGCATAATTGGTAAGACTCTACGTTGTATTTTGGTCACTATTTGCAGCAGACAGTTATTCTAATGCCAAGACCACACTCTAGAATTAATATCGTGCTATTTTGGAGGGTCGAGTTAAGAAAATGTTTAAAGAAAAATGATGTTAAGTAAAAATAATATCTTCGTTAGACATAAATGGGTGATAATGTGACCCAGACTTAACAGTCAAGTTTGAGTGTTGTCGTCTCGTAAAAATGTATATGATTTTAATTTAAACAAAAACCGTTGCCGTAAATGTTAAGGTACACGAGCGTACGTGATTCCTATTAAAATATAACATAAAAGCAGGATAGAGGTTCGAACACGTGCATTTCAATCATTACTGTATTACTCGAGTTAATTATTTTTTTGTATGCACGTGCTTCTGTGACAAATAAACTTATTTTTCTTTCTTTCTTTCTTTGATTAGAGTCCATTTAAATAGTTATTTATGATATAAGTGCGGACAGTAAGTGATTTTAGAGGAGTGTATCAGCCGACACGAGTCGGAAATCATCTTACGCACGTGTAACATACAAGTTTTTATCACACATCGTGAGAGAAATAAAAATAAAAATTTAAAAATTATTATATTGATTAAAATCTGTACGCGTTTAATGAAGTACTATAGTTTTATTGACAAGGAACTTCGTTCCTGACGGTGAATGTAATTATATAAATAAATATTTGTTACGACCGCGAATCATATTTACATCAACATACAACCTTATGCTTATATATATCACCTGCATATTGCAAAAAACGTAAGAAAAATTGAAATTCACGGGCTACCCTAACGCTTTCGCCTTAACACTGATGAGATTATTTGGTGTATGTTGTAGGTTGATCTTTAAACTACGCATAATACTGTAATGTGATGAATGTGTTCAATAAAGTTGAATTTTGTATTCTTGTGGAACTCAATAGACTGAGCTGTTAAACAAAAAACCAGACCTGATTTTCTGAGAACGATATCACTTAAAAATAAATATATCCTACCAAACTTCAATAATGTGTACGGGATGAGGGTTGCAGAATATATAATACCACTTTTCCTTAATAAACTGCCAGAACACTTACAAACGTTATACAAAGAGAATTCGAAAAGTTATAACTACAAAAAAAAACGTTTCCTTACACAAAATGTCTCCTAATGTATGTATGTATTAATACCAACAAATTAATATCATTGTTCTAAAAAGTATTGTATGTAAGTAACATTTTTGATTGGAACGGCTCGCCACTCACAGATAAACCCTGAGAGGTTTTCGTTGTGACGCTAAAACCAAAATGTATTAAGTTAAGTGTTTTAGAAATAATAATAATAATAAGAAGGATTGTTAGAAGGTTCCTCTCTCTGGAGCCCTGACCGGCCGGTAGCTTGGACCCTGTTCCCGATACCGGTGGGCTACTATTTTTTATATTTTTATATTCTATATATTTAAAAATGTAATTTATAAGTAACTTTATGAAATATAAAAACTTTTTACAAAAAAAATCAACCGACTTCCATAAAAAAACACTAAAAAAGTGAAAAATAACTTTAATTTTGGAAGTCGGTGTCTTTGCTTTACAATTTCCGTTTTTTGCCACCGACCTGCTATGTAAATAACAGTGAAGGAGTCAAACAGGATATCGTCTAGATAAACTAAGTGGGAAAAATACGTAATATTGAAGCTAACTCAAAAATAACGCAAGCAAAGTTAATAAAATTTATACGTGACAACCTCGGAAGCATGACCTACCAAACAAAAAAAGAATCATCAAAATCGATTCATAATGGCGGAGTAATCGCGTTACAAACATAAAAAAAAAAAAAAAAGCATACAGACGAATTGAGAACCTCCTCCTTTTTGAAGAAGTCGGTTAAAACGAAATAATAATAAATACCTCTCCCATTAGCTACAGCATCAGCAGCGCAAAAATTATCAGACCTTCTAAAGGAGAATGTACTAGCGAACGAGGCATGTAACCACGTGTGCAAGGACTTGCCTGAGACCGACCTGGAGCCGGTCTGCATGATGTTCAGCAGATACAAGAAGGGGTTCCAGTCCTTTGTCAACATGTGCCACGCGAGGAGGGCTGTTTGTAAAGAGAATTTGTGTAAGTATGGCCTCACTAACTTATTCCTCTCGCGTCGCCCGCGTGGAAGTTGGAAATTATCCCACAGGAAGGTGCCATAGGCTAAGGCCGTATCCTACCTCAGATTTTATCTCGCTGGCGCCATACTACTCGTGACCTGAGTGAGAGCGAGACGGAGTGGAGTACTAGCGGCTCTCAAGCCTCGAAAAGTGTAGGTTAGCTTTTTACGATGAAAATCATGGTAATTTTAAAAAAAAATAACATAAGACCTGCTTTATATTTAGTTCAGTTATTATGCAAAGTACCAGCGGTTTATAGTTTGGTTTAGATTTTTTTTGTATAGAGAAAATTTTATCCAAACAACTTTAACATTAACAACTTTAACATATATGTTAAAGTTGTTAATGTATTTGATTATTTCAAAATCAATGCTGCTGTATTTTTCGCACAACGGAGGTCATACTAAGCAATTTGAGGTAAGGTGCGCCCTTAAAAGTATCCTTTGTCCTAACCAAGGTAACAGAGAGAAGTGCAGACAGACTTAGGTACTTTCCGAAAATAACAATTAATAAAGAAGGTGAATAATTTATCCAAAATCAGGCATAAAAAAATTAAGTAATAAAAACTAAAACCCAACTACGACTAAAAAGGTATAAAGAAGACACCACAGACAGACAAATTAAAAATCCGGAGTCACACGTGTTAGGGCATAAATCGAACAGATTACGTGTGACTCCGGATTTTTAATTTGTCTGTCTGTGGTGTCTTGTTTATACCTTTTTAGTCGTAGTTGGGTTTTAGTTTTTATTACTTTTTTTTTTTTAATTCTTTTGGGGTTATAATATATATATATATTTGAAATGTGCTCATTAAACCCTTTCATTTGATACCTAACATGGTACGATTAAACAAAATTTTTTTTCAAGTTCCTGACTTTATGTCCTTAAAGGGCGCCATTTTTAATTTAATGTGACGTCACATGGCCTATAACCAGCGGTCGATCAAGAGGCTTCCAACGATACCTCACTTGTCAAATTGTGATGAGTGGTTTAGAAGATATGAGGGAACAGATGAACATACATACATACATACCGGTCAAAATCATAACCCTCCTTTTTGCTTCGCCGTAGACGGGTAAAAAGGCATATTTTTTATGCATCACGGTGGACTCAAAAAAATTCACACTTTTTCATTTCACTTTCTCAATGGAACTTTGTAAACGCGAAACAAAAAAATAAAACTTCTTCAAAATCTCAATTACTCACACTTTCTCAGAAACGATTGAAGTCATCAAACCAACGCATATACATAATTACATACCCTTGTAGATACACCCAAAGCACTTCAGTTCTAAACTCGCTACCAAGTGGTTCATTGTGATGCTCTTAAAAATTCATTGTGTTAAGAAATTCACTGTTTGAGCGCTAAAGAACCCTCGAAAATTCAAGTCTGCAAAACTTTAAGTACTCTGAATGAAAAGTGGAAAAGGTGAATTTGAGAGGAGAGAGTTCGAAAATTACCTTCGGTGGCGTTGATTCGACGGAATTTTAATATCTTTTAAATATTCGGAGTGTTGCAATGGAAATATTATTTTACTGATGGATTGAAAGTTTCTATTTTTATTCTAGTTTTTACTGATGGATTGAAACTAGTTCTTAGAATTGGTTATTATTAATTTTGTAAATAAAGTCTTTGAAAAGAACACCTAAGTATCTACATATATTAAGTTACTAGCTTTTGCTCTCGGCTTTGCCCTCGTGGATGTCTGAAAATTATCGTAGGGAACGTACTACCGGGATAAAAGTATCCAATGTCCTAACCCAGATCATGATCTACCTGTGTGCCAAAATCCGTTCAGCCGTCAAGGCGTGAAAAGATAAACAGACAGACACACGGACAGAATTTTGCATTTATAATATAACTAGCTGTTTTGCCCGCGACTTCGTCTGCGGACCAGGATGAAAAGTAGCCAAAGTCCTTCTCCGGGTCATATCCGGCTTGGATCCGGGAGGTCCGGGTGGTCCGGGTATACGTGTAAGTGGCTAAAACACGACGTGTTGCCACACCGAGCAACACACACGTCGACACGTGTGTCGTCGTGTTCAGGTTTGCGACTGGTCAATCGTCATCCTGAGGATGCCTCGTTGAGAGGTGAAACACGTATCGATTTCTAACACGGTTTTTATTACTCTTGGAGAATAATTAAGCGGAATAGGTTACTAAATATATGTCTATTGTATTTTATAATGGATTTCCGCAAAGTCATGCCTGAATCAATTAACTAAGTAAAGATACGCTATTGAACCATGTATCAGCCTCCTAACACCAATGATGTGTAACATGTAACATTTAGCGTAAAATCCAGCCCAATTTAGCGACACAACACCATTTAGTAATATTGTTAGCACAGTTTACATCCTTACGATACATGGTGTTAGCGGATTACGGTGTGTACACACTTGTGCGACATCTACATGCGATTGTGTCGTGTAATCCGGGGGTTTCTATAGGTTGGGGGTGCGTGTGTACCGGCCTTATTCAATCTTAAAATATTTGTTTGAGGAAGTTTAACATGGATGTGAAACAGTTCAAAGGCTTATTTCGTGTTGTATTTTATGTCATGTTAGGTTATTTATTGGAACGAAATTCTCGCATGTTATACTCTGCACACTTTTGACCGTCACGACACTTTTGCTACGTAAAGAAAGACGTGTCGGTCATTTCACATTTGAGTTCAAAAAGGAGGAGGTTCTCAATTGGACTTTATGTTTTCTTTTTGTATGTTTGTTA
Organism: Lithophane ornitopus; assembly: GCA_948473465.1. NCBI lineage: Eukaryota > Metazoa > Arthropoda > Insecta > Lepidoptera > Noctuidae > Lithophane > Lithophane ornitopus. The sequence goes on along the minus strand of OX419616.1, from coordinate 13,713,088 downwards.
CGCGATTAATTCGCCAATTATGAATTGATTTTGATGATTCTTTTTTTTAGGGTTCCGTACCCAAAGGGTAAAACGGGACCCTATTACTAAGGCTCCGCTGTCTGTCCGTCTGTCACCAGGCTGTATCTAATGAACTGTGATAGTTAGACAGTTGAAATTTTCACAGTTGATGTATTTCTACTACCGCTATAACAACAAATACAAAAAAACAGAATAAAACAAATATTTAAGGGGGCTCCCATACAAAAAACGTGATTTTTTTGCCGTTTTTATAGATAATGGTACGGAACCCTTAGTTCGCGAGTCCGACTCGCACTTAGCCGGTTCTTTGGTAGGTCATGCTTCAGAGGTGGTCCAATATAAATTTTATTAACTTTGCTTGCGTAGTTTTTGAGTTAGCTCAAGTAATACGTATTGTTCCCACTTAACCTATAAGGATGATGTTTTAAGTTCCTGTCACTGTTATTTACATAGCGGGTAGTGGTAGTCGAATTTATGTAGCGTAGGTACCACAACTAAAAACAGAAAAATAAAAACTTTTTCCAAAAAAAAAAACTGATTTGCAAAAAAAAACAAAAAAGCGAAAAATAACTTTAATTTCGGAAGTCGGTGTCTTTGGTTTTGAATTTTCGTTTTTTGCCACCGACTTCCGAAATTAAAGTTATTTTTCACTTTTTTGTGTTTTTTTTTTAAGATTTATTGGTCTAGCTCTCATTCACCAAATGTGCAAAAGCGAAATGAACTACGTTCCAACTAGGTGGTTCCACGACACCTTGCGATTTTTTTTTTAAATCCCTTTGGGTTTAACTTACCTAATTGTTCAGTATTTTGATCCTAATCTACTTCATATAATAAATATTAAGAAAGTTTTCACAGGATTCGTGAGTCAAAAAAATCCCAAACTCAACTGACAAATCTGGCTCAGTCACCGTTGAGTTTGGGCTTTTTGACAAAAAAACTCGCTGAAATCATGTTTATTTATTCTCTTACAGTGCTACATATAGTACATCCCAGCAGATGCAAGATGAGCAACCAATTCTTCCTGCCAGTAGTCTAAAAACCCCCATCACGAGCTCACTTCACCCCGAAAAAAACATCGCGTATAGCATTGCTATTCTGTAATCATCTCACCGTGAAAACTCAGGTGAAGTGAGCGTAGAGTGAACTGTCATTGTCATAGTTATGCTAAGGCAGTGATATTTCACTCCAAGCTCACTTCATCTGAGTTTTCACGGTGAGATGGTTATAGAATAGCATTGCTGTACCCTAAATGCGTACGCTTTTAATAACAAACTGAGGAATTTGAAGATATTCTTAATCCATTGCTTCTATGGTATGAAAAATTCGTCTACTCAACAACATAAATAACGCAATGAATGTGGTAGAACTGTCAAAATGAAAAACATTACGATCAATTGTAATTTTGTGTGTTTCCCAATTACCCCGCTGACTTCACCTCGAGATAAACAAAAAAGCATCGCGACCTTAAAAATACTTAAGTTCTAAATGAAAAGAAATAAAGAATTAGTCAAATTGGGTAATTCATTTTCCTTTAAAAATCCCTTACAAAGAGTTTTCTACCCCTTTCTCTTAATTGTCTAGTTAATGAGATCTCCGGGAAACGTCCCGACGAACAGATGGAAAGAATTTTTGAATGTTTTGCTGTACATTAACAAAACACTTTTTCTAGATTACTAGGTGTTTCAGAAGTATAAAAGCTGAAAATGATATTTGTAATGTAGGTGTACTGTAGGCACCTCTGCCTAATAAAAAAATCGGGATATACAGGAGTGATGTTGGTATGTTATGCCAGGCCTGTAGTGGTATTCTGTAAAAATCTCACCGTAAAAACTTAGGTGAAGTGAGCTTAAGGTGAGCTGTCACACCACCTGACGCTAGGGATTGCACTCCAAGCTCACTTCACTTAAGTTTTCACGTTGAGGTGTTTACAGAATAGACCGGCTGTTCTCATAAAAAGAAGGCACGAGGTTAGGTTATAAGTCTAGGTTTCCTCACGATGTTTCCTTCACAGATATCAGCAATGTCAATAATAAACTCAGAATTATATTATGAATAGAAAAAATCACATTGATACTTGGATTTGAACCCAAAACCGTATGCTTGAGAGGCGAGACCTTAAACACTGAGCCATCACGACATTAAATACTGTGACAAGTTTAATTTGATTTATATTATTATATATATTTAGCTCGTGGCTAAGTAATAACAGCCGCATGGGTCGATTCATCAGGTTAAGCTACGCTTGCCGGGGTTGGTCCGTGGATGGTGACCCACACACACTCGGTTACATAGGTACTGAGACTCCTCCGTGTCTCGGAAAGCACGTTAAACGTGGATCTTTGACAGTCGTTACGGGTCGTCAGAAGCTCGAAAGTCTGACAACCAGTCTTATCAAGGGGTATCGTATTATACCCAGTTACTGGGTCAGATAGACAGTCGCTCCATGTAAAATACTGGTATTCAGCTGCAACCGTATAGTCTGGAAGCCGACCAAAACTTAGTTGGGGCTAGGCAGATTGTTTTATAAAATCACAATAGGTTCACTACTTCAAGGAACTTGAAACTGGTGAAATGTGGCCGTATTAATACACCTCTAGCTAGGTGTCAGTGAAAATAGGCGCGATGTAAGAATCTATATTCATAATAGGACTATTTTTAGGCCAACGAATCAGCATTGTCATCCAATCTGGCAATGCTGCCAGCCTTTTGGGCACTTTTCCCACAGAAGAGCTCTTCCCCTTTTTTTACTATAGTTGTACAAGTGCACAATAATATATTTTAATGTTAGTTGTATATTGTATTTAAGATTTGTTAAAATATAATTACAGAAAAAAAAATGTTAATAATAAAACTTATTCCAATAACTTTACAATGTTATGACAGCTCTAAAATAAGCTATCATCATTAAATATACAAAGTACAGTGTTTTTAAAAAGTACAATCTTTTTTTTTACCCGACTATGGCGAAGAAAGAAGGAGGGTTATGATTTTGACCGGTATGTATGTATATATATGTATGTATGTATTTTCATCTGTTCCCTCATATCTTCTAAACGACTCATCACAATTTGGTAAAAAGGGGTATCGTTGGACGCGTCTTGATCGTCCGCTGGTTATAGGCTATGTGACGTTACATTAAATTAAAAATGGCGCCCTCTAGATGACATAAAGTCAGGCACTAAAAAAAAAATATTGTTAAATCGTACCATGTTGGGTATCAAATGAAAGGGCTTAATGAGCACATTTCAAAAATATATATATTATAACCCCAAAAGAATTTTAAAAAAAATAAAGTAACAAAAACTAAAACCCAACTACGACTAAAAAGGTATAAACAAGACACCACAGACAGACAAATTAAAGATCCGGAGTCACACGTGTTAGGGCATAAATCAAACAGATTACGTGTGACTCCGGATCTTTAATTTGTCTGTCTGTGGTGTCTTGTTTATACCTTTTTAGTCGTAGTTGGGTTTTAGTTTTTATTATTTCTTTTTCAAGCGCTACGACTAGACGTCAACACTTATTTTTATTTTCTCAGGCTACCTTTTAGAACAAAAATATGCTAAAAAGGGAACCTGCCTCTATTCTGATATCTCGAAATCACTTGCTTCAATCTGTGTTTCAAAACAGAGTGAGCATTTCGTAGACAAAATCATAAGGCAAATATTCATCTATGGTAATTCCCTCCTTTTGACGTTTTCGAATTCTATCGTATCCAATATCTATGGTCGTATCTATGAAGAACAAACCCGTATAATGTTAAGATCCAAAAGTTTGTTTTTATATTTATTGGTATAGTTAGTTAGTCCTTTTAGTTTTATAGTTAATTTAGTATATTCAGTTACCCAATGTATATATTAGGGGGTTTATTTATAAACGTTGCTTAAAGTTAAGTGTCGTTCAACCGTCAAAAATATATGGTTAAACAGATGCTAATCATTACTTAACTTTAAGTAGGCTGCTGGGGAGTTTGTTGCACCACTTCTGCTTCCCAGCTAAAACACTAGGAAGTGGTGAAGGGTGGGTGTTTTGGGGGACTGTCTTATGTAATTTTGACGTTCGAAAAGTGCTAATTCTCAGCCTAGTTTGAATAGATGACTTTTGATTTTGATTTTGAGTAGCGTTTCTATATAAACCTCTTTAACTTTACATAATAATAGTAAAACAAAAATTATACGACAAAAATAAAATAAAAAAGGGTCAAAAGCAAAGGTATACTGGGTAGGCGCGTTTTTAAGTATGACATCAGGGCAAAAACCGAAACTATTTATTTACATAAAACAAAGTCCCCCGCCGCGTCTGTCTGTCAGAATGCAATAAACTCAAAATCTGCCGATCGGAATTTCAAACGGTCATCAATGGACGGAGTGATTCATGAGAAAGGTTTGGGTGCATTATTAAGTAAGGTTCTGTATGCATTGGCTGAAATATGACGATTAGGTATTGTTGAATATGTCGGAAAACATCGCGCCGACTAGGAAATTACGTAACCGTAAGAGATACATAAAATTAGATAATGTTCTAAATCTACAGGATTGTAAATCTTTAACAGTTCAACAACAAAGTCCGCGATAACGTCTATATGTATTATTGTTTTTGTAATCACGTTCTCGAAAACGGCTCTAACGATTTCGATGAAAGCTGCATTATAGGGGTTTACGGGGGTGAAAAACCGGCCAATTGCGAGTCGGACTCCCGCACGAAGGGTTCCGTAACATTATCTATAAAAACGGCAAAAAAATCATGTCTGTTGTATGGGAGCCCGTTAAATATTGTATTTGTTTTATTCTGTTTTTTAGTATTTGTTGTTATAGCTGCAACAGAAATACATCATCTGTGAAAATTTTAACTGTCTAACTATCACGGTTCAGGAGATACAGCCTGGTGACAGACGGACAAACAGACCGACGGACGGACAGCGGAGTCGTAGTAATAGGGTCCCGTTTCACCCTTTGGGTACGGAACCCTAAAAATCTATCTACCGGTAGGTCTGGGAAAATTAGTTTTTTCCGTATTTCGCACCCGAGCATAGCTGGGTCGCCTATGTATAGTTCGCCTAAACGGGCATACGCGCTTCTCATATTAACATACGTACCTCTATTAATATTTATAAACACAAAATTATGTTCTGCAGAGGGCACGTGCCAACCTGATGTGTAATATTCCCTGTGTTTGCGCAGAAAGAGGAAAAAAGGGTAAATAATTAAGAAAATAAATTACAGAATGTTTCGTGTTCTATGAAGGTTCCCAAGTTAAATTGACTTTTTGTGAGGGTAATGATTAACGAGAAAAGTAAACAAATATTTTGTTTACTTAACTCTAATTGAAACTGGCCAAACCAATTATACCGTATATATTATATCTACTTAGGTATGAATTTGGCAATATTTTGTTTCTACAAAAAACAAACAATAAACTGATAACAGTAGCTATATCTTTTAAACTGCACATTACTTGTATCCGAATCAAAATTATGCCCATACGGTAACAACTCTCATTGAAATTGTTGGCAAGGGAAAAATCCTCAAAAGTTTACGCAAATATGAATAGGTACCTACTTAACAGATTAAAATTCTTTCTTTTTCAAAGTAATTACGTAACTATTTACTCTGTGGAAAGGAATCCTTATGTGGTCTAATAACATTAAAATGTGGCGTTTCTTTTTGTCAGATTTAGAGAGATATTTTTCGAGAACATACCGAGAAATACTGTTTTTAACCGACTTCTAAAAGGGAAAAATAACATTAATTTCGGAAGTCGGTGGCAACAAACGAAAATTTAAAACCAAAGACACCGACTCCCGAAATTAAAGTAATTTTTCCCTTTGTAGTGTTTTTTTTCTTTGTTAAATTGTTTTTATCGTCAGAGATTTATGAAGTTGTACACACTATCTCATTGCTTTGGGCAGGGATGTGAACGAGGCCCTATGGTTTCGATCACGTCATACCAAAACCCACAGATGTTCAGTGCCATCTGATAGCCAGACAACATTTAGATCCCTCATAAACGCCGCTTGTCTTTCTTATGCTAACCATGCTAAATAAACGCATCAAAATGACAGACAGACTAAAGAAATCCAAAAAATATTTAATTAGCACTTTTATCAGTCATCAGAATGCCGCAGACTAATAACGGCAACTCAACCTAAACTGGTTGTGCGTTGCCAACTGCGATGCAACTGGTTCACATGGGCACAACTCAAGTTGTATTAATTTTAGTCATTTCATCATCCATTCAGACACCGTTCACCGTGCCCACGTCTCACAGGATTGATACAATCTTTATTTTGAAGAAATAATCTTTTATTTCTATTACCAGTACAGCAGGAATCGTCAGAGAGGAAGGTTTTGGAAGATCCTTTTCTGTTACATTCTTTCATGCAAACTCCATAAGCCTATAATCGTAGAGGCAAGGGTTCAGAACCTCCTGGACTATTTTTTTTTTTTGTTCCGACGATATGAACGCGCCAAATTTATGAAAAATTGCATTGGCAACGACCCAGGGACCTGCACGCGCGTGGCTGGTTGCGTCGTCCTTGGCAACTAGTTTTTGACAAGTTGTGACAAGTAGAAATGCGTCGGCGTTGCGTGCTGTTTTTATTTTGGTCACCTCGTATAAGAATGGCCTAACAAAACGACACTGAACCACAGCCTATTCAAATTCGAGTGATGTTGAAGGTGCATTAATATTCCATCGTCGGTCGGCTTACTTGTTGAAAAGCGTTGAAATTTTTACGCAAGTATTCCATACGTAGGTACGCTTTTAATATTCGTATAAAAAAGCTGTCACTTTACGTGTTTCAGATATGTGAGTGAATAATGTAATTTAATCTTTTTAGTGCTTTGTTTTTGAGTTATTCGGTAGATCAACACAATCCACAGGATTTTTCATGAACTTTTGCATGAACATGTTTTTTTCATAAACATGTTTTTTTAATGAACATATTTATTCCCTTTAATGTTTGTTACAGTATGCTTGCGGGGGTTGGTCCGTCGATGGGTGACCATCTTTACATGCCGAGACTCCTCTGTGCCTCAGAAAGTACATGAAACCGTTGGTCCCGGCTGTCATTCAGACGCCCGAAACTTTGACAACCAGTCTTACGAAGGTGGAGATCAGATAGGCAGTCGCTCCATGTAAAATACTGGTACTCATCTGCATCCGGATAGACTGAAAGCCGACCCCAACATAGTTGGGAAAAGACTGGGCAGATTAATTAACTTAGATGTTTCATTCGTTTCAAATGTTTTGAATCTCAAAAAAAAAACTTTGAAACATCAACACTGTAAAAAAAAAACTACGTCTATCAAATCATTGATGGAATTACACAAACCACACCTCTGCCTACCTCCCTTGGGACAACCCCTAGGTTACTGAAGAGAAAAATCCATTTAACAAATTGCAAGAACATTATTTACAATTTTACGCCCGCCAGCCGTGGGGATACTGCTTTTAAAATAATAACTAAATGTTTTCGAAGTAAAAATAATATTTTAAAAATTCCGTTTTAATTTCTTATTGACGCGTCGTTGGATTTTATTAAATCTATGGTTTACATTAATTGAATAAAGGATAAAAACTACTCGTAGAACTTGATCCGAAAATACTTCTTTATAGTTGACTAGCTTTTGCCCCCGACTTCGTTCGCGTGAAATTTCTTATCCTTACATATTATAAAGCAAAGTCCCCCGCAGCATCTGTCTGTCTGTCTGTTCGCGATAAACCTAAAAATTACCGTACGAACTGATTTTCAAATGGTTTTCACCAATGGACGGAGTAAATGAAAATGTAAAAATGTTAGGAATATTGTGATATTGTATAGGTACCTACTTTTACAATGTTTGTAAATGTGTGAGCACCATGTATCTATCACATAATTTTATTAATCAATTTATTTGTCATTGCTCCATTTTTAATTCTTTTTACAATTTGTGGTAAAGTAATCGTATTCTAGGTGCATCGTATTCACATGTAATTATAATTGATGTATACATTAAATTAAAAATTTAAAAAACCCCCGACAAAAACAAAGCATTTAAAAAGTAAAAAAATAATATGTATTGGCCCTTTAAGTTTAATATAAAAGTTGTAGGTAATATTTTGATCCAAGCGTCGTCGCGTCGGGGGACGGCTAATGAAAACGCCAACATACACTAGGAATAATGAATATATGCTATTGTAGAAAGGATAGCTGCTGTTAATTTCCTATTTTCATGAGCCGTCCCCCGACGCGACGACGCTTGGATCAAAATATTACCTACAACTTTTATATTAAACTTAAAGGGCCAATACATATTATTTTTTTACTTTTTAAATGATTTGTTTTTGTCGGGGGTTTTTTAAATTTTTAATTTAACTTTTATTTCCAGCTTTTTAAATTTCATATTATATTACTAGTAGAAACGCTACGATCAACACGCGGCTCGCCGAAATCTGCGTAGCTGTACGTACTTTTACCACAGTGAAGCTAGTTACTAATTTAGTCTCATTTCTCTTTCCTACTCTATCATCAGACCCTGATCACCATCCATCTGTAACCTATTTTTTGAGACCTTTCCAATGAGCCCAAACACGATACCTCTGCTGTAAGTTGGTGAGGGAGTTGGGTATCCTGCATCCAGGTGATGCTGCAGCATCAGTTCCAGGTTACTATATTCTTCTAATTCATCATTGAAGTAACAGAATTCTAAATTTCCAATCGATTAGACCTGCGAAAGATGCTCACATCCATTCATCAACTAGAAAAGAGCTGATAATCTTCAAACGGCTGAACCGATTATCTTGAACCATAGCTAAGAACACTCTCGATCAAGTCACCTTTCAAACAAAACAAAAAAAAACAAAATCGGTTCAGCCGTTTGGCAGCTACGATGGAACAGACAGACACACAGATACACAGATACACAGACACACAGATACACAGATACACAGACACACAGATACACAGATACACAGATACACAGATACACACGTTAAACTTATAACACCCCTCTTTTTCAGTCGGGGGTTAAAAATATTGTAAACCATTTTTTTTAAAGAGTAACGGTGGAGTTTCTTGCCCATTCTTCTCCATACGAAAACTACCTTTTGGAAGGGGCAGCTAGAATCAGTTCTATTTCTTAGTTTTTTTGACGTTCAAAAGTTCCTTTAATGTGCCTATTTGAAATAAATAATTTGACTTTTGACTTTTTTTTTAATTATGAGGAAGCTTTTCGTGTATAATTCATTAAGGTTTTGTGTAAATTGGCTGAAATTAGACGATTATTGTTGAATATGTCGGAAAAATCATGCCGACGAAGGCTTTACTGGCATGTGCCGCGTAAACCGTAAGAGAGATAAAATTAATGTTCTACAGCAGGAGTCACCAGCGGTCCGGATCTGGACCGCCGATCTATTTTGTGCGGACTCTATGGAAACAGTTACCGCCTTATTCATAAACGCTGCATAAAGTTAAGTTATGAATTAGCAACTGTTTAACCATACATTTTCGACGTTTATACGGCTCTTTAACTTTAAGAAACGTTTATGAATAAGAGGGTTAAACTTTATCTAAAAATGTTGCGTAATTTAACTACGCCTATTTGTATATTCGTCATTTATCAACAGACGACGCGACACGCAAGCCGCATGAAGCTGCAAATGTTTTGGGAGTAATAGAGCCAGGCAGGGACTGAATTACCCAAAAATTAAGGTACCTTTAAATTTCAGTATGACGTCATACCGTTAAATGTTTTGGGTACCTACCCTTATGGTAGATGCCCAAAATATTTCGATACCGCTCTTTTTTCAGTGGCGAAATTTAGAGGTTGGAAATGTATACCAGTAGCAGTACCTAAGCCTTAATAAATAGAGGTTTTCTTTGACGCACCAGCACACAGTCGGCAACAATCAAAGAGATAAGTAAAAGAGTACAGCAAACAAATTGCACAAAATACACAAGTTCTAACGTGTCCCTCCCGCGCACCCGCGCCACGCCGTCACGCATGTTTTTCGGTACCGAAATCGTGTAAAGGTTAAATAACGGTTTAGCCCAACCATTATTTATAAAGGTATTGGTATAGCTCAACCTTTATTTTACACCGATGCCGGTATATTTTAGAGGTATCTTAACCTTTAACCGTAACCGCTTTCAGTCCCTGGAGCTAGGTACTCTACAGATCGAAACGATCGATTTCCAAGAAAAAAATAGGGAACGTCCTTAAACATCTTTTAATCTTGGTTACTAGTAATCGTCTTGCAAACCGACCGCGACAGTCAAATTATTTTTCTACACCATCTAAACGTTACTTCTTAAATCCAAACCAAATAATAATATGACGTCAAAAGGTAACAGACAGATCTAAATATAGCCAAAATCACAAAATTAACTTCCAAATCTAATTATAACGTTTTCACAAAACCCTCAATCTAATTTCGAAAACAAACTTGTAACTCAGATATATATAGCTATGGACAACATTTAAAGCGATCCTTAAAAAACTTAATTGACATTGTACCTACTTAATTAGTAAAGTTTCTTGCATCTTGATTTACATGGCGTGATGATTATTTTACGTGATTCAACTTATAAGCGTTTACCTACTTATATCTATAAGAAGCTCGTAGCTAAGTAATAACAGCTGCTCGGGTCGATCCATCAGGTTAAGCTACCCTTGCCGGGGTTGCTCCGTGGATGGGTGACCAGTTTTACATATCGAGACTCCTTCGTGCCTCGGAAAGCACATTAAGCCGTTGGTCCTGGCTGTCATTTGTGGATCTTTGACAGTCGTTACGAGTCGTCAGAAGCCCGAAAGTCTGACAACCAGTCTAACCAAGGGTATCGTATTACCCAGTTACTGGGTTGTGGAGGTCAGATAGGCAGTCGCTTCATGTAAAATTCTACAATCTAAATCAAAATCTAATTCAAAATACAATACAATCAATCAACCTAGCCTTTTCCCAACTATGTCGGGGTCAGCTTCTAGTGTAACCGGACGCTACTGAATACCAGAATTTCTATAATATTATTTCAAAACTTATTCCGGAAGGTTTTTGAAGATTGTATATGAAAAGGTTTTGTCAAGTCGTAAGAAACATGTGAATCAGGAGCGGTTCACTAGGAATAGAAAAAATTGAATCAAGGAATAAAATCTTTATTTGTAAAATAAAATATAAAATAACTTTTTTTTTTTTGTATACAATTGCGAAACTATTCTGAAAAGCGTTGCAAAACTCCGATCAGCCTGTTTTCTCCGAAGAGGTTGGCATCGCGGTATAGGCCCTACAGCTTACTCCAGTTATGTTTAAGTCCCATATAATAGGGGCGAGCCTATTGCCGTCACCCGGGCATAAACCCAGACTCTGGGCAACTACTGAGAAATTCTAAACAACACCGCCCGACGCAAAGCTCAGCAGTTACACTTACAACCAAAGTGCCCCTTTGGTTATAAGTGTGTCATATACCTAATAATAAAAACTTTTTACGAAAAAGGAACAACCGACTTTCAAAAAACACAAAAAAAGTGAAAAATAACTTTAATTTCGGAAGACGGTGTCTTTGCTTTTCAATTTTCGTTTTTTGCCACCAAATCTGCCTAGCCTTTTCCCAACTATGTTGGGGTCGACTTCCAGTCTAACCGGATGCAGCTGAATACCAGTATTTTCTAATATCTAATACCTAATAGACTACCTGCTATGTAAATAACAGTGACGGAGTCAAATAATATCGTCTACATAACTCATAACTCAAAAACTACGGAAACTAAGTTAATAAAATTTATATGGGACCACCTCGGGAGTACCCTTTCGAACTAAAAAATATTTTTCTAAATCGGTTCACAATTGGCGAAAATATCGATAAAGAAACACAAAAAAATAAATTGAAAAAATACATACAGACGAACATAGAACCTCCTCCACTTTGGAAGTCGGTTAAAAACCTTGTTACTTTAACAAGCTTGTCGTATTTTATTGTTTTTTTAAACTTTGAAAGACGATAGAGGCAAAGTAGTGTAATTAGTGTATTTGCAGGGAGAAACTTTGCCTGGGAAGTACTTACTAACAAGTAACAGCGAGTGCACTTCTGTTGTTATAAAAGAAACCTCTTTTGTTAAGGACTAAAGTCTGTGGTTTTTCTTATTTATTTATATAATACGAACAAGGTTGGAGCTGAAAGAAGGCTGTATTGTCATCTGTGGAACACAGAATTGTCTTTTAAGAGGTTTTATTATAGTACGTCGTTCAGCTGTTTTACACAACAGAGTTGTTTTGTAAAACAGCTAGTGGTTATGTTAAACAGCGGATTCGACAATCCATCTGCGACATTAACAGCTTCAGTGGGTCATTCTTTAAAGCTAATTTACGAATTTCATATTCATAGAACATAACATTTCTTTCATAAACGAAAATTCTCTCCACCGGCCATGCATACTTCAGTCGACACACAAAGGAGCTGCGTCCAAACCTTATAAGCGCACATTATGCAAATGAAATAATACGAGCTCCTAGAGAGGGCGAATAATCTCGCGGACATGCTCCCGGGAAAGTAACTTAGACGTATTGCACGCTGGAAAATAGTTGGCACCAGAAGAAGGTTCTTTCCTATTTGGATGTGGTAAATGAATGTTTTCATGCAAAAATAATTGAGTAAACGTGACGAATTCACACCGAGACGTGACCTGACGCGACTTTGCGCGCACATTTTAAGATAGTTATACAAAATATAACTTTATTTACTACACAACAAGATACATATTTTATTGAGATAATTCGAAAATGCCCTGCGCCATCGCGCTACGCTGCGTTGCGTCTTGAGATGCCCCGCGGCCTAGCGCGTCGCGTCGGTGTGTGAACTGACCGTGTTGGTCGAATTTATTACAACACCCACTACCGATACGCTATAGTTACGGTACTACGCATTGTTACGCTTCTACACATTTCTACGCTACTACGCATCGCTACACTCGCTGCTACGCACGGATGCTACGCCGCCTGTCCACGCTACTACGCATGGCTACGGTTCTACGCATTTCTACGCTACTACGCATCGCTACACTCGCTGCTACGCACGGATGCTACGCCGCCTGTCCACGCTACTACGCATGGCTACGGTTCTACGCATTTCTACGCTACTACGCATCGCTACACTCGCTGCTACGCACGGACGCTACGCCGCCTGTCCACGCTACTACGCATGGCTACGGTTCTACGCATTTCTACGCTACTACGCATCGCTACACTCGCTGCTACGCACGGATGCTACGCCGCCTGTCCACGCTACTACGCATGGCTACGGTTCTACGCATTTCTACGCTACTACGCATCGGTACACTCGCTGCTACGCACGGACGCTACGCCGCCTGTCCACGCTACTACGCATGGCTACGGTTCTACGCATCGCTACGCGGCTACGCATTGCTACGCAACTACACATGCCACGTTGCAGCTGCTGGGCCACAGTCTGTTGAAAGCAAAAGATTATGTGTGTGTGTCCTATGTTGTCAATACAAAGGTCCATTTTTAGGGTTCCGTACCCAAAGGGTAAAACGGGACTCTATTACTAAGGCTCCGCTGTCGGTCTGTCTGTCTGTCTGTCTGTCACCAGGCTGTATGTCATGAACCGTGATAGTTAGATAGTTGAAATTTTCACAGATGATGTATTTCTGTTGCCGCTATAACAACAAATACTAAAAAACAGAATAAAATAAATATTTAAGGGGGCTCCCATACAATAAACTTGTTTTTTTGCTCGATATTGATAACGGCAATAGGTAGACGCTTGAAATATTCACAGAATATTTAGTTATATATTTACTTTAAAAATGAATAATTAAATTAAATAAAACAGATATTTAAGGGTGTTCCCATACAACAAACCTGTTTTTTTTGCCGTTTTTATCAATAATGGTACGGAACCCTTCGTGCGCGAGTCCGACTTGCACTTGGCCGGTTTTTTGGTGTCATAAATGTAAGTGCCTTCTCCAATACAATTTTTTTTTCTAAAATCTGTGTCGAAACCAAGCAAGAGCAGCTTTGAGGCGAGAGGCGAATGGAATTGGGAGCTTATCAGAGCTCGAACAGGAGCCGATAGCGTGTGAACCGTCACCTCGATGCGACCTGCTTATGCAATTTTTATAAGAAACTGAAATGGTAATCTTTGGCGTTCTATGTTTTATACTTAGAACATTCAGTTACGAGGAGTGCACATGAATGCGGATAGAGTTGGTATCCCTCTTGACTATTAATATTGAAAAATAATATTTTCATTTATCAGTAACACCATTCCTCCATTTGAAATAAGATTAGACATTCAAACAAACCTTTATACAATCCGTTCAACCGATTTTGACTTCTATACCGTAGGCATAAGGGTGTCATTAAAAGCAAAAAAGTTTACACAATACCAACAGTCTACTGCAGTTGCCATTTGTCATGCTACCAACGCAATAGAAGTCAAAATCGGTTGAACGGACTGTAAAAAAGGTTTATTTAAATGTCTAATCGTATTTCAAATGGGGTATAGCTTCCGTCCGCGGCTTCGCCCGCGCGGTATGTCTATAAAAAGTATAGCCTATGTCCTTCCCCAGGGTGCCATCTATCTCCTTGACAAATTTTTTCGAATTCCATTCAGAGGTTGAGGCGTGAAAAGGTAACATACAGACAAACAGACAGAGTTACTTTCGGATTTATAATATTAGTATGTATAATATTAATACTTAAGGTTGGCGGCTTAAGCACGTTTTAAGCCGTGGGTCCCGGCTATCATTCGAGGATCTTTGACGAATTTCGGGTTTCGGGTCAGAAGCCCGAAAGTCTGACAACCAGTCTTACGAAGGAGTATTGTACTACCCAGTTATTAGGTTGTGGAGGTCAGATAGGCAGTCGCTCCATGAAAAATACTGGTATTCAGCTGCATCCGGTTAGACTGGAAGCCGACCCCAACATAGTTGGGAAAAGGCTAAGCAGATTGATATACTAAAGATTGGATTATGTAAAATGATGAATCAGTAAGCTTGATACAATGTGCTTAGTTGATCAAAATACAAACAAAGAATCTTTTTGCCAAGTAATTTTACAAAAAAATAAATTAGATAGGTTTTCAGTAAAAATACTTTAAATCGACCGAGAGTTTCTTCGAAAATTCAATCTGTAATGCGCTTGAAATTGATTCCACCTATACAGTTCCCTTGACTGAATGAATTATAATCAAGATAAAGAAAATCTTGAATAAATTGAAATTCCAAGCTCTGATTAAAGAGAACTTTTCCATGAGATCGTATCTGGCAAGTTTTAAAATTGTCAGTTAACTCATTTGCAAATATTTCTTCGGATAAGTTTGGCCTAAAGACAGCTTACAGTAAATTGAAAATAAAGTCTTGATTGAGTTAAAGATTACTTTTGAAAAATGGCTGTTAATCTCACTTGATGCTCTTCTGCTTTATATAAAGCAACAATGTATTTTCTTTCTCACTTAGTTACTCACTCACTTAGTTACTTTATTTTTATCCAATACTAGACCATAGAAACCGCGATAAGTTTGATATTAAAAAAATATGCAACCTTTCCCCGAAACTTTATACAGCATTTTTTTTAAAGCCTTTAGGAAACAATAAACGGGAAACCAAACAACACAGACAGACAAGGACACAAACAGGACAAGGTATCTTCACTTAATAAAATTAAAAGTAAACATAATTTAAATCATTTTCAAAAGATGAATAATCAATTTACAAAATAAAATACCGAATTAATCGAAGAGTTGGGACCTTTCCTTCATATTTTTGAAAGTTTTTACAAAAAACCCTGAAAAGCATGTTTGCTATACAATCGTTTTCGAAAATGATGCCCTGAAAAGGGCTATATTGTCCCACAGTATGCTTTGTTTTGAGAATAACAAGGGCCTCAGCAATGTCAACCATAAATCTGTGAGGGGAAGATATAAATCTATTAGGTCAACCATTGAGATGTATATAGTGACCATACTTTGGGGCCAAAACGTGGGATACTTAGGTCGATTTTTTTTTTTCGTGGCACATTCTCGATCATATCTCGGGCAGTTGTGTTACTCTCTAAATATCATTTTGAAATTCGAATAGTTTCGTGAGGGTGAAAAAACTTTAAAAAAAAAAAAAAAAATCGTTTTCATTTAATTATGATGTGTCTTTTTGGTGGGGTTCTAAGAGAATTTTATAGAATACTACCTATGCCCCACGGTTTCACTCGCGTAGGTCTCGATCCCGTGGGAATATAGGGATAAAACGTATCCTATGTCCTATTCCAGGTCATTGTCTACACACATGTACCAAATTTCATCCAAATACGTTCAGCCGTTTTAGCGTGAAAGCGTAACAAAATAAACAAACTCACTTTCGCATTAATAATATTAAGTTAGGATTAGGATAAGTTAGGATTGGGATAGTTAGGATGACTCTATAATTATTATTATCCCCTAACCACTGATAGAACAAACTGATACTGATAGAAAAAAAAAACTGATAGAATAATAAAAAAAACTTTTATTATCTTCATTTGCACAAAAACACTTAAACACTATGCAGCGTTACAACTAAGGAAAATAGTGTTTTCGATTAACTCTAGCACCCAAAGTAAGATATTATTTAACTTGTGTTTAAAGTGCCAGAGTCGTCGCTTATAATTTGAACATAATTATATCAGTAGGTAGTTTATTTATTTATTGAGCAAGGCACACCAACGACATATTTACAAGGATAGTAAGTAACAATAGGTAATAATCACTAGTCTTCAATTCTGTGTAAATACATCACTTATGCACAACATTATTATTGAACAACTATAGGTTATATACTATAGGTTACTACAAGTGTAGTTGTAGGACGAGCTCAGTATATTATTATTAAGATAACTACTAACTAGTAATTGCATATAATATGATGTGGCTAAAAAATGTGTACGTATTGAGAGTGAGATAAATATGGTGAAAACTTGTGTTTATGTAACTCTGTAAACACAAGTTTTCACCCTTCATACACGTCTCTCCACCCACACATATATACATGGATCATACATTTTAATATAACTTCTTTGAAAACTGGGCTCTAATCGGTGTTGTCTCGATCCCACGACCTAAATGTAGATGTGATTTATGATCGTACTTAAATCTATCCGAAAGGTAACAGCCCCAAATATTCTTGTTCCACTTAAATTGCTCGAATTACGTCACAAACCTGAGAACGATACCTGACATTGAACGATTTAATCAATCTAACTAATATTATAAACGTGTACGAAAGTTTGTAAGTATGGATGGCTGGATGGATGGATGGATGTTTGTTACTCTTTCACGCAAAAACTACTGAACGGATTTGGATGAAATTCGGCACACAGATAGTTTATAACCTGGATTAAAACATAGAATACTTTTCATCCCGATATTCCTATGGGATCGTGCCTTACGCAGGTGAAACCGCGGGGCGGAGCTAGTATTATAAACGCGAAATTTTGTAAGTATGGATGGATGGATGTTTGTTATTCTTTCACGTTAAAACTACTGAATGGATGTGGATGAAATTTGGCAAACAGATAGTTTATAACCTGGATTAACACATAGGATACTGTTTATCCCGATATTCCGACGGGATCGAGACTTACGCGGGTGAAACCGCAGGGCGCAGTTAGTATTAAATGAAATTTAATATTACTGAAGATATCTATCGGAGTAAAGTTAGGCTTACGTTGATAAAACTCTTGAGTAACAACATAATATAACATCACGCCTGTAATCCCCGAAGTGTTAGGCAGAGGTGTACCTTTAGTACAACCACATTTCACCTGTAATAGGGGGCGAGCCTATTACCATCATCCGGACACAAATCCGACCTTTGGCCTGCTACTGAGAAATTCCAAGTAAAACGCAATAACACTGCCCGGGAATCGAACCCAGGACCTCATGCTCTGCAGTAGCGCTTGCGACCACTAGACCAACGAGGCTATCCGGCATTCTTGAATTATTCTATTTTAATTTATTTGGTTTTGTAAATGGAGGTAATGATAATGGAGAGTGGTATTGCCAGGAGCTAAAAGAATTAGAGCAGGAGAATTTTAGCATAATATGAATGTTTTGATTTGATTTGATGTCTTGATTGTTGAAACTACAAAAGCCTCCCGAAGGAGTTTTTACATAACAAAGTATAGTTCACATCTTTACATAATTATAACGTTACTGAGACAAATGTGAGTAGTGTCAACTTTACTGGAGCGGTGTGTACTTTTGTCTCATACCGAAAAATATAGTTCGGTATTTTAAGTCAACAACAATAATGATTATTGACTACTTTTTTATTCTGGAAGATCCTAAACTCGATCTTGTTCATAAACACGTTTTTGTAAATTATTATTTAGCTCTCTTTAATTAAAATAGAAAATAAAATTCATTTATTTCAGGTCCTTGACCCATATTAAATACAAAAACAATACACATATATGTCAATTTTTTGTCCCAATTTTGAATTACATAAGTGTATAAGAAGTTAATAAAGTTACATTATCAGTTGAAGGTATAATATATGTCTGATCGAATCAATTAATGTCAAAACAAAATACAAATCAATTAAATAGAACAATGAATTAAATTAGGTAAATGCAGTAATGTCAGAATCAAAAAATTAAAATTAAAATTAGAATACAAAAATTAATTAATTAATTATTTCTGCACCCTTGGTCTTAAGTTGTAAAAGGCAATAAGTAAATTTACAGAATAAACACGTTTCATCCATTTTATGGTCACCCTTCCATATCGTGCGTAACAAAGATATTATTACACACATGATCTTACGACCTACAATCACTTACGGGCATTTTATTTTTGTTATGTTACCGTTTATTAGAATATATACCGTTTATTTTATTAGAGTTGGCCAGTTGTGTGTGTGTCAACAAAGAGCACTTACTATCGTGAGTGCAATGATTCCTTTTTAGGTTTATCAAATGCCTTTACTTTGGTATTTTTTTATAGGAATTACACGACAAGTTTCGAACTCAACTGGAGCCTAATTAACACAAGCACCAAAGCATGTAAATAAAGCCGTCAATCAATCTACCTAGCCTTTTCCCAACTATGTTGGGATCGGCTTCAAGTCTAACTGGATGCAGCTGAATACACACACTCAACACAGTAACTGGGCAATACCCCTGGCTAAGACAGGTTGTCAGACTTTCGGGCTTCTGACGACCCCCCGTAACGACTGTCAAAGATCCACGAATGACAGCCGTGACCAACGGCTTAACGTGCTCTCCGAGGCACGGAGGAGTCTCGGTATGTAGAGGTCACCCATCCACAGACCAACCCCGGCAAGCGTAGCTTAACCTGATGGATCGATCCGTGCGGCTGTTATTACCTACCTAAAAATACCTAAAAAAAACATGAAAAAGTTGAAAAATATTTTAAACTTTCTCCTGTTTCACCTTTCTCAATACTCATCAATTTCAAAAGACGCCATAATTGAGTTTTAGTGGGCTCTCGCTCTATTGAAACTTGAAAAATATTTTATATCCCCTACAGAAGTAATGGATTCCACCTGGGAGATATATTTCAGCTGAGACCCCTTGGTTTAAGTATTACAGACAACTATAAACTTTCCCAGCCTCTATACGTGACAAGAAAATGTAAAGGTATACCTTTTCTAATGTTGATAAGAATAATTCACAGATAGGATAGTGTTTTAGACTCGTAAGGGCGATGCCTCATTAGTGCGTTGCGTCGTCGCAACGGATCAACGCATTGTAAGCCACACCTGCGTTGCGACGACGCATGACGTCACAGCGCACGAGGCCGACGCACGCACCTCAGTTAGTTTCCACAATGAATCGGAACAAACAACAGTAGTGGAACACTGTCCGTCCTCGGAGAGACGACAGCGCAGCGTAACACCCACCCCCCATTTCGTCTCTCGTCCGCCGATCCGTTGAAACGTCGCGTGGGACGACGCAACGGTTTATGGGGGATGCGCTAAGGTAGCCCGCGAAATTCAAATTTTCTTACGTTTTTTGCAATTTGCAGGTCAGTATCAGGTTGTATGTTGATCTAAATATTATTCGCGACCGTAAAAAATATGGATTTACAGAATTATAATCATTAGAATCAGCAATATAACTCGTCAAGGTCGTATAGGTGCATTGAATGACTATTACATGAAATCGTCCTGACTGAATTGAAAAAATTAAAAAAATTGAATTTCGGGCTATCTTACGGGCTATTTTAAATGTCATGCCACATTAAGGTGGATGCGCATCCACCTTAATGTGGCATGACATTTAAAATATATGGAAAATGACGCGGCGTTGACACTACGATGACGCAACGCAACGCAACGCACTAATGAGGCAGAACTCTAAGAGTTGTTGTACGCCGCAAACCACTGAGAAGCCACGGCTGCCGCTGCTAAAGGCGCTATTGTCAACAATTTTCATACAAACCAAGTGTGAATGAATGAATAAATATTTATTTGTTAACACAGGTACATACATTTGGTCTTCGCAGTAACAATTCAGTTGACTCTCTATGTTCTGCCAGTAATTGCAAATGTAGGTACAATTCAGAAATATTATAATTAATTATTTACAAATTCAATAAGGTAGTTTAGATTAATTCTAATTAAATTCAATAAACAAATTATACAATAAAAACAGAAACATTAATTACTTAGGCAGAATAAATTAATAATTTATTGTCATTATGAAATTCATCTACAGTTACCGTTTACTCGGACTATACGATTTGAAAAGGGTTCGTGACAGAACTTCGCTTTGCGAGTTGCGCTCAACGCACTTTCAACGCCACGCAGTTTATTGGTGCCTACTGCTGTCTCCAGACGGTGCCCGTGGGTGCGGTGATTCCGTGCTGTGTTGTACGCTTTCTAAAACCACTAGGTAAGTCTTTGTTTTATCCCCTATTGTTGATATAGCTAAGACCATTAAGAAGATATTTCTGCCTAATCTCTAAATAATCATCACACATAAGTTGTGGAATTTAAAAAAAGATCCCAAGATTATAAATGCTGAACAATAAAAAATATCTACTGATTAATTTATTTATTAATTAAATAATAAATTATCAGGCAAACAAAACAAAGACAGAGGAAAAGAAATAACTAAATAACACTAAATTGAGCCTATCTATCCTTTTTCTCACTTACTCTATGCTCGAGACATCTCGTAAACCGTAGAAAATGAGGCAGGTCTTCAACATTCTAACACGAATTAAATAGTTTTATCTTGAAGTATGGTCTTGGCGGGTACAGTCAGTAACAACAACGAGAGTTTACAAATAGTTACGTCTAATTAAGTTTTGCAAACAATGTACGATATAAATTGATATTGTTCTGTGATAGTAGCTACAATTTGATTCAATTAATAAACATCTGTATTAGGTAACTTAAACACAGTTATAAACTTTTACTTGGCATTGCTTTTGTATTTTACAATGTCATTGATGTGAAGATCTAATAAACACTTTTTACAAAAAAAAAAACAACAACTTCCAAAAAAAAAACTAAAACGTGAAAAATAACTTTAATTTCGGAAGTCGGTGGCATAAAACGAAAATTGAAAAGCAAAGACACCGACTTCCGAAATTATAGTTATTTTTTTTTTCACTTTTTAGTTCTGGTACTTACCCCACACAAATTCGAATACCACTGAACCTGCTATTGTAAATAACAGTGACGGAGTCACTTAAAACATCGTCTAAATATATGTGGAAAAAATACGTAATATTTAAGCTAACTCAAAAACTACGCATACAAAGTTAATAAAATTGATATGGGACCACCTCTGAAGCATGATCTAGGTACCAAACAAAAAAGGATCATCAAAATCGATTCATAATTGGAAAAAAAAAACAGATGAATTGAGAACCTCCTCCTTTTTGAAGAATTCGGTTAAAAATAATCATTTATTTGCAAAAGGTGTATGTTTATCGGTTTGAACCTAAGCGGTTTTCAATTGCAAATCTATCATCATTATCTTACATCAATCAAAATCACGATTTAAAAAAATCCTCTGTAGCATCTAATTCCCAAAACACATTATTGAACACTCTAATATAATGAATGTGCCTCTTTTTGTGGATCTCAAATGATTCTTATTTTGGGGTCCTCGAAATGCTAAATAGGCAAGTAACTGCAACCAACTTAGATGTAGCACTCCCTTGGCTCGCGCGTGGTTGGTCAAAATTCTAACCTAACCGATATGTTCGGGGAACCCGACCTTAGTTACTGCGAGACAAAGTGTGTGCAAATTGAGCATCATTAAAAGCCAAAAAATATTTTAGAGGTTCATTCATTTAAACAAGCATTCATCATTAGAAGGTCAATAAGTTTACAGAGGATCTAAGTGATCCTCTGCAAACAAGCGAAGTAGCGAATAATAATTTCCCAAAATTATTATTATAATAACAACACTATGCTACTGACCGTACGTCAGAACGATCAATCTCACAAATTGAAATAAAATGGCGCTCGTCCGGACATTAAAACGGGAAATTATTTTAATAAAACGTGTCCTCTCATTTGGAAATTGCGATATTTAAACGTTTAAATTCATCAAATTGGTTTAAAACTTGCATTAGCTTTGACAAAGATGATTATTTTAAAACTTGCACTATTACAAATTTCTAACAAACATTAAAAAAAACAATTTGATCTGTCTCCTCCTTTGGGCATAAGAAACTTCTTTGAAAAGTTCTAAATTCAAATCTGTCTTATGAAAGTTACTCGTGCGTTCCGAAACCAAAATATAGTGGTCAAAGTTGGTCCTTAGAGCATCGTTGGCACTAAATATATATATACAGTTTTATTTGTTAAAATACGGAGTATTGAAGACACGTCATTCCTATCATTAACAGAAAAGAATTGAACACAAAAATAATTACAGGACAGAAGTTACAAAGAAATTGTATTGACATCCTCATATCATTAAAAAATCCATTCTAATTTGCAATTTAAGACCAAAATAAATAATTATAGATGTTTACTTATGTTTTTGACAATTTATATGCTCATCAACTGGACTCTAATTGTGTAATGTATGTATTTTTTATTTAAGAATATTCTATCGATCCATCTATCTCTAATTTTATACCTTAGGCTGAAATTCTTGTAAATTACTGCACACAGTGTAACTGTGTAATATAATGTTAAGTTATCGCTGAATTTTATTAAAGGAATCTCTGAAATCTATTATGTTTAAAATATACCTCGGTACTGTTTTCATTAAAAGACATATTATTATATACATGAGAATATCCTGCAAATAGAATTAACTATTTACTACATGCTTTTAGTATCGACGAGACTCATAAATATGTACGCCACACACGCACTTAACTCTAATTGCTTCTCATCTTCATCAGTAACATTTCAAATCATACACAGCTTCTACTTAGACTTTCTGCTAAAGAAACCACATATTCTCTTCATAAAAAAAATTAAAAATTAAAATTCAAACTATTTATTTCAAAATAAAAGAGACATATTTTTACAGTAAAATAGCGCTTAATATTTTTTAGAAAGATTATGTGCGTTATCAAAACATAATGCGTTACTCACAAGCGACTTTGACTGATAGTGGACCCACACGTAGGCCCCTCCCCCATTCTAAACTTTTCCACGGTAAAGTATGCTTTTAATATGTTTTTAATTTGTAAACCTTTTTTATTTTCTAATTTTTTAGCTATGTTCTTTGGTAACTTATTCAAAATGTTTGGAAGGGCATACGTCCAGGCCCTTTTACCATATTCATTATTGACTTTTGGTAATTTATATAAAGGCAAGTATGACAGGTTACGAAAATAATTTGGTCTAATTCTTTTTTGTAGATTACTCATATGCATAGAGTAATCAGAAACAACAGCTAATTTCAATTTATCAAATACATTTAAGACTTAACAATATTGAAATAACATATCATAATCGGGTTTATACTTAAGTTTAGTTTTATAAGGTACATACCTACATAAACTCACACCTTCTTCCCATGGGGGGAGGCAGATACTATAGAATAGAATAGAATAGAAGTTTTTATTTCAGACCGGAGTCCATAGGGTTAGTAACAATTTTACTTAAGTTCTAGTGTTAGTAGGTTACAGACATGAAAATATACAATTAAAATTCAGCATGGAGCCGCATCCACCTCCGCAACATCGGGGAGTCCCACCGATCTGCGAATACGCTGAGAATACTGTTGGTGTGCTATAGAAGTCAAAGTCAAAGTCAAATCACTTATTCCAAACAGGCATTTAAGGCACTTTTGAACATCAAAATTTACAGAAAAATAATATAATTCATTCTAGCGGATTCTGGTTGCTCCATACAAAAGGTACTTAGTTTCTTATAAAGAAGAACAAAAATATTTTACAATATTTTGTATACATTTATTATAATACAATTAATGTGTCTTTACGGGTCGTCAGCAGCCCGAAATTCTGACAACCAGTCTTACCAAGGGGTATCGTATTACCCAGTTACTGGGTTGTGGAGGTCAGATAGGCAGTCGCTCCATGTAAAATACTGGTATTCAGCTGCATCCGATTAGACTGGAAGCCGACCCCAATATAGTTGGGAAAAGGCTAGGCAGATGATGAATTAATGTGAAGAAATGCACCTAGAATAAAGTTACTACATCATAGTAGGTAAAAAGATGTAAAAATGAAGTAATTTATGTGATAGATACATGGTGATCATTATATTAACAAAGATTATAAAAGTAGACGATTTTCCTAAATTATTTACAATTATTATGTCAGTGTGGGAGGTAAAGTAAACATAGAATGTAAAATCAGTATTATAGAAGTAATAATTTATAAAATTAAATTAGCAACCATTTTGATTTTGTCTAGAACGCCAACTGCTACGATTCTTACATACTCCTTCTGCCTCGTTTACGTTCATACATATACACGCACGCCGCGGTTTGTTTGCCTCTTCATCTCGCAATGTTATTGACCCAAGAAGCACACGTTATTACGGAAGTAAATTGGATTTATTAATTCAAATGCTTGCAGGCTTTGAGGTTTCGGTACGTGGCCTTAATTACCACTTAACTACATCGCCCCTTGGCACGATGGAAACACCCTGGCAGACTTGGTAGCCTCCGGCATTGGGTGGGCTCTGGTTTCTGCTAGAGAATTGGGCTCTATTTCTTTTTACCCGACTGCCCCAGAAGGGGGGTAATGTTTTTCGAGACTATGTATGTATGTTTGTATGTATGTATGTCTATTTCTTTGGCACGCTCTGTAGCCTAAACGGCTTGATAGATTTTAACATACGAGGTGTCGTTAGATTTGTCTAAGTTGTGGGAGTGACATAGGAATATTTTTTTTATTTAATTCGTCTGCAAATAGAAAAAAACGGAGGGGAAGGTTTAAAAAAAAAAACATTATAACAATATTGGTATCAAATGAGTTAATTCCAAATATATATATTAATAAAATTAAAAAGCTTGAAATAAAACAAATTATTTAAAAAACAAAAAACCCCACTGCAAACTTATAACCGAAAAGAGAAAAACAAGCATTGAACGTTGTTTTATTGTTTATGTTTTGGCGTACCTAGCTGTTGCCCGCGACTTCGTCTGTGATCCGGGATGAAAAGCAGCCATGTCCTTCTCCAGGTCGCAAACTATATACAGGGTGTTAGGGTAGACACCGTTATCCTTGAAAGTAGTGGTTGAAAAAAAATCAGCTGTTCCATACATTTGTGTTCACTTAAATCGACAAAATGTATGGAACAGCAGATTTTTTTTTTTGCGATTTCAAAATTGGTCCCATAGAAAAAGTATATTATAGATGACACCAAACCACTAGTTTCAAGGATAACGGTGTCTACTCTAACACCCAGTATATCGATATGTCAAACACAACGATCAGTTCAGTGCTCTGGCACTGGCTTCGGCGTGAAAAGCTAACAGACAGACACAGTAACTTTCACATTTATAATATTTATAATTATAATATTAAGTATAGATATGATATCCAATAACATAAAAAAAAAAATGGCCAGTCTGTCTGTAACTTGAATATAACTGGTGAATTGTGAGTGTACTATTCACAGTATACACCCCTGCTCAACCCTTTTAAAGAATACAGGCGTGATGAAAGAAACTCATTTCCGCAACTTTTTCGACGTTTTTCACGAAAGTGGATTCGGGCAAGTGGATTCGCGCAAGTGTCCTTTCGTTCAAAAGTCCATTCGCGCGAAAGTCCATTTGTGAAAATGTCTTTTCACGCAAAACGGTTCGCCCAAGTGTCTTTCGCGTGTACTAGATCCATAAAAAACAGCATTAAACTCAGAGTTGAACTCGGAGTCATTAACGCGAATGGGCGGTCACCATTTACCATGCTAATACAAATGGCCACTTTAATTGCCATCGTCTTGTTTAAATTTCAGGTTATGTCGGTCCACTCATCATTTATTTCGAGTTATTACCCTAATTAACCTCCTTGTTTATTTTTAAATACAATAGTTTACTACGTTTCTTTTTTAATTTATATTATTCAACCATAGCTGTTGGATTTTTGTCCTAATATGATGCCTTGTGGCATCCTAACTATCCTAACTAATATTATAAATGTGAAACACATGTGCAAAACAAGTATTCGCGATTCGAATCTAATTGTTGACCCAGAGATTTACACATACCTACCTCAGATTAAGGACTCTGAGGATTACAATCGATACTTCATTAAGACACTCCTGAATGTCGCCTAATAAGTAAATATATTTGAACTTTCTACCCAAGTATATCGATAAAACATAAATGTACCTTGTACATTGCGTATGTAAATGCGTTCCATTCGTAATTACATACCTGCTCGTTACAGAAGTTTGTTACAAATTATTCCGTATTCCAAAACTTTGCAGTCTCGAGTAGGACTCGTTCACTCTCTAAGAACGTCAATAAATGTCCCTTCTGGACTACAATGTTGAATTTGCAAAATGTTGAATTCGCAAAATGTTGAATCCCAAAATGTTGAATTTGTGAAAAGTTGAATTTCCCATCCGGACCACAATGCTGAATTTGCAAAATGTTGAATCCCAAAATGGTAATTGTATCGTTCGTAGAATTTTAAGAGTCAAGTAGGTACGTATTTATTTATTTGTTAACTTGGAATTTCTATTAATTCTGGAGAGGTGATTATCGACGGCCGGAAAAGTAAATTAGAAAGTTCTGTTATAACCAAAAATAATTTACAATAATTACAGAGTCCAATAATAATATTTTTATTTCTGAGAAATACTCATTAAAAGTTAAAAATACAGTTACGACATTTTGGATTATATTACTTAGCTAGCTTTTACCCGCGGCTTCGCTCGCGTGGACGTAGGGAAATATCCCACGGCAACGTAGGTACTACGGGTTACAAACTATCTGCGGGCCAAATTTCATCCAAATCCGTTCAGCCGTTTTTGCGTGATTGAGTAACAAACATCCAAACACCCAAGCATAAAAAAATCACATTTGTAATATTAGATAGTAGGATTTTATAGGCATTCCTCTCCTTAGTTACATTCAGATTCCTAGTACCTACCATATAAAAAACCTCGAGCAAACAAAATATATTATTTGTTTACTCACTGCCAAATTACATCCTTAGAAGTACATTATATTCCAATGAAGGTACTGTGGAGAACAAAGCACTGAACACATTATGTTTTTATTACTTATAAGCAGCAAATCTACATTTCTTTGAGGTACTCAACTTTCAGCTCAATTTCAGCTACATTTAAAGAGTAATTTATTCCTTTCACGGACGAAGCCGACTGCATGCAACATTGCACAAAAGCTGTTTGTTATTGTATTATGTGCAACTGCATAGAAATGGCAGACCGGAAGAAAACTGCTTACAGAGTTCCTAATTTTCTTGATTTTAAAAACGCAAGCAGGTTGTTAACTATTTCTTGAAATCATGACGTTTGAGGCTTGTTTTAACTCTATGTAATGATTATAATTCTGAAAATGTATTTATTGGTTACGGTCGCGAATCATACTTTGCAAAATACGTAAGAAAAATGTAATATCGCGGGCTATGGCGCTTTCGCCTTACGGCAATACGCCCCCCTCCCATATACGGCATCTCTTATCCCGCTATGATGGTCTGTTGTTTATGGTAGCAGTAGTTAAAATAACGGATTAGTCCACATTCAACCCCTAGAATCTCAACCCCTGTCCACGTTCAACCCCTAAATGATGTCCACGTTCAACCCCTGGAATGTGGTCTTTTAATTTTGAATGTTTTTAATCCACGTTCAACCCTCAATGGACTGTAAAACACAAAAGATTTTCTCATCTATACATAACTAGCTGCCCGACCCGGCTTCGCTCGGGTAGCAGTATGTACTTATCTACTGCGCACCTACCTACCTACATAGATATGTAGGTAAAACGTAACAAAATAATGACCGGCTCAATCGCTAATAAATAGGGATAGACATCGATGAAAAATAGGGCTACGATAAAATTCTGGTTAATCCTTTGAAAGAAGCGACGTGCTCGTTTTAAAAAGAAGATTAAATAGATTTTTGAAAAAAGAAACAATATGCCAAAAAGTACCATCCATTCATTCATGGGTCTCAGATAAACAGAAAACTTTGAGACAATTCATTCTAGGGTGCACTTTATCATCATAATTTCAGCCGAAAGACGTTCACTGCTGGACGCCACTTCGTCCGGTTATGTGCTTCTCGCATCCAGCGGATTCCTGCGGCCTTCACAAGGTCATCGGTCCACCTTGTGGGAGGCCCTATCCACTTAATAGCCTAAATTAACTTACAGACAACGCATAGCGTAAATCATTGGATCTAGAAGTGTTAGGTACTCTATAAGTGCCACTCTGAGAATAAAGACCGAAACAATCTCAGTAGTCACAGTCTCTTTTAAAGTCCAGACATATATTCCTAATATTTGTCAGACCTAAGATACAATAGACGTAGATATGTTTAGTAACCTATTCCGCTTAACTATTCTTCAAGTGTCATAAAAAACCCTATAAGAAATCGACACGTGTTCCATCGTAGCTGCCAAACGGCTGAACCGATTTTGTTTTTTTTTTTGTTTTGTTTGAAAGGTGACTTGATCGAGTGTTCTTACCACTCTTAGTTATAGTTAATTGATTCAGGCGTGACTTTGCGGAAATCCATTATAAAATACAATAGACGTAGATATATTTAGTAACCTATTCCGCTTGACTATTCTTCAAGAGTCTTAAAAAAAACAAGACCCTGTAAGAAATCGACACGTGTTTCACCTCTCAACGAGGCATCCTCAGACTGACGATTGACCAGTTGCAAACCAGAACACGACGTGTTGCAACTGGTCAATCGTCACCTAGAGGATGTCTGAGGAAAGAACCACACATTTCAGTGGACCTGTCCAGTAAAAACAAAACAACATTGACAAGAATAGAAACGTTGTGAATTATAATAAAACATGTCTTTGTAAGCTATAA
The DNA here is from genome assembly GCA_948473465.1 of Lithophane ornitopus. Taxonomy (NCBI): domain Eukaryota; kingdom Metazoa; phylum Arthropoda; class Insecta; order Lepidoptera; family Noctuidae; genus Lithophane; species Lithophane ornitopus. The sequence continues at coordinate 13,683,606 of OX419616.1, read as the reverse complement.
TTATATAACATGGCATACGTGTAACAAACACATGCATAACAGTTGTTTGTTCTCACATAACAACAGTTTAAACAATTTTAAAACAACACGAGTTATTTACGGAGCACGCGATACATGCATTGTTGCGATAATTGTCTGTTTAGAGTAGTTCCAGGAGTTTAGTAAGATAGGAAATTAACATTTGTTTGATAAAATCGTCGTCAGAATCCCGAAAGCCTGACAACCAGTCTTACCAAGGTATCGTATTACCCAGTTACTAGGTTGTGGAGGTCAAATAGGCAGTTGCTCCATGTAAAATACTGGTATTCACCTGCATCCGGTTAGACTGGAAGCCGACCCCAACATAGTTGGGAAAGGCTAGGCAGATTGATTGTTTGATAAAATTACTTCATAAACTTTTCTTTTTTATTTTTTAACAGTCTAAATCTGTTCATACGGATCAGAAGCTCATTTAATTATATTAAGAGAGTACCAGACAACCCAGTAACTGGGTTTGTATTGTATTACTCCGAAAGTCTGGGCTTTCGGGCTTGTTACGACCCGTAACGACTGTCAAAGATTCACGAATGCCTGGCGGGACCAGCAGCTCACGTGCTTTCCGACGTACGGAGGAGTCTCGGTATATAAAGATGGTCACCCATCCACGGACCAACCCCAGCAAGCATAGCTTAACCTGATCGATCGATCCGTGCGGCTATTATTACCTAGCCACAAGCCCTATTATAATTATATTCAAATACACTCGCTTATTGCACTTCTAATCCAGCCCTGCTTTCAGCCATTACTACTACGAGCTAATAGAGCCTCTATTAGCTCGCATCTCAATAAGATTCTAAGTCGATATTTGTGTAATGCAAATCAACAAAACTGACACAAGTTTATGAAATCACCGACGTTACACAAACTCGTATCAGATACACTGAAACAACACGAATAACAACTGGGAATGTATGCTCTAAACATGTTGGTGGAACAAGAATATTTATGATATTTCAATAAAGTTATTTACAACTAGCTTTTGGCCGCGTCTTCGCCCGCCTGGCAGTCGTAAATTATCCCACAGGAACGTACTGCGGGATAAAAAGTATCCTATATTCTATGTAAGGGGTTTGGTTTCCGCACTTAGTCCCTAAGGCGGACCATTGTGCGTGGGCCATGGCGGCCGTTGGGGGTTATTCCGCAACCCTGGCAAGCTAAATTCTGGAGGGAGGTTGGCCCCTCCAGAATTTAGCCTGGCAGGGTTGCGGGAAAGCCCGAAAGGGATACCGGGACCTTGGCAACAGGCAACTGAAGGAACACGGGTGGGTTTTAGTCAGTAAAAGTCTGACACGCCTTTCCGCCCCGCCCAGAGCGGGAGAAGCAATATACTGATTTCACATACTCAAAAAAAAAAAAGGGTTTCTGTTCTAATCTGGGTGACGCCCGTGCATTCAAAGAGCACGTGCGCGATGGTTTCCTCAGCCTCCATACACGCTCTGCATAGAGGACTGTCCGTTATGCCTATCGTGTGAAAGTGTTTGTTCAGCGAGCAGTGTCCTGTGATGGTCCCCGCCACCAGACGCAAGCCATTCCTTTTCAGGCGTAATAAACGCCTGGATAGCCTATGTCCTATGGTCTGCCCAAGTGCCAAACAATTCCGTTCAGCCATTTTAGCGTGAAAGCGTAACAAACAAACTCATTTTCGCATTTATAATATTAGTTAGATTAGAATATAGAACACAAGAGAAGCAAACAGTGAAATAGTTTTTTTTTGTCGTTTATAGCATCAGTAATGACTTTTCTAAATGAGGTAATCCGGCAGAGAACCAAAGTTGTTGAAATAGCTCACAGAATAAGCAAGCTGAAGTGGCAATGGGCCGGCCATATTAGCCGTAGAACCGGTGACTGTTGGGGTAGACGTGTTCTTGAGTGGAGACCACGAATCGGCAAACGTAAGGTAGGACGCCCGCAGGCTAGGTGGAGCGACGATCTTCGCAGAGTGGCTGGTAGCGGCTGGATGAGAGCTGCCGAGAATCGAGCTGAATGGCGTGCAATTCGAGAGGCCTATGTCCAGCAGTGGACCGCTATAGGCTGATGATGATGATGATTAATAACTTTTCGCCAAAGACAGGCGTTATTTTCGGAATGCATAAACTTATTACGTAACTCAAAACCATTGGATTTATTTAATTTTATATCATTGGAAATTGTGTCGTAAACTTTTACAACTCAATAAAAAACTACAATCATAATATTCAAATAAAAACTTTGCTAGCCTGATTCAATCATCTGACCAATGAATTTTTTTACTGATATTTTACTTTTTTTGCGTCACCTTTTTATAGACACGTCATAGGATCGAACCAAATTTTTTTTTCTGAACAAATCCTTTTCGTATTTAAATTAAGCAAATTATCACGTGACATTTGAAACTAACTTCACGTTCCATTTACAAAATGGTTCACCCGTTTTTCGTATGTGCTTTTTTGACTGTGCAAATTGCTAATATGGTTTATTCTCAATTTCAAGACTTTTATTATAATGATAACAATAACAATCACATGATCATTGGTAACCTAAGACGGAGAGAAGTAAGACCACTGAATCCTTACTTCAGCCCTTATAACAGGAGAAGATATGGTGCGGATGCGCAGACAAACCTGAATTATAGGAGGACCAGAGATATACGAGAGAAAGAAGATGTTATTGATCGCAGGTTCGAGGTAAATGATGATTATCAATATGTTCTTATAAAGGTTCCAAAATGTAACAAGACACATACCTCATAGCTATAGATCTTAATATTAGATGCCAAAGTGTGCAGTGTGAAACTTTTGAATTGTATTCGATAAGATAAACTCTTAGGCCAAGTTATGTTTCGCACGCGGCCATCTGAAATGATGAGAGGCCCATGTGACTCCCACATCAGCATTGCTATTTTGTAACCATCTCACCGTGAAAACTTAGGTGAACTGAGCGTGGAGTGAGCAGTCATTATCATCGATTCCTATTGATGCTAAGGTAGTGACAGTTCACTCCAAGCTCACTTCACCTAAGTTTTTACGGTGAGATTTTTGCAGAATAGCACAACAGCTGTCGGGGTAACTTTATACGCTTAACACTAATAAAGGCATAAAATATCAGTGCGCTAAATATATAACCCATCGATAAATCAACTTTAAATCGTTGAGAAATCAAAGGAGAGCATAATAAATAATGATATAATTATTTTATAAAAATTATGCATTAGTATTGTTAAACTCAATAAATCATAGAAATAAATGTTTTTCATTCAAGCAGTCCATAGGTACCATAGATATACGTGATAGCTACATTGACTTTACACAGCCGTGAAATTGGCGATTAGGTAACTGATAACAAGAAGTTATTGCACATATAATAGCGTGTATTTACTACTCTGACTGCACAAGATGACAGCTAAATCGACATTGAAAAACAATTGAATATATTTCTGACCTTGGGCTTGCACCGCGTCGTAACCAAAAGCGACCATCGCGCGAATATGCGATCGTTTGCGTTCATAATGTCACTTTTTGGTCGGATAACCGAAAGGTGATTTATTTATTTAAACTTTTCGCACACAAAAAAGGTACAAAGGCGGACTTAATGCCTTAGGCATTCTCTACCAGTCAACCAAGGGTGGTGAAGAGATTAGATAGCGGGTGCTCTGATTGAGAGGAACAAAGAGAAAAAAAATAAGGAAAAATATATATATCATAATGCATTATAGATAAAACAGTTTTTACAGCACATAAATACGCAATCAACTTGTGATACATAAATACTTACATACATATTTACTATAATATATACCTATAATATATATATATATATGTATACATAATATACAAATTCAAGGCAGAGAGGCTGTATATGACTCTACTCTATTTATTTTGAAAAAATCTCTGCAGTTTCCGCTTAAATGCATACCGACTGGACTGGACTGGTGGTTTTTTAGTATTGTCTTTTTACGTAGATACTTTACATGCCGAAAAGTAAAATATGGTGGTACCAAGACTTTCATACACAATTATTACATTAATGTAAAACATCTGCATATTGTTTACCCATATTTGCAAATAAATTATTTCGAATTTGTTTGTGCCCTCTATCGGCGCGCCCACGCGTTTCAGTTCACAGAAGAAAAATCGCTTTTGGTTACGAAGGGGTCTTACATGGCTTCATCACGTTCCATAATATAAAATTCCGAGATTACAAAACTGCCATAGATTGACGATCAAACGATTATACGAAAACTTCAAGTAAAACTGAGCAAGTAATTCATTTCGTTCCGCGATAGCTTCGACAGACGACGCATTAGCTACTGTTGCATTATTGATCATAAAAAAACAAGAGGCAGAAAAAAACAGGAAGCGGAAGATTCTGTAACTATCTCACCGTGAAAACTTAGGTGAACTGAGCGCGGAGTGAGCTGTCATTGTCATCGATACCTACTGATGCTATGGCAGTGACAGTTCACTCCAAGCTCACTTCACCTAAGTTTTCACGGTGAGATTTTTACAGAATAGCACAACTGAAAACTTTGTAAAAAGTTTTTAGTAAAAGTAGTAGTTTTTAGTAAGTAGTAGTAAAAAAAATCTGCTGTTCCATACATTTTGTCGATTTAAGAGAACACAAATGTATGGAACAGCTGATTTTTTTTCGCGATTTCAAGGTTGTTTCCATAGAAAAAGTATATTATACATGACATCAAACCACTAGTTTCAAGGATAACGGTATCTACCCTAACACCCTGTATATATTTTTTAGTTTCTTGCCCATTCTTCTCCATACGAAAACTACTTTTTGGAAGGGGCGACTAGAGTCAGTATTTTTTTTTGTAAATAGTGACATAAGTGCCTATTCGAAATAAATTATTTGACTTTAACTTTGATTATCGGCACAGTTTCGGCAAATTCTCATACTACTCCTTTTGACAGTACAGTTTAAAAAAATCGTAAAAACTATACAGTTTTTAACACACACACGTTTCGATTATCGCTGTAGTATAAACGGTACAGCGGGAACGTAATGATTTCTCGTAGCGTGTGTGCCACCCATTAGGATAATTTCGAACTTTCTAAGTAAAATATACAAATTGTTTATTATATCTCCGTTCCAGTTGTCAGAAGCGCAGCTCAGGGAGGAAAAAATGAATAATATAGAAAACTTGGAAAACATCCACAATGAGTTGAGATGGCTGTCTTTAGATGACGACGATGGAATGGGTACCCATAATGTTACTACACTAATATATTTATAGAAACGGGCAACACTGACTACTACCTACCCCTTCGGGGAATATCGGCGTGATATTTTAATTATGTTTAGGGGCCTTTAGATGGTAAATCAGTGAAAGGCGAATACAACATAATCGCTGTCCCGCTCTCTCATTAATTAATTGTCGTACAGCGAGTTTAGCGCATCCCATGCAGAGAGACTTCCATCGTGTCCGGCGACTTTCTACTTGAGTATAAAAAATATTACTTGAATATGTAAAAATACTAATACTTGAGTATGTAAAAAGGTCAGCAGAAATGTAATTCTTATTCCATTTACAGATCAACAACGAAACATGATGATCATCGGCAATAACTGAAACGAGTACCTTCAGAAAGTTAGCTTTTGGTTCTAAAATTGGTTTTATAAAGAAAGATGCAATATCTCTGGTTTTTATTTTGTATCTCGTAAAGAGCGTTTTTTCCTCTTAAGGGATTTTTAGCCTATTGTGGATGAAGCACACAATATTCCCTATGTACATACATAATTATGATTTAAAGTTTTATTTTATAGCATGCATCAAAGTGTGCTAGTTGTTTGCTCCGATAAGGATATTTTAATAAAAACTTTTTACAAAAAAAACAACCGACTTCCAAAAAAAACACAAAAAAAGTGAAAAACAACTTTAATTTCGGAAGTCGGTGTCTTTGCTTTTCAATTTCCGTTATTTGCCAAAGACACACACACGACGAAAAGTTTTTATTTTTCACTTTTTAGTTTTGGTACCTACCCCACACAAATCCGAATACCACTACCTGCTATGTAAATAACAGTGAAGGAGTCAAACAGGATATCGTCTAGATAAACTAAGTGGGAAAAATACGTAATATTGAAGCTAACTCAAAAATTACGCAAGCAAAGTTAATAAAATTTATATGGGACCTTCTCGAAAGCATGAACTACCAAACAAAAAAAAATAAAAACAAAAAAAGATACAGATGAATTGAGAACCTCCTCCTTTTTGAAGAAGTCGGTTAAAAACAACACCCCGTTTTGTGAAAAATATCAATAGAAAGGCATGGTAGTGTCGTTAATTGTAAACGATACTACTGGTAGTGCGGCTGGTAGTGTCCTTGCCATTTTTTTTTCTATCTACAGATCAAAGAAATATCATGGTGTTTTTCGGCCACCTATAATTAAAAAAAAATATATATAGGCTTCAAGTTAGTTAGATAAATGTTAGTTTGTTTCATTCTCCATGTCCGCGGTCTAAGGAAAATTAGAAACGGAGGCGTCATCATTAGGACGGATAACAAAGACGACATTAATAAATTAAAAAGCTCACAGAAGCTAGTTTCCTCAGGTCACAGTTGAAGAACCATCCAAACGCCTTCCTAGGATTGCTGTCATTGGTGTTCCTTGACTGAAAAAGAGGTATTTGAGTGCATTTACGCCCAAAACTTGACAGATAATTTGCCAAAAATTACGCGTGAGTCTATCTAAGGTTGTAATCAGGAGCGGTTTGGTTGAAGGTAACAATCTTCGCAAAACAGTTTTGGGAGCCAGTTGACGGCGGTGTTACTGCAACTCTTCCAATAAATTGAATCCTAAAACGCCATCTCCAGCAAGTTCCCTGCTATTCTGTGAACGCAGGCTTATACATATGTCCATACTATAGCTATCCTAGCTATTGAAGTTTGAACTAGATCAGTTTTAAAAGCTCAATAGGATAAGTTCTAAAATAAGTCCAGTCCTTGCATTTGCGCGTATTATAGATAGATAGATAAAAAGTGTATTTGGTGCACACAAGAGACATAACACAACATACAAACGCACGAATAAAAACAACTAATTACATTAATAAATAGGCACAAGGTGTCAGTATACAAAAAAATAAAAACTTTATACAAAAAAAAAAAACAACCGACTTCCAAAAAAAACACAAAAAAAGTGAAAAATAACTTTAATTTCGGAAGTCGGTGGCAAAAAACGGAAATTGAAAAGCAAAGACACCGACTTCCGAAATTAAAGTTATTTTTCACTTTTTTAGTGTTTTTTTTGGAAGTCGGTTGTTTTTTTTTTTGTAAAAAGTTTTTATTTTTCACTTTTTAGTTGTGGTACCTACCCCACACAAATCCGAATACCACTACCTGCTATGTAAATAACAGTGAAGGAGTCAAACAGGATATCGTCTAGATAAACTAAGTGGGAAAAATACGTAATATTGAAGCTAACTCAAAAATTACGCAAGCAAAGTTAATAAAATTTATATGGGACCACCTCGGAAGCATGACCTACCAAACAAAAAAAGAATCATCAAAATCGATTCATAATTGGCGGAGTAATCGCGTAACAAACATACAGCAAAAAAAAAAAAAGAAAAAAAACATACAGACGAATTGAGAACCTCCTCCTTTTTGAAGAAGTCGGTTAAAAACAAGACACTGTTACGACACAACGATATGACGACACACGATTATGTAGTATCGCCACTACGAAGCCATGGTTTCCCTCAGGCCGCGTTCTCATGGCCTCGGGCGATGCGTCTTGCATCAAGCTGCAAGCGCGCGTGACTTCATACCATGACACGACCCGTCTATAGCAACGGCCACTTGTACCCGCCCTAAAGTCGTAGCCGTAGTCGGTATTGTGTAACCTTCTTTAGAGCCAGAGGCGCGCATACACCGCAGCCTCGACGTGTTTTTAATGGAATTTTTCAGTTTTTGTATGGAAAATAACGAAAATAATTACCAACATGTTGAGAATTAGGGGTTTAATGATTCCTTAAGGGGGTCGATATTTTCATTATTTTTGCGATAGGACACACCGTTTTCGAGATATAAGCAAGAGAAAATAAAACTCAAACTCAAACTCAAAGCATTTATTTCAATTAAACCATTTACAGGCACTTTTGAATTGTCAAAGAGTTGGTCAGTTAGTCAGAGAATTGAAGCTAGTTGCCCATTCCAAAACGTAGATCTCTATGGAGAAGAACGGGCAAGAAACTCCAAGGACACTCTTTTAAAAAATGGATATAGATATTACAAAATCCTGGGTACAGTATTCATGTTGCTTCTATATGTGAGAACAATGTAAAACAAAAAAAGAATCAAAAGCAATTCAAAATTTAAGATTAAAAATAAGCTCCGGCAAATAAGAGGTGACCAGTCTCAACTGACGGCGCCCGTTCACGAACATAACATGTGGATCAGCACCATCCAGCTCAACCATTTTGTAGGGAACCGAATGATACAACACACGTGCCACCATCAGCGAGACATTTAAGTGAGCTGACATACAGTACTGTTTTTTGTAACTGAAGTCGAGGTGTTGGTTTGAATTTTAGTTCATGACATCTAATTTTATTCCAAACATTTTTAATCGCGATTAAAGTCAGATTTTGTTAGAGGATTTTAGATATAGGACAAAATTTTAGGTTAAATCGTCAAATTCAGAATAGCATTTTCACTAAACTAATCTCAGTGCTATCTTAGTGCTGTCAAACTAAATTATAGTTAAGTTGTGTCATTTGAAGTCTATTTCAGAATGAGTTTGATCGTTTGACAGGACTAAACTAAATTTTAGTGATTTTTAGTTTAGTTTAGAGAATTTTGTGACAGGAGAATCGGCACCATTGACTTCAAAATTAAATAAAATGATCAGCTTCTGTGTGTACGCAGGTTACTACGAACGTATTCTGAGACACAATCTACATCACTCGCCGATCCAACGGCGATCGGGCAGCCAGATGCGGCTGAATTACTTTAACCATTTATCTCTTGAGCACAGTTAGTATTTAGTCGTCTAGTGAAGGAAAAACTGTAAATTGAAAGCCCAGAATAAAGATTTTTAAAATAAATGTGTCTAAATGCAATATAAATCAAGAAAACTGTATTTAAAGAATTTATAACACATTAGCTGCGCCCCACGGTTTCACCCGCGTAAGTCGCGATCCCGTGGGAATCAATCAATCTGCCTAGTCTTTTCCCAACTATGTTCGGGTCGGCTTGCAGTCTAACCGGATGCCGGAGTAGTCGTTACGGGTCGTCAGAAGCCAAAAGTCTGACAACCAGTCTTACCAAGGGTATCATATTACCCAGTTACTGGGTTGTGGAGGTCAGATTCGCAGTCGTTCCATTTAAAATACTGATACTGTTGATACTGTTGATCAATGGCCCAGTTGCAGGCTGCGATAGTAATGTACTAATCCATAATCGTCCACATAATGAGGGTAAGATTGGAGCCAACCGCGAGTCTAAATAAAAATAATGCGTATTTCTGCTACCATGCAATCGGTACCGAGAATACAGACAGTATTCTCTGTACTGCTTGCTTTTCAGTTTGTAAAAACCCTATGTAATGAAATTCTTGACGTCTTTAGTTACACATTTATCTATAACACCAAATAGCTTTCATTTGTTTCTAAAATACTCCCATTTCTTATCTGCATTACAAGCCGTTGTAACCTCAGAATTCATTATAAGTAACCTCATAATTAATCGTTCGTTGTAATCTCATTATTTATAATGTTTTATTAGGAAGATGAAACCGCTATCATCGCGAGGGTCTTAAAAAAACTAAAACGAATCCCAATATTTCAGAATACCGACATAATGCAGTTAAGTCTGAACATAGTACAGGAGTCTGCAATAATCCTCAACGCGAGGAGGGGAGCACGAATACCATCTGAATGAGATAAGTGGAATAAAAGTCCTTGTTAGAAGAAATCTTCTAAGCCTGTAGGGCTGGCTTTTAATGATAGTTACAGTTTCATAATATACCTACTTAATCTCCACTAACGAAGCTTGTTAAGCTAAAAGCCCCATTCACACGATGCAAGTTTCTTGCCGTGGCATACAATAAAATTAAACCAAGGAATTACTTGCATCGCTAAAACACGGTCAAGACGGTGCAACTTTTTATTGTTGCTTCAACTTATGGTATCCTACAGGCAATTTAATTTCACCGTGTAACTTAGCCTTTACTCCCAGTTCGTCACCATTAAGCCGTTTGTCCACCGCACCGGGAACGGGGAGATGACGACAGAAGAAACAGATGACGACGCCGTAGTAAATGTACTTTCGCTACTTCGGCGTTGTCATCTGTTTCTCGTTGACATTCCCGTTCCCTGTGCGGTGGACAAACAGTGTTACGACACACAATTTGTTGTTCAAAAACAAAATACTCTGATACGTAACTGTTTGGATTGCAGTTAAGGTATTTTTCAGCAGGTTTCAGGTTATGATGAACTAGCTTTTACCCGCGGCTCTGTATAGGCTAATTTACACAAAATCTTTATTAATTATAGCCTATGTGTTATTCTAAGCTACCTATAATAGGTATAACTAAAAAGTTTCCTGAAAATCCGTTCAGTTGTTTATGTGTGAAAAAGTAACAATCCCTCCTCTAAACGTTCGCGTTTATAATTTTATTTTATTAATTATTTATTTCAGAGAATCTCCATATAAGTTACTTAATCATAATATCCAAAAAAAACAACAAATCATAAAATGTTAGTGTTATAAAAATCCATTGTGCAGCGATGAAAAAAAAATTGGTTTCTTATAAACTGATTCTCGAGACATATCGATTAAACATACTTAGAGAGTTTGTAATCGACGACATATCTACATTGCTTAAAACTGATTCTCAAGGCATAATGTTTTATTACAAGTGCGAGAACGAAACGTCAAAATGGACTTCTTAGATTGTCGCGATTATAGTAACAAAATTTTACCTTAACACCTTCCAACCTATCATTGTGTGTATTATTCGAACGATTTTTTATCAAGAATAGTTACTAAACTATTATTCCAAGATTTCCAAATACCCACCTACATCAATAATACCCAATCACTCTCATTCCAACAATAAATACCGAAATATAATACCTACGATTCCAATCCATCACTTTCAAACGAACTTCTAATTCGATTGTTAAACAAATTCGAAACTGAACTCAAGAATAAATGACATAGAAATCGTTTCTATTTGATACAAAATAAACAATAGTAATTTTGAGCTGAGTCGATAATAATCCACTGTCGAGTTCGATTCTATAGGGCGGTGGACATATTCTATAGGACTAACACGCGAAGTCACAGTACTTAAAGTAGGGTGACTATTTATTTTTAGGTATTTCCGAGAACTTTAAAATACCTACGAATTCAATGGATTAAATTATTCAATTAAATAAGGATGCCCCAAGTAAGCGCGCGAAATTCAAATCTAACGTTTTTTACAATTTGCAGAAAAGTGTCAGGTTGTGTGTTGATTAAAATATAATTCGCGATAGTAACAAATATAGCTTTACAGAATTATACTATCCTAACTAATATTATAAATACAAAAGTGAGTTTGTTTGTTTTTTTTTTTGTTTGTTACGCTTTCACGCTAAAACGGCTGAACAGATTTGGATGAAATTTGGCACAAGGGTAGACCATGACCTGGAATAGGACATAGGATACTTTTTATCCCGATTTTCCCTCGGGATCGAGACCTACACGGGTGAAACCGCGGGGCGCAGCTAGTACTAATATATAATTATAATCAATATAATAATATATAATAAAAATTATAAGGGGTAATCCCTGCGTCCTATTTAAAAGCGATCGTTGCGCACGCTGCCTTAGACTGAAAACTTAAGTCCTTCATAACGTTCATTACTTATCCTTCCGAGCACAATGGCAGTACCCATCCACCCTTCAAAAATATTATCCTTGTTTCTGAATGCCAAGATATAGAAAATTCATATTAGTTATAGCATAGATATTTCTTATTGCAATTCTAATGCATCGCACGCGCTCCCGTTCAATGCATTTATCAATTTCCTAATCAGATGACTTAGTGGCAAGGTTCTTCGGGATTTGTATGTTTTTCTCAAAATATAGGTCAAGTTGGAAGCAAAATATTACACATAAATAAAGATGATAATAATCCTACTATCCTACTTCCTACTAATATTATAAATGTGAAAGTTTGTGTGTCTGTGTGTTTGTTACTCAATCACGCAAAAACGGCTGAATGGATTTAGGTGAAATTTGGCAAACAGATAGTTTATAACCTGGATTATCACATAGGATACTTTTTATCCCGATATTCCCACGGGATCGAGACTTACGCGGGTGAAACCGCGGGGCGCAGCTAGTATTACATAATTTTCAGTCAGAAAATTCTTGAAGGACGAATAATAGAAGATTTACAAGACTCTTATATTAGTACCAATAACATGTTTGCGTGTTTGTTACAGCTGAACTAACAAAACAATTAGGTAAGAAAATTAGCTGACTTTTTAGTAACAAGACTTCCCTCCAAAATCGGAAATTAATACCTAATTAAAAACGTTACTATATCTTTTGATCTACGGTCCGACAACTCAGAAGTTCTAATCGATAAATTTATGAAAGTTCAAACGCAAATCAATATAAACTTGCTATCGTTCCATCTTATCCGATAAGTAATTTTATCAATTCCAATGTCAAGCAAAGGTTCTAATTTATTAATGTCTATACAGTAAAATAGTAACCTATATACTTCCACGTCAAAGGGACCGAATTAACAACACTGGTATTCGTTAACCAGTAACTGGTGACTATCATCAGGTTGTTAACTTTAATTACGGCACTTCGTTAATCGAATTACTTATAGTTTTTTCATATAATCATGCGTGGGTGTCCCGTATATTATTATTTAGACGTGGTTGGTAGATGATGAAAAGTCCTGAAGAAATTTCCAACCAAATATGTTCCCAAACTTTTAAAAGAAATGCTACGTCCACTGGCAAATACTGATTCAAAAAAGTTTGATGACTCATGTAATTGGTTGTAAAAGTGTCTTCATTCATCATTATTATCGTAGCATAGTATCATTATTGACAAGTACGATTTAATTTTTATTTGTAACATTTACTCAAAAAATAGCCTATCATGTGTATCGTTGAAAAATAAAGTGCCATCTACTTCAAAACACATTAATGAACTCAACAGAAATCGGGCCAGAAAACCACAACATTTCAAATACCGTGAGGACCCCTAATGCGTTGTCACGACACTGGTAAACAAGCAGTCCATTAGTGACCAGTACTATGATAGCAGCAAATACGAGTATCCTTCCAGACTAACAGAAGCCAACATGGGACAAACATGCTTCAGGAGAAACATGACCTTTTGGATACCTATTAAAAGTAAGTACCTACCATTTTATTTTTATAAAAAACAAGACTATCTTTGTGAAAAACATCTGTACGATTCCTCTATAAGGATAATTGGCTATAAGTTCATCTAGGCTCTAGGCCATCGGTTCTAGACTCTTGAATTTTCCGCAATCTACTAGGCCGCAGAACAGATGGCCGAGGGGGCCGAAAGGTTCTGGAGTGGCGACCGCGTACCGGAAGACGTAGCGTTGGAAGACCTCCCACAAAGTGGATGAATGACCTGGTTAAGGCCGTAGGAATCCACTGTATGCGAGAAGCACAGAATTGGTCAAAGTGGTGATGCTTAGAGGAGGCCTATGTCCCGCAGTGGAAGTCTTTCGGCCAAAATGATGATAATGACTAAGCATTGTATGGCTCACGTCACTGTTTACAGCGCTCTGTCTTGGTTTCTTATTTCATCTGAGCTTTCATAAAATCAAACCTAGTTGAGTTCCAGTCTAACCGGATGTAGCTGAATACCAGTATTTTACATGGAGCGACTGCCTATCTGACCTCCTCAGCCAAGTTACTGGGTAACACGACACCGCTTGGTAAGACTGGCTGTTACAGTCTTGGGCTTCTACTACCCGTCACGACTGTCAAAGATCTACGAGTGAGAGACGGGACCGATGTGCATGTCCAAAATAAAGCCAGCATTGGTAGATTTCTAACTAAATACTTCAATTTGCCGCGGCATTTTGTAAACGGCGTTTGAATATTGTCCATCAAATGTTGTTGCATATTAAATAGTGACAAGGCAATTTACATTTTGCCTTCGGCAATATGCATAACTGCGAGCGTTTGTAAACGGACGGCGCCTTTATAATAACGAATCATACAATCTGCCTGCAACAGATCTACCATTTCGGTGACAAATGACAATCTTATTACCCCTCCCATAATTCCGCAGTAAGAAAAACTGTTGCTTTGTTTTAGAACGTCGAATACCTACATATTATATACATTATAAAAACACAATTATTGTATGCCTCATACTGAAGCGAGCGTACATACATCATACAAAATAAATTGTAGTATCATTAAAAATGAATTTGTTAAACTGCTACTAGAATTGTTAAATTATCGAGACATGACATCTGTGAATCAACAAAATGCTAAGGTTGAAACAACAAGTTTATTAAACAATAACTGACACGTTATCGATAACATACCAATCGTTTCGTGCACCCTGTATAACACGCAAACGCCACAGTCTATCGTACTTTTACAGTAGATTAACGTTTTTGACCTTTAAACAAACAGGGTTATTTCAAATGTCAAACCGTCGATAACTCAGAATAAGGGGCAGTCAAAATGCTGAATAAGTTCATGCAAGCCATAAGAAATGTTCCTGAAAAACTTTGGCAAAGTTTGAATAATCCGAGAAGTTATTTATCAAGAGGTATAACTAAAATTTCGTTACTCCAGTAAATGAACTTCTCGACCAAACTAACCATGTAGTTACGAGTAGCTTTACGAATTTATGAACCATTCATTCTGTGCAAAAGAAACCATTTGCCTTCTTGACCTACTGTATAGCTAAACTGTGTCACCCTCCACCCCTTTCCCATAACAGCACGTTCAGTTTCGGCTTCTAATAACAAGTTACAAGGACAACAACCTTACAGAACACTTAGCTTGTGTTTACAAAAACAAAACACGTATCCCACCCATATGTATATGCTTCGGGTGTGGAACAACATTTCCATAACGTTGCGAGAATATAATATGGGTGCTAAAATGTTATGACAGTACTGGGTACAAATTTCAATATGGAAGGATTATCAAATGGTATACTGACAATAGACAGTGGTATTGGTCTGAAGTATTGCAATGTGCAGTGTGCTGAGCGGTTTGCGGCGTTCAACATGGCACCACTTCTTTTAATAAGCAGTATGTACTTTAACTTTAGCTCGTGGCTAAGTAATAACAGCCGCACGGGTCGATCCATCAGGTTAAGCTACGCTTGCCGGGGTTGGTCCGTGGATTACACCGAGACACCTCCGTGCCTCGGTAAGCACGATATGCCGTTGGTCCCGGCTGTTATTTGTGGATCTTTGACAGTTTTTACAGGTCGCCTGAAAGTCTGACAAACAGTCTTGCCAAGTGGTATCGTATTACCCAGTTACTCGGTTGTGGAGGTCAGATAGGTAGTCGCTCCATGTAAAATACTGGTTTTCAGCTGTTAAACGCGGTTTTAGCGGTTAAACTGGAAACCGACCCCAACATAGTTGGAAAAAAGCTGAATGAGATGATGATGCACTTTATCATTATTAAATTATTTTCTACCTTATTGAGTTCTGCAATTAAGACCGCCTATGCTACTTTTTTTTTAAATCAGCCTGAGATTGAGCCTGTGTCCCCGCAGTCGAAACATAATTTTCCCACAGCTGGGATGCAGGCCACCTCTCTGCGCGACGAAATGGAGTGAAAGTATGTTGTAAACCACCTCGCGGACCAAGTGCGAGTTTTTGAAGGATAGTTTTCCTTGTTATCCGGTAATAAACACACACACACACACAGTTCTTCCTCTACCTAAGTATAAATTATCTTGTTAATATCTTTCAGAAAACAAGGTGGATGTCGCTAAGCCCAAGTCCCAGAAGAGCATCACAACCTTCTCGGAGGCACTGGGAGCAACCCTGATCATTGGCCAGGTCTTCTCTCTGCTCCCTTTTGTTGGCGTGTTCACCAACGTTGCCAGTAATGTCAAGTAAGATGAGACCTTGTTATAAGGATACAGAATACATTTTTAAGTAGAGCATTAAGTCAACTTGCAGACCGATGTGGTCAAGTTGAAGCATAGAGTTAATGACTACTGCAAAGTTTGTTGAAGTTTTGAGGTGCCCAAACCCAACACAGTATTTTGGAGGGCAAATTGGCCACCATTTTTATCGCCACTGTGAAATATTAATTGTTAACAGGATAATGATGTATTATGAACATCATGTGCACCACATTATTAATAGTTTGAATAGGAGCCACAAGAGGAGCTCGTGGCTATGTAGTAACAGCCGCACGGGTCGATCCATCAGGTTAACCTACGCCTCCTGCCAGGGTTGCGGGATAGTCCGAAAGGGATACCAGGAACCTGGCAACAGGCAACTGAAGGAACACGGGTGGGTTTTAGTCAGTAAAAGCCCCGCCCAGAGCGCATTTCCGCTCCGCCCAGAACGGGAGAAGTCATTAGATGATTTCCCAACCACAAAAAAAAAAAAGTTAACCTACGCTTGCCGGGGTTGGTCCGTAGATGGGTGACCGTCTTTACATACCGAGACTCCTTCGTGCCTGGGAAAGCACGTTAAGCCTTTGGTCTCCACTGTCATTCGTAGATCATTGACAGTTGTTGTTGTTGTTGATCATTGAGTTGGTCGTCAGAAGCAAGAAAATCTGATAACCAGTCTTACCAAGGGGTATCGTATTACCCAGTTTCTGGGTTGTGGAGGTCAGATAGGCAGTCGCTCCATGTTAAATACTGGTATTCAGCTGCATCCGGTTAAACTGGAAGCCGACCTGAACATAGTTGGGTAAAGGCTAGACAGATTTTATGTGCACCACATTATTAATAGTTTGAAGGGTACTGAACGACAAACAATAGAATTTTTATTATTTTTATTACGCCTGGGGGCGTGTAGTGTCCTTGCTTTAAAATTTTAGGATTAAAAAGAATCGGTTTGCTTACATAATCAGCCTATAATTTTCCCACTGCTGGGACACAGGCCTCCTCTCTGTGAGAGGGAGCGGACCGTAATCCACCACGCGGGCCCAGTGCGGGTTGGTAGATGTCACATGTCTTCGAATTTTTGGTTCTAGGACATGCCGGTTTCCTCACGATGTTTTCCTTCACCGTTTTCAGAGCAATCGATTTGCTTGATCTATTTAATTTCATGATGTCCTTGTTCCAGGTTTGTGAAGACTTCCTGGAAGTGTGTATACTCGCTACTGTCGCTCATCGGTCAGATGTTCATGGCAGTGCTCTGTATCAACAAACTAGCCAAGTCCAATGTTTCCCTCACTGCCACTTGTAAGTAAAACCAACATCCATGATACTTTCAACAGAATGAGGGGATTTTTGGCAGCACTGAAACGTCAGGTCCGGGCAACTGTCAAAAGTGTCAAAGCCTTTAATTTATCGTGACTGAATGATTAACGAATGAATGAAAAGAATGGTGAACGTCATCAATTATTTTATTCAAGCATTGTCCAAATGGAAGATCTCTTGCCAAAGCCGCCAACAGACAGCGCAAATTTTCATGAAAACTCTCAGCTCCTCGGTTGCATAAGTCAGTCCCATAAAATTTGACATTGCCGTAATCGCGCTAATAGAATGTCACTTGTCTATACCCTCTTGTTACAAATTCTTTCGCCACTACGACGAACTTTTTCGAAAAGGAAGTTTTGGAAGTCCTCTTCTACTTACGACTTTTATACTGTTGTCTCTTTCCAGCGCCAGTAATCTTCTACGTGACTACCTGCGTGACGATGTCGCTGTTCTTCCAAGTGGCCCGACGCTGGCCTCAGCTGGTCCAACACATTGCTAAGGCCGAGGACACGGACCCCAACTTTGATTGCAGTCTGACTAGGAAGTGTAATATTACTTGTGGTGTGGTCCTGATGCTGGCTTTATGTGAGTAGAATTTTAAATCTTAACGAGCGGTTATAAAATTGTTTTCAAGAACGAATTCTCTCCCATTTGTTCGTGGCATTACATCGGGCCCTATCTGAATACCAGCGCTGCGGTATTTGTTTATTTTTTCTCAAATATCGTAGCATCAAATATAATGCGAGGCCAAAAAGGCTCCTATCACAGCATTATGCTGTCCTTTTTGCGATAGGGTTTTCTTTTCCTTCTACACGTTGTTTTTTTTTTTCATTACTTGTACCTATTATTGATTTTGTTCGTTTTTATTGTTTTATTTCCTTTGCGTGTCCCAAATAAAATATGTTTCTTTCTTTCTTTCTGTCGATGGCCGGACTGTACACCCAATAACCGCTCAGAGATCATGCCTTTTTAATAGTTGAACTGATCATGTATTTTTTCCCGTTTTATTTGAAACTAAAGCCGTCTTTATTATTGGCCACTTTTCACTGAACGAATTAAACATCCTACACCGCACCTACCGAGTATCTCTATATTATAAAAAAAAATCTGCTGTTCCATACATTTGTTCACTGAAATCGACAAAATGTATGGAACAGCTGATTTTTTTTTTTGCGATTTCAAGGTTGGTCCCATAGAAAAAGTTGTTCAAAATGATGAGTACAATGACACCTTTTCGGGTTTAGCATAAAGAAAATAATGTTGTATAAATATATATTTATTTATTGAACAGACAACTAGATCTACATACATAAAAACTTTTTACAAAAAAAAAACAACCAACTTCCAAAAAAAACACTAAAAATGTGAAAAATAACTTAAATTTCGGAAGTCGGTGGCAAAAAAACGGAAATTGAACTTCCGAAATTAAAGTTATTTTTCACATTTTTAGTGTTTTTTTTGGAAGTCGGTTGTTTTTATTTTGTAAAAAGTTTTTATTTTTCACTTTTTAGTTGTGGTATCTACCCCACACAAATCCGAATACCACTACCTACTATGTAAATAACAGTGAAGGAGTCAAACAGGATATCGTCTAGATAAACTAAGTGGGAAAGATACGTAATATTGAAGCTAACTCAAAAATAACGCAAGCAAAGTTAATAAAATTTATATGGGACCACCTCGGAAGCATGACCTACCAAACAAAAAAAGAATCATCAAAATCGGTTCATAATTGGCGGAGTAATCGCGTAACAAACATACAAAAAAAAAAAAAAAAAAAAAACACAGACGAATTGAGAACCTCCTTTTTGAAGAAGTAGGTTAAAAAAAAAAAATCTAGATGTTAGTCAACAATTTAACTTATTTGCTATTTTAGTACTTATATTTTACTACCGACAACGGGTGGTCTTTATAAGATACCTCATTACGAGGCTCTATGTGTGTTGTCTGTGGTTGTCTTTTGTCTGTTGTGATCATGATGATAATGTCTTTACTGCAGTGGAACATATCCTGTCTCTTCTGGCAGCATTCGCGGGTGCCTCAGTTTGTTTCTCCAAACTGGAGACCTATGAGGCCTTCGTCACACACTTCTACCCTTGGGTCTTCAACTATTTGCCGTATTCCACCGTATTGGGCGTTATTACTCAGGTAAAGAAAACATTATTTTGATATACGACTATCAGACACGATCTACTGCTCTTTTTTATTTCACCATAAGCATCGTCGGTTTTCTTAAAAACATAAACTAGAAAAAAGTGATTTTAGCTTAGTAAGATAACTTGAGAACCACCACTATTGATTTTAAACTGCTGCATACCATACTCCCAGGCTGCGAGCACGAAATCAGTGACAAGTAGCAATAGCTAAGCGAGGCATGATGGCGATTGAACAATTTTGTACCGTCGTAATCACCCGCTCGGCCATCGCTCCTCACCGCTGGTTTCGTGCCCGCGACCCTATGCCGCGTTCTATTGACGCACCCTACCTGAACGCGTGATCGCGCCAACAGAGGGCGCTTTCCGGGTTTTCGAACAAAAAGTGACATATGCACGCGATGATCGCGTATTCGCGCGACCATTGCTTTTTTATAGGAAGTCGTGACAGGTTAATGCGATAGTTTATACCTGCCTATGTAGTGAGTACCTATTTTCGAGCTATACTAAATTTTTGTTTCTATTTCATCTTTAAAATGGTGCTTTTTTCAGTTCCTCCACTTCCAATCAACATTTATATGGAACTTCTCCGACTTGTTCGTGATATGCATGAGCTACTATTTGACTTCAAGGCTGGAGCAGGTCAACAAAAAGCTGCTGGCAGCACAAGGCAAGGTAAGGTGTAGATTACTTTCCTTATAACTGTGTAGTGGATACGCCTTAGAAGTTGACCACCTTGCTTCATCGTCTATAGCTTCCACAGGCAACAACTAAAAGTGGTATGTAATAGGTCAATCCATTCCACAATCATTTACATACATCACCCTACAAAGTGTCTTTTTTCACGTTGAAAAGTCTACATTATTATAACCACATTTAACACCACGGCAAATTAATAAATTATTTCGCTTTTTCATTATCTATACTAATATTATAAAGAGGAAAGATTTGATTGTTTGTTTGCATTGAATAGGCTCCCAAAACTAAAGAACCGATTTAAAAAAATCTTTCACTGTTGGGAAGCTACACTATCCCCAGGTAACATAGGCTATATTATATTTAAAAAAAAAATACGGATCGTTACTAAAACTCCAATAATGTAACCCAAGGTGTATAAAAATACCTAAAATATTCTTTACATCGTGTGCGCTGCAAAAACTATTGATGATAGAATAGAATAATGTACTACGACTTTGCAGAACACATTATTATTTACAAAAAATGTCGCGACAGCATATGTCTAACTATTATAGTTATGCCACAATAAGCGTTCTTTTATTTTAAAATTTTAATTGAAATGCCACCGCTAGGCTCTTTATTTGTGGCTTGGTATTATCTTTATCAAAATAAATTACTTCGTATTCAAGCCTGCTTCAATACCTTTATATAACTTTTGGAATTATTCAATTCGGACATTCTATTCGAAAGATATCACGAGTTTATAAATGTAAGTATTAGAAAAAAGTTGCGTGGTAGCCGCTCACTTGGGTAAGGTAGGTAGGGTAGGTAGGTAGGGTAGGCAGGTAGGGTAGGTAAATAGGGTAGGCAGGTAGGATAGGTAGGTAGGGTAGGTGGGTAGGGTAGGTACGTAGGGCAGGGTAGGTGGGTAGGTTGGTAGGTAGGTACGGTAGGTGCGCCGTAGATAAGTACTTAGTGCTCCCCGTGCGAAGCCGGGGCGGGCAGCTAGTTTAAAATAATGAAGAACCCAAATTGTATTACGTGAAACACAATTTGTAAAGGTATGCACACATACTACGGACTGCAGCCACATACAACTTGGCATTCCGGAATACGTACAACAATATAATTATGCGGGCCGCAGTGCATTGGTGTACTCTCTGAACAAAAGCAAAAATTCAGCGCGGATTTTTTGTAATCTACGTAAAATATAAAGTGAAACTTTATGGTTCATACAGATGTTGATTTTTACAATAGAAGGCAGCAGATTTAAACACAATTAGTGGCTTTTACTCGTGAATTCGTTCGCGTAGAAATCAAATCAAACTTTTTATGAAACGTCAGAAGCTAGGTCATGCACGGTTTCAATTGGTCGTTTCCTATGACGATGACTTGGCAAGAAACTCAACCGTTATTCTTTTAAACATAAATGGCTTTTCAAATATTTTCGAATTACAGTGTTACTAGGAATGGGAGGATGGTGTCCAGGTAGTTAACAAAATAGAAAATGGTCTACAAATCTACAGTCTATTAAGCCTACAACGTTCTCACTCAATTCTCGTACATAAAAAACGTTCACATTCAAGTCGCAATCAGTCGCAATCTGTCAAACTTGTCAAAAATGTTGGTAAATTGATTGTATTCTTGACAGATTGCGAATGAGACGCGAATGCGAACGTTCTCAAAAATACAGAAAATGCCCGTCTGATCATACACGCACGCCGGTTGCGAGTACTAAGCATCTGATCTTTCTGAAGACCATCACCTATTATGTCCTCCTAGGGCAGCCAAGCATCTGATCTTTCATGAAGAACATCACCAATAAGGTTACTTTATGTCCTCCTAGGGCATCCCCTCCCTGCGTCATTAAGACATCTGCCTTATTTAAGAAAATTGAAGACTTAAGAACCACAATTTTCTCGTAAACTACGACTTTTACTCATAAAGCCTCGCACAGATCTCACAAGTCAAGTCCACTGGACTTGCCACTTAATATAGCTACAGTCAGACAGTGTAATACTCTTATCAGGGACTTAGCGAAGTTTCTCGTTGAACGTAAGTGAGTGGTTACGTCGCCAGGGAGCGATTTTCCCACTGCAAGTTTGAAACCAAACAGAAATAGGTAATAGATAGATACCTACACTACCTACTCTAGTGAAGTCGATATCAGACCCTTCACTTTTTGTTCATTTTTGTCGATCATTCGGCCATCTTTTACTCGAAGTGAAACGTGTGACCACCTTTAGTAAAATTTTTGTTGCTGGCATATTTGTATCATTTTGTATGGAACTAAAATAAAATCGTACTTCGTAAATCGCGCTTTACCGCAACATACCGAAAAAAAAAACGTTTTATACCGTAAAATACAGAAAAAATTGACATTCTATTTAACCTCGTGTTTTCTAAAGGAAATTGGTATCTCTCTCTATCATGACGTCATACACATCTACTTCCAGTATTTACCAGAGATCTTCTGGAGGGTAACTCGGGAGGACTACTGCAGAGCGACGCAGATCGTACGCAAGGTGGACAGCGTCATCAGCGGCGTGGTCTTCATATCCTTCGCTAACAACCTGTTCTTCATCTGTTTGCAACTCTTCAATACTTTGGAGTGGGTATCAATTTGTTAGAAGGTAAAAACTCCTATGGAAACCAGGGTGTAGTATGAAATTGCCGACACATAATTGGTCAGCTTGGTGATAATTGCTTATTCCTTATCAGAGTATCAAGCTTTTCTGTGCTGGGTATCGATACCGAAACATGATAAAATAAAAAAGAATTTGATGAGTTTTTTTTTGGGGTTATCAACCACAGATAAAGTAGTCATTTTAAATATCAGTTTAATAAAAACTTGTTTCTTTTTTGTAAATTTCAAAGATGTGGGAGGTATATGTAAAAAATGTAAAACAAAAACAAAAAACAGATTTTCTTAACTCATCAATCAATCTGCTTAGCCTTTTCCCAACTATGTTGGGGTCGGCTTCCAGTCTAACCGGATGCAGCTGAATACCAGTATTTTACATGGAGCGACTGCCTATCTGACCTCCAAAACCCAGTAAATGGGAAATACGATACCCCTTGGTTAGACTGGTTGTCAGACTTTCGGGCTTCTGACGACTCGTAACGACTGTCAAAGATCCACAAATGACAGCCGGGACCAACGGCTTAACGTGCTTTCCGAGGCACGGAGGAGTCTCGATATGTGAAAATGGTCACCCATCCACGGACCAACCCCGGCAAGCGTAGCTTAACCTGATGGATCGATTCGAGCGGCTGTTATTACTTAGCCACGAGCTCCTCCTCCTTTTCTTAACTCATAGTTACTTCAATTAAAAACTTTAACAGCGCTGCAGACACCAAAAATGTTTTTGTTTTTGTCGTGTGCTCATCGATACCTACTCATCACGTCTGCAAAGCTAACTAATTTAATTTGATCCTGTTCCTATGAAAAATACGCTGGAAAAAAAAATACCATGAGAAGTACTCCTACACAGTGACCACAACTATTGTACTATATCAAAAGATAGTTAAGATATTATATTAGAAGTTTCTAATACAACAAATTGTAACTATTTTTTTTTGACTCAATGCTAGTTGATGATTGAATGTTGATGATTTGTTTTCAGGGACGGCTTAAAGGGTACCGGTGAATGCTCCGGTAACAAAGGAAAAAAGTAAGTAACAATATTTTACGCATTCTTCAGTCGACCAGCGCACATTTTCTCACTAAATTCCGCCCACAATAGTAATACATAGTAAATCACTAAATTGAAAACAGGGGGAGGACAACTCCGCCTGACGCAGGTCCTCACCGGACATGGCAGCTTCGGGAGGTACCTGTGCAGGATTAGGCGGGAGGAAACGCCCGGGTGTCACCACTGTGCGGATCTTCCGGAGGACACGGTGTAGCATACGGTGGAGGTGTGCCCTGCTTGGGCGGAGCAGCGCCGTGTCCTCGTGGAGGCGATTGGCGGCACTGACCGCGACTCGCGTCTGGCCCTGGTCCAGGCCATGGTACGGAGCGACAGGGCATGGGAGGCGGTCACCTCCTTCTGCGAAGCAGTGATGCTCGCGAAGGAGGAGGCGGAACGCGTGAGGGAGAGGCAAAGCTTGCGCCCTCACGCCCCTTACCGCCGCCGCTGGAGACACCCTGGGCGTCGGGAATCCCAGGCGGATTCCCGGCCACCATAGGCGCGGGCTTGCGGACGTCGAGCAATGGGTAGCTCGCCGTCCGATAAGGACCAGGCCCGGGTCGATGGCGCGTCGTGTTCCACGCGCGCCTCAAAGAGATGTCAGCACACCTGACGGGGTCCGTTAGGACCGATGCCTGCCAGGGTTGCGGAATAGTCCGAAAGGGATACCGGGACCCTGGCAACAGGCAACTGAAGAAACACGGGTGGGTTTTAGTCAGTAAGAGTCTGACACGCCCTTCCGCTCCGCCCAGAGCGGGAGAAGTCATATGATGATTTCCCACCCAAAAAAAAAAAAAAAAAAAAAGGGAGTACAACATTTTTAGGTTATCTAGTAGGTGTAATATTAACTACGAGTTTGACCATCACTTTTAACCTAGGTACACATGAAAAAACAAGGTTTCTGATCTCCAGAGGACTATTAAAAATGTTGGGTTTACTCTCGCAATGACAGAACGTTCCTAAAGTCTTTTCAAATCATTGATTACAGTTGATGTTATTGTTACTTAAATGAATATCAACTTTATGCTAGTGTAGATAAAGTTGAATGACTAATGGCCGATTCCTATAATTAACGGACCGTTATTAGTTAAACTTATGACTCTTGTATCTTTACCAATAATGAAGCAAAGACCTCATAGTTTTGCATAGTAGACCCTCCCACAGTGAAGTAGCTATCACAGGTAAAATTAGCTTATGAATCTATTTATATGCCCAGTTTGGCAATAAAAAAACCTACCATTGGTAAGTAAAACGACTCGTTACTTCTATAGGAACCGAGCATAAGTTATCATTGAAAAGTTCGTAAGTAAGTATTTTCGTTACACGACTATATTTGGGTCACAAAAATTCATATGTGTACCAAAATTTAACTAAATTCGTCCAGTAGATTCGGAGCAAATTGGTTGTGACAAACGGACAGACGGACGGTCGATTAATCCTATAAGGGGGGCGATTTTTCATTCGGACGTACAGAACCCTAAAAATTTAAGTTGTAGCGCAAACTGAACTTTAACAGTGGGTGTTACAATTGTTTTTCCAATAAAACATTATTTTTACATGTTTGGACACTAAAACGCAGATAATATCCATGTTTTATCATTCACAGGATTACCGTCTCCAAGTCCGGTCCACTAGGCGGCCATGAAGCTGCGGCATACTTCCTCTTTTCCTTGGTCTATCTGCTGTCGCGGTCGGTGGCAGTATCCCTGATAGCCTCTCAAGTGAACAGCGCGTCTGCTGTGCCGGCACCCGTGCTGTATGATGTGCCTTCTCCGGTTTATTGTGTTGAGGTAAGAGGAAAGAGCAAATGAAGTGGACAATGATAAAGAAAGAAATGCAAGGAACTAAAACAAACAAAGGCCGCAGGGCAAGGCATGAGCTACAAATGTAAGGTCACACCACGGATATCGAGGTCACACGGACGGACCCAGATCACTGTAAAATTCTTGTAAAACAATATTTACATATTCAATTACCGAGTATAATTTTACCAATGTAACATTATCAATGACACGTAGTTTTCAAAGTTTACACGTAGTGTAAATGTAAGGTTACCCGGACGGAGCCAGATCACTGTGAAATTCTTGTAAAACAATATTCGCATGTTCAATAGCGAGTTTACAAAGGTAAGGTATGCATGCAATGATGCTCTTTGTAAGAATCAGCCAATGTCCTGCACAAGTAATTGAAGTTTCGAATTCTAGCATGTTCAAGAATCGATGACCTGATAGATATAAAACTGGGTCGGTTGCTGGGAAGCGTTTACTTATCAGCGTCGATATCCGACTCTCAGCTCGTTCGACAAAGAAACTGACGGTTAAAAATGTTTATATAAGAGCTATGAAGATTTCCCGCATTTATTAGTAGCAAGTACTTCTAGTGCTTAAGAGCTTGAGTTATAAAACCTATAATACTAAACGAACGAACGAATTCGACGTAGTTTTACCCCACTACAGGAAAGCCAAAAGGAAGGGTTATGATTTTAGCACGCTATGTATGCATGTTTATATGGATTACACGCTCCAGGTCCGCGATTGGACACTTTCGCCGGTTGTCATAGACGCCGTACGTCATTAACTCGGTTCGTCACAAACGCGTTACGTCACTAACTCAATCCGTCACAAACGCGCTACGTCACTAAACTCAGTTCGTCACAAACGTAGTCCGTCATAGGTTTTGTTTTGTGAAGAGTACCTACTAGCTAACAGATAAATAAAACAAGTATGTGTAAATCTTCATTTATTAACTAAAAAATAGGGATACAAAACTATAATCACTTTGATAAATCTTTTTTGATTGAATTGTTCGTCATTCGTCAAAATCATGTTTTTTATTATTATTAAAAGGTGAAGTTATATGTCTGTTAGTACCTTAGTGGTATAGAAACCTGTCATACACCAAACAAGTATAATTTAAGTTGATCATGACAAACAGCGTTTATGGCAAACGGCGATTATGACAAATCGCGTTCATGACGAATCGCGATAGTGACTAACTGAGTTAAATCAGATAGTTATGACCAACTGAGTATGTGACGAATAGCGTTTCTGACCTGGAGCGTGTAATCCGTTTATATTAACGTGTGTTCCACCTTAGCGCCTAAACTACTGAACTGATTGTGATGAATGAGGTATCGATAGATTCGTAATAATGGTCCGGGTGACATAGGCTATATAATTTGTCCTTAAATATGATGGACTTAACACGTAAATTTCTGACCCAGTTTTTTTTTTATTGAGACACTCTTGACATATTATTATAATGGTTTTAAAACGTAGAGATAGCTGATCTATGATGGTTCCTTAGGATAAAATGACAGCATGAAAAACGATGTTAAATTCAAAGGTTTTTAGGGATCCGTACCCAAAGGGTAAAACGGGACCCTATTACTACGGCTCCGCTGTCTGTCTGTCTGTCCGTCTGTCACCAGGCTGTATCTCATAAACCGTGATAGTTAGACAGTTGAAATTTTCACAAATGATGTATTTCTGTTGCCGCTATAATAACAAATACTAAAAAAACAGAATAAAATAAATATTTAAGGGGGCTCCCATACAACAAACGTGATTTTTTTTGCTCGATATTGATATCGGCAACAGTTAGACGCTTGAAATATTCAGAGAATATTATTTAGTTTAATATTAACTTGAAAAATTAATAATTAAATTAAAATAAAACAAATATTTGTTTTTTTTGCCGTTTTTATAGATAATGGTACGGAACCCTTCGTGCGCGAGTCCGACTCGCACTTGGCCGGTTTTTAAAACATTAACAATTCTGTTTCACAGGTACAGAGGTTTTTAGACCAGGTCAACGGGGATAAAGTGGCTTTAAGTGGCTTACAGTTCTTCTCCGTAACCCGAGGATTACTTTTAACTGTGAGTTTTTCTTCTTAAAAGTGTGTTTACTGTTGTTTGTTTGTTTTCGAGGCAGGTTTTTGAAGCGAATGCTACGGTTGGTTAGATTTTTATCTAACCGCAACTTTCGTTCAAAATATAACATTGCAAAATGTTTACTTTCGTAATTGAAAATTCGTAACGTTTTGTTTTAGTTTATTTCATTATTTTCAAAAACTTTTGTTGCTTTTCAAACACACAAAAGGTTTTCAATGCATCAAATATTTGTTTACAGTTATACATAATTGTGTAACTTACAGGTTTGTGTTTTTTTTTTCTGTATTATTTTTAAATTAATGATCACAATAATAATCAAAGTACATGAACTGTTGCGGGAACCTCCAAAAGGGATACCGGGACCCTTGGCAACAGGCAACTGAAGGAACACGGGTGGGTTTTAGTCAGTAGAAGTCTGACACGCCCTCCCGCTCCGCCCAGAGCGGGAGAAGTCATTTGATGATTTATCACATCCAAAAAAAAAAGTTCATGGTTGTTCTGCCTCGTTAGTCCAGTGGTCGCAACCGCTACTGCTAACTATGAGGTGCTGGATTGGATTCCCAGTTTGGAAAAAGTGTTATTGGAGTTTTCCATCAAGGATTTCTTAATAGCAGCAGACTAGACTAGACTAGACTAGATTAGTCCCTGGTTGATGGCAATAGCCCCCCAATTCAATCTGTCTAGCCTTTTCCCAACTACGTTGGGGTCGGCTTCCAGTCTAACCGGATGCAGCCAAATACCAGTATTTTACATGGAGCGACTGCTTATCTGACCTCCACAACCCAGTAACTGGGTAATACGATACCCCTTGGTTAGACTGGTTGTCAGACTTTCGGGCTTCTGACGAATCGTAACGACTGTTAAAGATCCACAAATGACAGCCGGGGCCAACGGCTTAACGTGCTTTCCGAGGCACGGAGGAGTCTTGATATGTGAAAATGGTCACCCATCCAGGGACCAACCTCGGCAAGCGTAGCTTAACCTGATGGATCGACCCGAGCGGCTGTTATTACATAGCCACAAGCTCCTCCAATAGACTCCCAATTGCCCCCCCTTTATTACATGGTAAGTATTTATCCGGAGATATGTGGGTGTAGGTACTATAGGTACCTACTGTAGGTAGACTCCTTGCGAGGCTACGGTAGCGGAACTGAATAAAACACTTATTGGTAGTAAAACTTAATTATAATCACTAAAGAAATCAAAGATACTTTTTATAATAGACCGTCCACTTGTCAGCCGAGGGCCGACTCATAATTTTTTCCTATTCATGTTGCTTAATGCATAAAGCCTTACAGTCCACACTCTGTCTTAGGGTCAACTCACACCGAAAGAGCGGCGAAGGGCAGCGAAGCGGAGCGCAGTTTCAGTGTCATATGAATTTTAACTTTATTTTCATTACTATAATACTTATTATCGCATGAGAAACTCGAACGAGTCGCGCGGATGCCCGCGGCGCCGCGGGAATTCCATCCGCGCGCCTTCTCTACCGAGCGGGTCGCGGCGCTTCGCTGCCCTTCGCCGCTCTTTCGGTGTGAGTTGACCCTTACAGGCGTGGTGTGTGTGTGTGTGTGTGAACGGATCTTTTTTTTTCCATCCACAGGTGGCCGGCACCATAGTGACGTATGAGTTAGTGATGTTCCAGTTCAACTCATCATCAACACCGACGCTGAACATCACTTCACCGACTCTGCTGCCAGCTATAGTACCTGCATTAACAACGACTTCTTGAAAAAGACAGATTGTCTTTTGTTTATTTTCTTAAACGACCTATATTTTGTTTATTTACTTAAGGCGAAATGGGACTGACGAGAGCCGAGGGGGTCGGTATGACCCCGCCCGCGCGCAATTCTAGTGCACTATGTATACAAATATTAAATTAAAAAAAATTATTTGTGTTTATATAGAAAAAATAAGTCCATAATCTCTTAAAGTATTTAATAGTGAACACGTAGACAACATTTTATTACAATTGCTTTGATAACAATCGAATGGAATAGGTTTTTCTCTTTAAAAAAGCTTTAAGAAAACTTTGCGGTTTTTTTGTATCGAGGAAAGTTTTGTCAATCGTGTTTCGGGCCTTTACTTCACTAAAGACACTCTTCAGTATTCGTAATCATAAAAAAAACGCTAATACGTTGTTTTTTTTTAAAGAAACATTGATTTTGCGTGAAGTCGAATCGCGTCAAAACATCTGCTTTGGAACCATTTCACCTTAATGAGTATACTCTGCTGGACATTTCATAAGTCTTAGGTAATATTATAATGATAGCCGCTCTCTTCATAAATTATAGCATAATGATGGACTAGAACAAATTTTATTTATCCAGATTACACCATTTAATGAATAAAAACTACTTTTTACAACAAAAAAAACAACCGACTTCCAAAAACAGCACAACAAAGTAAAAAATAAATTTAAATACGTGGCAAAACACGAAAATTCAAAACTAAAGACACCGACTTCTGAAATTAAAGTTAGTTATCACTTTGTACTCTTTTTTTTTAAGCTGGTTGTTTTTTTTGTTGTAAAAAGTGTATATTTTTCACTTTTTAGTTGTGTTGGGTAGGTCCCCCACAAATTCAGACTACTTGTTATGTATTACAGTGACGGGAACTTAAAAAAGAACCTCCTCCTTCTTGAAAGTCGGCTAAAAAGTAACATATATTTCCACCCCAGATGTATAAAAAGAAAAACAATGGTAATCATTTTCATTAAACGGATAGAGTACGAAACAAAAAGATAAAAGATAATCTAGTACTAATTCTAAAGAAACCTCCACAGACAGACCTGTGAGAGAATTGTAACAAAAAAATATGAAATGTAGATTTAATTTACAATAGAATAACCCCCTATTCAGACTAACCAGCTCGAAACAATACGGCTAGCAACAACAGGTGGTCTCATCAGAAAGATTTATTTTGTAACCATTACTTTACACAAGTACTAGGTATTCATAAAGAAGGCACAAGTAATCTTGATATTATTTATCGTCTACCATTACGCCTTTTAAGATAATATTTGTATTAGGTACCTTATAAAATTGAGTCTAGACAAAAGTAAGAAGGTAAGTATTAGGCTATTATCTACAGCCTGTGTGGATCCGGTACCTCTTGTGGCTCTTGTGGCGGCATCTACAACGACACATGCAAACTACTCGTCAAAGACCTGACATCACACAAATCCTGCATCGCGCAAACAGAGTTTTCCGCGCGATCGACTTATAACTTCCCGACATCAATCGTTGGGCAGTTGCCCGCCAGACACGTATACGACACTGGTCGGGTCGGAGGCTGAGTGAAGTATACACCCTGGTCCTCGTACCTCTAAATTGGTGACCCCGACGTGATGAACGTCAGCGCCGCCTTCGTGCAAGTGAGTGCAATGTAAGTGCATTGAATGACTATTTCATGATATTTTCATTCAATGCATTTACATGAACATAGAGAATTGTATTGCTGATTCTAATGTTTATAATTCTGTAAATCCATATTTGTTACAGCCGCAAATAATATTTAGATCAACGTCATACAACATGATACTGACCTGCAAATTGCAAAAAGCGTTTTGAATTTCGCGGGCTACCCTAGCGCATCCACCTTAAGCGTGACGATGATTTGCGAATAGGTAATTTTCTAAAGTATCGTTTTAATAATAGGAACATTTGGTTTTAGGACGTTTTGATACGGAGGGACGTCATCATCACTCGTAAGCTTTCGTGAGGCGAGTCACACAGCCAGCCACCACACACGGCTTGAACGGGTATCCTAATCCCCAGGTTGCTGTTAGGTTACTGACACTGACAAGATTCTGTGAAAAATACAGTGATCTTTATTCTCGTTACAATAAGGTTGCTGCTGTAAGAGATAATATTAGGTCCTTACCTATGAAATTGCCGTTCTGCAGTACTGGCCATTTCAAATCAAAATAATTTTTGTTTGGCTAAGAATTCTAATTTCAAATTAATTTTATTTAAAAAACATGGATTTTTTTTTCCAAAAGTAGTCATTTCTTTATTGATTAGTGTTACATTTTCATCGCATTTCAATCTTTTTCGTCATCATGGATACGTTAAAAATTCGAGTAATTATGGAATATGAGTACCGTCGTGGCAGCAACGCGGCACAAGCGGCACGCAACATCAACGACGTTTACGGAGCTAACACTACAAACCAACGCACCTCCTGTTATTGGTTTGCTCGCTTCCGTTCTGGAAATTTCGACCTGAAAAATGAACCTCGCGGTCGTCCGAAGACTTTGGTCGACAATGACGAATTAAAGGCGACTGTGGAAGCTGATGATACACAATCTACGGCTGAATTAGCAGCAGCTTTCGACGTTAGCGTCAAAACAATATTGGTCCATTTGCGTCAAATTGGCAAGGTAAAAAAGCTTGACAAATGGGTGCCCCACGAACTCAATGATCGCCAGCGCGAAGTACGCGTCGAGACGTGCCTTGCACTGCTCAACAGACACACAAATGGAGGAATTTTGAACCGCATTGTTACCTGCGATGAAAAATGGATTCTGTTTGATAACCGCAAGCGCTCAGCAAGTTGGTTGGATCCTGGTTCAGCACCT
This sequence comes from Lithophane ornitopus, assembly GCA_948473465.1. Lineage (NCBI taxonomy): Eukaryota > Metazoa > Arthropoda > Insecta > Lepidoptera > Noctuidae > Lithophane > Lithophane ornitopus. The sequence goes on along the minus strand of OX419616.1, from coordinate 13,651,155 downwards.
AAACAATGCCCTAAACGAAAACTTACCCCTAGAAAAGTGATGGTCACTGTTTGGTGGTCTAGCGCCGGTGTGATTCATCACAGCTTCTTACCAAACGGGGTGAGCATTACTGCAGATGTGTACTGTGAAGAACTGAACACAATGATGGAGAAGCTGGCGCATCTCCAACCAGCATTGGTCAATCGCTCGTCTCCGCTGCTCCTGCACGACAACGCGCGACCTCATACTGCACAGCAGACGGTCTCCAAGTTGCAAGAACTGGGGTTGGAAGCTCTCCGTCATCCGCCCTACTCACCAGACCTTGCGCCTACAGACTACTACTTTTTCCAGAATTTGGATAACTTCTTGGCGGGAAAAAAATTCAATACCCGAGAGGCAGTACAAAATGCCTTTGAAGAATTTGTTGCCTCCCGTCCAGCTGATTTCTTTAAGAAGGGCATCAATAAACTGCCACTGCGATGGCAAAGATGCATTGATTGCATGGGTGATTACTTCGATTAATACAAATAAAAAATTCATGAAAAAAATTCGTTTAAATTTTTTCATACAAAACGGCAATTTCATAGGTAAAGACCTATTATAACTATGCTACAGTCTTAAGCATGTTTTCAAGTCACCTAGCCTGTGTTTTCGTGGGTCGCTGTGCCGTCTCACATGGGTTGCCACAACGGTACATAATCAGCCTATAATGTTCCCACTGCTGGGACACAGGCCTCCTCTCTGTGAGAGGGAGCGGACCGTAATCCACCACGCGGGCCCAGTGCGGGTTGGTAGATGTCACATGTCTTCGAATTTTTGGTTCTAGGACATGCCAGTTTCCTCACAATGTTTTCCTTCACCGTTTTGAGAGCAGAGGCGATGAAATAATTTACACAAAGTAAAGCGCCTGTCAGGGTTCGAACCTACGACCTACAACTCGTAAGCCGTTACCACTGGGCCACCACTGCTCTAACAAGGGTAATCCAACACTATTTGTCAGTTCTTACAAACATACTTGTACTAACCATTTTTGAGTCAAGATAATTATTACTATTCTATTCCATTCTATAGTTATTTTGTCTCTAATAGTAGAAGTAGGCAATTATATGAGTTCGTTGATGTATCTTCTTACGAAACCATTTCACTTCCCCTCAATAATATTTCTTAAAACGGTTTCATAAGGTTGTGTACGTAATAGCTCGTTTTACTCATGCCTTCCATTACGCCGCCTAAAATATATGAACAATAAAATTTACATTTAGCTCTACGCCACCACCGCTTACGTAAAGTGTGTTCAGGCCAAATATTTTGCGTTGTTCAGGCGTTCCACGGGTTTACTTTTGTTTAAAAAAATGTGCGGGATGTTTTGTCCTTGGTTTTGTGTTTTTAGAGGTTCCGGATATGCAGTGCCTTGTCTTACTTATCGAACTCATGACCCAATTTTTAGGGTTCCGTACCCAAAGGGTAAAACGGGACCCTATTACTAAGGCTCCGCCGTCTGTCTGTCTATCCGTCTGTCACCAGGCTGTATCTCATGAACCGTGATAGTTAGACAGTTGAAATTTTCACAGATGATGTATTTTTGCTGCCGCTATAACATCAAATACTAAAAAACAGAATAAAATAAATATTTAAGGTGGCTCCCATACAACAAAAGTGATTTTTTTGCTCGTTTTTGCTCGATATTGATAATGGCAACAGGTACACGCTTGAAATATTCACAGAATATTAAGTAATATATAAAAATAAATAATTAAATCAAAATAAAACAAATATTTAAGGGGGGCTCCCTTACAACAGACATGATTTTTTGCCGTTTTATAGATAATGGTACGGACCCCTTCGTGCGCGAGTCCGACTCGCACTTGGCCGGTTTTTATGCTTTGCTTTTTCACACAAAAGATGCCTATGCAATGGATCTACGGATTATGGAATTCAAGTTTACATAGGACTGAGTGTATTTGACGTCTCTGGACTTTTTCCCGAAATAGTCAAGGCAATCCTAATCCTAACTAATATTATAAATGCGAAAGTGAGTTTGTTTGTTTATTTGTTTGTTACGCTTTCACGTTAAAACGGCTAAACGGATTTGGATGAAATTTGGCACAGGGGTAGACCATGACCTGGAATAGGACATAGGATACTTTTTATCCCGATATTCCCTCGGGATCGAGACTTACGGGGGTGAAACCGCGGGGCGCAGCTAGTATTACATAATCAACATTTCAAGTGCGATAACGATTGTCGGGACTGACGATTAATTCAGTGTTAGTGTCAATTTTTTGTTCAACACACCCAACGATTTTAGTGAACAGCACCCCGATTGTGTAACACAGTTTCAATCGTAATCCGTAGGGTTTTGAAGGAAATTCCTAATCCATTTTTTCAGGTGTTTAAAAAAACTCGTCTGCTGCAACGTAAATTAACCGAAGCAACGTTGTTGATCCGTCAACACGTAATCTGTTCGATTTATGCCCTAACACGTGTGACTCCGGATTTTTGATTTGTCTGTCTGTGGTGTCTTGGTTATACCTTTTTAGTCGTAGTTGGGTTTTAGTTTTTATTACTTTATTTTTTAAATTCTTTTGGGGTTATAATATATATATTTTTGAAATGTGCTCATTAAACTCTTTAATTTGATACCTAATATGGTACGACTAAACAATTTTTTTTTTAAAGTTCCTGACTTTATGTCCTCTAGAGGGCACCATTTTTAATGACGTCACATAACCTATAACCAGCGGACGATCAAGAGGCTTCCAACGATACCTCACTTGTCAAATTGTGATGAATGGTTTAGAAGATATGAGGGAACAGATGAACATACATACATACATACCGGTCAAAATCATAACCCTCCTTTTTTCTTCGCCGTAGTCGGGTATAAATCAAAATGAATGTTATTCATTGTACAATACGGCCAATTTATAGTGGCAGTTCCGAACATCGCGCGATGCCTGCGTAATAATTTTTTTTTGGAACCAAATATGGTGACATGAGGTGAGTGTGAGTGAGAGAACATGCGCGAAAGTTATATGCGCCTCAAATACAATAGACGTAGATATATTTAGTAACCTATTCCGCTTGACTATTCTTCAAGAGTCTTAAAAAACCCTGTAAGAAATCGACACGTGTTTCACCTCTCAACGAGGCATCCTCCGAGCGCTGGACGCAAAGCACTTTGCGTCCAGCGCTCGGTGTGGTAACACGTCGCGTTCTGGTTTGCAATTGGTCAATCGTCATCCTGAGGATGCCTCGTTGAGAGGTGAAACACGTGTCGATTTCTTACAGGGTTTTTTAAGACTCTTGAAGAATAGTCAAGCGGAATAGGTTACTAAATATATCTACGTCTATTGTATTTTATAATGGATTTCCGCAAAGTCACTCCTGAATCAATTAACTATCTTATATGCGCCTATTTTCAGACCTGCCAAGTTATAACGGCCGTATTGTATGTTACGCAGTTTCAACTGTAGGTACAATTAAATCGCACAGTTTTGTCTGAAGGTGCAGGAAGCATGACATTGTAAACACCTAAAAGCCACCAGAATCGTTGCCAATACGCAGTTTTTTTTTTTTTTTTAAAACGCACCCACGATACAGGAAGAAATTCCTAGTGTGGGGCGACCCACGCTAGGAATTTCTTCCTATATCGTGGGTGCGTTTACAAACATAGAAACTCACATACACTAACACCCAGACCCGGAACAACTACTTGCAGATCATACAAATATTTGTTCCGTGCGAGTTTTAACAAGTAACAATGCATTTCTTCCAATAACTCTAGCTATCGACCTAATTGCGTTGACAAGAACTTAAAAACTCCGCTAGTTTAAAGTGAGTTAATGCTTTAAGGCGCAGTAAGAAGCAAATCTTTAGGTATAGTACGAGGTGAAGCGAAAGTAATCCATCATGGTATACAAATACGGTTGAAAATGGCGATGCGTTTGATTTTGGATAAATCTCGTGTCCACCAATAATATGAAAGTTATTACGCAGTTTTAATTTAATTAAAAAATATATACACCAATAATTTAATACATATTTAAATATTTCTTTAGTTGATTTTTATAGTAACAAAAATATGAATAGTTGTCGCTCAAAATATTGAGTAATTCGAGACGAAAATGTTTTTCAAGCGATTTTTTTTTTTCAAGATTCTATTTATTTTCGTTTTATCTGTGTATAAGTCTGTTTTTTGCACGGTTTTTTTTTTGTTTGGTGTGTAACATGTATCAGTACGGCTAACTGACGAAAAAGTGGACGTTTTACGATCTCCATGTTAGGGCAGCGCCTTAAGCCCCGGTCTACAAAGTGGTGCTATCGACATTATTTGTTCAATTAAAGCGATGCAGTCGCCGCAGTTGTAAGGGGCAGTGTACACTAGGTACAAAGTAAACTGGCTCTTACAGCTTTAAAGATACTTATACTAAAGTTTTCTTTAGAATAAGTATCTTTGCTTGTTATGAGTGTTATGAAGCTAACTCAAAAACTACCCAAGCAAAGATTATGAAAAAAATATGGGACCTCCTAGGTCCATGCAGGGGGCTTAAAACAGTCACTTTGGCAGAATCATGATAGGAAAATATTATGAATCATCGTAAAATGTCACAAACTAACAATTCATAATATGATCTGCGTGCGATTCATATTACGAAATAATTCATCTGTTTGACAGTTTTCTATGGAGATTCGTAAAATGGCCCACATAATATGAATTGCTTGTGTGTCAAATTAGAGGAATTGCTAATGACAGCTGGGATTCAGGAAATTAACTGCTTTTAAAGGAATTGCTAATGTGGCCGGTTTAGGCCCCCTGAACCGGTTAAAGTGGCGGTGTTTGGGGGAGGCCTATGTCCAGCAGTGGTGTCCAGCAGTGGCCAGCAGACGTCTTTTGGCTGAAATGATGATGATGATGATGATGACGTCCAGGAAGTAAACAAAAAAAATATTTTTCCAAATCACTCCGGCCGTCTTCGAGCATACATTATTAAAGGAAAAAGATTCCGCCGAACTGAGAACCTCCTCCTTTTTTTGAAGTCGGTTAACCTGTTTAGACATCCCAAGAGATATTTCTAAGTTAATTATTTCAAATTACCAACCCATCATTGTTCCGTTGCGAAATAAAAACTAAAACCCAACTACGACTAAAAAGGTATAAACAAGAGACCACAGACAGACAAATTAAAAATCCGGAGTCACACGTGTTAGGGCATAAGTCGAACAGATTACGTGTGACTCCGGATTTTTAATTTGCCTGTCTGTGGTGTCTTGTTTATACCTTTTTAGTCGTAGTTGGGTTTTAGTTTTTATAACTTTTTTTTATTTTTATTCTTTTGGGGTTATAATAATTATATATTTTTGAAATGTGCTCATTAAGCCCTTTCATTTGATACCCAACATGGTACGGCTAAATATTTTTTTTTGTTTAGTTCCTTATTTTATGTCCTCTAGAGGTCGCCATTTTTCGACGTCACATAGCCTATAACTAGCGGACAATCAAGACGCTTCCAAAGATACATCATTTGTCAAATTGTGATGAGTGCTTTAGAAGATAGGAGGGAACAGATGAACATACATACATACATACATACCGGTCAAAATCATAACCCTCCTTTTTTCTTCGCCGTAGTCGGGTAAAAAGGATGGGAATCGGCCTGTACAGATCGATCTTTCTCTATCGAACTGGTGATGATCATATCACCTCATGATTTATCTTCTGCTAACAATAAATCACTGTCTAACAGGGTTTTTGGGTTTTTCTATCAGGAATTTCAAAGTTTCAGCCTGGAGGGTGGATTTGTGTCCGTTTGATGGCAGTAAACTCACCTCCACGGATCTTAAACTTATCTGGCGAAATAGGGATTATAAGCGTGATGTTATATAAGTGTACTTAACAGAATTTTAGAATTTTCGACCCTAAAATCAGATCAAAAAGGTTAGTATTAAAATCCAACCTGAACAGCGGCTGTATCTCAAGGGTTCGCAAGAACTCTAGCCATACTTAAAGACAAAGAATTTTTATTTTCAGACTAACATCACGTCTTCGAATTTAGGCAAAACGTTATGTTTTATGACATTCCTGTGTAATACGCGAATTCTTTTAGCGTTCCCCTATTATTTAAGAGCTGAGTAGGTACGCGACGATGCTAAACCGTTTTGTTTTATTAAATCTATGCCTAACGTGAAACTGCTTTTGGCATTTTTCCTTGTACCTAAATATAGTATCAAAGAGACATTTTGTGCCATTTTCCTTCAGAGTAAGTCTGAGTCCTGAGTGACGGCGCACCGCGTGTGACGGATTGCGGAGCGGGTTTACACGTCGGATACCTGTCCTTAGTGCACGCGGGAAAGTTGAAATAATAGGCATATTGATGAGCGCATCTGCCAGTAGAATGCGCCGCGATGCGCCGTGAATTGTGCGCACCCGCTCACACTCCGGACAAATTCAAACGTGTCGAACATCGGTGCGCCGTCACTCAGGACTCAAACTATAGTGGGGAAAAGCGATCGAGAGGTTTATACCTACATCATGTCTTTGCCTACATCGAAACCTCTTTTGTCGAGTGTACGCATTACACCCGAAACACGATACCCATATAAATACTTACATAATAGTCACCCTTCCATACTTATGTGAATTACATAGGAAGCACCTTTGTAGTTTACGGTATCGGGTAGTACCAACATTGGTGGAATATTTGTATACTTCACCAATGTTGGTAACATAAAGTGATAACAAGCAATTGTTACCTCAAGACTAATAACTTATCTATGTTAGACCCTGTTTGGGTTTACATATGTAAGTTAAATCAACATAGTTTACATAACGAACGAAACTACACTAAGACGAGACTGTATGTCTGCCTTTGTCAAATGACAACATCAATTTATTATACACGGCAAAACCCAAAACCTTTGGCAGTCGTGGTCATGAAACATGCGAGTGGTACGGCAAATATTTAGTACGGGAAGGAGTGTCGTGTTGTCTCGCTTCCTCGTTTTATGACCGCATCTGATAAGAACGTTAGCTTTTAGTAATGGTAGTCCTCCTAAGGCACGGTTAATTTGTTTTAAAACCACAATCTTCAGGAGAGAGATGGAATTTTCCATTTTGCAATATCAGCCAACAAAAACGATCTACAATTTTAATAAGATTCATGCGACTTACAGAAATCATTGTCCTTAAATACGATAAGCAAACTCGATCCAGAATATTGAAATGGAAACGTTGATATTATTCCGATGGCAGATCCAGAAATTTGCAATCGTAACATTATGCAAATTACACGGAATTATATGGAAACACACGGGGTGGGATATCAGACATTACTTGCTGAGAAACTGCTTCATTTTCGTCGTCGTTGAGCTCCTTAAGTTCTGAGTGTTGAGCTACATAATTACTGGCAAATGCGTGCACTGACGGGTCAGGCCCACATAAATCTGCATGGTCTTCATATGGCCTGACCAAGATTATGTCTGGACTTTAAGAGACTGTGACCTCTGAGTTTGCTTCGGCCTTTCTTCTCAGAGTAGTCAGATAGGATACTCCGACTTCATCTAGCTTATTAAATTTAAAAATTTAATATGAGGTGTAAAAGCGATTCCGCTATCCTATTTACAGGATAAACAATTTCATTTTAATCAACTAAATACATAAAAACTCTCGACCATTTATGTTTCCGTATATTTTCGATACTTGATATCTAAGCATTTACCTGAAACCTGGAAGAACGTCAACGAAATGGAATATGATTTAATAATGAATTGCCATGCAGCTGTTCGTCTTGGGTAATTTTGTTTCGAGATACAAAAATTACAACTGAATAATTGATGCATCTCACCTCGTAACTGGTGTCTCAATCTCATCAATAAAGGTGTAATGAGGACAGAAAAAACCCCATAAAAACCTTAAGGAGCAGAAGCCCTAGACAAAGTGACATTCTATCAGCGATAACGATGAGGGAAAAGGCAAAAATGTATAGGACTGACATAAGCTATCGAAAAGCTTATGTCAATCCCGTTGAAAGTCGTTGTAGAAATACGAAACGCTTTCGAAGCGATTGTCACTTGTCTGGGCCCTCAGTTTCTTTAGCGAAAACGATCTCAAAATTAATGTGATAAAATTATCAAGCACGCGTAAACTGCTGTGATTGGTTGAACTTTTTATCAACAGCCAATCACAGCAGTTTTCGCGCGCTTTACCTTTTTTTTAAAGGCTCTGAGAGTCCTATTTTTTTTAATGCAAAAACTATGTTTTTGGATTAAAAAAAATAGGACTTTAATGTTATTCTAAGATTAAATATTATATATATATCAGACTTTGGTAAAATCAGCCGCAAATCTGTATATTTTTCATCTCTCTATAAAATATTAATTAAGTCTTCTCAAACAGAGCCGTTAGTAAATAGTAAATTCCCTAAAACCTCACTACTTTGAAGAGCACTATTAAATATTTTTATCATAACTTGCAAAGAATTTTCTACTCGCCTTAATGTCCAATTAAGGGAGGTTTACTTCAATATTTTGCACCTTATTAAACTTTCCACTAAACGGATCAAAAGTAATTGAAGCTATCTAGGCCGGGGCTATCCGCAGTAACGATACTAAAACGATTGTTATAGTTATAGTCTGTTTTTTAATCTCGTAGACTCATTTGACAGGTGCAAATGTCAAACTCCTTATTGAAAAAACAAACGACAATGACTTGAAATGTCAAATTAGTCTACGAGATAAAAAAAACAGACTATAATTAAAGTCAAGAATGCATCGTGGCAGATAGGCCAAAGTCTTCACGCAGTGGGCGCCAGCTGATGGGCGTCGTCGCCGAGTGAGGCCTAGGAAGCGCTAGCGTGATAACTGAGTCCTTTATGGGACATTGGCCGGAGAGAGTAACACACAGGGAAAACTGGAAAGCTTTGCTCAGCGGTGAGACGCAGTATATATTTTTTTTAATTTATTATACTCTACTAGGACTTATTATGCTTTCTTTCTATTGCGACGTATGTACCTAAATCTCACATACATACAAAATCCTCCTCAAGTACATGTTTTAAAAATACGACGACCGATTTTGCTTGTAACCCTTTGCGTCAGTTCTTCATCACAGAAACGGTAGAACCGATAATCACAAGGCTGCCCAATCAATTTTGAATTAGTTTTAAATAAAACTTGCCTACTGTTACGGACCACACCTTGTCCACCACACCCTGTTTTCCGCCGGAAGGCGGTCCAGTCTGTCCCAGCCACTTTCTTAAGATCTGGGGGGCGTCCCACACTACGCTTGCCGATTTGCCGATACGCGATCTCCTCTAGGACTAGTCTCCTCCACCGGCCATCGGTCCGACACACATGGCCAGCCCACTGCCACTTCAGTGTGCTTACAAGCTTTGTCGCTAGCTCCGGTTATTTTCCGGATAATTTCATATCTGATTTTATCCTTTAAAGAAACTCCGAGTATAACCCGCTCCATAGCATGCTGAGCGACCTTGAATATAGATCAGCCCGAGTCGACTGTCTGTGTCCACATTTCGGCACCGCAGGCAGGACGCACTGGTTGAAGACCTTACTCTTCCAACATTGCGGGAAATGCGACGAGAAGATTAGTTACCTCAAAGTTGTGTTTACCGAGCTGGATGACTTGCCCTAAGTGGTTAAATAAACTAATACCATCGATTTATTCTGCAATAAATAAAACAGACAAGACGCGAATTTGGAGTATAGCCAAAATTACTATCGTTATGTTTGATCGTAATAACGCTGGCGATAGGGTGGAGGTATTAAATGAAATCGCAATCATTAAGGCTATAATAGTGAAAGGGTATCAAATAAAATAGGCTATGATGCCTTTGTTGCGTGACCTAGGAGAGTAAGATAGTAATTGTAGCGATTTGTGTTCCTAGACTTTTTAAATTAGATTTAATTTTTTATGAGATGAACGTACTTACTCCAATAAATCTCAATCCTGCTGTCATTTGGCTGTCATCTTCGACAATTGTTACGGATCGTCAGAAGCCCGAAAGTCTGACAACCAGTCTCACTCAGGGGTATTGTGTTACCCAGAAACTGAGTTTTGGAGGTCAGATAGGCAGTCGCTCTATGTAAAATACTGATATTCAGCTGCATCCTGTTAGGCTGGAAGCCGACCCCAACATAGTTGGGAAAAGGCTAGGCAGATGAATAGGTACTGAATGTACCAACATTGTTTAGTATAAACCTCTAACTGTCACTAACGTTTAGAATTTTAATTGTTATCCGCCTTCTAAAGGCCAATAGACAATTGAGCGGCAACGTTATTCTATCTATCTATGTTTGTATGTGTGTCCTTTATGCGATCCTAAACCATTGACCATTGTGATGAAACGATGGTAGGGTGTTCTGAGGACGCCTGGGATGGTTTCCGCCCCAAAAAATCTATATAAAAAATGTCAGTGCAGCTAGTGTATTATATTATATATTAATCTAGCTAATGCCCGCGGTTTCGCCCGCGTGGAAGTCGGTTATTATATACTAAAACCTTACTCTAGAACCACGCTATCCATTGGTGAAAGCAGCATGAAAATCGGTGCAGTAGTTTTAGAGTTTATCGCGAACAGGACGACAGACAGACGCAGCGGACGACTTTGTTGAATAAAAATATGTAAAGATTAAAGTCTGCCTTGTCGTGTCTGTCTGTGTGACCATGTTGTTCTTCTAAACCACGCAACGGATTTTGATGCGGTTTTCGCCATCAATTAGGGAATTTATTCCGAAAGGTTTATGAGTATACATTAATATTAAAAACACATTATGATTAAAAAAAATATGTTTTATCAATGCGTATAAATCAGGGTGCGAAGCAGGGGCGGGTCGCTAGTATTTTCATAAAATAGTATTCCTGTATTTTTTTTTGGAGCTTGTTGAATATTTATTATAATGATAAAATATATAGGTACATTGGGTAAACTTATTATACCTACTAAATTAACTAAAATTTCTGTAATTATTTGTCCTGTATTAGTTCCACAGGAAACCAAATCGAAATCATATCGTAAATATAACGTTTTGACATCGTATCTGACAATTTTTAGTGTCGTTCAGATGAAAATATTAAATTATTTTAAAACTCGTTAAATATGCATCGTTGGGCTGGATAATAGCTAAGCTGAGATTTTTCAACAACTTTTCTGCATTTTATAACAAGCTATAAAAATGTATCTATGTATTTAGTTTTTATTTATAGTGGCACTATAATGTACCGTCGCATTCTTCGGGTACGGAAACCCAAAAATGATATGAGGCAAAAAAAAACTTTCTCTGACCAAATAATTCCCATAATCAAACCACATACGGACTTTTGTCATAATATTTTACGAATACTCAAACCCAAAATAAAAAAACTCAAATATTCTTCCTCCGCAGTTCCTTAATCTAATCCGTTATACAATATATCGTAACAAGCTACGTAGGCGAATTCTCACAAAAACATTTTTAATTTACGCCAAAGAATCTGTCGCGCATGATAAGCCGATTTAGAACGAACATTCTCGAGATCATTTTTATTTACATTTTTATGAACATTGTTAACGAGACTTTTCTTGCTGTAGGTACCTAATATAAAACGACTTATTCCGGATTATTCCATTTTGCCCCATCAGAGGGACAAAGTGAAATATTTTGGTTTATAAGAATAAAATGTAAGTAGTTAATTCGGAAATCTGTGATTTTAAAGTAATTTTGTAGTTATTATTTTTATACTCTTTTGACGAAATGATACAAATAACGTTTTGATAACTTATTCTTTATTTATTACTATAACAATGACAGCCCTAGTGGGTGTGTGAATAGTGAACTCAGAGCTCGTGCGATTGTAATTTGCCCCACCAAAATCAATTAATGGGGCACAGTGGGCGCCAACATTATGAGGGGCTTGTGGTTATAACAGCCACACGCGTCGTTCAATCCGGTTAAGTAATAACAGCCATACGGGTCGTACAATCCGGTTAAGTAATAACAGCCACACGGGTCGTTCAATCCGGTTAAGTAATAACAGCCACACGGGTCGTTCAATCCGGTTAAGTAATAACAGCCACACGGGTCGTTCGATCCGGTTAAGTAATAACAGCCACACGGGTCGTTCAATCCGGTTAAGTAATAACAGCCACACGGGTCGTTCATTCCGGTTAAGTAATAACAGCCACACGGGTCGTTCGATCCGGTTAAGTAATAACAGCCACACGGGTCGTTCAATCCGGTTAAGTAATAACAGCCACACGGGTCGTTCAATCCGGTTAAGTAATAACAGCCACACGGGTCGTTCAATCCGGTTAAGTAATAACAGCCACACGGGTCGTTCAATCCGGTTAAGTAATAACAGCCACACGGGTCGTTCAATCCGGTTAAGTAATAACAGCCACACGGGTCGTTCAATCCGGTTAAGTAATAACAGCCACACGGGTCGTTCAATCCGGTTAAGTAATAACAGCCACACGGGTCGTTCAATCCGGTTAAGTAATAACAGCAACACGGGTCGTTCAATCCGGTTAAGTAATAACAGCCACACGGGTCGTTCAATCCGGTTAAGTAATAACAGCCACACGGGTCGTTCAATCCGGTTAAGTAATAACAGCCACACGGGTCGTTCAATCCGGTTAAGTAATAACAGCCACACGGGTCGTTCAATCCGGTTAAGTAATAACAGCCACACGGGTCGTACAATCCGGTTAAGCCACGCTTGCCGCGGTTGGTCCGTGGTTGGGTGACCATCTTGACATATCAGACCCCTGTGTGCTCGGAAAGCACGTAAAGCCGTTGGTCCCAGCTGTCATTTGTAGATCTTTGACAGTTGTTACGGGTCGTCAGAAGCCCGTCTTACCAAGGGGTATTGTATTACCCAATAACTGGGTTGTGGCAATCGCTCCATGTAAAATACTGGTATTCAGCTGCATCCGGTTAGACAAGAAGCCGACCCCAACAAAATTGGGAAAAGGCTAGGCAGATAAGTGAACGCCAAAATTACGAACATTCCACTTTGTCCTACTTGTGGGACAGATTCGTGGGACACAGTGGAATAATCCCTTATTCCATTCGAGTACCATTTATGAGATTCTGAATCAAGTCGTGGTACGTTAAAATGAGAATGTGGAAATGCGAAAGTAAATTAAAGAAATACAATTTTGGAAGATTACAATATGGTGGAAATCTCTAGGTGTGTATTGTATGAAATCTAACACGGCAGTAATTTTTTATTGTTAGATTATTTTTCTATTATGTGGACAGGTCGACAGAAGCTGTATAATTACTATACATTACTTTCTAGGCTAAGTTATGAAAAAAAAAACAGAAATTGTCAAAACACTTACGATAGGTACATGATTATGATTCATAAAAAAAAATCATCGTTCATGTGCCAAAAAAATTGTACCCAGTCTAAATGATCATTAGGTATTAAGCTAGTTAATTGATTCAGGCGTGACTTTGCGGAAATCCATTATAAAATACAATAGCCGTAGATATATTTAGTAACTTATTCCGCTTAACTATTCTTCAAGAGTCATAAAAAACCCTGTAAGAAATCGACACATGTTTCACCTCTCAACGAGGCATCTTCAAGATGACGATTGACCAGTCGCAAACCAGATCTCGGTGTTGCCACACCGAGCGCTGGACACACTGCGTCCAGTGCTCGTGTTGATTTCTTACAGGGTTTTTTTGACTCTTGAGGAATTGTTAAGCGGAATAGGTTACTAAATATATCTACGTCTATTGCATTTCATTATTAGGTAAGTTTTTAAAGTATACTTCCACTCCGCATAATCTCAATTTAAGCCGGGCATTCCCACATTTTCCCAACACTAGCCTCGAAATAAAGTATCAAGCAGCCTTCCCTCGCATAAGTTGGGTCATTAAAGTATTTGAGCAGAAAAGCGTTGCCCCACAGGTATCTGGTTCATTAGTTAGACGCGAATAATGTCTGCCCACAGCAATGTAGGGTTAAAGCATCTAGGGGGTGAAAAAGTGCAGTACTCGTTACTTTAATGATGTTACAGCGAACCAGGGGTTAAGTTTGCGCAGTGAAGTGGGAAGAACAGACTTGGTTTATTTTTTTATTTTTGTAGCATACCGGGAGGTAATTGCGTATCACACATAGAACGGCAATCGATGGCAATTCCTTTCATTTTGACAGTTCTGCCACGTTCATTGTGTTATTCGCGTTTGAAGCAATGGGTTAGGTATTTTCTTAAAACCCTCGGATTGTGATTGAAGGGATTTTTTCACAACCGGGTTTTTTTTAATTCTAGGAACTAACATAATTATACTTAAAAAGAAATATGTATAGTATGTACAAGTACTTATATAACAAACAATTAAAAGGGGAAGAGCTCAGTGGGCATCAGAAAACTCGTCCGTATCGCTGTCATTGGGAAAAGTGCCCAAGAGGCTGGCAACATTGCCATGTTGTTGGATTGATTGTATTGAACTGTGTTACGTAATTAAGGGAGCTGATTTTGATAATGGTGCCGATTCTGTTATTCACAAACTAAACTAAATTTAAGTTCAGTGCATCTTTTTCTTTCTATTTTATTAAGAAAAGGACGGAAGATAAATTTTAGTTTAGTCCTGTCAAATTAATCAGCGCCTGACGTAAATATGACGTAATTTTAGTTGGCAAGTTTTTAAAGGTGTCTAAACTTGTATTATAGTAGTGACAGTTTGACAGGACTAATGAAATATAATATATAATACTTAATGAAATATAAAGAAAAGGATGCACTGAACTTAAATTTAGTTTAGTTTGTGAACAACAGAATCGGCACCATTAGGTATTTTACATGACTAGTATTGATGGGCATAAGTGAGATCATTGGAATGTTCACATCAATCATAAATATTTTTTCTGATCTTGGATAATCAGTACCTACCTTAAAATAAAAATAAAACTTTTTAAGCTGAAAGCATTTATTAAAAGAAAGACACTGAATATTACTTACACTTTGTGTTGGTACTCATAGACTCCACCTAAAATTTCTTAAGACTATCTCATACATTTATCTTATCTACAGTTTTATAGTAGGTATCATTTATTTTCCCATCCTTATCGGTTGAACTGTAGCAACACTAGCTCATACGTCACAATAGTTCCAAGGAGCTGAAAAAAAAATCATAGAAAAAGACGTTTACAAAATATAGAAAGACATTGTACACTATAATATAAAAATGTTGGTAACTCTCAGTTGGGGTGTTGTAACCAATACGTAGGATTTTCTGGGCAATTTATTGGCTATCTACGAACGAACTTCTGTAAGTACTAAAAATTAAAAAGGTCCATTAAATTATTACTATATTGATTCATTTGTTTTTTGTTTTTTCACTTTTTAATTGTGTTACCTACCCCACACAAATTCGAATACCACTACCTGCTATGTAAATAACAGTGACAGAGTCAAATAATATATCGTCTACATAGACTAACATTATTACTATATTGATTCATTTGGTTTTTTTTAAACATTTATATTATTTTTCCTTTTTTTCATTATTTTGATTTTGATTTTATTAACCTTTTCTTAATACTTACCGTTAAAATCATAGTCCTTGTAACATAAAAGAAGTCGAGTCCACTCATAGCAACTTTGAGGTTGTTTATTTGAGCTATAAATCGCTCCACCTGCAATAATATTGAGTTAAATGTCAGACAAGTTTCGAGAAACATAATTTGTTGTGTACACAGCGAAAGACTTATGCAGGTTATTGATAAATATCTATGTATTGCGCAATGCATCTTTTTACGGAGACTTGAAAATGTATGTACCTATAGCGTTACCAGGTTATTTTGGCGCGTGGCCAAATTTGGAACTAACGGCGGCATCTTGTTTTTTTTAATACATTTGAAGTGACATTTCACAAAACAATTGCGCATATGTTTACTAACAGCGCCCCTCTGTTAACGTCATGCAAGCGTCAAAAGATTCTTGTAGATAAAAAAAATACAAAGAAAATACGTTTATTTGCGGTACACATGACGCAAAGAAAGAACACAAACATAAAAAAAAACTTTTTTACAAAAAAATATTCCAAAAAAACACAATAGTAAAGTGAAAAATAACTTTAATTTCAGAAGTGTCTATGGTTGTATACGGACTTCCGAAATTAAAGTAATTTTTCACTTTGTAGTGTTTTTTTTGGAAGTCGGTTGTTTCTCTTGGTATAAAACTTTTATTATTCACTTTTTAGTTGTGATACCTACCCGACAGAATTTCTATGTACCTACAATCGCGACAATCTAAGAAGTCCGTTTTGACGTTTCGTTCTCGAACGTGTAATAAAACGTTAAGCATTGAGAATCAGTTTTAAGCAATGTAGATAAGTCGTCGATTACAAACTCTCTAAGTATGTTCAATCGATATGTCTCGAGAATCAGTTTATAAGAAACCATTTTTTTTTCATCGCTACACAAAGCATTTTTATAGCTGTCAAAACGGACTTCTTAGATTGTCGCGAGTCTAAATAACGGTGACAGGAAGTTATTACAACATCATCCACATAGACTAAGTGCGAAGAATAAGTAGGTATTATTGAAGCTAACTCAAACACTACCCAAGCAATGTTAAACAAATTTATATTGGACCACATCCTCTACCAATTAAAAAAGAAATTTTCAAAATCAGTCCACAATTGACGAAAATATCCATACACATACATTAAAAAAATATATACAAACAGACGAACACAGAACCTCCTCCGTTTTGGAAGTCGGTTAAAAAAAAAACAAGAAGCACAGTAGACAAAGTGACATTCTGTCAGCGATAACGATGATGAAGAAGGCAAAAATGTATAGAACTGACATAAGCTATCGAAAAGCTTATGTCAATATTGTTGAAAGTCGTTGTAGAAATACGAAACGCTTTCGAAGCGATTGTCACTTGTCTGGTGCAGCTTCAGTGTTAGCTTCCTCTGTCTCCTATTTAAATGGCTGCCGACGGCTTTATAATAAACTACAATTCCGATCAAATATCTAACGTACACAAATGAACGTAGGCAATTTGATTTGATTTGATCATGGGATTTCCAGGTATCTGGAAACCTATTAATTTAATATAGGCCGTTGTTATTTGAGTCAATCAATCACTGTAGCTAGCAATAATTTGACAGCAAATCACACTACTGTACTGTAATCAAGTACTGATCACATCCTTGATTAGTGTTTCAGAGACTGGACTATTTACAACTTACCTACTAAATGGCTTTTCGTAGAACACCACCATTATTATTTTATCAATCTTTGTCTGTCAATTTTTTTAGTATGGAAATATTTATGAAGAGTACCTATGTTAGGTTTCCTCTATACTGGGTGTTAGGGTAGACACCGTTATCCTTGATCCTTGGTTCGGTTTCATCTATAATATACTTTTTCAATGGGACCAACAGTGAAATCGCGAAAAAAAAATGAGCTCTTCCATACATTTGTGTTCACTTAAATCGACAAAACGTATGGAAAAGCGGTTTTTTTTTTGCGATTTCAAAGTTCGTCCCATAGAAAAAGTATATTATAGATGACACCAAACCACTAGTTTCAAGGATAACGGTGTTTACACTAACACCCAGTATAATTGGGTTCATTACGTTGATTATCTTAAAAGGCCACAGGGCAACAGGCCAGTAGCTATAATATTATATATAATGAAATAACGTTACGAAGAAAACGTATACGTTTAGAAGAAAAACTAGGCATTCGGACACTTCGTTTCTGCAAAAGGACCTACCTACATTCTTTCTTTTTTAGGGTTCCGTACCTCTAAAGGAAAAAACGGAACCCTTATAGGATCACTCGTGTGTCTGTCTGGCTGGCGGGCTGGCTGTCTGTCTGTCCTTCTGTCACAGCCAATTTGCTCCGAATCTATTGGACCAATTTAATTGAAATTTGGTACACATATAAATTTCTGTGGCCCAAACACGAACGTGTAACGTAAATAAACTAATTTTGAAAATGGGTGTCACTTTTCGGGGACAAATTGGAAAATTAAAAAAAAAAGTTTGCCATGTTTACCGTTTGACGTATCAAATAAAAAGGCTTAAGTGTGAAGATCTCAATATTTTTTTAAATAATTTTTAAATAACTACTTTTAAAGCTATTTAAGAAAATTGATGAAAATTTAAAATTGACCTTATCTCCGAAACTACTGAACCTATTTTTGTTTTATTGATTCCCTTATCACTCACCTCAGCATGAAACCTGGCGCTAGGGATCCCATATAATACATACAGGGGAGCCACAGAATTGGAATGTATCCTGGCAGCCAATAGCAACACAAGCAGGGTTCGTAAGAGCAGGAATGAGAAAGAATAAGTGAAGTATATTGAATGTTCCACACCGTGTAACGCCCTGTGGAAAAGTAAAGTTAAACTTCTAAGATTGCAGCTAAGCACTATTAAATGATATCTCGTATCTCTTACGTGCTGCGGGTTACTCGTATCTCTTACGTGTCGTGTCCGGGAGTAACGTATAACAATACGCTACTTCCGCGAGTAACACGTGCAAATGTTATAGATTCATGAAATCTGCCATTTTCTACTTGCTTACTGTACTGACAGAAAAACGCAGATTTCATGAAATAGGAAATTCTTGAGCAAGAAATAAAGATAGTCCAGCATGCGTAGCATACCCACCGACCGTAGCAAAGGGTTTTGTCGACGGAAGAATAGCGAAAATGACATATACACTATCACAATCTGTCATTTTGTCTATTCTTTCGTCGACAAAACCCATTTCTATGGCGGCATTCTACGCGTGAAGGGCAAATGGAGGTGAACACACCTATCCAAAGGCATAGGGCCTTTCAAGCTTTGAGTCGTCAGAACGGCTTAACATTACTTGCATTCATTTCATATAAACTTGTTGAGCTCTCGACGACTTATTGTGAATACCTACAATATGAGCAAATGAATGAATACTCTATTATATTCTAGAGAAGATAGAAACATACCGTTTTTCGCTTAACATCCACATACAAAGGGGGTGGGACAGGTATTCTTTGTTGAGAGCACTGAAATTCATAAAATTACATTATTTATATTTTTTTCTGAGTCAAAATGATTAATTCTGCTATCACCAGTATTTTTTCTATACATTTAAAAAGCAAATATTTTAAATTAACTTACTTGGTGCCCTCCGAATCCTTGAACGTGCAAGTAATAAAATGCCCTGTTTGCGTCCGGCTGGGAAAGACACAGCATTCACATTAGGCACACATAGGGTTAAACAAATAGTATTGGTTAGCCGTTTTATCACGCGCTACGCAGCGCTTGGCGAGAAGAAATTAGGTCACTATTTAGTGTTAGTCATCAATGTAATGTTATTTTGTTGTAATTAAATTGAAATACAAAAAAGCAATTATTTGACATCTTTAATTTAGAGATAAGACTTAAATAATTTAATAATTATTTCATTGGTACACTACATGACATATTAAGCTATATTTCCAGTATAAGCTGACCTCTCTTTTTACTGAAATCCTATACAATGCGAGATCAGCTTATTCTGGACATGTACAGCTTGATATTATGTAGCTTATTAGTATTATGTCAAAAACAGGCTTATACGCCTTCCGATACTCAGAAAATAATCCGTTTTCATAATATCGATATTAACTAATCGATAATCAACTTACGGTTTATTAGCTACACTACACCTCTATGCAAGACTATTTTTATCCTTCCTTCTTTTTTACAAGTAGATACTGGAAACAGTGCCAGAAGCATAGAGTGCGTTTCATCAAATAGTTCCTATGCTGTAATCTTGGGTCCACTGTTGTAGAACCAACCCGAATACCGGCGCTACGGCGGCGATACCTAATAGGTTCGATTTTTAAACGATTTGCTGAAACGCCATAGAGGGGTCTAATTGCAAAACCGCCTTTGTTGACTTTTTGCGATTTTGAGCTAGAGACCGAAACGTTTTACTATCGAATACAGATGCATATTGCACAATCAAAATTTACCAACGAAATAGTGTTGTTTGTTTAAAAGTAAAATTTATCAATATTTTACAACACGTGGAACGTAATCTTATTTATTTAAGATTGAAAATTGGATAGACCGCCTCTATCCAATTTTCAAACTTAAATAAATAAGATTTTGATGATTTTTGAAAATGTATCAATGGATAGAGGCGCTTCTGTATCTCAGTGGTCTTGATAGAAGCGCTTTTGTAGTTGATTATTGGGCCCTTTTTTTGGGTGGGAAATCATCAAATGACTTCTCCCGCTCTGGGCGGAGCGGAAGGGCGTGTCAGACTCTTACTGACTAAAACCCACCCGTGTTCCTTTAGTTGACTGTTGCCAGGGTCCCGGTATCCCTTTCGGACTATTCCGCAACCCTGGCAGGCATCGGTCCTAACGGACCCCTTCAGGTGTGCTGACATCTCTATGAGGCGCGCGTGGAACACGACGCGCCATCGACCCAGGCCTGGTCCTTATCGGACGGCGAGCTACCCATTGCTCGCCGTCCGTAAGACCGCGCCTATGGTGGCCGGGAATCCACCTGGGATTCCCGACGCCCAGGGTGTCTCCAGCGGCGGCGGTTAGGGGCGTGAGGGCGCAAGCCTTCGCGAGCATTACTGCTTCGCAGAAGGAGGTGACGGCTTCCCATGCCCTCTCGCTCCGTACCATGGCCTGGACCAGGGCCAGACGCGAGAGGTCATTGCCCAAGCAGGGCACACCTCCACCGTATGCTCCACCGTGTCCTCCGGACGATCCGCACTGTGGTGACACCCGGGCGTTTCCTCCCGCGTAATCCTACAGAGCTACCTCCCGAAGCTGCCATATCCGGTGAGGACCTGCGTCAGGCGGAAGGTGAGGACGCAGTGGCGCCTCTCCAGCCACTCCTCAAAGAGGGGACTTATCGCCGCAATTGTGGCGTGCCCAGCACTGGGTTGCGGCAATCGCACTCTCCATGGCGCCATGAGATCCTGCCGGAGCTCTGTCCGCTGTGCCGCGATTTCTCGCGGTAGCGGAGTTACGCCCCGGCGTGATTATTGGGCCCTGGAAACAACTTTCTCAACAACATGGGCTATCATTGGTAAAGCCTCGACAAAGTCGGTTTTGCACCTAAACAATTATTTCAAGCTACTTTTTCTAAAGGATAGAGGCGATTTTACTCATTTTTGTTTTCGTCCGATGCAAAGAACGCATGACGATAATTTACGATACGACATCGCATGTCGATAATTTACGACAGAGGCGGTTTTGCATTTAGAACCCTCCTACAGATGTATTATTTAAAACTAGCGTCACAAGGATCTTTTGACGCTTCAGTGACATTTACAGAAAAAACAAGATGGCGGCGATAGTTCTTATTTTGAACACACGCCCAAAGATTTTTTACAACTTCCTTCTTTTTTTTAATTTTATTTCTTACTTGAATGCACAACATTGAAACTAACCTTAGGCTATAGAATAGCTGAGTACAGATCCAATACAGGTTGCTTCCGAACGAGGTCAGGATATAAATACCGAACTGGCCATTAATCAGCTTTACAAGGTGGACGATCTTCAAGTACTGAGTTCGGAACTCGTGGCAGGAGAAGTGCTCCTGAGGAATTTAAAAATGTAAATGTACAGACTATAGATGTGTGCTGATTGAGAAGCTCGTAGCTAAGTAATAATAGCCGCACGGGTCGATCCAACAGGTTAAGCTACGCTTGCCGGGGTTGTTCCGCAGATGGGTGACCATCTTTACATACCTAGACTCCTCCGTGCCTCTCCGTGTCTCGGCTATCATTCATAGATCTTTGACAGTCGTTACGGATCGTCAGAAGGCCAGAAGTCTGACACACCAGCCTTACCAAGGGGTATCGTCTTATCCAATTACTGGATTGTGGAGGTCAGATAGACAGTCGCTCCATGTAACCAGGATTCAGCTGAATCTGGTTAGACTGTAAGCCGACCTCAACATAGTTGGTAAAAGGCTAGGCAGATTTCAGTATGGATTGGCAAAACCAAATCCTTATATCAGGTAAAAACTTTCAAATAAAACAATTTATCTAAAGAAGAAAGAATTAGGTTAAACAGTCTCAGGCTTAAAATATCAAATCTAGAATTTCCAACTGTGACACATAAGTCTTTCTAAGCTCCCTTCACACTGTCCGGCTGCCGGACATTCCGCTCCGGGTGTCCCATGGTAAAGAATAGAGCCAGGCGTGAAAGCTTTTAAACGTACAATAGACAGATAGAATAATATTCTTTAGTGTGCAACAAAAGGAAAATTATAAGGACAAGACACACAATCGGACATTACGTACAATTTACCCGGGTTAAATTCATTCATGTTCTGTCGTGATGGCTCAGTGTTTATGCCTCGCCTCTCATGCACGACGTTGGGTTCAAAACCGGGCAAGTACCAATGTGACTTTTTCAATTCATGTATTATGTACTTAGTTTATCTTAGACATTACTGACTGAATGCTGAACTGCATTATGCCCTGCAGTGGGACAATAGGCTGGTATAATAACATTCATCCGGTTTTCCGGCGCTAATAATCGGATTGTGTGAAAGGGGGCTAAGTTTCCGAAAGAAAATAGGAACGTCGGCGTCAAGATTATAAAATTCTAATCAGTAAAAGCACTGGGGAGAGAAATTAAGATAATTACCTAACTCTTAAGTAATTAGGTTGGCTCAGTATCCGAATTAATTTGTTCAGTTACGACGATTTTGTTATCGTCTCTTCCACTGAAGATGGGGTGACGGATTCATTTTAATATATTTGTTATTGCTTTTATTTCCATAACTACTCTGCGAATCGTATCGTAATATCCATAACGAGTAAACAATATGTATGTTAAGTTGCTCTGGGAACACCCTTTATTACATTCTTTTAAAAATAAATTTTAGTTTGTTTATTGTATGTACAAGAACGCTTAGTACGCTAATGAATGGTGCCGTTCTTTTCTATTTATTTAGATACATAAGCGTTCTTTATGTCAAATACTTTGGGTAAAAAAACCTTAAACGTCTGTCATATTTTTATTACAAATAAGTACATACACAGCAGTGTATGTACTTATTTGTAATAAAAATATGTTATGTGTTTAAGGTTTTTTTTTAATTGGAACATACATAAATGTATATTTTCAACACACTTGCTCGTAAAGTGGCTCTTATTGAACCGCTTTTAGGTTCATAATGCAGTGTATTATGGAAGCGTGCTTTTTACTTTATATTACCGCACTAGTACGGTAATGTGCGCCACAGATTACTATTTACTAGTCGGAGTAATGACATGGCAGTATGGAATTAGTAGGTACTATCATGGCAGCATGTAATTTGTATCCAATAGAAATTGTTTTTGGTGTAACTTTTTACCAAAGACAAGCGCTCAAAAGCAAGTTTTTTGTTAAAAAAAAAGAACCATAAGCAAACAAAAAAAAAAACCATGCATGCCCATGGGTTTTTTTTTTAAACCATAACTAAACGTCAGTGGGATACTGTATATTGAATTAGTATGAGCTATCCTACTAATATAAGAGCATTCTCTATTTACACCCGAGCAAACTTGCGGTTTTTTTCGGTAAGACCGCGAATGGCACGCGCGCAGGCCACTTGACCCGCCCCGATGAACCGCACTGGCCTGCCCGTGTGCCA
Source organism: Lithophane ornitopus (assembly GCA_948473465.1). Lineage (NCBI taxonomy): Eukaryota > Metazoa > Arthropoda > Insecta > Lepidoptera > Noctuidae > Lithophane > Lithophane ornitopus. Next base: position 13,627,560 of record OX419616.1, on the reverse strand, counting down.
CCGCGTTCGCGCGGAATAAAACTCTATCTGTACTATAGGTTTATATCGTCTGTGGCAATTTCAGTTTATATTGTTCACTACCCTAACCCCATTTACGTATTATGTATTATTATAATTATTATATTTTTATATAGGCCGTTCAACGGTATTACCAGTGCCTTTATTTACACCCGCGCGCGCATCTCTAGCGCGGAAAATACAAAACCGCCATTTTCGATAAATATTTGTTACGAGACGAGCGTAAATAATAATATAATAATAGATTTGACTCCGCCATGGTACGTTTAGTTATAGTATCTAACATTTTTATTTGATTTTTTTTTTCTTATTCTATTGATTTTTTTTTGTATAGGCTGTCTAACGGTTTTGCCAGTGCCTTTATTTACACCTATGGAAATACAAAACCGGCGCGCCATTTTCCATAAATATTTATTATAGTTTTCGTTGTGTGGTTAATTATTATCAAAAATACAAAATTTAAATTATTGTCACCACCCGATGTAGAAGCCTGTATGATGATGTACCTGGCAACAAAGGTCAGTTAAACTTTATAAATCTATCATCTCTATAGTTACGTTATTGTAGTATAAGTTCTTACAACAAGTCTGTTTTTTTCCTCGCAAGTGTGTTGAAAAACGTAGTATGAAACGCATGTGCATTGATTATTACACTCGTATAACAATGTACTATTATAGACCAACTGACGACATTTTGTTTTGACATCAATATCTCAATGAATAGGTAAATAGCATATAATAATTTATTAAATGCAAAAACGTATGCAAATTACACTTTTGTCCTTCATATCCCAAAAAACTTTGACTTTGACTTTAATAGTCTAGTTCTGTAGCTAGAACAAAGGAAACTATTTTTGGTAAAATAATAAAATAACAAAGTGCAAGACACAGTAAGCGCAGCCGGTTCCGTGTTGGCAACACGCCATCTTGGAAACTATCTCTTGATTATTGGTTTCAAAAACGAAATTGGAGGAAAAACTAATTTTATTTTATAGAAATGGTATTTGTACTGTTATAACCTACATAGACATCCACAGACCATACAAACCCGTTCAGCCGTTTTAGCATGAAAGCGTTGCAAACTCACGTTCGCATTTATTATATTACTAGCTACCGCCCGTGGCTTCGCCCGCATGGTATGTCGATAAGTCGATAAAAAGTAGTGTCCTTCCCCGGGATGCCATCTATCACCTTGACTATCGAAATCCGTTCAGTGGTTTATACGTAAAAAGGTAACATACAAACAGACAGAGTTACTTTAGAATTTAAAATATAAGTATGTATATAGTTAGGATATATTTTTGCCATAATTGAATGCCTGAGGGAGCTTTTATTACCTTACATTACTTACTTATATTCAAAACTACTCAAAATAAATAAAATAAAGAATCCTTCGTCCTAATCATAGTTCGTAAAATCGCAAAGTTAACTTATCGAACCTATTTTTACCCGACTACGGCGAAGAAAAAAGGTGGGTTATGATTTTGACCGGTATGTATATATGTTCATCTGTTCCCTCCTATCTTCTAAACCACTCATCACAGTTCGACAAGTGAGGTATCGTTGGAAGCGTCTTGATCGTCCGCTGGTTATTAGCAATGTGACGTCACATTGAATTAAAAATGGCGCCCTCTAGAGGACATAAAGTCAGGAACTAAAAAAAAAAATTGTTTAATCGTACCATCTTGGGTATCAAATGAACGGGCTTAATGAGCATATTTCAAAAATATATATACTATAACCCCAAAATAATTAAACAAAGTAAAAAAACAAAACTGTTTGGGGTAGCATACAGTTTGTATATGGTGGGATAATCGTGAAATAATAATTTAAATATAAAAAAATTAAAGTAATAAAAACTAAAACCCAACTACGACTAAAAAGGTATAAACAAGACACCCCAGACAGACAAATTAAAAATCCGGAGTCACACGTGTTAGGGTATAAATCGAACAGATTACGATTATCCCACCATAAAAACTGTATGCTACCCCAAACAGTTTTGTTTTCCTACAATTTATTTGACACCCAGTATAAAACTACCCTCCTATAATAATTCTGATATAATACGGTACCTGTTCCGCAGCTTTCTTCAGGAGTTCGTTGTGTATAAGAAAATGTTCTGTCAAGTAAATACTGATAACCATTATAAGTAGATCGTTGAGACTCCATATAAATGTAGATTGTATGTTGAAAAGCTGCAACAATATGAGGTTATTATGCTTCATTTATTTTTAAAGCTCACAGTCAGCTCAGTTTCATACTGCACTGCGCTGAAGTTGCATTTCTGCCTCGTTGCTGAGCATGAGGGCTCGATTCCCAAGTCGCGCAAAGTATTATTCGTTTTATCCATTAGGGATTTCTCAGTGGCAGCAAGGAGTCTGAGCTTTGGCCCGGTTGATGGCAATCGGCTCGCCTATTACATGGGACTTAAACATAACTGGCGAAATATTTATGGACACCTCTGCTAATCCTTTGGGATTATAACAGGTGTGTTATTATTTTCATTTTGTGAGCGCTATCTTTTGTAATTTTTCGGTTAAAAAAGTGCTGATTCTCAGCCTAATTTACCCTACCGGCAGACTAAAAATTATATTGCTGTACCTTTTGGTTTCCTTACGGTATATCTATTGATACACGAAATCTCTTAAGAGCTCATTGTACTCTTCATTATGAACAACTTTTTCTATGGGACCAAACCTGAAATCGTGTAAAGAAAATCTGCTTTTCCCTATACGTTCGCATAACGCGTCAAAATAATGGGAACTACAGATTTTATCTGAGTGTAATAAAATTTGTTCATAATGATGGATGTTTCTAGGACCTCGTTTGTTTTAAACAAAAAAGAGGAGCAGATATCATATTTTACGGAAGGTCAAGTTATCATTCACTGGTGTCATTTCGTTATGGCTACCCGAGTTAGGTCGAAAAAATAGGCCGCGGTCCGGTTGCAAAGGTGTCAAAGGAAACCCGAGCGCGCTTGGGTCACCGGTAAACCTAAACAGGAAGGTTTAATATAATGTATCAAAGTATTATATACGGTGCAGTACAACCATTTTCTTAATGTGCCTCGGCAAACTTCGTATTTCGTCAGTCGTCACCAGACGCTCTCAATGGACTTAGTCAATTGAGCGCGTCCGGTCTGCGCCAAGTTCAAAAGTAACTGATAGAAATCCAACGACTGACGAAAGTTTGCCGAGGGACATTTATAAAATAGTTGTACTGCACCCTATATAATACTTTGATACATTATATTAAACCTTCCTGTTTAGGTTTACCGGTGACCCAAGCGCGCTCGGGTTTCCTTTGACACCTTTGCAACCGGACCGCGGCCTATTTTTTCGACCTAACTCGGGTAGCCATAACGAAATGACACCAGTGAATGATAACTTGACCTTCCGTAAAATATGATATCTGCTCCTCTTTTTTGTTTAAACAAGCGAGGTCCTAGAAACATCCAGGTACATAGATGATATTTATTATGTAAATTGGATTAAAATTACATTTAGGGTCAGTTCAGACCACGACGTGAAGCACGCAACGCTGCGCGCACTTTTTAACAATTATCGATCTTATTTTCTTCACGAATAGGTATAATTTCAGTTTGAGTGTTGAGACGTGTCAAAGTTCGCTGAGATGCGCGGTGCTACGCAGCGCGTGCACCTTATTATGTAGTACATAAAATCGATATTGAATCGGATCAAAAACAATGCGCCACCCTTAAGGTACGAGTATACACTTGAGCATTTACTCGTAACGGAACATTTGTCTTTGAACTTTTCACACGCGTCAATTTGAACCTCGTGTTGCCTCGCCTACTCTGAGAGGAAAGAATGAAAGTCCCTTTAAGTCCATACAGTTTGATAATATCAGGTTCATAAAATGTTAATGACTTGTATCAATCTAAACTGTAGTTGGGCAAACAACTTGTAATAACATAAAAAAAATTGAATGATTACCTCACTAAGAACTGCTTTCCATACAGTATACGGTGTGTTGTCGAAGATCCAGGGCATATTGAAGTGAAAGTAGTTTTCTGCAACATTGTTGATATCGCAAGCGCATGCCACTTTTAATCCGTAGAACACTGATAGGAGATGTTCTACTGGGAAGAAACAAACTTTAATATTACTTTAACATCTATATAACCAACATTCATATTAGGTTTAATTTATTATGATATACATACAGTAAACGTATGCAACGTGTTTTTTTTATATCTCATAACTCTAGGGTATTAATGAGAAAATAATTCGACAAGGTCACTATTATTTAGGTAATACACTACCTAAAAACGACAATAATTTCTGACTTTTTTTGTCCGTAAATAAAAAATATGACAACGTCGCATTTTCTTAGCTTTACATATGAATTTGGTTGTATTGGTATGGTTTGAATGAAAATTATTAACTCGACTGATGAAAACGATTAAAAAAAAAAACAAATTTAAAAATAATTTATATGACAGTTGATTCTTTGACATGGTCTCATTAATATCCTAGAGTTATGGGATATAAAAAAAAACACGTTGTATAGATATTATTATTCGTTTAAGCCGAAAAAACGTATCGACTACGCGATCGTAGCTTCGTAGCACAGACGCTACGCCGTAGCTACGCCGTAGCATCGCGTAGCTTTCGCGCTGCACACGCATCGCATCTGCAGTTTTCCATTTGTTAGGCAGTTAAATATGGCTGATAATTACGAGAGACACTTACTCTTCTCCATCATGTATAACAATTAGTTATTTGGAATTATTAAGACGAATCTAACGACACCTCGTATGTTCAAATTCATCAAGCCGTTTAGGCTACAGAGCGTACCAAAGAAATAGACATACTTACATACTCTCAAAAAACGTTACCCTCCTTTCGGGCTATCGGGTAATCAAAAACGACAGTACGGTTAGCATGACCACAATAGAAACGGGTTTTATCGACGGAAGAATAGACAAAATGACAGATAAACAATTGAAATCTGTTATTTTGTCTATTCTTCCGTCGCCAAACCTGTTTCTACGGTGGTTATGCTACGCGTGCTGACTTATAATTGAACAGTCGACCGCACGTGTGTGATAACACTGACCCTGAACTGACTTAGCGTAGTATACAAATTACCGGGACCGCTAGGGCCGATGCCTGGCAGGGTCGCGGGAAAGTCCGAAAGGGTTATCGTAGCCTCTGGCAACACAGGCAACTGAAGGAACACGGGTGGGTTTCAGTCAATAAGAGTCTGACACGCCCTTTCGTTCCGCCCAGACTGGGAGAAGTTATTTGACAATTACCCAACCGACAAAAAAAAAGCGTAGTATACGGAATGTCAATATATATGACACGAGGTTTCACTGGTTGTGCTACCACAGACGTGCGGTCTACTGTACAAATACATACCTATAGCCGCAGTTAAAATGAAGATAGTAGTAACATTGCTTATAGCTCCCACGTTTCTGGTAAACGGGTGTAATTTGTACTCAATAGCCTCGACCTTCGCTACCAGAGTGGGCCAGGAACGGCCAATGTGCATCAATATCAGAAATGATATAAGGCTAGACGTGTAGAATATAGAATTAGCTGAAAATTAAAGATTATTATTGAAATCAGAAACAAAATCTGTCGTTACGGGTCACGACAACCAGTCTTACCAAGGGGTATTGTTTTACCCAGTAACTGGTTTGTGGAGGTCAGATAGGCAGTCGCTCCATGTAAAATACTGGTATTCAGTTGCATCAAGTTAGACTGGAAGCCGAGCCCAACATGGTTGGGAAAAGGCTAGGCAGAAGATGATTGAAATCGGAAAAAGGTGTAAATAGAATTAAGAACTATTTCTTTGGCTAAATCTGTCTGCAATTTTATAAACGACTAGCTTCTGCCGTCGCATCCCATCCCATCGCCCGCCCGCGCTATTACTTCGTTTTGATTTAGGTAAACAACGTTACGATATTAGAAGATATAAACACGGTGACAATTAAAAGCTAAAATATTAACTCTTGTGTTTTTTTACGGAAATGTATTCATACAACATCTTTCAGAAACGTTCTTTATATCACCTTCAAATACCAATATCCAAACCTTCGAAATTCAAATGAAATACAAAAAAAAAAAAACAACCGACTTCCAAAAAACACACAAAAAAAAAGTGACAAATAACTTTAATTTCGGAAGTAGGTTGTTTTTTTTTTGTAAAAATTTTTTTTTTTTCACTTTTTAGTTGTGCCTACCCCACACAAATCCGAATACCACTACCTGCTATGTAAATAACAGTGAAGGATTCAAAGAGGATATCGTCTAGATAAACTAAGTGGGAAAAATACCTAATATTGAAGCGAACTCAAAAATTACGCAAGCAAAGTTAATAAAATTTATATGGAACCACCTCGGAAGCATGACCTACCAAACAAAAAAAGAATCATCAAAATCGATTCATAATTGGCGGAGAAATCGCGTAACAAACATACAAAAAGAAAAAAAACATACAGACGAATTGAGAACCTCCTCCTTTTTGAAGAAGTCGGTTAAAAACAAAAGAATAACTTACTGATGTTAGCCAAAGAGATCCCATTCATGATAAGCCAGCAGAAAGTCATGATGAACATCAATACCTGACCGAAGAGACTGATCGCGTAGAAGATCGTGTATGGAGACCGGAGCGTGAATCTGAGGACGTAATAGCTATTGTAACGGGCCACATTACTTATATTGTTGATGGCGAATTTTGTACGGAGGTCTGCCCTGATTTTTTTTAGGTGTGCCTTGGTAAATCTTTTGTTGGAGAAAGTATGTTGGGAGTTTGGTGAATTGCGATTGAGATTGTGGATTAATGAGTAAGGATTTCAAGATAATATAACCTGTGAAGTATTTAGTATAAACCATTTTTATACCACTACCAGCTGATTCTACCAAGTTCGGTGAGGTACTTTGGACGTGAAGACGTACGAACGATACAGACCAGATAAGACATTCTCTAATAATAAAATCCAACCATTAATCCGATTAGAGATAGATCAATAAACTGGTATTAACGGAAGAGCTAATCTTATTACCTTACTAATTAAAATAGGACGATATTACGTAATTCCCAATAGAACCTTCTATAATAAGCCTTAATATCATCTAGTATCTGATTGCAGAACACATATAAATATAAAGAATAATAGATGCAATTATGTTAACTAAGGGCAACCCGCAATAGTATAGCGTCTATAAATTCTAAAAAAAAATATTACGTATGTGCCTAAAAGAAACACTCTGTACACGCACACTTGTATTTCAACGTAGAAAGACAAGTGTGTAAAGTGCGCGTATACAGAGTGTTTCTTTTCCGTATCAATTAAATATTTTTGCGAATATTTTAATATAAAAAACCGGCCAAGTGCGAGTCGGACTCGCGCACGTAGGGTTCCGTACCATTATCTATAAAAACGGCAAAAACATCACGTTTGTTGTATGGGAGCCCCCCCTTAAATATTTGTTTTATTTTAATTAATTATTTTTAAAGTGAATATATAACTAAATATTCTGTGAATATTTCAAGTGTCTACCTGTTGCCGTTTTCAATATCGAGCAAAAACAAGCAAAAAAAAACACGTTTGTTGTATGGGAGTCCCCTTAAATATTGATTTTATTCTATTTTTTACTATTTGTTGTTATAGCGGCAACAGATATACATCATCTGTGAAAATTTCAACTGTCTAGCTATCACGGTTCATGACATACAGGCTGGTGACAGACGGACAGACAGACAGACAGCGGAGCCTTAGTAATAGGAACCATAAAAAAATAATTTAATAGTAATTTAAATTTTTAGGCGCAAGTAAACGGAAACGCCCTTTGTTAAATCACATACTGTTTTATGTGAAACAGCCTTGAAGATTTATTGTCTACGATTTAAAATCCCTTCGTAATCCTAAAACCTTAAACTACCGCAAAGCTTTCAAGATTATATTTTAGTCTTGGCACCCACAAAACCCACGGAGCACTTCGATCCTGATTTGCATCAACCTAACGAGATTACCGTGTACCACCACATACCCCACCTACCTCATTCATTCCTAATTTATTTAATTACTCATAAGGCTTAATTAGAAGTCTCTCAGGTGCTGAAGGTTGTCATAGTGAAGGTTATGTTAACTTATTATAGTAATTTCGCGAGATTACGAAACGTAATGTTATTAAAACAGTACGTCTTTGAGTGAGACTGTAATGGCTTAAAATGTTTATTTAGATGCTGTGCGTATCATGATAATGTATAAACCTGTACGGTGTAGGCATTTAAATATATAGGTTATATACAGCACCTCCTTTCATTTTTATTCCATATTGTACTGGATTACTGAATCCAGTACAATATGGAATAAAAATGGGGCGAAACAAAATGAAAATAACAAATATGTGAAACTAATTATTTTTGGGGCGAAACAGGAATATAAAATGTGGGGCAAACTTTGTGAGGCGAATGCGGAACAAATGCAAAAACAGTTTTTTTTTTTCAGTTGTATTATAGTTTTGTGAGACAGATCATATCACAATTCTAGTACTCGAAAACAACATAATTTCAACTTGAAATATTCATGTGTTTGAGTTATTCCTACACCTAATAAAAAAATAAAATGATAACCAAAGTTGTTGTAATCTACGAAAGTTATGAAGTCGGCTCGCGTGTTCACTCTTCGAGTTATTATTTTATGAGTTTATGACGATGATTAGTGTATTTTTTTTCAACAAACCTACATCCTCAAGTACCTCACTCCTGAAAAATACGAAATGGATCGTATTCATAATTTCCGCTCTAGTGATTGGTATTTTGTGTTCCGCGATTATAATTTATGAGAAATGGTTGGCGTATTTTTCTTTATGATCATTTGTTAAATAATTGATCGGTGTGTTTTGTAATTTACGAAGCTCTCCTGAATCCTGAGTTTCCTAACAGAATTCTGAGCAGTTGCTGCCGCTTTACGAATGGGGGAAATTCGATTTACGTTTTTTTAAATGCCCAAACGGGGAGAATATTATCCTAGCTAGGAACAATACATAATAGAACTCCTAAATACCTCAATAGCACCCTTAAATCACATTCTTACCTCAGCTTATGGCTCGTGGGACTAGTCAGCCCAGTCAGAGGCAGTAGCCCCATCACTCGGCTGCAGAACAGAGTCCCTCGAATGGTCCCATGGAGTCCACACATCTCTCTCTTACTCAAATGATGTTTGTTCTCCATGTGGAATGTCTTCAGAAATAATTTGGAACGCATTGTTGTTTTAAGATAATCTGAAAGTAAGTTTTACATTAATAAAATAACATTTTGGTAACATTATTGCCAGTTCTTGACATTAATACCGAGTTTCAAGAGCGAGAATTTTCTGGGTTTCGAACTTGTTACCTCGCTATAGCCTACGCGACCTTGCGCTTGAGCTTTAAGCAAAAACTGTTAAGAAGGAAGTCTTACACTTAACAATTTAAAACAGCCAATCGAAAAAAACACCTTTCAACTACAAACGCCCCCAAAGATCTACAAGCCCATCATAAACTGTTTACCATACAGCCCAACAGTTTGAATATTTAAACGCTAACATAAACAAACATGATACCTGTCACATGTCAGACACAGCGCGGGAAAAGTATTTTCATAGACAACATAGAAATGCCTCAATGTCAAGCGAAGTGTCGCGAGCTTTACCTAGTGATTTGGATAAACAATTCATGGTGACATATTTCTACGGGTTACGGTTCTGGAAATATTATGTTTACTTTGAAATAACCTTGATCATTCGTGCCTTCATGGGCGGAGTAGACAATAATATAAGTAGGTAGTTACTGATATTATTATTGTATCAGTATTTTACATGAAATGACTCATCTGTCTGACTTTCATGGTCAATTGGTAAACACTCAAAGATTAAAAAAATAGGTAAGTTTACGTTATTGGCAGGGTTGGCATAAAACAAACAAGTTGTTTTAAAACACGTATTTTAAACAATGTTAAAACATTTTGAAATAAAACAATGTTTTTTATGAAGTGTTTAAAATCACAGTTTAAAACAAGTTTTGAACAATGTATTAAACATTAAAGAAAAAAACATGGTTTTAAATCGAATTTTAATAGCAAATGAATGGAAATAGATTAAAAGTTATAAATGTTTAGGACTTGAAATAGCTCAAAAAGAAATTAAAAAGGTTAGATAGTACCTAGATTAGATTTGGCATATTTTTTATGAAGTAAGTAATTCGCTGCAACTATTTTGGGGATTCCCCATTATTTGAACAAAGTCCGTTTTACATAAATGTAGGTAATTAGGTATACTTAGTTCGTCGCCGGTAAATTCCCGTTCTGTCGCTTGTCGAAAAGAGGCAATTATTTTGGGGACTTCTTCTTATTGAAATATACTTACCTAATGACCCGTCTAAGATCGAACATCGGAATTCGCAATTCGAAACGTGCAGGGTGTATGTAATTGGTTCGGTACCTGTTACTTAAGTACGGTACTTACTTTGATTGATTAAAAGTAAGTATGATCTCAGATCGGACAGTACCGATAGTAGTTCACGTAATAACTATAATAACTATAATTCATAATCAGCCTGTAATGTGCCCACTGCTGGGACAAAGGCCTCCTCTGTGAGAGGGAGCGGGCCGTAATCCACCACGCGGGCCCAGTGCGGTTGGTAGATGTCGCATGTCTTCGATTTTTTTTTGGATCTAGGACATGCCAGTTTCCTCACGATGTTTTTCTTCACCGTTTTGAGAACAGTGGTGATGAAATAATTTACAAAAAGTAAAGCGCCTGTCAGGGTTCGAACCTACGACCTACAACTCGTAAATCGCGGCCGTTACCACTGGGCCACCAATGCTCTCGCTACTATAACAACTATAATTCGGTAGTATTATATTCTGACCGTTTTTTTTTTTAATAGTCTAGCAATAAATTATATTAGGTCAGATCGATTTGTGTTGATAATAAATTTGATAAATCGCTCAAAGGAAAAAAACAAAAAAAAACTCTTGTTTTTTTTTTTTTTTTAATTAGAATAAGTCTGTTTTATTAACATTTTAAATAAAATATAAAACTCTTGTTTAAAACATTTTGAACTGTTTGTTTTATAAAATTTGAAAAAATCTGTTTTTTTCCCAACCCTGGTTATTGGACAATTTTTTCCGGAATATTTAACTAAAATAAATATACGAAGCTACATAATAAAATAAATTATTAAAAAAAAACAAGAAACCCGACTGGATAAAAGATGATAAGAGAAACCTTTTTTTTATTCCCTCTCTGTTTTCATTCGCAGATTTTGTTAAATTATTTACCTATACGAACCTAACGACACCAGGCTCATTATCTTACCATCCATCTGATCCATCAAGCCCTTGAGGCTACAGAGCGTGTCAAAGAAATTGACATACATACATACTCTCGAAAAACATTACCCTGCTGGGGGCATAAGCATAATCAGCCTATAATGTTCCCACTGCTGGGACACAGGCCTCCTCTCTGTAAGAGGGAGCGGGCCGTAATCCACCACGCGGGCCCAGTGCGGGTTGGTAGATGTCACATGTCTTCAAATTTTTGGTTCTAAGACATGCCGGTTTCCTCACGATGTTTTCCTTTACCGTTTTGAGAGCAGTGGCGATGAAATAATTTACAGAAAGTAAAGCGCCTGTCAAGGTTCGAACCTATGGGCACGCCACAATTGGGCCATATATGGACGCCACGGCGTCCTCACCTCCCGCCTGACGCAGGTCCTCCCCGGATATGGCAGCTTCGGGAGGTACCTGTGTAGGATTAGGCGGGAGGAAACGCCCGGGTGTCACCACTGTGCGGATCGTCCGGAGGACACGGTGGAGGTGTGCCCTGCTTGGACGGAGCACCGCCGTGTCCGTGGAGGTGATTGGCGGCAATGACCTCTCGCGTCCGGCCCTGGTCCAGGCCATGGTACGGAGCGAGAGGGCATGGGAAGCGGTCACCTCCTTCTGCGAAGCAGTAATGCTTGCGAAGGAGGAGGCGGAACGAACACGGTTTTTACCGTGTTCAGTGACAACACCAAGTCACAACATAAAATTATTCTAAACGTAGGTTACTACCTTCACCTTAAATGTTTCAAAACAAACGCGACGTTAAAAGCCCGCTTTGTTTTCAGTCAGCGGCGACATCATACGTTCTACTGGAGATAACACAGATAAATAATCAAGTCACGGAGTACACTGGGGTTTACTATAGCGAGGTCCGACTGTAAGCGGGAGATGTTTTACAAGTTGCCTTTTTTATGTTTCTATCGAGTTAATTCTTCTTGTGTCGTGTTAAAGCACGAGCATTTACGACGATAATAGCTCCTGCCGATCAAGGTAACACGCTTAGCCAGTCAGTAAGGGTGGTACAAAATGGTTGAGCTGGATGGTGCTGATCCACGTATGATGTTCGTGAACGGGCGCCGTCAGCTGAGACTGGTCACCTCTTATTTGCCAGAGCTTATTTTTAATCTTAAATTTTGAATTGTTTTTGATTATTTTTTGTTTTACATAATTATAGAAGCAACAAGAATACTGTACCCAGGATTTTGTAATATCTATACCTATCCATATTTAAAAGAGTGTCCTTGGAGTTTCTAGCCCGTTCTTCTCCATAGAGATCTACGTTTAGGAATGGGCAAGCTTCAACTTTCTGACTAACTGACCGACTCTTTGACAATTCAAAAGTGCCTGTAAATGGCAAATGGTAATAAATGCTTTGAGTTTGAGGTACCTATTGGTTGAAAATTATTCCTTGCGCTTAGGTACTTAATTGATATTTGAATTGCTGCTGTACCTACATTATTATGTAAATTAATTAATTTCAATCGTTCAACAAATTAATTTCAGTTTATTGTAAGTACTTATACTCCATTTGAAATAAGATTAGACGTATAGATAAGCCTTTTTTACATTCCGTTCAACCGATTTGATGATTTGAATTCTATTGCGTTGGTGGCATGACAAATGGCAGCCGCAGTAGATAGTTGGTATTGTGTAACTTTTTTTGCTTTCAATGATATCCTTATGCCTACGGTATAGATGTCAAAATCGGTTGAACGGACTGTAAAAGGGTTTGTTTTAATGTCTAATCTTATTTCAAATGGGGTATAGGTAAGTAACTTTTTTTACATTTAAGTATAATAATCTATAGGTACAATTAAAATCGAGAAGCTCGTGGCTAAGACAGCCGCACGGGTCGATGAGGTTAAGCTACGCTTGCCGGGGTTGGTTCGTAGATGGGTGACCATCTTTACACATCGAGACTCCTCCGTGCCTCGGAAAGCACGATATGCCGTTGGTCCCGGCTGTCATTTATGGATCTTTGACAGTCGTTACGGGTCGTCAGAAGCCCGAAAGTCTGACAACCAGGCTTGCCAAGGGGTATCGTATTACCCAGTTACTGGGCTATGGAGTTCAGATAGGCAGTCGCTCCATGTAAAATACTGGTATTCAGCTGCATCCGGTAAGACTGGAAGCCGACCCTAATATAGTTGGGAAAAGGCGATGAGGAGGTAAAATTAAAATATGTAACTGATCAAATTTTAATGTTACTGATATAACTAATATTATAAACGCGAAAGTTAGTAAGTATGGATGGATGGATGTTTGTTATTCTTTCACGCAAAAACGACTGAACGGATTTGGATGAAATTTGGCACACAGATAGTTAGTAACCTCGATTAACACATAGAATACTTTTTATCCCGATATTCTCACGGGATCGAGACTTATGCGGGTGAAACCGCGGGGAGCTGCTAGTATATTTGTACGCCGCCGTTATGGTAAAACATGACTATGATCCCTTCTGCAATGTACCTACTCATCTTGCATGCTTTGTGTGTACATTCTCACGTTCGGGAAATGATCTATCCCACTCCATTAATGTAAATGTATATTATTACATAGACAAAAGCAAGGATGACGACAAACATTCCTAGTAATTTCACAATCTACAAACTCCTTGAGAAATACTCTCAATGCTAGACCTTCAACACAGTAGCTCAAAGGTCAAACTGTGCTACGTATTATGGAGATGAACGATGAGACTTGGCTGAACAAACATATTGCATGATAAAGACTACCTCTAGCTTGGAAGGTAAATATTACTTAGGCACGTATGATCTGTAATTTATTTTGATAGGGAGGAACCTTATTGTTTTGTATTGAAACTACAGAGGTAGGTTTTGCCAAAAATGAATCGCAATTGTTTGTTTGTTTTTTGTTTATTATAACATTAACATCACGCCTGTATTCCCCCGAAGGATTAGGCAGAGGTATGCCTATAGTACACCCACATTTCGCCAGTTACATTTAAGTCGTATGTAACAGGGGCGAGTGTGCTCGAAGGTAGGAAGTGGGTAAGATGTTGGTCTATTTACCATATTATCGGGATTTTAGTTTAGTCCTGTCTAATTAATCAGCGCCTGACGTAAATCGACGTAATTTTAGTAGGCAAGTTTTTAATCACGTCTAACCATATACGGAGTAGTAATTTTACAGGACTAAACTAAAATTTATCTTCTGTCCCCTTCAATGAAATACAAAGAACAAGATGCACTGAACTTAAATTTAGTTTAGTTTGTGAACAAGGGAATCGGCTCCATTGTAGGGTCACACTACTTGAAACTGCCCTACAGTCAAAATCGGTTGAACGGACTGTAAAAAGGTTTGTTTAAATGTCAAATGGAGTATAGATATTTAAATGAAACACAAGCAAATTAGTTATTATCATTGTAATTCTCCACAGTTACTGATAGTTACTTTGCTGGACACGGCGCCCCCCTTGCTACCATACTTCTCCATTTTCTTCACGACGTCGAGCCCTGATATCACGTGTCCAAACACCACGTGCTTGCCGTCCAGCCAGTCTGTTCTGAAATGGAATAATATCTTTTAATTATTATACTTAAAATCACAGCTGTGGACGGGCAGGAAGATATACAGATAGACAGAATAATATCTGTCTGCTTCAAGCTTGCCAATTTTAGGAACAATATAATGTAAATATCCAAGTACTGACAGGACCTTAGTCGTCAGTGGCGCCAACTGGTGACAAAAACTCTATAGTTCTTGTGCTTATTAATAAATTTTGATGAAAAGCTGGAGCTTTAAAACATTCCCAAAGACAGCGCAGCAACGGTCTCAGTAAGTGGTTCCAACTGTAACAGATGGCGCTGTCAACAACAAACTTTTTTGTTCATTGTTTTTTTTTTTTTGTTTTTTAACATTGCTTACTAGAACAATACTCTGAACAAAAAATTATAAAGTAAAATACATACTTAGCAGTACACAAGAAGAACTGTGATCCATTACTGTTGGGCCCCGAGTTCGCCATACTCAGTATACCGGGCCCTGTATGTCTTAACGTAAAGTTTTCGTCCTCAAACTTTCGTCCGTATATCGACTTGCCACCCGTTCCGTTGTGGTTTGTGAAGTCACCGCCTTGACACATCTAGATGAAAGGTCGAGTTAAGGAGAAAAATCGAGTATATTTATTTTAAAAATATAGAAAAGATGGTTTTGGTCACAAATATTTTTTAACAGAACCAACCCAGTGGTATATACCCTTGTCTTCCAAGTTTTTTTTTTTTTAAGTGTAAACTTCTTTAGGCCCGTTAAGCGACTTTTGGGTAAACTCACATATTTCACAATGCACATATGCTGCCAATTTTAGAGATAAGTAAACTGATTAAAACCTTGAAGAATTGAACATCAGGATAAGCAATCCATCAATCAATTCTCATAAAAAGCGCAACTCATTGTAAAGGATACAAAATCAGGTATGATCCTGTGAAAACTGCTTTCCTGGTATCCAAACCCTTTCTCATGTGTGCACAGAGCCCTGAAGTTCTCCGCAGTCTTCGGTACAATGTCTGCCCTCAACATCATTATCACTCGGCCCAATGATTGCTTGCCAACGCTAATGTCGAAGTACACTTGAGGGTTACGCTTCTCTGCTGGCTTGACGGGTATCTGAAAAATAATAATAACTCATAAATTTTATTTAAAGCTGGTTGAGAATCAGTACTACAATCACAAATGACAGCCCAAAATATGGGCCTTTCAATGGGCATTTTATAAATAATACTTACACTACTACTCTCTATATTTTCCTTGGTACCGTCATCCTTCATAATGACATCCTTGTCTTTCACAACTGGCAATGTTTCTCCAGCATGTTTCTGCAACCAGGTATCCTCGGACCAGACCGGCCGAGTGGAACCTTCTTTGATTCGCTGAGGAGCGGCTATGTTTACTCTGATTGTGCGACCAAAGAGTTCGGAGTCATTCTATAAAATTAAGGAAGCAATTCAGGTTATGTTAATACAAAAGTTCGAAAACAACTTTGTTTTGAACAATAACTGAAAATTTGGGTAAAAAATTAACTACAGCATTGTATTAATATTGCTCCTAAACTGCCCGGCGGTCGCCATTTACAGGGCAAAGTACTTCGGTAACCCAGGTACCCTACGTGAGATTGTCAGTAATATCAAGGCGTTGCTGGCCTTGGAGAACCTGGGGGATCGAATAATCGATTTCCCACCCATACGAAAAATACGCGGTTTGACGTGGGGTTGTGGAAACCAGCCCGTATTACCTATTACAATCTAACCATTCAATTAATGAAAACAATATCACAATGCCCAGACATTCATTGTTAATCGTTTTCGATACTTATCATTGTAAAGAACAAATTAAAAACTACTCACCATATTGTCAATAGCCGCTGCAGCATCTTCAGCATTCTCAAACTCAATAAAAGCAAAGCCCCTGTGCTTTTCAGTCTCATAGTCCAAAGGTATTTGAACATCAACTAAATCTCCGAACGGAACGAACGCCGCGTTTAAAACCTTCTCATCCACCTCCTCTGCTAACCCACCGACGTATATAGTACGCTTAGAATTAGGTTTACTAGACATTATTATAAAATTAAACTACTTTACCGGTAAAAATATTTATTTATTATTGTTTATAACCTCAAAATTAAACGCCAAAATGAATCTGACATTGTTGAAATGTTGTTGACGTTTGAACACTAGTGTTGTCAAGTAAAGTATGAAGTGCGGATATATAACTGTTACAAGTTTAGTATAGTGGCGTCAGTCTAGAGCGGTTACTAAGGAACAATAAAGCATTATGTTATTAGGAGCATTGTAATATAAAATTATGATTGCTTTATATAATGGATAAATAAGTAAGTCTAGTGTAGTGATAAAAAACGTTTTTTTTTCTTTTGTACCTTGTTATTTATGCAGTTTCTCTGAACATACTGTTATTCCTGGGCCATTGCTCTTTGTATAGTTTATTTCTATAAATATTAAACTACGATAAAAAATAATTAAGATTTATCATAATTATTTTGGCTCATTAGCCATTACAAAATAACTATCATACTCTGTGAGAATACACAACTAACTACAACTTGAGGTGTGCATACATCCCTAGAACAATGGAATTTTTAAATTATGGTTTGGAAAGAGGTCTTTTAAGATCACTTTTATAACAAAATTAAAACCCTTATTTGAAATTCTTAGGCTACCTTAGGTAATTTATATTTCTAGTCCAAATTCCAAAAGCTACGGCCTAAACCTATGGCCTTTTCTCAACTACGGCTTCCAGACTAGCCCGATGCAGCTGGATACCAGTATTTTAAATGGAGCGACTGCCTATCTGACCACGACCCAGTTACTGGGTAACACGATACTCCTAGGTAAGACTGATGATCAGACTTGGGTTTATGACTACCCGTAACATACGTCAAAGATCTACGAATGACAGCCGGGTCCAATGGCTTCGTGCTTTCCGGGGCACGAACCGGTACTTAAAGATAGGAACTGATAATAATTTAGATTTTCCTACAAAACTACAAACTAAATTCCGTTGTAATCAGGAACATAAAGTGTACTTGTAAATGGTCGCAGATTGCAGTTGGTAGCAACTAGCATAAAACAACTGACTACCGGTAGGGATTGCTACGCAGTCGTGATCGGTCGAATGAATTATTTAACTTTGTACATCTCGATTGATTGTTTATGGTATCTTGTTATGTGATTGAAGGGTTTATAGCATGTTTTCTATGGATGTATGTATGCTGGAGGCAGAAGAGCGTGATTGCTTCCCGAATTGAAACAAGGACGATGACCTATTAAAAACTATTTTTATAATAACTTAATTTCGGAAGTCGGTGTCAAAAATCGAAAATTGTAAATCAAAGCCACCGTCTTCCGAAATTAAAGTTATTTTTCACTTTTTAGTGTTTCTTTTTTGGAAGTCGATTGTTTTATTTTTTTCGTAAAAAGGTTTTTTTATTGGACTTTTTGTCGTAGTTGGGTTTTAGTTTTATTAAGATTCCGTACGTACCTACCTTAAAAGAAAAAACGGAACCCATATAGGATCACTACGTTGTCCGTCTGTCTGTCTGTCAAGACTTTTTCTCAGGAACTGGTGAACTTTTTAATGTGAAATTAATACCAAATACGTCTGCAGTCCCTTTGTGCTCTAAAAAATCAAGTTCTAAGTCAACGCAATAAAAAATGCTGCCATGTATGCGTACACGTACATATTTTGATACTCACAAATAAACCAAAACCTACATTTTATGTTCGCATGGCCCGTCAAAATGTAGGGAACAGCTGGGAACAACTGATTTTTTTGTCGCGATTTCAGGGTTGGTCCCATAGTAAAAGTTGTTCATAACGATAAGTACAATTACCCCTTATAAGAGAATGCCCATAAATTCCATTTCACCCAGATAAAATTAACACTAAATATGAACCGGCACTCACTGACATAGGTTGCTTCACTACCAGAGATAAAAGGTATCGTATCAGCGAATATTATCCTATTGTACTCTTACAATAGATCGATAGATAGATAGATAGTAAGTTTAGTTCTAAACTTTATTATGTATTAGTATACCCTAGCGTTTAAGTAAGTAGGTACCAACCAATCTCTCAACATTACTCAGTATTATGTAATGTTTGTACACAGTACACGGCATTCGGTTCAGTCACAGATATTATATATCCTAAGATGCACTCGTCTGCACCTCACAGGACGACCCACAAACGTGTGTGGTTCACAATCAATAAGGACCGCGCACAATTCATTCGACACGCGGAGAAAGTAACACAACACGCCCGTCTGTACCAGTCAGCCTTTGTGCATGATCTTAATTCTTATAACTAAACTAGCGATCCGCCAGTTTTTTACGAGTTGACATCGAGATTTTCTATTATTTCCAAGTTTAATATAATGACGTAAGTATTATTATACCTACACATAAACCTTCCGAAATAAACTCTATAAAAAATGGTGAATAAATAAATATATATATAATAATATTAAAAAATAAAAAATATATATTATGATTCGCACGAAACGGGCGAGTCGACACTTTTAAATAATTTATTTTTAGGTGAATGGATTTCTGGAGTTGTCGATTCGCCTACAAATAAATTAACTTCTAGCGAAGCGCTTCAAGAAAAAATAATATTATTTAAAACTGTCGATTCGCCCATTTCGGACGAGTAAATTCGTGTGAATAAGCAATAAGCCTAAATGATGGTGAAAACAGCATCAAAATTCGTTGCGTAGTTTAGAAGAACAACGTGGTCACACAGACAGATACGAAAAGCGACTTAGATACTTTTTAACCGACTTCTTCAAAAAGGAGGAGGTTCTCAATTCGTATGCATGTTTTTTTTTTTTTTTTTGTGTTTTTGGTACTCGATTACTCCGCCAATTATGAATCGATTTTGATGATTCTTTTTTTGTTTGGTAGGTCATACTTCAGATGTGGTCCCATATAAATTTTATTAACTTTGCTTGCGTAGTTTTTGAGTTAGCTTCAATAATTATGTATTTTTCCCACTTAGTGTATGTAGACGATATAATAATTGTTTGACTCCTTCACTGTTATTTACATACCAGGTAGTGGTATTCGAATTTGTGTGGGGTAGGTACCACAACTAAAAAGTGAAAGATAATTTTTTTTTCCAAAAAACAAACAACCGACTTTCAAAAAAATCACTAAAAACGTGAAAAGTGACTTTAATTTCGGAAGTCGGTGGCAAAAAACGAAAATTGAAAACCTCCGACTTCCGAAATTAAAGTTACTTTTCACGTTTATAGTGTTTTTTTTGGAAGTCGGTTGTTTTTTTTTTTTGTAAAAAGTTTTTATTTTTCATTAATAATATGTTTAAATATAAGTAGTAGATGATAAATCTACCATGTTAATTGTAGAGGTAAAAAGAGATGAGTAGTGTTAGGTGTGAAGAATTGTAGATGTACATAGAGGTGGAGGTTAATAAGTATAATCGCATGTTGGCAGTTGTCGTCAGCTTTGTTGGACGTGGTAACTTGAGGCTGTTAAAGTTATTTTTTTACTACGTTTTCTTAACTTTACTGTAATTGCAATGGAGTTAGTTAAGCAAGTCTATAATTTTCCTGATACTGAAAAAAGTCGAAAAAATTGTGAGTAATGTGCATTTACTCACAATTATTTCGTCTTTATTTCAGTCTACCTAATCAGAGAGCGTAGACAAGTGACAATGGCTTCGAAAGCGTTTCGTATTTCTACAACGACTTTCAACAGGATTGACATAATCTTTTCGATAGCTTATGTCAGTCCTATACCTACATTTTTGCCTTTTCCATCATCGTTATCCCTGATAGAATGTCACTTTGTCTAGGGCCTCTGGGATAAGGGGTAAAAGGTGCGTATTCCTGGTGCGTAGAGTACGTGGCAGCACCAACAGCAACCTTAGCATGATCGCTAATCGGCTGTACTGTGGTTACATCAATCATTGCTGCGCCATTTGTCATGGAATGGCGCCGAAGTGATTGTTGAGTTTACTTTCTTTTATAGGTTTTGTTGTGGGTAGTTTTAATAAGTATTACTAACACTAGTCTATAAGAACATTGTTACTAATAAAATGGACACCATGGTCTGAAATAGATTTAATTTAATTTAATCTAAAAGCTCAAAGGTATAAATTCATTAATTAACGGCAGTGTTAAAGGTGTAAAAGGTATAAGCACCGAGCTTTTGAGCGAGTGGGGAAGCGGAGAAGCGTGGCGGCTCTGGCTAGGAATGGGCGGTTTGCGCGTTAATTTAGGTATTTCCTTCGTACTAATCAAATAAATACTTACACATATTTTAAAAATATATACATTTCGTTTTGTTATTATTAAGCTGTTCCATACATTTGTGTTCACTTAAATCGACAAAATGTATGGAACAGCTGATCTTTTTTTCGCGATTTCAAGGTTGGTCCCATAGAAAAAGTTGTTAAAAACCCATGACCTTCTGTGAAGTATTTACGCCGTACTTACTAAGTTTTTTAGAAGATCACTTTGGATTTTTTCCATCGAGGAAACTGTCGTGTTTTAAAATGTATACTGTGAATCCTTAAATATTAATTGCATAACTAAAGGTTAAGTAATAACGATGCAGCAAGGGATCAAACAAACGCAATTACTTAGGTATCGTTTCCTCGGTGCGCCCATAGCAACTGTGGAGTTTCTTGCCGGCTCTTCTCCATAGGAAACCACCGTGGAGTTTCTTGCCGGCTCTTCTCCATAGGAAACGACCGTGGAGTTTCTCGCCGGCTCTTCTCCATAGGAAACGACCGTGGAGTTTCTTGCCGGCTCTTCTCCATAGGAAATGACCGTGGAGTTTCTTGCCGGCTCTTCTCCATAGGAAACGACCAATTGGAACCGTGCACCTAGCTTCTGACGTTTCATAAGTGCCCGTGTAGGCTTATGTGAAATAAAATATTTAGGTTTTCAAAGGAATTGATACCTTCGACCTTTCAGGTTAAGTGATTGAACTCTTGAAAGCTTGAGACTTAACGCTTTAATTTAATCTAATGCTGTCATCGGCTTGTCTTTCGCTATCATTACCCAGTCATAAAGACAGAAACGAGGTTTCTCATCGTCTTTTATCTTCCAGCTAAGCACCCATCATTTCCAAGATAGCATTAAACATAATGATAGCACAAATAGGTGTAAAAACTGCATCAAGCAAGTCTATTTACGAAAAAAGTAAGCAGTTGCCGCGACTTGCCAGAGCAAAGCTTGAAACTGGTTTGGTATATGTAAAAAAAAGAAAATGTATTTAAATGTAAGAAAGACATCTCGACTTTTAACGTCACAGATCCTGTGCAAGCGACGCGATAAATTCTAATTTATAAACTGTGCTCACGCCGCTTGCACTCTTTGTTTTTTTTATTTAAAACTGGGTTTTTACCCTATTTCTCTATGCCTATGCACCTCACCGACCTATAATTTTTTTTGCATGATACATTGCTTTCCATTTTTTTATGTTTTTGTTTGGTAAATTATGAAACGGAGCGGTAGGGCGTGTCAGACTCTTAGTGACTAAAACCCACCCGTGTTTCCTTCAGTTGCTCTGGCAACTGCCAGCCACGGTATCCCTTTCGGACTTTCCCACGACTCCGGCAGACATTGCTTACCCTCACGATGTGATTAGATGGCGTATTTGAAATAGACAACAGGATTCCTCTCTCTCTGAACAGACGACGAAGGGCAAAAACAGTAGCTCCATAAATTTTCCAAAAATCTTCATTTTCACTCTTCATTTACAATACTACATAATGTATAAATACTACTGCATAGTTCCTTTAGGGCTCCGCCTGTATTTTGCAGAGAACCACTTAAAATCGCTGATAGACAGACGAACATGGAAAATGATAATAAATTCTCCATTAGAAGCTAACACCTTGAGCTAAATCTAGTTCTAAAGGAAATAATTAAGGTTCCGCAGATCGCAATTACCTATTGCTGTTATGTGACAAACAGACTAAGTAGGCCACAGGAAATGAGCCTAGATTAGTTTACCGCGAAAGTAAAACGGTATTTAAATGTACGAGATTGTTCAAGAAAGAACTCAGAGAAGAACTCGGTTTGGAACTCATTTGGGGGAACTCATTTGGGGGCTGTGGTGGCCCAGTCGTAGGTTCGAACCCCGACAGGCGCTTTACTTTGTGTAAATTATTTCATCGCCACTGCTCTCAAAACGGTGAAGGAAAACATCGTGAGGAAACCGGCATGTCCTAGAACCAAAAATTCGAAGACATGTGACATCTACCAACCCGCACTGGGCCCGCGTGGTGGATTACGGCTCACTCCCTCTCACAGAGAGGAGGCCTGTGTCCCAGCAGTGGGAACATTATAGGCTGATTTTGTTATGTATGTATGTATACCTATGTACCTATACAACATGTAACAACAAGCCTGACCGATTCGAAAGGGGCACAAAGGTACTGCAATAACATTACTAGAAAAAAAAAAAAAAAAACTATTGAAAATAAAAAAGTTATTGCAATTTGAAATTCACATTTTTTATACCAAAATTACCCCAATTTCATATGTATAGTACCTAAAAAGTCATACTATCACATAAAAACAATATTAGAATGACCATACCTTGCCTATTTGCAGCCATGAATGCACTTCAATGAAATATGGCGGTAACTTGTAGAAATAAATGTTTTAATATTCACTACAAACTCAAGAACGTTATCGGATAATTCCTGATGTGGGTATAAAGTAAACTTTGAGCTAATGCTCTGTATAGCAGGTAGCAGTTACTGATTCAGTATTTGTAGAAATGATGTGATACATTCTTAACCCTTACCTAGCTCATTTTTTTAAATACCCTCATTTTGAAAATCGAGTTTTGAGCGTTACGTTGTATGAACGGGTCCCAGTGTGCGACGGTCGCCCGCGATTTTTTTTTTCTTTTTTCCAATAAAAAAAAACCACATAAATAGACTCTCAGTATGATTCATAACAACACCCTCACGGATTGGACAAGGTTTTTGTTACACGCTGTATAGGCGTTTGAGACATTTAAAGTTAAACTCAAGAACATAGGTTCTTTAATTAACTCACTAACTCAGTGACATCATCACCATCATCATTATCATTTCTGCCGAAAAACGTCCACTGCTGGACATAGGCCTCTCCTATGAACCGTCACTACAACCGGTTCTGTGCTGTTCGCATCCAGCGGATTCCTGCAGCCTTCACTAGGTCATCGGTCCACCTTGTGGGGAGCTTCCGGTACGCGGTCGCCACTCCAGAACCTTTTGGCCCCATCTGCTCTGCGAGCAATGTGCCCTGCTCATTGCCACTTAAGTTTGGCAATTTTTCAGGCTATGTCGGTTTCCTTGGTTCTCCTACGGATCTCTTCATTTCTGATTCGATCACGTAGAGAAACTCCAAGCATAGCACTCTCAACTGCCCTTTGGGTTACTTTCAGTCTTCTAGAGGCCCGAGGCCTCTTCTGTGAGATACCATAAAACTATGTATGTTGAATTAGTCGAGAACAAAAAAGTTGTGGCAAATATTATGAAAATTCTATCGCTTCGCTGGCAATGGCGCAATGCCTTTCCAGCAATGTTTGCTATCTATTTGTCATCTCACTATTGATGTGACCCTAGTTGACCGTAAACAGCGAACGCACGTAAAAACTCCAATGATTGTTAAAGCTTTTTATAAGCAAAAACGCGGCAAAAACCTAAATTAACTGTTTCGTATTTAAAGTGTTTGGGAAATGGTAAGAATTCACAAGAAGTTTGTTGATTTTGGTACAGTTAAGCTCGGTATGAATGTTCGATGCTTCTGTCACGATTTGTTATTACAATTTCGATATCTTTAGATAAGTTGTTTGGTACGTGAAACTATCTATGCCATACCAGAGGGCCTAATCGAGTGGCTCAAAGACCCCTTTCAAAGCGTTTCGTACTTTTGCAACGACTTTCAGTAAGATAGAGATTTAAGAATCATTGGATTAACATAAACTTTTCGGTAGCATAAGTGACTTATATGCTAATAATTTAATTAATAAGTCAATCCCATACATTTTACTTTACTTTTCCATCATCATAACACTGATAGAATGTCATATTTACCAGGTTTTCAGATGTCGCAACTTCAAAAGAAATGACACCCCCGCTGCCGCTGTGTCGTGAGTGACGACAGAAATGAGGAAAAGCTCTGATGCCTGCCAGGATTGCGGGAAAGTCCGAAAGGGTTAAGTATAGAATATTGCTGAATGTCATTTTGCGAGATTGACAGTACGACGAAATAATAATACTGAGTCGGTATTGCTGGCACTATCGTGCAACGAGAACACAAAAACAAACAAAAAAAACACTAAAAATGTGAAAATTTTTAGTAAATACTCAAAGTATGGTAAATACTTATTTGTTTTGTTATACTCTTCTTAATCTAATTTACAGAATTGTCTTTGATTTTTTGTGTGTCAAAAATAAATAGAAAAAGCATGACTACTATTTTTGGCTCTTATTTTTATTTAATTATTTAATTTACATCATTCGTTATCAGCACGAGGTGAGAAAGTAGTAAAATTTCGTGTGGACATGCTGGTATGTCGTTGAACGCAGTAAAACCATTGTGTGAAAGAGCCGGCTATGGCATCTGGAAATTCAAAATGCGTATGTATTTGATGCATGAGGATTTATGGGAAGCTATAGAAGGTTACTCAGGTCAAAAGCCTTCTGATGCAAATAAAAGGGATCAGAGAGCTTTAACCAAGATCTGTTTAACGATCGACGGAGGCGCAATCGCACATGTTCGGAGCGCTGAGACTGCCAAGCAAGCATGGGATTCTCTCAAAGATGCTTTTGAGGATAAGGGAATGGGCAGAAAACTTGGCCCTAGAGCGCAGGCTGTATAGATACAATTTGTCTGACTTCGATAATGATATTGAGCGATACATAAGCACAATCGTAGCTACATCCCAGGATCTAGCTGACATTGGGAAGAAGATTGATGACGAAAGTTTAGCAGCCATTATGCTTGGAGGTTTAGGACCTCGCTACGATCCCTTAGTTATGGCTATGGAAAACTCCAACTTAAAAGATTACAAGTGAATTGGTGAAGAGTAAGCTATTAAATGAGTTCTCGAAAACCGTAGACGTTCAAGCTCTGGAGAATAAACCGACGACTTCCGCCCTGAAATCATCTCAAGGTAAAATTTCTTCCAAAAATAATAAGAAGAAGAGAATAATCAAATGCTATGGTTGCGATGAACCTGGTCACAAAAGGCCCGATTGTCCTATAAAGAAGGACGAGAAGGATAAGCAAGTAAAAAATGTTACTCTGAAGACAGCACTATTTACTGTCGAAGGAGAGAGTACCACTTTTTTCATTGATACTGGAGCGACTAATCACATGTGCCATAATATTGATTACCTGGAGACCGTAAGGTTGAATAATGAAGCAGGTAGTAATGATACTGTAACGGTTGCAAATGGACAGAAGATAAATTGCAAAGGCATAGGCAGTATTTCTTTTTCCACTAAAGATTGCAAAGAAGGAACAATGACTGGTGTTGTTGCCGTGCCTGACCTCAATTGCAACTTACTTTCTGTTCGGAAAGCTTGCGATAACGGTTTCCATGTAGTTTTTGATAAAAATGGTTGTATATTTTATGAAAATTTTTCTTGTACTGGTAAAGCTATTTTGCGTGGTTCTGTAAGTAGTGGGCTGTACACTTTAAATTGTACTGTAAATGTTCCTAAGAGAATTGCCTCTAATGCGCTCCTTGATACGTCAGATTGTAGACTTTGGCATAGGCGTTTAGGACACTTGTGTCGTATAGGTATGGATAAGCTTAGAAAAGGTGAAGCTATAGGTGTGTCTTACGATAAGGTAGACAATGAACCATGTATACATTGCTTGGAAGGCAAGCAGTCAAGAAAACCATTCAAGTCAATTCCATTTAAAAGAGGAACTGCTTTGTTGGAACTAATTCATGCTGACCTGTGTGGTCCGATGTCACATGATTCTTTTCAAGGAAACAAATTTCTTTTAGTTTTTATTGATGATTTTTCGAGAGCGATTTTTCCTTTTTTTATCTCGTCGAAAACTCAAGTAAAAGATAAGTTTTGTGAATTTCAGAATGCAGTTGAAAGGCAGAAGGAAGTTAAAATTAAAATTTTCAAAACAGATAATGGGTCTGAGTTCATGAACCAAGGTATGAGAGATTATTTGATTTCAAAAGGAATTAAGCATGAAACGACAGCTCCGTATAGCCCTCAATCTAATGGCGTAGCTGAACGTGTAAATCGCACACTAATTGAAAAGGCGCGCATTATGCTTACTGAAGGTAAACTTTCCAAAGTATATTGGCAAGATTCAGTTCAAGCTGCTGCTTATTTGAAGAACAGGTCTCCTCATCGTGCACTCGAAAATAAAACTCCTTTTGAAATGTGGTGTGGGAATAAACCAAACCTCTCACATTTAAGAGTTTTTGGCTGTCGAGCGATGGTTCATGTCCCCGATTGTCAAAGAAAGAAGTTGGATGTCAAATCTACGGAGCACATTTTTGTAGGATATTCTGATGATATCCATAGTTACTTTTTTCGTAGTTCTGATTCCCCACGTCGCTTAGTTAAAGCGAGAGACGTAGTATTTCTTGAAAATTCTTTTACAAGTTTAAAAGAAATTCAGCATCTTCTAGTCAAGAAGAAATGGTAGTTCCATTTCATTTGAGCTCTGATCGTTGCAATGCTGTTGAACAGATAGTTAATGTGAATGTTCCTACAGCAAGCGTGCAGCTAGCTATGGACGTTCGTGACGTTTCCCCTGATAATTTTCATGATGCTTCAGATGTAGAAGTAGAACAAAGCAACAGTGTTCTCGGTGAGTCAGTGGAAGAACGTCGCTATCCAATGAGAGAGCGGAAGAAACCAGATTTCTTGTTATACAAGACCTGTACGGAAGAGGTATTAAATGAAGATCCATCTAGCTACTCAAAAGCCATGCACGAAGAAGATAAAGATAGTTGGATTGCTGCGATGAAAGACGAGTATGATGCCTAAATAGAAAGAAAAACTTGGATTTTGGTCAACAGACCTGAAAATAAGAAAATTATTCCTTGTAAATGGGTCTACAAGTTGAAACGAGACGCTTTAGGAAATCCTATAAAGTATAAAGCAAGACTTGTTGCTAAAGGTTACAATCAGGAGGCAGGAGTGGATTATTATGAAACCTTCTCGCCTGTGGTGAGGAATTCATCCTTACGAATGCTGTTAGCTTTTGCCGTTGAGAACGAATATAAGCTGAAGCATTTGGACGTAGATACAGCATTTCTTCATGGCGATTTATTGGAAGAAGTGTTCATGCAACAGCCTCTTGGATTTACACAAGAAGATGGAAAAGTTTGTCTTCTGAAGAAATCCATCTATGGGTTGAAGCAAGCTTCGCGAGCTTGGAATAAAAACTGAATGAAACTCTTATAAGTTTGGGTTTTAGTAGAACCTCCTCAGAGTCATGTATTTATACGAAACTTTTTGGTTCGTCTGAACTAGTTATATTAGCTGTGTGTGATGACATTGTTTTGTTGCACAAAGTTGACATGACATATGACAAAGTCAAACATGACTCGAGAAATTTTTTCGGTATAAAAGATCTGGGAAATTTAAATTATTTCCTATCTCTCAATGTACAGTATGATAATGGGATAGATGAAATAAACCAAAAAACTTTTATACTTGATTTATTAAAACGTTTTAATATGCAACAGTGTAAAAAGTATGATACTCCTTTAGGGAGCAGTAAGTTGGAACCTGGAACTGGTGAGAAACCTGATTATCCGTATCAGAACTTGATCGGCTGTTTGATGTACCTCGCTGTTAATACTAGGCCAGATATAGCGTTTGCTACCAGTTACTTGAGTCAGTTTAATATGACTTAAGACAAAACGCACTGGACAGCAGCGAAGCGCGTACTTCAGTATGTTAAGGGCACTATAGGTTATTCCATTGTCTACAGGAAGACTGGCGAATATATTTCTGCATACGCTGATGCCGATTGGGCCAACTGCACAATTGACGGCCGTTCGTATACAGGCTATTTTGTGAAACTGGCTGGAGGACCAATTTCATGGGAGTCAAAGAAACAGCCAACGGTTGCGTTATCTTCGACTGAGGCGGAGTATATGTCCCTGAGTGCCGTAACCAGAGAAGTTGTCTTTTTTCGCAGACTCTTGCAGGAAGTTAGTGGCAAGGTAGGACAAGTTATCATTTATAATGACTGTCAAGGGGCGCAAAAACTGGCATCAAATCCTATTCACCATAATAGAACCAAACATCATTATATTAGAGAGATTGTGTCAAAGAATATTATAGACTTAAGGTATATTCAAACACATGACATGAGCGCTGACGTTATGACAAAAGCCCTACGTCGTGTACCACATTTAAGATGCGTTAAAGGAATGGGATTTTAATTAATTATAGGGTTCTTCAAAACTTAGATTATTTGATTAAGTGGGGGGTATGTAGTAAATACTCAAAGTATGGTAAATACTTATTTGTTTTGTTATACTCTTCTTAATCTAATTTACAGAATTGTCTTTGATTTTTTGTGTGTCAAAAATAAATAGAAAAAGCATGACTACTATTTTTGGCTCTTATTTTTATTTAATTATTTAATTTACATCAAAAATAACTTTAATTACGGAAGTCGGTGGCATAAAACTAAAATTGAAAACCTAACCTAACCTAACCCAACCCGAAAACACCGACTTCCGAAATAAAGTTATTTTTCACTTTTTCGGTTGTTTTTTTTTTTGTAAAAAGTTTTTATTTTTCACTTTTTAGTTGTGGTACCTACCCCACACAAATTCGAATACCACGACCTGCTTTGTAAATAACAGTGACGGAGTCTAATAATATATCGTCTACATAGACTAAGTGGGAAAAATACGTAATTATTGAAGCTAACTCAAAAACTACGCAAGCAAAGTTAATAAAATTTATATGGGACCACCTCTGAAGCATGACCTACCAAACAAAAAAATAATCATCAAAATCGATTCATAATTGGCGGAGTAATCGAGTAAAACAAAAACAAAAAAAAACATACAGACGAATTGAGAACCTCCTCCTTTTTGAAGTAGTCGGTTAAAAATAGCCCAAGGTACTGAGCATATTTTGAATGTGATTGTACTTTAAAAAGACCATAGATAATTAATTGTTAGGCGTCATGTTATTAGTACGAGGATATGAGAAAGCAATTAAGTCTTAAACAAGGAAAATAGTTATCAAGTGCTTAGGTCGGGCAACAGTCGTTAGCCGGGAGTTTAAATTTAAAGCCAATTATTTTTAAAAGAGTAACCGTGGAGTTTCTTGCCGGCTCTTCTCCATAGGAAACGACCAATTGGAACCGTGCACCTAGCTTCTGACGTTTCATAAGTGCCCATGTAGGTTTATGTGAAATAAAATATTTTGATTTTGATTTTGATTTTGAAATTCAAATTCATTTATTTCGTGAACACAGGGTACATACAGTAGATGTTTTCATAAATAATAAGATCCGAGCTGTGCTCCGCCAAAAGGCATACAAAATTTTAACAGGTTTTACATGCATAAAACAACTATTTCAAAGTAGGTGATATCACAAAAAATATAGATTAAGTATGTCAAATTTAGATTAAATTGTTAAAAATATGTCAGTTAAATTAAGTAAAAGGGCCAAAAAATACAAAATGAAAAAATTATGTCACTAATAATTAAATTCAAATCAATAATCAAAATCATTCAGTATGTCACATATGATAAAACAGACTAATTAAAATTTGTCATTTAAATATTCGTCAACAGAATAATACACCTTATTATTTAACAGTTTGAAAAGATTCCCTTTAAATTCATTAATGTTCATACATGAGATAACTTGTCCTGGTAACTTATTATACAGTTTTTGAGCCATTGCATAAAAGCTTTTGCTATGAAATTTGGTTTTAGTTGCTAACACCTGCAATTTTTGTGAGCGACGTTTACTTTCTACAAATCTATATAAATTCATGTTTTGTTTTACAAAAATACAGGCCTCATAAATATAAAGAGATGGTAACGTTAAAATATTCAGTTTTTGAAAATGTGGCTTGCATGATACTGTTTGTTTTATTTTACAAATAGCTCGGATGCATTTTTTCTGTGCAACAAGTAATTGTTGGTTGTAAACCTACCTACAGCAGAAATCCAGGAGTACGGAATTCCGGGACAGGTTATATGTTTAGACTACTTTAAACCCTCGATGTAACTATATTATCTCTTCCTTATACAACATTATTTTTTCTTTATGCTAAACCCGAAAAGGGGTCATTGTACTCATCATTTTGAACAACTTTTTCTATGGGACCAACATTGAAATCGCGAAAAAAAAAACAGATGTTCCATACATTTTGTCGATTTAAGTGAATACAATTTCATTCAATTAATTTTCCTGATGTTGTAATTCATGTCTAGCTAATGATTTCAATCCATTAATGGAGTTATACAACGTTATTTTTTCTTTATGCTAAACCCGAAAAGGGGTACTCATCATTTTGAACAACTTATACTATGGGACCAACATTGAAATCGCGAAAAAAAAATCAGCTGTTCCCTACATTTGTGTTCACTTAAATCGACAAAATGTATGGAACAGCTGTTTTTTTTTGGCGATTTCAAGAAAAAATAACGTTGTATAACTCCATTAATGGATTGAAATCATTAGCTAGACATGAACTACAACATCAGGAAAATTAATTGATTAGCAAATGGACTACCAAGTTGCATTGCCCGTATGTATTCAAATCAAAACACCTGTCTTTTTTTTATAATTGTATGAAATGGACACGGCAAATTGATATAGCGTGTCAATTTGATAAACAGATAATTTCCGTGACTTTACATGATGTTGCGTGTATTGTGATAGCATGATATTGTAAATAGTCAAAATCGTCATTAAACATCGGGCTGGCCAAACCCATGAGCCAATCAATTAAGTTGTCGACTAATGACGGGATCCCGTCGACCAAAATAGACCTAAGCTTAATACATGTCTCTGCTTCGAGAATAACGGTCTAAACAAGGCTGTAATCAGTCGTAAATATGCTTCAATGGTATAGCATGACCTTCCCCCAGACAGGTACAACGCTTAACTAAGCCCCGTGTCGCCCCTTTCTAGTAATTTGTCGATTACAGGCGCCAGGGCGTTATGGCGCCACCATGCGATACACACATACTTAATCTCGTCTGTGATTTGCCTCATATAGAATCATTTTAAATAGACAAGAGTCAATCAAAAGTCATTTATTCAAACTAGGCTGAGAATAAGTACTTTTTGAAAAATCAATATATAGCCTTTTCCCAACTATGTTGGGATCGGCTTCCAGTCTAACCGGATGCAGCTGAATACCAGTATTTTACATAGAACGACTGCCTATCTGACCTCCACAACCCAGTAACTGGGTAATACGATACCCCTTGGTTAGACTGGTTGTCAGACTTTCGGACTTCTGACGACTCGTAACGACTGTCAAAGATCCACAAATGACAGCCGGGACTAACGGCTTAACGTGCTTTCCGAGGCACGGAGGAGTCTCGATATGTGAAAATGGTCACCCATCCATGGACCAACCCCGGCAAGCTTAGCTTAACCTGATGGATCGACCCGAGCGGCTGTTATTACTTAGCCACGAGCTCCTCATCAGTACTTTTGTGAACGTCAATATTATATAAGACAGTCCCCCAAAATGCCCGCCCTTCACCACGTCCTAGCGCTTTAGCTGGGAAGAAGAAGTGGCGCATCAGACTCCCCAACAGCACAGCTTTCTGTTAAGCTAACAGAAGGCCTAGACAAGTGACAATCGCTTCGAAAGCGTTTCGTATTTCTGCAACGACTTTCAACAGAACTGACATAAGCTTTTCGATAGCTTATGTCAGGCCTATACATTTTTTCCTTTTCCATCATCGTTAACGCTGTTAGAGTGTCACTTTGTCTAGAGCCGCTGAACTTGATTCGCTAGACAGTTTTATGGAAAATAATTAACATTACGAAACAAAACATTAATCATCAAGTGTCATCAGCCTACAGCAGTCCACTGCTGGACATAGGCCTCTCCAATTCCACGCCATTAAGCTCGATTCTCGGCAACTGTCATTTAGCTGCTACCAGGCACCTTGCGATGATCGTCACTCCACCTAGCCTGACGGCGTCCCATCCTACGATTGCTGATTCGCAGTCTTCACTCAAGCCTCAAGAGTCAAGCGTATAACCAGCCACTACAATAACTGCTCGCAATAAATACTTGAATCGCAGATCAAATAAAAAACCAAGATAGAGCGCTGTCAATAGTGACGTGTGGCCGGTTTCGTAAACATGTGTGCATTTATTGAGGTGTAGTTTGATTGTAAATGTGGGTGTGTGTGAGCGTGTATGCACAGAGTGTAGTTTTGGCATGCCTCACTGTATTGTTCGCAGCGCTCTGTCTTGTTTTTTTTTATCTGAGGCTTGATTATTGTGTTTTGTGAATGGGGGGCAGTTCTTCACCAATTTATCAATCTGCCTAGCCTTTTCCCAACCATGTTGGGGTCGGCTTCCAGTCTAATCGGATGCAGCTGAATACCAGTATTTTACATGGAGCGACTGCCTATCTGACCTCCACAACCCAGTAACTGGGTAATACGATACCCCTTGGTTAGACTGGTTGTCAGACATTCGGGCTTCTGACGACTCGTAACGACTGTCAAACATCCACAAATGACAGCCGGGACCAACGGCTTAACGTGCTTTCCGAGCCACGGAGGAGTCTCGATATGTGAAAATGGTCACCCAGCCACGGACCAACCCCAGCAAGCGTAGCTTAACCTGATGGATCGACCCGAGCGGCTGTTATTACTTAGCCACGAGCTCCTCACCAATTTATATGCATTTAAAATTATCGTTTTATTAGCTGCATTCATCATCATCATCATCATTTCAGCCGAAAGACGTCCACTGCTAGACATAGGCCTCCCCCAAGCACCGCCACTTCGACTGGTTCTGTGCTTCACACATCCAGCAGATTCCCGCGGCCTTCACCAGGTTATCAATCCACCTTGCCACCTTCCAACGCTACGTCTTCCGGTACGCGGTCGCCACTCCAGAACCTTTCGGCACCATCGGCCATCTGCTCTGCGAGCAATGTGCCCTGCTCACTGCCACTTAAGTTTTCTTCTCAATTTTTCAGGCTATGTCAGTTTCCTTGGTTCTCCTACGGATCTCTTCATTTCTGATTCGATCACGTAGAAAAACTCCAAGCATAGCACTCTCAACCGTTTGGGTTGCTTTCAATCTTCTAGAGGCCCGCTGCCACTTCAGTTTAGCAATACTAGCAGTTATTAGCTACAGTTTAGCTGCATTCGTTTTTGAATAATACTAGAGTAATTACGCAGTCTCAGTACTTACTTAAAAAGTCGCTCAAATCAACAAACACAGCTAGTTTCCTGCTATTTATATTTACATAATTGGAATCAATTAAGGAAACCTAATTAGCAATCTGTATACACATCTGGACGTCCTGTGTTTATAACATTAGTTTCATCCCATGGCCGGTACCTACTATAAAAATGTAACCAATGGAGGTGGACACTTGTGCTGGTTTCCATTGGCAAGTAAAGGAGGTCTAAGTAAGCTGGGGAGTTAGACTTGCACTCAATACACACGGCCATTTTGTTTGGGTAGTCGAGCAAAAGTTCTTGCTGTAGGGTCAGACCAAATAGATAGCCAAGCCATAGTGCTGCGAACAAAATAGAAGTATGCCAAAACTACACCTCCGCTCTGTGCATACACGCTCATACTCACACATTTACAATCAAACTACACCTCACTAAGTGCACACATGTTTACGAAACAGGCCTCACGTCACTGTTGACAGCACCCTGTCTTGGTTTTTTATTTGTTCTGTGGCTGTAGGCATGTAGTACGTCTACATACAGGGTGTGATAAAACTCTTCACGAAGCCGTCATCTAAGCATTCAGTACATAAAATGAAGGAATTTTGTGCCAAAATAATTGCTGGGAAACGACTTTTATTTTTGGTGTGAAAATTCGCTGTTTACGGTATCCGCAACTACATATTACCATTTTCCGTCGTTGTTGAACTGTCCAAATGACGTAAATAACGTAAAGAATGTTGTTGAACTATCAAAATAACATAAAGAATGTTGTTGAACTGTCAAAATAACATAAAGAATGTTGTTGAACTGTCAAAATGACATAAATAACGTAAAGAATGTTGTTGAACTGTCAAAATGACATAAATAACGTAAAGAATGTTGTTGAACTGTCAAAATGAAAGCCATTGCTACGGTAAGTGTTTTATGCAATAACCCAGCAGAATAATAAGTTTATTCTGCCTTCCTCAGTAAAGCTTCGTAAAAAGCTTCAAAAAGCTACCCAACCTACCCCGCAGTATGTCCCTCTAAGAAAGCTAGTATAAAACGAGTACGGGTTGATGTTTCGCGTATACTCGCTCCCCGCAAGGTCAAGTGCGACCGTCCGAGTCATTGCTCTTCGCGTGAGCATCGCATAGTTGCGCAGGCGCAGCTATTAGTGCCCGGTGTTCCACGGAGCGAGGTGAGTCCGAAGCTGCTAAGCGCAAAGTTTATTTATAGATTTTAGACGGGAATTGTTTTTGTTTTGAAAAATGTGGGTATAATAGTTTTGTGGTAATTTAGGTGGAGCGATGAAAATATTACGTAGCGTGAGCTTTTTTAAATGAACTATTTATTTTCAATAGGTCCCGGTAAAACAGAGTCATTAATTACATTACAAAAATACTCTGGAATATTGCAATATTCGATACAAAAATAAATTGACATACCTACAGATACCTATACCTACTTATTTCAATTTCCAAGATAATATTTACATATTTTAAAACCTAACAGTCATAAAATGATAATATAATAAACAGAGTTAAAAAATTATAAGATCCATTTATAAAAAAAAATGTGAATTTTGAGCTTTTAACGCTTTTGATTTTATTATTAAACTTTAAAAAACCTACATAGCATTTTAAATACTAAAATATTACTTACATAATTAATTTATTTACTTAAAACAATTTTTTCAGACTTAATGAAACTCACCTACATCATGTTGTAATTATTTGTAGATTTCGTTCGATTTCGTAAAACAAAAGAACTCTCTCGCGCCTCTATTTGTAACCCTCCAACGCTACAGTAGCATTTTGCATCCAGGGTCCTAACATTAATAGAGTAAACCCTTCAGTGATCCCTGTGGTACATTTAAAGAGCTACTTTATTGGTTCTTTATTTAGATTTTATTGTACCGCGCGGCACTGCTGAGATTTATTAGGGTTGACAAACAATAAAACTGTTGGGCTTAGGTAAGTCAAATTACATAAAAAGGTTGAGGTTGATTAATTATTACTTGATTGAGTTAGTTTAGGGTTTTAGGTTTTTAGGTTTCAGTCGATTTATGAACTATTTATAACATAACATCACGCCTGTAATCCCCGAAGGGTATGGCAAAGGTGTAGGTATAGTACACCGACATTTCACCAGATATGTTTAAATCCCGTGTAATAAGGGATTCCCATCAACCGAGCACAAATCTGGGCTCCGGGCTGGTACTTAGAAATTCTTGATGGAAAAACCCAATAACACTTTGCCCGACCGGAGAATTGAACCCAGGACCTCACGCTCAGCAGTAGCGCTTGCAACCACTATCCCAACGAGGTAGTCATTACATTATTTATTTATATCATTTATTTAGCCTGCACATAGTTCTTATTAAATAAACAAGTATACAAGGTATAAAATTCTATAATAACTAAGACAGATTAAACAGCGGTCCCAAACTAGGGACAGCCTGTATCTTTCTGTTCCCAAAACACAGCATTATCCCACAAAATTTTAGATCTCGCATCTAAATTATAGCAAAACAGAGCACTAGTAATTAGCAAAATCATAAGCATAAAAAAATACCTCTTTGTTTATCCGCTAAATAAAAAATATAGGTACCTATAACATTTATATATTATTGTAAAATATTTTATAATCCCTTTCCCATAATTAGTGTCGACTTATATAATATTTTTCGCAATAAATTGCAGGTTTTTCATAGTCAGTAGATATTTAATCATTCTAAATACGTAAAATAAAGTAGTAACTTCTCTTCTTAATCAATTCCTCACATCATTTATTATTTCTATAAAAATAAATATAAGCACTTGATTAAGGTTTATCCTATGCATCGCAGCTGTAACTTGTGGTCGCAGAACTTTATATTGTTATTTTTAGCTGCATTAAAGGTTTGCAATTAAATCCTTCGATTAAAATCTAGAAGCGCGAACCTCCAACTTAATTAAAGAGGCTTAAAACTTTTTTCATTCAATAAGCTTATTCCAGCCCTTTGTAATTAAGGGTCCAGCGATTTTTACCACTCCTCGAAGATTAAAAACAATAATTAAGTACTATTGTAAATCGCTGTGGTAAACTGTTTTTCAAATCAACGTAAATACTTTAATTATGAAGACATGTTTAGTGTTTTTATGCAAGAATTAAATCGTAATTTTCTTTTTTTTTTTTGGACGGTCAGCTATAATTAGTTATTCTGCCTCAAAAAATACTTGTGTGTGAAATGGAGCGACTTATGTATTTAGGCAGCAATTGGTCGATTTATAACAATCACTCACAAATCACCACATGGATCTATAGATAAGTACTGGTTTTTATGCGATAGTAAATATATGTTTGTTAGTAATTTTTCACAATAATTAAACAAGGTATTGTTTTGGTAACAGAAGTGTTTACAATATTGTTGATGAGCCTATTAAATAAATAAATTAACAACAGAACGACGATAATTTCCACTGAACTTATAGCTTAGTTGGCAAAACATTGTTATTTCAAAGAAAATAAATAAAATATGTACCTACGAAACCTACCTCTAAATAGAAAATAATTATTAACGGTAGGTTTCCTAGAAGATATTTTATTTATTTTTCTTTCTAAATACAAAATAATTATCCTATCCGCTGACCTCTTAACTTTGCCAGCTTCGTTCGTTTATGAGTTGGAATACGTTTGCCAGTCACTTTTATTATAAGTAACAATTTTATTGAGTTCACGCTCATTTGAATTTGAGCGTCTCATCAAAATTACCTAACAGTTAACTGGTGAAATGAACGTTAACTAACGATATAATTTACCGCACTTCCTACCTAGTCTACTGTAATGAAAAATGTATTACATGTTACTTACCTACTCTGGCGCAGCTTTGAAACTTCATTCAGAAACTTCTATGTGAATTAATTTAGGGAAGTGTTTTTCAACCGGGGCAAGTGTTTCTCTTTAGAGTTGCAAAAGGTTGGGAAAGCTATTGCAGTAAAAAAAAACAATAAAGTTTAAAAAGATTTATTAAGAAAATTGTTAACTAAAGGACATAGTATCAAATAAACAAAAAATCGAGGCATCGGCCGTGGTCGTACGTATGAGCGTAAATTGCGTTATCTATTGGCGACGCATTCGATGTAAAAAAAATGTGTTTTACGTACTTAATTACTTATGTATTTATCCGAACCCTAATTATGAAAATGAATGAATATGTTGGATTGAATATTTGTCACAAAATAAAATACATAAACAAACAGCAACGCGTAGGGGGGTCGCGAAACATTTCATCATACTAAAGGGGCCGTGCCATGAAAAAGGTTGAAAAACACAGATTTAGGGTAAACTTTTCAATCATCAGATAACCTTTCGTTCATCAGACTCCAACCAGCGAATATATTCTTTTTAATGGGACGTATAAAAGTAAATGATTCTGATATCGTATTTACAGAATAAATAATTTAATTTCAATTAACTTCCTTTTTATTATGTTGAATGAACCGGTTTGACAGTTTTATAGTCTTTTCAATGCTACGCTTGCCGCGGTCAGCCCGTGGATGGGTGAACAGACCCCTCCGTCCCTCGGAAACACGCCAAGCCGTTGCCGCGTTGGTCTCGGCTGTCATTCTTGTATCTTTGACAGTCGTTATTGTCGTCAGAAGCCCGAAAGACTACCAGTCTCACCAATGGGTATCGTGTTACCCAGTAACTGGGTTGTGATGATCAGATAGGCAGTCCCTCTATTTTAAATACTATATATTCAGCTGTATCCGGTTAGACTGGAAGCTGACCCCAACATAGTTGGGTAAAGGCTAGAAAGACTTGATGTTGTATGAACACTTTGGACACTCCGTAAGTAAGGGCTAAAGGTTTAGGATTTACATATAAAAAAGTAAACAAATTATAACAATAACTTACAATAGTTAGCAATTACTTGCAAGCACACAAAGTCGCAAAATCGCATCACTGATGCGTAGAACGCGGGTCAGTGACAATTATATAGAACCCTGAAAACAGTAGCGGAGAGCCCTTACTCCCCTTTTCTGAGGCACTATGTGGGGAGAATGGTCAGGTAGCATATTCCTTGCTTTATCGTACTCTGCACATCCTGCCGCAGTCATTAGCTTTTCTTATCCCTGTTTTGTGTACTACTAACACTAGTGATAAGGTATTTTACCTCACGGCGATCTGAAATATAATTAAGTTAAACAGAGTAGATAAATAAAAGTTCAGGGGGCTTAAAACAGTCACATCGTAAAATGTCACAAACTGACAATTCATAATATGATCCGCGTGCGATTCATATTACGAAATAATTAATCAGTTTGACAGTTTCGGAGATTCCTAAAATGGTCCACATAATGTTATGAATTGATTTTGTGTCAAATTAGAGGAATTGCTAATGACAGCTGGAAATTCAGGAAATGAATAGCGTATAGAGGAATTGCTAATGTGGCCGTTTTAGGCCCGCAGGACAATTGTTGACAATTACTTGTTTAAACATAGTTTTTATCGTGACGAATTCGTAAAAAGAACTTTTCCCTCAGCCATTACTGCGATAAACTAAGGTATACACGGGTTAATAAGCCCGTGAGTGATACCATCTAAGTTTTTCTTCACTTCCCTTCCCAGTCTAGTTAGAAACATGACTAACGGACTAATTGTTAACTCTTAACTACCTTCCCGGGAACTAATTTATTAACTAACAAGAAAATCAAGCTGTTGGCTCATGTTCACATGTCGTATCTTAGACTAAATAAAACCAAGACAGAGCACTGTCAACAGTGACGTGACGCCGGTTTCGTAAACAAGTAGTGAGGTGTAGTTTGAATGTAGTATGATTGTAAATGTGTGCGTGTGAGCGTGTATGCACAGAGCGGAGGTGTAGTTTGTGTATGCTTCCCTGTTTTGTTCGCAGCGCTCTTGTCTTGGTCTGACCTAGCACAAGAAATGCATAAAAACTATTTATCGCATCAATTAAGAGGAGTAAAAGTATCGATTTTTGATGCTGACTGTACCTTTTAATATAAAAGGTACTAACTTAGTAACTAACAATTTTTAATCAAAATAATAAAACAATAGTTGTTAGCCTTTTCGTTCTGTTTACAGATAAATAACAACTTTATAACTGTATATTGAAGCCACATCCCAATAGAATAATCCCTCAAGTTCATATCAAATGAAAGTTCTTCGCTCTTTCATTCACTCGTTCTTCGTTCGCGTTGTAAAGGTGGAATTACATCGGCCGGAAGCCGCCGCGGGTAATTACGTCATTTTTTATCCGACATTTTCAATTAAATGGATGCTAATCTTAGTACGGCGGAGTACCGTTTGTTACAATTGCAAAAAATACACCTTGTTGGGTAACGACTTTATAACATGAGTGGTTCAAATACATCACTTAGAGGTTGTTGTTTCGTTTTTTGTTCAATGCGCAGGAGTATGTAAGAAGGAGCGTGGAGTGTTTTTGAAAGTGAATTTATTTGTCTTTGACTTGTTAATTTAAGTTCCTACCACAGATTACTATTATTATGGTTCCTACGCTTGGCTACTTGGAGCATCTGTAGAGTTTCTTGCCCGTTCTTCTCCATAGGAACCTACTACGCTTTGGAATGGGCAACTAGCTTCATCTTTGTGACCGACCGACCCCTTGACAATTCAAAAGTGCCTGTAAATGGTTTATTTGAAATAAATTCTTTGAGTTTTGAGTTTAGTGGAAATAGCAAAAACACAACTCATTGAGTTTGAATAAAAAATGACGAAAAAAGATTGGTTAAAAACAAGATTTTCTCTAAAAAACGGATATAACCAAACCCTAACTAATATTACAAATGCGAAAGAGACCTTACTTACTTGTTTGTTACGCTTTCACGCTGAAACGGCTGAACGGTATTGGTCGCACATGGGTAGACCATGACCTGGAGAAGGACATAGGCTACTTTCATCCTGGTCCGTAGACAAAGTCGCGGGCAACAGCTAGTAATTTTATAATCTTCTCTGAAAAGCATTGTATTTTAAATTCCGTATTCTATGAATAGGTATAAGTTATAAGCCAGAGATTTAATGCTAACTAACAAACCTTGCTGCGTCTCTGTGTCAACCATTGTTCGTAGCGGATGCGCACTCGCACATAAAATATATTCTTTAAGAACATTTCATTTACTTCAACCTGCTTCAGCATTAATTTTGTCTTCTAAATCTTCAACATCATCATCTGCCTGCCTTTTCCCAACTATATTGGGGTCAGCTTCCAGTCTAACCGGATGCAGCTGAATACCAGTATTTTACATGGAGTGCCTATCTAATCTCCACAACCCAATATAGATATACCCCTTGACCCTAACAATGCAAGCAATTTCAGAGGTTTCAAAGTCAAAGTCAAATGATTTAAAAGTCAAAAATTTACTTACATAAAAATAAAACTGAGAATTGATTCTAGTTGCCCCTTCCAAAAGGTAGTTTTCGTATGGAGAAGAATGAGCAAGAAACTCCACTGTCACTCTTTTAAAATGTTTTACAATACTTATTTTGTATAGGTAGGTA
Organism: Lithophane ornitopus; assembly: GCA_948473465.1. Taxonomy (NCBI): domain Eukaryota; kingdom Metazoa; phylum Arthropoda; class Insecta; order Lepidoptera; family Noctuidae; genus Lithophane; species Lithophane ornitopus. Next base: position 13,585,769 of record OX419616.1, on the reverse strand, counting down.
TATTAATTACTTACTTATATGTGAAGACGATGCACCTAGAATAAAATTACTATACCACAATAGGTAAAAAGAATAAAAAATGAGGCACCATTTTTCACCGGTTAACTACTCAATTCATTCACCGTTTACTGTTACATTAACTACCTCTTATTGAGTAGTTTGCCATTTGATTTGAATTGCATTTAATTCTATATGCAGTCGATTAATAAAACGTTCAGATAACAATAAAACTTCGGTACAGTTAACATTTTATAGCGGAATAAAACAGTCCATTAAATACGTACCTATTCAATAAATAGGTCTTATTCACGCACCTTTCTTTAGTACCTTCTAGCTTCTGCTTCTGATTTCTCGACGGCATGTGAAGCCAAGTCCAAGCCCTTGAGCGGCTTTGAAACTCTGACACCTGAGGGCCTAGACAAGTGACAATCGCTTCCAAAGCGTTTCGTATTTCTACAACGACTTTCAACAAGATTTACATAAGCTTTCCGATAGCTTATGTCAGTTCCATACATTTTTGCCTTTTCCATCATCGTTATCGTTGATAGAATGTCACTTTGTCTGGGACCTGTGTCGATCTATTTTGTAAACATCTCACCGTGAAAACTAAGGTGAAGTGAGCTGTCAATAGTGTCAATCCTTAGTATCAGATGGCATGACAGCTCGCTTCAAGCTCACGTACTTCACCTAAGATTTCACGGTGATTATTTTACAGAATAGATCAACAGGTTAGTACCTAACCACACGAAAAGAAGAAGCGATGCTTCTGCCCGAGACCTTTCCTCATTGTTCCTCTCATACAGAGCACCTGCATTCTAATCTCTTTACCACTCTTGGTTGACTGGTATAGAATGCCTAAGGCATTAAGTCCGCCTTTGTACCTTTTTTTTTGAGTGCGAAAAGTTTAAATACATAAATAAGTAATAAAGTCAAATAATTTATTTCAAATAGACACATCAAAGTCAAAATTTACAACAAAAAAAAACCGGCCAAGTGCGTGTCGGACCACGCACAATTAAGGGTTCCGTAGTTGGGATGAATTTACCCTGGGTTCGATTCCCGGGTCTGGTAAAATATTATTGAGTTTTTCTATCTGTAATTTCTCAGTAGTAGCCCGGAATCTAGATCTGTGCCCGGGATGGCAATAGGCTCGCCCCCTATTACATTGGACTTGAATATAACTTGCGAAATGTAGATAAAGGTACCATAGGTTAGGTACACCTCTGCCTAACCCTTTGGGGATTTCAGGCGTGATGTTATGTTTATCATTAATTTATAACAGCGTCAATTTCACAGTAGTTTATGTAGTAGAAATACTATGAAAGGATTTTTCTATGTAGGTACTTAATAATTAGCTTCGCGGTTCAAGAATTTAGACAAGTCATAACGCACAATAAAATAAAAACTAAAAGGAAAAAAAAAAGTTTTTGCGTAAAATATTCAAAGTAACGGGTGCTAACTTTGAAGTAGTTACGTTATAAACAACGGTTAACATCATTGGACTTGGGCCTACCGTTCCTCGCGTGGGAATAAGTTTACATTAAACTGTACTTTACATGAAGTTAGGTCAATTATTATTACTGTAAATGTAATCTTTTATACCATCTTCAAAAGGAAAGACGACATTCACCACGCAAGGTCCCAGCTATTCTGTAAATAATGTTACCGTCAGAACGTGAAGTGAGCTGTCAGTAGTGACAATCCCAAACATGACAGCTCACTTCACCAAGTTTTCACGGAGAGATTTTTACAAAATAGACCGGCTATTTTTTACAGCATGTAACGGAAAATCCTGTCCGAACCGAAAGGGAGCGCCTAGGTATACCAGGCATTACCAAAAAGTTTTTTTTTTGTACAATTGCTATTTAAAATTCACGTTGTCAGTAGGTACCAAAATGTCCCAAATTTCATTATTAATTATAAAATCGACATAGGTCATATTTAAGACATGACTAATTGTAGACACCCGCTAAACGAGACGGCCGCCCGCGCCCCATGTAAATAACCCGGTAAAATTCCCCATTGAAAAAAATGCGGCAATTTTTTTTTTTTTTTCCAGTAAATATCCACTTAAATAGACTCTCGTACTTATGATTCTTCACAACACCTCCACGGATCGGACAAAATTTTTGTTACACGCTGTATATTGATAAGTTATCTTCTTCTTCTTCATCTTATATACAGGGTGTTAGGGTAGACACCGTTATCCTTGAAACTAGTGGTTTGGTGTCATCTATAATATATTTTTTCTATGGGACCAACCTTGAAATCGCGAGAAAAAAAACAGCTGTTCCATACATTTGTGTTCACTTAAATCGACAAAATGTATGGAACAGCTGATTTTTTATTTGCGATTTCTAAGTTGGTCCCATAGAAAAAGTATATTATAGATGACACCAAACCACTAGTTTCAAGGATAACGGTGTCTACCCTAACACCCTGTATATAAAATTCTCGTGTCACAGTGTTAGTTGCCATACTCCTCCGAAACGGCTTGACCGATTTCCAGGTATGTTCGGTAGGTCTGAGAATCGGTCGGTATCTATTTTTCGACCCGGGATTGAGACTTACGCGGGTGAAACCGCGGGGCACAGCTAGTATACCTATATTTTACTTCGAAGAAGTTAGGTAGGTACTGCAAAATCTTGCCCAAACCAACCTAAAATTAACATAACAGTATTTGCAACTTTAATTACTTACTCGAATCGAATCGCACGATCGATAAAATTCAATGAATGGGTACAGTTAGTTATGTTCTGATCTCGTACAAATATTATGAGACCATTCACTCGATAATGGTAACACATCACTCACTGCGCCCGATTCGTTATGGGCTATAATTGTTTGATGAACTTTGATAATTGAGGATCTTTCGTGTAGTCTAGATTATGGCTAGCTATTGTAACTGTAGTCATTTGATTAACGACTTTGATCCTCCCGTAGTGTCTATTTTCGGATGAAATCTGAAACCTCGTTGATTAGTACAGCTTATTATACGTAATCAATAAGAAAAATCACAATAAAATATGATAATTCATCTCATCTGCCTAGCCTTTACCCAAATAATTTGGGATCGGATTCCAGACAAGAATAAAAACCAAATTAAAAATAAAATCAGAAGAATAAAACAATAAATTATCACAACTTTTAGCATAAAAACATAGAACCCATATGACTTAGGTTTGCGCTTTAGGTACTTATCGTAGCTTCAGTGTCCACTAATCCAAATAATTTCAAATCATCATATTACTATGATCTGATCCTACATCACACAAAAAGACCAATATCGTGCCATCATAAAATTTGCCAAAAAAAAAAAATTGACCATCCCTGAAGACCGCCGACGCGGACGTAGTGAAAACTTAAAACCGCATAAATCTCGATCCCGTAGGAATATCAGGATAAAAAGTATCCTATATCTTAATCCAGGTCATGGTCTACCCCTGGGCCAAATTTCATCCAAATCCGATCAGCTGTTTTAGCGTGAAAGCGTAACAAATAAACTCAGTTTTGCATTTATAATATTAGTAAGGATAAAAGTGGTCACCCATATAGCAACAGATATACTGATAACATTAGCATGTCGGTGACGCGAGATTTTCCCCTACCAAACATCGCTCAACGCACTACAAAAAAAGTCAACTCTTCTTCACCTAACAGTACACTTCTCATCACATGTCGCTCCACCGACCTTTAGAACCCATGAACTAACACCATGAACCTGCGTGTTACGCTGTACCTCTCACTATAAGGTGGCCATAAAAAGCTGCAACATCATAACAACGGTGGAACAGTTATGTAGCAACTCATTGTTGGTTCGGTGCTACACGGTCGCTTGCACCGTTATCATGAACTTGATGAACAGCTGATGTAAGAATGATACTAGTAATCCATACATGAAATGTTATTCACCTAAGACCTATGTATCCTCATCCAGCTTGATTTTGTTTATGTTAATTTTTGATTTAAAAGACTAAAAGACCGTGACTCTACCCCGTAAACTGAATCTTTTGAGTGCTTTTGCCAAGATTTCGTACCTAGCTTTGAAGTAAAAAGAGAAAGTGGTTTTTAATATTTATGAAATACTAGCTGCGCCCCGCGGTTATACCCGCGGAAGTCTCGATCCCATGGGAATATCTGGATAACAAGTATCCTATGTGTTAATCCAGGTTATAAACTATCTGTGTGCCAAATTTCATCCAAATTCGTTCAGTAGTTTTTGCGTGAAAGAGTAACAAACATCCATCCATCCATCCATCCATCCATGCATCCATACTTACAAACTTTCACGTTTATAATATTAGTTAGATTAGATTTTGGTTATGATATGTATATTTATGCTTGCGCTTCTTAGAGGTATCTAAAGTTGTTTGAGTAGTGAGAAATCAGAATGCCAAATCCTGTGATTAAAAACGTTCAAAATCTAGTCGTAATCTCATCTCAGCCGAAATTTGGGGTATAAGGTATTTTAGACCGATATCGACTGAGATTTCAATGCAAACGTTATAGTTTGTTGCTCGTTCTTCTCCATAGGTAGGTACTACTACGTTTTGGAATGGACAACTAGCTTCATTTTTATGATTGGCACACCCATTGACAATTCAAAAGTGCCTGTAAATGGTTTATTTGAAATCAATACTTAGAGTGTGAGTTTTAGTTGTTTTCTGGTGCGTTTGTCCTATTTGCACACTTAATGGTCTCAAAGCAGTGCAGAGCAGTGGTGGACCAGTGGTAACGGCCCCGAATTACGAGTTGCAGGTCGTGGGTTCGAACCCAGACAGGGGCATTAGTACTTTACTTTGTGTAAATTATTCCATCACCGCTGCTCTCAAAACGGTAAAGGAAAACATTGTGAGGAAACTGGTATGTCCTAGAACCGAAAATTCGAAGACGTGACATCTACCAACCCGTACTGGGCCCGCGTGGTATATTATAGCCCACTCCCTCTCGATGAGAGGAGGCCTGTGTCCCAGCAGTGGGAGCATTATAGGCTGATTTTACCTACTATGGTCTCAAACAGCTATTTTATAAGCATGACATGCTGTACTTATTTCCCAAAGCCCCGCTCTCCTAGATGGCTTGGGACTTTCGGATATGCTACACAAGCAGGCTTACCTACGTGCCACTGATACGAAAAAAATATGGCAAAAGCTCTATCAAATGTGGAATTTGTCAATTGGACTTCTGCAACAAAATGACTGCTGTCTCTTCATCTTTACCTTAAAATTCCTGTTTGCCACAAATTCATTCATTTCTCTTCATACTTTATATCCATGCCAGATATTTATTCTGTCTTTTGTGAATAGCCCATATCTCACCAGCCTATCATAGTTCACCTTTGCCAAACCAACGCTAAATATGGCTCATACCACTGCACTAACCCTACCTTGAACTAACACATAAACCTACTTAGATATCATTTGATTTTGATTTACGAGATCATTAATCATAATCTACGGATAACTGTTAATATATTAAACTATCATCACGATTCGATTAAGATCCCGATAAGATTATTTACTGCCTCGGCTATAGGCTACAGGCTATGGGCAGGTAAAAACAAGATTTATAATGCAGACCACGATCGCTGTGGGCTGCACTACATCTTAAGTTAGAATAACTCCCAAATTTGATGTAGTAATCATTCAAAACATTTTTATGAACTTGAGAGTCGTATTGCTGATTCTAATGTTTATAATTCTGTAAATCTATACCCACCAAAAAAGAAATCATGTAACATGTTGCAAAGACGAGACCATATCACACTGTCAAAAAGTTATCAGATCTCATGTAGAGCCAAGCTTCTAACTCTACACGCCCTAACTCTACAAGCCCTAACTTCACAAACTCTATACCTTAGTCAAAATACGTGGCTTGGCCGTTTCCGGCCCGATCGCATCTACATGAGAAATAATAAACTAAATGAATGAATAATTAACTATTGTACTTATAACAGAAAAGTAATGAACAGTGAATAACTTTTTCACCTTACGCTGTGACGGTAGCGAAACGGCCAACTAATACTAAGTTTTAGCTTTCTAGGATTTCAGGAAGTACCCTAAGAATTTTGATGATCATCAGTAAGTGAGTGAGTGACGAAATCGGGGTTTTTTAGATACCAAATCCCGAGAATTTTGTTTATCGGGTATAATCCAAACCCAAGTTACGAGGGTTCAAAAAAACGACGAAACGCTTCGAGAAAAGTTAGGTAGCGCCCTCCTTGCGCTTCGCTTGGCTCGTCTTGGCGGGGGCACTCCCGTGCCCCCAGATTTGTTACGGTCGCGAATCATATTTTAATCAACATACAACCTGATACTGACCTGCAAATTGCAAAAAAACGTAAGAATTCTCGGGCTACCCTGAAGCTTTCGTCTTGGCCGGTAGTTGATAAAGTAATTGGCATAGTCAATAGTTAACCCCAAGACACTAATGAGGTAAACTCGAAATACCGCACCTGGGCATCGCGGCCAGAAACTCTCGCTCAACAGCTGCGCTAACGCCCACTAGTATCAAAGAGGTGGTACCTACTATAACTGTTCTTCTTATCTATATATCATAGTTATAACCAGTTATTATAAAAATAATAGTTCTTAAAATAATATCTCAATCCAATCTTAAATTTTTCGGCAATAATATTTTTTTATGTTTGCAGTTATTATTTTATCACTCACCAATAGGTTACTTTGTAATTTTGCAGGGTTTTTATCGTTTTAGCCGAAATGGCGGGCAAAATGGCACAGCGCACGCGATTCGGCATTAAATTCGTTGCAGATATTAAAAAAGAGATAAAACTGTCTTCAAATTATCTTATGTAGGAAATCGATTTAAATTTTTGTGTAAATATATAGCTAACTATACCTACCTACAATCATAACAAGTAGATATATGATGTACCGTACGTAGTTCTAGTCCCAACACCATAGATTTTTTTACCCGACTACGACGAAGAAAAAAGGAGGGTTATGATTTTGACCGGTATGTATGTATGTATGTATGTTCATCTGTTCCCTCATATCTTCTAAACAACTCATCACAATTTGACAAGTGAGGTATCGTTGGAAGCGTCTTGATCATCCGCTGGTTATAGGCTATGTGACGTCACATTAAATTAACAATGGCTTCATCTAAAGGACATTAAGTCAGTAACTAAAAAAAAAATATTGTTTCATCGTACCATGTTGGGTATCAAATGAAAGCGCTTAATGAGCACATTTCAAAAATATATATATTATAACCCAAAAACAAAAAAAAACAAAAAGTAATAAAAACTAAAACCTTAACTTAACTTAATTTGTCTCTCTGCTAAAGAGGAATTGCGCGGTTAAAAAAAACAAAATATAAAATTAAGAGTGAATGAAAAATAAACAAGACAGCGGTCTTGTTTATACCTTTTTAGTCGTAGTTGGGTTTTAGTTTTTATTACTTTAATTTGTTTTATTACGTTACTATTCTTTCGTTCATTTTCATTCACTCTTAATTTTATATTTTGTTTTTTTTAACCGCGCAATTCCTCTTTGAAATAATTTAACGAGAGATGTTTACAAAAAAAAAAGTTTTTAACATTCCAAACAAGATAACTATTCTAGTTCAATTCCTGTTCTGTTCTGGACAGTCTAAACGCACCTTTACACGAACAACCCTACAATGTAGCCATAACAATATTTCTTACGATAAGAGGTGGTCTATATGTACAGTTGTACACTGCCAAAGATTATGTTATCAGGTGAACACTACTCACACTTATGCGGTACCAAGATATCTGATTCCTCTAAGGTCTTAAAGGCCAGACAGCAGTTATTGAAAACGTTATAGATACTGGAAGCTAACGTAAAATGAGTTTTGTGAAGTCACTTTACCATTTTATTAATATCATTATCCGACTTCAAAAATAGTGGTTCTACGTTGTTTTGTGTGTAGTTTTTTAAATAATTAAATTAATTATTTCAGACTTATTAATTTGTCAATTATTGATAGTTAATTGATTCAGTCGTGACTTTGCGGAAATCCATTATAAAATACAATAGACGTAGATATATTTAGTAACCTATTCCGCTTGACTATTCTTCAAGAGTCCTAAAAAACCTTGTAAGAAATCGACACGTGTTTCACCTCCCAACGAGGCATCCTCAGCATGACGATTGACCAATTGCAAACCAAAGTTGAGAGGTGAAACACGTGTCAATTTCTTACAGGGTTTTTTAGGACTCTTAAAGAATAGTCAAGCGGAATAGGTTAATAAATATATCTACGTCTATTGTATTTTGTCAATTATTATTAGTTACAAAGGTCTTAAAACTATGTTAACGCCGACTGTCACTAAAAACCAGCGCTGGGCGTCTTGCTATAGGGTCGCAGCATTATGCTGAGCGATTGCCGTTTTGCGTGGATGTGACGCATATTTTCCCCCAATTTGTTATTCTCGTATATTTGTCCTTTCTTAGCGTCATGTTTGCCGCCAATAAACTTATTTTCTTTCTGCATGTTCATCAATTTTTTTTTAGGGTTTGATTTTTTGTTCACTCACAAATCAAATCAAGTCAAGACTTGGAAGTAGTAGAAAATTTTAAATTAAAGAGGAACCCTACTTCGCACAGGTAATTAATGCATCAGTGAGGCTCTGTGTCTGTTGTCCCTCTTTGGTGGTTTTCGGCCGCTAAACTTACGAACTGAATTTGCAGAAGATATAGGTATTTTGGCAGATTCATTGATTATTTCGACGCTGGAGTACTTTTATAATGTAGGTATAATAAAGATGAATAAATTGTTGTATACTCTTTCGTCGTGTCGCGTCTGTCTGCTTGAGCCTTTAGAATGTGAAAACTTACATACAGCAAAAAGTTAACCAGTTGTCAGTGGCACACATTAAATCTCCAGAAACCATAAACTTAATTAACGAGGTACTCAATTAAGTTTACGCATATCGTATTAATGTATAATTAATTACACATAAACCTCAATCAAATACTGTGCGTATTTACGATTTATTTATAAGCAACAAATAGATTTAAAAACTATAAAAATATAATTTATATCTTATTAATTTCATGATGAAAAGAACAAGATGAAAGCGTCAAATAATCTGAATCATCTCAACTAAGATATAAAAAAAATATAGCAGCCAATCAGGTTTCAGAATAATAAAACAAGATGCATAGGAAGCTTATGTCAGTACTTACGTTGTCACGCATCATTGAGTAGATAAGCATCTTAATTGAACCGAATGGCTTCGTTGATCAGATTGCATAAATTACAGACTGTCTTAAATGGTAAATCACTTTAGCAGATCAGTTTTTTTATATTCAGTTTATGCAGACCATTAATAAGTACTTACAGTCTGCCTATTTTAATAAGCTTGTGGGGGGGGGTATTAGCAATTATAGACCCATCGAAAAACCGAAGAAGAAACCTAATCGTACTTTTACTACACATATCTTGTTTTACCGGGTATTTTCTTAGAGGAGAATTTTAAATTGCCACAGAAAAATGGTTTTGTTATCGGAAAGATTAATTTAACGAAATCTAGCCACCTCGGTCAGTTGTTGGTGGATGTCACATGTCTTCGAATTTTTGGTTCTCATTTCGGGTTCCTCACAATGTTTTCGTTCACCATTTTGAGAGCTGTGGTGATTTAATAATTTACAAAAAGCAAAGCGCCTGTCAGGGTTCGAACCTAAGACAGCACAACTCGTAAGTCGCGGCCGTTACCACTGGGCCACCACTGCTCTCCTCATGCCAGTCTACGGACAAATAACAGATCAACTACTTATTTCTCATACATCCGTTCATTTGTTTCAATAGCGCATATCATAGCCTCATGGCCTGATTCCAAGGCGTGGTTCTATAATGGCTCTGAATAGCGCCGGATCAGACCACTTATCTTACGACTGGTAGAACAAAAAACTAATCTGTGCTACTAAGAATTGGTACATGAGGTGAAGCTATTTACTTAAACCTACTGAACTATAAAGAGATGATTGCAGTTGCGGTTGTGGAGCTGAAATTCTAGAATGGGAGCTTATACTCTTCCATGAATATCAACATATATATACCTACATTATAAGAATCATACTGAGAGTCTATTAACGTGGTTACTTTATTCTATTAACTCGCCGTATTTTTATTTCAATCGGGAATTTTACCGGGTTATTGTTATGTTTATTATTACGTGGGGCGCGGGCCACCGTCCCGTCTAGCGGGTGTCTACAACTCATAACATGACCTCTGCAGAAAATTTGCTAAGTTATAATAAATTGGGGTAATTTTGGTACTTAAAATGTGAATTTCAAATTGCAATAACTTTTTTATTTTCAATAAAAAAAAAAAAACATTTTTTTTCTGGTAATGTTTCCCTTTCGGATAGGACAGGGTTTTTGTTACAAGCAGTATAGTATTTCACTGTTAGAAATAGTCGTCTTTCCATGCCCCTGTCTTGCAAATGCCTCTGTTCTATAATTTTGCTCCTTTTCATTGACATATTGAGAAACCAATAACATAAAATATTTGTGGTTGATGTTGGTAGGTAAGTGTAATATTCCTGATATTTGCTTGGGTCCCAGGAGTAAGTTCAAGACCATCAATAGTGCCAGAGATGGTTCATACTCGGCCTCTAGACAGCTTGACCCCAGGCACTTTCTTACAGCCAGTTTCTTCATCAAAGTAACAGTCAACTGATCTTTAGTGAAGAACAGTTGACTGTTACTTTTGCTGTACTTTTGATGGAGAAACTATCACCCGTTAGTGGTCAATGTGGTCATTATCACCAAATATTCAAACTCAGACCCACGTGGCTAACGCTAAGACCTAAATTAAAACCAAAGCACCTACAGATCACGTAGTATCCCATATTCTGAATCAGTGAACTGTGAAGCTTAGAAAACTTTTTTGCGGTGTTTCGAAATTATGGTTAGACCATCAAATTGGAGTGAGTGAAGGTGCGGCCATCGGCCATAGAACATGGCCAGTGTAAATTATATGGCTGGCCCTCCGTGATCTCGTTAAATGGGAATTTGCGAGTTTTTCTACGTTCGTGATCGTTGCGTAAGAGATGATTATAGTGATCCGTATGAGATCTAAATTAGAATCATGTGCTTGAAAGTTTGATACGGCAAGATCAGTTTCTTCGATGTGCGTGACAAAGTTATTTTGATAGATCCAGGATTTATCCAACACTTTGTTGCTTTAGTCAACTTTTATTTTCAACCTGATCTCTCTCCGGTCGTGTCGGGTTGCCGTCCCATCGGACTATAAGAGTGAGGGAAGAGAGAGTGCACCTGTGTCTGCGCACACACTTGTGCACTATGATATCTCCCGCACCGAAAGCTAGTCTCCGTTGAGATTGGCCGCCATGGCCGAAATATGGTCTGTAGGACTATAGTTTCAACCAGAATATGAGTACTCGAAATTCGAACTCGAAGTTTTTGCCTTCTTCAAACTGGTTCAGTTTGGAAAAATGTGAGAAATGTAGCAAAAAAAATTGCCAACACTATCAATAACTTTTTACAGTTAACTTTGAAAAAAAGTCAGTAGGTACATCCTCAATATCAATTTTTTATTCACCACACCAAAACTAAATACATAATAATAATAGATAAAAATTCAAATTACGCCGTCACAAAACAGGCGTAAGTACAAAAAATCGATGATTGCCCATCATATTTTTTAAATTACATACTTATACTGGTTGTGCGAGGTCGTTGCCACCGCGGCCTTGCTGTAAGGTATGCGCAGACACAGCCATCTGCCACTGTACTTGCGTAATGAGCATTTCTACTAGAGGTAAGATGGACGATCGGAATCTCACCTAGGTGCTCAATTAGTCGTTGTAAATGGGTTAGATTAGTAGGTAATGTACGCGTTAGTGAAGTACTCACGACTTCTTATGGTGTAGTTCAGCTTACTTACTAATAAACTAATGAGCTTTCTTGCAAATCGACACAGGAAAACGTTTAATTCGCGAGTCTGCAGATGATATTATATGATGATATATATACATATTTCAGTTGGGTTAAACGTTAAAAACTGTATGCCTCGAAAACTGACCTAGCCAGAAAAGGCTATCAAAATCAACTCATCCTAACTAACTATACTCCATTTGAAATAAGATTAGACGTATAGATAAGCCGTTTTTACATTCCGTTCAACCGATTATGAATTCTATTGCGTTGGTGGCATGACAAATGGCAGCCGCAGTAGATAGTTGGTATTGTGTAACTTTTTTTGCTCTTAATGCTATCCTTATGCCTACGGTATAGAAGTCAAAATCGGTTGAACGGACTGTAAAAGGGTTTGTTTTAATGTCTAATCTTATTTCAATTGGGGTATAACTGATTATAAATGCGAAAGTGAGTTGGTTTTTTTGTTTATTACGCTTTCACGCTAAAACGGCTGAACGGATTTGTATGAAATTTGGCACATGGGTAGACCATGCCCTAGGATAGAGACTTATGCGGGTGAAACCGCGGGGCGCAGCTAGTTAGAAATTAATTATTTGTTTGAGTGAGACTTGCTGAGTATTATACCAACCCTTCCCATGTCTTGTTACTGAAGCTGAAAAAAAAACACAATAATATATTATTTTTGATGATTTTTGAGGCGTTTTGAAATAAATTATTGATATTTTATTTATTGTCCACGACTTAAGTACCTGCTACACGGTCGCCAACCGCGTCCCGACAGAGGTAACCTTGGTGGTTTACAACCGTGTAGGTTATGGTTTACTACAAAATTTGAAACAGCACTGCCCGTCGCCAACCAAAGTCACTTCTGTCGAGGACGCGGTTGGCAACCGTGAAGCAAGCACTTTACTCAGTAAAACATACACAAACAAAAATCACATACAGTATTAGGTATTGTAAATTCGTAAATTACAGAAAATTAAAGATACCGTTAGTTGAAATACAAAAATGAGAAAATAAAGCAAAAATTACCTATGTTCACAATTACGATGGGTGTGGGTGTGTTCAAGAAGTTTTAACCTATGGAATTATACCATAACGGCTTCAGTAGACCCTAAGCCCTAATAGCATAATCCTCCAACTGGCCCTCAGCATATAATTTGACGCTTCAAACCAGTTATTTGTTAAGGAGAAAAGTATGCATTAGCTACTCCGCTCAGTGTCTATGTCATAGATAAGATGTGATCTTGAATGTGATCGAACAGGCAACGTGCGACTAACTGTTCTTGAATAATATTTGCTTCGTAATCGAGTGCATGATAATATATGACCTGCTCTTAGAATATTCATGCATACTAGTATCAGCGAACCGCTAGGCTAGAATGCATCTACTTGCATAGCTAGAAAGGCACCTACGATGTGCTGATGCTCATTTTGGGTTACCAGCCATAATGACTGCTGTCCTCACTGCTGGGACACAGGCCTCTGTAACAAGGAGTGGGCCGTAATCCGACCCAGGCCCAGTGCGGGTTGATGTCACATGTCTTACAATTTTTGGTTCTAGGACATGCCGGTTTCGGTAAGTAAAGCGCCTGGCTGGGGTCGAACCCACAACCTACAACTCGTAAGTCGGGGCTCGTTACCACGGGGCCACCAACTTTGGGTTACCAGCTCAATAGAGTACCTAATAGTGAATGAGTTTATTGTCCTTGGACACAGTTCCAGAGTGCTTGACAGTGCTTGCTTGATCGCAGGTTTTGTTGATAAAAATCCAGTAGCAATTTTCCCGCGACCATAAATCCTTTACATCCTAACTAATATTATAACTGCGAAAGTGAGTTTGTTAATTACGCCTTCACGCTAAAACGGCTCAACGGATTTGGATGAAAACATAGGGGTAGAACTGGATCTGGAGAAGGATATAGGGTACTTTTATCCCGATATTTCCACGGGATCAAGACTTACGCGGGTAAAACCGCGCAGCAGCTAGTGTTCAATATTTCCTGCGCGTGCGACCCCCACAATTATACAGCTGCTTTTGTCTAAAGAAAGAAAATTAATTAATAAATTAATTTTAATTAAGAAAAAAATATTATTAATAAATAATTGATTAATAAAATACAAATTTAAAATATAAAATAAAGAACATATCATTCTAATTATAAAAGAATATATAAAAATATTAAAAAAACATGAAGTTTCGTAATGAGTACGTTCTCTTTACACATATGATCGATTCATATTTCTAAAGAGAACATACCCATTACATTACCTATTTGATTCTTTACGGAAATCCAACCCACGACCCCGATCATAGAAGACGTCTCTCTATATCTATTACCGTACGAGTCATCGCCATTTCAGTCACCAATAACTTCAACTCTGGAGTGCAGTTTACCGTAATCGTCGCGAACGTTATTAGGAATACGGTTTAACGGTAAAATTCAATTAGTATCTATAGAAAATTCCCACTAGGAATTCCCATAAAAGTCTGCAGAACTTTTTATGATGAGAATATCGAACCCAGTCTACCAGGATGTTGGAGCCTAACTGTCAAGTGTAATGACTTAGAGATTCTGCAGCCAGTAATTTTATGTATAATCCCATCAATAAATATGAAGGATTGACGAGGAAGCGCGTCCATTGGCTAATGGTGTACCAGATAAGAAATATAGAATATGTGCATTGTGCTGTTGAGCAGAAATCGTATAGGCTGTTGCAGTTAAAGTAAATTCTATTAGTAGTGACAGTTCAAATGACACAGAATAGGAAACAATGAAAGATTAAAATATTCTAGTTGTTTTTGCGTTTGTAGAAACTGGTGTTGCACCAAATAATAGAACGAAGATTAGATTGAAGATTGATATTTGAAGAATTTCTATGGGTTGTCGTGGTTTAAAGTCGCCACGTTGTTCTTCTAAACCACGCAACAGATTTTAATAAGGTTTTCACCATCGTTTAGAGAATTTATTCCGGTAGGTACATATAACTTAGAAATCTCGATGTTTTGTCAAGTCGTAAAAACCGTGCGAAGCAGGAGCGTCACGAGTTATTCTCTATTGATGATGACATGCAATCACTAAAGAGTTAGAACTGTGGTTTGGCATAAATGGAAAGTTTGTTTATAACGAATGGCCGGAACGTTGATGTCCAAAAAAAAAATTTCAGTCGTGGGGTATCCGAATCACCGCCCTGTATTTTCCGCGATTTTTCATAGTTTTCAAGTTATGTTTTTTTTTTGGAATTTTTGAGAATTTTACTTTGAGAATTTGACTTAGGATCGAGAAAATGGTCAAAAATTTGTCTGTTGCCTACTTTTGAGAATGTTCCATCTCGCTGTCTTTGAAGGCCGATTTTAGCCAACGTAGCCACATTAATTACTACTTTTTCATTGATTATGAAAACTGAGTGTTTGGCGCATTCTTTAAGCCTTCTTAGGAACCATGAAGTCACCTGTTTAGATTTTTAATTTGAAGTTGAAAATTTAAATCATAATTCACCGAACATACATTTTTTTCAGTATAAGCTGACCTCGCATTGTACGGAAATCCTATCAAATGCGAGATCAGTATAAACTGGAAATAGTCTGGTAGTGGTCTATAAAAAGTTTGAATACCTCATCTCTGATGTGTTTGTATGTGTTAAGTTATTACTTATAACGTACTTATAAAGTTTATATGGTAGGCTTCATATTTACAGCTAGCCGTTTAACACATTGTAACTGTAAATTGTTTGTTTTTGTTCGTAATCTCGAGATTGTGTAGGCGTGAGGTTGTTTCAATGTTATCTTATGACTTGCACTTTTTTACCTACTTGGTTAATATTATTATCTTGTCATATGTAATGTTATTATCTGTTCTATGCTTAGACCGACCAAATGTTCGCCGCAAATCCATTGTTTTGTATACAAAGTTGTAACCGCACAGGTGTACCTACTACAGTCACTGTAGACTTGTAGAGTGTAGAGTCTCATTAATTCTGATGCTACTTTTTGTTAGTTCATATGTCCTGCCAGTGCGATTGTTTAGGTTAAAGTCTGTTTTTTAATCTCGTAGACTAATTTGACATTTCAAGTGATTGTCGCTTGTTTTTTGAATTTGGAGTTTCACATTTGTACCTGTCAAATTAGTCTACGAGATTAAGAAACAGACTCTAAGTTAGGCAGTAATCGGTGTCAAATAAAATCTGATTAGACTGAAAATCGATGACAGCCAAGTTTGACATTTGTACCTATCAAATTAGTCTACGAGATTAAGAAACAGACTCTAAGTTAGGCAGTAATCGGTGTCAAATAAAATCTGATTAGACTGAAAATCGATGACAGCCTTCACCAAAGTTTCAGGGTATTGAACATCACCATTTTTTTTCGAGAGAGAAATTCCTCATCACTTCCTGTCTAGTATGACCTCCGCCCGACAAAAATCACAGGGTGTTCGTCCATCCTGCCAGGGTTGCGGGAAAGTCCGAAAGGGATACCGGGACCTTGGCAATAGGTAGCTGAAGGAACACGGGTGGGTTTTAGTCAGTAAAAGTCTGACACGCCCTCCCGCTCCGCGCTTTGGGCGGAGTCATTTGATGATTTCCCAACCTCAACAAAAACAAAGGGTGTTCCTCCAACTACCTAATTGCGTTACACACTTTCAATCACAATCTGAATGATTTTGAAGGATATTGCTAATCCATTTCTTCTTAAGTTCGAATAATTTGTCTGCTCAACAACGTAAATACCACAATGAATGTTATTGAACTTTGTCAAAATGAAAACCATAGCTACTGTTAGTGTGTTATGCAAGTACCCTGGCTAGGGGATGGGAGCAATCACGCGGTCATCCTCACTGCTGAACATCACCATCCCCATTATTTTTCTTGGTCGTAGGAGGAGCTTCCAATCTTAATTCCTAATAGCGACGTCTGAATACTAAACAATATATCTTGGAAAGTCAAAATATCAACTAAACTGAATTGCCTTTAAAACAAGCCTACTTCACATTTCTACAAGCAAGTTAACGGTTAAGTTGTAAGTTATGTTCACAGTTAAGCGATGGATTTATTAACTTAACGCCCACTTGCGTTCTACGGTTAAGTTGGAAGTAAGCAAAGTGGGCAGTAGCTCATTGACTTTGGATTATGGAAAGACTTGAGGAATATCTCGCTTGTCTCAATGTATCTTCACAGGCTGATTTTGAATTCATTTGGCATCATGTCTCTGAAAGTGTACTAAAACTCATTACATCGTTTATACCTACTTACTATGGGATAAAGTTTGAAATATTGAAAAAAAACATGAAATACCTATGTAAAACATAGATAGATACTTACAAAATGCAGGCGCGGTCCGAAGGGGTGGGTCCTGGGGGTCATGACCCCCCACAAAATCAATCAAGCTGTCGAGAGACTGAATGATTTACGTGCTTTACTAACTAAAAACTACTTAGGTACTTGAGCCACGGTGACCCCGATGGGCGTATACAAAAAAAGTTTTTAGAGTACACAACAATTAGGTAAATATTTAAAAAATATTCCTCGGCACCAAAGGTGAACCCCCCAAAATTTTGGGCTGCGACAAAATGTTATCAGTAAGCACCTACATAAAAAAAACATTGTTGGTAAATTTTATTTTTTCTTTTTTTCAGAGTTGTTCTCAAATGTGCAATGTGCCTGTTAAAATAGGAAAGCGTTTCTCATAGGGGCCAGACAGTACTGTACTGTTCACTTTCTGGGCCGTGGTGCAATATTTCGCAACCTTCTTCATAGCCTCTTTAGCTCAGTGGTAGAGCACTGGTCTCGTAAACCAGGGGTCGTGAGTTCAATCCTCACAGGAGGCATTCATAAGCCAAATTTTCGTGTTTTATGTTTTAACTTATGAGTTCCTATAAATAGAACGAAGCAGTTACTTACAAAATAAAAAAGCCATATTTAAAAAAAAAAACGTTGTCGAAGAAGTGCTACAGTTTCATTATTAAGTACATTAAATTATCTTCAAACCAAATAATAGGTATTCAAAAAATACTTCAAATTAGATCATGAAACTTTGCATAGGTACTAACTGAACTAACTATAAAGCAAACACTACGTTTTTTTTGTTTTTATTACTATTATTTTCGCCGTAAAAAGAAATTACCTAAACTATTGGCGCCTTGGAGCCTTCTTCCCGCCGCGCCGCTCATTCCCGCTCTCACTCCGCTCAGTCCGCGAGCAGTATCTATGGAGTGAATTTGAGCTGAAGTATAATAATATAATTATTCATAAAATTATTATAATCATTAAAATCATTAATACATCATAAACATCTCTATAAGTTAGTGTTGTTCCTGTTCCATTGAATGACTTTTTCATGAAAACATGACATTTAACAACAACATCTAACTAAGAGAGATCTAGGTATTAATGATTCTAATGATTATAAATTTATACTTCTGTAAATAGATATTTGTTACGGTCGCGAATCATATTTAGATCAAGATACAACCTGACATGACACTGTCCTGCAAATTCCAAAAAAATAAGAAAATTTGAATTTCGCGGAAGAATTAGATAAACTGATTACATAAGATGCCACCACAAAAAAACATTGTAGGTACCAATGACCAAGTCATGATAATAATTATAAGTGCCTAAGAGTATTGTCTCACGATGTGGAAAGAGTTACCGTGTAGCGGAAAATTATTGGTATAAAAACGAGCAACAGGAACACATCTCTCAAAAGTTCAGCCGAGCGAGTCCGTACAACTTCTCTGGTGCAATTATGAAAATGCACTTTATTTTTGCAAAGCTACTCAAAGTTCCATTAGCTATTACATTTCTGGAAGGACGAAGTGTAAATTAAAATATTCATAAACGCGAAAGTTTGTAAGTATGGATGGATGGATGGATGTTTGTTACTCTTTCACGCAAAAACTACGGAACGGATTTGGATGAAATTTGGCACACACATAGTTTATAACCTGGATTAACACATAGGATACTTTTCATCCCGATATTCCCACGTGATCGTGCCTTACGCGGGTGAAACCGCGGGATGCAGCTAGTCACCAATATTATTTCTCGCAAGGTATTTCATGAAATTATTATGACTTTCACGTCTAATTATAACATGATTATTCTATAAATAAGTACATTAATATCACGAATCATAATATGGTACCATGGAACCATGGAGCACCATATCATACAACCCTAATGAGCTGCACCCTAATTATTGTTGTATTGGATAGACCATTTATCGAGGAAGGTTATAGATATATAACATCACGCTACGACCAATAGGAGCGGAGCATACATGAAAAATGTTGCAAAAACGGGAAAAATTATTCCTTTTCTAGAGCTTCCGTTGCGGTCGCTGCGTAAACGGTTTAAGTTACGCCAATATTATGTATGATGGAATTGTTCCTCGTTAAAAGTTTAAAAAAAAAGTCCGCGACAGCATATGTCTATCTTTTAAGATTGATTCAATATAACTTTTTTATGGTAATCAAATTTGTTCGTAATTAATGCATTATTTGCGAAGAAGTTTTATCAACATAATATTAATTCTTATTCAAATAAATAGTTTTAACATCAAGAGTATTTATATAGCAGTAAAATACTTTTTAATTCATTCGAATCGGACATTTAATTTCGAAGTTATCAGGAGTATAAAAATGCAATACGCGAACCGTTCGACGCCGCCGCCGGCGCCGCGCTCACGCGACGTTCCCTACTCTAGAGGAGAGGATGGGCACACGGGTAGACCATGACCTGGAATAGGACATAGGATATATTTTATTCCTATATTCCCACGGGATCGAGACCTACGCGGGTGAAACCGCGGGGCACAGCTAGTAATATAATATTTTTTAATAGTTTTTTTTTTTAGTTCACAGGTACAAAATGCGGACTCAACTATTTTTAGGTTTCCTCATCTGGGCGACTGCCCAGGCCTTGGACAGCGGAGATAACAAATTCATGAAGGATTACGCCATGTTAAAGGTAAAATATAATAAATTCAAAAAATGATGAGTATGTAAAAGTTTACCTAAGAATCCTACTAATATTATAAATGTGAAAGTTTACTCAATCACGCAAAAACGGCTGAATGGATTTGGATGAATTTGACAAACAGTTAGTTTATAAAGTGGATACTTTTTATCCCGATATTCCCACGTGATCGAGACTTACGCGGGTGAAACCGCATGGCACAGCTAGTACGAGCATAAATCACAAAAAGTCTCGAAAATAAATCACAAAAAGTATTCGCAGCCGGTAGGATTCGAACCTACGCTCCCAGAGGGAATCTGATTTCTAGTCAGACGCCTTAACCGCTCGGCCACGGCTGCTCTTGACTGTAGTGCAAAATTTACGTCAATACTCAATTAATTGATATTCTATTACGAACAAAACATGTTTCTTTTGTTTACATTAGAACTACTTTTCCTTTTAATTTCGGAATATTTTCAAATTATTTTGTTTTAACTCGTAAAATTAATGACACGATTGTCTATCAAGATAATATTACTTGTAAGCTTGTAAATGACAAAAATAATAAAATATATCTTTTTAATGAAAAACAACGTGGTGACAAATGTTTTTTTTTTTTACAGATCTACGAAAGCTGCTTCGGCACGCAACTTTTGAAACAAATAACCAAAGAGCTTAAAGATGCCTACGCAAAATGTTCGACAGCGCCACCTATGAAGGAACCGTTGAACTCACATATACCGCCACTTTTCCTCAGCAAACTACCGCCTGGTTTCTCAATGGACCCGAATTCGCAAACCATAACAAAGCCGCTAGATGGCGCTGTTCACAACAAAGACGATGAAGGAAATATTCAAGATCAAGGACAACAACCACAAAAACAAACGATGGGCGGTGTTTTAACATTTAGGCCACACGGAGTAAATGTAAGTAATTTAAAAAAAAACGGTATCAAAAAAACAAAAAGTACATTGATGCCTCCTGTGAGGATTGAACTCACGACCCCTGGTTTACGAGACCAGTGCTCTACCACTGAGCTAAAGAGGCTATGATGAAGGTCGCGAAATATTGCGCCATAAGTCGGAATGCCGTACAAGAACATGTTTTTTTTTATTGGATCATCATTATTATCAACTTACTAACGAACGATATCTAATATGAAGTGGGGTTGGTTTATAAACATACAAAAGCTATATAAAGAACAGTTGGAAAAAGTATGAATGATAGTAATTTTTTTCAAGCTTTTTTTTTACTGTTATAATTGAAATATTTGTTTGTGCTATAAATAGAGTACGTTCCTGGTTTAATGAGAAAGAAGTAGACATATTTTAGTATCTTATCTCATACAGGTAAAGATAACAGCATAGAATAAAATAAACATTTTAATTACAAACTGTAAGTACGTATCAACTCGGCTAAAAAACAAAATGGACCAGTGTTATCTAAACTAATATTATAAAGAGAAAAGATTTGATATCTTTTTAGTGGTTAAACTCAAAAAATACTTCATTTAAAAATTTCTTTCACATAGAAAGCTACATTAATAGCGAGTAAGTAAAATGGGCGGTATATTATTTTACAAAAAAAAAAAAAAAACTCGCAAAAGCTAGTATACTGGGTGTTAGGGTAGACACCGTTATCCTTGAAACTAGTGGTTTGGTGTCATCTATAATATACTTGTTCTATGGGACCAACTTTGAAATCGCGAAAAAAAATCTGCTGTTCCATACATTTGTGTTCACTTAAATCGACAAAATGTATGGAACAACTGATATTTTTTTTGCGAATCACATCAAATGACAAAAAGACATTTTTGATTTTAATTAATATTTTTGATTTTAGTTTTATTTTTGATTCTAATTTCGTTTATGATTTTGTTTTTTACTTAATGTTTTGATCTTTGTATACAATTGATTTTTCTATCCTCACTTCGAGTATAAAATTTCAAAATCTTGTTAATACAAGTATTTATGAAGCTGTCTTTTTGTTAGTGCTGTGTACGCCTGTAAGTGACTAGCTCACCATAACTCAATACATATGTTATTTTTCCTTTTTGTTAATGTTTCCAGTGAATACGTCGTTGGTGTACCTTTCAAATAAATAAAATAAAAAGCTTTTTACAAAAAAAAACAACCGACATCCAAAAAAACACAAAAAAAGTGAAAAATAACTTTAATTTCGGAAGTCGGTGTCTTTGCTTTACAATTAACGTTTTTTGCCACCGACTTCCGAAATTAAAGTTATTTTTCACTTTTTTTGTGTTTTTTTGGATGTCGGTTGTTTTTTTTGTAAAAAGCTTTTACTTTTCACTTTTTAGTTGTGGTACCTACCCCACACAAATTCAAATACCACTACCTGCCATGTAAATAACAGTGACGGAGTCAAACAATATATCGTCTACATACACAAAGTGGGAAAAATACGTAATTATTGAAGCTAACTAACTACGCAAGCAAAGTTAATAAAAATTTATATGGGACCACCTCTGAAGCATAACCTACCAAACAAAAAAAGAATCATGAAAATCGATTCATAATTGACGGAGTAATCGCGTAACATACACACAAAAAAAAAAACATACAGACGAATTGAGAACCTCCTCCTTTTTGAAGAAGTCGGTTAAAAATAAAATAAAGACAACTTACCAAAGAAGGTACTTATACCTATTACCTAGGTACTTTATAAGTTTCCGTGCGTCCGAATAAAAAACGGAACCGGAACCCTTAGGTATAGGATAACTCGTGTGTCTGTCTGACTGGCTGACTGTCTGTCCATCTTGCACAGCACAGCCAACTTGCTCAGAATCTACTGGATCAATTTAATTGGTACAGTTCGTTTTTTATCCCGTAGACTAATTTGACATTTCAAATGATTGTTCTTTGTTTTTTTAATTTGGAGTTTGACATTTGCACCTGTCAAATTACTCGTAACTACGGGATTAAAAAACGAACTTTATATTTTTGTGACTGTGATCAAACACGGACGTGTTACCTACGTAAATGAATTTTGAATATGGGGCATAACTTATCAAGAGCAAATTTTAAAATTAAAAAAACAGTTTTGCAAACCTTTGGAAGGGTAATTAGAATTCTACTATCCTGTAAAATTTCACATTTAAAAGTGCCTTTTAAATGCCTAATTGAAATAAATCCGCTCAAATGTTGATTGGCCTTCAGAAGGCTGATAACAATTAAAATTCTATTGTGTCTCGTTAGTGACAGTTAGAGGTTTATTTGACTTTTACTCCACAGGGTCCATTCCCGCAGCCGCAGTCAGCGATCCCTCCGTACGTGATCCCCGCACAGTTCCGTCCCTACAGTGCGAACCCTTACTACCAGATGCCCTACAGTGCGCCTGTGTTCTACCCTCCGAATATGCCCTACAACCCCTACTTCGCCCAGCAGCAGTACCAGCAACCCTTCTATCAGCAACAACAACAACCGTTCTTCGGAAATAATCGGATGTCGGTGAGTTTGTATCATAAAAATATAAAAACAGTTTGTATCTTATACTATTAAAAGAGCAATATTAGTATTAGTATATATATTTTGTAATCAGGTTTTCGAAAACGGCTCTAACGATTTCGGTGCGAAGATCTACGAGTATCTGGGAAAATTCGTTTTCACCGTATTTTAACCGAGCAGAGCTTGGTCGCGCAGGTTATTGAAATGAAAACTTCTTTAGGCGCTTTGAGCGATTTTTGGTAGGGGTTCGATAGTGCTTTACTTTTGAATATAGATGGCGCTAATACCAGTTTTAAGTTTTCACTTCTATTGGCAGTCCCCATGACTGTTTTTTTTTTTTGTAGGTATCTACTGACATAACATATTCCCAGCCTTTTGAGCACTTTTCCTGTTGACAGTGATGTGGACGAATTTTTCTGTTGCTCTATGATTCCTTCCAAAATCAAAAATACAAAAACCAAAGACACCGAATTCCGAAATTAAAGTTATTCTTCACTTTGTAATGTTTATTTTGGAGATCGGTTGATTTTTTAATAAACCTACTTACACGTTAATATTATTATTACCTATTTTAAAACATGTTTGCTTATAATTATGCACATACTATATTGATGGAAAATAAAATTACTTACATAAAAGTAAACTAATACTGGATATAATTTCCTACATACATACAGTTCATAAAGAGTAACATAATTATGTAATTACTTGGCTATGAACAGAATTATAATAAAACAAACGTCTAGACTAGACAGTCAAAAAACGTGCATAAAATTAACTTTTTGAATAATCGACTAAAGTAGGTAAAGTTAATTGGTGAGCTAATAATTTTAGTTATGTCCTAAGCCACAAGTATATTCCGACGTCCCGATATATTTTTTTAACCCTATCTGCGCTATATCTAACCCTTATTTCTTCTCAGCGCCACCTCGGCCTCCGCGCTCGCCTCGGTATAAACTCCCGCGCACAAGCCGGCCAGAACGTGACTTGCGTCATGCAAGAGCTAGGCTACATCGATAGCAACATGGAGCCCAACTACGAGCAGATCACGCAGAGGATCAACAACCTGCCGGTGTCCAGTGAGCTGAAGACAGACATACAAGAGGGGCTGCACTTCTGTCAGAAGTTCTCGGTGAGTTCGTTAATCGAAACAACACAAACGGAAGACCTTGCATAGCGATTAGCAGGGATTTAGCAGCAGGCTGAATAGGCTTGAGCCTAGGGCGGCAGATTTATGGGGCGGGAAAGGGGACCGATTTTTTTTTGGTTGGTGGAATGTGAAAAATTTCTGCATGATGATTACTGTTTTCTGATGTTTTACAGATGTAAGTCTGAACCAAATTTTGCCGATGACTTTCCCCGTGTAAATATCATGCATTACCCCGGCTTATTAATCGTACATGATTGAGCTTTGATTAGCTCAAAAATATACCCAAAAATTATTTTACGTGCAATTTCAACGAAATTTTTGGATTGTAAAAATAATCTATACCCCATTTGAAATAAGATTACGACATTAAGACAAACCCTTTTACAGTCCGTTCAACCGATTTTGACTTCTATACCGTAGGCATAAGGATAGCATTAAAAGCAAAAAAAGTTACACAATACCAACTATCTACTGCGGCTGCCATTTGGCATACCACCAACACAATAGGATTCAAAATCGGTTGAACGGAATGTAAAAAAGGCTTATCTATACGTGTAATCTTATTTTAAATGGAGTATAGGACATGTCAATTGTAGAGGCAAGGGCGAAAATACTTTACAGCCTATACCTTGAAAATGTGTAAATCCGCCACTGGCAGGGATGCAGTGAAGAGATTCCCAAGTTGGCCAGGTTGCTCATGCATGGGGCTGCTAAATAATCGGAGGGATCCTGGAACATGTTGCTAAGTAATCAATCAATCTGCCTAGCCTAGCATTTTCCCAACTAAGTTGGGGTCGGCTTCCAGTCTAACCGGATGCAGCTGAATACTAGTATTTTACATGGAGCGACTGCCTATCTGACCTCCACAACCCTAGTTACTGGGTTGTTGTTGGGTGGGTGCTAGGAAAGCACGTTAAGCCGTTGGTCCCACCTCCACAACCCAGTAACTAGGGTTGTGGAGGTCAGATAGGCAGTCGCTCCGGTAATACTTACGGGATAAGGGGCTTCTGACGACCCATAACGACTGTCAAAGATCCACGAATGACAGCCGGGACCAACGGCTTAACGTGCTTTCCGAGCAACGGAGTCTCGGTATGATAAAGAGGACCCCATCCACGGACCAACTCCGGCAAGCGAAGTTTAACTTGATTGATTGACCCGTGCGGCTGTTATTACTTAGCCCCGAGCTCCTCATTTTGCTAAGAATGGAACAATTTGATAGTGCCTAGACTCTACCCGAGAAATGTGCCGATGTAGCCATACCACATATCTTTAAGGCTCGTGCAAACTGGCGCGATATCTGGGGCGCGACAGGCAGCGCTACCCTTGTCGCACCTGTTTGTGGGGGCCTTTACTCTGTGGCCATACAACCTTTTTTTTTTTTTTTTTTTTTTCCCGGGGTGGAAAATCCTCATGGATGTCCTCCGCCCTGGGGCGGGGTCTGTCAGACTCTGACTGACTAAAAACCACCCCGGTGTTCCGACTCACACCTACGCCGGGCGGGGGTCGCGGGAACGTAAACATCTTCCACAACCCCCGACGAGGTCCTCGGGTCAGGGGGGGGAGTGAGGTGTTTGACTCCCCCCGTGACGTCTAAGAGGGGCGCGCGTGGAACACTACGCGCCGCCACCTCGGGTCCTGATGTGTGGGGGGCGACGGACGTCCCCGAGTCCGTCACCCCTGGACCCATTTAGGCGGCTGGAAGAGGGCGTTATCCGCCCTCCGACGACGCCTGGTGCGCCTGCTGCGGGCCGGGTGAGTGGACGAGATCTCCCTCTCCCTTTCCGCAGCCTCCTTCTGCGAGACGACCGTCTCGCAGTAGGAAACCACCGCGTCCCAGGACTCCTCGCTGTCGACCATGGCATCGACTACGGCCGACAGCGACAAGTCGCTGCCTACTTCTGAGATGAGGGCACGGCGCGGCTCCTCCCAAGCAGCACACTCTGTGGCCATACAACCT
Source organism: Lithophane ornitopus (assembly GCA_948473465.1). Taxonomy (NCBI): domain Eukaryota; kingdom Metazoa; phylum Arthropoda; class Insecta; order Lepidoptera; family Noctuidae; genus Lithophane; species Lithophane ornitopus. The sequence continues at coordinate 13,559,345 of OX419616.1, read as the reverse complement.
AGGCTATGCACTAACATGGGTCTTCATAAAATCCTTTGTTGCAGCAATGTGTGCCAGAAGACAAGCGTGACATCGTGCCGCGTCCACAGGAACAGATTCGGGCCATCTTCTTCTTCCGCTGCTACAAGGTATATTTATTTAATATTTATTAAAACTTAATGCACAAGTAAAGTTAAAGTCTGACAGGGACAATATATCTGTCTTATTTTGTTTCCTAGACTCTGTGGAAGTTAGAGCAAGATAAGAACAGTTTTTATAAGCTTTACGTCCAAATTGGCGCATAATTCCAGGGGGCCAAGTCTACTAATTTACAAACGTGTCAGTGGTCTCACAATGATGAGTTTTTGACAGATTTTGTATGGCTTATCTGTCAAAGACTCATCATTGTGAGACCATTGACACGTTTTTAAATTAGTAGACTTGGCCCCCTGTATTCTTACCATTTTGTTTTGCATGGAGGATTGATGGGAAATTATTAATTTGTTTCAGCACAAGAAGCTGGAGGCGTGCATCATGAAGGATATCAATGAACACTTCAACAAGGAGTACATGTTCGATTCTGACACAGATTTCGCGTGAGTACACAATGTATTGTAACACAACATCACGCCTTTATTCCAAAGAGGGTTAGGCAGAGGTGCACCTATTACACCCACATTTCGCCAGCTCTGTTTAAGGTGGATGCGCTAGGGTAGCCCGCGACATTCAAATTTTCTTACGTTTTTTGCAATTTGCAGGTCAGTATCAGGTTGTAAGTTGATCTAAATATTATTAGCGGCCGTAACAAATATGGATTTACAGAATTATAAACATTAGAATCAGCAATACAACTTTCTAAGTTCATGTAAGTGCATTGAATGAAACTTTCATGAAATCGTCAGTCAATACACTTACATGAACTTGTATTGCTGATTCTAATGTTTATAATTCTGTAAATCCATATTTGTTACGGCCGCTAATAATATTTAGATCAACATACAACCTGATTTGTTCACACACAGCACACTTGTATTTCAACGTAGAAAGACGACAAGTAGCGCGTGTACAGAGTGTTTCCGTATCAATTTAATATTTTTTGTAAATATTTTACTATAAAAAAACCTTCTTTTTTTCTAATGATTTTTTTTTTTTGCATGTAAGGACGCTATACTATTGCAGGTTAACAGGAATGCCCTTCGTTAGATAACATAGAAATAAAAATAAATACAAAAAAAAATATTTTGGTTATAACTAAATCATTTGTTTCCCCAGCCTCTCCCGGTCAGCCCGCTCGATCCGCGACGTGCCTCTCCGAGACCCCAGCATCGAAGCCCTGGAGGAAATGGAAGTCTACCTCTACGACTACCTCAGCGGAGGAGGCGGCTTCGACTTCGACTTATACATTTAAGACTGAGCCTTAGTATGTAGTCTAGTTCAGTCATTCTTAGTTCTTATGTAGGGTAACCAGTGTCGTCAATTCTTATGTTTAAGGTTATAAAATAAGTACTTACGATAAGTTCTTGAATAGTTTTTTTTTTATTTACAGTTAGGACAGGACTTTTTTTTGTAATGGTTTTGAGTCTTGAAGTTTCTTAGGGTACCTAATTAAATGAAAATAACAGCATAATGTCGTTAAAAAAAGAATGTACGTAAGTGAGTGTGCATCTTATACTCATACTCGTTGGATTTTTTAGGTAGAGTGCGTGCCACGAAAGAAGACCCGCGGAAAAATGTGGAACTACAATTTTTTTAATGCAATGACATAGACAGTGGCGCCGCGTCAAATGGACTTCAGTGGCGTGGACTCTAGGTAACAGTTTAACATCGCTGTGATTATAAGACCCTAATCACTTAAGTAATTTTGTATTTTCTATTGCGATCAGTTTCTTGAAATTGCTAAAAAAAAATATTACAATTTCAGGTGGTTCATTGATTTATACTACTTTATATATTTTTATTTACTTTTACTAATAAATCAAAATACGATTGGTTTTAGTTATAATTAATTGTAAATGAAATGGTGCTCAAAAATGCTCATATTTATTTATTTTACACTTAATTTATATAACTTAAGTTTGAAAAAATGCTCAAAATAAGGTTGCCCCTATATACGTACCTATACTATTATTTATCTAAAAATAAAATACGTAAACGTTTGTAATTTTTAGACCAAACGACCTATTTAAAAATTGGACACTTTTTTTTAAGGAAATGAGTGGTTTGAGCCCGGACTACATTTTCGGTATTATTTTATATTTATTTAGTTAAATATTCGCCATCGAATGCATTTAATATTTTATGTTAAAATAAGTTTCTATTAGTTTTAAGAATTTCTTATCGAATATCTATGGCGTAGGGGAAAACAAGGGTGTTTGCTGCTGACATAAATAAAAAAACAAAACAGCTATTAGTAACGAAATTATTCTCGTCTGATAATCCAATTTTTTTTTTTTTTTTTTTAAACAAAATCTTTTTTCTTTCATTAAGCACTACACAATCAACCGGTGTAGGTATAATAAGTATGTAGACATAATTATAAGAAACACTTGCTGCGCCCCGCGGTTTCACCCGCATAAAGCTCGATCCCGCGAGAATATCGGCATAAAAAAGTATTCTATCTCCTAATCCAGGTCAAGATCTACCCATATGCCAAATTTCATCCAAATCTGTTTAGCCGTATTAGCGTGAAAGCGTCACAAACAAACTCACTTTCGCATTTACAATATTAAGTTAGGATTTCCTTGAGTATTTACTTATATTGTGTCTTTGCAAACAAATAACGCAAATAAAAAAAATGCTAATAACTTTGACATAAAGGCATGGTAAGGCTTAATTAAGGTAGTAGGTATTTATTCGGATTATAAGTACCTATCCTTATATAGAAAGTGCCATCCACGAAGACGCGCCCCACTCCGGTCCGCTCCGTACTAAAGTACAGCTTACAGCACAGTAATCGCGGAGTGGGCACGTCTCCGTGGATGGCTCTATCTCTAACACTGAAATACATTAACGGATATATCTGTTGTTGTTGTAAAGATGTTGTGTTGGTAGCAAACTTAGGTTCTTGTCAATTAGGCACGCTAGCTCGAGCCTTTTTGATGACGACTGTATTAGGTTATAGGGTAAAAGGCACAGTTGTTGTCCTTATGCATTTTAAAAAAAAGATATTTTTATGCTTTGATTTTAGTCCAATGATTTTTTTTTCGGTGATTGAAAATAGAATTAGATTTTTAACTTTTTTCGCAAATGAATGATGCATTTACTAGTTTTAAAGTTTAGTTTTAAGATAATTTGAGAATAGAAATGTAAAATCAAAACGATAATTGAATAAAAAAATAAAATAATACTTATTGGTTTTTTTTCTCTGGTTCTTTATCCTCTTTAAATGTCTCTGTAAATGGAAAATGCTCTGTAAATGGAAAAACCTTGATTTTGGAACCGCTCAAACCATTTAACAATTACCGTGTAGGTACCTACCTACTTAGAAAAATAACGTATTCGGAAGTAAGAAGAAACAGTGAACGTTAAAATAACGTAATTTAGGTATGGTTATTCTTACTTCCGAATTGAAAAAAAAACATGCCATTGAAATCCATTGCAAAAGCATTATTAAGACATCAAATATTAATACGGTGACATATAATTCCAGCTGTCATCTATTTTTTCCGCATTTTGACTCAGACACGGCCAGTTATGAACTGGCGGACAAAAAGCATTATTGTATAAATATTATATGTAGGTACTGAAAGGGCACGCGTGCTGGCCAGAGTACAAAGGGCATCTAAAGGTGACTGTCTATCAAATATCGAGCCGACATGCACAATAATTTTCTTGTCAACAGGGCGTCAAATTTTGTAAAATTGGCCTTTAATTTTTAATTCTTCGATCCATGTTATAGATGTTTTGTTAGCGATAAGGAGCGATTTATCGTGTCACTTGTATTATTGTTGTAAAAGTATGAATATACCGTCTTTCTGAGGTTATTGACCTGTATTATAGGGACAATATATAAAATTAATTATAGGAATATCAGATGAGGAACTAACGATACCCTATGATGATACAAACAGCGCTTTCATTGTGTTTGATATCACACAGGTAAAAGATACATAACATGCACATTTTTGGCAGATGTCATACACAAAAATTACATACTCTAAAAAGAAAAAAAACACATCTGTTTGTGAAATCTAAAACCCTTTTGTGGTAACCATTGGTTTCGGAGAAAGGTCCAAGTATTCAAACGAATATTTTTTGCTAATATCTCTCGATGTGTATAAAAAAGTAGCATTATATTTGTCCGTGAACGGATTCTTGTACAAAACTTTCACCGGGGGTCCATTATAGAAGTGCTCGATTTTTTCTCATGAAAAAAATTTTACCTGTCGCTTTGAAAGAGGTTGATGGGAATATAGAGCAAGTAGGTTTGTAGCAATGAAAAAAATATGTAGTGAGTCACTCATTTATGCGACAATTTGAGTTGCTAAAATATTTATTATGTAAATTAAATTCCATATTAGGTGGGTAGGTACATGTATATGATGCACGATAATTTATTGTACAAATTAATTATCCTCATAATACAAATCACATAGTACCTACATGGGACTTAAAATAATAAAAAAATAAGTTGAATTTATGTTAATATGTCCTTTTGTGTTGCTGCTATATCCATTTTATTTTTTTTATTTTAAAACAGTTTAATTTACCTGTATGAAAACGTTTCCCTAATTCCTAATCTTACACATAAACTTAGGTAGGTATTTCATAACTTATTCATTTATATTAGGTTTAGTAAAAATAACTACCATAGGTAAACCAGTGGATGGAATGATTCCCAAAATAAATCTCTCGTGTACTCACCTCACTATTTTATCCGTGTTATCATATTTAATTGAAACATGATACTTAACAGTTCTACTTGGGCGCTTTTGACTGTACTTTTAATGTCAATTTTATTACTGCTTCCAAAATAATCTTCTTATAGTTGTTGGCGGCAAAAACAATTACCGAAACTGATTTATTACAGTATTAGCGTGCTCACCCTTGAAGGTTGCTTTCTTCACAAACACTATAGGCTCAGGTTCGCACGGGCGATTTTTTTTTGCGCACTCGTTTTTCAGCTCTCTGCTTATTGCTGAGAGTTGCAAATCCAACAGAGCATTATCTTGACGCGCGGGGATGTGCTCTGTTGGATTCTCAATACTCGGCTCAATACAGAGAGACGAAAATCGAGTGCGCGGAAAAAAATCGTCGCCTAATAAAATCGGTGCGAACCTGGGATAATTGTCAATACATTTGTTTACCGAAAATAGAGCAATATTTAATAGAAAAGCCAGAAAGCTGTTATGATTGTAAAGGGTTGGAGATAATATCTAAAAACAATGGGGTTGAACAGTTATTTTTCACTGTTTTTATCACCGTTTTGCTTATTTATGATCAGGATTATTTCTTCGCTGGTAATTTTTAGCTTTGATTTAAAAATTACCGCTTTACTGGCGGCTGTTGAGATTACATGTTTTTAATTATATTTTTATAATCCGTGGTTTAGCTGAATGTGGCCGGAATCATATAGTGCTAGTATTTCTTGAGTCACTATCTAACTAATAGGTACCAAGTTAAGGTTAAACCATTGCCTATTTATAATCCTACTCAAACATGTCGTGCATTTTAACTAAGTTTTTTCTGTCTTTTATTGGGTGTAGGTATCCTGATCAAATAAATTTATTTTCTTTCTTGCACTGCAATGTTCGTTATGGTTGCAGCTTCAAGAGATATTCCTAACTTGGTTAATTTGTTATGCTGTGTTGTTTTTTTTTTTGCACCTACCACTTATATAATACCTTATACCACATTGTCACCTCAGTATCTAAAAATATCAACCTTCTCCAAAAACCTCTTTTGTGTAAAAATACCCTTTGATATTATAAAATGTGTATTGAGAATTCTATTTCGTTTGTCAGAAACATACATATGTTCTGGCGCAGATGTGTTCGCAAATAAACACTTATTTTAGTAACAAAGCCATTTAGAAAGCACATACACTCAACCCGTCCGTGAAACGCACCTTTACCACTGGGGTAAAAGGGGACAGTTGTCAGGATTTGCGTACAAATAAAACGCTTGGAATAAAACAAAATAAATTATGAAATAATGAGACCAACAGTCACTTTTAAAGTAGGTTAAACGAAAACGCTTCGTTGGAAAATAATTATTAATAAATAATTGGAAAGTAACAAATCTAAACTGATAACTAACACTTGCATCCGTTAAAGACCAGCAGTATTTATCCTTCTTTGGAGAGTTAAAAGAGCATTAAATTGCGCAGTTACGCTTATAAATGTTATGAAAAATGTAATGTAAAAAAATTAAATTCGCCTCTTACTTCTTGTAACTGGTACATTCACCCTTCAACATTAGATAGAACACCTTTCCAGGTAAACAAATAGTGAAAGATTTTTGTCAAATAATCGCCTGCGCAAGTGTTATGTCAGAATACAATGAAAGATTAGCAAAAAATGGGAAGATGGCAAGGATTGATGTAAACGGGGTTTTAGGCCAGTGGGCTTTATGGAGATTGCGATGATCAATGCGAGAACTTACATCCGTAGATCCGCAAGGTGCTCACTTTTATCGTGAACAAAAAAAATATTAAGATCTTTTTCCTGGTATGACATTTGGGACTTGCACCCTATTTATTTGACATTTATGTACCTACCTTATTGTAATTACTTTTATGTTTTGTTCTTAAAGAATAAAAAAAACAATAGACTATACATCCAGTACGATGCAGCATTATGGATGATTCGAACTGCCAAGTTATGAGGTCTCGAGTTCGAACCCAAGACACGCACCTCTGACTTTTCGGCTTAATGTGCGTATTGTATAATTATCACTTACTTCAAAAACGGTAAAGGAAAACATCGTGACGAAACATGCCTGAGATATATTTTTTCTCGACTGCATGTAAAGCCAAGTCAAAGGCCCATGGGCGGCATAAAAACTAAAATAAACACAGGAAAAAAAAAATGGATTCATGAAAATAGAGGATTGACACAATGATACCTTATTTACATGTGAAAGTACTACCTACCTAAGCAATTACTACCCCAAGTACCTACCTAAGTACAACGAATTTCAAAATAACAGGAATTTGTATATTTTTTAAATATACCTACTGGTTTTTTATTTTCTAGTAATTCAATAATATACATTATTATACATCTAACACTAAAATAATAATAATATGTAGGTACAAGTATATAAAAAGGGGGGGGGGGGGGGGGAATAATCACTACAGTGCATTAAAAAATTCGTCCGCATCGTTGTCAGCAGGAAAAGTGCCCAAAAGTCTGGCAGCATTGCCACTTTGTATGGCACTCCTGATTCTTTGGCCGAAAAATAGGCCAGCCCTCTGGTCACGTGAAGCGTCGAACTTCTATATACATTTATACAATTGTTCTATCGAAACAAATGCTTACAAAAGTTTATGCAGTCTGTTATTTGTCTGTTTGTAGGTAGGTAAACCAACAAAACAACTCATTAGACTCGCGACAATCTAAGAAGTCCGTTTTGACAGCTATAAAATCCATTGAGTAGCAATGAAAAAAAAAATTGTTTTTATATACTGATTCTCGAGACATATCGATTAAACATACTCAGAGACTTTGTAATCGACGACTTATCTACATTGCTAAAAATTGATTCTCAAGGCATAACGTTTTATTACAAGTACGAGAACGAAACGTCAAAACGGACTTCTTAGATAGTCCCGAGTGTAGGATACTTCCGAAATCCTAACACACCGCCAATCCAACGATTCTATTTTAAAGTGCGAACAACATCCTATACACGGAATACAAAAGTGTGAAACAGTGTAGCAAAAAGTTTTCAAGTGTCCACGTGCTACGGGGTCTCACGGGTGCCGAACTGACGATGTTAGGCATTTCCTGAGGACCAGCACTAATTAGGACGGTTCACGACATTTGTATGTCTGTAATGAATGGGAATGATCAATGATCAGCATCTGGGGTTAAGGGCAGATGGACGCTGAAGGTGAGGAGTACGTAGGGTGGCTGGAAATTTTAATTAGATGGTAAAATCTGTTTTAACTATGTGATTTTTGTTGCGAACCAGCCGGGTATGCGTAATTCACTAACAGTAACAATGACTTTCATTTTGACAGTTCAATAACATTCATTGTGTTATTTGACTTCAGCAATAGGTTAGCATTATCCTTCGAAATCATTCATATAGTGATTGAAAGTGTGTTACGCAATTAGGGTGTTAGAACTGTAAGCGGACAAGTTTCGACCTCCTTACAAAGGCGTAGAAATTATGCAATAACATAAATAAATGGCCCATTGAACCCACACTTAATTAAATTGGCAACAAGAATATATCACATTACTAATAAATTAATACTTAAGACCTTATGTTCTTTTTACACTTGCGAAATGAGGAACTCCATACAAACTTCCGTGGCAAAAAACCAAGAGTTTTTTCTCGACATCCTACCTATATATCACGTCAACTTTTAATATGAGAACTATCGAAAAGTTTCCGAGTCTCTCCCAGGGGTCAAATAAGTCACTATATCTGAAGCCACTTGGCTTATTCCCAAAACAATCGTAATATAATCGCAATAAGAAAAACATCAGTTCCGCAGGAATTCGTTGTCATAAATGCTAACTAAATTGATGGCTGACTTATCTGTATGGAATTGGATCATGTTACTGTTTAGGACCAAGTCTAGCCTTTTGGACTTATTTTTTTATATCCTTGGTTTTTGTTTTTGCTGTTTGGAGTTTTTGGAGTGTGAAGACGTCTTGGCCTTCATGAAATGTTATTCTATAGAATTGTCTGCATTTTGCAACCGGCACTGTAAATGATTAATGATTTATTTCTGTAAGTAGGTTTGTACAAACACTTTTACACGTCAAGCTCATTTTTAAAACTAGATGAGGTCAGCGTTTCCTATCTGACTACTCTGAGAAAAAAGGCCGAAACAAACGCAGAGGCCACGGTCTCTTTTAAAGACCAGACATAATCTTGGTCAGATCATGTGAAGACCATGTAGATTGGTGTCTGAAATGGTCTTTTGAGGAAAGAACCACACAGATTGAGTGGACCTGTCAAGTCAGTGCACGCATTTGTCAGTAATCATCTGAAACCAACTCAGAATTTAAGGAGCTCAACGATTTGACGAACAATACCAAAGAAAGGACATTTGGGTAGGCCGCATATATTACTAAAACTGCCAGACCATGATTAATTAAAACTATCTAAGGAAACATAATAATAATAAAGAAAATATTGATCCACATAGTCGTCACATTCACAATAATGTATATAGAAAACTAACAAGAATTTGTCGTGAGATCAAGCCTTTTGTTGACTGAACTTTTTGTGCAATAGCCATAAACAAGAAGCAGAAAGTGTTTAATACTATGCGGATTCATAAAACATAATTAACTGCTCCCACATTGTATCATTTTCAGTTAACTATAAAACTTTCTTGCACCCAAAAAACAAACTGACATCACAGCTTCAAGATGTCCCTAAGCAAACAGTTCTTAAAAAAATGTCCCAAAACATTTGAAACCCGACACTTGCCGAACTTAGCCGAGGCGTACAAAAAGGTTCATCGGCAAAGAGGCGCGGCCAAAAACTACATTTTCGATGATTTATGGTGCAAATTAACGAGTACGTATCCTCATTCCAGAGCGTCATTTCCTGGTAGAACGCACTGCTACTCAGCTGAACGCGGGAAAAAATAACAGCAAACATTCTTAGCGAAAGCTTTTTGCTTGTTTGTGAGATTTTTGGGCTTCTAGGTCCTCGTTTATCTTTTTGTGGGACTATTTTTTGTGTTTGTTGTTTTCAGCAGCTTTTGCGGTCTCATATTTATATGTTAAATCCAATTGTTCGAGCGCTTGTATTAAGTACCACAATGTTAAATCAACTATTCTAAACCACAATCTAGTTCAGAGATTTGTATTTTTAATCGAGATTCCTAACTTATATTATTATAAATGCGAAAGTGAGTTTGTTTGTGATGCTTTCACGCTAAAACGGCTGAACGGATTTAGATGAAATTTGGCACATGGGTAGATCATGACCTGGAATAGGTCATAGGATACTTTTCATCCCGATATTCCCATGGGATCGAGACTTACGCGGGTCAAAACCGCGGGGCGCAGCTAGTTTATAACAAACACAAAACCCTTCTTTGCTACCGGGTAATTAAAATTAGTAGGTATCGATGATAAAATTAATTTGAACCCACGTATTAGCCTATAGTTCTAAATTGAGGAAAACATTAAGTGAAATCCGGAACATAAAATGATAAACAGGAAAGTCACTTATTTATTGACTATTATAACAGCAAAACAAAAAAATGGCGCACTATAACAGTAACTGGTATAATACCAGTTAGGTACTATCAGAATAATTATTTATTGATAACTTATATCTAACTAGCTGCACCCCGCCGTTTCATCCTGTGAGAAGCAGGCTCCGCATAAGTCTCGATCTTCTGAGAATATCGGGATAAAAAGTATTCTATGTCCTAATCCAGGTCATGGTCTACCCATGTGCCGAATTTCATCCAAATCCGTTTATTTTTTTAGCGTGAAAGTGAAACAAACAAATAAGTCACTTTCGCATTTATAATATTACTAGCTTGGATGTCGGATATCATCCCACGGGAACGTAAATACTACCGGGATACTTAAGAAATGCTGGTTTTCCTACACAAACTTTCATCCCCTATATCACCCCTAAAGGATTATTTTTTAAACAAAAGGTAATCTATGTCGTTCCCCAGAATGCCATCTATCTCCTTGCCAAATTATGTCGAAATCCGTTCAGTGGTTTAGGTGTGAAAATGTAACATACAGACAGACAGACTGACAGAGTTACTTTCGAATTTATAATATTACTATGGATATGGATAATAGTTAGGATAATACGACCATACGTACGGAGCTTTCCACATCCGGTCTTTCCCTACCCGTTCACCACTAATCCCTACTTATCATTCTCCTGCCCTTAAACTAATTTATTTGGGGTCGGCACAAGTTCATCCATAAAAAAAACAAAAATAATTTATTCAAACTAGGCTGGGAATCAGCACTTTTCGAACGTCAAAATTACATAAGACAGTCCCCCAAAACGCCCACCCTTCACCACTTCCTAGTGCTTTACTTCACCTTTACATACTTTTCTATCACCTACCTACCCTATGTAACCTGAGGGCTTAGACAAGTGACAATCGCTTCGAAAGCGTTTCGTATTTCTACAACGACTTTCAACAGAATTGACATAAGCTTTTCGATAGCTTATGTCAGTTCCATACATTTTTGCCTTTTCCATCATCGTTATCGCTGATAGAATGTCACTTTGCCTAGGGCCTCTGCTCCTAAACCTTATCTTAATCAATAGTACATCTCTCCGACTCAACTAATTAACAATAACAAGCGAATCGGCACGGTGACATCCGCATACCGTTCGGCTCGTGTTACTTTACTTTTTATACTAAAATATAAAAACTTTAGTAAAAAGTCGACTACATGCGGTAGATGAACAAGTGCAGCCGCCCTACGGCGGTGAACAAAGAGTAGGCAGATGGAGATGGGACAATGTTTAAAAGTAGGCATATAGCTTTTTAAGATACCGAACTTACATGGCTGTAGTTATGGCCTGTATTGGAAAGCTTCTGAAATATAAGTTTATACAACTTACTCCTTTTTTAGGGTCCTAAGACTCCGCTGTCCGTCCGTGTATCTGTCTGTCTGTCTATCACTAGACTGTATCTCATGAACCGTGATATTTAGACAGTTGCAATTTTTACAGATGATGTATTTCTGTTGCCGCTATAACAACAAATACTAAAAAACAGAATAAAATAAATATTTAACGGGCTCCAGACATGATTTTTGTACGGAACCCTTCGTGCTCGAGTCCGACTCGCACTTGACCGGTTTTGTTACTTTTATTTAAGTACTTAAAATTATATCAAAAATGCTTCCTTTGATAACTTTCGCAAGCACCAACTTTGAGCATAATTATTTTTGTGGCTGTTTTTTCATGCCTTTACCTATTTTAGACAAACAAAGCCCGTGGTCTAACATTAAAGTGTTTGCTAGATAATGTAAATCCACTATTAATCATACAAATAAAAAATGCCGTACGCTACAGCGGCAATATACTTACTGAATACGAAAAAGCATTAAGTCCACCTGTGTACATTTGTGTGCTTATAGTAAAATACATAAAAATAATAAATAAATAAATAAAAAGTGGTATTGCACAAATTCGCTACGACAGGTGCTACGAAAGTGCTACGAAAGCGCTACGCAAGGAGGAGTGACGTCATTTTATGCTACAAAATGGCGTAGTCTTCGTAGACCTAAGTGACAGATAGGCACAAAATAAAGCACATAGTTCTATGTAAGTATTTTATAGTCTATGACCAAACTGAAGTGATTCATTAGGTAGGTCGTTCATCTTCATTGCTTGTGTCGGAGATAGTTTACCGTTTAAATGATTATACCATCTATTTGAGGCGGGAACTAAAAAGTCATTCGTTATCTCTCAGCTACTGGATCCATAAGTTGATTCAATAATACGGGTGGGGAATTAAAATGTTGGTTGTGAAATTGTCAAAACATACAAATGGAAATATTCCTTTAGGTAATTAGATTTCAATACTCTTCAGAAACAAGTGCAGGTGGTAGATAAGCATGGATTAGCTAGAAAGAACATTATACAGGGCGTCCCACGGATATTCCACATGGAGGGAAAGTACCTTGAATATTGTAGATGGAACATTTCACTGAAAGAAGACATTATTTGAACTTAAAAAAACAATTTAGCATTCATAGATATTTAAATAATTACATGGTTGAACCGGGAATCGAACCCGTTACATGAGAAAAATATTCATCCTGTAGCTTTATCATACCGATCGAAAGGCTTGATTATAAGGCTTATTTTTTGCTAAATAACATAGTGTCACAAATAAAAGGAAGACCATGAATTGACATTTGATGTGAAATTTTGTTCAGAAAAATGAAAAGCTGACATTGCCGTAATGTGTGGCAGTGGGCATACGACTGACCATATCATTCATTTTGTATTAAAGATGTTAAAATTCATGGTTCCCTCCTTCCGTGGGACGCCCTGTATATGCACTTCTTTCTGACATTTAAAATTTAGTAATTTCTAACTGTTCAGTATCCACTTTTGTAATGTAGCAAAAGTCGCAACTCGCAAGATAGGTACCTATTTTTTATTTACATTGTTGTAGGTTGCACAGAGTTATTTTTTAATTAAACAAGGAATACGTATACCTCTAGCAATGCCTAAAGGATAAACATTCCCACATAACTTGAACAATTCCTTTGATCAAAACCGAATGATAGTTTTAGAGCTAAAAATAATCATCGGACAAGAATCGTTTGCGTACAGCTCTACAATGCACAACCTTAACGGACAAGAAAGTAGGTTCAAATTCAATTGGCTGTCTTAACCAAGCACATGGCAATGTCAGTTGGAACGTATGTAAGTGCAGACGTGGTCTGTCAGCGTGCAGAGTGGTCTAACCCTCGTCAGACTTCGATGAGGTCTCACGTTTACAGTCACTTGTCTTCGCTGAGAAGGAATGTTTGAGGAATCTGGCATGGAATGCCTCTGATATGAGGACATCAGCACTTCTAGAGCTTTGAATTGTTTTTTATTTTTAGGTTTTTTTTTAGGGCATGTTGTCGAGATCCTTCCGAGACTAAGGTGTGCTTAGCTGGGAATTTTGAAATTAACGTGAGTAGTGTTTTTTTATTTGATTTTTATTTCGGCAAATTTTAAATAATATTTACAATCTAATCTAAATCTAATAGTAAATACGTAAGTAGTATTTAGCTTTAAACATATTTGCGTATTAACTCAAAACTTATTTACCGTTTCACACGTGTCCTAAGTAAGTTTCTTCATATTCACGCAACTTCTACATAAATCATTAAAACCGGGAAAAAATCAAAGCCATAATTTCATTACCATTAAAAAGAAGCGTTCCAAATTCGAAAAGCGCCGGTGGTCTAAAAAAAAGCGGCGCTCTCTCTTTACTCTATGCTCCGAATTGGCATTGAGCATTCACAGTGGGTAAATTTTTTATCATAACGCATCTGCAACCGGACACCGGAGTCCAGCAGAGGACGATAACATTCCACCATTTTTCACCACAATGACTACTAACTAAATAAATCTTTCCAGTGAATTTACAATTATTTTAGGACTGTTTTTTTGTTTACTCGATCATTGATCGTCCACCCTCGCATCAGACACCATTGTTGGTTAAAAAGAGTGATTTTTTTCTGGTCATTTTGGGGGCCATTGTAAAAAGATGTCTCTTAAATGTCCCCCTTATGTTAAATGGCACAGCTGAGGCTATTTTTGTTATTCTGAACGTTGGACATCGTAAAGAAAGTGTGGATTACACGGTAAAAATGTGGTACTTATCTAGGCTTAATGGTGTGTGAAAATGAGATGATTCATTCAGTGTTTGCAAGAAGCTGAGTGAATTAATTCATTATTGCGGTGCGGATTTCTTAACTTAAACAGGTTTTTTTAAATCCAGTAACATGTATAGGTAATGTTAAAAAAATATTTTATCTCAAGAGTTAAAATTTGTGAGTTTGTATGCAGGTTATCTTCAGAATTACTGATCCGATTCCGCAAATTCTTTCACTAATGTGAAGCCGAAGTATAGGTATACATATAGGTAATAGGTATTGCCGAGTATCATAGGATTTTATATTAAAACAAGAAATCTAGTCGCGGGCAGAAGCTAGTAAATATGATAAAACCCAAATTAATGGTACTTGTTGAAAGGCTTACACTGTCCTCTCATACCTTTATCACTGTAATTCGAAAATAATGTAAAAGCCAATTACTTTTAAAAGAGTAACCGTGGAGTTTCTTGCCGGCTCTTCTCCATAGGAAACGACCAATTGGAACCATTCACCTAGCTTCTGACGTTTCATAAGTGCCCATTTCGCTTTATTTGAGATAAAATATTTTGATTTTGAATGATGACTTACTTCTCTGAAACCCCGAGCAAACTACATTTTTTTGTAGAGAACAACACAATTTAAATAATTACGTATGCAGGCATAAACGAGCACTGAGTGACACTTTCGAAATTCGGGTGGTCCGTCCGTGGTCACTGACCATCAAAATAAAATGTCCCATAAACAAAAGTAACACATTTCTTAGCAGTAACGCGTAGGTGGCGAGATCCGGGCAAAGATAAGGCAATGCAGCCTCCACAGATAACAAATTGCTAAATACTTTGACAGATGGAGATTAATTGGTGTGAAAGCAATGCAACTGTTTTACTAAGTTTTACACATAAAATTGATGAATTTATCTATTTTTTTTTTCTAGAAATCACTGAATTTCTTGATTTTATCCCTGCTTCGGTTTAGTATGATAGCAACATATATGGCATTGACTTATTTAAAAAATAACTTCTCTACGTTATGGTGTTATTTTAATGATTAATCCTACTACTTATATAATTGCGTAACTTATTTTCATCCGATTATGACTATTTTTTTCATTTTGACAGTTCAACAACATTCATCGCGTTATTTACGTTGTAGAACAGATTTTTTTTTCGAACTTATGTAGCAATGGATTATGCATTTGTTTCAAACCGATTCTGATTGATCATGTAAGGAGGGTGCAGGTTAAGACTGACAAGACTGCTGCAAGACACGAATAATAAATACCTAAGTCCTAGTCTACACCTCAGGCCAAATAAAAAACCAAGACAGAGCGTTGTCAACAGTGACGTGAGGCCGGTTTCAGATACATGTGTGCACATATTTTGGTGTAGTTTGATTGTAAATGTGTGGGTGTGAGCGTGTATGCACAGAGCGGTGGTGTAGTTTTAGCATGCTTCACTGTATTGTTCGCAGCGCTCTGTCTTGGTTTTTTATTTGGTCTGAGGTCTACACTAATATTATAAAGAGGTAGGTAACGTTTGTCAGTTTTTTTGTAGGAGGTAATGTCCGAAACTTCTCATCCGAATTCATAAATTCTTTCACTGATAGAAAGCTACGCTATTGCCGAGTGTCATTGGCATTTTGTGTTAAAACATGCGAACATAGTCGCGGTTAGGTATAAAGCTCACATTTCTCTTCCAAAAATACATTGGGGAGAGCAGAAGTTTATCATTAAAATCTATAATTACAGTTACCCCAACAATTTGTTATCAGAAACACAAATCATGCAGCCATTATAAAAACTCGGTTCTGTTCACATCAATACTTAATTTAATTTAACATTTGCCCGCATATTTTCTACATGATGTCTGTATCGATGAAAAAACAATTTCTCACACATAATAATGTTAAATGCACGGAGTAGTTAAATTATGAAGTTAGGTATATAATAAATACTTAATTACACATTAGCGGTTTTTTTAAAAAGTTTTTGTAATAAAGAGTTGGGTAAGGAGTTTTTGTTTTTAATTATCGCAAGAGCAATAACCGGATGAATTACGTGTGTTTATTTTGTAAGTTTATTATATAATTATATACCTATGGATGGAGCCCTTTGCCCATGTGACAGTATATATTAATCAGAAAGAAAAAAAATGGTTGGTTTTATAACGTAAATATTTTATTTATTTATGATTTTTCAGTCTCAGTACTTATTTTACTGATAAAACTGCTAATTCAACCGGAGAAAAACGAAGTAAATCGAATGCCAAAAAGTAGAAGATCAAAATCTGTCATAAATAAATGACAGGTGTATCAGAACGCCTTTTCTCTATGCCAGGTTTTTTTGTCCATAAACCACATGGCACTTCATGCCAATAGTAAAGGCGGTAACAACGTCGTATTCGAAATTCGAACAGCAGCTGAGGATCGAAATAAATAAGGCGGCAGTGACACGCGCGCTCCCTCCCTTTTATAATTATTACATTTTATTTTTAAATTGTTTTTTCTACTCCACAAGGATTCCCCTCCGTATTCACGGTACCAAAACAATGTCCCCTCGTACCTAATGGCTCCATTCGGCCGTGCGTTGTTTTAAATTGGATACGGGTCCATAATAATAAATTGTCGGTCTCAACCCAGCTTTAGAGCGTGTGACTAATGATAATTAAATTGATCCTTGTTTTTCTTTCTTTATGTTTTAAATAAACGCTCATTGATATTTACTTTCACATTCTTTCAGCCTTCATTTCATAATTTACATGTATTTTAATGGATATCGATAAATATATGACCCGAGAATGATAATTGGGTGCTTTAGTAAAGAATTTCTGAGGCAATTTAGTCGAAAATATAAGTAGCGAAAAGGACAGTAGGTATTTTTGAAAACTGTTGAATCATTAGTGACCGAAGCGCAGTAATATATATGTCAATGGACCGAAGTCAGCTTTATCTCATTACTAGCTGCGCCCCGCGGTTTCACCCGCGTAAGTCTCCATCCCGTAGGAATATCGGAATAAAAAGTATCATATGCCCTATTCCAGTTTATAGTCTACCCCTGTGCCAAATTTCAGCCAAATCTGTCCAGCCTTTCCAGCGTGAAAGCATAAAAATGCAACAAACTCACTTTCGCATTTATAATATTTTAAGTTAGGATGCACTACTTTACGGTCATCATGAACTAATTTTCCCCAACCATTTATAACTTACCTATGTATATGCAAAAATTCTCCACAAGCCGCACGTACTCGTCAGAACGGAAGCCAGTAACTTGAACTTATAACAGGTAAACAATATATAGAAACTCAATACTTACTACGGGGCGAGGACACGCGACCGACCTAAAATAGCGCCCACAAAACGCCACATTGACAAATCTTACGGCCTCAGTAAACTAACACGCACGGTGTTATTAAAATTCCCAGTAACTCCGTCAATATATCAACCGCGTTCACTCCCCTAAGTCGCAAGGGAAACCTCTCTATTTTTAAAATACTTCCCCACCGTTCATTTTATATTTTTTCCCTGAGCGCGCTTATTTTTACGCCAACCAACTACTTTATCTTGATCTCCAATCTGATGCACATTTTACCCGCTTCGCCCTTTTTTATATTCTAAAGCAAGGGGCGCGAGAGATCACTTTAAAATGGACGCAATTTTAATAATAAGTTGCAGCCGCTACCGTATGTTACATACGGCGCGCGTGCGTTCCTTATTTGAATTTGAATGGTGGAACGCGTGCGCGCGCAGCACGCGTCTTTAGCTTTTTTATTGGGGAACACAGCCAATCAGAGGGGTTTTATTTGTAAAAAAGTTAGGGGTGTTTTTTATTTATGTTTGTACATAGAGTATGTGTTAGTTTTTTAATGGGAGGCGTCTGTTTTGGGCGGTGTTTTATAATGGGTTTCGTATAAGTTGGAAGAATCTAAATTAGTTTCAAGCCTGACACGACTTTATTATAATTGATAACGTTGATTATACTTACTCATAGCAGTGCCTATTTATACTGTAAGTACCTTTAGGAGGACCTACAGACAGAAAGTGAGTAGAAGCTAAGAAATCCCTTACAGTTTTGTTTCAGGTATTTAGTATCCCTGAAACGAAGATTTCAGGCATAGAACCTGCTGAAAATATGGAAATTATGTTGGAAATCTTATAACTTCTCAATTCATTATTATAAAAGCTAAATGTTCTCAACGAATCGGCCAAGCCTCCTCCATTACGAATATATCATAGCAATCAGTAATATACGACATGTATTATTCCCTTAATCCAGTTATTTTCCGGCCAACAAATACTTCTTATGGATAATTGATTTCCAAATATTAAGTTACTGGCAGTATGTTTGCTTGCCTGTGCGTCTACTTCGTAGAAAGAAAATGATATATTTTTGTGTTTGCCATAGATATGGCTCTATTTATTTTCGTGTTCGGCAACTTAGCTGGATAAATTAACTAGTTGTTGTACTAGCAATTATGTTAACAGGTAAAGGTAAATCCTTTATTGTTATGTTTGATGACAAAGCAACCGTTACCTGCCGAGGCATCTAACTATGTTTAGTCACTTCACTCTTCACTCTGAATGACCACTGTAGTGCTATTCTGTAAAATTCTCCCCGTGAAAATGTGGGTGAAGTGAGCTTGAAGTGAACTATCATGTCACCCGACTCTAAGGATTGACAGCTCACTTCACCTAAGTTTTCACGGTGAGTTTTACAGAATAGCACGACTCCATCTATCTTTCCGCTATTCTTTGTAATATGACATATTTATGTTGATCATCAACTGCTAGTGCGTGGTGGCGAACTGCTCAAATCAAATCAAAATATTTTATTTCACATAAACCTACATGGGCACTAATGAAACGTCAGAAGCTAGGAGGTGCTCCTAGCAGTTCGCCACCACGCACAACATCAACGCACCATTCTCGATCTCTAGTGTGCCTACTAGGCAAATGGTGCGTTGTTTGTTTTCTAGGCAATGCCTCGAATAAAACGATGTCATTACATCCCATAAAATGAGAGATTTCTAGATCGACAGTAAGGACCTACGATATATTATGAACAATATTTTTTTTCCCAGTTGTTCTTTCTATAATGTATAAAAATACTTAGTATAATCTGCCTATAATGTTCCCATTGCTGGGACACAGGCCTCTTCTCAGTGAGAGGGAGTGGCCACGCCGACCCAGTCTGAGTTTTTTTCGGCCTTTCTTCTCAGAGTAGTCAGATAGGAAACGCCGTCCTCATCTAGCTTATTTTTAATATTTTTTAATATGACGTGTAAAAGTGATTCCAATATCCTATTTACAGAATAAACAATTTCATTTCATTTCAGTGCGTGTTGGCAGATATCACATGTCTTTGAATTTTTGTGGTCCTAGGACATGCCGGTTTCCTCGTATGAGATGACGTTAACCAGTTAATCTTTGTCGCGAACCACACCTAAAAACGTGTTGCACTTAGAAACTGACACAACATTCACATTTGCTTTTATTTCCAAGTAATACATTTGCATAGGTACTATAATAGGTAGGTACACTAACCTACACAAAGTCGAATAATACGGTCGATTATTACGGCCAAGTGCGTGTCAGATAACGCAGAATAAATGATTCCATAGTTGGGATAAATTACACATGCACAGTATTGATTTTATCGACCGCAAACATAAGTTTTTCAAACGCGCAAAAACTCTGCAAAACAGATTGGTTTCTGCGGTTGTAACTGAAAATATCCCATATCTCCCAAACGTTTGACTTAAATAGCAAAGTCACTTGAAACATCATATTCCAACAATACACGCTTATGTGCATTGCATTTTTTTTCATCCCTCGGTTACATGTATGAGGAGTTCCAATCCTTTTGGTCATTTTAACTACACTATACCCCATTTGAAATAAGATTAGACATTAAAACAAACCCTTTTACAGTCCGTTCAACCGATTTTGACTTCTATACCGTAGGCATAAGGATAGCAATAAAGCAAAAAAAGTTACACAATACCAACTATCTACTGCGGCTGCCATTTGACATACCACCAACGCAATAGAATTCAAAATCGGTTGAACGGAATGTAAAAAACGCTTATCTATACGTCTAACCTTATTTCAAATGGAGTATAGTAATGCATAACTTTTATCCAATTTTAATCGATATGGTGCAAACGGTCTCCGAGTAAAATTAGTACATAGACGGACGAATAAACGGACATAAGGAAATTATAATGGTTGCGTTGTTGCCATTTGGCTAAGGAACCCTAAAAAGAAATTTATGCTAATTTTATAAAAACGATTGTGAAATATAGGTTTGTGAAATACGGTTTTTCGATTGGGAGAAAAAATACGGCAACAGAAATACTTTCACTTTTTACTTTAGGTCACAAATACTTTCCCATTTATGTAGTTCACTTTCTGACAGCATGAAATTTTGAAAATGTCCCAAGATTTTGGAACTTTTGGAACCAATCTGTCCGCTTTCCATTCACATCCCTACTGGTTTCCTTAAGTTTGCTAAATCTGCATACCAATTACAAAGTGCCAATATCTTGCCCAAACTCCGCCTCAAAACACATACAAGTAATGGCAACAGCACTTAGAACCGTGAACCGAACTATATTTGTTCAAAGAAAATAAATCCTTGATAAAACGAAGAAACCTAAGATTCAAAAGCAAATATAGTTTTCGTTTCCCATAAAAATATTGATGCAGCTTTTAGCAGTGGACGGGGAGAGGGCGGTCCCGTTGCCATGGAGACGGGCGACCCTCCGAGGGGAAAAAACGGGTAAAAATTGCGGGAGCGAACGAACGCTGATTTTTTATGGCATCGTACATTTTTTCTCGGTAGCGCCGCGACGTCGAGCTCGGCCGTGTGGGCGTGAGGTGGACTACAGGGTGTTTCAAAAATTGAGATGGAATAAGATTAATTTCATCGAATTCAAAGATGTTGCACATACTGTTTTTTCCGTTTCCACATTTAATTATTAAAATACTTACTTTTACTTTACACGATACCCATTTTTGGTAAGGTAAGGCTCATCATCTCGTCATTTCATTCGATTAATCCATTCTAGAGCTAATTCATGGATTAATCGAATATAGAGTCTAGACTATAAAACTCTGTCGTTTTAGTGATCATGTTACAAATATAAATATTAGACCTAATACTTTAGAAAAGAATTTTGCGAAACGTTTGTTTTATTCATTATCACAGGTGCGTAATGACGCAAGATTTTTTACGCTTCGATACTTAGGTCGGAGATACACGTTTTTTTCTAACTACCCGTGTTAATATTAGTAACCAAGATGTCAATCAAATTCTGTAGTTCGTTGATTCATTAAATTGACTTTTAATATTCTTAAGTAAATTCAAGTCCATAATTATTTCGTGTTATTGTTATTTAAACCAAGCGTGTAACTTTTTTTTACTAAATAAATTAGGTATTTTTGTCCGTGCCTGCCTTTGAGCATTTATATTGTTGCTAGCGTTATTAACATGAACGGTGATAGTATACCTACTTAATATTAATTTATACCGCTAACTTCACGCGTTATTGTTGACAGATCTGGGATTAATCAATTTTTTGTTTTTACGAATTTCTCGTCAAAATAGATTAAAAAAGATGGTAATAGCCAGACGCACCTGGTTAGCTGACCGTAATTTAAAATGAGGCTGAGATGAAGACCGTTTTTTAGTTTTGTACAGATTTTGACCGCCATCTATAGACTAACATAATTATTGACTTATAATTGCCTTGTTTTATGTTCAGCGCTCAAGGAACAACCCCAAAAATAAATACTTAATCAATATTTTTCTATTCGATACTACGGAAGATTAAACAGTCATTTCAATTAAACAGTCATTTCGATTAAACAGTCGTTTCAATTGCAGCTTCCAGCCGACTTCAAACGAATCCACAGTGTAAGTGTTAACAGAATATTAATAAAAAAATAACATGAAAATCAAAATTTTTCAAACCCACTGTATGTTGTCCGAAACTCTCCATGGAGTGCTAAATCGTGTTTCGTATGTGTGAGTGTTGAGAGTGGAGGCTGCAAATATTATAAGTATGGATTTTATACCTATCTCGCTCGCTCACAAGCGTCTCTTTCCCGCGACGAAGGAAAAAATATTCTCGGAGGGAATCTAAAATTATGAGCGCGAAGGAAAGTTTCATGCGTTTATATGAAAAGGGAATGTTGGAGCGAATCGCTTCATAAATCTTGTGATGTAGAAGGTAGTCGATCGTTATTTCGCTTCGGTAAAATTGTCGTAGCAAGCAGTTTTACTCTCGTTCGAGTTGATGAACGAGCGAGGAAAATGATCTTATAATGATTTATTGTGTTTTTGTTGACTTGCTACGTCTTTTCTGCGTAGGGCCTACAGCGTAGAAAGTCAGTGGCAAAAAAACGAAAATTGAAAAGCAAAGACACCTTCTATCCAACTTCCGAAATTAAAGTTATTTTTCACTTTTTTTGTGTTTGTGTGATTTCGTTGTTTACAGTAGTGCACAATGTAATGCACGCAAAAAAAAATGTGCTAATGGAATATGGGTGAATGCAACGGTACAGGGATCGCGGGAGTATTTAATGTTAAGGTATAACATTTAAAACCTATTTTCGTAAAATATATTAATTTGTGCTTAGATTCGGCTAACTTTTTTCTGGTTTGTGGTTTACTTAACAAGTTGCAGAAACAATACATTGTTTTGTGATATTCTTTAAATCCGTCAATATACCAGAAAAATTTATTTCAATGCATTTATATACTTACTAGGTAAATAATACGTATACGAAACATCAAATTGCAGTTCACACGATACTTTTAGGGGTGATATGCGTCTGTCAATAAAAGGGTGCAATCCCAAATGATAACTCTTTTGTCCGTCACCCCTTTCGCTAAGTCACTTTAGCAAATGAAAAAACTTCCCCCTGTATATAAAATATTATGTGATAATGGCCATCTATAGTCGTAACTAGTACATGAATCCCAAAAGACTGCAACTGGTTTACACAGGCATAATTATGAGGCATTCTAGTTCTTGCATTGCACAACATACAAAAGCACGGTTAAATAATAACTAATTACATAAATAAATAGCTACAACGTAACAACATACAATTAAAAAAAAACAATAAAAGAAAACAAGACACTGTGATGGCAATATTGTCTATGACACAAAAAAAAACTGAAAGAAAACAAGACACATAAGACAAGACAAGACAAGATAGGATAGTATGGAATCTTTGCTGGGTACTGGGTAGCAGTGGCGAAAGCACCATAGAACACGATTCCTACCGGCTTTCCTTTGGAGGTTCGCATCAGCAAGTCTACCGCTATTAAAAATGGCACACTCAATATCGTCTACTATTGCCAATGTTATGGTGAATTACATTATAAACATTCAAACAACAAAAACGACTATTTCTACCTTTGAATTACAACAAAAACAAGAAAACAAAACAAAAAAAGTTTCCTAAAATAACCCGGCGCCAAAACGTCAGAATCGGGAACTAAAAATTCATACAATAGTGATCCCGTCATGACGTCACTTTAGGTCACGTGGCACCGCTTGATAAGGATGAGAGCAAGCCGGTGTACACCGGGTTACGATAAACACAGATATAGAAAAATGCGTCAGCGAGAACGAGATAGAGGAATATTGCACATTTTATTTAGTTTTCACCTGTTCACGTGTATTTTATTCGATTCTTTAATAATTTTAAAATGATATTTGAGTTTATTTCTGTAAAAAAATTAAAGTTATATTAAGCGTCTGTTTGGTTCTGCTACTTGGCGATAGATGGTGTTAAATTCAGTTAAGGAAAGTGTTTAATTAATGTTTACTTTATTCATAAGTAAGTAAGTTCAGAAAGGCACCGCTTCGGCTTCACTCTCATACAAATTGACCCTTCGCCGCTGCTGGGTAGTTTGTTGCACCACTTCTTCTTCCCAGCTAAAGCACTACACGTGGACGCACTAGGACTTGTGGCACCCGTTTTGGGCGACTGTCTTATATAATTCTGACGTTCAAAACGTGCTGATTCTCCTGAAAAAACGGACTTTTTTAATTTTGACTTTGAACTCATACTGAAGTCACTGGTATGGCACATAGGCGTCGTCCATTGGCGGTGCCGGCGGTGAACCGTTAGCTGCAGTTATACAAAATATTTGCATCGTATGCAGTTATTTTGCGGTCTCTCTGTAACCGCTGTCTAGAGTGTACCTATCTCAGACGAAATAAAAAACCAAGACAGAGCGCTGTCAACAGTGACGTGAGGCCAGTTTCGTCAACCTGTGTGCACTTACTGAGGTGTAGTTTGATTGTAAACGTGTGTGTATGCACAGAGCGTAGGTGTAGTTTTGACATGCTTCACTGTATTGTTCGCAGCGCTATGTCTTGGTTTTTTATTTGGTCTGAGGTGCCTGAGGGCCTCGACAAGTGACAATTGCTTCGAAAGCGTTTAGTATTTCTACAACGACTTTCAACTGGATTGACATAAGCTTTTCGATAGTTTATGTCAGTCCTATATGTTTTTTTATGTTTTCCTTTTCCATCATTGTTATCGCTGATAGAATGTCACTTTGTCTAGGGTCTCTGGTGTGACTCAAAGGTGAAACCTGATCATAATGAAATGAAATTGTTTATTCTGTAAATAGGATATTGGAATCACTTTTACACGTCATATAAAAAAATATTAAAAATAAGCTAGATGAGGTCGGCTTTTCCTATCTGACTACTCTGAGAAGAAAGGCCGAAACAAACTCAGAGGGCACAGTCTCTTTTAAAGTCCAGACATAATCTTGGTCAGGCCATACGAGGACCATGTAAATTAGTCTGAAATGGTCTTTTGAGGAAAGTACCACACAGATTTGAGTGGACCTGTCCAGTCAGTGCAAGCATTTGTCAGTAATAGTGGAGCTCAACTCGGAGCTTAAGGAGCTCAACAACTCGACGAACAATACCAAAGAAAGGACATTTGGGTAGGCCGCATAAAAATTCTCAAATTGCCAGACCATCGATAAAACTAACTGAGAATGAAAAAATATAAAAATAAAAATTCACATAGTCGTCACATTCACAATAATACAATACTTTTACAAAGTAATCATGTCATTTTATATAGAATATTCAATAATGTCAATTTGTATATAAAACTGGTAGATATACTTTGATGATTTTCCATAATATTCAAAATGTTACAATGCATACGGTAAACAAAGCCCGTCCAAGTGAAATTCTTACGCAACTAAATGGAATTAATAAGACATTTTAGACATTCATCCGTATTTAGAAGGTTACAACTTATATCGCACCACTTTTTCCAACTTGTTTGAATTTTATTGTACTTGAAAAATCATCGACGAAAACTGAGGTTACAAAATTAACCTCAATTGTCAAATGAAAAACATCTAGGTGACTTAAAATTAGAATTTCGTTTTAAGTATTCAAATAATCAAATCAAAGTGTAAAAAAATTGCATCCACTTACGGGCACTTACGAAACGTCAGAAGCTAGGTGCACGGTTCCAATTGGTCGTTTCCTATGGAGAAGAGCCGGCAAGAAACTCCACGGTTACTCTTTTAAAAATAATTGGCTTTTACAATATTTTCAAAGTACAGTGTTAATAGGTGTGAATAATTACAGTGTGAACAGACTGTATACCTATATTTGTCGCGAGTGTAAGCGTTTTTTTGGTGGGGGGGGGGGGGGGGGTGCGTATACCGGCCACATTAGCATCTCCTCTAAAAGCAGTTCATTTCCTGAATCCCAGCTGTCGTTAGCAATTCCTCTAATTTGACATAGCAATTCATAATTTGTGGACCATTTTACGAATCTCCATAGAAAACTGTCAAACAGATGAATTATTTCGTAATTATGAATTACACGCAGATCATAATATGAATTGTCAGTTTGTGACATTTTACGATGATTCATAATATTTAAATAGATATTCATAATATTTTCATATTATGATTCTGCTATAGTGACCCTTTTAAGCCCCCAGGTATTCATCACTGCTTGAGCAGTTTATATATATTCGGACACTCTCACCTAGATGCTAAGACGTCTATCGTCGCCGCGCATTGAAAACTTCGTGATTGCAATAAACGTTAGGTATTTTACAGAGGAAGGTAAAAACTCTCTGAAAAAAAAAACAACCGACTTCCAAAAAAAACACAAAAAAATTAAACATACAGACGAATTGAGAACCTCCTCCTTTTTGAAGAAGTCGGTTAAAAATGGCCGTCATTGACGTTCTCCGGGGTTCTCATTATCATCAATAGAAGGTATTTGAAGCATCTTAGAGCTATCCAAGTTTATTCTAAATATGTTTTAAGTATTTCTACACAACAAATAAATCCTTACTAATATTATAAATGCGAAAGTAACTCTGTTTGTCTGTCTGTCGCGCTTTCACGTCAAAAATAATGAACCGATTTAAATAAAATTTGGTACATAAACAGTCTAGAGCCTGCGAAAGGATATAGGCTACTTTTTATCGACATACTACGCGGGCGAAGCCGCGGGCGGAAGCTAGTACAAAATAAAAATCTTTACAAGGTTTTTAACTGCACGAAGATATTCATATGACGCTGGTAAGTGATAATGTGGCTCATATATTTATCTTACGAAAAGACAATGATAATTTTCATATACCTATTACGTAATCTTTATTGTACTTACCTATTCCTTTTTGTAAAACATTTTGTATTTTGTTAAATCAAGGACAAAAAGGTCACTGTGCAAAAAATTTACATACAATTGCTATACGTTTACCGGATCATTTGTAATCCATGTACAAAATTAACGTTAGTTAGAGGCATTGGGAAATGAATTTCATGAGACATAGTCGTCATAAATAGAAAATGTTTTAGGGAAAGTAATTGTACTAGAAATAATTTCTGTTCCTATGAAAAATGAAAAAAATATTTTTTCATTTTTGTTACTCAATCAAATTTTGTTGTAACTATCTAAGTCCTATAGTCCACATGGAAGAAACCGTGAGCAAGAACTACAGGTCAAAAAATCAATCTACCTAGCCTTTTCCCAACTATGTTGGGGTCGGCTTCCAGTCTAACCGGATGCAGATGATTACCAGTATTTTACATGGAGCGACTGCCTATCTGACCTTCACAACCCAGTAACTGGGTAATACGATACCCCTTGGTTAGACTGTTTGTCAGACTTTCGGGCTTCTGACGACCCGTAACGACTTTCAAAGATCCACAAATGACAGCCGGGACCAACGGCTTAACGTGCTTTCCGAGGCACGGAGGAGTCTCGATATGTCAAAATGTTCACCCATCCACGGACCAACCCCGGCAAGCGTAGCTTAACCTGATGGATCGACCCGAGCGGCTGTTATTACTTAGCCACGAGCTCATCCAGCAACAACTACAGATACAGTTCGATAACTTAATGGCGGCTCGGAAGTTAGCTACTCGCTGCGCAGTAC
Source organism: Lithophane ornitopus (assembly GCA_948473465.1). Lineage (NCBI taxonomy): Eukaryota > Metazoa > Arthropoda > Insecta > Lepidoptera > Noctuidae > Lithophane > Lithophane ornitopus. The sequence continues at coordinate 13,531,404 of OX419616.1, read as the reverse complement.
CCCACCCCTCACCCCCGCTGACACATGAAATTGTTACTGCGCAGCGACTCGCCTCATGTTCCGAACCACCACCGAACTATACATATAAATTATTATGTCCAATAAGTTGGGCCCAGTAATTAAATTCCCTAAAACAAAATAATTCTTCACATTCCAACATTCAATTGTGTACCTATTCGCGTCCACGTACGCAAACAAAACATTCTAAAATACCATAGACAACATTTACAATCCCAATCCTAACTGGCAGCTACGCCATTCGCCAAAAAAGAAAAAATCGATACTATCCCCAAACCCCCGAACCCTCCGAAAGAACTGTCACAAAAAACCGAGGGGGCCTCCTCCAGTGTGGAAACTGCACACATTTAATAAATCGAGGGAAAGAGTTGTGTCCCTCCTCCACCCTGTCAAACTACCATGTTTTATTCATGACGCGTTCAAACCGAATCAGAATTGTATCGGAGATTGGGATCAAATCTTTTTGTTATTTACCCGTTCATGGCTATTTACCATGGCTTGATTTTGTAGTAGGTAGGTACATATAGGCCTTGTGGTTTGATTACGTATAAAGTACCTGGGCGATCGCGCTCTGCTCGGATTAAAATAGAGAGATTTTCCCAGATATGTGACTTAGCTAGATCAATCTCTTAAGGGGTTATTGTAATCATCATTATGAACAATTTTCACTATGGGACTAACTCTGATATGGCGAAAAAAAGAGCTGTTGTTTTGACGAGCTATGCGAACATAGGGAACAGCTGATTTTTTTCGCGATTTCATGGTTGGTCCCATACTGAAAGTTGTTCATAATGATCAGTACAATGACCCCTTAAGAGATTTCGTGTATGAAAAGATACACCTTATATACAAATATTGCTCATTTAATAGTATAGGCCGCTCAAGCTAGGTGAGCGACAATCTTCGCAGGGTCGCTGGTAGCAGCTGGATGAGAGTTGCCGAGAATCGAGCTGAATGGCGTGCAATTGGAGAGGCCTATGTCCAGCAGTGGACTGCTGTAGGCTGATGATGAATAGTATATGATAAGATTGGAAATTTACAAACCCGCACTGGGCCCGCATGGTAGATCACGGCCCACTCCCTCTCACAGAGAGGAGGCCTGTGTCCCAGCAGTGGGAACATTATAGGCTGATTATGCAAGATTGGAAATAATTAATAATAATTTGATTGATAAGTGGGCATCATTCCAGTCGGTACGGGTAGTCAACCCCTAAAGTCTGACAACCATAGTCTTACCAAGGGGTATCGTGTTACCCAGTAACTTGGTTGTGGAGGTCAGGTAGGCAGACGCTCCATGTAAAATACTGGTATTCAGCTACATCCGGTTAGACTGGAAGCCGACCCGAACATAGTTGGGAAATGGCTAGTCATATAATATGATGAAGTGATCATCAGCGACAGCCAAGTTTCATACATTTAGTGAATCAGGCTGCCCACGAATACACGTGCTGCCAAGGTCCAAAGTACAACAATATGAACTTCCTTACTACCAATTGAATTGGTAATAAGTATTTTTTTTTACTTATAAAACGACGAAATTAAATTCGTACTCAATTAACCTTCAAGCTTTATTTACACGTAGCACAATTCGCTACTTTACGAATACAAAATACATACGCATAAAACCCGGTCAATAGGTAGTGAATCGAGCCCAAATAATCGGGGGTCCAACAGATCTAAGCCCACTTATATCTCTACTCTACGAAGAATGGACTTTTGCTGTGACAGTGTCAAAAATGCTTGAAAGATCCTGCATTTTTAACCGACTTCTTTTGTATGTTTGTTACGCGATTACTCCGCCAATTATGAATCGATGTTGATGATTCTTTTTTTGTTTGGTAGGTCATGCTTCCGAGGTGGTCCCATATAAATTTTATTAACTTTGCTTGCGTAATTATTCAGTTAGCTTCAATATTACGTATTTTTCCCACTTAGTTTATCTAGATGATATCCTGTTTGACTCCTTCACTGTTATTTTCACAGCAGGTAGTGGTATTCGGATTTGTGTGGGGTAGGTACCACAACCAAAAAGTGAAAAATAAAAACTTTTTACAAAAAAAAAAACAACCGACTTCCAAAAAAAAACACTAAAACAGTGAAAAATAACTTTAATTTCGGAAGTCGGTGTCTTTGCTTTTCAATTTCCGTTTTTTGCCACCGACTTCCGAAATTAAAGTTATTTTTCACTGTTTTAGTGTTTTTTTTTGGAAGTCGGTTGTTTTTTTTTTTTGTAAAAAGTTTTTTTGTCATCACAATACAATCTGTCAGTTTGTGTTTCGTTTCTTCAGTTTGACCTACGGTGGTCGTGCAATCATGCAGTGCTGGAGAAATCGGGAAGAAATCGTAGCATGACCACCGTAGAAACGGGTCTTGTCGACGGAAGAATAGACAAAATGATAGATAAACAATCACAATCTGTAATGTTGTCTATTCTACGTCATGCTACACGTGCTACAAGGGAGCGAGGTTTTTCCGTACTATTAGGTATTATAGTTAGGTACTGTTAATAAAAATTACTCACACAATTTATTCACTAAAATAGGTACTTAGGTAACTAACCAAAACAATGAAAAACATGAAATACAACGATCATAGGTATATGTTTAAACTTTTCTTAGCATTTAATAAAAAGCTGATAACTTTGACATTGTACACAAACACTTCAATTTTATTTATTTATATATTGTATATAGACAGATGTATACAGGGTGTTAGGGTAGACACACAGACAAACCTTGAAACCGCGAAAAAAAAATCAGCTGTTCCATACATTTGTGTTCAGTTAAATCGACAAAATGTATGGGCCAGCAGATTTTTTTTTGCGATTTCAAAGTTGGTCCCATAGAAAAAGTATATTATAGATGACACCAAACCACTAGTTTCAAGGATAACGGCGTCTACCCTAACACCCAGTAGTTAGAAACTGATAAAAAATCAGCTTTAGTAGTATAATAATAATTACTATACTATCAATCAGCTTAGTTTCAGTATTACTAATAATTATCTCTATTTCTGAATTTCGTCGTCTGGTGTCCTGCCGTCCTGCGCCAATCACATACCTACGAAAATGTAGACAGCATACAAAAACTAAGCGTGTCATTATTTAAGTTGTTTTTCTACATTCAATTGTTTCTTAAATATCTGACGTTTAGTTTTTGTATTTCCTGAAACTAAACATTGGTAATTTTTTTGTAATTCGTAAACTTTTTATTATTAACTGTTGAATATTTAAGTTAGGTTCGCCCCCTATTACATGGGACTCAAACATAATGTGGGTGTACTATAGGTAAACCTCTGCCTAAGCCTTTGGGGAATACAGGCGTGATGTTATGTTATTTAATTCATTTAGGTACCTATCGATGACGTGCATTTACCAAATATATTTCCGCTGTTTTTTTAGAATTAGTCGCAACCATAAAGCTAAATGCTAAAAAAGTATTACAAAATCAGATACATAATTTCAGCATAGCATAATCAACCTATAATGTTCCCACTGCTGGGACACAGGCTCTTCGAGGGGGAGTGGGCTGAAATCTACCAAGCTGGCCCAATGCGGATTGGTACATGTCACATATCTTCGAATTTTTGTTTCTAGGACGTGCCGGTTTCCTCACGATGTTTTCCTTCACCGTTTTGAGAAGCAGTGGTGATTAAATTATTAACACAAAGTAAAGCGCCTGCCTGGGTTCGAACCCACGACCTACAACTCATAAGTCAATCAGCACACCAACATAAATATGAAGTACTTTTAACCGACTTCGACAATAGAGGAGGATGGGTAGGTATGTAACCTACACGTTTTTTACTAAAATGAAACTAATGTGTCACGATTAAAATAAGGTTTAGACCTTTTCCAATTATTATAAATAAATATAAACTAGGTGGAACGACACGATAAAATAACGTGTAAAATATTTTTATCGAGAACAGGGTGACTACGTTTTTTTTATAAATAAAATTATACACGTACATAGAAAAAACAAAAAATTATATTTAAAAATAACCTTTTTCCTTCAATTATTGAACAAAGGTCACGGTAAACAGTTCTAATCATTATGTTTTTGAAACAATATTGTTTCTGATAAATTAACCGCTGTTAATTTATCAGAAACAATATTCACCCACGCCCGCTGTTTCACCCACGTAAGTCTTGATCCCGTGGAAATATCGGGATAAAAAGTATCCTATGTCCTATTCCAGGCCATGGTCTACTCCTGTGCCAAATTTCATCCAAATCCGTTCGCCGTTTTAGCGTGAAAGCGTAACAAACAAACAAACTCACTTTCGCATTTATAATATTAGTTAGGATAATATTTTACCTCGGAATAATTAATGAATTTTCACAATAAATTATAGGTACACTTTATACCAGCTGGAATCCTCCTTATTTCGCCGGACATCATATTTCATTTATTTTTGGGATACATACCTAAACTCTCATACGCACGACTTCATTTCCTTCCATTTTAGTAACCTGCACCTAAAATACGACAAATCAATTGTATGGTAACACACAAAAAAAATATTATCCGTCATTACTGGGTAATTCTCAAAATTGCAGGTGCTAACTTAGCCCATCGATCAAATGTGGCATTTACCGTCGATTCCTTTGCCAACGATAAAACGATACAAAATGGACATTCCTAATCTGCCTTGTCCCTTTAAAAAATAACAAAAGAGTTTCATGTAAAAAGCTTGCTTTTGTGAATTGGCAATACCAAATAAAACTTCTAAAAATATTGAGCGGTCTTATTTTCACTACAGATACGATTCAATTTAACTCGGCAATCGGTTTATGAACGCATAGGGCTTTCGAAAGTTCACTTGCCACCTAAAAAATGTGCCAAATATAAAAAAGGACATCGATCTTGCGTTTTGTGGCAGTAAAAGATTTCTTACTTATCATTTCTACGTGCTTTGTGCATTACGTGGAGTATTGGTAGCCTTATTTATCACACGTTTATGGTAGCTTACTTTTTTATAAGAAAAACGGAATTTACTTACAGGTTTGAGTAGAAAAGGTAAATAGGCATACACACATGGGAAGGTTATGTACAACCTAGGTAAAAAGGGTTATTTTAATTTGTCTAGCTAAACTCCGCAGACGCAATGTCATTTTTTTTTAATATGGTTTTTTGTAACTTTAAATATCAGTTTAAAAGATCTGTTATTTTCTGTGTCACAGATGTGATGGTATCGATATCTAAACACGATAAAACAGTTTTTCTCAACAGATACTTAGTTAAGTAACAATACTGACAGTAGTCGATGAAGAAAGAAGATCATAATATTATTATTATCTTTAATTTTTTTGTTTTAATGTGTTTAGATATCGATAACCATCGAGTCTGTGGAGTTTAGCTAGCCAATTAAAAATAACCCTGTATATAGTAGTAGTAGAATTTAAATATAATATAGCTAAATATAACTAAGTGACGGCGCAGAGCAATTTAGTTTTTTTTTTGTCGAACTTTCGAGTAATTTACGGATGTGCCTACCTAATGCCCTCATATTTCGCTCGAAAGGTATATTTTTTTATTAATCTTGTACTTACATATAAACGCTGCTTAACACAAACTTAAACGTCAAAAATATATGGAGACAAAGTTTAACTCGAATGAATTTGTAAAAGAATTTTTATTTGAAAAAAATCTCACCAAAATTAAAGTTGCCAATGTCAAAAAGAAAAATGGCTGTATGGACAGTCAATGCAACGGTTGTTCAGTTCCGCACATTTCCCGCCCAAATGGACAAAATGTCGGAAACTTACACATATTGTGTATTTGTGTAATAAATCGTGCGCGTCAAGGGGTATTTTTGAGCCATTTTTAATTTATCTGCCCCCGGCCATTATTTTAGAGCGAGGGGTCAATCACAATGACTTGCCATTTGGGTTTCATTTCCTGAGTGCGTTTTATTGCCGTTTCTAAATTTCTGGATACATATTTTATTTATGTAAAGTACACATAAGTGTGCACTCATTACTCCCTCAATGGAAAAATATCACATACCTAGTCTGCTAAATTATTTTTAATATATAGGTATCCAAGGAAAACGTTATTTTGTTCTGTTTCCTAAAATCGTTGTCTATTAACACTAAAATGTTCACTTAGGTCACTAAATTGCATACAAATGCAGTAGACAACATATTTACATTAAATTAATAGTTAGTCTGTTGAATATTGAAACTTAAAAGAACTTAGTTAAAACTATTTGTATGTAGGTATAAAAAATTGTCCTCTAGCTAGACAAACGTCCTCAAAACACTTTTTGTTTTGTATAAGTAGGTGTCTTATTTTGTTATTGTTATTTCAAATAAGTATTTTGCCATTTTAACGTTCAAGGCTTTGGGACCTGAATAAATTAAATCTAGAAAAAAAATACAATGAATATTAACATTTAGGTATTAGCTTAGCAACATACAAAAATAGATGCATTATAGATAAATAATTATTATTTATGTACGAAAAACAAAATTTTATTATAAACTATGACAATGATGCCCGATGTTCGTTTATTTGTGTATTGGAAAAAAAAAATCTAGGATTCCATTATTGCAATGACATAGAATTGTAAATCTTTCGAAATCCTCGTAGGACTGAGTCGATCACGAGTGAATCGGAGCGGTCGCAAATTGGTGCTAAGCCCGCTAGGGTCACGGACAAAGGCACGGTCACACATATTGACACCCCAACAATGCCCAGGGGTCACTTTTATTTGTTGCAGAAACTTAATTTATAATCTTTTCACACACGCCATTAAGAAGATTACCAAAATCTACCCTTTTTCCTTAATAACAATTGTACATTGTTACATTTTGCGAAATAAAATAAAATAAATGTAACCGTAGGCCATTGTCCGGTGACCGTTGGAGTTCGATTTTTGACACATTTTCGAATTTGGAAAGAACTCCTTATGTTCGATCGTTTGATTTATGTTGTAAAGTGAGGATTATTTGAAATTGTATCGTTAAGGATACGGGAGACTGTTTAGGCCATGGGTCAATGGTGTCAATTGTGTTGAGATATAAATTGTATAACGGTCACAAGGTCGCACACTTCTTAAGATCACAGAGGTTAACGGTTTGGGATGCTGGCCAGTCTCTTTTTTACTTCTACGAAACTATAAAAGAAGAACTTAATTATCTTCATTCAAAGTTGAGATTACCTATTCACTGCGTACTTAGGTAATTATTATGTAATGTTAGACCATCGGTAGGTAACGGTTAAGCTATTACTTATTATACAATTTTATAAGACGTCATAACTATTACCTTAATTGAAATTAGTTAGGTGGTCCACTAGTCACTTAATTATTTACATTATCAGACCATAAATATGAAGATCTTTATCATAGGTAAACCTAGTTTATATACTTACTTTAGTCTACACTTTTTATAAGATGCAATTAATTTTTTGTACCGAATTTTAATTTTTCCATTGAATACGTTTTTAACTTAAAAAAACTTTACATTTACATGTAATTGGATTTCATATTAATTAATTTTCATTATATATTGGTTAAAAATTAAGCATCCAGATACAGATTCTATTAACGAATTGCATTACCTATTAAGTAATACATTCTGCATATTTTTCATTTCTTACCAATTATTAATTAAAAAATTAATGGTACTTACCATTAAGTTTTTATGGTGAAAGAATGCTGTAATTTTATGAATGTCCATTACAGGCCTTTCTTTCGAAAGTATAAATTAATAATGTTGAACCCATTGACTATTAATCATTATTTTAATAATGCTGAAAATAAATCAATAACCCAAAATTGATACAAAGGAGACACATCACAGATGCTTTCATTTTACATTTTGACAACAATGTTAAGGGTGTTACATTTCTGTAAAAATTCAATAAATAGTTTGACCCTCGACCATTTTGACCCCATGGTCCAGGGACAATGGACGCAGACGTCTTGGGGCGAGTGATCCGTAATAATAACTCCAATTACAATGGTTATTGAGATAACATAAATTATAAATTATACCAAATTTTACAATAGTATTGCACAAAGGTCACATAGAAATAAATCGTTCATGGCCCAACGGTCAAATTAGTTTGTATATGTGTACTTGATGTTTATGTTTGCGCAGTTATGGGTTAGGCAGATATTTTATAAACTGAATCATTTAAACTTAGAAAAACACAAAAAGTTTGTACAAACTTCAACTGCAGTATTTTTTCAACTATTCGTTTTCTTAATTTTGCGATGTCTTTAAAAAAAAAAGATAAAATTGTGTTATATCATATTCTCATCATCGACATAGATCATAAGTAATTCTACATATTTCCCCTACACATGTAAAAAATACAATAAACGACCCAATAAAAAGTCGACACGTGTAAACATCCCCTAATCAATTGGTATTAACGCGATACATCAATAAAAACTTTTAAAAAACGTGAGAGAGATCGGTATCTCAACAAAAACCAACCCTCATATTGCCGAGGTGGGTAAAAAGTACCCCAGCGCTCGCATCAAAACGCTTTAGGGTAAAAAACCTGCCGCTGTTTTTTTACAAACCTGATCTTACAAGCCACCCTTGTATTTAACGTGAACCGGCGTTTTTCATTCATGATAGAAGTGTTTTTATCAGCTAATCGCATTTTTTATGCTTTGTAGAAATATAAAGCATTTGACTTTAGGGTGTATGACTGTGTTGGTTCTGAATCGTGTATACTCTGCTCCAGTTGTAAGTTTTAAGTTCTATCTCGTGGTCATAGCACATACCGTTTTAAATTTTATTATGACCTAAACGCACAAGTAAAACCATTCAAGTTAACCTCGAAAACTAAAAATGCCACCTTCAAAATTTTAATTCGGTTTCATTATGAATAAACATTAGTAACAAAAACTTTCTGTTTCTTCTATAACACAAAAGATATTTAGCATTCACTTTCGTATTGTTTTGTGCGAAGTCCTTCTAGGAACGCCGGCAGATCTGCTACCGGGCTTGCAACATCATTCTTTCACAAAAATATTGAATAATAACAATATCAGACTGTAGCGAATACTCAAGGGTAAAAAATATCTAAAGCTTTTACTTTTATGTTACGCAAAAAAACGTTTTTGTTTCTGAAGCTACTGGAGTTTTTACTAAACAGTCGAATCTTAATTTGCATATTGTCTGCCATTCTCAGATAGAAAGTAAAAAATCGTTTCTTTTTAAAGATTTTAAACTTACACTTTTACATAAACAGTCTGCAAAAATATCAGATTCCGAAAACGTTGATTTCTTCGGTGACAGCTTTCGAGAACCAATACTTTGCTTTTTTTTCCACATTCGGAAGAGGAAGCACGGCAGCTGCGTCTCGTGCCGGCTAGGACTTGCGCCTGCGCCACTTTTTGCACGCTCAACTAACACGACGATTTTTTTCCTCTTTTTGTTTTTCGAACGTTACTGGTACCTATTTTTTTAAACCCGAAAGAAAACGTTACAACTCAGATGTTTATTAAGAAAATACTCGACATTAACTTCTGTTCTGTAACATGTGTTATAGATATCGAATGTTCTACCTTGTATTTGTTAAGTCCAAATTTAGTGCACGTGACATTTTTTTAAATATAGCCGTAATTAAATTAATAATTTAATTAATTAAAGAAAAAAAAATTGCCTTCGGTGCTGAAGATCGACGTAGTCATGAAAAGTAAAACCTCATAGCCACAGTCCAAAAAATTAAAATAAAACAATAAAATATCACCAAAGGTGCAAATGACGCCACAATGCATCGCCAATTTGGGCTACTGAATGGGCAAGCCATTGATTTATGGTGGCCGGCAGCTGAGTTCACCGATGGCATTCGCCTTAGTTCTGCAGCAAAAAATTGCAGTAAAACGACATTCGCTTTCATAGGTCAGTTTGTTAGAAGCATATACAGGCAGTCCGTTTTGTTGTTGTGTGTTAAAATAACGATAGATTTAACAGCTTAGTAATGTTCATCTTAAAATTAAAATTAAAATTAAACCATGTATTTAAGTTTATCAATAAAATTCGGGTTTCTAACGCGTTAAAAACAGTACTTAGTACATAAATAATAAAAAGCTTAATACTTCAAAGGCTTTTTAGTACCGAAGTTAGATAAAAATCCACAATTTTTTACATAATCCGTTAACCAATTCCTAATTTCGTATAATCCACGTAAACCCACTTATTATTCCTCTACCTACCGTTTTATGGGCCCGCCACAAACATCAGCCTATAGCGAATAAAACGCGAACAATACCGGTGGTTCGCAAAACGGTCCGGTCATAAGGACCCGCTGGCCGCTGTCCGAAACAATCGTGAGCATTGTAGGGTTGGAAATGTTGCAATAAATTATTTTATTTTAGCACAAAACGCTTTTACGGCCACTCTCGCTTTTTGCTACTAGTTTTTTGCTTCCGGGTCGATGTGAAGCGAATAACGACACGTGGCTGTTGTTAACTTTTAACTTAGGTTTAGTGTAGCGTTCATAATAAGCAGTTAGTGGGGTCTCGTTTTTAAGTAAATTTTTAATTTTATGCATAAGTTTTCGTCGGGGTTCGGATCAGGGAAGTTTCTTAGCTCGAAAAAACATGAATTACTGATTTATTAAGTTTATCTGTTAAACAAAATGGCGTCAAATTATCAAACTTGGACCGTCACCACAGAATTGTAAGCGGAAAATATCTGAATTTCCGGAACGTTTGCGGTTTTTATGATATTTTCCTTATAAGAGTGCTTCGGACATCTATCACTGATATGGTGACATATCGGTCGTTAGGAGACCAGAATCATTGGCAAAAACATTTTAGGTACCTACCATGATAAGCTATCGTTTCGGATAGTATTTTAAACATCCAAGTAACAGATAATATAGTATAATCATTTTGGCTCTTGCAAAACAGGAACTCCCAGTGCAAGAGCCAAGGCTACATAGATGTTTGTGTATTGAAGTGAAAATAAATCAATTATTAATAAATTATAATCATAAATATCAAATCAAAAAAATCGAGTTAAGTTGGAAGTGCCAAATCTCCTTGATCACTTAACCTCTATGGAAAATATATTTTTTAAATTCTCATTCTCAAATTTACAAAAAGAACATCGCCTTTAGTAATGACTCGTAAAGTACTCATGGCCAGTAACTAAACACAATCCACTATATTATTAAACAGTCTGCCACAGATAATGTGCGTAAATAACACAAATTACTGGCTGGAGATTATTTTGGCTATTTATATGTTAAAGTAGAAGTAAATAACTATGATAGATGTGTGGTTACTGCCATGATGCACGTAGACCTGGTTGGGCAAATAGAGTATAGCCTGATCATTAACAAAACATATTATACAAAACGCCTGTTAACCCCGTAGGGTTAGACAGAGGTGTACCTACTACACCCACATTTTGCCAGTTACGTTTAAGTCCCATGTTATAGGGGGCAAACCTATTGCCACTAACCGGGCACAAATCCAGACTTTGACAAATCTCTGACAGAAAAACCAAATAACACTTCGCTCGACCTGGGAATTGAACCCAGGACCTCATGCAATCTTGCTACATTTGTGTGTTCTTGTTCAAGAAGTATTGATTATTTTATTGTATAGCTAACCAGTCTCTATGGAAACCTCGTGTTGCAGTGGACGATTAATTTATAGAAAAGGTTACACAAAGAAAGCTTTTTTACAATGAAGCTCGGATATAATCGTTGTAAACTTATTATAACACAGCCATTGACTTCGGTTCCTATGGTCCGCGGGCCTAATTTAACCGTCCAGAATTCGCCATGTCCTTTGATAGCTTGAAGTAATTTGCACTTATCACAGAGGCACGATGGTCTAACTCAAAGCATTTATTTCAAATAAACCAAATTACAGTGCGCGCAAGATAGGTCTGTGCGCGACTGGTAGCGCTGGCGTGCTTAATTCCAAATTGTAATATTTAAAATATAAAATCTATATAAATAATTTAATCTTAATATTATTATTCTTATATTAATATTAATTCATTAAATAATTCTATGCTTAATTTGACCTTACATAAACGACAAGACGGCGGCATACGATTTGTTCCGAATTCAGCCGCGCGCAGACTTGTCATACAGGCTCTCTTAAATTGTCAACGGTCAGTCAGAAAGATGAAGCTAGTTGCCCATTCCAAAGCAAGCAACGGGCAAGAAACTATATAACGTTTGCACTCAAATCTCAGTCTCTATCTGTCTAAAATACCTTATACCCCAAATTTTCGCTGAGATGAGATTACGACTAGATTTTTAATGTTTTTAATCACGGGATTTGGCATTCTGATTTCTCATTACACAAACAACTAAAGGTACCTTTATAAAGAGCAAGCATAAATAAACATATCATAACCAAAATCTTTCATAAATATTAAAAACCACTTTCTCTTTTCTTCAAAGCTACGAAATCTTGGCAAAAGCACTCAAAAGATTCATTTTACGGTGGTACAGTTCAAGTCATTCATATAGGTTGGGCAGAGAGGACATTAGGAGGGAGGGAGGCGGCCTGAGGGAGCGGCCCTCCGCCCGGGATAGATTTGAAGGTACAATCATTTTTTATGCGAGGGGAAATAATGCTGGACAGGGCGGGGACACACTCAGGTTGATCGATAAGAAATAACCTTTAAGAGATTATTTTAGTAACTTTTAAAGCTTCTCACGAAAATAAAGAGCGTTATTCTATTTATGTTCACGTGAAACCTAGATTATTAATAATACTACTAAAAGAACAATAAATAATTACATTTATTTGCAGGCATCAGATCGGGAAACACAAAATGTTTATTTTATTTTATTTAAAAGTTACTATGGAATTGTAATACTATGCTAAGAGGTGATGGGTACAATAGATCTCGTTATTGTAATATCCGCAAAAAAGTATTAAATCGTTTATTAATTTTTTTTCATAACCTATTCCATTTTTAGATATACAAAAATAGAGGGTGTCGGGAGCAGGGTGCAAGCTTATTATTATTAGTTGTATTTCATAATGTTTGTAAATCTGACTCAGAAACGTCTAAATAGGGGAAAATAAACTCGTTTCAATAAATATGAAAAAACATAAAATCTACAAACACATAAACTAGTTACATAACAATTACATTACAACTAACCACAAAAATGTTAACCCATTTTAAATTAACCCAAACGTGTTTTAGTGTCTTTTAAAATAACTGGTATTTATGTCCGCATGAGGTAGACAGAACTTTTTCCTGTTTAATACCTAACGAGTTTTTTTTTTTTGGTTCAATTCTTAGGTCGGAAAAAGTTGCGGGAATGTCCGAAAGGGATACCGGGACCTTGGCAACAGGCAGCTGAAGGAACACGGGTGGGTTTTAATCAGTAAAATTCTGACACGCCCTTCCGCTCCACCCAGAGCGGGAGAAGTTATTTGCACGGCAAAGTGTTACTGGGTTGGTCTATTAGGAATTTCTCAGTAGCATAACAGCCCAGACTCTTCATTTGTACTCCGTTGCTGGCAATAGGCTCGCCCCCTATTAGGTATGTAGAACATAGGACTTAAAAATAATTGACGAAATGTGGGTGTACTATAGATACACCTCTGCCCAACCCGTCGGGGATTACTAGCGTGATGTTATGTCATTTATCTGTTTACATTAGTAAATAATTAAACATATCTCATTCTAGGCGCCTCATTATTAGGCCCTTTCGTTATCATTAGATGTTAATAAAGAGAAGTCATGGTTATAATCACATAGCATTCAATTTTAATTTGTGAAAATAATGACAAAATATTAGGAACGCAATTTTTAATTTATCCGTTCCAATTTGAATTAAGCTAACTGGTGATAAAATCATTATTAGGTAAGCACATTCCACAATTGCGTGCACATTACCAATTGATTTAATCAGTGAATCGATGTTCATTTCCTAAGTAGTGTTAACTGTTTTAAGGGTTACTAAATCTGTCCATATTACCCAATCAAATTATCTACTACCTCAAAACATATCTATAACACATGGAGTATGAGAAATAAGAAGCTGTGAAGTTGTTTGTAAACAAGGAGTCAAGGGTTTATTCTGAAAACCAGCACATAGCAACCGTCTAGGGGACCTAAGCATAATGCTGTCGCTTGAATCGTTTGCTTCCAGTATTACAGTTTTGTGTACGTACCTACCACTAGATACTGGCTATAATATGGGAGATAATGACTAGAGACATGTCTATTCCATTCTACTAAACTGAGTAAAACAAAAGGAAAAAAAAACTTGTAACAGCCCGGAGTTTGGAAGTTGGCGGTGTGATACCCCCCCCGTGTCTCGGAAAGCAGGTTAAGTCGTTGGTCCTGCGCCTGAACTCTCTCCGGTCGTGTTGGATTGCCGTCTCATCGGACTATGGGAGTGAGGGTAGACAGAGTACACCTATGTCTGCGCAACCAGGCCTGCTTTTTAATGAATAGTTTGTGGTGTTTTCCTGGTAGATATTACTACTAACAATAATTTTTAAGGCGTATGTATACTGACCAGATGGACTCAGATGGGTCCGAAATAAAAGTTTATTTTATTTTATTTATTCCCTTTGCCCTCAGTGCATCCCAAGCCGATCGCAAAGCCCTGCCCTCCGTAATAAAGAGCGTGTCTCGAAACTGCCATAAAGGCTGGACGCATTACTTTTTACTCGCTGCGATAAGAACGGCTCGGACTTGGACATACGAGCGGACGCGTGCGTGGGGCTAACGGCTATATAGAAGTAGGTATATAAGGTTCGACTTTTTGGCCGTCTAGAATATCTTTAAAATAAAATAACAGCGAATAGTTTCAAGTTAGAGGTAAAGAGAGAGAAAAAGAGTGAGATAGGCGATTCGGGAGATTCACCATACATAGGTACAGGCACCCACCTGCTTACTTACAGGGCACAGTTACTAAACAGTCAAGTTATAAAAGGCAAAAATAATATTCAACTGAATCAGTTCAACAAAAATAAGTAGGTATTATATTTATTTTAGTAGGTCTTGAAACACGATCTTAAATCTATCATCAAATGCATGCATGTAAAAGTGATCTAACCAAATGCCTGACATTGCCACTTTACCAGGCTTCTGAAACCCCTAAACTGACGTCAGGCATTTGAGGGTTTCAAGGAAGACCACAAAATCAAAAAATCTAAATCAAAAGTCATTTATTCAAACGAGGCTGAGAATCAGCACTTTTCGAACGTCAACATTACATAAGACAGTCCCTCAAAATGCGGTGGGCGTTACTTCACTACTTTCTAATGCTTTAGCTGGGAAGAAGAAGTGGCGCAACAAACTCCCCAAACTCCACAAGGACCAAGGTATCGTATGCACGCAGCCTTCCTACTCACTGGAGCAGCGCATATCTACGCGAGTGTACTGACCGGAAAATGGGAATTTTCTCCCGCCACCAGCGGGGGTAGTTATTGCCAAAATATTGGATACCGCGCTCCTGTGCGAACCGTTATCTGAATTTTTGTGGCCTTTATTTTTCCTTATAGGGGAAAACTGATATTTTTAATACACCAGTTTTTTTGTGATCAGCAGGGCTTTATGTTTAAGTAATTGACTCCTCACTAATGAAGAGATCAATAGGAGAACCAAGATAACCGAGATGTAGCCCGAAGTATTGTCAAACTTAAGTGGCAGTGGGCAGGGCACATTTCTCGCAGAACAGACGGCCGATCGGGCCGAAAGGTTCTGGGGTGGCGACCGCGTTACACGCTTCCCTGGCTAAAACCTCTACAGTTGTAGTATGTTACCTATCTATAAAACTCTGTTTAATTTTAAGATGCAAGAGTCGATCCATCAGGTTAAGCTACGCTTGCCGGAGTTGGTCCGTGAATGGGTGACCATCTTTACTCACCGAGACTCCACCGTGCCTCGGAAAGCACGTTAAGCCGTTGGTCCCGGCTGTCGTTCGTGGATCTTTGACAGTCGTTACGGGTCATCAGAAGACCGAAAGTCTGACAACCAGTCTTACCAAGAAGTATCGTATTATCCAGTGACTGGGTTGTGGAGGTCAGATAGGCAGTCGCTCCATGTGAAATACAGGTATTCAGCTGCATCCGGTTAGACTGGAAGCCGACCCCAACATAGTTGGGAAAAGGCTAGGCAAATTGTGGGTAGCAATCAGTAAAATTACACAAGTATGAACAATCTAGAGGTAGGTAGATACTTTTCTTAGTACTTATTAATATTAAAACAAAACATTGTAACCGTTAATTATGTTGATTTAAAATTATTGACTAAGTCGACGCCATCGCTATCGAAGTTAAACATTGTTATTTTTGTTGTTTTATAGCAAATGCGAAGAGTAAATAAAAAAATGGGTTAAAATTGATTATTTGAATTATTTCTGTCGGTAGTAGTCATAGGTAGAGAGACCTTTGTTATCGAATGTGTTCTTCATTTGAATGATTCCCTTCGATCATTTTTACATGGTTTTTGAAATCCAAAACCGTCTAGAATAGTTTTTGAAGTTTAGAACTCACTAAAGTCTGCATAATGTGAATGTGTCTGCACGACACCATTTCCAAAATAAAATGCTACTAGCCTTTACTCGTGTTTTCATATTTGTACTTAGACCAGTTTTGTTTTTGTTTTTTTTTGTTTAATATTGTTGATTACTGTTATATCTTTTTAAGCACGTGTTTCTGTGACAAATAAAACTATTTTTCTTTCTTTCTTTCCTTTAAAAAACCAAAACCTATTCCGCTTAACTATTCCTCAAGAGTCATAAACACCCTGTAAGAAATTAACACATGTTTCACCTCTCAACGAGGCATCCTCAGGATGACGATTGACCACTCGCGAACCCGAACTCGACGTTTTGCCACGTCGAGCGCTGGACGTCTGCGTCTGCGAAGCGTTTTTATGACTCTTGAGGAATAGTTTTAAGCGGAATAGATTACTAAATATATCTACGTCTATTGTATTTTATAATCGATTTCCGGAAAGTCACACCTGAATCAATTAACTATTTTAAACCCATTGAGATCAATCATTTAAGTTCTTAGATTTATTTGATAGTTTCAATATTCTCCTATGCATTAATATTGTCAGTTCTTTTCATTTTTTTTGTCGTACTCCACTTTGTATAGGGGACAGAGAGAGGGTTGGTACCTAGGTACTATTCTCTACCGGATACAAAATATCAAAAGTTCCTTAATTAAATATCTAGTATAATTACCAAATCACATACGCATAACGTGATAACACAGTCACCATTATTTTGTAATTAACTGAGGTTTGTTTAAGATACCGTTGTTTGTCGGCGTCGCGTCGCCTGCGACTCACATTAAAAATACTAACTAAGTATAGCAATTAACCCTTTCGATAAAGAACATGTTTTATTACAAAAGAAAATATTTTTATCTTTTTCATTTTGTATTAAAATTGCCTTTCCTCAATTCCTAAAGTATATAATAGGTATTATGTAAAAGGAACCGTCGATAAAATATAATTTATTTCCAATGGGGGCCGAAGGGCTAGATAATTATAAGATACCGAGGACGTCAGTCATAAACAGATCCTGAACCTAAAACTCTGGCAAAAAAAATGTCTGCCAATAAATCCCTGCCCTTTTATTTTGGCAAATTGCATTAGTTCTCTACATTAGCGAAATCTTAGCAGTTTCGTAGGGATTCCGAATGTGAATGTTTACCTAATAGAATTCAGTTGTTAACCCTTGCAATGCTTACGGTAGAGGGTCGGTGGAAAAACAATCTTTTTTACACAGATATCATATTCAGCCTATAATGGTACTGGTAATGGTAAATGGTGTGAGAGGAGGAGTCAGCTGTAATCCACCACGCGGGCCCGAGAGTTAGGTTTACTTATTTTAGTAAAATTTACAAAAATGTAAATTACAAGACACACTACAAAACTATAAAATATGTTTTAATATGAATTACAAAACAACCTTAACATAATAATTATTATTATTTATAAAGCGACACTATATGATATTATGTTGACAAATACTCCGCGATGCGTCGGGTTAGGTAATACACTAATGGCAAATGTTATTAATTTTTTAATAACGACTTTTTTCTTTTATTTAACCGACGTATCTTTATTATCGCTTACCCCATTATAGTCTATTATCGTTATGAATTATTTGCCGCCAAATAAAAACCCGTTAGTAATTAGATTTATAAGAACAACAATTAATGTGACAAAAAGAAGTTATATTTGAGATATATCGTTTATTGTGCCGAGTGATGTGGGGAAAATTTACATATTATTTATTTATTTATTTAAACTTTTCGCACACAAAAAAGGTACAAAGGCGGACTATATATTATTACTGTCGCTAATTAGTTGCACTTAATCCGCGTTAATCTGTCTGTCGGTATGCGTAAGCCGAGTTTCAAAAACATTATTGTTGTTTTAAACATGTAAAGCTTGTTATGAACGCACTCTATCTAGTAGATATATCTATATAGTAGATATATATATATATCATAATACTTATATGAATAGATGGTTTTACAACAAAACAAGTTTCCTAACATTTTCTTCCTTTAAATTATCCATTACTAAGTACCAAAAAAATAAAAGTTGTAAAAACTAAAAGTCTAAAAGTCTAATTTTTTTTTTGGTGGTTTGTATTTTTTATTTACATTATATACAAATTCTAGGAACTTTCATAATTATACTTAGAAAGAAATATATATGGTATGACAATTAATAATTATATAACAAATTAAAAAAATATTATACCTACTTGTACGATATTGCTAAGATATTAAAATATATTATAAAAAAGGTTATGTATTATTTCACTCAACATGTAAAAGCAATTATTAATCAATCTATTTAAGGTTTAACTCCGAATATCAAAGCAAAAGTAAAATTAAGAAATAAAAATATATTTAAAAGTAAAACGTAAGGGTCAAAAATTTTATAAAATAAAATTATCAACAAGGTATTTGTAAAAATCAGCATCAGCACATTTCAGCTCTAGTTTCTATTTTCATTTTTTTTTAATACCATAAGATTTTACTCGGCTGTAAAAAAACAGTTGAATTCAAGTTTATCAATCATCTATGTAGTACCTAAATAAATAGCTACTGAAAAATCTACAATTTTTTATAATATATAAATAACTAAAATTATAATATCTCTCTATGTCACCCCACTATCTCCACAGCAAAAAACCCCGCTCTACAAAAATAGAAAACAGTTTTTAATTGGTTGCACGATACAGAAAAAAAAGTGAACGGCGTTCCTTTTTTAATCTGCTTTCTGCTATTGGCTGGCGTGTGACGTAAAAAGCTCAACGCCCCTTCACTGAGCGACCGCGAGTTTTTTATGTATTGCTTTTTACGCTATAAAAAGCGACGTAACCATTTAGGGGTTGGGGGGATTGGGGGGAACGATACATAGGGGTTTGAGTTTTTTAGGTATGTATATCTTTATTTACTATCTGGGAGTAGACTAGTGTTACTTTTAAAACAACACAATCAACATGTTATTATTTTACGACTAATGAATGTTAAGTAAACAATCCATTTGTTTTAACACTCGCCGTCAAATATTTTATTATCTTACTTAATAAATGGGGTAAACATACATAAAAATCACATTATAACCGTAAGCATTAAGTGATACAATACCAACACAATCTAATTTCCCTACACGCAGTTTTATCGGCCAATAATACCCGATATAATACGCCTAGGCTTTATTACAATAACAACTGGCAAAATACGCGGGGTTGCTTATTTTTTTATTATTAATATCGCATAAACAATAACTTAATAACTTGATCCCCACCCACAGAAGCTAGCGCCGTATTGGTGGAGTAAAGTAGGCTGTGGGGGCTCGAAAGGGACGAACGTATCTGTCACGAATTTGCTGTCCTCCTCCCACAGAAACACGTCGCCTTCAAACATAGAATACATTTATCGATGTTTGGAGCATAAAAATTGACAGATTTTTTTCAGTTCATTGTGAGAAGTGGCGTCGGGCAGACGTATCCCAACAGTCGCATCGAAGGGTTGTCTCAAAAAACGCTCAAGGCTTTTTTCGTGTGTATGAAAAATTATTTATCGGTGAAATTAAGGACTAAAGTGAACTTTATTGGATTCTATTCATGAAATATCTGTTGTGCTGTGTGTTCTGAAACTTTCTAAGTTAGAGTTAAGGTGAGTTTCATTAATTTTGTTTATTTTTATTTCAGATTTTATTTTAATGTTTCATACTCTTCTACTTGACCACGTATAAATATGTAGCTGACTTGCATAATTATTAGCCAATTATTTGATTAAGATACTTACTAAATCGTTAATAAACTACTTTTTTTGTTTATTCTTATCTTTATTAAGTTACTAGGTTATTATTGGTGTTAGTTATTAGGTACTAGGTTTAAATTTAATTCACTAATTAAGGCATCGATAGCCTTGTTACTAAATCAACAATAATATTGTTAACTTGAATGAATTAACTTTTATTTAAGTTTTATCATACTAAAATGCAAACTCGGACTTCCTTTATTTGATAACTAACTATTGTGTCCGTGTGGTAACATATTATGGTACCTACCACATTTAGGTACCAGGGCTATAAATCAGGGATAATCAAAAAGGCTGTATAAAGCAATATCCAACTCCATTATCCCTAAATAAGTATAAATACTTAGTGAAGTGTCATACCTACTAACTTATTTTGTGGAATATTTTAGGAAATTCACAACAGCAAATAATGCTATAATTTGCAAATTTTCCTTTATTTGCAAGACGGACAACGAGGTTTTGTTTAATTTAAGGAAAATTTTAATAATTATTTGCTGTAAATGTTAATTATTTATGTTGCTCATTCGTCATTCTTATTGTATACTGTCAAAAATGCATTAGAATAAGCTATTAGCATTATCCTCTACGTGACCTTAGGAAATAACTCTAGTTTTTATCATAGTAAAAAAATAGGTGCTCATACATGTGAAGAGGTTTATTTTAGTAACAAAAACGAACAAACCGCACATCTTTCAGCTATTTTTGTTATTCTACCCATATTTCCTTGATAAACAATTAATAGTATATCTATATTTAACACAGTAACGCAATAGTTAAATGTTTACAAACAAATATTATGTGTACGTCACATGCTGCAATTATGCATTCAATCTATAAAAAGGACTCGTCATTTATACTGCATTAATTAATCGCCTATCTCGGCAGAACGTTTTGCAAATAAGTATTCTAAAAATTAATTATGCCAACGTACGTGACTGTTCGTTCCGCATTTTTTTACATTACTCACTCATTTGCTTATAAAGCGGTTTTCGGTGTACTTTAGTTACTTCACAATTAAGTAACATCGCAAAAAATAAGACAGTTTGCATCATTCTCATGGATTGCTTCATCCTACAGGTATGATCAGTTGTGCGTCACCCGCTGGCATGCCGCCTGCGCATCATTCCGCGCATCCCCAAGCCTGGGGATCCCTGCTACAGCCTCCCACAGTGGTATGTATCTTAAACTATCAAGTAAACTTCACTATAATAGCTCTAAACCGTAATATTCTACAACTAGTTCCCTTCTTTATAGAAATCTGAACCAATGGAAGACGGAAGCTTCCTGAAAGACCAAACCAGCGGCTTCTACTCGGAAGGCTTCCACAGCGCGTCGCCCTCTTCCTCCAGCAAGGACTCGAACGGGCACTCCCCGCGCAGCGTCGGCAGTTCCGGAGAGCCTTCTCCCTTCTACGACACTATGTCCCTTAAAGCCAAAGCCAATCTCGGCATGCATTTGGACGCATTCCGTAATGGTTTACCGTACAGCCTACTCACACCGCCCGGTTTCGAGCCTCGCAACAATGATGGACGCGAACCGTCGCCCGGCTATGAAACATCTTACTCACCGAGAAACTTAGCGCCCCCCGCACATGTGTCCACACCCCTAGCACGTGCCGATGCTACCCCGCCGAAATCACCCCCAAGAACACCTTCATCCCCTGATAGGGATCACGATAGAAGATCTTTTGAACGGTACCACGACTCTGGGTACGATGGTATCGGACAGAAAGTCGATGGCGACGATGGCCGCGACATCTCCGGTGATGAAGACTTTGATGACGAACCGGGCCTCCGCGTCCCCGCTGTCAACTCACACGGCAAAGTTAAAACATTCAAGTGCAAGCAATGCGAGTTTGTTGCCGTAACCAAACTGAGCTTCTGGGAACATAGCAAGGAACACATCAAACCAGAGAAGATGTTATGTTGTAGAAAGTGTCCGTTCGTAACAGAGTACAAGCACCATCTTGAATACCACATGAGGAATCATCTAGGTTCCAAGCCGTTCCAGTGCACGCAGTGCTCATACTCGTGCGTCAACAAGTCAATGCTCAACTCTCACTTGAAGTCTCACTCCAACGTGTACCAGTACCGCTGTGCTGACTGCAACTACGCGACCAAGTATTGCCACTCTCTGAAGCTGCACTTGCGCAAGTACCAGCACAACCCCGCAATGGTACTGAATCCCGACGGCACGCCTAACCCGCTACCGATCATTGATGTGTACGGAACTCGGCGCGGACCTAAGCAAAAGCCGCTGTCTAAGATGTTCGATCACCCGTCGCCAATGAATAACAACAACCAACCGCAACCACCCCCACCAACGCACCCAATCTTTGGTAACCACTTTCCCGTCAACCCCCTGTACCTCCCGCCACTCCTACCTCACTCATTCTTATTCCCTCCGAACAATAACTATGAACACCGTACATCACCCAAACTACCTGAAATGCCGTCTGAGAAAAGTCAAACGTTTTCTCCTCCGCCTTCGCTATTGCACCAGCGCCTGGCGTACACGGAGAGGCCCCTCGACAGCGGCACGACGTCACCGCCTGCTAAGTCTCCTGCGAGTTTGCCACAAACACCAAGCACTCCTCGAGAGGTTCCTGCGGCGGAGGGCAATGACGCGCTCGACCTCACGAGCACCAAGACCAGCGAGGCAGGTACGCCACCTCCTAGCACCGAGCGAGCGACGCCTGTGACTCCGACCACTGCCCTCAAAAACAGGCGGAAAGGTCGCGCGTTCAAACTACAACCAGCAGCCTTGCGCCTTCAGCACGAGGACGAGAAAATTAGAGATATGGAAATTTCCGATTCCGAGTCGGAAGGTTCCGTGGAAGCTCCCGCCACCACACAGTCGTATTCTTGTCAGTATTGCGATATTACGTTCGGAGATCTAACAATGCACACTATCCACATGGGTTTCCATGGTTACAATGATCCGTTTATGTGTAACAAGTGTGGGGAGCGCAGTGCGGACCGCGTCGCGTTCTTCATTCACCTGGGCAGAGCACAGCACGCCTAGCTCACACGTGTGCCAGGCAACGCTTGTAGTTGAGGCTTCGTGTTAGAGACAAGTAAATTATTGTAGAATATTTTTATTAAGGCCAAAGACTTTGTATTCTATCTGTAATTACAGCAAAAGTTAATTGGAGAAGGTTTTCCATGATCCATCTTTTCACGATTCACTTTTGACTCTACCAAACTTGTTGAAATCGTGTTTAACTTTATATTTGATTTCTCCTAAAATGTAAATAGATATATTTATGCTTACCCACACGTTTTAGTCATAGATATAATGTATGTAATAAGGTCGTATGTTACCCTGTGTTTGAGTAGATTTAGAAGGAGTAGTTACGAGTGACCAATGTATAAACAAGACTGTATCTCTCGATTAAGTACAAAACAGTTCATAATTCGCGTTTTAGTTTAGTTTAGTTTTTAGTTACAACAAATTGGAGTCAATAGGACTTACTAAAATACGGTAAGTCCAAAAAATACTATTAGTAAGGCGTAGTTTCTCAAATATTTTTATCTAAATGTAACAGCTTCGTAATTACAGGAAAGGCTTCATGAAAAAATGAATAATATTTTTTACCTTAGCTAATAACAAGCTATTGTTGTTTTCAGTCTAAAAATAACTCGCTCTTTATTTGTGAAGTGTTACATATAGACAAACATTAAGTTTAACATTCTGTACATTATTGAAAACAGCGGTGAAGTTACCTATTAGTCATAGCGTTAAACTAGTGTAAAACATAAAAAAATAACAATAACAATTTAATGTAAATTATAATTAAATCAGAGTGTATTTATAATGTACGAAGAAAGATTTTATTTTATTTATTTATCCTTATTGTGTATGTAGTTTGTATGGGAGTCGTAATTTGGTGTATTGTCTCATATTCATTTCAATATTGTAACTTCGTTAAAACGTATTTTACCGTCTGACCTTGCATGGTAAACACAACTCTGTTGATTCAATTTTTAAAAAAAACCGACTACGAATAAAGTAACTGAAATGCATGTTCCCTGAAGTCTTTGACCTGAAACATCATGAAGGTTTTATGACTAAGAATAATCGCAATGTACCTCAATAAATAAATGCAAAAAACACTATTTTTATTCTAAAACTATTGTAGATCTGTAGTTACAGTTCTTCGAAAAATTAATAGTAAGAAAACGAACTAAACTATGAAACATCGAGTGTAAATTGTTGTTGAATAATTTTGTGTGCTGGATACATAATAAAATTGAAAGTTTTATCTTAATCTCTTTGTTTAATTTGTTCTACACTTAAAAAAAGATAAATGGGAATAAAAAGATGAAAGAAATGGAAATAATGAAATTAAAAAAAACTTTTTACATAAAAAAAACAACCGACTTCCAAAAAAAACACGAAAAAAGTGAAAAATAACTTTAATATCGGAAGTCGGTGTCTTTGCTTTTCAATTTCCTTTTTTTGCCACCGACTTCCGAAATTAAAGTTATTTTTCACTTTTTTAGTGTTTTTTTTGGAAGTCGGTTGTTTTTTTTTTTGTAAAAAGTTTTTATTTTTCACTTTTTAGTTGTGGTACCTACCCCACACAAATCCGAATACCACTACCTGCCATGTAAATAACAGTGAAGGAGTCAAACAGGATATCGTCTAGATAAACTAAGTGTGAAAAATACGTAATATTGAAGCTAACTCAAAAATTACGGAAGCAAAGTTAATCAAATTTATATGGGACCACCTCGGAAGCATGACCTACCGAACAAAAAAAGAATCATCAAAATCGATTCATAATTGGCGGAGTAATCGCGTAACAAACATACAAAAAAAAATTTTTTTAAAACACAGACGAATTGAGAACCTCCTCCTTTTTGAAGAAGTAGGTTAAAAATGGAATAGAGAGATGGCTCTTTCTGTCCTTTTCCCAAATTATTTGGTGTGGACGCAGCATTGTCTTCTTCTTTACTAACGTCCACTTAGCACCACCCAGATTTACTAATATTATCTATCACTTACTTATTTATACTTACTACTACCCAGATATGAGACCTAACTAGATCGATTTCGGATTCCCCCCCCCCCCCCCCCGTAATATTGTAAATGTAATGGAAATCGTTAGAGCCGTTTTCGAGAACGTGATTACAAATATAAATAAATATTATACTATTATCTAAATATTGCTGATTTAGGATATTACATTATAGGATAGGATAAATTCCTCTCACCAAAGAGTTTCGTGTTAGTTTGAAGTGTTTATAAATACATAGCGGTGGTGAAGGGTTTTTTTATCACTTAATCGACTTGGGAATATAAACAATCCAAGTATTTCACGGATGTTTGTCTCGATAAAAGGTATCCAATAGACTGTGCTTCTCATGATTAACTTTTCACTGAGCAACTTAAGACAGACCACAGCACAATAAAATAAATAAATTAAAATAAAAAAGCCTTTATTCTACTATAAATATATAATATAACAGTTTAAATATATATTATATTATTTTATCATATTATCACCTAATAATTTAATAATATACATTTCATTTTCATTAATATTATTGTCTATTATTCATATTTGTAATTGTATTTATTATTCTTATGTGTTTGTAATCAAAATATAGTTTTAAAACACAGACCACAGCATAATCAGCCTATAATGTTCCCACTGCTGGGACACAGGCCTCCTCTCTGTGAGAGCGAGTGGGCCATAATCCACCACGGTGGGCCCAGTGCGGGTTGCCCTCAACGGCCAGGCTATTAGACACCTACGGTAAGTAGTCAGTCAGGTCAGTTGTCAGAAGATAACATTGTTCTAATTTTTATTTTGAATTCAATATTTATAGTGATAGTCGAAATACTCCGTCTGTTTCGAATTTATTCATGTCTGACTACAGACATGACTAAATTCGACAATACCTAAAATATTTAGATAATAATTTTCTTCAATAATTTATGAATTGTTTGTAATTAAGAGTTGGCACTATCACACAGGATATGTCATCTTCTACTTATCATCCGAAACTTCTCTAAAAAGTTTAGACAGTGGAAGGAAGTACTTACCTATACTTATACTTAAAACTAGCTGCTGCCTTATTATTTTTCTTAAATAAAAGTAGTTCCGTTTCGGAGATTAGCCAGAACAAACAGACTAAAAAATTACAAATTGTTTTTTTGTTATAAGTACCGTTTATACTTTCATTAATACATTTAATACAAAGCTTATTTTGAAATGACAAACAGATACTTACTTCAATTTTATGTATATAAGATTATTTGTGTAGATTATTAAAAAAACATTGACCGTCTTTTGAACTATGCTGCAGTCGGGTAAAAAAAGTGTGGTATGAAAAACTGATAGCACCTCAAAATGTATATATAAAAAAATGAGTATGTTGCATCCTCGTAGCTCGGCCAACAACGAGTCACAGATAATTGCAATCAATATCATATTTTTACACCATAATATGCATAATTACAGGAAGGATTGTGGCAATATCTCATGTCGATCATTTTCCTTTCATTGTCAAATGGACATGCATCACCAAATAATTATCAGGCTAAAAAAGGATTGGTTTAATAAAAAAACCTAATTAGGAAATAATATCAAATTTTTTTTTTTATACACGATCTTCTCCGCGAGTCGAAGTTTTTTTTTTTTTTTAATCCTCCCTGAATTTGGCTACGAATTTGGCACCTTCTGTAGCGTCCATTAGCTCCTGCATCGTGCAGGCAACAGGACACGCTGGACATGATATTAAGTGCTCCATTGCTCGTAGGACAGCACCATATTTACACTCTAGGGCGGAGTCATCTATCGGATTCCCGGCCACCGTAGACGCGGGCTTGCGTTCGGTGAGCAATGGGTAGCTCGCCGTCCGATAAGGACCAGGCCCGGTTCGATGGCGCGTTGTGTTCCACGCGCGCCTCAAAGAGATGTCAGTACAACAGAAGGGGTCCGCTAGGGCCAATGCCTGCTGGGGTCGCGGGAAAGTCCGAAAGGGATACCGTGGCCTCTGGCAACTTACAGGCAACTGAAGGAACACGGGTGGGTTTTAGTCAGTAAGAGTCTGACACGCCCTCCCGCTCCGCCCAGAGAAGTTATTTGATCATTTCCCACACAAAAATAATATATATACACCTGAGCAGGTTTTCCTTGCCAGACAAAGGTAACTAAGCTTAGTTTTTTGAAGGTGCAGCGTGACCTTGTAGGGCTTACAAACCTTGTAAGCCCTACAAGGTCACGCCGATGAACTAGCCTGGTGAAGATCGCAAGCATCCGCTGGATGCGAGAACCACGGGACTGGTCCAGAATTATTAGATGCCAACAATATAGGGTCGCATGAGTCAAACGGGTGAAATCGCGACGAATGAAAAAAACTCTTTCCTGCATTTTGACGAGTTAAGCGAATATAATAGGGAACAGCTGATTTTTTTTCGCGATTTCAGTAGTAAAACTTGTTCTTAATTATGAGTACAGTCACGTATTCAAGGATCGGTCGCTAATTACCAGTCGCCCTATATATTTTATTCGTCAAGAACAGCTAAGCGGTGCTATGGATGCAATGTATTTATTTAATTATCTACACTAATATTATAAAGAGATTTGTAGTTTTGTTTGTAATTAATAAACCCAAAAACTACGGAACTGATTTAAAAAATTCTTTCACTAGTATAATGCTGTATTATCTCTGAGTAACATGGGCTATAATTTATAAAGAAGCAGGCGAAGCCGCTGCAGCCGCAGTTGCTGGGTTGTGGCATGCTTACCGCGGTTGGTCCATGGATGGGTGACCATCTTTACATATCAAGACCCCTCCGTACTTGGAAAGCACGTAAAGTAATTAGTCCCGGCTGTCATTTATAGATCTTTGACAGTTGTTACGGGTCGTCAGAAGCCCGAAAGTCTGACAACCAGTCTGACCAAGGGGTATCCTATTAGTAACAGCGGGTTGTGGAGGTCAGATAGGCAGTCGTTCTATGTAAAATACTGGTATTCAGCTGCATCTGGTTTGACTGGAAACCGACACCAACATAGTTGGGAAAAGGCTAGGCAGATTGATTGAGGTGAAGCCGCTCGCAGAAGATAGTATATTATCAAGGCTTACCAACTAGATGCAAGAGACCATAAACCCAGAATCTTTGTCTCTATCTTGATTTCGCATATACTTATCTAAATATAGGAAAGCGCGGCACTAATTAGCGTCATCATAATCAGCCTATAATGTTCCCGCTGCTGGGACACAGGCCTCCTCTCTGTGAGAGGGTGCGGGCCGTAATCCACCACGCGGGCCCAGTGCGGGTTGGTAGATGTCACATGTCTTCGAATTTTTGGTTCTAGGACATGCCGGTTTCTTCACGATGTTTTCCTTCACCGTTTTGAGAGCAGTGGTGATGAAATTATTTACACAAAGTAAAGCGCCTGGCTGGGTTCGAAACTACGACCTACAACTCGTAAGTCGCGGCCGTTACCAGTGGGCCACCACTGCTCTTCGTATTAGCGTACGCTCTTCGTATATCTAATTAGCGTACTTGTATATTATACAAAAAAAATAGTTCAGTACGTAGGTAAAATAAACAAATAAATAATAATAAATATTTTATCATATTAATAAACATTATAAATAAAACACAAAAAAGGATAAATTGCTAACAAAACAAAAAAATATGGTGACGATACTAACACGTTTATGGCACGCGATCGAGAATAATGATGCAATAAAAATATGCATTAATAAATAATAGGTAAGTATGTTTGAATAATTATTTCATCGATAACAATAAAACTCTTATAAATAAATAATTATTTTCAGCATACGGGAAGCGAACTTACTTCAACAAGTGCTCTGAGGGCCTAGACAAGTGACAATCGCTTCGATAGCGTTTCGTATTTCTACAAAGACTTTCAACAGGATTGACATAAGCTTTTTAATAGCTTATGTCAGTCCTATACATTTTTGCCTTTTCGATCATCGTTATCGCTGATAGAACGACCCTTTGTCTAAGGCCTCTGTTCAGCTTCTGCGCTAACAGAGCTTTAAAGCTCTCTTCTTAAGCATGAGTGTACCTGCTTTCTCCAGCTCCACGGAGAACCTGAAGTTATTACCCATTTACATTTTTTTTTCCAAAATATGTTGTCATTTTTCCAAACTTAAGTAAATACTAACTTCCAGGCATCGTTTGAAGTGATTAATTAGTACATTAGCGACCCGCTCCTGCATCACACGGTTTTTTCGACTTGACAAAAATCGAGATATCTTAGTAATACGTAACTTTAATACTAACGTATTATACACATAAACCTTCCGGAATAAATTCTCTAAACGATGGTGAAAACCTCATCAAAATCTGTTGCGTGGTTTAGAATAACAACGCGGATATACAGGAAAATACCAGAAAAGCGACTTTAATTTATAATATTTACCGATTCAGAAACTCAGGCGAACTAATCTTGAATAGAACTGTTCACCACAGCATCAGGCTGGGATGACAGTTCACTTCACCTAAGTTTTTACGATTTTTACAGAATAGCATCTACAGGGCAGTCTTTTAAAACAATAAAATAACAAAACACATTATCGGGGAAACAGCTCATACAATAAGTTATTTTTACACATAACATAATACTTAAATGAGTTTTTAACAATGGGTACAAAATACGAAAATATCTCGTGACTATACTAAATTGAGCTCATGTGTCTAATGAAGGAAAAACATCATTGTTTTAGTAAGTTATTATTGTAATGAGGTAGGTACTAGGTTAAGTTCATTGCATTTTATTTTTGGAATAGTTACGTAAGTATCACTGTTTTACAGTGTTTGCGCACTGCAGTCCATCCGAATCCAAATTCGAAATTTGAATGGGCCTAGACAAGTGACAATCGCTTCGAAAGCGTTTCGTATAGCTACAACGACTTTCTACAGGATTGACACAAGCTTTTCGATAGCTTAGGTCAGTCCTATACATTTTTGCCTTTTCGATCATCGTTATCGCTGTTAGAATGTCACTTTGTCTAGGGCCTCAGAAACACGCGGCCGAAGTCGCTACAGAAGCTAGATATTCTATACTCTGTCAACATACGATACGGATGAAGGGTTGAACACTGAAATTACGCACGAGCTTTTTCATGAAAATTGTGTTCAGTTTTACAGAATTTTCTTTCCTTTTTCTTCTATCTATCTGTCTTTCTTTGTTTTCTTCCACATATGCATAATTATAATAGAAATTATCACGGTTTTCGCGAAAAAATATCACTTTTTATTTTCCAAACGGTAACCCACATGGGGTTACCGTTTGGACAAAGGGACCGTCGTAAGTAGAAACTTAACAGATAACGTATTCTTTTGTTTCTAACTTAATTGTTATTTATGAAGAGACCATTTTTTACGAAACAATACTATTTTATGTCACCGTTACGGGTAAAAACTACGCATGAATATTTATTAGGTGTTACGTTCGCAGAATACCCATCAAATTGTAATGAAGGTGTGTAATATGCCTAATTTACCGAAAACACATGGAGGTTCTGTTAGGAATTTATCTCTGGTTATTCTATAACCATTAAAGACGCTATTTTTGGGTTCTTGGTTGTTTTTAAGTTCAAAATTAGAATGCACGTATTGGACGCGAACGGGTGGACAAAGATATAGGAGTATTTATATTTGCACTAGCTTCCGCCCGCTGCTTCGCCCGCGTGGTATGTCGATAAAAAGTAGCCTATGTCCTTTCTCAGGCTCTAGACTATCTGTGTACTTACCAAATTTCATTTAAATCGGTTCAGTAGTTTTGGCGTGAAAGCGCGACAGACAGACAGACAGACAGAGTTACTTTCGCATTTATAATATTAGTAAGGATAGCTCGTCAAAAAGAAGTGGATGTAGTTAGGGATCTAGGAGTACTTTTCGATAAAAAAATAACTTTAGTCCCCCACATCGAGAGTATTATTAAGAAAGCATCGAAAATGTTAGGGTTTGTACTAAGAAATACAAGGGGCTTTAAACAGGTTGGTACCAAAAAAAATGCTGGACTACAGCCTTGTACGAAGCGTCCTGGAGTATTGCAGTGTTGTATGGAGACCACACTACGCCACACATAAGTTACTCCTGGAAAGAGTTCAAAAACAGTAGGGTAGAGGTAACAGTAAACAGCTCCTCTCTTATAATTCTCGTCTCAAATATTTCAAAATGCACTCGTTATCAACTAGAAGAGAAGTTATTGATGCCCTGTTTCTCTATAAGTTGCTTAGAAATAAAATTGACTGCCCAAACCTACTGAGTCTCCTAAAGTTTCGTGCCCCAGCCCGTAATCCACGAAATCCTATCACACCACTATACCCACCCCTGCCCCTGCCCTGCCTGCGGTTCTGGGTGCTAACTCACCGATCTCACGCCTATGTAAAAGCCTGAACAGTTGCAGTGATCTTACTGATATAAACCATGACAGCATAGGGAAATTTTATAAAATAATGCTACTGAATGTTAATTGTAATGTTAATTCTATTTTATAATATTCTCTTCTATTAATATTTTTTATTATATTATTTTAATTTTATTGCTCTAATTTAGTTTATTAATGCTATTGTTACCAATCTTTTATTTTTATTGTTGTATTATTTAGAATGTTATTTTTGTTACTATTAGATATTGTTGCGCATGAATGAGCAAAAATGATTGATTATCTATTATTATAAATATCTTATTTTTTTGACTTTATACCATTAGTTATGTAAAACCAATAATGGTGCATGTCGTGTTAGCCTGTAAGTAATTGTTGCACTTATACTTGTACCTACTCCATTAAGCAAATTATTTAAAATGTATAGTGTAAACAATTGTTGGCTAACCTAAATAAATAAATAAAAATAAAATGTAGGGAATATTTCTTTTCGTGATTTCAGTATTGGTCCCGTAGTGAAAGCTATTCAAAAGATGAGTACAATGACCCCTTAAGAAGATGCCCATGAATTCAATTTCACCTTGTATAAAGTAGTATCCAGCCAGTGAGGTACCTATAAACTGGTTCCATACCGACATTTTCCTAAACGGCTACACTTATCACCAAGCTATTTATATACGTCTTCATTTAGGCATTCGCTTTAATTACATACGGTGTTTTATTCCAAAACGGTCGAATAACTTTAGTGTTTTAACAGTTATATGCTTAATTAACTATATTGGAGGATTTTACCACAGTAGTTGTTACCTATGCCATTTATATTCCAAATAGCTACGCCCCGCGGTTTCACCCATATAAGTCTTGATCCCGTGGGCATATTGGGATAAAAAGTATCCTATGTCCTATTCTAGGTCATAGTCTACCCATGTGCATCTAAATCTGTTTAGCCGTTTTAACGTGAAAGAGTAACAAACAAACTCACTTTCACATTTATCCATCCATACTAACATTATAAACTCGAAAGTAACTCTGTCTGTCTGTCTGTCTGTATGTTACCTTTTCACGCCTAAACCACTGAACGGATTTCGATAAAATTTGGCTAGGACATAGATGGCATCCCGGGGAAGGTCATAGGCTACTTTTTATCGACATAGCCGCGGGCGGCAGCTAGTAATATTTCATTTAAAGATATCCTAAGTGAGGGTTAATAAATTTACATTCAATCGACATACGGCGTATACCTGTACCAATTATGGTGCCCTGTTCAGATATAAATTAGGAATTTACCTATGTATCTGTGCTATAAACCTAAAAAAAAATAAGGAAATGATCTATTCCTAGGGCGACAGATGTTAGTAGATTTGACCAAACCTAAAAGCATAGTGCAACAGAATTTGGGAAACACTTTCATTGCGCTTACCGCTAAGATGCTTATCTCCTTGCCGGGGTCAAGGGGTTAAGGGGGATGCGCCAAGGTAACCCGTGAAATTCAAATTTTATTAGGTACGTTTTTTTCAATTTGCAGGTCAGTATCAATAAAGTGCATTGAAATGAAATGAAATTAAATGAAATTGTTTATTCTGTAAATAGGATATTGGAATCACTTTTACACGTCATATTAAAAAATATTAAATATAAGCTAGATGAGGTCGGCGTTTCCTATCTGACTACTCTGAGAAGAAAGGCCGAAACAAACTCAGAGGTCACAGTCTCTTTTAGTCCAGACATGATCTTGGTCAAGCCATATGAGGACCATGTAAATTCGAGTCTGAAATGGTCTTTTGAGGAAATTGAATTGAATGACGATTTCATGAAATATAGTCATTCAATGCAATTACATGAACTTAACGAGTTGTATTGCTAATTCTAATGATTATAATTCTGTAAATCGATATTTGTTACGGTCGCAAATAATATTTAGATCAACATACAACCTGATACTGGCCTGCAAATTGCAAAAAACGTAAGAAAAATGGAATTTCGCGGGCGCATCCACCTTAATGATGGCAGTGTGAACTTGTCCTAGGCATAATAGGTAGTAATACCTAGTTAATTGTCTAGGGCAAGTAACAGCTGTACTGTACAAGGATCTTTTGTCGTGCGGCAAAAATCAGAACTAAAGCCGCTATCTCTATTTTTTTTCAATACAATTTCACTAAACATGTTCAAAAATGTTTACCAACAACGCCCCGTTTTCGTTGTCATGCAAGCTCCACAAGATCCTTGAAGCGCTACACATAGTTACATAATTGCATAGGTATAACATCTAGGAATTACGTGTTCTTATATCATAAAATATTCAATAAGTATTCAAACTTTGACTCCGCGAAAAAAATATCTCCAAGATTGACGTCATAGCTGAGTGTTAAAGTAAAGAAAAAACCGATTTATCAGATTTAAACTGGCTGTATGGTATCTATGGAAAATTTTCTTACACATGTGTCCCCGAAAAACAATTGTTACGTGCGTAGGCCTACCTAGATTTTTTTTAAACAATTGTTTTACGCACAAAGGTGTCATGCAGATTTGTATGTTTAAAAAGAAACAGGTGACGGTTTTAAAAAAACATTCCGATATGTGAATCATACTCAGAACGTGACATTTTTCAATAAATTCTTTTTATTTTGCGCAGTTTTTCAAACAAAATAGTTACGTACCTCATCTTTTTAACACAGACATTGTAAAAAACCCGACTTACAAAAACAAGACAATTGAGGGGAAATCTACGAACTTGATTTTTCTTAGTTTTAAATAAATACTATGCTAATTTATTAACGAAACCAACCACGAATTGAAGAATCATCTATTCTTAGACAGGGAAGTGTACTTGCACATGTATACTTGCACTCTTGCATATCGTCATGGTAGGTTGTACCTAATGTATAATCTTTGCAAGTATCGCGAGTCACCCACAATTGTCGCCTGACCCAAATCCAGCGGATGTAGCAGTTTTCACAATGTAAAGACCGTTTTTAGAAAAAAATGCGCTTAAAAAGAATTCGGCTTAACTCCATACGAGTGGTATGGGAACAAAAATCTGTGGAGTTGATCACTAAATAAGTAGGTACCTACTTGTTTTTTTATGAGGCCTATAACCTACATAGATAAATGTAAAACACACATAGACTGATGAAAATTCTGTTGGTTTCCGAATAGGTATCGGAAAAGAGAAAATGGAAGTCGTTTAGCTAAGAGTTTTTCTTTGCAAAAAACTAAAGACTTTTCGAATATACTCGTAGAACTTAAAAAAGACAGATAAAATAAATTGTCGTCTTTATCCTTGCTTTTCTTTTTTCGTAAAAATTAAAAGACAGGAAACTCATATAGAACAAACTAGTTTATTAATCAATTATACAACACTACACGGCAGTTTAAATAAAGAACAAAATATTCATCAGCGGAATATAAAATTCAACTCTACATAGTTTCTGTTCTAAAATGGTTTCTCAATAAATCCATGAATCGGTGTGTGGATGGAATAAGTGCTTTTTTGCCAGGTTCGTGCCACGCAGGTGCTGGCAACCCGTAAAAAAACCCTAAAGGACCTGCGTAAAACGCACTTCTACATTATAATGGTCCTTTGGTACAAAAGATTTTGGTAACTTATGTGTAACGTATCGGACTGTACCATTCAGTATTTTTGAAGTAGGTAGGAATACATTGAAATTCGTCTGTCCGCGAATTCGACCGTCCTTTATTCTTGTCCAGTGCTGCATATTTTGAATTCTGAATTCCTGGCCAGTTATAAAAAACAGTTAATTATTGGTAAAAAAAAAGTGTTTTTAAAAAGCAGCTCCGTAAAATATAATTTAATAAGACCATTAATCTTCGGAGCCATTTATCAAGAGGCGGCGCCAAAGTTTCTATGGATACCTTTTAAGCTCACAATCGACCTCTAATTTGTGATTTTTCACACACACCCTAACAATATTCGCTTAAACTCTTAAAAAATGTGGTTTCAGTGATTGATCGAGTTTTGTAACAGAAAATATTAATTTTATAAGTACTTTAGATGTTTTTTTTTGGTCCTTGATGTATTAGTTAATTTTCCTTATTTAAAACGAAACTCAATTATTTCGCTTTCCTTCCAACCATCCATTGAAAAAACAGAAAGATAGAAAAGGTACCTAGGTAGGTAAAGAATAGATAGTAAAGGTACCTACTAAACCAAAAACATATACTGCCTAACTATATCTAACTAAAAAACCTATACAATTTAATTTATATTCTAGAATTAAAACGGAATAGGCAAGTATCGTTTTCAATACAAACATTCCCAGTAGGTTGAGGAAACTCGCTGGAACATCTGCACCTAAAGTCAAAAAATAATATTTTACTGAATAATTCTCTGAATGACAAATCTCTACCAATTGGTTACATAAAGGATTTAAAATACTTAATATAAATTACTATGTTGATTTAATTATTTTTCTTTGCGAATAATAATTAATTATATGTAAGATGTAAAAAAAACGTAACCACTAATATCAATACCTATCCACATGATAGAATTTTCAACCAGCATTGAGCAATATTTTTTTATATTATTAATAGGTATCTAAAATTAAAAGAGACCATATGGCGAGTGGTCACTGACCACGTAAACCGACCCAGTACAACCCACACTAGCCTTCTTGGTAAAATTAAAAAGTAAAATTGCAAAGTAAAAACTGCAAGAAGGGGCGTCCTCGGGGCGGCACGCTCCGTAACCTCAAAACGCGCGATTTTTTCCACAAGGACCAATTTTTTTTTCTTTTAGATCTATCTTTTTCCAAAGAAGCCAGCTGTTGTTTGATGACCACTCGTACTGTCCGATTTTTTGTTCATATGGAACGGTCTGTGTTAAACGATACTATGATTGGAGTGGATTGAACGTATGAAGACTGTACCAGATGCCTTTGAAGGACTCACCGTTACTTGAGATTAGGGTTTTTTTTCATTTGTTAATAATAAAGCTTCAGTTCAGTAAGTTTCATGCTGATTTAGGGAATTAACGGGAAGAGAAAAGCGCCTCAGCTGCTGATTTTTAGATCATATTATCAAGTTTTTTTTTTTTAATCATTTGATGTCAGTTTCTTCGACACTGCTGGCATCAGTCTTGGGTCAGGAAACTACTCTTTAAAGTCAGTTGAAAATGAAAAGTCAGCTGCTTGACACTGACAAAGATTTCCTAAGAATTCTCACACGTCAGATTTATAGGTGATGGATGGAATTGTCCATCACTTATACTATGAAGTGATACGTACCGACGACGGTAAAAATGTTTAGTAGATTTCACCTATTTCATTTCTCAATCAATACGCAAATCTTTTTTAATCCTCGTTTTAAGACCACGAAAAACTCCTATAATCCTAATTCGTCATTCGCATCATGTGGCCACCAGCCAGGTGCGCCTTTATATCACTTCTTATTCAAAATAACTAAAAATAGTTCGAACAGCATGCAAAAATATATTTTTTTGTCACAAAGCTTATAAAAACGGGTTCCTAATCCCCAAAACAAGAGGAACGAATACGTTGGGGATGGATGTTATTAGAATAAAAATCGATTTGCCGTTTCTAGGAAGCGAGGCACTTGCTTAATCTGTGTCGTGCAAGACAGCATTATTTTGTCGCGACACGTGTTGGCTCTTCCATTTTTTTTATGTTTTTAGAAAATTAATTCGTGGCCTCAGATTTGGGTACGACAGTCTCTCGATCGCATATCGCCAGTGTCTTTTAAATTTTTCCCAAGGTGTCTTTTTGGGTCGTGGTGACTTAAAATATGACGGCATAGAATAAAAATATGACGGAATAGAGATGTATTGAAGAAACCGACATGCTACGCTGACCCCAAATAAATTGGGATAAGGGCTGGAGGATGATGAGAGTCTTTTTCTTTCGTTTTTCTTCTTCTAGAAAACTAAAGACTTTGAATGATTCGAAAAAAAAAACATTTAAAAATTCCAAAAAAAAATTCATTTGCCAGTTGCCGAAAAAGTTACAAAGGGTTTTAGGACGTAAGATACCTAACCATGTTCTATGTTACTAACATTTATTTGTAAACCACATATTACCCGCATATTTCACAATCGAGTTCAAGTCAAGACATTCCACACAACCAACGACCCGTAGTACCGACTACCATCAGTTTCTCGCCACGTTTCGTACCAAAGGACCAATATCCATCTCGCAATCGACACCCACCACAAAGCCTCACCACTATGGATTAAGGAATTACGCTTTTAACAATAAAACAGTGCAACAACTTCGATATTATCGACTCATAACTTATTCCGAGCGACAGGTAACAAAGTGTTATCAGAAATCACAGAATTGAGAATTATTTTATCAGTTTTTAAAACTTTTAATCCTTGGCCCTTTGTGTGGTTGTTATTTCGAGTCGTTATGCAAACTAAGTACCTATCATAAGCAACTTTAGACATGGCATTTGCCATTCTAGGAAATGTAATTGTCACACTGACAGTTTTTATGAGGAGAAGAAACTGGAAAACAGTTTCCAACAATTTTTAACAATTTTAATTTAATTTAATCAATTTCATCATATTTTTTTTTAACAATTTCCTGAAATACAATTTCATACCAGCACAGGAGACACGGTTCACAAACACGCTGTTCACTACTTAAATACTTAAGCCAATAAAGATTTATATCTCGTTTTGGTATTTTTTTTATTTTACTTTGCAAATGAATACCGAACAATTTACCACCAAGAAAACCATTACATACAACTAGCTCAAATATATTCCTCAGATAAAAATACAGAAACCTTTATTACTTATACAGAACATCTAATAAAAAATGTTTCTGTAAACGTATTTCGCATCACATAGCCTTATATTCTCCCGACCCTATCGCCCCCAGTCTTAGCAGCAGTAATAGATGCACTGATTGGAAATTCAAATGAGACTGGCCGAATTTATGGCCCTCCGCCCTCGCAGTGAGGGAGAGCCCTCTTTTTACTTACTCTGAAACACGAGGATCGATGTGCGAGGAACTTTTATGAGTAACTCTCGCTTTGTTTTGGAGGAAAATGCTGACCATTCATGACGGGAGTCTCGTTTCTAGTTTTTCTTTTTGGACGAAAAAATCTGGAGAAAATACAAAATAAATTTATGTTTCAAAATCAATATATTTTATTTCACATAAACCTACATGGGCACTTATGAAACCCATAGGTGCACGGTGGCAATTGGTCGTTTCTTATGGAAAAGAGCCGGCAATAAACTCCACGGTTACTCTTTTAAAAATAAATGGCTTTTACAATGTTTTTAAATTACATTGTTAATAGGTATGAGAGGACAGGTATGTATGTTTAATAATTAAAGCGTTTTATATTAATGTAAGTGTATCAGTTTGCTGTGAATTGAAAAGTAAATAATATGTACAGAGTTACCAAATGTCCAACAATTTTACGGATTAAAAAAAACAGTGGTAACAAATTATTATTTTTAGATGAATCCTTGTCAAGCGATGTCGGGATTATTTATTTAAAAGAAAGTTTTTATTGTAAAAAGCAAGGAAAGGAAATGCAAAAACGCGAGTACCTGCCCCGCACTGTCCCTTTACAGCCACATGCGCATTCCATTTTTAAATGTTATTCCAGTGATTGCCACATCAAAAAAATATATCTTTCATAAACTATCCATCTCTGCCATGCGAAAAAATCCTTTGTCATATCACAAACTTCTTTGTACAGTTAAAGAGAAGAACGAGAAATATGCTCCACATTTTAATCCTTTTATTTATGTTACGCTTGTATTTTAATTTTGTTACAAAACTTGAAGATTTCTAAGGAACACTCGCTTGATTAAACAGAGTAAATGTGACAACTTTGTATAACATTAAAATTTTAAGTACCTAGTAGGTACTACACATATATTAATATGATTGCACACTTCCCTGCTTTTCCGATTGACGTGAATACGTCTTAAAATTTGCTTCCATAGCGGGAAGCATTA
Organism: Lithophane ornitopus; assembly: GCA_948473465.1. Classification (NCBI taxonomy): domain Eukaryota; kingdom Metazoa; phylum Arthropoda; class Insecta; order Lepidoptera; family Noctuidae; genus Lithophane; species Lithophane ornitopus. Next base: position 13,491,766 of record OX419616.1, on the reverse strand, counting down.
AAAAAAATGATGATAACAAAATCGGGGCCATACAGTTTGATGCTGCAGCTACATATTTATCATTTACATCCAACATTTACTTACACCACTCGATAGCCAAAGGATCAAAGAATTCGTCTCAAAGAATGGTATATAGGTATTACTCGTGACGTACAACACACGGCCGTGTCCACGACACAGCCACAACCCATTGTTTTTATACCTACTTATGTAGGTAGAGTTCAGAATACCCAGTTACTGGGTTATAGAGGTCAGATAGGCAGTCGCTCCATGTAAAATACTGGTATTCAGCTGCATCTGGTTAGACTGGAAGCTGAGCCCAACATACTTGGGAAAAAGGCTAGGCAGATGATGAGCGGCATTCGGTTAGACTGGAAACCGACCTCAACATAGGTAGAGTTCACAGTCTTTAGGCACACTTCTGCACCTTACATTTTATTGATTTATTATCTTTATCATGCCTATAGCAGTCCACTGCTGGACCTATGTCCAGCCTCTCCAATTCCACGCTATTCAGCTCGATTCTCGGTAACTCTCACCCAGCTGCTACCAGCCACGCTGCGAAGATCGTCGCTCCACCTAGCCTGAGGGCGGCTTACCTTATGTTTGCCGATTCGCGGTCTCCACTCAAGAACACGTCTACCCCAACGGTCATCGGTTCTACGGCAAATATGGCCGGCCCATTGCCACTTCAGCTTGCTAATTATCATACGTATACATATATGATTCTACTGTCCACCATCCCATCACACGGCTTGTCTTCCGTAGGGTTAAGATTTTATAGGTTCTCTTTCCAATGTTACATTTTTCCATTTTCCTGAAATAATTCTGACTTTGGCATACCATTAAGAAAATACAAAAATGACGGAAGTTTTCTTTTAATAAATGAATATTGGTACTCATTCCAACAAAATTTAAATATCGTAGCAGACGACAACTGGTCCAAACCAAACAATGGTTGAAACAGTAAAAGACTCCATCCATTTTCTATTGATTTGCATTTTATTATTTCAACTCTTTGTCATTTAGTGGACGTGGACGAAATAAAATGTAGTTAACCCGTCAATAGTTCTACGGGAACAAAATGCAAATCTTCATGTTTGAATATGCAAATATATTACTTTACGTCTCACAACAATGGACGGCACCCGACGTCGTGGACCGTCGTAAAAAGCTTAGAAAATACACAAAGAGGTTGTTCTAAATATTGCCGAGGTAACGGTACGGACGACCGGCATCGATAAAAAAAGGGTTGGACATCAAAAGCGGACAGTTTTTGCGATAGAAAATCCTTTTAACTTGATTAATGGACAATGGAATTAATTTTTCAAGACTTTGTTTAGTTAGGCCGTGTATTTGGAATAACGGCGAAGAAAACAAGGACTTTAATGTGCCCGACCGGTATTTTGCCAAAAAATCCAACGTGGATTAAATGAACGGGATTTAACTGTTTTACTGTGAAATTAAAGTTTGCCGACGTCTTAGCTTATTTTTTTAACGGGATAATCCTGTTACTATACTTGCCGATACCGATGTTATAGACAATATTGTTTTAGAACTCCGTTTTACTACATTACTAAAGCCAAAATCTTTACCCCTTTTCAAGGTCGGAGTTAGGCTACCATTTTTTGGCATCTCAACTCAAGTAAGCATAATTAGACCCACTAAACATTAGACGAAAATGCGACTCAAAGGACCAATCCAAGTCAATGTTTTCGCAAAGTCCATCAATACAAAAAAAAACAAAGCTAATTAAGTAATAATGATACTAAATTCATAAAAGATTATTTAGCTAGTGTTTTCTACGATTTCCAACTACCAAGTCCATCTTCATTTGAGTACAAGAATAAAACTAATATTAAAAACTGTCAACTAAACACACGTCTTCCTTACCGTAACAAGCAAAGCCGTGACCCCAAAGAACTCACAAATTAAAGAGGGTCGCACACAATACCGGAAGCGTGCACACTTGACATTTACGCCCCGCGGCTAAAAACGCGCACGCGAACGTCAAAAAACGCTCAATTATTTATTTATAACTTTTTAAACGCACCCCTGTATGAGGTGTCATAGTTCCCTGCATGGTTTTTTCTATTTTTTGTAGAAAAAAACCCGCACGCGTGTAATTGTAATTTGATGACGTAATTAGAGGCTTGTGCTGTTGTTGTGGTTTTTTAAGTGGTTTTTTAAAATGAGGGTGATAATGATAACTGTTGGCGTGTGTTATTATGAGTTTTTTTTATATTGTTTACGAGTAATTAATGTGCTTTTTTAAGCCATTAGTTGGCGGATAATGATATGTTGAACAGTTGTTTTGTTTCTTATGTTATGTTTTTAATTGTTTAGATATCGTTAATTTTAAAGAAAATAATTGTCATTTTTTATGTTATTCTGCATTTTTTCTGCGTATATTACTTTTGCATCGTTTTCATACAAGTAGCTCATCATCTTAACAAAAAACTGCTTGATTCTTTATTTAATTATCTAATTATTATGTTAAGAACGAAATACAGTAAATAGCTCCTCACAATCCCAGTATCCCACTTATTACATTTCTAGCAGAACCCAGGACCAGCATCAAACTTATTATCTGAAAATTGCCCTCAACTTTATGACCCCCATTAATGTTTTCTGGGTGGCATTACCGCTCTCCAACAACGATACCACCATAAACTTGTGGTGCCGACATTACACCAGTTTTTTACCGACACCCGTAAAAAATATCTATATAGGGAAGGGAGATATACTTTTTTACCGCGCCCTAACTTCCGTCAACCCTAATCTCCGTGATGTAAAAAAGCTCCCCTTTGTAAAAATATGGGTAATTAAGATTACCTACGTTAAAAAATATGGGGGACTTTTTACAATTTTTTTCCATAAAAACCGTGTCGAAAGGTAATTATTATGTATTTACCAAAATATACACTTGACGCTTAGGGATGAACCGACTTTTACCAACCTTTTTTGTCACTGCCCTAATCGGGTAAAAATTATTCGGATAAAAAAGTAAATAATATCTACCTAATAAAAGAGTGTGATGGCGTCTTTTTCCAGTCTTACCAATGGGTATTATGTTACGCAGTAACTGGGTTGTGGAGGTCAGATAGACAGTCGCTCCATGTAAAATACTGGTATTCAACTACATCCGGTAAGACTGGAAGCTGCCCCCAACTTAGTTGAGAAAAGGCTGGGCACATGGTGATGGCGTCTTTCTCGAATAAATAATTCGAGTTCTTAGAATTATAATTCACACCGGTTAAAGTGAGTTGGTGATTAGTAAAATCACCCAAGTATACCTATTGCATAATACACAATTATACAAGTGCATACCTACTCTAAGCAAATGCACAATTTACTAATGAATCCAAAAAAGAGAAAACTAGCATTTAGTGTGTTAATAATCTTTTAACCCAATTATACCTATGTGTAATTTAAAAACTTGACGCACAACCTCAAGTATGTTTCTGGCTGATCGTTAAGTAATCATAATCACTAATCATTTGGTTTTAACAGTCGTTAGTCATGAACCCGCTCTTAATATTTATTTACTAATTATTTGGCTTGGTTACAACTACAACACTCGCACACAAACACAAATAATTCAAGTGTCAAATGAATAAAAAGTAATTCCATGGTTTTGTTGACTTTAGTTTTTTTTTAAACACTTGTTCTGCCTGCAATTTTTTTGTGAGGAAGTATGTATAGGCTTGTATTACTGCTCTTAAGATAAGTTATTTCATAACTTAGTACCTACGCACGCTGCTTGCAACACCTACCTGTCTTGTTAACTAGTATAAGTCAAGTGTACCTAAAGATGATATTATTTAATCTTAATATTGCTATTTGATTAAATAGGCGTCCTATCTGCCCAACCCTTTGCGACCTAAGTACCTAGATACAGTCTTTATAGATCTGTTGAGGCTGCTCAAAAGATATACAGGTACAGTCACGGACTTTAATTGATGAGCCTCCTGGCACTGTTCGTATTTTAGCCATGTAATGCAAATCGGGTTTATTCGGTTCCCGACACGGAAAGTCATAATGTCTCCGTATTAGTAGAAGAAAATTATATTTAATAACTTTACCGGTTGGCTAACCTGAGAGCCAGAACTACAAACTTGACAGCAGAGTGACTACCCAAAGTCAACCAATTGCAGGTCTAGCAACAGTAACCTAGCAACGATTGTTTAAGCGTAGCGATAGTAACGTTAGCGTACGGAGAAATATTAATAGTCATTTCGACAACTTCGAAATTAACGTCTCTGACATCGACATTTCAACTATCACTGTCTTCAGTTATGTTTTCAGAATAACCGTGTTAATGAGCTCTGATTCACATGACGTCAGTATTAAATAGATTGGATAACCTTAATGCAACAGTTTATTTATTTTTATCATTGAGAACTTATTAGTCAACCTCTCTGGATAAGACTATTTCCGATTATAAGTATTTTATTTGTCATCTTGTTTACGAGAGTGCGGTTTGAGTTCGTGTTTAATCGTGTAATCTCGTGAATGTATGAAACTGTAAAATTGAAAAGTTTGAAGGTGGCTTATCAATTAAAGTCCGTGACTGTACATCGACAAGAATTCATTTTATTGTCTACAATATGTGTTCTACATGACTAAATCATTGTGTAGCTTATTAGGTAATTATCCAATGTGCAATATGTTTACCATGGATTAAATGCTGCAATTAGAATCTTTTAACACCGGAATACCCGCGAAACGTGTTTTTTTTTTAGATTTCTAATTCATATTCTTTATGGCTTCTTTAGGTCTGAGCTATTCGAATATCAAAAAATATTTGGCCTAGGTTTTAAGGGGAGTCGTGAAAATTGATTCGCTGTTACAATTTATAATAGATAGATAATTTTTGTCTCTATTACTTAAATAAAATAAAAATTGGTAGGTAATGCGGATCGAAATAATTCATAATAATGTCCGTGATTCATGAGAAATGTCCTTTCCAAAAGTTGATTACTTATTAAACATGATTAAATCCAAAAAAAACTGCCAGCTGTTACAATAGCTGTGTGCGTACCTAAATTCAAATCGCCTACGTAATTGAGCCTTGTATTTTTTATTTCAAGAGATAATCTGAAAGCAATTTTACGAGTAATAAAATATCTTCATCTGTAGATCTGTATCTCTGCTGCACATTTTCCAGGCACTCGACACGAAACCAAAATCAAGATGTAACCGATCCCCATATTGTAATCCGCCGTTACTTTATCCGTTGTTCAGAAACGGTCGGTCAGTCAACAGCGCCTCTACGCTCTTTGTCCACCTTTTTCGACTCCGGCCCACAATGCGCAATAATCTCCAAAAAGTGACCCCAAAGAGTGCTCAGGATTGTGCCCCTGAACACGGACCATAGCCCCGACACAGCAGCGGTGTGCACAAAAAAATATAATCGTCTATTTGTACAGAATTCTGATACACGTATGTATAGCGTGTGGTTTTTTTTTCACTGGAAATGAATTATATTGAAAACGACTAATGAATGAATAAATATTTAATACAAAACACAATTAAATGCGATTTATTTGAATCTGTGTTTGCTTTTCATACTTTGTCTTTTATTTTCGAGACTTGAAAACGTATATAACAAACGAATAATTATTCATTCACCTGATAACACAACTACAAGATATTAAGTTAAACGAAAAAAACCTGAGGCAGTCTTTACACATCACGGAACAGAACACGTGTTTTTCAATAAATTTTGAAAGGTTATATTTAAATGATAATGTAACGAGTAAGGTTTGTAACAAAACTTAAAACAAATGTACTATTTATAAACACAATATTGTCTCAAGTGTACATTATGACGTAGGTAACACAAAATAGCTTGGATACGCAAATAATAATCACAATATGTACACTTTGTTAGAAGTTGAGGTCGAAAAATTCACAGGTGTAAAATATTTGCCGTGTTTTAATTGTCTTACATTCCAATATATTTTTAATAACAATACGTGACAATGTCCTTCGATGTCTCTTCAAGACTACCCACTGAAAATAATTAAAAACTGAGTCATTTAATTTTGAAACAAATAACGTACCATCTTACGTAATTCCGAATTTAAACGTTTGTTATATTGATTTTCGTATCTTTGTGTATACATATACACCGTTTAAATGACTTATAAATAATAAAGCATCTATGTACCTACTTCTAATTGGCATTTTCTTTCGAAAATGACATTACTTTCGTCATGTTTCATGTCACTATAATTAAATCTTTAACGTTACATGCGTGGATAGTAAACAGAACCATCCTGTAGAGTGACATGTGCCCATCGTGCTCTATGGCCGAGCAGCTTGTCCCGTCACATAATAGCATAAAGGATGGACGCACGCCGGCCGCGCGCCAATCTCGCACCTGCTTGCAGAATGTACTGCAACCGAACCCGAACCGAAGTTAAAACAATGCTCTTGGTGCTGTGTCAAAGAAGATGCTTCGATAAACTGTATTTGGTCTTTGAAAACATTGTTAAAATTGTATGAGAAAAAATCATATCATTTGAAATTAGAACGAAGAGTGACACAGAGAGTCCATCGGACTCTAAAACCAGAAGCCATTTGATTGCTTAGAGTTTTTAATTTATGAAAACTTAATTAAATACCTAAATAAACATTCATAAAAAATATGGAAATTTACGAATTTAAAAGCCCATGCTTTGAAAGACAGGTTTCGTTTTTTACATCTTTCAGGGTCCAGCGAACTTATGTTACGTATTTTTTTGCACTACTTTGACTATACCTTGACCAGTAAGTATTATTCCGTTTTCAGGCAGGTGATTACCCTGAATCTATCATAATACCGATCTTATTGTAACGATGTCTCCCTATAATGTTAGCCTCTCCATTCATACGTCATCATGTACCTAATTAATTAAGTTACTTGCTTAATGCTTGGATAGGTACTTCACTTGGAATATATTATGCCTGGTTAAGCTAAGGGGCTATACTTAAGTTATAAAGTTTTGAATATACTGGTTTCAGATAACATTCTTTCCCAGACATTAAACTAAATAATATGAAAAACTATGCTGAAACCGATTTGCCAATGTATGTACAAAAAAATACGAAAAGTAAAAGCCAAAGAAAAATCAGCGTCTCACTTTTTTTCCCAAGTTCATCCCGCTAATTACAAGCGTCAGCAAAAGTAAGTCTCGAGCCAAAAACTTAATGAGAATCTAAACTAGTACAGAAAATATCAAGGGTACATATGAGAGCCAGCGAGCTTATAAGTATAACATCTACGCGAGGCGGATCAATATCGCGCGCCGTTTCATCACGTCGATGGGAAAAAAGAGGAAAAAAAATACATAACTTTTTAGGGGCGGCCGTCCCCCCGTCTCGCCCGCCCGCCGCCGGTGCCACCTACCGAAATATATAAAAAAATATCGACGCGAGCTCCAGCGCGTGCTTACAATACTCTATAAAATATCGTATCAAATTTATATAATGGGAAGTGCCTTTGTTGGCACGAGGAAAGAGGAAAAAAACTTATTCGGAATAAAGGACCCGGACATTAGGGCTGTTTTGATGGATTTAGGGAAGTGAACCGCGGATATTACTTAACGATCTGCGGGGATGCTGTGGACTTGTGGCCGGCATGCCAGTAGCTATAGGTAGGTGTAATCAAAGTGTTGAGGTTGATTTACTCATTTCTTTGGTGGAATTTGTAAATGATTTCGAAAATTATGAATTTTATGTAAAGGTCTACGTTCGATACTATGACTCCAATGAGGTCATCATCATCTGCCTAGCCTTTTCCCAAGTATGTTGGGGTCGGCTTTCAGTCTAACCGGATGCAGCTGAATACAAGTATTTTACATGGAGCGACTGTCTATCTGACCTCCACAACTCAATTACTGGGTAACACGTTACCCCTTGACAAGACGGATTGTCTGGTTCTATGACGTACGTGTACACTCCAATGAGGTATAAAATTAAAAATCAAAAGTGCGCACGTAATGATGATTCAATAAGTTGAAGAGTTTAAAGTCAGAGCAGAGCCTAAATCGTGGTTCCACTATAAATATTCTTCTTTAAAAGCAACTAGGAGATTATTTCAAGGAGATTGCAGCATCTCAGCATCCTACAATTTCCATCTGTTTGTCACACGTGGTGACTGGTGTCTGGTGGCAGTTGGGATTCGTTCATCATCGTTGAGTTTACTTAATTAACACTATAAGAACCAAAGAAGAGGAGGTTCTTGAATCCATGATGGTCCTTAAACTTTTTATACATATGAATATAGCTAAGGTAATATATTTGTGAAGTGTCTATTCAATTCAAATGTTTATAGCAGTCTTCAGGTTTATAAAGAAACTAGCTGCGCCCCGCGGTTTCACCCGCGTAAGTCTCGATCCCGTGGGAATATCGAGATAAAGAGTATCCTATGTGTTAATCCAGGTTATAAACTATCTGTTTGCCAAATTTCATCCAAATCCATTCAGCCGTTTTTGCGTGAAAGAGTAACAAACATCCATCCATCCATACTTACAAACTACTGCGTTTATAATATTCGTAAAGAAATATATTCGTCCACTACAACAAAACCTAAGAACAATTTATAGAAACCCTACGTTTTCTACGAAGTAAAGGAAAATGGAGGAACTAAAGGTATTAAAACCTTTCAAAGACATAAAGCAAAAAGAAACACATAAGTGCTTATATTTTCAGTATTTTATTGTACCTTAGTGTGCGATACATAGATTCCTAGCTTTTCTTTGAATCTAACGTTAGGTTTGATAACCGGCATTGTAAAAGTTTGTATTTCGAACGTACCGCGTTGGGTGGAAGCCAGCCAGAGAGATTAACTTTGATGTAATGATTTCTCACTGAAGTATAAGCAGAGATTAGCCAGTTTTTATATCAGCCTATTTACTAGTAGCCATTAATCTTTTAGTTGCTGCGTCATGGGGAAATTGAGTTGTGATAGCTCGATAAAAAATTGCACAAAATATATAGGATATATTATTTTAGGGACAATTTTGTCGAATTATTTTTCAGATGGTTAATGTATGTATATTGCCATATTATATTCTTTATCAAATAGGTAGCCAGGCTGACAATTAATAAATTAGCACATCGGAAATTGTTAAATCTAAAATAATTTTAATTCAATATTAGGTAGGTACGTTCCTCTTAGAGGAAGGATAACCTCACATGTGATTTTGGTAATTATTGTAAATAATAAATCCTAAAATAGCACTTGGTGGTTTGCAAACAACGCAAATGGTAGTAGTAGGTATTAATCATTTTATTACTAAGGTAAGTACATCAATATATAATTGTGGATAGGAACTAAAATACATAAGTACTGAAATGTCCTCATAATGTCAACTGTCCTCACTTTACGGAAAATGGGTGATACCAGGGCCAGATAATGCCGTTTAACCAAATCTACTAAGTAAGAGGCTTGGCTTATTTTATTAAAATAAAGTAATATTTTTGAAAAATATGTAGCATTTCTCAATACGACACTAGCCAAATCAACAATGTTTCTAAACAAACAGGTTCTTCGAGTTACTTTAAACCAAATAGCTTTCTTCAAACAATACTAATGTAATCGATTTTTCGCATAGCCGATGCCAGGAAGGTTTTCCTAAGAGAATCTCGGATGCATGAGCGAGCAAAGCGAGCTCGAAATTTTTTGCATCTAGGCTCTGATAGGTAAGGATTTTCTTTTACCATACATACAGTTTGTCAACTAAGAGCTAATTTGATCAAAGTCAAGATATCTTTTATCCGTGGAATAAAATTGTCATTTGACAGTTTTTGTATGGAAAAACTGAAAAAGACTGACAAAAATTCAAAATTTATTCGCAGGATAAGACTATACTCAGTATAAAAGTTTAGTAGACAAGTTTAAGAGTTAAAAGGAACTGCAAAAACGAGCGAAGCGAGGTCGAAAATTTGTTATCACCCCGCTTATCCACCGTAACGAGCATAGATTTCTTTTGACCTTTCATAGGTACATATTTTGCATTGGACTTACCCATAACTTATTTTCTTCGCCCAAGTAACTTCACTTACTACACCTGTTACCTATAAAAGATGCAAAATAAATTGAACAAAAAGTGGTACCTAAGCAAGTAAGTAGGTAACTAAGTGTAGCATCAGCATTAGGAATTCCATCATCAACCTAGAATGGTTGTTTGACATTATTTACGATTCTAATACCTTTGCGCAAATAAGTTTATGGTTGCCGATAACCTTATAGTAGGCATTAGTAGAACTAAATATAAAACACTACACTAGATAAGAGGCAGCACATTTATATCAAAGGTACCTAATTCTGTGTGTACTTAAGTACGTAATGACGACATAGGCTCTTTTACGACGTCCTCTTACTTACAACGAAATAAAACGACTGTCACGATAAAATTCATAAAATTCCTGATTCAGGAATCTAAAAATACCGTACCTATAAAATGTTTTCAAGATTCCTGAAAAGTGGTATTTACCGCTTCTAAGAAGGAAAGGAATCTAGGTAGGTAGGTAATTACTATTACCTTAATAGGTATAAAATTTTATAAGTAATAAATAAAATAAAGCGAGTTACAAAAACCCTGTCTGATCCGTATGAATCATACTGAGAAGTGAGAAATGTATTTATGTCTTAATTTTCAGGAAAAAAGGCAGAAAATAGGCCAGCTATACTCCATTTGAAATAAGATTAGACATTTAAATAAGCCTTTTTTACAGTCCGTTCAACCGATTTTGACTTCTATTTCGTTGGTGGCAAGACAAATGGCAGCTGCAGTAGACAGTTGGTATTGTGTAACTTTTTTTGCTTTTAATGCCATCCTTATGCCTACGGTATAGAAGTCAACATCGGTTGAACGGACTGTAAAAAGGTTTGTTTAAATGTCTAATCTTATTTCAAATAGACTATAGGTTACGTCAAGAGACGACTTTTCAAATCTTATGTAACTACATTCTAAGTTTATCTTAGATATCACTGACATCGGTGAACGAGAAACATCATGTCACACACTTTTTTTTTTTGAGTCTGGGAAATCATCTCATGACTTCTCCCGCTCTGGGCGGAATGAAAGGGCGTGTCAGACTTTTACTGACTAAAACCCACCCGTGTTCCTTCAGTTGCCTGTTGCCAAGGTCCCGGTATCCCTTTCGGACATTCCCGCAACCATCATGAGACAACCTGGACTTAAAATTAATAGTAGTCTGAAATCGCTATCCCGTCTTGAGCAACCGTGGTGATCTAAGCTCGTGCCTTCAGTGTATGAGAACAGGTCTTTACCCTACACTGGGAGAGTAAAAGGCTGGTATTTTTAGGGTTCCGTACCCAAAGGGTAAAACGCAATTACTAAGGCTCCGCAGTCTGTCTGTCTGTCCGTCAGTCACCAGGCTGTATCTCATGAACCGTGATAGTTAGACAGTTGAAATTTTCACAGATGATGTATTTCTGTTGCCGCTATAACAACTAAAAATCAGAATAAAATAAATATTTAAGGGGGCTCCCATACAACAAACGTGATTTTTTTGCCGTTTTTATGGATGGTACGGAACCCTTCGTGCGCGTGTCCGACTCCCACTTGGCCGGTTTTTTAAATAAATATACATAAGTAAGTAACAATTTTCAGAAGCATACGGTAAGAATGATTTTCTATAAGCATGTATTTTTTTAGCTTCAAGCTTTTACTTGCGTTATCTCCATCTGAGACTTCCATTAGAGGCTTGTAAGTCACTAATGCTTGCCCATTGCAGTTTTCTGAGTTCCAAAGAGCTTCGAATAGGTAGCGATTGGAGTCATTCTTCAATATGTTTTTTTTTACTTACAAAATAATATCATATGAATTAATTTTAAATACCTACCTACTTAAATATCAGTAGGAAGTAATTAAAACATTAATTTTACATGGTACCTAGAATATTTATAGAAAAACACCTGTTGCAATAATTTTAAAATAAATTAGGTACCTACTTACCTATGTGTACCAAAAAATGATAAAACATATATAAATAAATAATAAATTTAATTTGGTGACATCAACAGCCGTTTGTGAATTTGACGAATATTATTGTAGATGTAGGTTTAATGAATCGAGTGAACTTTAAGAGGGAATGACTGACAATTCAGCTGACTAGCAACCGAGGGTCTAACGGAAACAGGCATCACACGACAATGGCCATCAAAACTTAAAATACATTGTAATGTCGAAAAAAATATCAACATCTGGCCATTGTACGGGTCGCGGGGGAGTCTCTATGAAATAAATAAATAAATAACAAAACGTCGCCACCGCACGCGTCATTATTCAAGTGCGATTGACAGCCACTTCCATGGCGCGGGGTCGCCGCGGCCTCAATAATACGCCTACTTATTGCCGCCGAGCAATGCATGGCTACGCTGCGAAACCAAAGTTGATGCTTTACTAGGTCAAGCTTCAGAACTTTTATTTATGGCTATTAAGAATAAATCGGGACAGACAGAACAACAACAGACAACTATTTTAGGCAAACTTTTCGTTGTACGAAATGATGCTGAATATCAGTATCATAGCATAACGCCGCCGTCAGAGCATGTCACCTGAAGGCTCTTAGAGTGAGCTCTTATCCATATCCTATAATAACATGACCCTACGATTTGTATCCAAAAGCTTCTAACGACCGAAGACTTGAAAAGTTTTACTTGAAAACATGATATTCTCTTAAAATTAAACCACAGATTCCTGAAAAGTAAAAGCTTGTCTTCTCGCCTGTGCGCATTCTTCTACGCTAAACTTAACCATATGTACTTACCTACTTATAGATTTTTCAGAAAGTATCAAGACTTGCTAAACCTACTTACTATTGAGTAAGGATTTTTCTAAGACGTGTGCTATCGTATTGAACAACGGTGGCGAATCGCAAACTTCATGAATAAATATAAATTCGATATTCTTTTTGAATGAAAACGTCGAATAAAAAGGTGATTTATCATAAACGTCGCGAGCGTTCTGTCAATAGAGGATAGTCTTTTATAACTTTTAAATAAACATCATTTTTGGGATGACGTACAAAATGGCGCGTAACGAATTTTTTTTTTCATCTTTTTTTTAAAGTGTCTTTTTAATGGGACAAGGGATGCTAATGAGTGGAGGACACCCACGCTATGATGACGAAGCGTTTTCTTTTAAAGTTGGACAATGTTTGCGAATCTTCTGCGCCATGTGGATTTTGGTTAAAGCTATTTGTTACCAACCGTTTCTCACTAGGTAGGTAGGTACCTACATAATCTGGAGGAGGTACTTATTGTGGAGAACATAGTTACCTAAGCTAGACAAATAAAATTAAATGTTTTATAAATGCACTACCTACCAATTAACTGGATATACCTAACAACATTAGATTCACTTAAAAAAATGCAGGAATAACACCTACTTATAAGTTAATCTTAGCTGTAAATCTTCACGCTATTGCTAGAAGGAACTGAGCAGTGCAACTAATTTTGCGAAATATGTTTTTTTTTAATGAAATTCAAATTCAGCATTGCAATAAGATTAACAATTTTTTATTAGTCTATAACTAAAATCAATCTTGCTAAATATTCTCAGTTAAAAATACTGCGTGTTCCGAAGCAGGATGCATGAGTTGATAGTTTCGATGACGTTCCAATTTTGACAGTGACAACTATTCGCCGCAGTCAAACCGTGACTCTCAAAAATTGTTTTAGCTTAATAATTCAACTTTTACCACAAATTAATGTAAGTAATACCGACCACTTGCATCTTCTAACTGCATTACTAAAATCTGGTACTGTTACTAAGTATTAACAAGTATAACCTTTTCAAAATGACGCTACAACAATCCAAAATCCTGTTCAAAATACACGCTATCATCATCATTTATTCGACCTGCACATCTGTAAAGCACTATAGTAAACTCTTAGTAAACTTATTTCAGAAACATGGCGGCATCAGTAGTCAACGCTTACAATGACCCATGCATTCCTGAATGGATGAATGCCCCGCACAGTACGGGAACTTCAATCATGGCTTGCGAGTTCAACGGCGGTGTGGTGATCGGCGCCGACTCGCGCACCACCACTGGCGCCTACATTGCCAACAGAGTGACGGACAAACTGACGAGGATCACTGATCATATCTACTGCTGCAGATCAGGATCGGCGGCTGATACGCAAGCCATTGCTGATATTGTTACTTATCATTTGAGTGAGTATACCATTGTGGTCTTTTAACTATTATTATAAGAAATACTTATGGCATAACTTCCAAAGTCCTTACTTCTTTACTTCCATCTATTCAAACGAGAGAGGAAACTACTACGCTTTGGAATGGGTGACTAGCTTCATCTTTCTCACTGACCGACCCCTTGACAATTCAAAAGTGCCTGTAATTGGTTTATTTGAAATAAATGCTTTGAGTTTGATCATGATGTGAACAAAAAGTTAGCTTTCCCTAACCAAAATTATTGTATGTAACTGTCAAAGCTGAATTAATTACTAGATAATAAAGTACAGAAAATCTAATGCAGCCATTGACGAAATCAGTTAGTCAGTGATTCACTTATTAATGCATTACTTACTACATAAAATGATAAATAAACTACATCAAGATTCTCCCTAAAGAAACACTATTGTTTCAGATTTCCACAAGATGGAGCTGGGCGAGCCCCCTCTAGTTCACACTGCTGCGGCCATATTCCGTGAGCTTTGCTACAACTACCGTGACTCTTTGGTTGCTGGTATCCTGGTTGCAGGCTGGGATAAGAAGAATGGAGGTAAGGTATTTGTAGTTAATGGGATAGAATGACTGTGTTTAGTTTATTTAAATCGAAAAACTTCCTTACTTTCATACTGGCTGAATGGACACTGTACAGTGGTTCCAGGGTTTGTCAATGTAGTAACACTTTATCTAAAATATAAGTTTCACTTGATCTCAAAATTGTCATTAGTGGTAGTCCAGAGTAATGTTTGTATAGACATAGGTTGTTCCTTCCTGACAGAATAATGCAATACATAACCAATATCCTTACTAATATTATAAATGCGAAAGTAACTCTGTCTGTCTGTTTGTCGCGCTTTCACGCCAAAACTACTGAACCGATTAAAATGAAATTTGGTACACAGATAGTCTAGAGCCTGAGAAAGGACATAGACTACTTTTTATCGACATACCACGCGGGCGAAGCCGCGGGTGGAAGCTAGTGGTATATATATTGCAACAGCTTCTCCAATTTGTATATGAGAACCACTCTCCTTAATACACAGCTATTTATTTTTACAGGTCAAATCTACTCAGTCCCCATTGGCGGTATGGTGCAACGCCAAGCCGTCTCCATCGGTGGGTCTGGTTCAACCTATGTGTATGGTTACGTAGATGCCAACTTCAAGCCCAACATGAGCAAGGAGGAGGCAATCAAGTTTGTCACCAACACCCTGACGTTGGCCATCCTGCGTGACGGCTCATCTGGTGGTGTGGTGAGACTTGGAGTCATCACGGAAGCTGGTGTTGAACGCTCCGTCATACTTGGAGATCAGCTGCCCAAATTCTATGAGGGCTAGTTTTCTTTTTGTACTCTATTTTGTAAGGTAATAAAATTTTGAAAAGAGGTTAAGTTTTTATTTCTAGTAGTTTTTTTGTTTGTGGTTTTTAAATATAATTTCTCATTGATTCACTAACAAAAGTATAGATTTCCTTGGCTTGTAATAAAGAGAGCATTCTCTCAAGTGCTGCAACATGTAAACAGTGAGCATTTCACAACTAAAAATTGATGGGGACAGAAATATAAAATAAATAAAAAATATTTCTTGTTAAATATACTCTATTTTCTTACTTTGGTATTTCCATGTCACATAAACAGGAATATAAACTGTACCTACTTCAAAATCATAATTTACTTTGAATAACAATGTAATGAAGAAATCCATATGTCCGAATCACATCTATGAGCACTTCCATGGCATTGTAAGAGCTTAGGTGATGACGCCTAGCTCCTCCATTGTATCCAGATCTCGCATCAGCATCTGTACCGTCTGTTTAGTTCGCGGGAAGTAATCCGCCGTCTCATCATCCTCAAACGATGGGTCTTGAGATTCTAGTTCTGAAAATAATAATTTAATTATTTATTTATAACTCAAGAACGGCAGAACCAATTTGGCTGAAAATTGGTGGGGATACCTCCCCACCAATTTTCAGCCAAATTGGTTCTGCTTAGCACCAGGAGATGGACAGAGGATACTATAAATATTTCGGAGAAAAAAAAAAATCGTTTACTCATACATTCTGTATGGAATGGCTTTTTTGATGATAACTCGGTAGGCAGTAGTTTTTTTTTTTTGTAAAAAGTTTTTATTAGTACTAAAGTGTGGTACAGTGTACAGTATTACTGAAGAAGTGGTGATTTACCTGCAACTTGCGCCTCGATCGAGTCAAGCCGTGCGTCGATGAGCGCTTGGCAACGCTGCACGTGCTTCAACAGTTGTCGGCGACACGCCGCGTTCTCTATAGGCGCCTCGGGCTGCGGGGCTGAGATTACGGCACGTAGGGCTTCTTGCTCTGGAAGTATGTTTTATGAGTTAAATGTTACTATAGAACCCACACAGTTTCTAAAATGAGTACCACTTTAATAATCTTTTTACTGAATGAGGTTATAACGACATTTTCTTATCTTCTGCAATCAGTCCCTGAACTAAGAACAGATTTGTTATTGGTAGTGCAGTGCATAATGGTTTCTCCAGCGAGATTACCCTTTTATATTTTACTAGCTGCCCGCCCCGGCTTCGCACGGGTAGCACTAAGTACTTATCTACGGCGCACTTACCCTACCTACCTACCTACCCATCCTACCTACCTACCTACCCGACCTACCTACCTACCTACCTTCCTACCTACTCTACATACCTACCTACCTACACCTAACTCCCTACACCTACCAAGATATCTACCTACCCAACCAACTTACCCTACCTACCTATCCTACCTCCCAACCCTACCTACCCCTACCCTACCTATCCCTACCCTACCTACCTACCTACCTACCTTACCTACCTACCCTATCTACCCTACCTACCCTACCTTCCCACCTACATACATACCTACCTACCTATCTACCGAGATATCATCAAAAAAGCCATTGTATACTGAATGTATGAGCCGGTACTTTTTGGAGCTATAGTTACATTTTTAAACTCGTGTGATATCTTTCGAATAGAATGTCCGAATTGATTAATTCAATAATAAAGTTATATAAAGGTATTGAAGCAGTCTTAAATATGAACGTATTTATTTTGATAAGGATTAATACCAAGATACAAATAAAGAGCCTTTTCTAGCGGCGTCATTTCAATTAAATTTTCAAAATAAAAGAACACTTATTGTGGCATAACTATAATAGATAGACATATGCTGTCGCGACACTTTTTGTTAATAATAATGTGTTCTGCAAAGTCGTAGTACATTATTTTATTCTATCATCAATAGTTTTCGCAGCGCACGCGATGTAAAGAATATTTTAGGTATTTTTTTTACACCTTGGGTTACATTATTGGAGTTTTAGTAAGGATCAATAAAATAGCCTATGTTACTCAGGGTTAATGTAGCTTTCTAATGGTGAAAGAATTTTTGAAATCGGAACAGGTGTTTTTGAGTTTATTCATTACAAACATACAAAAATACAAATCTTTCCTCTTTATAATATTAGTGTAGATGACTGCATAATATCTTAGTTGGCAATCCAAGGACACATATAATAGTACGCTAAAAATATTCAAGGAACAACCATGGTCCATAATGGCTGCCACCATGACATATGGCAAAAATATTTTACTGCTATTATTTTATTGACCACAAGCTGTTACGAGAAAGGATTAAAAGTATCGCCATACCTTGAACAGACTTGGCAAGTCGTTCCAACTCCGACGTGCTAATAGGCAGGTCTAACGACGCGCCGCCCGGACTTGATAGCAGACCACTCAGTAGGGCGTGGGAACCGAGCGGGCCCTCCCTTTGTGTGTACCTGAGGAGAACAGAAACATTGTAATGTGACAAATTAAAGCATAACATTTTGAACACAGCACAGTAAGTTGTAGGAGTCAGTGAGAGTAGTCAAAGTATTGTAATTGATAGCTTATTTTCAGGCATATTATTTCTATGAATCATTTATTAGATACCAAACATTATTTTGTATATTTATTATGTCAGCGCTACATGTCCGCACCTTCGCAACGCCATACTGTTGTTTATGGCGTTGCGAAGGTGCGGACCTTCCTGTAGCGCTTAAATAATAACTATACAAAATATTTTTTGGTTTCTTAATTTTTTCCTTAATTAGAAAACTGGGTGGAATGACTCCCACAGCTTAGTATTTTAATGTTCTACATACGTCTAATACCATTCAAATCTATACAATTTTATGACAGTACGACCACGACTGCAAATTACTTAATCAACTTGGTCGACAAACATACCTCTCATGTTCCTGTTCATCAAAGGTCGAGGCGCGGATGTCCAGCGGCAAGTCCTTCACGTCGTCCGGCCGCAGCGGCTGGTTCTCCTTGTTCATGCTGTTGATCATGATGTTCAGGTCTGAGTAGTCAGAGTTCAGCTTCTCCTGCGTGTACTGGATCTCCACCTGCTCCCAGTCTTTGGCCCAGAGGTAGAGTTTTGGATGGTCCTTCTTGCTGTGGGTGGTTGAAAGAAAATATTATAAAATGTTGTCTGAGTAACTGTTTTGAATCTGTGGTTCTAATGGTATTGGCAAATTACATTGTTTATTTGAAAATGAAAATAAGAGGTGGTCTGTTTTAATATCGACGTAATAAATAAATTACATTGTACTAGTCACAAAAAATCATGGGCCATGGAGAATCAAGAAAAAACCGGCCAAGTGCGAGTCGGACTCGCGCACGAAGGGTTCCGTACCATTATCTATAAAACGGTAAAAAAATCATGTCTGTTGTAAGGGAGCCCCCCTTAAACATTTGTTTTATTTAATTTAATTAATTTTAAAGTGAATATGTTTGTTGCCGTTATTAATATCGAGCAAAAAAATCACGTTTGTTGTATGGGAGCCCCTTAAATATTTATGTTATTCTGTTTTTTAGTGTTTGTTGTTATAGCGGCAACAGAAATACATCATCTGTGAAAATTTCAACTATCTAACTATCACGTTTCATGAGATACAGCCTGGTGACAGACGGACAGACTGACAGCGGAGCCTTAGTAATAGGGTCCAGTTTTACCCTTTGGGTACGGAATCCTAAAAAACCCTTAACCTATTCGTTTTTTTAAGTCGGTTAAGTACTATGTACTAAAATACAATAGTAAAATAACAAAACTAATGAACTTTTGCAACATGTCCGAACGAATAGCCACTACTCACAAAATAAACACTAACTTCTACAAAGTAATATCACAGAAATTTATTCGGAGGTGGTGAAACAGGCCCATAACCTATAACTTAGATACTCACGTAGCCACATAGTACTTGACCCTCAGCGCATGGAGAGCATCCTCGATCCTCAGCAGATTACCGGCGACTTCGTGCGAGCGCCGCAACGTCTCGCACGGCTTGCCGGCCGGCAGCAGACCCTCGTACATTCGGTCCTGGTCATGCAGGAACCGCTGCGACCGACGACCGCGGCGGGGATTTAGGCAGATGCTGCACGTGTATTTATCTGGCACCTGGATAGTATGAGATTATGGATATGAGTAATATGTAGCTAAAGAACTTTTAGAAAGCAATTTTTGCGAAAGAACTTTTAGGAAAGCATAGCTACGGTGATTTGCTCAGAACCATTTGTCGTGTGTACAAAGCCTGTTGAAGTTCAATCAATGTTTAGCTCATATCTTGGACTAAGTTTTAAGGGGCGTTTTTCCTCGTGCACTGCTTTGTGATTCCTGGATTTTGCCAGACTATTATAGCCATTACTTTTGTATTTCAACTCACGTCACACTCCCTCTGTATGTTGTGGCACATGGCGTGTTGCCAGCACAGGCACAGTTCACACTGCACCATGAGCCCGTCCTCCTCGCGGAACCCGCAGTGACAGTTGATGATCTCTTCGCGTTTCATATGCACTATCTTTATCCTCTCGCCGTCTATAAACAAGGACAGTTGATAAGCTTCAAGTTTTAGTGCAATATTTTATGTTCAGTGTAATCTGGCATTAATAAAATATAAACAATAGACTCCTGCTTCGCTCGGTTTTTACGATTTGACTATACATGGAGATTTCTTTATTAGTATATGTATAAACCTTCCAGATTAATTTCTCCTAATTATGGTGAATACCACAAAAAAATTCAATATGTAGTTTAAATGAACTAAGCGGTCACGACACGAAAAGCGCCTTTGTTTTATACAATTTATAGATATTTAATAAAAATAATACTTACTCTCAGTAAACATATACATATTAGCGTCTTTATTCTCCTCATTGGACTCGGAAGACACGGGCGCCACTTTACAATCGACCTTCGAATCCGGTGTCCCAGACCTGGGGAAACTAGACCTGGTTTCAAAGTCCGAGGTCGCCCCAAACCAGTCCTCTTCTTCACTGACTGGCCTCTTAGGAGTCAGCGCGAAAGTCTTACGACGTTTATCACCTTTACGCTTCTTCTCAAACATAGGCTTGGTCACAGTATGAGTTGATATCGCACTTTCAAAATCCAACGGCATATCTAAAGCTGGTATTTCCATGACAGGCTCTATAGGTTCTCTGTCTTCCACATCTATCTCATCGTTCATAGGATCTGGTAAGACTTGTTCCGGTTCTAGTCTTCGAACCGGTAGTAATACTCTTGGTCGCTTCACTGGCTTGTTGATGAGAGCCTGGCGAAGTTTAGGCGAGTCCTGACTCCGGGGCACAGTTATGCTCTCGCCATCTTTGACTGGCGTAACGGGTCTGGTGTCCACATGTAATTCAGTTTGAATGTCTCTTACTTCTGGTTTGGGTTCCTCACGTTTCGGTGGCCGCGGTATCTTCACTTTAATGATCCTGTGGTCGTCTTTAGAGCGAGGAGTTTCCACCCCCACTGGCGCGGTTCTTGCGTACGCTAAGTCTAACACTTTAGGAGTCGCTCCCATCATCTTTCTGAGTTCTTTGTGATAATGTTTGATATGCATCTGTAGTAAAGTGTTGTTTCGGAAGTTTTTGAAGCAACTCTCAGCCGGACAACGAAGAAGGTTCTCGATTATCTGCACTTTTAGTGAGCCCACGTATACTGGAAAGGAGGAGTCATTAGATTAAAAATATCTACAAGCTATTAAAGACCTAAGAAAAAAGAGAGAGAAAGTTTTATATCTAGCTCTAGATACGTACCATATCCATCTTCTAATGGCGGTGCATCGTGGTAAGCTTCACCAGGAATACTGTCAGTGACGCTTAAACCACCTGGAGATGGCACAGAGTCTTCTGATGGTACATACTGTAGGGAAAAATGACACGTTTGTGTATATTACATAAAGATTTTCATGTTTTCACTGAAATGTAGAGATTAATCACGAGCTTCATAATCGTACTAGTTGTTCTTTCACAGAGCAACAATAATATAATAAATAAAAGATTTTTTGCACAGACAAAGTTTATAGGCCGTAAATTGACATAGGTTTTTTATCCTATAAATATGCACGGTTCCTAAGGGATAGACCACAACACCGTGCAACAAGCCGTGGGTGAAGCAATTTTTATAAATAAACTAGCAATTCGCCTCTCGGTTTCGCTCGGTTTTACGACTTAACAGAACATCGAGACTTCTAACTACCTTCTAACAACCGCATCAAAATTCGTTGCGTAGTTTAGAAGAACAACGTGTTCACACGTGGGGTCACACGTGGTCAACGTGGTTTATATTATGTATACAAGGCGACACTTACATCTTTCGGCATCTTCATCTTAAGAGTTATCCTGGGCCTCCTCTCCTTGTCCTTAATATCTCTGTCTCTCTTCTTCTTAAGACTCAACTTCCTTCGCTTGACGAGTGGTGAGGTGCTGCTGAGCGTGCCGGACGCCAGGGGGGCGGGGCCCGGGGCTCCTTCGGGCGTGTGCGAGATCCAGCCGAGGCGCCGCGCCATCTTTAGGTGCACGCCAAAGTCTGTGAGCGCGTGTTCGTACCCTTGCTCCACAAGTTCTGGCTTGTTCTCTAAGTATAGTCGCATTTCGTTCTTCGTGTGGAATCTACGGTTGTCGGGGCTAAAATGTACAAAGATATAGGTTAGGAACATCTTCATGCTCTGTGTAGGCTGGAAAAATGCACAGATCCTGTGGGATAGACGACGGGAGCAAAGCGGCATTAGCTAATAAACAAATAAAAAAAGATATTTGTGTAAGGTTTTTGAGGTAACTTACCCGACTAACACAACGTCCCATTTGCCTGCAGAATGCCCGAAGCTCCTACGAACCATGTGTTTGGTCCAGCCCTCTGGCAATCTTTTGTCTTCGACCTAGAATACAAAGAGACATGTCTTCATGCTTTGATTTGACTACAATACCGCAGATATAACTTGGCAGGTCTGAACATAGGCTCTGCGAACTTTTGTGCATGATCTCTCACTCACACTCGCCTTATGTCACCACTTTGTTCCTATAAAATTTTACTACGCAGCCCTCTGCGCGACGAAAATACGTACATGACGATGTCAATATTAGGAAATGTTAGGAATTTTAGGAAAAAACATTTGCGTGACTTTGAGAATATCGCAGACACCTCGTTGCTATACAAGGTGGAGACGACAATACGACAAAAAATAAAACTCCATGTATCTAATGACGTTCTCGGTCTACATACAAAACATTAATCAAATATATCCAATAGGTAGTTTAGTTACGATAGCTAGTCAAAGATCAGCAAACCCCATAGTCGGCCCATCACTACTATTTAGTTTGTTTGAAAAAAAATACTTTTTTAATTTCCATGTTAGGATTTATTTGATATTTCCAAAATACTCTTATGCATTAGTATTGCCAGTGTTTTCATTTATTGTTGTATTGTCTTCTCCACATTGTATATTCGTTCATTTTTACCTTATAACACAAACATAAGACGATAGTAACAGACAAGTATGACCTCCTATTTCCAACAAACTTCAAACATGAAAAGTTAAAGAAATATGTAGAATCACTTATATACATAACTATAAACTACTACACAGAATAATAGATAAATTCACGAATACTGTACTACCTACGATGTAAGCTCTCTGCTTACCTGCACACTCCTCCTAGGCAGCGGCACCGGAGCACCCGGCTCCCCCCTGGGCTCGCACTCGATCTCACTCACAGCGCCCACCGGCTGCCCATTCACCCAGTGGCAGCACCACTCGCCCGGCAACAGGAATGACTCCGGCATCGCCGCGCCTTTCCCCAACTCCTGCCCCTTCAACATCTGCTGCCGCATCTCATCCATTTGCTTCCTCATCATCTCCAGCTCACTCTTCACCTTCTCCACTTGTTTCTTCACTTTCTTCTCGCGTAGCATCCTCAATTTCTTACCCTTCTTTATCTTTCCTAATTTTTTACTTCTATCTTTTGGTTCAGTCACCTCTACTGGCTCTGGTTTAACTTCTATTTTTGGTTCTGGTTTTATTTCTGGAGATATCATTATTTCTTCTTTCGGTTCTAGCTTGGGTGAACCGATCTTTTCAACGTTATTCAGACCATCCTCTAGTTTGTTGATGACCTCTTTGATTCTGTCAATAACTTCCTCGTGTCTGACGTCATCTGGTTTCTCGAATTGTTCGAGTTTCACTTCCTCGTCAAGTACCTAAAATAGACAGTATAACTGTATCGGTACAAATAATTATTTGCTAAAGCTAAAATGTTCAAAGTGTCTATCGATAAACCGCGGCAGCCGCGCGAGGCGTCTTTTTGCGAGTTTGCCGCGCATAATCGATACGCACCTTACCACTACTTACTTGCTCGTTACCAGAGGCCGGCTTTAAAAGGAATGGACAGTTTTATACGAGAAAAACAATAATAAAATACATCATGGAATTATTAGAAACAAAAACTTCACTTACCGGGTCTAGTTCACCTTTCAGGTCTTCCAACTGAATAAGGTCTTCCATATCAATAGGGGGATGAAGCTCTTCCGCCAAAGTCACTTCTTCGTTCGTCATGTCAGTGGTTCCTTGTTCTACTTCCTCCTTAGTATCCTCCACTACTGGTTCCGGATTCTCATTTTCCATCAATACTCTCTTATCTTCCAGGGGTACTGCTTCCTCTTGGCTTACAGTACCAATGATGGAAGCTACGGCATCTACGGCTAAGATTTTTATTTTAGGAAATAACAAAACTTTGATACTGCAGAATTAATACAAGCCTAGAAACTAAACAGCACTCACCAGGTAGTTC
This sequence comes from Lithophane ornitopus, assembly GCA_948473465.1. Classification (NCBI taxonomy): domain Eukaryota; kingdom Metazoa; phylum Arthropoda; class Insecta; order Lepidoptera; family Noctuidae; genus Lithophane; species Lithophane ornitopus. Next base: position 13,467,423 of record OX419616.1, on the reverse strand, counting down.
AGTCTTTATCTCAGTCTTCACTTCACTCTCAAGCTTCAATTTGACCACCTTCTCTCTTCTCTTCTTCAGAATCCTTGGTTTCCTTTCGACCGTCTTCTGCGACTTTTCCTTCTGAATCTTCTCCTTACGCGACTTTTTCTGTCCTATATTGAATATTTCTTTTATGTTCAGTTTACGTTTCATTTCGCGGCGTTCACTTTTTGATCCTAAGTAGTCTCTTGTGGGGTCGAAGAGATGTGTGTGAAAGGCGGGGGATGGGAACTGTGTGTTTGTTTGTGGGGTGGTGTTGCTCGGCCCCGCGCCGTACGTGAGGGGGGCCGACGTCGCGTCAGCTTCGCCCGACTTCGAGCGCAGTTTGTGGAGCCTACTCGTGTTACACGTCCAATGGCAACCATCGTCGAATACTATCTCGTAATTGCCTGTCAAAAAAAAATATAAAGAAAAACTTAAAAACAAAAATGTTATTTATAACTACTTACTATCATTACTATGTATTTTTTTTCATATATAAGACTCGACCAAAGATTTTAGAATTGATTATATGGGCTTTTAGACACCAGTTTCATTTTTATTTATAATATTTTCTCATGATTTTTCTAATCTTCGATTATAAATAAAACGTGTATTTCAAAAAAACGTGTATTACAAATGCATTTTATTTATAATAAATGAATACTCACCATCCCCCAAATCTTTAAGAATAGTCGCTATAAAGCGTCGATTATCGCGCCACCTCGCGAGGCATCGCTCGCCCACCGCGAAGCATACCCTACTCTTCTCTTCTCCCTTTACATCTTTAGGTTCCTCTTTCAAATTGGCTATCGGTATAGTATCAGTAAGGCTTTCCTCGGAACTAGGGCCGGGCTTCACCAAGGTTGTAGTTGTGACACTACTGGCAGCGGATGAACTGACCGGGCGTAAGCGAGGACTGCTCACGCTTATCCATTCGTCATGTCTGCAATTATTTTTATTATGTTTAATGGTACCATCTTTATTTCAATATGTTAGAGGATGCAATAAAAGAGGTACTAGCTACGATATTAAATGGCTACAATTTTTTTGCATTCAATAAGAGAAATGTAGATTGGGTTGAAAAGTTGAAATACTGGATCAATGTAAATCAACCTTTATTTATATATTCCGTACGACAAATACTTTCCCACTACAATAAGAATATTCTCAGATAAAAGCTGCGAAACGTATGCCACAAAAATCAGAGATACAAATCGAAGCAAATCAGCAAACTGAGCAAAAGGAAATGTTAGTAAAATAAACTGTCTAGCTTAGTTACAATGAAAAAAAAAATCAATATACCTGCGTCCTTCACGCAATGTTTTATTACGTGTATTGTACGAGAAAGACATTACAATTACGATAAAATAATTATTGAAATCACAACCCAAAAATTATGCAATCATGGAATTGACACTTTTGTTTTTATTTTTTTTTGTATTTTTTTTTCTAAATGGCCAGCATGTAAAAAATGCTTGCTGCGTGTTTTATAAAAAAAAAGTATTAAGTATATTGCAAACTTCTTTTTGTAAATATTTTCATTGTATCGAGGTTATCGTCCTTGAAATACATTACGGCAGTTATGAAAACGAGAGTTAGCAGAGTACCTACTTATACATATTTATTTTGATTTGCTTGTCTGATGAAGTGATGAAGATGTGTAAAAGCGCTCCCTCACCTCATTTGCCTGTAATGTAACAATCCTAGATTCGATTTTGAGCATTACTATATTACCATTACTTACCTCGGTTCTCCTCACTCACTGATGTAATGCTCGAATGTCAACTGTTACATTACAAGCGAATGCTCCCGGTGACGGAGCGCCTTAATGCTGTCTTAAGTGAGTGATAGACGTGCGTACTTAAAGTACGCGGTCTTTAAGTTCGCAACCTTACTCGGCTCGCCGTCGGTGACACACGTGAAGCTTGCTCAAAATTTTATTTAAATTGTCAAATAGGCTCGCGGCTCGCGGCGATAACAGACGGGCGAGTAAACTCGCCGAGCCATAAGTACGCGTACTTGCTCGCACGTCTATCACCCCTTTTAGGCTGCAGGATGAATGCTGCTGACGCCGTGATATTCACAGTACCCTCACCTTTTTGTATCAACAAAATGTACGAGCACTTCCATATCTTCATAGTCGACTTCTATAATCTCTGCAGGATGCCATTCATCTCCAAAGTCCTTAACCTCTACTTTAGAACCAATGGAGAGTGCCATACTGCTGTTACCTGTAAAGGATAAGAAGGAATATTTGAATATGGTGGATCTGGATTGTCACAAATGTTAGGCCCTAGGAAATAAAATGAAATGGGGTTAAAAACTGGCATTTACGCACATCAGATGTCGCTACAACTCAGTGTCCAAGAATTTGACAGTTAGCTTCATACATTCATTCACTTTCATACATTTTTTGTAAACAAACAAGTAGCAACTTCTTTTACGCATAATTAATGAATATTACTGATGCCAAAGATTTCAATCAAAGATTGTCACACAAAATGCCGTAGAAACTTGACGCCTTTGTCATGGCTCGTCTTTTAATAGCACTACACTCCAAGTGCAAGTGGCATACCTATTTATCTAGTTTTTGTTTAATTTGCGATAGACACAAAAGTAAACAAAACAATGGCGGTTTGTGGACAGGGAGCAGTGCTGCCATCTATGACGATTTTCCAGTTTTTAAACCCATTTATTGTGGCCTGCAGTTGGAACCATTTGATTTTACCTTTCCAACTGAGGATTGGAATGTCTGTAATTTTATTTACATGAATATTGCAGATCTGTGAAAAGATGATTAATTAATTTTTGTTACCTTTGTCCACAGGGCTAAAAATCTCCTTACTTGCGCCATCTTTCTTTTTCCTAGCAATCTCTAGCTCAGACTCATTGAGTATCATATCTATCACACTGCTGGCCACACATAGTGTCTCTTCCTGACTTGGCTTATTAACATCTGCAGCATTATTTTTCTCATTGCTCTGAATATCTGCTTCTCTCTGGTCCTGTATCTCTTTCTCTTGTGCTTCAATAAATTTCTTTATAGCATCCACATTCTCAACCTCACAATCTTTGCTAAAACCCTCCACTGGGGCAATTATGTCTTCCATTTCTTCGTCAGTGTCAGAATCCCATGGAAATATTGATGGAATCGCATCTGCAATCAACTGTGTTATCAGTAAATGTTTTTTATCTAATATCTTTAACATGCAATGATTATGCAGTGGTTTCTACAAGTGCATTCTGGAAGAATAATGAATGAATGTAAATAACATTTTCATACTTCAACATTTTATAAATCATATGTGTACTGACAGCAATAACAAAAAAGTATGACAGAAAATCAAAAAGATCCAATATAAAGCAACTTTTTCTAAACTAAAAATAAGTTTTATATTCAAATGTTGCAGAATGTTTAGCAAGTTTCCTTTATTAGCCAATACAATGAAATATATAGAAAACATAGAGGTACAGCTACTAGTGCCCTTTAAAATTAGCAAAGTAAACTACAGTACCATTCAATACAGTAAATAAGAAACAAGATCTAAGTGGCTAGGTACATACAAAAAGAATCATAATCAACTTAAACCATTAATAATAATAAATAACCCAACAAGCAATACGGACATTCTACTAAATACCTGTTCTCAATTTGTATTTAGAGTCCTTGAAACTTTGAAAATCATTTTTACAGAAATGCCGCGAGCACACAAACTTGGGCAACTCTGTGTCTGTGTGTTTGTTATGTGTTACAGTTATCCAAATGCCACGTAATGCAACATTTTTTGGAAACTTGTGGTATGTTACACCTTTATCCTCCTTTCGTGTGGAACATGACTTACAGTTGTCAATGCAACATTTTTTTACAGCCATCCTAATGTTAATATATGACATATTAACAAAATTTGAAAGTCAATAGAAAAGTGTCAGTAAATAGAGAGACTAATGTATGAAAGTGTCCTTGTTTAAGTTTGGTATGTGCAAGTTATAACTTAAGTCTGTAACACTAAGTATAATTTCCAACTATTGTACTTCCATCAGTAACGCATCACATGCATTCAAAACACACTTCTCAAGTTTATTTTAAAACAAACTATTAGTATGACTTTAGTTAAAGATTCTTATTGTAGTATCATTAGTTATGTTACATATACATTACAGTACAGTGTTGAGCATCCTTTACAAATTAAATCTGTAATTAATGAGTGTTCATGTAGGGAATTTACATTGTTATTTGTGGCATAGACATAGTGAGTGTTGAGCTTTAGTTTTATTGTATTATTACATTGTATGAAAACAATAATTATTTCAAATAAAACCAGTCTAGTAATACAGTATGATTTCAAATGTAAGAAGATTCCAGGGAAGATTACCATATTAGAATCAACCAAATACAGAAATTTTGAACAACTTTAGATATAAGCTTGATTGAGCTGTAAAGTTGGCAAGATTGGAAGGTTTAATCCAGGATCACATGAGAATATTCCTAGATAGTGCGCTGTGCGCCCCAAGACCCAAGGCTCCCAAGGACTCAAGGTAACGAATGGCAAACCCATCAAGTCCAAGCAACCTGGCAGAAATACTCAAAATATTCATTTCTTTTATTGACAAAAATAATAAACATAGGATATGAACTCCACGCGGTGAAAGCAGCTAGAGATGAAATAAATTGTTAGTAATATAATAAGTAATCTATTTTTCTTAATTGCTTATTAAATTGGATAATAAGGAGTAGGTATGTTATTGGTAAACACAATCGAAATTATTTTCATAAAGAAATCTAAGTATACAAACCTGATAGTCACAGTTAATCGTAGTATAAATCAACACAGTATTGCAATTGGCAATTTTTTTACGCAAATCGTTGTAATCTTTTAATATTATTACATTTAGGTTACAAATAGTGTACTCAACAAAAAAATTATTGACAACCAAAGATACAGATTATTATAAAAGTCGACCAAAGAGAAGATATGTTTATTTTTTATGAGAAATAGTGTTGCTATCCCTTGGAGGAATGAGGAAAATGGTGTGAATGAGGAAAGTTTTGAAGATCAAAGAAACGATGGTTGTACTGTGTGAGCAATGTTATGGGATGCCTAAAAAGGTGTGACAAACGAGATGACGACTAATACAGGATTATGGAACAAAAACACATGATGCGCCGTTTGCGCCGACCCAAAATGATGAGTTTATTAAAATAGAATCGATATTATTCGACTGATTGATTCATAGTCGATTATAAAAACGATATGATACCTAAACCAAGATATAATTTAATATTGATAATGTTATTTTTATTTATCTAAAAAAATTCTGATCGTCATTTTTTAATAATTTTATCAATTTTTCTAACTCCGCCTTGAATTTTTTATTCAAGTTACCTATGCTTATTGTGTGATTTAATTTGATTGTTACCGTAATTGATATTATCAATTTACATTGTTGTGTTAGATTTAACACTTTTTAACATCACGCCAAAAACTTAATTTTTGTCTACTTGTCTTTGAACCAATAGAAAATCGATAACTCGCAACACTAAAAAACCAAATTAATTTTACAGTCTTCACCGCTTTTATCATAGCATCATTGTTAGGTATGAAAGAGACATAGTATAGGATTTATTATATATGTGACAAGGAAAACATGAATTTTACAGTTACAAAAAGTAGTTAACCAACACTATAGTGTAACTTTGGCCTCAAATTGGGAATGACGTTTGACCTTTATTTATTTTGACGTTTATCTTGTTCAACAATGAGTGTACGTGAAACTGTTTTGTAAGGAGAAAGCTTAGAAAGTCGTATCAACAACTAATATTTACTTTGACTAAGATGGATTTAGCAAAGTCTCTGTTTAGTTCGCGCGATCATGTGGGCTATGTGGGTCGTGAGGACCATGAACGTAAAATAAGTGCTGCATTAGCTGATGACGACCCTGAAGATATGATTGATGCGATACGAGGATTGAATATCGCTGATGAGCTTCTTCCGGCACCTGGTGGACCATTCTCAGCACTTACAGCTAGTATGGTACCTCAAGACATAATGGCTAAATTGGCACAACCAGAATCTGAAGGTCACGGTGGTGGACTCCCGGATTATAGGTTTGATGAGTTTGGATTTTGTGTTGAAGAAGAAGATGGACCAGAACAGAGTTCGAATAAATTATTAGCGGATGCATTTGTAGAAGATGACCAACACCGTCTGCAGTGGGAATTTTACAGCAAAGAAATAAACTTTTCTGAAGGAGAAGGAAAACTGGAAAAAACTGACAAACTGCAAAAAATGGTGAAAGATGGTGTGCCGCACTCGCTTCGCCCTCAGGTTTGGATGCATTTATGTGGTGCAATTAAAAAAAGAGCTTCGACGGAAATAACTTACCATGAGATTGTACGAGCGTCAAGTGACGATGGATTGGTAACAAGTAAACAAATTGAAAAGGACTTGGTGCAAATACTACCTAATAATGTTTGCTTCTCACACCCAACTAGCACGGGTGTACCAAGATTGCGTAGAATACTCAGGGCACTAGCATGGCTTTACCCTGATATCGGATACTGTCAGGGAACTGGAATGATTGCGGCATCCCTACTGCTGTTAATGGAAGAAGAAGATGCATTTTGGATTATGTGCACAACAGTAGAAGACTTGCTACCAGCATCATATTACTCTTCTACTTTAATAGGAATCCAAGCAGACCAAAAAGTTTTAAGAAGCCTGATTTCAACTTACTTGCCGGGTATTGATCAGGTTTTGAATGCACATGACATTGAGCTGTCTCTGATAACAATGCATTGGTTTTTGACTCTATATGCTAATGTTGTGCACATGAAGATTTTACTCAGAATTTGGGATTTGTTCTTTTTGGACGGGTCTTTAGTGCTGTTTAAGGTGACCTTGGCTATGCTGAAAATTAGAGAGAACAGATTTACGGAAATATCAAATTCCGCACAAATTTTTAATGCACTATCTGACATTCCTGGTGAAATTGACGACGTTGAGCTTCTGATTAAAACAATTGATGAAGTTTGCGGAGATACTTTAAGTCCTACATTGATTGATACTCATAGAAGAAGACATCTAGCATATCTGATGGCTGATCAGGGAGCTCTAGTAGGCAATCCTAGTGCCGTACCTAACTTGCCTAAGCAGCAGCTTCAGAGACGCCAGATTAAGAAAAGCAAATCAGTAATACAAACAATACTTTTCGGAGAAGATAGTAACAATGAAGATGCTGTTTCGAAGAATGTCAAGCAGACAGAAATTTTAGTTGATCTCAGAGAAGCAATTTTGCAAGTTGCTCGTCACTTCTTAGCCCTTGAACCACAACTAGCTTCTGAGGTTCAATTGACAGCAGACTACACAATGCAAAGTCATGCAGCCGATCGAGAGAGATACGTCAATGTGTCAAGGAGTAAAAGGAGACGAGCCAAAGCACTCTTAGATTTTGAAAGAAGAGATGGAGATGAATTAGGTTTTAGGAAAAATGACGTCATTGAAGTGATCAGCTCCAGAGATGAACACTGTTGGATTGGTGAGTTGAATGGTCTGAGAGGTTGGTTTCCAGCAAGATTTGTTAAGCTGCTGGACGAAAAAGGCGTTAAGTATAGCAGGGCTGGAGATGACTCTGTAACAGAAAAAGCCGCACATCTAGTCAGAGGAGTTTTAGCACCAGCTTTCAAAAGAGTACTCCTACATGGTATAAAACGTCCTAGTTTCTTGGATGGCCCATGCCACCCGTGGCTTTTTATAGAAGAAGCATCATCGCGAGAAGTTGAAAAAGATTTTAATTCTGTCTATAGCCGTTTGGTATTGTGCAAAACCTATCGTTTGGATGAAGATGGTAAAGTTCTGACGCCAGAAGAATTACTATACAGATGTGTCCAGGCTATCAACTTGTCGCATGATAACGCTCATGCCCAAATGGACGTGAAATTACGTACATTGATTTGTATGGGCTTAAATGAAGAAGCTTTGCATTTATGGCTGGAAGTATTGTGCTCTTGCGTTGATGTTGTTCAAAAATGGTACCACCCCTGGTCGTTTATAAATTCTCCAGGATGGGTTCAAATTAAATGTGAATTAAGAATTCTCTCACAATTCGGGTTCAATTTAAATCCAGATTGGGAACTCCCGTTAAAAAAGGATACGCAAAATCAGCCTTTAAAAGAAGGAGTGAGAGACATGCTCGTAAAACATCATTTATTTTCATGGGACTTGTAATTATTTATTTAGCGTTATGCGTAGTTTTAAAGCTTAATGTTATTAACTGCTACCAAATTATAAAATGTAAATACCTACATCATAAAATTGTACCTGTGCACTGTTTGCCTATTCTATCAATTTTACAATCTTGACGCTTATTCCAAAAGCTAAATAAAATATATCTATCGAAAGTTTTGCGTTAAATGTCTTATTCACCTATTACAATCCTAATTCAATATTAGTTATCATGTTTTTTTTTTAATAGTATCAATCTATATTGTACTATGCGTTTGCACCAGAAAACATTCAACATGTATATATTTCGAAACTTGTCACATGAAACAAATCTCATTACTTGTTTTGTTGAACTTGCGTTCGCACTGTACGAAACATGAGTAAGTCTTAAGACAGATCTCAAGATTTGTTGTAAACTGCGTTCGCACTATCTAGAAACATATACAATAGACATGTTTTGTTTAAGGATTTTTCACGTTTGCGTTCGCACTGTTGTTTGACAAAACATGTTGAAATGTCTAATTTCTGTCAATGTTCCATAAAATTTTTGAGAGGAACTAGAGATTTCAACATGTTTTGTCTTTAATGTTTCGCCAGTGCAAACGCATGGTTATGCTTGCAAATCTTGCAATCGTGGAAAAAACACAGGAAAACGTTTTTCTTCCGAAAGCGTTAGGAAGGAAGTTTTTATTAACTGGTAACAGTGATGAATTGCGTTCCAGAATTCTATTCGACAATAGGTATTCATTCAATCTATTGATTGAAAATGAACACCATCAACATGTTCACAATGTCTCTCTCACTCATATCAACGACCTAGACCTACTGTATTGGCCACAGCGAGCGAGATGCAAGATGTTTTTTGATGTAAATAGAAAAGTTAGCCAAAGACAACGAGACAAGTACTTGTCAAGCGTTTGACAGATAGAAAGCCTTTGACAAGTCTTACCTTTTTGTTTCTCTTCCAAATCAAGAAGTCAAACGTGCTTGTTCTCTGAGAGCTAAGGCCTGTTGGCGACTTGCACGTCTTATAATTAAAAATGGCATCAAAGGCTGAATTAGCTTGCGTTTACTCCGCTCTCATCCTCGTTGATGATGATGTTGCCGTAACTGTGAGTATTTACATGTTTTTCATAATTTTTGTTTTAGGTTAGGGTCTCGTCATGAGATCATCCACTTTCATCCTGTCTGTTTCTATGTAAACATGGCATGCAATCATTTAAACCGTTGATTTATATGTTAAAGTATCTGTAAATACTCATATTTTAACCCTTAGCAGTGGTAATAGTCATGGCGCGAATTCCCATATTGATGTTTTTGTTTTGTAGGGTGAGAAGATCTCCACCATCCTGAAGGCGGCCAACGTTGATGTTGAGCCATACTGGCCGGGTCTGTTCGCCAAGGCGCTGGAAGGCATTAACGTGCGCGACCTGATCACAAACATCGGATCCGGCGTGGGAGCTGCGCCGTCTGCCGGCGCTGCGCCCGCTGCCGCCGCCGCTGCACCCGCTGCCGAGGCCAAGGAGGAGAAGGAGGAAGAACCTGAGGAGTCCGACGACGACATGGGCTTCGGTAAGAATTCAAACAGAATTATTAATAGTTATTGTGAATGTATGGAATATCCCCCTAATACTAAATAGTAGGTACCAAATTACACATGCCTCAACATGGCAATATTTACATCTGTATGCTGTTAATTTAAATCACACATTCCAATGATGATTGATTTATCATGTATTAGCTTCAGAATCGAATGATCGAAGAAATTTTATCTGAGTTATTTCAGACACCATCAAAAACTAATTAGGATTTATAAACCCATGCTAATTTCATTTTTGTCTTGTTTCAGGTCTCTTCGACTAAAAAGCTTTATATATCGAAGCTGCGATATTCCATTGTAAGCTTTTATGAAGCTTATTTAGTTGTAAGGATTAAATGACTTTATAATAAAGTTTTTTTAAACTTAAGTTTGGTTTTGTTTATTACATTTCGCTTTTGTTAATTTGTAGCATTCCATTTCAATAATATTGTTCGAGGCGTGTAAAGTAGGACTGTAGATTTATCTGTCTGCCACAACTATTAATTTAGGTAGTGATCATTCACTACATAAATTAACTTTCCAAAAGCTTGTGAAGTCATGGACCATCATAAGTTACAGCAGTAGCTTACCAGAGTGCTCAAAATTAAAATTTATTGTTTGAGACAATGCAGCACCTACCTAATAGTACATTAAGAAGCTTGTGGCTAAGTAATAACCGCACAGTTCAATTGATCAGGTTAAGCTACGTTTGCCAAGGTTGGTCCGTGGTAGGGTGACCCATCTTTACATACCGTGACTCCTCCGTGTCTCGGAAAACAAGTTATGACGTTAGTCCCGGTTGTCATTTGTGGATCTTTGACGGTCATTATGGGTCATCAGAAGCCAGAAAAACGTGACAACCAGTCGTAAAAAGGGTTACCGTATTACCCAGTTACTGGGTTGTGGAGGTGAGATAGGCAGTTGCTCTATGTAAAATACTGGTATTCAGCTACATCCGTTTAGACTGCAAGCCGACCCCAACACTTGAGAAAAGGCTAAGCACATTGATTGAGTTTATTATTGTCACAGTACATAGGACTTTTAAGATAATACAATTTAGAATCACAATAACAACATCACACCTGTTTTCCCTGAAGGGTAAATAGACATAGGATCTAGAAATATGTGGAATTCTCATAAATTATTGTGTACCTAAATTCTTTTTATTCTGAAATAATTATAATTTCAGACATTTCAATCCATACTAATATTATAAATTCGAAAGTAACTCTGTCTGTTTGTATGTTACCTTTTCACGCCTAAACCACTGAACGGATTTCAACAAAATTTGGCAAGGAGATTGATGGCACCCTGGGGAAGAACATAGGCTACTTTTTATCGACATACCGCGCGAGCGGAAGCTAGTGTTTCATAAAATCGGTGAGTGAGTCAGTCAGTCGATCCTTAGTAATAGGGTCCCGTTTTACCCTTTGGGTACGAAACCCTAAAAACAGTGCAACAATGAGATTTCATACAACTTTCTGCACTGGTTGGTTCTAAGCAAAAAATATGTCTATTGTGATCGGTTTTGTAGATTAATGATAACATTACTACGTAGTTGAAAGAAAAAGTAATTTGCCAACCTTAAGTCAGGATTACGGGACCTATCCCATGTAGATGATTGTAGCACAGCTTAGCTTGAATAAAATTGTTGCAGCCTTCATTAGAAAATTTACTTTTGGGTATACACTAGCAGGGCCGTAGGCAGGGGGGGGGTTTTGGGGGTTCAAACCCCCCCCCCCCCCCCCGAAATGCGAGAAACCAGAATCTCAATCCAGCGATCGACCCCTATAGTACCTCCGTATACAGCTAGTTGTAATCTAAGTATTTCGCATCCTTCTCAAACTTTTCTGCATAAGTCGGTATAGTTACTTCAATTTCTGTATGATCGGTCAAAGCGAAAGAAAACCTAACTTATTTGAAGCTGGATGCAAAAATTTCGAGCTCGCTTCGCTCGCAATATTATTATTTTTTCCGAAAAAGAGGAAAATTGTTGTTTTAAAATACTACGCAACTTTAACCCCCCCCCCCCGAAATAAATTCCTGGCTATGGCCCTGTACACTAGTATAGCTAGCGAATACATTTCAACCCTTAATAGGGCACAGGACAATAGCTTACCACCTCAGAAAAAACAAAAGGAAGACTAATATAGCAACAACATAATTTATTTAATTTAACCAACTATATTATAATCTAAGCACACATTTCATTCTATCCCCACATAGCTCTCTGTACACCAGACAGTTTGTTGTAGTCAGCCAGGTGCCTCCACACTATACGGCTCATCCGCCATTCCTTCACTATACCTCGGGGCCTGAAAATTTAAAACAAGTCAGCCTGTGGAACTTAAAATAAGTATGAATATGTTTAACCGCCCGACTTTATGTCGGTGGTCGTGCCCCCAGCGCCTGGCATCGAAAAATAGAAAAATAAATACCGTCAACAATGATGATGTGCAATGCGTAATTAAATAAAAAAAATGTTTAAACGAGTGTCGTAAATATACGACTCTGGCGAAATGGGCACGAAAATATTTGTCGGATAAATCCGACGTAAGCGGTAAAAAGGTTAAAGGGGGCTTTAAACATTTGAACTCCTATCTAGTTGCATTTTGAAGGTGGGTTGGTGCATCTCACGGTCTAAGGTAAGGATCATCTTAGAGGCGGGTTATGTCACAGACAAATGAGATTGGGACAAATCATTTTCTGATATTGATCAGCAGGTTTTTGATATCTTATATTTCACAAACCTTGATGTAACAACGCATCTGTTGTTAATTCTGAGTGGGATAGCATTCATCTCAAACTTGTTAATGTCTTTGTCAGCAAGTTCTCTAATCTCCACTGGCAGGATATCATTTTTCCTCATCGCATTGATTCGAGTTCTTTCAAGAAAGTTTTCCGCACTCATTCGCCGCCTTTTTACGTCCCGGATCATGTGCCAGTTTGCCCATTTGTTTCTGACTTGTTGGAACTGCAAGATGTAAACTTTTTATAAGGATATATTGTGAAAATTTGCATTCTAGAATAAGAATCTACGAGATATTTGAAAAACTGAAGATTATTCTAGATGATGGCGTTCAAGTGTGTAATGAGTAACGAACCCCGAACCCAGCGACAGTTTGAGATTTCCAGACATATTTTGCAAGACCAGATATATTTAAATTCATGTTCAATTTAGATTCTTATTTATATTTTTGTGGTCCAAAATCTTATTTCAGGTTATGTCTATCTATTTTACTGACTGACACTGACATTCAGTTCATCAGTTGACACTTTACAGGTGACGCTAGGCTTGCAAAAAAATATCGATACATAGATTTTTATAAGGCGATATTTATTATTTCTATATATCGATGTATTGATATAAAATATCAAGTATCGAAAATGTTTTAAATACGATATAATATTTCCAATAGCAATTCAGAACCGTAAAAAGTATACTTTTTTTTCCTAGTTTTGGTATAAATGAATAAAAAACTTGTACTTCATACAGAAAAACTATTTTTTTGAAAATTTCACCGATCTATCGATATTTTTTTTCAATGCTTTTTTTTTTTAAATATCGATACGATATTGTTTTTTTTTTTTTATATCGATACGATTTATTGACACTTTTTGGCATTTCTTGCATCCCTAAACGTGACGCCTAGAGCGGATCAGCGGACGGACCCACGTCCCACCCCATAGATACGTATTCTACTCTTTCTCTTTGGAGCCAAAACTGAACAGTTCAATCAACAATGTTGATCAAAGCGAGGAGCAAGGAGATTTGCGTAGTGTTAAGTGCTTTTACAGTGCGGCCCGCCCCAATCCTGGCAATTAGAGAATTTTTATGCGGCTTACCCAAATGTCCTTTCTTTGGTATTGTTCGTCGAGTCGTTGAGCTCCTTAAGTTCTGAGCTGACCTCCACTATTACTGACAAATGCTTGCACTGACTGGACAGGTCCATTCAAATCTGTGTGGTACTTTCCTCAAAAGACCATTTCAGATTAATTTACATGGTCCTCGTATGGCTTGACCAAGATTATGTCTGGACTTTAAAAGAGACTGTGACCTCTGAGTTTGATTCGGCCTTTCTTCTCAGAGTAGTCAGATAGGAAACGCCGACCTCATCTATTATATCCGCATATATCCGCTTATTTTAAATATTTTTTTATATGACGTGTAAAAGTGATTCCAATATCCTATTTACAGAATAAACAATATCATTTCATTTCAATCTGCTCAAGTCTTTAGTCGATTTTTGTAAGTAAATCACTACAGAGTACTAGAAAACAGACAAAAAAAGAAGTGTATTGGACCATCGATTTCGATGACAATGACAAGAGACAGAGACATCAATACTACATAATCTGTGGAGACATCTTACAAGTTTTGACATGTTTCTTCTGTGAAGTTCTGTGACATGTTATGACAAGTTTGTTTTGAAAACGAAAAGACGGTTTCCACAGCGGTTCCGGAGTAAAAATTTAGTAAACATGAGCTCGAAAAGAGTGTTATCTCAACGCAACAATATCAGTCAGAGCAAGAAATCAAAAGTATCGGACATTAGTAGTACGTATTTTCACGTTTCTCTGCGCGAAAGCGGACTTATTTTAAAGCACCCACCGGAAAAGTGCGTCGCTTCTCAAGAAATAATTCATACTGTTCGTAATATTAAGAAAAACTTGGAAAAACATTTTGACTATCCACGAAACTTATCTGATCTTTTTACAAATTTGGAGAATGAATGCAAAGATTTGGATGTTTTCAAACATTACTTGTTTCCAAATATTGTGAGGATATCTGAAGACAGCCCTGAAGAGTTCCCTGTAAGTGACAGTGTGATTAAAATACTGCTGAGTGTTCCAGTTCTTCAAAATAAACTAATTGATTATGTGTTTGAAAAAGCTATTGATTTAGCTGCAGAATCAAAGTGCGGCCCATGGATACAAATGATACTTAAATGTTTCTCGTCTTTAGACAGTATAGTCAACACGGATAAGATGTCAACAAATCTGATAAACCTTTTAGATGTTGCATCTGAAAAAATGGTCAAATTGGAAATAATAACTGCTATTCCAGACATTATCGGAGATCAAGAGCATGACAATATTTCTGCTGAAATGAGCAGAATTTTAAGTGAAGATCATGATCTTATTCCTGCTATATTAGACTGTCTGTCTTACCTGTGTTTATCTGATGATCAATATGAGCAGCTACAGAAAAAGACACTAAATCTTCTAATGAGTCTTTCTAAATGCAATTACTTCTCAAATTTTGTTAAATTTCTGCTTATACCTGGTAGAATGAGTGACAATGCTTACCTAGAAGCAGTACAAGGCTTGAGGAATGCTCTAGGATGGGCCACATCAGTTGCTCAAGCTCAAGATGTAGCAACAAGCCAAGTGCTCACTGCCTCAGCTATACGAAATTCTATGGTGTCATCAAAAGCTATTGGCAATTCATGGTTAAAGGCAGTATCTTTATGTAAAGTTCACACAGATCATAAACCTATTGATTTTATTTTACTTCTAATTGCCTATTCAACGTCAGAAGAAAAACAAAGACAAGTAGAAAATTTGATTAGAAAGCAAATCAAACTTAATATTCTAAAAGAAGAGTTACTAGATGATGTATTTAAGAAATTCAAACCAATATTGAAGGATAATTTAAGAAATTTGATTGATCTTTCCAATTCCCTGTTGAAGACCAAGGTAGACCCAGCTGTAGAGTCATTTGCTTCTTATATGTACTCTCTTATGTTTGCAGAACTAGAGGAATGTTGTCCAACAATTGTTGCTGAACTGCTGCAGTTGGGATTGGATTCGAAACAGTGTGTTATGGGTATTTTGCTTGTCTTGAACAATGTTGCATCAAAGGACATGTCCCTTTTGAAGCCACAGAGTGTTCAAATGCTTACTCTGTTGGATAGAATGGATGACATGCCTCTAGATGAAGTAAGGGCAGTTATGAATTTGTTATGTGGCTTGGCTTACAGTTACGAAAACTCAGTTATAAGAGATGATCTTCATATGATCATAAGAAAAGAACTAGGATCATCTAATCCCAGAATCAAAGTTCAAGGTATTCTAGCTGCTATTCATGCTGTCAAGTACCTGATGGTTGCAAACTCAGAAGATGATCAGACCAGGGAATTGCCAGATGATGTGAGCTATGGATCAGTTACTCATTTATCAGAAGGGGATCTTCGTGAAGCAGCTCAAGTTATAGAACTAATAAGCCGGAGTACTAGACAATTTCCAGACATGATTGCATTCTTTTATGATGAATTGTCTAAAGTAATTTTGTCTTCATCATTTATAAATAAAAACTTTTTGTCATGGCTCACTGATGCAGTGACTAATGATCTGCAACAAAATTTTATAGTGGATTCAATTGAAGTGGATAGAATTGGTGAAATAAAGCTGTCCATGCAGTATTGTCTTAATGCAGACAGTGAAATGGATGAGATTATTGCCATTAATATTGCAGGCATGACTTTAGAATCAAAATCTGAAGTGTATATTGGTATTTTGTCTCCACTTTTTCAACTTGTTCAGACTTTGCATTTCAAGCAGCATGAAGGAAATTTAGCTAGCATAGATGCACTATTGGGATGTCCAGTTGTAATGCCCAAGTTCGACATAGACATGGTTGAGGATATGGATTCAGTGGCAATAAATAATATCTTGGATTGTTTAGTCCATTGCATTAATTGGTTCCGGGAACTACTCAATGCTTTTGCTACTCAAGATGATGGTGACTTAAAGACAAAAACATTAAAAAGGGTGTTACAGATTGAGGAATTAGAAACTTTTGTTAAAGAAATCCTTATTAAAACTAAGATTCCTTACAAACCGCCTGTTTGTACATTCAATGTTAACAAGTACACTGGTGAACAACTTGAAAGAAAGCCTGTAAAACTACAACCTACTAAACAAAAAGTGACAAAGAAGCCAGCTCAAGATGACACCGTGCTACCTGAAACGGCGCGCACTCAAGCTACGCAGAGCAATGTCTCTGTAAAAAGCAGCCTTGAAATAAGTCTCAACATGCCCCTCAGACAATTAAATTTAAATTTACTCCATCTAATTAAAACTGATATGACTGAAGACAAAGAGTCAGAAACCGAGCTAACAGTGAAATCTTTAACCTTCTTACTAAAGTGTATTAATAGTAACATTGAGAATATTTTAATTTCTAAAATCAAAAGGAAAACATTTCTCACTAAACAGGAGATTGCTGTGTACGATGCTACTAAGGCTGAACAATGCGCTAAGACAGTCAGTGAAGTATTACCACAACTCATGGAACATTTGAAATTCGTGACATTGTGCATAGAAAAGTTAACAACTGAGAACACACAGGTAGACAATGAAATAATATATACATCAGATTTGATCAATCTCCTTACATGCTTGGACTGCATCTACAACTTGTGCACCATATACTTTAAGTGGATAGGTTTTAAGAATCAACAGCATGGAGCCTTACTAAAGAGTTCACTGAGAACTTTAGCAACTCCAAATACTGCCACAGTATCACTGAAAGACTTACTGATAGCTGCTGCCCAGCACCTACAGAAACATGAAAAATATTGTTTGCAACTATCAACCGCAGTATCACTAATAGAATTCCTAAAAAGTATTCAAAACTTCTCTGATAACAGAGTCATACTTAATATTTTAAAAACATTAGCACAAAGCTTTTTGTCGCGACAGTGGAAGACTCCGGAAGGTATATTAGAAAAGGGGTTACACTTTAATCAGAGTGTAGATCGATTGGCTTCCATTTATTTTATAAATAACGAAGTCCTAGCATTGAAAAATTTGACTTTGCAACTTACAGAAGATATAAAGTTGCTGCAAACAAGCAAAAACACACTAAGATCGTTCAAATGCATAACCAAGAGCAATTTCCCCATTTTGTATAGAAATCTAGGTACAGCAGTTTACGAAGCAACCAAAGCTCGCTTAGAGAAAGGAATGACAAACTCGGAACATTTGGATCTGTGGAAAGACGTAGCAACAATATTGAAGAACATGTCTGAAATAGCGAAAATTCTAGAGAATAGAAATAACTTGGCAGCATTTTTCAAGAAATCCATTCCAGTCCTTAAATTATTTATGTCACAAGGAATCCCTATTTTGGAAATTCAATTCAAAAATGAGAATCACGAAGTTCTGGAAATTTTGAAAATTCTTCAGCAATCCACTAGATTCTTGCAGACATTATGTTGCCATTCAAGATTGAAGAAAGATACTGTACTGATGAGTAAGGTCCCACACATGAGACAGCTTCTTGAAACTTTGATCTACAAAGTGAAAGCTGTCTTAGCTGCAAATAATTGTTCGGAGGCATTTTGGATGGGTAATCTCAAAAATAAGGATATTCATGGCGAAGTAATTGCTTCTCAACAAAGCATTGAAAGCGAGGAATCCGTTGAAGATTGTGATGAACAGTTGCCGGAAGACGAAGAAAGTGACGATACGGATAATGAAATGCTTAATCCTGATTCTAGAAGTCTCAGTGATATTGTTTGAGTTATTATTATTTGAATATATTATATTCATAAGTTAACAACAATCTTTTATTGAAAGTAGGTAGGTACCTATTTAGGAATACAATTTATCATTATCAACTTCCTACATTTATTTTGAAAATTTTTCACTGGCAAGCAAATATTAACCTTATGTTCGTAGAAATAAAGTGGAAAATAAACTCCCACTCTAGTACAATCTTTATTTTTAGAATGGGTGATATATTTTGTTTGGCAGGGAATTACTCCTACTGCGCTTCCGCTTCGCCAAGTCTGCGCTGGCTCCACACGAAGTCCTTTGCCATTTATAATAACAGAAAAGCTATAACCATGTACCTATGTCATTAAAAAAATCTGATGGTATGTGTATACGCATGTTACACAATATTATTTATGTCGGATAACATTTCTTCAGCGATTCCTGCTGTAATAAAACCGGCCGACGCACAATGGGCAATTTTAATTAATTTTCTTGATATGTTACACGGTACAGTTTGCAAAACATTTATTTTATTTTCTTATTTGCCTCCCAAAAGTGACCGCCTCAAATCCATTTATTTACATTACAAGTCCGTGTTTGGGTCAAGCTATTTGGTGTACAGGCAGATAACTTGCAACTAGGTACTTTATTCAATTTTGTGTGTTTTCAGTAGTAAACAATCCTTTTTGTCACTCTCCTAAGCCATAAGCTCAAAAAGTTAAATTACACACAATCAAAATGAATTTTGGCAGAGTAGCAGAAAATGAATATATTTTTGTATAAAAAATAGCTCGTTCGACTGTACCAATATGGGTTCCTTTTTTCCTTTGACGTACTGAACTCTAATTAGCTAGTACCTTTTTTTTTCGGACTTTCCCTTAACCCTGGCAGGCATCGGTCCTAGCGGACTCCGCCGCCAACCCAATAGAGTACCTAGTTCTCGACATCCCACTGTTCCCCGAAGGGTTAGGCAGACGTGTTCCTATAGTACACCCACATTCCATCAGTTACGTTTGTAACTGGCCGAGCCTATAGCCATCAACCGGGCACACTGAGTCCGACCTGCTACTGAGAAAACTCAATCAATTTGCCCGACCCGGGAATCAAACCTACAACTTTATGAACCACTAGTGAGTGATTAGAATAACGGCAACGAGACAGTCAGTATTAGATTTAGATATTACGGCTAATCAAATAAAACCACGAAATAGTGTAAAGTCATATTTATTGAAGTAGGCTTAGTACAATCTCTGGGGCGGGCCCATCGTGGACTTCATATGAAGCGAGCGCACGTTCTGCCAGTGCTTTTTGAGCAAAGACACCAGGAAGTTGATGGACAAGTGCACGTTCTGCGCAAGCTCATCAGGGGTCATGTCCACGTGGCCGACCGCCACCGACAGGCACAATACCTGAAATAGAGAAGAATAACAATAAGTATTTGAACATTTGTTACGAATTTTTGATCTACAAAATCAGAATTACTGATTTTTTTGATTAAAAAAATGTGTATGTATTTTTCATTCAAACAAAATTATAAATTATTAAATAATTTAATCTGCATAACTTTCCCACATATTCACATAATAATATTTTTCTCAAGACTGTACAACACTTCTTTTTTGTTGTGAAATGAGGACCTCCACTTTTAGTGCCCAGAACCAGACTCACAAGTGCAACGATAATTCGTTCGCGTGCCCACAACTCGCGCCTCGCGGGTCGTTTATATATTTAGCTATAGGCGGCGCGCCGATGGACTCAACTGACTGATTGTTATAGATATATGAGACACATTTTATGGTGGCATGCTAATTTGCATGCCTTCTATGTACTTGGCAGTAAAAGTGTTAAATGAAACATACCTTCTTCATCTGGAACTTGATGGTAGCTTTGACTTCATCGATCTTCTGTGTCATGGACTCCTGGTGGGAGAGGAGACCAGGGAACTTGCCGGCTTTGTTAAGACCAGGTCCCAAGAGACGCGGGATCTGCTTGATGAGTGATTCTGATGCAAGGAAGGCATCGTATCTGAAAAAGAAGTTTAAATAATGTTATTTTGGACATATCAATACTAGGGCCAAATCTATATTTCTATAATAATATCATAAAAAGGAAAAATGTTGATTTTGTACAGGACACAGACTAAGTCACTGGGCAGAAGATGGTGACTAGTGACAGATAAATTCTAAATGTTCAAATGTATGTATCAGTGTTTCAAATGGAAATTTTTTTTGTACCTTAGTTACATTAATATGCTCTTTTTAATCAAAGGTTGACTGGTAAATTAGTATGGCTTTGTGGGATTAAATATGCCCGATGTGCTACTATAATATTTGAAGTAGAATAAATAAAGAATACTCACTTCTTTGCTAGTTTCTTAACAAGTTTCTTGTTCTTGTTAAGTTTTTTGAGTGCCTCGGCATCCATGCAGGGTACGTTCAGGGTCTTGGACTCGTCACAGTGCTGTTGGTCACCAAGCACACACACCTGCATTTTGGGGCGGGGAATGTACTTGAGCCTGTAAAATAATATCATCATGGTCAATATTTAAACACATGGGGAGAATGTTGAAGTAACTTTTATAAGAGTGTATCAGTAGTAAAGTCTTCATCAATATCAACAGATAATACATGCAATTTTTAACATCACTTGTGAGCATGGTGTCATTATTAACCATGGTGTTTCTGCATGTGGTATTTTAATTAAATATGACCACAACACAATTTTACCACTAATACATTCAATGAGGCATACCTGAGGCCATGTTTTCAACATCTTATGCTAATTCGGTAAGCCGGGGCTTACCTACCCGATATTTTAAGACTCTGGGTCGAGTCCCGTCAGTTTTCACCAACTCCCTGTCCAGATTCATCTTAGTGGAATTTATAAATAAAAGATGTCCCACTAAAATGCTCTTTCCAGGTAAACGTACTTGACGGTGCCTGAGAAACGCTTGTCCTTCTGGGGGTCATAGTTCTTCAGACCAATTTGAAGTTCGACAGTCTCCAAAAAGTTACGTTTCTTGTCCTTCGAATTCTGGAGGACGGCATTTACGCACTCGTAAAGCGTATCACGCGATACCTTAGACCTAGAATGAGAAAATAACACATCACAAACATGTTATCACGTATGAGGTTATAAAGCGGAGCCGTATGAAAATATTGAAAAATTAAATGCAAAACCAATTATATCACTTGATCAATAGAGATCGCAATAGAGGCGATAAAATAAGATGTACTGATTTCTAAAATAAATACAGATTACTTACGACATTGTTGAAGAGTTGTCCTCCCTTCACGTTGTCAACGAATTGAAAGAAGGATTTGAAGTTCACTGACATTGACATAAGTAGTGTAGTGACCGTAGTAATGAAGGCGTCTATAGTGTAGAGAATTGTTTATTCGACTAATAAAAAACAAAACTTTACTTGTTTTTATATTATTTTCACTGTTTTGTGAAGTTTCTACGCCTTCTTCCTTTAGAAAAATCTGTTGCTGGATGGGGTGACTTCAGACTTGGGTTTGACTAAACGTAACAAATAAGGGTCAGTGCATGACCGCGACGTGACGCAACGCGACTGCGCGCACTTTTAAACAATTATCGAACTTATTTTCTTCATGAAAAGGTTTATTTACAGTGTGACGGTTGACACATGTCAAAGTACACCGAGATGCGCGATGCTGCGCAGGGCGTGTGCCTTAAGGTGGATACGCTAGGGTAGCCCGCGAAATTCAAATTTTCTTACGTTTTTTGCAATTTGCAGGTCAGTATCATGTTGTATGTTGATCTAAATATTATTTGCGGCTGTAACATATATGGATTTAAAGAATTATAAATATTAGAATCAGCAATACAACTCTCTAAGTTTATGTAAGTGCATTGAATGAAAATTTCATGAAATCGTCGTTCAATGCACTTACATGAACTTAGAGAGCGACTTTTCAAAATGCTAGATTGAATGCAGTTGAACTTTTTACTTTGAGTAGAAATTCGTAACATCAATATTTAGCGTACCTACTTCCCCGTTCAGTTTTAGGTACTTTCAACCCAGTATCCACTTCCTTGTTCTTTCATAAGATCCGTTTTTAAGATGATCAATGTTCCATAGGTTACGGAGGCGGTTTCCTACTCTCACCAGGGAAAAGAATAATAGCTGACAGATCAAGAGTGGACAGACAACTTACCTACCATTTAGATAGGTACGCCATTTAGTGCCATTTTAGCCATGCAATCAGACCTCGCACCGCAGTTAGGCAAACCTAACTGCAGTCCTAAATCCTACCTTATCTAGGATAGGTAACTATCTTAAAAACTATTTACTACTATCGTAGTATAAATGCGAAAGTGAGTTTTTTTAGGGTTCCGTAGTTGTTTGTTTGTTAGGTACGCTTTCACGGCTGAACGGATTTGGATGAAATTTGGCACAGGGCTATACCTTGACCTGGAGAAGGACTTAGGCTTTTTATCGACATACCACGCGACCGAAGCTGTGGGCGGAAGCTAGTTCAAAACAAATGTGTAGGTACTTAGTACCTACTTAATTCACAAAAAATATTAATGTAAGTAATAATCAAACAATTTTATTATATAGTACCTATAAGTATAATTTTAAAATAGAATCAAAATAGAGTTGCAAATTTATTATTTTTTCGCACTTTGTCTAGAATCAAACTATTCGGCGAAGTAGGTTGTGGAAATCTTGGATTAGTTACATACCAATCTTCTGTCAATAATGCCGGATCGTGTAGCCACCAGCCATACTAAAACCATAAAAGGAGTTTCCCAAATAAGCGCTGTTGTGTAATTATGTATAGTAATTAATAAGTAATAACGCAGGCAGCTGTGTGTAAGATCGCATGCGTCCTAATTCAAAATGTTATAAGTATACATCGGAATATCGCAGGACGGAGAAACGCACGTCATACTCCTCCTATTGCGGCGTTATTATCGCAGTAGTATGTAACTTCGTGGCGATCCCAATACAAAATTCCACTAATCGCTAGCGTTTTTATCGCGCGATAAAAACGCGCCAGTGGGGGAGAGGCTTTATACAAGCATTAAATAGGTACTTAGGTAGGTAGGTACTAAATATATAGATACTCGTATACGCACAGCAGTAACTAGACTTGCCAGACCCCAGGAGGTACAGGATTAAAATTATAAGTAAGCACCTACTTACTTATGTAATAGGTACCTAATTAATAAACTTACCTCACAATAAGTCGTAGGCGGGAACCTGTATATATCACAAGGAAAAGGAGGTAGGATAACTCCTTTGCGTTTCATTTTTATAAATCTTTCCGTTGAGCCGTAAGCAAATCCATTAACTCTTCCCATGTAAAGGTCGATAACCCTAATCACATCAACATCCGGGCGTTGTATCTGATAGAAAGGAAAGTAAAGTTAAAGGTTAGGTACCTACAAATCCTCTGTGTTGCCACAACTAGACAAATTCTCTGGGTTAGGCAGCCCATTATGATTTGGTCGTATGGCCCCGCTGGCAAACAAACCCCGCTGGCCCCAGGCGCGGTCGCAGCCCAAGATTTTGGCCCCCCCAAAGTCTAAACCATTGGTGCCGAGGAACATTTTTATTAGGGAAATGGTTACCTAATTGATAAGTAAGTACCTACTCTAAAAACTTTTTTGTATATGCCCATCGGGGTCACTCTACCTAAAGTTTTTAGGTAGTAAAGCACGTAAATCATTCAGTCTCTCGACAGCTTGAATGATTTTGGGGAGGGTCATGACCCCCAAGACCCCTTGGACCACGCCTGTCTGGCCCCATCCCTATGGGATTAATAAAACTTGAATTTAGTGTAGAAAAGCAAATCGTGTACCGTTTTTGGGAGTGTTGAATATTCCTTGACTTTTTCCATCAAAGGTTTCACGGCTTCTTTATTCATAGGTACTTTGTATTTATCTATCACCATATCCTGGATATAATTCTGAGGACCATACATAGTAAGACCAAAGAACTCCATGATTGAAAAAGTAAATTTTATCACAAAGAATAAAAAATGAGCAGTGGGCACAAAATGATTTATTTTAGGTTTTTAAGCTATTTAACAATACTTATTTTAATTTTTTTAAAGCAGAAGGTGAATTTGATTCTTATAAATGACTTGTGACGACTTGTATCAATTAGAGATGTGAACGATATCATGTCACATGTAAAAATCACCGATATTTTAAAATCATTTTATCGTGCAATGACAACGACAAAATCATCAATGACGTTAAATCATTTGTCATTACTTGAATTAACGCGAAGTTCGTGACTTTTGTCACAGAAATCACAGTCATGAGTTTCGATAAAATGCCCGGTGCTGGGGGCACGGAACTGCAACAATGCTTTCACTTGTGTTTCACTTACCTACGTTGTTTACGTTTGCGCGCGAACTACGATGCTATTTATCTAGTATTTATTTAATAATTCGTGTAATATTCGACTTTAATATTCGTGGTAAGTAGTAGTAGTAGTAAGCAAATATACCAAACACTAAATGCGCCAAAGAAAAGCAGTTTTTTTTTTCATTTTTATTACCTAGGTACTATTATTTTGCCAGTCCTAAGCCTAGAAAAAACATGAAGGCAAAATTGGAATGTTACTTGTAGGGACGGTGCGTATTTACGCGACCAAGTTTACACCAGGTATTTAGTCTACACCAGGGATTTACTTCCAAAAACGCCAGATTGCCATGAAATACTAAATAATCGGTCATATCTAATGATAATTTCACATCTCGATTCGCGATCATTTCAGCACTCAGTCATAATTGAAGTGACGTGATCTACTCAAATAAAAATCATTGATGATTTTGTCATTGTTCCAGTCATCGATATTTTTTTGTCATTGTCATGCAGTCATTGATACAGAAAAATCATCACTCAGCCCATCTCTAGTATCAATCAAAGAGGTGGCAATTTTGATGTCAATGACTTCGGTATAGTTACCATACCTATTTGTCCCACAAACTTCCCTACCTATTTGTCCCGATCCCGAGTGAAGCGAAGCGACGGGGTGTTTGTCGTTGAAAAAAGATGTATCAAACCGACCGACAGACGTGATGGACGTGTGGACACTTGGACAAACACATACAGGCACCGAATAGCCGTCACAATTTTAGCACCCTAATCATACCCTAATACGTATCTTACTGCCACGAATGCTTCCTCTTGCTCTGACGCAATTTCTATATTAGCATCTATTGTGTCCTTGTCTGTAGACAAAATCACAGACAGCTTCGAATATTCTTTCTATTCCTGCACCGCCGCGCCGCGCCGCCGGCAGCAGTAGGTACCCATGCTCTGTGTAGGTACCTACCGCAGTTCGCAAGCGCAACACCGCTCGATTCCTTTCCGCATCTTCTAACTGCCTCTATCCGGTTCTTCTGGGTTCTTAATGTAGGTAACCTATTGTATACAATCTCCATTGATTGAATCAATTTGATTCAATACAGTTATATTTTATTTAATGTAAAAACATAACGCTGTCGTATTGTCGCATAGTCGGGTAAAAAGGGCAACCTGTGAATTCATTATGTATGCATATATATCGCAGCCATCTGGTTAAATTAGCTATAATTTAACCATTCACTAAACGCCGGCATCCAACTAAATAGCTGAAGGACAACTAGCCAAGTCATTGAGCGCAACGTTTAACCAGTTGGCTGAATGTCGTGTAGTCATTTACCTAGTTAAATTGGATATGATGTTGAATTTTGATGTTTAGTCAGTAGGTTAGGTTAGAAAGAAATGTGACCAACCGCGCGCGAGCCGAGCGAGCGCTATTTCAAAGTTTCTCGCAGAATTTTCTTCACCATTTGAATCACTTGGCCGAGTCTTGGTCAGTCATCTTCAAAGGGCTGACTTTCAATACGCCACGTTGATTCTAGTTCAATTAAATATCGGCCTAGGAGTTCAATTAGCTGGCTAATTTAACTAGATGGCTGCAATACATGTCTAATTGTCTATACAACACACACACTACGAAAACGTGTTGTGTTACGTAACTTAAATAATTAATTATCCTTTATTTTGCTTAGTTATAAAAGTAAATAGATAAAAATCATCACGAAAAATCTAAAATATTTATTAATAGACAGTTTATAAAATTTGAGTAACAAATGACTTTGAAAGTTCTTCTGCTTCTGAAGTTCTGAAGACGAAGACCAGGTGGAGCTCACGTTTCTCGCGTTTAAAGCCGCGTTTCCACTAGGCAACATTTGGCGCGCGACACGTGACGCTCAACATGTACGGCAACGCTGCACAACAGCGCGCGACGTTGCCAGCTGGCGCGCAACATGACGCGCGGCTTGTTGTTTGTTAGAAGCGTAGACGGACAACGTTGTTCAAAAAAAGTTCCGCGCTGACTTTCAACATGTTGGGCAACATGTTGCGCGTCAATTGTTGCCTAGTGGATACGAGGCTTTAATTTGCATTCTATCAATCTATTTAATAAAAATGAAATACTGTCTGTTAAGCGCATTACTTAGATAACAGTTGGACCAATTTGGTTTTTAGGGAAAGATAAATTGGAAAATTGAATATGGTGTTTTCTTTGGGATTTTAGTATGAATTATTGTTTGGACAGGATCAGCTAGTCTAAATTTTATTCATGGGCATCCTCTTTTGGGGTCATTGTACTCATCATGATAGCAATAGGTACCTACGTTAATCGATCAAGCAACAATTAAATATTTATTTTTATAATGTAGCGGTTTTGTGGATACTACACGCCAGCTGGAGGACTATCGGCTTTATCTCAAGGCACCTACTATATGTGGGAGGCGCAGCATTGGCTGCTACACCACAACGCCATTTGTCATGCAACGAATTTTCTTATGGGCCGACGACCGATCTCAGACCAAATAAAAAACCAAGACAGAGCGCCGTCAACAGTGACGTGAGGCCGGTTTCGTAAACATGTGTGCACATATTTTGGTGTAGTTTGATTGTAAATGGTTGTAAATATGTGTGCGTTTGAGCGTGTATGCACAGAGCGGTGGTGCAGTTTTGGCATGCTTCACTGTATTGTACGCAGCACTCTCTCTTGGTTTTTTATTTGGTCTGAGCGACCAATTACAAAGAGAATTAAAAAACGAAAAAAAAAAATTGCGTTTTTGTGGATACTCCAAGCCATCCAGCTGGATACTAATTACGTTACACATTTCCATAACCACTTTCCCTGGATGTTTCCTCCTAGAGATCACAGCGTTTATTCTCGAGATCTGCATAGCTATGCATAGCTATTCACAACTATGCGACAGGCTGCCGGGTCGAAAATTACACATTTTCAATTACTGATTTGACCCCCGACAGCAAAAGACGACCCGACCACTATTGGTGGTCTATTCACTCAGTCTTGGTTTGGTCACTATTGGTCGTCTATTTGAGGATTTGTAATCAGCCTTTAGAGGACTGCTTCGATAACTTTGATTGATGTTCGATTCGGTACGGAAGCGAATTGAACGGTTGTGAATAGCTATGCGGAACCCTGAACTTCTTCAAATTCGTTACATTATTTTTACATTTTTGTATTGGTATTTTTTTTCGTCCTTCGTATTATTTTATCATTGTTAGACGTTATTTCCGTATCGGTTGAATTGTGTTTATTGTTTCTGCTCACTTTTTGGGTTCGTTTATGTTCTTTTGGTGCATCTTTAAAATTTTGATGCTTAGTGCGAATGTGAATATTCATGTTTCCGCTATGAGCGAACCCATCTCCACAAATATGACATATAAATGGTTTACTTCCAGTGTGAGTCTGTAAATGTTAAACACGTATTAACAAACTGTTAATGGAGGTTATAATACTGTAAAAAAGTTAGTTTATAAAGGTGTCAAAATTTTTATGGCGGAGGTATAATCGACCATCGTAGGTTTAGAAGGCATTGGTTTAGAAGGCAAAACAAACAAGTCTATGTATGTGTATATTAAGAAAGTTTTATATTTTCAACCTATTAAAGTCATCATCATCTACTTAGCCTTTTCCCAACTATGTTGGGGTCGGCTTCCAGTCTAACCGGAACCGGATGCAGCTGAATATCTGACCTCCACAACCTATTAAAGTTGTTATATTACCTATTAAACTTTACTGGCAATTGTTGTCAAACATGGTAAATAAAATTTTATTTGGGACAAGCAAAGGAAGTACAACAATAAAAAAGAACATTAATTATGAGGTCGACTATACTATACAAGATATTCAGAAATTCATAACGACTCTGTGAATGAGTAAAATAGGGATGATGACAAAAAATTGTTTTGACTCTCTGGAAGATTATTATTTTTTTTTTTTTTCATCTCTATTAACAACAAAGCTGAAAATCTATTAGGCACAAGAACTGCCATCTAAATAATTAACACAATACAATTTATAACAAGAAACATTTTATTTTTGAAGTGAAACTTCCTAGGCGGGCGGCGCTTCGATAATAATTTGACGAGAATTGAGAGTGAACGTTCTTGAACGCGTCCCGTCTAACACATTTCGTTACATGAGAGAGAAGAAAGATATAATTCTCTCTGTCTCTCACACTAAATCTCTCTTATTCTTTATTTTTTAAGAAGTTTCACTTCAATCACGTGTACGGTGCTGCACGCGCAATTTGTTTTTACAAAAATATAATGTGTTTAACTCACCCGAATATGTCGCATAATATCAGTTCTTGTCTTGAATGTTTTAGAGCAGTAATCACAGGTGAATTTTGTTTTTGGGTGAACATTTGTCATATGCTTGGACAATCTTATCTTATTGGAATATACATTTGGGCATAAGGTACACTTCAGTTTCTGTGTAACATGACTAGCCTCATGAGTACCTAATCTCGCTTTAGTCTGCAAATAACACAGTGCATGAAAAATTATTGAAATACGTAGTTACAGACATACAGTTGTACAGAGTTACAGTACTACTAAAGCTAAAGTATAGGGTCATCTTTTTGGGTAAAAAAATAAATAGGTACTCCTAAAAATTGGTGATCATGAATGGGTCATCAAGGCAGTGTAATGACAAACTGACGCCGGGACCTCACAGCGGCAGGCGGTGCTGCGGGTAACCTCTGGCTTCGTGTCTTTCAGTCCACGGTCGGGAGCGAGAGAGTGTGGGACGCCGTAGCATCCTTTTTCCGAGGAACGGGGGCATAAAACCTCTCATCATGATCTCCGGCCGCGATAAGGAGTGTGTGGCCTGCGGAGGAAGATTCTCCAAGTCCGTCGTCTAAAAAAATTCTGGCTAAAGAGGAACAACAGCTGCAGGACGACGAATGAACACCAAGGGGCCGATACATGCCCTGGTCATTCTCCGGATTTGACTTTATCCAAATGGTGCTCTACCAAATATCTATCTATCTAAGCGAGTGTCTGACAGACCCCTCCGCCTCAAGGCAAGGGCGGCGGACGAATTCCTATAGAAAAAAATAGGCACACCATAAAATCAATCAATACTTACACACAGTTTGCCACAAATCGCACAAGCGTAATTCTTTTCCAGTTTATATGGATACTCGACATTGGGATGCGCACATAGATAATGACGATAGTGATCAAGTCCTTTTTGCACTTTGTAATTACACTGAAACGAAATTAAAAACCAAATATTAAAATATACTACTATTTACATAGGTCCCTACAAACTACATACATCTATAATATACTAGCTTTTACCCGCGCCGTCGCCCGCATGGATGTCGAAAAATAACCCTACCCGCTACCATCAACCATATTACGCGTAATTTTGAATTTGTGATAGCTTTTAAAGCATTCTCTTCTATCATGAGATGTCGAGGCATATTTTAATCTAAATTAAATGCCCAATTTAAATAACATATTTTATTGGATAGGGATTAATATAATACCGGTCAAAATAGCTTCGTAAATAACAATTAAATTTTTATTAAATTCTGAAAGATAGATGTCTATCTTGTATGGATGACCCACAGTAACCACTTCTATCTTTCAGAATTTAATAAATATTTCAAAATTTTATAAAGGCAGTTAGATCATGTGCTCTACCGGCCTTTTTTGTTGAACTTTTAAAGATTTAAAATCTTGTAGAACATTAATTTTATGTATCTGTTACGGTTTACGCGGCGCACGCCAGTAAAGCTCCCAGTCAGGAAATATCATTTCGAGAGCTATTGATGTTTTAAATGATTTTAATTTTGTAATTATTTTATCATAATGTCCGATAAGAGAACCTAAGAAATTTTGAATTTCGCAGGCTAAATTGATCATCTTAAAAATATTTTTAGAAAAGTTGATTTGTACCTACATGGTCACATTTTCTTGGATAAACTCTTTGAATTTTTGGCCTTTTGATTGGCTTACCCTCATCATCATATGAGTCACAATCTGAATCTTCAGAATGACTTGTTGAGTCAGGCTGATAATCATTATCTTTCTCTTCTATTTTCTTGCATTTGCTTTTTATGTTGCCCTCAAGACATGAGCGTTTTTTATATAAAGCTTTTTTTTTTGCAATGTGTTTCTTTTTAGGCTCTGGTTTTGGATCATCATGTGCATCTGTATTCAAATCTTTTGTGAGTGGATCAACAATTTCCATTTTAATGTTTTCTATTACCACTTCAACCTCATCTAAATTAAATTTGTCTGGTTTTTTATCTTCGTCACTGCTGGAACTGAGATTTATAATTTCCCTTTGTTCATTTGTGGAAGGATTCTCAATTTTGATTATGTTACGATTTTTTCTATATGTCTGCTTTTTCCTACTCTGTCCTTCTACTTTATTAATTAAAAGGTCAAGATCTAATTCCTCAATCTCTGTACTTCCATTGCTATCATCACCGATTTCATGCTTCACATTTTCAAATATTACAACTGACCTCAGAGTAATAGGGTTAAGTCCATGGTTGTTTCTATCCATATGTTGAAGCATTGGTACGGTAATCTAAAAACAAATAATAACAGTGTTCGTTTTTACAGGCTTAATTGCATCAAGAACCATTCAGTACATTAATTTGGCACATAAACACACAATCCATTAATATTTTAAATATTACAGTATAGAATTAAGCATGCCAGCGCCACCAGTCGCACCCAGACTTATCTATTTATTTAGTTAGTCCCTTTAGTTTTAGTTTTTTATGTAAATAGTTTGTAGTGTTCTATAAATATTGTGTATAGTAATGTAAATATAAATAAAGTACAGATTTACTAAATTGCCAGACTATATCTGACTTGCTAAAATAGTTTTATAACTAAACTAAACTTAACTTCGCCTTTAAGACAACCCACTGACCAAATAAAGTATTTACCTTATCTGTATTTTTCAATAAAAAACCAATAATATCTTGTGCATTCCAAATAGTCTGCATAAAATTATAAGTTTTTGTTAGAAGAGCTTTACAGATGTAACAAACATATTCATCATCAGTTGGGACCTGAAAGCAAATAAATAAATGAGTGTAGCATTCTTATTGCTATCAATTTGAATCTTATGTCCAGAGCGGCAACAGGTGGGCTTAAGTAATGAGGGTGAAATAGAAACCCTTGGACTTACCCTAACTCAACATTCAATGGACTTGATTATTAATAATTAAAGACCGGATTATATGCAACATAAAAAGCTTGATAAATGTATGCATATTTCAAGCATTTTTCATGCAGAAAAATGCTTGAAATATGCACGAAAATTCGCAGAATATGCGAATTAAATGAAAAAATTTAGAAACCCAAAAAAAAAAAAAAAGGTTTCTTTTAATAGGCAATAATAGGTACAGTAACATTACATGACATTAAAATTGTTTACTATTTTTGTAAACATAAACAATAATGTATTGTTCCAAATGTTCAGTGGTAAGAATGTGTCTTCGATCATTTAGAATATTTTTATAAGTGGAAAAGGATCGCTCCACATCCACTGAGGTAACTGGGCAGAATTTGAACTTGGGTGCTATGTTACCACTTATAGTTTCTAGCAACAGTTCTGCCGTCCCATTAATGAAACTATCAATTTGACACAAACTTTCAAAACCTGGGTGGGTTATTGTTCAATATATTTTCTTTTATCGTATTTCGGAACGCAGGGTGAGTGCAGTGCACTCGGAAAAATATTGTTAATGTACCGATAATATGCATCATTACTAGATCTTAGGTAAAATATGCTAATACCGCTGAGAATGGCTTAAATATGCAAATGCATAATCAAATATGTAAATGCATATAATCCGGTCCCTATTAATAATATTGCTCCTGTCTACTCTTGGCTTATGACTAACTATAGTTACAGATCCCCACACATAAGCATCAATAAGTTTGACAACATCGAAGTATGATTAGACACACGGGTACACATCAAGCTATACTATTCCAATATAAGCTGACCTCGCATTGTACGGAAATCCTATGCAATGCGAGATCAGCATAAACTGGAAATGTATAACTTGACGTGTAAGCACTGTAAGCTTAGTGTTGTTTACAGTGTACTAACAAATTCTTTATCGCTAAACTGAGTATACTTACATAATGAAATTGTTTTAGTTTGATAATACTTTCGATGATATCCTTGTGATGTGTATTGTCTAATTTATAAAGATTGTCATCAACTCTAAGGCATAGTCGGCAAATTGTATTCACATCGAATAAACACTTCATTTTAGACTTGGACCTCGTTACAGGATGTTATTTTATTATTTTAGTATGTTCAGTGAAAAGAAGTTGATGTGGACGGATAATAGTTTTTTTATGTGAATCTGAATGATTGATCATCTGTTGGACGCTTTATAAATAATTCAACTTTTACGCAGGTCGCAGAAACAGTTTTAGTAGTGAGTGATCTCAAAACAACAAACAACAAATCTGTACAGTAAACTCACAGAGTACATTATATAGTAAACTTATTGTTTTTAATAAATTCCAAATGTATGGTACTCTGTGAGTCACAGATTACTAATATGCACAGCTAATGCACAGATTACTAATTATGGGGGATGCGCTGGGGTAAATTCTAATTTTCTTACGTTTTTTTGCAAATTGCAGGTCAGTATCAGATTATATGTTGATCTAAATATTATTGGCGGCCGTAACAAAACAAGCTTCACATGTGTCACCGACGGCGAACCGAGTAAGGTCGCGAACTTAAAGACCGCGTACTTTAAGTACGCACGTCTATCACCCACTTTAACGCACGGTTATTCACAACAAAACATGTTGAAATCTCTATTTTCTTCTTCGCACGGTAAAACGGGTGTTAGACGTACGAGCAAGTCCGCGTACTTAAGGCTCGGCGAGCTTATTCGCCCGTGTGTCATGCAAAGTACGCGGACTTTAAAAGCTTTACAAGGACTTTAAAAGGCGAACCGAGTAAGTTCGTCGGCGAGGCGATCCAACAGGTTTTAAATTTTGCTCGTAGCCCGCCTTGGCTCGTCGTCTGTCTGTCGTCCGTCTGTATGATAATACTTTCGATGATATCCTTGTGATGTGTATTGTCTAATTTAAAAAGATTTTCATAAACTCTAAGGCAGCTTGTACACGCTAAGAAATTTCACCGTGTCTGCTGCAGATAGGACCAATTCATCATATACACGACAAGAATTTTGTCCGATCTAGGCACGAAAACTGATCGATTGATCTGATTGATTGATCATCTGTTGGACGCTTTATAAAGATTCAACTTTTACGCAGGTCGCAGAAACAGTTTTAGTAGTGAGTGATCTCAAAACAACAAATCTGTACGTACAGTAAACTTATTGTTTTTAATAAATTCCAAATGTAGGTACTCTATTAAATGTCACGCTACATGGAATTTTCTTATGTTTGCTATTTGCAACTCAATATATTTTAAGTTGTAGTACTAATTAAACTCGAAATAAGATTTGGTGTTCAGTGGGGCCCAGCTTAGACAATTTATCTCCTCTTGGTTGGTTTTTCCAGTGTACGCTGCTTTCTCCTTTCACCATTCGAATTTTCGAATCGAGAAACTCTGCTCATGTAAACTCGGCTTAAAGTCGTCATCTGTCAAAGTATTCTGTCAATCTGCCTGTCATTGTAATTTTTTGACGTCACATGAATGGAGCTCAAGGAGAATCGGAGAATCTAAAAATGACTAAGTGAAGTGAAGAACAGTTCGCTAACCATTTATTGGGAAAAATATAATTGCGAGTGTAAGACACTATAGTGTTTTAAAAGTAAGAAATTTTATCGTCTCTCTGTTTAAATACATTGTAAACTGAACAAGACCCTCTTCCATAATAATAATGTTGTTTGTTTTTGCATCTATTTATTTTTCATTTTAGTTTTTGCACTCATGTTTGTACAGGTGTGTTCGCTTGTTGAAACTATCTCCATAGATTACAGCTAGGCGGCATGGAGGAGGTAAGCTTCACCTGATACCTATTAACGCATACTATAATACTTACCTTTATGGTTAAAGAACATTTTTATAGTACAGTGTAAATTACCCCTGTACCCGGCCTGCCTACCGGCAAACCGGCTTTATCATTTATCAATGCATTAACCCTACATCTGAGTACATCTAAATTAAGACTTTCTCACTACTTTTTACATATTTTTTTTTAACTTTATGTACTGTTCATTCTTATAGAACTCAAGATGGTTTTCCTAATACCATTAGTGCACAATCCAGACTTTCTAACATTAAACCCATTACTTTAAACATTACCAAAAATTTCTTGAATAATAAAATTGACGAGTGTTGGGTACAAAATAACCATTTGGTATAACTAGGTACCTTTGTAACATAGCATTAGGATGTTTCCAGCTTGTCTCTGTTCTGTATTATTTTTTATTTAATAAGATGAAGACCTAATTAATGATAATGATCAGTTACATACTGCATACATGTTTGAGAAAGTTTTGGAAATTAAAATTATTCTAGTGATAAGGTTGAACTATAGCATAGTAGGTCTTCAAATTACACTTGTATTACTATTGTAAACCTGAGTCTGTAAGTACATAATATGTGATTTCCAGTTAATAGGAAGAGACCAACAGTCAAAGCGACAAATACCTCCAATGTTGAAGAAAATATTACAGCAAGATGTACGGTTCACGAAGAAACTTGTGGAGCTTGGGATGAAAACTACCTGGACAAGATCCCTACGAAATAATTACAGACTATTTGAGGTATGTATTATGTACAAATAGCATTTTATTAGATCAGAAGCACAAAAGTCAAACTATAGTGTCAAAGAATTATAAAATGAATTAGACATTAAAACTCGAAACAACTTAAAAGGTAAATAAAATTCAGGCCAGAGCATATTCTGTTAGCTGGTAGTCTTATTAAAATCACAAATCAACACTGTTTTTATAGAATGTAGATAGAAGAATGCATGAAGTAATGTTATCTACACTTGTTTGCAGGTGTCTTGCCATGGGATCGTTTGGTTGGCTGGCTGGCTCACTTTTATCTGGTTGTTTAACAACAAGGAACTTTATCAGTTGCAAGTTAACACACTCATAGGTATGACAACACTTATTGTAGCCATATACTTACTAAAGGGGTACTAACCCAATACTAGATTGCTGGATGGTGCTTTGGCCAGAGAATCACTTACCATCACACTAGTGGTTAAAAAAAAGATCTAAGTAAATGTTTTTTTTTTAGCTCTTTTGTAGCTCTTTTTTTTTAATAAGAAAAAAACTTAGAGAAAGGCTTAAATGTATAGTTGTCAGTAAAGGAAGACGTGATGGGAAGAAGGTTGATGATAAATAACTGACCAATTACTTACAACAAACATAAAAAAGGAATTTTGCAAATCCGTCTACACATTATGACGTAGTTATGCCCGGATAAATGTTTAAAAAAATAGAAATTTGACAACTTCCTCCTAAGTCTGTTAAAAACAACTGCAATTTTGAGTTAAAAGTAACTCAAAATTGCAACAATGACTTTACAAAAATTAAAATGATAAGTAAAAATAATCTCTTAGATTTTTTTTATAAAATAATTTAATGGGACTCAAAAAGGCAGTCATTTAAAAATTATGTACAACAAAAAGTAAAATTTAATTTAAATAAATTGATTGTTTACATGACCCTAAACAAAGTTCAAACAAGATATTATTTGATGCATTAACAAAAGGCTGGCTCTGTTTTAAGTTCACATTTTCACAATAAACTAATTTAATTACTTACATACCTACCTATAAGTATAGACCTCATGAATAAAACAGGATATCGCTATACTACAGTGTAATGAACTCTAATCAGATTAACCTTTAGATACTACTTTTATTACTCTTTTGTGGCCGATACACATAAGTCTTTAATTAAAAGCCAGCCTTGAAATGATTCTACATAGAAAAATACAAGAACTTTTGTTCTAGCGTTCAGTGTCAAGTCAACGTATTGTGTAACACGATCGCCGATCTTAGCGCAGCGGCGGCGGCGGTGGCGAACGTCAATGTGAATAGCATAATTAATATGTAACAGGCGTCACCCGCACGCACCACTATGAATAGATTTCCGACGTAACCGCATGTTAGAGCTTATACTTACTTCTAAATTTAAAAAGTAGGTACAGTTCGATTCAAACTTAATGGCGGCTCAGAACATGGGGTGTGGTACTGCGCAGCGAGTAGCTAACTTCCGAGCCGCCATTCAGTTTGAATCGAACTGTACTAGAAAACTACAGAATGGAGAGTTAACAAAATACAAAATAAAGGTGTCTTTACAATAACAAACTTAAACACTTACAAAATATATAATTAATACTAGCCGCGCCGCGCGGTTTCACCCGCGTAAGTTTTGATCGCGTGGGAATATCGGTATAAAGAGTATCCTATGTGTTAATCCAGGTTATAAACTATCTGTTTGCCAAATTTCATCCAAATCCATTCAGCCGTTTTTGCGTGATTGAGTAACAAACATCCAAACACACAAACTTTCACATTTATAATATTAGTAGGATAATGTAGGTTACATAACATCACGCCTGTATTCCCCGAGGGGTAGGTACTGGGCAGAGTAGTAGTACGAAAAAGAATTTCATTTACTGCGATACGTGACGCGTGAGTCCTATTATGAACGCAGCATGTTCACCAATCCAGTAATAGGCTACCATGTCATTAACATACAAATTGTATTATTTAACCGACTTCTTCAAAAAGGAGGAGGTTCTCAATTCGTCTGTGTTTTTTTTTTTTTTGTATGTTTGTTACGCGATTACTCCGCCAATTATGAATCGATTTTGATGATTCTTTTTTTGTTTGGTAGGTCATGCTTCCGAGGTGGTCCCATATAAATTTTATTCACTTTGCTTGCGTAATTTTTGAGTTAGCTTCAATATTACGTATTTTTCCCACTTAGTTTATCTAGATGATATCCTGTTTGACTCCTTCACTGTTATTTACATAGCAGGTAGTGGTATTCGGATTTATGTGGGGTAGGTACCACAACTAAAAAGTGAAAAATAAAAACATTTTACAAAAAAAAAAAACAACCGACTTCCAAAAAAAACACTAAAAAAGTGAAAAATTACTTTAATTTCGGAAGTCGGTGGCAAAAAACGGAAATTGAAAAGCAAAGACACCGACTTCCGAAATTAAAGTTATTTTTCTGTTTGAATTTAATTCAACACTGAAAAAGACTAAAATGAAATTTTATTGATATGACTCTATCATCTGCCTAGCCTCTTCGCAACTGTTGGGGTCAGCTTCCATTCTAACTCCAACTCCAACCAGTTATATGGTAACACGATAGTCCGAAAGTCTGACAACCAGTATTTCGCAGCAGGTTGGAAAGACTGGTTGTCAGACTTTCGGACTACTGGCCACCCATAAACGATCTAGATCGATCGAAACTTAACATAGGTACTTACAGAAATGTAATTTCATGATGTATTTTCCACAGCACTTATCTTGGATATCGTGGTGATAGCTGTGATCAAGGCGTTCGTGCGTCGGCGTCGGCCGGTCCCAATGAACAAGTTGCTAGAAGTCGGCCCGGACAAGTTCTCCTTTCCATCCGGACACGCGAGCCGAGCTTGTATGATCGTATCTATTCTTATGTTCAATGAAGTCCCCGTCTACTTCGCGCCGCCACTCCTCGCCTGGGTGGGCTCCGTGTGCCTCACACGAGTACTAGCCGAAAGACACTACATCTTGGACGTAATATGTGGAGTTATGATCGGGCTCCTAGAAGGTACTCTAATGCAATTACTATGGCTTTCTCAAGGCACCTGCGCTTCAATCGTAGCGTCGCTGTCCGATGAGAAGGTCGAGGGAGGAGAATATCATGTGTAATTTTTTGTATTTTAATACCAAATAGTGTAAAATACAATAGACGTAGATATATTTAGTAACCTATTCCGCTTAGCTATTCTTTAAGAGTCATAAAAAACCCTGTAAGAAATCGCAAGTGTTTCACCTCTCAACGAGGCATCCTCAAGATGACGATTGACCAATTGCAAACCAGAACACGACGTGTTGCCACACCGAGCGCTGGACGCAGAGTGAATCAAATCGCCCAATCGTTACTATATATATCTACGTCTATTGTATTTTATAATGGATTACCGCAAAGTCACACTAGAATCAATTAACTACCAAATAGTGTTTCCTGAAATCTTTTAATCTATTAGATACCTACTTAACTACCATTCAGTCAATAATCCAAACATAAATACCTATAATATACTAACTACAAGTCGTTCAGATCATGCCTGTATTTCACGAGGGTTATGCAGAGGTGTATTTGTGCACCCTCATTTTAATTTTTGTAATAAAAAAATGTTGCTGAAGTTAAGAATTAGGTACCTACTTAAATTCAAAGTTATTGTCATTTCTGTTTTTTTTATTATCGAATAATATTTAAGAAATGTAATTGTACTGTAACCTGACACATTTCGAATCCTGTGATGAGGTAATTTACTATGTAAGTAGTTCACTAATAAAAAAAAGATATTTGTGCTAATTAAAGCTAATGAGCTTATATTGTGATGAATAAACCGTGATTAAATAATTGTTGTTTGTTTTATTTACTTTGTAAGCCACGCGGCAATTGCGATCCCGTAAGGCCTGTGTATTCCCAACATGGATAGACAGAGGTGTTATTAATAGAACTCGCTCATTTCATCAATAGGCTATTGCAAAACAAGGACAAATCCGAACAAAAAAAAAATACAACACTGCCCAAGACTCAGGACCATAGACCCAGCCATCGCAGTGTAGACAAAAAGTGCCGATATAATTATATCGCATCAATATCTTTTTAAAAAAACATCGATTTCGATAAGATCATAGAAAAAAAAATATGTAAAAATGTTGATAAAATTCAATTGTTTATTGTTTTTTTTTAATTTATTTAAATACCACACTAGGAAAAAAGTCAGTTTTTTACGGCTCTGAATTCCAGCGGTTTTAGTCGGTGGCAGCGGCGTCAACGGTGTTGCTATTGGAAATATATCGTATTTGATACATTTTCGATACTTGATATTCTACATCGAAATAATAAATATCGCC
Organism: Lithophane ornitopus; assembly: GCA_948473465.1. Lineage (NCBI taxonomy): Eukaryota > Metazoa > Arthropoda > Insecta > Lepidoptera > Noctuidae > Lithophane > Lithophane ornitopus. The sequence continues at coordinate 13,427,662 of OX419616.1, read as the reverse complement.
TAAAAATATTGATTTAACGATATTTTATCTGCAAGCCTATCGCAGTGTTTGGGGGGGTAACACCAAAGAGACAGTTCCTAGTTTGTCTTGTAGTTTGTTATTATTATAAGTAATTAAGGAATCGAAACACTTTAAAAAGGCTACTAATTTTTATCACCCAGCGAAAGCGTCGGGATTCCCTAGTTATTTTTTTTTTCTTGAACAGTGAATTGTATTCTTTTTGAGTGAAATAGTGTCCTAACCCTATAGAAGCATTTTAGATAAGTATTACTTAATAAAATGTTTTTTTTTATAAGTTAAAAAAATAGTTCTTGTTGCCAACAAGCAACGTTGTGATTTCCATACCGCTATTTAAAATGCGCAATTTAGGCTTGCAGAAAAAATATCGATATATCGATATTTTTTGGCGATATTTTTTATTTCGATATATCGATATAAAATATCAAGTATCGAAAATGTATCAAAAAAGATATATTTCTTCCAATAATATATTTTTTCCAATAACAATACCGTTGTCGCCACTGAGTAAAATCGCCGGAATACAGAGCCGTAAAAAGTTTTTTTTTTTTTAATTATCAGTAAAAGTTAATTTTTTTTTTTTGAAAATTTCAAAATGTCACAGATATATCTATATATCGATATTTTTTTTTCGATATATCGAAATCGATATCTTATATACTTCTTGCAACCCTAGGGCAATTGCACAACAAACACCATGAAATCTCTGTGTCAAAACTGACTGGACATGGAATGTGATGTGCAAAGCTAGTTTAACTGTTGGCACAGTTAAACTAGCTCTCCACCAGATTCAACTTCTAAAACCACCAGAAAACCACTAACAAAAATCGGCCCTATTCTAAAAATCGCAAATATTTCCACTATACATTTTTTTTATTTTGACGCGTGAAAACAGTACTAAAATGTTGCGTAATAAAATACTTATTTAAAATCAGTCAGTAAATTAACATACAATATTATTAATAAATCAACAAGTGAAGATCAGAAACATAAAAATTTAATTAAGATTTATTTATACACAATATTTACAGAACACTACTAACTATTTACATAAAAAACTAAAACTAAAGGGACTAACTAAATAAATATAAAAACAAAGGGACCTTAACGCGTCGAAGTATTCGTCCGCATCGCTGTCATCCGGAAACGTGCCCAGAAGACTGGCAGCATTGCCACGTTGAATGGCAATGCTAATTCTTTGGCCAAAGAACAAACCAGCCCTCTGGTCACGTGAAGTGTCGACCAGTCGGTGGGAGATTTCCTTAAAAAGGAGACGCGCACTCGGGCCCCATGACCCGAGCGTTACGACCCCAAACGGCTCAAAACTGTAGTTGCCTATAAGGTTACAGTATTTGCGCCGCTTGAGGGTCTCAGCAGCCGCAGCAGCGGCGCCAGCACAGCCCGCCGTGCTGGAACATGGGATAGCGCAAGAGTGTCGACACAGGTTGCGTCCCACACCAGAGGCCCACCTTCCAAGGCAACAACGTCATGCCATCTGGTCTCTTCCCATCGTCACGTACCAAGCCGTTTGGTTCTAATACCGCTAGTACGCCGGCGGTGACAAGGGCTCGACGAATAATATCGTTGATGCTGGCGTGCCGTGCTATGCGGCCTGCACTCCTGTAGCAGGACAGGCCATGGTGCCCGAGGCTGTCGACAGCTTCGCCGCAGTGACACCGATGCGGAGCGACATAAAAATTATTCAATAATCACGACTATTTTTTATTAGACCGAGTTCATATGTTCACTCAGTTGTTTTGTAATTTACATAAAAAATACTCCTGAAAAAAAAAAGTTACAGTAAATACTCCTGAAAATTAAATGAAGTAAAAACAATATATTTCGTAACGTTTTAGTGGCTTAGTGGTTGAGTGATAGCATTTTCAGTAATTGAATCTGAATTACTGAACCACTAGAAAAAACCACCAGCCACTAAATGAAATATTTCGCCACTAAAAGGGGAGTCGAAACCACCAGTTTTAGTGGAAAATCCACTAAGTTGGCAACACTGGTGATGTGTCACAAGTCAGTGTCAACTTTTTCTGTCAGAAGTGTCAGACCCAGACTGACGTTCGGCCTCGGCGTTGTGACGTGTGTATTTTTTGGCTGAAGATCCAGAATTTCTATGAAAATTCAAATAATAATATAGACTGTTTAGTGTCTGCATTAAAAGGTGAATGAATAAATAACTTGTTTGATACTTGCTGACAGGAAATTGTTTCAGTTTTTTAAATTATATCTAATCTGATAAGAATAATGATAATGTTTTTGGACGTGGCATAGCTCCACAATAATTCACCATATTCCACGTAAGTTTATTTTTCAGCATCACCATGAGGAAACTAAAAGGAGCAGTGAAAGAAACAGCGAGACAAAAGCGTGAGAGGAAACAGGAGTTTGCTCAAATGCGACAACAAATCCATACGATTGTTTTGCCTACATTCGCTGTAATTTTTCTGTTAATTTGCGTATACGTGTACTTAAAAACCAGGCCGACGTCGATGCAGTACGCGTAACATAAATAGCTCTAAGTTGTGTGAAAATTGTACATAGTAAGTAAATTATAAATAGGTACCATCAATTTTATATTGGTTTGGGAAATTTTATTAAAACTATCTTAAGGTTGTGAGCTCAAGTAATGTAATGTAGTATATATCTATGCTGAGTACCTATTGACACAGTATTTCTATATTTTTAATATTTGAAGTGTGCTATGAGACATTCCACATTATTCGTCCACATATCGACACTAACTTCTTGTTCTAAAAGTGACAAAATTAATGTAAATATTAAAATAAAATTATTTAATTATGTGTGTGTTTTAATGTAGGTACCCAATTCATATTAGTGACAAAATGGTGCATCTCGAACCTCAAGTTATTACTTACTTGATTTGTGAAGTGTACATTGAAATGAAACGGACAAAAAACTTCATAAATGAAACTAGTCCACTTAAACAATAATTTATTAAAAATATCATTTCATAGACTGATCCTATGGTCTTCTATCTTAATTATTTTGTAATAAATAACTGATTTTTAATAAATATTTATATTACAATGCTAAAAGGAAAAAATCCTTTTTGTATTAATAAGCACCAACTTATATCTGACCTAAATATATTTTTCCATAAAATCTAAAACAAGTATCATATATACAACATTTCTAATTTGCAAGACTTTAGTTTTATTACAGAATAAGTTATTTTTTAAATATTCAACAAGTGTCAGAGAACAATAAAAATAATATACCAGTTGTGTAAACTTGGAACAAGTTTGTTAACTATGACGTTTGCTGCCAGAAAATTAACAGAACATATTTATTAGAAAACCTTGAACAGGTTATAGCCATATTTATTTATTTGTAATAATAAACTTAAACTGATAGAAGGGGATATTATTATTTCTAATGATAGTGTGGATGTGGATATAACACAATAGTCATCACTGGTTTATGCAAAAACCTATAAATGTCACAGTATATAATTATGTATATTATGTATAACTAGCTCTATTATGTATGCTGTATGTGGAGAGGAGCTTGTGGCTAAGTAATAACAGCCGCTCGGGTCAATCCATCAGGGTTAAGCTACGCTTGCCGGGGTTGGTCCGTGGATGGGTGACCATTTTCACATATCGAGACTCCTCCGTGCCTCGGAAAACACGTTAAGCCGTTGGTCCCGGCTGTCATTTGTGGATCTATAACAGTCGTTACGAGTCGTCAGAAGCACGAAAGTCTGACAACCAGTCCAACCAAGTGGTATCGTATTACCCAGTTCCTGGGTTGTGGAGGTCAGATAGGCAGTCGCTCCATGTAAAATACTGGTATTCAGCTGCATCCGGTTAGACTGGAAGCCGACCCCAACATAGTTGGGAAAAGGCTAGGCAGATTGATTATGTATAACTAGCTGCTCGCCCCGGCTTCGCACGGGTAACACTAAGTTCTTATCTACGGCTATTTTAGGTATTTTTTTTACACCTTGGGTTACATTATTGGAGTTTTAGTAAGGAGCACTAATTTTTTTTGAAAATATTGCCCGGGGATAGTGTAGCTTCCCAACAGAGAAATAATTTTTTGGTTCGGTAGTTTCGGAGCATATTCAATGCAAACAAACAAACAAACAATCAAATCTTTCCTCTTTATAATATTAGTATAGATTACTGCTCATCATGTTCTTCTCTCCTGATAATTCTCTCTGGCTAGAATATTGCATTGCCTGGCTAAACTGAGTTATGTACTTATTTACTTACACTAAATACCTGATAACTAATTCTCATGTTAGTATTTAATACTTTAGCATGAAGAATTGAATTGAAACAACTAAGTAATTTTAATAGTTGTGACTGGTGACATGGTTTGGACACTTTTGCAATAATATTGAGTATCTATGGTCTCTATTGGTCAAGAGCAAACTATAATATTCTAAAATAATATTGTATTTGTTAAAAAACTATCATCATTGCACAGCAGATTGAGATTATCTATGAAACTCAGTCTTTGTTAAAACTAAAGTTACCTATATCGATAGATATTCTAAAAGGTGCAAAATAGTTTTCTATTTTGCCCCATTGTGTATTGGCGAGCCAAGGTCTCAATTGTAAAGACTTATCTTAAGGCCTTTTAAATTCACATATTATGAACTGGAATAACATAACAGATGTCTAAAATAAGTTAGTTCAAAGTAGTATGTACTGCGTCGGACATCTTGGCCGTTCTGAATTCAAGACATCATGGTTAATTCTTAAAATTCACCATAGTAACAGAATAGTGGATTAAGAATGCGCGGGAAGCGCTTACTATGTAGCGGCATTAGATGTTTGGCGACACCTACAAACGTAGTTTATTTAGCAGTAAATAGCCATGATAAAGCATCGGTTGCAGCATCATGAAGAAATATAAATCTATAGTCGACCTCGTACAGCCCGATGCAAACTTTATGACGGCTCTAAACATGAGGCGAGTGTTGCGCTGTAACAAATTCACGTGTCAGCGTAATGAGCTTCAGAGTCGCCATATAGTTTGAAGCTTAAATATGAATTGTTTTACCATCCTCAGGCCCTTTGTTTGTACAAACGAAGGGAAAAATTTTACGTCGCCGTTTATACGCCGTGTGCCGGCAGGGTCGTCAGTGTTGTATGGATCACTATGTAAGCTTGTAGCCGTACACGTTTTGTAGGTCTAAGGCAGTTTGTCCACCGCCACGTTGCCGGGCCGTCAAAGAGAACGAGATGACAGCGACGAAGTAGCGATACATACTTTGACTATGGCCGCGTGTCCACCACACGTTCGTTAACGCGACGCCATGTTCGTTTTGAATAATCTCGTTTCTCGGTGAACGTCCTGTTGAAGGTGTCGGTGGACAAACTGTGTCACTTGCATTTCATAAAACGACGAGGTATATTTTACTTTCAAGGCCAACATGAAGCAATTAAGAAGTCAACTATACGACCAAAGTGTTGTCAAGTAACAAATTGACGAAGTTGCTATATCAGCACAGCATCGTATAGTGCGTTTCATCAAATAGTTCCTATGCCGTAATGTTGGCTCTACTGTTGTAGGACGAACATTTGTACGTAACGGCGCTACCTATTAGGTCCGTTTTTAGAGTGCCAACATTACGGCATAAGAACTATGTGATGAAACACACTCTAAAGTCACAATCGTCAAAGAAAATTAACAAACGATGCGTGTTAAACGCTTAGCTGTCACCTTAAACCCAACCTATCATAATGCCTATGAAGTAACTTTAAAGTGCCACAAGAATCCAAATAATTCTATACAAAGCCAGCTATCAATACTGATGATTACTACTAATACTTCGTTTCTGGCGGCACATGTTGATCATCCAGCCGAGCAGCCACACTGACGCCAGCAGCAGGTACAGGCCGCTGATGGCGAAGTACTGGGAGACAATGGGCAGCCTGAGGCGCTGGATGAGGACCAGCGTCAAGATGGACTGGAGACCAGTACCGAGCAGCGTGTTGATGCCGAAGATTAAGCCGAAGCAACTCTCGTCACTTAACTGACTTGCTATTTTCGCACTGAAATGATGGAAACGAAAGTTTAAATAATGTATGAAATACTAGCTTTCGCTCGCGTGGTATGTCGATAAAGAGTAGCCTAAGTCCTTCCCCGGGATATCATCAATGTCTTTGCCAAATTTGATCGAAATCCGTTCAGTGGTTTAGGCGTGAACAGGTAACATACAGTTACAGACAGACAGAGTTACTTTCGAATACCTAATTTTATTTAATATTGTAGTGATATCTAAGAACGAAATATAACACTGTGCAACACGAAGTTTATCTACTCAGCAAATATTCAGCCGAGGACCCCATCACAGAACTTTAAAACCAGACTACCATAGATTACTTGGGCCTAAATATGTGTGACAAATCGTACAGTAGAAAGAGTTGTGAGTGAATGTTGGCCAATGGGCAAACAGTTTCTAAAACCGATATGCGATATTTATGGTTTATTGCAGTAGTTTACAAACATACACAGTAACACGAGGTTGCTTAGAAAATATCACAGAAAGCGAAAAGGCCGCCCATTGTGTGTTTGTAATTTATTTTTTGTTATGTGTTTTTATGGTGAACGATAAAGTATATTTATGTAGAAATAAATAACTCTTACCTCGCCATAGTGATTGTATAATGAAACAGCATGCCCATGACGATATACCCTGCATAAGACACGAACACATTATTAGCATAGGTGCCCACAAACAGAGCCACTCCTTGAATGGCTGCTACAGGCGCGGGCGCACCCGATGACGCGAATATCGACGCTAGGAACGCGCCGCCCGCGCCGAGGAGTGTTTGTACCGCTTCCACTGCGCCGTTGTATGCGACCTGGGGAGTGATAAGAAAATAATGTATATTTACGTCTAGAAGTCAATAAACTCCAAAAGAAAAAAAATTAACAAGTTTTACAAATCGGCCGTCGCTCAGTATATTAGGTAAATTAAGGTGATCTTTTTTATATTATTGTGTAAATAAAAGCCACACTGGGTCAATGATTGCTAAGTACTCCTTTTTTTTTGAGAGTGGGAATCATCAAATGCCTTCCCCCGCTCTGGGTGGAGCGGGAGGGCGTGTCAGACTTTTACTGCTACTCCTGACTTTCACAATGGGTAGTGGTGGTAGTGGTCACAGTAGAAAACACCTATCATCCAATAGTCGTATTTTTTCTTATCACTATTTGGCGGCAGGTCATTCTTCCTAGCTTACTCAAATCATAATTTCAATATTAGTTAAGAAAACAATAATGAAATATTTAACTTAAACATGCACTAAAACTTTCAAGATTGCATTGTATGCCGAGTGAAAACATTGCACATAAGCTATCCAAAAGCCGGCGCCAGACATAGCAACAACATTTGAACACATGTTTGAACAAATGTGAGGCACGGGTGTTTGGGTATTTGATCAAAGTTTGATCTCATTTATTACCGTACCGCACAAGTGTTCAAATAAGTGTTCATGTATGTGATTGAAATGAAATGAAATTGTTTATTCTGTAAATAGCATATCAGAATCACTTTTACACGTCATATTTAAAAAAAAAAAATAATCTAGATGAGGTCGGCGTTTCCTATCTGACTACTCTGAGAAGAAAGGCCGAAACAAACTCAGAGGTCGCAGTCTCTTTTAAGGTCCAGACATAATCTTGGTCAGGCCATATGAGGACCATGTAGATTAAAGTCTGAAATGGTCTTTTGAGGAAAGAACCACACAGATTTGAGTGGACCTGTCCAGTCAGTGCAAACATTTGTCAGTAACCGAGGAGCTCAACTCAGAGCTTAAGGGTGTGTCTGGCGCCGGCATAAGATAAACTTTGACAAGACCAACCTGTTTGACAGACTTATGAAGCAATGCAGACATTTACACTGATCCTTTGTTAAGACTTTGATAAGAGCGTGCCATCCATCAAGCAAGAATTTATTTACTGGCGAGATTTCTTAGTTATATGTACCTTTAATATTAACGTATTATACACATAACCTTCTGGAAGAAATTCTCTAAACTATGGTGAAAACCTCATCAAAATCTGTTCCGTGGTTTAGAATAACAATGCGGACATACAGACAAACACGAAAAGCGACTTTAATCCTTACTAATAATATTATAAATGCGAAAGTAACTCTCATGCGTCTGTATGCGTCTGTCTGTCTGTCGTGCTTTCACGCCAAAACTACTGAACCGATTTAAATGAAATTTGGTACATAGATAGTCTAGAGACTGAGAAAGGACATAGGCTACTTTTTATCGACATACTACGCGGGCGAGGCCGCGGGCGGAACCTATTTTATAATTTTTATATATAGATGCACAGATAAAAACGTGATTCTGTGTGTCAGTGTTCTTCTTCCAACTAAAGAACACAGGTTAGATTGGAAATTGGCAAAGGCTAGGCTAACCTAGGTATTCTTACTGTTCTTATACAGGGTCAAATTAAATTGGCTAGTGAAACTCTGCAGGTAGACCCTTCTCACTTGGATGTCTGTAGTCAACAACGACCTGAAGCACGCCCAAGTGAATAACTCAACGACGCAGAACCGAAACATCTGGCGAAGAATGACGAGGAGAGCCGACCCCAAATGAAATGGGATAAGGCAAGGCAAAGAGGGAGAGGGAGAGAGACGTCTGAGGAGTTTCGAGAACTAATTCATTTAGACCTTTTATTGGGTCAGACAATGGCGGGCCCATTTTTGAGGGTTTTAAACATGGATCTGCACCCTACTTGCGTAACACATTATCAATCATAAACTGAATGTTTTTGTAGGATAAGCAATGGATTAACATTGCTTCATATGTTCGAAAAAAAATCTGCTCAACAACGTAAATAACGATTGAACTTTGTTGAACTGTCAAAACGAAAACTAATGCTACTGCCCAATTGTTCCGCTGATAGCTCTTTTTAACCGACTTCTTCAAAAACGAGGAGGTTCTCAATTAGTCTGTAGGTTTTTTTTTTTTGTGTGTTTGTTACGCGATTATGAATTGATTTTGAAGATTCTTTTTTTATTTGGCAGGTCATGCTTCAGAGGTGGTCCCGTATAATTATTAACTTTGCTTGCGTAGTTTTTGAGTTAGCTTCAATATTACGAATTTTGTCCCACTTAGTGTATGTAGATGATATATTCTTTGACTCCGTCACTGTTATTTACATAGCAGGTAGTGGTATTCGAATTTGTGTGGGATAGGTACCACAACTAAAAAGTGAAAAATAAAAACTTTTTACAAAAAAAAAAACAAACGACTTAAAAAAAAAAACACGAAAAAAGTGAAAAATAACTTTAATTTCGGCAGTCGGTGGCAAAAAACGAAAATTGAGAAGCAAAGACACCGACTTCCTTTTTTTAATGTTTTTTTTGAAGTCGGTTGTTTTTTTTTATAAAAAGTTTTTATTTAACAAGGCAGCTGCTATTTATAGTATATGCAAAAGACCATGACCATTTCTGCCCTAATCGATTACAGCCAATTCATATTTTCAAGTGTCCTTCATTTATTCAAACTAGATTTAAGATAATTAAATAATAGTCTAATTAAATTAAATTAAATAATAGCCTAGAGTCAATCAAAGCCAATGTTTAAAATTGAATAAAAATAAATATTATTTGTAGTTCCGGTTACATTTTCGATTTAATGGCGACAGTGTGAAAGATTACGGTTCATTTCGTTCATTCGGTCAATGTGATCAGATTAGTGGTAGGAGTATACCTTATTTTTGAGGTACAGGAGATAACCATGGAGGCCACGATATTATTTATTGATATGGCACTTCAACCATTAACGCACTAAAACATACACAAATAAAAATCACATACAGTTTAAGGAAGGTATTGTGAATTCGTCACTTACAGAATGCACAGCACTATCTATAGAACAACATGCAACATGATATAGCATAGATTAATAAGTTCTTTTGTAGGTATGGTATTTTTTCCGAAGCAGATTATTGTTGTGATTCTTGATTTGTGGGTTAAAAAAAATTATCTGTCTGAAAACACTGATATTAGTTGTCACTCGCTCATTCACTCATTTATGTCACTCGTCGCCATAGAAACCTACTGTTACTTTCAAACGTGAAGCTCTTTGGTGTGTTATTGTTTGTTTGTTTATTCATTGTTTATTAAATACTTAGCCGTACATTTGTTGCACTTTAATCTCGTTATACATATTCTTGAAAGCGATATCTCATTGACGATTTTGGTTTTCCTACTGGACTTACGATACCTACGTGTCAGTTTATCGGTGAAATGTAATTGGATACGATATTGCGGTGCTTTGATGATTGAAATCGTACATCACTGTTTCAGTGAATCAAATGTGTTTTACGCGTGCAACGTATTTAGAGACGTGCATTCAGTGAATTATCCGTGCAACTGCATGAAATCTTGATGGAAAACAACATGACGTGTTGGATAATTCAGTCTCCTTCAAAATGGCTAAATGGTGCTGATCCACGCATTTTGTTGGGACTGCCCATCTCTTCACTGCCATGGCTTATATTTATTTAGGGTTTTTAAATAAATGCTTAAAGACTGAATAAAAAAGGAGTACCTACGCTGTTTGTGAGAGATTTATTTTATTTTCCTTTACACTGATCGCCTTACTAGTATGTAGAATTATTCGATAAGTTACAAGCATCTGGTAGACCCACTCCAGATGTTTTTAACTATCCTAAGTCAGCCTCTCCACCAGAGACGTGCTTAGCGATAGAGATGTATCTAATAGGATCGTTTGATTTTCATAGCATAGTTTGATTTCATTTTGCCTCTCACAGTCCTGGTACATTTTAAGCTGGTCCCAGCCGGACTTAGTGGCGAGATATGCCACATCATGTTGTTATTTATGTTGCTAAATCTAGTCAAGCCCTACTAGGTTACGGCAATTTTACTATTTGACAGAAAATGATTAGAAATCAATCGTTTTTTGAAGTGTAACGAATGAGCAATTTGTCCAGAAAAGATTTTTTTTTGTTCTGAAATATTCAAAAACCTTAAGTTTAAATTAAAATAGAGGAATTATTTCAGAATCTAGGTCAACTGTGCTTTTAAATGCACCATATGTAGCTTTTGGTCATAATCGTTTTGGTTTGGGTATGCATGTATAGGATGGTGGTCATGGTTCTTTTCTTGCATGATATCTACTGAAGTATGTTTGTATGTACTTGGAATATAAGATAAAGATAGTACTCAGTTTTAATTGCATAAATTACACTCAAACAAGGAGGTATTACAACTGATAGTTTATAAACAAAAACATTAATTAATCATTATCACATAATGTACCTAAATACGTGTAGCTGATATGCAGAGAATTAACATTGAGGTGACAGATGATTAATGGACAAATAAACTATTTTATGCATTTCACGATGGCGCGTCGTGTGAGTTTTATTCAATTGACATAAGGTTCAAACTGATAATTTATCTTGGATAATTGTCGTCAATTGCACTATGAATATCAGCCGTCATTTAAAAGGCAATATTAAATAACAGCGTTTCTGAGGATTTAAAAGTTTACGTTCTATTGTATAAAGCAAGGCTGGAAATTCCAAACATAATGCTGATATATACTCGCATTTTTCAGCGGCTGCAAGCTAGCAAGTCTAGTGGAACAGAAAATGATTGAATCGCAGTAGGTACACGTACCTATCTACAACGAATGCTGCGGGCAATTAATTCTTCCAGAAACGATTGCATGCATAATATCGTTATATTTATAATTATTTTACCTACTAATAAAAGGCCTTTTCAGATAAAAAGCGATATCGCTGTTTCGCTCAGTAGCGATACAGGGTCCACAAAATGAAAAAAAAAACACAAATGACAAAACAAGTGACAATCGCTTCGAAAGCGTTTCGTTTTACTACAACGACTTTCAACAGGATCTATCTTTTCGATAGCATATGTCAGTCCTATACATTTTTGCCTTTTCCATCATCGTTATCGCTGATAGAATGTCACTTTGTCTAGGGCCTCATAAATGGCTACAATCTGGAATCGAGATTGGTTTGGAAGGAGAAACCGGATGGGCCAATATTAGGAAACAATATAGGCTAACTCAGCATTTCCCAAACCATGCGCGACCTATAGTTTACCCGAGCGTTGCAAATATTGGGTGGGCCTTGAAAATTTGAATTTCAGCTATGATTAATATTAAAACTAAATGCCAAAATAAATTGGACGTATCAAACTCATTGCTATTAAAAGTCAGCCTTCCGACTGCATGAGATTCTTTATTAAGTGGGATTGGAGACAGAAATAGATCATCTTGTTCTTGAGTTCCCTCTTTTTTTAAAGTTCTCTTTTGACGCAGTCGGGTTTTTGATTTTTTAATTTAACTTTTATTTTTCCATGACAGCCAAGAGGTGAGTCCGGCGGTCCAATCAACTTTGGGAACCACTGGGCGAACTAATTGCAAAGTAAAATAAAATGCAGGTAAGTATTGAATTATTATTCTGCTAATACACTCACGACTTGAGACGTCTTTATTAAGAATTACTATGAGGTTGCGCAGAATCGTGACCGATGGCAGTTATGAAGGGGAAGCCTTTGCCCTATAGTGGGCAATACGACCTGAATATAATAACAATAACTCACCGGGGAATTACTCTCCTCCTGTATCTGCTTCCACAGCAGCTGCATATAGATCTGTGCCTGCACAAACAGCGCCAGCGCCACGGCGTACAACGCTGACCAGGCCAACACTTTGGGCCGCGTGTACGCCGCTCGGGCGTGTCGCGCGATCAACGTTGAGGCTTCTATCACGTTGGAGCGGATGAATCGCTGGAAATGTTAAAGGACTATTGTACTAAGACATGAAAAAAAAAAAAAAAAAACGACTTTTTACCCGACTACGGCGAAGAAAAAAGGAGGGTTATGATTTTGACCGGTATGTACGTATGTATGTATGTTCATCTGTTCCCTCATATCTTCTAAACGACTCATCACAATTTGACAAATGAGGTATCGTTGGAAGCGTCTTGATCGTCCGCTGGTTATGTGACGTCACATTAAAAATGGCGCCCTCTAGAGGACATAAATTCAGGAACTTAAAAAAAAAAAATTTTAATCGTACCATGTTGGGTATCAAATGAAAGGGCACATTTCAAAAATATATATATTATAACCCCAAAAGAAAAGAAAAAAAATTAAAGGTATTAAATCTAAAACCCAACTACGACTAAAAAGGTATAAACAAGACACCACAGACAGACAAATAAAAAATCCGGAGTCACACATAATCTGTTCGATTTATGCCCTAACACGTGTGACTCCGGATTTTTAATTTGTCTGTTTGTGGTGTCTTGTTTATACCTTTTTAGTCGTAGTTGGGTTTTTTACTTTTTTGTTCGTTTTTTAGCAGGGCAGTCGTGTTTTTAATTATTTATTTTTATTTTATACATATTAGTGACAAGTTCGTTTTGGAATGTGCTCATCGAGGCCTTCAATTGCATACCCATATTGTAAATAATTGAAGTTGTTTTTTTTCACAGTTGAAAATGGAGCCATACTGCCGCCATATTGATGTAAAAAAAAAAAAAAAAAAACATGGCCTATGTCACTCGGGATAATGTAAGGATTCTAACGATACCCCATACATCCAAATCCGTTCAGGCATTTTAAAGTTATGGTGGAATAAAGAAACTCACATACATACATACATTAACCCTGAACCCATTACACTCCTTTTTGGGCAGTTGTGTAATAAAAACAAGTATCAATAATGGTCAGAAGCTGTTTTAAAAAAACGCAACTATTTTTCAAAACCGTGTAGATAAGGGTCGTTGCGTGGTTTTCGCGAAACGTAACGTAACTAGTGACTTGGAACGCGTCACCTGTTTTGAAAACTACCTAGTGATTTTAGTAACTAGTTATTTTTCAAATTCTATTTGGTGATTCAACATGGTGATTATATCGAAGTATTACAGTTATTTGCGAAATGAAAATATATATGGTTACTTAAGTAATACGTTACATTACGTTACGTTAGCTTAAAGTTTTTTGAACAAATAAGTTTTTGTAGCTACAAGTAGTTACATCATACTTTTGTTTCGTTTCTCGCTTTTCATTCGATCACTGCATTGTAATGTAACCAGTTACAAAAATCACGTGTTTATGTGTGACTCCAAACTATACTCCATTTGAAATGAGATTAGACATTTAAATAAGCCTTTTTTACAGCCCGTTCAACCTATTTTGACTTCTATTGCGTTGGTGGCAAGACAAATGGCAGCTGTAGTAGACAGTTGGTATTGTGTAACTTTTTTTGCTTTTAATGCCGTCCTTATGCCTACGGTATAGAAGTCAAAATCGGTTGAACGAACTGTAAAAAGGTTTGTTTAAATGTCTAACCTTATTTTAAATAATAGTTATTCGGTGACTTGCCCTGTAGCCAGTTATTGTAACTAGTGACGTGAAATAACGCCCATACCTACAACGTTTAGTTGGTGTCTTGCCACTTATGTAACCAGACGTTTGGGGTCATTGGCGTAATTAACCTTTGTTTTTTGCGACGATATTTTCTAATGTAATTTTTTAACATCGAAGTGAGTGCGCTTTCCCTCTCTGTATCCACTATGTCTTTTCCAGCTAAGAAACAGCATGCGGCTAAACTAAAACACGATTGACTGGAACGTTAGGTCCTGGGGTCGAATCACGGGTCGGGTAAACGTTATTGAGTTTTTCCATCTGGAATTTCTTAGTAGCAGCCTGAAGTCTGGATTTGTGCAGTTGATGGCAATAGAGAGTATCGCCCCCTATTACAAGGAACTTAAATATAACTGGCGAAATGTGGGTGTACTAAAGGTACACCTCAGCCCAACCCTTACAGGCGCTATGTTATGTTCTTTCTATGGGCTCAAAAGTTTTATGTTACCACACTAGACTGGTGATGCAGTTCCTTGTCGAGCGGCGGGTTACCAGCAGACGTTCTCCGGTGGAAGTAGATGCTATACTGCACGGTCGGCAGCCAGAACGCCCAGCACGTCGCCAGGATCTGAGCTGAGACATTGTAGTGTTACTCACGGTAGACAAAATTAAAACTTTAATACATCATCCTAGCCTTTTCCCAACTATGTTGGGGTCGGCTTCTGACGACCCGTAACGACTGTCAAAGATCCACAAATGACAGCCGGGACCAACGGCTTAACGTGCTTTCCGAGTCACGGAGGAGTCTCGGTATGTAAAGATGATTAGGATCACCCATCCACGGTACAACCCCGGCAAGCGTAGCTTAACCTGCGGCTGTTATTACGTAGCCACGAGCACTACAAATGACTAAATGCGCTGAACGCATTTCAAACATCGTTCTGTTTCTGTCTTGACCGCCGATAGCAACCACGTGAGTCGTGTGAAGGCCGTTGTTGATATTTTTTATTAACTTAAAACAACGTCGCGCCTGTATTTCCCCGAAATACAAATATATTGTTAATGAGAATTTAAATAAAAGTATCACTGTAGGACAGTGATATTTTTAATTTTGATAAAAATTACTGCTATTAACAATCCGTTTGCCGGGCATAAGTGCCTACAAGTAATTACAGTTTATTTAGTAATTTTAGGAAATATTTTGTTCAAGGCATGGTTGTTAAAGGCTCCGACAAACAGGCGCGATATCGTGGGCGCGACAAGAGTTGCGCTGCCTGTCGCGTCAGTTTCCACGAGGCTATAAGATATGAATATTCGCGAGCGGTTGAAGCTACCGGTATACCTGTGAACGTGATGTAGTTGAGGTCCCGGTAGTCCATAAGTCCGAAGTGGGTGAGCAGTTGAGAGCTCAGTCCTGACAGGAACCGGCCGGACAGCGCCGCGATACGAGTGTAAGACGAAACGCGCGGGTACTTCGCCGGGTCCACCTGGGGAAAACATTTGATGATGTGTTTATATGGAGTTACAGTACAGCAGAAAGCCGTTAAATTAGGAAAAAAAATGCTTTCTGTAGGGTTAGTCATCGTTTTTTGAGTGCATCAAGAGGTAGAACAAGTTTCTTAAGCAAATCGAATATTTATAATAAGTAACTTTTTCTGAAACGTCAGTTTCACAATTTTCCTGTAGGTATCTAAGTTCTATTTTAAGTGCTATAATTATTATCTTTAGATCTTATCTTTATTATGTTAAATAAGTATACATAATATCTATATCATGAATTCATGATACCTTTCTAATTTATATCCGAAAAAAAAATCAACCAAAAAGATATAAGTAAACAAGTCATCACAGACAGACGAATAAAAAATCCGGAGTCACACGTAATCTATTCGATTTATGCCGATATAACACGTGTGACTCAGAATTTTTAATTTGTCTGTCTGTGATGACTTGTTTAATATCTTTTTAGTTGTTTTTTTTGTCGTAGTTGGGTTTTAGTTTTATAACTTTTATTTCTTAATTAATAAGAGTCGATATTCCGGTTTTAGAAACGTGCATTTATGTCTTTAAATGTCAATGCAGGTGTGCACAGCACTCAAGGCATTCGGCTAGGTGACAAATTTCGGAATACCTAATGACCGCAGATATTCAAAAGCGGCTCGGGCTTCAGCGAGAAATACAAGTTTCTGTGTACTCAAGTTAGATTAGGTAAATTAATTTTTTTTTTTAAATTAGATTCAATAACTTCTGATAATGCATTGGAACACGACTTTATAAATAGCTTACTTTCGCATAGATGTAGGTGTAATAGGCGACTTCTGTGGCCATGTACAGGCCATAGAAGAACTGCGACGCTTGCAGCCATTTTAGACTTGAAGTCCATAGCAGAATGGCGTAGACAGCTATGCCGCTCAACCCTGTAAAATAGAAAACATTGTAATAACGATAAAATAGTTTAGATACTGAAGAATGCTGAATGTAAGATAAATGAATATTGATATTTGATGTCTAGAAAGAGTATGCAGGTACAACGATGAACCATTGATTGACCTATTGAAATGAAATGAAATTGTTTATTCTGTAAATAGGATATTGGAATCACTTTTACACGTCATATTAAAAAATATTAAAAATAAGCTAGATGAGATCGGCGTTCTACTCTGAGAAGAAAGGCCGAAACAAACTCAGAGGTCACAGTCTCTTTTAAAGTCCAGACATAATCTTGGTCAAGCCATATGAGGACCATGTAAATTCGAGTCTGAAATGGTCTTTTGAGGAAAGAACCACACAGATTTGAGTGGACCTGTCCAGTCAGTGCAAGCATTTGTCAGTAATGGCGGAGCTCAACTCAGAACTTAAGGAGCTCAGCGACTCGACGAACAATACCAAAGAAAGGACATTTGGGTAGGCCGCATAAAATTCTCAAATTGCCAGACCATTGATAAAATTAACTGAGAACGAAAAAAAAAATTTAAAAAATTCACACAGTCCTCACATTCACAATAATAAAATACTTTACAAAGTAATCATGTCATTTTGTATAGAATATTCAATAATGTCAATTTGTAGATAAAACTGGTTGATATAATTTGATGATTTTCCATATTATTCAAAATGTTACAATGCTTAGCAGAGCGAGCAGCTCAATCCCATGCTTTTTTGTCTTCTAAACAATCTGAAATTTTATAGTACCCTTTTCTACAAAGTTTGGTTTTAATGCAGCTTTTAAATCGTTTAATGGGTAAGTTTTGAATGTCAATGGGAAGTTTGTTATAAAAGCGTATACATTGACCCATGAACGAGTTGCCTACTCTGTGGAGACGAGTGCTATGTACAGCAAGATTGTGTTTATTCCTGGTATTTAAACTATGAATATCGGACATTTTCTTAAAATTAGATATATTTTTGTGTACATACAATAGGTTTTCAAATATATATTGTGAGGCTACAGTCAGAATATCTATTTCTCTGAATTTTTCTCGAAGGGAATCCCTTGGACCTAGGTTGTAAATGGCTCGAATAGCCCTTTTCTGTAAAACAAAGATAGCATTAATGTCCGCACAGGCTCCCCAGAGAAGAATCCCATAAGACAGAAGACTATAAAAATAACTAAAATAAACAATTCTGGCTATATCTACGTCAGTTATCTGTCTAATTTTTTTAACGGCGTAGGCGGCCGAACTAAGCCTTCCTGACAATTTTTCTATGTGTGGGCCCCATTGTAATTTACCGTCAATGGTTATTCCAAGAAAAACTGTCGACTCAACGGGGTCCAACTCTATTCCATTAACTTTAACATTGGTAGATAGCTGCCTGACATTTGGCGTTGAAAATTTAGTGAGTTTAGTCTTTTTCTCATTCAGGAGAAGATTATTTACATTAAACCAATGCACCACTTTAGAGAGTGCATCGTTAACTTGTTCAAAGTTGACTAACTGACGTTTTATTTTAAAAATGAGGGAAGTATCATCTGCGAATAACACGATCTTGTGATTATCCCTTATATGGTAAGGCAAGTCATTAATATAAATGAGAAATAAGAAAGGACCTAGAATTGAACCCTGCGGAACGCCCATGGTGACCGAAGATCCTGCAGATCTTTTGCCATTAACATCGACCCTCTGAATTCTGTTGTTCAGATAAGAAGTCAGAAGGTCGAGAGCCTTGTCCCTCATACCATAGTGGTACAGTTTCCTGATGAGAGTATCATGATGTACGCAATCGTAAGCTTTGGACAAGTCGCAGAAAATGCCAAGAGCATCCTGCGACTCCTCCCAAGCCTCGAATATGCTCTTCAGTAATTCCACGCCCGCGTCTGTAGTTGAACGACCCTTTGTAAAACCGAACTGTTTCAGATGAAGTAAATTATGTGTATTGAAATGTCTTAACATCTGTTTTAAAATTTTGCTCAACGTAGGTAATATCGAGATAGGCCGAAAATTCATGGGATCAGTTGTGCTGCCAGACTTGAACAGTGGAATCACTTTGCTAAGTTTCATCAGATCAGGAAATACACCAGATGCAATACAAGAGTCCGGAAACCGGCCTAGAACCAAAAATTCGAAGACATGTGACATCTACCAACCCGCAATGGGCCCGCGTGGTGGATTACGGCCCGCTCCCTCTCACAGAGAGGAGGCCTGTGTCTCAGCAGTGGGAACATTATAGGCTGATTATGGATTATGGAATACAAGAGTTAAAAACAATTGCCAAAAAGGGTGAAATAACATCAATTATTGAAGACATAGTATGTACTGATAATCCCCAAAGGTCAACAGTTTTTTTCACATCGAGTTCTTTAAAAGATTCTATAATGTCTTTAGCAGTAGCAATTGTAAATTCAAAAAGTTTGTCACATTCTGGTACACATTCTTTTAGTATTGATAGGCGATTATATTTAATCGGTAAATCAATACAATAACAATAGCTTTCGCCTGCGCTTCCTCAATCTGGCGGTGGCGACTCGATCTTAAATCTATTGAATATGGGTGAACGAGTAGATACGGTATTTTGTAAATACGCATTGCTTGCAAATCCCGTTTGCAAGGAAGTGCGGACAATATGCAGTTTACAGTAGGTATGGTGTTAACTGTTGTAAACTTGTAACATCATCATCTCACACACAAATATGCACGGTATCGTCGTTAACAACAATACGCTGTATCTGGGTCACATTGAAAATAGGTACCTATACCTACTTAAGTGCGAAGATATTAGTATAGTCATGCATGGTGCAAGGGGTTAAAATAAACTGTAAGGTTTCAACCTACGGTTTCCTTTCGTAATTAACGCAGTGATGTTAGCCACAACTTCTGATAAACCTACTTTGAATCTCGCAAGTTAATTTATCACGTAGTTTACATTGATAGTCGCAGGTTTAAAAAAAATAAAAGTTACTAGAATTTAATAAATGCTGTATGGTGCTAAAATATCGACCATAAACGCAACTTATTTTTTAAGATGTAGGTTTGGGTCAACGTTAAATACTAATCCTTGTTGTATGATTCTTTAATAAAGTTTAATCAGATAAAAGTTAATTCGGCCAATTATAAAGAATCATTGTCTCCGCCTTGTAATTAAGGTAATTAGCATTAAATGTCAAAATGATACCGTTGTTGCGTTGGTTTATTTGATGAATGGCAATGGACTTGAGGCACTTGTTGCAAAGATTGATAAATTGAAATATATTAACTGACTATTCCAATCAACTAACATGCTTGTGTGCTGCGCTACCGTGTTTTTTACTTAAAAACAAAAAAAAGGAAGAGGTTCTTAGTTCGTCGGAATCTTTTTTTAATTTTTTTATTGTGCTATGTTCCCCGATTTTTTCGTCAACTGTGCACCGATTTAAAAAAATCCTTTTTAATTTGGTAGAGGAAGCTTGCGTGGTGGTCCCTTATCCATAATAAAATTTATTAGTTGAATAAAAATTTTATTTTAATTTTTTTCGCGCGATCCAGGATTTTTGTGACGTCAGGGCTTTGATTCGTAGTTCGCATGTGGTGTTGTAGATGCCGCCACAGTATTATGGAAACCTACTTTGACCACACAAGGACAGCAAATCTAAGGCGCGGCAGAGTTTATTTAAGAAAGGGCATGGTCTATTCTCAGATAGCTCCTGCGGACAAGCCAAGAACAGCATTGGCAGCAGGTGATTGATTTATGATATTTTAGCTTATCTTTACTTGTTTTCTTTAGGGTCAAGAAATGAAACATTAAGATAGGCCAGTTCACGGCCCTGCCAGGGTTGCAGGAAAGTCCGAAAGGGATACCGTTACCTTGGCAACAGGCAACTGAAGGAACACGGGTGGGTTTTAGTCAGTAAAAGTCTGACACGCCCTCCGGCTCCGCCCAGAGCGGTAGAAGTCATTTGATGATTTACAACCCTCAAAAAAAAAGGTCAGTTCACGGTCCACAAGCGTGGCGAGTCCACGCTTGTGGACCGTGAACTGACCTTTTTTAAAACCTGACCTTTTTTTAAATATCGACTTCGGCTGGCCTGTGCTGTGTGCAAGGCACCTACAACATCCCTAAGTTTTGGCGGGAAAGCTGGTAATTAGTTGTCACGTTATTTTGTTTTCACATAATTTCGTTTTTGTTCTGTTATGGTAAGATAAGATCTACCGACATGTCACAACATTTAAATGCTTTTTTGTGAACTGTGTTCTTTTACGAAAACATCTATAAACTTTTTAAATTTTGTATCTTACAGACCGGTTTAACAAGAGAAGAAATGCATTCCTCATGAAACCTGCAGCTTTATAAAAATGTGCACAAGTTTAATCTTAGATATTTTCCTTCAAGAGGCAATAAAGATAGAACAAACATAGGGTTAGGTAGGTATGTAATGTAATCAGTTCAAGACTGATAATGTTGATTCCTCATTGCATTGCATTTGATTCTTATCATGAAGTCGAGGATAAATATTTAATTATCATACGAGTCAATATTATTTTTAAACAGATGTCATGTAAATCTTTTCAAAGTGACTCTTTCTTTATGTTTTCTTCACGTAAATAAATCATATTCTTTTACATTTATTTATAACAAATCAACAAAAAAATATACCTAAATATTTGTTCCACTGTCTCTTTCACCATAATTTTTAAAATTATTCTGTCTATTAAAATTCTATTAAAATTATACTATACCGTTTCTGCCTACACTCATGGGGAGAAGGCGTGAGTTTATGTATGTATTACTATAAATTATTAGCCTGCGTTTGTGTTTATTTTGTATTTCATCACTTTTTTATATAAATATCCAGGATGTAAAGTAGCCTATATTCATCTCCAGTACCCTAATTGCATTACACGATCAACATTATCTGAATTAATTTGAAGGATATAGCTAATCCATTGCTTTATACCGATGTTTGATAAATTTGTCAGCTTATTAATGCAATGAATGTTGTTGAACTGTCAAATAGAATGTGATTGATCATGTGTTACGCATTTAGCACCCAATTTATTGTTATGAAATTTGACAGATAAGTAGCGAAGGCTACTTACAGATAAGAAGAAGTACTTATCTGTCAAATTTCATAACAATTGGTTTGAAAGGTAACAGACAGACTAGAGTTTCTTTCCCATTTATAATTATTTTAGTATGGTATGGATTGAATTGTCAGTGACTCTGTGTATCAATCAATAATAATAATGACTAGTGTCTGGTTGGTCACTCCACCTTTTTGAACTCAAATATTCTAATATAGAAATAATTGTAAATAAGTATTGTTGATTTGTGTTGTTTCTTATTTATAGTTTTCTTTACTGTTTTTTGTGACAAATTGGTGAGCAGATCTGGGAGACTGATGTTTGATGATGAGGAAAGAATAATAAAAAAAAAAAGAAGTTCAAGTAAAGAAAATGTTTGTGTCAAGTTTATTGATAAATTAACATAGTGAGTACATACTTAACATTCTGAATTAAGGAATCATATGCTTTAATTATGAATAACATAATTATAATCACAAACACAATGCTTTTCATTTACCTACTGATAATCAGAAATCTGATAGCACTACATAATTAAGTAGATTGAATTGAAATATTTAAGAAAAATTATAACTCAAATAAATAAGTCATAAAATGAAAATCTGAAACCTTCCGCTAAGTACTAAGATATAAAATTGATCAACCCATAAATTCAGATTTATGGGTTGATATATTTTCCCTATACTGTATAGTATTGGGCACTGACACCCATAACACACACATATTATCACATGAGTAGGTCATGGTGTCAAATAATGCAGATGTAGGTCATGCACCGTCAACAATTAAGTTAAGATACTCACCTGATAGGATAATTACAGGTTTGAATCTCAGGAAATCTGTTATCAGGAACACCAAAACAAGCAGCCCAAGGTAGGAGTAAGTTCCAATAGGATACACATCTCTGTTCAGTTGTTCCTCAGTTATATTTCTCCATTCTCCGAGGAGGAACTCCGAGACGAACGGCTCGGACGGCCGGATCTCCCGCAGCAGCCCAAAAGCGCACAAAATGAGCGTCACTTGAATCCAAGGCAGCATTTTATAACACAATTTTATGTAATAAATGTGGAAAAAACTGTTCGCGCAACTTTGACCTTGGTGGTCGTGAGCGGCCGTGCAATGTGCTCACGTGCCGCGTACCGACTGATGAGGCGGCGGCACCGCGCTCGACTTGCTCCATGCATCGCTCACCGGTGAGCGCGCCAGCATCAATCCTTCGCGCCAAAACTTACGTAAAACAATAATAATTATTTTCGCTGTCTTCTTTCCAAATTGCTTTTAGCTAAGCACAGATTTTGCAGTTTTGGTACCAATCAGGTTTCGTATCGCTGATCAATAAATCAATCTTCTTCAGCAAACTTTGCACACAAAATAAATTAAGAAACTGTTTCGATTCCATTAATATACTTGAACTCTCAATTATTAATTTCACAGTGCTCTCTCTATCTTTTATTTAGTAGTTTTAGCGAAATCACAGAGTGAGCAAATATTTATGAAATCGGCTACGACGAACACAAACGTCATAACATCTGAACATCGTTACGTTACGTCAACGTCAACGTCATGAACGTCAAACGTCATCATTTAGCATGTGCACCGCATGTGCTTCCAACATATGGCACAGCCGATTGGCCGGTGGGTCGTGCCCCCGTAACCCATTGGAGAGCGTAAAGCGGCGGGCGGGGGTACAAAAAAAAATTGGTGTTTCCACAATCATTCATAATACGTAGGTATATGCTGTAAAATTAGCTTCAGCTTTTCTGCTTATTACATTATTATTATGTCGTCAAAATAAGTATTTGTATTTCTGAATAAATGGTCCAAAACAAAATGTAACGTATCCGAAATTATGCAAAATCATTTGAACTCGTTTTGCTTAGGCTAGCCGTATCCGCACGGTTTCCTGATCAGTGATTCAGAAAACTGAGTGTTCAACTAGGCGCACACGTTCTGCGGAAAAAAAAACCTGACATTCGTTAGAATCAGGAAATCCTTATGCGGCCAGCCGATCTTCGAATCAGGAATCCTGAATTCCTGATCAGGAAACCGAACCAGGAAACCGTACGTATGCGGCCAGCCTAACTCTACAAATTAACTTAACTAACTGGCGGGTACTAATGATAAAATAATGTGAGGGGGGCGCTTATGATAGAAGGTTTGGAACCCCTCTAATGAAACTGTTCAAAAATCTTCCTTTTTCCACGTACGGATTGTACAAGCTGTGTGGTACATACACAGAATAGTATCGATGGAAATACAGGTTTACATAAGATTATTTAGAAGATTCAGTAAAAATGCTTTGTTGAATTAATAATTTCTGAACGTTTAACAGCTGATTGATATTGTCAGCCAGCTGACACGTTTCTGTCAATGTCAATTGTTGTGTTTTGACTGTTTAGATTTCGTCGTGCTTGCCTGTTGCCGTGTTATGTAGGAAATTGCCCAAAATGTTGTAAAATGATTGATTTATTGATTTTTATACATTCTGATTCAATATTATGTGCATTAAGCGTCACTTGAAAAAGTATAAGGTAAAATTTGTATTATATCTGCTTTTGGAAAAACCAACACGGTTGATTTATCGAGCACTTCGCAGAATATGCTCGTCAGTGTACAATGCCTGATAAGAAAACAATACTGAAATGTCATCACTGTTCTAAGAGCTTCAAATATGATAGTGAAAGAAGGCGGCATGAGCAGAGCCACAGCCCACAGTTCCAGTGCAAAGTCTGCAGCAAAAACTTTAGTTTCATGTGAGTTAGCACATTTTGTTCTCTTATCTCTGCAACTTGTGACCAGTCAATAAATCTATCGTAATGTACCGGATTTATGTCCGGTGGTAGTTCTCTATGACTCATTTAATTATCTTGTTCTGACCTGTGAGGTGATATGAGCAACTTGTGTAATACACAATATTTTATTATTAAATATTGTAACATGCATTAATTATGACTTATACCCCATTTGAAATAAGATTAGACATTTAAATAAACCTTTTTTACAGTCCGTTCAACCGATTTTGACTACTATTGCGTTGGTAGCATGACAAATGGCAGCTGCAGTAGACAGTCGATATTGTGTATTTTTTTTTGCTTTTAATGCCATCCTTATGCCTACGGTATAGAAGTCAAAATCGGTTACTGTATAAAGGTTTGTTTGAATGTCTAATCTTATTTCATATGAAGTACATTTGAAATATCTAACAAGAAAATGAGATTACTGAGGTAAAACTGATGCAAGACCAATCAATACAATACAAAATATAAACAAATGTTTTTAGATCTGCTCTGCGTCGCCATGAGAAACAACATGAGAGGACAGGCAATGTCGAGTGTTCCGAGTGCGGCAGAGAGTTCCGCGACAATATACTGCTAAAGAGACACACCAAATATGCACATGGAGGTAAATGGTGTTCACAATTTTTCATTGGATTAAAATTCATAAGATAAAACATGTAAATGTGGAAAGTAGTACAAATAACTTTTTAATTTGTATGACAAAGGTCACATAGTCTGCACAATTAATGCCATCTGCGGCCAGTGCATCAATTTTTTTTGCAATGTACCCTACATTTTTTACAGGTTTAATGCAAAGTTGCAATAACCTTTCAATTACAGGAACATACACATGCACAAAATGCAGGGCTGTCTTCAGCAGTGAGCTAGCACTTAGCACACATATGAAGACTCACAAGTCACTATCCGAGAGACGTTATGAATGCAGCTTCATGGGCTGCTCCAAGAAGTTCAACTTTGCACATCATTTGAAACACCATGAGCTGACACATACTAACACAAAGCAACATTATTGTAAAATTTGTAATAGGGGTGAGTTATATTTTGATTCCACATACATACTTACCTTGACGTTTTGATACTCAAAACTGGTTTGAAGGTTGAAAAATTGACACAGAATGTCATCTTTTCATAGGAGCCTATCAGAGAATTATGTTGATGGTGATTGTTCAATAACAACTTGGGGATTTAGCGCAGGATATATACTCTTTTTCAACATCGTTATTATAATTTTCTAATTCCAGGGTTCATACAGTCCCATCATTTGAAGACTCATCTGAAGACACACACTGCAGATGCTTCACTGTACTGCTCATTTACTGACTGCGGTAAAAGGTTTGCCACTCCATACGCGAGAAAGAGACATCTGGCTAAACATCGTAAGTGTTTACTGGCGGTTTTTTGAATTGAAAACTTCTTTAGGCGCATTGAGCACTTTTTGGGTGAAGAAAAATCATGGAACTCGCGTCATCGTCACGCTTGAAGTGATTTGTTTTTTTTTAGCGCATCTACCTTCTACCGTTTGAATTACGTTGAGGTTGGAGTGAAAACTTCTTTAGGCGTGTTGAGCACTTTTTGGGTGAACAAAAATCATGGAACTCGCGTCATCGTCATGCTTGAAGAAATGATTTAATGTTACTTAGTTTTCACTTCTATCGGCAGTCCGCAAAGACTGCCCCGCATGTTTTTTTAAACTTTAGAATGAAAGAAGTACAGCAGCGTGCTTCTCTACATAGTGGAATGCCTTTGGCCTCCACCCAATAAACCATTCTGATCTGCAAAGGCGATTTGTATGGATGTGACTCATATTTTCCCCAACTTGTTCTTTTCTGTGTTTTTGTTCGTTCTTCGCATCATGTGTACCGCAAATAAACGTATTTTCTTTCTATACAGCTTTCAATGCTAAGACATCCATCTCAATTCATGAATCTCGATTTTGTGCATAGATTTCAATTATTTCAAAGTAACTGTTACTCTGTTCTGTGTTTGACCCATCTTCAATTCTGTTTTCTTAGAAATAGTAATGGTGGAGTTTCTTGCCCATTCTTCTCCATACGAAAACTACCTTTTGGAAGGAGCAACTAGAATTAGTTCTATTTCTTTGTTTTTGACGTTCAAAAGCGCCTTTAATGAGCCTACTTGAATTAAATTATTTGATTTTGACCTTGCCTCTTGATACCTGGTTTGGTTGTCAAGGATGGAGAATCTAGCAATTCTTCTATTGAGTGTCAATATTTTATCAGTGTATAATATATTTTTATTCATTTTGTTTTAGATAAAGCAGACAGTGGAATATCATCAGATTCTAATTCAGCTTGTGATTTGTCATGTATGGCAAAGAAGAAAACTGAAAATGGTTAGCTTGGATTTTCTATTTAGTTAAGAAACTTAAATTTGGACTGCCTCGTTGGTCTAGTGGTCGCAAGCGCTACTGCTGAGCAAGAGGTCTTGGGTTCGAGTCCCAGGGCGGGCAAAGGCCCAGCAGCCCAGCCTGGATTTGTGCTTGGTTGAAAATAAATAGGCTCACCATACACGCGCACATGGGGCTTAAAACATAACTGGCTAAATGTGGGTGTACTAACTAGGTACACCTCTGCCCAAACTTTCGGGGAAACAAGGCGTGATATTATGTATTATGAAACTTAAATTAATTATCATTCCATTTTATTCTAAAACTGTGAAGGTTTATTTAACTTATTTGAGCAACTCAGTTTCCATTGTGCGTATTTATTTTATGAAAGACTAAAAATATCTCACCATCTTCCATTCTTGAATGTTCATGTGGCCCAGTCCATATTATTAGGTTTTCTTCTCGAAAAAGATGTCTTCATTGTTCATGAAATTATTATATTTCAGATGAAATAAATTGTTCTTCGTGTGGACTAAGAGTACTCAAGTCTCAGTATGAAAAACATACATTTAGTTGTACAAAGAATGTTAAAGATGAACACGTCACTGATGATGTACCCGTTGCTAATATTGAAGGCAGTGGAATTAAAGATGACCTCATAGACCCACCGAACGAAAATATAGATGATGATGATGAAGTCCGCAATTGTAAATTAGTGTTAGGCAGTTGTATTATGATTGATAAAGGCGAAAAATGCGTTTGTGCACAAATATCTAAGACTGTTGATGAAGACTACGATTTTACACCTATTGAAAATAAACCCATAAACATGAGCAAAGTAGATAATAACGTTAGCAACTTCTGTGAAGGTTGCGAGTGTTCTGAACGTTGCAATGCCAAAAATGGAAGTCCTGGTGACTTTCGAGACAACACGCCAATAATAGAATATAAGGCTGATGGCACTGTGAAATTAAAGGACATATTTGAAATGGATTTTCCTCCAGGTAAAACTGTTAAAGTAGAAGCAGATAGTGTAAACAATGATGTCAAATTCATTCCATATAATAGTTGCAAGGCTGTGTTGGGTAAATGCATCGTCAGTGGGAATGGAATGATGGGGGACGGGTGTCTATGCGCGAGGATGATCTTAGATGAGCAAGTGACTGCTCAAGAGATCGATGACATCACGCCACGACCAAAAGATGAATTGTTCTGTGATTAGACATAATTGTTACGTTATGAACTTGAATGTTGTTATAGAGTTGTATAGTTTGTTGGTACTTAATAAAAGTGTACATACTGATAAATTATGTTTGTTTGTACTAAGGTTGTAGGAATAATAAACACAAAAATCAAATATAATTATGATTAACTTTATATTTATTTACAACATAATTCAATTATTTTACAAATCAACCATTTATACAAAATATTTATCTTAGTTAACAAGTACTAAATTAATTATTATTTTACAATCAGACCTCACTTCTGTGTAATATCACTAAGTTAATTTAAGTACGAACGGAATGTAGTTTTCCTGCGAGTTATCACATGCGGCATGGCAGACGATCACAAGAATATATAACAAAAACCGTCTAACGGTTACGCCATTCTATTTTCAAACTCGATATAGCGTCCGATTCAAGAGTAAAGATTTAAAATAATAATAATATACATTTAGCTATGGTAACAATTACAAGATAGGACTGTCAGGTAATCCTCTAAGAGCGAGGGCGTAATATTACAAGATCCAAGGTTTTTGTGTACCTTCATAGAGAATGAATTGCGTAAAATACTTGAAAGTACATACGTTTTACCAGTTATTTATACATTTTTTTACGCAATCCACATATTTTTTTATAAAGACAAAGCAATAAATAAATCTAAATCTTTCTTTCAAGACGATGACTCTTCCTAGTTTGACTAGTCTAATGAATAAATTGTTCACGATATGAATACAGGACGATAAAATTAAAGGTACTGCGTAAGTTTCTGAGGATCGAAACCCAGTAAATTGAATTAATTAATAATATAATAATATTGCATTTACATTGGTATAAAAATCTGTTAGAAGAATAATTTGTTCGACGGTGTCAACGGCATCACAGGAAATGAAATAGCAACGTTAAAACTAATTGTGTGCAGAGTTAAAATTGAGCGGCTACTACGCTTCATTATTAATTACTGAATCAAATTTGGTAGCATCTAATGTCCTTTTATCACTTTTTGGCAAATCACTTATGTCATTCAGCTCTGCAATGTTTTCACTTTTGTGTTGCTCTAGCAGATCTTCCTTCTGTTCTGCAATGGGAACAACACTGAGGAACGCCCCATCATTGTTGAGCACTTGTGAAGAAGTAGTCGCATCAACCTTGTTGCTACTTATCGTTGTTGTTAGAGTTTCTAGGTCATCGGTGTCTAATAAGAATGTAGAAATGGGTAACGTCTCTTTTTTCTCGGGTTGGTTTACTGTCGCTGGAGTCGTGGTGATATCTGTTCTATTCCCACCCATGAGCAATTCATTAAATGAAGTATCGTCTTCCGAGACTATTGTTAGATTCTGTTCTTGCTTGTTAGTGACTGTTTCAACTTTTTTCCCTACTACAGCTAAAGAATCGTTATTTGAAGACAAAAGTCCTTCCAATTGATTTTTGATTTGTTCCTCCGTGTTCTCGTTTTGAGTCTCAGTAAGGTTATTAGGCTCAAGGTCATGACCTTCTTGAAGTTTTTTGACTAAGCTTTTGTTGTTTTCGACCTCTGGTAAGAAAGGATTCATTTCAGTTTCATGATCATCGTACTCCGCTGATTGTGCATTTCCAGGTTTTGCTAACAGTACTGAATTATTACCGCTATGACTAGAGATCTCATATATAGTTACGTTTAGATTGCTTAACTGCGTTGCATTTTGGGAGTTTTCAGAAAGGTCCGAATTTTCAGTTTCGGCCGTCGTAATTTTTTCGGAGTTTTCTTTCATTGGTACCATAATGGTTGGTGCACTAGTTGAAGAGGATATTTGTATTTCGTCGATCATAACAGTATGCTGGATTTCAGTAGTTTGTTCAATTGTTTTGGGCAATTCTTTGACTGTCAAATATTTATCAGAGTCCGACTCTTCCCAAACGGGTGCTGGTTCAGCCTTCATGGTTTGTTCTGGTTCTTCAGTCGTTAATAGACCTGGTTTAACATAATCAACTGTTGGTGGCTCAACTTCCATCACTGGGGACGATGAGTTATTGGCTTCTGTTTCTTCATGCTCCGTTACAGTTACATTAGGATCGTTAGTGGACTTTTCAGCTACTTTATAAATATATTCGCTGACAGTAGTAGTTTCAACAGGTACAATTGTGTTAACTATCACTCCAGAATTGTTTTTTCCGACGTCCTCTGGTTTTGTGGAAACATTTTTAGCTGCTTCAGTTGTTACTGCTTTGTTAACTCTTTTAAAATGAGTATCTTCGTTATCATAGTCATTCACCATACCGTATAACGGTACGTCCTGTTCCTGCTTGTTACCAGTGGGACCCATGTTATTTAAATAATCGGGCTCAAAATCATCTTTCACCTGTCCATGGTTCATTATTTCTTCTATTTTGCTTAGACTGGATTCTGTTGTTTCATGTTTTACCATTTTGTTCATAGCTTCATCGTAGTGTATTTCAGTAACAGCTTCTGACAACCAATCAGAATCAGTAGAACTATCTGTGCTGACGCTCGTTTCCTCTGTTATATCTTGTATGCCATTGTTATTGCTGAGTGTATCAGGTTTCTTTTCAATCGATTTAGAGGAACGGTTGTAAAGCATGTTTATTGCATCAAAAGTGATATCCACACCTTCTTCAGGTTCACGTTCAGTTGATGTTTCGTTATTTTTGGAATGATGTTTAGCCTCTAAAACTTCTAATAATTTTTCTCCATCAGAGTCTTGATAGTGTTTATTAATAGAAAATTGATTAACTTCAGGCTCTGTGGTTGTTGTTTCAATTGGCACCGATTTGTTGGTTTCTATTGACTTGGCTTCCTCGAGGATAGAAGTTATCATAGATCCCGTTTTAGGTTCTGTCGCGTCTTTATTTTCTGTTTCAGTTTCACCCGTGGATGTTTCCAATTCGACGGTAGGTATTGTGCTTACAGTTTTGGACGTTGTTTCTGTACTACTTGTTTCTCTTTCAGATGTTTCTTCGCTAATTGGGACTGGCATTTTGGTTTCGTCCTCCATCCTTCTTGTTATTTCGGTACTTGGGTTCTCGATATCTTTGCTAACTAAGTCAAACGAATCGTTTTCGTTTACAGGGTTTGTGATTGTGGTAGTCGTTGTTTCAAATAAGAAATCTTCATCAAATGTTTTGAACGACCTTTGTTCTGATTCGTGCATGATTTTGTTTGCATTATTATTTAGCATTTCTTCAAACTCTGTTTGGTTATGATCGACCGATTTATGAGATTGCAGTTCAAGCCAATCGGTAATTTCAGTCGTGTTGTGAGTTTCATCGGTTGTATTACTTAGACTGTTTGCTGGCTTGTTGTCCTGTTTAGCACTTAAAATAGAAATAATTTCGGGTTTTGGTTCGTAAGAGGGCTCATTTATAAGGTTTGGTTCAGATAAAGAAACGCGGCTGGTTGTCATTTCTTGAGTGTCTTCAATAGGTTTATATTCGAATTTGCCTTCATTAGTGTATAAAATTGACTTTTCTTCTGAATTCTCTGACTGATCAATGTGATGTTCAGATTGCTGGTTGTTATCTGCGGCTGTGGTAATACTAGATTCCTCTGTGACCGCAGTAGACTCGTGCCCAGCTTCATGCTCAAGTGTTTGAGAATTTTCTCTTTCTATAGAGTATGGAGCTTGTGAGTTAGCTTCGGGGGACGATTCTGCCATTGGCGCGGTCGTCGGCTCGGGTTCAGGCTGGGGTTCGGTTGTCGTTTCCGACTCTGGAGTATGATCCGTTGATATTTCCTCTCGCAACATATAGGCAGGGTTCAGTGCGACAGTTACCGGTGTTGTGGATGAAACTTCTGATTCTGGCTCTGGTTCTGGTTCCGGTTTCAGTTCTGGAGAGGGGTCGGCCCGAGGTTCTGATTCAAATTCAGCTTTTGGTTCCGGTTCAGGTTCTGTAGTCCGTTCTGGTTCAGATTTCGATTTCGGTTCTAGATCGTCTTTCGGCTCTTGTTCTGTAGTCGGTTCGGGAGTTTGCTCAGCAGTTGGTTGGGGCTCTGACTCAGCTACCGGCTCAGGCTCTGACTTGGGTTCAGGCTCAGGTGCGGGTTCAGGCTCAGGTTTGGGTTCAGGCTCAGATGTGGGGTCAGCCTCAGATATGGGTTCGGGCCCAGATGTGGGGTTAGGCCCAGATATGGGTTCAGGCCCAGATATGGGTTCAGGCCCAGATGTGGGTTCAGGCTCAGGTTTTGGTTCAGGTTCGGGTGTGGCTTCTGGTTCGGGTGTGGGTTCAGGTTCGGGTGTGGGTTCAGGCTCAGGTTTCGGTTCTGGCTCAGGAGCCAGATTCTCTTCGCTCAAATTAGGTTTAGTTGATACTGACTCTTCCAGCTTTTTGGTTGAGTGGCCAAAAATGTGCGAAAAATTAACGTCAGTTTCAGTTTCAGTGGTCGTCTCCGGCATTCTGTGATGAGTTTCTGTCCAGTCGAAGGTATGAGGGGGGAGATGAGCTTCAGTGGTAGGATTTTCTTCTTCGAGAACCATTTTAGTAGTGACCGGATTGGCGTTAACTGTATGAACCATAAAATCGCTCCCTTTTGTATCTTCAGTGCTCTTTGCATTTTCTGAGCCTAATAATGGTATACACCGTTTGGGATTAGCCATGTCCAATATTTCACCATATGGGCACGTGCACGTGAAATCAAGTGTCATTTCATCGAATTCGCAGCCATTTTCACAACCATTCTTGTTTATCTGACAAATATCTAGGACTGGTCTAGTGGCCAACTTGTCTTCGGCAATGTGGTAAACGTTGATCATTCTATTGTTCCTGGTTAGGTAGGCATCAAGTTTGGTCTCTAGATCGTTAGCGTTCAACAAGTCTTCTGTAGGTTCATTGTGCAGCTTGGACTTCCAGTGGACTCTGTAGGTGACGACGACCGAGCCTTTTCTGTAAATAAAAATGGAAATCTTATGTTTTGTATCTAGTCTAGGACAGTTGTAAAAATAATAATCGTAAATGGGAAACCGTGGGAAATCGTAAATACCAAATATTTGTATTGTAATTAAAACTTGCTGCTATACCTAATATGAAAAAAACCTTTGCGTTATTCCTTTTAAGGTCGCAACCATAGAAATATAAACTTATATCGATGGTCGCAACCCTAAAATAGTATATTATGCAATTAGTGAATAAAGGACGGATTTAAAGCGAGGGCGGGCATAGATGCATCACGAGCAAGTGAAGGATTCTTACGATTGAATCACGACCGTAGGGAGTGATTCATGATGACTGAATCACTCGCTATGCTCGTGATTCAAGTGTTAGAATCCTGAGCGACGCGAGTGATTCATGGCGCTCGATATAAATCCGTTTTATTCAAGAGTTGCATACTATACTTTATACCATGACTACGAGAAAAAGAACTTGCAACTTCGAGTATGTTGTTATGTCAATGTTATGACTCTAAAAATGTTCCAGAAGATTGATTTTCATTTTTCCATTAGCAAAACTCATCGTAGGCTTTGATATAAACTAGCCGTGATTTGTTGGGTAGCAAGTTTTCTACTATATCGGCCGCCCTCTCTTTCATAAACTCGGGTGTTAACACATCTTCTTCATCACTTGAATGCATTTTCAATCGATTTATTATGAATTACCACTAAACTTTGTGTTCATATAACTTACAGTATTAAAAATAGCGCCAATATACTAATGACAGCAAAGAACACAAAACAGTTTTTATTCGAATGCTAAACTCCTTGTCGAAAATGTCAACCAATCACATCGGAGTTTTTATCGAGTATTTTTTCGCAAGGAGGTTGTACAGCATTGAGATGGAGTTCGAATATATTAATGTGTTCTAAATTCAAACACCAAACAGTGACCGAACAGAGGGGGAATGGTATAAATGTAGTTTTTCTTATGATGATTTTTTGGTAGGTACTCTGCGTAAAAGTATATCTTACTTGAGCTGAATAACTTCGACTGTAATTTCATTGTCTCCGTTTTCCAGGCTGTTCCTGTCGAACAGTGCTCGTTTGATTCCATCAGCGAAGTTCATGACGAACTCTCTGTATTCGTTGCTCTCAGGATCTTCTAGCGCGCTGGTAAACTCTTCGTTATCAATTTTCAGCTCGCCTTCCACAGTTCTGGGCACTGTGGAATTAGAATAAAGACATGTTAGTCATCAATTAAGGGGATGCGCTAAAAGTAACCCGGGAAATTCAAATATTCTGGCGTTTTTTGAAAAGACACGTTTCGTTTTTGTATAGGACTCCGGCCACAACATGAACACTTTATAAAACCTGGAAAACAAACCCCTGAATACAATAAAGGCATTTTTTTTTCATAATATCTGATATTTTTTAGGCACTAATTATAAACTGAAAATGTTTGACGTTTGTCAGGAGAAATACGACCATAGACGGCTGTCTATGGTCCGGAAGTCTATGGCGGTCTATGGTAAGGAAGGACTGTCCAACCAACCTGTCATGGCTGGCTAGCCATGACAGGTTGGTTGGACAGTCCTTCCTTACTGAAAAAAAGTAAGAAAAATTGAATTTTGCAAGCTACCCTGGCGTTTCTAGATCCTGTACAATTTATTTTGCAGTGATTTTGTTAACAATTGAAATGAACAATGGTGATTTTTGCATCTAGTGTCGAATAGCTTAACTCAACAGAATCCATCTATCTGTAAAATGTTACAAGGTTGTCAGCCATGGTACCTCATGGCTATGGAATCAAGCCAGAGATATAATGTTGCCGATTCTGTTGTTCACAAACTAAACTAAATTTTTCAGTTAAGTGCATCTTTTTCTTTCTATTTCATTATGAAAAGGACAGAAGATAAATTTTAGTTTAGTAAGCATATCCCAATTACCATAATATTTCGAAAACTGGCAACATAAATATCTCCCCGAATACTTGAATCAAAATAATATTTTTTTAAATTGAAATATTTTATCCCATATTTTCCCGAGTACCTAACGCAAGCTGTGGTGCAATTTCAAATATTATCAGTTATTTTTTAATTATAATTATCTCTTTGTTTGTGCATGGACAAAGATCCATGATGGGCCAGAAAAAATCCATTTCCATGTATCCTTTAGTTTAGTTTGTGAATAATAGAATCGGCACCATTATTGAATAGGTAGGCACCTACTGACAAATCATTTTGTTTTATCTATGTACGTTACTACGTAGGTACTCAATGGTCAATAATAATAAAAAACTGTATTTAGGCACTCACCATACATAGAGGATTCGCTGGTTTCGTCCGACATGAGTGAGGGTTCGTGCCCCTCATCACTTTGCGGTTCTGGTCCGTGTTGATGCTCCGTCGTCTCCATGCTGTGGTCGTGGTCCGCACTGTGGTCGTGGTCCCCGCTGGTGTTGTAGTCCTGGTCATGAACATGGTCGTGGTCGTGGTGAACGTCGCCGATGCCGCCCAGCGCCCGCGCCGAGCTGACAGATGTGTTGTATTGCTCCAGAGGAGTTGGCGAGTTTGTGAATAGGACGCCCGCTGGAAATTATTTAAGGGTCAGGGTAAGTCAATGAACAGCCGAAGATGTATTGGCAGTTAGCACGCGAGCGAGTGGCCACACTAGGCATATGACAATGGATTGTTGAAAATGGATGTATTAACACTTTAGCCGGCAAAAGGATGCTTCTGCTCACCTACTATACTCCATTTGAAATAAGATTAGACGTATAGATAAGCCTTTTTTACATTCCGTTCAACCGATTTTGAATTCTATTGCGTTGGTGGCATGACAAATGGCAGCCGCAGTAGATAGTTGGTATTGTGTAACTTTTTTTGCTTTTAATGCTAGCCTTATGCCTACGGTATAGACATCAAAATCGGTTGAACGGACTATAAAAGCGTTTGTTTTAATGTCTAATCTTATTTCAAATGGATACCCCATTTGAAATAAGATTAAGGTACACTTAAGGGTATTAAAAGCTAGAACCCTGTTCAATGTTATTTTCATTTAAGTTTGTAAGTTTTCTCAGAAGTAAATCACTATGAACGGGGTTCTATTCACTAAATACAACTATGGACATAACGGCTACAGACTGTGAGGCAGTCTGTAGCCATTATGTTCTGCAGCCTAGAAAACACGAGTTTGCTGTGCGAACATTAACTTGGACCAAGTTACTTGGTTCACTAGGTGTAGGTACGTAGGTATTTGGTACGTCCCTTTTCGAGAGAGCTAACGTTCAGCAGTGAATTACCTATTTATTAATTAAAACTAAAGCCTACTTAATTGTGATCGGCTGAATAGAGGCGTTACTTACTGGCTGCTAGTACGATGATGGCGACTATGGCAGCGACGACTAGGCCCAGGAGGGTCCAGCAGAGAGGTCTCTTACAGCCTCCCTTCTCACCGCGTTTGTCTGCCGTCACATACAGTTTTTCACCTCTGTAAATAACAAAAAAAAATAATGAAAGAATCAAGTGGCATAATTAAATATTTTTAATTATTTTTTTCGTTTTCATTCGAAATAATTAAATAAAATCACGATTTTATATGTAAAACATTCTTACGTCAAACATATATCTATTTAAAAAAAAATCAGACGACTATAGTCCATAATAAAAAAAAATATGTTAACGTCGCATTTTTTACTTTAAATAAGAATGATTGGTTTAAATGAAATTGATTTACTCGTACTTCTTATCAATGAATATCTATATCGAGTCTAGTGATGAGTTAACTTATATTATCTTCGAAACTATGTATTTTTGGAACACTTGTTCTAGGGTTTCTTATATTATTTTTACTTAAAGCATATAGTTATGGGGCATTAAAACATTTTATTTTTTTGAATGTGGTTATTCGGTTAGGTAGGTATGGCTTAAAATAAAAAGGCAAAATTTGTTTAGGGAAAAACGTCTCAGTATTATAATAATCGACGCAAAATAATAAGAAGTTATAAAAAAATGAACGATGTTCCTCTCGTAACAAGAAAATAAAACGTGTCGGTTAGTTTACTACCGCTCATGGCCGTTTTCATGAAAATTTTGAGCAAGACTTGCTTCACCGACTATTTAACTACAAAATAATTATCATCGCTTCTACATAGACAAAACACTATCAATAATTATCCAATTACGAAATAGATTGCATAATTACACGGTGGGCAAAATCACCCACCGTATCCCAGGAGGTCACAAAACATGGTTGATTTGCATAAAAAATCGCTAGAATTAATTATACGCACTCTTCAACGTCTGAGTTTTCATCGCGAGAGGTTAAAAGCCTTTCTGTGGGATTTTCCATGATTTCCGTTGCCACTAAAACTGGTGTTCTGGAGAAGTGATTCACTTTTGCCCGACAGAAGAATGGATACCTACTAATTTATTTTTTAACTTTTTCTTTTTTTCTTTATGTTAATTGACATATTTTACGATCTACCCACATTATTATGGATTGGTAAAAGTGAATGTTGCCAGTTTGTGGTAGATAATCGTAGGTAGCATAAATTGCAAAACACAATTAATTACCTATGTATTTCGTTCCTATGACATAAACGGGTTATTCTTACTCCAGTTGTAGAAAGTTATCGTCATTTTCTTAACGATTGGTTTAAGTACATTTTATTAAACGGTTTAATTATAATTCGAGCTTTCTAGTGATAGCGCTCAAGTCAAAACAAATTGACCGGTAAATAGTTTAAAAAGACTTGGAAGTAATGGCTCTTACATACTGGCGCGACTTTTAACAAAAGAATTTCTGAGAAAACTTCACGGTGAATAATGCAGCGGCGTCGCGTCGCGCGACAATTCGCGCCTGTTTGTGGGCGCCTTAAAGAAAGTAGGTACCCTATCTATGCATATTATGGAATCTAAAGAGTGCTATGCCTATCATGTATACTATGTCTGATTTTCACCAGCAGTGTTTGGAATTAATAAAAAATTGCCTTTAGTCCCCAAAATAGCTTATAATCAGGCGGGGTAGAGTACAAAATTCAATGACTACTTAAAGCTACATGATGGCTTCCAATACTAATTTCGGATGCACCTATGCAAATACATGGCTTGAGTTATTTGAAGGTCGGAAGCCAAGAGTCAGGGTGTGTCGCATTCCTGGCACGAAATGTTGCCTTTTAAGAAATCGAATAGCTACCATAGTTCAAACTAGGTAGATAAAGTAAACGTCTTTGCACATTAGTTTCGAGAAGATTTATAATTGCCATAAGCACCATTGATTAGCCTGCTTACTAAAAAATAACGAGTTCAAAACCAATCAAGGCGTAAGTATCAAGCAAAAAATCTTAATTTTTGCATTCCCGCCAATTTAGGTAGCTACATGACGTGACCAAATGACATCAATCATGCTAATCTCAAGCACTGGATTTCTTGTAGCCGAGCCAGAAAGCTGGGAAAAATGGCCGGCTATGATTCGGCGTATGATAGGAATAGGATACATAGATATGCACAAATTAGCGTATACTTGTGTGGACCAGTTAGGTATCTATGATTATTTATACGCCCTCTATTGACTGTCATTTAGTGCATAAATAGTGCCAGGTGCAAAGATGCTAGTCTCTAAGCATAACTAGTTTTCTTCAAAGACCATTGTGATTTATGTAAACACCTGGTATGATATTCTTTTTTTATGGAGCCACCTTGGAAAGATTTCTCATTTCTTGTTTTGTGCAATGAAGTAGGTAGCTGTCATCTATTTTTTAATGCATAATCGGTGTTGATCTTTCAAGATTTTAATTTAGCTGTACCTACCTACTTAGCTTAATGTACTTTAGTAGTAGGTACTATTGTCTATTCGGTGAGTTTAAGTATATTGTTAGCCGTTCTTATCATCCTCATAATTAGAAGATTTGAGGTGCATTTAAAGTCTACCTAGACGGGACAAAAGTTTCCACGATTTTGCAAAGGGAACTTCACCTTTGTTCTTGAATAAAAAAATAAGTTCATGACGTGTAAGTTTGCACATGCACTATGCACTCTCCCTCACACCAACCGCGAGAAGGCTAGCCGTGGACCATAGACATGTTATAGAACAGTGAGACATGTCGGTTATTATAAAATCCGCCGGTGGT
This sequence comes from Lithophane ornitopus, assembly GCA_948473465.1. Lineage (NCBI taxonomy): Eukaryota > Metazoa > Arthropoda > Insecta > Lepidoptera > Noctuidae > Lithophane > Lithophane ornitopus. Next base: position 13,388,402 of record OX419616.1, on the reverse strand, counting down.
CGCGAGGTGAGCGCGGTCGGCGGGTCGTCGCCCTGCGCTTTGTTCCCCGCGCCCCCGACCCTCGACCGGCGCGCGCGCCTGCCGGAACACAGAGTCCTGCACCTTATGTCCCTTCGGCCTTAGTGTTTGAAGGGGAAGTGAGACTCCTTGCCAGGATTTGTCACTTTCTTGCATACACGTTACAAACGTCCTGTGTTATGTGATGTGCTTTGTTAGTGGGAGGTTCTGTACGCTTTCAATCTATTCATCATCATCATCATTTCAGCGGAAAGAGGTCCACTGCTGGACATGGGCCTCCCTCAATTAATTAGGCATGGGCATTTGAGCAATGATGCTTCATATGGACTTATCTAAAGTAATTAGGCAGTATGACTAAATCCACACGGTGGCGGTGGTATAACAGTAACCTAAAACGTTGAGGTTGATAATGATCGTTTTATATTCCAATTTTGGAAAGAGCAACTAATCCGCCCGTAACTGGCGAATAAGCATTAAGTATCTTAAAAAGTCTAAGGTGGCCAATAGTAAATCTGCGCAGACTTGTCAACGGTTGCGTAACTCCTTCGAACATTACCTACTCCATATATTCAAATGCGATTTTAAACAGCAATTAGCTAGTGCGAAACCCGTTTTGTCTCAGCCGAAAAGCCGTGAACAGCAGTGACCCACATTCGGCGCGTGTGTGATCATGATCAACGATCAATCAGAGCACGAGCCATTGAGCAAGCCTCTGTCTATTCAGATCATGAATGGGCTCAAATATCAGTGTGTCGTTTGGAATTGCACAACTTGGGAGAAAACTGGGCGTCGTATTGTATTTTTTATAGTGTTTTATTCTGGATTATCATGTTCTACTGCTAGGAGACTGCATTAGCTCTTGGATATATTCGTATTGATAATTGGGTGATTAAAATACTTGTCACTCAAGTTCAGATGTACCGATAAGTCTATCTACTCTTGTTTCTCAACAATCGACTAAATAGCTGTTATTGGTTTCTGTGTTTGTTCTGCAATGCAGATTGCAAGGTTCCATGCAGTTGCTTGGAGACTATAGATTTGTATTACAATATTTGGTTGTGTGGCATGTCATTTGAGTACCGTTGCACACGGGAAAAGGGCGTGCGATATTGTAAATGAAGCGATCTACATGATAATATGACTAAGTTTACCGTTATTTTTGTAGGAACTGGCTTAGTTTTCTTCACTTAGATGTTTATGGTATAGAAATCAAGGCCTGAAATTAAGTTCCTTACTTTTCTTGTAAAATTAAGTTTTCTTGTGAAATTAAGTTCTTTGCTTTTCTCTTTGTATTATGGGAGTGGGACGCCTAACTGCGTAATTGAGTCTTATTTTATTGTTTGTAATGTTCCTTTCAATAAAAAGAATTTGTAAGATTTCTTACGTGACCTTAGGTTTTTCAAACTCCAATCTTCGACGCGTGTTTTTGTCTTCATTTGGGCCAGCGTGGCCAGCGCAGCGATCCTTTTTTGTTTTTCACAACAATAGACAAACTCTTCTTTGTTGTTTCTGGCATCCCAAAGATTTTTAACAGTCGGTAGTACCTACCATGAATGTGTGTGTTGTGTCGCTGGCCTAAGGTAAGCTAAGTTGATGTATGAATGCGTTATGAACTTCAAATTGTTTTTCTAAATACCGTGTTTTTTAATTTGCGTTTGTTCCCGATATCTAGACTAGACTTTACTTAGTCAATAAAATTCCCATATTTCTCTTTCTTTATGTGCTTGTAGAGTGGCAAAAAATCAACTCTTCTAAAGAATATTATATCCATTCAATGCCGGTTAGACTCTATATTAGTCTACAGATACAAGTAGATTATGTCAATGTAAGTGGTCAAACTGGTTCGTATCAAATTTCCGAAAAATAAGTGTACATTATACTTGAAAATAAGCCACGGGCCGCCATGTGAGGTCTACTTTATATTCCCAAAGACGATGCGAGGCAGTTTCGGTCTCTGCTCCCATACCCATGAACGCGGTCTGAATCGGTTATAAACACCATAATGAGCATTTGAGGTGAAATTAATTAAATATTTAACACATATCACATGTTTTTACAGTTCATTTGTAAGTAAGAATCGGTATTTAAGTTAACAGGCGTGCAAGAGCTTGAGTTGGTTGCTTTAGTTTGTAAAACCACCCAAATCGTTTATTCTGAAAATTATTAAAAAATTTGTAAAAGTGAAATGGTTGACGAAATGGCGAATAATCGGATTGGAGAGTTGTGACTTTTTAGATTTATTCTTAAAAGTGATAAGAAAATATTTTTATGAAATTTTGAAGCTTTTTACGCTGAACAAGTCGTTGAAAAATATTTTTAATGTTGTCACATTGCTTTTGTAACAAAGATTGGACGTAATTTAAAACGATTTTTAAGTCTGATCGTTACACTTTTTGTCTACATCGTGAGTCACGAACTAATCGACTAAACAATCGACTCCTAGCGGATCTAAATTTAATTACTAAGTTAGTTACACTATTCAATAGTGAGGCGAAGGCTTTGAAATGCAATGCCAATGTTTTCGTCATGGCCTAAGTCCGGAGCGAGCTCTATTTCGTATTGTTATGAATTTCTTTCAGCCGACGACACACACTCTTTTGTGAAACAAGTTTGAATATGCAACGGCTTTCTAGAAACAAAGACAAATAGTTACAACTAACGTGTTATTTTTTTGTTTACAACTAGTCCAGGTTGTTTTAAAAACTTTCTGCCGGATTTTGGTTTATTACAAAAACAACGGTTGTGCAACCTGAAACTGCTCTGTTCAGCCACGTAATTTGAAAGTCAAGGAAACTAATCGAGTCTACAGGCTTTTGTTAAAATATACCTAATACTAGGCATGTAGCCAGTAAATCTCTGAATAGGTATCGATTTGCATTCGATGTCGTATTGTTTTCCTATTTGTATTGTGTTTAACAATATCCACAGTCTAATTTGCCAGTGTAATCTAGATACGCGCATAAGTCTATTATTAACTATTTATGATAATAATCAACAAGCTGCTGTCATACTTACATCACGGAGGAAAGTGTAAATGAGAATAATTGGAAAGCAGCATGTTATTAATGCAGTCTATGAGTCTCTCTAATTAACGATGAAATTGCTGAGCACTGGACACTGTGGGACATTACATTACCGAGATTAATGAGGAAGCTCGTGGTGTAGTCGATTTCGAGATCAGTTTAAGTAAAATGTGATTAGTGCTGGGTCGTTAGTCGATTTCAAAAGTAATCTGAAGGCCAATCTCATCTCAGTGACAAATTCAATGGTAAAAACTTATCAAAAATTTAGATAAATGCAAATTTGAAGTATTTTTGACAGATTAGAATGCGAACATTCTTAAAAAGGAATTGCCTTCTGTTTTATTTTACCGAACTATGTACGTCAACATGACATCAACTGTCATCCTCCTGTCAATATTCAAATGTAGAGCTTAAAAAAACGTCAACTCTCTGACTTTTCCAAGCAGGCAAAAGCGCACCGAAATCATCATACATCCACGTTTCTATTTTTTTTTATAACAAAATAACTGAACATCCTTATGGCTCGACCGTGAGTGACCGGCGAGCGACAGAGAACATGTTGCATAATGAAACAAGTCGTGATGTGCACTTCCTGTTTTCCGGCCTTTCAACAATACTCACCTGTCGTGGGATTAACATGTTCTGTTTAATATTTTGCCATTATTTCGACGGTGAAAGTAAACTTTGAGTGTAAAACACATTGTTTAGAAATAAAATGATTTAAAAGATGTGTTGTGGGAAGTAGTTGATTGATGTCTAGTAAAGTTGCTATATGATCTAGGTAATCGTTTGTATATGAAGCCTATTACCTAAGATCTTGACGCTCCTCAAAAAGGATACCTATTTTGTCTGAAATTAGTCTTTTAATCCCAGATAGTAATTTGACAGGTGCAAATTGAAAAAACAAACAGCAAAGATTTGAAATGTCGAATTACTATCTGGAAAAAGAACTAAGTACCTACGTTTCAAAATTGTATAAGTAGGTACCTCAAAAATAAAAAACCAAGACAACCAAGTGAAGGTTGACAAATTACTCCTCCACTCTGTGCATACACGCTCACACGCACACATTAACAATCTTTACAATCAAACTACACCTCATAACGTGCACACATGTTTACGAAACCGGCCTCACGTCACTGTTGACAGCGCTCTGTCTTGTTTTTGTATTAATTTTAGCAACGTTCATAAATAAGGGCGTTAATATTAAGGCAACTTCTTAGTCTAGAATGATGCCAATGACTCACTCATCCTTAATCTGTTTCTTATTATTATTCAAATATAAATGCCAACAGGCATGTGTCACATGAAAAGTTACGCATTTAAATATTTTAGATTAATAAGTAGGTACTTTGTCTACGTGTTCTATCGACCAGCCAGCCAAAACAAAGTTTTATTAAGAAACTCATCATCTAATGGAACATGAAAAATAAAAAATAAATCCTTTTCTTGATGAAAAAGAACAACACAATATATCAAGTAGATATTAAAAGAAGTTTCCATAATATTAATTTAGTTTAAAAACAAGATTTAAAAATAAATACTAGTCTTGCTTAACGCAGCTTCAAAAGAGCAAACTGTCACTCTTTTGCATAATCGCATATAATATTAAAAACTAGACTCCTACTGCTGCACTCGAATACTTAGGTAATTTGTAAGATGTTTTTAAAGATTTCTGTCATGTTAAGCTTAAGCTATGTAGCTTTAACTTAATGATAGAATGAGATAACGTTAAAGGCGCCTACAAAACAGGGGCGATATCGCGGGCGCGACAAGGTTTGCTCTGCCTGTTGCGCCCGCGATATCGCGCCAGTTTGCACGAATGCACGTCCTATTTAAAAGCGATCGTAAGGAAACGGCTTTAGAGTTAAAAACAGAGCATACCACACTAGACCACCCGCTCCAACGTCACAAGCGGCATCGGTTTAATTAATAATGTTAATATGCCACAGCCAGTAACCTGTCTTTGGTTGTTGGTGGACCAAATAAAATAAAAAATGTCTTGGAAATGCGCAAGAATGTAACGCTACGGCGAAGAAGATCTAAGACCGGAATCTTATAAATTAAGACCTCTTTACAAAGTTATGCGATCAATTAAAATAATCGAGGAAATTACTCATTACCATTACAATGATAACTGAAACCAAATTCAAGCTAAACGCGTATTTCCGTTAAAGGTTTTCAATCAAATCTATTTCTGTTGAGTTTTTATAAGAAATTCAACGATACCAAACTTCCAATTACAAAGGAAACAATCCATTCAGGTAAACGTGTTCGTACCTACTTTTTAGAATGTTAATTGTGTAGTGGACGACCTTCGATCGTTTTATATGAAACAACTCGGTTATCGATGTAAAGAAATTGTCAGATTTTGATCAACATGTCTTGTGACGAATTTGGGATTAAACTGTGTCCTTGAGATCTAGTTTATCAAAACTAGTTTATAATGTGCCGTAATATTCTGAAAGTCGCAATTATATCTCAAATATTTCACTGTTTTGATTAATTTGGCGATATTACTATAAGGAAATAAGAAATATCGCTAACTAGTGAACTAAAATATTGATTATGAAATACAATGATTAATATCATAAACACTGAATATTTAGTTTTAGATGTAAAAGAGTATTTAGAAACATTCCAAATGCCTTTTTTGCACCTAAAACGGTTACCTACACGGCTACACAACATCAAATTCAGTGTTATAATTGCAATTCATTATTAACATTCTAGTTAGGATATTTTATATTTCCTTAAAGTGATATTGCCAAAATAAAATATTTGACAGCTTTTTTGCGACGTTGCCGTTGGCCAGTTTTAGAATCAACGCTCTGGGATAATATTTGCGTTTATAGTTTTATAACTTTAGTTAGGTAGGTATGTTATTTTCGCACAAAATATGCATAAGGGGGATTCAATTACCGCAGGAAATATTTTTTTGTTGACAGCTTAGAAACAGGACGACTAACAATAAATTATGCATACGGTATATATTTTTAAATTCATAAGTAATAATGTCTGGACGCATTACCTAATCGTTGATTTCTCGAAACCTACCAGATTTCTTTACGAATCGATTTCAGGAAAAGGATATTGCTCGTTACGGAGTTTCCTAGAGAATTTCCTTCGGAATGGGAAGTGCTAATTGAAGTACAAATATCTGAGTTATAACAAACTAATGTTGGAGGAAGTTAGGCGTAATCCCTTTGTTCCTTTACAAGTCACTCAACTTGAGATAAGTCATCTAATTATCTAAACGTGTTAAGTAATTATTGTTTGAAGATAGGGCTTAGTATATAACCTTGTTTTTAATTACTGTATCTACCCAAGTTTAAAATTAGTGATGAGCTAGACTATGGTGTCAAAACAGTTGTTTTAAAACCATAGTCTAGCTCTTCACTAATTTTAAATATGAAGAGTATGATTTAAATAAATCAAATTGACACCATAGTCTAGCTCTTCACTAATTTTAAATATGATGAGTATGATTTAAATAAATCAAATTGACACCATAGTCTAGCTCTTCACTAATTTTAAATATAATGAGTATGATTTAAATAGATCAAATTGAAAACAGTTGTTTTCAATTTGATTTGATTTTGATTACTTAATTAGTAAGGAATCATTTTTTAATGCAGTTTATGCAGTAGCGAGGCAGTTTAGTTAGTTACAAAAATTTTAATTGAACCATTTTTCGTACTTAGTTGGTAAGTAGGTAAGTAAGTAGTTTGTGATATTAAGCTTGTTAATAAAATTAAAGGAGGTATTAGTAGGTGATATCGACTTGTTATAAATTAAAAATAGATTTTGTAAAAAATGAATATTCTGAATTTTATTGAGATTATCATAAAAACTGGCAGAGTAATGAATAAACAATATTCTTAGACGTTTTTTTATACATTTTTATATGACAGATTTACATGAGTATGGCGAATTTTGATCAAGATTCGTTCAGAATACGTTACTAATTTGCAATTCTGAGGAGTGCTTTTAAATACGTGACGATTATTCGCGTTGGAATCCTGTCAAGGTCAAATCTTATTAACAAATCAAATTGTTCTTATGTAGTCAACGGCTTTTATAATTTCAAACTTGATCTTATCAAAATATAACTCGACAATGTCGATTTTTTTATAAGAATTTTGTTGAGTTTTGTAGCAAAATGTTTGTGAAGATAATTTTGATTCATACGGTTTAATACTTAAAATAAAGCATATTGTAGTAAAAAATAAATAATATGTAGATAAGATCTTCGAAAGCAAGGATACTAAAGTGCAGTTTATTTAAACTGCACTTTAGTAGACTATTTAGTCTATCGACAATTGTGCGTAATGAAAACTATTGATCCTGGTAATAATGAAGCAATATCAATTAAACAAGGCAACATTTTAATTAGCTTATTAAACGTAATTCCACAATATGATTACGAAAAACCGCTCTAGTTGAATATCGGTGTCAGACAATAGAAAACGCGAATCTGTCAGAGTAAATCAATACTGTGTTTTATTGAGTGACTTTTCGGTTCATTGCGCACGCTTGCATAACGCTGACCGCATCGAACCGCACTTTGTGACAGACTACCCACGCTGTTCATTTTGTGATATTAATTATTCTGGTATTTAGCTTTGTTGGCTTTACATACTTTGTGATATTGTGGTGGAAATTCTTCATCAAATGGTCCTAAACCTACTTATTTACAACGTCCATATTGCCTACAGATTTGCTCGATTTTTAAAGATCGTCCAATATTGTCGCTCGAAATAATGGCGTTTTCACGATCAATAAAATCGGTCAGTTTCTTACAGATTTGCTTGATTGTTACTTCCCCTTGTTAACGAACGATTATCAAGGTTGAAATCGGTATGTGGTAGACACCTCTTGTTTATTTTTGTTGATTTGTCGATCGGCTAAAATGACCCACAGTGGCGATCGACAAAAATTACCATGTTGATCGTTTGTTGCTCATAAATTTACTCGATTTTCGTTTTATTACACGTATGAATCGTTAAAAATTTTGCAAATCTCTGGACACCTTAAACCTTGGCGAAGGAGGTTTTATGTAGGTACTGCAAACTCATCGATAGATACTAAAACATAGAGGATGGATGAAATTCGACGGCTCTCAAACAATAAAATATATATATTTTGTATTCCAACTGAGTTTATTTCTGTGCATTATAAGATAACACAGGAGAACTAGATTCATACGGGTCCATGTGCTTTGCAATCTAGATAGCGCTTTACTTTGTTGACACAAGGACATGTAAGTTTTTGTCCACAACGTTATCTATTAGTGAAACGAGGCCCAAGGCATTTATGTGGGATATGGTTAAATATAAAACATATATACATTTGCCATCGACTAAAAAAGATTATGAGTAATTTTCACTTTAATAATACAAGACATCCAACAACTTGGATTCGGTTAATTCCTAAAATTATTTAAATTGCCATCAAACTATTCCAAATTGCATTTTGAATATTTAATTGTGTTTGTCATATATTAAAGTTTGTGTTTACATTCCACAGAGGTCGCGGAGTGTGAACCTTTTTGCTGGGTTGCGCAAGCGCAGCGCATCGGCACGAACGCGTAAATGAACGGTTCATCGGATGTTGTAATGATGAATTACTTCATTTGTTGTTTTTTCAAATATTTCCATTATCATATTAGTTTGTAGCAGGTCTTGGAATGGAAAAATTTCGATCTCCACTTACAGACATTCTGGAATTGCATTTTTACTGAAATTCAGTCGATTGGTTAAATCTGTTCTAAGTATGTATATAATTATGCTCAATAGTTCGCATGTACCCGTTTTAGAACTGCATATAAATAAACGTTGAAAAAAAGTAGTAGTACGTAGTACTTAGAAGTTTTAGAACGAATGAGATTTTTTGATTAAAACCAAGCCGTGTCACGTAAAAAGAAATAACAATAAAATAATAAATTACAGAAGAAAATAGGTCGATGTTATTGTAAATTGGCATAACATGACGTACTGAGCGCACAAGAACCGAACAAAATCCCACAAAAAACAAAAGACTTTTCTAATGACGTGATGGGACTAGAAAAATTCACGGGCTTTTTAAAACAAGCAAATGCTAATTCCAATTTCACAGTTAGGTCGTGAACCCCTAGACTATGGTACATCTATTCAGGAGTCGTCTGACTTCTGAGATGTTATTGAGGCGGAAAGCAGGCCTGTGACCAATTGGGGATACGCTCCGTGAATCTTGAGTTCCAAGTCCTTTGTCAAACCGCTTTGTAAAAAACTGATGATGAATTTGTGGTGTAATATGACTAATTGGAGCTGCCTTTTTTCATTAGATGCCTAGACTGTAATGAGGGGTCTTATATTTAACATTGGTTGTGTAAAGCTCTTTTCTCACGATATATATTAAAGTTTTGACACATTTTGTACATTCGGTTGCTAAGTATATTATTTCACATTCATTTAAATCATGTGATAAGTATAACCTTTTTTTATTCTCGTAGCAGTGATGCAATCCTTCCTTTTTCGTTGGCCAATTCCGAATCTTGACGAACCGTTCGCAGCAGATTATTTTAGCAAATTGTAATTAGCTATTATCATCAAAGTCATTTAATAGAATCGAGTTTTTTTAACTGAACAGACAGCTGTGCTGCTGGGGAGTTTGTTGCGCCACTTCTTCTTCCCAGCTAAAGCACTAGGAAGTGCAGGTGAAGGGTGGGCGTTGTGGGGGACTGTCTTATGTAATTTTGTTCAAAAATTGCTGATTCTCAGCCTAGTTTTGAATAAACGATTTTTGATTTTGGCATTGATTTGTAATTACAATATTAGTAGGTACAAGTGCGTAGTATTATTAGTAAGTAGGTACCTACATGTGTAAAGTCATTATAGTACATGGTATAACGTTTTATTCATTCATTGGCATTACTAACCTTTTCGTAAACCATAGACAAGAAAACAGAGTTCTCGGCAAAAAAAAAAATGATGGTTCATAAACCTATGTGAAACTTCGACATTTGTACTATGCAAACTTAATGTTCTGCTTCCAAGGTATGTTCAGACAGTCTCAATTGTCGTTTATTTATTGTACAATTGCAGAAGGCACACAACCATTAGCCATGACATTAAACGCACCGCAAAACATTTACAATCATCATTTAATTGAGTAGGGTTATGTTCATAAAATATGACAATGATTGTTCAGCCCGTTCGAAACTTTAGTATCTCAATTTTAGACAAGGGACGAGGTATTTGTTTCTGGCACAATTTTGATGAAATTGAATACTTTAGATTGTAATTAAACGAAAACTTGAAATCTTTTTCAAGTATAACTTTACATAATTTCTTAAACTTCTCTGTAATCTTTATTGAATATAAGTTCATTCGTCTTCATGATAGTTCGAAACTATCTTCACCGGTAATCATGTAATAGTTAGTTCGGTATTCAATCCGTTGAGGTCACTAATTCGCGCCGCAGCCGAGTTTGTACGATTTGTACGGACCCATGCTCAACGGTACTCAATGATAACCATCTCTTCTTTCGCTGTTGTAAGTGAGTCAATACATCAGAGATACTCAACTGTCGGCTGGAATTCATGTGAAGTTCCCAACAAAGATGAGATGAGGCATTTTAAATTTTTACCAGTTCCGCAGAATCAGCCGGGTGCCTAGAAAAGTGACATCCTATCAGATAACGATGATGGAGGAGTCAAAAATATATAAGAATGTCGTATCTACCTGATTTGAAAGTCGTATAAATACGAAACGCTTTGAAAGCTATTGCCACTTGCCTAGGCCCGGTCTTAATGAATAACCCTGACTAAAGTTTAACAAGCTTTATAATCTTCCTGTTAGTAGGCTGATTTCCAGCTTTGCTCTTCCGAAGGCGCAAACACCAATACCGACATTGATGTAATGTAAAGGGCCCGAGACCGAGTTAGAACGAAGTTCCAACTGAGATACTTAAAAAGGTCTCAAGTTTAAAGTGTCGAAAACTATTGACATTTGAAACTGACTTTTTTGGCCATAACGCTTTTCCGTTCCGTGACGATTTCTGCCATAGTTTACTGCAAGTAGCGTTACTTCGTTCTTCGTTCCAAAAAGGTTGAGTACCGCTGCAGTTCATCCACGGGATTAACTACAGCAGTTGTTTATTTCTTTTTGTTCATGATAGTCGGCTTTTTGTGGCGAGTATTATTATGTTTCGCTTAATTGTTTGCTCTTGTTGTTTTTCTTTTGAATATGTCGGATAGTCGGCCATAGAGATGGAACAATTTATTGTCTCTTGGAGCTTGTGATTTGTCTGACTCTCACGTTTTTGCTAAAAGCTATTTTTATCCGGTTATTCGCTTAACAGTGTTAATATTTATGTCATTTTTAATAGTTATGCCAGTCTACAGATTTATTTTTCAGTACGTAATTAAAGATGGTTTATGGTCATCCTCAAATAGGTACAAGATTTCAGACATAATACAACTGTTGTAGGTTCTCATGAATTGACCATTGATAGATGCTCACAATCAAATGAAGAGTACGCAAATTCTTTGTTAAAAGATGAACCAAAAAAATCAAGCGGAGATTCGTCCGATACCGAATAAACTTACTTACTCATAGTCGATAAAAAACTTCTTGGTACGACTGATCGAATAACGGTTTTTAGAAGAGATTTGTATCCGAGGTTTGTAATCAATAGTCTAATCTTATTCAAAAATATATATATTTTTCTTAATCAAAAGCATCAAAATATTATATTTTAAAATAATAAAAATAAAACCGGCCAGGTGCCTGTCGTAACATGCACAATGAAGGGTTCCGTAGTTGGGATGAATTTATAAAACAAACTTAACATTGTAGTTGAAAAACATGTTCTCCCATACATTCTGTATCGGAGAAAATATTTTTACAACTGCAAAAAGTTGGTCGATTATTACTCAGTAACTTGTGGATTTAGCTGGCAGGGGGGGGGACACTTGGCTCTAGCAAAAATTAGCACTTTAAAGCTTAATGTTACGCAAACGGATAACCTAATCCAAAAATGGTTTGTACAAACTCACATTATTTTTAAACGACCTTTCCAACGATACCCCACACCATGGGATCAACGAGAAAAAAAAAACATCCCCTCTTTACTTGTAGGGGATACTTTCCCTACAACTAAAGTGGGGATGGTTTTTTTTTTCCCTAAAAAAAAATTGTAAATATTTTTTACGATTTTATTTTACCACTTTGTCGGCGTTGTTTATATGTATATCCATACCAAATTACAGCTTTCTAGTACCAACGGTCTCTGAGCTAAGCCGCGGACAGATGGACATGGCGAAACTATAAGGGTTCCTTGTTGACTACGGAACCCTAAAAAACATAGCAATTAAATTATTTTGTTCAATAATATTATTTTTAGTTGATTTCTGTCAACTTTCTATGATTTGTCTAGTCTGTAACATCTTAAAAATTGTTAGTGAAAACTTTTAGCGCAAAATGTGGTTTAAATCCAACCTAACCAATAACATTTATAGATGCTGGGTTTATGAAATTCGTAGGGCAAACTAGTACATCCACTGACCTCATATATTTCCTATGCTCGTTGACCGGCACGAAGTACTCGTCGTACGGGTTCGAGGCATTCATGTCCACCTCCACGTCTTTCTTCTTCGCATTGCCATTCTTCGGGGTGAGGTTGATCAGTTCTAAGTTCACTGCTTCTAGGGTTTTTGTCTCTCCATTCGGCTCTTTAGTGTGCCCATTCTGCTGCTGTGTTCCATTTGAGGAGAAGGAGTCGTTGTGGTTGGGGTCTGAATCGTCGTGTTGGTAGGCCCGGTTGTCGAAGGCACCAGGGGAGGATGGGGGCGAAGGAGGTCGGTGCTGCGGCCGCATGGGCTCGCGCGGCGAAGCCGATCTACTGTGGCTATCCATTACTTTCGGAGCGGACTGACATCTGCAAACAAATGAACACGGTTAGTCAAGCGAACCTATCTCGGCACTGTCATTATCTAATTTACAACTTAAGGGGTAATTTGCATATGTGGGTCATTAATGCGGACATTATGTGTGTTACGTTAATGTCTTCGGAATTACGCTAAGTATTGGCCAGTCTTTTAGCACAAATTGTAGATATTGTGTAGTAAACGTTTTCTTTGTACTGCGTTTGAAACACAGCTATCATTTTTAAATTACCTACTTGTCATTTGTGTGATGATTTCATGATCTATGAATATGATGTTTGCATAACTGATAATCGTGGGAAAGGTCATAGGCTGTATTCATATACCAAATTGTATTGTCATCATTGTAGTAAATAGCCATTCACTTATGGTAAAGTGAACAATCGGAAGTTTTAAGGGCATCAAAGTTCAAGAACGTATAGATGCCGAAACATATTAAGTACTCGTACCTACACATTTATTGGCACATGATATGTCTGTGACAAATGTAACATGACGTGACATTTTAGTCTGAATATTGCTCAAGTTATTCAACTGGATGCGGAAGTGGGCTCTAATAAAAACTTTGGCGTGCCAAATTAGAATGTTACGAATAACGTGGAGCCACTCGGTCACGGTCCACTGTACGCTACAATAATAACCCTGGCTCTGGTTAGTTACTGCAGCGAACCATATTCCTTTTAAGTTAGATAAATAAATTATAGCATAACAGCGTTTGGTAAAAGAAAATACTGCAGTCTATAGCGGCTCGCAAGTTTGCGATGGTGTTATCTAGTAAATCGATAGAATAGCAAACGCAGTAGCTTATTGTAATACGCAGCTGCTAATAAGATCACTAAAATGATTAGTGATCTATAAGTATTATGCCTTTGGGAAACTTCCAAGTCTGCTAGACAAGAAGGCAGACCCATTGTTCAATGCTAATAGTAATATTTAATGCATGGTATCTTAACTTAAATTATAGCTTATCATCCCAAAATGCCGACGAAAGTAACTTCCGTGATAAGAATCAAATTCAATTTTAATTTCAGTTTCAAAGAAAATGTAGCAGGATAAATTGTACCGCTATTGCTGATTGAGGCGCCCGCCGGCGCTTCGGCCTAATCAAAATGCCGCAGGCTTTCCCCACCTTTGATTCTAGCAAGAACTGGTATGCAATCTAGATTACAATGACAGCATAATTCGGTAATATGAAGCTTTACATACATCTAGCGTTACCAGACGGAAAATTTAAAAGTCCTGACAAAACATCAGATTTCCCTAGAAAACTCCTGAATTTTTGACGCAAGAGTTGCAATGAAAGTACCTTTTGAGTTATAAGTGCAATTAACGTAATAAAAGTTGATTCTAGTCTAAAAACCAGAGATAATTTTTATGTATAATAAGTAGTTAATTTGTGATAATAACCAAACAAGATTATATATTTGTTGGGGTTAATTGTAACTTTTTAATAAAAAAAACAGAAAAATCGATATTCTAAAAATCCTGAGATTTTCTAAATCCCGCCGCAAAACTGCGAGGAGCCTGAAATCTCAGGAATAATCCTGCGGATATAATCCAACAAATGTTCAGTGTATGTAGGGTTACCATAAACCCCTACATACATCAAACATTTGTTGTTACAGTATTATAGTCTGTCGTTCAAAGATCATCAAGATGTGCACAATGATTACCAACTTCTTAGTCCGAGATGCAAGTATGCAACTGGAGTGAACGATTATTTTACCATACGTTAAAGATGTCCAGCAGTAACAGATTTTTCTTTGTTTGATTTATTAGTTTAGTAGCAAAACGTCGAGGATTAAGGAAATATCAAATCATGGATTTAGCATCAGGGAGATGTTCAACGTAGTACTTCTTAGTGACATTCCGTCGCAGCGATTTTCTTATTTTTGACTGTCTAAAAGTTCTGCTTTACCAGTGTGCAAGTACCGAGAAGATGCATGAATGTGACAACGTGGGTATCAAAGTAATGAGCCCACGATCAATGGTGAGCTGAGAACAACGCGTTTGTCCTTAGTCCCAATACGCGTGTCGTCGAGGTTAGCCACCTTTTACTGAACCGCGTATATTCCTCTGTGCTCCGCGATAATTGTACCAGTTAGAGGTCGGAGTTCAGCTATGTTGGGAAAGGAGATAAAGGTTTTAATCTTTATAATCTGCTAAATAGCAAGCTTGGTCTTTGCGATAGGAGCTGATGTTGTTTCTTTATCTTCAGGCATTGATGTGATGAATATCGCTTTGATTGATTTGATTGTTTTGAAATTGTCAATATAACCATTTCGATGTATAATTGTTATTGCTGTCAGTATTCTTCCTCATAATGAAATCACGAATTTACGAGAGTCTAACGTTTTAAGCAGGTGACAATTTTGTGTCACAAGATAAAATAACGATTCTATAAACTTGCACATGAGTGGTCGGGCAAGGCTAATTTGGGAATAGCATTTTAGCCTATAATGTGCCCACTGCTGGGACACAGGCCTCCTCTCTGCGAGAGGGAGTGGGCCGTAATCCACTCGCGGGCCCAGTGAGGGTTATTGGATGTCACGTGTCTTCGATTTTTTGGTTATAGGACATACCGGTTTCCTCACGATGTTTTCCTTCACCGTTTTGAGAGCAGTGGTGATGAAATTATATTCACAAACTAAGTGCCTTCCTACGACTTACAATTCGTAAATTACGGGCGTTTCCAGTTTGCCAGCACTGCTGCTGCGATTTGGGAATAAGAACATTTTGAAAAAGATCATGGTTGCATAAACCGTAAACCTAGGTAATGTACTAATTGCCGACAGTTCGTAGAATTTTGATCAAGGTGCATATTTTGACGGTTAGGTTCGCAGACAAAAGCGACCGGTTGAAAACAATAGTTGTTTGCAAATAACTGTTGGTGTTGATGTTCGTAATAATAAACTAGACATACTTGGTTACGTACGTGCATATATCGTACTAAGTAACTACAGTTAAAGATGAGCGGAGAAAGAAAAGAATGAATGAAACGCCTACAGAGCTAGGATATTTTCGTTTTTATAAACTCTATTAGACCACACTTTATCATACTTCATTTTCGAGGTCTACGTGGCTTACAAACATTAAAATGATACTGTAATCTTACATAACATTATCATATCATCAAACCTGTATTCCCCGAAGCGTTAGGCAGAGGTGTGTACTTATATACCCACATTTCACCAGTTACCATGTGCCCAGTTGAATGTTTATTGCCATCAACTGGGCACAAATCCAGACTCTGGGCTGCAACTGAGAATTTCCAGATGGAAAAACCTATAACACTTTTAACGGTATCGAACCCAGGAACTTATGCTCAGGCAGTAGCGACCACTGCGACCAAGCGAGGCAGTCTATTCAATGTTTTCAAAACTGAATTTCATCAAAATCTTTTCAACCGTTCTGGTTTGGCTACAAAATTGTTGGAATATGCGTTTTATTGTCAACAATTTCAAATTAATCTTTGGAAGTTTCAAATTTAAAGATGACCTGATAGCCATAAATAGTCATGAAGTATAAAGTAACCTTTACTATAAAGTCTGTTCTGTTGTCTTCCACAATGTTGAAATTGTTAAATACGTGACTCTAATCAAGAGAATGCTCAATTAGATTTAATACTATCATTTATGTAACTTATGTATGAGAAGGTTTGGTTCTGGTTTAAAACAAAGCGAGTTAGAAATCTGTTGTTACAGTTCTGTCATTTACTAACGACTTTCCTCACGGTTGATTCACACCGCAAAATTTAAACACTGCTAACTTAACCACCACTGGTGCCGATTCTCTTGTACACCGAAGTAAACTAATTAAACTATCACTAAAATTCCTTACTTTTGACTATGGGAATCTTGGAGCTATTCTGCCAAATAAATTCTTTAAATTTAAAACTTATTTTGACACAACTAAAATCGAATTTGACAACCGCGCGCCTCCACTTGGTACTTGTTTTCCCTACCCCGTGTTTTTTTTTAGAGCCAGAGACGCGCATGCACGGCAGCCTCGACGTGTTTTTAATGGAATTTTTCAGTTTTTGTATGGAAAATAACGAAAAAAATTACCAACATGTTGAGAATTAGGGGTTTAAGAGGTTCCTAAAGGGGGTCGAAGTTTTCATTATTTTTGCGATAGGATACACCGTTTTCGAGATATAAGCAAAAGAAAATAAAAAAATACAGTACTGTTTTTTGTAACTGAAGTCGAGGTGTTGGTTTGAATTTTAGTTCATGACATCTAATTTTATTCCACACATTTTTAATCGCGATTAAATATAGTCAGATTTAGTTAGAGGATTTTAGATATAGGACAAAATTTTAGTTTAAATCGACAAATTCAGAATAGCATTTTCACTAAACTAATCTCAGTGCCATCTTAGTGCTGTCAAACTAAATTATAGTTAAGTTGTGTCATTTAAAGTCTATTTCAGAATGAGTTTGATCGTTTGACAGGACTAAACAAAATTTTAGTGATTTTTAGTTTAGTTTAGAGAATTTTGTATCAAGAGAATCGGCACCATTAACAACCCAACCAATTTCTTAATGAAAGTAATAAGATTAATCGAAAATGTCAAAAAATATTTTCTTTCGTGTTTTTCTCCAAATATAATGTGTCCGGAATGAGAAATGTTTCGGGTAGTTTTTTCTATTTCTTATCCTCGTGTCTATTCTATGGGCTCAACTTTCTCACCTTTTTCGTGGCGTGTTAGGTCTCTTCCTATTCGGAGAATCTAACACCAATGATCTTGTGTAGTAGTACCGCGCATGCGAAGTGCGAGGCGTGCGCGGCGCCTTGCGGAACCTTTCGGCCCTCACCAAGTTCCCTCCACTAGGCATGGTTCACTCACATCCTCCCGTTTATCCAAAATAATGCAATTTTGTACTTTTCACTAAAAATGTGGTTATTTGACCGATTCTGTTGTAGTACTGACGTCCGCGCGGCCCGCGGTGCGTCCATATTCAGTTGACGAAGAAAACAATTTTGTAAACAATAATATTGTTCTGTTTCGCGACGTACGGGATGCTCTATATTTTGTTTATTAATTTCTGCACCGTTAATCAACATATTTTGCCAGAAGACGGTGGTATTCACGCGAATTCGTCTTCTTGGTGTTCCAAAAGGGTCAATATAAGGTCCTATTCAGAATATCATAAAACTAAGAAGTATTGTATTTCAAATTAGCAATACAAGTTTTCTGAGTACAGATTGTCAAAGCGCCTTAGTATTTTAGAACGTGTTCTAAATCAATGTCAAGGTAAAACTGCTTCAATTGAACCTCTGACTCACGTTATTTTGTAAAGTCTACTACAATTATAAGCCAAGATCCGGATTTTAGCTTTAACGATACCGACATTTCCGTGAAAGAAAACTTGAAAGGAAAAATGCCTTCTTGGAATTGATTCAGGTCGGAGTGGTATCAGTCAAAAACAATTTATAAGAAGACTAGCTTTTGACCGCGGCTTCACCAGCGTGGTGGTCGTAAATTATCCCACGGAAACTTTCTACCGGGATAAAAAGTATATCCTATGTCCTAACTCATGTGCCAAATTTAATCCAAATTCGTTCAGCCGTTTTAACGTGAAAGCGTAACAAACAAATAAAGCCACTTTCGCATTTACCTATAACACTAGTAGAGGATGAGGAATTATGAATCCAAGCATCCTGTATGGAGATATTTTCAACATCAATGACTTCATGCTAAAAGAATACAGTGAGGCGCGTACAATGCGTTATCATTCAAAGAATAGGCTGATCACTCAACAAATTGACGCACGATCGGTTGTTTACTACAAAACACACATAATTTATCAATATTGTGAGTATTTCTATTATTTTCAGAGATTTTCGTAAACATTTACGGACAATGATTTTGTACACGGATTATGTTGTGATAGTAGTAGGTACTATTGGTTTTAAGTACTTACGTATTGTACGCGTCGGTAGGACAAAATACGGAGGTAAAGTAAAACACGTCGCGTCGGTATAGCAGCGCAGGCGCAGGCGCGGCTGTTTTGCTGCATTGCAAGAATGTTAAGCACTCCGTTGTGAAAGGCCCAGCAGCCTTAGCAAATACTAGACTAACTGCATTTCAATCTATGACGTACGATGGCACCTGTTCACTTGGGCTAATTATTGCTGGGCCCGGAGATATGTACTTAGTTTTTGCTGGGTTCTAATTGGTAGTTGCGAAGATTTCTGATGTTTGGGTCTAATTTGTTAAAAATGTATTCGGGGCTTTGGACGTGATCTGATTTGATACTTTTGATACTTTCTGGAATCAGGTCTGTAAATGCTGCATCGCTCCTAAAATATGGTTCTATATTGCCTTCTTTTGGTAATCCAGACTCAAAATGTTACGTTTTACGTAAGTACTACTACCTAAGCTCGATTACTGTCTTTAGCTTATCCCCTCTATCTTTAATGTAAGAAACGTTTCGTGTCATTCAGCAATTTGGAAACTTTTGGCACGATATTCATTAACAACGTCTTGGCATAGACTATATAGATGAACGAGTTGGTATGCAACTTCAAAAGACGCAGCCTTATTCGAACCTTTAAACAACCAGGGCAAATCTGTTGCAACCTTATTTCTTATTCAAATGTCCCAGTTTTTCCTTCTTGAACCAATACGAAATTGAATCGTGTGTATACGAATCACGTTGGGTACTGTTCCACCTACATCAGGGACATGTATCGTTGCAACTTGCACTTTCACGCATGCAACAAGTTTAATAGTCTCGCTATTTCTTGCGATTTCAATGTTAAAGTCCGTGTTAAATTTTTAATAACCAGACCTGTATCGTGCTGGTTATGTTAACCTTCATTGTTAAAGTTTTCTGTTTGTTTTATGAGAAAATTATGAAGCTTGGGACTAGGAAAGGGAGAGTTAGAACCTATTGTTTTTTTCTATTTATTGCTGTCATAAAAAGTGAGGTAAGAACTTTCGTTTTTGTTTCGTTATGTTATAAATATTATCTAATATTGAGTTAAGGTTTTCTTTTTTTTTTTTGGCATATAAACAGTGGGCTTAAAACAGTCACTTTGGCAGAATCATAATAGAAAAATATTATGAATCATCGTAAAATGTCACAAACTGACAATTCATAATATGATCTGCGTGCGATTCATATTACGAAATAATTCATTTGTTTGACAGTTTTCTATGGAGATTCATAAAATGGTCCAAACATTATGAATTGTTTTTGTGTCAAAATAGAGGAATTGCTAATGACAGCTAGAAATTCAGGAAATAAATCGCTTTTAGAGGAATTGCTAAAGTGGCCGGTTAAGGCCCCCAGAGGTTCATCGAAAAAATTACGTTTCCTATTTGCTTGTGTCGCATCTGCGTCTAATGTTCTTTGCAATTTAAACTGTTGCATCAAATTAATTGAAGCCACGATTCGTTTTCGTCCATCCATTAAATGTCTGTCTTGACGCTCTTAGAATATAACTTAACTAGATTTTTTGCGCCGTACTGGTCTTTAAAGACACCCAAAAACTTAAAACTCAGTTTATTTAAGTGAATACACACTTTTTTTTTTTTAGATTAAAGAGCATGTTTTGGGAAATCGATTTTCCGAAGATAGACTGAAGATGAATGAAAACGGAGAATGGGAGAAGAACACGTGTGGCGCCGACCGCAATAAAGTAATATGGGACAAGGGCGGGAAGATGATGGTGCTGAGACTGATGATAAATAATCATTTTCTAATTTTTTACCAGAAAGATCTATACTCCATTTGAAATAAGATTAGACGTATAGATAAGCCTTTTTTACATTCCGTTCAATCGATTTTGAATTATATTGCGTTGGTGGCATGACAAATGGCAGCCGCAGTAGATAGTTGGTATTGTGTAACTTTTTTTTGCTTTTAATGCTATCCTTATGCCTACGGTATAGAAGTCAAAATCGGTTGAACGGACTGTAAAAGGGTTTGTTTTAATGTCTAATCTTATTTCAAATGGGGTATAAATATTCATGCAGCCCTTATTTGTTAGGTACTTAATAGAAGTGCGTACGAATAGCGTTTTGCTACAAATGAAGAAGAAACTTCAATATTCTTCAAATCCTAACTAATATTATAAATGCGAAAGTGAGATTTTTTGTTACGCTTTCACGCTAAAACGGCTGAACAGATTTAGATGAAATTTAGCACACGGGTACACCATGACCTGGATTAGGACATAGGATACTTTTTATCCTGACATTCCCACGGGATCGAGATTTATGTGGGTGAAACCGCGGGGTGCAGCCAGTATTTCTTATAGCAAGTCCTTGAAATTGATACGGTAAATAACAGTAGATTTCCAATTTGTTTAAGCAGTTTCCTCATAGCCTAGGTGTTACAATTTGAGTTTAGTAATAATCACGTAGCCTAGACGAATCAAAATCAAGGCTCTAGGTTCTAGTGTTTCGTTAGATCTTTTAGTCTGATAAAGACTAAAATAAAATGGTAGTTTTTGTAATAAATTGCGAGTTTCTCTGTAATGGGTACGTAATTTGTCAGTAATCAAAATACGCAGTTTCAGAGAAAGATTTATGAGATGGCTTATTTTAAATATTAATATAATATTTTCATACATTGTTTTAAGGTTCTTTTCATGAGGAGAGTGTAACCTGGTGTCAGTGTTTTAAAGCCGCCCATGAGCCTCTGACTTGGCTTCACATGTCGTTTAGAAATATCTCTCTGGCATGCCGGTTTCTTCACGATGTTTTCCTTCACCGTTTTTGAAGCAATTGATAATTATACAATAGGTACGCATAATGAATCCGAAAAGCCAGAGGTGCGTGGCTTGAGTTAGAGGTGTGTGTTTGCCACGCCACGATGTGAACAACTCTGTTTATTAAATAATTAATTAATTGAGTTTTAGTTTAATAACCCAAAATGATCTAACTCAAAGCAAATCAAATTTTCATGACATATTTATGTTAATGAACGCAGAAAATTAATTTTCGATGACGGAACCCACCGAATTAGAAACTTATGGACTAGATGAGGCAAGCCATTAGGTTTCAAATCTAAAATATCATCGGTTTCAATATTAATTTGTCAATCGTTCATGTCCATCGCAAGAATGCCAGCCGTTGACCAACACCACCTAATTATAAAGCATGAAATTTACACCCTGTTTAACAAAGGTACTGCATATTTGTGTCTTTACGAAATATCGAGTTAATATTATATAATGATATTGTTCTTTTTGACTTATCAACGGTAATTAGTTTAGGTAATGAGTCTTTGTTGTGTATACGTCAGAAGAGTGAAGTTAGTGTTAGGTATACATATGAATCAAAAACAATCTGCTTAGCTTTTTCCCAAATCGGGGTCGGCTTCCAGTCTAACCGGACGCAGCTGAATACCAGTATTTTACATGGAATGACTGCCTAGCTGACCTCCACAACCCAGTTCCAGAGTACTACGATACCCCTTGGTAAGACTGGTTGTCAGACTTTCGGACTTCTAACGACACTGTCAAAAATCCACGAATGACAGTCGGGACCAACGGCTTCACGTGCTTTTCGAGGCACGAAGGAGTCTTGGTTTGAAAAGATGGTCACCCATCCACGGATCAACCCCGGCAAGCGTAACTTAACCTGATGGATGGACCCGTGCGGCTGTTATTACTTAGACACAAGCTCCTTCTATAAATCTGATATGAATATGAACAATAAAAAAATCTCAAAGAGCGAATTAGTATTCCAAAATAAAAATAAAATTACATTCTCCCGTTCAACTGCTGAAGTTCACAAATAAAGAAGGTTGCATCTCCAATATGTACCAACACACAACGTTATCCACGGACACGCAATATCTGGATAAGCAAAACGTACAGCAATCTAATGATCATGACTAATTTAAGTACAAATTACATTAAGGTGCTTGTCCTCGGTTTACATAATCTTAGGTCGTTGACTGGACGGTAAAAACTGAACTTCTTAGCATCATTCGTGCATTTTTATTTTCTGATGGTAATTTACAAACGTTGTTTTAATTGAGTTAACATACAGCCTTAAGGTATTAAGAAACTGTGCTAACGTTTGTGCCTGCAATCTGGTTTGTTCTTTTTTATTAGGGTTCCGTACTCGACGGGTGCCAAACGGAAACCTATTATAAGCCTCCGCTGTCCATCTGTCTGTCTGCATCCGGCGCGGTCACAAGCCCAAGATTTTGGGGGGGGGGTCACCATTGGTGCCGAGAATATTTTTAGGGAAATGGTTACCGAATTGATAAGTACACTAAAAACGTTTTTTTTTGTATATGCCCATCGGCGTCACTGTTTCTAAGTACCTACAGTTTTAGTTAGTAAAGCACGTAAATCGTTCAGTCTCTCGACAGCTTGAATGATTTGGGGGGGGGGTGCACAGTTGAAATTTTTACAGAATGTATTTCTACGGTCGCTATAACAAATATAATAACAATAAAATAAAATAAAGTTAAAAATTAAAGGTACAAGAAACGTGTTTTTTGTTAAATATTGTTTGGTGGTACGGAACCCTTCGTATGCGAGTCCGACTCGCACTTGGCCGGGTTTTTCATATACTTTGTTGGATCGTATTTTAATATCATTTCAAAGCTTGAATATCTAAGCAGCTTGAGTATGCGCACATTTGCTTAACATATTAGAGAATTTATTGAAGTATCAAGAAATTATAATAAATATTGCATCTGATGCTATTTTATTAATTACAAACTTATCAGACTGGTGCCATCCACATCTTGGGTTTAGTGATTTAATTGATGACAGGTAATATAATCACATATTCAATGTGCTTGAATATCTATGTATCTTTCGACCTCATTGGTTTAGTGGTCGCAAGCGAGACGCTGAGCAAGAGGTCCTGGGTTAGATACCCGGGTCGGGCAAAGTGTTCTTGGGTTTCCGGTTTTTCGATCTGGAATTTCTCAGTAGTAAGGAGTACCTATAGGTATGTAAGGAGCGTAGCCGGTGGCGTTATATAGTTTCTGCCTACCCCCATGGGACGGAGGCGTGAGTTTATTTAGGTGTATTTTTCAGTAGCAGTCCGGAGTCTGGATTTGTGCCCGGTTGCATAAGACGTCAAATGAGGATGTATTAGTATAGATAGGTACACCTCTGCCTAACAAAGTCAAAGTCAAATCATTTATTTCAAATAGGCACATTAAAGGCACTTTTGAACGTCAAAAAAACTAAGAAATAGAACTGATTCTAGTTGCCCCTTCCAAAAGGTAGTTTTCGTATGGAGAAGAATGAGCAAGAAACTCCACCATTACTCTTTAAAAAAATGGTTTACAATATTTTGTATACATCAATAATTATAATTACATGTGAATACGATGCACCTATACTCCATTTGAAATAAGATTAGACGTATAGATAAGCCTTTTTTACAGTCCGTTCCACCGATTTTGACTTCTATTGCGTTGGTGGTACGACAAATGGCAGCCGCAGTAGATAGTTGGTATTGTGTAACTTTTTTTGCTTTTAATGCTATCCTTATGCCTACGGTATAGAAGTCAAAATCGGTTGAACGGACTGTAAAAGGGTTTGTTTTAATGTCTAATCTTATATCAAATGGGGTATAGAATACGATTACTGTACCACAATTTGTAAAAAGAATTAAAAATGGCGCAATGACAAATAAATTGATTAATAAAATTATGTGATAGATACATGGTGCTCACATATTAACATGTAACCCTTCAGGGAATACAGCGTGATATTATGTATCTTTAGAATATCGTATCGCTATGATTTTATTGGTCGTCTTTATCTTGGATGCCTTAGATTCTTAGGTTAAAATCACACGACTGCGCTTCGGTTTTTTTATATTTTTATTGCTCTTGAACATGGCGTGGAGATGCAAGATTTAGATAACAGTAGACATCAGACATTTTATCATTTGTAGTACTTATCTCTCTTTATATCTTGATCATATGCAGTAATAACATTCTCATTTCTCGGTGTCTGCTCATCTTTACTACTGAATATTGTTCAGGGATGCAATCGTAGGAGTAAATGCCTTTTTGCTGCTTGCTCTTTAAAAAGTCTGTGCTTTTCCTTTTTTGATTGCAGGATTTCTCCATGTGAGTACGGATCAGCAATAAAAAAAAAAAGTGTTTCATCAATTATGAAATTGTTGGCCAGTGGTGGCCCAGTGGTAACGGCCACAACTTACGAGTTGTAGGTCGTAGGTTCGAACCCTGACAGGCGCTTTACTTTGTGTAAATTATTTCATCGCCACTGCTCTCAAAACGGTGAAGGAAAACATCGTGAGGAAACCGGCATGTCCTAGAACCAAAAATTCGAAGTCATGTCACATCTACCAACCCGCACTGGGCCCGCTCCCTCTCACAGAGAGGAGGCCTGTGTCCCAGCAGTGGGAACATTATATGCTGATTATGCTATGTAATTGTTGACCGCTACCAGCTCTGATCGGTATCATGTTTAGTTATACCTATGTCTCAGAATTCAGTAAATATACTAAAACCATATTCACCACTTTTCTGTTCAAACAAAAAAATCTATTAAAATTGCCCAAAACGACACGAGCAATTTTGACTTCATAATAGTATACTCCCCGTACAAATTAAGTTCTGTTACGGATCTAGTACATAAGTATTAGTATTTTCTCTCTGTAGATCCTTTGTGTCTGTGAACTGAACCGTTCAGTATTATTTGCAGCCAGTGAAAGGTATGAGGTCACGAGACGAGTGCCTGGCTGGTTTAGCGCTCAATATTTTGTAGGCGAACTATTTTTAGGATGTTGGAGGTGTTTGTTTACATCTTCTTCGTCTTCCAGCAAGCAACTACTTACGCGATAGACGAACTAATATATTTTCATCGTATATAAAAATAAGCACTATATAACACGTCAATATTTTTTTTCATGAGCTCATAAAATAATACCAATTAAACTATGTACAAAAGCCTGCTGTTCACTGCATCATTAATTGAGATAAAGAAAAAATGAGACGACAAAACTAACATAACATTAACTAGACTTTCGAATAAGATTCTTTTGAATAAAACCTCAAATAGAATTTTAGCAATAAAATAAAACCTCACAATTGTCAGGTAATAAAGCGTTCTCAATGGATGCTCACCTCTACCTGTCCATTGATTTGTAAAAAAAGCTCGACTGTGTGCGTCTGCGCATCCGGGTGTGACCGGAATCTTTAGAGGTGACATCAGTGACAAGTTGCAATTGTATACAGGATTCCTTTGTGAAAGTTCAAAGTGTGATAGTTTATTTATATTATTTACTACCTATACGTAGTTGGTAGTACAGTTTGTTGCAAAGTCAAACGGAAATAAACAATCTACAGGTATAATGTACCTACTTTTTGTATATATTGTAGCTATTTTGAAGCAAACCGAGCAGCAGAAGTTTTATATGATAAGCTCAATGCTGACAATTTCAGGTAATTAAAAAAGTATTACAATAGACTCATTCATACAAATCGCTCAATATAAAATGCCTTGACATTGAAAAATGGCTCACAGGCTCATTTATATTTTTCCACACACCCGTTGAGGTTTTACTATCGTCATTTATAAGATCTGGAAATACCAGCCAAGTGTAAAATATAACAAAGGGAGTAGGAAAACCCGTTTGTGAGTCAAAGAATTATAATGCACGTTAACCAGAAGGCATTGAGAAACTCTTGCACCTATTAAGCAATTTTTCCTGATCTTGATAATGTCCTAGACATTGAGGGTAAGTCAGTCATAAATAAACAGGTAGCCATGTTGCTGGTAATAAGGAAAACTAATTACGTATACATTTCCTGATTTCAGATCAACTAGAGCAGTTAGTTTAAACTATTAACACCTATCTGAGAGTATTTAAAATCGGCAATTACACAAACTAGTCAAGAACGACCCTAAAATTAATCGAAAAAACCCGAAGGCGATGACATTTACGTCTTCGGAACAAACTACCAATATTAAGAATAGGTACACTCAGCAATTTACCCAATCGCCCTTAAATACAGCCTTCGAACAACAATCGAAATTCCGCGCATGCTTCCCCAAGGCCGTAAGGTCTATATTGCCATGTCTTGTTTACAAATTGGTCCCATCAGAGATTCACGGCGGTGCCGCAGTCACTCGGCAATATTAGGCAATTCCGATCATGTCTTGCGACATAACATCTACATACAATCGTGAATCGCAGGCAACCAGTTCTATTATGTTTCGATTTGCAAGCTTGTGGTTTGAACTTAGTTTTCCCTCTTAGGACAGCTTATGGCATGGATTATATGGAGCAGATCATAGGATTAGTGTTGCTAAATTGGCAGCTGTGATATTTTGAGCGTAGAAACAAAGATATTTGTGATGTTTTATGCGGGTTTACCATGCATATTACTGACGTAGGCTTACGCTAAAAGGAGGTGGTCAATGGGCCAGTAGAATTATCTAGATAAGTTGGACATAATGGACGACATAATTAATAGACAGATTACATACATGCAATGCAATAGCATGTCGTGTGTGTGATCCATAAAAAAATATAGATGAAGAACGCATAAAAACGAAAGTAAAATGCGGGTGAGTGGTTTTTGCTCATTGGTAAATGGTAGCTCAACTGTTTTGTTATCATATAGCAAATGGAAATGTACACGGAGAATTCAGGTGTGTGGGTACAAAACTGACTATGTACGACACATTAATTTGGTATTAAAAAATTAACTTAAGAACCTCCCCATTTGCGCTAATTAATCCATATCTAAACATTATCTATCAAACATCAAACTATTTTGGCAAATGAATTGTTCACCGACCTTTACTCTCAATGATGATAATTGTTCAAAGCTAACGGTGGCAGTTTGTTTCCCAGGAGTGCGTGGGAGTTCATAATTGTTCACAATTACCGCCCTCTAGCGGAGCACACACGAAGCTGATGTACGTAAAGCGCTTGCGCAATCAATTGAATTAAAGATTAGATGAGCTAAGCTTGCATATATTATGTGGTTAGGCGATGATTTTGTTTTTCCTGCGTTTTCCGGCTTGGTGTAATTGAAAATATTTCAAAGTAGTTCCGGTTGAAATAAACGAGATACACTGTCTGTAATGGATGTCCAAAATGCTATTGAAAAAAAAAATCGATATAATAATTTTGCCAGCTTCTGGCACTAACAAATAAATTAGGTATACTCCTAACCTAGCTAAGCGATATTCTTTTGTTATTTACATAGAAGACGCACCTACTTATCTCCGACATGACACATAACATAACTATAGAAGCCTACCTAAATACTCAAATACCAAGCGATGTTGGTAATTAGCTTTACAGTTGCCTACAGACGCAAGCGCAGCTAAGAAAGCCGCTTATCTAAATCCATCAAACAATAGAGCTTTAGCGTGAGGTCGTACATTCTATGACTCACGAGTAAATTCACATACCGTTCCAAGAAGTTCCATTATGATGGGTTTAAGTTTTATTCATGCTCATGCATTTGGTATAGTTATTTATGTAGTTTGCAGAGTAAGCGAGCTGAAGTGGCAATGGACTGGCCATGTCTGGCAAAGGACCGATGGCCGGTGGAGCGTAGAGTCCTGGAGTGGAAACCGTGTATCGGCAAGCGTAGTGGGGGACGTATCCCTGCTAGCTGGCCCAACGACCTTAACAGGTGGCTGGGACAGACAGGATGGTGGAAGGCCAGGGACATATTAGTGCAACTTGGGAGAGGCCTAAGCTTGTAGAACTAGCTGTAAAGGAGAATATTCAAAACAGATCCAGCCTTTGGTCATTTTTTTAAAACACTCTGCAGACATTCCTCTTAGATGTAACTACTTTATTCACTGCAAAAATTATACTAGCAATTGCAGATGTCTGCGGCTCTTAAGCATGTCTACTTTAGTCGATCAGGCATATAACTGTGCGAACTTTACGCAAAGGTCGTGTGAGTCAGAAACTATTCACAACTCTCGCCTACCTTCGTCAAGGCAGCTCTCGTCATTCCAACTATTTCCTTTATATTATCCAACACGGTATTACAATATCAAATGTAATGGCTAAAAACATATTAAAATTAATTAATTCCTGATCATATGCATTTGATATTATTTCCTGAGTATTTCAATTGAATAGTTCTTTGAAAATGAGGGTTTTCTCTAATAAAATTATATGTATATCATCGTGATATTAATTTTTGCCTTCTTTCACTTCTTTGGTTACTCGTCTATATTAATTCCTACTAATAGCTGGCTCAAGAATAACCTGTTCATTTTGTGATTCAATACATTCCCGCTGCAGTATAATCATGTTATTTAAATGTTTATAGTGTTACTTCTGGTTTCATTATCATTGCTTTGCGCTCCGATGTCATGTCTCCACTGACTTCTTAACTTCTCACAAATAAATAACTTTGACTTTGACACTGTTTCTTATTATTTACCGTTCGTTTTCATATTAAAGTTTATTTTAAAACGAACTTAACTTACGACGTATAAATTACATTGAAATCAATGCATTTAGTCGATTTGTTTGTTATAGATGTTGAAGTTGACACAATTTTATAGTAAGGTTAGTCGTTCGCTCCAAAGCTTATAAATTTTCAATTTAAATGCAACGTGAGTAGCTTAAGTTTAATCTGAAATAATCGCAACAGCATCTCAGAGATATAAAGTCAACGCAACGTCCACAGCAAAAAATCTAACAAAAAGTTTGTCTCCAAATGTATTCTTATTGTTATTATAGCCTTGAACGAAACATTTCTGCGATGAGCTTTTAAAGAAAAGAAAAAATAAAACACGTTTGAAAAACGAAGCTGACCTAAAAATTGGAAGCGTCCGAAGCCCTCCATCTTGGTTGCACGTGCGAGGCGAAAGGTGAGATTGTGATAGATTCTACGTGCTAGTTCAATGAATTTGTAGAATATAAGGCTGCGTATAAGTGTACCGATGAACAGAATCTACTCGAGTCAGAGCAAGGTATGTATTTGGAGTGGTGTTTCGCAACCGCGTCAAGTGTCGTGACACCGGTCGACCTCGCCGCGACTTTGGAGAACCAGTCGAAATTATAGAACCTGAAATTAAATTAGGTTTACTTATGTTACGTGGAGTGTAAGTGAATTTACCAGTAAGAGTTCATCTTGTTTATGTAGTAATAGGTAAATATATATGTAGGTATGTTATGTTAATCATTGTATGAGTAGAAACCATGGAAATGTCGTGCTTTTTGCGGTAAGAAAGCTGAGAAGTAGTGACATAAGAGTTTATTCCTCCATGTTTGGTACGTAAAGCACCATCTTTCAAACAACTTCAAAAAAGAAATTGTATAAATAGCTGATTAGAGCTTTGTAGAGCCATAATGTCCCATTATAGTGAAACTGACTCGCTTGTTCTAAAGCTTTTATAGCTTGCTAAAGTTAAAGTGATCCTGGCAACTTTTATAGGACTACGATTTCAAATATTGCGAGGGAGAAAAGCGTGACTTATTCATTTCCTAACATAGGTACGTCAAAATTATGTCGTGCAGTCAGCAACCTTCTACAGCTTTGGTATTGTAGGTATCAAATTGTTCTGTCACTGAACAGGAAATCAAACAGCATTTGGAGTGAATCATACTCTTTAAAGTGACTCAAAGAAAAGAGTTATAAATCAGAACTTCTTTACTTTACAAAACTTCGTGCAAACAACATCAACCTTATTACTTCTATTCATTCGCACATTATCAACACTCTCTTCTCCTTCGCCGTCTCGATGGCACGATCGTCGATAGTGGTTTAAATTTTGTTGGCCCAAAACTTCGCCACTTCCACTGTATCGTCTGTGGCAGCGCAGAGGTCTCTATTGCCGAGTTGTCTGGGATAGAGAGGGCACGATTGCAGGATAGGAGATGGGACATAATTATTTTGCGCCACATCTGGTGCCGTAAGTACCGTCGAGATCAGGTCGAGATAGTCCCCAATTTGCGCGGTTACTGTATTTGCATGTTCTCACTTGGGTTCGTATAGGCGGTTCTGCTTCCAAGTGGGCCACGGATGGTTGGACCCTGCGGGAAGATGCTCGCTTGGTGGTAGCTATTGAGCGGGTGAAGGGAGAGTATTCTGGCACATTTTGCAACGGGCGCGCCCGGTTTCCGCTAGGGACGCTGCCAACACTACGAGGTACCTACAACTAGTACCTACAAACTACTTGTTACTTAGATCTCAATAATGTTATCTCACAGTTACATGCGCCAATAACCTAATGACAAAAAGAGAATTTGTTTCATATTAAGATAGTGTTAGTACTAATAATAATTAAGGTAGCTTTCGCAACTTTTTAGCTATTGAAAATTTAATGAATTCTGTTTTACTAAGACTTCTTAGTAAGTGCGTGTGTTGGCATATTTTTCTTACAAAATTATTCGATGAACAGTTTATAGATAAACTCTTGGTTTTATGTTGTGTTTATGTGTTTGAGGAACAAGCAGTGCCTTCGCTTACATACCTATGAAATCATGTTCAAATTACGTGGGTAGGAAAAAGTCCTGTTGTCGAGTGTTCTTCAACCATTTAATTTTTTTGAAATTAATTTGTTTTTTTTTCTCTTTCGAAAGCACAATAATTGAACTTTCTTGACGTTAGCTTAAAACTTTGTTTTTTTTGCCATCTCGCATTTACTTTAGTGTTTTGAGTTTAATTCGGATCTCTTGAGCAAAAATACAAATCCAGATTTATCCATCACATTAACAGTCGTTCTTGGTACGCAAGTCATCTACAGCTTTGACGGTATAACACTATATTTATAAATGTAATAAGTAGAATATTACTTATAATTACATTGCGTAGCAGAGTAGTAGGCAAATATTTGTGCACTACAGTTACATTATATGGCTAATGACTATGTATAATGTATTACCATACTTAAGAGCAGTTTGTGTCGACCGTTTGTAATTATTTTATATAATTGCTAGTAGTTTCTATAATTGAGTATAGACAAATAAGGATAAGTTCAGCTCCTTTCATGTTTAGTTTTTTGCATAGAATAAAATACATCTTTATAATTAAAGATGTCCATCTTTAGCAGTGTGAGAATCAAACTTCAGTTTATTGCCATCATTTAGTCCGTAAACGTCCACTACTGGATATAAACTTTCCAATACTATAATTCCAATTAGGTACTACTACTATTCCAATTAGTTGTTACAATAATGGGAAATATTCCCTTAATATTTTTTTTTTATCTCCTCCTTATATAAATTATGTGCTAAAGTACCCTTGGAAAGTAAAATTATGTTTCTTTAGCTTATTATTTTGAACAACAAAATTGTATTAACAAAGAATCAAAAAAAGGCTTCATGTCATCAAAACTGATTGAAAAAACGATTTTTTTAGCTTATTCCATCCATCGACATTCCATTTTCAAATCAACAACATCTGAGTGGCACACCGAGTGCGAAAACGTTATTAGGTCTCTAATAGTTTTATTACAGAGCTTTTACTCCTCGCCAAAAACTACAGTTATCTCGAAATATCCGGTGTCTATAGTTGTGAATCGAATTACGCGGTATTTATTCGGACGGCTGTCTGATTGATCACCGCCATTACGGAGTGGTCACGTAGTCGGAAACGATTCCGTGTCTCGGCTCGTTTCGGGCGTAACTGTAGTGTGTGGTCACTGACCACAGGGCTGCCAGGGCGCTATGGGAATAGATTAACTGTCTATTAGGGAGTAGGGCTGAGAGTCATCTAACTGAAAATAAAAAGTGGTAACCCTAATTTTTTTTACTTAAAAGCTATCATACTTAGTTGTAAAGGATTTTTTGTTAAGCATTCAGTTTCTTTTAAACAGGATAGTTGCCTGACTGGAAGAAAGTGATTTTTATAGAAATTCCCGTTCCACTACCGGTCACGCTTTGCATAATGTGTTACGTTAGTGTTACGTGAGTTTTCCTTGCCCGTAGAAAAAAAAAACACAGCTTACCTTCTTGAAACTTACCAATTTCTGACAGTAGCGCTTTATAGTTTTATCCCGTGTAACAGGAATTAGTGCCGCACCATTCCAAACAATTCAAGCTTTCTCTATACCTAGTCGATCCCAGTGATTACTTGTATAAGTACAAGCGTTTAATTTCCTCATTAAATAAATGTCTTCTAGACAGTACTGACAACCTTAGACGTCCAGTGACAGACAGTAATGAGGAGACCAGAGGTAATCGAACCTTCTTGCGTGGGAGTGGCTCGAAATCGCGTCTGTTTAGACGCAATCATGTTTTATTGGGAAGTTAAAATGTGTTCCATCCAGTTTTACGAGGGAACTCGACAGATAGATGCAGATTTTATGACTTGAGACTGGTAGAGAAATATCGGTTCAAACTTCGAACAATATTAAAATTGATAGTGCAAATAAATATGGTTTTGTTGTTTCTCTTCAATTGCTCCAGATGTTATTCAGAAAACAGTACATAATAGAGAAAAAATACTTAGATATCTTAAAGTGTTAACCACTTTTCATTTTAGTACAAATATAAGTGGGTACTCAGTTGCAAAAAAAAAACAACGATCAGCCGCGAGTCAAATCCTCATCCATGAGCATTAAAGTGAACGTGGTTCCGCTATTGAAACAGTTAATATTCAATAACAAACGTGTACTCATTGTGTTCCTGGTTTTACTTTTAATGGAACATTTTTTTAAATAATGTATTAATGGCATTGATTGTAGTTTTCTTTACCACAATAATCATTCTTTGTTTTATTACAAAGTTAATAGAAATTAATTGGAAGTTGTAATCTAAAATGGTCATGATTGATGGTATAGTTAAGGCAGGTCGTAATTTATATTCGAATAAGGAAGCTTAATTATGGTATGTTGTTTTATTCATAGCTGTTCTGTGAGTTATGAAGTCAATTAAAACTTGCAATTTTATTGAATTGTACCTAAGTGTTCCACTGCAGAACAGTTGTATAAATGACAAACTCTTGTCTATTTTCGTTTTAAATATTATTTTAAAATCAACCCCGGAACTTTTCTCACATAATATCTAATATTGGCAAGATAACCAGCAACTTCCTACTTACAATTTGTTACGTTATCTGTGGTAGCACTTACTCAGATAAGTAAATTCAAAGGGGTTGTGGAGGTCAGATGGTAGTCGCTGCGTGAAAACCAGAAACGAGCTTTAGTATGGTAATCGTAAGTATAGATACGATGCAACATCTTACCCGTAACTACATAGAGGTAGACAACTGTATGTTTACATACTAAGACAAAAGATAATTCAGTATTTGATATATCCTGGTACAAAGTACCTAAGGCTGCTTAGGCGATATTAGATACAGAAGCTGTTCTGGACGCAGAAGAACCTCTCCTATAAGTACTATCAAAAAGTTTAAATGTTTGTTTTAATATTCATTACAAAAAGTAAGGCGAAAAAAGTTGCCGCCACCAAGATAAATTCACGATATCGATACAAGAGCAACCTTACGAAACAAAGAGGCAGCTGAATCAAATCCTTTGTTAGACACCGGAAAAATATTTCCTTGCCATAATAAGTGGTTAGTCCAGTGGTGTCCTATTCCAAAAGCAGTCGACACAAGGCCGCACCCGCGTTCCTGTCGATGCAATAAATCTGTCGGTATCGATCGTGACGATTGTCGAGTGCAACGCTACTTATTGTTTGTAGTAATGCAGGTACGGAAAGAAGTGTTACTTGATACAAAGGTTGATACACATAATAAGATTTTGCCCTCACAGCAAGTTCAATCAAATTCTAGAATACTTATGAGCCTTTTCCACAATTTTCTTCAGGCTGTTGCAGAAAAAGCAATTACTTTTCGATTTAACTACTTAGGGCAAATGTCAATGAAACTGAACGCGTGCAGCATATCGAAACCGCGTTAAAGAGCTGTCACTGTCAATATTGTTGTAGAATAATGACACTTACAGCTCTTGAACGCGGTTTAGATCGCGTTGAGTGTCATTTGTGAAATCCGCACTTACGAGTTTTGAAAATTATCTGCTCTCATTTTTATTAACACAGAGTTATATACCTACTTAGTGGGCCTTTTGTATCTATTTTGTGTCAGGTATATATTGCGGTAGGCGCGTTACGCGGAAATGTGACAAAGATATCGATTGATTTGATAATAATCATCACGAAATCTTTTGTTTGGTATTTCATAATACTTAACTAATTATATTTTGTGAATAGGACACAATGCTGACAAATAACTATGATTGATTGATTATTACAATTATAAGGAAATACTTTTCAAGACACCCTTTCTGATCAAGACCTTCCTTTCCGTCAATTATAATAATGGACTTCCTATCAATTTATAATAACATAAGTTCCCAAACAGAAATCAAACGGTAACACTCGAGAGAAGTGTGGCTATACCTAGAACATGTCAACTAATAACTAGCCCACACTACCAACCCAACTAATAAATATCCCGCACTCCGCATGACTAAACACCACTCTATTATGACACTTGCCCGTAAGCTGTCAGTGCGCAAGAATTCGGGCGCAGGCGCTGCGCCACGCCCCCTCACACAATGGAATTGAGCTGAATGAGCCGCTGATTAGCATCGAAAGAAACGCTTGGAGGAATGGCGGTTGAGAAGCCAATTGTAAGAGCTGTTGCTAAGATACGGTGGTGTGGTAATCTGATTTATTGGAAGGGATAAAATAAATATTGAAGATCAAAGACAACAGGAAACGCAAGTTTTGAAGGTAACTTGGGACATGCATAGCTGTTCACAACTATTCGATACGCCTCCGTGTCGAATCGAAAATCAATCTATATTATCGAAGGACTCCTCTAAACTCATTCTCATTTATTTGCTGCAGTAAATATGTAAGTGTTAGGCAAATCAGAGAACCGAAAATGTGTAATTTTCGATACGGCAGCCTGTTGAATGGTTGTGAATGCAGGAAGATGTTGAAGGTTTACTTTGAAAGCTGTTTATTAATTGAGAGGCTATACGTATGAAGTAGATCAATTAGTAGACAGCAGCTGTTGAGGAATGCAGGCATCAGAAGATCGTAGTTCAACTTATATGTTCAGCAAACCTATATCCCATGAATGTCACCTGCCTTCAAAATGAAGATGCATAATGCGTTCCACGCATGGCTACTGAACTGCCAAGTTTGTAACTTAAGTAGTAATCATTGGTAAAGTAAAAATGGGTGTTAAATCTCTTTTACGGCTCTCAAAAAAGATAATATTATAAATACACACGTTTGTGTGACATTAAAGTTAATGACTTACTTAATGAATCATTAACTTCTTTCACCAATTATACGAACACAATCAATCAATCAATCTGCCTAGCCTTTTCCAAACTGTGTTACGGTCGGCTTCCAGTCTAACCGGATGCAGCTGAATACCAGTATTTTACATGGAGCGACCGCCTATCTGACCTCCACAACCCAGTAACTGGGTAATACGAAACCCCTTGGTAAGACTGGTTGTCAGACTTTCGGGCTTCTGACGACCCGTAATGACTGTAAAGATCCACGAATGACAGCCGGTTTAACGGCTTAACGTGCTTTCCGATGCACGGAGGAATTTCGGTATGTAAAGATGGTCACCCATCCACGGACCAACCCCGGCAAGAGTAGCTTAACCTGATGGATCGACCCGTGCAGCTGTTATTACTTAGCCACGAGCTCCGAAACGCCGAATGACTTACTTAATTAATCATTAAATGCTTTCACCAATAATCCGAACACGTGTTTCAAAAAACTGCACCCTTTTTTAAATATTTGTTCAAGAATTCATATATGTATAACTTGGCTGGTCAACAGTCAAGTTCTGTTGCGTAAGTAAGCATGTAGTAGTACAACTTTTACTTGACAATGAACTAATATAATGTGCCTACCGACCTCGTGGTCAGATCTTATTGATCTATATTCTGAATCATAGGGCTGTCTGTGGAGATTAATAGTCGGAGGCAAAATATTTCGTATGGACAGATGGCTCATTAAAAAGGAGACTGTTTATAACTATTAATCTATGATTGATCAAGTGGTCAAAGTTCACACTATTATTTTCGTCATCAACGTTTTTGATGTCAAAATATTGATTTTTTTGAAAATCGCTTCTCTATCGTAGCCACTCCCTTTTGCATATTAAGCCCTTCTTATTTTACTGCCTACCGTTCCGTTCCTTCCATTTTCTATAAGAAATGGTTTTATCTATTAAGAGTCTTCAACCCTAGAGTCAGAAGTGCGCACGCGACGTTTGCACCGTTACTTCCGCTGCAACCGGATGTACCAATGTGAACGGCTTTTGTAACCATCGCCATCGGCCATTGAAAGCCACCTTCGATCGTTTTATTACTTCTTATATTAAAAAACACGCGAAATCTTTTAATGGTTGCGATTAAATGGCGATTTCATATATAATGCATTAGTGTGTACTGATACAATCGCTCATTAAATATATGAAGGTTTACTTTTAGATGTAATGTTGTAAACTTACAAGATTTTTGCAACGGTTATGCTTATTTGGCAAACAAGTCTGAGCGTATTAGGGGCTTGTTCTACTGGCCAAGATTCAGAATTTGTTTATAATAACATATAAGTGTCTGCCATGAAATTTCCAACGCTCTTGTCACACCCTAAAACGTTGTAAACGGTCTGATTCATTACCCACCTACGATTTTAGTCAGAACCTCCACCTACATTTCTAAGTGTCACTCATAAACTATGATCCACTTACTCATCAGCCGTCTACATAAAAACGTTAACATCACGAACTTTTACTATCATTGAATATTTTGTGCGCCGTCAACTCTTACGCATGTGGTGTTGAAAACGAGAGTGATGCGTGGGCGCTGGCCCTGAGTGACGCCGACATCACACGAGGTTACGGAGAATGTTCATTGTTCAGGTATTAATCATAGGTGAATAATTAAAGTTAACAGGTCGAATGTGGGCTGGGATGAAACTAATAGAATGTCGTGAGGCTTCATCATCCTTTACTTAATTCGTGTAGTCCACAACAAAACGACTGCGGACGTACAAAACAAAATACGCTATCACATAGCACGAGCCTCTAAGTCTTACCAGAAGAAGTACAAGAGGCAAGTTTCTTGTGATTTAGATAAAACAGAAGACGACTGAAGATGTTAAAAGAAGAGTTAATTTACGACCTACTAGATACTTTTGAAAACTTGAGCAGCTTTGGCCCAGAGATGCAATATATAGTCTATAATAGTAAGCTGGCAGATGTCACGAGGGTGTCCAGCATAGACAGTTTGTTTATGTCCCTTTAGGCAGAGAATGTGAAAGTTTGTATGTTTAAGTAAATTTGCGTGTTGTTGTCAGAAAGCAAATGGAAACTGGGAAGTAAGCGAGGTGATAACTGCTCTTATACTTATTTGTATAGGTTAAAGCCATCTTTGCAATGTGCTTTTACTAAAACATTCGTATTTTCATTTTCCAAGGTAAACATCGTAATGACATGGGACCAACATCCTGATCAACTCGATATCTTCAGACTGATCTCTCATACTTCTAACCTCATAACTTCACTCATGATGGCGCGAGCGGTCTACTTAAACCACATTAATATACGGATCAAGTGAGGTTAGATAGCTTTGCCACTGATTGCTGCTACGTTTCTCGTTTTCCAATCAATGTCACAAATGCATGAGCTTGTGAAACTGCCAATGATGCTAAAAGGGAAAAACATTGGCAACACTTACAGAATTTCACCTGAATGTTTGTCATACTTCTAGTCTATACTCCAAGGTGAGGCCAACTATAATGAGCCAACGAGTAACCCAACACCATTTCATTTTCGTCGCGTGTCGAAACTCCATAATTTATTAGCGTTTTAGTAAATTGTATAACAAAGTTATGCTCTTCTCGGAGGGAAGTAAATATTCGGAGAAAAAGTTCAAAATCTGTGTATATAAAGTGGGCAGAATTGCAAAGTAGTTAAGAGATAGGAAGACTAGGCAGAGTTGTAAAGTTAGTGAACTTTGGGGAAGCAAGCATCATTATTGCCTAGTGAAGTGGAGAAGAATGGAAGGATAAATTCTGTGGATAAGCTTTAGGAAACCGGTAAGCTGTCTTAGTTGTTGTAACTACTATTAGTAATATGGTTCTTCTAGATCAGTTTTAAAGGGTACCTATTCAAAATCATGATACATTGCAATAATGAACACACCATGATTCGAACTTTGTTCTACCAAGAATTTTCTTACAAAATAACTCAATTACACTTTGTCCAATATCACGATCATTCCCGAACCTATAATCATAGGAGCAGTGACTCTATTTCTTATGTCAATGGTAAGAGGATAATTGATAGAAATGACTTCACATTATGTATCTAGGTCCGTAATTACGTATGTATTATGTGTGTTATGTACTCGCTGTCAAATGTGTGTTAGGTTTATTTGTCTGACATCAATAGCTTCAGTCGTGTCTGGTTGTGATAAGTGAAAGTTTAATTCGATGATTTTTATATGTATTTTGATGTGGTAGCGATTTGAATAGATAGATGTTTATTTCCATCCAATTATGTGAAATTATAACTTTAGTGAGTTTAATATTTACGACTATCTTATCTGAATTATGTTTTTGCCATTATTTATTACTTTTCTTTTAATTATTAAAATTAAGCGTAAATTGTATCTAGTCTAAGCCTTATACATGCTGATCCATATAACTGGAGAAACTTCAACCCCTGTTCAGGGGTCGAGACCTCATTGATGTAACGTATAATGAAACTTTCGCAACATAAGTTAGACTGGGATCAGCCAGTCCCTCAGGAAATAAAAGATGATTGGACTAAGTTTTCTGAGAATACAAAGTATTTATCTAAATACCTTTCCTTTTGTCAAAATATCATTCGGTATAGTGAAGTTTGGAAATAAATTACTATTTACTATTACTATTCTCCATTTTTTTTTCAGGCTTCTGAAATTCTATTGGCATATACCAGAAAGGTGTAAGGTTCTATTTCAGTTTTTTTGTTTTGGAGCTATGGACAGTTTTTAGTTTGTTTAGTTGAGTTTTAATTGCAACTATACTTTGCAGAAGACTTTATCTTATCCATCATCTATCAAGCCAAATCATCCTCCTAACCTTGTAATAAAATTACGAACTTCATCAATGCCATCCGCAATGACAAACTGTATCCGTTTTAAGAACCACACGTAAGTACTCATATAAGTTGGTCGCAGGAAGGAAATAGTTTTTATATGTTCATTTATCTGATTCCTCATGTGTTTGTACGTGAAGGTTAATTCTTTCTTGTGTTTGTTTAATGAGAGGTTTATTTTAAACTCTTTAAGTAACCTTGCAAGAGGGCAGACCGGTATCTTTAATTGCACTGCTTCTTTACGATCTTTTCATGGACCAACCAAAAGTAGTAACATTTTACGGGTAATGTCTATGTGCATCTTTAAACCAACTGAAAGTTTAGACCACAACATTGTGAATAAGTAAATTATGAAAATGACGATAGTTCTCTGTAACACGGCGCTTGTATACACCTCCTCACTTAGGACCTCGACAAACAAGCTTATAACTTAGAATAAAACAAACACATAATTTACAAGCAAGCCCGCCTAGTTGACAAAGAGCTGCAATCGACCGCTAAATTGATTGTATAATGCACTGTAAACTGTAATGTTTGTCCGCACACGTTGCGTCACGGACCTGACTTTCTACATGAGAAGACACCTCGGATCGAGAACAGGCTGGTAATGATGGAAAGTATTGAACACTCAACATCATTAGTACATCTGTGTGAGTTTTACACGCTCCTTTTCATTTCGGGGAGCTTTTATGCTATCCGTAAATCAGATTGACGAATTTGACGGAAAGAAGATAGCTATATGATGCAAAAATGAATGATTAAGAGCTGCTTTTTCAGTAGTTTAGCATTAACTATGATTGTTTTTGTGCAAATATGAATAAATTAACTTCTCTATTTAGCACTAAAAACAACAAAAACAACTTATTTAGGGACCACAACTAGCTCCGAGATGCATAAACCAAAAACAACTTTTTTAAGGACCACAACTAGCTACGAGATACATACTACAAAAAAGCATCATCAATCAAATTGTAAAAAAGTAAAGTTAGCGTAATAAATGATCAATTAAATTACATCTAGATCGATATAACATTAATTGAATTTTTGATTGCTACACGAGATCTTATATTGCATGATACGGATGACATAAGATGGGTGCATTTAAGACCGCCATATTTGCGTGTAAGTCGTAAAATCTTCATAAATACGAAAGTTAAAACTAGTTACCCAACCGCTCTCAGCTGAGCGAAAGACAATACAAGTAAAGAATTTCAGTGAAAAGCCGGAACTATTAGTTTAACGTACATATTTATTTACCAAAGAAGGAATTGAAGTACTGTGCCTCAGGAAGTAGAGAAAGGTAGGGATACCGTATAATATACATATATGTATGGATTGTCATCAGCTTGCTAACTGTGGTCACTGAAACATGATCATTGATCTGTGTTGTAAACTTCAATGTTGCCTCTGTTTCATGCCAACATAATCATGATTTCTTTGAAAGTTTTAACATCTCAGTAAGTGCGTATACACTTGTATCCATTAGTACTTAACAAAATGTAACAGAAGAACAGGTTCTACGATCAAAACAAAACAATGCTTTATAGAAAGCTCCGGTATCAGTGAATGGATCTGTTTCTAGTTTTTACTAGGAACTTGTTACGGTAATAACACCGGAGTATCTTTAGCTTCATATACAACACCAATTATATTGTTGCTGGGAACATCTTTTTCCTGTGCGATTCTGGCTTTTATTATTAGGTCAATAAAAGCGTCTGTGAGTGCTTTTCTATGATTGAATTTGTGGTTTTTTATAAGTAAATAGCTGCTGATCATGTTAAAATGAGGGATTATTCATCTGTTATGACATTAAACGAAATCAATCTAGAATCTTATAAATATAAATTCATACGAAACCACAAAGTTTTAAAATAGAATGATTGCGTATTAACTATTAAGATTATTTAACTATTACGATATTATTACTACATTTTGTTTGAATAATTAAAAAAGCGAAAACAGGAACAATTTCCATATCGAGCAGTAATAAAATATTCAAAAGCAATATATTGCGGAGATTAGTATAACCACTATTTAGACCAGACTGACAATTAAAAAGGTAAGTAGTGCAAATTTCTTGGAATATTCATACAAGAGTAAGTATTTAATGGTCTTTCTAGATTAGAAATGCTAAGGCTGCGACATCACTAGAGTAGAGCGATGAGCGGGGCGATTACCGAGAAACAAATGAACGCGAACTCGCTGATCTAATAAGATTTGGAGATGGGAGGCCATGACATCTGTGATGCATAGGAATAGGTAATACCTACATTTGTTTTCTCCACTATCCCCGCTTCTGCGGTGTACCAGACCACAACCTTATAGTAAACAGTTAATAGTCAATACCATTTATAATTTTGATTGACGACCACGCTTCAGGCGACTAAATGAACTCAA
Source organism: Lithophane ornitopus (assembly GCA_948473465.1). NCBI lineage: Eukaryota > Metazoa > Arthropoda > Insecta > Lepidoptera > Noctuidae > Lithophane > Lithophane ornitopus. Next base: position 13,345,998 of record OX419616.1, on the reverse strand, counting down.
TACCATTGAACTAAGATTCGTCTATCTTCCCTCGGTGTCTAAGCTGCAGCACAAGATTCTATTAAAAAGTTTCCTTTCAAGCTCGTGCCGAGTTCAATCAACTCTACTGGCCTGTAATACCTTAGCAATTAGTTGTTTGAGTAAAAGCGAGTCTGCCTGCTAATAAGAGATAACAGTTCACTTTCGCACCGCGTATGGAGTTGCCTCATCACTTGCGATACTTGAAATACCACTACATGTCAAGTAGGGATTGGTTTTGAATAGGCTGTTGACTTTAGTGGGTAGGGTTGTCTCATTCCTGACAGTATGTGGTTCTATTTGTATAAGTAATTTGTAAAATTGTGAAATTTGTGAAATTTTAAGGTGAAAAGGTTCCAAAGCAGATGTTTTGACGCGATTCGACTTCACGCAAAATCTATGTTTCTCTAAAAAAAAAAACAACGCATTTGCGTTTTTTTTTATGATTATAAAAATTGAAGAGTGTCTTTAGTGAAGTATGAAAAAAAAAACCGCAAAGTTTCCTTATAATCTGCTTTTTAAAGAGAAAAAACATTCGATTGTTATCAAAGCAATTGTAATAAAATTTTGTCTACGTGTTCACTATTAAATACTTTAAGGGAAGGACTTATTTTTTCTATATAAACACAAATAATTTTTTTAAATTAAATATTTGTAAACATAGTGCATAGTCATACCGACCCCCTCGGCTCTCGTCAGTCCCATTTCGCCTTAACTAAAGCTGACCTGTTTTCATTTTCCTATTCGTAGTAATTATGAGGTTCTTTGATAGAATGTAATTTAGATAATATCTTTATCTATACATTTGAAGATTGTTTTTCCTATTAGTATTTGTGACGGCTGGTCCAAGATCCAAGTACGACTTTACCAGGGGTCGTTTGAGATCATGAGAGCATGGGTGCATACATTTCATAGTTCACCTACAATAGGTAAACTAATGAGCACATCACATTCCTACGTAACTGCCACTTATTGACACGTGAACCGCAGTTTCGACACGAGATGAACGGATCACGAGGCGCCCGCGCCGGCACGACCTGTGTTTGCGATTTCACTATCTTCTAAATATTTGCAACCTTCCTTGGTGTTTATTTGAGATGCTAAAGATGTATTCACGACTGTTTTCGAGTGACGAAAATGATATGGGTTTTATATAATAGTCATATATCACAAGTGTGGTTTATTTGGACTAAAAAACTCACTTTCAAAATTATGAAACTGTTTACTTTGTTGAAACAGAAGTGAACTTGGTAGTTCAATGGGAGCAGAACTGGCCATCATTTGGCAGATAACTGAAATAATTGGCCCGAAGATTTGATGTGATAGATATTGCAATCATAATCACATAGTTATGTATTTGAATAATTGCCAATGGACACTCTCAGACTGAACTTTAGTACAGACGCCGCCGGCATGTAACTTAGCAAGAGTCGTAGATGCGCAGAATGCGTTTCTTTTTTTATAAAAACATGTTTTAAAATAAATTATGGCAATAACCAAGAATATAAAGTAATAATGAAAATATTTTTATTGTCGCAAACTTACTCTACGCCAAAACCTTGCCAAGTTACGTGCCGGCGAACCTACGCCACACGGGAGTCACGGGTATATTAAAATAAGCCTAAAAAACTACAATTGCTTCGGATTGAGGTGGAAAAGTTAGCTAGATCTGTAACCGTTTGTTAATAGTCGCGCTATGTGCTATAAAAGTAAGGGGTTCTGTGTGGCAATAGTGCGTGAGATAGAGATCGTGATTTTCATGGCATTGCACATTGGCGAGGTTTGCAAATTATTTTCTATTTCTACGTTCTAAATATAGTCGAGTTGTGTGTTGTGTGTCCCTATCATATGATTTAATGGCCGTGCATTGTACCGGTCATTAGGACGTCTATGTTCAGTGGCCATTTACAGGGTGGTGTTATGTTATCCAAGTTTTATATGATCATGGAGCGATGGTGCTACTGTTTGTGTGCTATTTAGTTTGCATGATCTTTCAGGGATTGCAAACGTGACATGACATAATAAGCAGGTATCATAACGAATTTGAGAAAATCAATTCGATATTCTTCGCCAAATACGCTTTGTAATTCAGTGCCGAGATTTGCATAGATGTTCAAATAATACATAAAAATGGCGACTACTGCTTGCTGATGCAAGATATTTGTCAAAATATTTTACTTTAAAATTATGATTTGTTTATATGTAAATAAAATGGTAATGGACGTATGCTTTTCTAATTAAATTTGACTTGTTATGAGTAAGATACTAAAACTGTTTGACTAAAATAACAACATTGTAAGTTGTATGTTATTAAACATGGCCTTATAACCATGACATATAAACAATTTTGCTTACTATCAATAAAATAAATGTTGTGGAATGTAAATCGGTGAATTAATTACGTTTGCAAATCGTTTCGATATGTGTGTATGTATAGTTTAATTATGCATGTAGATACCTACATGCATAATGAAACTATTTCAAATTATCGACAGAAGTAAGTTGGCAAAGAAGTAAGTGCATAAATCTAGAAAGGAGTAAAATAATTCTGTAAAACAAGAAGTCGCAAACTGTAATCGAACTTTTAATTGAATCAATTTAAACTATTGGCACTCACGGGTGATCGTTAAAGACATAATTTCGTTGTACTTGGAATAAGCCTAGAAAGTGAAGATCACATTATCTTAAAGACGTTAAATACTCAACTTAGTGTTGCATTTTGCAATAAACTTTTAATAGTCTTCCAGCCAGTTGCAGACTTCGAAAGCAGTACCTCCATATTGGGAAAACGGTTGACTGCAAGAACTTTCTGTTGTCCTGGTAACAGCGGGCGGGGCAATCAAACTTTTTCACTTTTCGCTTTGATTAAGATTTATCCGACCGCTCAAAATTGATAGGAATTTATTATTTTTTGACGATTTCTGGAAAGTTGTTTGCTCAGGAATTTAGTCACGCTTGTTCTGATATTTTGATTTTACAATTAAAAGAGATTTAATAGCTTATAACCGCTAAAATCTTTTCATAAGATGGCGACTGTGAGGACACGAAATGACAATGGATTAAGGTTAAGCGTTTTCAGTAAGTTCGGTAACTATTTATCGATCTGGCCACAAAACATAATTTGAAAGTTAACAAAAGTACTTATATTATCAATGCTGACTTGCTGACATTATCTACCTCTTTCGAAGATTTGCAACGACTAAAAGGTAAAGTAATAAAAGAGTTAGATCTGACCAGTAATGCTGGAGCCACATAGGTGCCGATTTTGTTGTTCACAAACTAAACTAAATTTAAGTTCAGTGCATCTTTTTCTTTCTATTTCATTATGAAAAGGACAGAAGAAAAATTTTAATTTAGTCCTGTCAAACTGTCACTACTCCTTATAAGTTTATACCCGATTAAAAACTTGCCTACTAAAATTACGTCAACTTACGTCAGGCGCTGATTAATTTGACAGGACTAAACTAAAATGTATCTTCTGTTCTTTTCTTAATGAAATAGAAAGACAAAGATGCACTGCACTTAAATTTAGTTTAGTTTGTGAACAACAGAATCGGCACCATTGTCGCGTTATCGCGAACTATACTTCGCGCGCTCTCTGTTGCTCAGCGAGACGTCGAGCGGTGTGCGAGAGAGAGCGCGCGAAGTTAAGTCCGCGAAACGATAACGCGACAATGTAGCCCCAGCATTAGGCATTAAATATTTTTTGTGGGAACGAGGACTAGTCTACAGCGTACTAGACTTTGTTATAAAATACCTATTCATTCACTTTCGCTTACAGTTTGTTTTATTTCAACTCCATTACAGAATACTGTTAGTCGTTATTAGATATTTCTTAGTTCAGTTACCTCTGTTGTTGACAAAAAAGGTAAATGACGAAACTTATCGGCGTCTGATTCTTATAAAATAATATTTGGCTTGCTGTTCTGGTAGTCGCCAAAAATGACACGATTGCAGTTTTGCGATCGCGTAGTTTTATCTAAAAGTAGTTCGAGGTCGACTTCCAAGTTTTTTTTTTGGTCTGAATTAGGTTTCATATATACCTAGTATTGATTTGAATACTTGAATGTGAACGTATTTCAAACGGTAACGGTCTTGGTGCTAATTGAAACCGATACAATGAATAGTTCGGTTCAAGAATTGTAAAGATTGCATTGGGTACAGCAAAAGTAGTTCGATCGAATCTTGCAACTTGCGAACTGTGATAAGAAAATAGTACATTCTATTTCTCGTTGTAATTACTAAGAAACCTATTAATAGGTTCTTTAGGAATTCTACACGTGTTTCGACTGAGTTCAAACGAATAGATATCAACTATTCGATTCTAGTATGGAAATCTTCAAGATTATAAAATTGTATGTAAGTAGGTGAGGCGTTCTCAAATGCTGTCAACACTATATTCAGAAGCAAATATTGTGCATGTAATAGCAAAATTATTTCATCTTATGTTTATTTTAAAAATCTGCTTGATTGCGATCGCCTTTCGAATTACGTAAGATTACTTAACCTGCGAATGTTCAGGCGTACCTGTGGGTTGTTCTTGGCGACCGGTTCGAGAACCATCTTTAGCAGTAATTCGGAAATATTTGTAAGTGATAAAGGCAGTAGCGAGAGTTGGAATTATGTAAAAGCGTTGGAACGGGTTCGGTTCTGGTTGTAAGTGGGTCGGCGAGCTTTCTGCGCGCGGTCCCTGCCCTCGCTCGGAACTGCCGGCTGAATAGTTTACGATCCTGTGCATACCTTGCTGTTGCAGGCCTAGGTGTTAACTTAATACTCTTATTTAAAGCGTTTAAATAGCTGTTTAATGTTGCCTGCTTGATTAACTTTGTGTTGATTGCTAAGTTATTGGAAAAGCTCGCAATCTAGGATAAAGTTTAAACAATGGGCTTTGTGATCATGTTTTAGTGGAGGTGTGGTTATTCTCCTAAATTACAAAAAGATTGAAAACGCATATAAGGTAAGTCTGAAGATGACATTTGAAAAACAATCCCAACACTTGTGCTAGCTCCTTTACTTTTACATTGCCTTTATCAAACAGAGAGAGCTAACATCAGAAAAATTCAAAGCAAATTAGACTTAAGCAGTCACGCCCAAAGTTGTCTCAATATTCATCTACCACGAGGAAGTTAGTCATCAAATTATGCAAACGTAGTCGTGATAATTACCTACAGCTGGTTCTGATCAAACCCTACCAGTCTTGTGGAACTACTCCATAACCGTGTACACCCTGTACTTTCCCTGCGATCCCACGGTACACCGCGTTGATATAAGTGGTCAGTGATCACTTGCGTTTTGCCTGCGGGAGTATACGTGGGACCACACGCATGGGTGAAGTCATCGGAGTTGGGACGCATCGGCATCGAAGAGTTTTTTTTATTTTTTATTAACGGTTATTCCTGATTTCGGCCAACTTGCTTGAGCACTTATAAACTTATGAGTTGGTCGTAGAGTTGGTTGGAGGTTCTGGGTTCGAACCCAAGCAGACAATTTATTTAAATTATTCCATCACCACTGCTTTCAAAACGGTGATGGAAAACATCGTGTGGGTCTAAAGACATGTGACATCCACCAACCCGCACTGGGCCCACGTGGTGGATTATGGCCCACTCCCTCTCACAGAGAGGAGACCTGTGTTCCAGCAGTGGGAACGGTATAGGCTGATTATGGTTAGCTATACTTATATTGCTATGCTGTGTTCTGATGTGTCTATCTATCTATTTAGCCTGTAATGTCCCACTGCTGGGCAAAGGCTTCCCTTTCCCACACACATCTATTACCATTTTGAGCTGATTTGTGATTATGTCATAATTTTTAGGTGACCTGAGTAGTATTTGATTGGGATTAAATAACCATTTCGAAGTTGTATGAATGTTTTCATCCGACGCTAAATATTTCTTAATGTGAATGTATGGAAAATGTGGAAGCAACTTTTCTTAGTCAGGGCAACTTAACCCACGTAGGTACCTAAATGACTATATGACCTACATCTCAAGTTGTTAGTGCAAATCATTCAAATTCGGATACAAAAGAATGTTGATGAGTGTATGCAAGTACCTATGCACAGTTGTTTCCAATCACCAAACACAGAGCGGTCGACCCAAATCACGCGAACAATTTCTCATGGCAGATATAAAGTGTCACGCGTCCGCGACCTTGGCCATTGTTGTCAAGGACGGTAATCACATCACTCAGCGGAAACATTGCCGGAACAGCCCCATCACGCTGACAGCCGCGCAGCCGCCATATTGCCCGCCATAATTGCAAAAACGCGGGAAATAGTGCTGTCAACGAACCGAGTTTCATAATCGATTCATAGTTACTGTAATCTGCTAATTGCTGTTTTGTAATGAATCGTAGTTACAATAAAATGTGTTGTTGTATGATTGGTGTGAATATTTGCCGTGAAGTTATGAAAGGTAAGGATTTTTTGCAATTAATTTCGCCATTTGTTAATTTTATTTGGCTTTGCAAGTTTGTTAACGAAATAATTGTGTGGTGTTTGTACATTTTGATGGGTTTGTTTTTAAGAGTTTTGTACGTAAGATTATTGGTGGAATGCATTAAAAAGAGTGTCTTGACGGTACCGATCAAATCATCAAAAAAGCTGACGAGTAAAAAGTTGTACAAGTTCAAGCGAAGCCGGATGTGTGAACCGGTACAGAAGAGGCCATCAGCCACCAACTGTTATGCATACTGACATTACATAATTTAGACAAACTTGTCGGAGAAGATTTCAACGGATTTCAGAGGGAACTTTCAAAAGAAATATTTTTATTAAGCTGAAACGTATGAAAATCAGAAATTGAAATCTGAAGAATTCTTCTCAGATTTCATGAATTATGAACGTGACACACTTTTATTACTGAATAAAAATAACCATCCTTTTAACTATTGCCAGCCTAAGCCGCTACTTAATTATTACTAGGCAATAGTTGGAAGTTATCAATCTAGCGGCTATTGCACAAGTTAGGATTCTATGTAATCTAGGCTAACGAATTCCGAAGTAGTTACACATAGTAACTACTTCGAAGACACATTAGGCCTACACTAGTATGAAATAATTATTAAAAAAAAACTACTTATATTTTTTATAATGCAAATCACACTGCGAACATTCTTTCGCATCACTACCATCATTATAACATTTTGAAAATGGAATACATAATTTTATATCACGAGCGGTATAGAAAAGTAAAAAATTGATCACGTTTAAGTTAGTCAAAAAAAAAAACCAAATGATTGAAACCTTTTTGATAAACTTGAAGTGTCATCTCGCTTGGTTTTAATTATTTACGTATTTAAAAGAATTACTTACCAAGCCAATACAGCCTAGAAGTGAAGCGTTGTCCAATGTATTCGGGACACAAAGCACTGCACTTTAGTCGATTATCACGATTGTTACTAACAGATACACTCTCATAACATTTCACAGTCTGCAACAATTCCTTTGCGTTCTGAAACAAAAAAGAGATGATTTTCAAGATTTTTGCATCAATGCAAAAACTGTAAAATTTAAAAGTTAATATAATTTTCATCATCATCACAAACAAAATAACGTTAAATATTGAACTTGAAGTAGCATCCATTCACAGTCTAACATGAAATATGGTTTAACGGCATTCTAAAGATACATAAATGGAAACTACATAAGGAAGAAACAAGTAGTAAAGTTTACAATGAAGCAATAATTCCTTAGTTTGTTATTGCTAACCTTATTCATAATAAACATACAAGTAAACATCATGGAAAACATAAAAATGAAACTATACCTCTAGTCTGCATTTCAGAACAGACCACAACGTCTATGCCAACATAGGTTTTATCAGCTGGTTAGTTACTGACTTTTCATCGAATGCACTGTAAGTTCCGTAGGTAGGAACTCGTAATAGACAGACAGTACAATTGTAATTGAGTAGCAACGGGGAGGGAGGATATGTAGCATGGGCGAATAATTAGTAGTGATTACTCTGTCACTTGTAGCGAACCAACCTTTTTTGAAGTCAAGTTAATCTTAACTAAAATCATACAAAACTATAAAAGAGGACGCAGTAGATTTACGTACGTCTCGACGTAGAATTTGCTATTCAAATCATGTTCTTGGTGGTAATCTTGATCAAAAATATCTTGATGAAAAAGCGTATCTTCATATAGCACACTTACAGAAGCCACTAGTTACTATCAGCAGTAAAAACCACCAACAAATATAATTTGTCCGACCTGACGATGCGTCAGTCAAAGTCAGGATATGAAGATCCAGGAGATTTTGGTGTTTGCCATCGAGTCCCGGATGTAGTGAGAAAACAAATGCGAAATGAATCACGCGAAGGTCAGTCCATGACAAGAAATTATTAGTACTAGGTTTTACGACCTTAGTGTATCGAGTTACAAGTATGCAAAACAATCAGCGCTTGCGCAAAATATTTACTAGCGAATGTTCATGACAAATCGCATTTATTTCTGTTTTATTATAGTATTGTTGTTGTAAAAATGGGTGATTTATATTTTAATTCAGTGTAGGGTTGGGTTTGAATTTAAATTCTTTTGGTGGGATAGTAGGATCCATAGATATCCGATAGGATCATTTTTATCATATTTTTCCTCTACATTCCTACAAATACCATGGGTTCTACGCTTTTGTATTTTTTCAGTTCTTTGGTTTTGATAATGGTTAATTCAATATCAGCAGGTCTCCTGGAAGAAATTTCTTAAGAAATAAGCAGTACCTTTGTACTCATATTGTAATTATGTCGTATCTCTATGTATTTTACTGTGTGTACATAAATAATAAAATAAATAAATAAATCATGTAATCTCAGTGACAGACAAGATGTACCTATAGCAAAAAGTTATATTAGATGCTCAAAGACATTGATTAAGTATGTGGAACGATTCTAATGGTCGAGGTTATTATGCTAGGATTAGTTCTGCCATCTCGTATCCACGTGTAAAGAATGAGCTGATCAATCACCAAAACATTATGGATACGACAAATTAGTTTACGGAGGCGTCCCTCAGGGCCTATACTTGGCCCATTCCAATTTAGGGCTTGAAAATATTATGGTCTCCTTATCTTCCAATTCTACATTTTACAATCACTTCATAAAACCTTGCTTAATTTTAAATATAGACTTTGTATTTACGCTTAATATTTGATTTTACTCTCAACACGTGGAAAAACCGCCACATCGATAATTGTTTGCACTAACAGCGTTCGACATTCTCATCATCTTGGCATAAATCTTAAATCTTTGGATGATAGTGTCATCTTGCTAACTTGTTTATTTGTTCTGGTTTGCTCGGCCCCTGGCTCCGGCTAAAATAAGATATTTTATGGTAAACTTCACAACATGAATATATTTATACTTTATGGACAGGTTTGCCTTTTAGAGCGTTATGAGAATGTGGGCGATGGGCAAGCAATTTGTTGCTATTATTTCGAGGACAATTTTGATCTATTAAGCCGGGTATGCCTCCATGAAATTTGTAAGCTCGTGCTTCTATTTTTTTTACTTTTGGGTCATCAAAATGAGTTCTTATTTAATCTTTTTATATAAAAATGAAATGTTGGTTTAATAAAATTGGTAAGCGCAATGTGTAAAGTTTTGGCAAATTAAAAAAAAAAAATTTATAGGATTTTAGGAAATTGGAAAAGGTTCCCGGCAAACGTTCAAATTCGTCAACAACTGAACGCACTTTTTTCTATGGGATTTTTTAATGAGTTATTGAAAGGACAGGACAACGTCTGTCGGGTCAGATATCATATAGCTAGCTGTCCATTTTATATTCTATCAAGTTCTTTGTCAATGGATAGCGGAGGGAGCGACAACCGTTTGCCCTCGGAAACCCTTGGGAGAACCAGATTTTGCCAGAAAGCGTAACAGCGTGACATCGTTTAGGGCACTTACAAGAATAGAGGCGCTGTACTTGTAGTCTTAAATACAAACTAGTGGCTTTGTCTGTTTGTTTTCCTTTTATGGTAACTAGTGTTTGTTTTATTCTTTTTGTAGCGTAAGATTTAACATTTTGATATGCGGTCAATGTACTGAAGTCTGAAATACTTAACGTTTTTGTTTAGTACCCAGTTTATATTAATGCGACCATAATTGGTAAAGATAATATTGTTTTAGGATTGTAAGTACTTGGGTGACTTCAATTTGGGTTTTTTGTTGAAATAACTTAGTCATGCATGAGTGTTTATTTGTAATATCTGTATTTAATTTTCTTTAGACCTTTTTTCTTCTGCTAACTTAAGATCAAATATTGTCAAGGTTACATTTTTGAAAAGTAATATTTATATATATTTTTTATAATATGTACCTATTATCATTCCTCTCGCTTTCCTGCAATCTGTGGGAGTGATTTCAAAAGCGACGGAAGTTTGTAACAGGAAACCAGAGAAGCGCTATTTGATTTGACCAATGAGCGCGCGCGGTTCTATAGTTGGCCTGCTTGGTACCAACTCGTTTTCCAAGAAGTTGGTACTGTCAGCCAAGATGTCATATGTTACACGACGTTATTCGACTAATGTAAGGCTCGCTCGTTATTTTTTTTAATAAGAAAAGAGTTCTGTTATTTTAGCTGTCTGTTCCGTATCTATCACTGTCAAGCTTAGTTTCCCTATGTGTAGACAAGTAGACTCATCAAATAATTACTCAGTGGCTTAACGCATGTAGTATCTCTAATTTTAGCTAAGTAAACCTAACGTTTGCTGGATCTAAAACCAGAAAGACAAGTAAGATATATGTAGGAGGTTTGTATGTACCTACTACTTGATATTTGTCATGTTGGACACGATATACCTACGTCAAAGTTGTTTACTAAGAAGCATTAAGAGGTTGGCGTGAAGATGCCTCAGAATTAATTAATACAAGATAATTGAGTATATTTACATTTTACCTATAAACTCGGGAATTTTCCAAATAGCCCGTGTTATTACATGAAATACCTACAATCCGTGTTAATGCACATTCCAATACATAAGAAGTAATGAGGGTTGGCGCACTGGTAGTGTGGTAATTATGGATAATTACCGGGCACAAATAATTCGGGTCAACAAACGCACGGATTTCGAATGGCGGTTCGAGTCGATCGATTGTTTGATAACAATATTATAATCGAATCGTGATTTGAAAGACATCGATACTGACTGTCGATTGTTTTGATACAAGGGTTTTCTTGTTTGGTCAGTTTTGAAATATATTTCGTGATAATAGCTGCCTTAAGATTCATGCCGTAAACATGACAGATTTAAAAAGGGTATTGCGTTACAAAAAAGTTACAAATACAACACAGGCATTGCCTATCGATGCTTAACACCCATTCACATGAAATCACCGAATCGATAATTCTTCATAATCGATTATTAAGGCACACCAAGACAGAACGGTGAGAAACGCACGACTAACCACGAATTCCATGTCGCAAACATGATGCGAAGCAATCGGTTGCGTTTGAACTAGATGCATGAGCTTATAGATTCGCTGATGCGTCGAAATTGCAGCTGTTGCGAAGGTACCAAGTAATTGATTACCAAATTGCTGGAATTAATGACTTTTACATGATAATTGAACGAATGGGGACGCGAAATTGGTAAGTTACTATGAAGGAGTTGTGTGGAAAACCTGTTCAAATTAATTGGGTCAGTCAGGTCAGTGAATTGGGTCCATGTTTGATCAATGAGTTTGATTCTTATTTGAACTGTGACCGTAGTAAGTTTTTCGGTAAAAACATAAAAGCAGAGCCAACCTTGACCATTGAAAATGCCTTTGTATCTTATGTTGCTAGGATTTCAGTTCATAAGACAGGCGAGAACGATTTTAATGGATTTCCAATGGATCTAAGTGCAGTTACAAATACCCATTTCCAAAAAGTTCAATAAAACTTTCTATCAAGTACTTAACACGTTAGTATCACATAAAAATCACAAGTCGCAAGGTCGTCTATCTACCAACCTTACGTCACTAACTGCCATACACGACTAGACTACAATCCGACAGATTCCAAATTTAAAATGTCAACTGGCTACTCGACGTCCTCGTCACGATACTGTTGACCCACTGCTGCCACCTGCCGGTATTTACCAACTTTACGTAATTTATAAGATACGTAATAGTGTGGACATGGCTTAAGAAATGAGAAAACTGATAAGCTTTGGATATCACTCGCGTGCCGTATCTTTGAGTTTCGTAATTAGTTTTTTAATATTATGTGTTATCTTTGATGTGTGATAAAATTCGACTGTCATTTGTTTTTATTAAATATTTTCTTCATGAGATTTGTTACTGGTAATCAATCAAGAAAGCTCTGAACTTGGGAATTAAAAGAATGTAGAATGATGCATAGTATTGTCTTGTAAGCCGTTTCTTAAATCTTTTTGCTTGTAGGTAAGTTTTCTTTGTAAAGTGCAATATTGAATTAAGGAGCAAGTCAAACAAAATAGTTTGATAAAAAAATTAACATTTATTTTCCAGATCATAAAATCTAATTAGTTAGTAATTACACATTTTTTTTTTTTTAACTAGTGTACATACGTTTTGGTAATAATTATTAATAATGTTAAAATAACAAATAATAATATCAAAATCATTAAAAATAAACAAAATAATTTTATATGTATAAATGTTTTTATATTCTAATATTTAAACATATAATTTATAAGTATCTATATGAAAAAAAGGATATAATAATGTCTAAATCATAAATAATACAATAATCAAATACAATACATTAATATTTGCTTGGATATGCCAGAAGATAATTTCACTACCGCACTATGATTATTTTTAAGATTTTATGTAGTTTTTGTATCAAATAAGTAGGTTTCTAACATCTCACCTAAGACATTTTGGGAGTATTAGCTAATCGCTTATTTCTTGTTTTTTTTTTATAGGTATTATTGAGTTCTAGCGCCTTTGTTTGTGATAACAAGTTCTACAAACCAGTTATCGATTGTGTGTTGGAAAATCAGTTTTTTTTTGTAATGAAACTTGCGTAATTTATCGAAATAGGTATTAAGAATAGTAAGTAATAGAAGACCAAGTTATTGAAATAAATCGGTGCCTAATACATCTGCGGTGCTTAAAAAATCAGAAAAAGTTTTAGGACCGCGTTTAAACAGGCAGTAAAATGCCGCTGTATTTTAACGTTTTTTGTAACTTTATTTAAATGTATGTATACGAACAAACAAACACAATATTTTATAATATTTATAATTTTATAATATTAATATTTTGCTAACAATTGGTTCATGTCTGTGCCATAAACTATAAAATTGGTTACAAGGAAATATCTATAGAAATATAATAGAGAAGCAGTAACATAGAATTACGATATTCCGTCATAAGATGTCGTCTAAAGCTGCACAATAAATTCTATGTTTTTATAACTGTTATGTGCAAGCGCAATCATTCAAATGATGTTACTCTTTATATAAACACTGTATGATCTGCGGAAGGTATCAACATTTTAATTGATTTTAATGGAACTGCTTTTCACGGTATGTGAAGTGAAAAGTTGTTTTTCACGTTCGGATCACGTGAGCCTACTTATTAAATCAATCAGAGAGACTTTTTTTTGTAAGTTACCAAGTTTTTAGAGAGACTTGGTACTCACTTAGTCTCCCTAAAAATTCTGTAACTCACACATATATTTTTTTTATTATCCTAGTTTGTCCTCTATTATAATGTTAGTACTTGAGATATTTCTGTTTACTACTGTTTTTTCTATGTTAATTAATGTAATTGGTGTTACCGTTTTAATTAACAATAAACAATGTTATGATACCAATGTTATTTCTTGATATGGGAATCCTAAGTTGGGACACCAAAATGAAAATGATATGAATGTGTCTGAAAAAGGCTACGAAATATTTCATTTGCAAAAGTTTGAAAGCATCTTGTGAGAGTTATCATAAAGCATGTTTGGTTGGATTGCAGTCTGACGTAGTACCAAGTATAAATACCAAAGTTTAAAATTAGTAATTTCTAGATTCCTATCTACAAACCATTCATCTTAAACTTTGGTCTTTGTACTTGACTTGATTTATACTTAGGTACTTTTGTTTTTTCCTCAAACCCCTATATAAATTAATATGTGCTAATAAATCACTTTAGATTACTTTACGAGTCGAAAACTTGAGATAAAGTTAAAGATACTTTGCCCGCCTTAGAATTCGATCTGAATCAAAGAAATGAAATGAATATTTTGCAACAATGCATCGTCTGTTCATAAGGACTGATATATCTATCAATACATGCAAAGGTTCGAAGGTTCATACAAATAAGGTGCTAAGTGCTAAAAGCTAAAACTAGAGCTATTGCGCAAGAGACGGCGAACTCGACGTGATTCAATCAGCAAACTTGTTAGAACGACCGCGAGGCAAAGGCAAGCCACATTCAGTCTGCATTTTGGAGTAAGGTTGTAAAAAATTCTGTAGAGTGATTTTAGGAGTGAATAGGCTGTATTGAATCCTTGCCTTTGCCAATTATAAGACTCGATTTAAATAAAGAGAAACACTGTTTTTGATCAATGAAAGTAAAGAGTTTTCAAGCACACGTTAGATTTTGAATTCATGTTCGAACAGAATCGTGGTCTTAACGCCTTGAACGCCCACTGAACGAGACAGTTTAGAAGTTTAACTGTAGTTTTAGGTTTATTGTAGTTTTATTGTTATATCGCCTACGGGCGTTTAGTGTTCCTCGAAAGTGTTAATTGCATTTTAACCGTTTTTGACAATGACTACTTATTTTTCTCATGAGAACAGCTCCATTACCTACAATTTAATTCCCAAGTGCTATAAAAATCTTCGATACCTAGAACGGAGTCATCAGACATTGCATTATGACCTGTAATTACTTCTTAGTCTACATGCACACGGAGCTATTCATCATGTATTCTAGAAAGGATGGCGAGATGACTCCCAGCAATTGAATTTTCCCTTGAACGATCATTAATCAGCATAAGTTCATGATATTATTGTGGTCACGGTCAGGGATTTTGTAATTAAGAATAATGCAATTGAATACTTATCTTATTCTTAATATAAATTATCTTATTCTTATTCTTATAATAATAAGGACTTTTAAATAGTCTGAAATAAACGATTTTTATTTTTATCTGTAGCATTATTTCTTGTTGCTTGCATGAAAACCTTAACTAATATTATAAATACTAAAGTGAGTTTGTTATTCGTTTGTTATGCTGTCACTTTAAAACGACTGAACAAATTTAGATGAAATTTGGCACATGGGTAGACCATGACCTGGATTATGACATAGCGTACTTTTTATCCCGGTATTCCTACGGAATCGAGATTTATACGAGTGAAACCGCGGGGCGCAGCTAGTTCAAAATATTTACACTTGATTCTACTGTCTAAATCTGTCAACTTCAAACGAAATTGGCAGATCTAGAATGGTATTTTAGTGCATGTTAAGTGGTAATTTTATTTAGATTTTTGTGTGTAAGGCAAGTGTGCCAAAGGTATGGAAGAAGTACAAGAAAATGTAGTTTTATAGGTAGACTGTTTTTATCGTTTCATGATCTTTCAATTTTTTTTCACTTTCAAGTCATCTCAAAATATTCTTAACATTTGTATATGCATTCAACAATATTCTCAAAGTATTCAAGTTCATTGTATCACCACAAAGTTGATTGCTCTTATGAGTAACTTTAAATCTTGAAATTCATACATAATTATAATTAATCTATATTATTTTGTGAATCATCTAACATGAGAAACTGTTAATAGTTGTTTTGGCAAAAAAAACTGGGTTTTGGTGTGACTCATTCAAATCTGGTCAGAAATCTTTAAAGGTCCAAGTCATCCGAATGATTTTGAGAGTGACGTCAGCTTCGAAATCCTTTGGTTACCTGTTAGATCCGTGGCTTGTTGGATGACCCCTGAAGGTACCTTGTGTATAATGCAGTACTTTTTGTACCAAGTTTAGAGCGATAATAGTAACTTGAAGATTGATTATAATTATGTACGAATTTAAAAATTTAAAAGTTACTCATATGACCCATCAACTTTGTGGTGATACAATACTTTGAGAATATTGTTAAATGCATAGTTAAACTAATGTTAAAGAATATAAAAAAATAAAGGAGCTAATGAACTTGCTCGTTAGATCTACATCCAATTACATCTATCAAAACTGACATTAGAATTTCTAAAACACCTAATCCTATGTCATTTTACTGTAATACTCCGTTATCTATCACTTAAAATCAGGTAAACGACACCAAAGTTATCGGCATGCGATTTGGAGCAATAATTGAATAGTGCGGCTTGGCGGCTGCAATACGAAAGTAAGCGGCCGGCAACCGGTCGCTCGAAGGCCGACCGCCCGCTTTTGTCTAATGCCCGCCCGCAAGTTATAGGAGGCAGCGGCAGCGAGGTATCGCTTCCTGATGGCAATGAATCAATTCATTGCCTGTTTCTGAAAGCCTACAGAATTCTACCTAGCCAGAGCAGTTGTTGTATGATGGGACATCTGATTTACTTATTTGATAAGAAACTTAATTATGCTTGTAGAAACCGGGTGTCATAAAATGACTTGGGGCGTTCATATCTTAGAAAATGCTGAAAGAAGTTATCATCCTTTCTGTTTTTCGGATTGTTTGGGTCGGTTAGTTGTGATAGCAGAGAAGTCTAACGTATTACAAGTCCAGAAATAGCATGATTAAAGGTTTAAGTTTCAAGCAAGTAAACCTCTTCCACCTTACACCACGCGCAAAATTGCAGAAATGCAGCCGCAAAAACGCATAGTGCACGCTTGCAAGTCGCGCTACAGCCGAAACATGTTCCGTCTCACTTGCACACTGTTCCCGTTCTTGTCGCACCCCGTGACGAGAGCACGGGCGGTGTTTGTAAATACAGCATTGGGAATAAGGCAGGCTTGAAACCGAGGGTTACAAAAAGGGAAGTATTGGAAAGGTTTGTATCCAGAGACCAATGGTTGGGCGTTGGAAAGGAAAGGGCGAGATTGCGTACGATAAAGAAAAGAGTAAGAAGTTTGAGGCACTTCAAACTAAAAAAGTTATAAGATTGCGGCACTTCAAAATATTTATTTTTTGAAAATCGCATAGTATTGACAGTTTTGGGAACTGAGAGTTGCCATAAAGCAAAGTTTTGATGAAGAATCAGATAAGGCAGATGATAAAGAAGAAATAAATATTAACACTTATGGACATATACTTATACACATTTGAAGAAAAATAGCACTTATAATCATAATACTAATGAAATAACTACAATAGAACCTGGTGAGACTAGACGATATAATAATAATATGCAAATGGATGTAGGGAGAGGAAAGGTGATGAATTTTACCAGTTGTTATATCAATACAGGAAATGAAAAATTAAGGGGTGGGTGAGCACAATGTAACTATGGGGTTGCGATTAGACGCCATTCTCCCTGTTGTTCAAGCTTTTAAACGAATTAAAGCTAAAAAGGTGGTGAATAAAAGCATTTTTGGAATCACTAAAATAAGATAGATAATCCATTGAGGATTTTAAAATAATCTTATGAGTCAAGTTGTTATCTCTTAGACAATAAGGATTCTAAGCTATAGAACCATTAAGGTGAAATAGTAAAATTGAATTCCACATTGACATAGGTATAGATATGCTAACTAAACCATTTACAAGACTTTTCTGTGTGCTGTGTTGGTAGAAATGCAAAATATCGTCCAGTTCTGCCAAAAATTTAAATCGGCGAAGTTTTTTAGATTATCTGCGAACATTAACAATTTCGACATTTGACCGTCAGGGTGATTTATATTTTTTGCAGAAACCGGCCTTGGTAGTAGAAGAAGATTAAAGCTAACACTAATGAGCAGAGGTCATTGATTCTATCTTTTTCTGAGCTCCTAATTTGATCCGGAGACATATTGAGAAATAGTTGCAATAGAGATAATCAGTTTAATATAATACTAAAACGATGAGGACCAGCATGTATATAGAGAAGTAGGTAAAGACTTGGAGAAGAATAAATCCTTTCAATACAATTGGAAGTAAGTACTAAAGTAGTCATGGAGCTTTAATAAATACCAATTTACAAAGTTTTTATTTCACAAAAACTACGCGAAGTTACACTGATTTATCATCATCGCGAAACACGCTACTGTTCATAGTATATAATTATTTTTTTCCATTTTTCTTTACTATCTGCAGTTTTCATTTCATTTAGCTTCAGTTCATAAACTTTTATTTATATCGCAATAAATATTATTCATCAGAAGTTTTGTTCCAGACAAAATTTTATAAGGTATGGAAACTTTTGCATCAAAACATGGAACTGGTTTTTGAAGTTCAAACACTGTTGCAGCCTGACCTTCATTTTATGGTGCTTTGTGTTTAGTGGATATTATAATATTAACTTTATTCGCATCTTTATTTAGTATTTTATTTGCCAATGCATTAAAATTATGTTTGAATTCAGCAGTGGCTTTTTGTCTTATTTTTCGTCCAATTTTATCCTTAATTTGAATGAGAAACGTGTTATCTTTATACCTACTGGTAAAATTATGAACTAAGGGAGTCTTAATATTTTGTGAGTCTGTGAAATGTGAAAATTTAAATTACAGATTGCTATTGAGTGCCTGGCAATAAAAGAGACCACAATCTCATCGTTTTCATCGTATTTAAATCCATCATTTTGGTTCCAAGTGGACATCAAATTCTGCACGTCACTTCTATAATTCTACTGCTTTTTAATTAATCATAGTCTAATTAACCTTATTAGCTCTTACACTTATCTTGCATATTATCTTTGCCAAATCATCGTATTACCTGTGACTGACATTCGCTGCAGGTTTCTGTACGTACTTATTAACTGTGATGTAACCACTCTCACCCAAACTTGTCAAATGTGAGTCGACCGGCAAATTGATTTGCCTTTCCCTCTGTATTATATCCGTGATGATTGTTAATGATTTAAATCATAAATCATTTGGAATATTAATCGGTTGTGTTGCTTGTTTTGTTATTAGTTATTATATATTATTGAAAAAAGCTGAGTAGGTATGTCATAGTTTTGTCGTCGACGTGTGGGCTAGTATGTATATGTTCGTCACTTGGATGAATTTGTCTTGCAATTACAAAAATAATAAAGTTTTCTTCTTCGGTGAATTCTCTTATTTTATTATTCAGTGTTTCATCCATGCTTACAAATAGATAATGCGAGATGATTACTTCATACGGATTGACATTTCGCTTTCGAGTAGCAGTTGCGCCATTGACATAACCAAATACTATAACTGAACGTGTCTACTGATTCTTAAACTGCTAAGTTAATGACGTAATGATGATATTTTAAAGAAGTTCATTACTCTCTGGTTTCTTGCTGACGAAAAGATTACATTCTTTTTTTAAATATTTATGTTGTTGCTTTGGTAGTAGAGTTTTTATTTCAAACTATCGCTATTGTACAAGTTTCTAGTTAAAATTATCTAATTACTGTCGCAACTGATATGATAACAATTATTCATAATTATTTCTTAATACACTACCAACTTCGTGCTACTATTTATTACATAAGTAGATAATATACGTAAATATTGTAATTATGACTTATATAAATGGTAAATAACAAGAGCCTTGTGTGCAAGCGTGATCTTCGGTCACGGCTTAACGTTTAGCGTCCTAAAAAAGTTAATCTTGTTACTTTGTAATTTATGAATACATACGTATTTATGTAAAAAAGTATGTATTTACGTAGGTATTTATGTAAAAAATCCTTTTGAAAATTCTCTACCTAAGGATCTTGAAAAAAGAGGTTGGTACCTATGTTTCCGCTTATCGTATTGAGCGTTTCAAAGAAAACAGTTTCTAGAACCTCATTTAAAAAAAATCGACCCAATAAAACCCATACTTCCCAGATTATAATCTTACTGCGAGATTTTAAACTATGCAGTTTTAAATCGGATACTTAGTTAAATGATCCCTACAAAGTAAAAATAATAACCAGACGTATAACCAAGAATATATACGCAACAGTCCTGCGCTAAAGGCATTGACCAGCGATCAAATGGTCACGGGTTCAAGTCCTGTCCCGTTCAACCATTGCTGTGAACCCTTTCCGTGTACGCGCATACTTAGCTAAGTAAGCTGGCTAGGAGGGGTTAATAGCTGATTTGATCAGGTGCAGGAACATAATGCAGTGATGTCATGTTTTGGGGCCCACTTATCGAGTTTTTTGAAATCTTTCTATCTAAACTAATGTCAAATGAACACTTAAAAAAAGTCTAGTTTCAATGGAATAAAAATATACTTGAATAAAAATCCGCTCCACAGTCGCATTTGATAAGTAAAAGGTCGAAGAAATATCGTTGTATCCAACCAATTCATCAGTTGACTACTTAACCCAAACGTTACATAATAGTATAATAATAATAATTTGACTATAAATCCGTCGTTATCGCTCGTATAATCCGTCCATTAAATACATAAGTATTGTTATTAGAACATTTCTGTTTCCGTTGGCGAACGTCTGAGGCAAAGCTTATTACAGCTTACGATGCTTGCTCGTTGAAATCTTTTCTTAAGAAATTCTGATGGTTTCAAGATTATTATTGTTTTATCATTTGAATATTTTTAATCGGCAATACCGTTTATAATAAAAATAATTAAATATAGTAATTAATTGATAATTTTATGATTCTTAATTATTTAACAAAAATTATAAATAAAAATCAACAAACCTGTACAAAAAAGTACCACACAAAAAAAACAACACTGGCACAAAATCCTCAGTGAAATGTTCGTTGCACAGCACTTCGAATTTAAAAATTTGAAAAATAACGGTCGGTCGTTCCGCGTTCGATTTTCGAAGCGGCGGCTATGGCGGCGCGCGCGCGAATGGCGTCGTGTCACGTGCAGGCGCACAGCGGCACCTGTTACCCAACCAAGTTGTATAGCCTGCACCCCAACGATTGGTTTTTTCCCTTTTCCGCTTCCTTTTGATGACGAGCTTGATATCTTGACTCCTTGAGGGACAGGTTGGATTGTTTTAAAATAGGGCACGCGAGTAGGGGACCGTTTTGTTGGCAGATTTTGTTTTGTAAGGCCGGGGTTTTTGGTTTTAACAAATATGTATCAGTATTTTTTTTGGTAATTTAGAAAATTCTGGAAAGTAATTTTTCACGATTTTCGGTCACGCGTTTCGGTAATTTAATGTGATATTGAAAATTTTTAAGAACATCTTAGAGAATTTTCATATCCGAAGCGTTCAAATAGTGTTTTTCGATTTTCGATTTTATTCAGTTTTTTCGGATTTAATCTGCAACAAAGATTCGTGTCATGGTAAAACACAGTGTTTTAAAAGCAAAGCTATTTTTAGAAAATTGCTAAATCAGTTATATCCTTAATTAGAGACTATTTCACGGTTCAACAAACATAGAAAGAGGTTATCTAAATCTGTCTAGTTTATGTAAGTAGCCTCTGAACAAATCCTTTCTAATTAGTTAAAAATGAAGGCGTTATAAAAAACGGCAAGGTCGCTGCAAACCGAACTTTCGATAAGTTTTTAATACGGAAAAACAATATCCGTTACCTACGTATATACGTTGGTTAAATTAATTCTGGCTATTGTTTAAATTAAATAAAGTAATTGATACTACTAACTTAATTCTGAATATCGTGATTATAACAATTCCTGAACAGAAAATAATTTAAAAAAAAAAAAAAAAATTACGAGCGTTTTTTTGTGTTTTCCATTCGATCGTTTTTAAGAACACTTCCTTTTCGTAGTGTTCGTTACAGGTGGCAAAGAGTATTAAATTATGGTGTGGTTAGAGCCACCTGTCTCTCATAACACCATTTTACGTGCACCGTACTGGTCGCAGCTTTCCGGTTCAAAAGTGCAATAAGTTTGCTCCCTGTTAACTTAGGCTACGGAAGGGATAGTGCATAAAAAATGCCAAGAAATGAGATCTTGTCATTTTTTGTTACTTATTTATATTTCCGCTAACAACGGAAGTAACTTACCCTAAGTTCAATAACTTTATTACCAAAAACAATAAAGGCCGCCCATTACATATTTTGTAGTGTTTGATTTATTTTTTGTTTTGTATTTTTGTGGTATACAATAAAATTTAAATAAATAAATAAAAATTAATCTACAGACTACTTTTAAAATATAATTAAAATGAAGTTTTTCTCAAAATAGAAAATCCATCTCGATACAAAGACAATTCTAAACAATACTGAGAGACAGAACTAGCAAATCAAAGCTCAGAGCTTTTCAATTCGTCCGGCTAACAGTCAGTTGCAAAAGCTCGCTCAGGCAGCAGGTTTGAGCTTATCGCTCCGCAAAGTCCGGGACTACTCGGAACTGAGGTATTACGCCGCGTAGCGCTTACCGACACGACACGTTGCACGTAGCTTCCTTTAGCTTTTCGTGATATCATGAAATCGCAATTTTTAACTTTTTTTTGAGAAGGATTTCAGAATTGGCATAAAAAAAAAAGAATATTTCTTTTGTTTATTGCCTGCTTTTTACCATTGGTTTGGTAACATACGGCCTATGGCATGCATTAAATAAATTGTTATAAACATTGTGGATAATTATCTTGTATGTGTTGTATATTGTAAGTATAATTATTTGTAAATACGTTACTCTAGATTTTATAATAGGAAATAACTTGGTAATAAGTTAGTTGATATAGATATACCTGGCATCTATTTTCAGGATTTCTTTCAGAAAATCTTAAGATTATATAGAAGATAGTTTTTTTTTAAATTATTAACTTTAAAATGGTTAAGTACAATTATTACATAACTAAGCATTTACACTAGGTACTAAATTAAATAACTAATAGAAAAAAATAAAATAAATAGAAAAAAAAAGTAGAAAAAAAAGAAGAGCGGTAATCTTGTATTTGTGAAAACCTTTTTTATATACGCAAGACAAAGTAATACCGAAGTTTCAAGTAAGTATTCTTTAAAAAAACATAAAGGTGGCTAGACTAGCCGTCATAACAAGGTAACAGCATATGGTAGATGTCTTCAATTACAGTAATTGGTTGCCGAGCAAGTCATGCCAAACGATGGAAAGCTTTCAAATATCCCATCAGGCCGTAATACACCTTCATGATTGAAGTTTAATTGAACATTTTTGATGGAATTGTAAAAGATACTGTGATTTGATTTGGGAACCAGTAGGTACGGTACAGTCACATAGATTATCGCAAAGTTTTTTCTTTTTATTTTGTTTCCCTATATTGTAACAGCTGTTATAGCTAACCACTTTATTTATTATATCAAGGTTAGTCAATACTATAACAGTCAATGTACTTTACTCAATCTGCCTAGCCTTTTCCCAACTATCTTGGGGTCGGCTTCCAGTCTAACCGGATGCAGTTGAATACCAGTATTTTACATGGAGTGACTGCCTATCTGACCTCCATAACCCAGTAACTGAGTAATACGATACCCCTTGGTTAGACTGGTTGTCAGATTTTCGAGCTTCTGACGACCCGTAACGACTGTCAAAGATCCACAAATGACAGCCGGGACCAACAGCTTAACGTGCTTTCCGAGGCACGGAGGAGTCTCAATATGTGAAAATGGTCACCCATCCATGGACCAACCCCGGCAAGCGTAGCTTAACCTGAAGGATCGACCCGAGCGGACGTTACAACTTAGCCACGAGCTCTTCAATCAAGTCAATGTACTTTACTGAAAGTTCAAAATTTCAAAGCTCGGATTCTTAATATCAACCTTTTTTACCCATCTTCACAGTGTTTAGCACTACTGCGATGGTGTTTGTCAATGAACTCTTCGTACTCCAATCGTATTATTTTCATCTAAAATATCAGGTTAAGTAGGGCGCACACATGACAATCAGTCCCTTCGGCCCTCGCCTCAGGTCGCAGGAAGTGGAGGGCGACGCTCAAGTGTGTCGAGACGATGCGCCGGCGCACTGAGGCGGGACGACCACTCAACCTGCTACCCCACTTCTTATAACCTTGGTGTGATTGTATGTACTGGTCAGTAGAAAGACTATATTATATAACTGGATTTAGTTTTATTATAAATGTAGTTGCCTCGTGCGCATCAAGATCACACCGTGTCTTGGAGAAAACGGTCAGTTCAGACCGCGACGTGAAGCGATGCGACGCTGCGCGCACTTTTTAACAATTATCGAACTTATTTTCTTCACGAAAAGGTATAATTTCAGTGCGAGTGTCAACACATGCCAAGGTACGCTGAGATGCGCGGTGCTGCGCAGCGCGTGTCCCTTATTGTGTAGTAAATAAATTCGATATTGTATCGGATCATACAAAAGTGCGCGTCGCGTCGCGTCTCTGTGTTAACTGACCCTAAGGCTAACAATTGCCAGATAGTCTGACAATTGGTTCAATCTTACGTTATGAGTTTCCTGCCTACAAATCGGGAATTAGTGAGGACACTTGTTGATTTTTCTCAAACAATTTATTCACCCTTGCAAAGTCTACCAGCTTTCATTAAAGCCAGTATGTCGAGGATGTTACGGTAGTCAAATTATTTGGTTTCTAGTACTGAAAGGAATTTATGTAATGTAAACTGAAGGTCTCTCATAATTAATTTCTAATTAGGTAGAGTTAACAATTAATTTGGTAGTTAATTAATAGCTTTCATTGATTATCGGATTGCACGCACGCTGGTAATTAACGGAAGATTCCATACTTTTATGAACTTGAAATATCGAATCACAGTTGACAGTTCAAAAACCTATCTTCCTTCAACTAAACCAAAGCTTGCTGGTATAGCTATGCACCTTTCTAGAAGTTTATATAGGAGACATGTTGATATTATGTCGATATGATACTGAAAAGTATAGTTGTTTAACTCATCATCGGTCACAGACCAATGATCTTCATTTATTCTTCCTATTAATGCTAATAAAAAGCTTCGTTTAAAACATGTCAAGAACAAATATTAGTCCTAATAAATTATACAGTTTGACCTCATATAAAGGCGAGAGCACACTGAACAGTCTGCCTCACGCAAGGAAGGCGGACCGGAGGCTTGCCTCGGGCCAAACACATGCAAGATGTGTCTCACGAAACATTTTAATATACTGCTGCGAATTTTTAATAATATCTACTACGGTGAAAAATAGAATGTTTGCCCACATACTTGGCAATTTTAAGGCAATTTGGCTGCTAAATTATAAAGTGGCGTTGAAACCATGTTAATGCGTACAGTTTGGATTTATTACACGCTTTTATACCGTGTGATTATTTTTTCAAGGAACAAGCATATCTTTTTACCATGGAAAAAAGGTTCAACGATTCAAGGAATTCTGCAGGTAAGTCTAGTGAAATTAACCCTCTAAAATGGTTGGTTGTGATCTAATTAGTTACCTACTTAACTTTTTGGTAAGTCAAACTAGCAAAACGTTCAATCAAGTTCCAAGTAGGCAAAAATTCCACGAAAGGATATTTACAAATTTTTTACAATGCATGCTCTTGTTCTCACGCAATCTTAAGGCTTACACACACCGACACAATTGATCGGCCAAGTTTCTGAACGGTTCAAACTCACGAGGTCTGACCGAGCAACAAAAGGCAGATGAGTCGCTTGTATACAAGGGCCCTAATGCTACCTGTGAAGGAACAATAAACCCACGACGTATATCCGACACATCTATCTACCTGGCTTGAATGAGAGGATGTGTGCAGGGGAGCGGATCCTCAGCCTCAATGATATCACCACTCAACCGTTCTGTTGGTACTTGTTCAAAGAAAAAAATATGTTAGGAATCTTATGGTCTTATTTAGTGTTATTAATGTCCAATCCTAACTAATATTATAAATGCGAAAGTGAGTTTGTTTGTTTGTTACATTTTCACGCTAAAAAGTCTGAACGGATTTGGATGAAATTTGGCGCAGGGGTAGACCATGACCTGGAATAGAACATAGGATACTTTTATCCCTATATTCCCACGGAATCGAGACTTACCCGGGTGAAACCGGGGCGCAGCTAGTAAGAAAATAACGGTAAATAATGTTTAAAAATATTGCAATGTTAGTAGAAAGTACTTTGAAGCCTTCTTTAAAGCCTTCTGTAAGCTCCCAAAAAGGAGGCAGAGGAACCCATTTTTAGGAAGCCGTAAGCCTCCCAAAAATTTAATCCATAGTGCAGTGCATAATCCATCTATAAAGTGTTCTAATGTAAAACACGATAAGAATACTAGCAGATGATTCTGTTTCTGCAGTACAGCTGCAGTGCAGTACATAAGCAATTCCTCTAATTTGACACAAAAGCAAAGAAACATCAACACAAACACAAAGCATAACCTCTGGACCATTTTACGAATCTCCATAGAAAATGATGAATCAATTGCACGCCGATCATATTATGAATTGTCAGTTTGTTACATTTTACGATGATTCATAATATTTTCCTATTAAGGTTCTGCCAAAATGGCTGTTTTAAACCAACAGGAATGCAATCATAACTCAGGACCTAGAATATTTTAACTGCGAAAGAACGAAAACTTATGCAAATTCTTGACATAAACAGCCAGAGACTGGTTTCATCCGCCATTGTCCTTCTTTAACTTCACATAGGCTATTTGAAAACTATACTCATAATAGGAAAACGCTGATAATATTTCTTTTACTAATTGCGCGTTATTATTCGTTTTTTTAAATAATAAAGGAGTCATAAATCATTAAAAAAATTGCATATCAAGGATAACATTGGGTTTCTTGTCGATAAAAAACGTGATCAAAGCTTTTAAAAACCTTTAGTTTTCCTTTCATTTTAATTATTTCTTTCCTTCCTCAATGTAAGCTTACTGATAGGTAAAAGTACTTAAGAGTCTTTATTATTTAACACTGTATCGGGAATCGTTTTCATTCACCTTCTACTAAATACCGACACATCCCGTGAGAATCGTGATTCGCTCCCGTTCAAAAAAAAAAGTAGTACTAGTAGAAACAAAAAATCGTGGGAGTTTGTCTGTTGGAATTTGGAGGAAAACTGCATAAACCCACGTAGGCACGGGCGCCTTTTTAATGTGACGTTTTTTTTATCGTGCACTGGATCTTCAACTCTCGGCGAAGAACCGAACGTTGGTAATCCTCAGAGCGCATCCCTTGCGCGTTAGAACAGTGCACTGTTGAATTTTCAACTCTCAGCGCTAAGCCAAGAGTTGACAATACAGTGCGCGGTAAAGAAACGTCTGTTAAAAAGCGCCCATGCGCACGCAGTCTTATAACCGTATTTTGTGTAATGGTACCATTACAGCATACCTTAAACAATAAAATGACAAGAAAAAAACCTATAGTTACGGAATTTTTTTGTTACAACTTTATTGAAGGCTCATCATGACTAAACTAATCTACTATCCCCCATTATAAATTATTATAATGATTATATTTCTCTTTTATTTCATAAAGTTACTTATAAATTACATTTTTAAATATTAGAATTTAAAAATATAAAACCTTTAAAAATATAAAAAATGGTAGCTCACCGGTATCGGGAACAGGGTAATTATTATATTATTATTATCCCACATTGAAATCTCTATCTACATATTCAGCCTATTTATGCAGCCAATGAATTTGTTACTTCAGTTCATTTGAGATTATAATTATAGTAGATACTAGCTAGCCGCTCCTGCTTCGCACAGTTTTTACGACACGGTTTTCAACTTTAATATTAACCTATTATACTCATAAACTTTACGGAATAAATTCTCTAAACGATGGTGAACTCCTCATCAACATTTTTAGCGTGGTTTAGAACAACAACGCGAACATACAGACAAACACGAAAAGTGACTTTAATTCATAATATGTATGGATGTCGTGATGAGTCATCAGTTCATCACTGATGATAATCATTATGTATATACCTGTATCATGTTTTGATAACGTTCACGGTACGAACCCAAAAAAGCTCGATAAAATTCTCCATTCTTTAAGTTCACAAAAGATAAAATAAGAATGCAGTGTCTATACTTCCGTAGCGATACACCAGACATGCGAAGTCGGGTGAATCGCTAGGCAGACAAAAAACGTGTCGATTGTCGGGTGTTCCCGACCGTTGAGCCGTTGAGCCTCGCAATGAGCGATGACTCATCGACACATCGCGATGTAGGCTACTGTAGGAACTCTCGGACTTATCACTTTTTAGATAGTGGGACTTTTATTTTATAATGATTTCACTGAAAGTAATTTATAAAATTAGTTCATAAATAATGACTAGGTGAAGCCAAAATTAGAATTAAAAGAAATATAACAGCCAATATTGCTGCTTAAAAATTGTAATAAATGAAACTGACCAAACTATTATTCAATAAATATCAAGCGATGTCGCGCAGTATCGGAGCTACGATTAAAGACAATAGATTATTTACAAATAATTATCATAATAAAAATTATAAAACTACATAACTAAATAGTTGTAGGATTAAAAGTAAAAAGGAATCTTGTACCTTACCTACTAGCTTACATGTGTTTATAATTTGTTGAATAAATTAATTGTGGAAAATCCAATGCGTAAACTTGATCGTGTATACATTCATTTATAAACTAATACCCGTGTTTAACTAACACTAACACTTAAATGAATGCCTAAATAAAAGCGCGCTGTTGGATTTTCAACTTTTGGCGCTAACTAGAGCGGTGATAATCCAACAGCGCGTTTGATTTAGGCATACGTTTAGGTGTCACCTTGACAAAAAAAAATCAGGCATACGGCTTTTTTCTGTGGGTACAAGCTCAGAAAAAGGCCAAATTGTAGGATGGAACGACATATTTAATTGCTACGCATTGCATTTGCACTTGCTACGATCTTTACAGACTTCTTACCTACCCCTGTTTCATCGTCACCTACCTAGCCTTTTCCCATCTATGTTGAGGTTAGCTCCCAGTCTAACCGGATGCAACTGAACACCATTAATTTACATGTAGAGACTGCCTATCTGACTCGACAACCCAGTTACTGGGTAACACGATACCCCTTGGCAAGACTGGTGGTCAGACTTTCGGGCATCTGACTACCCGTAACGACTGTCAAAAATCTAGAGGGTGTTAGGGTAAACACCGTTATCCTTGAAACTAGTGGTTTGGTTTCATTTATAGAACGTAAAATCAATGGAAAATGACAACTTAAAATATAAAAAAAACTACTTTTTACCACAAGAGTATTTCACCCTGGGGTGTTAGGGCAAAGAACTTGCGTCTCAACACGGGTGGATGGCGCGGGACGTCACTTGAACGGCCGCGAGCGCGACCCTTCCCTCAATCAGTCAGCTGTTTCGCTAGCGAGCACGGTGTCGGGTAGAAACTTTTTGAAATCTTTTAATGAACATTACTTTTTTTTTATTGTTACTCGGTAATTTATTTTTATATTTAAGTCAACTACCCATGGTTTGAGTGACAACTGTGTTTACCCTTACACCCTGTATAAGAATAGAATAGAATACTCTTTATTATCATAAAAAATACAGATATAAATGTAGAAATTTTACATAGGGTGACACAATCTCAGATTTATTTGGTCTGAGGACACAATGGTCGGTCTTATAAATGGCAGCCGGGACCATCGGCTTACCGTGCTCTCAAGCCACGGAGGACCGACCTCGGTAAGGCTGTTATTATAAAGCCCCGAGCCTTGTTTATAATCAATTAATAAAAACTTCCCGCAGTCTTTGCTCTTTGCATAACATGCGGTAATGGTCTTAATATTTATGTAGTTGTTTTAACAGTATTAAATGTATGCTTGAGCTAGCAGTGTCAGGACTGCAAATACTAGACTCCTTGTGATAAGAGTCGGGTAAATATTGTACATGTGTGATTCAGACAGCTTGTGTTAATACAACATGATTTTACACTTATTTTACAAAGGAAAAAACAGCCTCTAAGTATTTTTTTTTTTTATATCAACCTGTGGGCCTAAAACAGCCACATTAGCAATTACTCTAAAAGCATTTAATTTCCTGAATTTCCAGCTGTCATTAGCAATTCCTATAATTTGACACAAAAGCAATTCATAATGTGTGGACCATTTTAAGAATCTCCATAGAAAACTGTCAAACAGATGAATTATTTCGTAATATGAATCGCACGTAGATTATATTATAAATGAATTGTCAGTTTGTGACATTTTACGATGATTCATAATATTTTCCTATTATGATTCTGCCAAGGTGGTTGTTTTAAACCCCTGGTAATATCCTACTGTGTCGATACTTACTGGGTTATAACATAACATCACGCCTGTAATTCCTGAAGGGTCAGGCAGATGTGTGTACCTATAGTATAGATTACACCCACATTTCACCAGTTATGTTATGTCCCATGTAATACCGCGCGCTCATTGCCATCAACCGGGCACAAATATCTGATGGAAAATCCTAAAAACACTTAAACCTTTTTTTTGTTTTTTTGGTTACTGTGGGAAATCATCAAATGACTTCTCCCTCTCTGGGTGGAGCGGAAGGGCGTGCCAGACTTTTACTGACTAAAACACACCCGTGTTCCTTCAGTTGCCTGTTGCCAAGGTCCCGGTATCCCTTTCGGACTTTCCCCAAATCGAATCCAGGACCTCATGCTCAGCAGTAGCGCTTGCGACCACTAGACCAGCGTACGTACTACAAATTGAAAATCATGCTCTATACATAGGAATGGTATTTTCAAAAGACCTTCAAAATGCTTTTAAGCACAGACTTCTTCACAAGTCCACAAACTCAATTTTATTACACCGTACTTTTGTAAGCCGAAGATTCTCACGGATTCACGCCTTCTATATTATGTCCTAATGATCCACTTTGAAGGCTCAAGGTAAAGGCTGTATATTTGATTGCCTACGCCTATTAGCTAAGAAGGTTTCTTTGGAATTACTCCGGTTCAAACGTGCTCTTCATTTATGACGTCACTTACTTGTATTCCCCTGACGAAGGTTTTATTTTATATACCTACGTCAGCGGGTGGATATTTTTCTTATATAAAAAGTACCTACACCCATTGTGTAGAAGGATACTGAATGACACGATGGCTGACGGGATGACTTGCATAAACCTTTACCTCCTTAATCGGTAATCGTGGCTACCCTAACCTACTCGCTTCTCGGTAGCGAGTAGAGCATGCGAAAAAAACGAGTTGGCGAGTAACGAGAAGCGAGTGCGCGACGGTGACGAGTATTACTGGTTGGTATACCTATGTACATACGGCTTCACATCAAGCTATACATTTCCAGTATAAGCTGACCGCGCATTGTACGGAAATCCTGTATGCGAGATCAGCATAAACTGGAAATGTATAGCTTGATATGTAGCCGTGCGTACCAAGCTATGTTTTCTCAGCGTGTGTTCTGCCCGCCAAGCGAGTGTCGCTAAGTGACTCTCTTTTATAGCTCTCGTCACCACGATAAACAAGTACTCGCGGCGTCAGCGATCAACTATTAATTTATGTAGCTCTTTAACTTACCTACAATATTTTGTACGTTTCTTGAGCGATAAAATCGTTGATATCTAGTCGCTAGCTCGTCGGTGGCGGTGGGACAGGTGCGATGCTGAGTGAAGCAATTATTATTATTATAATTGAATAAACTACAGTCATATTTTTCAGAAACAGCAGTCTGCTGATGGCTATTAAAGTTCAAAGCGTTATGTTTGGGTGGCCGCTAAGGGTTAGCGAAGTGAAGCGATGCGACGCTGCGCGCACTTTTTAACAATTGTCGAACTTATTTTCTTTACGAAAAGGTATAATTTCAGTGCGAGGTTTGACGCGTGTCAAAGTACGCTGAGAGGCGCGGTGTTGCGCAGCGCGTGTAGTTACCTTATTGTGTACTAAATAAATTCGATATTGTATTGGATCATAAACAAGTGCGCGTCGCGTCTCGGTGTGAACTGACCTTTTTGAACGCAAAAGTAAATAATGGGTGTGTGTGTGAGTGTGGTATAGCGCCAACTTCAAAATTGACCAGAAATAAACTTTATATTTTAAGAAACATATATTATGATAAACTAAGGTATGTCATCAAAACCAAAGAGCTTGTCACCTGCTCTCAGTTTGTCCACTGATTCCCCACTGTAGGTTCGTTTAAAGTAAACTGCGATATTTAAGCACTGATTTTTAGTTTAATTTTGAAGTTGGTTCGGAGATGTTTGAAGGTCGCATGAATTTCCCAAGTTGTGGGTCAACGGCCATTAACTTCCTTTTTATGACACATTAGTAGGTACTCATACTTATTATTGATTATTTTGTCCTTACTCCTTGATCAAGGTGAATAAATAAACAACGTAAATATAGAGTTAATAACCTCTGTCAGTTGTTTTTGTTGCCTTACTGATCTGTCTTCCGGTCATATGCTTTTCCGTTATTGAATGGAAATAAATGGAGCAAAAACATGATTTCGCCTTGAACTCAGATTTCACAAGCCTTTTTCAGCACTACAGACATTGTGTTTTCTATTCTTCGCTGAACGAAAGTATGAACATTGCTCATGCTTTAGTAAAAATAGCTATTCAAGATGGTAGCGGGGCTGATTGCTCAGTTTGCTGGGCGTAGGTAGATATAGATATTCCCGACCTATGAAATTGGTGTTTTGTATGGGGAATTTTAAAGAAGTTGCATTTTTCATACTAACGTTTTAATTTATATAACAACCATGAACATTAATATTTTAAAACTTTTATTGACTTATGTTTAAAAACTAAGATAACGTATGCCACTTAGATTGACAAGTGTCAAAAATAAGATATGGCTAGTTAAAAAAAAAAATAGTGGTCATTTCTAATAACAAAATGAGGAGTCATTTTTAAGGTATTTTTTATGTTTAGAAAACTATAAGTAATAGGGTTTTTTTACTATTGGTAGTTGTCTATGATGGTCACTATTCGATATAATACCAAGCAATTGATGAATATTTTAAATCATAGAAGTGACGAGGTTCTCTATGTGTGAGAAAAAAACGCCAATTTCATAGGTGGGGACCCAATATTAAATTATCGCCATTCGACCACCGACCCTTTTTATCGACGGGATCGGGAATCCGCTGGATGCGAAAAGCACAAAGGCCATAGACAAAGTGAGAGGGACATTCTATTAGCGATAAGGATGGTGGAAAAGGCTATAATGTATAGGACTGACATAAGCTATCGAAAAGCTTATGTCAATCGTGTTGAAAGTCGTTGTAGACATACGAAACGCTTTCAAAGCGATTGTCACTTGTCTAGGCTCTAAATGAGGCGACCGTGACGCCTATGTCCAGCAGTGGACGTCTTTCAGCTGAAACATCATTTCAGCTGAAAGACGTCCACTGCTGGACATGGTTTTTTTTTTTAAATAGAAAGCTCTTTATTCACGCAACTTACAAAAAAGCCTACCTGACGCTTAGCAATATCATGGTATAACAGGACTTTCTTTTGTGGCTTATAAATTCAGTATTTCAGGTCGCAAATAAACCATCAAAACTTTCTCTATAAGATAATGCTTATACAACAAAGAGGTTCTTAAAGTACCAGGCTCTCATAACTCCTCACGTGGAGATAAGATGGTCGCCAATAAATACGTAAGACTTATTATATACACTATCATCATCGTTAAAAGCTGTCATCTAGTGAAGCTTCACGGAGATATGAGCTGTATGTACATGAGTCATGACATTGAATTGTATTCATGGAAGAAGACGTATTTTAAATCGGGAAATATTTAACTGATTCTATAAAAATGTTGACCTTCGAATGTAGCACACTTTCTTTTTTAATATTGTAGTCTCTTCGTGAAAAACCACGTGTGGGCCGAGCGAGCGAAGGTAGTGGTGCCGCAGCCGAGCGAGCGAAGCGAGCGGTGCCGCAGCAGCGGCCGGCGAGTGAGTGTTACGTCCGAATTGGTCGAAGTACCGTGGCTATTTAGTATTTTTAGGACTCGAAAATAGGAATTATTCACAGAAAGAAGCGCTTTCATTATATTAGAGTGTTCCATAATATTTTTAGGAAAACAAAATGGGAATTGTTTGAGGTTCGATTGAAAACAAGCCTTTCTTCTCTACCATATTTGCTCAAAGGATGGAAGACCGACCTCATAATTCTTGTAACTATAGTTACTTCATCATCAAAATTCTCCTACCTTTACCACAATTTATGGTGTAGGCGCCGCTCGCCCCTTGGATCTTGCCCCTTTCATTAAAATGTCCCACTCGCCCCGTGTTTTAATAATTTTGGTGTACTGACTCGCCGCTTACGAATGGGCGAGTGGAAAATTGACATTTAAATAATTATTTTGATGTACCGATTCGCCCCTTGCGGCATTTCCTTTGTTTAACCAAAAAAGGTACAGTCAGACAGAAAAATGCACACATTATGAATAACGCTATGTTTGATTACTTTAATAACTCTATCTGTAATCTCACCATCTCATGACACTTATGATAGTTTTTGCTACCTGGCTTACCTATAAGTAATAAAAAAAGGAACCTTTTTCATAGGTCCATTAAACAAAACGTTTGGTAAAATATGTTGAGAAAATCGATCGATAAAAGATTAGTCGAATATATTATGAATGCTTATTGGGGTGGGCGCAGCATACCTATACTTACGGTACTTTTGAATTACGTAAAGATGGTAGGCTGCGTCTTGTGTGAAAATATACTTTAGGGGTATGAGGAACAGGGTGTAAAGTTCACTCATACTCCATAGAAAAGGGAGGATCCTCCGACCAGACGGGTGTTGTGTCTGGCGGGCAACAGCCCAACGATTGATGTTGGGTTCTCGTATATATGTCCACTGCACGGTAAACTTTAATTGCGCGATGCAGGATTTATGTGACGTCTGTCTGACGTCAGGTCTTTGATGCGTAGTTCGCATGTGGCGATTTAGATACCGCCACAATACTGAAATCGAATAAAACTGAGGTTATCAATTCATCTGCAAAGCTTAGTGTCAATATTGCTAATTAATTTATCGTATGGCCATTTATAGGGAGTTCCTTGTATGTGTATAGGATATTGTGGATAATAACAGTCCTGCAATACAGTTGCAGGACTATAAAAAACAACCATTTGATAAATAAATTACTATGTACAGATTTTATTGATAAAACATCAACTATTTACTGAATGCTCTGTGCATGGCATTTAACATATTCTTGTTATGTACTTGAGTCATGTCAACTGACAGTTAGTAACCTATGACCATCTCAGTCACTAAACATGTATGGAATTTGTAATTTATGATAGGATTTCCTTAGGATTTTCCTTTATCGCTTACACGAGCGGATCCTTAATAGATGTAACATACAATTGAAAGAACAATACTGAGGGACTTATTTTTATTTTCCTAGCTGGATGGGAAAAGGAGTTTTACTGAAAAGTTGGCAACTTTTCAGAAAAACACATTTTCCCACTACCATGCTGCCCTTGGGCATAATGGCATGATGGGACTAGCTCACTTCATAGGTATTTTTGTAGCCAGTATCCTTCGGTTCGGGTTGGCATAAATTGGGACAGCCGGGCGGCAAAATATGTATATTATGTAAATTCATTTTGCCGAATCTAGCCGACCCGAACCAGAGTGTAGCAGGCTTTATAGTCATTGGTAGCCATGTTTGTCAATCTTTTTTAGGGTTCCGTAGTAAACAAGGAACCCTTATAGTTTCGTTTCCATGTCCGTCTGTCCGTCTGTTCGTCTGTCCGCGGCTTAGCGCAGAGACCGTTGGTACTAAAAAGCTGTTATTTGGTATGGATATAAACATAAACGACGCCAACAAAGTGGTAAAAAAAATCGTAAAAAATTTTTTTTTTTAGGTTGCCTCCACTACACGTAAAGTGGGGATGGTTTTTTTTTTCTCATTAATCCCATTGTGTGGGGTATCGTAGAAAGGTCGTTTAAAAATAATGGGAGTTTGTGAAAACCATGGGATTCAGGGATCCGTTTGCGGAATATTAAGCTTTAAATTGCAAATTTTGTTAGAGCCAAGTGTCCCCCCCCCCCCTGCCAGCTAAATGGTTGGGTTTGGATATGTGAAAAAATTCACGGCAGTAGTTTATATAACGAAATTAAAAGGAAAACTATCACCGCTACGTAGGCTCCACAAGTTACCGAGTAATAATCGACCAACTTAAATTTGCAGCTGTAAAAACATGTTCTTCCATACATTCTGTATAGGAGAACAAGTTTTTCAACTACAATGTTAAGTTTGTTTTATAAATTCATCCCAACTACGGAACCCTTCATCGTGCATGGTACGACATGCACTTGGCCGGTTTTTATCGACTGTATTCGGCACTCATCATTAGTATAAGGATACTGGCTGCAAAAATACCTATGAAGTAGGTAAGCGAGCGCTAATGTAGCTAGGGCACTGTTCATACGATAAGTACATCGTACAAGCAGCTTTGATGGGTTTTGGGGACTGGCACTCAGGTGACCCAGCTTACTAACAGGATTCGTATGAATCTGAAAACCAAAATGTAGCAAGGCATAAAATACTACATGCAAATATTAACTTTAGAATACGTACAGATAGGGTTGATAATCAATTGTAGTGATTTTTTTAAAGCCACAATGTGTGGTATACGTAATGGTAAATAATAAAACGTATTCTCATGTTAGTGTTAATTTGGAAACCATGTTGGATAATAATAATGATCATGTTAGATATTGCTTCTTAAGTGTTCAGTAAGTAGTCAAAAATTGCCAACATGTAGTAAGTAAGTGTACCTACTGCTGGTAATAATTAATGTTTAAAAAAATCATACTTTATTTACATTTTATAAACAACTAGCTGATACCCGCGGCTTCACCCGCGTGGATGTCAGTTATTATATACTGAAACCTTCCTCAAGAACCACTCTATCCATTGGTGCAAACAGCATGAAAATCGGTGCAGTAGTTTTTGAATTTATCGCAGACAGACGCGGCGGAGGACTTTGTTTTATAATATGTAAGGAGTAAGGATTGTAAGGATATTATAAATGCGAAAGTAGCTGTGTTTGTGTGTTATCGACAGGGATTTCGATGAAATTTGGCACAAAGATGGACCGTGCCCTGGGTTAAGATTCTTTAGGAAAAGTATACTTACTTTTATACCGGTGTAGTACGTTCCCGTGGCAAGACAACGCGGGAGAAGCCGCGGTCAAAAACTAGTACCTTTTGTACTTGCGAATTAGGAATTACTTAAAATCTATACTGCAGTGCCTTACATTGATTTAAATCTTTGTCTGTATAAACCATAAATCGGTAGTCAAACCGCCCACGTGCTCCAATGAGCCGCCGCCATTGCGAAGACTTTTGTAACCTGCGTGGGATGGAACTCACCTGACGCGTACGGGTTTGCCTTTTTCTCCAGTGTCGTTAAGCAAATTATTCTCCTTTACTCCTTGGTGCCTGAGCATGTACGCCTGTAATGGATAAAAGACGTTTTCGAATTGTCTTTGGGAAAAAACGCATTGAGGAAATATGGTAAAACTATGCGCCCCGTATGTATGCCCGCGGTTTCATCCCGTGGGAATATCGGGATATAAAGTATCCTATATCCTATTCCAGGTCATGGTCTACCCCTGTGCCAAATCCGTTCAATCGTTTTAGCGTTTAAGCGTAACAAACAAACAAACTCACTTTCGCATTTATAATATGAATAGTTAGGATTAACGATCGCCGTAATTGATTCGACAGCAAATGAAAACGTTGGGCTACGTAGGTATGTAAGAACTTGTAAAAACATTAGTATCACAATCTTAGCTCAGGTTGTATCGTGAATTCGTGATCGAAAATTCACAAAGAAGTTTTTGTTGTAATATAGGTACTCGTTATATTTGTGTGTGTAATTAGAGTAGGGAGGGGGAAACTACGAAACAATGGACGGATTGTGTGAAAGATGATACCTGAGGCTAAAAAGTTAAATTAGGTAAATTAAAAATTAAAAAAACCCCCGACAAAAACAGAGCGTCTAATAAACGATTTTTTATAGCTAAGAACACTCTCGATCAAGTCACCTTTTAAACAAAACCAAATAAATCAAAATCGGTTCAGCCGTTTGGCAGCTACGATGGCGCAGACAGACACAGATACACACGTTAAAACTTATAACACCTCTTTTTACGTCGAAGGTTAAAAAGGGGGTGACTACTGAGATGACGACTAATTAGAGAAGTATGGAATAAAAAGACATGTTGCGCGCCCAAATAAATTGGAATGACAAGAGAATAATGATTTGTGTTTCAATCTAAACTTGCACTTCTGAACCTTTTCTGCACCCTTGGAGTCCTTGAATCGTTGATTACGTCATTCCCTTTCCAAGACCCCGAAAAAGATGTAAAAAAGTTGCAAAGTTGTCAGGGATCCTCAACTTTTTGTTTATTTTTACATACTTCAGAATATTATTTGTTCTTGCTCGTGGAAATGACGTTCAAGAGCAAGTTTTTCATAAAAATTCTTATTATTAAGAAATGTGTAATTTAATCGCTTTTCTAGCTAGGATCATTGATCGATGTCATTTCCCATACTTACATTTACCAATGACCTTGAAAACACAATGGTTTCACGTGTTTTTTCCTAATGAATTAATTAAAACTTAGCCAGATATACCACTCAAAGCCACGTGCTAACGTTTTATATGTTAATCCTAGTATCTATTTACACAATTGTATAATGATGATTTTTCGCATTTTCTTGCATATGATCATAACGTATTAGGTATAAATAGTTGACGACCAAAAATAGAGTTTCGTATGTTTTTATTCAATATAAAAAAACGACTGTTTTTTACTAGCGAAGAACATACGATGACTGATTTGTTTTTTTTTTTATCGAAGGTCCTTTTAACGGTTTTGGCGTTCGTTATTCGAATTTTGCTACAGTTTAGGTACTATAATTACTCAAATTGTAGAACATGATCAATTTACTATCACAGCTGTTGTCTATAAATTACCGCACACTGGAGTTTTTCCGCCTACTCACATCTGGTGACCCTTCATCAGCAACCTCATTGGATCATCAACTTTTACAGTTTAATATTGTGCTATTATTTAAAATAATTTCACTATAATCAAGAAATATAGTATCACAGTCTTAGAACCTAAATATTTCTGCTATAACACTAACCAGTATGCGTAGCGTTGCTGACATTTGCGAGAGGTGTCAAGGTGAGGAGATCTTCTTTAGGTCCGTTAAACCGGTCCAGGGGTCCTCCGAGCTCCGAGCTGTATGACGCAGTTACGTATAAGTACCTACCTAGGTTTTTTTAAAGCAGTTAGTTAACACGTGTCTGATCTTAATCTTTTAATAGTGTTAATGTGCCGTTTGGTACAATAACCGTGTTTACGATAACTTTGAAATTTGATTTTAATTCAAGATCGATCAATAATTCACATTTGGTAAGAAACTCTAACGTAATCTATCTATGACTAGACTAGACTATGAACTTACTATAAGGAACATGGTTGATGGCAATAGGCTCCCATCCCAATTACATAATAATCAGCCTATAATATTCCCACTGCTGGGACACAGGCCTATTCTTTTCGAGAGGTAGTGGACTGTAATCTACCACGCGGGCCCAGTGCGGGTTTGTAGATGTCACATTTCTTCGATTTTTGGTTCTAGGACATGCCGGTTTTCTCACGATGTTTTCCTTCACCGGTTTGAGAGCAGCTGTGATCAACTCGTAAGTCCCCGTTACTAATTACATGGGGCTTAAAATAACTGGCGAAATCTGGGTGACCTATAGGTGCACTTACACTTCTGCCTAACCCTTCGGGGACACAAAGCGTAATGTTATGTTATATGTACATCGCTATAGTTCATTTATTACCTACCTGCGAAGAGATCTTTATTTCATCATCTGCCTAGCGTTTTCCCAGCTATGTTGGCTTCCAGTCTAACCAGATGCAGCTGAATACCAGTGTTTTACATGGAGCAACTGCCTATCTGACTTCCCCCCCTTTCGATCCGTAACAACTGTCAAAGATCTACAAATGGCAGCCGGGACCAAAGGCTTTACGTGCTTTCCGAGTCACGGAGGGGTCTTGTTATGTAAAGATGGTCACCCATCCAACCACGGCAAGCGTAGCTTAACCTGATCGATCGACCCATACGGCTGTACCCGTACGGCTCACCCGTACGTAAATCGCCACCTTGGATATTGGAGACATACATGGTAGTCTTTGATTTAAAATTCTTTCAAATATTTAACTTATCTACTTTTAAGCGTTGTATTACAAAATTCTCTTTTACAATCTTATTGAAGATTAAAACTTCTATGTTGATGAGTAAAATAAAATATGTAAGAACACTTATGTGATACAAAAACCCGTTCTTATAATAACTACTTAGTCATGGAAGTTGAATAAACATGTATGAAATGCAAGACTCGTTTTAATTTGCAACTTCTTGGTACTGGTCTATTATAGTAGGTACTTAGATAATAAATCAACGATTTAACATACATTGTTTATGTAATTTGTTTGCGATCAATATTATTATTATCATTGATTGCATCTAAGCTATTGTAAGTAGGAGGTAAGTAGATTCTGCATGGTTAATGGTTTCTGAGAGGAGGAATTAATATTAAATATTTTCATATTTATGTTACTGCCACTGCAAGCCATATTTTTTAAGAAAATGGTTGTAGCCCGCAGTTATCTTAATCCGATTAATTGCGCATGCCATTTGAATAATATTTGTAATGCACCAAAAGTTGCTTACCCCAGCAAGAGGAAAGTTACCAAAGGGTCACAGCATGTCAGGTGTACGACTTATTACTCACTCTTGCTTGACTCTTGATCACTGGCTGACTGACACTCAATAAAATACTCCACTCAGCTGACCTCCTTACAATGTTTTTAGAATACCCAGTTTAACTTGAAACACGGGAAAATAAGAAACTAAATAAAGTGTACGGAATTTTAAACATACGTTTTTGTTTTTCCTTGGCAAGCAGCTCCACCTCGAAGTTTCAAGTTATACTAGCCAGCCACTCTCAAAGTCTCCCCTCGTGTTTGTTTTTTTCTGGCATACGTTCAAGAATTCACTTTTGTTTAAGACTAGTGATAGAATAGTAATGATCGGCTTTTGCTTGTTGTTGTTAATTAGAGAAAGGACAGCACTCTCCACTCTCCAGGACTTTCCTTGGCATTTGTAACTTGACATCGGTATTACTGTCTCAAGTCACTTGGGGTATGTCCTAGCACCTGTAGGCCTTTCTATACTATGCTTAATGGAAATATGCGAAAAGGATTGTAATTTCGAATTTCATAATCCCACAAATAGTTGAATTTGGGTTTACCTTGGACTAATTATAATAACTTGGATGCAATATTTCACGACACTTTCATCACACATTGACAACAGCCGAACAGCCTTTCAGAGTTGCTGCAAGACTGCAAGTGCACCTACTACAGAAAGTCAACAATATAATCACAATTCCGAACTTTTATTACCAGTTTAACCAATATAAAGTCCAAGTTTTACTACTGTATTTAATCCTAAGGTGCTTTAAACAACCTCAACTGTTTTACCTCTTTGCACGTTTCGCGGTTTATTTAGTCTTAGGGTCCAAACGGTTCGAAATTTGAACCGAAACTCGTGACTCAGGGCCCGTCAGACGGGTTCCAGCATGGCGGACACAGTTGTAAGGTGAACTGCAATAATGTCGGTACTGTAATTGATTGGCCGAGAATTTTAATGGCACGGTCAATCGGCCCTTG
This sequence comes from Lithophane ornitopus, assembly GCA_948473465.1. NCBI lineage: Eukaryota > Metazoa > Arthropoda > Insecta > Lepidoptera > Noctuidae > Lithophane > Lithophane ornitopus. The sequence continues at coordinate 13,304,328 of OX419616.1, read as the reverse complement.
CGTTTTCAACGAGATCAACAAAATTGTATGTTTTTATGCAGTTTGGGGGTTTTATGATGCTGTTCTTGCTTCGCTTTTTAAGCAGCTTTGAATTCTTGAGTGTTTTCTGAGCAGAGCCTAAATGTTGTATAGTTTTCGTTACATCGTATTTTTGTTTGCTAGATTGGCTTTATCTACCATTGTTCTGTCACGATTAATTCACTAAATGAATGTTATTTTGGAAGAATGAATTTGAAAATCAGTCATTAATAAGTATAATTTTTGTATTGCATTCTAACATAAAGTTTACCCATTTAATATTGATACTTACTTAAAATGCACCGCCGATGAAGCGGTGCTTCCACCCTACATAGCGGGTCTTCACTGATGATATCTTACCTGTTCCTATTACCCTGGTATTCGCGACTTTTGCGAAGCCCCCGTTTTTGCCAGTCTGCCCACATACTTGCTTAGGATGGCCCATTTCTAATATAAAGTGTAGTAGGAAAAGAAAAAAAAGAAAAATAAAGAATTACTTATTATTAACTTTTTGGTTGTTTCCACTGCATTTCTAGGAGGTTCTGCTTATTGGAGAAGTATAAATTTCTCCAATATTTTAATATTTTATCCACTACTTATTTGTTTGTTGTAATCTTAAGTTTTCAGTCATTCATGAGTTTATGTTGAATATCAAAAACTTTTTGCTATTTAACTGCGCTTTAAAATGCCAATAATGAATGTTAATAGGTAGCTGAACAGTTTTTATTATTGGTGTCGGGTAAACCAATTTTTTACACGGATTAAATATTATGTGAGTGAGTATAGTAGTCATAAAAGCTGTTAATTATTTAACACGATCTTCTTAATTTAATGAAGTCGCTAAAAAACTGTTGATTTCCGTGATTTTAGCCAATATTGTAGATCTATAAGGTCTTGTGGACGAGTGCCTTCATTTGAATTGCCTTAATTTTGTATCACGATTAATGTTTTTAAAATTTTATGGGTTAAAGGCACGCTCAGCACCCTTTTGGATGTTTTAGACGTTGAAAGAGCAGATACCTGAATAGAACAAGTCTCTCTTATGCAATGCGATGAAATGTATTATTTATTATTTTATTTTAAAATCTAATCTGATTTGCTAATTTTATTAGATATGTTTTTATTGTTTATATAATATTAGCTTCCGCCCGCGGCTTCGCTCGCGTAGTATGTCGATAAAAAGTAGCCTATGTCCTTCCCCGGGATGCCATCTATCTCCTTGCCACATTTTATTGAAATCTGTTCAGTGTTTTAGGCGTGAAAAGGTAACATACAGACAGACAGGAAGACAGATAGACAGAGTTACTTTCGAATTTATAATATCGGTATGGATTGTAATAATTTAAAATTATAATTGAATAGTTGTTCACCTTTTAATAAGAATGTTGTGCATGCCTATAAGTGATGTATTTACACAGTATTGAAGACTAGTGATTACCTATTGTTACTATCCTTGTAAATATGTCGCTGGTGTGTAAATAAATAAATATGTAAGTCTAACTGTAGTCTACGAAATGGTACCTCCATTTTGTAGCCGACCGCAGGCGGAAACTGCAGGTGACGTGTGTGACTGTAGCTAGCCACACTAGGACTGAGGCATATTTATCGTAACAGATAGAAATAACAGATAACGATTGTTCCTAGAAGAAGAAGTAGAAGATATTCAATTGACATTTATAAGTATTTATCGTCCGTACAAAAATAACACGCTGTTATTTAATAACTACGATTTTCGACTTTTAACCAAAAGACATAAAGAAGATATTCAATTGAGATTTCAATACGTATTTATCGTCCGTACAAAAATAACAGGCTGTTATTTAATAACAGATATTTGGATCTGTTATTTTTTTGTAACAGTAACAGTGATAGCAGATATCGTGTTTAACCTATTACAACCCATCTCTAAGCGACACGTCGCTCGCCTGCTGCTGCCGCCTGCCGTCGGCTACGGAATGGTACCTTAACTTATAACTACTTCCTTAGCCTTACCAACTCATTTATGTATACCATACAAATATGACTGCAGAAGTAAGACAACATTATTTACCCTACTCCATTTCATATTTACCCAGCACACACAAGTGCTAAGCTACCAACATGACATCAAGTTGGATCCAGTTCAACACAAAATTCTGACAAGTCTGATTCAACGTCTGATTTCAAAGAACCAACAAAAGAGATGGCGCAACAAAGATGAGAGAGATAAACATCTGAATGAGTCAGCTGTAAGCTTAGCTGATGACGGAGTGATATAGAAACAAGTTTTAGAGACAATACAATAGTTGATAATCAATTAGAAATAGCCACCAAGTTTTTCTTTTTATGGTGTGGGTCTCAAATAGCAGCAAACGGCATCGGCAGCGCGCATAACACACAACCAATCATAATCTGAGGGCCTAGACAAGTTTGAAGGGGTCCGTTAGGACCGATGCCTGCCAGGGTTGCGGGAAAGTCCGAAAGGGATACCGGGACCTTGGCAATAGGCAACTAAAGGAACATAGGTGGGTTTTAGTCAGCAGAAGTGTTTGATGATTTCCCACCGTCAACAAAAAAAAAAAGGGCCCAGACAAGTGATACTCACTTCGAAAACGTTTCATATTTCTACAACGACTTTCAACAGGGTTGACATTAGCTTTTGGATAGCTTATGTCAGTCCTACACATTTTTACCTTTTCGATAGTCGTTATCGCTGATAGAATGTCACTTTGTCTAGGCCCTCTGAATCATTTTGAAGGATACAGAAGCTTTAGACATCAACGACGATGATGGAAAGGGAATAATGTATAGGACTGACTTATTCTATCGAAAAGCTTATGTCAATCCTGTTGAAAGTCGTTTAAGAAATACGAAACGCTTTGGAAGCGATTGTCACTTGTCTAAGCCCTAGTTAATTCAGTTTCATATGTCAAAAAAATTAGTCTGCTCGACAACGTAAATAACGCAATGAATGTTGTTGAACTGTCAAAATGAAACAGACTGTGATTGATTACGTAACTAGGGTGCTGGATGCGATGCTGTGGGACGCACTCTGCTCTTTTCCTTTCGATTAACTACAGACAGCAATAGAGACATAGTTCTAAAGAGAAAGAAGGTCTTTGCACTACAGTGGGATACTAGAGGCAATAAATAATAACAGGATATAAAGAGGGAACTCAACAAACCACGAATAATTGAGTTACCTTGAGATAGGTGTAGACAGGCGCGACGAAATACCGGTAGAACAATTTTCGTGAAGTTTTCATGGAAATCATCATCGCACCGGCGCGTCGCGCCTGTCTGCGGGAACCTTTATGGTTCTCATGTCTCTCTCTGTCTCGAAGTTAATTTTTTCATCATTATTGGAAATGAAATGAAATGAAATTGTTTATTCTGTAAATAGGATATTGGAATCACTTTTACACGTCATATTAAAAAATATTAAAAATAAGCTAGATGAGGTCGGCGTTTCCTATCTGATCCATTAACTTTAACATTGGTAGATAGCTGCCTGACATTTGGCGTTGAAAATTTTATGAGTTTAGTCTTTTTCTCATTCAGGAGAAGATTATTTACATTAAACCAATGCACCACTTTAGAGAGTGCATCGTTAACTTGTTCAAAGTGGACTAACTGACGTTTTATTAAAAAAATGAGGGAAGTATCATCTGCGAATAACACGATCGTGTGATGTGGTAAGGCAGTCATAATATAAATGAGAAATAAGAAAGGACCTAGAATTGGACCCTGCGGAACGCCCATGGTGACCGAAGATCCTGCAGATCTCTTGCCATTAACATCGACCCTCTGAATTCTGTTGTTCAGATAAGAAGTCAGAAGGTCGAGAGCCTTGTCCCTCATACCATAGTGGTACAATTTCCTGATGAGAGTATCATTATTATTGGAACATATTTATTTCACTTTTGGTAGAGTAATAACAGCAATACAAAATTGCACTCTTCACAGTTGTGAACTCTTGTCTCTGCAACGAAAATCGATAATATTCATTTGTTCTTTTTATGGGATTATCTATAATAATCTTAAGAATGATGCGTCATTCTGTGTTTTGAGTATATTTTAAATAACTAATGCTTCTTTTTGAAATTACGTTAACTAAACTGGTGTCAGAGTTTTTATACTACCCATGGGCTTCTGACTTGGCTTCACATGCCGTCGAGAATACATATATGCATAAGCATGTATGTTAGAAAAATCTTAATTTTTGACATATTCAGTTACCAAGTCTACCTTGGTTAGCCTTCCGGGTTTAGTGTTGTTGCAATGTTGTTATATGTCACTGTTGATTGATTTGAGAGATCATTATGATTTAAATAAGATACCTCTGATCTAATGAACAGATTATTTTCCTTGACATTTTGATTGCTTCAATTATAAAAATTTAGTTAATTAGGTTGTTAAAACTGCATAGTTCCGATTAGTCAACAAAATGCATTATAGAAAACGATTAAATTGATTGCTTATTTATCATTCTATCAGTTATTAATTTATCTGAGATTTTAACAAAATACCTTTAATCAAGAATAACCTACACGAAAATATAGATAAGTGTGCGGATATGAAAGACAACGAACACCAAGTGTCCCTAACATGTTGCAGGAAAGTCCGAAAGGGATACCGGGACCGTGGCAACAGGCAACTGAAGGAACACGGGTGGGTTTCAGTCGGTGAAAGTCTGACACGCCCTTCCGCTCCGCCCAGAGCGGGAGAAGTCATTTGATGACTTCCCAACTTCAAAAAAATAAAAAATAAAGTGTCCCTAACAAGTCTCTAAAGCAGAATCATAGAAACGCACTGTCGATTGTCCCTCGTTCAGGAAAAAGAAAATTCACATAGCATAACATCACGCCTGTAATCTTCAAAGGGGTAGGCAGAGTCCACATTTCGTCAGTTATGTTAAAGTTCCATGGGTCCTATAAAGTGTAACATGGGGCGAGCCAATTGCCATCAACCGGGCACAAATCTAGACTCCAAAAGGAAATCTTCAAAAGAATATTCGTCAGACTATAATAAAACACTCTGCTGCTTACCTACTTATTCTCCAACTTAACTTTTACTCAATCTTCAGCGGAACTTTCTCGACAAACCCATCCTATTATTATGTATATTAGTAGGTTCAGCATCCTATCGAGCTTCATGTCAAGTGGGCCGCGACCTTTATGCCATCGCGGTGGGTATCTGACCTTTACGCCTGGGAACTTTGAAGCATCTCCTGAGAGTTAAGTAGTGGGTGTTGTACATTGCTGGTTTTGTGTTAAATGGTTGTTAAGAGCGGTGTATGTGGACAGCAATGGATGTGCAAAGAGTCGGGAGTTTTGTAAGGTGTATTTTGTTAGATGGTCTTGTGTTTAGCATGTTACTAATGTAGGTAGTTATCTATGTGTGGTTTTCATTTAAGCTTTTACATTTATGGGAAAATATTTTTTATTTCTAGTTACTAGATGCATTCATTTAATCAATTACTTCCTGTGATTTTTATGATAAAATATTAGATACCAGAAAAACAAATAGGTATCTGGGTACCTACTTTTTGTAAGCCAAAATATTAATGACACACAAACATATGTATAATTATGTCGCAGGGAAATGAGGAAACCAGGGATTTCACGAAATCACGGTAGATGTCGAATATTCTTGTTTATTACGTCTTCTTACTAAATAATATGTTTAGTGATATGACAAAATGCTAATATAATGTCAGTGATATGTCGTTTCACTAAACCAAAATCTAGTAAAATGAGAAAAGTATCGATGGATAGAATAATAAAACAAAATTAACAGATGTATGACATATATATTATCAAACACACTCATCTCAGTTAGTAAAACTGGTCAGTGCAGTATACTAATTAAATTAGGTATCATAAATAATGTGTTTGTCGAATAGATATGTGGCGGTAACTACATCGCCACATGCGAACTACGCATCAAAGACCTGACGTCAGACAGACGTCACATAAATCCTGCATCGCGCAATTAAAGTTTACCGTGCAGTGGACATATATACGAGAACCCAACATCAATCGTTGGGCAGTTGCCCGCCAGACACAACACCCGTCTGGTTGGAGGATCCTCCCTTTTCTATGGAGTATGAGTGAACTTTACACCCTGTTCCTCATACCCCTAAATTGGTGACCCCGAATATGAACGTCAACGCAGCCTTCGTGCAACTACTCCAGCGTGACGTCATCATCATCACTCCCGCAAGCTTTCAGTGAGGCGAGTCACACAGCCAAGCCAACACCCGAGGCGTCAACGGGTATCCTGACCACCAGCATGCAGCGAACACGCATTCCTACCTAAATTAATACCTAAATTCTGTCGCAAACCCGTCTTAGTATTACTTGACCGTCCTCATTATATAGTCATCTAACATTCGTTAGAATATTTCATAATACTTATATAGTTAATATAATACAACATACATGAATTATTATGTACTATGTTAATTATCTATGACTCTATACCTATTTAGCTTCATGAACTTTTAATAATCCTTTAGTTTGCCATATAACTAAAGAGTTATTATAAGTTTACGAAGCTAAATATTATAGGTATTCTTAAATGTTGTGAAACTAGTGCCTGACTTAACTTACATAAACCAATTTTTATATAGGTAATTATTTTTGGCCGTGTGAAACTGTTTGTAAAATCTTTACAGAAATAAAATCATTTATTGAATGAAAAATAATCTCATTTAGCCAACTTTCACGACATCAGGGATAGCATGACTGTTCTTTGTCGAGAACCACAATCACCTGATTTTCTTTTGTGAATACCTACTTAACTACTTAGAATACCTACTTATCTTGTAATACTTTTCCCAAGGAAATGAAAGATTTTACAATAAGGATGAAGTTTTGGTACAAACAAACCTATAAACTCAGGGTTCATGGGCTTTTACTAACTCTATAAGCCATATGGCCAAATAATAATCACCCTATGGTGTCCCACTGTTGGGCAAAGGCCCATTCGTTTTTCCACTCAATTCAATCCTGAGTCAATATGGACCAATCCCGCTTATACCTAACTAGTGAAATCATAAACAATGCCAAAGTTTATCAACCTATGCGAGAGAAACCTCAGCTTGTAAATAACTCAGTTACCAATAGCGATAACGTCCTTGCTTTCAAAAAATTCTGCATGACACGTACCTATGAACATGCAATTCTTCTCAGAAACTCAGTTTTTAATACATTGATTGTTTTAACAGTCTGTTGGAAGTATAGGAATGTTTTGGAGCAGCAATAGAAAGGAATCATGCGTTTCAGTCGTCAATTTATTGTCGTGAGGCAAGTTAGAGTTCATTTTATCGTCTAACTACATTATGTCTGCAGTTTTGTTTGCTATTTTAATGATTTAAAATGTATTGAACGGTTATGGTTTGACAGCTTCTGTGTAAATAACATAGCGAGAATGAAACGAAAGAGTGTCCTTGGAGTTTCTTGCCCGCTCTTCTCCATAGAGATCTACGTTTTGGAATGGGCAACTAGCTTCAACTTTCCGACTAACTGATAGATTCTTTGTCAATTCAAAAGTGCTTGTAAATGGTTTAATTGAAATAAATACATTGTACGTTTTATGTTTGAATGTGGACTTGGGTAAATTCTGGTCAGTAATACTCTGAAGGCAAAGAGGCGCGACGCGATTCTGGTAGAACAATATCCATGAAGTTTCCAGTCCAGGAGCCTTGAGGGAATCATCATGTTTTTGCTCTTATCCCAATTTCTTTGGGAATGCGCAACATGTCTTCTTCCATACTTCTTTATAAGGCGTCATCTCAGTTGTCTCAGTTTTCCTTTTCCATCATCTTTCACACAGACGGTCACGAAAAACTCGTTGAATGCATAACCTCCTTTGACAAAAATGTTAGGAATATTGTGATATTGTATAGGTACCTACTTTTACAATGTTTGTAAATGTGTGAACACCATGTATCTATCACATAATTTTATTAATCAATTTATTTGTCATTGCACCATTTTTAATTCTTTTTACAATTTGTGGTAAAGTAATCGTATTGTAGGTGCATCGTATTCACATGTAATTATAATTGATGTATACAAAATATTGTAAACCATTTTTTTTTAAAGAGTAACTGTGAATTTCTTGCCCATTCTTCTCCATACGAAAACTACCTTTTGGAAGGGGCAACTAGAATCAGTTCTATTTCTTAGTTTTTTTGACGTTCAAATGCCTATTGAAATGCCGTGCCTATTTGAAATAAATGATTTGACTTTGACTTTGACTTTTGGAGTCGGGAGTAAAAAGGAGAACACTTTGTTACTAGAAACAGAAAAATAGCCATTATTTATGTTTAAAACTTGATAATATCGTATTACATTAACAAAACAAAAACGTTGTTGTTATTGTTTACGTCTGCGAATGGAATTTGTAAATAGGTACCTACGTGTGTTTAGATTTTGGTATGCAGCTACCAGACCAGAACTGACGTGACCTTGTCTTCATTTGTTATAAATTCTCAATATGAGAATGTTAAATTGTTTAAAGACAGCCCCCGGTTTCTAAAAGGCTACATTCATACTAATATTATAAATTCGAAAGTAACTCTGTCTGTCTGTCTGTATGTTACCTTTTCACGCCTAAACCACTGAACGGATTTCGATAAAATTTGGCAAGGAGATAGATGGTATCCCAGGGAAGGACATAGGCTACTTTTTATCGACAAATCACGCGGGCGAAGCCGCGGACGGAAGCTAGTCTGCTATAAATTAAAGATTTAATTTTATTTGTTTATTAGACTCTCTATTCTGAATTGTTTTTATTTTGAATTGTTGTGTTGTTAAATTATGTCTCTCAATTCAGCATGCCTCTTGGCAAAGGCCTCCTCTAGCTGTTTCCATTAAACTCTCTCACGAGCCACTCTCCCCCAGTTAGGGCCCGCTGTAAGTTTTATCTCGCCCTCCCATCTCCTTTGTTGTTTTGCTCTTTTTCGTTTCCTACTTCTGGGATACCAATCCGTTATTATTTTACACCATTTTTCTTGTTTTTGTGTCATCATATGTCTAGTCCACTTCCATTTTTGCTGGTCAAGATGTCTTGACTTTTGTTTTACATCTTAGATGATCATTTCTTATTCGATCCATTTTACTTGTGCCTGTCATACTTCGTTCCATAGATCTTTTTGTAAGTGCCCATGTTTCGCATATCCACGATAAATTAAATATAGCAGCGGTAAAAAAATACAACAACCCAAGGAATCATACGATAAGAGACAAACGACTGCTAGATCAACGAGACAGATCCTCTAAGTTCTCTATTGAATAAGTATCCAGGGCAGACTGGATGCCTGGGTTGCGGAAAAGTCCGAAAGGGATACCAGGACCCTTGGTAACAGGCAACTGAAGGAACACGGGTGGGTTTTCGTCAGTAAAAGGGGAGCTCCGCCCGTAGGGGGAGAAGTCATTTGATGATATCCTAAACTCAAAAAAATTAAAGTAATAAAAACTAAAACCCAACTACGACTAAAAAGTTATAAATATTAATAATTTGTCCGTCTGTGGTGTCTTGTTTATAACTTTTTAGTCGTAGTTGGGTTTTAGTTTTTATTACTTTAATTTTTTTTTAATTCTTTTGTGGTTATAATATATATTTTTTTGAAATGTGCTCATTAAGTCCTTTCATTTGATACCCAACATGGTAGGATTAAACAATATTTTTTTTTTTAGTTCCTGACTTTATGTCCTCTAGAGCCATTTTTAATTTAATGTGACGTCACATAGCTTTTAACCAGCGGACAATTAAGACGCTTCCAACGATACCTCATTTGTGAAATTGTGATGAGTCGTTTAGAAGATACGAGGGAACAGATGAACATACATACATACATACATACATACAAACCGGTCAAAATCATAACCCTCCTTTTTTCTTCGCCGTAGTCGGGTAAAAAGAAAAGCGGACTGGATGCAAAGGTAGTAGACACATAGTAGAATCATAGTAGCTATATAGATATTACCACTTTAACGTTGCATAAAAACCACGCAATATTCACACACCCAACTCATTAAATTGCACACGTTATTAATAGGTAGGTATTCAATAAGGAAAAAAAGGCAATCTTTAATTATCATGATACTTATGACACATACCCATAAGACAATAATTATAAGAACTGAATCGAACCGATACCGCTCAGAAAAACGGAATACCTCTATGTGATGTCAGAGTAAACAACCATAACATAACCGCCTGTATAATCAGAAAGCTGAAAGTTTCATAAATGAGGAGAAGTCACCGGAAAAAGTCTTCTTGAGACAAAGGAAACATCAAATTGAAAGTTATATTTTTATTATTAAAATATTTTTACAAAATATTATCATAGTTTATTTACAAAATAAAACTTAATGACATAGAATAGGAAATTGATGATTAACTACTTAACATACGGTGACTGCACTAATGCTACTGCAGAATTTCTATCTAAACTAAAAATTATAAGCTTAATATTTCTGTAAAAATAATATTATGTGAAATAACTATAAATAAATATTATTTAAATGCAAGACAAGAAAATGCAAGGAACTTATAAATATGATTTGAACAAAATTACACTTGAGCAAAAATTCATTTGGGCAACAATTCATTTGAGCAAAAATTCATTTGAGCTAAATTATACTTGAACAATGTTACAATATTGAATCCGAATACAAGCCATATTGAACTATATTTATCCGTGGCTTCAGCACTAAAGGTGTGAACAAACTTACAAACTAAAATGACAATAAAACTTGCACTATCCAGCCAACTATCACTCGCTTCACAACACAGCGTAACAAACTTCCTACCTATCATCTTACCCTACTGCTACCTCCAGGTCTACGTGTTATAGGCCCCCCTGTACCTGTGGTCGAGGCTGCCGTACGTGGGGCGGTAGCGGGGGGTGCGCTGGCTCCACGGACTGCGACGGTTCTTGTAGCTGGAGCACGCTATGAGACTGTTCATGGCAGGAGGACGGGACTGTTCCACGCTGATGCCGCAGCGACGGCTGAAAGGGGTACAGCGGTTAGGAATGAAGATTATCTCAATAGATACTTTCATTGGTCTCACATTGTCTTGAATCCAAGTTTCTTTGAAGCATGGAGTGCATTCTAACTTACATTTTGAGTTACATATAAATACGGCATATAACAATATCAATTGGCTACGGGGAAAGCTAATCCGTGACATAGATTTATTTATTTAAGTTTTCTTGCACAAAATTACAGAATACAATCCCAAGGCGTTGTACAGAACAAAATAAAAACTAAAAAGTGACACACATACGTAGGTTGAATAAAATACAAATCAAAAACATAAAATATAAACACGAGAAATAACAAAATTAGCAAACGAAATAAAATAACACAGATAGATTGCACTTCAATAATTCTATTTCAGAATTTACGTGCTTTTGTCTAAAAGAGCGGACGTATATAAAACTTTTGACAGAATTATGAGAACTGGTTTTGCTTTCTTCCATTTTGTAATGTACGCTTCGCATTTTGACTTACCTTCTGGTCCTGTCCTGCTGTAGTCTGTCACCGATGACCATGTTTTCAACAAGTGGGTCATCCACCTGGCACCGGCTCGAAAATCTTTGACATACAATAAATATATATATAAATAAATAACCATCGACCGTTGTTTTTCATCCCAAAAGCCTGTCAATGTTGATATCCATTTTCTTACGATGATTTCTCATATCCTTGATGGAAATATCTTTGAATTTTGTAAGTGATGGTGCCTTACCTTGCTTAAAGTTCTCTTCCACGAAATGTCGTGATCGGCAAACAGGAGACAGAATGCAATGATTGTGGTTTTCAAGATGATGACGAGGTTCGCCAAGAAGAAGAAGACTGAAAGACGCGATGGTTACTCTATGATTACCTGTATGTCGTGAAGTCGTGATGATAACGATAAGCATGCATGCTGCCATGATCCAACAACACCATGACCACTCTAACCCTCAGATGACATGAAAGAAGACGATTTAGATGTAATTACCTCTTAGTCCTCGGAGGAGGTAGGAACTTGTCTCCAATAAGAACACTTTCGTCCAGGGTTCCATCAATCTGCAGCAAGTCTCCGGCGGAGACAGAGACGTCCATTTTGGAGGAGCGGTCGCAGGTCCAGGTGAACATTAGCATCATCACCATCTGTTTAGGTAATAAGAGGTTGAGTTATAAGGAAGTTGAAGTAACCAGTGCGACTGAATATGCAAAGTATCTGCGATGAACGTCAACTTTAGTTACACGCCGAAGACAAAGAGAATATAGCTATAAACATGGCAGTAATCCATTTGTTTCAAATGACCTTGTCTTAGTCTGAACACATAACATTTCCTTGAATACTTAATAGAGAGTGAGTGGTCAATAAAACTATCTGTCTCTACATTTTTTCACATACAGGGTGTAAAAAGACCCATCACATAGCCGTCAGGGCTTAAAACACATCAAATTAAGTAACATTGCACAAAAACAATTGCTGGGAAACGACTTTTATTTTTGGTGTGAAAAATCGCTGTTTACAGTAGTGCGCAACGTAACACACGCAAAACTTGGGGCATGCAACGGTTCAGGGTTTGTGGGGTTGTTTAAAATAAAGTTATAACATTTTAAACTTGCTTTCTTTAAAAAAAGGTCTGAAAAAGTTGAAAATTTGACCTGCAATATCTCCGTAACTAGAAGGTTCCCAGGTATGATCCAGAACAAAAAAATGATCACAATGGTGGGAATAACAAGTGACTTTCGGCTTCGTTAAGTGTCTTTTTACACCCGTTATTAATTTTGTAATGTTAATTGTATGATCCAAAGTTGATTGAAATAAATTAATAATAATAATAATAGTCTACTAATAGTAGACTTACCACAACAACATGCAGTATGAAGACGAAGAGTGTGGAGCTCCGGAAGCCGATGGAGTCAAAGAGGAAGCCCGACACGGTGGGGCCGATGAACGCGCCCAGAGCGAACGTAGACGTCCACATGCCTGATACGAGCCCGTATGTCTCTATGGAGTTCGGGAGACCGCTCGCACTGGGGAGGGAAGGGTTAAAATTAGTAATCGCGTTTTTGTTGATAGTGTCATTCATAGTGTGACTGCATTTGTACTTCTTTAGACGATACGCGAAACGCCAGTTAACTTTGAAGTAATTAAATTCAGTTTCAAACAGATAACAAATTCATATTATTTTGGCTGGCTATGCACATAACCAGCAAGTAAAATATATGAGTTAACAAAACAAAATCAATGAGTTAACAAAGTTCGTTCACCATTTGAACGAACTTTTGGTAGTAATTAATAAAAATAAAATATAAAATGTAGGAATATTATTAGTAACTCAAACTCAAACTCAAAGCATTTATTTCAAATAAACCAATTACAGGTACTTTTGAATTGTCAAGGGGTCGGTCAGTCAAAAAAAATGAAGCTAGTAGCCCATTCCAAAGCGTAGTAGGTTCTTATGGAGAAGAACGGGCAAGAAACTCCACGGACACTCTTTTAAATCAAAATTTTGTTACAATATATTGGTTACATCATTCATTTGAAATTAAACATGTGAGAACAATGTAAAAAAGAAAAAAAGAGACGTGCACGTTAAAAGCGTCCGTAAAGATAAAAAACAATTAAAAAATTAAGTAAACTAATTAACAGATCAGCGGCATACTTTCGACAACAATTGAACTTTTTAATCCTTCAATAATCAAGTATGGTGGACAGTCAGCACCAAGTAGGTAAAAAAATATCCGTTTTTGTCTTTTATACAATGAAAGAGATAAATTATTATACCGAGTGCAACTTTGGGTGTATATTCAGTAAAAAATGTGAATAATTTGCTCCTTGTGGTCGTTATATTTCGATTAGTGAGGAATTTCTTTTGATACTGATTAGTTTTTTGTTTCTTTTGATCTGGTTTTGAGTCGTTAGGGTGCCAACTGGTTACTTTTAAAATGTACCAATAAGACAATGCCATATTTTTATTTTCTACTAGCTTTTGCCCGCGGCTTCGTCCGCATGGAGTTCGGAAATTATCCCACTGATACGTACTAACGGGATAAAAAGTATCCTATGTCCTATTCCAGGTCATGGTCTACTCATGTACCTTCATCCAAATCCGTTCCGCCGTTTTAGCATGAAAGCGTAACAAAGAAACGAACAAACTCACTTCCGCATTAATAATGTTAGGATAAGTCAGGATTATCTGGTCCCTTAAATTTGAGGACCTGAAATGAAATCCTGTGGCGACCTTCCTTAGAAAAGTAGGACTCTGAAAATTATCCAAAAAAACTTATCTAAGTTCGATCGAGTCTGTACGTCTTCAAACTTGCCACTTAGCCAGGAGCAAGTGTCTAGGACCAAACAATTAAAAGTTACTAGCTATTAGGTAGCATACATTTCTGGGCCTAAACACTGATGTTACGAGGATAGCATAAAAAGTAGTTAGTACTTACATGGCCGTTCCGAGCGCGTCAGAGAAGGACGCGACTAGCTGACTACCCATACCAAATCCGTGCAGCATTAGTCCAACTATTACTGCCCACATTTGTCTGAAACAGATTACAAAGTTTCGATTTCATTCATAACAAGCTATCTTTACTCTCGCCTCGTAGGTGAAGGTATACACAGCTACACATCAAGCTATACATTTCCAGTTTATGCTGATCTCGCATTGTATAGGATTTCTGTACAATGCGAGGTCAGCTTATACGGGGAATGTATAGCTTGATGTGTAGCCGTGTGTACATGAATATCAACGTACAGCGAGTAGTATGATTGCTGAAGCCATCTGGCAGGCGTTCGATATAAAACTTGTAGCAGATGTGTCATTCAAATGAGCGCATACAACCAATATGTCTAGCCTATTCTGTAATCTTTACGTTGTCAGTGTTTGAACCTGGTTTTCAACGCAATTTTCAACATGACTTAGCTAGGTCCTACAATTTATAGCATAGCACTAGGTTGACCTTGCTCAATAGCCCCTAAGAATGAAACAGTAGGTTACAAAAAGAACAAACTTATTGCTTTTCAAAGATCATTTGGCGCGCGGCGAAAATCTGAACTACCGCCGCTATCCTGATTTAAACACAAAACTAGGTATTTCACAAATGTTCGCCAACAGCGCCTCCTTTTTTTTTTTTGAGTCTGGCAAATCATCAATTGACTTGACTGACTGAGAGCGTGTCAGACTTTAACTGACTAAAACCCGCCCGTGTTCCTTCAGTTGCCTGTTTCCAAGGGTCCCGGTATCCCTTTCGGACTTTCCCGCAATCCTAGCAAGCATCGGTCCTAACGGACCCCGTCAAATGTGCTGACATCTCTTTGCGCCCCCCTGTTAACATAATTTAAGCGGCAAAAGATCCTTGTATCAGTGTAAGGCGGGTTTTAGAGTCACGCTGAGTCACGCTGAGCATCGGCGCTGATGGCGCAATATGTATGATTATCGCACTCGTCACAGCGCTGACGGCCGTCAGTGCTGAGCTGCGCTGAGTGCGATAATCATACATATTGCGCCGTCAGCGCCGACGCTCAGCGTGACTCTAAAGCCCGCCTAAACCAAACTCACGTCTGCATATCAAAGAAGGGCGCAGGTCCAATCAGCAGGAACCCTCCAGCGACGAAAGCGCACCCCACAGCGATGACATACTTGGGGCGCACGGCGGGGTGGTCGCACAGCCAACCCCAGCCTGGGGCCGAGACGGCATACACACCGCCGTTGATCACGAACATTAGGCCTAAGACCATGGAGGAGAACTGGAACTGGGGGACGAGAATGAAGGGTTGTTTAAATAAAATATTACAAATGTGATGGTTTGATTCAGCCAAACGACATCCTTTGCTTGACATAGGCCTCCCATCAGACGTCTTTGGATTTTAAAAATACCATGCTGCAAAACTTATTCTATAACGCCGTTTTTCATCAAAACAAATATATTTCAACCGATACCAATTTAAAATAAATAATATAATAATAAATGAATATATTATTTATGTGGGAAAATAATTTTCTTTATAAATAATCGATCCTGGAAAGGGTTTTGAAATTTTTGACCTTAATAAATAATTATTTATTAAGTGGTGTGGTGTGTATGACTGACTATAAAATCGAAATTTTCACCATCTTGTACCTCTGCCTTTCCTCAATTCAACATTGATTGATTGCTTATATATTTCTACAGATGAACTAAATCTAAAGGTAGGTATAATGAATACTAGTATTAGCTTACTTCCTAGCCTACTTTGAGCTTTTTCTATTAAGATGTTCACTACCCACATTAAACCGTTAGTAACATACAGCGATTAAGACCAACACATCGATAGATACACATGATAAACATGAAAGAGAATTGAAACATGCCCGACGGTTGTGTACTGACCTGATCTAAAAGAATGTTATAAAATAATGCTAATATTACTGTGCATGGCTTTTTATGCCAACGGCCTAAGCCGGCCACATTAGCAATTCCTCTAAAAGCAGTTCATTTCCTGAATCCCAGCTGTATTCGTCTAATTTGACATGAAAGCAATTCATAATTTGTGGAACATTTTACGAATCTCCATAGAAAACTGTCAAACAGATGAATTATTTCGTAATATGAATTACACGCAGATCATAATAAATTATGAATTGTCAATTTGTGACATTTGTGACATTTTTCGATGATTCATAATATTTTCATATTATGATTCCGCCAAAGTGACCGTTTTAAGCTTCCTGGTATTTAAACGCCTTAACTTCTAGTAAATATTTCCCCACGCTAGATTGTTTTTCCGAACCGTGGATGCTTAAACTATTAGGTTTTTTTAACCTTTAATTACCTATAATTGTCTTCTATATAAGCTGTATAAATAAAGATTTTATTGTGTCAGTTAACAAGACTCAAGCTGGTGGAAAATAAGAGTGAATTTATTAGTATACTTACTTGCCGCAGATGTGGTTCGAGGGTCGCCTGTAAAAATCCTATGCTCATACTGGTGACCATGATACTGAGTGCAGACAGAACTACCCCAGGCACCTTCAGCAACGATAACATCGATGCTGCAAACAAAATAATCATGAATAACATAGTAAACGATTACATTATTACATACTACGGTACTATGTGACTGTTCTATTACTCCACCCAAAATAATGCAGTGTAATAACGACTCGGCAGAATAATGTTCATCAGTGAAACCAAATATGATACAAACGAAAAG
Organism: Lithophane ornitopus; assembly: GCA_948473465.1. NCBI lineage: Eukaryota > Metazoa > Arthropoda > Insecta > Lepidoptera > Noctuidae > Lithophane > Lithophane ornitopus. The sequence continues at coordinate 13,287,114 of OX419616.1, read as the reverse complement.
CGCCTGTTAAATAATGAACGTCACCGTCAATTTGAAAAATGTTGCTACCATTGTTTATATTATTATTTTTTACCCTACTACGGCGAAGAAAAAAGGAGGGTTATGATTTTGATCGGTATGTATGTATGTATGTATGTATCTTCATCTGTTCCCTCATATCTTCTAAGCCACTCATCACAATTTGACAAGTGAGGTATCGTTGGAAGCGTCTTGATCGTTCGCTGGTTATAGGCTATGTGACGTCACATTAAATTAATTAATTAAATTGCGCCCTCTAGAGGGCGCGATAAAGTCAGGTACAAAAAAAAAATTTGTTTAATCGTACCATGTTGGGTATCAAATGAAAGGGCTTAATGAGCTATTATTATTCGAGCCAGGAATAGCCCTGAGCCCATAACCTGTTATTATTTGGAGTTTTCTAATTTAGTTTTTACAATAAAACAAGCGTGTTCGACTGTGAAACCGGAAGGAAGTATATTTTTATCTTTATAGACATTGCATACATTGAGAAGACTATGGAAGTAATGTCATACAGCCTACAATAGCCAGTTGCTTATAATAGGTGGCACTAGTAATTACTAACACATGGTATTTTGAGTAAACTACAACATGAGCACATTTCAAAAATATATATATTATAACCCCAAAAGAATTGAATAAAAAAAAAAGACTACTACGACTAAAAAGGTATAAACAAGACACCACAGACAGACAAATTAAAAATCTGTTCGATTTATGCCCTAACACGTGTGACTCCGGATTTTTAATTTGGTGTCTTGTTTATACCTTTTTAGTCGTAGTTGGGTTTTAGTTTTTATTACTTTATTTTTTTGTAGTATTTTTTCTTCTCAACTCTTTGGCTGGTTTTTTTTACAACATTTATGGATCGAAGCCAAGTAAATGAAGCGTGTGGTGTGTTATGTTGAGGGTGTGTTATGATGAGGACCTATTTCGTTTTCATCTATTTGCATGAACTTTCTGACGATTTGACACGTATTTAAAATTGCTGCTTTTTGTAGGGTTATAAAGAGTATTTCTTTTAGGTTTAGTAATTTAAGGCTATGAAGAAGGTGATTTGGGATGACGCCTGTTGTGGAGAGGACTATAGGGACCACGTAAACTTTTTGTTGGCGCCATATTCTATTTACTTCATCCTTGAGTTCTTCGTATTTACTAATTTTTTCAGTTATTGTCTTCTGAATGTTATGTGTGTTGGGAACGGCAATATTATATTTGTATTATTATTATGTTTATATTATTTTTTATTAACTACTCTAAAACCCGCTTGCACCCCATATCACTAAATGTATTTAGCGCTCAACATAAAATAAAATATCATCTTGTCTCCGTCATCTTCCAACGATTGACAGAAACAAAACAAGGTCTTAATTCGTTTAGCGCTAATCTTGTTTAGTGTTTTGTGAAGCAAGCGGACGTAACACCCATTTTAAATCAAAATTTGATAGGCCCTTAGTCATTGCAGACTTCACATTACTTACGTCCACTAGGCTTAAGATCCTCGTCATCATGGTTCTTTGGCAGCACCAGGCAGCTCATGACAGCGGCACAGAACAGAGCAAACCCGAGAACAGCGAACGGCAGGGAGTAGCCTCCGAAGTCATACAGAGCGCCCCCCAGGGTTGGGCCCACGATCAGACCCAGGCCGAAAAACGTTTCTAGAGATGCCTGGAAGTGTCAAAGGAGGTTATTTGTTTAAAAAAAGTATGAGAACAACGATACAAGGTTCTTTTGGCGTGTGACCAAAATCAGAACTAACGCTGCTATTTTGTTTTGTCTTCACCTATATTTATGTGAATATTTCAAAAATGTTAACCAACAACGCCTCCCTGCCAGTGTCATTCAGGCGACAAAGTCATTTAGGTGGCAAAAGATACCTACTTGCTTGACAGTAGTTTGGTGAATTATATTTTTAAAGCGCTTCAATGAATGTTTGGTGCCTGCAAAAAATACGATTGCATTGTGTGAGGAGTGATGTTGCTATATAGGTAAGTAATTTATAAATATGAAAGTAGATTAGGCGCGTTGATTTTAAAGGTTGTCAAAGTCGCAAATAACTGATATCTATAAATATCGCTAAAGAATTTAATAAGTAATGAATTGCAATTATAACACTGAATTTAAGTTGTAACCGGTTTTAGGTATAAAAAAGGCATTTGGAAAGTTTCCGAATCCTTTTTTTACAACTAAAACTAAATATTCGGTGTTAGGATAGTATTTATTGCATTTCATATTCAATATTTTAGTCCACCAGTTAGCCATATTTCATATTTTCATACATATTGCCAAATTAATAAAAAAATTATGTCAAATCTTTCGCGATTTGACATCTGTTTGCGACGTTGCCCACTTTCAGAATAAACGCTCTGTGATTCTGTTAGCACTGAATAGCATAGATGACGTGTCAATTTTTTCTTCATAGATATCTGAGTCTAATAGAGAAAGAAACAGAATTACAACCTAATCTTTTCTTCCTAGACTGGAAATGGAAAAAATAAAACAATGGGGTTTCATGTCTCGGTGCCATTGCCCTAGGGCTTACGATACCTACATTTCGTATAGGTACAAAATGACCATGTTTTAAACTGTGGATAGGCGACTCAGGGTCAACGGCACGCTATCTCCGCTCCTCGGGATCAGAATGTTTAGACTCACAATCACGCGACCCGCGGTTGAACCGGACCGCGTGGCTAATCTCTGCTAATATTACTTACAACTGACATTAATCTGACGTAATGATGTACAAGACTTGTGCTCATTATTTTCGATGATGACACTTTGGTTGGTCGACTCCTCGAGGCATCCAATTACTTATACAGGGTGAATTGTAATTCGACGTATTACTTCCAGGACGACTTAGTATTTCCTATTATGACGCCTTTACAACAATTACGCAACCCTTATAAATAGTATTGTTGTAAAGGAGAGACTACTATTATAACATTCTGGAAGGAATTACAAGTCACCCTGTATAGGGTGTAATAGTTTCCAATCCCAACTCCGTAAGCCTCAAGTAAGAGATAGGTATAGATTGTCCACTCTGCAATAAAGCGCCCCAATACCGAACACCCCATTACCGCAAAAAAAAACGTAATAATAAATGTAATATAATGTGTAAATGTGTGCGTAACATGCGGTAGTGAGGCGCGTCATTTTAGAGTGGACAAGCTATACTGTCTAAAAACAAGCCAAAATAATTTTGCACTGTATCTTTTTTTTATTTGAAACAGTGGTGGAAGCTATAAGGAGCAAAAGTATATGATTCAATCGTTTAGATTCAACCCTTTTATACAAAAACCGAATTACTAAACAAAACGAGGCACCGTTTGAAAAAATAAAAGTTAGAACAAATTCACACACATCTCATGAACATAATAATTTTGAATAAAATAAATTTTATAAAAGGCACAACTTACAAACATAGTAGCCACATTGTTTGGGAACTCCTTGGCGATGATCGCAAAGGAAGCAGTGAGGAAGGCAGCGTTGCCCATCGCCTCCACTATGCGGATGATGAAGCTCAGCGTGATGAAGGGTACATGGCCTTCAACTTTGTCCAGCATCCTATAAAAATGTAAAAATATACTTATACATTATTCATAATTGTGAAAATATTTCGTTTTAATTGGCAAACATTCGAAACCCGTCGAAAAAAGCTGTAATTAAATTGTAAAATAATAAGTTGTAAAATAAAAACAGTTACTGGCCATTTACGAGAAAAAAAATTGTCGGATGCCATGAAGTATTTTTTCTTTATTTTTTCTTCTTCGGAAAAGTAATGGCTGTCCTTATTTTTACATGCATATCAGCCGGTTGAATGGAAATTAAGCACTTAAATGAAAAACTCTTTAGTATCTTTAAAAAATTATTTAATCGCATGAACTTTCTAAGAAAGTTCTTTGAAAGTTCAGATAATTATAGAATTTTCAAAATGAGCCATTTGTTATTTATTCAAAATATAATATGTAGGTATGTGTAACCTCTTTAGTGTTTTCTGATTGCGAAATAAAAACAACTAAGTACTTACTGGCCATTGGTAGCCAAAAATCTTATAATGCCATTAAAGATTTTTTCTTTATTTTTTCTCCTTGGAAAATGTAATGGCTGTCCTATTCTTTTCAAACATATCAGCCAGCAGTTGAATGGAAATGGAAACTTTTTAGTATTAAAATAAAGCTACCTACTTTTACAGTGGTGAAAGCACACTCACCCGAAGAAAATGGCACATGTCCCTGTCGTGAGTATGCCTCCATTGAACAGTAGTTTTGGTCCTAGCCTGTTGAGGTGGGCGCCATAGATCGGACTGACTAGGAACACCACCAGCTCAAACACACCAAACACCAGCCCGTACTCCGTGGCTGTACAGCCTTTTTTCTCTGCCTGGAATACAAAAAAGGTTATGATGCAGTTGCAGAAAACTTGATAAGAATTCATGGAATTAATAACTACTAATTAAATAGTATTTGAATATAAGAGTTAAAAAAATCAGACTGTCATCACACGAAATCATCGACGAACATCACTGTGCATTGACATAATAATAACATCCGTTATTAAATGACGCATTTAAAAAAAATCTCATTTATTTAAGTTTATCATCCTTTTAAAATCCAAACTGCAAATGAAAATGCCTCCAAAATATTCACAATTTCACAGCTAAGTACAATACAGACGATATAACTTGGCAGTTCCGAACTTCGGGCAGAGGGCTGTGCAGTTACATTTTTTAGGAACCAAATGGTGACATGAGGCGAGTGTAAGTGAGAGAACATGCGCGAAAGTTATATGCGCCTATATTCAGAGCTGCCAAGTTATAACGGGCGTATTGTAGCAGTAAGACTAGTGTATATACGCAAACTGCCTTAATAAAGTAGATACATGACAGTAAAACATTGAACATCCATTAATATGGTCTTTACCTATGAAATTGCCGTTCTGCAGTACTGGCCATTTCAAATCAAAATAATTTTTGTTTGGCTAAGAATTCTAATTTCAAATTAATTTTATTTTAAAAACATGGATTTTTTTTTCCAAAAGTAGTCATTTCTTTATTGATTAGTGTTACATTTTCATCGCATTTCAATCTTTTTCGTCATCATGGATACGTTAAAAATTCGAGTAATTATGGAATATGAGTACCGTCGTGGCAGCAACGCGGCACAAGCGGCACGCAACATCAACGACGTTTACGGAGCTAACACTACAAACCAACGCACCACCTGTTATTGGTTTGCTCGCTTCCGTTCTGGAAATTTCGACCTGAAAAATGAACCTCGCGGTCGTCCGAAGACTTTGGTCGACAATGACGAATTAAAGGCGATTGTGGAAGCTGATGATACACAATCTACGGCTGAATTAGCAGCAGCTTTCGACGTTAGCGTCAAAACAATATTGGTCCATTTGCGTCAAATTGGCAAGGTAAAAAAGCTTGACAAATGGGTGCCCCACGAACTCAATGATCGCCAGCGCAAAGTACGCGTCGAGACGTGCCTTGCACTGCTCAACAGACACACAAATGAAGGAATTTTGAACCGCATTGTTACCTGCGATGAAAAATGGATTCTGTTTGATAACCGCAAGCGCTCAGCAAGTTGGTTGGATCCTGGTTCAGCACCTAAACAATGCCCTAAACGAAAACTTACCCCTAGAAAAGTGATGGTCACTGTTTGGTGGTCTAGCGCCGGTGTGATTCATCACAGCTTCTTACCAAACGGGGTGAGCATTACTGCAGATGTGTACTGTGAAAAACTGAACACAATGATGGAGAAGCTGGCGCATCTCCAACCAGCATTGGTCAATCGCTCGTCTCCGCTGCTCCTGCACGACAACGCGCGACCTCATACTGCACAGCAGACGGTCTCCAAGTTGCAAGAACTGGGGTTGGAAGCTCTCCGTCATCCGCCCTACTCACCAGACCTTGCGCCTACAGACTACTACTTTTTCCAGAATTTGGATAACTTCTTGGCGGGAAAAAAATTCAATACCCGAGAGGCAGTACAAAATGCCTTTGAAGAATTTGTTGCCTCCCGTCCAGCTGATTTCTTTAAGAAGGGCATCAATAAACTGCCACTGCGATGGCAAAGATGCATTGATTGCATGGGTGATTACTTCGATTAATACAAATAAAAAATTCATGAAAAAAATTCGTTTAAATTTTTTCATACAAAACGGCAATTTCATAGGTAAAGACCTATTATTAGGTCCCCACCTATGAAATCGGTGTTTTGTATGGGGAATTTTAAAGAAGTTGCATTTTTCATACTAACATTTTCTTAATTTATATAACAACTATGAAAACGAATGTTTTAAAACTTTTATGGACTAATGTTTAAAAACTAAGATAACGTATGCCACTTAGATTAAGCGACAAAAAAACGTTATGGCTAAGTTAAATAAAAAAATTGTGGTCATTTCTGCTAACAAAATGAGGAGTAATTTTTAAGGTATTTTTTTTGTTTAGAAAACTATAAGTAATAAGGTTTTTTTACTATTGGTAGTTGTCTATGATGGTCACTATTCGATATAATACCAAGCAATTTATGAATATTTTAAATCATAGAAGTGACGAGGTTCTCTATGTGTGAGAAAAAAACGCCAATAGGTGGGGACCCAATAATTAAGTAGGTATTTATGAAACTATCCTAACGATGCAATTTATATCATGTATAGACATTGATATGAATTGTAACCACATGACTTAATTAATTAAATCAATTATCTACTGATGGATACTATTACGGGTCAGAGAATGGACCTGTTGCAATAAGATTATCATAATAAACCAGCTGATTGTAATAGTCAAGGGTCAAACTCGTTTTACTCGTCCTTAGATCTGTTAAACGTTTACCTGAGGAGAATAAATTTTAAAAAACGGGTGGGGTCGGTGGTCCCCCTTCAGGAACGAAGTTTCTTCTCACATTTTCACAGCCATCTTAAATTGAATTTCCATTTTGGCTTTAGCACCGAAAACTATAAAAACGAAACCAATGACGAAAGAAAATAAAATTTTCGCGGCCGCTATGTTTGATTTTTATTTTGACCTCATTATCGGCTTTAGCACCCTCGAAAACTATGAAAACGACACCAATGACGAAAACATTTGAACATTTTCGCAACCGCAATCTTGGATTTTCATTTTGAATAAATTCACATTTTCTGTCTCTCTCCAGCAGGCGGCATGCCTACTGTGTACTCGGGCCGATGTGTACAATTTTATCCCTCGACACTGTAATCACTTTCCTCTTTTCTTTTGTTTTGAGTTTGAAGTTTTGAGTTTTAGTTTTAACACTTTTCGCGCGTTACATTTTCTGAAAGTTTACAAGCAGCATTAAGAACTTCGAAATTGGCCAAGAGCATGTCGGAACACGTACAATGAAGGGTTCCGTAGTTGGGATGAATTTATCCCAAGAATAAACTTAACATTGTAGTGTTTGTATAATAAACATAACATTGTAGTCAGTGATGATTCTAATGATAATAATTCTGTAAAAACACATCTGTTACGGTCACGATTCATATTTTGATCAACATCCACTGACACTGACCTGCAAATTACAAAAAACGTAAGAAAATTTGAATTTCTGGCGCTACCATAGCGCTTTCACCTTATGCAATTTAACAATAACGGACATACACATTTCATAAGTCCATAGATATTCTACACGACACGCCAAAATAATAAAGTCTAAAAAAGCAACCAAGAGAAACTAGTCGTAAACTAGTTATACCTAGAGATCTACATATTCGAACAGCGGTAGTAAGTTTAAATAAAATATGTAATATTTATCCTTGAAATGATTATGATTTGGCCACCACGGTCATTCAGCCTAAATTGATATCTTGATTGATGAATAAATAATCGATCTCTGAATTATTGTAAAAAAGACGTGACTTTTTTTTGTTTTGTCATTTCGGCCCTTTTATAGAACATTTCTTTTTTCATTATCACTTTAATATATCTATACATACTATAAATTAAAATCGCTTTTCGTGTTTGGCTGTATGTGCGCGGTGTTCTTCTAAACCACGCAACAGATTTGGATGAATTTTTCACCATCATTTAGAAAATTTATTCTGGAAAGTTTATGTGTATAATACTTTACTATTAAAGTTACATAATTATAACTAAGATATCTTGATATTTTGTCAAGTCATAAAAACTGTGTGAGTGCCGGTAGTAAATAAATAAATAAATGTTAAATGCACTGAAAATAGGGGTTCCTTTGGACTCTGTGCTAAATACATTGGTGCATATTGGTTCTGCATTTACTTGACTTTGCTCTTCAACTTACGCCAGTCGAAAAGGATTTCACAATTTTGTCAAAACCAAAACTTTTCATTCGTATTTTCGAAATAGTTGTTATAGACACCAGTTACATAAGATCGTTGTATACCTAGACGTATCACGAGCGCCTAGCGATTGTAGTGTGTCGATAAGAGCCGACTTTTTGCTCGAAGGTTATCGCACGGACGGACACACAGACGATACTAACGGAACTATGAGCTGCTGTGATTTGTACGATATTCCCTATAAGAGAAATGGGTTCCTACGTTTAATGCTGCTAATTTGCAAAGCAGTTATGACGAATGACGCTTTTAATGCTTCAGGACTGTTCTTCATATAGCAAGACTTTCTCATTCTTTCACATGTCGTTCGTGGATCTATGACAGTGAAATGAAATGAATTTAAATGAAATTAGATGAAATTAAATGAAATTGTTTATTCTGTAAATAGGATATTGAAATCTCTTTTACACGTCATATTAAAAAATATTAAAAATAAGCTAGATGAGGTCGGCGTTTCCTATCTGACTACTCTGAGAAGAAAGGCCGAAACAAACTCAGAGGTCACAGTCTCTTTTAAAGTTCAGACATAATCTTGGTCAGGTCATTATGAGGAGCATGTAGATTAGAGTCTGAAATGGTCGTTACGGGTCAGAAGCCCGAAAGTAGGAATGAGAACTAGTCTTACAAGGGGGCATTACCCAGTATCTGAGTTGTGGAGGTCAGATAGGCAGCCGCTCCATGTAAATTTCTGGTATTCAGCTGCATCGGGTTAGACTGGAAGCCGACCCCAACATAGTTGGGAAAAGGCTAGGCAGATTTTTGGAGTAGTTCCGAAGATTACCCCCTACATATATTATAATATCAGTTTAGATTAAAAGTGACTAGAATATGTAGATCGAATAAGTATTTAACTATGATAATCTATCTAATCTAACTATCTAACTAATATTATAAACGCGAAAGTTTGTTAGTATGGATAGATGGATGTTTGTTACTGTTTCACGCAAAAACTACTGAACGGATTTGGATGAAATTTGGCACACAGATAGTTTATAACCTGCATTAGCACTTTTTATCCTGATATTCCCACGGGATCCAGACTTACGCGGGTAAAACCGCGGGGCGCAGCTAATTATAATATAATATAAGTTTGGATTAAAAGTGACTTGAATATGTAGATCGAATAAGTATTTAACTGTGATACTTTTACATATTTTAAGAACCCCTTGTCTCACTGTCGAAATATTAGAGAGTGAATCGACCGCACTGTTAATACTGCCAAGGACGAGTAGTGGATACACGCCTTTAAATTATTTTGAAAAAGTTATATAAAACCGGCCAAGTGCGAGTCGGACTCGCGCACGAATGGTTCCGTACCATTATCTATAAAAACGGCAAAAAAATCACGTTTGTTGTATGGGAGCCCCCTTAAATATTTGTTTTATTCTGTTTTTTTTTGTATTTGTTGTTATAGCGGCATCAGAAATACTTTGAAAATTTCAACTGTCTAACTATCACGGTTCATGAGATACAGCCTGGTGACAGACGGACAGACAGACAGACAGACAGCCTTAGTAATAGGGTCCCGTTTTACCCTTTGGGTATGGAACCCTAAAAATGGTAAGTAAGTATGTTTATATTAGAACTCGTGAAGGAATTCGCGATTACCAATCGGTTTGAGAGTCGTGCATATTTCGACGAATTATTTATCCTCAATGCAGCTTTTTACAGTTTATAAGAAGATGAACAGTCTAATTGTTACAATGAAGGGTAAAGTCAGGCTGAAATTAGCAATTTCTTATCTAACTTGTAACCAATATGCCATCATTTTTTTTGTTGAAATAATCTAACTAGATTGGTACTTGAATTGACATTACACATTTACTTCTGTAAAAATGAATCTGATATAATATGTTGGTTTGCGTTTCAATTTTCTTATAATTTGGAAATAAAAAAAAAGTACTAAAAAAATCACATTCTTTTAAAGATTCTATCGAGTATCGAAGTACTCACGATAATTTTTAATTCAAACAAGAGAAAATTTTCTTTAAAAAATATAACACAAAAATTAATAAATAATAACCCACCTCTTGAGGATAAAATGGTGCTTGTAGAGCAACGCAAATAGCATTGCAGAAGTCAGCTATCGATATGACAACTATCGTCAACCACTGTCTCCGGGTAAAGTCGAAACCCATTGTAACTAAATTATTTTCAGTCTTATTCAATTAAAAGAAAAATTTAGATATAGTTTCTAAAATAAGCACTAAAAAATTCACTGTTATAAAAATAGAAAACTTTTATACTGTAACAACATAATTCTTCCTTTTGACAAAAAGTTTTAAATTTTTTGTCAATTTAATTATAATTAAAATAAAACCACAGCCACTATAATTAAGTCACACAATAAATGAGCTTTTATTTCGAAGCCGGGACCGACACTAAGTCAAGACATATCGTTTTCTGGATAACAAATAAATTATTACTATATTATAATTACTATTATGTTCTCATTACAAAACAGTAAACTTTAATAATTATTGTAGAAACAGAGATACATTGCTTGCTGTTTTTGCCCCCTGTTTAGCCTTCCCGAAGAAAGTCGTCAATGTAAATAAAATTCCAGAAGATTTTCCCATACACAAGGTCAGTTGGCGTATCGGGGTAATAAGTGAAGAAGTAATGACCGCACTTACGATAAACGAGACGAAAATATCAGACGCTGATAACATTATTGTCATTAATATTTTTACTGTTAATTAGACTTCTTGTAAACAATCGATTTGATTTTTATTAAATGAGTAAAATTAAGACGTAGCAAGCGACATTTCTGACGTAGCTGATTGTCGTTGACGATGTGGGTTTGAGGAGCACGTGAAAAGAAAAGTTTTAATTAAGAATAAATGTTGAAGGCTATATGAAAAGAAGCCAAATAGAACTAAAGAAAAAATGAATGGATTGTGTGAAGGGATTAAAGCTAGAGTGCGTTTCATCAAATGGTTCCTTTGCCGTAATGTTGGCTCCACTGTTAAACTTTAACAACTGACCTATTAGATGGCGCCAGTGCTCACGGCGCTACCTAATAGGTTCCTTATTCATTACTGCATAGGAACTATTTGATGAAATGCACTCTATGAAGGTTGTCAACACAGAAGTGACGGTTTATAGATGTATGGAAGTAAACGACGTACTGCATCGACTCGAAATAGAATAGCAGAATGATGGATGATAGACGCACTAGTCGAGTCCATTTAGTTTCGTGCATAATTAATTTGTACCTACTTCATGTCAGGTAACAGCCGTATAGAATCAGAGCAACCAAAATTCTTGTAGCTGAAAGTGTGGAAGGGCAGAGTAACAGTAACTTTTACGGAGAGCTTAGATGGTGGACTCAGAGACGAATCCACTAGAGATTTCGTGCGATGCCCAGCTACATGTATCTATTTGGCCATTTTGGATCTGCAGTGGGATAACTGAGCTTGCAATTAATCTAGAATTTTCTGCAAGTCCCACTTTGGTTCATGTACAGGGGAAAATGGATCTAATCTATATATACCTACACACTCATAACTCATAATCAGCCTATAATGTTCTCACTGCTGGCCTCCTCTCTGTGAGAGGGAGCGGGCCTTAATCCACCACGCGGGCCAGTGCGGGTTGGTAGATGTCACATGTCTTCGAATTTTTGGTTCTAGGACATGCCGGTTTCCTCACGATCTTTTCCTTCACCGTTTTGAGAGCAGTAGCGATGAAATAATTTACACAAAGTAAAGCGCCTGTCAGGGTTCGAACCTACGTCCTACAACTCGTAAGTCGTGGCCGTTACCACTGGGCCACCACTGCTCTATATATATGTATATATACACACACATAGTATAAAACCAAGTCGTTATTTATGTATCTATGTGTGACCGCTCAGTTCTTCTATATCGCATCGCATCCAAATACGATTTTCATCCGTATTTTATGAATTTACTCCTGGGTAATTCGGTATTATGAATATTTGGCATAAATAAAGCGCAGAAAACTCGATATTTTCTCATATTATCTGTAAGTACATTGTACCCGCGTGACGCAGTAATTTCTTTATATATTTTTTTTTTAATAGTGTAAACATATTTTTTGAAGAGTAAGAATCGTATCGTCTCATAATGTCAACTTCTCAAAAGTCAAATTCTCATAATGTCAATTTGTCGAAATGTCGATTTCTCACAATAACAAATTCGCATAAGGTCAATTTCTCACAATGTCAACTTCTTTTGAGTTAAGAATGTGTCGTAGTAATGATGACCTGTAGTTCACATGATTGTGACAATATTGTTATTGCGATCATTATCAGATTCACGTGTATCGTAAAACATATGTCTTCCAATGTTTGTTTTTTTATTATATAATTATTTGAATTTGTCTTATTATTCCACGGATTTGTAAGGGTGAGTTCAACATACAACATACACGGCGTTAAATAATCAATACTTTTATGGCAAACATTTTCAGATCTGCAGATAAATTGTAACATTTTCTACTCAGTGTAGCAGACTCATAAGTTAGCGTAGTTAGCCCAAATGACATGGGTACGTAGCCTTTCTTTTTTTCTTTTTACTGGGAAATCATCAAATGACTTGACCCGCTGTGGACGGAAGGGGGGAGACATGGGCCTACAACCTATGTAATTTGGACTTGAAACTACGCTTACTTGCTGTGCATGTCTCAATGCCGACAACTCGTAGGCCCTGAGACATGTGCAGCAAGTCTCAAAGACGGCGTAGAACGGCGGCGGCGTAGCAGGCTTAAGAGTCAGCGTAACCAGCTCAAAAATCAGCGCAGCAGGCCCAAAAGTGCCGTCCGATAAGACAGGCCCGGGTCGACGGCGCGTCGTGTTCCACGCGCGCCTCAAAGAGTTGTCAGCACATTTGACGGGGTCCGCTAGGACCGATGCCTGTCAGGGTTGCGGGAAAGTCCGAAAGGGATACCGGGACCCTGGCAACAGGCAACTGAAGGAACACGGGTGGGGTTTAGTCAGTAAAAGTCTGACACGCCATCCCGCTCCGCCCAAAGCGGGAGAAGGCATGTGATAATTTCCCAGCCTCAAAAAAAAAAGCTGGCCCGAATGTAGGTAGCGTATAGCTCACAGGGCAGGAGTTAAGGTTCAGTAAAACGAAGGAAAAACGAGCAATGAATAAGACATCAGCTTTAGGTGTAGCTTTTGCCGTCACGAGATCGAAACAGGCAGCATTGTAACACGTCTGAACTGATTCCAAGATAAAACGCAATAATTAGTATGTCGCGTGTTCCTACACGCAAAACGGGAGAGGTCGTGAATGCGACCCTCGTGACGTGCCTGCGTCTCGTTTTTAACGAGTTTCGAGATAATAAACTAAAATTGTAAACCGACATTGATAAGTACTGAATTATACCTACAAAATTTTCAAAGTTTTAAGGATAAAGATTGCGATTACGAAGTACGTTCGGAGCACTGTTATATAACCTTGCCGGCTTGTTAGCCGTCAATAAAGTATTAATAGTGAAAACAAAAAAACAAAAAAACTTTTTACAAAAACAATCTTTGTCGGTGTCGTCGCTGTCTTTGCTTTCCAATTTTCGTTTTATGCCACCGACTTCCGAAATTAAAGTTATTTTTCTCTTTTTAGTGTTTTTTTGTGGAAGTCGGTTTGATTTTTTTTGTAAAAAGTTTTTATTTTTCACTTTTTAGTTGTGGTACTTACCCCACACAAATCCGAATAGCACTACCTGCTATGTAAATAACAGTGAAAGAGTAAATAAGGAAATCGTCTAGATAAACTAAGTGGGAAAAATACGTAATATTGAAGCTAGCTCAAAAACTACGCAAGCAAAGTTAATAAAATTTATATGGGACCACCTCGGAAGCATGACCTACCAAACAAAAAAAGGACCATCAAAATCGATTCAAAATTGGCGGAGTAATCGAGTAACAAACATACAAAAAAGAAAAAAAAAAACAGACGAATTGAGAACCTCCTCCTTTTTGAAGGAGAAATAAAAATAACTTAACACCAACAAACTTGTAATAATTTCCGTAAAAGGGAGGTTCTGCAAGTGTTGCCAAAAACAGGCGAGGCTAACACCTACTAGGGTTCGACCTCCACGCCACTTCAGATCATATAAATTAAACCATGAAATCTCATGGTTTAATATACATAAAGGATCTGAAGTCGAATCGACCATCAAGAGTTCAAGACTTATGATGATCATGAGTCTTGAACTCTTGATAAATATTTTAAAGATCAATGTCTATCCATAAAGAGATAAGTAGATCCATAAGTTATCAACAGACGCTAACTGAACCAACACTCCAAAACCTTTATAAAATATCCCCCGGAAAATTCCTCACGAAAATTCCACAACCGTTTTCTTTCTGCATTATGCAAAGTCAAAGTCAAATCATATAGGCATATAAAATGCACTTTTGAACGTCAAAACATTCATAACTTATGCTCATACATTCCTCGAATAATATCGAAACAATCGGTCATTAAAATAGCGGGCAAATTGTCGATGTTCGTCTGATTGTCTGCACTTTTAGGGCATGACCAACTGTAGGAAGCGAACACTATGAGCCAAGACGTGTCCTCTTTGTTCAAGCATTTGCTCACATGACATAATCGTAAATACTCATCAGCTTGCTCGCACACCATAAAGTACCCCCATAAATTCTATATATTTTTCGTCCTGGCGGACAGGCGGACAGAGCTAGTAAATAGTTCGCAGGCGGTGGGGAGCCCACTCAGGGATGTCGAAAATCTTGAGCGAATAAAACACATAGCTCCTTGCTTTCACCTCAAACAAAATGAGTCGTGCGCCCGTCGGCCTACCATCGCAGCGCGAGCCTATTGCTAACTAAAACCGCCGAACAACAGACGCGGGCTAATTTAAAAATTCGAACGCTAAAAACATTTTAATATTTAAAAAAAATACGAATTCACATAGAAGAAAAATAAAGTGCTTTTCGAAAATCGAACGTTCAGTGAAAAATGGATTGTTTGAAACATTAAAAAAGTTTTAAATTATTTTTTTCAAAAATCATTTTGTTAGTTATTAAAAATTCAAATTAATTTTTAACAAAAATGAAAATGGCCGACCGTTGTGTTTTGTCGCTGTTGATGTTATGTTTGACTGTTATATGCCACAACGGGGAAGCTGCAGAAAACGCGAATGCAGCCAATATACGTAAGTTTTCGTATATTTTATTTTCATTAATAGCTAGCATTAAAACATAATCACTTGTTAATACCACCCGATCACAGGTACAGTTACTTCTAAATGATAAAAACATACCCAACGATTTTCTCAATAATTAAAAATGTTCATCCTGAAAAATATAATTTACAGTAAGTACGCATTTTGATATAATGCAAATAAATTGTTTTCATCTCGTTCTGGAAATAAATAAAATTAACTGTTCTGTGTTTTTTTAGAAGCGGATGTTTGTTACAGGAAATTAACCAATATAATAGCTTTCAGTAAATTAGGCTTTCGCGACAGGAGAGGCGGCCATAAGCCAGGAATCATTTTCAAACATGAATGCCATACAATGATCTGTCAAATAAAATCAATTCTCCAATAGAGTTTTCCGCCCCTAAAAAACATACGACTTAATATTCTCTTTTCTGAAAACTTCAAATAATACTAGGTATAATCTTCTCATAAAATTATAGGATTCTTAGACATTAGATATATATGACATATATAATCCATGACCTTCAAAGGTACCTAGTAAGTTTGTTTTTTTCGAAAAAGATTATTTATTAAAAACTATGCCAATATATGCAATAATACGCATGCAATAATGCCAATAATACGCATGGTAGATAAGAATTTTGTTGCAGTACTTACAAACGGAATGAAATACCTTTTATCACCCATTTGACAAGCCACTGCGTGACATAACACAAATGTCAAAATTAGCCTAGTTTGTGCCGCAGCGTTGTCCGAGATTTTATAAAAATATTACTAGGCAAAATATTAGTAGGCATGCGTAATAATTGCTTGTGTGGTAATCAGAGGTTTTTAATGCTGTCTTGTATTTGATTGTGGCTTAATTGTAATTGTCTTGTCGTAAAGTTAAATGTAAGAAAAAGTTTGAATGGCGACTTTGGTGGCGAAATATTTTATTTAACTACAGGTTACGATGTAGCAAACGAAATAAGCGTTAATTTAACACGTTTTGTTTGCAGTTAAGAAACTTTTTTATGTAGCTAGTCATTAAATGATGCTATTAAAGTTCATGGACATTACATTATCACATTCAAGAAAGTGTTATAGTAGTTTTAATTAAGTAATTTACTTTTATTCTTTTATTTCCTTAACAATTTTAACATTTTATTGAAATGTATTAATTATAAACTAACACAACATGAAGACATATAAATTTAATAAATACTTTTTATATTAAAGATTTATATCAGTGATAGGTTTCAAATTGTAAATTCACTATAGTTTTATCACAAATAAAATTCAATTAAATAGTTGTGACCCAAAGGACCAAATAATAACTATCGTATATATACGTCTCTTTGTACGAATGGTAAAAGAAAAAGCGTTTTTTTTTTTTTAAAGAAACGATGTCATGTTCAAACAAACATAAATAATCAAAAATATGAATGAATTGGAAGTGTTGCTTATAGAATAGCAATATTAATTAGTAAAATTTGCATGATACCTACCTACATTAATTAAAAGAATTTCTATTGTATTTTTTTTTTTATTAGTGTTAAATATTGTACATTGTTAAGGAACTGTTCGTATGCGAGTCCAAGTCACGTTGGCGGTTTTTTTTTTCTTAAGGCTACAAACACAATGCTTTACAGCCATGGACCTTATTCAAATATTGTGTGATGAAATGGTGTGGATCAGCTATGGTATGCGTGCCCAAATGTGTTGAAACAATATGTTGCAACTAACTTTTGGTAAAAATTGACCTTTAGACACTGCATTGGCATTCAATATTAAACCTAGCATCATATTCATAACAATAGGCGGTACGAACGTAATTTGGACACATTTTATTTTATTATCTATAAATCCTTGTATGTTATTGTTTAAACAGTTTAATATTTCTGTAATTTATGTATCTATGATTTGATTAAAAAACTCTGTGACTGTGAATTTTCAGTACCTACCTATCTATAAATTATGTATGATTGATTTAACTCCCTCATCAAAAATAGTATCTATGGTATTTTTTTGCGTACGATTTACTGCGCAGTTTAATTATTACGGAGGAAATAAAAGTGCTTTTACAGATAATTTCATCTTGTTGACATTTTATCAAAGTAATCTATAATTTTGTTTCTTAACTTTGTAGTAAATTAAGTAATTCTATAACCGTGATTGAATGCAATAAACAAAATTATAATAATTATGTTGAATGCTTTAGCCTAATTTCAACTCAGCCTATCGCAGTCCACTGATGGACATAGGCCTCTCCCAGGCTGCGCCACAACACCCTTTCCTCCGCCTTCCGCATCCAGTCTGTCTAGCGAAGAAATACAAAAAATGAGAATAGTCAATGAATTAAAGACAAAAAAGCGCTAATTCTATAGTTTTGTGATATAGACGATCTGAATTCATTTTCATCGGAAATTGTTTATCTCATAATAAACGTAGGTATTACAAAAATAGTATAGTAACTATTTTCACCTAAACGCATTGTAACGCGTTTTGTATCGAATAAATTGGCGCCAGAGTTAAGGCTATAGGCCTTCAAAATGAAGGATAGAAAAAAAAAAAAACCTTTTTAGCATGATGAGTTCAGATTTCATTTGCAAGAAATTACCCATTAGTTGATACGAGATTTCAGAACATACGAACAAAGAACCAAAATTATTACACAGATTACTTATTTTTTTTAAATACAGGTGATCGCATTCATGAACGCATTCTCTCGATGGCCGGACTTCTTCATTTTGCGTCAAAAGTATTAATTTGTTCAAGCTTTAGGTACATAATTTTAACTTACCTATTTATCGTTTTTCACGATTCCTTTATAACGTAGCCAAGGACTAAACATTACATAGACTACTCTAATCAAGACCGCAATTTCATAAAATTGATCAAAATTATCCAAATCATTGTAAATATCGAATTATGCAGTCAATTCAACTAATGATGCTCGTTCACCTGTAGTCAAAAGTGTGATTTTTCCCATCTATGTCAAGGTCCCTGTTGGTTTCCGATGTCGAAATCAACAAAGGTGGACAATTAGCAAACATGTTAATACGTCCGTTGGTGTTGATAATATGATGTTTACAGAAAAACCGGTGTTTGCATTGGAGAGTTAGTTATGAGAAAAAATTTCAAAGGGCTTTTGAAATTGAATTCAGCGGGAAGGAAAATTATGGTGGAAATTTATGTGGAAATCTAAACTTTTTGTGATTACAGTGATAAGTTAATCAAAGCTGCTTGAATTCTTCTAATTAGCGAAATGTTATAACTTCTAACTCTAAACACGAGACTTTCAAGAATAGCGTTTTTTTGTAAAACATATTGTAGCAAATATCATCCAATTAAAATTATCAATGAAACGGAATGTCCGCAAGCTAACCAGATTATCGTTTCCGTAAAACTATATCAAAACAGCGAGTCTTTAAAATGAACAAGTCTGAATATTTCACAGTGATATAACGTGATCTCGCGTGACATTTCTTTGTAAGTCACCGTCTTCCTAGTTATCTAATGGTAGTCAGCGTCACGGCCTGGCTACGGTTCTTGTTTCACTACCTTGGTTGCCCAAGGCCTCTTGGGTAACTGTATTCTTATCTTACACTTTATTAATCTAAGTAAGTTTATTAATCGGAGTTTTGATTTGAAGTTTTCTTTTTTTAAGTTTAATTAGGTACTTACCTGGTAATGCCTAATTTATAGCCGAGGTTAATGACATTTTGTCTCTATTATACGCGCATTTCGTTCAGACATGGAAACAACCATAATAATTAGCTGCTTATCATGTTTTTGAAGTCGGTTTAGAGATGGTTTTGCAAATAACAACGTAACTGTTATGCCAAATGCCAATGAATATATTTCGCTATGTCTTCATTTTGTTAGATGTTTAGGTCCCATGTAATACTTAGTCATAAACATAAATTTTTTTTTGAAGGTGGGAAATCTTCAAATGACTTCTCCCGCTCTGGGCGGAGCGGAGGGCGGAGTACGTGTTAGACTTTTACTGACTAAAACCCACCCGTGTTCCTTCAGTTGCCTGTTGCGAAGGGTCCCGGTAGCGGCATCCCTTTCGGACTTTCCCGCAGCCCCTGGTACATCCTGCGTCTTGATTTTAATCTTTATACATATATATCCATACCTACTATATACGGCTTTACCTCCATACAATCCTTTGTCAATATTGCCAACGTAGCTTTCCGTGAGACCCTTTCAGAATACAGAGTAGTTGCAAATGATATCAATTGCTATAAGACGGAAGTCTTTGTTGTAGATTACTTTTTAAATTATTTATTGCTCATTATGCGAAAAATTTGCATAAATCTCCCATTTGTGAATGTGTTGTTAGTCTTGGAACTATTTTGGTCAAAGTTTAAAATAAAAATGAATGGCGCAAGAGTACGAGATATTATTATGTTGCTGATGACGGGTAACTTGAAACGCTACTTAAAATCAATCTGCCTAGCCTTTTCCCTACTATGTTGGGGTCGGCTTCCAGTCTAACCGGATGCAGCTGAATACCAGTATTTTACATGGAGCTACTGCCTATCTGACCTCCACAACCCAGTAACTGGGTAATACTATACCCCTTGGTAAGACTGGTTGTCAGACTTTCGGGCTTCTGACGACCCATAACGACTGTCAAAGATCCACGAATGACAGCCGGGAGCAACGGATTAACGTGCTTTCCGAGGCACGGAGGAGTCTCGGTATGGAAAGATGGTCACCCATCCACCGACCAACCCCGGCAAGCGTAGCTTAACCTAATGGATCGACCCGGAGCGGCTGTTATTACTTAGCCACGAGCTCCTCAAAGCAAAGCTACTTATATGCACTTTTATCATCTGACCAAGGATTTCTACACGGATTGGATACCTAAATGATTGATACATGAAAGTGAATCTAAATCTGAAATCACGCAGAAACTGTTTTAATATTATTAGTTGTTTTAGGGTTCCCTACGCGAAGGGTGCCAAATGAAACCCTAACTAAGCCTCTGTCCGTCTGTCTGTCAGCGGGCTGTATCTCATGAACCGTAATAGGTAGACAGTTGAAATTGTCACAGATTGTGTATTTCTATTGCCGCTATAACAAAAAAAAAATATAAAAATAAAATAAAGTTAATAATTAAAGGGGGTCCCCAGACAAGAAACCTGTTCTTTTCGGCGTTTTTTGCTCGATCTTAATACGGTAAACCCTCCGTGTGCAAGTCTGACCAGCACTTGGCCGGTATTTTTGTTTTCTTAAAATTTTTTATTTTATTTTAATTATTTTGACGTAAAGTAATTTTCAGCATCTTAATAAAATTACCCAAACACTATATATCGAGAATATTACATGTGCGTACGTTTAGGGTCAAAGTTACAGTTCATATCAATATTTACCTACATTTTAGTTTTAATCATATTTTCAGGTCGTATCAACTGCGTACTATGGATAAAGAAATTCATGTCTAGTTATCATTTACTTACATTAATTAATACATGATTAAGCTGCTTGTTATCTTTATGTTTTAGAACGTTATCACAGGGACGATTTGCTAGCGTGTTTCCAGCGAAGCGATTCGTGAACGTGCTCTCCGAAGTAGCCGCGACTACGCGACGTGTTCTCCGCGGTTTCATAATTTTATACACTTGTCTCGCGTCATACTCTCTCTTGTACCTACACTCACGTCAATCGCTCTCGTAACGCAAACGTGGCGAAATGCGCACACGTGGCGTGCTTGCTATATACGCACACGTGGCGTGCTTGCTATATACGCACACGCAGTGAACGCGTTAAACAATCCCCTCGCTGGAAACACGCTCGCAAATCGCCAGTGTGATATGGCCCTTACGCATTTGATAATTAAAACTAAATCGATTGTGATGTATCGATTGAAGATGACCGATGACAGGTCAGGGTAAAGTCGAAGATTTTTGAAGCTTTCTTATTTATTATAATCGTCGATGGTATTCATTTCTGTACGATTTTTTTTTTATCTTATTCCAATTTATTTGGGGTCAGCGCAGTATGACTCACCCACTTCAATTCTGTACGAATATTATGTATTTAACATGCAGTGAATGTCGTAGCCTTGGTTAATCCTTGGGTTATCTTAAAAGTATGACCAGTAGTCAAGCACGTTCTATCCCCATGCCGTCATTGAATGTGGGTAACCTAAATAGGTTGATGAAAATATAAATATATTATTTTCTTCAAGAAAGTCGACAAAAAAAGATACTGTAGCTCTATTAAAAGCAAGTTCTAAAAAAAACATATGTGCTCATACAGACGAGCGGTTCGTTGCCAACAGCAGAGGCAACTCATATCACGAGCAGCATATTGCCACTGGCACTCGTCGGCAGCAGCCCAGCCGTAGACGAGTCGACACCAGCCGCCGACGCATCGACGACTGCAGTTGCCTCTGTCGACGGCAGCCGCCGAGGCGGCTAGGGCTGACGCCAACTAGTGTCGAAGGTTGCAGTTGCCTCTGCAGTTGCCAACGTGCCGGCGCCCCTCGTGAATATGAGCACAAATGTCCCAGAGTTGAGCACTATGATTATGCGTGATTAGTCAGAGGTCAATAGCCGCCTACAAGACGATAAATAATTAAATTAAATAGGTACCTAGTGAATAATAATGTTGATATTTTCAGCTTAATTTACGGAAAAGTTTTATCACTATATTACTCGTTTAACGTTTACGTATTCTTTCAAACGCGTTGGGAAGAGTTATTGAAAGGAATTTTGTTTCTCGTTCTTATAATATGAAACGTTTATTGAAAGAAGACTATAATTTCGTGTTTGAAATTACGTCACTATTAATCTACTAGTATTGACATAAAATACGATGTCACATTATTCTAAAGTAGTCGAATGATGAATGATTATAACATTTAAGTAAGACCAACAAAGAAAAACATTTATCATGCTTAAAACGTTGTAATGATAATATTAATCGTTAGTAGATTTGCAATCATTGGTGGTTCCAGTAAAAAAATGCAGCCCAACACGCCATGCTTTTAATATCCGTCTTTTTAAGAGGAAATAGGGTCGTTCTTTTCTCCATACATAATCAACTTTGTTGCTAAAGAAGCAAAGCTATCAGGGAGGATACAATCAATAAAACAAACACCAGGAAAATAAAAAACATTACAACAAATTAGTCAAAGAAGATCTAAAAATAATACAATAGCAAATAATCCGTGCTTCGAACGTACGATCCTTGAGAAATAGACTGACAATGAAAGATTGCTGCGACAGTCCAACAAACGCATGACTCGCATAATATATCGGTATATTCCCGGTGAAGATAGTCAGGTACAGCCTTGGTTCACCTTTTGTGATACATATAACATTTTAATGGGTGCGCCATACGTGGGGAGAATGGACGTAGATTGGGCAATGGAGCTTGATTAGTGAGCTGACTCAGGGGGATTGAGGATGGAAGGTTCAGGGAATTAGAAGTGATTCATTGAGTAGTGATTGTTTTGGAGGTGAAGCTAGTAATCATATGAACAAGTATTCAGACAAAGTAGGCGATGGACAGTCAAATAATAATGATAACGTGATCGATGTGTCATTAAAATGCGTTGTTGTCTGTTGATAAGCAAGTAGGTACTGGAAATAGAATCGTATCTGATAGGACTGGAAGGTACCAGACAAACTTACGGAGATATTAATCAGGAGGAGTTGTCTTAGAAACAAAATAAATAGGTAGTTACTATATGCATGCGGGTAAAAGAACCAAAATGAACTGTAGAGAAAAAAAAGTAATTTTATTTTAAGTAACGACTCTTTAATCTGTGTTGTTATTTAATAAAAGCTATCTAGCATTGGCCATGAATTTGCAACAAATAACGTAATTCAATTAATAATATAAATTAGGATATGTTATCATGCAATTTTTTTTCATTCAGTCTTTAAATAACTTTAAAAATTATTGATTCGACAACAGTCGTTTTATTTGGAGTTGAAATATGAAACATTCATATTTCAACTCCAAATAAAACGACTGTTAGTGCCTGTAATGACTACATTGACTTCACCGACTGTTGCATGCATCACATGCATGATTGCTAAATGACTCATATGAACTTAAAGACCGGTTACAAAAAAACTTAAGCAATTGGACAACAGCATAGTAATACCTGAATCAATGCACTATTTCAACCAAAAAGCGAGTCATCGCCACAACATTGCAAACGTTGACGTATTTTCGAAATTCAAAATCCACGTAGGTAACCGGTCAGTTGGTGGCCGGAGCGCGCAGCCTTGACATCGGCGTTGCATCACACGTTGCGCCATCTTGTCACAAGTCACCTCACGATCTCCCTGCTTTATGATCAACCTTGGATTTCTGATATGATATAATGGAGTGGGTGGTGTAAAATGTCAAGCCTAATACAATAGGTAATACGGGCTGGTATCCGCAACTCCACGACAAAGCGCGTATTTTGCGTACGGAAGCCAAATACAATTCAATTTTATGAGAAAAATCTAGGTTAATCTTTAAGACAATGCATTTTTAGAAAAGATTGTAATCCTGATGGTTTCTTTGTGCCTCTGTATTGTTTGGTCAAAAGTCATATGTGTATTGAGTTCGTGTACATGTTGCATTTGTTTAAACTATCGTTTGCTTTCAAATAAGAGTTACACCATTGACGACAGGCCGTTAGTGCATCGTCGGTCTGGAGCCACTATAGTTATTTGCGTGATCTATTACTGCAAACAATATCTGTTTAAGAATGTGAGCTTTTAGTAAAACATTTTCTACATCAACTGTTCCTACTTGGTAAATTCTTTGTTGCCTTTGCGCTCAAAGTTTCGTCTACTTTTATTGACTTACTTACTATATGAATACCAGCTAAGTCGAAATAGTGTTAAACTAAGCTCACATTTCCATCAATTGCAATTAACACTTCAGTTGTGGCGAAAAGCCTTTTATATGGTTACTAACCTAGTTAATACTCATTAACCAGCTCTCTTAGAAGCATGGATGCAACCGCAAATTCATCAATCAAGTGTTCCTTAGCCATTGCAGCAGGACATGCAAGCTCAATCATTTAGATAGGTTCCCAGCCCTCATTACACATAATGACATTACTGCTGCAGTCAGGCTTTTGCGAAACATTGCTGGAAATTTTGTTCTCTTCTCTCGAAACAGTTTCGTCAGCGGGTAGAAAGTGGCACGCGGTTTTAATGTGTTGGAAAGAGGAATGCAATCGTTTTATTACACCAGCATTCATAAAGTTATTAAATTAGGAGGTGAAAAATAGGTTAAAAGATAATTTATTCTCCAAAAAAGTTACAAAGTTAATGAGGTACATGAGAACAAAGATTCTAAGCTAAAATTATTGTAAATATATGAAGTTAGCCTCAATCGTCACTGCATCAATATACCCATCGAATACATTTAGTCTGAAGGAAGAGATTGCATTTGCGATTAAATATTCGGCTAATTGAGTCTTAAATGCATAGAATGAGTGTATTTTTTTAATAGAAGGAAATATTGATCATTGAACTATTATGGAAACGCTAGACTTGTATGGCGTATTAATTGTGCTCATACCCAGCACGGAATTCCGAGATGATGATTGTGTTTAATCATTGATCCCTGATATCATCAAAATTACCTAAATGGGAGAATATACCGTGATAAAAATACGTCGTGATAGACTTTTTCGGTTTGAGCACAATTAATTCTTATCTCTGTTATTTCTCTCCTTTCTCGTGGTAACTGTCTTGACGCTTAATTAATTAAACCACTTTCAGAAATCCTTTTTTTACTTCCTTTTTTTTGCATTGTATAACGACTGTATATTTAGGTACCTAGGTACATAGATTTTAATCATGAAACCAATAAAGGCCTATTAAGCGTTGTATATTATGTCCTTTAAATAATCAGCAATTAATGCCTTTATGACTGTTGATAGGCTATCAATTCTGATCCCAAGAACCAATTATATCATTTTATGTGATTAAATTGCATTTACCGTCGAATAACGTCACTGAAACGTTTTTTTTTAAGTAAGTTGGTGAGTTTTCCTAGAGAGCGTTTTTTGAAAAAGTCAAACTGCAGTGCCATATTTTTTTTGACAGCCGACACTGCGGCCGGCGCTCTTATAGGAATCCTTAGCTTTAGACCTTTTCTTCCGTGGGGATACCGTTAATGTCGGACACCAAACGACTAAAACCCCACTGTTCCTACTTCTACCATGAGTCGGGGGCCCAGGAGATATTTGTATATTCGCCGCAACCCGACTGGTATTAGCCCGCAATGCCTAGCAGGCCACGATCGCACGTATCCTCATAGAAAGGCATCATGAAGTGACGGCTGTTGTGCCCACGATTCTGTTTAAAAATTTAAAGAAACAAGTCAAGGTCAAAGTCAAAGTCAAAATAGGCACATTAAACGCACTTTCGAACGTCAAAAACAAAGAAGTAGAACTGATTATAGTTGCCCCTTCCAAAAGGTAGTTTTCGTATGGAGAAGAATGGGCAAAAAACTCCACCGTTACTCTTTTAAAAAATGTTTTACAATATTTTGAATAGGTACATCATTTATATAAATTACATGTGAAGAGATTTAAAAGCCTCATTGTTTATAAAATCGGTTGGCAAAAGGTTTTTCACCTAAAATACTGTAAGAAATATTTCACATGCACGGAGAGGAACCATCTTCTGTTACATTAGGTACTATTACATTTGATACCACGTTACATTGTTACGTGACCGATACATTTACGTTACAACACATGCATTTGACCGACAGTTGACAGATCAGCTGGTGTGCGGAAAAGTTCGAAAGTGGAACTAAAAAGCTAAAGTACCGTGTAGGGTCGTGGGCTAAGTATTACTTTGCAAAAAGATGACTTACAGTCCAAATGATTGTGGTTACATGATGTAAATGTAAACAATAGTAGCGCGTACCCAAGGACCAATAAAAAGGTGATAGCGGTTTTTATTGGGAAATACCAAAGTTTAAAATAAACGAAAGCAGGTTTAATTATTGTGAAAAAGCTTAATATGCTTTTGGACTAACAAAGTTAAAACAGTTCTCACATTCCTGTTCATCTTGCGTAGATATCAATCAGTAATCTTTTCTACCTTTCATACTGAATTGCTTATATGAACTTGCTCTTGTGCAATTCATTCAAAATAATGTTTTACGGCAGGCCTTGTTTATCGATTAAAAAAAAAAACCTTGAGTACATTAAACGATTTTAAGACAACACATTTTTCAAGGTGTCAATCAATGTCACTGATAATTACGATGACCGGTCAAAAGTTATAATTGTTTTATAAATAAATAATATAATGACATTGTTTACTTCCGACTTCTCAAGACTTGAAAGATAATAAAAGGGATTCATTAATATTCGAACATTTATCTACTTAAAATTATGGAGCGGAAACTTATTGAGAAGGAAGTTCAGAAGGCCTCCCGTAAAAATATTAAACTAATTTTGGTTATTGATGTCGTTAATAATCTCGGAACAATAAGTCAGTTAATAATCGCAAAAATGGCATTGATCATAAATGCAGATTTTTTTATTCTACGTAGCTTACAAAAATATACATAAGAACTGTTGCAAATATCTTTGTGATGGCAGAGAAATTATACATAACAGAACCCAAGAAAAACTTTACCATGTTTTATAAAACAAAACATGTCAAGAAAGTAGAAGATAAACATACAAAACGTGAATGAAATGGAAACGAAACTCACGCAATCAAATGGTATCATAATCAAAATAAATTAAATCCGGCAAACTAACAACATAAATCATAATCAAATCACCATGTCCCACAACCTGACGCAACGGAAAATACACAGAAATCACTCAATTTCATTATGTACATATTCTGAATTCCATCACAATTTCCACGGGTGTTTCTCAAAATACGCTATTGTACCAAGTGGGTTACCAGGTCGGCAATTAGTTATATAAGACTTATGTAATGGATGACCTTGTGAAACAGCACTGGCGAAGCGTTCAAGTTCATCTTGGATTTTATTTTATTTGTATAAACGTTTGTGTATTTTGCGGTGAATGATTGCTGTTTTATTTGGGTTTCTTTGGTTAGTCAATTGTTTACTGGGTTGAGTAAATAATTTTGCTAAGGCTTTGTAAGTTGTGTTGTCTATTGTTAAACAATGTTTCGTGTTATGTTTATCCTTTTCTGGTACTTAAACTTCTTTAAGAGCTTTTGAAACTGAGCAGTGACTGCATCACTTACCGTCGTCTTTTAATAAAATACCGTTTTTTTTTGTTGCTACTAACTAAATCGTAATTTGCTCATCTACATATCTTATGAGTGTTTTGTTTGCTATCCTTACCGGTATTATTCGAATGCAGTTGTATATGTATGAGTTGGCTAGGCATCCGTTTATAGATTCAGAAAACATAATTTCCGTGTTGAAACATTCTTCTGATAAGTTGGTATGCCATTGCAGTACCCTGCCAAGAGTTCTCTATAATGACTTGATTAGGAATCATTTACTTCGCTACGCGTTATGATCGTGATGAGAATTAAATACTTCTAAGATTACCATAATTACATATATTATTAATTGCATCATAGTGTAATTGTTGCGGTCGTTACATTACAGTAAAATACGCCTGTCCAGTTTGGCATCTTCATCATATCTTGTTATTGCTCAGTAGCATACTCGGTAGCACTTGGAAATAATATCTACACATGTAATGGTTTTACTTTATTTTATAAAGGTACTAGCGGCGCCGCTTGGATTCACCCGCATAAGTTTCGATCTCGTGGGATTATCGGGATAAAAGGTATTCAATGTCCTTCGCCAGGTCATGGTCTACTCATCTGCTAAATTTCATCCAAATCTGTTCAGCCGTTTTAGCGTAAAAGCGTAACAAACAAACAAATTCACTTTCGCATTTATAATATTTGTTACAATTGTAAATTGGTTTCTTTCTCTTGAGGTATTGACAATGTAAAACAAGATATTTCTGTTGGTTTTAATTTGTAACTCAGTACCTAACTTTAGGGCTAGTATTTCCAAGTTCGCACGCATATTTCTTTCGACCTGAATATTGGAAAGTTCGGTGATCGGACAGCCTCACCTTGTATACTTTACGTAACAGTTACTTCGCTTATGTACCCATTGTTTATGTTTGTATGCAAATACTCTATTTTGAAACGTACACACCTACGATTTGGGTGGCATGCCGTCGAGAGTTGTGTGTTGTCAGACATGCCCTGCGCTGTGAAGGTTGATGTATTGAAATTGAAATCTATCTAGACTTAATTCAGTATCGGTTCATTCACTAGTTGGCCCAGTATGAATTTTATCAAAAACGTGTGCTTTCTCAGTGTTAAAATGATTATGACTATCACACAATTCTGTTCAAGAATGTTCATCGCTTTCTTCGAACACCAAAGCACCATAATTAAACAGTAAATATTCTCTTTCTTTTCAGCGGAATACATTCAACCATGCAGTCAAAAAGATGCTGAGTTGGACACCTGTATAAAGAACTCCTTCAACCACCTGCGACCGTACCTGTCCAGGGGTATCCCTGAACTGGGGGTCCCTCCTGTGGAGCCCCTCTACATTGACCGCCTGGTCATGGCCAACGATGCCGGTCCCGTCAGGGTCACCGCAGCTTTTAGTAACATCACCGTTATCGGACCTAGTAATTATACCATTACTAAAATCAGGTAAGACTATCGTTGATTGTCATTTGGCTGATCACTCTTCCTCTTCTTCGATGGCATTTTAGTTAGATACACTATACAAGGTGTAAGGGACAGCCCTCCGAAAATTAACAGGGGGCATTCAGCTCCTTATTTTGAATCATATTCCACTGGAAATTTTCTCAGGAAAATTTAAAAAAAAATATCGTTTTTTTAGTTACTATTCCTTTATTTCAATGTAAAATAACATATTCTGTACGCAGCACTCCATTTATGTAAATAAAACAGCTTAAATAAAATAAAACAGCAATGGATGTTAATATACTCCAGCGTGCCCCCTCCGACACGGAGAGTGCGGTTACGTGGGTTTTTCCACGGTAACGATACATAGCGCGTGAGGTAATAATACAAATCAGGTTTATTGGATTCCCATAACGTTCCTGAAATAATTTCATGTACCGGTCGTCTTATATGCTGAATTCATCCCATCAGTCCCAATCCCATCAGTCTGCCGAGGTTTCCCTTACACCCTGTATAGGTAAATAGTTCATCTCCCTTGATAACGCTGAAATGCTGTTCCATTATTGGCACCTATGTTTACCAAAGCGTAAATAATTACGCAGAATTTTTAGGTGTTAGTTTTATTGTTCTACGCTGAGTGAGTATCATAAGCACCTATTCAGAAAACCGTCCGTCATACAGTTTTAGAATCTGAAAATTATGATAAATAATACGATGAACTAAAAATTGACAAACTGAGGCCTAGCTTCTATATAGAAACTGCTTAGATACTAATCTAGATCTCTGGGTCAACTGGAAATAAAAAACGGAAAATAACGTCTTGTGACGTTATTTCGAAACGACTAATTAGAGACATTAATTCAGTGTTAAACTGAAAATCTTAAGAGCAAGGAAACGAGGTCAAGTCTGTGTTGTCGCTATTGCAAACGGATAAGTACAAAAATTGGCAAAATGTTGTAAGAGGCGCCTGCATAGCCGAGTACCTGACGTTGCAAACATTTTCGCAATATTTAAAATAATTTCACTTGAAGTTACTAAAATTATACATTCTTAAGTTATACCGTAAAAAGAACCAAAGCTTTTGTGAATAGTAAATATATGTAGGTATGTACTTCCAAATGATATGGTACTAGCTTAGCCTATGTCCTTCCCTAGGATGCCATCTATCTCCTTGCCAAATTTTGTCGAAATCTATTCAGCTTGAAAAGGTAACATACAGACAGATAGACAGACCGACAGACAGACAGACAGAGTTACTTTCGAATTTATAATATTAGTATGGATGGATTGTAGGTTATAGAGTCAGGTTGCTAATAGGTAAGTCAAGAACAAAAAATATATACATAAATAAGTTGGTTCGTACGTACGACTAGGCTGTTTCATTATTCAAGACAACCCATATTTACCAGTAATGAATGAATAGACAGACCTCAGCTGTAATTATTACTTATGAAGTAATACTACGTGCCAAATACCTACTTGAAAAGGCAGATGGTAATAAAATAGCACTAACGATCACATATATACGGATCGGTCGCCAACCTATTGCATATCTTTCGCCAGCTTCTTTTATGACGTGCTATTTTCTAAACAGCTGATAAAGTAAGCGGTAAATTCCGAAGCGGTGAATTTGGGCAACCTTTGAAAGGTTCTAACAGAAAAAAAAACAAGTTGCATACCAAGTGTTTGGCCTAATTCCTCCCAGTGCATAATTGCATACAGAACCTTACCCATTTAAACTAGGAATTGACATCTAATTAAAATTGTTTCTCACAATAATTTTGAATTGTTTTACAGACAAAAAATCAAGTAAGTACAAAAATAGTAGTCATTTTGGCCTCGTCGCAGTTTCGAAATACTCACCATTGCATTAGATCTCTCAAAACAGTGGGAAGCTTGGCTTATTGAGAGAATTAGGAGCACAAAACATTTCACAAGCCTTAGGTACGACTGTGGGACAATTCGAGCGTAAAGGCCGAATTTTGTAACGTAAAACTTACAAAGGGACAAATGAAATAATTAATTCTGTTCTCTTTTTATCATAATGGTACAATAGGCAGTTCATCTTAGTAGCACAATCTGAACGCCGCTAATGAACTTTTAATTATGACTACTTTAGTTTAATAACATTTATGCTTACGTTAAGGAAGGCTGCGGAAATGGTGATATTAACAAACAATGAGAAAGCAAAATAAATATTTTCATAAAGATATGCAAGTAAAGAAATGAATCATTTGAAACTGGAAGTTAACTAGCATCAAACTATAGATTGAACTCCCAAAAGTAAAGACAAAGCATACCTCTTTACCCACTAACAAAGTTCTTATACTTATCCGAAATCATATGTATGCAGGTCTGATTTGAAGAAGCTGCGTATTGATATGGGGCTGGTTCTACCTCGCATTGAGATCACAGGAAGATACGAGGTCTCTGGACAAGTGCTCCTGTTCCCTGTCAGGTCACAGGGAGACTTCTGGGCGTCATTCGGTAAGTTGTTACAGCTTATAGAGAAAACCTAGGCAGAATCTTTGCGGCGCTGATTGCGGCTTGTTTTCTCCTCTACTTATCGTTATTTTGCCTCACAAAGTTTATTACATATAAACATAATAAACTATATGTATAACTATATTTATCCTTTTTCGAGTTATCTATCCCGTATGTTGCACCTGCCAAGTTTGTCTCTACATCACCCTAAGGTTCACTGGTAGAAAATGCCTCAGACATACCGCCTTTGTACAGTTTTTTCTTTTTAACTTGTGTATATTGTTTTAATAAATAAATAAATAGAATTGGAGATACCAATCTTAGTTTTGTCGTAAAGAGTTTGTTAAGAGATAAAAAAAATCTAGAATGGTATAACAATACTTGAATTCACACTAATTGAAGTTCTCTTAAGCTGCATGAATTAAACCAATAAGCTGCAAAGTGAAGGTTGAGACAAGGCTGAAATTAAACGCACTAAAGTCCTTTGCACGCGAAAAAACCATACCTACATTGGCCAAAAATAAATACAGGGTCACATTTTCGATTTCCGGGTGGGATAAATATTTAAAAGGCTTGGTTATTAATATTTGTACTGAATAAGTATATTTGTAGGAGTAATGGCTTCGATGACAATGATAATAATTGTAGTTTGAGACTGAAGTTCATTGTGGAGGTCATTTTTTGTGTACGGATTGAAATTCTTATGTTGACAAGACAAAGCATCCAATTTGCAGATTTACTGCTGCTTTATTAATAAACAGATTGATTGTCCCTACTTTTCGCATTACTACATTATGAAATATTGCTAGGTTTTAAATTATCTAATTTAGGGCTATTATGACGTTATGATGACATATTTTTCGCACAATAACTGTCAAACTGCAATATTTATTCCATAAGAGATAAGAGTATTCTATTGGAAAATTACCCCTTACATATATGTCGCAGTACGATGATTAAACCCGTGATATAGTTATATCTATATCCCTAGGGATATAACTATATCACGGCTTTCTTACTTCGATATATACAGTTCGTGAATCCCATAAATACCTCGTGGCTAAATAATAACAGCCGCACGGGTCGATCCATCACTCACATTGATCACATTGGTCCATGGATGGGTGACCATCTTTACATACCGAGACTTCTCCGAGCCTCGAAAGCACGTTAAGCCGTTGGTCCCGGCTGTCATTTGTGGATCTTTGACAGTCTTTACGGGTCGTCAGAAGCCCGAAAGTCTGACAACCAGTCCTGTCAAGGGGTATCGTATCAGATAGGCAGTCGCTCCATGTAAAATACTGGTATTCAGCTGCATCCGCTTAGACTGGAAGCTGACCTCAACATAGTTGGGAAAAGGCTAGGCAGATGATGAATCCCATATAACATGTTTTCTCCTTCACATTCAAGGTGACGTGGTGGCTATCGCGAAGATCTTTGGCAAAGAGACCACCAGGGATAACGTCAAGTACATGTTGGCTGACAGAATGCAGGTGGACTTCAAACTGAGGACCTCTCGGTTCAAGGTTAAGGACACCGTGAACCATGGAAGTGTTATTGGTGAGTTTGAACTTCTATGTGTACTATAAATGATTATCATGCAAGCCTTATTACCCGACTGCCCCAGAAGGAGGGTAATGTTTTTCGAGAGTATGTATGTATGTATGTCTATTTCTTTGGCACGCTCTGTAGCCTAAACGGCTTGATGGATTTTAACATATGAGGTGTCGTTAGGTTCGTCTTAATTGTGGGAGTGACACAAAAAAAAGGGAGGGACAAGTTTAAAAAAAAAAAAAATACAACAGTATTGGTATCAAATAAAAGCTAGTAATCAGTATTCCAAATATATATTTAAATAAACTAAAATGCTTGAAATAAAACCAATTATTAAAAAATACAAAAAATCCGACTAGTTTTTTGTTTTTTAATTAACTGAATCGATTTTTACT
This sequence comes from Lithophane ornitopus, assembly GCA_948473465.1. NCBI lineage: Eukaryota > Metazoa > Arthropoda > Insecta > Lepidoptera > Noctuidae > Lithophane > Lithophane ornitopus. Next base: position 13,253,504 of record OX419616.1, on the reverse strand, counting down.
CCTAATCTTAAATATTTTGTAATCATCCTATCACCAGACAAACGCACCAGACATACGTCTTTAGTTTAGATAGATAGATAGATAGAATACTCTTTATTATGTACACCATAAAAATTACAGACATAAATTTGAAAATTTTACATAGGGTGACACAATGGGCGGTCTTATCGCTAAAAGCGATCTTTTACAGACAACCTTTGTTTACTTTGTCTCTACAAAAATCTGGGGGTCCAATTTCATTGAATTTGGTCACAAAAATTATGAGAATACAGATCGTGATCTAACAAAGGACTTTCCCGTTAACCTGAAATAGTATAGCGTCTATACATGCTAAAAAAATATTACCATAAAAAAAAGGTAAAATATTCACAAAAAATATTAAATTGATACGGAAAAGAAACACTCTGTACACCCACACTTGTCACACTTGTCTTTCCACGTTGAAATATAAGTGTGCGTGTACAGTGTGTTTCTTTTACGTATCAATTTAATAGTTTTGTGAATATTTCACTACTTATATTTAAAATATTTCTTCTTTTTTTTTTGAGTGGTAATATTTTTTTGCATGTATACACACTATACTATTGCAGGTTATAACGCCCTATGTAAGTTAACATACTGTATGCATATTAGACGATGAGGCGTCGATGTTGGTGAACGCATGACTAAAAGTAGCTTGAAATTATTATTCCTAGTCTAAATTGTGACCAAGACTTAAATCACGCACCTCGTTCTCTTCTATTTGGTGGATTCCCAGACATTTGTCAATGGGATTTTAGGAGTATAAAGAACAGAGTGTCAAGTTCATTCATATACCATAGAAAAGGACCTCCGACCAGACGGGTGTTGTGTCTGACGGGCAACTGCCCAACGATTGATCGTTGGGCAGTTGCCCGTCAGATTTCAGATTTCGACATCAATGTCGAAATCTTGTATATATGTCCATCGCGCGGTATACTCTAACTGCGCGATGCAGGATTTATGTGACGTCGGGATTTTTGTGTGACGTCAGGTCTTTGATGCGTTCGCATGTGGCGATGTAGATGCCGCCACAGGATTAATTAGGTATCCTTTGTATTCAAATAAGTTGTGGAGGTCAGATAGGCAGTCGCTCCATGTAAAATACTGGTATTCAACTGCATCCGGTAAGACTGGAAGCCGACCCCAACATAGTTGGGAAAAGGCTAGGCAGATGATGACGAATTTTACACACGGTGTCTACATCTCTTATCTACTTTCCTACCGCAGGTGTGCTGGAAGAGATTTCTTTAGAAATAAGCATCACCTTTGTACGTTTTTTCTGTTCTTTTCTTCTTGTATGTTTATTATGTGTGTACATAAATTGTTAAATAAATAAATATGATGATGATTCAAATAAGTAATAAACTCCTCCGTTCACTACAAATTACAGGTGAAGCAATGAACCAGTTCTTAAACAACAATGCAGCTGAGATCATCGAGGAGATGAGGCCAGCTGCTTCCGCGGCCATCGCGAAGCATTTCCAGGCGTTCGTCAACACCGCCTTCTCCAAGATCCCCATCGACGTGTGGCTGACGCCTTAGACCTGTGAGTGACCTTATGAACAGTGGGTTAACATGTAGCTCAGTTTATTTACTGTTGTGAGTGTTTCTATTAGTATTTTCATCGATTTGTGGACTTTATTTCGACTATGTGTAGGTATTTCGTTTGAATGGATAATAGTACAAATATGAAATGTTGGAATTGTTGAAATCTGAAGTCGAACTATTTTTATCTTAAGCACAATGTGTTGATGTCTTTATATTCAACGATTTTGAGAATCAACAACGTTATTTAATATTTCCATGATAGCTGAAGCTCTATGCGTCGATGTCTTTTCATGCAATAGTTTTTGTGATTCCATGACTTCTTGATTCATAGATATTTTAATATTATTTTAGTCAACCACCGCGTTTTTCTTTTATATTTACATTGTTTAAAAATCTCAAAATCAGTAAAGCAATTTTTTATATTTATGATTGTTCTACGCTCGCAACGCCATTAACTCGTTTACTGTGTACAGTCGATGTGATTAAATTATGACCTTTTTTTGAACTTTCAATAAATTCTTCAGAGTCCTTTTTAAAGGGAGTCTGTGACATTCGGACAGTATAACGACAGTCCTAAATACCGATTAATATTATGCAACTCTGTTTACAATGGCCTAATGTTGTCTAACATTGAATAAGTAATAATTTACTGCTTTTTTATATTTGTTTCATACATAATGAAGCAATGGACGTTAGTTAGGCCAATGTGTAAGGGGTAGTTAGCCATTCATAGGGCATAAGTAAGCATTATTTATTTAAGATACTAAGTGATCACCCTATACTATAGATGTACTTAAACTTTGTTCTTAAGACACTAGGTTTAATTAATTGTAATAATGATTGTGATGACTAAAGTGTACTTAGTTGTAAAAATATATTATTATTTACAACTTTATTTTGTTTTTATTACGTGTTATAAAGTTTTCCTGAAGAAAGAAATTCTCTACCAGAACAGTAGTATAAGAGAATAATAAATATTGAAAAAAACAATGACGTGAATATTTTTCATAACTTTTAAGAATAGTGAAAAATAAAAACATGACAAAAGGTATTTTTTCTATAATTTATTCATAAATTAATAATTAAATAAATAACAATCCTTACATTTGAATAAAAACCCTGGTAGTATCACCATAAAATAATTTTGTGTAAGCTTCTTAAATCCTAGTTGCCCTTATGTAGGGTTTAAGAAGCTTACACTAGATTATTGCCTTAAATGTAGTTTTAGGAATTCTCGTCCTTTTATTTACTTATTTTCTCTTAGAGTATCCAAACCGCTTCACTATTTAGATAGAATATCATCAGCGTTAAGGGTAGAGAATGCATGGTCTGCGAGGGGCTTCAAGAAATCCCTCAGAGCTTCCTCCATGGGCGCCTGCAACTCCTCAATCAGCTTCTGCCAGTTCTCGTTCAGGAATTGGTTCATTGTGTTACCTGGAAGTAAAAGAAAGGTATTAGGACGGGTATAGTTTGATGTAGACCATGATCTATTAGCTATTGTAGTGGAAGACGAAGTGACCTGCAGGCTTTTGGGTAATTTATCCCCGATGAATCCTTTGCTGCTGTGCCCAGTGCAAGATGGTAATTCTGCCAAGCAACTTTATTTTATTTTATTTATTTATTGAGAACCTCCAACAAAAATAAAAATAAGTTATTTCTTGTACACTTCTTCAATCACAGGAAGCCACAGTATGATTTATCCAGTACTAGCGACCTGCTCCGGCTTCGCACGGTTTTTACGACTTGACAAAACATGGATATTCTTTATTATATGTAATTTTAATATTGCCGTAATATACACATACATCTTCCGGAATAAATGGTGGAAACCTCATCAAAATCTGTTGCGTGGTTTAGAAAAACAACGCGGGCAGCCAATCACGAAAAGCGACTTTAATTTATAGGTATATAACGTTAATAGCAACAAAAACGTAAATGGTAAACAACTGAGGTGAATATATTTCCTTTCTACATGGGTAATGTGATGTGGCAAAACATAAAATAGTAAACACATGAAGAAATTCTATCTCATTTCACATTGCCACATTGTTAATTTCTTTAAGAGCATTATATCCTAACTAGCTACTTATATAATGCTCATAATAATTCATAACAAATGTGATGCAATCTCTGTATACACGTGTTTTATGTAAGTATGTATGTATTATTAATATTTATTACAACAAGAACACGTCACATGGTTTGGCAACGCGTGCGCGCTCTAAGAAAAGGCGGAGTATCATTCGTAGGTGTTGCAAATGATAAATGAAGCTGCCTGACTACAGTAATGGAGCGATGCTGACAAATGTGATCAATCCTTTTTAGTCTTATAGAGTCTTATTGCACCTTCGTTTATGAGAATTCAACTATTGCAAAATAATAATTGTAAGGCTTCATTTGAAGAAGACTTTAAGGGGATCTTGTGATCAAGATACTACGGACACCTAACTATTCACAATGCATTATGATTTTCAGAAAATATCATTAAAAAACAAATGATTTAAAAAACAAAAAACCGAATGTTGTTTTTTAAATAATTTGTTTTATTTCAAGCTTTTTAGTTTTATTAATATATATATTTGGAATACTCATTACTAGCTTTTATTTGATACCAATATTGTTGTAATTTTTTTTATTTTAAATATAGCCTATGTCACTCCCACAATTAAGACGAACCTAACGACACCTCATATGTTAAAATCCATCAAGCCGTTTAGGCAACAGAGCGTGCCAAAGAAATAGACATACATACATACAAACATACATACTCTCGAAAAACATTACCCTCCTTGTGGGGCAGTCGGGTAAATACAATCTTTTATCATGACTGTCTACGTGTCCATATGAACACTAAACTGGCATTCTCTTCTCTCTTTTCATTTGGTAAGTGACTAACCTGGTGTCAGACTTTTAAAGCCACCCATGGGCTTTTGACTTGGCTTCAGATGCCGTCGAGAAATACCTCTCAGGCCGGTTTCCTCACGATGTTTACCCTCACCGTTTTTGAAGCAAGTGATTACAATACGCACATGAATCCGAAAAGTCAGAGGTGCGTGTCCTATACTAGCATTTACAGTCTGTAATAGTAACTATGGTACCTAACATTATGATTATATTTTCCAAAAGTGTAGGTAGAGATACACCTCTGGCGAAATAGGGGTGTACTATTTTCATAGTAGACTCCTATTTTGCCAAGTTATTATAAAGTCCCATGTAGTATGGGAAGATCTAAAAAGATAGTATACGTACTCAAATCCCCATCACCACCGAACAGGTTCTCCAGCTTCATGGAGGCGTACCCCACGTGGAACGACACGTCCAGCTCCTCACACTTGAGGGAGTCCACCTCGTTGGGGCGAGGCTGACGGCCCAGAACTATGGTCACTGTAGCGTCAATATCACCTGGAGGAAGGAAATACGTTAATAACCAATCTTCTTTTCGTGTGGTTAATGACTCACCTGGTGTCAGAGTTTTAAAGCCACCCATGGGCCTCTGACTTGGCTTCACATGCCGTCGAGAAATATCTCTCAGGCATGCCGGTTTCCTCACGATGTTTCCTTCACCGTTTTTAAAGCAAGTGGTAATTATACAATACGCACACGAATCCAATTATATTACAAATAAAAAGAGGTGGATTGCGCGCGCTCCGAATGTGGAAACACTTAAAACTTGGCTGATAGTTTCCCACGTCTTGTCTCTTTTCGCTCCCGATAATTACGCCATGCTGTCCTAATGTCACATGTTTTCTAATAGTGTGAAATTGTGCCGTTTTCGAAGATTGAATTTTGGGTAGGAACTACCTCTATCATAACAACCTCTTTTTACAATTAATATAATTATTATTTGAAAAATAAGAAAGTTAAATCTTAGTCGTTAAAGTGCTCGATGTGTAGGAAATTCTATACTGAAGAAACGCAATGAGAATGTAGACCATCCATAATAATAAACTCACCCATTTATCTACTTACTGCTATATAAACACAATGATGAGACCCATTTTTAAGCGTTGATAAAATGTAGTTACCATATTTAGCGGAGAACTGTCCCTCTCCATCGATAGGCAGCATCAGCAGCTGTCCCTCCAGCCGGTAGTTACCCTTCATCCTCAACTCTGGAATATATAGCCTCGCTACTACCCGGTGCTGCTGGGAATCCACACTGAAACAATAGTCGCACATAGTTAGCAACTTTGCACCCCTAGCATGAAAGACGCGTGTCTCGACTGTCGTCATTAACGTTGTCGATCGCAACGGATAAGTTTTGGGATAAAAAGGGTAACATCGCCGTTCTACCTATCCTAAATTCCTAACTAATATTAGGTATATTTGAGAAAGTGAGTTTCTGAACAGATTTGAATGAAATTTGGCCATGACCTGCGTTAGAACATAGAAAATTATTTTTATCCCGATACATGATACAGGATCGAGACTTATGCGCGAAACCGCGGGGCGCAGCTAGTGTAAGTATATTCCGAACTAATCGTCAAGTAAATTACAAGCCAGAATCATAACGTTACGGAGTTCCAAATGGTTGTTGACCAGGAACAGTAGCCTGCCTGTCCGCTACATTACGCATAGAGGACAAAATCTCTTAATATATTCTACATAATTATCATAAATTAGCAAACAAAAGAGGTAAAGTCTACCGTAACAAATTCTATCGCACGAAGTTGGCAGATGATCCTAGATCTACTCAAAAATGCTTGTTTATGGAAACTTTTGGAATTAACACGCTAGAAACACAGGAAAAACTCGCACAAGATCCCCAAAATAAAGTAATTCAGAGTTCAAGAAATACAGTTAGCCAAAAGATACTCACTCAACATCTTTGACGCGCATAGACGAGGGTCCCCTGACGGTGACGTCAGAGTAGCTGGATTTGACGGAGATGGGCCCCGTGGACTGCTGGATGGACAACGCTGGCACCACCATGGGCTCGCATGGTGGCACGCCGTATTCGGGTACTCCTATCATATAAAGTATGAAGGATTACATTTCATTGGTCAAAGATAATGTAGGTACGGAGAATAAAGAACGAAAGCGATTTGATAGAAGGAACGTTGGAAGCTGAGGTGACGAATACGTATACTGGACGTATTTATGTAAGTTGAATGACACTTGTATTTTTAATGCACCCAAAAAATGGTTTTGTTTTAGAAATATCCAGCAAAGAAAATCAAAGGAAGGAAAGCAGCATTTTGCTGACCAAATAGCAGATTTTTTTTACCACCAAAATCTTTTAGACATCGTTTCAGAAATATACAAATTCTTACTTATAATAAGTCGTCTGTAACTACAGCTTTTTGAATTTACGTTCATACTAATAATATTGACGTAAAATATTGATAAAGTTTGCGTGAAACATTCACTATCCTCCTACCTGTTGCTAGTTGTGGTATGTAGGCGTTCAGAGCATCTCGGAGACATCTGCCCAGCGCTCTCTCTTCTCTTGGACATATGAAGCCACCGACTGTAACAAAATATCATGCAATTTTATATATGGTGGTTGTACTAACGTGAAAGCGAGAGATTTTCTAAGAGTCAGTCTAGAATTCTAGAACATGTTATGTTATTGATTTTTTGAAAATCAACTAGGTACTTAATTTGACAGCTTCTAACCGACTGTGGTCCTTGTCCTTTTTTACATCGATATTTTTTCACCGCACTATTAATTCAGTGGTCCATGGTGTAAAAATATTAGCCGTATGACCACGTGTCAGCACCCCAGGAAAATCATTCCTGTTAGTAACTGGTGTTACAACCTGGTGTGACCACGAACCCGCACCCATATTCGCTTGCTTGGTTCGTAAATGTTTTTTTCGTTCAATTTGTTAGTTTAAGAATAAAGGAACTCTAGCTTACATTTAGTTGGTTAACATAAGAGACACAACATTATAGTGATAATTATGAGATTTGGTACTTACAATTGATAAAGCTCTTATCAAAACCCGCAGCAAAGTGAACCACAGACAAGCACCACAACACAGACCACATCTTCGTCCTATTAACTGACTAGTATGAGAATAGTTCTGTAGTTCTAATTTAAATATAAAAAGAAACGTGATGATAACACATCAACATCATCTTTATCGTCATCTGGTGGATAGATAATGCGTGATCATTTATGAAATCTTTCATCAATCAATCTTGATGCATCGCCTTTGATTAGACTCATGAGAAATTGGGTTGTACAATACTTTTTCTTATCAACGGGGCTCATAAACGTCCTCTTATGAACATGGGACTAGTTAGTTCAGGGTTAGAGATTCCAGAAACACGTGTATCTAGTACATAACTTCTTGAAGTTATCAAATTTTGAAACATCGTTGAAAAATTGATGGGTCATTCTAAGTACCTTATACCTTCTACATATTTATTTTTGGGGTATAACAGGAAGGCCCCGTGGTGTGGTCCCCGAAGACCAATTTTTTTGTAGTCCAACCTACTAAGAAATCTATCATAAGCAGGCACTTACCACATTATGACTGCGATCCTTTCTTTTCAGGGACTTACAAGCATAGCGAAAGATTTAGAAAGCTCCTAAGTTCCTAAAGAAAGACAGAGCGAGACGGAGGAACAGTTTATTTAGTAGCTAGTTTGAGTGTTTGTAATGTTTGTTCCACCAAAAACTAATTGATCTATGGTAAAGTGGGACATGTTGCGTCTTACTCAAAGAGTTTATTTAGCAAAATACAATTTTCTAGGCACACATCTTCCAACTTTTGTAATACCAACTTAAGACGAAACGACTAAGACTATACTTCTCATCATTGAACTAAAGACTACATTCAGACATTTCTAGCTTAATAAAACATTCAATAATTCGCGATTACAAGTAACAAAGGCGAATCGATGTGACAATGCATTTTAGCATCGTCATGATAGGTCTTTGACCTAAAAAACATCTATCCTTGCCACCAAAACTACAACCATTTGTCCGTACTCTTAGAGTTGATATTTACTCAGCAGATTGCCATAAATGTTGTAAGTCCGTCTGATGTAATTGGTAGTAGGCCTGACCGCGTGGCCCAGTCAGCACATTGGCACACTTAAGGTAAATTACACAATAACCTTTTTGTTGAACAAATTAACTTAAGTGGAAAAGGTATCGCATCGAGATTATCATAAATAGTTCTTTCGTGATTCGGCACTTTCATTAATACATACTATTCTTTTATAACGGGAGAGGGACTTCCGATATAATAGTGGTGAATGAAACTAGGTACCGAGCTTGTTTTCACTAACACTAAGAAATATATAAAAAAAATATTTGGATTTTTAACTCTCGGCGCTGAGCCTGGCATGTTAAATTCAGAATTTATTAAGGTATTCATTTAAATGTCACCTAGTTGTATTGCGTGGCTTTATCTTTGCAAATTGGGAACTTGGTTTACAAATAGCGAAAGAACATGTTTTCTAAAACCTTTTAAATCTCGAATCCGTAAATCTAACTTACTTAATAAAATAACTAAAATTCTTCATAAGTAGCAGATTTACTGATAAAAGCCGGGAACATTCTAGGAAACGGTGCAACATCCATGTTTGTGCTTTTCCAAACCTGAATGGCTTATTTCTGATAGAAGATCCACCATCGTAAAATGATCACCTAATATTGAATGAAAACACTACTTACGTTCACGAAACAGCATCCGGTATTTCTCAAGAAAATAAAACAAGGCAAAACACGAAATATGATAGTTTACTAAATATTTATTAGAACGTGAAGCCACGTGGAGGTAGTACCTATATTATTAGCTGTTATAGCTATCATTACTTATGTAATATACCTTCCTATATGTGCAAAAAAAGGTATGTATAAGCACAAATCCTATAACTATCACAACACGAAATAAATTAAAATAATACATTACTTTTTAACAATGTCAATAACATAACTTTAAGTTAAATTAGTAGGATAAATATAACTTAAAGTATTACTTTACACTTAAAGTTGACTTATTTCCAAAAGATTACCTTGAAAGAGGTAAAATTAGCAATTATCAATATCTCATCTACATCAAGTGATACATATGTGTATGCTGACGAGACATATATAGCTGCTTAAAACTTGCTACATGGCTTTGTTCAAAGAAAAACTTAACTCCAGTATTCATGAAGTCTTCCGTAATCGATTGGGGATTCGAAACTCCATAATTGTAGATCTACAGTGTCAATTATAATCCTAACTCATTTAACTACGTCAATCGTATAGATTATCTGGTCACATATTATCAACCAATTGATATTCCCCTTTTTAACCATCGGAGGGTTCAGTGTCTCAGCTGTGTCTTTAGTTTGGAAAGACCATGTCTTGTGGTATGTGCTTGAGGAACTTGTTGGCTATGTCCTCGAGGACCATGCCGAGAGCTGTCTCTACAGCCGGCTGGACTTCCTTTGCGATGTCTGTGGAGTGCATGTGGGAGATGTGGTTTGTTATCATTTCTGGAATAGAAATACACTTATTAATGCTCCGTTGCTCAAAGGCAGTGATAGCCTAGTGGTGTGATCGTCGGACTGCGAAGTCATAGGTGTCATTGCTTCATGTGCGTATTGTATAATTAGCATTTGCTTTAAAAACGGTGAAGGAAAACATCGTGAGGAAACCGGCATGTCTGAGATATATTTCCCGACGGCGTGTAAAGCCAAGTCAGAGGCCCTTGGGCGGCTATTAAAACTCTGACACCAGGTTAGTCACCAACCACACGAAAAGAAGAATTAAAAATTAAAATTATATGTTTATTTCGTTAGCCAAAAATACAGCAAGTTGGAGCCTCCTTTTAAGCAAAAAGCCTGTATTAGGAGACTCCGCTCTGAAGAAGAATGCTTCTAACATTGCACTCTCCAAAAAAGCTGAAAATGGTAACAACAATTAAAGGTACTTATTTTTTCAACCTACGGATCTTTGTTTTTATCACGAAGCAAACGTCAATGCCACCTATTTCAAACTCAATCACCATGCGTATGTAATATTTTTATTGGCTCACCTTTTGCTATTTTTCCTACCTACGGGATTACTGGCTCTTACCACAATTGTTCGTAAATATAACTTAGGCCAACTAGGTACGGTCACCTCCTTCTGCGAAGCAGTAATGCTCGCAAAGGAGGAGGCGGAACGCGTGAGGGAGAGGCAAAGTTTGCGCCCTCACGCCCCTAACCGCCGCCGCTGGAGACACCCTGGGCGTCGGGAATCCCAGGCGGATTCTCGGCCACCACAGGCGCGGGCTTGCAGACGGCGAGCAATGGCTAGCTCACCGTCCGATAAGGACCAGGCCCGGATCGATGGTGCGTCGTGTTCCACGCGCGCCTCAAAGAGATGTCAGCACACCTGACGGGGTCCGTTAGGACCGATGCCTGCCAGGGTTGCGGAATAGTCCGAAAGGGATACCGGGACCCTGGCAACAGGCAACTGAAGGAACACGGGTTTTAGTCAGTAAAAGTCTGACACGCCCTTCCGCTCCGCCCAGAGCGGGAGAAGTTATTTGATGATTTCCCACCCACAAAAAAAAGGCCAACTCGGTAGTGGCTCATTATGGTAATTATGCTAAGCAAAGTAACTGACCCATTTCACCAGTAGTAGAGTGTGCCTCCATGAGGCTCGCTTGCAGTGGTCCAGTGCACCGCAGATGTACAGTCGCATCACGGATCACCATCCTCTTATGCACTCTAGCTCCTAACGCTTCCAATGCTGCCGTACATTGAGCTGTGGAAGAATTGTCATAAAGTGTCGTGAAATCATTTTCGAATTTTTAATTAGTAAACGTCCTTGACCACCGATCTGCCTTTCGCTGGGAAAAGCGACATTTTAATGTAAGATATAAGATAAAAATGTCCGGCCGAAAATAGATAGACTGATTTGATAAGCATTGAATTATCAAAAGTCTAAATTCATAATTATCGCGATTAAAAAACAATCCTTGACCACGACCACATTACACATATTTGGATAAGGTGACATATGACAAAAAGTAGTTACAATGGTACAATAAATTATTGACCTATTGGAAGATTCGTATAACATTTAACGTATTATACGTAGAAAGGATAGCAGAATGAGTCACTCTTTGCCATCAGTTTAAGTTTAGTAAAAAAGGAATCAGCACGTACTGAAGTTGGCGGCCATCTTGCCGGTCGATTCGACGGGCAGCATCTGGAAGTCTCCGAGCACCACATAGTCTCCTGACATCATCAGATGTGGCAGACTGATATTAGCTGTGACTTTTAAATCCTCAGGATATACGCTGCAATTAAGAAAATTGTTAGGAATGCTGAGATTTTAAAAAAGATGATATGAAGGCGGACACGTTCGGTTTAAAAGTTCAAACCGAAACTGACCGCCATTTTTTTCTTCTTGTTGTTCGCCAAAATAAAGGTATGGTAAAAAGAGATGATTGCGATAGTAAACTTTTTGCGATAAAAAAACTACCTCTAGTTCCTAGCTTCTAGTTCCTTGGTAGTTTGATATGGAGCGGCTTCTACCATCGCATCTAATTCCTCGTTATTTACCTTAGAGGCTGGTCTTTCTCGGGGTTCATTCTTCAAATCGAAGTTTCCACTACGAAAGCGATTAAACCAAAAACGCACGGTTGAACACAACATTGAAATTGCGAGCTGTTTCCGCTGCGTTAGTTGCACGTCGGACCTCGTATTCAAAAATTACTCTAATTTTCAATATAAGTACAGTACGACACAACTCACATGTAACCAAAAAATTCGTAAAACCGATCACGATCCGACCTGAATGCGCCTTCAAAATCACCAATCTTTATTACTGCTTTAGGTGAAAATGATCTTTACGCAAACGCAATAACTTGTAAAGTTATATAACCAAATACATCCGTAAAATTTAAATTAATGAATGCACATTTTCACATTTATGCTACATCTAAGTTATGTCGCACTGTTATCTTTACTGTTAAAAGCTGAAGCAAAAACAAAAATTAAATCTTGTGAAAAAAGTTTCACTCTGAAATCTCACACCGTGATGCAAGTTTAATTTTAATTCAAAGTGGCCAGTACGTTTAAACGGCAATTTCATATTTAAACCCATATTATTGCCTAAAGGTAAAAAATACAACATGGTAAACGTAAACCACATGTATATTTGTAAAACGAACAATATAAAAAAATTAAAGTTATTACTTATTATTTAAAACCTATATGTATCCGAACTTTTTTTGGGCCTACTAGATATCGAAATTAAAATCGAACTTCGAATCGACTTGTTTCTATCTCTCGCTTTTTTCGTATCGAAGTAAAAGTGACAGAACAAAGTGAAATTCAAATATTTCGAATTTTGAGAGTAGACCCATGACATTTTATCGGAATTTAGAAAAAAAAAAGTTACTTTGTGTCACGCTCGCACCAAAATTGAATTTTGCACACTGTCTGTAGACAGCAAAACCTGCTTGTTTGAGGTGCTAAGGTGAAAACTACTTTTACTATGCCTGTACCATGTACTGAATGAGTTAGCAACGACTCCCTTGTTAAATACTTCTTGATTTATGAATCAAGACTATCGAATATCACGCAAATCTCTTTCTATTTTTCGGGATTTCGAAACTATACTTGCAGAAGTAAAATCTTCAACTAAATCTATGTAAAAATATATCAAGAATGCAAAAATAACTCCGAAACTCATTGGGAAGACTTCCAATGGGAAAGATAAAAAGAGCTCCTCGACATTCTTAACTTTAGCTCGGCAGGAAACCATTTTCTGATCATTGTGCTGTTAAATAAAGTTCATACGCAAGTAGATACCAAACTTAAGTGGCAGTGGGCGGGGCACATTGCTCGCAGAGCTGATGGCCGATCGGGCCGAAAGGTTCAGAAGCCCTAGACAAAGTGACATTCTATCAGCGATAACGATGATAGAAAAGGCAAAATGTATAGGACTGACATAAGCTATCGAAAAGCTTATGTCAATCCTGTTGAAAGTCGTTGTAGAAATACGAAATGCTTTCGAAGCGTTTGTCACTTGTCTAGGCCCTCTGGAGTGATGACCGCGTACTGGAAGCCATAGCGTTGGAAGGCCTCCCACAAGGTGGACGTACGACCTTGTGAAGGCTGCAGGAATCCGCTGGATGCAAGAAGTACAGAACCGGTCGAAGTGGCAGTGCTTAAGGGGAGGCCTATGTCCAGCCAGTTTACGTCTTTTGGCTGAAATGATGGTGATGATAATGAAGTAGATAGTAATATACTTACTCCAACTTATTAAAGGTATAATTCGTAAGTCCTTCGAGTGCGACATCAGACAGCCAGGCGTCATACTTGAAGCTGTTCTTCGGCATGTTGTGCTGCCGTAGCCTGATGCTGGGGATCTTCAGCGGCTCAAGCGGCTGGATATTCAGAGCTGGTACTCCTTGGGCCAGGAGGTGTCTCGCTTGTTCAGCGATGCGCTGGATGCAGTCAGCCACGTTTGGGTCCGTGTAGTGGCATATTGATTTGGCTGGAATTAATTTTACGATGATCGTATAAATTAATTTGTCGTAATCTTACGATGTGTCCTAATTCAATTGTTTTATTCGACTCCTATCTAAATCACGTGTAAATAAAACACTATAGCAAGAATATGGTATGAATGAATAAACTACTTTTTAAATTGGTAACAATTTTTAAAATGCACCTGATTAGTTCAGTTTATTAGAATCGTCGTCAGTATTTAAAGTATATTATGATCATACTGCATACATCTGGTCGGTTATATTTGAGTCTCCAAAATTGCAGAGAAAATCAGAAATTCATAGATTATCGGCAAAAAGAAACTATCACTTACTTATATCCGAGCTACTATTTTTATTATGATAATCATCATAAACCGTCCCATTCCTGCTGATACCTCTTCCAAACACACAATTCACGTAAATTACTACCAAAATTAACTTAAAAAAATCCATATTGACACCTTTCTTGTTCAGAATTCCACTTCATCTAAGAGACTGAATGGAGAAGTGTCCCTTATAATAGCTCCGATGGTAAAACTAGTTACCTTTAGTGGAATAAAACCTCGAATGAGGTCGAGAGGGCTACATTGCACATATATTCTAGTTATAAAAACATTTCAAATATGTGCATACGTATTAGAATTAATAATGCTTTTAAGTGGATTTACTTGGGTGAGTCCGCCAAGTTCTTAACTGAGTTTAATTTTAAAGAAGAAGATAGAAAATATAGATACATAGAAGTAGTACCTACCATTTTCAAGATGTGCTTCATAATCAACTCTTTCAATCATAAGTATGGCATCGTCCAGACGTTATTCATTTGCCCGTCTGCGAATCTTACTATGTAGCTAGATTATTATGTTGCTTACTAATTCTGAAATTAAATACATCATGTCACTTGTCTTCTCCTTCAAATGTGCATACCTACTAAAATAAACATTGTGCAGTTTATTAACTACTGTTTTTTTTACCACCAACTCCGAATATGGTCTCTAGCGAAGTTATCTGGCAGATTTTATTAAACATATCTGATATGAGAATCTAGCTGGGGGGCGTCTCACACTACGCTTGCCGATACGCGGTCCACTCCAGGACTCGTCTGTTTCCATCGGCCGTTCGACAAACATGGCTAGGCCACTGACGACATTAAAAATGTGCCTGGGACTGACTAGATGAGGAAGGCTGAGGACAGGGTGTTGTGGTACAGCCTGGAAGAGGCCTATGTCCAGCAGTGGACTGCGATAGGCTGAGTTGATCAGATAGGTAGTGCCTATCCCGTATCCGGTTTCTGTAAAACAGACTTCTTATAAAGTGTTAGCCTCCAAAACTGTATAAAAACTGCTAAAACAACTATAACCTGGTCATTAAATTCTGCTCCACATATGTAGATTGTATCAGGAAGTAGCGCATTACCTACTAGTGTGAATGAAATAAGGAAAGAGTACAGTGTGACCTCAGCCTTACACGAGATTGTCGTGCTCTTGATGTCTGTTTACATCCTTATTTCAATGCACTTATATTATGATTTGTCCAGTGAGTGACTTACTGGGTCGCAGAATATCTAATAGGCTACTTTTCCTAGTACTAGGCCTATATACATGTAAACATACATACTCTCGAAAAAACATTAACCTCCTTCTGGGGCTGTCGGGTAAAAACTATGCATATATTGACGTATTGAATTGACTTGAGACATTTAGAGATCTTATATTAGGGTCATTTTTAGTTAATCCTATTATTGAATATATTAGTTTTCGCATATTATGATCCCATAACTATTACCCATATTAGTCAAATATTAGTGAACTGATTCATTATTAGCTACACAATCTAATATTGATAAATGCTAATATTTAATCGCGATTAAAAATGAGTGGAATAAAAAAATAAGATGTCATGAACTAAAATTCAAACGAACATCTCGACTTCAGTTACAAAACAGAACTTTTTTTTCTTTTGCTTATATCTCGAAAACGGTGTGTCCTAATGCAAAAATAATGAAAATTTCGACCCCCTTTAAGAAGCCCTTAAACCCGTAATTCTCAACATGATGGTTTTTTTTTTTTTTCCTTATTTTCCGTACAAAAACTGAAAAATTCGATTAAAAACACGTCGAGGCTGCCGAATGCTTATTCCCCAAATAAGTAACCACAAAAACCATTAAACCACCACAAAACCAAAACCTCCACCAAACATAAATACAAAACAAAAACAAAGTAATATTCAAACACTGCCATTCACTGCGTGCGTGCACATAATATGGAGTCGCCGAGTCGCTGTGAGCTTCGGTCACTACAAATATTAAACTTATATTCGTATTAGATTAGATTAGCTAATAGACAGTGCGACAGAAGTGAGAGACCGCGACGCGATCTCTCGTCGTCGTAGTGATTCAGTGATTCAGTGATCGCAGTCGGCAAATGGTGATCGTGATAGATTAGCGTGCCTAATATTTGACTAATACCTGGTAACCTAATATATTATATTGTCATATCCTAATATGAATATACATGCTTGTATTATAATCCCTGTACCTATTATGAATATATTAGTTACACCTCTAGAGACATTGTTATTCTGCAAGCTGTTGGTAGGCAAAGCATGTTGTCGGTAAGTCAGGGGCAGCCCGGTAACTGCTCACTGTCATGTTGAAGAATTTTCAGGAAAAGAATCATGGGAAATATCAAAGCAAAATAATTTTAATGTACAGTCGAACAAGCTATTTGGTATACAGGCAAAATATGTTCATTTTGCGCTACACTGCCAAAATTCGTCGTGATTGTGTGTAATTTAACTTTTGAGCTTATGGCTTAGGAGAGTGACGTAAAAAGATTGTGGACTACTGAAAACACTCACAAAATTGTTTATATCAAATAGCTTGTCTGACTGTACAACTATTTTTCTACTCAATATTCCCGATACAAATACTTTTATATTTGCACAATGACCACGGCTTCTGATTTCAATCTTGGTCATCATGCATGCTATGAGCTATCCATCACTTCATGAGGATTCGATGATTCAAAGAAAAATATATAAGGCAGGAGAATGATGTTTTTTTTTTTTGGGTCCAACATATTATGTCTTTTACTTCCATACTTCTCTATTAGTCATTATCTTGGTAGTCTCCCCCTATCTAGCCATATCATCTTTCACACATTTCATCCAGCATTTTTCGATTCTAGGAAAAATATGATCCATAAAACATTAGGAACTTCATATTTTCTCGTACGTATTCAATTGGAAAATTAAATAAAAGGCATCGTTTATCTAATGGTAAGTTTTAATTTATTTACAATCTTAACCTAATTAACAGCCTTGATCAAATCAAGCAGGTACGAGACAACAGTTTGTTACACAGAAAAGAAAACTCAATTTAGTAAAGTTAAACTTTACATACATGTAGGTAAAGCCAGACTGGTAGACAGAAGCCCAAAAGTCAGACAACCAGTCTTACCAATGGGTATTGTGTTACCCAGTAACTGGATTGTGGAGGTCAGGGGCTTAAAACGGTTACTTTAGCAGAATCATAATATGAAAATATTATGAATTGTCAGTTTCAGAAACTGACAATTCATAATAAGATCTGCGTGTAATTCATATTACGAAATAATTCATCTGTTTGACAGTTTTCTATGGAGATTCGTAAAATGGTCCACAAATTATGAATTGCTTTAATGTCAAATTAGAGGACAGCTGGGATTCAGGAAATGAACTGCTTTTAGAGGAATTGCTAATGTGGCCGGTTTAGGCCCCCAGATAAGCAGTAGCTCCATGTAAAATACTGGTTTCCAACTGCATCCGGTTAGACTGGAAGCCGACCCCAACATAGTAGGGAAAAGGCTAGGCAGGGTGATAAGGTAAAGTGTCTACACCTCACGACACAGCTTCCTTCTTTTCATAAATTGTACATTAACAGTTTTGATGATATTGAAGCTCTTTCGTTCATTCCTAAAATTATATTTCAGAGATGTTTTGTGATCAAGAACTCTCGTTACCAGATTTTCATTGGTCTTATGCCGTACATATACATAAATTACCAACTTTTAAACGATCGTTTTGTCTGGATGTATTGTCCCCCACAAAAACGTAAATACTTGCTAAGTTGGACAGTCCTTGTTACAAGTTAACAATATATTTTTGTAATTAATAAATATTCTACCTAGTAGATTATACCTAAGTTATTATCATATGAGAAGAGTTATAAAATCAGCCAATATGGATTTTTATTGCCATTATACAGTGAAATACCAACTAGTTAACCAGCTAATTAATTCCTTATTACTCGAAAACTCGCAGAAGTCCTGATTACTGTGCTGAATAAATAAGCACCAAAAGCATTTTCCGTGACCATTTCGGGACATACCAGCGAAGGTTGGCCCTTTTGGTACAGGGCGACCAGAGAAGTGCCAAATTCAAATATAGAATCTGTATTTTTTTAACAAGCTTCTCACAGATCTACATAAAACCTATAAATCTTAACCTATTTATATTTTAAGCGGCGGGAGCATCGTCTGTTAGCACTTCAGTGATAGGTATGCTTCCTAATATTTTGTTGACGAATGCCTTGATGACTGCTGCGGCGGTCTCCTCAATGAGGGGGTTTAAGATGTCCAAGACTACGTTAGGGCTGGCGTTGAAGAACGTTGCTGCTGATGACGCTGTGAATGACATAAACAAATCATTGAAACATCTTGTCTGTAGTGCCCTAAATATCTTTTCGTATTAACCTAAAACATCAGTTTTGGATACCTGGGGAATGGGGTCGCTTTCAAGAATTCAAGAATGTACTCTATGGTATAATCCAATTGGTAACAATTAGTTATAATATAATAAACAATTAATTATAAAGTTCAGCTGTTTTACAGAGGGTCATATTTTTGATAAAAGAAATGAGATTGCAATTAATGGAAGGAGTCAGCGAGATGGAATCTGATACAAAAAGGAGTGAATTGAAAATTAATTCTGAAAATAATAATCCATCATCAATGTTACAAAGATCTATTACAATTGATTTTTAAATTCATAATAGTGATTTTGACATTGTTTGTACCTAATGTTTTTGACATAATTAGTAATTATTACCAAAACTAGCCAAATGTAGGTATGTACTAACACTGTAATTATTTATTTATTTATATAAATCACAATTTGTTATAATTGTGATTTATTAGAGACTCACTAAGGAGTAATGAGGGATGGAGGGATTACTAATTGGATTTTATGATCTGTTTAATAATTATTTGATTTGATTAAATTAATATTCCTCACAAATGGCCTTTCAGAAATTAGATAGTTTTAAATTGAAGATTAATAAATGTGTTAAATTTTTACCTGCTAACGGCCTCTCAGATTCATCGATCGCGATTTGCGCGTGGTTGATCCTGACTTTGGAGACGATCTTGTCAACCTGCAGGTATTCCACTCCTTCCTTGGAGAAAGGTTTCGCAACGCCCTTTGCAACCACGGTGATACCAGCTATAAAGGAAAAAAAAACATGTTAATTGAATAGAATATATACTTTTAAGTCAGCTTTCTCATCCTGTTCCTGCAATCTTCAAACGATTAACAGAAACTGAACGATGTTTGAAATTCATTTACTGCTAAACACAGTTAGTGATAGCAATTGTTGTGTTTTTTTTTTCAGTCCTGCTACCGACTTCGTAGACATAATTTGAAATTAGAATAAAAGATTAAGTAGGTATAACAAGATATTAGATTTTGTTGAGATAGTGTCGGTGCCCAACTAATAGAAAAACAAGTTAAATTTTGACAGATCATCTGTCAAATTCTAACTTTTTTTTTTCCAAATCAGGTCAGAACGACCACTGCGTAGTGTGTGTGTGTGTGTTAAAGATTTTAAGGAATGGTAATGAGTGATAAGTGCCAGCTATTAGACCTTACGCTGGTATTCTGCCGGATCCCTGTAGTGACTCACTGACACGAGCAATTTGTGAAAAGAGTGGTATTTCTGTATTTGTTTGATGTAAGTATACCTAAATTCAAGGCTTTCTAGTGGTAATTGTTTTAGAATAACTCTAAAACAGTTACCTACCACTAGAAAGCCTTGAATTTAGTACTGCCCGCGAATGTAATTTCGTGCATAGCGAAACTTTTTAGTATATATTTTTCGTGTCGGGCATAGCGGGACTAGAGCATCCCCTATGCTCTAACCGGATTTATTAAATGATTAGGCTCCAATAAAATGTTGTAACTACTCTCGCATGTATTGGTGCAATATGTAAAATAATTATAAATCCGAAATTCTAGCACTAGTCTGAACTAGAGCTAGAATTTCGGATTTATTGTTTTAACGTTGCAAATATTACATCATCTCAGGATGATTTAAGAATTTCCCATTTAAATCAGGCAATGTTACCTAGGTATGAGCAATAGGCATCAATGTTACCAACTGCCTCAATGCATTATTTAACATATTGCACCAATACATGCGAGACAGCAAGGTATAAATTCTAGCTCTAGTCTGTACTAGAGCTAGAATTTCGGATTCATAATTATTTTAACGTTGCAAATATTACATCATCTCAGGATGATGTAACTACTAATAATAATTTAAATAATAATGTAAATATTTTGGAGGACAATATCAATATAAAGTCAGAGTCGCGCACTTGACTTGGCAAGAGTCGTAGATGCGCAGAATTACTTTTCACTTGTTTTTACCCGACTGCCCTAGAAGGAGGGTAATGTTTTTCATAATAGACATGTTCAAAAGTAATCTATGGCAATAATCATAGAATAATGACATGCAATAACAGTGTCAATTTAACGCTTACTTCCTCCCAATACGCCAAAACCTTGCCAAGTTACGTGTCCGCTGACTTAACAACTATCACAAAGTCGCTTTTATTATTATATTGTCGTGTTAAACCTTTCCAAAGCCCCTTTGGGAAAGAGATTTCAGTTTTCTTTTCCTTCGGCATTTACGTGCCCAAATACTTGATAAACACTATGCATAGTTTCTTGCCTGAAGCATACCGTAACTTGAAGCAACAATAAATAAAAGTCGCATCGTCTAAACAGTGTTTACGCCATTCAAGTAATTTGTTGCTTCAATTTAATTATATGCCACAGGCAAGAAACTTTTATCGTCGAATTCCACCTGCATTCTAATTGCGTAACACAGTTTCAATCACAATCCGAGAGTTTTTAAAGATATTTCTAATTCATTGCTTCATAAGTTTAATAAATTCTTCTGCTCAACAACGTAAATAACGCAATAAACGGTTTAGTCCATGTTCAACCCCTACAATCTTTACCCCCGACCATGTTGAACCCCTAAATGTTGTCATGGGCTTTGAATGTTTTTAATCCACGTTCAACCCTCAATGGACTGTAAAACACAAAAGTGGTTGTTGAATTTTTGTTTCTTATAATAATTATGTAATTTTTTTGACGTTGTGTGAATTGCTTCTTGAGATAAATTATTTGCTTCTCGAAGAACTCTTTGATAGTCCCCATTGACAAAAATAACAAAGCACAGAAAATTCAAACAATAGTGTATAGAGAAATGAAAATTATTGTTGTCCATGTTCAACCCCTGGGGACAAAATTTAGGGGTTCAACATGGTCGGGGGTAAAGATTGTGGTGGTTGAACGTGGACTAAGCCCAATAAACGTAGCTTAACTGTCAAATTTAAAGACAATGCGATCGATTGTCTTTTTATGTGTGTTATACAATTACCCTGTTTCTTGAAAACCTAATCACTCAGCAATATTTCATGACATTCAGACTTGTCAGTGATGTGCCGAAATACTTGTTATTTGCTGAATCTAAGTGATTTTTAATCGACGTAATTTTGTGAATCGTTTTAACATTAACATGAAAATGATTCAAATCCTGTAGCTGTAGATAAATGGTTTAAGATAAGCTAATTCAATCTAGAAGTTTCAAAAAATTGCCTCAAGTAATCACACTTCCATTCATACGTAATATTCCTTTCGCGTTTCGCACTACCTAGCTTTTGTGGTGATAGCAATAAAAATACCAATCTCCCTAAAATACGTTCTAGACCAGTAGAATCCCAACATTTTTCTCTGAATTTCAGGGTTTGGAGAAGTGCATAGGTGACCAGCTTTTCAAAATAAATATTTAATCTAGGTACAAATAGTTTTCCTGGATCTGGGCGTTTGACTACGAGTAATTCACCCTGTCAAAGAGGGGAGGCCTGTGTCCCAGCAGTATGAATGTTATAGACTGATTATGCTCTTCTCTATTTTATAATTTAACTCCTTGGTAACTGGACAAAAACACTTACTAAAGTTTCCTTGAAGACGCCCCTTGCCGTTGATGTCCAGGGCGAGGATTCTGGATCCCTTCACGTCATAGTTGGCCACCACCATCAGCTTCGGCAGCGTCAGCTTCAGCTCACCAGCGTATTTGTTGTTCAGGTTCAGTCTGGAAGTCATAAGACGAACTGTTAACATTCATATTACGAAGTGTTCTATTATAATTTGACCCTTGAATTCAAGTAGCTGACGATGGCTCACTTGTTCGAGTGTCCAAAGTGTACCTACTCCTGCATTTGAGGACGTAAAGATCGTCACCTACTGGGATTTAGTAATCTAAACTGCGTTCGCGATTTAGTTTCCAAAGATGTAAACAAACATTTGGTTTTAGAAAAACCACTTCAACGCCATCTCATAAAGTTCAACTTTATGTTGTAACTTTCAGCATATTATGACTTTTTTAATAGTACTAGTCATTCTGAAATCAACATAATTTACACAAGATAAAGTTGATTTTTCTTTAGGTGGAAATACCGTCAATGGGAAACAATAACTTAAATAGACTTTAGTTAACTAGACGAATGTTGTATCATCGATTCAAAAAGAAGATTTTATTTTTGGTTTGTTTGTTTTAAGTCGTAAGGTCGTATGTAACTCTGTATGTCTGTGTAGTCTTCAGTCTACTCAAGAAACTACGAACGGCTGAGCCAGGCCGGTTACGCAATTCCTAAATGGCATTTTACCGCATAACAGTCACGTATGTGCACGACATACGATATATAACTAGGTTTTTCTAGTTTCGTTTTTACACTTCCGTTCAATTTACAGACGCAGTGGTTAAACCTAGTTTTGTAAACTAGGTTTAGACACTTACTTAAAAAATATTCAATTTGAAGTGTCTTACTTCAGTTTCTCAATCTTGAAGTCGCTGCCTCCATAGGCCTTCCCTTGCTTGACCGTGGCCTTGATCCTCAGGTTGGGAGCTGTTCTGTCCAGCTTCAGGGTCGGCACGGTGAAGGGGTCCAGGGCAGGGATGTTCACCTCGGGTATACCTACGTTAAGGTATGGCCTCATTGCTTCTAGACCATTGAGGACACATTTCTCTATCTGAGGGTCGCTCCTTTTGCATGATGGGAAGTAGTCAGCTGTAAAAATGAATGGTTTCAATTAGGGTATATGTTTGTTTTTAATTTGAAAATTCAGCATGAATAACAGCAGAATAGTTATATGAGGTAAACTGCATCCTGTTGCTTTACTTTGCGGGAAAGTCCGAAAGGGATACCGGGACCCTTGGCAACAGACAACTGAAGGAACACGGGTGGGATTTAATAAAACTCTGACACGCCCGCCCAGAGAAGTCATTTGAGGATCTCCCATCATCAAAAAAAAAAAAACAGTTTTTAATGTATCTGAATATTCTAATCTCTACATAAACATATCGAAAAAAACATGACCTAGCCCACAAACCAAATAAAAAACAAAGACAGAGCGCTGCGAACAATACAGTGAAGCAGCCAAAACTACACCTCCGCTCTGTGCATACACACTCACACGCAAACATTTACAACCATTTACAATCAAACTACACCTCACTAAGAGCACACATGTTTACGAAACCGGCCTCACGTCACTGTTGAGAGCGTTCTATCTTGGGTTTTTATTTGGTCTGACACCTAGCCACAAACAACGGAAAAATCGCATCAAAATTAGATAATACCGACTTAGCAACGGAAAAAGAGTATTAACTTATTAAGACAAATTGCATCATAATAATACCCTAGCAACTACATAAACACGTAATTTTAAGGTGCATCCAACCATACAAGTTTCCTGTCATCGCAATATTTAGCGACAAATAATCGCCAGGTTTGGCCAAAACTTGAATTAAGGGCCCGGTGAACGGATGCAGCCTTGGGCTAGTTGTATTTCCTTTGCACCTAATTCATACCTGCGATTTAACGCATGACCTGTGGCATGACTTCAGAAGTACCGATAATTTGTTTATTTTGAAATAGAAGATCTTGTACATAATAGCTATAAAAACTTTTTACAAAAAAAAAAACAACCGACTTCCAAAAAAAACACTAAAAAAGTGAAAAATAACTTTAATTTCGGAAGTCGGTGTCTTTGCTTTTCAATTTCCGTTTTTTGCCACCGACTTCCGAAATTAAAGTTATTTTTCACTTTTTTTGTGTTTTTTTTGGAAGTCGGTTGTTTTTTTTTTTGTAAAAAGTTTTTATTTTTCTCTTTTTAGTTGTGGTACCTACCCCACACAAATCCGAATACCACTACCTGCTATGTAAATAACAGTGAAGGAGTCAAACAGTATATCGTCTAGATAAACTAAGTGGGAAAAATACGTAACTCAAAAATTACGCAAGCAAAGTTAATAAAATTTATATGGGACCACCTCGGAAGCATGACCTACCAAACAAAAAAAGAATCATCAAAATCGATTCATAATTGGCGGAGTAATCGAGTAACAAACATACAAAAAAAAAAAAAAACATACAGACGAATTGAGAACCTCCTCCTTTTTGAAGAAGTGGGTTAAAAATAACATACGGTGTTCTTTTTTTAATTATGGATATTTGGATTATACGTAACAAAAACCCTGTCCGGCGCGAAAGCATGGGTACCGCAATAACATTATCAAAAAGTAATCAAGTTTAATTTATTTTTTTGTGAAAATATAAAAGTTATTGCTATTTAAAATTCACGTGTTTTGTACCAAAAATTACCCTCATTTCTTCATAAATTAGCAATTTTTATACATAAGTCATATGTTATGACTTGTAGACACCCGCTAAATGGCGGTCGACCGCGCCCCATGTACCCGGTAAAATACCCCATTAAAAAAAAATACGGCGAAAAATTTCCACGTAAATAGACTCTCGGTATGATTCTTATGATTCACGGATCAGGCAGGGTTTTTTCCCAGGTGTCACCACTGTGCGGATCGTCCGGAGGACACGGTGGAGCATACGGTGGAGGTGTGCCCTGCTTGGGCGGAGCACCGCCGTGTCCTCGTGGAGGCGATTGGCGGCACTGACCTCTCGCGTCCGGCCCTGGTCCAGGCCATGGTACGGAGCGAGAGGGCATGGGAGGCGGTCACCTCCTTCTGCGAAGCAGTGATGCTCGCGAAGGAGGAGGCGGAACGCGTGAGGGAGAGGCAAAGCCTGCGCCCTCACGCCCCTAACCGCCGCCGCTGGAGACACCCTGGGCGTCGGGAATCCCAGGCGGATTCCCGGCCACCATAGGCGCGGGCTTGCGGACGGCGAGCAATGGCTAGCTCGCCGTCCGATAAGGACCAGGCCAGGGTCGATGGCGCGTCGTGTTCCACGCGGGCCTCAAAGAGATGTCAGCACACCTGACGGGGTCCGTTAGGACCGATGCCTGCCAGGGTTGCGGAATAGTCCGAAAGGGATACCGGGACCCTGGCAACAGGCAACCGAAGGAACACGGGTGGGTTTTAGTCAGTAAGAGTCTGACACGCCCTTCTGCTCCGCCCAGAGCGGGAGAAGTCATATGATGATTTCCCACCCAAAAAAAAAAAACAAGCCAGGCTTTTTTGTTACACACTGTATAGAAATGATTGAATTGAAATTGAATGAGACAAAAATTCATATATATAAACTATTGATGCAAGAGTTTTGTTATGAAGCAAGAAGCCTTATCTGCTTATAGCCCAATCTACACAGTTCATCCTTTCGTACCCGTCTCGTCCAGTTCAGTGTTTTTTTACGTCAGCCAGAGTGACGGAGAGTGACACACACAGAAACACTGACGACCAGAGGGCCTAGACAAGTGACAATCGCCTTGAAAGCTTTTCGTATTTCTACAACGACTTTGACATAAGCTTTTCGATAGCTTATGTCAGTTCTATACATTTTTGCCTTTTCCATCATCGTTATCGCTGATAGAATGTCACTTTAGGCTTTACGGCTGTAGTCCGGAAAGCGCTGACCCTGATGTGTGAAATCAATATGCTTAGCCTTTTCCCTTCTTTGTTGGGGTCGGCTTCCAGTCTAACCGGATGCAGCTGAATACCAGTATTTCACATGAGGCGACTGCCTATCTGACCTCCATAACCCAGTCACTGGGTAATACGATACCCCTTGGTTCTTACCAAGGAGTATCGTATTCGTATTCTAATGATGTGTGAATAAATACAACTACCTTAAAACAACTATTAGGTAAAGTTTAATGTAATAGCAAATTAGATCCAAATATTGCACGATCATAACATGAATATTGGAATGTCAACATTATAAGACTAAGCTATTAATTTTTATCTACACCCATGCTATAAATCCTCTATAAAAGTTTCTGAAACAGTTAGCTTATTGCCAACATTAAAACACTGGTTGTTTTAATGTTGTCATAGTAACCATAATATCATCCAAACGGGTGTTATAATGTTGTACTGGAATTCATAATACAACTCATTTACAAAAAAGAACATTGTCATGCAGGCGCGTTTCACTAACAAAGCACCGTAATTTAAAACAAAAAAACATCTATTACTCGAATTCGAAAAATTCGAATTCACGTGCGTCGTATCCCTCCATTTTTGTTGATATTAGTATTGCTAAGTACCTTTTATAGAGGATTCATATTATGGGTGTAGATAAAGTCTTGTATGCAACTGTAAATAATTAAGTATTAAAACACTCAGTCATTGTACTCAAAATACATTTTGTCTCTTGCTGTTCCATACATTTTGTCGATTTAAGTGAACACAAATGTATGGAACAGCTGACTTTTTTTCGCGATTTCAAGTTTGGTCCCATAGAAAAAAAAAAACAAAATGATGAGTACAATGACCCCTTTTCGGGTTTAGCATAAACAAAAACGAATGTTGTAGTTATAGATAGCCCGGTATTCCCAATCTGAAAATTTTTAAACAGTCACTGCCTGATCTTGAGTATCCTTGAGTTTAACTTAACAGGTGGTCCAACAACACCATTTAAATTCAAATCCAATCATCGATAAAAATAATACCATATAGGCATTCAGATCAAGAACTCTACACTTATAATACGTACATCATGTATTAAGCCATAAGCACCTACTTAACATGTTCAAGCACGTAACGATTCGATTGATACATGTTACTGTCCCAGTTGTCGGTTATCCTTGAAATTATGAAGGTATTATACCACTGGTATACTTAATATAGTGTACTACGCACAGTATACAATCGAAAATACTTTCGATTTTACGGTATATAGTCGCGCGACCACATATGTGGTCAGGAAATTACTTGTATGCCTTGTAGAAGACCGAGAATCTATAATATATTTAAAATAGCTTTTTAGGAAAATGCAAGCAGGCGGTTTCTTATTTTTTAACCGACTTCTTCAAAAAGGAGGAGGTTCTCAATTCGTCTGTATGTTTTTTTTTTGTATGTTTGTTACGCGATTACTCCGCCAATTATGAATCGATTTTGATGATTCTTTTTTTTTTTGGTAGGTCATGCTTCCGATGACCTAACAAAAAAAAAAAAATTATTAACTTTGCTTGCGTAATGTTTGAGTTAGCTTCAATATTACGTATTTTTCCCACTTAGTTTATCTAGACGATATCCTGTTTGACTCCTTCACTGTTATTTACATAGCAGGTAGTGGTATTCGGATTTGTGTGGGGTAGGTACCACAACTAAAACGTGAAAAATAAAAACGTTTTACAAAAAAAAAAACAACCGACTTCCAAAAAAAACACTAAAAAAGTGAAAAATAACTTTAATTTCGGAAGTCACTGTCTTTGCTTTTCAATTTCCGTTTTTTGCCACCGACTTCCGAAATTAAAGTTGCAAAAGTTTTTTTAATTTTATCTTAGTGTTTACTCTGTTCAATTAAGTTCCGTGCTTACGGTAGGTACTGTGTCAATTTTTTTTTTCTTTGATTTCTGATGACATTGATGTCCGAATCATTTTTGTAGCGAAGGACGGGTCAGACGGCCTTTAAGGCTTGCTATTGAGAAAAAAATGTGAATAATCCGTGATTTGGGTTACCAGCATATATACTAGAATACTGGATCACAGTTTAGTGCGGAAACCAAACCCTCTAATATAGAATTGGATCAGGTCTAGATTTTATTTATTAAAACTTTATGCACAAGTAAAAAAATATTGTCAAAGGCGGACTTAATGCCTGAGGCATTTTCTACCAGTCAAACTTAGGGTAATGCAGAGACAAACATGGCAGGTGAAACTTAAGGGACAGATAACTCGAAAAATAATATACATACGTAATATATATAAACAGAATAAACTTGGCAGAAATAACGATACTTGTTAGAGGAGAAAATGAATCCAGCAAATCAGGTTATATACCTATTTCTTGCGACTTATCTTGAATGAAGCTACATAGTAGGCAAAGCTATCAACACAGACATTACAACGTCTGTTTGTTGGTCATTGTATCATCTAAAGTTGACATCTTGGCTATATTTACCGTCTTTAAAAGCTTGCCAAACAAACATTTAGAAATAATATCAAATAGTACCTAATAAAGGTAGTATACAGTCCGGTTTTACAGAAATAACAGCGGCTAACTAGATGTTGTAACAGCGACAATGCAATCTTAGAATTTGAAGCGAATTAATAGAGCAAAACATTCTTCTAGTAACTATACAATCTGAATTGATATAGAAATCGAGTCTTAAAAAAATATTATAGACGATGTCTTTAGAAAATACTAGCTTTCAAATTTATTTAATTATTTTATGAAATAGGTAGTGCGCCTAATTCATTATTAGTGCTACAATTTGACTTAAATGTACCTACTTTCATAAAGTTGCAATACATTAACTCGTTTAAGCAAACCATTAATAAAATCACACCATGACTTAATTAAAATAAAACAAGCATTAATTACGCATATAAATGTCACCACGCATTTAGCGTTAAAAGTGGAGTAACAATTAATAACACAGTTTTAAGTAAAACTCTTTGCATAACAGCGATTTAGTAAACAAATGTGAAGGACACACTGCTTAATCCAATTACATTACAATTAGCAATCCAATTTCCATAATTAAACTGTCGAATTCATTGAACCTATTCTACTCTTACATCACTGAAAATCAACCCCTGTATCCCAGAAACCTTCGGGACAGCAATCATCACTGAAAAATCACTGAACACATCGTACTATTCCCGCCAAAAAAAATCAAAAAAAGAATACTTACGCGTCACTTTAGCCTGAGCACAGACAACACAGAACAAAAAAACTATAAACACTTTCATTTTGTCTTTATCCGATATATAACCGTGCAGGATGCAGTTATTGGTGAGGTTGCAACGGCAAGTTGATCGCGAATGTGCGCCCGCGCCGAATTAACTGATATTTGTAGTAGCGCGAACGCGCCGCCCCGAGAAGCCAAGCTTGGGCAACCTAGGGAAAATACTTTGGGGAAATACCGACAGATTTTTTATTTCGGGTCTGTAAATATTCACACATATTAAAATAAAACATAAAAGCACTATGTAAATTGAAACAAGGTAATCTTTTTTACCTGAAAATAATACCTACTGTATTTTAAGTGTGATCTGAAGAAATATTATTAATATTATCTGCGAAGTAAAATGATTAGTTTTTTTTTGTTTGTTTTGCTTGACAAAATTGACTGCAATCACTGAAATAATAGTCTTCTCATTTGGTTATTTAGGTAGTATTCCGGATTTTAATTTTGGTAATACCGTTTTAAGCAGGAAAATTCAGTAGAACATTTTCCTTTACATTACCTTTTTCAAACTGACTCTTACTAACACGATTATAAAACACTGTCCTCCAAATAGTTATTAAACATTATCTTGTAATTAATTGATTTACTTAAGATTTAAGATACGAAATATAAATCTTTTCGAAACTTATTTCACATGTTCTTCCATTGAAACGATCGCAATTTTGAATATTTTAAATTGAAATTACTATATTATTTAAATTAGTCATATCCACAGTTAGTAGTACATAGTTAAAGGTCAGAGTAAGAATCACTGGTCTTCTGTTTTTTTGGTAAATTCTCATAAGAAAACTGCTGAAACGATTTTGATGAACATTAGAAAGAAAGAAAGATAAGAAAGAAAAATTTTTTTTCTGCACAAATCAAAACGCACATTACAACATTAAAATATAAAAAAACATTTTACAAAAAAAAAAACAACCGACTTCCAAAAATACACTAAAAACGTGAAAAATAACTTTAATTTCGGAAGTCGGTGTCTTTGCTTTTCAATTTCCGTTTTTTGCGACCGACTTCCGAAATTAAAGTTATTTTTCACGTTTTTAGTGTATTTTTGGAAATCGGTTGCTTTTTTTTTTGTAAAATGTTTTTATTTTTCACTTTTTAGTTGTGGTAGCTACCCCACACAAATCCGAATACCACTACCTGCTATGTAAATAACAGTGAAGGAGTCAAACAGGATATCGTCTAGATAAACTAACTGGGAAAAATATGTAATATTGAAGCTAACTCAAAAATTACGCAAGCAAAGTTAATAAAATGTATATGAGACCACCTCGGAAGCATGACCTACCAAACAAAAAAAGAATAATCAAAATCGATTCATAATTGGCGGAGAAATCGCGTAACAATCATACAAAAAAAAAGACGAATTGAGAACCTCCTCCTTTTTGAAGAAGTCTGTTAAAAACAACAAAATACACATTCCAATTAGCCAAAAACCTCGCATCCAACCAATAAAAGATTGACAGTTCTGCTCATTGGTTGATGTCAAGGACAGGGACCAAAGACAATATTGCTTACAGCAAAGAGGTAGCTCAATAGCATATGTACTTATCGGGAAATTAAAGAGTTTTCACGTGGAGGAAGCTAAGAAAATTATTATCGTGCCTGCCCATTAAATTATACACAATTTTAGTATTAAGGGTCCTTGACAATCATTCTCAATTAACAATATTACAATCACTTTTGTCGAATTACCTATATTAATAAAAAACAATCTTGCGCCTACTTATCAATAAAGGATAGCTACCTGCAGTCCTCCGATCCAATTTTGTAACTTGAAGGCATTCGAACGTCATTGAACGTTAACATTTCAATCTTTTGTACACTAGGTAGGTACTTAAAATCATTTATCCCTACAAAAAAGATGGCAAAAAGCTAGGTCCATTATCAGACGTATGCAAAAATAACGACTTCCAAAAAGGAGGAGGTTTGTATGTTCGACTTTATAAATATTTTATTTTTCTTTGTATGTATGTCATCGATATTTTCGTCCGATATTAAAAATTATGTTTTCATTCGGTAGAGGAAGCTTGCGCAGTGGTCGCATAAAAATTTACATATCAGTTAGTCGAATTTGTGTGGGTTAGGTAGGTACCACAACTAAAAAGTGATAAATAAAAACTTTTTACAAAAAAGAAAAATAACTTTAATTTCGGAAGTCGGTGGCAAAAAACGAAAATTGAAAAGCAAAGACACCGACTTCCGAAATTAAAGTAATTTTTCACTTTTTTTTGGAGTTTTTTTCTGTAAAATGTTTTTTTTATCATAAAACGACTGACTTGGAAAAACCGCCAACGGGAGATATCCTCTTGTGTGACAATAACAGCATTCTGCAATGACCAATTCGATTACGAAGTATTGTGAACATGTCAAGGTAGCAATCTGGTATCAAGTCGCATTGGAATCTATGCAGATTAACCATAAAGTTTCTTGCTCGGTCTTCAGCTTTAACTTTTGGACTAACTAACCGAATCTTTGACAGTTAAAAATACCTGTAAATGGGTTTTTGTGTTCTTCCGAGGACTTAACTGTTGAACGAGGATCTCAAATAAATAGTCCGTCAGTCTGATCTGATTGCCAGAACCTATATTTATTTAGTTTACCTTTTATTTGAGGAGCTCGTGGCTAAGTAATAACAGCCGCTCGGGTCGATCCATCAGGTTAAGCTACGCTTGCCGGGGTTGGTCCGTGGATGGGTGACCATTTACACATATCAAGACTCCTCCGTGCCTCGGAAAGCACGTTAAGCCGTTGGTCTCGGCTGTCATTTGTGGATCTTTGACAGTCGTTATGGGTCGTCAGAAGCCCGAAAGTCTGACAACCAGTCTAACCAAGGGGTATCGTATTACCCAGTTACTGGGTTGTGAAGGTCAGATAGGCAGTCGCTCCATGTCAAATACTGGTATTCAGCTGCATCCGGTTAGACTGGAAGTCGACCCCAACATAGTTGGGAAAAGGCTAGGCAGATTGACCTTTTATTTGTAAACTTAATCGTTTCTCATTACCATACTGTCATGGTTACCGTTTAACCAGGTTTCTATTAGGCCAGTTATTAACACTTATCTATACAGGGTGTTTAGGTAAACACCGTTATCCTTGAAACCAGTGGTTTCATCTATAGAACGTAAAACTTTTTTTAAAGAAAATCTACCTTTTACCACAAGAGTATTTCACCCTTTCACCCTATGCGCTAGGACAACGAACTTACGTCTCAACACGGGTGGGGGTGCGAGACGTGACCTGACCGGCCGCGAGCGCGGCCACTCCCTCAGTCAGTCACCTGTTTCGCTAGCGAGCACGGTGTCGGATATAAACTTTTTTAAATCTTTAAATGAAAATAACGTTTTTTTTGTTGTTACTCGGTGATTTATTTTTATATTTAAGTCAACAACTCATGGTTTGAATGACAACGGTGTTTACCCTTACACCCTGTATTATATCATGTCATTTGAGGATAACCAGCCTTTTATTTAATGTTGCTAGGTGACCTGGTTGAGGACCAGTGCTAGCCTTAGTTACTTAGTTAACACTATATATTGTGAGGCATAGTTTATCAGACCAAAAAAGGGAAAAAAGTTATTTTCCTACTGTTAAAGAATTTTATGTTTTGGGGGTCTGGCCACTAAAACTGAGACTTACGCGTTTTTAATATTGAGAATGAGTCTAAGTCCACGTTGTAAGGATTTTTTTAAATAATGAAAAGGAGTTTCACCGCTGGAAAGGAGGTATGTCGATCTAATCATGTTTGTGGGGCCAACATGGCCAGATATCGCACAAAACAGAGAGATTTGGAAGGAAAAAGGGGAGGCCTATGGCCAGCAGTGGGACAATACAAAGGCTAATTTAAAAAAAAAAAAGGAATCACCATGTCTAACATAGTCGATTATTTGTTTTAGCCCGTAAAAGTCGAAGAGGAAAGTTCGAAGGGGAAATCACTGTTTGGTGGCTGCAGCTTTTCATAATTAGATACCATATTAGGTATATCTCTCAGTCTCTATACTTCTACCCGACTTCAGATATACCCGACTGCCGTCTTTCGTTCTAATCTTGCCCTTCCTTCACCACCAACTTTGCTAACTTGGTATATCTTGTCACAATTAGACGAGACATTGGCGTGGCTCTTGTGGACACGGGATTAGACGAATCTTTGAGTAAACGGTAGATGTTTCCAATCGACTTGGATAGGTAATTACTGTAATAATGCTCCTTTAAAGTAGGTAATATGACACTACATCAGGTAATTAATATATACGACATATATTATTATATTGAATTACAAAGGCGATAATATCACACTTATAATGTCATGTCCTAATGTCATAAGTGGCGGAAATATAAAGAACGCCTTTCCAACGAAGCTACATGCTTTACCTGCGACTTCGCTTATGTAAAAATCTTTTTGAATTTTCCTAAAATAAGTTCCAAAGATTTTTCTTCTTAATCCAGCCAAAAAGAAGGACTCTTAATAATAAACAATGTGTACAGTTAAGAAATACTGGAATTGTCTGGAAGAACTACTGGTATTCAGCTGCACCCGGTTAGACTCGAAGCCAACCACAACATAGTTGGAAAAAGCTAGGCAGATTGTTTTTTTTTTGGGTAAAGTTAAGGAAAAACCATAAAAATGTATTTTTACACATTCGGCGCTGAACCAAACGGAATAGAAGCGATTTTTTTTTGTACAAACCTAATGAACTTTATTTCAATAGAGTATCTTACTAACTAGATACGAGCTAAATAACAGGTCGTGTAATGGTTTTGTTGGGAATTCTCGCGCGTTTTCGGTAATTCCGTATCTAGTTTGTACTTCACACAATTGACATAAAGTTAATTTTGCTATGTACAATATCCTTACAAAAACTCGCTTTCATTCCGTTCCGTGGTAATGTAAATTGAGCCTTATAGTGACGGCATGAATCTGTGCTAATTTTATTTAAATTTCCTCCCAACCGCTACTGAGCATCAAAAATACCCAATAATCGTAATACTTAGGTATGAGTGTCTTATTTCGAAAAAGATTACTGTATCGTTGGACAACATCCTAATTCACACAATGACTGCAGCCAACCAACCACCAGGAAATGTGCTATCTTCCCTTATGCAAGCGCTACCTAACTACTAATTAGTACATGCTACACGGATGTAATACGGACGTAAATAGATATGTTTACATATATATTTTAATTGACGTCAATGTAAGATTAAAAGTCGCTTCATTTTACACCGTTTGGCATATTAAGTGAGGAAAATAAACCGAGATGCAAGTAGGCCTCGTTTTTAATAAATAAGCGTTGATTATTGTATTTTTAATGATGAGGAACACAATAAAACTGAGGTATTGTAATAAATAAACGCTTATAAAAGGTACAAAATGTCTTGTCCTTATGGAGGGATTGTCCAGACAAAGGAGTGCATCATTCTTCCTGTTAAAGTTTTATCCCCAAAAAGGATAGTACCTATCTTTCCTCTTTTCTGTATAAATTCAATTTTCCTCCTGAGCAAACCTCGATTTTTTTTTAAAGTTCACAAAAATCAGGGTTCGCGCTGCTGCACGCTGGGCAGAAAACGCATGGGACACTGCCTTCGGCCCGCAGATCTCAAAAACGTGACATTGACACAACTTTTTTGTTTTTTGTTTTTGAGGGTGGTAAATCATCAAATGACTTCTCTCACTCTGGGCGGAGTGGAAGGGCGTGTCAGACTCTTACTGACTAAAACCCACCCGTGTTCCTTCAGTTGCTTGTTGCCAAGGGCCCCGGTATCCCTTTCGGACTTCCGCAGCCCTGGCAGTTGATGACACACCTGCGTCTTTAATTATTTATCAACCTTTAGAGTCCAACCGCAAAGGCTCTCCTCCCCTCCTTCCACTTATCCTTATCTATGGAGGTTTGAGACCAATCTCTCTGAAAGAATTAAATTTGTCCCACCATATCCTTCTGTTGTTTTCTGCTGTTGTTGGTGGGTTTCGCACGCAGTCGAATCGCGGCCAAATATGTGATGACTCATTCACCACCCGTTTATTCTTCTACCGCTTTATGATCAGCCGTAACAGTATCGGTCCGTAGTTCCGCGATCTGTTGCATAAAGCTGTGACCGCTGGCCGACCAGCGTGGCCAATTACTGTTACACAACGGTTATCTCACTGTAAACAGATTGGGAAGTACTGGTCAAGTGGTCGTGCTGCAATATCCGACACTAGTTGTATCGGGGCTATTCGTTTCCAGTCCCAAGAATCTTAGGTCTTTCTTTATACCCATAAACGTAACTTTTGAAATACCTACGTAACTTTTTGCAAATTTTTAACTACGCTTCTTTATGCAAAGTTCTTCATTGGTTTGAAGGGTTTAAACCAGTAAAGACTCTACTAGTTCAGTAAAACACCCTTTTTAGGGTCTCCGGACTCCGCTGTCCGTTCGTCTGTCTGTCTGTCCGTCTGTCACCAAGCTGTATCTCATGAACCGTGATAGTTAGACAATTGAAATTTGCACAGATAATGTATTTCTGTTGCCGCTATAACAAGAAATACTAAAAAACAGAATAAAATAAATATTTAAGTACAACAAACGTGAT
Organism: Lithophane ornitopus; assembly: GCA_948473465.1. Taxonomy (NCBI): domain Eukaryota; kingdom Metazoa; phylum Arthropoda; class Insecta; order Lepidoptera; family Noctuidae; genus Lithophane; species Lithophane ornitopus. Next base: position 13,217,421 of record OX419616.1, on the reverse strand, counting down.
TTTTTTGCCGTTTTTATAGATAATGGAACGGAACTCTTCGTGCGCGAATCCAACTCGCACTTGGCCGGTTTTTTTATATTCCCGCTACTCAAAATTCTTGCCCAGAACTTAATATTCATCCAAGTTTAAGGTACTTTCCTAAATTAACTACTCAAATCCTCCTGGAATTGACCCAGTCATGGGTCCATGATTATGATACCATGAATTGCAACAGGAGATGATAGCAATTTAATTAGCCATTCTTAACCCTAAACCAACAAAACAAATCCGGTTGTCGTAACTGACACGCCTCCTTTCTGTCCATCAGTTTCAAAACGCGAAGCCGTCGCCTCGCAAACATCAGCAGCGTCGCACAGTTTCGTTATCAGGAACCGACGACCTCTTCATATTCTTCGAATGTGTGATATCATGTTGTAAAGTCATTTTGTCTCTCATCTTTTTACAGGAAAACGACGATATAGAAAAAATCTAAAGATGTTTTAAAGAATTGCAAAGGAGAAGAGGTAACTGGGTCTCATGTTCCATTCAAAACATTGATACTTTCTACGACATCTTATTAGACTCACAGAATCCACATTTTAATTAACAAAAAGCTCCTTTTGGGAATATTATGGTGCACTTATATTATGGCTTTGTTTCCATGGTAACAAAAAGTTACGTTATTCAAATGTTTTTGAGTAAATTACTTGCAACATCAAAATGTTGCTGAAAACATTGTTTTGCAACCTTTGCTCACCATAAAACAGCATTCGTAGACAAGAAAAATATTGATTCTTCTTTCCATTATCAACATTTCGCGCCTACTTCTTCTAGGAGGCGCGAAATGTCAAATTCAACACACCGGTAGTAGCCGGGACGTGACCGTGACCGCTCAACACTAGAAGCCATTAATCTTTTCTTATTTATAAATTCACGCTATAAATGTTTCCTCTTACAAAACAGACATGTTCATATAAAAGAACTTCTACGCAATATTTGGTCAGCAGTTTATTACGAAACTTATATTTCGTTCTTAAATTGTGTGTATTCAGGAGTTTTGTTTTTGTTTGTATTACCATGTTCTTTGTTTACTATTTACTTATATTTCAATATGTTTGCTTACAGATCAATAAAGTTATTGATTATTGACTTGGTTTTGTTGAATAAGTTGGGCAATTTGAGCCTTCAGTTTCGTTTCGCTGTTCATTTATTTGGGTTAAGTAATTAAAAGTCTAGACTAAACGAAGAGTCAGTTGTTGTTTGCTAAAACACGGCAACTAAGCTGTCTCCTCTATGATAATATTTAAATAGTTACAATGCACTTTAAACCTGGCTGACAATAATTATCTTGCCTATTTAAGAAAAGATTATGTTGTTCTGCTAATAGGATCATTTGCTCATAGAACGATTTGCGAATAGGTAATTTTGCTAAAGTGTCGTTTTGATTATGGGTCGTTTTGCTAATAGGACCATTTGTATTTAGGATGTTTTGATACGGAGGGGTTTTTTCTGACCTATGTGTCACTAGGTAGATGTTAATGACAGACCTGATAGATAGAATAGTTCGGAGCTAAGATAAATAGGTAATTAAAATCTTTGCCATTCAAAAACAACCAAAAGAGCTCGCAATTTCAAAATGGGCAAAGTAATTGTGCACCTACCTAAATCAAAAACTAAACAAAAAAACTCAATACTCACATAAAAAGCCAAAGTCAATCTCGAACAGAATGCATCAGAGTGTAAAATCTAAAGTAATCCAATCAATCAATCTGCCTAGCCTTTTCCCAACTATGTTGGGGTCGGCTTCCAGTCTAAACGGATGCAGCGGAAAACCAGTATTTTACATGGAGCGACTGCCTATCTGACCTCCACAACCCAGTAACTGGGTAATACAATACCCCTTGGTTAGACTGTCTAAAGTAATCCAACTAAAAATAAATTATTTGTAATTGCGCTTATACTTTTATAGTTCATTAAGTTATTACACCCACTTAGTAAAAAGATATCGATCAAAATGAATATATTTTGGGTCACGAGTATTAGTGCAGTTGTTTCATGTTCGAAAAAACATCTTACTGGACTACTTCTGCTTACTCCAGTTAAAGATTAAAGGTACTTTCATTGTTGCTCGCTCCTGCCATCTATCGGTCACAGGCTGCGCTACAACAATACTTGTTGTTCCTACACCAGTCAGTACTTACATCATCAGTAACTTTAACTTCGTAGGCAATTATTATTTTACTAATCACGTTATTGGTTTCACCGCCAGGGGCGCTACGATCGTTGCGGGAATTTATTTCGGACCATTGATCCAACCACATCATAATAATATTTCAATCTGTGAAAGACCAATGCTTATAGGCATCCCAATGGCTAAGGATCGAAGACTATGATATAATATGGCCATAAGCAAAGGTAATGATTGCTGTCCTATGTTATTAGAAAGAGTAGATGCTGTTAAATATCATGACATCGCCTGTTACTGCTATATGATTGGTGAAGAGGTTGGCAATGACTGAAGGAATCATCAATCATTTTATTTCAGAGACTGGGGCTAATAGCTCTCAGCTAGCAGAGCTTCGTGTAAGCCTTTATTTCTGTGCTAAATTCAATGTTATAAACATTAAATTTGGATATTAACTTCAAAGCAAATCAAGAAAAGGAAGTAATCGTAAGAACATAATTAAAACAATGACAATTCACTGACGAAAATTTTATTTTTATCTCCTGATCACATGTCAATGATATAGTTATGACAATTACAAGTGAAACGTGAAAAGTTTTAGTACGAAAAGAAACAGATTTTAATGAGATGATAATCAATACAAAGATAATGGTAAAAACATATTATTGTATTGTGCTATATTCTTAAGTGTAAATATTGCAAAGATGGTCACTATAGGTGTCATTTCATGCAAAATATTGATAATTAGCTGCCTAGAATTGGAATGTTAGAACAAGTATTAATGAAATTATAAAATTATATTATTGTTATTAAAAGTTCTTTTGAATATAATAATCATATTAAATAATTCAATGCATGCATATGAATTGATTGAATTTAGATGAATATTTTATAAGCGCGTGGCAATCTTTAAAATGAAAATAATTAAAACAAAATTAATTCAGTGAAATATTACTTAAATCGATATAAAACACAAATATGTACAAAAACAAAAACATTGTTAGAAAACATATAGTTCGATTAATTTTTCGTTCAAAATAGTGTGCTTCATCCGTTTCTAGGAAGAATTTATTTACACAATCTCTTGTTGCGTCAGCCAGCGGCATGTACTGTTAAATAATACTAAACTATTTATTTACAATCTTACTTTACCACTTAAATAACCAATACCTTACATTTAGTATCTGTTTTAACACTTTGAAACTAATTACTGTACAAATAGTCTTGCAGGGTTGGTATGAGACATGCATGAATATATGAAAGTAATGAAACACCTGAAAATTATTAATGAAAATTATACAGTTAGTTACACTAGATGAAAATGAAATGTGGTGGAGTGTGACGATCCAACCCTAAAATTATTTTTGTAATTTTCAAAGGCCTTCGACACTGTTAACGGCCAACAAATTCATAGACAGACGTACATACAAAATCACAAACGACTTAATACTACACAGTACCCTATATGAGCACAGATCAGGGGAACAGTTCTTTGTAAGTAAACTTTGATGTTATTTTATTCGCCATTTCTGTGAAGAGGTCCGCAAGGCTCTTTTCTAGGACCGGACTGATTTCTTGTAAGAATACTTGTGAGTTTTCGTTGATGACCCTGTTGGTGGCGGGTCCCAGGACTGGATCGCCGTCGAACAAGTTAGTCAGGTAAATGGACGACTGACCGACACGGAGTTTCACTTTGAAGGGATCAAACTGTAGGTATTCTTCCTCTCCGATCTTTTCTTTGTGTCCTCTCATTGTGACATTGCAAGCGTAGTCCCCTGAAAAGTCACAAATATTTTGATTAGTTATAATAAAATAAATGATGATCACAAACGTCTTAACCTATTATCAGAATAAAGTTAAACATCAATACAAAATCTAAATACATATAACAAAGAAACAGTTTATAAAAGGTTGAAATGCTTCTGTGCCTAATTATAATGTTAGTTTACGTTCGTAACGTTAATTTATAACATATTACCTATCTGGAAACTAACTAATAATTACGAGTATTATATATGAGTAATTTGACCCGTATCTGGAGCTACATACATAATGTAGGAAGTGGCAGTTAGATAAGTGTAGTCAAGTTTCGCCTACGCAACGAAAATTCCTGATTTACATGATCTTGCCTTCCTCTGCAAGTAACCATCAAGTATGAAGATTGTTATTAGATAATGCTATAATAATATAAGAATTTAATTATAATTTAATATTTTCCCGCTCGAAAATCTATAAAGTTTATGACCCCAGATAGATTAATCAAAAGAAAAGTGGTAAAGGAATTGGCACAATCACAATTATGGCTGAATCTCGTACAAACGTAAACGTCTCGTTGATTGTCAATCAGGTCCCCAGTAATTGATTCATTAAAACCAGTGATTAAGATTACATAAAGTGACATGGTAACACAGTAAGAACGCACGTGTAAGCTTGTAACATTAACACCTATGCTAAACATTGCATGGCGTATTAGTAAATGGTGGTAGCGGCGCAAGCGACGAACGTGTTGCTAAGGTACATAATAGATGCTGACTTTGCAGAATAAAATCTTTCCGACTCACTGACCCGTGACCGACTCCTGGACAATTCAAAAGTGCCTGAAAATGGCTTAATTGAAATAATGCTTTAAGTTTAAGTTTGATAAATAATGCACTAAACATGTTTACTTATCTATGTCAATATTGGCTGCAGTTAATTTGACTCCTTTTGTATTTAATATTGGCTAAGTTATTTATTCAAATATCTATGTAAATAATTTTAATTTTATTACTAGCAAGCAGCAGCAAGGCCAAGGTAAAAAGCCTTGTTTCGCAAGGATGTATCAGCTAATATAAATATTTTAGTATTATCTTAGTCAACTACTTATAAATCTCTACTACTAAATCTCCAAACGGCTGCTTGACACTTCCCGTGACCCAAGGGCTGGCTTTTACCTTGGTCAGAGGCTAAGCATTGCCATTCTACGTGGCAATGCCGCCAGTCTCTTGGGTACATTACCAGACGACAGCGATACGGAGGATTTTTTCGACGCCTTACTTTAGTTATAGTTAGGTAGTTCTTTAAGTTTTAGTGTTTTATGTAAATAGTTAGTTGTGACATGACTTGGCAGTCATAAATGTACATTATTGACAAATTGTTTATAATTTAAAAACTACTTATTAATAATTTACTTACATGGGTAATTATATATTTGTCAAAGCAATTTATTATTTATTTAAGCACAGAAGACAGATGACCTTACAGATCAAGGTTTGTATAATTACTATATTTTATTATACAACTTTGAAAATCTTTTTGCCATAAATATAAAGATTAAAGATAGGCACTAAGTTCATAGACACATCAGTTTGAAAATTAAATTATACAACTCCAAATTGTTACATTTCTTTAAATCCTGTATGCCTATATAATAAATCGTTATAGTTTCAAGTATTGCACTGTCTTGGTGATTATTTTGATCCTATCAGTCAGGTCCAAGTGCATCTGGCTACTTATTCATTCGGGATTATTGGCCCATGTGACTCGAAAAACTCCTAAATAAGAATCGCGATACATTCAAAGAGTCTCAACGAACGCACCCTGGGTTGTTAGCCGTGCTAAAAACATTGCGCACTCGACATCTTTTCTGGTATACTTAAAAAGAAAAGATAATCAAAAGCTGTGACGGATTCTATTTTTTCCGCGCCCTTCTCTCCCTTGGGCTCTGTGTGTTGACCGCAATGCAAGCACATGACGCCACAGACGGGTGCAACGGCGAGCCTCATACGTCATCCTATGCAACGCGGTTCAACAAACTTTGCCATTACACTATTTACTAATGCACTTAAGAAATCTCAATTTGTTGTATTGGATGCGAGGAATGTGTGTGATGAAAGATCAGTTGGATCCTAGGATATCGTATATATGGGTAGATTTTTAGTGAAATCTCGTAGTTTTTGTTATTTACGTTCTGTCATTTCCGAAGCCTGTAGTAGAAGTATCCTCTTCTTCTCATTCTCTATTATTATAATTTGTCCTTTACGCATCGTTATAATAATAAAATAAACTGCATTACTTGCTCACATAACACACGGACAAAAAATAAATAAGGTTTAATTAGTTTCTTGGAATGTGACGCATCGCCTGCATTTGGACTGTATCGTTACGTCCGCTTCACGTGCTGGGCAGCCAACGTAAACACAAGTAATGAGAAGATACTAAGATGGCAAAGTCAAATGAACTTCCTGAAACCTAGTGCATATCCTGAAAAAAAAAACAATTGTACTATAAGAGAAAGCTGTAACTCAATGGTAGGTAGCGAGTTTGGCTGTCCAGATTATAAGGACGTGCGAGTATACTCGTTGAGGCTCTTTGTTGTGTTTGACATACCGAACAGCAAAAAGCTATACTGCTTCTAAATCCTGACCTACCCAGAATTTGATTTGAAATTGCCCTTCTAGAAAAAAACCTGCTGTTCGCGATTTCTTTCATACAATGCAAACATCAAAATTCTTTTGTTTTTTCTTGTTTCTATCTTAACTTGTTACGTCTGCGCGTTGTCTTTTAGTCATCTATCTGGTTCATCCCGGAACTTGGTAGCTATATGCTTCATACAAAGATTTCAATCGTTAGATTTGCCCTAGCGCGTCAAAAGATGATCGCGTTTTTGTTTCGTTTTGACATCTCTGACACACACAATGCCGCGTGCTACCATGGAAACGCCTTATGTGGAATGTGTGAGCTCACTCTTCTCATTACAGAAACTTTTCTCGCGACATAAGTAGTATAAATACATGAAGGCAATTCTAACGATTTAAATCTCGGCTTCATGCATGTTTCGCGACCATCATATGCTTCGTTTTCTTGCATTCGTAAGTGGCTTCCCTGTATTATATCATTGTTTTTACCAATTACAATTGTAACGAATTATGTACGAACTTGACATAGAAATGTGATTGTATAACATCATTCGCAATCGATTCATGCGGTCAACTTGTTTTATAACTTTCTTTCATAAGCGAGTTGTTACTCGCTATGCAGGTATATTTAATTGAAATAGGTTTTTTGCCAAAAATAACCGTGTCCATTACGAAGTTCGATGAACTGATAAATTATTATGACTATGTGTTTGGAACGTGGAATTCTGGCATCTAAACCTAAAAACAGGTTTTTTTGGTTTTTTGGTTCTGACTCGTTGCGAAGGATTTATTTATTTTATTTACATAACTCCTATAAACAATCAATCAACAACAATAATGGTCTAGCATGCGTCCGTCTCATTTATTTATTTATCAGTCTTCTAATTTATTTCATTTTTATTTGGTCTGCAATACAATTTATACACAATCACACTAATTATATAGGTATATATATATAAATATAAATGTGTACTTCGTTATTATTATTATGTGACACTTATTTTGTTTTATTTTATTTAAGTAGGTATGCATACACACATCACAATATAAAACTGATTTGCATCCGTAACTTCACACTTTCGGGTCCGGTTGAAAACCAGCGTCAGGCACTAGTTGTCTGGCATTTTTGCTGAACTGGGCCTTTTTGGCGCAGCCGTGAGGCACACTCCCCTGATAATGTCCTTCTTTACCTTCTCATTTGTTTCTTTATTTTTATTTTGTTATCTGCTGTATATTATGTATATTGTGTGCCTTTTAGTCTGTGCTGAATAAATGTATTTTCTTTCTTTCTTTCTTTCTAACTGTGTTTTTTCAGGTGTAAGTAGATAATATAGCTGAAGTAAACGCAAGTTATAATGAGGCTAGATTTGACCTTTAGTCAGAGATTGCTTAAGATAACATTAACTTAAGAAGTAAAATCGCTGTTTTTTTTAAGTGTTTTAATGAAACGTGAAACTTTGAAGGCTAAGGAGTGAATAACGATAATTGATAAGAGAAACACCACCCTTATTGCCACAAAACCGTGTTTATCAGTTGTTTAGCATAATTATACATCTGTTAAACATGACATTTCTGCATAGAGTTTGACATAAAACTGACGTTAGACACGCGTTGCCCAAGTGTCTAAGTTTTTGTGGCAAACCGCTTTTTTTTTTTTGGGTCCCATTCATCATATGACTTCTCCCACTCTGGGCGGAGCGGAAGGGCGTGTCAGACTCTTACTGACTAAAACCCACCCGTGTTCCTTCGGTTGCCTGTTGCCAGGGTCCCGGTATCCCTTTCGGACTATTCCGCAACCCTGGCAGGATAAGGTTCTTAGCCATTACGTGTTTAAGCTAGTCAATAGTGGATGCAAAACGTCAAGACCCAAAGATCAGACAAAGTTCGGAGCTAAATATTCACACAACTTTGATCAACATCACAATCCTATAGTCAGCATTAACTGCCACATCCATACTTATCATAAGTTTAAAAGTATTGCCAATCTGCCTAGCCTGTTCCCAACTATATTGGGGTCGGCTTCCAGTCTAACCGGATGCAGCTGAATACCAGTATTTTACATTACCAGTAACTAGGTAATACGATACCCCTTGGTAAGACTGGTTGGCAGACTTTCGGCCTTCTGACGACCCGTAACGACTGTCAACGATCCACGAATGACAGGCGGGGCCAACGGCTTAACATGCTTTCCGAGGCACGGAGGAGTCTCGGTATGTAAAGATGGTCACCCATCACGGACCAACCCCGGCAAGCTTTGCTTAACTTGAAGGATCGACCCGTGTCTGGGAAGGATTGTACTAACTGAAAGTCCCAGTGATGTTTCCTCTTCCCTGCAGGCGAAGCAGTAGCACCTGGATGTCCATCTTGTACTTGCCGGCGAAGTCGAGCTTCGGGAGCAGCAGCTTGAAGTCAAACCTGTTGTTGTCTAGGTCAGTCCTGGAACGTGGCAAGTTAAATATTATTATTATCTACTTTACACTTTAGGAGTTAAGTAAATGACTGGAAACTCTACCTACATATTTCATTTTATTGATAGAAAATCTATATTATACTATATCTATATACATAACATATTATAAAACAAAGTCCTCGGCCGCGTCTGTCTGTCTGTCTGTCGACCTGTACGCGATAAACTCAAAAACTACTGCACCGATTTTCATGCTGTTTTCACCAATGGATAGATTATTAACATACATCAACGCGGCCGAAATCGCCGGCATCCGCTAGTTACCTATAAAATAAAATCGCTTTTCGTATCTGTCTGTGTAAACTTAGCATAAAAGCATGTCGTAAAAACCGTGGGAAACAGGGGCGGGTCGCTAGATGGCGAAATAATATCACGACCACTGCACGATTATATGACAGGAGACATGAAAGAAGCAAAACGAAAATTTTCGGCTTACCACTATTAGAACAAGGCCTATGTTTATTTATATTTACGGTAGGTATTAGAATTAATTAATAGATACAGCAACCGATTTCGGCAACCATATTATGCCATTATGCCAATGCCATCCAACTCGTTCATTGGCCTTCTAACTACTACAATATGTTTGCGTACGCAAAACCGCATAACAAACATTAGCGTCAAAACTATTCGGAAGATTAGTTAAAGGTTTGTCGCCGATATAAAGTAAAGAGATTTCTTTAGGTTTTAAGAGGAAAAAAACACTACCTTCCCATCATCAAACTACAACTAACTATATGATACAACCCCTGTATGTGATTCTAACTACTAAGGCAGGTCCGTTTAATTGAAAAACACAGTGTCACCAATAGAAGAGCATTGTGATTAGCACTCAACCTACAGCAAAAACGCCTTTAGAATTTCCCAAAATCGAAGAAAATAAACCAATACTTAGCCGTATAAAAGGGATTTTTATAGCAAAACAAGCTATACTTAGAATTTGAAATTTAAATTTAGCATCCAATGAAATAGATCAAGTAGCCTTGATCTGTTTCATTGGATGCCAATATGTTTTGCAAGAGAACTTTAATTGATCGAACTCTCTCCTTAGCTCCCGCGGCCTTCATTAATAACGAATAAATCGTTTCACTATCGGAAATGTTCACAGATCCTTTGCCTGGATTAGGCCAGGAAGCGTTTATATAAGGTGCTGAAATACAGAGTAATTTCCTGTAATATATGTATGTGTAATACATACACATTTCTTTGAAATATTTTTTTTGTTTTTCAATTATCGTACTATTAAAATGCGGAGGAGACTAGTGCACATATTTTCTTTAGGAGCTTTTCTTTTCAATACCTTCATCTGTACTTCTATCTTTTCCCGATCTCTGTTTTTTTCTAGAAACATTCACAATTCTTAAAAGATCAGAAAGATCTGCTGTATTCATATTCCACAAAATATTATAGTATCTTTAATGTTTAGTGTGACTTTTATTTTGTAAGTTCTCACTGTATGACTATTATTTATAATAGGTACTATTGTAAAGAATCGAGTTTTTCTAACGAACAGACAGCTGTGCTGCTGGGGAGTTTGTTGCGCCACTTCTTCTTCCCAACTAAAGCACTAGAAAGTGGTGAAGGGCGGGGCGTTTTGGGGGACTGTCTTATGTAATTTTGACATTCGAAAAGTACTGATTCTCAGCCTAGTTTGGATTAATGTGAATGACAATTTATTTAACCCTTAATTTTGACATACTTACTTGAGTTCTTCAATGATGAAGTTACTGGGTCCTCGGACTTTGACATCATTTACAACTGCTGTCAGCTTGGCACCCTGAGGTCCTCGAGCCAACGCGATCTGACCCAAGCTTAAAGGTTCGATGCCTGGGACGTTCAGCTCTGGGATACCCTGGAATTTGAGGATAAAATTTGTCTATAAATACGTAGAAGCAAAAGGTTTGTTTGAAAAAATCTAAATACATACTTGTGAAGTGTCAATTCCTAATAGTGTACCAAGTTTTACCATAAACCATCTATAAAAGGTTCCGGTTTAGTTGTTATTGTAACTATCCACCTCTTTCAGATTATTTTTTATTACCATTTATGAAAAAAAAAGGCGCGGGTCTTTATAAAAAAAAAATATGAAGGAGGTGGTTAGTGACACTAACCAATAAACCGAAAAGAGTTAACTTTTCTGAAAAAAATAATGGACACTAAACAATTACAAACTGTAATTAATTAGATGCAGACCGTGACAATTAACTACTAGCTCTCACCTACATAAATCCTTTAAGGCAAATAATGTTTTCAGAATACAAAATAGATGGGACCCTGACTCAATGGTTATAAAGCTATGTATATTCAGTGCGTATCTAAACAAACCTACTGGGAATTTTAATGAACTCTTCATTCATACATATTTCTTTGTTAATTGCTGCCTCTCTAAAAATAGCCAAGAGCACACGCCAAATGAATTGCATCAAGTCAGATCAGAGACCTTCAATAATCACAATTTCACAATAAAAAGAACCTTAGATGAGAACATAGATAAAATCACTAAAATTGAAGGTGAACAAAGAACATTTATGTAGGTATTTTTCCAACGAACGAAAGAAATAATAATTATAATGATTACTAGCCCCAACTAAACATTTCTATGATTGCAAAATCTAGGGTAGATTAAGTAAGTATACAGTACAATATTTCTTTCCTTACCGAAGAAACAGGCGGTAGAAAATAACATCCTAACTATTATATATAATAATCCTACTATATATATAATATTATAAATGTGAAAGTTTGTTTGTTTGTGTGTTTGGATGTTTGTTACTCAATCACACAAAAACGGCTGAATGGATTTGGATGAAATTTGGCAAACAGATAGTTTATAACCTGGATATAGGATACTTTTTATTCCGATATTCCCACGGGATCGTGACTTACGCGTGTGAAACCGCGGGGCGCAGCTAGTAATATTATAAATGCGAAAGTGACTCTGTTTGTTTGTTACGCTTTCACAATAAAACGGCTGAACGGATTTGGATGAAAGGCACAGGGACATGACCTGGAATAGGACATAGGATACTTTTTGTCCCGATATTCCCACGGGATCGAGACATACGCGGTTGAAACCGCGAGGCGCAGCTTGTAACATAACATCACGCCTGTATTCCCCGAAGGGTCAGGTAGAGGTGTACCTATAGTACACCCATTTCACCAAATAGCCATGGGTAAGGCCCATGTAATAGGGGGTGAGTTGTTACCATCAACGAGGCACAAAAACAGACTCCGGACTGCTACTGAAAATTTGGATAAACTCATGCCATCACACTTCGCTCGACCTGAGAATAGAACCCAGGAGCACTTGTGACCTGGACTAACAAGGAAGTAGAATATACAGGGTGTTAGGGTAGACACCGTTATCCTTGAAACTAGTGGTTTGGTGTCATCTATAATATACTTTTTCTTTGGGACCAAATTTGAAACCGCAAAAAAAAAAATCTGCTGTTCCATACATTTTGTCGATTTAAGTGAATACAAATGTATGGAACAGCAGATTTTTCTGTACTAGTTTATTTACACTCTTCAAAACATCCACTTAGCACTTAAAATAAAAATCCACAGGATGACTCACATAATACACTGACATATCAAACACGATGCAGGTTGCTTAGTTTACAATTTGCACCCGCCATCGTCTTGACACACTTGATTGTTTTGAAACTACTGACAATGACATACTTTCAAATTCTCTATGAAGCAAATATTTTCCGTTTTTCTCTGTGTTTGCCGGCAAGCCAAGGTCATGGTGATTTTCATTCTAGCAATAGAACAATCTAGAAGCTTATGAGTAAAATCGTTGTGGCCCAGTAGTAACGGCCCGACTTACGAGTTGTAGGTCATGGGTTCGAACCCAGCGAGGCTTTGTGTAAATAATTTCATCACCACTGCTCTCAAAAGGGGTGAAAAAAAATGAGGAAACAACCTAGAACCAAAAATTGGAAGATATGTGACATCTACCAACCCGAACTACGCACGTGGCAGATTACAGCCCACTCCCTCTGGAAGGGAATATTATAGGCTGATTATGCTATATTAGTAAAAAAAAACTCAAAATGTACGAGTAATGTTCCCACAGTACCTTTATAGATAAAATTGTAAACTTCTCTCAGGCCGATGGCATACTTAAACGAGCAGAGCATTGAACCTTTACCAAGTAAACTAAGTAAACATTAACGTTGAATTCCAAAATCTAAATGAAATCGTGTTGAAGATCTAACCAAACATAAATGCGAAGTTCACAAATCTGAACAAAATCGGGCTAGAAACTTAGAGTTTAGATATGTAACCGATTAATAAAGATATGTAACCGATTAATAAAGATATGTAACCGATTAATAGAGCCAGCAAACAGAAGAAATATGGACCTAGAAAATGTAGAAATTCTCTAGCATCTGCTTCATGTTAAACAATAATGACTAATCGTATGCATTCGTGAGAACCTCCTCAAGCACGAAAAATCAATCTGCCTACCCTTTTCCCAACTAAGTTGGGGTCGGCTTCCAGTCTTAACCGGATGCAGCTAAATACCAGTATTTTACATGGAGCGACTGCCTATCTGACCTCCACAACCCAGCAACTGGGTAATACGATATCCCTTGGTTAGACTGGTTGTCAGACTTTCGGGCTTCTGACGACTCGTAACGACTGTCAAAGATCCACAAATGACAGCCGGGACCAACGGCTTAACCTGCTTTCCGAGGCACGGAGGAGTCTCAATATGTGAAAATGGTCACCCATCCACGGACCAACCCCGGTAAGCGTAGCTTAACCTGATGGATCGACCCGAGCGGCTGTTATTACTTAGCCAGGAGCTCCTCAAGCACCACGAGTACATTAAATTCCATTCAGCAACTAAATCCGCGTAGAGTAAGTTATCAAATTAACAATTTATTAGTGTTAGATGTTTCCCAACAAACCCGTCTAGCCGTTCACCCTAATTCAATGCCCAAGGATACGTGCCTACTTGAATTTGCACAACTCTGCAGTACTTGATGCCGTGTGTTGTCCCTTCGCTGTTGCAACATGTTTACTTTCATAAAATCAAGTGGTTTTGTTTACTTCGAACGCTTTAGGAGTAATAATTTATTTTGTAGGCTAAATCAAACGATTGGGAGCTAGTAAAACAACACATTTGTCGTTTTAAGTACGGATTTTTGAAGCGGTTAACGAACTTTAGTTATCAGAATGTGTACTGTGGAGTACAACACATGCAAGGTCTAAGCGACTATAAGTATTTAAAAAAAGACAATAACAAAATAACGGACAAATGCATTCTTCCATTCTCCTACAATAAATGCAAAAGTCTGTCTGTCTGTCTGTTACAATTTCACGCCGAAACCACTGAACCGATAGATATGTTGCTTTGCCTAACCTGGAAAAGGATATATGTTACTTTTCATAATGAATTTTTGTATAAAAAATGATGAAATTCAAAATACACGCATATTAAATCACGCGCAACAGCGATTGATGTTTGTATATGCATGTCAAGCGATGAAAACCGAACAAGATACGTATATTAATTGCAGCGTGTCATCTCCAGCCCCCACATCTACGTTTAGCCTCGTGTAAATGGATCTAAACTAGAGCAATATAGCCCTATTGACACCATTATCGGAATTAGGAATTCCACCTAATGACGCTACTACACACGATAAGACGAGTCTCATGAAGTATTTATTAAACACCTGACATTGTTATCTGTATTTAAATAAAAACCAAACGATTCCTACGTGCTTTTAGCTTCCGATTTGACACCAACAATGACCAAAGTTTGTGACAAATGCGTCAATTTAAGTTATCAGTTTTGTTCCGAAGGTATATAAGCTTGTTTGAATATGAGAGCATTTCAATTGTCCAATATGGGGTGGAGTCAAGCTATTGTGTTGGTGTCCTTTATAGGAATACTACAAGTAAGTCATACAAATAATACGAATAATTTTAGAGATTTGTAGTTTTTTTTTTGTTTATATTCCAACTATCTTTCACATTTTATGTTTGGCGGTTAAAATATTGTGATCTGTAAGTCAAAATATAACAAAATATTAGAATCTTGCAATGAAGCAGTCTTGATTAATTATATGCGACATTAAAATACGTGGTATTGTGAGGTATATTTGTGCGTACAACATTTTTGTCTATTGTTACAGTGTGATTTATTTCAAACAGCAAGATGTAACTGCAACAACCGTAGACCAACAACGGTACAATTCAGTATTCCAAACTCAGATATCCTACGGAATTATCCTTTTTATTTTCCATTGCCGTACCCATACGTCAATGCCAACAACCAACCTTCAGCCAACCAGCAAAAATGTAATACACCAAGGTGTAATACAAGACTTCAACCAGCTGCCGTCAAAATATCAATTCCAACTACCTCTAATTCTGGCTGGGCAAACATAATAGGTCCAAAGAAAACGAATGTTAATGTTATAATACAGATTGGTAATTCAAATAAAGGAAAAAAGAATAATGCTACTGAGCCTGCGGTGTCTGCAACACAGGACGAAAAAGATAAGGAGGCTTCTCCAGACCAAAAACAGCAAACTAAACCAAAGCCTCAACCGGAATCTAAACCAGATAACAAAACAAAGACCAAACCGGACACAAAACCGGATGCCAAAGCTGATGATACCCCAACTGATAATACCCCAGCTAATGATGCCAAAGCTGATGATACCTCAGCTGATGATGCCAAAGCTAATGATACCCCAACTGATAATACCCCAGCTGATGATGCCAAAGCTGATGATACCCCAACTGATAATACCCCAGCTGATGATGCCAAAGCTGATGATACCCCAACTGATAATACCTCAGCTGATGATACCCCAACTGATAATACCTCAGCTGATGATGCCAAAGCTGCTGATACTCCAACTGATAATACCCCAGCTGATGATGCCAAAGCTGATGATACCCCAACTGATAATACCTCAGCTGATGATGCCAAAGCTGATGATACCCCAACTGATAATACCCCAGCTGATGATGCCAAAGCTGATGATACCCCAACTGATATTACCTCAGCTGATGATGCCAAAGCTGATGATACTCCAACTGATAATACCCCAGCTGATGATTCCAAAGCTGATGATACCCCAACTGATAATACCTCAGCTGATGATGCCAAAGCTGATGATACCCCAACTGATAATACCCCAGCTGATGATGCCAAAGCTGATGATACCCCAACTGATAAAACCCCAGCTGATGATGCCACAGCTGATGATACCCCAGCTGATGGTACCGCAGCTGATGATGACAGTGCAGCAGCCACCGGGTTAAGTGAGGCTGACACTGATGGCGAAGGTAACTCAGACGCAGCTTCAGGTTCAGCTGCTGGAACCTCAGATGGCGATGGAAGCGCAGCTGCAGCTGGAGCAAGCGAAGCAGCTACTGATGGCGATGGAAATTCGGAGGTAGAAACAGGTTCAGCCGCTGCAGCCACGGGTGATGATTCTACCGCAGCATCTGATGCGGACGCCGGTACCACAAGTGGGGGTGGTGATTCTACGACAGCGACTGATTCAGATGCGGCCACCACAACTGGTGATAACAAAGCCACGTCAGATTCTGATGCTGGAACCACCAGCGGTGATGGTGATTCAACAGCTAGTTCTGGTACAGACAACGCATCCGAGACAGGTGACGGTGATTCTTAAGTTTTGTTAACGCAAGGTATATACAATTATGTAAGTACTAAGTTTGTTTATACACTGTATAGAAAATTAGACCAATAAGAGATTTTAATCAAACATTGTTTGTAGTTTGATATTAATAGCAAGTTATTAAAAAATAGAGAAATCACTTCATTTTTTCTAATTATCCAATCAATGGGTAAGATAAACGTGTGCGTATGGATTGAGTAGCCATGTCTCATATTTAAACGCGGGTACTGCCAATATTTAGTAGAAAATGATCCGATTTTGTAGCCCCGATCCTGAAATTTGTAGTAAAACCCTTAAAAAGTTACAGGGCATTTAAGGTGGCTCCTCATTATTAATATCTTTTGAAATACTGAATGTGTAAGATGTTGGAGTACGCCAATATTTAGTAGAAATTTCTACTAAATATTGATTGATACTATTGTTATCCGACTAATTTTACCAATTATAACGTTTGTCTGCGGTATCTTTGAGCCACTTCATATAATTATACTAAACCTTGAACCTTGTAAATTATATTTCAGTGGAAATGGCCGCGACTTACGATTTGGTAGTTGTAGGTTTGAACCCGACAGTCACTTTACTTTGTTTAAATTATTTCATCACCACTGCTCTCAAAACGGTGAAGGAAAACATCGTGAGGAGGACTTGCAAGTCCTAGAACCAACATTTCGAAGTCATCTGTCCACCAGTTAGCATTGGGCCCGCGTTGTGAATTGGGGCCCAAACCCTCTCTCAGAGAAGAGATCTGTGTCCCAGCAGTGGGAACAATATATGCTAGTGTTATGAGAATTGTAAACTTACCTCTATCATTTTAGGCCGTAACAAATCCACAGAGTTCATAATGCATTTGTCAACTTGGGGGTCGTTCCGCTGACATACTTTGATATACGATGCTGCAACAAAAATATTATTATTATAGTAACATATAAGGTATTTCAAAAACATATAGAATATGTATAAGATTAAATGAAATGCAATCAAAATACTAACAAGTATGTTTATCTAAAGTTGAGATACAATTATTTGAATATAATGATGCAATAGTATCGAATTACCATATTGCCAATTTACCTAAGTAAAGGTTGCAACAATATTATTCATTGGAAAATTACACCAAATTGTTTTTGCGTGACACCCTTTAGTTTTAAGTAATTTCTGTAACTATTTTCTGTCGCTTTTCATTTTCTTGTTGTATATATCCATTACGCACTTTATAGTTGTAGAACATTATTTATTATCGTCATAAGAGTTCTTCCAAAGGATAAAATCCATAATATCATATTTGCTCTGGCTACATTCTTTTCATTTCGAAAAACGAGCTATTCAGTACTTTGCGCTATGTAAAATTATATTAGATCTACAAAACATACGCTTGGTGGGATTTCCTATCAAGAAAATATCGAACTTCCATAAAACTGTTATCCCCTAATAAATCCCTTCAAGGGATCAATTTCCAAATATCCTTACTTATTTCTCACCTTCGTTAGGAAGGAGGAGGAGGAACGGAGGTGAGGTGGTAATTTCGTTAAATTGTGCAAAATTTCATGCTTCTAGACCGTTTAGGCTGTGCGTTATCTGGTGAATGAATATAAACGATGAATAGCAATTATTGTGTGTGTACGCAGAGATAGCCTAGTGGTGTGACCGTCGGACTGCCAATTTAGGTCATAGGTCTCGAGTTCGAACCCAAGCCACGCACCTCTATCTTTCCGGATTCATGTGCGTATTGTATAATTAACACTTGCTTTAAAAACTGTAAAGGAAAACATCGTGGGGAAACCGGCATGCCAGAGATATTTCTCGACGGAATGTGAAGCCAAGTCAGAGGCTCTTGGGCGGCTTAAAAAATCTGACACCAGGTTAGTCACTAACCACACGAAAAGAAGAAGATTGCAAATTGCAGTAATATTTCCAATTGCTTCAATTGCATTTGGTAGAAGATGGATTTGCGCATCAATGTGTATCAATCAGAGAGAGCAGTGTGTGTGAGAGCAGTGGTGGCCCAGTGGTAACGGTAACCTCGATTTACGAGTTGTAGGTCGTAGGTTCGAACCTTGAGAAGTGCTTTACTTTGTGTAAATTATTTCATCACCACTGCTCTCAAAACGGCGAAGGAAAACATCGTGAGGAAACCGGCATGTCCTAGAACCAAAAATTCGAAGATATGTGACATCTACCAACCCGCACTGGGCCCGCGTGGTGGATTACGGCCCACAGAGAGGAGGCCTGTGTCCCAGCAGTGGGAACATTATAGGCTGACTATGTGTGTTATGTGTGTATCAATCACGTAAAAAATGACAATTACAAATTGATCGTTTCGGCCCTTAACACTTTTATTTATGTACCTAGTAGAAGAAGATCCTAATAATAATTGACATTAAATTGAAAATTCTTAGCAAATTATATAGACTGAAGTCTAGATATCCCCCTTTCGCTGATTGGAAACAGGTATAATATACGCGTGTTAGAGTTATGTCACCGAGTTACATCGCTCCTCGTAAACAAACAACTAAACACCGCGGGGCTCCGAAATCGGCGCACGCGCATTCTAATGTAGGTACTGCAGTTGTTTTCTTTTCAAAACTGATTTTTTATAGTAAAAAAACGTATGAAAAACCAACATATAAATTATTGAGCCCTTTGCTAAATTGCCTTCAAGGAAATAGGTCGGGCAGGAACATGAGGTGAAGACGGGATTAGTGCTCAAAATTATAACCTAATTATGCAAAACGAAAACATAATATTTCTCAGTTACAATGACCCAACCGATATCACGCGTGTCATCACAATTATTAAGAAATTGCGGTTTCAGAAACTGGTCACCCGCGTAATTTTACAAAATAACATATACTTCGATATGTTTCGCAAATATGGTGTGTAAAATTAAATGTATAGAGTTAGAGTCAAAAACATTCGTCAGGCAGCCTCTGGGCACCTCTGAGTTGCTAGCCAGACAAGTGACAATCGCTTTCAAAGCGTTTCGTTTTTCTACGACGACTTTCAACAGAATTGACTTAAGCTTTTCGGTAGTATTATACTTGATTCCTATAAACGATAAGAAATCGTTTTTCTTACCAATGGTAACATATTTTATTGCCTAACTGGGCTACAATCGATTCGTAAGAGACCTGTGATAGCTGCTTCCTTATGGGGGTGTCTACTATGCAAACCTATGAAGTTTTTGCTTCATTATTGATAAAGATACAAGAGTCTTAAGTTTAACCAATAACGGTCCGTTAACTTTTAGGAATCGGCCATAAGACAACCTGCATATATTTTTGACATTTCCATGATCGTTATCGCTGACTGAACGTCAGTTTGTCTAGGCCCTCTGGTAGAATCTTATGACTTATCATTTCATCATTGTATAAAACTAGGTGGAACGACGATCTTCGTAGGGTGGCTGTTAGCAGCTGGATGAGAGTTGCCGAGAATCCAGCTAATTTGAGAGACCTAAATCCAGCAGTGGACTGCTATAGGCTGATGATGAATTTAAACCATTGTTATACGTAGTTCCAGCCAAATGTGAGAGCATTTACGTATGCAAGCTAAAGTTGGAAAGGTCTGCTATTGTATGAGAAAAGGTGAACTTCCTGTCACAATTGGAAACAATGGTATCTATCATAAAACTTATCGGAAACGTATAGAATCATGTGACTATTTATTTAGTTACAAAGGAAATTGTGATATCTTTATCAATATACTTGGACAATCCGATTAGTTAGAAGATGCACTAACTTATAAAGTTAACAAAATATAGGGAATGCCGATAGAAAACAAGAGATTTCAGAGGAATTTAAAATAGGATTGTATTACGAACACATATATGTATCATCTTGCTCTTCTCCTCTCTGGAAATATAAATACATATGTACAGCGTTGGAAGGTACAAAACCGTTTTAAATTGCTAATACCAAATGTAAACCAAATGTACGTGAAACCTATTAAAAATAAGAGCTAAACATAACATGCCATAATAACACGTAGGAAAATCAAGTGATTCTGGACTAAATCATTCGTAAGTAGTTTTTACCCGAGCAGCATCTATGTCAATGGTATATAAAATAGTCGTTTATCGCAACCGCGTTCTGCAATAATGTCCCAACGCGAACGGACTCGATCTACACTTACTTACTGTACGAGATACCGACGCACTTTACTCTAGTATTAAAATTACTTGTTTTTGCGTAAATAGTCATTGTAAATGAGGACGATAGTGTTTTGATTGCAAAAGTAGAAATGGGAAAATAGGTAAATACGTTATTAAAATTGTTTTGCAATCGAATTTCCGATATGTTGGATAATAACTTATTACACAAAGTAAATAATCTAGGCCAATTAAGCAGATACTCTGTAAAAGATTATAACGAACCTCTTTTAATAACGGGCAATTATAAATAATGCATTTGGAAAATTAAGAAAAGTATCAAGAAAGCTTTTTGTGATACTGCAACCAATTCTTCCTATCGATGTCAAAGATAATTTTAATTGAATTACCTACTAAACGAAACTTTTTAAATCAAATAAAGACACCCCATAATCCAGCCCTTTACAAAAATCAATGCATACTTACGTATATCAGCGGCGACGAAATGCAGCACAAACAGGAGCACCGTTGTAGGCAACATTTCGATAGAGCTTGCACAATATACGTAGAATTATGTCTCAATTCTCACAGATGTGGAAACCGATTGAGGAGCCGTGGAATCGGCCAGCCGGGTCGCTGTGTCGGCCGGCACTGGCGAGCAGCGATCACTCCACCACCACGCACGACGCCGACGCTAAGGACATGTGAACGTGCATCAGCCCTATTCTGAACTATATACTTGTCCTTTGGTCATCTGATGTTTATCATTCATTCTTGTCACCGTCGCTATATAAGCTTCCTTGTAAAAGTATGGTTCACATCGAGGGTCGCGTTTCGACCTTCAAATTTTTTTTGTCGTTTTCCTCAGTAACTGGATTTCAGCAAAATTAACGACTCTTTTGTAGCCTGCTTATCGTTTTGATATTTTTTTTAAGAATAAGGAAGCCTTTATACAAGCCCTTAAGATATGCACACATTGACACTAATACCTTCTTTAATGGGGTTAAAAACCGAAAGCTCATCATAGGTGGCAGGCCAATCGTACGTCTTCAAACCGCCATTGTTCTGTGTTTGTTTACTTTTATGTCGATCACAAATTATACGAAAACTAGATAATTATCTATGCGACCTGGAGTATAGCACTATTATAAGACGAAGTAAGGACAGGGGAAGCGTCTACCACTAGTAAAAAAGCAGCTTTAGTGGAAAAGGCATAAATTATGAACGTTTTAATATTTATAGGTTATTTTGTGTTTGTTGACTTTTAAGTTCTTTTTTTGTTAAAAACAGGAAGCGTACGACAGAAATAACCTGATCAGGAGTTGGAAACCAATTCGAGGATGATTTCCTGACTGAAAAACTTCAGAAAATGTTAATTCTAGCACTGCTATAATACGATCATACAAAACACATCACAAGCGCCTGTAGGTAAAGAAAATAGACAGTTCTCTTGGGAGCATCACTTAAACACGAATTTCTTCCATAAAAGTCTTCAGGTTTCAAAATATTCGCGACGAAATATCGAGTTTCCAATTTTTTTATCAGAGTGCTTTCTTCCACAGTTTTCGTATTTTAACATCTTTGGCAAATACTTGGGACCCCGTATTTTTCAGTTACACAGCTACGCAAAGGCATATTAATTAAATATGCGTAAAAGAAGTCGCTTGTTTACAAAAATGTATAGCTGTCAATATCAGCTAGCAGTCAAATTCTAAGACTTATGGTAGTAGCGACATCTGAAGTGAGCAAGTGGCAGTTTTTATCCTCATTGAAATATTTTTTTCATGACCAATCGAACGAAGCAACGTAAAACCTTTTAGCCTGAGCTTAAACGCAGTATAAATGAATAAATATTCCATTAAAACTATACTATTCCTTAAGCTAGAAGGTGCTACCTGACATAGTCAGTACTCTATACAATAATAGCGGTTTTCAGAAAGTTTATATTTGAGGTTGACGCTAATCACCATCCTAACTTTAATATTATAAATGCGAAAGTTTGTTTGTTAGGCTTTCACGCTAAAATGGCTGAACAGATTTGGATTAATTTTGGCACAGGGGTAGACTATGCCCCATTATGCCCAAGGGATCGAAACTTCCGCGGATGAAACCGCGGGACAAAGTAATGACTTTTTCTGAAAGAAAAGCGATAAGCGACTTACCTATGAGTATTTATGCAAAACCATCTGTATGGAAAATTGCACTATTGTTGCTCATTCGAGTGTTGATGCTAGCTGATAAAGTGATAACATTGACTAGCTGATAACACACCAAAATCACGGTTCTTAATCTTTTTGGTCACTAATTATAGGAGCCCTTATCACTAAGCTGCTTTTCAAACAAGATGGTGACTATCATCTACCTGCTACTTGTCGACAGTAAGGAGAACCTATGTAAAATTCTACAATCAGGGCCTATTTATTTAAAATACAGATAATGCGACATATTTGCTAAAAAAAATTGATACATTTTTACGACAGGTGCGGTTTAATAAAGCAGAAAACTATGAAAGAATTAATTATTTTATGAAATGGATCTGACCCATTCGACAATTTTGTCGAATTGTCAGATTGTCGCCTGTCATCTGTCCGTTTTATAAAATAGGCCCAAAGAGTAAAATAAGTATCATCTGCCTAACCTTTTCCCAACTATGTTGGGGTCGGCTTCCAGTCTAACCGGATGCAGCTGAATACCAGTATTTTACATGGAGCGACTGCCTATCTGACCTCCACAACCCAGTAACTGGGTAATACGATTCCCCTTGGTAAGACAGAAAGAGTAAAATATGTTTATAGGGGGAATAGGCCCCAGAACTAAAGCGTCTCTAATCTTGCAGTAGATTTCTGGAGGACAAAACATCTTTCAGTAGTTCATTAGAACATACCAAACTCAGGAGGTAAACAAAAGTTACTAATCAAGGAAGACAAAAACAAACATTATGTAAAAAACAATAATCGACAGCCACACAGCATGATAACCGAGTTCCGTCGTTGCACCACTTGGGGGAAACTCGGGCGCACTCGCTATCCTGGATGCGTACGCGCAGCCTTCCGTTTGCACACGTGATTACATTAGCAGACCTTCCGCCATTGTGAACTCGATCTGAATAATACGTTCCAGTTTTGATTGATTGATTTTAGACGTTTTTTGCCCCAGAAGGAGGGTAATGTCTTTAACCGACTTTAAAACGAGGAAGATCTTCGTCTTTAGTTTTGTTTTTTTATAATTCTGAAAGAATTCGGCAATTTATTGAAATCATAATTATGTCAACTGAAATGATTGCTTGTATAGTATTAGGTTAACAAATCGTTCAAGCTACTTGTTCTGATTACGTTTTCAGAAAACATTGTCATTCAGCTGAACATCAGTAAAACTCCTTACACGACAACGTTACGTCGTTTCTTCAAACGTCGTTACAAAGCCGGTTTTCATTAGAGATTATTTACCTTCCAAAATAAAGCAGAACAAAAAAAAACTATTCATGAATTAAATAATATTTCACGCACATTTTCGTAACACATAAATGCCGATGTGGTAATATTTAAAATAATCGAATTTACAAAGCGTGAAAACGAAAACATTGAATGAACAACGGTGTTGCAATGTAAATAAAATAAATACCTACAGTATCTATTATTATCTAAAACGCCGCCATTTGCGAAAGGTTATTTGTGCATCATTATAATATTGCAACAACATTGATTCGATGTTTCAATATGCATTTGATTATTTGCTATGCAATCATCTGAATTCATTCCAATTAGGTTGTTTTTTTATCGGAGTCTTATTCTGGATTTGATTTTTTTTTATCACAAATTCCCTTACATTTATTTAGAGCGCAGAATTGATTATTTTAGTATAATTATGCTTATTAATATTATAAAGAGGTATATGTGAGTTTGTATTTAGGGGGTAATCTTCGTAACTGCTGTTCTGATTCCGAATTTTTTTTCACTAATGGGATGTTACAGTACTGCAGAGTGCATAGGATATATTTTACGTTAAAACAAGAAATTCCACGCGTTCGAATTCGCGGGCGGTGCCACTTTTCCAGAGAAATTTTCTGAAGTGGCATTATTTTGTGTAGAAAATTATTCCTAGAGTGCGTTTCATGAAATATTCCTATTGCCGAAATGTTGTCTCCACTGTTGTAGGACCTATACGAATACGGGACGCCGCTACGGCAATAACTAAGAGGAAATAAGGTCGGTCTTTTCTCCATACAAAAAGTCATAATTCGAGGTTCAGCTCTCGTGTATTTCCTCCTCCAATATAGTACCAATTTGAAAGATAAATTGAATAAGAAGAATATTTACTGCGCCCCTATGTTTTTCTTTTTCCATTAATAGTTGTCAAATTTGTACAACAGACCTCTGATGACAGTGGTCCAAACAGGCAATTTTGACCATTTTCTGAGGGTTCTAGTGCTTCTACAGATAATGTATCATCAAAACAGAAAACAGGGGCATATAACTAGTTGATATTTATTTTTCTGTATAAAATCATTGCTCTAAGGTACCAGGTAACCAGAGAGAAAATAGGCGAGAGCGTTCATAAGGGGAGGGGACCGTTTTTAAAACGGAACTATTTGATGAAACGCACTCCATTAAATAACCAATCTGCTGAATCGATCACATTGGCAGTATGGTGTCAAATAAAAATAAACGAATGGAAAAATAACTTGACATAGAACACTATTAAAAGCCGTAATTAATCCATATTTATTTAATAGATCAGAAATTTCTGATATCCTACACAAAGAAAGAATAACAAACATTTTTGCAAACCTTATACAACAAAAATACTGCATCTACAATAATACGATATAAAACAATAATAGTTCTCTGGCCTTGACCCGAAGTGGACTGTCATAACATGAATGAGTAAGCACATTCTATATAAATAATTCTTACATATTGCAACTCAACTGAAGTCATATTGACCGCTTAAATGCTGATAGGTAAATCTTATATCTTATTTTGATTACCTACATAGTTCTTTTGCTTCACTCGTATTGGCATTAACAATAATATATATTTAGAATAATAAATAATTTATCACTACATATTTATAAAACAAAGTCCTCCGCCGCATCTCTCTGTCTGTCTGTTCGCGATAAACTCAAAAACTGCTGCACCGATTTTCGTGTTGTTTTCACCAATGGATAGAGTGGTTCTCGAGGAAGGTTTTAGTATATAATTTGTCAAGCGGGCGAAGTCGCGGGCATCAGCTAGTATAATAATATAATATAATACAATGCTGCAAGGATCTATTGACGCTCGAATGACGTTGGAGGAGGGCGCTGTTTGTAAGCATTTGCATTATTGTTTATTGAAATGTATTGAAAAAATTAGATGGCGGCGTTAGTTCCAATTTTGGCCACGCGCCAAAAGGTGCTTTTAGTGCTTATACTCACGAGCGGCACGCGTCAACGGTAGAGGCAACTGCAACCACCCGTCACACGTCCACGGTTGCCGTCGACGCGTGTCGGTGGCGTGTATTATATTAACGTGTAAATATATAATATATTAAATAGCATAATATTATTAACCAATTGTACTGTAATGCAGTTGCATTTTCGATTTAAAAACAGTTCGGATTCACGTAACGACTACGTAGCGCGGCCATGCTAAAGTCTCCTGCTTTGTCGTCGTGGCCACTTTAACGCAAACACACAAAAGGTGCGTGGAACATAGTTGGAGCGCAAACATAGTGGATACCCAGCTTTATAGCTATGGGATCAGATAAAAAAAATAAAAAAAAATAAAACTTTTTAAACTAAAAAGGTATAAAGAAGACATCACAGACAGACAAACTAGAAATCCGGAGTCAAACGTGTTAAATAAATCGAACAGATTAGGTACTTGTGACTCCGGATTTTTTATTTGTTTGCCCACAGCGGCCTTTTAGTTATAAATCATCGTTTGACCTTTCACACTGTGTCCGCATATCTCCACCCTTATAAGTCACAGTTGATAATACATCGGAAGAGCTGAGATAAGGTTAACAGGAAGAAAGTTTTACACCTTTACGATCCTTTGGTGTTTTTAAAAGGATAACTGTCATTAAACCAATAACATTTAAATAGGTAGTTATGTTTTAAACTTAAGTATTTATCTCTTGAAGATGGAATTTTTTTCTAAATGTGAGGTTGCATATTGCTAAATAATTCAACAGGGGGCTTAAACCAGTCACTTTGGCAGAATCATAATAGGAAAATATTATGAATCATCGTAAAATGTCACAAAATGACAATTCATGATCTGCGTGCGATTCATAATACGAAATAATTCATATGTTTGACAGTTTTCTATTGAGATCTGATTGAGATTCGTAAAATGGTCCACACAATAAGAATTGCTTTTGTGTCAAATTAGAGGAATTGCTAATGACAGCTGGAAATTCAGGAAATTAATCGCTTTTAGAGGAATTGCTAATGTGGCCGTTTTAGGCCCCAAAATATTGTGTGAATATAACATACCTACCTTATCTAGCGCTAAAAAAGTTTAAAGAGGTGAAAACTACGCGTAAAATAAAACCAGTAAATCTTCACACGCACACACAAGTCATGTGAAGTAAAGTGAAGTGAGTCACTTCACATCACTTCCTCACATTTACGGCCAGGCAGTAAGTACTTCAGCAGAATCTGAATTAAAGAAGTGGGAACGGGAACATCAAATAATGTTGTAGTTATTGTCATGAGGACAAAGAATCATAAACCTTTTTACCCCGCGTTTACCCCCACATACAAGTTTTGATACTTGTCTTTAACAAGTCTTGTAAAAAACTTCACAACAGTGCCCCGTTTATCAAAACTTACAAGACTTGTATTACCAAGTGTCAATAATAGTTCACAAGTACTTATATTTTTACACTTTTATTCGTGATTTTGTTTAGCAAAAAAATATTTGTAAGTTACAACTCGTAGAAAATCATAACAAATCCTGAGTGTCCGGCGACTGTCTATTCCGTCTTACAAGTTTACAAGTGTCGTGCTTAGTACCGCAATAAATGTATAAATTCTATTTTCTTTTTTAAAATGTGGTCAAAAGAGAGAGATGACCTGATGCCCGTGTCCCAGCAGTGGGAACATTAAGGCTGATTATGAATATGGAGACGAGCTATGAATTTAACGAAAATTAACATTCTAGGTAACTTGTGAACGTGTAGACTTGTAACTTTTGATAAATAGGGCCGTCGTGTATAAAACATGTATCATACACACATTGACGATGTTTTGATAACTATTTTGTTCACCTTTTATACAAGTTCTGTAAATAACTAGTCTTTACAACTGGTTTTACGTGTAAAAGATGAACGAAAATAGTGAACGAAACATTTGTAATATTGTATATATTGTATGTACATGGTTTGTCTGCACCAGTAAACGCCGCAGTTAAAAGGGCTTGTATTTGCCATAAACAGTTTAAGAAAATAACTAGATAATCTCAATTATAAATAATACATTTTATAATAACGTGGCATTACTGCATTGCTGCAAGATGATTGAATTATTTAATAACAACACTTTATTTAAAACCTTAACGTGCCAAAGTAATTGCACTCAATCTATTAAATCCTTTTTTTTTTATTATTATTCGATAGTCGATGATCGTCCAGTTTTTTAGCACGTATCTATTGAATACTCTTTGCACATATACATACATACATTAATAAAAATAAATAAAATTCAAGTGTTTGTTTGTAATGTCAAAATAACAGCTTTTTACTAAATGCCTATGATAAGAATATGCGTATTAGTATTATAAGTTCTATAACAAAAAAAAAAATTGTTTCTCTGTCGGTCTATTTGTTTCAGCTAATCTCCGAAAGGGCTGCACTAATTTTGACGGAACTTTCACTGGAAGATAGCTGATGGTATAAGGTGTAAATAAGCTACTTTTTAAGAAAAAGTTTTAGGGCCCACGGGGGCGAAGCCGCAGGCAGCAGCTAGTCTATTGTATAAATGAGTCCTAATCAGCCTTCATGATACTGCTAGTAATTCTATAATATCGGTATTTTTTACTAGGTGTAATTATAAAAATATTGCGCTAACTATTTATATTTATTATCTTCATTGATAATTTTATAGTAAAAAAGACATCAACGCACAATTTTATTTCGTCACTGGTATCCAAGATAATTTTCCACTATAAATAAATAAATATATTCTTGTGTTAGTAACAATGGCTTAAAAAACTATGTTAGTAAACTATTACATACTAAAACGAACGTGGCCCAACAGACGTTGGCACGTGGCACGTTGTACCCAGTGCCTTATAAAGGGACTGTCTACTTTGTCTATTAATATGTTTAGGATGCTGTTGGAGCTTCCGCGCAACCTACCCTACCAACCTACCAAGAATGAAAGAAAACCCTAACAAAATGTATGGTAAAATCCAATCTTGGTGAATTTTACGGAAAGTATACTTACTAAACATTTATTGAAAGTTCACAAAGTTTCGATTTTAGTTGATCAACTGCTCAGTCGAAAACGATCTAAACCTTACCGTGAGAACCCGGTAAAAGACTCGGGTTTTTAATTGAGAATCTGAAGTTATGAACTTATGTCAAACTCTACTGGAGTTTTATTTGGTGATTCTGTCAAAACAGTCCGCAAAATTCAAAATTTCTTACATTTTATAACCGACTTCAAAAAAGGAGGAGGTGTTATGTTCGTCTATATGTATTTTTTTAGGTCTTTTCATCGATTTCTCCGTGATTACTGGGCCGATTTACAAAGAAATTTTGAAAAATAACTTAAAATTAAAATAACTTAACTAACAAAAAACAAAAAAAAATACATAGCGAAAGACCCCGACTTCCGAAATAAAAGTTATTTTTTCATTTTAAAGTGTTTCTTTGGGAAATTGGTTGTTTTTGCTTATAAATACATTTTGGATTTAAGTTATGCTAAAGCAAAGATTGATTAGTTCTCAACTTCAAATTCTCAATTCAGAAACCGATTGATTAGGACACAGTTTTCAATTTTTTTTTTGCGAAATCGACCACAATTTTTTTCGCATCTATTTTGTGCGGGATCTGTCTGTTTCATAGTTTAGGTAAGTCCGAGTAGTTTGGATAAGTAAG
The DNA here is from genome assembly GCA_948473465.1 of Lithophane ornitopus. Lineage (NCBI taxonomy): Eukaryota > Metazoa > Arthropoda > Insecta > Lepidoptera > Noctuidae > Lithophane > Lithophane ornitopus. The sequence goes on along the minus strand of OX419616.1, from coordinate 13,187,537 downwards.
CGAGATAACAATGTATCCCATAAAATTACGCTAACCTTACCTGCGTCGGATAATAACATGCCACCATGCCAAAGAACTAAAGGTGAGAAAGGCATAGGGGGGCTGTGGCGCACACGCCGATGAAGCAACCGTCTTTGGTCAAGGCGATCTGCACCTCTTGACATATCATACGCATTGCCAACACTCAAATATCTATGATGAATCCATTTGCGAAACGTCGCCTGTTATATCGGATTATTTTTTGTTAAACAAAAATTGTTATTATTATCAAAGCTAGGCTTAATATAGGCTATAACGTTCCCACTGCTGGGATACAGGCCTACTCGGTGAGAGGGTGTGGGCCATAATCCACCACGCGGGCCCAGTGCGAGTTGGTAGATGTCACATGTCTTCTGAACAAAGAATATACTGGTTTCCTCACGATGTTCATTTCACCGTTTTGAGAGCAGTGGTGATGAAATAAATTACACCAAGTAAACCGCCTGTCAGGGTTGTAACGCTTGTCCTACAGCTCATAAGACCGCCGTTACCACTGGGCCACCACTGCTTCTAAGATAGGCTTAACTTGCGTAAAATATTGTCAACTAGCTGCGCCCCGCGGTTTTACCCGCGTAAGGCACGATCCCGTGGGAATAGCGGGATAAAAAGTATCCTATGTGTTAATCCAGGTTATAAAGTATCTGTGTGCCAAACATCCAAATCCGTTCAGCCGTTTTTGCGTGAAAGAGTAACAAACATCCATCCATCCATACTAACAAACTTTCGCGTAAATAATATTAGTCGCGTAAAAGATATTCACATGCCACATGTCTAACGGATGTAAACAGTCGAGAGTTAGGCACTTGTAATTCCCGTAATTATGTTTTTTTTTTATACCACACCTGAGAACCATCTGGATATTGAAGGTTGAAAAAAAAAGGTTATTGTTTTACAAAAAAAAGCCTTAAACGTTATAACTTAACTTTAAATAAGTACTTCCACGATCCCTGTACCTAAGCAGAATGTTTTGCGTGCGTTACATTGTATACCGTAAACATTGAATTTTCACAACCAAAAATAAAAGTCGTTTCCCAGCAATTATTTCTGCACAAAGTTACTTAGTTTGTTGTACAAAATGCTTAGAAGACAGCTTTTAGAAGGTTCTTCTTACACCCTGCTCTAATAAACCTCGTGTAATGGCGCTTTAGAACTAAATGTACGTAGAGTGTCAATTTTTTATCAAATAATATCCCTGTCTGTTTAATCAATGGAACCATATTTATTCGCTGCGTTAATCACAGCCCAAATTCAAGGACTACAAAAATATTTCATCAATCCAATAAAATACATTATTGTTTTTCTGATTGGATAGTCTTAAACAATTTCCTTTTTAATTTTGCGATACCTTGAGGTGTGCTGACCCCAAAAGAAATAGAGCGTGTAATGATAATATACATAAAAGTGGCCTTCATCAGGTCGTCGATCTACCGGTGAGTTACGGTATAACGGTAGTAGGCAATAAGATAATTAGCTGAATTTGCCATTCTGTTTGGATAATTATGTCGGTAAAACCGTCGCTCTCAGTACAGTGTTCTGCTAAGCCTATCTCACTGGACCTACGGAATAAAACCTTATTGGAATACATAACATACATAATCAGCCTATAATGTTCCCACTGCTGGGACACAGGCCTCCTTTCGGTGAGAGGGAGTGGGCCGTAATCCACCACCACCATTATTGGAATAAGTTTCAGCCAATACCTAAGCTAAGATAACTTAAAATCTTGTAAATATAAGTATCAGCGCCCACCCTCGTTATCATTAAAGGAGATGTGTTTGTGCCCAAACTTATGGAATAGTTTAAAACGAAATAAAGAAACGTCTCGCAGCATCTGCATAAGTGATGAACTGAACAAAAGTGAAACGTATAAAATATTACAATTAACAGGAATAATTTAAATACGTGAAATGAGGCTCCTTACCACAAGGTGGCCTTTATTTTATAGATCCTTGAGCACATATTTTAGAAGCGATCACATTGATTACGCTCAAAAAAAAACCTGCCAATATAACCGCAAAATCTGAACCTCAACCCTGGAAAAGTAACTCTTAAAGTTCTTTTGCAGTCTTCAACTTGCCTTTATCCAAAATGCAAAAGATTTTAATACGTATTTTAAAAAGATGACACACTTTTAACCTTTTTTTGTGGGAATCCTCCTAGATACCCTTCGTCTGGGGAGAACGAAAGGTTATGGCGAACTCTTACCGACTAAAACCCCAACAGTTCCTCTGACTACCATGAGTCAGGGGCCCGGGAGATAGGTACTCGACGTACTCTTTATTTTTTTGTTATATTTATAAGATATTTCTTATCTTATTAGGCGTAACAATAAAACTTAACGTGTTGCTTCTGAAATAAGAGATATTTATGTAACATCTAAGTTACTAAATTAAATATAAATAAACTAAAGTTATGTTTTCATAAACTAAAACCTTACCTAAAATAAGAGAAACATTAAAAGTATTTTATTACGACATATGTCGAATCAAAATAATTTCATAAAATATTTAGCAACTAGAACATATTAAATGTGTTTTTCATGACACCTTGTCACATTTCATAGTCTTTACCTTTTCTAGTTGACAACAACGACAGAAACTCTTTAGTGTAGGTAATCATGCAAAAAGTATTAATATCTACCTACATACGCGGATCGCGATTTACTAAGAAAATTAAATACATTTTCTTTACATATTTCTGTATATTATGTATATTGTGTGCCTTTTTAGTCTGTGCTGAATAAAGTATATTCTTTCTTTTACTCACATTCGCCGCATCCCCGACAACACACTTTGTCCTAGGACTTGAACGTAGCAACGCTGATCAACTTTTCAGTTCACGCACCCTAAACGTTCAGTTAGCCAAATAAATTGAAGGTGAATTCTTCAGGTCATTCCACCAACGCGTGACAGATGCCGGCGGACGAAGGATACCAGCAAATATCTAGGAACTGCGTGCGCGCAACCTAACATTATAATAGTTTCTATTTTCCGCGATTAAAAAGCAATAAACTGATTAAAACAGGCGTTTGTTGTAATTGTGAATAAGTAGCAATGGTTGGCTGAGACGTGTTAATAAAACAAACATCACTCTTACTCCTCAAAGGGTTTGCGAGACGTATAAAACGTACATTTCACCAGTTATGGGGGCGCTGTTAACCAGGCACAAATCCCGTCAATCGATTGAAAATCTTCACACACTTCTCAAATAAGATTAAAAGCGTGGCTATTTAAATCAAACTACGGACTACAAGGGATTGTGTAAATCCAGCAAATGAAGGCAAAAGAAAGACTATTTGTGTCAAATGAAATATGAATATTTTCACTCCGTTTCTGCCAAAGATTAAAATAGTTAGATTTACCCTTCCCGAACTTAGGACGCGAAAAAGTGTCCATACTAAGAAGAAATTACACATCCCGCATGGAACGATTTTCAATATAATATATATGTAAGAGCGAGACAATAATATTCAAATGGCATTGTCAACGAAAACGTGATCATCTTTTGACGCGGTCGGGTGAATCTAAGGATTTAAATCTTTGGTTTGTGCATTCTTCGTCTCAGTGTGTCCGCTGCTCTAATGCATGCGGTTTCGCCTGGCATTTAGCATGCACTCAAGCAATTGCAAATAAGGTGTATTTTAAACTTGCTACTGTAATAGGTTAATATATTCACGAATCATTAATCTTCCAAGGTTTAAAAATGTTGTATTTTACAATCATACAATTACATAATATTGAAAATGATTTCGACATTTACTTAGGTGTCGGTGTTTTTAACTGTCACAACACAAACTTTAATTGTAACTTCAAAAATCTTCCTATAAAGATATTTACTACCATCACAGCCATTACACAAATACAATACTAGACCAAAACAAAACGTGTAACCATGAAAATTAGATGCAAATCCATTGTATAACATGTTCCTACGGTACATAGCCTCCATTATGTATCACTACATAATAAAACAAAGTCTTCCGCCGCGTCTGTCTGTCTGTTCGCGATAAACTCAAAAACTACTGCACCGATTTTCATGCTGTTTTCACCAATGAATAGATTTACGCGATCATTCGAAAGGAAATTTCGTCCTTAATAGCAAGGTTGCGGGACAGTGACATCAGTATTCTGAGGACAGTGGCGGAGAATATCTACTCTCCTATTCTGAGACGTTTTGTGGGGGTGATGAACGAGTGAAGTAGTATAGCTTGTGCGTCGTCCACATGAAGCGACCTCAAATAATGTTTAATTTATTATATATAGATAGTTCATACATTTACTAACATTAATTACTAACTATAAGAAATTTACTAACACAGTGGATCTTATGTTGTCCGAAATAAATAATTTATTATTATAGAGTGGTTCTCGAGGAAGGTTTTAGTATATAATAACCGACATCCACGCGGGTGAAGCCGCAGGCATCAGCTAGTTATGTATAAATTATATAAAACTTGTAACACTAATCGCCAGTGTCACGCATACATTCGCGAGAAGTCGGTCAAACTTAATAGCTCAAAGCTACCCACGGATATCGAGTATCCACCTACCTTACTTATGTTATGAATAGAGCGAAAACCTCGGCTAAGTGTAATGGTACGATTTGTTGCAGAGAGCTTACAAGGAGGTCTGGATTGTTCTAGAAATAGGAAGGCAATGAGGTCTTCTAACCATTCGGGTAGGTATCCCGATACTCCCAATTATGTGAGGACTAAAATAAATTACTATTGTTGACGCGTTTTAGCGTGGCAATAGCGGTCATCGCCCTTCGCCCTAATATCTCTCAGTCCTCTGTGCAGGGCGTGTATGGTGTGAGGAAACCGTCGCGCACGTGCTCTTTGAATACACGGGCGTCACCCAGATTAGAACAGAATCCCTCAGGTCACCCAGATCTTTCACAGATGTTCTTAACAGACTAGTCGATTTAATGAAATTATCACCAATTAAAAAACCACCGACTGCCGCCATGGCCCACGCATATCGCACAATGATACAGCTTCAAAGAAAAGAAAATACATTTATTTAGCACAGACACTGCACACAACACAACGTAACTAAAAGTAAAAAAAACACAATTAAAAAAAAGAAACAATTTAAAAGTGTGCCTCATGGCTGCGCCAAATAGGCCCAGTTCAGCAAAAATGCCAGACAACTAGTGCCTGACGCTGGTTTTCAACTGGACCTGAGGTGTGAGGTGACGGATGTAAAACAGTTTTATATAATACTGCAATAAGGCGTGTGTGTATACATAAATAAAAAATATATAAAACAGTTTTATATAATATAGCTTATGGTACAATGGTACCTTTAGGACTAAGTGCGGAAACCAAACCCATTAACATAGAACATTTCTCTCAGTAGGAACCCAAACAATAAACTGTATGGGTTTTTGTTACTAAAACATGTTGAAGATCTCGATACATTCAGGACGTTAACGGATTTTATTTCAGTTGTTGAAATAAATATTGTTAGAAAATGTAGGTGGGTCAATGACCGCTAAACTCGACAGCTAGGAAGCATATTGTTACTACACGTTAGTTAGACACTTTCGGGTAGAGAAAACAGAGAGTCTTGCTCTAAGTTAATAATTAAATAAAATTGAAAATATTTATTTTTACACGACTGCCCAAAAAGGAGTGATTTGTTTTCAGGGTTCATAACTTTAAAATGCCTGAACGAATTTGGATGTATGGGGTATCGTTAGAATCCTTACATTAACATGAGTGACATTTAAAAAAAAACAATATGACGGTATGGCTCCATTTTCAAATGTGAAAAAAAAAACTTCAATTATTTACAATATGGGTATCCAATTCTTCAATTGGATACCCATATTGTAAATAATTGAAGTTGTTTTTTTGCCTTGATGAGCACATTCCAAAACTAACTTGTCACTAAAATGTATAAAATAAATAATTAAAAAACACGACTGCCCTGCTAAAAAACGAACTAAAAAGTAAAAAACAAGTTGATAAAATTGTCATTGCAGTCGGGGGACCTCTTAGATTAAAAAGTGTTCCACAGAACGGTCCCCCGACTGCAATGACAATTTTATCAACTTGTTTTTTACTTTTTAGTTCGTTTTTTAGCAGGGCAGTCGTGTTTTTTAATTTTTTAATTATTTATTTTTATTAATAATTTACTGGTACAAGCATACCTAGTGATTTCCACCGAGATCGAAAGTTCCGAAGATGGAAACGAAGATTATATCGATTTTTACCGGCCTGCGGCGAAGCCAAAAATGAAGGTTATGTTAGTATTGACTACTAGATGTTGCAGACTTCGAATGAAAAGTAGCCGATGTCCTTTTTCAAGTCCCAGGTACTTGTTGCGTTTACATTGTATGCGTTTAGTCGTGATGAGGTAGCTAACAGACAGACAGATTTACTTTCGCATTTTTATGTGTGTATAGGTATCTAATGTGTTGTCCACTTTTATACAGGGTGTCAGGGTAAACACCGTTGTCATTCAAACCATGGGTAGTTGACTTAAATATAAAAATAAATGACCGAGTATAAACAAAAAAAAATATTTTCATTAGAATATTTTAAAAAGTTTTATTTTCTGTGTGTGTCCCAAATGAAATAATTTTCTTTTCACCTCACAAGCTCAGAAAGATTCTGTTTGTCATTCGAAATCTGCGCGCAAAAGTTTATTTTATCCGCTATCGTGGAAAGAGTTTTTTAAATTCGAACCTTTCTATTTCTATACTGCCGGTTCCACTGATAATTCATTAATACTTATTTCATGTCAGTACGCCAACCTCATTTATAGAATAATCGCACTGGCCAGCACGAAATAAATCGCTCAACGCGCCTAAAAAAGTTTTCGCTTTAAAAGTCTTTATATAATTTTCTTCTGTTTATTCAATTCAGTTTCCACCATTTGGGTTGGTTTAGCAGTGCAAAGTAAGTGCAAGCGGTACATAATGCCGAATTAAGCTTTCTTTTGGAAAAATAGCGCGAAAAGTACATAAAAACTTACAATATTTTTGTTCAATGCATGGAGACACCTAGCATTTTCCTCGCTGTAGTGAGGTGAAAAGTTGTGAGTTTCGCTCGTCAACAAAGTTTTTTTGAGTCTCGCAACGCTCAGGATTGTATATTTGAACCATTCGCTTCGCTCATGGGTCAATCCTAGAATCCATCGCTTGCTGAGGTTTCTATACAGGTACTCGCGCGAAAAATCAACTTTGAAGCCTTGCATAACAAATAACTATTATTTTTTTCTTTCTCCATTCTTTTGTACCTACGTTTCTTTAGCGAGAAAATCGTTGATAGCTAGTCGCTTCCTCGTCGGGGTGGGACAGGTGCCATAAGAAGAGGTTTTATCCCTAAAATGAGGCAATACATTACAAGCTGAATATACCCTGATGTTGACATTTCTAGGTTAATAACAAGATATTAGACCATACAGTTCACCTTGTCATAGTTTATTATAATGATATTGTAACAGTAAGGCCAAACCACCTACAATTTACTAAGCAAATGGGTTCACGCAACGGTATTATGCAAAGAAAATGTAATTGTTGATGTAATGTTTAAAACAAACTCATTTGTTTTTCTTCTGATTAAGGCGCGGAGCGACGAGGTGTGGGACATACAGGGGCGCGGGTGAGGCGCTGCTGAGGTGCATATCGTCGCATCTATAGATTTTGTATGAAATATGAAAGGAGCGGCGCAACGCCCGCTCCGCACCGTAACTTCTTGTGTCTGTCCCGCGCACGTCTTTCGCGTGAGAAATTCATGAGTCACTTTGCACCCCATATGCATCCGGTTAGACTGGAAGCCGACCCTAACATAGTTGAGAAAAGGTCAGGCAGATGACTCACCCTCATAAGTTGGTGACAGTAGGTAAAAATGTAAACGACAAATAAAATTTTCCTTCAATCACAATTTTAATCTTCATTAAAATATAAAACGAATTACAAATTATAACCACTTTCTTAAAAAAAGGGCTAGCTAACACATTACTCCTTTTCTCTATCTTCAAATTTGTAAAGATAAGACTTTCAAAAAAAAAATTTGGACCACTTGACACGATTTTACGATCTTGTGGAGTTTGTGACTAAGCCACGCTTGCCGCAGTCGGTTCGTGGATGGGACCATTTTTACATACCGGGACCCCTCCGCGTCTCGGAAAACACGCTAAGCCGTTGATCTCGGCTATCATTTGAGGATCTTTGACAATCATTACGGGTCGTCAGAAGCCCGAAAGTCTGACCGTCTTACCAAAGAGGTATTGTAAATACCCAGTAACTAGATTGTGGAGGTCAGATAGGCAGTCGCTCCATGTAAAATACTGGTATTCAGCTGCATCTGGTTAGTTGAAGCGGAATCCAACTCTGTTGAAAACGCTAGAGAGATGATAACTTGTCACGATATTACGGTTTGTTTCCTAAATTACGCGACCTTATTTTTTATACCATACCTGAGAGATATTTCTCGCATGTGAAGCCAAGTCAAAGGCCCATGGTCGGCTTTATAACTCTAATACCAGGTTAGTCACACGAAAAGATTTTTATAAAGATTGTGATATTGTGATCTTTACAACAAGATCAAATTGAAACTATGATTTTACAATTTTACTTCCGAAAATTCTAGAAAAAGAGTAATGCAGCATCTAATCCATCGAGTAAAAATCACAGTGAGCTTATAGAGCTAAAAGTAAACCTACATTAGGAACTATATAGGCCTATATACTAGGGTTTGGGCAGCAGCTGGTCCAGCGTGAGGCCGTCCACGATGTTGTTGGCGATTTCCAGCAGGTTCGTCGTGACGGTCTTCTCCAAGTGAGGTTTGACGGCCTTCAAGATTTCTCCTCTGTTCTGGTTGATGGCTTGGTTTGCGGCTTCACCTGTAAAAATGAAAATTGTTATTTTTACCCGACTACAGCGAAGCAAAATTTTGAGCATTTTCAACGTCTTAATACGAGCAGTGGTGGCCTAGTGGTAACTGAGGAGGCCTCTATCCCAGCAGTGGGAACATTATAGGCTCATGGCTAAGTAATAACAATCGCACGGGTCGATCCATCAGGTTAAGCTACGCTTGCCGGGGTTGGTCCGTGGATGGGTGACCATCTGTACATATCGAGACTCCTCCGTACCTCGGAAAGCACGTTAAACCATTGGTCTCGGCTGTCATTTGTGGATCTTTGACAATCGTTACGGGTCGTCAGAAGCCCGAAAGTCTGACAACCAGTCTTGCCAAAGGGTATCGTATTACCCAGTTACTGGGTTGTGGTTGAGTCGCCCCTTGTAAAATGCTGGTATCCAGCTGCATCCGGTTAGACGGGAAGCCGACCCTAACATAGTTTGGAAAAGGCTAGGCAAATGAAGTAGATTGTCAAACCTTACTGGCTTAAAAGTCAGAAATGGGTAATAAAAATACACTGACCTAAAGTCTTGTCTCCATTGAAGAGTCCATCGAGCTTGACCTTGTAGTCCTTGATGTTGATGTCAGCGTCGATCTTCTTGAACTTGACGTACTCCTGGCCGTCTTTGGTGTACGTCTGCATGTGGATCAACATGTCCGTGTCGCATTTTACTGGAAATTAGAAGCAGTCTAGTGAAATCCATGCAGTTGATGGATTCTAGTTAGATAATAGAATCAGGTATATAATTAAGTTTTTCTATATTGAACAGACAGCTGTGCTGGTGGGAGTTTGTTGCGCCCTTTCTTGCCCAGCTAAAGCACTAGGATGTGGTGGAGGGCGTTTTGGGGGACTTTCTTATGTACCTAATTTAGACGTTCGACGAAAAGTGCTGATTCTCAGCCTAGTTTGAATAAATGACTTTTGATTTTGATTTGCAATATAGGGTTGGGAAATCGGATGTAGGTACTCAGGTATCGGTGGTTCACAGTATTAATACTTTCTCTAAAGGCACCACAGTCGGTAAGGAATATCGTGAGGATCTGACTTAATTGGTCTCAAACCGCTGAATTGGTAATGGTTTTATTTGCTGTAGGATAAGGGATTTTTATTTTGGAGTGCAGGGACAGATACAGGTCAGTGTTCTTGCGAATTATATACTAAAATTATTGGCACTGATCGCCTAAAAGTCCTACAATCATGTTGTCTCTCCATATTGTATCGTTTCAGCATACTATACGAATTTTAGCAGAACAAATGTCTTATAAAAGTAATTTTATGAGAGTCTCACTAGCATCAGCGGTAAATTTCCCCTGTCCGGTCAGGGGCAGAATAGCGAGCTGCGTGTCCAGCTTGTACTCTCCCACGAAGTGAAGCTTGGGGAACCGCACGTTCACCTTGATCATCTGTGCGTCGAGATCCACTCTGGAATGATCGAGAAGTTATGAGTTCCTATAAGTATCAATGACGAAGTCAAATCATTTAGGTATTTTTAAAAGCAAGCCACTTTTGAATGTCAAAATTTACAAGAAAATAGAATTGATTTTAGTTACCCCTACCTAAATGTAGTTTCGTATGGAGTGATTTAATTGTCCCAAAGATATAATGCTGCTGAATGAGATTAAACCTTCTCTCAGAACTCTAAGGCCGCGTCCTATTTATTTATTTCGTCGCACCAATACGTTATCGTCCCGTTTATATGTCCCTTTTTATTAGAGGAACCTGAAAACCGGAAATGACATAAACACGCGAAGACCGCGTATTCGCGCGACGATCGCTTTTAAATAGGACGCGGGATAAGGAGCTCCAAATCCTAAAATAATCCTCCGTTTTTGACTTCGCTGCAGTCGGGTAAAGAACAAAAGCAAGCACATTGAATCACTTCATATAGCAAACAGTCATGATTGGCATTTGTTGCTATGAGCAAAATTAATCTGCTGTAATTAATTGATATGTTTTTCATAGTATCTTTCTTTGTATTGCCTATTTGTAAAAAAACCCGAGGGTGACCTTCCTCAATTCCCAGATGATGAAGTCTTTATATTATTAACAAAGAATTCCAAGTCATTATTGAACGACGAACGTTTTCGTCTTCCACCAAATTATTTCATTTGTAGGAAATATCCGCTGCAAGGCGTTGGAGGGTAACATTGCTATGGCAGTTTGTTTCTTGTTTAAGAAAAATAGATCCCATTATTTTTCTATGGCACTTTAACCTAGAAAGGTCACAGCCCCATATTATTTATGACTCGTTCAATTCGGAGTTCAGCCAGAGTCCTCTATGCTAACGAGTCTAAGCTAATACCGTGAACGACTATAAGAAAGCGTGTGCGCAATGTAAAGCCAGCCTTCAGTAGATAATAATTATTGTTGCGGATAGATGGCGCTAGCTATGCTCATATGGTCGGTTAGGTATATTGACATCAAAGTATTGTCGATCCTAAACTTAGTATTAAAATCCACAGAGATATTTTTTAAATAATTTTCGATTTAAAATATTATAAGTTCTTAATTCGCACAAAAAAAAACATTTCTTCGAAAAGTATAGGTATTGAATGGAAAAATTTAAAATTTCTGTATTATTGTGCAGCTTAGGTACCTACTATATTTCCCACTAGCATAATGAAATCTAAACTTTCGTTTACCTACAGTTAATTTTTAGTTAGATTTTAAAATTTTATTTTATTTCCTGTAAAACTAAAAGAAGAACCAGAAGTAGTTTGAATACATCGTGCTATTATTTCGTTTCCTGTGAATTTAACTTGTGTCTGCATTAATTAATTAATTCATTAATCTTACGACAAGCTCTTGATGGCCAAGCTGCTTGCGCCGGTGACCTTGATGTTATGACCCGAAGCGCGAATCGGCGTGTTGTCAGCTGTCAGCGCTTTGATCTGAAACGTCAATACACACTCATTAGGCAAGAAGATCTTCACCTGGGGGCCTAAACCGGCCACATGAGCAATTCCTTTAAAAGCAGTTCATTTCCTGAATCGCAGCTGTTCAGTTCAGCTGTAATTTGAATTAAAAGCAATTCATAATTTGTGGACCATTTTACGAATCTCCATAGAAAACTGTCAAACAGCTGAATTATTTCGTAATAATTGTCAGTTTGTGACATTTTACGATGATTCATAATATTTTCATATTATGATTCTGCTAAAGTGACCGTTTTAAGCCCCCTGTGCTCCAGTAGCGTAACTGCTAAGGTGCAACGTAGTGCGGAACACCAGGGCCCGCGGTGTTTTGCGGGACCACTCCAGTCTAGCCAGGGAGGTCTGCTAAGTCAATAAGACACCAGCCTAGGGCCTCAGTCCGCGGGAGAGTTATAGAATAACATAAGAAAAGTAAAAAGTTAAAAAACGTTTTTTATTTGGAACAAAAACAAATTGCCACGATTAATTACATTGGTAACGATGATAGCTGCATAAGTTAAAAAAGCTGTGCCGCAGCCATCAACGCCCATCTCAAGGAGAGAAACACATTGTTCCAGACTTATCTGTGGTAAGGTTATAGTTTAGCTGACATTGGTATGATAAAATTCGAAAACATGCAAAAAGAAATTATTTGTATGTTGGTTGGTGTGGTGGAGTGTGGTGTGGTAAGTGAGGGTGAGCGTGTTTGTGGATGAGGGTGTGTGTAAGTGAGGATATGTAGGAGAGGGTGTGTGTGAGTGCTTGGACTAGATAGGTATTAAGTGTTAGGTTTCCACAATTCTTTCAGTTGCATCATATGAAAGAGATTTCAACCAGTCGGTCAACTTTACTCTCAGGGTATAACGAGGTAAGCGGTAAATGTCAAAGAAGGAGGTGCATCGTAATCCAAAAAGATAAGGGTGCACTCATACTATGAATGGTCTAAAAAAATCTAACCAATCCGAGGCGGAATGCTAAAATTCAGGCGCGATATGACGCATAAAGTGACGCCAGGGCTATCGATCAGATTAAGCTACACTTGCCGAGGCCGGTCTGTAGATGAGTGATCATCTTTACATCCGCCTCCGTGCCTCGTTGGTTCCGGCTGTCATTCGTCGATCTTTGACAATAGTTACCGGTCGTCAGAAGCCCGAAATTCTGACAATCAGTCTTACAAAGTGTATCGTGTTACCCAAAACAGGGTTGTGAGAAAAAAAAAGTCGTACGATCCATCGAATGAAAAAACGTAGGAGGCTTGAACTGAACATTTTTGAATTTCTTTTTTTTAAATCTGGCCTCTCTCAAATGCACGAATGAGCTTGAGTTTTTGCTGTGTACACTAAACACCAGATAGTTCTATAATGTTTTATTTTATACTAACCTCTTTAATAATGAAGGGATCCAAACTAGGGACATTCAGCTCCGGGATTCCCTCAGTTATCTTGCCCTGGAGTGCTTCTATTGATTTCAGGACGCAGGCATCTATCGTGGCCGGGTCCCGCTTGCACACGTGGATGTAGTCCGCTGAAAGGAATATTTATGTACGTCTTAGAGCGCTGTCACACGTTTGTACCACAATAGTACCACATCACTATGCAGGGTCTAAGCGGTTTCACAAACCATGAATTTAGCACATGATTGTAGACTTCCCAGCGTCGAAATATATCGGCTGTTATTTAAAAGAAACCGGCCAAGTGCGAGTCGGACTCGCGCACGAAGATTTCCGTACATTATCTATAAAATGGCAAAAAACATGTCTGTTGTATGGAGCCCCTCTGAAATATTTGTTTTATTTTAATTCAATTATTTATTTTTAAAGTGAATATATAACTAAATATTCTGTGAATATTTCATGCTTCTACCTGTTGTCGTTATCAATATCGAGCAAAAAATCACGTTTGTTGTATGGGATGGCCCCCTTAAATATTTATTTTATTCTGTTTTATAGTAATTTTTGTTATAGCGGCAACAGAAATACATCATCTGTGAAATTTCAACTGTCTAACTATCACGGATCTTTTCTGTAAAAATCTCACCATGAAAGTTTAGGTGAAGAGATCTTGAAGTACCAATAGTATAATGCTGAAATAATCCCTTTTGGCGTAGTAGCCGTGAGGCACACACTATTGTAACACATTATTTTTCACTTTTTTATTTTGTTGTTTGTATTTTGTGTTTCACGAACTGTGTCCAAATAAACGTTATTCTTTCTTTCTTTCTATCAACCCTAAGCATCATCCCTGGAATGTCACACTTCAAGGTCACTTCACCTAAGTTTTGACCGTGAGATGTTTACAGAATAGATAGACCGGCTGGTATCTACACCATTTTCATTGTTCAACAATTAGAAAAGCATGAAAGTAAACCACCAAATTACAAACACTTCTCATAGGTTTTGGAATTTGGTTGAAAGCATAATTATGTTCGGTGAGTTGAACTCATCTAATTTTAAGTAGGCTCTCAATATCAATCGACAAATAAGTAATGCATGATGTGCTTACCTGTAAGAAATTGGTATAATTGTCTATAAGTATTGGATCTATCTCATCTTTGTATCGGTGTATTCAATAAAGCCAAATAATTAAAATAAAATAATAATTGTTTTTTTTTTGTATTTCTGCTTTTATTATACAGGCTGTAGGTATACCTACAGAATATTTTTTTTACCCTAATAATTTAGGTTTTTCCATAAGGAATTTCTCAGTAGCAGTCGGAGTCTGGATTCTGGATTTGTGCCCGGTTGATGGCAATGAGCTCGCCCGCCACATTTTATTTACAGTCCCTTGTTATTACATGAGACTTAATAACTGGCAAAATGTGGGTTTATTATAAGTACACCTTGGTTTAATAATCCCCTTCGGGAACTACAGCCTACAGCGTGATGCCTATGTAAAGGGGTTAACAAATTAACGCAGGTGTATATAATTATAATTACATATAAGTGATACAACCCATGGGCCTTAAACTTGAACATAACATTGCAATCTAGGTACTTATGACACATACAATAAAATTACTTGTGTGGTAATTGCACTTCACAGCACCTAATGCTTTATTATTCGCGTCAGAGACCGCACATTATATACGACAATGATTTATTATTATATTGTACATACATAGGTATGACATGATCTATTCATTCTCGTTGGTCAGCTGAGTAGCTGACTAAACAGAGGTATTAGATTCGCTACTCTGTGGCACTTGAATTTTGTTATACACTCATAATGTAATAGAAACATTGTATGCATGTAAAAGTGATTATAAAATGATAGAGGAAGTGAATTGCTAATTCAAGTAATTTGAATTAAATGATTCGATTAGTTCTTGTTGGTCTTGTACTTAAAAAGACGAATAAATTTATGTTTATCAAAGAAGTTTACTAAGCGCATTGTATTTACTAAGACTTGATTGTTTGTTTTTAATAAAATGTAGGTGTTATGTTTATTTTATATACGACATTTATATAAAACGAAATCAAAGTGGCTCTAAATTTTTGTTCGTTGTTTGGTAGATAACTTATGACTAAATATGGGAAAAATTTAATTACATAGGTATGTACATTACTAAATATGAATATGTAAGTATTATTGCATTTTTCCATTTAAACATGGAACTATTTATAACGCGTATTTTCAATTATTCTACTATTACATTTACATATAATTTTAATAATACTTAGTATTATAACAGTTTACTATTAATGTTCTTGGAATAGGTCGTAACAAATAATAAACATGAGGTTTTGTTGCTTTTCCTAAAACATGGCGTGCATAAAAATGTTATTGATAATACAATTCCCCAATAGCCTGTATTTGTAACCCTTTGCTTTGCTTTATTTATTACAATTCCTAACACCCCGTATTTGTAACTCTTTGCTTTGTTCTATATATTTATTACAATTCCCCAACACCCTGTATATTGTAACCCTTTGCTTTGCTTATTTATTTATTAAAATTCCCCAAGGACCTGTATTTGTAACCCGTTGGTTTACCTTATATATTTATTTACCGCCTCATTCATAAACACTGCTTAAAGTTAAGTAATGAATTAGCAACTGTTTAACCATACATTTTCGACGTTTATACGTCTCTTTAACTTTATGAAACGTTTATGAATAAGAGGGTTAGTGTTTTGTATCTATGTTATTTTCCTTTGCATTTTAGAAAAAAACGATATTGTTTATTAAAAGCAAGCAAAAGGTTGTCATGGAATTTTTTATGTATTCTATTTTCTACCCAGCTTGAAAGACTTAGGTATAACATCTGTATATAAAAAATAAATAAAAATAAAGCAATCTACATTTCATAAATATGCATGCTTCAACAATCATGAATTGTTTAACCTCATTCAGTGTCATATTCAAAATTAGGACCATGAAAATAATTAAAATATTCTACAAATATTATATTATAAATTATCTTCGAAAATTACCTAAACGAAGGACATAACACATACACATACATATATTATTATACATTTAATAAAGTACATCATATTATGGCACTTTTCGCTGCCAGGAAGTAAATCGATCATCACATTTTATTAATAGATGTTATTAAATATTTTAAATGAATAATCGTTTGTTATTATTTTTTATATATCGATTTTGATTGACGTAAATCATTGTATACTGGTGATCAAATTAAAGAAATTTAATCATCGGCCATGATCTTCAAATAAGATCCTATGGAATTTTTATTTTTATTAACAGGGTTTTATTTGAAAGCAAATTAGTTTCATGTTAGATAAGTAATTTAAGCTACAGTGTATATTTATTAATTTAAAAAAATCAGCCTTTAACTTGGTAATATGTTGCCTACTTTTATTATTTAATTTAAATTACGTATATCATTTATTAGGTTATCAAACATTTATCATAATCTAATGGACATAGTTCTGGTCCTGGTCCTGGACTATTAATAGTAATTTATTTACAAACTTCATAACACGTTACATCAATGAGGTATCGACTCCTGAACTAGAACATCCTGTATGACAGGGGTTGAGGTTTCTCCAGTTACATGGATCAGCATGAGAAGGTTTAGACTAGATACAATTTACGCTTAATTTTATCAATAATTAAAAGAAAAGATCTATTGCATCCGAGCCTTTTAGATATTTAAGTAAGTAGGTAAGTATACTAATTTGGAAGAGGAGCTCGTAGCTAATTAATCAACCGCACGGGTTGATCCATGGATGGGTGACCATCTTTACATATCGAGACTCCTCCGTGCCTCGGACAGCACGTTAAGCCGTTGGTCCCGGCTGTCATTCGTGAATCTTTGACTCGTCTGACAACCAGTCTTCCCAAAGGGTATCGTATTACCCAGTTACTGGGTTGTGGAGGTCAGATAGGCAGTCACTCCATGTAAAATGCAGATTTGCAGCTGCATCCGGTTAGACTGGAAGCCGACCCCAACATAGTTGGGAAAAAGCTAGGCAGATTGATTGTAGTTAAATAAATAGTTAATTGTACTCCAACCATCAAAAATAATTTTTAAATACTCACGTAGTTCTTTAAATAAACCGCCATTGATAACACAAAAGAAAACAAAGGAAGAATATAAAAATGTATTTAAAGACAACATTTTGCACTTCAGGACTTTTAGACGCAGAGAAGTATTTAGTGTTTCCGACAAAGACTCACTGGCCACTACGCCGCGCCCCGAGATCAAAGATATTATATACCTCGCTGACAGAAGCGACACCGACAGCGAAAACCAAGGTGACCAGACTTAGAACACACTTATAAAACACATCACTATCACTACATCCTAACTTTTTATATAATATTATAAATGCGGCAGTGAATTTGTTTGTTTATTAGTTTGTTACCCTTTCACGCTAAAACGGCTGAACGGATTTGGATGAAATTTGGCACTTGAGTAGACTATAACCCGGAGAAGGGCATATGCTACTTTTTATCCTGGATCGCAGACGAAGTCGCGAGCAACAGCTAGTATTATATAAAACAAAGTCCCCCCGCCGCGTCTGTCTGTCTGTCTTAACGGGATAAACTCAAAAACTGCCGAACCAATTTTCATAATAATATAATTTATTATTTTTATGACAGGGTAATCACAGAATGTAAATATTCTGTGATTATCCTCACTAATGTTAATTGTAAAATATAAAGAAAATCGTCTACTTTTACAATGTTTGTAAATATGTGAGCACCATGTATCTATCACATAATTAATTTATCTGTAGTTGCCTCATTTTTATTATTTTTACCTGTTGTGGTATAGTAATTTAATTCTAGGTGCATCGTCTTCACATAATTATAATTATACATTTATTTAATGAAACTATACAAAATATTGTAAAACATTTTAAAAGAGTAACGATGGAGTTTCTTCTCCATATGAAACCTACCTTTTGAAAGGGGTGACTAGAATCAGTTCTATTCTTATGTGCATTTTTGACATTCAAAAGAGCCTTTTTTTGCCTAATTGAAATAAAATATTTGACTTTGACTTTGACATACGGTTTTCCCCAATGGACGGAGTGATTCATGAGGAAAGTTTTAGTTACGTCTCCGAGCCATGTAACCTTGAATGAGGGTACAACTTACATTTTATAATTGATTCTAGCATTGTTTGATATACTGAACCATCATCTGTGGAGTGCCAGGGTAGTACCCTTGGGTAAATTATCGAAGGAAAAATAATAGGTGGTAAAATAATCTGAATCACCCATAAATGGGAAATCAGTCCACCCAAATCAAATATACAGGGTGTTAGGGTAAACACCGTTATCCTTTAAACCAATGGTTTGGTTTAATATTTACAGAAGGTAAAATCAATGGGAAAGAAAATAAAAATAAAAAAACTACATTTTACCACAAGAGTATTTCACCCCTCCCTCAGTCAGTCAGCTGTTTCGCTAGCGCGCAAGGTGTCGGATAGAAACTTTTTAAAATCTTTTAATGAAAATAACGTTCTTTTTTATTGATACTCGGTCATTTATTTTTATTTTTAAGTCAACTACCCATGGTTTGAGTGAGAACGGTGTCTACCCTTACACCCTGTATATGGCTATCTACACTTTTAATTTATCTCATCTTTCTGCAGACCAAGTCGCGGACAGAAGCTAGTAACATAATAAAAATATAAAAACAAACCAAAAAAGTTATAAGAACAGACAAAAACTCTTGACGTCGGCTATGGAACTTTGTTCAATTGGTCCTTCCTGAAGCTCTGTAGGTACATCTATTGTAGGTATAAATCTGTGTAAAAACTTATTTTTGCTTTATATTATAGGTAATAATACTGGCTGCATCAAAATAAAATTTCCATTGTCGCATTCGATGCAAGGTTTGAATTAGGAATTAATAATTGTTTATTTTGATCAATATAAAAGTATTAGTTGGACCTGGGCCCCGTGGTTTCACCCGCATAACAAATCCGTTCAGCCGTTTTAGCGTGAAAGCGTAACAAACAAACAAAAAAACTCACTTTCGCATTTATAATATTATAAAAGGATTCTGGCCGTGGGGGAGAGAAAGTTCACTTTTCAGGCCCCTCTTTGAACTTTTCCGTTTTTCAACGAAAAACCGTGCTGCAAAAGTAAAAAAAATGTTTCAGAAACACGTGCTTATAAAAAGATAAACTTAGCTTGAATACTCAGTAAAACAAAACAAATATATCTACGGTCGGTTAAAATACTGGTATTCAGCTGCATCCGGTTAGACTGGAAGCCGACCACAACAATCACGCTAGACGAGAAATTACAATGGAGACCTCATATAACATCTCTTGCGGGGCGGCTAAGCTTGGCCGCTTATGCTGTTAGAAAGATAAGACAGTTAACAGATGTAGAAACCGCGCGTTTGGTCTATTTTAGCATGGCATTTTACTGTAGGGTCGGGCTGCTGACATTGAATCTATGTTTATTTTACAAAAGGGGCCATTTAAAATTTACGTTGCCGCGAATCTCTCAGTGAAATATTTAAAAAGATTAGTAAATAAACGGTACCTTGCCAATTCATTAATGAAAACATTATGTATGTACGAAAAAATCTACATATTTTCAATAAAATAAGTGATGACATAATTTTAATACTAGAAATAAAGATAAAATATATCAACCATTTTTCAGATTATCCAAGTAGGTACATATATTATGGAGTACTGTGAATTTGACAACAAAATATCTTGTTTAATTAAATGCAAGAAAATTTTAAACGCATTTAAATGTACACTTTGTAAAGAAGCGTATTATAAATTAGAGGATTATACCCAAGACAAGAATGCTTGGAAACATGCTGGTCCTGCTCCTTAGGACAATCTAGAGTCTAGACAAAATCAAACTGGTTGCTAATTTAATTGTATAATTTATTATTTTTATGACCTTGATTTTACATTCTGTGATTACCTACTATTCCTGACGAGAACATAAATGAAATTATACTTTTGAATTACTTATTAAGAAATAACTTTATTTCATATTATGATCGTAATACAAATACTGCATTATTTGACACATTTATTAGCTGGCTAGGAAAACAGTGCCCACCCACACGATTGTGGATGTCGTACTTATTTTATAAAACTGTAATATTAACATGTACTACAATCCTTAGTTGGTGTAAAATAAATATTATTATTACTTATTCATATTGTATGCAATGCAATTGTATATATGCAATCATATTGTAAGCAATACAAAAAATAAATATTATTATTACCTATTAATATATTTAATAATACAGTTTTACAAAAATAAGTACGACATTCACAATCGTGTCTGTGGGCACTGTTCTCCTAGCTAGGTTATGAAAAGTGCGATCCCCTAAAGTAATAACATAGTGCTTATATTATTAAGCAAACATATTATAAACTGCCCCGTTGGTCTAGTGGTCGCCAGGGCTACTACTGACCATGAAGTACTGGGTTCGATTCCTGGGTTGGGCGAAGTGTTAATGGGTTTTTTAAACTGGACTTTCTCAGTGACAGCCCGGGGTCTGGATTTGTACCCGGTTGATGGTAATAGGCTCGCCCCCTATTACATGAGACTCAAACATAACTGGCGAAATGTGGGTGTACTATAGGAACACGTGAGGTTATGTTATCATTTTATAAAAACCCATAGCAACAGCGCAATTACAAAAAAAGAAACCGTATTATGATATATATATTCTTAGGTAATTACTAAGAAAATTATAGTAATTACACACATGACGATGTGGGGTTAGAGTGTTGCATTTATCAAGACAAAGCAAGTCGCAATGGCAGATATTTTACACAATAATATAACTACATAATAACTTCACGTATTTCTTATTGGTAACGATAATAATGAGAGCAGGGGTGGCCCAGTGGTAACGGCCGCGACTTACGACTTGCAGGTCGTAGGTTCGAACCCTGACAGGCGCTTTACTTTGTGTAAATTATTTCATCACCACTGCTCTCAAAACGGTGAAGGAAAACATCGTGAGGATACCGGTATATCCTAGAACCAAAAGTTCTAAGACATGTGACATCTACTAACCCGCACTGTGCCCGCGTGGTGGATTACGGCCCACACACTCTCACAGAGAGGAGGCCTGTGTCCCGGCAGTGGGAACGTTATAGGCTGATTATGATTATGAACGATAATAATTACGACGTATTCAAGAGATAGGCAGAGTTTTAATTCAGACAGGAACATCAATATTTTGCCAATTATGTTTTAATTGGACTAAAGAGCTAAACACGAGTTTTCAATTCAATTCAAATTTATTTCGGACAACAATTATCCATATTTTGTTAGTATTACAAAACGAACTTATATTCTAGTGTTAGTAGTACAAATTGATTAATAAAAAAATATTATGAGGCAGTGAGTCATGTACAGTCACGGACTTTAATTGATGAATTTCATACATACACGAGATTACACGATTAAACACGAACTCAAACTGCACGCTCGTAAACAAGATGACAAATAAATTACTTATAATCGGAAGTAGTCTTATCCATAGGGGTTGACTAATAAGTTGTCAATGATAAAAATAAATAAATTGTTGCATTAAGTTTATCCAATCTATTTGATACCGACCTCCTTTGAATCAGAGCTCATTAACTCGATTATTCTGAAAACTTATCTGAAGACAGTGACAGTTGAAATGTCGATTTCAGAGACGTTAATTTCGAAGTTGTCGAAATGACTATTAATATTTCTCCGTACTCTAACGTTACTATAGCTACGCTTAAACAATCGTTGCTAGGTTACAGTTGCTAGACCTGTAATTGGTGGCCTTTGGGTAGTCACTCTGCTGTCAACTGGTGTAGTTCTGGTTAGCCTACCGGTAGTTATTAAATATAATTTTCTTCAACTAATACGGAGACATTATGAGTTTCCGTGTCGGGAACCGAATAAAACCGATTTGCATTACACGGCTAAAATACGAATTGTGCCAGGTGGCTCATCAATTAAAGTCCGTGACTGTACTTACAAGGCATTTCATGCGGACAATGATTCCACATGAGATGCCTCAGCACAGGAGCTCTCGGATCCTCAGCCGCGACTTTCAGGATGCTATTGCTACTCCCCCGAATCCTCCTCACCAGGGATGCCATCTTTTTCCTGATGATAGCATGGAAACCATCTGTACGCGATTGGGAAACATCCCCGAGGCATTACAGAAACGAGGGAGTTTCAACATCATCCTGAAAACATTGTTGTATTGGACGCGCAAGGCATTTTTTTTTAATAATGCCTAAAAGTATATGATCCGCTGCAGTAAACAAAATAAGAAAAATATATGATATTCTTCAGGATATATGCTAGTTAGATAGTGTTTTGAAAACATAATATAACATATTAATTTGATATGATAGAAAAAATACACGAAGATACCAAAAAATCAGATTATTCTACAAGCAAAATTGTGCTATATTTTTTTAGTCTAATCAATATTTTTTTTTTTAAAGAGATAATACCTTCTTATTTCGCAGTGATAACCACGCTTTAGCTCTTGTCAGCCTCTTAATGGGGGCAATTCTATAGCCATGAACTTGGCACAATTCCAGACTCCGTCCGGGCTGTTATTGAGCAATTCCTAATGAAAAAACTCAGTAACACTGTCTGCCCTGAGGATCGAACCCGAAACCCCACGCTCAGCAGTTCGCAGCCACTAGACCAACGAGGCAACTCTGTGAAACATTAGGGGGTTTATTTATAAACGTTACTTTCAGTTAAGAGGCGTTTATACGTCAAAAATGTATAATTAAACAGTCGCTAATCATAACTTAACGTCTTCGTACTTGCACCTTGTTGTTTTATTAAATAAATAACATAATCCTAACTAATATTATATATTATATTATCCTAATTCTAACTAATATTACATAATTATTATATTATTCTAATCATAACTTAATATTATAAATGAGAAAGTGACTTTGTTTGTTGCGTTTTCACGCTAAAACGGCTGAACGGATTTGAATGAAATGTGGCACATTGACCTGAAGAAATACATAGGCTGACCTGAAGAAAAACATATACTTTGAATTATATCTATAAGATCGGAAATTATCCCACGGAAACCAACTACCGGGAGTTTAATTTCCGGTCTGGTCTACCGATGTGCTTATATATTATATCTAAATCCGTTCAGCCGTTTTAGAATGCAAGCGTAACAAACAAACAAACTCAGTTTCGCATTTATAATATTAGTTAGGATTAGGATTGATTTTATTCATATCCTAGACAACAGATCGTAATAATTGTTTAACCACCATTTTTTACACCATGACGATGCACGTTTGTAAATTGTTATGTTTTACCAATTAATACTTGTTGATGGTTATTATAACATTTAATGATAACTATCGGTTTCCTTTACACATCCGCAAATGGATTAGGATAGGTCTAAATTGGTCGATAATTGTTTAGTTTTTTTTAAATAGATTTTTAGACTAGCCTCTTCTCACCTGGCAACACAAGTCATCTAGAATTAAAATAAAGCTTAAACCGAACTCTTCTTTTATTAACCCCCGACTGAAAAAGAGGGGTGTTATAAGTTTAACGTGTGTATCTGTGTGTCTGTCTGTTCCATCGTAGCTGCCAAACCGCTGACCCGATTTTGTTTTTTTTTTGTTTTGTTTGAAAGGTGACTTGATCGAGAGTGTTCTTAGCTATTATTCAAGAAAATCGGTTCAGCCATTTGAAGATTATCAGCTCTTCTCTAGTTGATGAATGGATGTGAGCATCTTTCACAGGTCTAATCGATTGGAAATTTAGAATTCTGTTACTTCAATGATATTAGAAGAATATAGTAACCTTGAACTGATGCTGCAGCATCACCTGGATGCAGGATACCCAACTCCCTCACCAACTTACAGCAGAGGTATCGTGTTTGGGCTCATTGGAAAGGTCTCAAAAAATAGGTTACAGATGGATGGTGATCAGGGTTTGATGATGGAGTAGGAAAGAGTAATGAGACTAAATTAGAAACTAGCTTCATTGTGGCAGAAGTACGTACAGCTACGCAGATATCGGCGACCCGCGGGTTGATCATAGCGTTTCTACTAGTAATATAATATGAAATTTAAAAAGCTGGAAATAAAAGTTAAATTAAAAATTTAAAAAACCCCCGACAAAAACAAAGCATTTAAAAAGTAAAAAAATAATATGTATTGGCCCTTTAAGTTTAATATAATAGTTGTAGGTAATATTTTGATCCAAGCGTCGTCGCGTCGGGGGACGGCTCATGAAAACGCCAACATACACTAGGAATAATGAATATATGCTATTGTAGAAAGGATAGCTGCTGTTAATTTCCTATTTTCATGAGCCGTCTCCCGACGCAACGACGCTTGGATCAAAATATTACCTACAACTATTATATTAAACTTAAAGGGCCAATACATATTATTTTTTACTTTTTAAATGCTTTGTTTTTGTCGGGGGTTTTTTAAATTTTAAATTTATTTAATATTAAATAGTATTGATGGTCCCTCAGCTAGATGAACCGACGACCTCAAAAAACTGGCTGGGACAGACTGGATGCGGAAGGTGGAGGACAGGGTGTTGTGGCGCAGCTTGGGAGAGGCCTATGTCCAGCAGTGGACTGCGATAGGCTGAGTTGATTGAAATAGTCTTGGTTTTAATAATTTAGCTTTTTATTTCCTGTAACATAATTGGTGCATGGGCCGAAACAGATTTACGGCAGATCAGTCAAATTTTTTTACCTCTTAAGATTTAAAAAACCGGCCAAGTGCGTGTCGGACCACGCACAATGAAGGGTTCCGTAGTTGAGATGTATTCAACTGCAAATGTAAGTTTGTTTGTACGCACAATATTGGGAGATTTACCATGTTATTTTAAGGCCTCCATCTAAGAACTCAATACTCAATATCTTTATTGCTTTTCCATAATGTGTACTTAGGTGGTCATCATCTGCCTAGCCATTTCCCAACTATGTTGGGGTCGGCTTCCAGTCTAACCGGATGCAGCTGAATACCAGTATTTTACATGGAGCGACTGCCTATCTGACCTCCACAACCCAGTAACTGGGTAATACGATACCCCTTGGTAAGACTGGTTGTCAGACTTTCGGGCTGCTGACGACCCGTAACGACTGTCAAAGATCCACTAATGACAGCCGGGACCAACGGCTTAACGTGCTTTCCGAGGCACAGAGGAGTCTCGGTATGTAAAGATGGTCACCCATCCACGGACCAACCCCGGCAAGCGTAGCTTAACCTGATGGATCGACCCGTGCGGCTGTTATTACTTAGGCACGAGCTCCTCCCGACGTTCTCGTATGTATTCAACTGCAAATGTAAGTTTGTTTGTACGCACAATATTGGGAGATTTACCATGTTATTTTAAAGCCTCCATCTAAGAACTCAATACTCAATATCTTTATTGCTTTACCATAATGTGTACTTAGGTGGTAACTGTAACTATAACTGTAACTGTGTGGAGGAGCTCAAGCTCGTGGCTATGTGATAACAGCTACACGGGTCGATCCATCAGGTTAAGCTATGCTTGCCGTTGTTGGTCCGTGGATAGGTGACCATGTTTACATACCGAGACTCCTCCGTGCCTCGGAAAGCACGTTAAGCCGTTGGACCCGGCTGTCATTTGTGGATCTTTGACAGTCGTTACGGGTCGTCAGAAGCCCGAAAGTCTGACAACCAGTCTTACCAAGGGGTATTGTATTACCCAGTTACTGGGTTGTGGAGGTCAGATAGGCAGTCGCTCCATGTAAAATACTGGTATTCAGCTGCATCCGGTTAGACTGGAAGCCGACCCCAACATAGTTGGGAAAAGGCTAGGCAGATGATGAGGTGGTAACTATAATAATTTAGATCATTATGGACCCTGTACCTCATAAGGGTGTTCCTGTAATTTATAGGTATAGAAGTATTTTCTGTATTTTTTTTTCAATATTATAACCTCAGGAGTTTTGGGAGATAAGGGGGAATGGTCAATTTCATCTACTTACTTATATAACTTTAAAACTATTTATTTTAAAATTAAAATATATACATATAAGTACATAAGTCCTTTCATTTGATTGTCACACGGTCCAGTGTGCAAAACTTTTTTTTCCTTATTTGTTTCCCAAATTCAAAATTCTATCATAAAAACTCAAACTCAAAGCATTTATTTCAAATAAACCAGTTAGAGGCACTTTTGAATTGTTAAGGGGTCGGTCAGTCAAAAGGATGTAGTATTTACGTAACACGGCCGTGTTTGGGTCCCAAAAATTGATATCGGTTAGTCCCCCTATGCTCTAGTCCCGCTATGCCCAACTCGAAAAATATCTACTAAAAAGTTTCGCTATGCACGAAATTCTTCGATTCTTCGTAAACAATGGAACGTACAGTTGGAAAGAAAATTATTTGAATTCAAATAATTATGCGTAAGCGTCTGTAAGTTAAAATTTGTTTTGTCTCGTTCTGAAAATCAAAAAAGTCAAAATAACGGATAAGGTACAAACAAGTTTCAAAGCAATTCGAAGTTATGATAATTATGTTTATGAATAGAGCTGTGAGACAATACTGGTCCCACAAGATTTAACGAAGTCTGTGTATCGTTACAAATCCTATCTTACTAATTAATATAAATGAGAGCAGAAAACTAGTAAAATAGAAAAGAGCGTAGATAAAAAGTCCGTTCTCAAAGCCAAATCAACTGTATTTAAATAAAAATTGAAAACATACATATTATACCTAATACTAAGCTAGCCAATAGATCTGTTAAATCTGCCATTCCAAGATTCAGCCAAGTTACTTGTTCTTTGGTGCCTAATGTTAATAAAATATTACACTGTAACAGTTTTCTTCATAACTGCCCGCGAATGTAATTTCGTGCATAGCGAAACTTTTTAGTAGGTATTTTACGAGTCGAGCATAGCGGGACTAGAGCATAGGGGGACTAACCGACTTACCAAATTATTTTTTAATTACCAGGCAGACACACAATGAAAAACGGAACCCTTATAGGATCACTTAGTGATCCAGTGAGTTTTTCATTCGGACCTACGGAACCCCCTAAAATCATTAAGATTTATTACGAGTAGATTACTCTAGACACGGCATCACACATGAGAGCACACGAATAACATTAAGTAGTACAACAAAAGTAAAACAATTATTTCAGACAAAAAACTTCGAACAAAAACTGCAGGAGATTCGTTGGTATGTTATGTACGTTCCTTTTGCTGAGTTATTTATATCTTATTTGATCTGCCTTCAAACAGTTTGGTTTCTAACCTTTGGTAAAAAAAGGTGCGGAAAACTACCCAAACAAATACATACATGTATTTTCCAATTTTCTTTCAGTGGTTGGCACACTGATGGCATCGCCTGATGCCTCTCTTAATGCAGATATCCACAGGCATTAGTGACATGTGACCATTAGGTATCATCAAATGGGCTGAGAGCGAACGAGTCCGTGGACACCGCATATCGGCAAGCGTGCGTGGGACGCCCCCCAGCTAGATGGACCTTAAGAAAGTGGCTGGGAGAAATTGGATGCGGAAGGCGGAGAACAGGGTGTTGTGGCGCAGCATGGGAGAGGGCTGTGTCCAGTCGTGGACTGCAATAGGCTGAGTTTATTGGGCCCAGAGGGGCAATCTGTCAAAAATACCTTTAATTTTCTCTACATTTTTGGCAAGCTTTGATATTGACTGTCGCTGAGATGAGATTATGTCAATATTTCGAACTTTTCAAATAGGAATTGTCCTTCAGACTCTATGTTGTCCGTCTTCATAATCCAGTGCTTCATAATTATGCTTGAAAGATCAAATGCTCACAACATAAATAAATCCCTATATACACGGATCAACTTTTTTGCCTGTGGCATACAACAAAATTGAACGCTGCAACTTTTATTTTTGCTCCAATAAGTTATTGCATTTCAATAAGTTATTGCATGGCAACTAAATCGCATCGTGTAAATCAGGGTTTAAGCGATATTGTTCAATTTTCGAAATAAAAGCGACAGTGATTGTGAGTTTGTTACGGAATAAGGCTGCACAATATCCTCTTTATCGCTTAATGTGTGCACCCGTGCACTGTGCAAGTGTGTCGTCGCCTAATACCAATGTGTATGACGCAAACTTGTTACCAATTAGTTCTTATCACACTAGTGTGCTTTTTAGATCTTTATAATATACGGTTACATTACATGATGACGTTATATCGTATTATCTATTCTGTTGTCGTATTATTATTATTATTATATATTATTAAATACATGAGGTGCTGGGTTCGATTTCCAGGTTGGACAAAGTGTTATTAGATTTTTCCATAAGGATTTTTTCAGTAACAGTTCCGGGTGTCTGGATTTGTGCAAAAAAAAGCATAATGCATCTATGTCGAAATAAAAGATTCTGCCAGAAATTCATTAATAGAACCTATAGTATCTTTCTTAGTTAGAAACGACTATAGTTGTTTTAAAATAGTACATTATTAAGCTGCCTCCAACTTTTGAGTACCTAACTTATTATAATAAATAGTGGAACACCATGCAGCAAACACTTTTGCGCATAAGTCCTACTCCTATGCAGACAGAGCTGACTTTGATTACGCCTGTTTCTGGGTTTATATACCATTCGCGAAAATAAGTTAATAATATTTGTAACAAACATTACCTACTGTTTCCAGAATATAAAGGGAATCTTACATTACAACTATCGGTGGTTTTCAACTTTAACATGGCTCGGAGGCATCTCTTTTAAACTTTAAATGCAACTTCTAATAATTGAGTTAAGTACCCCAAAAGATAAGACCGTATATCCGAGAACAGATTCAGCTATACTCCATTTAAAATAAGATTAGAAATTTAAACAAACCTTATTACAGTCCGTTCAACCGATTTTGACTTCTATACCGTAGGCATAAGGATGGCATTAAAAGCAAAAAAAATACACAATACCAACTGTCTACTGCAGCTGCTATTTGTCGTGCCACCAACGCAATAGAAGTCAAAATCGATTGAACGGACTGTAAAAAAGGCTTATTTAAATTTCTGATCTTATTTCAAATGTAGTATAGCTCGTAGTAAGCAGTTAGGAACGCATCTATATTAACAGTTCGTGTCAGAATGCAGCGCGTACGAAATTTAAATTCGGATCTATTTAATTGTAAGTCAATTGAAACGTCATTGTATGTTATGTCAAAATTACTTATTTAAATTAATTTTTAAATTATTATTGTCTAACCATTCTATAGTTTCTTTTAATGTATTATTTATGTTCTGTTTATAAAAATCTCTTTCATTACAAGGTACATACCGTTATTTTACTCACATCTGCGACTGCGAATAGTGTCATTAGATGTTTGATTGGAAGTCAGTGTAAAAACGGCGGCCTTAGTATATTATTCCGTGTATATTATTCCGTGAATATTCCGTTGGAACTCCGTAAATAACATTACGCAGATCCGATTGGAGCATTTCTTCTCTTATGGTGCTTATATTAATTCTGCTTATTTCCGTGATTTGTTTTCTGTGGTGTATACTAACTTTAAAAGCTCAAGGACATTTCCTCTTACCCCGTAAGCATCAAGCCTTTTTAATAAAATATTGTGTTGTATATCTAATCAAATGCCTGAGTCATGTCACAAAATATCGCACATATTATTATCCATATAAAAATTTGTCATATCTTAACAGTATGCAAAAATTCACAAATAGCCATGTTAATTGTCTTGTTTTTCCTAAATCCTTTTTGATCGTTGCAAATAATATAATTCACTTCTAAATAAAAATTTAGTTCTTTATAACAATAATACTTTTTAATAATTATTTTTGCGAACAATGGCACCTATCAATGATACACAAATCGAATAAAATTTCCCTCCTTAAAGTCGAGGATTTTTTTTGCCCTTTGGCAAAAAAAATCCTCGGCTACTGCTTAAGTAGTTTTATATATACACGGATCAACTTTTTTGCCTGTGGCATACCTACAACAAAATTGAACGCAGCAACTTTTATTTTTGCTTCAATAAGTTATTGCATGTCAATGGCAACTAAATCGCATCGTGTAAATCAGGGTTTACGCGATATTGCTCAATTTTCGAAATAAAAGCGACAGTGATTGTGAGTTTGTTACGGAATAAGGCTGCACAATATGCTCTTTATCGCTTAATGTGTGCACCCGTGCACTGTGCAAGTGTGTCGTCGCCTAATACCAATGTGTATGACGCAAACTTGTTACTAATTAGTTCTTATCACACTAGTGTGCTTAAGTAGTTTTGTCCAAATTCCATCGTAACCTACAGTCCTACACTGTTTGTATTTTTAAGAGCAAAACTGATGCTAAACTGATTTTTACTGCGTCGGGGTCGTTTGGTAAACTTGAGTCCTCGCCGTAGAATCCTTCCTGCTTACAATTATTTTTTGTGACTCTATCACCCGAATTAATAATGGACTGAATTCTATCAATAAAACAATTATTAAATATGCTACCAGCCTTTTGGGCACTTTTCCCACTGACAGCAATGTGGAAGAATTTTTTGACGCCCTATGAGCCTATCCTTTATATATAATTTTTTCCCTTTGTACATATTGCTAGACTTAGATTGTATATTTTATTTAAAAGTGTAAATTAAAAATGATGAAGAAATGTTTCAGCAAAAAAAAAAAAAAAAAATTACTTTACATTATAAATCCGAAATAAATTCATTGTTATGGCTCGTACAAACAGGCGTGATATCGCAAGCGCGACAGGCAGCGGTACCTTTGTCGACAAAGGTACCGCTGCCTGTCGCGCCTGCGATATCGCGCCTGTTTGCACGAGCCTTTATTCATGTCTCCGCCGGACAATTCAACACACTAGTGTCAAATGGATACTTATTTAGGTATATTATGTTGGCATACTTACAAATAATTATGTTAGTAAGTACATATTATATTAGTTGATAAAAATTACATCGCGTACAAATTCAACAGTCTCATACTCAAAATTGTCTAAAATCTACTGGATAAACTGTTTTATCTCTGATATGTGCGCATTGCTGCTAAAAGAAGAACCAGCTCATCTGGTTCATGAATCGGTAAGCAGTTTGTGATTAAAAATAGACAAAAGAATGCCGCTACCATTAATTTAAAAAAACGCATGCTTATGCATAATTTTGGTAGGTAGGTAATTAGGTATAGTAGGTAATCGCCAAATAAAATCAAAATTATAGGTTAATCGTTCAACAAAAAACGGTTCGGAAGTAACCACGATTATTACATAGCTAAGTACCCGAAAAAAACATTCACACGCACTCGAATTACTCTGCAATTATTTAGTTGATAAAAACGTAAATAATAATGAAGTAAGCTTCATAGCTTATTTCTGGCGCTTCCCTGAGCAAATAACCTTGAGCATTCGTTCCCTCTTTACCGCACTACACCACACGCATGAGTTAAAGTAATGAATACGCACAGATTTTAGAATAATTTCTTCATATTATCATATTTTGATGTTAAAAAAATTCAATTGTGCAAAATGTTCATTATTAATAGTTATTTGTGCAACAAGAGAGCAAAGTTGTTTTTTGGTGCGAGTGTTGATTTTGAATCCCGAGTAAGCGAAGGATTCTATAATTGAATCACGAGCGTAGCGAGTGATTCTAGGTTAGAATCCTGTGTATCCGAACGTTTTATGGTTTGTTTCTTTTTTGGGCCTACTAGATATCGAAATTAAAATCGAACTTCGAATCGACTTGTTTCTATCTTTCGCTTTTTGCGTATTGAAGTAAAAGTGACAGAACAAAGGGAAATTCAAATATTTCGAATTTTGTGAGTAGACCCATGACATGTTCTCGGAATTTAGAAAAAAAATAATTAAAAAGTTACTTTGTCTCACGCTCGCACCAAAATTGAATTTTCCACACTGTCTGTAGACAGCAAAACCTGCTTGTTTGAGGTGCTGAGGTGAAAATAATCTTTCCATTAGTATAGTGTCAGTCGCAACATTAAAACAGTGCTTATTAGATGTCAATCATTTTTCTCATTTCTCTGGTTTTGTTATAGAAAGATTAATTGAACATTTACTCCTTTGAAATTAAATTAGGGAAATTCTAAATAATCATAATAAATAATTCTAAATAATATAATAATATACCTAATGCCTCTGGTTACCTCAACTAATTTTCCAATTTGAATTTTATAGAACTTGTCTTTGTAGAAAAATTAGTTCTTTACATTGTTTATATATTTATTTATTTAAGCATTTATGTACCCACGTATATAAACAGACAAGAAGAAAAGAACAGAAAATACGTACAAAGGTGAGGCTTATTTCTAAAGAAATCTCTTCCAGCACACCAGATGTAGACAACGTGGTGTGTAAGTGTAGAGAGAAAGTAAAAAACATAAAATCAAAAACAATTTAATAAAATAATTTGCTATTTTAACTTAACCACCACCTAAACTATAGCCTTATTACTACAAAACCGTGTTTATCAGTTATTTAACTCAAACACCATGACATTTCTGTATGGAGTTTGACATAAAACTGACATAAAAAACGCGTTGAACAAATATCTAAGTTTTTGTTCTTACCCCAAAAACTTTAGACACTTGTTCAACGCGTGTCTCGCTTGTTCGTGTGATATTATGTGATAGGTAACCTACTGCTATTAGTAGCAATAGCGAGCTAGCTGATAATAGTAGGTAGGTAGCAGCGGCGAGGGGTCAATTTTTATGAGAGGGAAGCCGAAGTGGTGCTGGTCTTAACTTACTTAATTATGAATAGAGTAAACATTAATTATTATAACTTAAAAATAAAAGTCTTTCCGTAACTGAATTTAACACCATCTATCGCCAAGTAACAGAACCAAAAATATTGAAACGCATAACATAACTTTCAATTTTTTACACAAATAAACACAAATATCATTTTAAAATTAATAAAAGAATTTATAGATTCTAATAAATTACACTTGAACAGGTGAAAACGAAATAAAATGTGCAATATTCCTCCATCTCGTTCTTGGTGACGCATTTTTTCTATATCTGTCTCTATCGTAACCCGCTGTACACCGGCTTGCTCTCATCCTTATCAAGCGGTGCCACGTGACCTCATGGCGGGATCGCTATTGTATGAATGTTTAGTTCCCGATTCTGACGTTTTGGCGCCGGGTTATTTTACGTTTTTGTTGTTTGAATGTTATGGTGAATTAAATACCCTATAAGTAACTATATTTTTTGGCAATAGTAGACGCTATTGACTGTGTCATTGTTCAATAGGGGTCGACTTGCTGATGCGAACCTCCAAAAGGAAGCCGGTAGGAATCGTGTTCTATGGTCCTTTCGCCACTGGTAGGTAGTAGGTTAAGAGGTAAATAACGTCTGGACTTTGGTACCTACACACCTTGACTATTGAGTTTGTTTCTGGGTTTTTTCGGCAGTCGTGGAAATCTTCTCTGACGCGTAAAAGTGATAGGTACCTATCGATGATAATATACATTAATTTAGTTTAAAGGTACTAATAAACTATCCATGGCGTATGCAAAATGTGTTTCAAAGTTGGGCCAAAATTCAGCTACGCGAAGAGGCAGTCTCAACGCAGATCCAAACTTGTTGCAGGACTTGCAGGCATGCGTCACAAGATGGAAAGTGGGCCATTGTCTCCAGAGAGACGCCATATGACTATGGACTGAAAAGAAATAAAGAAAAAAACGTTAATCGTGTATTTGACAATTATAGTTGCTTGCAAATAACTTGAAAATGCGTGAAAAACGATGATTCGATATCATTTAAAAACGTAAACAAGCACCTGACCACAGCATGTATCAGAAAAGGTGGTGAAAAAATAATCAGCCGTCTCATACATTTGGGTCGAGTAGGTACAGAAGTTTTGTATGGAACGGTTGATATTTTTTTTCACGATTACGATGGTGGTCCCATGGAGAAAGTTGTTCAGTTCAATGGTCTGTATCACACCCTAAAATATGACCACAACTTTCTGATACATCCATACTATCCATACTAATATTATAAATTCTAAAGTAACTCTGTCTGTCTGTATGTTACCTTTTCACGCCTAAACCACTGAACGGATTTAGATAAAAGGCAAGGACATAGATGGCATCCTAGGGATGGACATATGCTACTTTTTATCGACATACTATCCGGGCGAAGCCGCGGCCATGCTAGTGTTGCATAATTCAGAGGAAGGCTGCTGACTGCGCTATTTATTAAAGATGTTTGCCAGCTATTGTAAAACCATTCTGCCTAGCCTTTTCCCAATGTGTCTATGTTGGGGTCGTGCAGACTAACGGGATGCAGCTGAATACCAGTATTTTACATGGAGCGACTGCCTGTCTGACCTCCACAACCCAGTTGCTGGGTAATCCTAGGATTACCCAGCAACTGGGTTACCTAGTAAGACTGGTTACCTAAGTAAGACTGGTTTTCAGACATTTTTGGCTTCTGAATACCTATAACGGCTGCCAAAGATCTACGAATGACAGCCAGGACCAACGGGTTGCTTAAGTTGGAGGAGTCTCGAATGTAATGGATGGTCATTTAACCTTTGATCGACTCGTGCAAACAGCTGCACGAGTCGATCTACGCTATAGCAGTATTTTATTGTATATATACGAATGCTATTATTAGTTATCGATGACATTGAGGACCTCGTGGCGACTTAATAACAGCCGCAAGATTTTTATGTGATCCCCTAAGGCATCGTAGTGGAACATTGAGTGCTGTGTAGTCCCCTGGGGGACTGGTCTAGGGGATTTTAGTGGAACGAGTGGCACGGGTTGATCCATCAGGTTAGCTAACGCTTGCAGGGGTTGGTCCGTGGATGGGTGATCTTTACATACTGGGACTCCTACGTACCTCGGAAAGCACGTCAAGCCGTTGGTCCCGGCTGTCATTTGTGGATCTTTGACAGTCGTTACGAGTTGACAAAAGCCCGAAAGTCTGACAAACAGTCTTACCAAGGGGTATCGTATTACCCAGTTACTGGGTTGTGGAGGTCAGATAGGCAGTCGCTCCATGTAAAATACTGGTATTCAGCTGCATCCGGTTAGACTGGAAGCCGACCCCAACATGGTTGGGAAAAGGCTAGGCAGATGATGATCGATGTCGTTGACGATGGTAACGCGTGCCGAGGTGGTAAATTATTACAATTATTTTATTTTATAATGATATCTTAACAGCATCTATGCGTTAAGTGCAGTGATTTTACTGTCTTGTATTACTTCCGTAAATATTAGCTTATGAATAATTTTATTTTATGTGATTCATATATTTAATTTTTATGTAAAACTCATGTTTCCATTACATCAATGTCAGTGTATGGTTTTCAAAACTGCTTGTAATGCATTACATTTAAGTCATTAACGGATTTATTTACCAACTGCATAAAATAATAATTATTGCATGTGAGCAATTTGAACAATGGTAGTTTAAAATGTAAAATTATTTTATTTCTCTTTAGCATTAATTAATAATTAACATCAAGCTTAATTAAATTGTAATTAAACTCCTAAGCAAGTACCTATATTAATTTTAGAGTATTTATATGGCAATCCCATGCTGCCCGGCCCAACTTTTTTTTTTTTTTTTGGTTGGGTAATCATCATATGACTTCTCCCGCTGGCGGAGCGGAAGGGCGTGTCAGACTCTTACTGACTAAGACCCACCCGTGTTCCTTCAGTTGCCTGTTGCCAGGGTCCCGGTATCCCTTTCGGACTATTCCGCAACCCTGGCAGCGCCCGGCCCACCTTAGAGGCCTCCCAACCAACGTGACGCTACGTCTAGTCTTCCGGTACGCTGTCGCCACTCCAGAACCTTTTGGACCCGGTTTTCGGCCTGCATACATACCTTACCTAAACCCGGAATTGACCGAATACTTTCATCTGAGAAATAACTATTTCAAAATCTAAGTATGCTGTTAAAAAGCGGCTACTAGGGTTCCGGACCACCGTACAAAATTTTACAATAATTATTTTCTGAAAAACGGCGTTTTTTAGAAAATAATTATTGTAAAATTTTGTGTAAACAACATATATATTTTTTTTATTTTTTTATTACATACATATATTGTTATTATAGCGGCCAAAGTAGACATTTGAAACTGTCACAGTAACAACGGTATCGGTTCAAAAGATACAGCCCTGTGACAGACGGACGGACAGCGGAGCCTAACCCGGTCCCGTAGGCACCCTTTTCGGGTACGGAAGCCTAAAAATAGATATGCGATTTATAGAATTCGTTACTTCCCCATATTTAAAGTAATCAGAATATATTTACTACGTTAAATAATGGTAAACTAATTGTTTCCGCAATATCGTAAAACATCCACATGGAATAAGATTTGTAACATTTAATTTATTATTATAACGCGTTGTGAGTGACTAGAGCCAGTCCAAACAACTCTATGAGCAAACTGTGACCTTTGCGCTAGCTTCCACAGTTCTCTTGAACTTGTACGGCGATTGAATTGCAAATGTCAAGGTTATATTGTCATTCGGTAAAACGTTAGAGCCATAGTTATATTTCTATAGTGCGTTTCATCAAATAGTTCCTATTGCCCAATAATGTTAGCTCCACTGACGTTGTAGCATCAATACGAATACGCTACGGGCGCTACGGTGCTACTCAAATAAATTCGTTTCAGTGGAGCGGAACGGCATACGAACGACATAGGAACTAGAGTCTGGCCAACGAACAACATTGATTCTGAAAACACGCACGAAATTAAAAAAAAAAAAGACTGTTTATCCCTGTACATAATGTGTGTACATAGTTGGTTGTTGGTAAACATTTGTGAAATTGACAGTTTTTTTTTTTCACTAAATGTATAAAAGATAGTAGGTAATATAAACCCATGAACATGATTAAATTTTCAAATACTGTTTGTTGCTCAAAAAATTATGAATCTCCAATAATGTTCTACTACAGTTCAACCGTTCGTTTCTGTCGCGGTCATGATGTGACGTCATTTACCACGATACTGCTTTATTTACATTTCTCTTTAGCCCAAATCATATAAATTAAACTATTTTTTTTTTAGTTCTTTATTCAAGCAGAAATCGCACATACTTACCTTGAGATTTCAAACACTTTGCAACGAATAGACTTTAGTTCACATCCGATTTTTTCGTCACTTCCGGTTCCGGCGTTGTCGAAGACGACGCGTTTTGAGTTTGCATTCCGTTCAACCAAAAAAACGCAACATAAAAATAATACATTTTAGGGAATCGAAATCGCGGGCAACAGCTAGTTATTATTATTAAACCTAACTTTAATAATAGGTCTTTACCTATGAAATTGCCGTTTTGTATGAAAAAATTTAAACGAATTTTTTTCATGAATTTTTTATTTGTATTAATCGAAGTAATCACCCATGCAATCAATGCATCTTTGCCATCGCAGTGGCAGTTTATTGATGCCCTTCTTAAAGAAATCAGCTGGAAAAAGACGACAGAAAGGCAACAAATTCTTCAAAGGCATTTTGTACTGCCTCTCGGGTATTGAATTTTTTTCCCGCCAAGAAGTTATCCAAATTCTGGAAAAAGTAGTAGTCTGTAGGCGCAGGTCTGGTGAGTAGGGCGGATGACGGAGAGCTTCCAACCCCAGTTCTTGCAACTTGGAGACCGTCTGCTGTGCAGTATGAGGTCGCGCGTTGTCGTGCAGGAGCAGCGGAGACGAGCGATTGACCAATGCTGGTTGGAGATGCGCCAGCTTCTCCATCATTGTGTTCAGTTCTTCACAGTACACATCTGCAGTAATGCTCACCCCGTTTGGTAAGAAGCTGTGATGAATCACACCGGCGCTAGACCACCAAACAGTGACCATCACTTTTCTAGGGGTAAGTTTTCGTTTAGGGCATTGTTTAGGTGCTGAACCAGGATCCAACCAACTTGCTAAGCGCTTGCGGTTATCAAACAGAATCCATTTTTCATCGCAGGTAACAATGCGGTTCAAAATTCCTTCATTTGTGTGTCTGTTGAGCAGTGCAAGGCACGTCTCGACGCGTACTTCGCGCTGGCGATCATTGAGTTCGTGGGGCACCCATTTGTCAAGCTTTTTTACCTTGCCAATTTGACGCAAATGGACCAATATTGTTTTGACGCTAACGTCGAAAGCTGCTGCTAATTCAGCCGTAGATTGTGTATCATCAGCTTCCACAATCGCCTTTAATTCGTCATTGTCGACCAAAGTCTTCGGACGACCGCGAGGTTCATTTTTCAGGTCGAAATTTCCAGAACGGAAGCGAGCAAACCAATAACAGGTGGTGCGTTGGTTTGTAGTGTTAGCTCCGTAAACGTCGTTGATGTTGCGTGCCGCTTGTGCCGCGTTGCTGCCACGACGGTACTCATATTCCATAATTACTCGAATTTTTAACGTATCCATGATGACGAAAAAGATTGAAATGCGATGAAAATGTAACACTAATCAATAAAGAAATTACTACTTTTGGAAAAAAAAAACCATGTTTTTAAAATAAAATTAATTTGAAATTAGAATTCTTAGCCAAACAAAAATTATTTTGATTTGAAATGGCCAGTACTGCAGAACGGCAATTTCATAGGTAAAGACCTAATATAAAGAATATTACAAACTAGCTCCGCCCCGCGGTTTCACCCGCGTAAGTCTCGATCCCGTGGGAATATTGGATAAAAAGTATCCTATGTCCTACTAACAAACAAACGTAACAAACAAACAAACTCACTTGTGAAACCGGGGCGTAGCCACTAAAATCCATTTGACGGATTAAACGAACTTCAGCGATTGCGTGGACTCTACTTGTCTTTTTCGCCACGTTCATAGAGAGTCTTGTTGAGCTGTAACGTTCGACGTTAAATACACCAATTCGTTGGTTTGAGTGTTTGACGTCGAGTTTGGGAGGCACGCGGCATGACGAACGCCGAACCTAAATGCGAATAGTGCCTTACATCAGAGATCCTTTGTCATTAATTGACTTTTACTTGTTTGTTAAACCTAGAAATTGGCATAATCAGCGTCAAAACCACCAAAACAAAACCTAGTCAAGTCAAGAATTTAACCCAACGTAAATAATAATTAAATGTCATAACGTAATGTCGTAATGTCATAGCGTGGGAGCCCCAACGTGGACAGCCCCCCTCTGGGGCACTGGGTTCAAGCACAAGTGCGTGTGCCCGGGGTAGCGATGCCAGGTGTCCCGATTTGCGCGGGACGTCCCGATTTTCAGGGGTCTGGGGACGCGTCCCGATTTGCACCTGATCGGGACACTAAATGTCCCGATAAATCAATAACTGTCCAGGACGACTCATTCACATAAGCGTCAATGGTCAACGTAATTAAAAATCTAAAAATTGAAACATTCTTCGACATCGATCACCTCTATGAAGAAGTAGTGACGGCAGCAGTACAAAGCAAAGACTTGACGATATTTTCAAAGAAAATCAAAGTGTCGTTTTTTGTCCCGATTTACAACCCTAAATCCCGATTTGTTTTACCTTCTGCCCCGATTTAAAACAAATCGGACCTGGCAACAATAGCCCGGGGCCTCAG
Source organism: Lithophane ornitopus (assembly GCA_948473465.1). Taxonomy (NCBI): domain Eukaryota; kingdom Metazoa; phylum Arthropoda; class Insecta; order Lepidoptera; family Noctuidae; genus Lithophane; species Lithophane ornitopus. The sequence continues at coordinate 13,147,762 of OX419616.1, read as the reverse complement.
ATGGCGGCAAAAACCTAAATTAATTGTTAAATAAATGTACTAACATAGTTCTTATGTCGTTCTACTAACAATATTATGGTATGTCTGAAATAACTTTTTTTTTTTTTTTTATAACACGAGGACATAATTTATTTAGTTAATAATAAAGAACAATTTTATATGAAAACTTGTTTTTTATTAATAGTTCATTAACTATTTTTAAAAGCTGCATAAATAGATAATTCGTTACCTCGCCTCGTTGGTCTAGTGACCGTATGCGAAGGATCAGGTCTTAAGTTCGATTTCCGGGTCGGGCAAAATGTTATTGAGTTTTACCATCTGGAATTTCTCAGTAGCAGTCCGTAGTCTGGTTTTGTGCCCGGATGATGGAATAGACTCGCCCCCTATTACATGGGATCTGGCGAAATGTGGGTAAGCCTATAGGTACAGTTCTGCCTTCCCTTACGCCTTAGGGGACTGCGGGAAAGTCCGAAAGGGATACCGGGACCCTTGGCAACAGGCAACTGAAGGAACACGAGTGGGTTTTAGTCAGTAAAAGTCTGACACGCCCGAATGAGTCTGATTTCCCAACGTCGAAAAAAAAACAAAAAAAAAAGGTCTTAGGAGAACCAAGGCGTCATGTTTATTTATTTATTTATTTAAAGGCTTACCAACTAAATACATACACAGCTTAACCGAAAGTCCATGATCTGGCATGTATCTAAATTACAGGAAAGCACGGCACTTAAAATTATCGTACTAGAATATTATACAAAGAAAAACATTTAAAAATTGAACATTTATATAGGTGTATACAATATATAAGTGTTTAAGTACACTTACATAAGTGTATACACTACCATAAACATCAATTTAAAAAATAAAATAAGCTAGTTATAAATTAAGTTACAAATAATGTAATGTTATGTTATGTTATGTTGTAATGTTATGTTAGATCCCTACTAATCTTAGTGATCTTTAACCTATCCAGTAGAATTAAAACTTGATTTGCATGTCCGCCGTCAATTAACGCCAGCAATTTGCTGTCTCATGTTTTGTCTAGTTTTTAATTTTTTATTACTACAATATGGTTTTTATTATTGATTAGCTACCCGCCCTTGCTTCGCCCGATTTTTTACGACTTGACAAAAAATCGAGATTTCTTAATTATATTATAATATGTAAGTCATAAGTTTAATATTAATGTCATACACATACACCTTCCGGAACAGGTACATTGTCTAAATAATGGTGAAAACCGCATCCAAATCCGAATGTATATATTCCACCATAACGCAAATCATCCTAGCCTTTTCCCAACTATGTTGGGGTCGGCTTCGAATCTAACCGGATGCAGCTGAATATCTGTATTTTACATGGAGCGACTGCCTATCTGACCTCCACAACTGGGTAATAATACGATACCCCTTGGTAAGACTGGTTGTCAGACTTTCGGGCTTCTGACGACCTGTAACGACTGTCAAAGATCCACAAATGACAGCCGGGACCAACGGCTTAAAGTGCTTTCCGAGGCACGGAGGAGTCTCGGTATGTAAAGATGGTCACCCATCCCCGGACCAACCCCGGGAAGCGTAGCTTAACCTGATGGACATAGCTAATAACAGCCGCACGGGTCGACTGTTATTACTTTGCCACGAGCTCCTCACTTTATTTATTCATTTTGTATTTTTATTATTCGTTTCTTGTAAAAAACAAAAAACCACTTTGACTATTACGCAAATACCTACTACCGGATAGATTCTGATCAAATGGTTTTTGTTTCTTTTTCAAAACACTATGTGTATCGTGTTTTTTGTATAAAACTATCAAAAAATCTTAAGTATTTAGGATTTAATTTAAACTTATATTATTTATGTTAGGTTATTTATCCATCCATACATACATTTATATTTTTAGAGAGTTGTATTGCTGAATCTAATGATTATTATTCTGTAAAGACATAATGGTGCCGATTCTGTTGTTCACAAACTAAACTAAATTTAAGTTCAGTGCTTCTTTTTCTTTCCATTTCATAATGAAAAGGACAGAAGATAAATTTTAGTTTAGTCCTGTCAAATTAATCAGCGCCTGACGTAATTTTAGTAGGCAAGTTTTTAATCTCGTCTAAACTTGTATGGAGTAGTGACAGTTTGACAGGACTAAACTAAAATTTATCTTCTGTCCTTTTCTTAATGAAATAGAAAGAAAAAGATGCACTGAACTTAAATTTAGTTTAGTTTTTGAACAACATAATCGGCACCATTATGTCTTTAAATTTAAATATTATTTCTTACGGTCGCGAATCATATTTTGATAAACATACAACCGGGACCTAACACTGACCTGCAAATTGTAATAAAACGTAAGAAAATTTGAATTTCGTAGCGCATCCCCATTATTATCTATTGATTTACGAGTTACGACTTAGAACAAATAACGTTTAAAAAAACATAGGATTATTTATTTTTATTTATTAATTTAAGTTTCCTTCCACAACGTTACAGAATGCAATCCCAAGGCGTTGTACAGAACAAAATACATAATATTATATAATATAAACACGAGAAATAACAAAATTAGCAAACAAAAAAACACTTGTATAATTAACAAACTGCAATTAAAAGAAGAAAAAAATAACCTTAAATAGATTTACAGTATTGACACAAAGAATTAGAAACATAAAAGTTGCACTTTGGAACTTGGTCGTGCTGTTTCATAATGAAGGTCGAGACTTACCTAGCGAAGACTTGAACAATTAGATTTCATCTGCTTTAAATTATAATCTGTTGCAGTTTGGAACCAAAATATAAATCAAAAGCGGGGTTTCATATTGTAGCCATCATTATGACCATCATAATAATATCAGCCATCATATTGGCATGTCATTTATTGTGTATTCGTTTCTTGTAAACAACAAAAAACAACTACAATTCGCTTGTTGACTCTTTGTTGACTCTTTACAATTCGCTTGTTTAATTAAACACGTAAAAAAATGTTTAATTAAAGAAGTGAATTAAATATCACATTTTTTTCGCTATTATTTATAGCTGGCAATATAATATCGAGTGATTTGTTTTTGTGACTTTTTTTTCTACATAAATTACATAGAACGTGATAGCGAGCGCAACGAAGGTAATTTGCTTATGTAGTACACACGGCTACATATCAAGCTATACATTTCCAGTTTATGCTGATCTTGCATTGTATAGGATTTCCGTACAATGCAAGGTCAGCTTATACTGGAAATCTATAATCTTGATGTGTAGCCGTGTGTACCTACCTACGTCAGAAAGTTCTTTTGGTAAATAGCTCTATAATGTTAAGGAAAACTAAACAATTATATCTTTTTGAGTAAGACTCTTAAAATAGATGTGAAGGTTAGATGTTTACCTATTAATAGTTGATTCAAAACTATGATTATTGTTTACTTATATTATTATTACTACTTAATAGAATGCAATTAAATGTTCGCAGATTATACTCATCTCTGGATTTATAAACCGATATCACATTAGAGTTGTCTTTTTAATTTAGCAGCTCCTTCGCAGGAACTACGTACGGCGAGTCCTGGGTGAACGCGCACCGCGCAGGCGGAATAAACGGCGGATAAAACAAATATTCGAGATGTTCGAACTTGTCCGCAGTGCGAGCGGGCGCGCGCATTTCACGGCGCATTTGACGTTTCTCATTATACTTGCCGCGATAACTTTGTATGAACGTATACGTATGAGATCGAAAAATCAAATTCATAATCCTCATGAATTACTATGTTATCCATACACTATAACAATGAATATCATTCGAAAGCACCAAGTTTCACTTTATATTGGAAAAATGCACTCAAAAACACGAATTAATGGTTGATTAATATTCTGACAGGACGTTATTACAATGTCATGTCTTTCGGTCCGTTGCTATGGCAACAAACCTGTGGCCCTAGTGAAAAGGGGTATAAGTCCTATTTTGTGGAAAATGAGTTAAGTATACAGAAGTGATCAGAAAAAAAAATTCTATCGTTTGGTGTAAACGGATCTAAGCTATCTCTAAAAATAAACATAAATCCGTTTTCACCAAAATAAAGGGAAAAATCAAAAATAACTCTGTTGAGATTAGTATTGTCATAATCATTAGAGTAGGCAACTCGTTCATGGGTCAATGTATACGCTTTTAGAACAAACTTCCCATTGATATTCGAAACTTACCCATTAAACGATTTAAAAGCTGCATTAAAACCAAACTTTGTAGAAAAGGGTACTATAAAATTTCAGATTATTTAGAAGACAAAAAAGCATGCGATTGAGCTGCTCGCTCTGCTAAGCATTGTAACATTTTGAATAATATGGAAAATCATCAAAGTATATCAAACAGTTTTATTTACAAATTGACATTATTGAATATTCTATACAAAATGACATGATTACTTTGTAAAGTATTTTATTATTGTGAATGTGAGGACTATGTGAATTTAAAAAAAAATTTTTTTTCGTTCTCAGTTAATTTTATCAATGGTCTGGCAATTTGAGAATTTTATGCGGCCTACCCAAATGTCCTTTCTTTGGTATTGTTCGTCGAGTCGCTGAGCTCCTTAAGTTCTGAGTTGAGCTCCGCCAGTACTGACAAATGCTTGCACTGACTGGACAGGTCCACTCAAATCTGTGTGGTTCTTTCCTCAAAAGACCATTTCAGACTCGAATTTACATGATCCTCATATGGCTTGACCAAGATTATGTCTGGACTTTAAAAGAGACTGTGACCTCTGAGTTTGTTTCGGCCTTTCTTCTCAGAGTAGTCGGATAGGAAACGCCGACCTCATCTAGCTTATTTTTAATATTTTTTAATATGACGTGTAAAAGTGATTCCAATATCCTATTTACAGAATAAACAATTTCATTTCATTTCATTCCAAATGCGTATCCATTTTCACTTGTGTGAATTAACATTTAACATATGGGAGAAAGGGTATAACTTATTTAATACCCTCAAGGAATTCATTTTGTGGTTAGTATAAGTCAACACGCAATTTTAAGCGCGCAGTGTTTTTTGCGTCTCCTATAAAGTTGCATTTTTGGACTTAGATCCCTTTTCACTAGGGCCACAGTACAACGGCGATGGGCCGTCAGTCAGGACGCCCCGTTGGATAAATCCGCTCCGCAATCCGCCTGCGCAGTGCGGGCTCAGTCAGGACTCAGCCTACGGCAGCAGCGGTTGGATAACTAATTCACACGAATACAATCTCTAAACAACAGAGAGACCGACCGAAAATAGAGTGCCCGGAAGATTTAAGTCTGCGCGCGACTAAATATTAAGCTTAAATAAAATTATTTTAAAAAAAATTAAATCTATATTAATAATAAATCTTACATTCTCTTAATAATATTAATTAATTAAATAATTCTATACTTAATTTGACCTTACATAAACGACAAGACGGTGGCATCAGGGACGTAGGCAGGGGGGGGGGGGGTTTGGGGGTTCGGACCCCCCCCCGAAATGCGAGAAACCAGAATCTCAATACCGAGATCGGGTACCCCTGTGGTACCTCCTTATACAGATAATTGTAATCTATTTCGCATAGGCGTACTTTATAATACTACAATACCAGTAAAAGTATGCTTAAATACTGTATTTTTATCGACTCTGACTTTGTATTGAATAAATTCCTGCAACTTCAGCATCCTCTGAGATATATTAACCTTCCCCAGCCTCTCCCAGGCGGGGTGCTAAAATTTTCGAGCTCGCTTCGCTCGCTCTTGCATCTTTTCTGCATCATCCTTCTCAAACTTCTCTACATATTAAGTCGATAAAGTTACTTCTATTTCTGTATGATCGGTCCAAGAGAAAGAAAACCTAACTTATTCGAAGCTGGATGCTAAAAATTTCGAGCTCGCTTCGCTCGCAATCATATTTTTAAGATTTCCGAAAAAGAGGAAGTACTCTTTTTTTTTAAATATGTATTTACTATTTTTCTACCCTCTCTGAAATCAGAAATAGGTAAGTACTTAATTTCTTTAAAAAAAAGTTTGTAATAACCCCCCCCGAAATGAATTCCTGGCTACGGCCCTGGGTGGCATACTTACGAGTTCCGATTTCAGCTGCGCGCAGACATTACCATAACTTGAAGCACTTTTTATGTCGACGGTACAAGTTGAAAATAACAAAGAAAAAATGAGATCAAAATCGAAATCGTGGCCCTCCGGGACGTGTACCTGCGGACTGGGGCCCTCAGGGACGACCCCGAATTATCTTACTAGTACTCTCTAGATCTTTTTGTTTGGTAAAAGTTTAAAAAGAAAAGAAATACACCGTCAATCCTTTAATTCAATGTTCTAACAATCTATAAATGGATTTGTACGCCGCGGAAAGAGCAGAATAATAAGTACTTTAAAAACTATGTGACATTTTGACAAATAAATGGAGTAAATAGATACTTTTATTTTACATTTATTAAACTTTATATTTACCGAAAAAAAACTTCAGATTTTTAGCGGGAAAAAACAGGCAGAATTTCGTATTCGTTTTCGTTGGCCACTAGTCCTCTACCAAAAAAACAACATGCTACGTTCTAAAATTTTCCAAAGCAAAGGATCTTGCTAAACAAGTCCTACAAAGAAACTAGGAAGTAGGTACATACAACTCTATATGTATCGCATATATCCACTCCTTCCTCATTGCCTTGGTTTAGACATTAACAATGAAGACTTGTCACGTCCAAGTGCTAATCGTCTCATTAAGAAATGAAGGTTGACGAAATCTTGTGTAAGCATGTGTTTATTTATCTAAATACCTGCGAGTTCACAGACGACAACTCAAACTGAACTCAAACCATTTATTTCAATTACACCAATTACTTTTGAATTGTCAGGGAGTCGGTCAGTCAGAAAGATGAAGCCAGTTGGCCATTCCAAAGTGTAGTAGGTTCTTATGGAGAAGAATTACCGGGCTTACGGGCAAGTAACTCCATGGACACTCTTTTTAACTGACTTCAAAAACTTAGGAGTCTGTATGTCTTTTTTTGTGTTTAGAATTATTTAGAATTTAGAATAATTTAGATTTTAATTAAATTAAAGAATTTAGAATAATTTAGTTTTTTATTATTTAAGAATTTAGAATAATTTAGTTTTCATCGATATTTTTGTCACTTGTGAACCGATTTTTAAAATTCTTATTTCATTTGGTAGAGAAGAAAGCTTGCGCGGTGGTCTATAAATTGTATTAACTTTGCTTCAGTAGTTTTTGAGTTAGCTTCGATAGTTAAGTATTTGATAATACTTCCTGTCACTGTTGTTTACTTTTACATTGTGCTATAAGAATGAGTTCCGTTTGAGAATTCGGCCGTTAGCCGTGTCACGGAAAATGTTGATGTTTTAAGACAAGTGTTTGAACTGATTGTGTGAAAAAGTTCCGTGAGGTTTTGAATATTTACGTTGCTCTCTTTGTGTTAGATCTCGAGTGCTTGGGTATTTTATATGACGTAGATAGATGAGCCGTTTTTTTATCACTGTTACAATCTTTTGCCTCAAAGGTTTTGTTTGCAGGATTCAAAGCCTAAAACTTGACCACTATCTTGGCATGCCATGAACCCAAAGTTCATACGTCAATCTACATAGCTTTTTCCGAACTATGTTGGGGTCGGCTTCCAGTCTAACCGGATGCAGCTGAATACCAGTATTTTACATGGAGCGACTGCCTATCTGACCTCAACAACCTTAAGAAGGACTGGTTGTCAGACTTTCGGGCTTCTGACGACCCGTAACGACTGTCAAAGATCCACGTTTGACAGCCGGGACCAACGGCTTAACGTGCTTTCCGAGCCACAGAAGAGTCTCGTTTAGTAAGGACGTTTGGTAATACGATACCCCTTGGTAAGACTGTTTGTAACGACAGTCAAAGATCCACGAATGACAGCCGGGACCAACGGCTTAACTTTCCAAGGCTCGGAGGAGTCTCGGTATGTAAAGATGGACTTTTTATCCCGATATACTCATGGGCTGCGCCCCACAGTGAAAGCGTGGGGCGCAGCAAGTGTATCATACTTATACTCAGAAATAAATTATAATTGACCGAGCGAGCGTAGCGAGCGAAGCGTCTCTGCATCAAGTCTGGCAAAATCGGCAAGTTTGTCAGTTTGTACGTACTCGACTACAGGTCGTATTTTACAACCGATCTGGACGAAATTTGGTGTAACGAATTTTTTGTATTTTTTTCTCGTCGGGGATTTTTGATTGGCTACTTCATCCAAATGTGACAAAAAGGGGGCTACTGGATATCTCCGCCTTATGAGATCCGATAACGATGTTTTTTTTTTACTTGAAAGGTGGTAAATTTAAGTATGTCTCAAAAAAAATTGGTGACGATCAGATGAGGATCTTCGGCATGATGAGCAGAATAACTTCTCAAAATGCAGTAAATGGCTCACTATTTACTAAAACCTTTTTGTTTATTTTTCTAGCTGGCCTTCAATTTTTACTCATAATTTTTCTGGCTTTTATGGTTCTGTAGTAGTCCACCAGGAACCGATAAAGTTTCGCTATGTCTGTATGTCTATCCGCGGCTTAGCTCAGAGAATCTTAGTACTAGAAAGCTGTAATTTGGCATGGGTACCTATACATTAAACACACAAAGTGGTTATGGGGTGTCGTGTGGGTGTGTGAAAACTATTTTTTGATTCAGGGATCTGTTTGCGTAACATTAAGCTTTAAAGAGCAAATTTTTGTTGGAGTCAAGTGCCCCTGCCATGTAAATAGTTGTTTTTTTGGATATGTAAAAAAATCACGGCAGTATAACGAAGTTAAAAGGAAAAATATCAAAGCTAAGTATGCTTTACAAGTTAACGAGTATTATTCGACCAACTTAAATTTGCAGTTGGAATGTATGGGAGAGCATGTTTTTCAACTACAACGTTAAAAGTTTGTTCTTGGGATACATTTATCCCAACTACGGAACCCTTCATTGTGCGTGATCCACGCGCTTGGCCGGTTTTTTTAATTTTAATTCGACGTAGTGATATCGATGTCATGTTTTTTGACAGGAAAATAAATAAGTCCAATCATGAAGAGCGTTGTTATTATAAAATAGTTTCGTAAGCTTAGACACGAATTTGTATGATACGGACACGAATATCCGTGTATAACGAATTGAGTGCGCACACCGAATACGTTTTTCTCCGTTAAATAGGTAGTGTTCCGGTGATATCGCATTGAACGCACGAAAAATCCCAACAAGTTCGGATTGTTTGTTTACTTACGTAGGTACGATAAACCGCACCCAGCAGTCTGCGCGCTCCCTTTGTACTTGGAAGGTCGGGATCATTTTTGTGCGTTTTCGTACGATAGAAGTGCGCGCGGCCTAAAACAACAAGCTATCGTTCATGGTTTCTTCCTGCAGGTCTGCTCCCTAAACACGAAATCCAAAGATTTGACTGAAGTTACGGCCGATTCCTACTCCTTATCAAAGTTTGTGTTCGCGAGATCTATTGTTCGCAGAACTACTATACCCCATTTGAAATAAGATTAGACATTAAAACAAACCCTTTTACAGTCCGTTCAACCGATTTTGACTTCTATACCGTAGGCATAAGGATAGCATTAAAAGTAAAAAAAAGTTACACAATACCAACTATCTACTGCGGCTGCCATTTGTCATGCCACCAACGCAATAGAATTCAAAATCGGTTGAACGGAATGTAAAAAAGGCTTATCTATACGTCTAATCCTTATTTCAAATGGAGTACAGTTTATTATTATTATGTGAGGCCATAACCACTTGGAGATGAAATAAGAATTCTTGTAGGTACTAGAATATAAATTTATTTACAAATTTATTAGCAAACATACCCGGTTCAATAAGTAAGAAAAAACGTGTGACAGTGAGCAACGACAGCGACACCAAGTGTCAGAAGTATGAACTTATACATGGCTCTAAACATAGGCACAGACAAACTCGCATACAGCCAAGCAACAATATAAAATTAAACTATGACTGAGCTGAACATGACGCATGGTAAGCTCTTAGGTTTGACGGACAATGCAATTACAATTTTACTTGACATCCACATTTACATCGCAATCAATTCTATTATGTCTAACTATTTGCATATTGATGTTATCATTATTATATTATGTCCAGTGGAATTATTCTAAGAATATGTTGCAGGAAACTAGTTATTATTACAATATTATTATATGGATATTTCAATCTGATCTCTATTAAGGTGGATGCGCTAGGTAAGTTCATGTAAGTGTATTGAATGAAAATTTCATGAAATCGTCAGTCAATACACTTACATGAACTTAGAGAGTTGTATTGCTGATTCTAATGTTTATAATTCTGTAAACCCATATTTGTTATGGCCGCTAATAATATTTAGATCAACATACAACCTGATACTGACCTGCAAATTGCAAAAACGTAAGAAAATTTGAATTTCGCGGGCTACCCTAACGCATTAACCTTAAGAACAGGGTTCAAGGTTTTATAAAATTCAATTCTTCTTTTTGTCGGTTGGTTGTATCGGTTTTGGCGACACTTGAAGGTACAGTCAGCTTCGAAACGTTGTAAATGTTGTATACTCCTTGGTTGAGTAAACTTTTAGAAGATTTTTATATTTTTCATTTGACTTTTATTCTTTTCGCTTGCTTGCCCTTCTATTTGTCAAAAGGTTTAGTTTGTGTTTCCATTTTTCCATTATAGTCCTTTTAATCACACTGGCTTTGGTTTTATTTCAACCACTAATACATACAGTCCATTTTCATCGCTTTCAGTAAACATCGACAAGAATTCGTTTGATTGTCTACAATCTGTGTCCCATGATGGTCCCATGATATTGCATCTATGTGTTGCTACAATTAACTACCTAATATGCACCTAATATGTTTCGTGGCTATACATTGATACCATAACGAATCCTGGACAGTCAGCGCCAGCCATTTTGCCACCTTGATAATTCACTTATAATTTTACTACAGCGAGCTATTCTCATGTTATACGGGGTGACTTTGAAAACAATCGACAAAACCACCCATCAAATATAAACAACTTTTATTATGGGACCAATCGAATTCACAAAAAATACTATTGTATACAATCCTTTATTTAATTAATTACATATACACACAGCGGCACGGAATTTGGCCCAAGCGTATTATGTAGTTTATTGTCAAAATTAAACACGAAGGACATGTTTTTGGTTTTATAAAACTTAGAGGATGGTCTGATACCTAAATTTAAAACACTAATTCCGAAAAAAAATATGAAAACTTTATTTAAACTTAATTAAATTACAACAATGCCAATTAACAGAAACATAAAAACATCGAAAATTACAAAAAAAAACACAATATATAGAAAGAAAACGTGTGTTTCCACCTCTGGCTCTGATCACCGGCTGCATGCGATCAGGCATGCTCTGGATGATGTTTTTAATGTTTAATTGGGGAGTTTCGTCCCAGACAGTCACCAGAACGGTTTTCAAATCATAGAGGGTCTGAGGAGGGTTGAGACTTGCCCGGATTCACTTTTTAAGCATATCCCATACATGTTCTATGGGAGTCATGTCTGGGATTCTTGCTGGTCACTCCAATTTGCAAATTCTAGCCTCTGAGAGGTAATTATCCACGCAATGTGCTGTGTGCGGGCGGGCATTATCTTGCATTAAAAGAAATTCCTTGCTACGAATGACCCCATGTATGGTCAAACATGTTCTTGGATTATCTCTTCAACGTACCGCACTGCTGTAAGACGACCTTCAATTACGGTCAACCCTGTGCGAGCGTCCGAACTTATTCCTCCCCAAATAATGACAGACCACCATGAAAACTGACGGTTTGCCTGGTTGTGATCGGCAGTAACCGCTCTCCGCGCCTTCTCCACACACGTTCGCGTCCGTCTGGAGCTCGTAAGGCCACTTTTCATTCATCTGTCTATAGAACTTTACTCCACTGGTCGTGAGTTCAATTTGCGTGTTCGCGAGCAAAGTGTAGTCGAGCTACACGGTGGTACCGGAGGAGTTCTGGACCTCGGGCTGGTCTTTGAGCATGCAGGTTCCGTTCGTCCATTCTCCTTCTAATTATCCGCTCACTTACGTTGACACCTCTGGCCGCTTGTAGGCGCTGCCGCATCTCGAATGCAGTGAGGAACCGATTTCTTAAAATTGCGAGAGCAATAAATCGATCATCTTGTGCTGAAGTGCACCTAATTCCGCCACTCCCTGGTCTACTCATGTACAGAACAGTCTGATCGTACCTGATAAATGCGTACCTGAGAGTTGTACGCGTTACATTTCAAGTTGCAGCGATTTCTCTCTGCGTTCGCCTTTGATTCCGAAGCAATACAGCTTGAGCGACTTGAGCTGAAGTTAGAGCCATAATTTTTTAATTTTTGGAAGCCGATATGAGTGCAGATTAATTAAAAAATAAAATAATAGACGTGAAACGCGCGCCCGATTTAAAATACTGAATTTTAACTTACCAGTCTTCTACGCGTTCCAGCAACGAATTGAAGCAAAGTGTCAAAAACGTTAAAGAAACGATTTTTTTTTGTGCTTACCTTCTTAAAATTAAGATTAACAAACATTGTAACAAACTGCCACTTCAAGTTGTCATACGCGTTAGTAAAATTCTGCTGTTACCGGGTTGTTTATGTTTGGGCCACATTCTGTGCCGCTGAGTGTACTTAAATTATATTTTTAAATAAGTATATGTATTTTTTTTTTATACATAAAATATATAGGCTCCAGAGAGAGGAACCTGCTAACAATGTGCGCTGTGTCCAGGAGTACCGCTTTCCGTTGAAACAAGCCCTTAATCCAGCTGCCCAACGAGAGCCTCCATAATGGTTGGTCGAAGCTCTTGGCAATCTTAATTGTCAAGAGCTTCGACAACAATCGTATCAGCCAATGGCTTACCATTGGCTGATACGACTGTCGGCACAATGATCGCAGAATCCACATCCCACATGTCGACAACCTCGTTAGCCAAGTTAAGATACTTGATTTGTTTTATATAGGTACAATATTATTATAGCTCGTAGGGTATATTTAAATGGCATTTTGCCTTAAGTTTAGAATAGATGTTATAATAATATCACATCACGACTACAGTACTTATTGGAAATTAACTTGACCTACATCAAATGATAAGGATCTCGGAGGGTTTCATATTTATTATACTCTCAATATGAATCGAAATCCTTCGCGCGTCGCAACTGATCGACAGGAAAATTATTTCTTGGGTTAGGCGAGGTCAAGATCTTAACACAAACTCACCTGTACCTATGGGCTAAACTGTGGAATTATTGTTTTGAATACTTAATAACTAAGAACATTTAACATAAACTAACAAACTATGCTAACTATTAACATTATAAACTAAATTAAATTACTGATTAAAACTAACTAACTATACAAAATAAACAATTAACTAAAATAATATAGCGTCGAAAAACTCCTCCCCATTTGAATACTTAAATAAACTCATATTTTTATTTAATTCACTAAACTGATGTAGGTACATACAAATGCGATACTTGAATTTTTTAAATAAGGCACTTTTTATTTTGAAAAATGTAAACAAATCTTACCTACAAATTGTAAACTTCTTCCATAGTTAAAATGTTTAAGTAAAAAAAATTAATAATACAAATGTATTTAAATAATGATACAATTACTTAAGTATCTAACTCATATCAAAGATACGATCTGATTGTCGACCAATATTTGCATTTTTTTTTAAATAATCATCTGGTCAATTGCTATAAAGGTGAGTATACACTAGAGCAATTTCTCGAGCAATTCCATATGTAATTTAACGTTTAACGACTGGTGAAATACAAAGAAAAGCTCAATTTAAAAAAGCATTTCCATGTAATGTAACATTACTGCGAATGCTCGACACGATGTCCGAAGTAATGCTCGCGGCGAGCGTGCATTTACCTGTAACATTCCTTTCTATTTTGCGATAACTCGTCGTTGAATAGTCGGACTTTCAGGTCGCATGTGATGCGTTTATCTTGCTCGATGAAATGTCACACAAATTGACTCGTTTGTTTGCAAAATCAAGTTGTAACAAAGCGTCGAGTGTCGTACTCATTGTTTGGTTCGTGAAAGAGCACGACGCTCGACGATTAGAGCGTCTCGATGATTTGTTACAAGTAAATGCTCCGTCTCTGTCTATACTCACCTTAAGATAGATAGAGGCTGATATAGATAGAGGCTGCCTAGATAAGTTAATTTAGAAACAAATTCAAAACTAAACCAATTTTCATTCTAAAGCAGTCTACTTCATCGTCGTCTGTCTTGCCTTTTCCCAACTATGTTGGGGTCGGCTTCCAGTCTAACCAGATGCAGCTGAATACCAGTATTTTACATGGAGCGACTGCCTATCTGACCTCCACAACTTATTTGAATACAAAGGATACCTAATTAATCAACAACCTTAAGAAAGACTGGTTGTCAGACTTTCGGGCTTCTGACGACCCGTAACGACTGTCAAAGATCCACGTTTGACAGCCGGGACCAACGGCTTAACGTGCTTTCCGAGCCACAGAAGAGTCTCGTTTAGTAAGGATGGTCACCCATCCACGGACCAACACCGGAAAGCGTAGCTTAACCTGATGGATCGACCCGAGCGGCTGTTGTTACTTAGCCACGAGCTCCTCCAACAAGCAGTCTACTTATAAAAGGAGTACGTGCTCCGTGCTTATAGTTCTGTCTGCATTTAGATACTTAGCGGGAGCTATCAATTGGTCAACAGAGTCTACATAACAATTTATTTAAGTATATTTATCAATTTATTTATTTATTATCATGTTTTCTCGTCAAAGAATGCGCATGAGTTGCAAAATGTAAGTATTATTGTGTAACAGAGTGCGCTGTGACAAGAAACCTTTTCCTGTTCTGGTAGAACCTATTTTTATTGTTGCTATACAATTAAATACAATAAACTAACCTGATTCTTGCACCAAGGAAAGTCCAGCTAAGTGTAGGTATGTTATTAAAAAATCTACCTAACTCATCAATTCCTTCCTTATTAATATTACCTATTCATGGAAATTCTATTTGTCAAACTAATGCCAGGACAAAACATGTTAGGACTTCCCTCAAAGCAAAATAATTTCGAGAATTAATAGATTAGGTGCCGGATAACCATTTTAAGTAGAAAAATCTATTGCCGTGCGTTAGTCTTGCAAAAACTTGAAAATGGCTCGACCGATTATCATGAAACTTTGGTAAGTAATTGTGCGCGACGGAGAAGGTTCCTAAGAAAAAATAAAATAGCATTGCAATGCATTTAGGTATTAGTAGTGTTTCTATAAAATTACAAAAGATAAAAAAAATGATTGTACAGGGTGTTAGGGTAGACACCGTTATCCTTGAAACTAGTGGTTTGGTGTCATCTATAATATACTTTTTCTATGGGCCCAACATAGAAATCGTGAAAAAAAAATCTGCTGTTCCATACATTTGTGTTCACTTAAATTGACAAAATGTATGGAACAACTGATATTTTTTTTGCGATTTCAAAGTTGGTCTCATAGAAAAAGTATATTATAAATGACACCAAACCACTAGTTTCAAGGATAACGGTGTCTACCCTAACACCCAGTATACTCATACATAGGTACATAATCACCCTATAATGTTCCCACTGGGACACAGGCCTCCTCTCGGTGAGAGGGACTGGGCCGTAATCCATCACGTTGGCCCAATGCGGGTTGGTAGTTGTCGAATGTCTTCAAATTTTTGGTTCTAGGACATGCCGGTTTTCTCACGATATTTTCTACACCGCACTTAACTAATTATTTATCAAACTCTTGCGTAGTATTCTGAATATGATGTTAATAATCACATCTAATTAAAGCGACATCTATACTCGCTTACACACATCTTAGATCATACAGCGTTGGACGATAGACGCCGAAACTCGATTCCTCAATCATCTCATAATTCTTACTAGAACGTAATATAGATGGCGTTCAACCGATCGATTTGATTTTCAGTTCTTACTCATTTGGAAGGCCTCGTGGCTAAGTTATAACAACCGGACGAGTCTATTGAAGGTTAAGCAACGCTTGACGAGGTCGGTCCGTGAATTGGTCCTATTACATATCTAGACCCTTCTGTGCCTTGGAAAGCACGTAAAGCCGTTGGTCCCCGGCTGTTACTTGTAGATATACTTAACAGTCGTTACGGGTAGTCAAAAGTCTGAAAGTCTGACAACAAGTCATACCAAGGGGTATCGTATTACCCAGTAACTGGGTTGTGGAGGTCAGATAGGCAGCCGCTTCATGTAAAATACTGGTATTCAGATGCATCCGGTTAGGATGCATCTGAATACCAGTATTTTACATATTGGAAACCGATCCCAATGTAGTTGGGATAAAGCCAGGCAGATAATTCATCAACTGTCTTTGTATGACCAGGAAATCAGGGAAACGCAAGATGTATTTAAAATCTAACACCAAAGTAGTCTCAGAACAAAAGGTTTAAAGGTTTTTTTAGTATATTTAGGATATACACAAAGGGCTTCCTAAGAGCTACATATGTAGAACTTGATGAGTTTTCGGTTTACATGAAGCTAAGCAATTCAATTGGTACTTAGAGAAGCAACAAGAGTAATGTAACTACCCAGGATTTTGTAATATCTCGATTTAAAAGAGTGTCCTTGAAGTTTCTTGCTCGTTCTTCTCTATAGAGATCTACGTTTTGGAATGGGCAACTCACTTCAACTTTCTGACTAACTAACCGAGTCTTTTATAATTCAAGTGCCTTATAATATTAAATGGTTTAATTGAAATAAATACTTTGAGTTTGAATTAGAATCCAATGATTGAATGGAAACCATTGAAAGACGAAAGAAAACGAACAGAGTACATATACAGAGTCAAATAAACACCCAAATAACTCCAAACTAAACTACACAATTTACCTAATTCAATTAAACATAACTTATTTGTAACTTGCTCGTAGTCAAAAAACAAATAAGACCTCATTCTTAATTAGCATGCACATGCATTCATTAACACAAAACTATCCTAATTATCTACTAACCGTACTCATTGAAACGACAAACAAACAAACAAAAGATAGCGAATGACTGCACTGTGCACTGATAATTTGTGACCCCTGACTCGGGACAGGAACCATTCATTACTCAGTCGAAGTACTACCATCTCGCTATCGAGATGTGGTTAAATAAACTGATATTCTTCTGTTTATTCCTCGCCGTTTTTTGTGAAGGTGTGTTATTATTGTGATTTTTATCTGTATTGTGATAATCTAATTCATCATCAACAGTGTCATCTGTTTCTGCGGCGGTGATATGATTTATCTCGTTATGTTTGTTGTTGATAAAAATATTTGGGTGTATTTCCCTTGTTTCGATACTTTTGTTTTGTTTTGTATCAAGATTAAAGATTTATTTCCATGATTATTCGTTGAAAAAGATATATTACTTACGGAGTTAAATGAGCTGCAAAAACGAACACGTGCATTTGAAACTTGAGTCGTAGTGATACGTAAAGCGTTTGCTAAGCCCTTTAGTAGAATCTACTCATCTATTGCATTGGTTGCATAATAAATGTTACTTTTAATAATATCATAATTATTGGTGGTATTTAAATGAAATTATCGATTTGTATAGCGTTTCTTACGATATTAAAATTACTTATAAATTAAATATATGCACCTGCATATAACACGTTACTGATATGAGCGCAGAATATTTTCTGACGCACCATTTCCCACTAAAACAGGTAGATAACTAATTACTATTGGGCAAACATGACTTGACTTTCTTTGTTCATGTTTACCGCAAAAAATCGTTTTTTTTTTCTTCTTTATTGTTACTTCTAATTCAAAGGAAATCATTTAAACTGTAAACGATTGTCGAAGTTAAGTCACTAAGTAAAAACGCCTATAAAATTTCAGATGATGACACAGAGGAAGATACAAGTGACACAGTCAAACTGGCGGATGGAGAGAAGAAACTCAGTGAAAGCATTGTGCAAATGTTGGAGCACTTCAAGCAGCCCGACCCTGTAGGTCTACCGGGAGCCGAGATCCCAGACCCGTACCCTGTACCGGACATGAAACAATCCCTGCAGTTCGGCACGCTGTACTTCAAGAATACTGCTGTGCACGGCATCAGCAAGTTCCGCATCTTGTATGTCAATGCTGAGATTGGAGCAATGGAGGTAATTATGACTTTTCAATTCATGTTCCAAACAACAAAAGATCGAATCAACCTGATACTCGTATGCCTATGATAATCCCAGCAAATAATATAGATGCCATTTTTGATACTAGAAATTGTTATATGAATGTGACAAAATTACAAGAAATAATTCAATTTTATAATGAGGCTCAAAAGAGGCTCTTAACATAACACAAAAACGCAGAGTTGTTTCTGCTTTTTAAATTATAATCAGGCTATCAAAAATATTAATTCATCATACAAATGTATTTCAGGTTCACGCAGCGATGACAATAGATGTTTTACAAGCCCGCGGTAATTATACGATGTCAACCTGGCTAAACCGGGCTCAGGGGCCTTTTAAAGTCGACGTCACTGGTTTGAAGATCATAGCAAGAGCCACCCTAGGTGTGGAGCGAGATGGAAAATTGCGAGCACAAGACATCGAAATAGATCTAGGATTTAACACCATCGCAGTCAATTTCGAAAACTTAGGTTTCTTTGGTGGAATGTTCCAAGGAATCATTAACACAGTGGGTACATTCCTCTTCGACTCAATCAAACCTTACGTTCTAAAAGAAGCTTACACTAAAGCCAGAATTGAAATCAACACTAAACTCGACGAGGTCGCTGGTGACATGCAGTTCCCGAACTCTATTTCTCCACTAGACATGGTGATCATTGATGTCCGAAAAAAAGTGCGTGATATGCAACTGGATCCGTACCAAATTAAAGATTACAACGCCACTGTGAGTGTATTCACTGTGTCTTTAACCAGAACTTGGGTTATTGGATTATCCTCTTTCCGAAGAGTTGGAAACATTACTTTGGAGATAGAAAACAATACGGCAGTGGCAGACTTCGATATTGGCACTCAAAGACTTGAAGGAAGAACTCAATGGGATATTTCGGCAGTAGGTGGTCTTATATCAAGGGCTGGTACAGCATCGTTTTCAGTAGAATACATCAGTGCAAGGATGATCTTAGCACAACCACTTGACACAAGACAAAAACCTAAATTCCGGGACATAGACCTTGAGGTAGGAAATATTCAAGTTCGGTGCAATGGGGCAGGGACTGTAGATTATGTACTTGAATTTATAGTGAATATTTTACCAAATCTTCTAAGATACCAAATAATGGATGCTTTAGAAGGTCCTCTTAAAGAAAGAGTACAACAAGAGTTAGAGAAGCTAAATGTCGAGGAAATGATAAAGCAAGAATTGCCAAAACTGGATGAAATGCAGGGAACGGGATTTAAATTATCAGATCTTAAAGACTCAGTGACGGAAAAAGCGCCGTTTGACGAAGATGAGTTTTTCAACTTTTAGTTAGGCGTAGTTACTGTTAATGAAAACCTTTCATTTTATAATAAGCTCATCTACTTATTTATTAAATAAAGTATAGTAAAATTGGTTTTTCTACTTTTATTTCCTGATGTGTGACAAAGTTTTTAAAACGCAACGTCAACGGAGCACAGTCCCTTAAATACGGCATTGCAAAGTTCGTTCATTGTTTTTCTCAGCTAATATCTTAATCCGCGGCCGGAATGTTTACCACTTTTTGGCACGTATCGCCACTAGATACCACAGATGCTTATGCTCAAAAGTACTAGGGTCTTTATTGACGTCAATAGCGATAACAACGACATCTATAGTATTATATATACATTTGATCAAAACACACTCGTCAGTTGAAGAAATCAAGAAACATGTTTTCAACAAGATCTTTATAACGAACTAATATTACGATAATAATATTATGTGTTTAATAACATCCATAGATGGCGTTAAAGTCAATGCTATTACGGTAAAGCAACTCGAAGAAAAGCATGAGATACAAAAGGTAAGAGTGGAAAACACATATTTGTTTGCGAAGATCATTGTAAAGAAGTTTACTTGAATGACAGAGTTTGTTTAGAAAAGAAATACATTTGTGTTTTTAGTGGCACTCCGGTCATTTTCGAATAGTCTACATACCGCAGGTGCCTGCACGATAACTAATAGCATAGGTACCATCAAGATGAAATACGAAACAAGATACTATATTATTTGTTTTGACAAAATAATTCACCTATTAACTAGCTCAATTGAAAAGACGCCACATGCTATGCGGCTTCCTATTCAATTCAAAATTCTTATATTCTGCCGTCATGTAAGATACAATAAATTGGAATGTGATCACCATTAATCGTATAAAATTTAAGAAAGCAAAAATTAAGCATATACTGGGTGTTAGGGTAACTAGTGGTTTGGTGTCATCTATAATATACTTTTTCTGTGGGACCAACTTTGAAATCGCAAAAAAAAAATCAGCTGTTCCATACATTTTGTCGATTTAGGTGAACACAAATGTATGAAACAGCTGATTCTTTTTTCGCTTATAGAAAAAGTATATTATAGATGACACCAAACCACGAGTTTCAAGGATAACGGTGTCTACCCTAACATCCTGTATAATAAATCCAGGTTAATGTTAATTCAATCATGGAAAGAGCCTGAAATGACGGAATAAATGGTTGAAAATAGAAAGAGGAAAGTGACACGAATGTTATTGATGCTAATGCTAATTATAAAGATGCAACATCATACCTAAAATTATAAAAGTAAAGCTCTTAATCAAAACAAAAACAGAGGGCGAAATAAATAGGTATGACAAATGGCACAACATCGACCTCCTAATTAATGAAACGAACACGTGATGATCTGCTAATGACACGATTCTTGGAAAAGCTTGTAAACATCTATCAAGTAAATTCTGCCAAGATGCCAAAAATGTCACTGTACAAATCACTTAGCAGGAATCCCACATTATTAAACAGGAAATCCCTGGAACTATGTATTGATAAAGTCATTGTACTGATAAATTGTGACCCCTGACTTGAGCATGAGTGCCAAACAATATATTTGGTTAATTTTAGTTACTGTTAATACAATCCCAAGAGAGGATGTGGTTGGAAAAAATTATATTCTTCTTTTTGCTTCTCGCAGTGAACGCTCAAGGTGTGTTTTATTAGGTTATGACAATATGTGTATCATAATATTTATTTGTGGACCTTATATTTGGGATTTACACCTAATTAACGTGTCGTTATTTCGTGTTGTTTCAAGTATATTTGATTTTAGTGCCCTTGTGATGGTTTTGTCTTGTGTCATGAATCAATATTAGATTTGTATGCGTATTTGTTTGACGTAGGTACAAGTTTGTGACGGTTAAAGCTTGATAAGCAAGACTAAAATTCAGATAGTCGTGATTGATATCCGTTTCATATGAAATCTCACAGTTCAAAATATCATCACATGTGTTCAGATAGTGATAAACGAATGGAACGAATCGAAATAGGTCCATGAAAACAATTTAATGGCAAAAAGACGTTTTAAATTCGACATTAACGCCTTTTTATGAGAATGTACTCAAATTATAGACTACCTAAGTGTAACTTTAAAAGTTAAGTAGACGAATCATTTCAAATCCGTGGAACAATATTTTCAGATGAGTCAGACGAAGATACTACCGAGAGATTGGCTGATGGAGAGAAAAAGCTGAGTGACAACATCTTGTTAATGCTAAACCATTACAAGCAGCCCGACCCTGTAGGCCTGCCAGGGGATGTCATACCTGACCCCTGTCCCGTGGCAGACATGAAGCAGTCCCTGTCGTTGGGCACGCTATATCTGACCAACACTAATGTTTATGGCATCAGTAAGCTCCGGATTATGTACGTGAATGCTAAAGTTGAAGATCTGGAGGTAAATGCGTTGTGATGCAATTCCATCATTAAGAATAAATTATTGTGTAAAATGTATGTGTGTTTAATGAGATTGGATTCAAATACAAATTATGACTTTTTTTTATATCTCTACCTAAATAAAGTCAACCATCTTAATTATAATATTTTATCATTAACATTTCAGGTCACAGCAGCACTAAGTATAGACGCACTGCAAGCTCGAGGCAACTACTCAATATCGTCGTGGTTCGGCTCGTCTAAGGGACCGTTCACTGTTGACATCACAGGCTTGAAAATATTAGCGAGGGCTAATGTTGGCGTAGAGCGCGACGGTAAACTTCGAGCACAGGACATACACCTCGATCTAAGTTTCAGCACAATTGCCACCAACTTCCAGAATTTAGGCTTTGTTGGTGGCATGCTGCAGAGTCTTATCAACAATGGAGGGGCTGCCATCTTTGACTCCAGTTTACCATCGATCCTCAAGGAAGTCTACCCTAAAGCCAGAACTGAAATAAACAACAAACTTGAAGAAGTAGCTGGTGATTTGCAGTTTCCGAACTCAATTTCTCCGCTAGACATGGTTATCTGTGACCTCAGAAATAAAGTAAGCGATATGAAGCTAGATCCATACCGAGTTCAAGATTACAATACTAGCGTGAGCGTGTTCACTATCCATTTGTCTAACACCTGGTTTACTGGAATATCTTCTTTCCATAGAGTTGGGAACATTACTTTGAAGATGGAAAACAATACGGCTGTGGTAGACTTTGAAGTCGGCACTCAAAAACTTGAAGGAAGAACTCAATGGGATATTGGAGCGATAGGTGGTCTTATGAATAGAGCTGGCACCGCAACTTTCACAATAGAATACCTAAGTGCTAGAATAATACTGGCACAACCGCTCGATACCAGAAAAACTCCTGTATTCAGGGATTTAGATTTTGATATCGGGAACATTCAAATTCGGTGGAACGGTGCTGGCACAATAGATTACGTCATTGAATTTGCTGTAAATGTTATACCAAATCTTCTGAGGTACCAGATTATGGATGGCTTGGAAGGCCCGCTGAAGGAGAGAGTGCAACAAGAACTAGATAAGCTGAATGTAGATGAACTGATAAAGCAAGAGTTGCCTAAAGTTGATCAAATTCAGGAGACTGGCTTCAAATTGTCTTCACTTAAAAAACAGGTGATTGTCAATGATAAATATGATGAAGATGAGTTCTTTAATTTTTAAATATTGTTTACCATACATATAACGTAGTAGTAATACCTATGTGTACTTACTATTAAGTCAATAAAAATGGTCAGGATATTTTGTGATTCTATTTTCTTTATATTTGTGTACTTGGTGAGGGTGACACATCCGAAATGAATCCTTTACGTTCCCACATATTATTCAAATTCCATTGTTTATATTATAATGAATCATCGTCTTGCTAATAAAGCATAGAAGGAATTAAATAATGCTTAATTAATGTTAAATAAAACATAGGAAAAAAACAGCTAGTTGTTTGTTTATTTGGAAAAAATACTTAATAGATAAAATCAAATAGATGATTGTATTGATTGATACATATTTATATTTAATAGATAAACTAATTATCTCGTTTCAGCGTTTGTAAGAGATGTCGATATTTGAAAATTATCCACTTTAATTTTGAATGGCACAAAAATAATGCGAATCATTTTCAAGCGCTTCTATAGTGACTCATTAATCTTAAATTCCGTCTAAAATTGCTGAAATTACAAATAAAATAAAAGTATATTGAGATCAAGAGCCTCACATAAAAACATGACCGACATATCACTCGTCACGAATGCACTCCAACCGGTAGTAGGTAACGGTACTGAGATTCGATTTGGCTATATCGAGAATCATTTCGGAAAATCGTTAAAGCGAAATATCGATTAATTTACAACGGACATGCAATCAGTATGTAATATGTTTTTTGTGTCCCGTTTCCCTGCTGTTTCCTATCTACTTACGTGAAGATACTAATTATTTAGAAGGTGTAAAAAAATATGCTTTCCTAAAAGCATATGAAGGTAATGAGTTGATGTGCGGGCTTATTGGTGATTCGCACGAAAATACTCGCCCGAAACGGGCGAATCGACACTTTTAAATAAATTATTTTAGTTAGAGGCGATTCGCACGATAACTTCTTGCGAATCGCCTAAAAAATATTTGTAGGTGAATCGACAACTCCAGTAATCGAAAAAATCGAAGTCTGCAAATAAATTAACTTCGCGCGAATCGCCTCAAGAAAAAAATATATTATTTAAAAGTATCGATTCGCCCGTTTCGGGCAAGTATATTCGTACGAATCACCAATAAGCCTATATGCGTTGACTCATCGTTAAGCAGATAATTTTCCATTCAAAACTTGAGTGGTAGTTTAAAGTTAACAAAAAAAAAAGTACTTGTCTCATTTGTTTTTCTTTCATTCGATCCTTCGTGGTCTTCCTCGTTTTATTTCTCATTTCCTGATAAATGTTTTTTGAACGGTTCTCATCGCTCAATTATTCTGAAAGTGCTTTGGCATAAATTAACGATCGAATAATTCACCTTCGATTCAAATTCAACACAAGGAATTAGGCATTACTGTGATGAAGGCATAGTGTAAATGATTGCAATGAAGATCAGCTAATATCCATTGCACTAACAGATATAATGTATCTTCATAACACCATTTCAGTGACAATAAGTTCCCGGTTGAATTTGAGTTGATAGAGACTCCTAAATGACATGTGTCAAACTGTCAAGTAACTTCGCGTTCCAGTCCTTTGGTACCTTTGTTGTTCCTTAGGTACCAAGGTACCAACCAGCAGGGTACTAGGTACCTAGCTAATTTAATACTAGATAATTATTCATTATTCTAATGTGTAGTTAGTAATGACTTAAAGTCTATGTAATTAATTAAATGGGCGGATTATGTTATTTATTTAGTTAAATACCTATAACTTCAGCGTACACAGTTAATAATAAATAGAAAAACATTCCTAAACAAATTACAACAAAAAAGTAAAAATTATAACTTTTTTTTAAATGCTTTTTGGAGAGTTATAAAAGTTTACTGAAAATTTTAAGTAGCATGGGATAATAATAAAATACAGTTTACATTGTTTACATTTTTCACAAACAAAAGAAAGTGAAATGTAAGGTCGATGAAATGTTATTTCAAAGAGACAAAAGAAAAAAAAACCGCATCCGCAAAATTGTATAGAAACCTTTGCTGCGGTCAACGCATCTTGTGCCTTGGAGAGGGTTCAGCCTACGACACCATTGCTACCGCCGAGGCAGCACGCGCCGGACGCTTGCCGGCTTGTAGAAAAAAATAAACTAAATTGTCAATTCCAAAAATTCAAACGTGGAATACTCCGAAAGCGCGTTCTATCACGTTTAATTAATTTCATTTAAAAATGGCGCATTACAAAGTGTTAGTATTATTCTTCGCTGCTGTGATAGCATCGGGAACTTCAAATAATACACGTAAGTAGATAGAAGAAAGTAGACGGACGAGTGTTACTATTCGTGTCATTTATTTTATTGTTTCTGAACAATAGCATCATGTTGGTTTCTATTCAGGAAATCTATGATTATTATCAATCTATGTATATCCGAATTAAATATTATGCAAATTCCCGTTAATACTTAATGATCCGTAAGAGCAGTTTGTTTAAGTTTATCGTAGAAAAGCTTTTAAGATTTTTGATTAATTTTGATTTGATAATAATTCAAATTATACTTTATTTTAATAATTCTTCGGAAAGCTTACAGTCTCATATAGGAAAATTATTAACAATAAGCGTTCACAGTTGCCGTTTTAAAACATCCACAAATTACCTACTAACTTATTTCATTCGCTGAAAATTTGTTGGTTTTTATGCACCTCAATATTCTTTTATGGGGTCCCCGATACTATCAAATTGCAATTGATCAATTTTATTGTAGTAATATTTATATTGTCAATCGCTATTGCATTTTTGGTAGACAACCAATTTGCGCATCAATGTGTATGAATCACATACAAATTGACAATTGCAATTATTGACCCTTTAAAGCTGCTGGTTCATAATATATTTATATAAATTCCCTAACCCTTATTATTTTTTACGGTACCTACCTACCTACCTAAGTAAAATGATCAAAGGTCAATAATCTGGACAGATTTTATTTTAGTAAATGCTAATGAGACACGCAAATCCACTTCCAAAGGATAAGCAATTAAGAGTACCCGAAAAATCAAAAATAACGTTTTGCCAACAGCCAACACCGGTTTGTGCGTCAATATTCAACCTCCTTACAGGTCAAAAGCATGACATGCAAATGTTTTAATGAGATCGGAAAAAATGGAGAGGAATTCAGATTAAATCACGGTTAAAATGAGATAATAACGGTTACACGATCAATATTTTTCCTTCTATTATGATTCGAAAAATAAGCATAATCACGTTCTTAGCAAAATAATGTAGAAAATTAACTCTTTCTTAATAAAATAACATTCAAATTACTGTGCCTGCCTATAGTTGATATTATGTATGCTTTTTGCAATTAAGTATTTATTTGTAAATAAATAAACGTATAATTTAATTCAACGACCCCTTCTCCATCATCACTCAATCAACGTTGCTATGCAACGACTCTTGTTTTCGAAATACAAAACATTTTTTTTAAGTAACACTTTCGAAAATTACGACTAAATCCGCCCTTAATGTAAAGTTTCAATAACAAGTCGATATTTACTTAATAAACGACCATTACGAGAAAGTCGACAAAACTTTCACTCGCACTTTTTTCTGGCACTTTCATTTGCACCAAGCAAGGAGTATCAAGTCCTGTAAGTCACAAAAAAATATAAAATCAATCTGCTTAGCCTATTCCCAACTATGTCGGGGTCGACTTCCTGTCTAACCGGATGCAGCTGAATACCAGTATTTTACATGGAGCGACTGCCTATCTAACCTCCACAGCCCAGTAACTGGGTAATATGTTATCAGACTATCGGGCTTCTGACGACCCGTAACGACTGTCAAAGGTTCACGAATGACAGCCGGGACCAGCGGCTTAACGTGCTTTCCGAGACACGGAGGAGTCTCGATAAGTAAAGATAGTCACCCATCCACGGACCAACCCCGACAAACGTAGCTTCCCAAGGGCTTCCCAGCTCCGTAACCTTTGCGGCTGTTATTACTGCCACGAGCTCACTCGCTCTATATCTCACAAAGAGAGATAAAAATAATCACGTAAGTATTATAAAACCAGTCGGATAAAATTATCCCTTGATATTTGTGGTATAACTTGTTTAATAAACTAGGACTATGTGGGTTAACATTATAGGAGCAGGTATGCACGTAGATTGTATTTTTGCTGTATGTTATAAATGCTAGAAACTTATGCCATTAAAGTTCGTATTAGCCAAATAAAGTTTGAGAGGAGTCTTGAAAGACGAAAGTAAAATTTTAACAATGATTTTATGAGTAATATTTAATGGCTTTCATGATTTTAAAAGTATTCTTAATTTACGAAGCCAGGAAGGCCTCGTAGGCGTACATAGCTATCAAGTATTCAAAATAGAATAAGTAAATTAAAAAAACCTCTCAGAAACCTAAGGCCTTTTTGTAATAAGTATACAAAGCAAAAACGTAAAAAAAATATTTCGACTGAAAAATACTCAAAACAAATGAGTTCTTTTCATAATCTTAAAATAATGATGTTTTTGTGCACGAGTTTCTGAATTAGCATAAAAATTGAGTAGAACAAAACTACAAAAAAACATTTGAACTGGAAATATTTAACAAGGTTACATTTTGTTTGTTTATATTCTGAAATACAGTAACAGTAGGTTATTTTACTAAAGGAAAAACTTCGCAGTACTCTGGTGAGGATTTAAATTAAATCCATTGCAGATACGATAACAGTTAGGTAACATGAAAGTATAATTCAGCCCTTTACGAAAAACCGATGAACATCATCATCATAGAATTGACTACAATTCGACTCTTTAGTCATTTCGCGAATTAGTCATTCCTTGACTAAGCCTAATTTTCTATAATTTTGTGCTAGTTTCTCAATGGCAATTGTAAACGTTAATCTAACTATCTAACTAATATTATAAACGCGAAAGTTTATTAGTATGGATGGATGGATGTTTGTTACTCTTTCACGTAAAATCTACTGAATGGATTTGGATGAAAGGACATTGACCATCCATATATGGGAGTTGGACCAAGTGCTGCCCAGAATGGAGACATAGTGCATTATGTTCCTCGGACTTATACTAGTCTGTAAACCAAAGCTCAATAAAATCTATCCGGGGAGTTTTGACAAAAACTATTTTTTATTGAGTATTTTTTATTGATGAATACCAACCAAACGATGGCGCATTTTAAAGTGCTGCCCAGAATGGACACATAATGCATTATGTTCCTTGGGCCTATACTAGTCTGTAAACCATAGCTCAATAAAATCTATCCGGGGAGTTTTGACAAAAACTATTTTTTATTGAGTATTTTTTATTGATGAATACCAACCAAACGATGGCGCATTTTAAAGTGCTGCCCAGAAATGAACACGTAGTGCATTATGTTCCTTGGGCCTATACTAGTCTGTAAACCAAAGCTCAATAAAATCTATCCGAGGAGTTTTAAGAAAAACGATTTTTGGATACCTTCCGGCTGCGTCATCAGACCTTGGACACCACCTAGTGTAATAGGACTTTTCAATACGTATCTAATGAAACCATATACGACGGGGCTATCTGGTTTACTTGAGGAGTGTCCGTAACCACCCTCCAGCTCCATCATCAGACCCTGGACACCATGTGAGGCTATAGCACTTTTCAAGATAAACTCAACGATTTCAAACTCAACGACGCTATCATAAAGATTTCCAATAATTAAGTAAATAAAACTAGGTAGGTACCTGAAAAACATGAACCTTTCTCAGGTAATAACTTTACAACCCTGGGACCGATTTTTTTTTTTTAAATTAATACATTTTTGCAAGTAACCATTTGGAAGCACTCCCATGTCTGGGCAGCATTTGGTCCAAATTGGTCAATATCCTTTAGGAAACAGATAGTTTATAACCTGGATTAACACATAGGATACTTTTTATCCCGATATTCCCACAGGATCGAGACTTACGCGGGCGAAACCGAGGGCGCAGCTAGTTGTTCATATTTACTTAGAATATAAGTCTTAGATAGATAGGTAGACTTTAAGCTTTCTGAAGAATAAATAATGAAATAAACCGTAGACAAAATATAAAACCAAGACAGAGCGTTGTCAACAATGACGTGAGGCCGGTTTTGTAAACATCAACATATTTAGTGAGATTTAGTTTGATCGTACCTATACTCCATTTGAAATAAGATTAGACGTATAGATAAGCCTTTTTTACATTCCGTTCAACCGATTTTGAATTCTATTGCGTTGGTGGCATGACAAATGGCAGCCGCAGTAGATAGTTGGTATTGTGTAACTTTTTTTGCTTTAAATACTATCCTTATGCCTACGGTATAGAAGTCAAAATCGGTTTAACGGACTGTAAAAGGGTTTGTTTTAATGTCTAATCTTATTTCAAATGGGGTATAAGTGGTTGTCAATGTGTGCGTGTGAGCGTGTATCCACTGCGCGGAGGTATAGTTTTGGCATGCTTCACTGTATCGTTCGTCAGTGCTCTGTCTTAGTTTTTCATTTGGTGTGAGACTAGTACAGTTATTAAAAATCCTGATACGATTAATCTCCATAGACAACAACATGATGACATAAGTAATATCTATAATGAGTATTATAGGATCACAAATTGTTCATTACGTAAAGTCGGCGTTAAATACGGAAGGCTAGGAAAGTAGGAGAAATGCGTATTATGGTGGTTGGGTAATAGGGATGGCGGCAGTGCACGAACAGACGCCATGACAGTGCGATGCAATAGTACTACTAATGTCAGCTGACGACCATCTACGAAACCTGCATTATAATATTAGATTGGACTAACGTTACAATATCGTGGATGTCCACGTCACAATAACCCAGGAATTAAAATACATGAAATTATATGAAGACGCTTTTAAATTTCCGTCCACGAACCGCTCAACTGTCGACTGGCCTAGGGGATAACAATTAAGGCCCTACCCTACCTCCAATTGCTTAGCATGATCCTCCGTTAAGCCGAAAATACTGCAGCATTCATTTTGAAAAAATATAATGTTAAAGTTGGGGATTGATGCTAGGTCCTATGTTTGGCGAAAAGACTATTACATAAAATTTTCTCTATAAAAAAAATTACAAAGTTAATTCTAAACCGAACTATAAACAGCTGCTATTCAAAAAATACTTCAAATTAGATCATGAAACTTGAACTTGAACTAACTATAAAGCAGGTCTCAGGGATATTTTCATCGTAAAAAGCAATTCCCTAAACTATTCGAGGCTTGAGAGCCGCTAGCACCAGCGTTACGTTAGAAATTATAAAAGCGCACTTAATAAGTATGTATTTTGCGAGTAAAGTTCATTTAAAAAGATCTCTAAGAGTCTACTGCTAAAGAAGAGTTCTTTTTTTAATGATTTTCATATGTTGTGCAAAGCTATTTCTGAAATACTAGTTAATAGTTTCAATTCTTCAAAATAAACTGTTAGATGTTTTTTTCACGAGAAGGGTGAATGCATTTGAGTTTTCGAATACGAAACACAGATATCTTCAGAATGAATTAGTCAATATTTTATTTACAATTAAAATTAACACACAAAGCTATATTATTATAAATGTTAGGACTATCTGAGTATCTATAAATTATCATATAATACATAGGATGTTATTACATATTTAATTGTAATGATTTCATAGTCACCTTTGATCATGCGTGTCGGTATGTTGTTTCTTCTGTCTCACGAGTCAGAATGACTGCTGGCACCAATAAAATAAAATATTGGTACTATTTCAGTTACGATATACACTATACATATATACTTCACTATAATCTTACCCTGATTACAATTCATTTTGGGTATTCTTCTTCAATATATCTCAGCTTTTAGGCATATCAATATTCAACCCGTTTCCATCCATATCATCTCTCACAAAATCCATCCGTCGTCTCTCTGGACTTTCTTGAACCTGTTTTGCAATTGCTTCAATATTCGTTGATCTTCAATCTTACCAAGGGGTATCGTATTACCCAGTTTCTGGGTTGTCGAGGTCAGACAGGCAGTCGCTCCATGTAAAATACTGGTATTCAGCTGCATCCGGTTAGACTGGAAGCCAACCCCAATATAGTTGGGAAAAGACTAGGCAGATTGATTGATTCTTTGATCTTCAATCTGTTGGCTTGATAATTTTTCGATGGTTGTCAAAATTATCTGTCAAATTATCATCACAGAAAAAATCGTAAATAATCGTAATGAAAATATCGGCTCTTACATACTGGCGCGAATTGTCACGCGACGCGACTTTTAACAAAACAATTTCTGAGAAATCTTCACGGCGAACAATGCAGCGGCGTCGCGTCGCGCGACAAAAATCGCGCCTGTTTGTGGGAGCCTTTAATATGGCTTTGGCAAGTTCTACATCGTTCGATGTAGCAAACATACTTTTTAACATCATTTAGAGTTTGCTCAACCTACAGTACTTAATAATAATGTTGTGTCTGGATCCATCGTTAACACTCTTGTATATCGTAGATACATTCGTGGCATTCGGTCTTACTGCTAAACTGTCGAAATTTAAATTACAGTTGCTTGCATTTCAACAAAAACTTATAATATCATAAGTCATTTATTTCATAACAAAATACATTGCTTGAGATGGGTTGTTGTAAATGTGTATTTCACAAAAAAAAAACATTACATTAATATTTAAACTTCATTACGCATTTAAAATGTATCAATAACACTAATAAATAATTATTTGTACCTATAACAATATAATATAATATATTTTTTAGTGCAGAATTAATCTTAGATTCTACATGATTGCTTTATTATCTGCATTAACGTCATCAGCAAAAATAATTAGTTATTCGTTTTTTAATATTTATACTCAATCAAGTCATTTAGGAATAAGTTGAAGAAAATTGGGCCGAGAACGGAGCCTTGAAGGATACCTCGGGATACAGTGACTAGGTTGGATATAGAATTTTTCTCTCATAAAGTTCTCAGCTTCTTCGTCTTGATAATCTTGTCAATTCACTTTTGATATATATAACTTCCTCACACACTGACTTCTTAATTGTATTTTTTTTGGAAAATCTTCTGTTTTTACAATGTTTGTAAATATGTGAGCACCATGTACCTATCATATAATTAATTTATCTGTCGTTGCCTCATTCTTTATTCTTTTTACCTATTGTGGTATAGTAATTTTATTCTAGGTGCATCGTCTTCACATATAATTAATGATCCTGTGGCGGTATCTACATCGCCACATGCGAACTATGCATCAAAGACCTGACGTCAGACAGACGTCACATAAATCCTGCATCGCGCAATTAAAGTTTACCGTGCAGTGGACATATATACGAGAACCCAACATCAATCGTTGGGCAGTTGCCCGCCAGACACAACACCCGTCTGGTTGGAGGATCCTCCCTTTTCTATGGAGTATGAGTG
This sequence comes from Lithophane ornitopus, assembly GCA_948473465.1. NCBI lineage: Eukaryota > Metazoa > Arthropoda > Insecta > Lepidoptera > Noctuidae > Lithophane > Lithophane ornitopus. The sequence goes on along the minus strand of OX419616.1, from coordinate 13,115,251 downwards.
AGATTACACCCCTAAAATCCTATAGGTACAAAATATTGTAAAACATTTTAAAAGTGTAATGGTGGAGTTTCTTGCCAATTCTTCTCCGTACAAAAACTACTTTTTGGAAGGGGCAACTAGAATCAATTAAATTTTTTTGAAAATTTTTGACGTTACAGAAGTGCCTTTTATCTGCCTAATTGAAACAAATGATTTGACTTTGACTTGGACTCTGATGAGCATCATTGAACTAAAATATGAGCACTATCGTGGGTAGTAGAGCATCCATAAGAGTAACCATTGCAACAATCTAAGAAAGAATTAGGGTTATGAACAATTTGACAAACACAACGGCTTAATCCGCGCGGCGTAATTTAATTTGCCTCAATTTCCACAGAGGTAAATTGCACGTCTGCAAGGTTTATATCATGAGTTTTATTATTTTAAAAGCGAAGAGTGGAATAAAATTACCATAAACAGCTTAAGTTATATCTGCATCTAAAGCATAAATATCTTTGAAGTGCTATTAATTAAAGACATAACTAAGTAGCGTGACACTTGTTAAGTTGTCATTTACTTGCAGCGCCATATCCGTCCTAAATATGTAAGTACACTGTAGTACAGTTTGTCCTTGCCAGTTATATAATCAAGTACATAACATTGACTTTAATACCTTGGTATTAGCTGTTAGAGTACATTAGGTTTTTTAACACGCAACGATATAATTTTAGGTTTCTATTGGGGTCACTGTACATACTCTGTCTAATTCAGTACTTCTGAGGCTAGTATTATCAACCAGTCTTTGTCCCAGTTCTTCTGAAGTACCTGGACCTAAGGTTGATACAACGAAAGATTCTAGGGTAATGTTTAATTGATGTCCATGTTTAGTTATACCAGTCGGCTAGAGGGCTATTAATATACCATTTATCCTTCTTGCTGTTTTTAAAGATGCTATGTGTTAGAATGGGGTGGACGCCACAATCTAAGAATTGAGACTGAAAGTATATAATGTAGAATCGTTGATTTATTCCATTCTAATACCAAAAACGAATACCATTGGTATTTGTTAAAACTCATGTTTATACTGACTGTACCTTATATCCTTGAACTGGTTTTGGTATTAGTTTAAACAATGGTATCCGTTCGGAATAGAAAATAAATATGAGTTGAAACAAATACCAGTGGTATTAGTTTTTGGTATTAGAATGGAATAAATCGTATCGTAAATTAGATCATTTTCATTTGTAAATCAAACTATTTAAGAGCAGACACTGCACAAATTCATAACAAACTTTTGTAAAACCGCTCAATCTACTCTTAGGAACCTTGCTAATCTTAAAATAGTTAAGTCAAGTTTACAAATACGGATTCTACAATAATCCTGACCCATACTGATTACATTGTAGCAACATAGCTTCAAGCTTACAAAGCTGCACCCTATAAACGGATAAAGTGAACCAGAGCTAACAGTACATGGTTTTTGCGAGATCGAGTTTCGCGGACAAGGTCCCGCGCAGGGTCATCGACCCGGCAGGTGCATTACGACTATCCGTTACTTCACAACCAGTTAAAAAACAGAATTATTTCTGACACGTTCAGTCGCTGGCTATGGGCCCTCCGTCGTACAGATTATAGTTCTGACCGACTCCAAAATGGTGACGGCGATGGTTTTAAGTTCTATTTTGTTAGCTAAGCCATATGCCATTTCTTTGTTACAAAATATGATGAAATACAGTTAGTTAGTACAATTCCAAGAGACCTACTGACAGTTACTCATGAGGACAAAGTGAAAGGAGTTTCAATATTAAACTTTCATTTGTTTCTATGCGTCATTTCTTTTATTATCCACATCAGTAAATAAGGTAGAAATTACTATTTTATTGACACTTGTAACGATAACCCAAATAGGCAGATTAGCACATGAGGATGCAATTTTACGCTAAATAACTAAGCAATATGTATTCATTTATCATTAAATCTTTCATAATAAAAGTTTTTGATCGACACGCGGTTTCACCCGCGTAAGTTTCGATCCCGTGGGAATATGGGGATAAAAGTATCTGTTGTCCTAACCCAGGTCATGGTTTACTCATGTGCCAAATTTCATCCAAATCTGTTCAGCCATTTTAGCGTGAAAGCGTAACAAACAAACTCACTTTCGCATAGGACACTAAGAATTAGGATTTCCGATAAGTCGGTGGCTTGAATAGGTATCAATTCAAGCTGCTATCGTACGATGTTTTTATTTGAACCGATAATATAGAATGGCGTCGTCATTAATCTTTCATATCGATTAAAGAAAGCGGATGAATACATCCTTTCTCAGAAAAAAATGGCCCATTCTCCAACTAGTATCACATCCGTAGTTAACAAACGGTCATTCGTCATTAACCTCGTCAGAAAAAGTTGAACAAAGAGCCTCCTCTCAGAAACATCTTGTCTAAAACATTGTTAATCGCACGATCACTCCCAGGGATTCTCTGAGGCCTGCATTGTCCATCTATCAGTTCCTATTGTTTTCACCGCGTCGATGCTTGGCTACCGTTAGGTGGTGCCAACAGCATACTAATGAATATGATAGTCGCTATATTACTAACGAAAGCCTAATTAGCATAGCAGCTGACTAATAAAATAACGTGAAACATTGTTTATGGAATGTTCTTATGATTACCGTTGGTGTGGTGGGTGACACATTAATTAACCTTTGGTATAACGTGGATCTCGTTGAGAAACAATGGATTTTTAATTGTGTCTGTAATTACGGCATATGACGGGTTAAAGCTCATGAATCCGTCTTTGATCAAAAGAAATGAATGTTTTATACAATTACCTTGTAGAACGTTACTTATTTGGTCAATATTTTTCCGTCATTCCGTGCAAAAGACTGTCACCTTTCGAGCCAAAAGGATTCCGAAGGCATATTCTGAATTTAACGTCAGTGTGATAAAACACTGACAAACATAAACTGCCTCGTAGTACTAGTAGTCGCAAGCGCTACGGCTGAGCTTGAGGGCCTGGGTTCGATTCTCAGGACGGGCAAAGTGTTTTTGGATTTATCCATCTGGAATTTCTCAGTCAGTTCAATTTCTGGGTTTGTGCCCAGTCGATGGCAATAAGCTCACCGTCCACTACATGGAACTTAAACATATCTAACTGGCGCAATGTGGGTGTACTACCTATATAGGTGCATCATGTGATAAAACATTGACTTAATCTAGAACTTTCTTTGTTTAGACATATTCGGCGGCCGGTGTTCCCGGTGGGACCCCAACGTGGACGCATGCTTGCTTCGCAGTTTCAACTCGCTCATCGAATATATGAAGAACGGAGCGCCCGAGCTTGGCATTGAAGAGGTAAAGAATATTTTATAACAATATATACAGGGTGTTAGGGTAGACACCGTTATCCTTGAAACTAGTGGTTTGGTGTCATCTATATATGCTTTTTCTATGGGACCAACCTTGAAATCGCGAAAAAAAAATCAGCTGTTCCATACATTTGTGTTCACTTAAATCGACAAAATGTATGGAAAAGCTGATATTTTTTTTTGCGATTTCAAAGTTGGTTCCATAGAAAAAGTATATTATAGATGACACCAACCCACTAGTTACAAGGATAACGGTGTCTACCCTAACACCCAGTATGCTCTTTTCAGAAAATTCGAGAGGAGCTCGTGGCTAAGTAATAACAGCCGCACGGGTCGATCCATCAGGTTAAGCTACGCTTGCCGGGGTTGGTCCGTGGATGGGTGACCATCTTTACATATCGAGACTCCTCCGTGCCTCGGAAAACACGTTAAACCGTTGGTCCCGGCTATCATTCGAGGATCTTTGACAGTCGTTACGGGTCGTCAGAAGCCCGAAAGTCTGACAACCAGTCTTACCAAGGGGTATCGCAATACCCAGTTACTGGGTTGTGGAGGTCAGATAGGCAGTCGCTCCATGTAAAATATTTTGATACTAAAATACTGGTATTCAGTTGCATCCGGTTAGACTGGAAGCCGACCCCAACATAGTTGGGAAAAGGCTAGGCAGATTGATATACTCTTTTCAGGAAATTACTTACAAATTGGACAAATGTTTGATTATTGGAAACCAACATATAAATTAAAGAACCGAAGCTACCGGTACCGCCATAGTTTGCAGAGTAAGCAAACTAAAGTGGCGGTGGGTTGGCCATGTTTGTCAAAGGACCGATGGCTGGTGGAGCAGACGAGTCCGAGAGTGGAGACCGCGTATCGGCAAGCGTAGTGTGGGACGCCCCCCAGCTAGATAGACCGACGACCTCAAGAAGAAAGCGGCTGGTACAGACTGGATGCGGAAGGCGGAGGATAGGGTGTCGTGGCACAGCTTGGGAGAGGCCTTTGTCCAGCAGTGGACTGCGATGTGCTGAGTTGAACATATAAATTATAAAATTCCAAGTTCTTTTCGTGAATCTAACCTAATCTAATTTCTGTCAGACTATAATCTCTGTCAGAAACTCAGAACGGAGCTTAGATGATTAGTATATTATACACCAGAGAATAATTAGTTCGTTTCTTATTACACACATTCTTAATGATATTCTATGTGTAGTATTTCCCTGTAGTTGCATCATTTCAAAAACTTTCAAATGCATATAGCTAACTACATCGAAAGCTTGACAAATCTTCATTTGTTTACTTTCCAGTCGGAACCAATCGTGATAGATGAGCTGTCAATCTCTCTGGGTGGCGGGCCTGATGGCTACCGCGCCAGCTTCAAGGACATCCACGCGACAGGAGCTTCCAACATGACCATCACTAATGTCAGGTGAGACCAAAGCTGAATATAATGATACAGTCCGGCCTTCGAAAGAATGCGTGCCTGACGCCTGTCTGATGGAAAATTTCTAGTAGTAATAAGGATCAAATTCGCAAAACATGAAAAATTACAGATGTCAAGAACACACTCTCGACGATCGGACTTTAGGTACTAGCAAGAAAGACAAACTCGGATGAAATGCTCAGTCTTTCTACTGCCTCGTATTATTATTAAATGAGCAATATTTTTATTTAAATATATAATATTTGTAATCACTTTGTCGAAAACGGCTCTAACGATGAAAGTTGCAATATAGGGGCATAAAATCGATCTATCTAAGTCAGATAAAATCATCATCATCTCATCTGGGAAAATTCATTTTATCTATTTTCACCCGTGCAGAGCTTGGACGCCCAGATACTTATGACCAATACGCGTTCATCTTCATACTATTTCTAATGTTACCTTTGGTAAATCGTCATGTCTAGTCCCAAATAGATGTATGTCTTTAACGAAAATAATGTTGTACTGTCTGATGTTTAGGAGCTCATCAGAAACGGCAGAAGCATAAAATGCATTCCATGCATACCTCATCTTTTCTTTTGTGAAAGGTGTTAAATCATAAAATCAAACTACGAAGCCAATGAAAATAAGTGTGAAATACTCCCGCTATCTCAACACCAGCTCAAGAGCTATGCATATTTACGTAGTCTTCTAATATTTGTTCCGTAACTAAACGTATATAGGTATGCATTACCACGCACGACACTTAGACCCTAGTGCTAAGCTAAATTAACCGTAAAAATTATGTGCCGATAAAAACTTGCGCCACAGACGCCATATGTCGCATTGTCATGTAACCCTTACATAAGAAGCGTTCCCACATGAAAAACTTAACAAAGAGCGCAACCAATTATACTTATAATTTGTGTTTTTGCAACACTATTGTCCTAACGTAATTATGAGTGACCATCTTTCCCTAATCATCATCAGCATTGGCCAACTTTTAATCATTTTCACTCGCTTTTGATACTAAATAATTAGATGGTTTTAAAAACCATCCATGTTACTTTTTTGTGCACTTTGATGATCCTGTATAAATCCTTGTACATACGGCTACATATCAACCTATAGATTTCCAGTATAAGCTGATCTCACTTTGTATAGGATTTCCGTACAATGAGAGGTCAGCTTAATACTGGAATTGTACAGCTTGATATTTAGCCGTATCTACCATACAATTCTCTTGTCTACACCACTACACCTCTAAAGCTACATAAAAGCTTACCCTGGGCTCTTTGATTATTTTTATGTCTAGATAGTGTCGCGCTGTAAAATAACTAAAACTAACAGGCCAACTTTGTTACACGTGACAGCTACGTCTTACACTCGTGCCACGTCATCATGTTGTCATTGTGCTTTTCTAGTGTGCGTGCATTTAGCGGCTAACAGTTGGACGCTATTTTTTTCGACGAGTTCATAGCTTTGACTATCTATCTAGACATATTTATATCTTTGCCTAGGCTATAGGATCTACTGCAATAAAGGCCTTTTAACCAATTTTTAAATCAAACGGTACATAACTCGAACTAGCCGTTAGGTACCCTCCTATATTGACCATTACACGGTATTTGGCTTGCCTACAACTAATTATAATTAATTCCAAGACAAACTTGACTAAATTCAAACCACCGTTGTTTTCAAAAGCCACAAACAAACTCGATGACAGACAATATTGGAATGTTAAGAAATGAAAATAATCAGTTAATATATTCTGTTCACGTCGAGAGACATGTCCATACAAGTTTTACAAGCGGGGTCGAAGGGGACAAAGACTTGACGACTCATAACGTAAAGTGCCTGCTACACGGTCGCCAACCGCGTCCCGACAGAGGTGACCTTGGTTCACAACCGTGTAGATGATGGTTTACCACCAAATTTGAAACAGCTCTGCCGGTCGGTAATCAAGGTCGCGTCGGTCCGGGACGCGGTTGGCGCGGTTAGCAGGCACTTTAATAAGACAGGGTTAAAATATTGTGATTTAGAGGTAAGAACTTTGATTGAGCATCAATTGGGTAAAATTAAATGTAATGTTGTTATTTCAAGATTTTGAGACGCATCTTCACCGTAACTGTCAAAAATGTTCTATGAAGATGCGTTTCCTTGGTATCGAGTACGGACTACTGTTTGGGGTTTCCCTACTTCAAATCGAAAGACGTTCGATTGAATAACAAATGCTGAAAAGGTTCGCTCAATAGTACCTACTTGCCATCGAGCTAACGTCTTCGATAATGTGTAATCCCTACTATTTGGTATCCTCCATTTTTCATGGTCAAATCGTACCTAACAACAGAAACTGAAAAGAGTCAAGATAATACAAAGAAACAGTCTGTTTTGCTGAATTTTCTTGGTCTACACGTATTGCATTCTTGGAACTACGACCCTGCCATGGTAATCGTTACATCAGATAAATCATGGTAATCATGTGAAACCTAGACAATAGACTAGGCAATATTTGTAAATATCGTTTGCTTATAAACTCGGAACTGTATTTCTAAAACAAATATCTTAGTAAAAGGAACATTACCTACTGTTAGTGAGAATTATTATTCTGTACACTGAGATTAAATTACATTATAATAATCTGCTGGTATTTACTCATCTTCTGCTAATGATTTTCTCTGTTTACCTAATATCGCTTTTGCAGTACAGTGTATATTTGATTCATATTTATCTTAATGTATGTACCTATGTTTTATCGTTAGCGTTATAACTAGTTTCTATTTTTAATGTTCAAACATCATTAACATAATATATATGTTTATTCGTTCAGTTTTTCTTGATGTATGGCTCTAGTCTGTAAAATCTCATAGAAAAATAACAGATATCAAGGTAACATTAAGGAATCTCGCGCACTTCTATCAGCGATAATGATGGAAAAGGCAAAAATGTATAGGACTGACATAAGCTATCGAAAGGCATATATGCCAATCGTGTTGAAATTCGTTGTAGAAATACGAAACGCTTTCGAAGCGATTATCACTTGTCTTGGCCCTCAGGTAAACTATAGAAGCCGATATGAACCGCGTACTTGGTCGCAACTGGCAATCAGCTGCAGCCCATAGAATTCCACGACTGGCCGAAGTCATGGTCGTCTAGTGCGCGATATCCCTTACTGGCCTTTCTACCAGCTGTTAATCTAGGACTGGTCAAAATCCAGCATTTCGAAATATGTAGCCTACTTGAGAATCATCTAGCGCAACGACTTGATAGGCTAGCACAGAACGCAGAAACTCTACCAGAGGGCCTAGACAAGTGGCCTTTCAAAGCATTTCGTATACAACGGCTTTCAACAGGATTGACATAAGCTTTTTGCTACATGACATGCGCGCATTGCATAGATCAGCACTTTTCCGTCGCCTTACACAAATCATAGTGTAACGCGACAGTACACAATCAGCGTTCATAGTCAGCTGAACTCATTCTCACAACATTCATATAGCATTAGTTTCGTGGTAGTTAAATTGTATATTCAATAAACCATCATCTTTGGCTATCCGTGACTTATCATTTCTAGCTATCATCCAAGGTGTGTACGACCCATTCAGCAGCGCATACAACATTTCTGACTTTTCCGCATCACCGTACTTATCACTGATAAAATGTCACTTTGTTTAGGCCCTCAGTTCACCAATATCAATAACAATACTCATCATCCTGCCACATACTGACATTATGATTCCTCCATACAGGTCAGACCTAGAGACGCACCAGTTCCAGCTGACGCTGTTCGGGCCGCACATCAGCGCGCGCGCTCGCTACCGCTCGTCCGGAGTTCTGCTGCTCGTGCGTGCGTCTGGCGGTGGCGAGTACTGGGGAGAATACGGTGAGTTCGGAGAATATGTGATAACTCAGTCGTGGTAGTCATTTTCGTCACTCTGTATATCGTACAGAGTGACGAAAAAGACTTGTATTTGATATTTTTGCCATGAGCCTTTTGGCATTCCATTCTTCTTTATTCTGTGACAATTTTTTTCCGGTAAATTATCAACTAGTAAACATAATCAATGGACAACGGACTATAAAAAAATGTAGTTGTGGTTCGTTATCGCTAAAATGAAAAAACTACAAAACCGGAAATCCGGGTGGTGTCTATCGGCGGCAGACCACTTTCCATTCGTTGAACCCAACGGCCGTTTTCCCAATTATCACTTTTTAAAGAAAAATTTTGCTGTCATCAAAAAATCTGGCTAGAAAGCAATGAACATCTTTGTAGTAAGCAGGCAAAGCAATAATATTTAAAAAACACTCTCAGACCCTGGCAACGTTGTTGAGGAAATTTGTTGAGGTCTCAACAAACGTACCTACAACATGAGATAAAATAAAAGTAGGTATGTAGTTGCAGGTACAACTTGCCTGCAAATATCATGTCTTTTATTAACTCTATAAGGAAATGATTCCTTTATTATTCGTTGTTTATTTTCCTTTTTTAAAGGCTATAAATACAACTTGTGACTGTAAGTTCACTACTCTTATTTCATTTCAGAGGGTGTGAAAGCGAAGGTGTATTTCCGCGGAGAGCCGTTCACCCGCGACGGGCGCACGTACCTGAAGCTGCAGCAGCTGAAGCTCGACTTCTCCGTCAAGGACATACAGATGGGCGTCGAGAACTTGCAGAATAGCAACGCTGTGCTAGGTAAAATACAATAGACGTAGATATATAGTAACCTATTCCGCTTAACTATTCTTCAAGAGTCATAAAAAACCCTGTAAAGAAGCGACACGTGCTTCACCTCTCAACGAGGCAAAAGCGAGGCGAGGCTAGGTAATGCTAAAAATCATCCCAGAGTACCCAAGTCACAATTTGAAACATATTCACAACGAAAGTTTTTAAACATTATTATTCCCTCAAACTTCCCTTGGATTAAAAATGACAGGTTTTTCCTTTCGGTTTTGGCCTCCGCAACTATTTAGCCATTTGGTGCAAGAATTTAAATGCCTCCTAACTAAAACTAATCTGACAGATCAATTCGTATTTCAATTTACCCGTAAGATTTTATCCGGAGGCCTTCCAATGTATTCTATTTCCTTGAATTTATAAAGCTGAGGTTATATCAAGAAAGAAGTAATTTATTTTTCTCTCCACTCAATATCTTTCATTTTTGCACATACACAATCAATCTGCTTAGGCTTTTCCCAACTCCTTTTGCATTCCTTTTTCCAACTATGTTGGGGTCGGCTTCCAGTCTAACCAGATGCAGCTGAATACCAGTATTTTACATGGAGCGACTGCCTATCTGACCTCCACAACCCAGTAACTGGAGAATACAATACCCCTTGGTTAGACTGGTTGTCAGACATTCGGGCTTCTGACGAGCCGTAACGACCGACGACGATTTTTGCACATACACATTACACATACATCCCAAAATACGACCAACTCATTAATACCAACACATTTTACAACCAACAGAGGCGGCCTTAAACCTGTTCATCAACACGAACGCACAGGAGCTACTGAAGGAGATGAAACCCGAGCTTAAGAGAGACCTCGCCGAGAAGATGTCACGCTTCCTCGACAACATCCTGCAGAAGATTCCCTATGACGACTGGATTGTGAACTAGATGATAAGGGCTTAGGATAAGCTTAGGTTCTAGGGAGAAATACAGTGAGAAATGAGAGGTTGGTTGGTTGCCATCTTTAAGCAGTTTTGTCAGATTTCTTGCTCAGTTTGTAAAACAATAAATATCACCATCTGCCTAGTCTTTTCCCAAATATGTAGGGGTCGGCATCCAGTCAAACCGGATGCAGCTGCGTACCAGAATTTTACATGGAGCGACTGCCTATCTGACCTGCACAACTCAGTTATTGGGTAATACGATACCCCTTGGAAATATCAGAAGGCTAACTTAATTTATGGTTATTGATATAATAGATCAGATAGTATCTTAGACTGTCAATGCTAAAGCATTATTCTATGATTTTTCTGCGTAAATGTCATTGAGATTTGAACCTCAATGGTATATGACGATAAAACTGGTACAGAAACCAAGACTATTAATGTTTTGATTTGGGAACATGACATAATTTATTTAGGGTCGGTGCAACATGTCTTTTTCTGCCATATTTCTCTATAAGCCGTCATCTCGCTAGTCACCCCCTTTCTAGCCATATCATCTTTCACACAGTCCATCCATCGTTTCTTTGGTCTTCCCCTTCTCATAAAGGTATCCACATTCATACTCAAAACTTTCCTCACATCATTTGTCACATTCCTCCGCATACACAACCGATTTCCACACAATATACGACAGTATCAATAAAGACCAAAATAAAGATGGCAACGGAACTATATGTGCTAAGAATACAAAATGACAAAAAATAGAACTAGTAGAAGAATCCAAGAAATACATATCTGGCAGACTACACAAATATAAGTAGAGTATCTATACAATAGTTCGTTAGAACTTAGACATTGCACGCTTACCATGACCAATAGAAACGGGTTTTGTCGACGGAAGAACAGAAAAAATGACAGATAAGATAAACAATCTGTCATTTTGTCTATTCTTCCGTCGACAAAACCCGTAGAAATCCCGTTTCTATGGTTGTCATGCTACACGTGCTAGTGTTTGTGCTACTTTAATAGAAGATACAAATATGTGTGTATCTGGGACAAGCTTGTCTCTTGTAAAATGTAGATAAGTATTAAGCTATTTATTTAGTACTTCTGATAGAATACATTCGATTCGACCGCGGTCGGTCTCTTTTGTATTATTAGTTTTATTTTAATTTGTACAACTGTAATAAAGTATTTAATTTAAGGAGTTATTTTATTCGTGAACTTTCTGTTACTGATGTGTTTTAAGAAGAAGCCAAGCCTCTGCTTCACCCGAAAGTCTGAGTAATTAAAATTGTTGTAACAATATCCTATGTGGGACTTCATTAAAGCAGTCATTGAGAGTATTTTGGAGGCACATGTCCTAAACCAGACCTACAATCCGGTTTAGGAGTGGGTGCGTGTCTGCACTTTGCTAACAAGTGAATGGGTTATCGATGCATATAGATAGATAGGTGGATAAATGCACTTGCCCGGTTTTTGAAGTCAGAACTGAAATCAACTTATGGATTCGCGTCACTGACATGCTCGCGCCGTAGTGCTGTACTATAGAATATAGATGGCGCTTATATCAGTTTTAAGTTTTCCCTTCTGTGGGCAGTCCCCATTACTGCCTTTTTTTTTTAGAAAAGTCTGGCTCGTAGGCCTTCTTTTATGTTTCCTTGCTCAACATCAAAACGTGCTTGCGTTTTCATCTTCTCTTTAAAATAATTTAAATCAACCGGTAGATGGCGCTAAAACGGATATCAAGCACTTCACGTTTTTTTTCATTTTTGTTTTTCATTCGTGTCTTTTTAACTCGAAATGAAACGTCTGAATCAAAGAAAAAAAAAAGTACGAATCCAATGATAATGGACTTCGACATTCGGCATCTTTGACTCGCCTAATGATTGACAAGTGAAATGAAATGATGAACGTTCATTTCTATGTAATTTTGACGGTGTTGTGTAAACGTGGGTTGAAACAAAAATGAACATTTACTTTTGAAGCTTCTGATTATCAGCTTCATTATTAAGGGTAACTACCTCGTTGGTCTAGTGGTCGGAAGGTCGCTACTGCTAAGCATGAGCTATGGTTCGATTCCCAGGTCGGGCGAAGTGTACCTTATTTGGTTTTCCATCAGGAATTTCTCAGTAGCAGCCCGGAGTCTGCAATTTGTACCCGGTTGATGGCAATAGGCGAGCCTTTTGCTCCCTAATCGATGAGACTTCACTAGCGAAATGTGGGATTACAGACGTGATGTTGCATAATCAGCCTATTTCCACTGCTGGGACACTCTGTGGGAGTGGGCCATAATCCACCACGCGGGCCCAGTGCAGGTTAGTGGATTTCACATATCTTCGATTATTTTATTCTAGGACATGCCGGTTTTCCACGATGTTTTCCTTCACCGTTTTGAGAGCAGTGGTGATGACATAATTTACACAAAATAAAGCGCCTGTCGGGGTTCGAGCCTACGACCTACAACTCGTAAGTCACGGCCGTTACCACTGGGCCACTACTGCTCACGACGTGATATTATATTATGTCAAATTACGGGTATTTAGACGTATCCCATGTAGAAACTAGATTAACAGTCGACCATACAGACTTACGACGGCAAAAGCTTGTGTTCCTGATGTTCTCTGCCTGTCATAACTCTCCGACTCAGACCATTACTCTTCAACACATTAGTTGCACAACAGCGTCTATGTAACACTTGTAAGAACAGATATATGTACCTACAGTGGATAGGTACATGCCCAATTGTAAATTATATTTTATATAACAGTGTTTTCCTGCCTTATGTTGCGTAACTTGGTCTAGGCTTCAATGCATGCAAGGAACGTGTGTGTCATCTGGGACCAACACTGAAATCGCGAAAAAAAAATCAGCTGCTCCATACATTTGGTCGATTTAAGTGAACACAAATGTAGGAAACAGCTGATTTTTATCATACCTAGTTCATGGTCAGGGATTCAGTCTATTATCGAGAATGAATTTTCTTTATATAATGATGTTTATGCTGATGGACTTTTAGTCAAAAAAGCGGCCAGCTGAGATAGTCCTCAACTGACTATCATTTTAGAGTCCTACATGATTGTCTATAGTCTACAAAAATAACAAAAACTAAGTGACCTAACGAATTGTTTACATAAACAAAGTTGGTGTCTATAAACGCTTTGCAACAGCTCTGATAGTTCAGTGTCGCACAAGTGTCGCAAGCGCAACTCAGCACTTGGTAGGGGCGTGCACTTTCGCAGACGCACTCAGATTGCGACTGACCACAGCTCGTGTGCCTACAATAAAAACTATTCGCGAACTTCTGATATAAAACAAACTTTAAATGAATTATAAATTAACAAAAAAATAACAAGATTTTATTGTCAAAAATTTTGTGCCAAATAATTTTAACACGGCATTAGATAATTAATGTAACTTGATTACAAAACGTTAAAATTTTGGGAATTACCGTAAAAATGCGTTCGTTAAGATTGCTAATTACCATAAGTGCAATGGTGGTGTGCTGCTCGCAAGTAACGAAGACCGAACAGGAGGCTCTTGAAATCGGTAAGTTCCTTAATAATAATTATTTATTTTATAATTCATATAATTATTATATCAGGCCTCAGTTCTACCACTGGGAAAACACCTCTCAGCATTCCTTACATTTCCTTTATTTGTTTACTTTTGATGTTGAGCTTTATTATTTCTGATGTAATTTATTCTCGTAAGGTGCAGAAGTGTAAATTTGATAATATGCGGAAATATCAACATACCTAATGCGATCACTGACAATTGATCGGTGACCGCCAAGCGTAGTTATTCTGATTGTGCTAAACGTTTGATGCCTCTTCATAAGGCTTCATCAAAACTGTTTATCTTAATTCGTAGCAGTGTAGTCTACGCTCATGCGTTCTATAGTAGATATTCACAGTCGATGTTCATTTTTAACTACATCCTTCCTATAATTCTAATCCTTACTTTGTTTGTTTGTTACCCTTTCAAGCTAAAACGGCTGAACAGATTTGGATGAAATTTGGCACATAGGTAGACCATGACTTTTTATCTTGGATCGCAGACGATTTCGCGGGCAACAGCTAGTACTTGATAAATGAGACTACAGAAAAGGATGCCAGTGGCACCTCTAAAGATGGACTCATACAGGGTGGCAGGGACTCGACGCATAACCTGTTACCATGGATTCCGTACATGATTCGGTACAACACTGCGTAGTTTATTAAAAAAAATTATACCTACCACCCTGTATTTTACTTATCATAACTTCCTCAGCAGTTGCAAAGAACGGTTTTAACTTCTCCTACGCTCCTAACTATCCTAAGCTTTTATAATGAACATAATAAGTGAATAGAATTTCTTTATTACAAATTGTATTATAAAAATAGCTTTAAAGGTAATTAGTTACCTAATTAGAAACCAGCCAACCATGTTAGTAATCACATCATTGTACAAAGTCCAAGAGTTTGCATAAGTGAGCTTCAAGTAGCTTGGAGAAGGTAGAGTGAGGTAAAGGCATCTAAATCGGGCGGTTGGCTAAGTGGAGCGATGGTGAATTCTGCCAAGGTGAACCGTGCATTATGAGATTTTACAATATTGTTCAAGTTGATGACGCAAACTGCCTTGTTTTATACAGGGTGTTAGGTTAGGTTTCGAAGTTGGTCTCATAGAAAAAGTATATTTTATATAATACCAAACCACTAGTTTCAAGGATAACGGTGTCTACCCTAACACCCTGTATATCTCTTTTTTGGTAAACTTAACAGAAGCCAGAAATAGCTTCAAATTGCAATCAAGGACATCTCTACAGAAAGGGTGACCCTAAAGTAAAAAATAAGAGTAAGGAAGTAAGGCTAGGAAGTAAAGTAAAGACTTCGTGGAACCTCGCCAGTAATGGCCTCAAACTCTAAGCAATTACAGGCACTTTTGCAATGACAAGAAGTCTGAAAGATGAAGCAAAACTAGTCCATTCCAAAGCGTAGCTATAGTATTCCTATGGAGAAGAACGGGCAAGAAACTATGGAGTTTCTGGATGATGCAATGATATCTAAGTAGGTACATCTCTGCCCAACCCGCCGGGAAAATAAGTGTCATGTTATGTATGTAAGTTTATGTGACTGCGGCTTCCGTTATTTATTTAACTCCTACAAGTTCCATGTAAATAGTTTTCATACAACCACGTCGCATCCTTCATAGAAAACAAGCATACATGATTCATACTGGAAAGATTCGATATATCTCGATTATTCGATCATTTATTTCATCTACTATTCTATTAAAGCAAGGACACTTACCTACACACATTATGAATATCGATTAATTTCAATGTTAAAATTGATTTAAATTGTAGGTCAGTTACAACAGTCGATTAACATGGTTACTTTTACATATAATGTTAAATACAAAGGATTCGATGCATTGTTTTTCAGCATATCATGTAGGTAGCTAAGAATTGATTTTTCTCAAGAATTTAAGAGTTTTAAAACTAAGTGAATCAACTTGTGTTCGTGACCATACCAATTCAATTTTACAATTTATTTTTATGTTTCACTAACAGCGTCAGGTCAGCTACCTGACGCCGTTGTGCTATCAAAATCCCATAGAATAAGTGACGTTCAGTTTTTACGAATTTTACCATTTTCCCGGCAACTTTTAACATTTTTCTTTCCGTAAGAACCCTTATTACGAACACTTAAAACAAATAATTGCCAAATCGGTCCAGCCGTTCTCAAGTGATGCGCTTACCAACGAACATCATTTCATTTTTATTAAATAGATTAATGTGTAGGCCGTGAGAAGTGTTAATGACAATAAGATGCGGTAACTTTTGTTGCCGAGTAGAAACTAGTTAAAAGACGAACAAACTTCCTATTTCATTATCTTCTTTATATCAATATTTTGATTTAAAAGAGTGTCTGTGGGGTTTCTTGCCCGTTCTTCTCCATATGAACCTACTATGCCTATTGGAATGTGCAACTAGCTTCATCTTTTTGACTGACCGACCCCTTAACAATTCAAAAGTACCTTTAATTGGTTTATTTGAAATAAATGCTTTGAGTTTGAGTTCTTAACATTAGAACTGTAAATAGTCGAGGCAAAATGTAAACAACGGTCGCGTAACAGAGAGAAGAAGAAATAGGAATTGACTAAAGCAGCAAAAACATGAATAATTAGAAGTACTGGTTGTTACGGAAAGGAACATTTGAAAAGTTGCCGGAAAAATTGGAAAATTGGGGAAAACTGAAAGCGCATTTTCTATGGGAATTTTATATGAATTATTGAGGACAGGACAACGTCTGTTGGGTCAACTTGCCTTAAATAAATTAAGCTTATTAAAAATAATTAATAGTCGTTGGTCGTTGATTTGAGTGGTCGCAAGCTGCTAAGCATGAAGTTCTGGGTTCGATTCTCAGGTCGGGCAAAGTGTTTCTGGTTTTACCATCAGGAATTTTTCAGTAGCAGCCCGAGTCTGTATTTTTGCCCGGTTATAGAAATAGGCTCGCCCCTTAATATAATATAATAATATGACTTAAACATAACTGGTGAAATGTGAGTGTACTATATATAGGTTGACCTCCGCCCAACCCTTTTAGGGAACCCCTTTTGGGGAACAGGCGTAATGCTATGTTAAAAATAATTAAAGATGTCTGGTTCATTCAGTCCAATTAATCCCTTCCATATAAATTAAGTTACTAAGCTACTCATACTAAAACATATTCCATCAATATATTTTTAGCATTAATTAACGAATAGGCTCGTGCAAACTTGCGCAATATCGAGGGCGCGACCGGCAGCGCTACCCTTGTCGCGCCCGCGATATCGCGCCTGTTTGTGGGAGCCTTTAATAGCGATTTTTAATCAGTATTTATAGCATAATCGGTATCAAAATTCTCGATTTTATTTATTATAACATTCTGATACGGAGTTAGATAACTAGGCTGACTTACTTTTGGCAAACGTTATGCAAGTTTATTTGAATTGATATTATTTGGTAAGTTATTTTAATTATTGAATAAGATCTGCTATCTAAGTTATACAAGTTAGTGCTATACAAGTTTTCGCAAGTGAAATAGGTTTGTTGTCAGTTGGCACTATCATTTTTAACATCAACAACACTAGTCTATTATCATAATAGATCATAGACTATTGTGTTGTATCTATACAATATTATAAATTAAAGTCGCTTTTCGTGTTTGTCTGAATGTTCGCGTTGTTTTTCTAAACCACGCAACAGATTATGATGAGGTTTTTACCATCGTTTAGAGAATTTATTCCGAAAGGTTTATGTGTATAATACGTTAATATTAAAGTTAAATATAATTAAGAAGTCTCGATGTTTTGTGAAGTCGTTAAAACCGTGCGAAGCCGGAGCGGGTCGCTAGTTATCTTAATAATATCGTCTAAATACTGTCTGTTAATTTTGATTAACAAACCTTTTTCAACTCTCGAATTATATAGTTTAGGTAAATAGTTAGGTACTGTAGAGTGTTAAGCCTACATGGCGTTTCCGTGCAACCACCCCGAGTACCTATGTTATAAGTTGTCGGCATAATATTATGAGACAAACACTATTTCGTATTTAGAAGATTAGAAAACAATAGCAAGTCTGGGGAGCTCAGTTTACTTCCAAATCATGTAAAAAAAGGTAATAGGAATAATTATTTTTTAAATACAAAATACAGCAAATATACCTCTTATATTTGTTCGACCCAGTAATATAAGGACTTGGAGTTCATTTAGTAGGTACCTACCTATCTAATTGATTCTGCTCGAAGAGTGAATTCGACTCGAATCAAAACCTTAAATCTAGACAAGGAACAACCATGATTCTACCAATTTCTAATTTCTACTGACATAAAAACAAATGGAGTGGTGGTGGCCCCGAGGTATCGGCCCCGACCTCCGACTACCGAGTCGAACCCAGACAGGGACTTCATGTATTTAATCTGCTCTCAAAATATGATAGGTATGTAAGGAAACCGGCAAATAATAGAACCAAAAATTCGAAGACATGTAAGATTCTCCAACCCGCACTGGGCCCGCATGGTGGATGTGTCCTAGCAGTGGCAATATTATAGACTGATTATGCTATAAAAGCAAATGGCATCGTGCTCTCGGGATAAGCAAAAAAACTAAAAATGCTACCTCTAAGCTATACCACAAGAGGTTCAAACAGATAATAATATTTAACGAGAGACCTTCTATGCTTTCCTCTTTACCAAAAACTCCTTGACATAGAAGCAGGTGCACCATTAATGGGTTCCTAATGGTATAGTAACCATAACCGCGAGTGGTAGTGTTGGTACGGATACATTACCGGTTACGTGATTGTTGGGCAATATTGCAGAATATCGCCGCGAGCAATAAAAGTTTAATGACTGGTATTTATAGATACCATACTATTAGAACGATCATTTTAATACATTCATGTTATTGTTCGGTGTTATGTGGCCTTTCGGTAAGAATTGGTTGTGTTGAAAAGATAGAGAAGGCTATTTTACTGTTGTTGCCGTTGTGTTTGCTATATAAATTGTATTATTTAGTATCTAGCAGCTACCGATCCTACTGTTTCTGATGAAATAACTTGTAGGTTAAGGCCGTAAATCCGCTGTATCATCCATGGAGAAAATACATAGTCGTGCAATGGGCAATGAGCAAAGGATCCGTAGGGGCCCTAATACCTGTTTTTTCTTCTCAAAGCAGATTATAAGAAGCGCCATAAGCTTCTCATCGTTTGATAAGAAAAAATATCATTTTTGTGGTCTTAGGATGATTCTTCATCATCATCATCATCATCTGCCTAGCCTTTTCCCAACTATGTTGGGGTCAGCTTCCAGTCTAACTGGATGCAGCTGAAAACCAGTATTTTATATGGAGCGACTGCCTATCATATCGTTATAACCACAAAAAGGATAGTTTAGTTTACTAGTCGTCCTACCAAGGAATCAAGCACCTTAGCTGTGATTAAGAACATCTGCAATGTATGGATAAACCGCCTACCAAAATATTCCGATTTTGTCATCATATTCATCTCAAACTCAATCAATAAACAGAGATATTGCTCTATCTAAGGTTAAAGGTCAACAACATAGACTCCAAGTATCATGTCGACAGATATACGAAACCATATGAAACGTTAACTTTTCGTAACGGATGCATTGAGCAAGATGGCAGCATGCGTTGCTCACCTGAGCATCAACAAAAAGTGACGCAAAGAGCATCCAAGGTGAGATAAGCGTTTGGCTAATAATGTGGCATTCCTTCTGGGCCAAGGGATCGAGTAGTGTCGGGCCTAGATTACAAAAAAAAATGGTTTAATCATAATTTACCCAGCTGTGAGCCGGTTAGTTAAACGGAGGTGATTTTCATGGCCTTTCATTAGAAGAGTAAGATCCCCAAAGCTATAGGGTTATGTTAGGAGAGTGCTGAAATATAATAATGCATCGCACATTAAATAGCAATCGTATAATAGTAATAGTATATTCTGTATTATGTTCGGATGAAAATCATTACAAGTTATATTTTAATGTGATTTTTATTACCTATACCTTTACAAAGGTCTTTGATGTAGCCTCATGTAGCACGTCTACTTTTGTCTCGAAATGCCATTAATTTTAAGTTCTAACTAGGTACACTTAAGTTGTTCTAATTTTAGAAGCCTTCGGCACTTACCTACAAGATAGCTTTTGTTATATTAATAAGTACCTACCTACTAATCGGTCGTGAACTGCACTGAATCGACTACGTACCAAAATAGGCCGCTGTAAACATACATTTAATATAATTTGACGAAACGGGGCATTATCGATTCATCCAACATCCAGTGTTAGTGCGGAGCTTCTGAAAAGACCACCAAAGATGCACCAATATAGTTAGTGTCCAAATATCCTTTCACCTGTACCCTTGACGATCTGAACAACGCCTCTGACGGCGCATTATGTGGCCGCGTACCTACTGAGCCCAAACTGTGTAAGAAACGTCTATTATAGAAAGCGTCGAAATGAAAACAAGAAGATGACCTGCATAAGTTACTTTGAAAGTCGCTCTTGTTATTAGCAATCTAAACTACTTAAATACTATTCAACAAACAATCAATCTGCCCAGTGCCGTAAATAGGGCGGTGCCAGCGGTGCCCAGGCACAGGGCGCAGATCCTGGAGGGGCGCAGAAATGACCAGATCAGGGCCACTAACAATACGTATTATTTATTTTTATAGACAATCCATTTTATTGTCAGAACCGGTTATGATTAGAAAATATTTCAAGGGCGCGGTTATAGCAGCTCGCACCGGGAGCATAAAAGGCTAATTACGGCACTGAATCTGCCTAGCCTTTTCCCAACTATGTTGGGGTCGGCTTTGAGTCTAACCGGATGCAGCTGAATACCAGTATTTTACATGCAGCGACTGCCTATCTGACCTCCACCAACCCAGTAACTGGGTAATCCGATATCCCTTGGTAAGACTGGTTGTCAGACTCTTCAACAAACATACATGTGAATAGGTACCAACAGATACCTGCTTAGTCTTTAAGGTACCTAAAACCAAGTGGAAAAATATTCTTTTTTCATTTCACATATTGATTCTTGAAGTCTGATCTCATTGCCATGTAGGTAATTCCTTTAGTAATAAAGAATTACATTCTTTACGACAAAAACAAGTTTTGGAATATTCGTAACAATTTCAAAACAGGGCACTTTTAAGATTGGATTGCCCACTAGTGTCCCAGTTTCGTTGCAAAAACCGTAGCAACAGATTTTGCTGCTGATAATTAAATTACATAAGAAAGACGGCATGGTAGATATGTGCTGGTATGTTAATTAAAATCCATAAATTTGTTAAATTGCACTTGTCTGTAGATTGTTTCTCGCTATGGTAACTGCAATCTGTCCTAGATATGCATTTAGCAATACTTTGGTCTGGTGTCGAATTTTTTGATAAAGAATGTTGTTTGATAGCATTTTGCAATACCAACTTTGTCTATACTTAGACGAGTATTGTAATATCGGTATGGTAGCATGCTTTCTCCTTAAGTTGAACCGTTCAAGATATTCTAATTATTGAGGCTTGTATATCCATACTAATATTGCAAATTCGACTGAACTCTGTCGATTCTGTCGAATTCTATCTGTCTGTATGTTACCTTTTTACGCCTAAACCACTGAACGAATTTCGATAAAATTTGGCATGGAGATAGATGTTATCCCGGGGCAGGACTTTTTATCGACATACCACGCGGGCAAAGCCGCGGGCGAAAGCTTTTACCTTATAAAGGAAAGGTAAAGTCCGGGTGCAGTCTCAAGTGTATTAGTGTTATTTTTGGAGTCTAGCCTAGCGATAACTAAGATCATTTTCAAGTTGACTATTTATTATCTACCTACTTACTCTTCGGTACCTATCTGTCGTAACAACCATTGTGAGCATCCCAAGTAAAATATTTTTTGGAGTTTGCTCCAAGAATCGATTTTCATATATGGAAATTTTATGAGGAGTGACATTTATATATTTATTTAAACTTTTCGCACACAAAAAAAAAAAAGGTACAAAGGCGGACTTAATGCCTTAGGCATTCTCTACCAGTCAACCAAGGGTGGTGAAGAGATTAGAGTGAAATTTATACCAGCATTAACTCAAAAGCGTACGTTCTTGGGATGTAGAGTTTTTTTTTATGACATGCTTTTATTTACCCTCTTTGCCTATTGCTTAGTTAAAGACAATCGTATGAAGGAGTAAAATCGAGTCGGTGGCACAAAAAAAAAAACATCTTTCTTTGATATTTCATTCACAATAGTACACAGGAGGAGCTCGTGGCTAAGTAGTAACAGCCGCATAGGTCGATCCATCAGGTGGAGCTACGCTTGCCGGGGTCCATGGATGGGTAACCATCTTTACATACCGAGACTCCTCCGTGCCTCGGAAAGCACGTTAAGCCGTTGGTCCCGGCTGTTATTTGTGGATCTTTGACAGTCGTTACGGGTCTTCAGAAGCCCGAAAGTCTGACAACCAGTCTTACCAAGAGGTATCTTATTACCCAGCTACTGGGTTTTGGAGGTTAGATAGGCAGTCGCTCCATGTAAAATACTGGTATTCAGCTGCATCCGGTTAGACAGGAAGCCGACCCCAACATAGTTGGGAAAAGGCTAGGCAGATTGATTGAATAAAGTACAAAGAGGAATGTGCTCTAACTTACTAATAGATAATAGTTTATTTATCTGGGTAACTCACTCACTGAATTCACAAGGCCGCATCGACTTAAGTAATCCAAACTGTCGAATGTTGTGGTCATGCGGTCAAAGCCTCGGGTACAATAATCAACGTTATTAGATGGTATTATTACCTATTGAGAAATAAGAACGGATTGTATGTGTACCTATGTTTTGATAACATGATTCACTAGCTGCGCCCCGCGGTTTCACCCACGTAAGTCTCGATCCCGTGGGAATATCGGGATAAAAAAAATGAAAAATGAAAAAGCGTTTATTCGTTGTTACATCCGTACTACAAAATATTTTACTTCTGCCAAACTGTAAAACAGTAAAAAAGTATCCTATGTGTTAATCCAGGTTATAAACTATCTGTTTGACAAATTTCATCCAAATCCATTCAGCCGTTTTTGTGTGAAAGAGTAACAAACATCCATCCATCCATACTAACAAACTTACGCGTTTATAATATTAGTTAGAAGTTAGATTTTGGATATGTCTCATTCCTTTTTCGATAGGCGAGTGCTGCTGAGTGATGATAATACTTATACAAAAATCCAACACAAATACGCAAGCAAAAATACTTGAATGACTAAAAAATGGCAATTAGCAGAGTTTGTACCTACTAGAGTCTGGCCAACGAAAGTCGGTACTGAAAACACGCGCGAAATTTAAAAAAAACAAGACTGTTCTTAATAATTATAATAATAATACCATTTATTTCAGGCGACACAGGCCCATAGAAAAGTACCTTAACCTAGACATACATATTACAAATCAAAAACTTGTGTTAATAAATAAGGCTTAAGACTATGTGAGTAGCACTTCACTTTGCACTAGCTTGTGTTTGTGCTGTCCTGTGGTACTTGTCCGCGGAAGCGACGGAACACCACGTCCTGCGGCCAAAAGTCTTCTTCCATGACGAGGGGCAGATAACAGTTCGGTACACGCAACACGAACGCCTTGAAGTTGACGTTCCGGTGCGATTCTAGCAACGGCACCCTCGGCGTATACCTGATCTTCTGGCGCACGTACTCCACGATGTCCTCCGCCTTAGTGGTGTAGTGCAGGCGGGAGATGTACACCGGTGTGTTCGGCTTTGCGGCTCGAAGGTTCCCTGTGGGCTCCGTAGGAGCTTTACCGCAGCGGTTCTTGTTAGCGGTTGTTGTTTATCCCTGTACATAGTGCGATAACACGTGTCGATAGGTACTTGAAATTTTATTTTATGTATATGAAATGAAATTTCAATAATCAGCACGAATTATCGCACTATGTTTTGGGACAAACAGTCTCGTATTTTTTTAATTTCGCGCGTGTTTTCAGGACCTATTTTCGTTGGCCAGACTCAAGCTCGCTCTGTTGACTTCTTCTTCTTAACCGTAGGCTGGTTTGGGTAGGTTTTACTATTAATTAACTAGCGAAAGTCTGCAGACGTGACTGTTATCTAAACATGATCAAACAAAAATAATAATAATTTGATGACATTTTTGTGGGGTCATTTGACGGTAGGATTGGTAGGTACCCATGTATAGACGAACGAGCTACTTGGCATACAGGCAGATAACTTGCGATTACCTACTTTTTAACAATTTTGTGAGTGTTTTCAGTAGTCAACAATCCTTCTACGGCACTCTCCTAAGCCATAAGCTCAAAAAGTTAAACTACACACACAATCAAAACAAATTTTGGCAGTGTAGCGGAAAATTCTGACGACACGGTTGGCGCAGTGGCTGAGCGATGGACGGCTGCGCAACGTGTCGCGGGTTCGATCCCCGCACGGAACAAATATTTGTATGATCTGCAAGTAGTTGTTCCGGGTCTGGGTGTTAGTGTATGTGAGTTTCTATGTTTGTAAACGCACCCACGATACAGGAAGAAATTTCTAGTGTGGGGCAAAGTTTAAAAATAAAAAAAATAAAAAATAAATAACATATTTTGCCTGTATACCAAATAGCTTGTTCTACTATACAACCACCTAGGCAAGATTAACATAACTAAAGTTTCTCTGGATGGGTCGATTCAACAGAAACCCCGCATCTAGCTAGACTAATGAATGCCTACATTTATTATGTTTCAGAAAGAATATTCGCAGCATGTAAGAAAACTTCACCAGATTTCGATGGCTGCATAAAGAGGGCTTTTAACAAGGTGCGACCCTATTTCAAAGTGGGTAAGTACGATCACACACTTATAAATAAGTACCTACATAAGATGAGTAGGTAGAATTCCTTAAAATGTTTGATTTTGTGAGACATACCTGAGGAACCTAGAGGTACCTACACTTGCTTGCCCAATAAAGGTCTTGCTCATAACTTACGCTGGTTCTCAAGATTGACCGCTTCAGTGCACATAAAAGCCTCATGCAAATGTCCACGCAATAACTGCGAAAGTACCTACTATTGTGTATATTTTTTAATAGCTAGATATTTCTTAAAAATTTACCTACCTAATTATGTAACAAAATTTGTTGGAATTGAAATGAGGCGATATAAGTAGTAGGGCCTTGATAAACTAGGTAGGTAACTATGTTGAAATATGTTTATCAAAAATCTACTTAGTGAACAACCTTTAGGTAGGTACAACGACCTTCTTAACTTTCTATGGAAAAATCTGAT
The DNA here is from genome assembly GCA_948473465.1 of Lithophane ornitopus. Lineage (NCBI taxonomy): Eukaryota > Metazoa > Arthropoda > Insecta > Lepidoptera > Noctuidae > Lithophane > Lithophane ornitopus. Next base: position 13,090,057 of record OX419616.1, on the reverse strand, counting down.
AACCTAGTAACATCATCCTCTATTCACTTTTAACGTAAAAATCAATTATATCAATAAACAATTTTAATTCAATATTGAACTATCCCTACGTTCTAAGCAAAAGCGACTGTCGCAGGAATACACAATTGAGATCGTTCCCTGAATATTTTAATAATGACTGATTTATCTCGTGAATATGTTGTCTTATTCATATAAAAATACGCGATGATCGAATCGCTTCTGGTTAGGATGCGGCTTTAAAAAGTAGTGATCATAATAATAATTATGTCTACACATTTTTCAGGCATCCCGGAGATGGGTGTGGCGCCGTTCGATCCACATTTCGCGCGGGAGATCAAACAGGCGCGCGCTATCAACGGTATCGGATACACGCTCACACTAACCAGCGTGTACGAAAGAGGATGGTCACAATCCACCGTCACTAAATACAAGTTAGTTTTCACTATAATTTTTGTCCCCAGTGTAGTAGTTTTGGTTTAAAATTTTCTTGCTGGATTAACGTTACTCGAGCAGGATTCGTTTTTTTTTTCGTTTCTTGTCCTAAACGACAGCATGCACAATTTTTTTACTTGGCGCAAAATTACAGCAGAAATGTTCTAATTATTCATAGAACCAATTCCTTCTAGAAGACTTTATCTTGCGGAGGTAACGCACACACACCATTCCGACGGAAATTAAGAAAATAATAATTAGTTTTCATTGTCGTCCAGTAACGATCTCGATGATTTTTATTATAAAAATCGTTAATAGCGGATAGCGCTACGTGAGTAAACTTGGAACTACACTAGAGCTGTAACGTTACGCAGAGCGAGATGTTGAATTTATTTATTCACGTATAATATTGCTTTTACAGAACCGACTGGGAGAACCAGCGCATAGTTTACTCACAGTACTTCCCAGAAAAATGGCTCAACGGTGACTACGAGTTCAAGGTAAATTGCAATATTCCTGTATAGGGCCGTAGGCAGGGGGGGGGGGGTTCAAACCCCCCCCGAAATGCGAGAAACCAGAATCTTAATCCAGAGATCGACCCCCTAGAGTACCTCCCTATACAGATAATTATTTCGCATAGGCGTACTTTATAATCTACAATTCTACAATACCAGTAAAAGTATGCTGAAATACTGTATTTTTATCGACTCTGACTTTGTATTGAATAAATTCCTGCAACTTCAGCATTCTCTGAGATATTCTAACCTCCCCCAGCCTCTACCACTCGGGGTGCGAAAATTTTCGAGCTCGCTACGCTCGCTCTTGCATCCTTTTCTGCATCATCCTTCTCAAACTTTTCTGCATATATGTCGATAAAGTTAATTCTATTTCTGTATGATCGGTCAAAGACAAAGAAAACCTAACTTATTCGAAGCTGGATGCCGAAAATTTCGAGCTCGCTTCGCTCGCAATCATTTTTTTAAGATTTCCGAAAAAGAGGAAAATACTATTTTTTTTTTAATCTGTATTTACTATTTTTCTACCCTCTCTGAAATAGGTACTTAATTTCTTTAAAAAAAGTTTGGAATAACCCCCCCCGAAATGAATTCCTGGCTACAGCCTTGTTCCTGTAAATCAGACACGTTCCTACATGATATTGCCCCAGGGCGCGATATACTAGACCATTCCCGATATAGCCCATCCAAGGTTTGCTTCTAGAATCTAGAGTCTAGAACGAAATAATTGGCGGATGCAATTCGGCCAAATCGAATTGGCCTTCCGTATTGTGCTAGAGTATGTCTAGTGAAAGCTCAGAGTGAAGAGCGGCAATTTTAAAAAAATACGTCGTATATCCCCGGATCAATTAGGAAAAATCGTATTTGATAAAAGAAACAAAACTAAATATTCTGTATGAAAATATTCAAATACGTTTTTTACATTCTTTCATTTTCCAGGGCGATGCGTTCGGCCTAGGCGTCCTCCGCTCTGGTACCTGGAACCTAACATTACGGGACTACTCGCAGACGACGCGCATCAAACGCAACGGTACAGGAGTTGATGTCCATGTTGAAGTCGATCACATCGGGGACATGGAGATCCACGTGGGCAACCTGGTCAGGGGCAACGGAATACTCGGTACTTATATGCGTAAGATACATTTAGAAAAGTCTGTTTCTTTAGGGTAGTGAGTAGATTAGCACCTTGCATGATTGTTTTTTTGCACCGTAGAATTTGTAGTCTGTGGAGGTACCATAAAACGGCTATTTTGCACAAATCTGCACTTATATTGCTTAGTTTTATCTTGTTTGTAGCATAGTACAGCAGAGAAACCCTCTGTTTTTAGATTTGTGCGATATAACTCAGAAAAAGAATAGTACGCTCAAATAGAAAATAAGATTCTGGGCTGTTGGTTTCAGAGCGCATGCTGGATCGTCTCATCAATGTGACATGGAAGCCCGGTTTCGCAGTGATCAGGCCGCTCATCAACGACCTCGTCAGCACGGCTTTTACTGATATCTGGAGCCACTCATTCAAGGACTTCCCCATTGACAACTTTATTAGAGACTGATCGGGCTGTGGGGGGTACTATTTTTAAGTGTTGAATTTTATAAGTGCCAGTTTGTAAATATGAACTTTGTTTTAAGATAATCATCACCTTATATTAAGGGTTATTTTAGTCATATTCAGTCATCAAAACTTTCAGAATTCATTTGTTTTTTTTTTACACATAAAATAAACTAGTCATCAATGTTCAACTCATGAATTTAATTGTCTGGGTTTAGGTAACTACGAAAGAAAAGACAGAAAATATATTACATATCTCAATATTATATTTATTAAAAAATATAACCTAACTATATATATGACTTTATATTTAAATTCAATCAACAAATAACTCGCACGTTCGTCGAAACTGGAATAATCAACCTCAGTCTTTCAACACAAATGAATACAAATCAAACAGGCTTCACACCAACAACAAATGGCGCAAACAAGCGTATCGTTACTCCGAGCGTCCCTCCGCTCCCTCCGCGTCCCTCCCGCGTTCACACACTATAAATACATATTTATAACATTGCACCTTCAATTTGTTACATTAAAAAACCAGATAAAGTATTACACAAAAACATGCCGTCGAAGTGTCAATTTCATATAACAGCATTAGTTTGCATCTAAGAGCAAACTGAAACTTGTCTGATTACAACCCGTTCATTGACAATGTTCTCACTAGGCTACCTCGCAGATTTATACAAAAAATAAGTACATCTACAGACAGAAACTAAGATAGAATACTAATACCAATGATATCTGATCCCACATGACTCGTGTGAAGACAACATTGTAGACAGCGCGCCTACGTCGCGGGTCGCCCCTAATTGTGAAGTTCCAATTAACTTTAATATTGTCTGTATTGAAATACTACATTAGGACCCTGTGGACCGTCGAGCTGACGTTATTATGTACGGACTAAAATCGTTGTAACAGTTGTGCCCCACGTCGATAGTCTCACACATTAACTTACACCAACAATACCAACATTTTAACTTGAGATCCTCATCAAACTACCGACGCGGAGTGTAAACAAGTAATGAGTTTATCCAATGTATTTAAATGAACTACAAAAATACTGACAGCTATTGTATGAGCGAAACAATATGAGCACAAATTACCAGATTGATAGAGACAGCAGTGTACTAGAGTACGTTAATATAAAGCGCCTGTTTTACGGTGGTTTTTGGTGATGACCATATACCTTTTTGACCACTCGATAGATTCAGTAATTTAAACTAATTATGTCGTTAAACGGACGCTAGATAAATAACACTCGTAGACTGCCTGAATTTTATAAATAACACTAAATAACATTTTAGATTTACTGATTTCAGACATGCGCGACTACAATAAATAATTCCAATAAGTTACAAAGCTCCGGAAGAAAGTAATAGAGTCAAACCTGAGCCGACATTACACAATGTAATGCGTGTTCATAACAATGGCTACGTATGATTTACTAAATCATTCGTTTAAGAACAAAACATCAATCGATGTCAACAATGGAAGTAGCGTAAAACCTTAACTAAATTACGAGAATTTTTTTGTTTATAATTTGTACTTGTTTTTCTCGTACGTTTGGCCCCAGAATTTGTGTCGTAAACAATTTAATTTAAATTAAAACACCACCTCTAGCAAGAGGCGGCGCCATGCCGAACAAAATGTTTGTATAGACGAATAATAGCAACCTACATATTGATTGCATGTGTTCCTCAAAAATCGACACTCAGGTACCCATGTTCAGCAACTATCCAGCGATAGTTTATTGCGCAGTATCAAAATGATATATCAACGAACTTGATAATATTACATTACTATCGATTTCAACGATGTTTAAGGAACATGTCATGAGGTAACTAAAGTATCTTGCAGTAATCAAATTTCACTTTAGAATAAGGTACTTCACGAGCGCCGCTAAAGCAAAATCTGTTTCAATGGTATGATTTCAAAAAGTTACTCCAACAGAAACAATATTTAAAACAAAAAAATTAAATCCTATCAAATCGAAATAAAACTTAATGATAACGATCTTGAAACGAAAAATGTTAAAAATTCATTTGTAGTAAGATTACATTTCATTAAAAACGCTTTAACACAACAGAGCTGACGCTGAGCTGTACAGAAGTGGTGAAATAAAATCGTATCGCGGAACATAAGCTTACCCATAACAAATAATTTTATAAATAAACATATTAGTGATTTAATACTATTAGTGGGTAGTCTGGCGGGACGTAGTCGCATGTTCACACTTGGTAGCGAGAGTTCCGCGCCCTTGTGGACGAACATCTCTGACGTGAACAGTTTGCGTACATCAACGTGCAGTTATTTTTGTTGATCGAGTAACGTGATATTTAAAATCCACGTTCTCAGTCTAATCTCGTGAATGCATCGAAATCTAAATATGTACAAATGCCTGGAAGACGCGGGATCTTGTGTTTGTTGTTACAAGGGCACGGAATGTAACTAATGTAATATGCAAACTAAACGTAAAAATAATGATTTCGCCCTCGTTCGTACTACGTGCACTAGTATTGCAACCAGGTTCCGCCTGCCTGTGTCCGACACTCCGCGCCTCCCTCACTCAAGCCGCTCACACACTTCTCCAAATTAACTCTAACATTAAAATTATTTTGATATGCACTTATTAATAGTTTTTTTTTTTTTTACAATGACATTTGTGCTGTACACTATTCAAAATCGGCAGAGCGGAGGCGTGCCAACGAGTTCGAGTAATGTACTTACATTACGGTAAGACGGCTGTCGCGGCATCGCACTTTGTACTTAAACATTCAAAATTACTTATCGAAATCATAATGTTGACGTTCGCCGCGCGCCCGCCCTGCCTCCACTATTTACAATGACAACTAAACGAACCCATAATAAAACTTAAATGACAAACTCAGGTATTAACTAAATATTTGGCAAATCAGTTATATTGATAACGGAACAATGTGCAATACGCAAACGACAGGCCTAACGTGAACGTATGACGTATGGAACACTAGAGCTAGCTTTACAAGTAAAATCGAAGGCCGCTAAGATATCACCGTTCAGTAGTGTGTAATATGTACACGGCGCGCCCGCCCGCGCCCCTCTGATTTGAGCGACACTATGTACACGAGCGCGCAGCGGGCGAGCACTGCAGCACGCGAGCACACGAGCACGAGAGCTCTGCGAGCACTGCGAGCGCTGCGAGCACTCCGAGCGCTCGAGCGCCGCTCCACACTCTGCGACACGACACAACCTACACTAAGTGCTCGCAACAACGTGTGTGCACGGACGCATACTGCAAATTCTATTTTCTTTCTCCTACGTACAAGTGAAAAACAAACTATAGAGATCGCATAAAAAACTTGGCATGTGTAATATTTACAAAGTTCTATAAAGTCTTAAGGCATTGCATCTGTAGTATGCGCCCCCATCAGATACCGACCACGTGTTCTCGGACAGTGGTAGACGAGCAGTGCTCGTCGGCACTCTACGCAACATGCCAGTAACACAAACAAATCAATTAGATAACTTCAAGGAACATTTTCATTATAAGCGTTCAGTTTATTAATCAGTAATGTGGGACTATAGTCGGCGGTAATAGATGAAGAAATGAAATTAGCACCATGTTTTTCAGATTGGGTCGTTTGAGGTCGTCTGTTGTTGTCAACGCTGTTTAGTAAACTGATGAATTACAAACCTGGCGATAATTGAGAACGTTGGACAACAAATAATGAGTCTGAAAATGTAAGTTTGGATTATTCCACTTTAGGTTTCTTATTTCTCTATAACTTGTACAACATTCCCAGTTATACCCGGAACCTCAGTGATCTGCTATAAACTATCGTATCATAACAGCATGCACCGGCTACAGTCCCACAGAACGGAGCATTAGTTAAGTATTCGACATCTACGTCACAAATAATAATTTACGTTGAAATCAATTCATAAAACTAACTAAGAGCGCGATGTTCAATGTTCATTACCACACAATATTGCTTTTACAGAACACTCTCATATTTTACCTGACTTTCGTAAAGGTACAAATGAACATGGGATCCAGTTTATTTATATTGCTTATAGCTCGCACACAGGCTGCGGCCAACACCAGGCTGATCCAATACAAATCCATTTCGCTGAACTTAAGAACGCAGCCTGTGTGGGCGAACTACTCGTAGGTAACGAGTACTACTATTGTGGAACCAATTTCTTGTCCTAAACGTGCCTATAACGCTCTCAACTTTTCGTCGGACAAATACTTCGTTCACGCAGACGATGGCATGGACGCTGCCTTTGAGCGCGTTCGTTTATTTCGAGGCGAATAAGTAAATAGTGATTTCCTAGTCTAGTCAAAAGCAATGTTCGGATACACAAAAACAAGCTTTACATGATGAGTGTTATACCCGTAAATAAAATGGCATCATTATCATACGCGACGTAACGAAATAAACTTTAAAAATATTCATCAAAAACACTAGTTTAGTAAATGGCGTCAGGTATTGCTTAATTTATCCTAGCGCTTCCGCGGTCGTTGCCAGTCTACCAGCCTGCGTAATAATGGGAGCAATTGGAGTGAATGCCTCTGAAGTATTCTGCTGTTCCTAAAATAAAAGGTAAATGTTCAACACACTGTTGCCCGCAACACAATCATGAGCACAACATTTGTAAACCGTGAGAGTGTTCTGTAAACAAGACTACAGTCGTCCAGACCTCGCGTCAAATGTTCAAGGCTCGGGAGCGGGTCGCACCCGTCCCAACACCTAGAGCGGTTGTCACAACTCGCGTGCAGAGCTCATTGGAAACCCTAAACATTTGCAGAGACGTTCAGCCGAGTGCAGCCTGCAGCTCGCGCGGCTCAGTGCGGCTCGCGCGGCATGCGGCGCCAGCGCTCGCGCGGCATGCGGCGCCAGCGCTCGCGCGGCATGCGGCGCCAGCGCTCGCGCGGCATGCGGCGCCAGCGCTCGCGCGGCATGCGGCGCCAGCGCTCGCGCGGCATGCGGCGCCAGCGCTCGCGCGGCCGCGGCGCGGCGCTGGCACGCGAGCGCGCGCCACTAGAACTCGAAGTCGAACAGCTCCGCCAGGCCCTCGTCGTGGTCGAGGCAGAACCCGTAGTCCGTGGCCGACATGGGCGGCTCCAGCGCGAGGAACGGCTCCAACTCCAGTGGTTCTGAAATGCCACGGAACAACAGCCATGTCAGTATAGTGTCATAATGTTGTCACTGCATGGGTTAGTATTCTCATAATATCGCAATTGCAAACTGAAAAGATTTAACACATATCATATTTAATCATTTTTTTATTAATAATCATTTTATTAATAATAATTTTGTTATTAAAATAATATTGTACTGACAATTATCAAAATTACTTTATTATGAATGTCGAAAAGTTTCAAGAATGCCAGCAAGGGTAGGCGCGCACAAGCTCCATCAACCAACTACAATATCAGTCAAATAAAAACTGTCGGGTTTAGTGTATAAACCCGACTAGACGATGAATGACAGTAGGGCGCCTAGGAAATACAATACATACTACTAACACATGGATATCACGCTGTGCTCACCTCAACATCATATGAAATTAACATTTTACAAATTAATTATTTCACAGATTATTTACAAAATTAGTTTCAAAAACGCCCTCCACCCCGACATCACCTGCAAAATCTGTACAAACAGTCAGACAGACAATAAGAGCAAGCGTTATTGGATTTTGACAGGCGGAGCAGAGGCTAAGGAAAATATGTGCAATACTTGCAACGCACACGCATCCTGATCGCTTGAACCCCATGATAGGTGCTTATTAAGCTGGACACACAGTTGAGCGAATCCCGCGCGGGACCACAGCCGGGACGCAGACGGTTCGTGCAACCTTCGTAGCTTCGTAGCTTCGTATGAAGCTATACAACTGATTTAAAAATCAGCCTGTCTTGCATCCCACGTCCCGTTCGGGATTGGCCACACAGCGTGAGTCCAGCTTAAGGCCTCGCGGGATTCGCCTCAGACTGTATTAAGCTTGTGAATGAAATATTAGTGATGGACTTCCCTTAGCCTAATAAAGCGAGCGCGTTGCATGGATATTGCATGTAAGTAAAAATTTTCAAACGAAAATAGTCAAATGTCTATTTTTGCTTGTCAATTTAAAATTCAGCTACCCATTTTGAACTATAATGAACAACAATGAAGTTTTAATTTTACTGTACCGTTTTTAATTCAAAATGAGTATGTTAGGTCTTCGAAAAATGTCGTTTAAATTGTCTCGCTAGTTGCGACTGATGAAGTCAAATAGAACCATATCCCAAGATTTTTGTGAATGGTGGTGAAAGGTGTGTGAATGAATGAAACGACGTTTTCCGAAGGTTAGAACACAGTGCAAACATAGTTAGACATGAGAGCGTTGTTACGTTGGCGATGGTTGTCTGTGGAGTTAGTAGATGAGTTGGCTGTTAGTGGCGCGCGTCCGTGAGCTGAATCCCATGGTGCTACATGCGCACTGGAGCCGCACGGGATACAGCTCGCGGCCGCCGCGCTCCCGGGCCCCGCGGGCGACGCCGCCGACCGAACCGCTGTAAGCTCTCCGCTGGGGTGCTCACATCGACATCAACGAGATGACGACACTGTTACAGTACGACTTGCGGGTGTTAACTTTAGTGTCCCAATGCCAAATCGTTTGGAGATGATTGACGTCATGTTTTTGACTTAGGAACCCGACCACTATTTTTGTCTTGCATGAAAAGGCGTGCCAACGTTTAGCAGATTGCCCGTGACGCGATGTGAGCATGCACCAAGTTGACATATTTACAATAAAAATCTTTAAAATCGAATTTGTGCTTTATACAAACACTTTATATGTTTCGGAAATCTGTAGGAATGTTAATAGAAGTTGCAACAAATTATTTACACAATACAATAACCAGTTTAATCCACATCCGAAACGCAACATTATTTACACGAATTCAACAATTAGTGATGACACTGCGACAGAAATAACGATAAACTGAGCATCATAATGAAGCATTATTTACAGATTTGAAAGTCAAATCATCTTGGATAAAAACAGTCCTGTTACAGTGTCAATATTAATGACTCTGTTGAACTCCAGCTAAATTAAACAAATCTCGCTCCCTTTTACTAATAGACGGCGAAACTTTGGAGATGTTGGACAAGTTTAGTGTAAAACTTCCGCCTGTTTAGATGTTTTAATACAACCAAATTTTCATCCGCCTGTTTCTTTTTCCATCTGCATGTAAAGGATGGCAATAGCTAACATTTAGTCTAGTCAGTGTCCGACAGAGTCTGTTTTAATACAGTTCAAAAACCACATACACAATTTGAGAGACAGGAACATGGAACACAATTCCTGTCTCCCTCTGACGTAGTATCGAGACAGTTAACATAGTTAGTGAAGCGTTTATGATGACGTGAGCACCGCGATGGACAAGCATGCATGTCGGTGGTATGTTACATGACACATATTCGTACATGGATGACAATATTCGGAAACACGAATAACTATTGCACTTTTCAGTACATTGGAATGGCAAAACCTTAAAATTGGACGTGTAAGAGGAATGAAAGTAAAGGTTCCGTTACTAGGAAGTCTAGTTCCGCCTATGTCTAGGTCAGGGACTTAAAACGCTACTCAAAATAGAGGTATGATAACGTTACGTAATAGCGTTATGTATAGTTCCAGTAACTATTTATGAACTAATTTCTTGGCAATATAACGAAAATCTATCGGAACGAAAACTTCAACTATTAATTTAGGTACAATCCGGGTGGAACAGTAGAAATAATTGTTAGTGGAACTATACATAGCGGTATTTTAACGTTATTTCATAACGTTTCAAGTCCCTGGTCTAGGTAGATATAAGTTGAATCGAGACTGAAGAAAATTGAAGTTATTACTAAAAATCTAGTTATTCGCACACGATTTTTCAAGATTCCTGAACTAACATTAGCGCATCGTGTTTCCGTACACAGTGAATCAGTTAAGGCCGACACACACAAAAGCATTGCAACGTCACATCGCAAAAATCGGTGACGTCACCCAAAGCGTTTCTTAAGGAAATGTCCACAGTTAATGTGTTGCGTCGTTGCACTGCTTTAATTTATGTGTGTCGGCACATAAATTAACAACCAACCTAGTGAATCCCGCTGCCGTATGACTTATATCTAATGTGGTGAGTCCTCGCGCCGCGCCGCACGGCCGCGTAGCTAGAACTCTGACTGTGATGTGACTGCGACACACAGTTCACAGCCAAAGTGCTAGCCACGAGACGTGCGCTCTCCCTCCTGAGCCCGCTTGCCTATAGCGTGACTTAGCATACCCATGACTTTGTGAAATATAAGTAAAGGTTAGATTCTCATTGAACATGGTTATTATTGTTTTATTTATTAAATTGATACCTTAATATTGAAATAGCAAAAACTAACTAGTACACTAGTTTGCTGTACAATCTCCTGACAACTTTTTTATTGGTTATTGTTATTTTGTTGAGCCAATCCCAACCGTTTATATGAAAAATGACAGCAAATTCACTGATCTTCATCAGAGACTGGGAATCGGGGCCCAGTCTCTGATTGTCAATTCTTATGATGGTTGATGTAATTGGTTCACCAAAATAAACTGGATATAAGTTACCATAAGATTAAACAACACATTCAAGTAAATTAACTTTGAGTTACTCTTATCAAATATCAGATATTGTTACAATTGATAATGATTTATCAATATAATAATGCAAAATATTGACATAAATTGATAATCACTGCAAGGGGCGTCTGTTGTGACACGCAAGTTAAGGTATCAATCTATCATGTAAATATACTGAAAAATTATGCTCTTATTTATGCCCGGTTCCTGTGTATAAAAACGCAACCTGTACAAAGAACAGAAACATTCATTGATGCCATATTAATCCTTTTGAAAGGAAATAGGGTCGGTCTTTTCTCCATACAAAAAGTCATAATTGGTAGTTCGGCTCTCGTCTATTTCCTCCTCGAATATTGGACCAATTTGAAAGATATTTTATAAATTGAATAAGAAGGATAAAGTCTAAGTCAAGTTACTGTGCCCCTATGATTTTCTTTTTTAATTAATAGTTGTCAAAGTACAATAGGCCTCTGATGACAGCGGTCTAAACAGGCAATTTTGAACATTTTATGAGGGTTCTAGTGCTTCTACAGATAATGTAACATCAAAACGGAAAACATAGGGGCATAGAACTAGTTGATATTTATTTTACTGTAAAAAATAATTGCTCTAAGGTCATAAGGCGAGAGCGTTTGTATGGGGTGGGTACCGACCCTATTTCCTCTTAAAAGGCTTCACAAAAACCCTTGCAAATGACTGCTTTGATATTTGCAAAAATATTCAGTAACAAAACCATAAAATAAGACAGGAACCGTGCGTACCTTTTGACCCCCACAATACAAAATAGTAGATAAGCCAGACTGTGCCCAGCACTCTCAAAACAAGAAAAGAGAAGAAGATCTCCGCCCGTCTGTAAGATTTCCGCCTTTCGTCTGGGTACAGTTTGAATTGTCTTCTATTTGTGAGTATGGTGACCAAATCAGTTATTTTTAAAACTTTAATTGCATTATAATGTATGAATAATCGTATGCGTGTGAGCGACATGTGGTACCTGACTCCTGGTCCTCGGTCTGCAGCTGGAAGCGCCCGCCGCCCATGATAGGCGCGAAGTCGTCGCTGTCCGCTATCAACGCGTTGCGCAGCCGGCCTCGCGCGCCGCCGCCTGCGGAACATACATTTGTATTGGCTGAAGAACTAAGATTGAAAAACTTTTTAAAAGTTAAAAAAATACATTCATTCAATGCACTCAATTAGTTGGATATTTAATAACACCCTTCCTAAAAACTAAATATATTAGATGGGTGTACCATAATATTCATAATTGATGCAGTGACGAACTTCATATTTTATTAGCTTAGAAACATTGTTCTCATATCTTTTTTGTTTGTCTTTAAACCTAGAACATAGAATGGAGTCCTATGTACTGGGGATTGTCAGAAAGCATCAATAACCCTACTATGTAAAGCCTGCCAACAATATTCATGGTTCTAACACAGCTGCAAGATCGTAGGATGAACATCCAAAATGTCATTTTAATATCCCAGACAGAGACTATCACAAAACTGGCACTTGTTTCATGAAATTTATGATACAACAACCAACTTGATCGCCCACCGTGCTGACGGACATTCACTGATATTGATAGCGTTTTTTGTCAAAAACAGTAGCTAACAGGGCTGAAACTCGCTAGAAACATGTTAAAGTATCATGAATCAGGATACTGACTGTCAGGAGTGTTGAGCGCTTCGTGGTGGCTGGTGTGCGACGTGTGGGGCGTGTGCGGCGTGTGGGGCGTGTGCGGCGTGTGTGGCGTGAGGCCAGGCGTAAGGACAGGCGTGAGGCCGGGCGCGAGGCCGGGCGGGCCGCCCAGCGGGAGCGTGGGGTCCGTGACGCACGGCGCGCACACCAGCATCGACGACGACGACGAACACGAGCTCATAGGCTCGCGTTTTATTGGCGTCCTGCACAGAAAACACATACATTAGCCTAATGTAACTAAGTATTTGTTTTTTTTTGTGCGCATACTGTGCATTTATGCAAATTACATCTATCATTACAGGTTTTTATCCAATTGGATAAATGCGCCTCTCCTAATGCTATCGATACTAAGATTTAAAATCTTTTATCTGATGAAAGTGTACAAACTCACGTGAAGTCAGCGGTGATGGAGGTGGAGGGCTTGGACTGCAGCAGTGCTATGAGCGGCGCCAGCAGAGCCTTGTTGTCTTCCAGCAGCGGGTCGGCCGGCAACGGGCCGCTCGCTACAACAACATCAACAAACATTAGCCGGTATTGTCTACAAGTGTACACCTACGGGAAACCTGGGCCCTATTTTTAATATAACTGAAAATGCATTACATTTCTAAAAAAAATACATCATTTTCACATTTTCACGATGGATGGCTTACAAAGTTGTAAGATTGTCGGATTGTCCTGTCGGTTTACATTCAAAGAATAAAACATGGAATTAGCGAACACAGTTCTCGAGTGGTGCAGCGTGCGTAGGCCCCGCAGGCAGGTCGACGACCTGTTGAAAGTCTAGGGACTCCGCTGGACGACAAGAAGCAGAGGACCAGTCGTTGTGACGTTGCTTTGGGAGTCTTATGACCAACAAGTCTTTCAGCTGAATGATTATGGTAAACACAGACTTTGATAAACTTTGCCTGGAGTTTTGGTTGCTCAATTCAGATAAATTTGATCACATAATGCTACTGTGTTGTAGTTACCGAAGCAGCTAGCTATCTTCCCCTATTTGGCGATGGAAGAGAGAAGTATTTCATTGAAATACTTCCGTTTATTGACCTCCTGTCTAATTGCATGTAAAACTTTTCAGATTCTCTAAATATTTGAATTGAACTTACACGAAGCAGGCGAAGGAGGACGTTCTTTTGGACAGAGGTAGACTTCGATTTCTCCTGACATAGATTTCAAATGTATCATGAAGCCTTTCTCGTCAGGATGGGGTACCTGCAAAGATGGTAAATAATATCATATGCATTTAGTATTACTGCAATTTAGAACTAACAAAAAAAAAGCGAAGTTACATCATAAACGAAGTGCGGCAACTTAGAGGTTCTGTATTTTTTTTAATCAGGCGTATTTTTTGAGTAATTTTTCGGCTCTTCAAGTGAGAACTTCGACGACAGCTGTAAAAAGGGCAAGGGGCGTAAGAAAGATATAAGTATGTAAGTATGAACTAACGCTGAGCCGCGTGTCGGGCGGCGCCTTGATGGGTATGACGGTCTGGTTGCGGAAGTCCCGGATGGAGCGCAGGTCGGCGTACGTGATGTAGGCGCGCGCGCCGTGGTCGGCCGACAGCGCGCTGAGCGCGTGCTCGGCCACGCCCACGGCGCGGCACACGCGCGCCTCGCGCGCCGCCAGCCCGCGCACGTCGCGCCGCAGCCGCCGCGCGCGCGCCGCGTCGCCGCCGCACGCGCCGCCCGCCGCGCCCACGCCTGCGCAACATGCCTGTACTGCCACCGTACTCACCGCGCGGCCGCGCCGGCCCATCAGCCGCGCTACCGGCCTTGCTGACCGCCAATCTTTCCACCACACGTGTTATATGTGTTATATTATCATAGAAGACGTCAGTAATGACCAGTCCATAGTAATAACATGTCAATGAAGACATGATTCAAGAGTCAATGAAGACGCGATATAATCCAAGTCGTCCTCAGGAGCAATACTAGCACTTCAACTGCTACGTAGAGCGTCAGAACAAAAAATAACTACTGGTCCTGAGAATCGAACTTAGGTTCTTCGAACTTTAACTTCCATTATCCATTTAGCACCAAAAATAGAAGACTTGCTGCGTGCTACAATCTCTGTGCCCCAATCACAGCTCAACATTTTCTAATATTGATAACAATTTACCTTCGAATCTGATGATTAATTACTACGACTTCCCACGACGCATAAAACCTTTAAATTGATTTGAAAATAAATAGTTCTAAACACATTTTGCTGCTGGGGACGACCAACAGGTGGCAGAATAACCAAACAAGTTTAATAAAAAGCTTATTGTCAGATGGTGAGCATCACCTCCAGCTTTGAAAACATCCTGTGGTCACTAATCCAACCGTCCACATGTACGGCCTCCCTTTTTGACAGTGGACAAGCAGTAACAAACTGCTTTATAATAACCAGCTGGAGATTCAAACTGCCTGTTGTTTTACGCAAATTAATATGAACAGATTTTATCAGCATTATATTGTCTTGCAGCAATGGACGTAACTCCAGAGTCCAAAGCATGTTTCGCCGATGTTTTAGCCATTTATTACAGAACACTCCAAGCACCATGATAAAATTTTATATATCGTCTGTCCATTGAATCTTGTCCATAGAAGTCCAGGATTATTTTCAGGCTCCGAAACGTATGTTTCATTGAAGATGACTTTGATCAAACTGACTTTGATGACGGTTTAATTTGGAACAGATGATATCTCTATAGTTCCAGGGTATGGAACAAAGATCAGCAATTGAATGCGTTTCATTTCCATCCATGTAACATCTGTTAATGATTCTTCACAAGCTCATAACGTAAAAAAAAAACCCAAACTGAAGGGTTAAAATCAATCTCAAACTAAAATACAGATAACAAAGAATGTAGCCTTTATTATTTGTTGAAAGCTCACACTCACCATATTTCCATTGTATATTATTTTTGGATCTCTTCTCTAATATTCCTATACCCTCTAGTACGTTTGTGATGTCGTAGATACGACGTTTTTGGACCGATAAGTGTTCTGCAGCTATGTTCAAGTCTAGGACGCCATTGGGCGAGGACTTCAGCAACGCAACGAACTTTTTTGTGAGTAAACCTAATGATGTGTCAAACCTGAAACAAACAATAAGATGTTTAGGAAAAATTTAGATGTTCAAGTAAATATACTAGTTTTTCATTATTTTCTAGCAACTTGCAGGCGATTCTTTCGATTCTCTTCGTTTCTATGCACACGAGGACGTAGGCCCAAAGCGGGCTGGGGTGATCCGTTGTTTCATATATCTTCGTTGTTTCATATTGCTCGCCATTTGACCTTAGACAGAAATATGCTGAGGGCGAATTTAATTGCTGCACTCAATTTTGACTCATACATGAAGTTAATTTCCTCGACCTTCCATCTTTAGAATCAATTTTCTATCGCGCATCCGGCCACGCCTATTCGTTCTGTAGCCACGATTAGCTTCCGATTTTGGCACGGTTTCCACGACAACTTGGAACTCTTGTCCATAGAAGTCTTTATTCGTGTCGAGCCGCTATTTAACTACAGAAAAACTACTCTCTAAAATGGAAATTTACCTCTCACTGAGACAAGTACCTGGAACGTTCGGTGTACTTTTTCATGGAACTGGACGGTCGACTGTAGGGCGTGAGAACCTTCACGCGTTTCTGTTTGGGCGTTTTGAAGTCGGCTTTCATGGGCACCACGTGACCCTGGCTGCCGGAACTGCTCTCACTCAGGTTCAGTCTTCTTTTCACCGCCTGGGAACAATGCGAAATAACGATAATGTTATAGAGGGTATGTAATTAATACTTTAAGCGAATATGTTAGGACTCAAGTCTCTTCTGTTTGAGAGGGAGTGGGCAGTATATGCAGTAATTCACAAAGCGGGCCCAGCGCGGATTGCTAGAAATAACACTGGACATGCCCATTTCCTTAAGATAGCTACTGCTACAATACGGTGAAGGAAACCACGCTTACGCATTACGCTTAAGCGTAAGGCATGCTAGAATGAAATACGATAGCCACATATCGTGCCGGTAGATAGGGGGTAGGCACGCAACATTTACACGTCAACATCACCTGTACGAGTCCATAATATAATATATAATTATATCCATCCATAAACCTGTCAAGTTGTCAGCATTCATACAACGTAGAAGAAAGAGGGAAGCAGGGCGTAACCGTTGCAGAAGTGTTAATTCCTGCGATTGCTTGAATTAACGTGTTTTTTTTATAGTGGTTTGACACACGAGGCTGCCTCGGCTGACCCTGAAGTCTTTGGGCGCCTTCAATTTTACCGCAAAGATCCGCGCGACGGTAGCGCGACTGCAGCGCTGCCGCCGCGCTGCTTAATTAATCCATTTATATAAAAAAAACGCGCATCGTCACTAATCGATCGATGCACTGATGCGCGGCAGCAGCGCGGGTGCAGCGCTGCAGTCGCGCGTTTTATATTTATATGGATTAATTAAGCAGCGCGGCGGCAGCGCTGCAGCCGCGCTGCCGTCGCGCGGCACTTTGCGGCTAATTTGAAGGCGCCCTATAACTGACTTCGGATATAAAAGGTAGGTACACAAGCGGAGCGCGGAACCAGCAAATGTCGTGCTGTTGTGCAAATGGAGCACAAACATCATGGCTGTCTTGCGCCATGCGTGCCCAAATAAATGCACGTAACAAGAATATATCCGCTGCTTGTTCAGGATTTTGCTTTATGCATGCTTCACTTCTTCTTACTGTTTTTAATTTAAATTGTGTTAGATACACAAATAGATATTCATAATCCATCATTGCCACAAATGAAGAGAAATAAAACGTGCGTATTGTCGAAGGTGAAGTCTGAATCACTCGGAAGTATTTGGGGCAGATGTCAGATAACCACGCACTCCTTAAGACAAGTACGAATACCAGTATATATATCATACGGAACATGGTATTGAAATCGTATCCTGATTGTAACCGTGGATGTAGGTTCTGTATTTGCTCGTCGCATCGTTCATGTGTTTAAAAGTCGTAATAAAATTAAGAAAACTTCAGCATAATTATTTGCCGGGAATTTGACGTGCAAGACACGTCATTCAAATTGCATAAGGCATACATCTAACATTCACGTTTCTTTAATGCATTGCATATTTTATGGAAATTTCGAAGCTATCCGTCCCAGGCTTAAACCCTTTTTGACACCTAGTTTTTGGCGCAACCTTAATGAAAACCGCAAATAAAAATGCGGTAGTTGGTTTAATTAGAAATGCTTTGTGATTTATATTTACAGAAGTTTTTGCAATGCATTAGCGCAATACGTTTTTATTGCATTCCGTGAATTAAACTACCAGCTTTTGCGCTCAGCTTCCCCATTTGTTCTTGCTATGCAATCATGATGAGCAAAGCTGCAGAGTAGATGATGCCCGCCACTTTGCCCGCGTGGATGTTGGTTATTATATACTAAAACTTTACTCGAGAACCACTATCCATTGGTGAAAACACCATGAAAATCGGTGCAGTAATAAGCAGAAAGACTTGGCGAATTTATGTATCACTAAACTAAGTAATATTATAAAGTTAGAAAAGCTTAGATTTTTGTTTGTAACATATCGCGCTAAAACGGCTGAATGGATTTGGACTTTGACACATGGGTAGACCATGACCTGGGTTAGGACGTAGGATACTTTTTATTCGATATTCCCACGAGATCGAGACGTATGCGGGTGAAACCGCGGAGTGCAGCTAGTCAAAGATTATGTGAATTTATCATTGTTTTATTAAAAACTAGCTGATCCGACAGACGTTGTTCTGTCCAAATTTCAATAATTCATACAAAAAAATACGTTAAGTTTTTCCAAAATTTGATGAATCTTAGGGAAACTTTTCCAATTTTTCTTTCCGTAGCAACGTGATTCGGACTATTACGAACATTATTTTTTTTAAAACTTTGCCAAATCAGACCAGCGCAGCGGTTCTCAAGTGATGCGCTTACCAACGAACAGTAATTCATTTTTATTCTAATAGATAATTACTTTGTTAAAAAGTTGTACTTTGAAAAGAACGTTTGGCATAAAAGTTTAAAGTGCCATGATAGGTACTTTTTATCAATAACCTTTAAATTAGAAAACGGAATTCATGGAATATTGCGGCCCGTTATCGATTAAAATACGTAGAAAGAATTTAATGAACACTGTAGAGTAAGTTTTTATAAATGTAGCTAGGTTTGATGAAGTAAACGAACAAGAAACGGACGTGATTCGATATCTATTTACATGATTGTAGATAGGCACATAATTACCAACGAGTCTGCATCTGCTAATTAACCAAATAACGTATGCCCTGCTACAGGCGCACAGCCTTTATGTAATAATTTATGGAGTCTATATTTTCATCACTCAGTAGGTTTATATTAAAACATTCAGATATAAGGTTATAACTATATTTACCATTCTCCATAAACTCACCCCCATGTCTTTCACTTGGCACATAAAAATCACTAAAAGCTTCAGTGTCAAATGATTTGAGGTTAATAAGTCACTCGTATAACAAAGATTGTTGTGAACAGGCTCCCTACCCACTTTTAAGGTAAGTTCAGACAGCGCAAATACTTATCCACTTATTTTTTTGCTGTTCACACTCTAAGAAACAAAAGATGGACCCTCAACAGTGCAAGTGTCGCAATGTAAACCGGGATGAACACACCACTAGTTGCGATAAAATAACAGTACTCACTCTTAACACAAAGTAAGTCATTGTTAATCTCTTCAATTGAGCATCATCTCACTCACTACAAGAACCAAAGCACCTACTTCACACTCCTACACTTCAACGGAACATTTAATGACAACTGTTCGCATTTCTAAACTGTACGTTGACCCCGTATTAATTAATAGCGACAATGATAATATGGGCAAATTATGACAACGCGTCTTATTAATTTATTTACGGAAATAAAAGAAAAGAGCACACCGAAGTCGTCACGGAGAGCAAAGATGCACGAGGCATTTTCAATAAGCTCATGCAACAAATTCAATTTCGACAGGCAACGGGGCCAAAGCCCCTAAAAGGAAGTGTGTGGGGAGGGTACCCGGTAACAACAATACATGACATAAATTAGAATCAACACAAAAGCCGCCGAGCTCTCGGAAGGGACCTCTGGCGAAAGAATAGCAATTTCTTATCTCGAAATATTTGTGTTATTATTAATAGAGAACTAGGCGCTATTGTTAATTTGCCGGATTTGTGGGTCCCTCGCGTCTTTGTGCCACTCTGCGCAGCAAGTAAACCGGAGCAGATGTGACACGGGACGCTATCTAAACAGACAAAACATCCCTTCTGTCAGCGCAAAACTGCTCACATCATCAATCCCTAAACGCACACCGCGTAATAATAATTATGCAACCGGTAGGGATCGAATACATTACCTACATTAACTTGATACGAGCAAAAAATAACTCATTGTCCCGTTTGATAAATTAAATCAACACAAATCATTTTAAAAGTGATCCTCTTATTCTTAGCGAAAGATCAAAGTTCGCAGGAGACGTTAAGGACATTGACCGAAAATGTGCAATACAAGTGTGATGACAGGAAGTAAGTACCTGGCCACGTGACCTCCTAGTGCTGGAGCCACATGGCTCGGGAGCCGGGTGAACGCCACTTCACATGATATACTGCTAACATATGTGTCTCCTGTACACTTGCCGCCCGCTATTCTTGTGTTCGCTCCGCACGTAACGACCAAGTTGAAGGTTATACCTCCAGCTGACTTTCATGAAAAAATAGTTTATCATAAAGTCTGATTCGTTCGCATGCAATGCAACGTATCTACCGCCTTAAAAATAAATGATGCATGGCTCATCATCAATTTTACAATTACCTTTTAGTTCTCTTATAGTAGATAAATAAAACAATAATAGTCGGTCATCCGGATCCCGGATCACAATTTCATAGAACGTCTCCTGGTGCTATCATCCTTTGTACATCCATAATATTCAAGAACGTAAAAAAGGGTACAGAAATAAAATTCATGGGTGGTCTGTGCATGACTGACTATGCGTCCTTTCAGTAAAACGCAAAATACGGGGTGTATTTAAAGCTTGAATCAATTAAATGCAAATTTGGACTACCTAGAACCCTTCAAATGAATCTAAGCATTCAGCAGTGTCGTACGTTAGTATTATTGAAATTTTTAACTAGAGTTGAATGGCTTTATTTATAAGCATTCATCTTTTACGATAACAAGATTTGAGGTTTATGAATTGCGATTGTAAAAGTTTGGCTATGCTATTAGAGGCATTGCTCAAATTTGGCGTGAAGCGTCCGCCATTTTGTTTTTTCGTTTCCAATAATCGACACGTTTACCTAATAGGCAGTACAGGCGCTGCACAAGCCGCTCAATAGGTATTTTATATATAACATAACTATTATGGATATTCATTTTAGTTCTACGAAATTAAAGGTTAGGGAAACGTTCCTACTAACAATAGGATTTACAAAAAAAAAAAAAAAATTGGAAGTACGCATTCGTAATCTTTTTATGGAGAGTTGAGTAGGTACCGTTAGAAATCAAGCGTCAGTTTATCGAGACAGTGTTATCAATAAAAATGAGCCACGATGCTAACATAGTTTTTCCTGAATGAAATGTATGAACCGAACGCCTATCAAAACAATTAAATCGTATTTCTCGAATCGATTGTTTCATGTGAACTAGACCTAAATCATCAATGAAACTGACCAGTGTTACCAACCTAGATTCAATATCAGTAAAAACCCGCGAAAATATACTAATTTCATAGCATTCAAAATATCATAAAACAAATAAAATAAACCAAAATAATTATTAATCAGTTTGAAAGATTAGATTAGTAAACTTTCGATGATGCGAGTTGTTGAATGAGTGGGTCGGAGAAAATGTACATAGTCGAAAGCGTCTGTCCTGTGATTGGTCCGAAACTCCGAACCCCGGTCCCGCGTAGGGTCCTACCACTAAACACTTTTCAGTGTACTCGCTACCGTTACACACTCGAAATTATGTCGTCTAGGATCCGCCATTTTGATTACGAATTGCGGAATTTAACGTTATGTTTTTGACCAGTTTTTACCGTATTTTTTTTTCACATTCAGACTTCATGGAATTATTCTTTTGATTGTATATATTTTTTAATATGATCATAGTTACACAAATAATTTTCAATGCATGAAAATTACTGCAATGTGGATTAAAATAAATTATTATGATAAAAAGTTACCATAGAGTATGATATGTATGTTATCTTGGTCATGATAATTATTCTATTAATCAATAAGTCTCTAAAGATTAAAATGGACCATAACTAGCACATGTGATAGCTTGGGGAAGAAACAAAACTGTTGATAAAAATAATCCTAGGAAAGAGCAAAAGCAAAAATAAGCAAGGGTTCCTGAAATTCATATATTAAGCACCCAGGAAGGAAATTTTTGTTAAATCTTGGCCAAGTAGTACCTGGTTATATTTGCTTACACCCTATAAATTACAATTAATATTAAATTAAATAGAAGGTGATCCTAACCATTCTCTTTGAACCTCAAGAATTCTATTTGCCTAGTTCAATGACCCCACAGAGACCAATGACCTCATTATTATTATTTTAGAGCTCATCTAAGTCCAGTCCTGCTTCTAAAACCATACTTTTTTATTACAAACAAGCTGATAGATTTTTAATGAAAATTATTGACCATAAACATTAGCTTATGTGTTTAAATAAATATTAAGGAAAATGTGCAATAAATACATAAATAATTGAATTGTTGCTTGACCATGGCTGTATGGCTAATATTGCATCACATTCATCTGAGTTTCCTATGTCTCTAATCAAATAATACTTTCAATTTGTGTTTGGCACTGAAAGAATTCCATAATGCAGCTCAAGTTAAATCAATTGCTTACATTTTCCGAAAAGAGTAACTTTTAAGACCTTCAATAACCTAACCTTAAAGTCAAAACTTACATGTTTATTGTGAGAGTCTATAAATATCATCATTCAATAATCTATCTAGTAATCTAATTGAGAATGTCCAAATGATTGCAAAATCTTATCAAGACATGTCATATGAACTTTCTAAGTGCTAGATATTTTTGCAATAATGATGTCAACAATATTCTTTGATTATATATAAGGTCTGAAGACAAGAACATTATCAACTCTTCTGCAGTAGTTGACCATGAGGTGTCAACAAGACATGCTACTAGTTTAGAATCCCAATGTAAATAGAAATATTCTTACTTAGAGATCTAAATAAAAGAAAACAAAATGAGTTGGCTGAATAATCACTACGTAAATGTGTCAACAAAATAATGTATGTTTTCGAATAAAAGATCTTTCCAACTCAATGACCAAACATTTTCATTCTTGTTTTTGTTACATAATGTAACTAAATTTATTTATTGAAAAGAAAACTTGTAAATACACATGCTACATAGCAACAAATGTCTTTCAAATCACATACAGGAACTCCCAATGATGTAATACTCAGTCCAATGTACAATTTACATAAAAATGTC
This sequence comes from Lithophane ornitopus, assembly GCA_948473465.1. Classification (NCBI taxonomy): domain Eukaryota; kingdom Metazoa; phylum Arthropoda; class Insecta; order Lepidoptera; family Noctuidae; genus Lithophane; species Lithophane ornitopus. Next base: position 13,066,743 of record OX419616.1, on the reverse strand, counting down.
AATGATGATGACTTTTTGTAATTTGACTTGGAATCTTTAAACCCAATAGATGGTACAAGTGTAACCTTTCCTATGTACCTACTACTAGTAAAATGTAATAAAGTATTGATCCACAGTTAAAGAAATTAGAAACCTTACATATCAGTTCAATAGAAAAAAAGAAGAATAAATTTCTTATCTACCACAAAAATAACAATTTTGATACTACAGACAAATAAAAATTGATAGCCTCATTAATCAGGACTGAACTGAATACTGTAATATGTGATGATAGCATTGCCACATAAACCACAACTGTTGCCATATCCTTTCCATTGCCACATCACATGCCAAGCAGCATCATTGCAGCAGCATGCAAGTAATAATTCCCAATGAACCAAGTTTTTAGGACATAGGATACCCCAGGTTCAGTTGAGCTAAGTAATGGAGAACTACTATTCCACAGCAAGTGCCTTTTCATGATGCAGCGCGCCCTTAGTAAACCCGCTACTCCAACATCATTCCTAATCCTTCCACTTCGATGAATCAAAGTAAACATGATGAATATAAATATCTGGTACCATTCAGTACTATTAATATAAACTTGTGACAACATCCCCAATTTTGACCAGTAAATATACAACTTGAATTTCTCAGTACTTACTGGAAGTGAAAAAATACAGTTCATGGGGCACTTACTTCAGACGTCTTCGGCGGTGCCGTAGGCGCCTCGCGCCGGATCTGATGCTGTGGCGTGGCGCCATAGCCATGGTCGAGCAGGTGATAGCTGATGGGCTGGCTAGGGCTGTCGTCTAGTAGCGTGGTATGCGAAGGAGACGCGCCAGCGCGTACCACCACCTCGGCCTCGCCCTCCGCCGGCCCTCGCTTCACCCCTCTCGGCATCGCTGTTAATTAACACAAATAACATGTTAGAACTATTGAACATTTTATTTTTCTACAGTAAGGCATCATAATCATCACAATTCAATTAGTGAAGAGGTTAGGGGCGCCGCGCGCGCGGAAATCACGAACGAGAAGCCTCCGAAGCGGAGTGGGTCGATAGCAAGTTTAGCAGACTGTATGTAATATCAAAGGTCCAAGGCGACACTTCCAGCTGTCCAGTTTTGCTTACGTCACTTTTTTCAACGACATTTTCCCCAAAATATCGACAACCTAGCGGTGATACCTGGGCATAACCGCTTCTAAACCTAAGTGTACACATTCAACGATTACGCACAAAATACCCACTATGAAATAACAATACTTACAAAAGGTGTAAGCGAACGATATCCGAATTTATAACCATAAAACGACATTAATGTTTTCGACGCGAACGCTACATTATCGAGTACTCAAAATAAAATGTCCGCCGCTTTGTTGGTCCCGAGTGAACTCGTGGACATCGAGACGCTCGATAATTTTAAGTTACTCCACACAGTTTATCCAATACACATGATATTTATTCACTGATTACTTCACTCATAAAACAAAATAATAAAAAGGTCCTAGTCCACATTTTACAATAACTTATTAGATAAAAATGCGGAGCATTGGAACGGCGACAGGAAGCTTTTCAGAACATCTGGCTTGCAAGCGACGTAGCAGTGGCGCGAACTACGTGCGCAGGCGCGAAGCGACCGAGCGAGCAACCCCTAGCGGACGCCGCTTCGCGATCCAAATTCCTCCCCTCGTTGAAGAAGCCATAAAAAATATAACGAATTTTTGAATTTCTATTGTTCGACCGGTTTAGAGAAGCGAAGCGTCTTCATAGCCGTTTGTAAGCATTTTGTAGCGGCGCAAGTTTGAGTTTGATTTTATTTCAAAAGTTGCTAATTATTTACTGATTATGTTTTGTCTTACTTTTCTGAATATTACTTTACCATTATTTTATGAATAGTTACAACTTTAAATAGGTACCATTATACATAAAATAAAAGATTTACTTTATCCAAAAGGTTCGTTTTACAGTTCACCTACCAACTATTTCAGCTAGCGAGATCTTCTGGCAGGCAGGAGGTACTTTACCTGACACACAAACATCTAGGATTATTCTAGATCGAAGATTTGAAACATTTGAATAAAAAATAAAACCCTAGGTAGGTACCTATAAGGGAAACTGTAGAATGAGAAACCGAAATTACAGCTGTGCTTCAGTCCTTAGGTACCTACATCATAAAATTGACGCCTGTAATTGACGCACCATAAAAGAAGATACATTTTTTTTGTGAATATTCTCAGTAAATACGTTCATTTAAATCAAAACAATACAACAATTAAACAATAAATTGAAGCATCAAAATTAGTTTCGTTGGTATTTTAATCGGAAAGGCGAATGGTAAATGATTTTATTGGTTTGTTTTTGTTCAATCAAACCTCACAGTGTATACAATGATAACTGAGCTGTATCTATATTTTTTTAGCTTGGATGAGTTTTTACTAGATAACCCGCAGTGCTGTACGTACTAAATAAACCATTGAGAAATAAACTAACCAACCATGCATGTTTGTTTAGTGTTTACTTACTTGGAAATGGTAAAATTTATTGGTAGCGAAATTAACATCACTTTAGTGCTTAAAAAAAAAATGTTTTTTTAATTTACTAATTGAATAAAAAATGTATGTATTTAATTGAAAATGATTTTATAAGTTATTCACGCATCCTTAATAAAGGATACGGATGTCAGTGAAACCGCGAACAAAGCGGAAATGACTATACGTATAAATGAAAGATACATCTCTATCATAGACAAGAATCGTTCAGAAATGTGGTAAAATTGTGTTTTATAACAAATATATGGTGTTTTTTTTTTTAAAATCTAATCGGAGAATATTTTTAGGTACTGATCGGATAGTTTGGATAGAGTTAAAAAAATAAATTATTTATTTGAGTACTTTGTATTTTTTTACTGGAATAGGATAAGGATAAAACTCACTTTCTCTCTTCCACCTACTAAAAGAACATGCGGAGTGTCTACTTTCAGCTCTTCCCTCCTGCGTGGTATTTTATATGCTTAGCTTGTATTTTATATGCTTAGGTACTTTCGTTAAAATGATTGTTAAGAGGATAAAAATGGTTTGCTTCAATCTGTACAAAAAGAGCTAATTATTTTGACTAGGGCCAAATTATATGAGTATAGAGCATTGAAATGTAGACAGGCTGACCTCATGGCCTTGACCTGAGAGAATAAACTGCCTTCTCTGCTACTGGGTAATCGATGCTGTGGACTGTGTCCGATAGATAGGGTTCTCAATTACTAAGTATATGTACCTACTAAGTATTTTAAATTTCAATATAGAATGCGATAAAAAATTGAGCATTGAATTAACAGGAGGCTTCTGCGTAAGCATACCTGCTTCGTTAAAATAAAATACCTTTGATTGATAACGTGATTAGCATCGATCACTAATATTTATTAGTGATCGATGGTGATTAGCCCATAGAAATGAGGATGATGATTTTATTTTTTATTCCCATGCTTACCAACGTTGATCCAGCTCTTCGTCTCTCGCATTTACCGTGGTATTTATCAAGAGTTTCTAATCAATTTTTAATCCAAACACTTTCCGTTCTCACGGACCACGGTGTGTTTTGTTTTCTATATCACTAGTTAGGTTAGCTATCCGTACCGATCGCTTCTGAGTCTACTAAAGTACTTTTTACTCCTAAGATTTTTTTTCATACAAACTTTCCATAACCTATGATTGTGTGGTATTTTCTTGTTCACTCAGGTAAATCCTTGATGGTTCTATAGGCCTACCCAACACAATAATTACAGGGACTCTATAAGCAGGAGGCTCGTTATATTCATCTTCTCGTTGAATTCACCGCCATATATCAGAAGAGAGAGAAAAAAATACATCTATGTGGCGCCGGCCCCCATTAATTAAGATATGGGTAAGAGAATGATGATAGGTACCTACAAGAAGGCATTTATTTTATTTTCCAAGGATTAGCCAGCAGTAAGACCAGACCCCCGCTTTTTTAACTCAGTGGCACACCCCGATTAGGTTCCAAATTCTTATAATTTCTCTTAGATGCCGTACCATTGATTTTTTAACCCACCCGGCCATTCTATGACCTTTATTTTTATCTCGGCGTCGATAAAACTATCCCCCTCGTCATGCAGGTAGATATTTTTTGTACGTCAAGGTATGCTTATAAAGGTGTTAAGTTCATTTAGGTAGGTACCTACGGTTGGCTGTTGTCAATTGAATATTTTTCGCCCCATTTTTTAACAAACTGTAAATGCACAATGTGTGCCACTTACCGACTTAAAAGATGCGTTTTATTATAGTGTAAATTTTACTCAGGTAGTAACCAGTCTACCACAGTGTTGACATAAACTAGTGGTAATGCCAGCAAGGCAGTGGCGGAGTTAAAGAATTAGCGAACTACTTATTGAAAACAATCGATATAAGTACCTTTCAATATGAATCACAGATTGAAGATAAAAACAACCAACCTCCAAAAAAAATCACTACAAAGTTAAAACTAAGTTAAATTTCGGAAGTCGGTGGCAAAAAACGAGAATATAAAACTAAACACAAATTCAAATAAGTAGGTACCACTACTTCCTATGTAGGTAAATAACAGTGACATGAAGTTATTATAACATCATCCACATAGACTACATGGAAAAAATAAGTATTTTAATGAAGCCTAGAAATAGTAACGAAAGTGAAAAAGTGGCGGGAAGAGAAATTTCTCTCACTTTGCAATCATGAGCATAAACAGTGCCATGGACATAAGTATCAGGAGAATAGAGAATATGTACGGTGCAATAGCGAGCGAAGCGAGCTCGAAATTTAATTTAATACAAAGTCAGAGTCAATATAAATACGACCAATGTGCTACGAGCTACGCCCAAATCTCGTAGCCTCGTAGAGATTTGGCGTAGCATATAGCCAGCTTCGAGAGGCTGTGCCGTATTTTCTCAATTCGCAGTATCCTTTTATGATCTCGTCTCGTGACGGAGTTCCTGCAATTCAGTGAAGTAGTTTCCTCACACTGTATGTTTTATGATCACCAATCGGTCCTCCAGAAGTGGTGATTGTTTTCATAATAAAGGCGGGTGGGGGTGTGGCGGTATCTACATCGCCACATGCGAACTACGCAAAAATTCTGACGTCACATAAATCCTGCATCACGCAATTTTACCGAAGTTTTTTTTAACAAAGTTAACCGTGCAATGGACATAATACAAGAACCCGACCTCAATCGTTGGGCAGTTGCCTGCCAGACACAACACCCGTTTGGTCGGAGGATCCTCTATTCCTCATACCCCTAAAGGGGAGGTACTATATATGTACATCATATAAACCATAATTTGGCCAAACCACATTTTTTTACTAAGGGGCGGAGCCGATATATCTTAATAAGTCTTACCAGTCTTAAGGAAATTCGTGATAAAATAAACATTTTAACTTTCAGCGTTTTTGTAGCAAGGCTGCTAGGCTTATCACTTTCAATATTTCACATTACGTCATTTCGTTAGACTAGACCCCATTATGGTAAGGAATGAACTATACCTAGATACGTCAGTTGCACCAAAACCTACCTAAAATTATTTAAAAAACAAAAAACCCGACTGCAAAAACCTATAACCGAAAAAACAAAGCTCAATGCTTGTTTTTCTATTTTCGGTTATAGGTTTTTACAGTGGGGTTTTATGTTTTTAAAATAATTTTAAAATTTGTTTTATTTCAAAAAAACCTCCTCCGTTTTTTTTTTATTTGCAGATGAAATATATAAACATTACCCTCCTTTTGGGCAGTCGGATAAAAAAAATATAGCCTATGTCACTCCCACAATTAAGACGAACTTAACGACACCTCGTATGTTAAAATCCATCAAACCACAGAGCGTGCCAAAGAAATAGACATACATACATACAAACAAACCCTACATAAATACACACTCGAAAAAAATTACCCTCCTGGGCAGTCGCGTTATTAAATAGCCTCAAGTGGAGTGGTGACTCAGGTGAGGAGCTCGTGGCTAAGTAATAACAGCCGCACGGGTCGATCCATCAGGTTAAGCTACGCTTGCCGGGGTTGGTCCGTGGATGGGTGACCATTTTCACATATCGAGACTCCTCCGTGCCTCGGAAAGCACGTTAAGCCGTTGGTCGCGGCTGTCATTTATGGATCTTTGACAGTCGTTACGAATCGTCAGAAGCCCGAAAGTCTGACAACCAGTCTAACCAAGTGGTATCGTATTACCCAGTTAATGGGTTGTGGAGGTCAGATAGGCAGTCGCTCCATGTAAAATACTGGTATTCAGCTGCATCCGGTTAGACTGGAAGCCGACCCCAACATAGTTGGGAAAAGGCTAAGCAGATTGAAGTGGAGTGGTGATTCCTACTAAAATGTACATACCACGTCCGGCGCTCAATGTTTTTACCCGACTGCCCCAGAAGGAGGGTTATTATATTTGAATTGTTACTAACCCTTCGCCCGCGACTTCGATGTCGTGGATCGAACTTTTAAACCCCCTCCATCCCATATATAGAAAAATTAATCATTACGATCTATCTTTATTCTTTATTATTTACCTTTATTATTTACTTAGATAGGTTTTTGGACCAAGTTTCAAGTTTCTAAACCGAAAGATTGAAAAACAGAAAAAAAAAAAATGAAAAATTTGAAAAATCCATAGGTACGTTTCAATTTTTGACCTTGAGACTATTTATACCAATTTTCAAGTTAATCGAAGCAAGGAGGACCCTATAAACTTGATTACCCCTTTTCGGGTGAAAGGGGGTAGGTAATCAAGTTTATAGGGTAGTCAGTTTGTAAATTATTTCATCGCCACTGCTCTCAAACCGGTGAAGGAAAACATCGTGAGGAAACCGGCATGTTCTAGAACCAAAAAAGACATGTGACATCTACCAACCCGCACTGGCCCGCGTGGTGGATTACGGCCCGCTCCCTATCACAGAGAGGAGGCCTGTGTCCCAGCAGTGGGAACATTATAGGCTGATTATGCACCCAGTCAGGGGTCGATTTTCGAGAAATTCAAAAACACGTACCTAATTCTTTTTTTTTTCATTAACAAGCAGTCTGATTATTTTGAACATGGTGTTTCAAAATAATTTGATTGCGTGTTAAGATTAATTCTTCCATATTTTAACACCCAGTTTTGTAAAGTTTAATACCTATTTAAATTAACTATTATTTAGGTAAATACCTAAGTATAAATTTTTGTACCAAGTTTCAGGCTTAAAAACCCAAGGAAGGAATAAGATTGTTCGTACAAACGACATACCCCGTTTTCATCCCTTTGACTTGTATTTTTAACCGACTTCTTCAAAAAGGAGGAGGTTCTCAATTCGTCTGTATGTTTTTTTTTTTTTTTTGTATGTTTGTTACGCGATTGCTCCGCCAATTATGAATCGATTTTGATGATTCTTTTTTTGTTTGGTAGGTCATGCTTCCGAGGTGGTCCCATATAAATTTTTTGCTTGCGTAATTTTTGAGTTAGCTTCAATATTACGTATTTTTCCCACTTAGTTTATCTAGACGATATCCTGTTTGACTCCGTCACTGTTATTTACATAGCAGGTAATGGTATACGGATTTGTGTGGGGTAGGTACCACAACTAAAAAGTGAAAAATAAAAACTTTTTACAAAAAAAAAAAACAACCGACTTCCAAAAAAACACTAAAAAAGTGAAAAATAAAAATAATTTCGGAAGTCGGTGGCAAAAAACGGAAATTGAAAAGCAAAGACACCGACTTCCGAAATTAAAGTTATTTTTCACTTTTTTAGTGTTTTTTTTGGAAGTCGGTTGTTTTTTTTTTTGTAAAAAGTTTTTATTTTTTCTAAAATCCTTTTTCAGTGGAGGTCACACAAGAAATTCGAAATTGTACCCTAAGCGGTTTTGGCCGGGCTATGATGTGTCAGTCGGGTAGGGAGAAGTTTGCCTTTTCTATGGGGGAAGCCGATTGCATAACTTATTTTCGTAACCGATTATGATTAGGTAATTTGTTTTATTTTGACAGTTCAACATCATTCATTGCGTTATATAAGTTGTTGAGTAGATTTGTTTTTCGAACGTATGAAGTAATGGATTTGACTTTGTTTCAAACCGATTCCAATTCTGATTGATCGTGTATTACGTATTTGGGGTGCTTATCACTAATCTTAACATAATAAGGAAAAACCAAAAATTTATCAGCCTGGTTTTTTAGCAACAGTCATAATGCATCATACCTACCGGGTGGCCCAAGAAACTACGCTCAAAAGACATTTTTAGAATACTCTATCCAAGCGCTTCCCGAAATACCTCAATTATATGTTAGGAGTCCGTCCTTATATTTTTTTAACCGACTTCCAAAAATCAGGTAGTTCTATGTTCGACTTTATTTAGGCCTTTTGTTTTGTTTTTTTTCGTATGTTCACCGAATTTTCCGTCAATTGTGGACCGATTAGCGAAATTCTTTTTTTGTTTGAAAGGGTATACTTCCGAGGTGTTCATATTGTCATAAGGTTAGGATCTGATGATGGGATCATGGAGAAATCGAGGGAAGTCTTCAAATATTATTGGGATACCTATAGCGATGTAGGTATTTTTTATAGTAACTCGTGCTCGTTTTATAGTAACAGTTGCTCTCGGAAAGCACCACTTAGTGAAGTGGAACTGATGATGAAGACCACAGATGATCACCGGAACTACCTACTCAATAATAATTTAAGTATTTCACGGATTGCGATTATGGTTGCCAAGCAATTCATGCTCGTCACAATGCATAATATGTTGAAGTGGAGCTGATGGTGAAGTACCAGGAGAAGTCCTCAACGATTAACGTCCCTGCATCGGGAAAAGCAATATTTTGTAAAAGGTGATGAGCAGTTGACATTCGGCTATAAGGCTTTATTATGTAGGTAACTTAGATGAATTACAAACTGACCCACTAAAAATCTATGAAATACCTAACTTAATTTCGGAAATCGGTTGCAAAAACCAAAAATACAAAACCAAAGGCACCGAATAAGTAATTTTTCACATATTAGTTTTTTTTTTTTTCTTTATTCTCGCCTGGCTTCCGATTGTTTTATTTTTCGCTTCCTGTACTTATAGTATTTTTTTTTAAATATTTTTGTTGATGTTGTTATTAAATCTGTAAGTTTTATGGTCTACGGTCGATAAAAACATCATCAGAAAAAGACTACCTTTGATTAGGAATATCCCATTACAAGTAGGTACTTAACGCTTCTGTTAAATGTTATTCTTTAATTGGCTAAGTACATATTTGATTTTATTATCAGTTACGGTACCTCAGGGTAGGTAGGTACAGGTGGTAGGTACTTACCTAGTGTTCGAATTCTGCAAACATCGAGCTAACATTTCGAGTCTTTAGGCAGAGAACACCAGACAGAAGTCTATACTTAATATAATATGTTGAGTGAGTACATCGGACAACAGCGAACACATCCGTCATTGCAAGTCGCCAAATCTCAGCATTCTGCTATAAAAGAATTGGTCAGAATTGTTCTCAGTAAATACAGAATCTCACATGAGAGTAAAAGTTTGGACAAAGAAACCACGCGACTAAATACGCCCGATTTTTTATGATCCTGGTTGAATTGCTGGAGTTTGCTATTATTATGGGTAGGTAAAACCTAAAAGGGTCACGTAGCGAAACTCCAAACATAACCCTCTCCATTGACCTTTGGGTGACTTTTAACCACAATTCTATAATCTTAATTGCCAAACTTAAGTGGCAGTTTTGGCAGAGCACATTGCTCGCGGAACAGACGGCCGATGGGGCCGAAAGGTTCTGGAGTGGCGCGTACCGCCTTTGTCTACCAGTGGACCGTCTATCGGCTAAAATGATGAAGATGCATCGCGTGTTATAAACTTTCTAGCTTCTGAGTTAAACACTTCAAGCCCATAAAGGTGTGTAAATGTTGTGCGAAATGCTATGCAAAATTGCGTCTTAAGTTATTAGGAAACCACTGAGAGCTGCTATGGCCCACCAGGGGGGCACCAGGCCGCCAAGTTTTAAACCAAAACTCTTGAAAAGACGAACACAAAAAAATCCCTTAAAAATCTGACGTGTTTACCCTAGCCTAGTAATTTACAGTGTTTATATTCGCCGAGATGTCAGTGGGATTGTCACGCTCAGCTCAGATCTTCGACAAGGATCATCTTCCTACTCTATCCATATATTGTTGAATTTGCTCACTCCGAAATAAGCGTTACTATCGCCATAGTAAAAATGTAGACAAACTTAGGTAGGAAATAGATGGATTAATCAAACAATCCGGAACTAAAAATTGAGGGATTGAATTGAATGGAATGCTGGAGTAATCCTTGAGGTTTGAACTGCCAAATGCCAAACTTCTAAGATAGGAATAGAATAAATAGTACCAGATATACTTAGTTGTGAGATAGCTGGGTAGGTTAGAGTTGTGCAATAAACAACCAGACAAACAGGGTCCATGACCTAATGAGCCATGAGATCCAGGATAATGATGTTAGCTCGTTAATAAGGGAAAAAACAGTATGAACTTTTTAACTTAAGATTCAGTTAATTAAAGATTTAAATAAGTGCAAGAATCAACATTAAGTAATGGATGGAATTATAAATATTGTACATATTGATACACAGGCTAAAAGCCACTCAAAGGGTAATTAATGGAGACGGCTATGCTTGGAGTTTTCCAACGTGATCAAATCAGGAAAAGACCGAAAAAAGACTTTTTGCGATCTTTCTGTCGATCGCTATGTCGTGGTAGTGAGAACCGTTCGAAATGGCGGTGCTTTGGGGAGGCCTGTGTTCAGCAGTGGACGCCTTTCATTGACATATTGATATATTTTAGTCTTAATAACTCATCATTCTCTTGCCCATATCGCAATTTATTTGGGGTTGGACAAGATGTGCAAGTAGTAGTATAAATTAATAATATACCGCCCGCGTGGTGGATTACGGCCCACTCACCCTCACCGAGAGGAGAGGAGAGGAGAGGAGGGCTGGATCCCAGCAGTGGGAACATTAAAGTCCGACTAACCTAATTTTTAAGCCGCCCATGGGCCTCTGATTTGGCTTCACATGCCGTCAAGAAATTCAAGAAGGCTGATTATGCAAGGTCATCCAACATGCATGTTGGTGTTCAAGCGAAACTAGAGATTTTGATTTGTTTCATCATTTCCATAACTACATATGTTCAATTTTAACTTCTTGTATTTATAAAGACAAAAGATTTGTAATTTTGTTTGAGACCTATTTTCAAAATTATTTCACCGGTAGAATGCTTTATTATCACTGGTAACATAGGCTATAATTCATAAAGTTATCATAGTGGGCGAAGCCGCCGGCGGAAGGCGGAAGGTTGTATTGAATAAACATGGTAAGCCTTTATAAGACAAAATACCTGTGTCAATCTGACTAGCCTTTTCCCAACTATGTTGGGGTCGGCTTCTAGTCTTACCAGATGCAGCTGAATACCAGTGTGAGTAACAGAAAACCATGAAAGTATTCAACAAAAATATAATTATCAAATATCAATAATAACAAATACTTCATACTTATTATCCTTAGGTTCATCTACTATCTGCATGGCCGAGTAAGTGATAGCCTTTACTTCGCTACCTTGTGGATGTTTGCCGATTTGAAACTCTTCACCGTAACACTTACAAACTATCCTGAATTCTTGTGTATTAAACTCTGTTATCACTACCTTCTTACAGATTAAGAATGGTTCAACGGAGAATAGAAACAATAGTTCATCAAGGAAGTGGTACAGGAGGCCCATCAGATCATCTGCGTTTGCTTCTATTGTGTGCACTTCTTTGATCTGAACGTAAGGCATTTCTGTCATGTATGCAAACATGGCCATTCCGCACTGCTCAAATGCTTCCTTCAGGGTGTTGCCCCATGCATGTAGCCTGAAATTTTAATATATGTATGTTCATATCTGATTGCTATTTTCTTTTGTTACACAGAACATTTGTACTATAAATAAGTTTTTTTTATAGCCTATTTTTGTGATGTTATTATTTAGAAGTGATCCAAATTATGTTTTAGAAAAACTAAAAATTGGGAACAGCTGTCCTAAACACAAAATTTATTACAATCATATATTTGATGTATCACAAAATAACAGGAAGATCATAATTAAATGAAATGACGAATACAAAATCATCCTTGTGCAATTTACCTTATCAGAAAAACTGTTTTTTATAGAATAAAATTACTAGAATTTCAAAAGTAAAACTGAATAATAGTAATTACTTTGACAACTATTCATATTCTGCACTGTAAACAGTAATAAAGCACTCATAATACTATCAGATAAGGATTTAAAAATATTGTTGCATCATAGTATACATAACTAGTATTTAGTTCTAATGATTAGTTTTAATATACTTACTGCACGTCAGCTGTGTGATCCAGGTCTGAAATAGAACGAAATATCATAAATATACACGAATTTACTCAATTTATTAATCTTATTTACATGACAGAGTAACTATTTTAAATAACTTGTTTAGTTTTAAAATACAAATACTAACACTCATATTTAACAGGCGGTATCACGAAATCATCCTCCGTTAGTCCACCTAACTCTTCATCCATTTTTATAATTATTTCTTAAATTAATTGGTTAAATAGAATCAATTACACGCTTGTAAATACTGCACAGATACTTGACACTGACATTGACATTATTTTGTTTGACAGTAATCATTTTCCTATTTTGACAGATAATTCGTTTTGAAATGTCGAGCCGTGGTCGAAACTCAAACACACAATTTATTTACTTTTGTCACAGCCGCGTAGTTTTCAGATTTTCACACTCTAGACTCTACTCACGCAAGCTCGACTCTCGATTCGAGTCTCTATAAACAATATGGTTAAAACTGACAATAGAATTGGAATAGTTAAGAAAAGCAGGTAAAAAAAAATCCGCCAGTATAAATAGCGTAATGCGTGCCTAATAAACCCTGCACAGGAAAACAGGAAAACAAAATGAAAAACTACTTTATTTCTGACCAGTTTGAGGGAGGTGAAATCATTCGTCACTGTCACCAAAAAGGTGCACAAGAGAACCAAGTAGAAGAATGCACTCTGCAGTGCTCATAGAGATATAATTTAGTATAGAGTGCGCGCATCAACTTATGATCAGAAGACACGGGTTAAGGTGGGTACTGACCGGCATTACGGGGCGAAATGTAACGTGATACACCGCGAGCATTCGTGCAGTCAGTATGTCGTGTTACGGGGAAACCCGCGAGCAACGAGCCGCTCGTTGCTCGCTTTGAGTGCTCCACCCGGCTGTCGGTTTTTTGGCGAATCCTTTGAGTTGTTACGCGGTTCGGTCAGTAGAGTACGCTCTTGCAAGTCGTCCCGAGCGCACGCACGTCTCGAGTAATCACACGTCGTTCCTCTCGTATTTATTTCTTAAAACATGGAGTGGCACAAAGAAAAACCTCTGTATTTTATAGAAAAATAAGTTTGATGTCCAGTAACGTTTTTTCTTCTTCTTAATTTGGATGAAACAATAAAGTAGAATCAAAGATACCAACGCGTCCTCGCTGTCGGCCATCTTGAGTGAATTAACGGCGAAAGCGGAGCACAGTTTTAAGGATTTTACAAAAACAGCGTAACATGCTCGATGCGTACACGCTCGATGCGAATGTTACATTACACCTCGTAACGTTGGTCAGTACCCACCTTTAGATCAACGCGACGTTCCCGCCGCGAGCGCTAGTAGTCGTGATTTTTTAAATATTTACGCATCAAAATGGTCTAATGTGCAGTTTGATCTTGCAAAAACCATACTAGGAAATACACAAAACTGAAATCCAATATCACATTTAATCGGTAAATTGATTTTTCTACTTATTTTTATGAAAACAAAACACGTATCGCGGGGGTGAAGGAGACGTGAGAAGCGGGCACGCACAGGCCCGCCCGCGCATCGCGCCCCTCGCGTGAGACTGTAGTGATGTAACGTGAGTTGACGCGACCAACGCTGTAGTCGATATTTAAAATATTTTTTAAATATTTGTTAGGAGAACTACATAATATATTTATGTTTAAATACTCAAAATCTTATAATCTTTATTTTGTTATAAATAATTTTAATGTGACTTTTGGACGATATACTTTCTAATATTTGTAAAGCGAAAGTATTATAGCGTAAACGTAAAGTATGGAATATTACGATATCACATCTAAACAGCTTTTGATTTTGAACAATTACAAAAAAAAATCAGCCTACAACAGCTAGGCTACGGCTCCAAAGGGGGCTGTGAGGCTGCTGTACACGCATTGTTGACCTATCTAAATTCCGAGAAAAGAGAGGTTATCCTGAAGTTTGACATAAAGAATGCCTTTAATTCTGTTAATAGGGACACCTAGCTGACAGAAACTAAAAAAGAGATACCTCAAATTTATAGTTTCCTTTGGCAATGTTACAGACACCCCTCTAAATTACTGTTTCGGGACAACCTTCTGGAATCTGCTGTTGGCTGTCAACAAGGTGACCCCCTCGGGAGTGTGATTTTTAGTTTAGCCATTCACCCAATTATTCGGCAACTAAATTCCAAATTTAATGTTTGGTACCTCGATGATGGAACCTTGGGAGGCGACGTAGAAACTGTTATAAATGACCTCCGATTCCTAAAAAATGAACTTCATTCCATTGGCCTTGATCTGAACCTTTCAAAATGTGAACTATACTTAGCGGACAGTACTAATAGACATCTGACACTTCCCAAATTTAACGCAATAGCCCCAGAAATCAAAATTATTGAAAAAAGCTCCAATCTTTGAGGATTCCTTTCCCATTTTCATTGAGGAAAAAATTCAAAATTTCAATGACGTTTCGGAAAGATTGTTCCAAATTAACATGCATTCGGCCATAACCATAATCCGTTACTGCTGTTTCGGCCCTAAATTAACATATTTCCTTCGCGCTTCGCATTTATGGAAGCACACTAATCTTTTAGACAAAATGGACCAAATTATCCGTCATACATTAACTCTGATCCTAAATGTGGCCATGGACGACCGAGCTTGGGCACAAGCTACTCTTCCCATCCGTATGGGAGGCCTCGGCGTCCGCAAAATTTCTAGTATTCGTTTACCGGCATTAATATCCTCGGTCCACGGTACTGAGAAATTAATCAGGAAAATCCTTGCCTCCACACTGATTAATTTTGACGTGCCGTGCCTCACCGAGGCTATGGATGCCTGGAGACTCGCTTGCCCGAATTCAGATCCGCCCGACAATCCATCTTCCCAGAGACGGTGGGATGAGCCGCTCTGCAGAGTAGTACAGAACAACTTGCTTGACACGTCTGCTACTACTGCTGAGCGCGCGCGCTTGCTGTGGGTAAGTGGGAGTCGGGTCTGTGGCTTCATGCACTACCGTCATCGAACCTAGGAACTTTGTTCGACGACACTGTTCCGCATCGCTGCTTCCCTGCGCCTAGGAGCCCCAGGTTGTACTCCTCATCGCTGTCACTGTGGCGAAGTTGTCAACAGCCTCGGACACCACGGCCTGTCTTGCAGCCGAAGTGCGGGTCGCTTAGCGCGGCACGCTAATATTAATGACATCATCCGACGAGCTCTTGTCACCGTCGGCGTTCCAGCTGTATTAGAACCCAATGGCTTGGCACGCGACGATGGCAAAAGACCGGACGGCATGTCCTTATTCCCATGGAAGATGGGTAGGCCTTTAGTATAGGACGCAACGTGTGTCGATACTCTTGCGCCATCCCATCTTCCTGGCTCGGCGTGCTGTGTTGGCGCTGCCGCTGCGGCTGAAAAACCTCAAGCGGCGAAAGTATAATAACCTTATAGACAATTATATTTTCGAGCCGTTTGGGGTTGAAACCCTAGGGCCGTGAGGTCCGAGTGCTCATAGTCTGTTTAATGAAATCTCCAAACGGCTGCTTGACACTTCCCGTGACCCAAGGGCTGGCTTTTACCTTGGTCAGAGGCTAAGCATTGCCATTCAACGTGGCAATGCCGCCAGTCTCTTGGGTACATTACCAGCCGACAGCGATGCGGAGGAATTTTTCGACGCCTTACTTTAGTTATACTTAGTTAGTTCTTTAAGTTTTATGTAAATAGTTAGTTGTGCTATAATATTAATAAACTTTAATTTATCATCTAAGTATTTTAAATAAATAAAACATTACAAAAAAGTAAAATTAAATCAAGAATAAAATATTAAAATGGATTATTCATTTAATTGAGTCTATATTTATACGTCAATATTTTCTTAGTTTGTCTGTTCTATGTAAATTTAGTAAAAAACAGAATAAACAACAAGAATACTCGTGTAAAACTAAAAAAACTGAGTAAGTTTCATAAATAAAATAATATCTATAAATATAATAATGACTAAACACAACCTACAATATAACGATCACACTCACAGCTTATCGACAAAACTTATCGATAGCTCGTTGCCGATTAGCACGTCATTGCACATCCCTATCTGTCATACACTTATCAATATAAGTATCTATAGCTCACTTGTCTACGATCTGCACTAAGCGATTTGTGCAATACCTACGCGCTCTCTATACTTTATTATATCTCTATGGCAGTGCTGTACAAATAGTGCAATGTAGAAGTGCCAAAAAGTATCGATACATATCGTTTCGATATTTAGAAAAAATAGCAACATGGATTTCGACATATCAAAAAAAATTGATGTATCGATAAATCAGTGAACATTTCAATTTATTTTTGAAATAATTTAAATATTTGAAAAATATTTGAATTAAGTTTAATCAAGAAGTTCAATTGCAAAGGCTTTAATCATTGGCGACAACGGCGTTGCTATCTGAAATAATATATCGTATTTGATACATTTTTATAATATATTCATAATTGATATTTTATATCGATATATCTAAATAATAAATATCGAACAAAAAATATCGATTAATGATATTTTTTCACAAGCCTAGTGGTGTCTGTCATTTTTAATTTCATCACAGATTATATATTTTCATTTGATCATAGTTGACGTATCGTAATGTCAAAATCCGTCAAAAACAAAATTGCACTGGCATTCGAAAATTGCGAGATTCATTTATTTTAGTTACGACACTTGAATAGTTTCGTAGATTATTTTAATTTTAATTACTTTTACTCATTGACTACTCCCATCAGAAAAATGGACCCCATTTCAATTTTACAAAGCAGAATTGAGCAATTGGAAGCTAAACTTGGTCTAGCAGCGAATGCACCCATTGATGGGCAACAAGGAGACACTGCGACAGCCAATCTGTTGAATACTGCTCAAGCTATCAACAATGCAACAGCTGGACATGAGAAGCTCCCTGAAGCCATGCAAATGGCTTCCGAACTGAACAACTACACTGACCCGAATTTTGTTGCAAATGTAAGACAATTATTTTACAAGATCTAAGGCAGTTTTGATACTAAATTGTGTGGTGTGAACTAATGTAGCGAAAGTAAAAATTTTGATTGCTAATAGCACAAAGTTTTAGAATTAATCCTGGTAAGAACAGAACAGTCTTAGCTTAGCGAGAAAAAGTATGCCACTTTTTGAATAATAATAAACAAGTAGGCCTACTTGTTTATTATGATTTAAATCTATGCACAATTCTAGTTTACTGTTAGATACCTTAGTTATGAACAGCAGTTAGCATGAAATTCAGGCCAAATATAAAACCAAGCGTGCTGTGAACAATACAGTGAAGCATGCCATAACTATGCCTCCACTCTATGCATACACGCTCACACGCACACATTTACAATCAAACTACACCCCACTAAGTACACACATGATTACGAAACTGGTCTCACATCACTGTTGAAACCAAGACGGAGTGCTGTCTGTCTTGGTTTTTTATTTGGTCATGACATTATGAAAATGAGACAGTGTGAACTTATCATGTTGAATATTATACTGGAATGAAACATTTTAAAAGGCTGTTCAAGAAGTTATTTTCATAAGGTAAAATATAATAGAGAAAATAATTAAATTCCAGATGCAGCAGAATGAAATGCATATGCATGAAGTTGGTGCTGCAGAGGGTGTCCTCAAACATCACTGCCACTGCATGCACCGCTGCAAACAGGTAAAAATGAACTGTAATTTGTTACCTATTTTGGGAAATTCTCTCTTTACACTCCACTAATAAGATTCCAGAAATTAGCTAGAAAGCTGCTCAACATTAGCCACACATACCCGCGCTGCATGTTGACTGTTATGGCTATGAGATATATTGATTCTTACAATACTGCTCTCTCAATTTCGAAAATGCAAAAAAAACATGTTTTTGTATGGGAGCCTCCTTAAATGATACCTTTATTAAATGATCATTAGTGATAGACGGACAGACAGACAACGGACCTTTAGTAATAGGGTCCCGTTTTACCCTTTGGGTACGGAACCCTAAAAAATATATAAAATATTTACATGTATCATTCAGGCAGCTCCAGTGCTCGAGTCAGAACCCATTCAACATGCGCCCCAGATGCAAGAAGTAGTTAACAACATGCAAGCTGCTGCTGCTGAAGTGAAGGTCGAAGCTGATGCCGTAAGAATAATGTTGATTGGTTTATTTTATATGATCGTATTTTTAACTAAAACTCGAATACGACAAAAACGCCAAATAAAAAGGTATAAACAAGACAACACAGACAGCCCAATTAAAAATAAAATTGGATTTTGTTTAACCAGACTTACACGATTTATTCATTGTAATTTTCTTATTCGTTAACTTTATGTATTGGAATTTATGTTTTACATCACTATAGATAGCCTACAACCGGCGGAACAGCATGACGCTCCCAACAATACGTCTTTTGTCAAATTACGACGAGTAGTTTAGGACAGATGAACATGCATAGCCTGTTAAAATCATAACTGTCCTTTGGCTTTGCCGTAGTTGGGTAAATAGTACATTACTGTCGCGGCCAGCAATTATGGCAGCAAGGGCTTCTAATTTATAAGTATTGCAGATTACTTCTAGTGAAAGGAAATAAAGGCAAAACATGCCATGACGCCAGATGGCGCACGGCAGTACTTACTATAGCCGTGCCTGCGTGCAGCCATGCCGCAGAGCACGCGCTTTCTCTTCACGCCGTCAGGGGCGCCAGGGCCCTGGGGTCGTTGAAGGTTGAAGACACCACCAGAATTCACCAGATTCGCATGGCGGACGTCGCGGAGGACATTAAACATTTTGGTTCAGAACAGATGGGCACGCCACAATTGCGGCGATAAGTCCCCTCTTTTAGGAGTGGCTAGAGAGGCGCCACGGCGCCCTCACCTTCCGCCTGACGCAGGTCCTCACCGGACATGGCAGCTTCGGGAGGTACCTGTGTAGGATTAGGCGGGAGGAAACGCCCGGGTGTCACCACTGTGCGGATCGTCCGGAGGACACGGTGGAGCATACGGTGGAGGTGTGCCCTGCAGGGGCGGAGCACCGCCGTGGCCTCGTGGAGGCGATTGGCGGCAATGACCTCTCGCGTCCGGCCCTGGTCCAGGCCATGGTACGGAGCGAGAGGGCATGGGAAGCCGTAACCTCCTTCTGCGAAGCAGTAATGCTCGCGAAGGAGGAGGTGGAACGCGTGAGGGAGAGGCAAAGTTTGCGCCCTCACGCCCCTAACCGCCGCCGCTGGAGACACCCTGGGCGTCGGGAATCCCAGGCGGATTCCCGGCCACTATAGGCCCGGGTTGCGGGCGGCAAGCAATGGGTAGCTCGCCGTCCGATAAGGCCCAGGCCCGGGTCGATGGTGCGTCGTGTTCCACGCGCGCCTCAAAGAGATATCAGCACACCTGACGGGGTCCGTTAGGACCGATGCCTGCCAGGGTTGCGGAATAGTCCGAGAGGGATACCGGGACCCTGGCAACAGGCAACTGAAGGAACACGGGTGGATTTTAGTCAGTAAAAGTCTGACACACCCTTCCGCTCCGCCCAGAGCGGGAGAAGTCATTTGATGATTTCGCACCCATAAAAAAAAAAAAAATGTTTCAGAACAGAACCAGAACTTTGTACCTAATAAAAAAAAAAAACCAAATGCATATTTGTATACGAGCATTACACGGTCCATTATTAAATTATAACACAGCGCAGCGGCAACAGCCAGAACAGACTATTTTTCACGTCATTTTAAATTCGGTTTGGCCCTATAAAATACTGGCTTCTGACCGCGACTTCATCCGCTTGATTTAACATAGTTATCCTCACGATGTTTTCCTTCACCGTTTTAAGAGTACTGCCTGTCAACTACGGATTTTCGGTTCATCCAACCAATGGCATTGTATTTTTAATACAATTTTGAGTAAAACCATTCGCATCAGCGCAGCACTACACTATTGCTAAAAAAGTTAGCCCAGACCATTTGCAGAGCCACCTTAGAGCCCTGCCACACGATGCGGTGCGGCGCCGCACCGCAGGTAATCATCGGTGCAGCGCCGGCGCCGCAGTGGGCTTAAAATCGATCTTCATAGATTTAGGGATCAACTTGGTATTTTTTAATTTTTTCGGCAGAAATGGGTTTAGGTATCGTATATTGATGAATTTAATGCTATTTCAGTTTTTAAATAAACGTTTTTCTTTACGTTAAAGCACTTGGTTGAAAAAAATGTATGGAGAAATATGTAAAAAAGGATATATGTCCACTTCGGTACAAGTGCGACACTTATCCTTTGGCACGATTATACTTACTCCTTATTTTTCTGCATTTTTTGACCTATCGCACAATGCGCGGACGCGCTAGATTTTGGGAGAATAAAAATAAAGTGCGTTTTTAGAATATAAAAAAGGTTTTAATCTGTTTATAATTGACTTAATAGTTATAAATACATTATATGAATAGACATGCAATACCTACCGGTTAAACATAACAAATTTTATGGAAATAATTAAGATTTTTTGTAATTTAATAACGAGGATGGTTAAATAATGAGATCTTATGATCCATTGGCCATTATCTATCATAATGAGATCTAATGCCCTATTGCTGAGATAATTAGATCTCATTAACCAACTACCCCCCTTCCTACATAGTCAGTTGCATTAAAATACAGTAAAAATGTGAATGACTGACTCACAAGGGGGCTTGGATGAAGAAATTGTGCGCCGATTTGCAGTTATTCTACAAGCAATTCAACATCAGGTGAAAACATCGATGATGAAAAATTTAGAGCTTATACCCGTACGACCGCAGAGAGATACCTACAGTTTTATCATTGGTACTGTATGTCAGCAACAGTACATAAATTGTTGATTCACGGAGCTGATATCATCAAGAACTCCATTGTACCGATTGGAAATCTGTCTGAAGAAGCATCTGAAGCGCGTAATAAAGACTTTCGCAGATACAGAGAGCATCATTCACGTAAAGTAAGTAGGACGAGCACGAATGTGGATATAATGGAGGTGATGCTTCTGACTTCAGATCCGTACGTTTCTGTAACACGGCCATTATTGCATCGTGCTTTACATAAAACAAAGCATTTAATGCAACTAACTATGTAGGAAGGGGGGTAGTTGGTTAATGAGATCTAATTATCTCAGCAATAGGGCATTAGATCTTATTATGATAGATAATGGCCAATGGATCATAACATCTCATTATTTAACCATCCTCGTTATTACATTACATTTTTCTTTTAATTATTTCCATAAAATTTGTTATGTTTAACTGGTAGCTATTACATGTCTATTCATATAATGTATTTATAACCATTAAGTCAATTATAAACAGATTAAAACCTTTTTTATATTCTAAAAACACATTTAATTTTTTTTTCTCCCAAAATCTAGCGCGTCCGCGCATTGTGCGATATGTCAAAAAATGCATAAGGAGTATAATCGTGCCAAATGATAAGTGTCGCACTTGTACCGAAGTCAAATATATCCTTTTTTACATATTTCTCACAAATCTCTTTCTAAAAAATTACCAAGTTGATCCCTAAGTCTATGAACATCGATTTTCAGCCCACTGTGCGCCGGAGCGCACCGGACGGCGCCGTGTACCATACCATACATTTTTATATGTAGGACGCCGCAGCATGGCTCTTACATCGAACAAAACCGCACAAAGTAAACGAAAACATGATTTGATTTCGTGATTCCATCCTAACTTAACGCCATCAAGTTGCATCTTCTCGGCATCTGCAGTAAGGTCCTATTGACGTTTAAATCTTTTTCAAATAGCCAGTACTTGTTGTGCTAATAAACGTGAAATAAATATCCCGAGACAGTGGTGTCTGTGTGTGTATTAGGGGCTGCGCAGACGACACACTTTTTGTGCGATCGAGTCTGTGGCGCACGCGTTACTGCATAGTAAATTCATATCAATGCTTAGGAGTAACGCGTGCGCCACAGACTCGATCGCACAAAAAGTGTGTCGTCTGCGCAGCCCCTTAGTAAAGATTTTCCTTATAGACCTACCTACCTACCTACCTACTTATTATATCAATGACCATTTAATAAAATTAGATTTTGACGTAATCATTTGCATTCAACATGATTTTCAATATCTGCAGGTATCTCAAGGTGTCCAAGAACTGGCAGAAACGTGCGGCGCAGCCGCTTCCGATGCGTCTGAACAGTTGGCCAACGTCGCCCAGAAGGTGGAACAAGCTGAACAAAAGGTGTTCCCACGAAGAAGGAATGGACTTGACTAATGATTCAGTAACTGCCTACGGAAAATTATTGATTTGTGATATATTTAGGTTGCTTAATGATAATTTTATATAAATCATTTATTTATTCAAACTTGCTGAAATTAAAAAGTATTGTTTTTTATGTTTTATTGTTTAATTTTTTCTTATTGCCTATTCTCTCTACGATCACGGGTGTACTGGCAGCCTGACCATGGTTGCGCTACCATGGTGTCCTTAGTTTATTATTGGGCCTAAGGGCCAGATCACACGTACAACAACCACCACAGAGTAACAACCACAACACAACCAATAAAAAATCCGGAGTCACACGTGTTAGGGCATAAATCGAACAGAGTACGTGTGACTCCAGATTTTTAATTTGTCTGTCTGCGGTGTCATGTTTATACCTTTTTAGTCGTAGTTGGGTTTTAGGTTTTATTACTTTTTTTTTTTTTAATTCTTTTGGGGTCCTTTTGAGCCCTTTCATTTGATACCCAACATGGTACGATTAAACAATATTTTTTTATAGTTCCTTACTTTATGTCCTCTAGAGGGCGCCATTTTTAATTTAATGTGACGTCGTAGAGCCTATAACCAGCGGACGATCAAAACGCTTCAAATGATCTTGTCAAATTGTGATGAGTGGTTTAGAAGATAGGAGGGAACAGATGAACATACATATCGGTCAAAATCATAACCCTCCTTTTTTCTTCGCCGTAGTCGGGTAAAAACAAAAATGGTGAGAACAGTCAGTGCTTGGCCAGACTGGCAGCGCGGTGCGGGGAGCGGGGACGCGCGCGATAGTGCCTGTCCGCAGTCGAGCGCGGTAACAACGCGCGCGGTAAGCTCGAACTAGTTCGAGATCCCTGCGGCGACGACGTCGTCGTCCACGGTCGTCAGCAAGGCGACTACGCCGCAGCGCTCGTCGTCGATCGAGTGTCGTTGGTCTGTAAGCGCCCTTAGTGATCAATTATTAATACGTCTCTTTTACTTACATGTCGCTTCCTCGTCGGTGGTTAGAAAGGTGCCTTAGGGCCCGATCACACTTACCACGTGGACGGGTGTTATGTATGATAATTAATAGTTTATTCTGTCTACGGTTTTTTCACGCTGGACCACATTTGACCGACTGATGTCTGACATATTACGGCCTGAAAAGTGTTATTGTTGTGTTCGTTTATTTCCTATTTCTAGCTCAGTTACGTTCGCTTGGCGGGTAGAACACTCGCTAAACTCAAACTTAGTACATACGTATAGCAGAATTGCTCGTATTTAATTGCTAGCTCTAGTCGATTCTCGTTAATCGCCGGCGGTGAGACAGCTGTCTTACTGACCGCGTGCACCCACGCGTCTACTACGAGTACCAAGACCACGACTGTTCATGGTGGTCGTGGCGACGTGGCCGCCGAAGGTTCGAAGTCTGACGAGCTGTTAATTGAATAAATGAGGAGAATACAACAATATTTACAAAATTTGCGACACAGAAAGAGAAAAAAAAAAAAAAACTGAAATCGAGTGAGAATTTCCCTAAACATCATTAAAAACCGTTTTGCTCCTGAGGTGTTTCGGAAAACCCTTGGGGAGAGGATTCTAAAATTTTGCTTTGGAACTCGTTTCACGGGCCATCCTGTATATTTTCTAAATATATATCGGTACTTCGATCAGGTCAGCCAATATAATAATGTAGTGAGTTTTTTGAATCGACCGACATAATATATACCAGCTCGTTTATTCAACACAAGTTTGGCCTCCCGTTGCGGCCAAACTTGCCGTCGTCAGGGACCAACCAACTTCGATAAAGTTTACAACTTTATCGAAGTTGGTGGGTCGCTGCACTCGTTGCGCGGCCAAGTGCGCGGCGCGCTGCTTATTGTCCGTGACCGTGCAATAAGCAGTAGGTGGCCATGGTCTGAAAAGTCCGATATTCAAATTTAAAAATTACTCTATGGCGTAAAAAAAAACTACCAATGAATGTTATGACATGTCAATCAAGCGTCTGTCTGACTGACTGTCAAACAAAATAAAAATGGCAGACGCTGCCGTAGAAACGGCGCCTGGAGATGAAAATGATGATAGTTGGTTGTATGGTGAATCAAATCCAGATCAGGCGTTGGATAAACCTACAGAAGGTACCGAAAAAGACCAGCAACAGACTGATGTAGCCGATGCTGCCACAGTAAGTAGACATAACCTATAATAATGTTTGATCGAAAGTTTACGTTGTAATTTAATGTGGAAAGCGAGTGTTTCAATCTTGAACTGCCTCATAATTATACAATATTAAGTAATCTAATGTTTACGATTTAAAGTCTGAACTATTATGTTAGTGTACGTACTGCAAAAAATATTTAGAAACTTATTATTTACAGGAAGGTGAAGAAAAAGATCAGGAGGATAACGAGGCGAACAATGATGACTCTCACTTTAACGACGAGCATTTCGCTGAGGTCGGGCGCGATGGCGACGACCGGAACGGAGACGCCGACAGCCAGAACAACGGAGACTCTGATTCGGATGACAGTGATGACATCAAAGTCACTATTGGGGAGATCAAATCTGGATCTCAATCTTACGCTAGTCTAGCTATAAAAGTAAGTAGGCTAATCAATGGTCTTCTCGCTAAGCCAACTAAAATTGTAAAGTAATGCAATGCAATCATGTTTTGCATATTCTCTAAGGGTTTTGTAGATGTGCACATGCAGAGTTGTCCCAAATTATTTTCAAATCAAATAATTTATTTGCTTGAATATTGGTAATACTTGAGGTGATAAACATACTAACAATAGTACTGGGATGACTTTATAAAATTCATTAACCTTCTTGAAAGCCCATTGATTATTACATTGTTCCTTGTTGTCTATGAAGAGGTTCAAAATCAATGCTTACAGTATGTGATATTCCATAACTACTCTTTTCTTCAGCGTGGTGTAGGTTTAGTAGCCGCTGGTGCTGCAGATAAACCTCGCAGTGGCACCACTGCCGGTGGGAAAGTTACATTAGAAGACTTAGATGGACCGGGGAGCATCAATGGAGTGCCTGCACTTGAATTTAACATTGACACCATTGAAGATAAGCCATGGAACAAACCTGGGGCTGACATATCTGGTAGTTATGACATTTTTATCATAAGCTTTATTGGCTGAAATGAAATGAAATGAAATTGTTTATTCTGTAAATAGGATATCAGAATCACTTTTACACATCATATTTAAAAAAATAAAATAAGCTTGATGAGGTCGGCGTTTCCTATCTGACTACTCCGAGAAGAAAGGCCGAAACAAACTCAGAGGTCGCAGTCTCTTTTAAGGTCCAGACATAATCTTGGTCAGGCCATATGAGGACCATGTAGATTAGAGTCTGAAATGGTCTTTTGAGGAAAGAACCACACAGATTTGAGTGGACCTGTCCAGTCAGTGCAAGCATTTGTCAGTAACCGAGGAGCTCAACTCAGAGCTTAAGGAGCTCAACGACTCAACAAACAATACCAAAGAAAGGACATTTGGGTAGGCCACTAAAAGTACTCAAACTGCCAGATTAAAACTAAAGAAAGAGAGAAAAGAGATAATAAAAATGATCCACATAGTCCTCACATTCACAATAATTAAAATAAAATAATACTTTACAAAGTAATAATGTCATTTTGTATAAAATATTCAACAATGTCAATTTGTAGGTTTATAAAACTGGTATATTGTAATGATTTTAGATAATAATTAAAATGTCAAGTTCTAAGGTTTTAGCAGAGCGAGCAGCTCAATCTCATGCTTTTTTATCTTCTAAATAATCCACAATTTTATAGTACCCTTTTTTACAAAGTTTGGTTTTAATACAGCCTTTAAATCGTTTAATGGGTAAATTTCTAATATCAATGGGAAGTTTGTTGTAAAAGCGTATACATTGACCCATGAACGAGTTGCCTACTCTGTGGAGACGAGTGCGATGTACAGCAAGATTGTGTTTGTTCCTGGTATTTATACTATGAATATTGGACATTTTCTTAAAATTTGATATATCTTTGTGTACATACAACAGGTTTTTAAATATATATTGTGAGGCTACACTCAGAATATCTACTTCTTTGAATTTTTCTCTAAGGGAATCTCTTGGACCTAGGTTGTAAATGCTATTTGTAAGGCTGTCTTTTTGAGGGTCAGGGTCTGGTGTTCCAGAACTTAAATTGACTTTTATTATAGGAATTGGCATGCTGAATTATAAACTGATAAATGCATAAACTCACTCCTTCCCAAAAGTAAAAAGAATATATAAAATCAAATTAATAAAAATGGTGGGATTCTTGATACTCAATTCATGAGTTTCTCCCACTATCTAAGATTCTAGAGGATGTAACCTAGCCACACACTAGCTAGAAATAAAATAAAGGTGATAGCTATTAACTGTCTTGTAGATTTCAAGTCCTTTGGTTGAGCTTCTAATGGTCTTGTTTACAAACATAACATTACATGACACAATATTTTCAGATTATTTCAACTATGGTTTTAATGAGGTGACGTGGAGCGCGTACTGCGAGCGACAGCGGCGCATGCGCGTCAACGAGGCTGGTGTGGGCCTGCATGCCGGTGCGCCGCCCCGCCCGCCGCCGCCCGATCTCAGGAGACAGCCCGGTAACCTACTATGTTATTATGTTGGTGACATTTACCTACCTGCATGTGGATTAAATTTGTATAAAAACTCTGTCCCTAATGTTCCCCCTGAGGGTAGGCTTCACAGGCTTTTTCACTGTGAGACATAGTGGGCCATAATCCACCATGCAGGCCCAGTGCAGGTTGTTATTTAAAGATTTTGAAGACCATAAAGTATAAACTGAGAAAAAGTTACTAAAATCCATACTAAAATGAGGTGTTTTAATTTATTTAGGTCCAAGAAATGATGAAATGATGATGCCACCAGCAATGTCTAATAACTACCAATCTAGAGAAAATACTATACAGGTAAGTTATTTTTCAAATACTATTCAGCATCAAAATTTTTTATTTCAGCCAAATCAAAAATTTTATTTTATATTCAAAATAATGTCAAATTAACATAATTATTATTTTCGAGCTGTTTGGGGTTGAACCCCTCGGCCCATGGGGTCTGCGTGCTCCTGGTCTGTTCCTCGAACGAAATCTCCAAGCGCCTCATTGACTTTTCCCGTGACCAAGGGCTGGCTTTTACCTTGGCCAGGCGCTAGGCATTGCCATACAACGTAGCAATACCGCGAATCTCTTGCGTACATAACCAGTCGACAGCGACGATACGGGGGAATTTTTCGATGTTATACTTTAGTTTGATAGTATTTTCTCTAACTTATTTAGAAATTCGAGCATTATTTTGACAACCTTGTTCGAGATAAATCGACACTACTGGTCAAAGACATGCGAGTAGGCGGCCGACAATGTTACTATGAAAATCCATATCTGTCGTGTTTAGCGGCCGAAGAAATTAATATGAAAACTCATATCTGTCATGTGCTTTAAAAATAGAACGAACTTTTTACTTAGACACAAGGCAACCAAGGAGGTAACTTATCAAAGATTTGTATTTAAATTTTTATTTAAAGTAAATAACCCATTAACTCCCACCCATAACCCATTTATATCTGTATTTTTTATGGTGTACATAATAAAGAGTATTCTATTCCATTCCCAGAGGGATTTTGAGCAAGCATAATATATGCAGTGCGAAAAGTTGATAGCTCAGTAGGTGCGGTATGACACCACCGAAAAATAAGAATTAAAAAGTTACAGATGGGAGTCCCGTGGTCAGGAGTCCACTTTCAGATTTCGAAAATGGGCCAAAAATAAAATCATCTTAAGAGCCTTTGATTTT
Source organism: Lithophane ornitopus (assembly GCA_948473465.1). Classification (NCBI taxonomy): domain Eukaryota; kingdom Metazoa; phylum Arthropoda; class Insecta; order Lepidoptera; family Noctuidae; genus Lithophane; species Lithophane ornitopus. Next base: position 13,038,314 of record OX419616.1, on the reverse strand, counting down.
GGTATGATCTTGTGCATCCTAATCCTCCATCTGATGAAGAAGTTGTGGGCTTTCCCTAAATCTGACGAGTTTAAAAGCTCAGACACAATTATGACACAATTATTAATATTGTACACCCTATGGGTATGCTACAGTGATATATAATGCGAACTATAAGAACTGTCTTTTCACCTGTGACAAACAATAAATTAAAGAATAAATCAGATTTGGACATTTTTTTTTTACATAAAACGTCGAAACTATCAGAATGTTTATATTAAAATAATATTCAGGGCGAATAAAACTTATTCTGTGCAATAGTGTAACTTATACTGAAATCCTGATAGTGAATATAATATAAATATCTGACGGATTGATGGAGCCTTTTGGCAAATACAACGAAATAATTATCATTGATTTAGGAAAAACCCACTGGGCTTCCCTACCAGAACAAATAGTCGCGTGAAAAATTATCGTTGTTCTTCATTAATTCTGGAATTTATACTTAATTTACTTGATTGAATTTCCGCGCTTTATTTGACTAAAGTACTGTACAAGCCTTGGCCGCAACCGGGCACTGATGAATTACGTATGTGTGCCTCGGCTTCGATTCGGCCCACATTTTCACGATCGTCCATCAATACCCCTGTTGCAGGCCGCGACAGTAATGCATGTACTATGGTTAGTTTAGATTATAATATTTTTATTTTTATAATAAATGATTTGATTAACATACAAGTTTGTGTTCATGTTCGATCCAGGTGATGACTGCTGAACGTCGTGAGTACGGACGCAGCGGTCACCAGCGAGAAATGGGTGCGCCTGATTATTTCGGCCCCCCGCCCGGTGATCACTACTACCCGCCACCTCCACATGCTCCGTACGAAGAACCTTGGGGTAGGTTAAACAAAAACAACGGATACCGCAATCAATTTGAGCAGACGAATCTGCACAAAATCGAACTGGCAGGATTTTTTATTTTATTAATTCCGTCGAACTAAAAGTAACTCATTATTTATCCTACTAAAATATACAATGGATACTTTTTATCCCGATATTCCCACGGGATCGAGACTTACGCGGATGAAACAGTGGGGCACAGCTAGTAATATTATAATTATATGCGAAAGTAAATCTGTCTGTTACCTTTTAAGGTCTTAACAGCTTAACAGTTTTCGATGTTTTTCACCGAGGCACACCATGTCCTATGACATAATCTCAATAAACATTTTGACTTCTTGGAATGATTACATCACGGAGTAGATATGAAGCATCAAACGCATCTGAGGGTTGAAGAACTAACCATTGAAATCCTGGAAAAACTTGTTCGTTTCTAATGCTGCAGCAGTGCTAGCAACTAGATTTTAACCGACGAACAAAGGAGATGGTTTTCGGCACCAAACAAAAAAAACGCCCCTAGATTATTTACTATTACTTACATTCATTTAGCAGCTTAGTTATACTAAATGGTTTTGTTGAATTTTATAGTTTTTAGTTTCTTTGACCGTCGGTTTAATTTTATGTTAAAAAGTTGTTTTTTTTCTATTTATGCTTATATTTTTTGTTACAGGTCATCCTGAACAAAGTGGCTGGGCGCCGAGTGAAATAAAGGAGCTAACACCAGGTCCGATGGGCCCGCCCGTGGGGCCCCCGATGAGCATGGGCGCGCCGCTGGGCCCGCCGCACATGTCGGCGCCGCCGCACATGATGCCGGCGCCGCCCTTCGTGTCGCCCTACCGCCCGCACCCGCCGCCGCACATGCACGAGCGAGACAGGGATCGGGACCGCGAGCGAGACCGCGACAGAGACCGCATGCGGGAGAGGGACGACCGCGATAGACGAGACCGCGATAGAAGGGATGAGGTCGGTAGTCTAAATTTCTTGATTGTGTTTGTTTAGTACGATTTTACAAGTTGAGTTAGTAACTTTGTTTTTTCTTTTCACAGGAGGAAAGGGATAGAGATAGGGAACGAGAGCGGTCTCGCTCTATCAAACCTGACAGGATAAGAGAAAAGTAAGTACAATAATTGCTAACCGCTGTTACTTTTCTAGAAGTCGCAGTAAGTGAGTAAAGGCGACTTCTCACAGTCAGTTTTTTTTTTAGTTTTCTGTATCAAAATATTTTGTAAATCATGATTTTTCCTTATTTATAGATCATACAGAAGGGAGCGATCACGTTCGAGGTCTCGTCGTCACAAATCGCGGTCTCGTTCGCCGCGCCAGCGTGAGCGCTCGCGGGAGCGGGAGCGCTCTCCTCGAGAACGCGAGCGAGACCGCTCCCGAGAGCGCGAGCGGTCGTCGCGCGATCGAGAGCGTAGTGTCAAACCTAAGACCAAGGACAAGGAAAAAGATGAAGATAAATAGATGTTAACAATGATTTATAAATTTATTTTCCGGTTTTATAGCATAGGACTTTGCTGTAACGATCTTCAATAAAGGATAAGCATACTATAAACGTTTTAATTTGTTTTTTTAGTTCTCCAAGCATGACCGAAATCCGGCCAGATAGCATACATAATAGCACAGATGAATACAGATGGTTTACTCCGCATTTTAGGGTGTTTTTAATATCGTGCGGATTTCATCACGCTTGCGGAATTGTGTTGTTGTTTTGACTGCTCGACCATGCAGGCGGCATGCTCGCCCCTCCGTGAGCAAGCTCTGTTGAATATACTCTGGGTTACCAGGCGGGCGTGCAAGGCCAGTTTGATGCCAAAATCCGACGTTGGCAGACGCATTCAATATGGTTGATTCGGACTAGTAATTATCGCCCTTTTGGCAGTGGAAGAGTCGTCATAAAATGAGAAGATCAGTATCGCTGTATGTTGGACTCGATATATAGTACAAACATTGCAAACACGTTCAGCCTTCTTTCTTATATCCATGCGTCCAGCAGCAATCTCTTTGAGGCATAAACGAGCGCGCTCGCGCATGTAGAACGCATACTCGAACACGCGTCTTGCAAGCTCGAGCATCAAATATGGACGTGTATTTAATTTTGCAATGTATGAAATTGTCATAAGATTGATTTTTCAGTAGTCTCAGACAATGCTCTGCTCTTGGTGCGCGCTGTGCGTACTGAAATTATACGTTTTTTTCACGAAATGGTATAATTTCAGTGCGAGGGTTGACACGTGTCAAAGTACGCTGAGATGCACGATGCTGCACTACGCGTGTACCTTATTGTGTAGTAAATAAAGTCGATATTGTATTGGATCAAAAGTGCGCGTCGCTTCGCGTCTCGGTATGAACTGACCCTTAGGCATCATCATTAGGCCGCGACGTACGTACTGTACGTACATCGTACCGGTGTAGCTTTACCGGTGAGCATTCATATATTTGTTTTAATCGCTCGTGTTGCGACCTAATGTAGCCTAAGGGTCAACTCACACCGAAAGAGCGGCGAAGGGCAGCGAAGCGCCGCGACCCGCTCGGTAGAGAAGGCGCGCGGATTGAATTCCCACGGCGCCGCGGGCAACCGCGCGACTCGTTCGAGTTTCTCATGCGATAATAAGTATTATAGTAATGAAAATAAAGTTAAAATTCATATGACACTGAAACTGCGCTCCGCTTCGCTGCGCTTCGACGCTCTTTTGGTGTGAGTTGAGCCTAAGCCTAATCCATTCGTCGCATAAGGGCCGAGTCACACTGGAATGGCAGCGACGCGGCGAGCACTTTCAGTGTGAAATAATTTGGACTTTATATACATACTTAAAAGACCTGCTTGAAAAAGTCGCAAGACTGTGGTTTTTCTGCCCGCGGCTGCCAGCGGCGACGCGAGGCCGTTCGCTGCCATTCCGGTGTGACTCGGCCTTAAAAATCCCGTACCGTGCCGGGCCTTAGATACGGTGCGACGCCGAAGCGGCATTTGCCAAATCTCATGCCAAAGCCGGCAGTCCTGCAGCCCCAGCCCCATACATCACAAACTTAGTGGATGTATAGAATTAAAATGATTGGTGGTGGTGTAGGTATAGTAATAATTAAAACAACAGATTCTTTGTAATATTATTACAGAAATGCTTTATTATAATTAATGTCTAAATAGATGGATCATCATATAAATGTTATCTAGTACAACCTACAAGACGCGACGTACAGAGCCGCGATCAGTCACACGTCGCCACTCTCGACGCCTCGCCTTATTCCATCACATACGGGTTTTACAAATCATTTTGTTAACATTTTTGTACAGCCATATACAATAATTTTATTTTCAATTACATCTAAACGTAAAAAATCTTGAGGTGTCGTAGGAAACTACGCTTCCTATAAAAATTAATTACACAGGGGGAATGAGGAGTAGCTACGCTTGTGACGTGCAACCGGCAAGGTAGACCTCGGGACTACAACTATCAGTACAGGACTTTACAATCATCACTATAACCTATGCGCAGCGCGGGACACTGCTGCGCCTACACACTAACATAAGCATCGCCCACTCGTAAGCGCTCGCTCCGATCATTTTCGGAGACTCATTAACTAAATAACTTAAATTAATTACATAAAAAATATACAAAAATATCATTTTCACAAAATTATAATCGACGAACTATACACTCCGGCACTAAACGAGATAAGCTATGTACGATTTTAAAGCCGGTTTATAACTTAAACGAGAGCTTGACTTGAAGAATAGTACAAAATAATAATATAATAATCACGACTATAGTGCCGATTGTCCAGAACTGCCTGCGGCATCTCTTTATCGCTTTAGAAGATTCAAGGTCCCCTAGCCCAGCTAATAGTAAATCTACAACGAGCTAAAATTATGGAAACGCCGGGGTCCGTTAAACCGCCGCTTTCCTTCGATTCATAAATTACACGAGAATGAGAGACGTTCAAATATTTATACATAGATTCATACGAACAACGAATAATACTAGAACACTTAAGAACTAGAAACGCAATAAACGCTACGCCGCGGTGACGCGACGGCCGAGCACCGGAGTCGGCGTCGACGCTGTACAACTATTGTTACAGTATACAGTAAATCGTATCGTTCTGTACATCAGTCTGCCGCTACGTATGTACAGGGGCCGCGCCCGCCAGCCGGAGCGGCGAGCTCTATAGTTACAAATGTACAATCGCAAATATTCACAAAATTTATAATAGGCGGGCGATACCCGCGCCGTCGCATCAGCCTACACCCGCGGACGTTTAATACTTTACACAGACTACAGCACGGCGTTGGGAGGGGGCGGCCCGATGGGACCCAGCTCCGGCGCCTTCATGAAGAACTTCTCGAGCTTCGCGATTATGTGCTTGCCGTACGTGTACTTGCGGAGCGAGCCGATGTGCGGTCGGATCTTGTGCATCAGAACCTTGCGCTGCGTCGGCTCCGCCACGTCGATCATCTTCTGTACCACGTAGTTCGCGTACTGATCCTTCATCATCACGTGGAGAGCACTGTGAATGTAAACACGCCATATTATAGAACTAGCAGCTTACGAGACGTCTAAAGTATCTAGTGAGTCAGTATACAGACGTGGGGGGAACGTACTTGTCGTTGAAGCCGCACAGCTCGTCGATGAGCAGCGCGCGCTCGTTGCGCGTGGCGTGCGACACGCACTTCTCCACGACGTTGGACGCGAACTTGTGCTGCGACAGCTGCAGCACCTTGCCGCGCACGCCAGCCACGAGCCGCGAGCGGTCCTCGGCCGCGCCGTGCTCCAGCACGTGCTGCACCACGTAGTTGCCGTACTGGTCCTGGGAATCACAACATTACGATAACGCCAGACCAGAGAGTTGCAGAGGCAGTGTTAAGGCATCCAGCATGAACAGAATGATACTGACCTTGCCACCTTTACGTCTTTACATTTCCCCCTGATCGAGTATAACGTACCTGTATGAGCTGGTCGGTGTGCGCGTGCAGCTCGCTGAGCACGGGCGCGGTCTGCTCGGGCGTGCAGTGCTCGAGGATGCGCTGGATGACGCGGCAACCGTACGGGTGCGTCGACAGCGCGTACACTTGCCCCGCGAACGCGCTGATTATGAACTGCAGAGCCGTTGGCTCCACGCATTCGATACATTTTTGCACCTGAAAATAATATTCACATTTGAATAAATTCTGTAAGGACGACGGTTATCCATTTCATATTTTAATGAATCGGGTGCCGTGAGAATCGATGAAAGTTTCGTCTACCGGTTCAAACAGTGGTGGTGGGAAAACGTGGCCTTTAACTAATATGGCTAACTTCATCAAATCACTGTTCACTGAATCACTGTTCTTCATCACTACAAGTGTTCTCAGAACTACCGCAGCACTTTTAGTGATACAAAAGACTCCGGTATTCTAACAATATCGTGAGAAAACTTGGACTTATAATTCTGAAATCACCAACCAGCCTTTGTCCCACTACAGAGATTATTATTATTTGTAAGCATACTAACAACGTGGTTGCCGTTCTGGTCCTTGACGCACTTGAGCACGTGGCCGTCCAGCTCGCGCACCACCTCCTGCTGCTGCTCGGGCGGGATGGACTCCAGCGCCTTCTGGATGACGCGGCAGCCGTACATCTGCAGCGCCAGGTTCAGCACGTGGCCGCGCACCTGCACGAAACACAATATAATCATCGCGAATATTCTACTGCTTTTTGTAGTCTTTTCACAGTTATTTTACCTCAGACAGCAGCAACCCAATAGCAACTTTATTGTAACGAAAATAAAGATCACTGTGATTTTGACAGTGACCAAAAAACAGAGGTAAAAATTACTGACTGTAACAATGATAAACAGCCATTAAACTCAGTGCCGCATAAAGAGCTAAGAGATAAGTAGTGTGCGCATAGGTTAATAGATCATTTTAGGTCGCCTTCAAATTAGCCGCTAAGTGCCGCGCGGCAGCACTAGGTTCGAGCATCATAGTGTTGTACATTTAGTTTCAGCCTCATCGATAAATTCTTCAACCTGAGTTTCGTTCATGTTTTGAACAAAAACTACGTGCGCATCGTCACCAGCCGATCGATGCACTGATGCGCGGCGGGAGCCGCGCTGCATTCGCGCGTTTTTTATTTATATGGATTAATAACATAGCGCTGTAGCCGCGCGGCACTTTGCGGCAAATTTAAAGGCGTTATTCATAATCTTAATCAATAATCAACGAACTCATAATATTACATACTTGTAATCTAACTTTAGTACTCAAAATTCAACGTTTCGGCCTAGCTGTGAGTGAATGAATAATCTTACCTTTTGTGCCAATGTGGTTTTCTGTTCTGTAGTTCCAAACTCAAAGAATTTTTGTATAACATAGTTTCCGAAAACATCCGTCATTAGACTATATGCAGCGCCGATTATTTCATTAAACACCATTTGTTTCTCTTGAACTGTAGCCCTTTCTAATTTCTGTTGGATAAATCTGGAAAAGTAAAAAAAAAAAAAAAGTTATAAAATGCACAAGAACGAAAGTGTGTGATAAAAGGGTGTGGTTGATCTAGTTGTAGTCTACTCTCCACCAGAACCGTACTGAGGATTGAGTCGGAAAGGTTGTTTCCGTATTTTTTTCTTCATAAAATGAAAGAACACGCATTCTATGGGTGACGGTATCCCTGATAAGGAGTAGATCATGTTGAAGAACCTCGTTTAAAGGTAATCTGTCATAGCAAAAACGGCAACAGAACTAATGACAATTTATCTATAAAAAATGTTGTTGTTTATGTATGTATTACTAAGAAAATTTGTCACCTAGAGCCGTGCTGATCCTGTGAAAATTCTACAATGTGGTTGGCGAGTTCTCTCAGCTGCAGGTTGGGGAAGCGGTTGTTGCGGAAGTCCTCCAGCAGGCGCGAGCGCCCGGCGGGCGGCTTGTCGCCCACGAGCGCGCCCACGCCCACGCCCACGCCGCCCACGCCTCCCACGCCCACGTTCACGCCACCTACGCCCACGCCACCGCCCACCAGTTCTGCAAACGTACACACAGTTGATTAACTTATCCCGAAAATACACTAATTCCTATGGGTGTCATTAATATAAAATCGCCATAATTTACGTGGTGGGCTGCTGTTCATGAACTGTTAACGTATCACTGGCGTTAATAGCTAGAACTTTTAAAATAACGAAACGTACATTTGTATCATGTAGGCATTTTTACTCGGGATATAACTCGTGCTTTAACATAACGTAGACGCTTAACTTATTATCTTATATCGACCGTTTAACATAATCTTATTTATTTAACCCACGTCTGGATTGAAACACCGTCGTCAAGTGATGTGAGTTAAACATACAGTATTATTATATTATACATAAAATACAAACTATTTACAAAATGTACAAGGGTTTGTGAATGATGATGGTGCGTACAGACCTGATATTGTTCCTACTCCGCTGAGTTTGCTGAGGAGTGATGAAGACGATCCGAACATTCCATTTGACGTCAGACCTTGCGCTAAACTGCTCACAGCTCTGAAAGAAAAATATATCGCTATTCAAGGAAACAGCCACTCTCAAAGGGCATGAGTTTTAAGTAAATAAACGAACATGCTCAAAATGCCGCCATCGGCAGATCTGTACAAAATTAAAGACTGCGGTGTCATATAAACAACGATGGCATACAAGTATTTACAATATACAAGTGTCCTGCTCAAAGAGTCACCGTGCACCCGATCGCGTCGCTTCTATTCTCGTTTCGGCTGCATCATAATCAGAGTTTGACTAACATCTTTGTAGTGTTCGTAAATGCGTGAGCGTATCGCGTTCTAGAATGTATCGGATTTTACTCCATCTGGTATTATTCATCGGCGATAAGATAGTTCTGCAGAAACATCTGCATGACGCGCGAGCGTGCGCTCTCGAAGCTATCATTCGAACTCATATTGAAGAGCGCCCATGCATACGGAAATCGCAACAACTGATGAACGATTTCAGCTCGAAAGTGTGAGAACGACACGAGTCGTTACAAGACGGGAAGGGGTGCGCGACGCACTGGCGGACGGCTCCTGCACCTGTACTTGGCGGTCTCGGCGCCGGGCGCGGCCGACACGGGCCGCAGCCCCACGGGCCCCAGCGCGGCCCCCAGCGGCGGCGACAGCGGCGAGGGCCCCCACTTGCGCGCCGCGTACTCCTGCAGCGCCGCGGCCGGCCCGCCGCCGCCGAACTCCAGCGAGTCGCGCCGAGCCGCGGTGGCGCCGCCTGCAACACGACATACCTCCGCGCTCCAGTGTGGGTGCCGCTGCGCCCTACACGCGCCCTACACGCGCCGCGTGTGCGGGTGGCGATCCGATGGACTTATATACGAGGTGACATAATATTGTGCGTGGTATGGTGTGTATGATATGAACTCGACCCCGTCACGCATGTGATAAAACCTGTGTTCTGTTAAATAGCAACCACCTTTTATCCAATGTAGCCTACACGTAACACTGTGTACGTGACGCCATATAATAGTAAAATGATCGAAATTTTCAATGATAACCAGATACAATGAAATAAATTAAAATGAATAAATAACACGGAAAACATATTTACACCAAACCTTAGCAAAATCGTGTTAGAAAATAAAGTACACTATCTGTTCCAGTTAGGAGTTCCCAGTTCGATACATGAAATGCAGATAAACATCTTTAATAAAATGACGCAGTATTCAAATTTAAAGAGGAGGAATTATACGTATTTTATAACATCAGCGTGAAAAATTGGTAAAAAAAAAATGATTTGTAAAAGAAAAGCTATTTTAGTTGTCTCTCATATCAATCTCATAAAGTTCATATGATTACTTTTCTCTACTTATCAGCGCTTTGGTTACGTCTATATCTCAGGTTCGCTCGAGTATATTTTTACTTTTTTCTTAGGGGTAGCGAATTTAGAGAGTAAAAAATATAATGAATGCCCCCGACTAGCCCCAATCTAAAATGTATGCTACAGCTCAACCGGCAATAATATAACCGATTAACCGACACTATTGTATTGCAAATGTTGTATTACAAATGCCCAGATGTAAGCAAATAAAATTTATATTAGAACGTCATTTTAATTTGCTTTAAGTAGCCTCACATATTCACTTTGTCTTTAACGATAAGGAGATATTGTTGCATTTTATTTGGAATTTATAATTGTGTGCTCAAGTCATAACACAATTCCAAAATAAGGAAAAGATATGGCATATTATTATTGCGTATTATAATTCAAACCTCTACCTCGAAGCATTCAAACAGTAAGTAAATACATTTACCACGATTAAGTAAATCTATACACAAAATATACGTCATAGACAGCGAAAGTATGTATAACATATATACAGTTAATAGACAATGAGTGTATACGAAAATTGGCTTAATAATTAAATACAATATATAAAAACTATGATGTTACAAGTTCTGCAGGCAAAATCAAGCAACTGACATTGTATTCCAAAATAAGATGTGTGCTTTTAAGACGTCAGTGTTTATCTACATTATTACTTTCTTAATTCAGTAGCAACTATTAAAAAAAACTACAATTACTGAAAGTAAAATAATTATTAGGATGAATTAATTTCTGTCGGTTCTACAAAATGTTAATAATTATTTGTACGTAATTAATTAATTATAAATTTTCTAATGAACTACAGAGAATGTATCGTATCACGCCATGCGCAATGTTTTAGTATTACGTTGTTATTGAATGTAAACATGAGTATATGTACATTGTTAAACAAATATCTTCTGGGGCAACTCACTGTTTCAGTTTTTTATATAACTTCTTTAAACCATGCGATCAATGCGAGTGATTCTAATATATTAATCTGCGCCAAAGTCGGAAAGTAAACTGATACATTTTCGCTCAAAATTAATAATCAATCCTAATCCAATTTTTGATATCTAAATTAACATGTCAATCCATGTTTGAGTGAAGTTTGCCAATGATCCAAATCTTTTAAGTGCTGATCACAGAATAAATATTGGACAAAATACGGTTTAAGCACGGCAAAACCGTGCTCACTTTGACATTTGGATTGCCGAGTTGAGGTATAGGCACGTGGATAGAATTTTGTTCTAATAATAAACAACTATGGCCACAATCAGAGACCGGAATCAAGAGTAGGATACATATTTAATTTTAGATGACGAAATTAGTTGTATCTTCATTGTAACAAAATGTATTAAACGATAGTTTTGTTCCGATCCCTCATTTGTGAACCACTTCGAACAAGAATTAAAAACGCATTTTAGTTTCTGTTTAATACAAAGAAAATACTGCCGCCTCTTTTTGCACCATTATTGTTAGGCAACAGGCATATATACTCCATTGGTTTGGGTAATTATAACATTCGACTCAGCGCAGGTACTAATTGTAGATTCAATTCTAGGCAACGAAAAAAAACCGGCCATGTACGAATCGGACTCACCTATCTACGGTATCGGTATCTACCACCGTACAATATTGAACTTTTTTTTTAAATACTTATAAAAACTCTTTTCTTGTATGCATGAATTCATGAGATACAGCTCGCCGACAGACAGTCGGACGAACAGCGGAGAGGCTTAGTAATAGCATACCCTTCGGATACGGAACCCTAAAAAAGATTATTTATTTAATTAAACGGACTAATAAAAAACTGCCACAGTGAGTGTAAAGTGAGCGTCCAAGTAAGTGAGGCATGCTGGCTCTAAAGTTCTTACCAGGCTGCTGCTGCTGCGGCTGCGCGGCCTGCGGCGGCGCGGCGGAGGCGGCGGGGTGCGCGGGCGCGGGCTGGTACTGGCGCGGCGCCAGCACGCCGCCCGGCGACACGAGCCGCAGCGGCGTGCCGTTGCGGCCGCCCATCACCAGCGAGCCGGGGTCGTAGTACGGGATCACATACTGTCCCTGGCCGTTCACTTGCTGCTCTCCCTGCTGCGGAGTGAGCGGCCGGCGCGGCTGCTGCGCCTGCTGCTGCGCGGGCTGCGCCACGAGCCCGGGGTACACGCCCCACGGCGCGGCGACGCCGTAGTACGGCGGTACGCCCGCTATTAATGCGCTCACATAAGGCGCACCCTCCTGCCCCGCGTTGATAACGTACGGCGCTTGTGTAAAAGCCTGCTGGGCAGCTAACTGTTGTTGAAGTTGAAACTGTTGCTGCTGTTGTTGTTGCAGGAGCTGCAGCTGCGCCGCCGCCGCCTGGCCGCCCGCTGCCGCAGCTTGCTGAGACCGGAATAATTGCTGTAACAAAAATAAATACATTGTAAGAAAGTGGTAAGGTTTTTTATTATTTCGTAACGCCATTAAATAACGCGTTTCTTTGAATGCCAGATTCAAAGATAATCTCTCTGTATAGTTTACATTGAGAATAATTACAATATTGGACAATATTTATCGATATAACTGGTTATTGTATTAACTTATGGTATCAACTTAAAAGGTTATGTATTTAGCACATTGGACGTTAATGATACCTGCATAATAAAATAAATAAAAGATTCCTGCATACCCGTGATTAATTAACGGCCAGTATAACACCGTTGACCTTGACCATACAAAGGATGCAGTCATTTATTAAGTACCTTTAAAATACCGCTATAAATAAAAAGGAAATATTTCCAAAAACATTACTCGAAGGATCCTCCTCTTAGTACTAGAGTTTTATTATTATGTAATTTTAATATTAATGTATTATTGTGGTATTAATCACATAAAGCTTCCAGAATAATGGTGGACAAAACCGCATCACAATACATTGCTTATGCGTAGTTTAGACGAACAACGCGGTCACACAGGCAGAGACGAAATGTTATAATATTAATAAATTCTAGTCGACCATTTTTCTTTTAATTTTTCTAAATCTTCTAATTTAATTTGGTTGTAACCACCAAATTAAATTAGAAGATTTAGAAAAATTGGGAAGATAATTTATTCATCGGTTCTTAGAATACACCAAATTCCATCGATGTAGTAAATAGTCTCAGAGTTAAATAGCTGAGTGTCATACACACAGACGGCCAGGACGATATTACGTATAAGGGTTTCGTTTTCTCCACACTTTTTCTTATACTTTTTCTGGTTTTAAAATCGAGGATAGTCTAGGGTCTTCTTCTTTTTCGTGTGGTTAGTAACCCGGTGTCTGACTTCGTGTCAGAGTTTTTATGCTGCCCATGGGCCTCTGACTTTGCTTCACATGCGGTCGAATCTAGAATATTAGATATTGTTTGCAATAAAATTTCATTGTACAATCCAATGCACCCCCACAAAATTGAAACTTTTTATCAAAAACTATTCATGATATTATTAAAAGATTCTTTGTCAGGCGCTGTTGAATGACCTTTATCTAGTATACTTTCTTATCTTAAACAAAACTTGTTTAAGATTTTTTTAAATCTCAGACTCAAAACTCATTTCTTGATAGAATAACTAGTTTTAATTAATTAAGCTTTGAGAATACAGAGTATTGGAATTTAAAGTAACGTGTGATACGGTACGCATCTAACACTGATTATTCATTTATTCTTTGACGATTCTCCGATTCTTTATAAACGCTCTTATTAAGTGTTTTGAAAGAAGTGTTTTGTTTGAGCAGATACTATTTATGTGGTGTATACTGATGTACGAGCAATATCTCATCTCAACAGTTGCAGTACCAATGCCTGCAATTAGATTAAGTTACAAGATATTGGTGCATATTCCTCAGTGGATTTGACAAGATATTGCGCCTTTTGAGCTGTGAGCTTTTCAAGCGCGTGTAACGCGCTGTTTCTGCTTGTAAGGACTATCCACTTCGCAACGTGGTCTAAGCTCCACAACCGCATCACGCCTCGCTCGCAGTAATCTCCGTAACGACAAACTATTAACTGATACGACTTTTCCATTTGACCACATATTTACATTGACAAAAGTTTACAGATAAACTTCAATTAGCCCAGGGACTCAAAACAGATATTTTAATTGCAATTGCCTATCCCGCACGGTTATTGGTGAAGCAATCGTGCATCGTATAGCGGTTTAATTAATAGCGGAACGTATCGTTTATTGTTTTTTGCTCGGCACACTGCGGTGCAGCGCTCGAGGGCGACTCCTCGTGAAGTGCGCTAATTAACACAATCGTTTAAAAAGTTAATAACAGGCTGTGTGCTGTCCAATGCACGTGGCTGCTGGGCCTCATGGCATTCGTAATCTAATCCAGTTATAAAATTATATGCATAAACCTTTTTCAAGCACAAAATTAACATTGAATGAAAATAGCGGCGAATCTCGGGAGCGACTGGACACTAACGAATTTCTCTTAGGTCGCGTTCTCACCAAAACGTAAAGTCGGCAACCGACTGTGAGTAACCAGAAAAAAAAAAAAAACTTTTCAGCGGAAACTGGAGGAAAAAAATTACAGATTTTTATTGTACTATTTTGTACAAGAACTATGATTATGTAAATAGAGATGGAATTTTGACGATAAATAATTTTGGAAATAAGTACATAATAGAAAACGCCTAAAAGCTGCACTGTTATGCATTGCTGCATTTAAATATAGGTATTTGGGAAATGAAATGAAATGAAATGAAATGAAATGAAATGAAATTGTTTATTCTGTAAATAGGATATTGGAATCACTTTTACACGTCATATTAAAAAATATTAAAAATAAGCTAGATGAGGTCGGCGTTTCCTATCTGACTACTCTGAGAAGAAAGGCCGAAACAAACTCAGAGGTCACAGTCTCTTTTAAAGTCCAGACATAATCTTGGTCAAGCCATATGAGGACCATGTAAATTCGAGTCTGAAATGGTCTTTTGAGGAAAGAACCACACAGATTTGAGTGGACCTGTCCAGTCAGTGCAAGCATTTGTCAGTAATGGCGGAGCTCAACTCAGAACTTAAGGAGCTCAGCGACTCGACGAACAATACCAAAGAAAGGACATTTGGGTAGGCCGCATAAAATTCTCAAATTGCCAGACCAATGATAAAATTAACTGAGAACGAAAAAAAAAAAAATTAAAAAATTCACAGTCCTCACATTCACAATAATAAAATACTTTACAAAGTAATCATGTCATTTTGTATAGAATATTCAATAATGTCAATTTGTAAATAAAACTGGTTGATATACTTTGATGATTTTCCATATTATTCAAAATGTTACAATGCTTAGCAGAGCGAGCAGCTCAATCCCATGCTTTTTTGTCTTCTAAATAATCTGAAATTTTATAGTACCCTTTTCTACAAAGTTTGGTTTTAATGCAGCTTTTAAATCGTTTAATGGGTAAGTTTCGAATGTCAATGGGAAGTTTGTTATAAAAGCGTATACATTGACCCATGAACGAGTTGCCTACTCTGTGGAGACGAGTGCGATGTACAGCAAGATTGTGTTTATTCCTGGTATTTAAACTATGAATATCGGACATTTTCTTAAAATTCGATATATTTTTGTGTACATACAATAGATTTTCAAATATATATTGTGAGGCTACAGTCAGAATATCTATTTCTCTGAATTTTTCTCGAAGGGAATCCCTTGGACCTAGGTTGTAAATGGCTCGAATAGCCCTTTTCTGTAAAACAAAGATAGCATTAATGTCCGCACAGGCTCCCCAGAGAAGAATCCCATAAGACAGAAGACTATGAAAATAACTAAAATAAACAATTCTGGGGTAATGTTGTCGTAATATTTTGAATGAAGTGAATCAGAGTGAAATAGATCCAGAGTGTGATGTCATTAGGAACGCGCGGACTTTATCTACCTGTTGAGAGGAGATTAGTTGGCACTGTTCCAAGCCTTTCTGACTGAGCGTGATCAGTGTAAACACAGTGAGCTGAGCGCGCCGCGTTCGCACGCACCCGTCCAGCCGCAGGTTTCTAACGCTTTTATTATACGACATACTTTTAGTAGTTCCAGATTAAAGTAGCTTGTTTAAATATTACGTTTTCATAAATTATTGTTCACGTGGTGTCGTACTTACAGAATATAAAAAAAAAAAAAAAACAAAAAAAAAAGACAATACCAGGCACATGAAATGGGCGAGTTGCTCATAACTTCGGTGACCTGAGATTAAGGAGGACAATTCTAATGAGTCATTAATTAAGGGTTGACGTACCAATTCAATTCTGTTTTTAAATAATGGGATTTATTTATAAACTTTGCTTAAAAATACAAGGAGCTTATCATTACATCAAGCAACGTTTAAAAATAAATCCCATTACGTGACAGGTCTCAAATGTTGAACATTTCTTTAAAATTCACAACATTTTTAGTTGAATTTAATATTGTAAAAATCATCTTCATTCGTCAGTCATTGACTTGATTGATCAGGTATATCCCGCTAGACATTCTAATGGAATTGTTTTAATTAATGTAGATAGAGATACCATACTTTTAAGACTTAAAACAGATGCCAGCGAGTCATCACCATAATTTTAATTACGGTGCTAGTACATTAACCGAGCCTATTTTATTTTTCATTAGCTAATTGACATGAAATGATTATCTAACGTCGTAAAGTTTGCGTTGCCGTCACGGGTAGATCTAAAGTCTTATTCGTCGGGGGGAGTAACGTTTGATCTCCTGGTGCGGCTTCGTCCCGATTCCACGGCAATTTAATTCATTGAGACGCTGTAATTGAACGGTGGGCGAGACGAGAAGCGCGGCCTGTACACGTGCGCAAAACAGACTAACTTGACCGCAACAAAATGAAGTCGCTCCAACTACTGTGTCACTGCAAGGTGGCACTGGTGGCAGTGGAGGAGGCGGCGCGGGCGGCGAGTAAGCGTCTCGCATTCAATTAGACGTTCAGTAATCCGGCTGCGGCGAGCTTCGATACCAATTACGGGGTTATTAGTGAGGGAACGCGCGATCGTGCTCAGCTCAACCCGGACGCCAGTGCGGCTCAGCCCGCCACGACGTTGCGATACGCTATTTGATTTTTACAAAACTACCACTGTAACGTACCTACCGCATGTCTCTTGTTTTCTCGGCGCGGAATAATAAAATTGCAATCCAATGCAACGATTTAATTTGAATGAATTTATTTTTAATTATGATTTATTACGTCAACATGTGTAGTACGGGTCCCCAGCTAAAGTGTACCTATTCATCAACGGTACAGAGACATGTGGGTGCTGAGTCACGAAGTGGGCACGCGAGTGGTGGCGTGGCTCTCCGGCGATAGGCACACGGCGGGCGGTCGCCACCGTCGGATGGTATTTATTATTTACGAGGAAGATGACGAGAGGACGAGCGCCTCAGTGCTCCCGCGAGAATCGCACGCTCCGCCCGGCAGCGTCGACAAACAAATTACGCGACAAAGCAATCAATTACAAGGACAAGACGTAGTTCATGCCTCTTGAATCGAACGCTACGTCAACAAGAAGCTTTTAGCGGCGTCGACGTGGTGCTACGTGCTTCATGCAAACCCAACACCTCCGCAGTTTAATGTCTACAATCGTTGTTTTCAAAATAGCTAAGAGCATCGTAAATTGAGGGGAAAAGCGTTTTATGTTGTAACGAATTAGATTGTCGATCAAGAAAGAAGAAAAGGTAATTGTGGAAGGAATCGGAAACGCCGGGGTCGGGAGTGTACAACGAGATTACAGGGATATCGTGGGCCCTGGCGTGCGCTGCCACCACCGCGCTGTAATGCCGTCAGTGGCGTATCTTGCTGTAACGAGTTTATCTGCCCCGCGGGCTGCGACCCCTACAACGTTCATTTCTTTTCTTATCAGCAGCCGAATGTAATCAATTTTCATCGCACAGCCATCATTTTTTTGGAACGACTAAGCATGAGAAAGTAGCATTGGCATGGCTATTATAGGTAATAACTTCTCAAATAGGTATGGAAATGCCCCAAAGCCGAATAAATAATAAGGATTACTATGTTTCTAATAAGAAGAACGTTATTTGAATCTACACAGAAACATTTTCAACCGGAAAAAACTGGTTTTACATTGTATTTTTTTTTTAAATAGAGAGCCATATTTTTTAGTTTTTTCTGTTGAATTCAAGTCTATAGTCGGTACCAACATCGGACGTTTGCGGTTTGTACGAGTGAGTGTTTGCCAAAAACAAAGGTTCCATTTTAATCCTGATTACTTAGTTGATTGAATACCTACACGAAACAGCGCTTTCAGATTTTCAGCGAAAAGGTGGCAAAGGGCGAGGGCGTGGCTCGACTGGGCGGAGCATAGACACGCCCACAGCGTCGCCGCCCTACCCAAATTTCTCCTTGGTATTTTTTTTATTGATATCATATTAAATTGTAATTATTTTCTTAAGAAACATAGTTAACAAAAAGCAATGTAGAGATAGATAAAACTGGTACGAATATTCGTCAGTGTCTATTAATGGTTTACACAGGGAAACAGAGAACTTGTGCAAATTATAATATAATGAAAAGTAGGTACTTGATAATTTTATATTCTTGTAAGTTGAGACCAATAAATATAGTATGTCACTCACTATAAATGAGCTGTTTCACGCAGAACCTATATTTCTTTCACGTTGAAACTTTCCCCACGTAGGCCAATCTTCAGAGCAGTCTACCTTTTTGTAAAAGCTACGTATTGCGATCTAGTTGGGGCATCCTATCTTACATTAATTTGAGATCTCTAGCTTTATTGCTCTATCGTCCAGTCGCTCCAAGAAATAAATAATTACAAAAGACGTGATTGGTAACTGCTTGTAGTTTTAATTTTGGATGTCATACTGTCAACCTGTCACCACGCACAACTAGTGCGTGCCTACCTTCTACCGATATTTTTTTTTGTCCGTCTATTAGATACAAAATGACGCTTCTAAACATAAAAGAACCTTTTAAAAAAACCTCAGTAGCACATTGACTTGGTTAAAAAAAGGTATGGTATGAAGTAAAACAAACGTAATGAACGGGCGGATTGAGGAAGCTTGGTAGTTTCTAAAAACGTGCATCAATTGAGAGCACGATTAAGTAAGGTATTGGCAAAGGTGCAATCTGAGACGTTAATTGTTAAGCAAATTGACACCCTACCACGTCAAATTGCCGTGTTATAGCTTATTGCCATTTCATACAAATGAAAAAGAATGACAGTTGTGATTTGAAAATACGATAAAATTAAATAAGTAGTCACCTTCCACTAACCCGTAATGGCCATGATCAGAGTGTTTTGCAACACCGCTGACTGATTACGACTTCTCTTGAATAATAGAAAAAAAAAACCTGCTTGAAACTAAACGCATTAATTTATTTTGTGGACCTCGGACATAACATCACTTGAATAAGTCAACGTCAACGCTAGTTTCAAACATCAATCAGGGAGCATGCTGTAATGGCAGGGTTGTAAATAGAATCGAATTCAACTCATTAAGGCTCGTGCAAACAGACGCGATATCGCGGGCGCGACAGGCAGCGGTACCTTTGTCGACAAAGGTACCGCTGCCTGTCGCGCCCGCGAAATCGCGTCTGTTTGCACGAGCCTTATCAGGCAAGGGATATTTTTTCGGCACTTGGGTCGCCTTGCCAGTGAAATTAACCAGTCAATTTGATAAACTGTAAACATAGCAACTATTATGTATTTCTACATTAGGAATTTTGGATTTAGGATATCTTCTGAATTAAAAATAATATTTATGTTCCATCAATCCATACTAATATTATAAATTCGAAAGTAACTCTGTCTGTCCGTCTGTATGTTATCTTTTCACGCCTAAACCACTGAACGGATTTCTATAAAATATAGCAAAAAGATAGATGGCATCCCGGGGAAGGACATAGGCTATTTTTTTATCGTCATACCACGCGGGCGAAGCCGCGGCCGCAAGCAATTCAAGTCAGTTAAAAATTCGTCGAAATGAAAGACCACAGTTAACAGTTAAAAGAAACTCAACAAGAACATGAGTGCAACTGGTCCAAGATATGTGTCATAGTAGTCCAGTTACTTAAGCTAAAAAAGAGGGTTAACCTCGGAATGAGAGATAATAAGCTGTAAACTTGTATAAACCTTCCATTTGGCATTCCAATATTTGTCAAGTCTCAAAATCTCGTGTCTTAAGATAGTTAAGGTCACAAAAATCGCTACTAATGTTGTCCTCTACATTCGGCGTCACTCTCAATACCATCGAAAAAGGCACGGATTCCTTGCCTTGTCTTTAAGTGCTTAAGGGCGCGTACATATAGAACGTCCGATTTTACAGGATCCTTTTTAACTGATCCGTCGCTACTGGAGGTAATATTCACACAGCATTTACAGGACCGATTTTAACTGATCCGTCGCTACTGGAGGTAATATTCACACAGCATTTACAGGACCCATTTTAACAGATCCGACGGTACTGGACTTTCGTTCTTCAGTGTATCGCCTAATTTCTACGAGGATGGACGTTGTCGTGTTGTATTGGTACTATCGCCGTCTGCGTCGTATGAAGCCCCAGCCAGCGTTATTGGATACATCCATTATTAAGGCAATGATTTTGTTGAGATGCTCTTGTGCGTCAGCTGCAAGAAGACGAATCATTTTTTTTTTTACTGTCAAGCCTCGCGCGGTTTCGATCCGATAAAACGGATCGGTATTTCCGTTGTGTGTGGGTTTTTTACGGGGTCCAGAATACTGTCATGTGTGTGAACTGGCTCATGCAACTACATACGCTAATAACATATACGTTTAAACGGACCTGTAAAAGGGATTGCCTCTTATTTTGTCGGATCGGTATTTTTTACTGGATCCGGAACACTGTATTCTGTGTGAACTCGCTCATACAACTACATACGCTAATAACATATACGTTTAAACGGACCTGTAAATCGGACGGTCTATGTGTACGCGGCCTTAGGGGGATGCGCTAAGGTGGCCCACGAAATTCAAAGTTTCTTACGTTTTTTGCAATTTGCAAGTCAGTATCAGGTTTTATGTTGATCTAAATATTATTTGCGACCGTAACAAATATGGATTTGCACAATTATAAACATTAGAATCAGCAATACAACTCTCTAAGTTCATGTTATTATGTGTGTTATTAAGTTGTCTGTCTATGTGACCGCGTTGTTCTTCCTAACTATATTATACGCAACGGATTTGGATGGGGTTATCACCACCAATAGACAATTTATTCCGGAATGTTTACTTGTAGATGCCTAATGAACTAATTTTAAAATTGCATACATTAAAGATATCTCGATGTTTTGTCAAGTCGTCAGAATCGTGCGAAGCACTGCAATTCAGCGGAAAGGGTTACAGGCAGGTCGCTAGTATATTATAAATATAAAATCAAGCGTGTCTAAACTCTGAAGAATTGGAACCCACATAAAAGCCCACGATATCTAATGCCGGAGTTCAAACCAAAAGGCTGCCAAAGAGTAAAGGCTCGTGCAAACAGACGCGATATCGCGGGCGCGACAGGCGACAAAGGTACCGCTGCCTGTCGCGCCCGCGTCTGTTTGCACGAGCCTTAACTAGGGTATGAATCATTTTTACAAATCTTTACCATACCT
Source organism: Lithophane ornitopus (assembly GCA_948473465.1). Classification (NCBI taxonomy): domain Eukaryota; kingdom Metazoa; phylum Arthropoda; class Insecta; order Lepidoptera; family Noctuidae; genus Lithophane; species Lithophane ornitopus. The sequence goes on along the minus strand of OX419616.1, from coordinate 13,017,003 downwards.
TGGACGATTCAATAAAAATCAAAGTAGAGGTCAAGAAGAAAACCGGCTGGGGCGATTATGAATGAGGAATAGATAAGACATCTTTTTATCTTTTTACACACCATGTATCTGAATATCATCTAGGTATTACTACCACGCACTAATCACCAGTCATCAGTTAAGAAAAAATATCCGAACATCAATACTAATATCTACCAATATTAAATAAACGATTACCGACCGGACTTCGGAATAAAATTCAAATTCAAATTCACATAACGTTATTATGTTTTTATAAGATGCGAGCTGTTAAAACTATGAGTAATGAGATCATTATTTTTGTTAACTTTTTACCAATACATTTATATTTGATGGAAGATCAGACCAATGAGAAAATTTAGTATCAGCATTGCATGTCTATAAGTATACGTTTGCGGTTATGGTCGAGTATTTATTGGTCGCAGTGGTGACGACGGTAGCCGGGTGCGGTCGAACGGAGCTTTTATCAAAATTAGCAGGCGCGCCCGCACCACGGCGCACCCCAATCGTAAAAACACCATCACCGGCATCGCATCGACGACGGCTCCGGAGCCACACCCAGCTGTCGCTCCCTGACAACTCACCCTATACAAGTTATTATCTGTAACACACATTTATATTTAGGTTACAAAAAAATAACATTTCTACCCCATTTAAAGCCAGACCCGCCATTTAAGGAATAAAAGAAGCGACCCAGCTTTTAGAAGTTTTAGCAGAATTGTTATAAGGCAGATTTCAAGACGAATAACAGCATGACGACTTAAAGGGATCTGTTGCCACAGTTAAAGTAATCGCTTGCTTCAGTCAGACACGTCCGCGGGGCCGAGTTCGGTTAAGTCACCAGACTATGACTGTGAGTAAATAAGCTTGACACAAACCGCATAAATATGTAATATATTCTAAGCACATCGAAACTATTAAAGACATCGGAATTGAGATTTTCTTAAAGCCGCAAGCGAAAAGCGTTACAGGGATTTGTTTTCGTTTCTCGAGTATGCGTGGCTGGTTCGCGGTCACTTTCTCTTTTATATCAGAAATTTTCTCGGGACTGTAAAGAAATCAGGGCTGTTTAGTTTGATGCACATAAACCTACCCTACAACTATTTTATTTAATATTGTTGTTTTACGTAGGTTACGTGTCAAAGTAAACTACTCGCGATGTGTTGTAAGTTTATTACCGTAGTGAACAGTGAATTTCGTAATAACAGCTTGATCCTAATTTCAGGTGAACAATAGCCACTAGATGATCTGAATGGTAATGGTCCTAAATCAATGACCGAAATGCACGTGTGATACAGTAAGTTGGTCATGCGGCCGAGGTAAGGCTTGCACTACAAGCGTTGATTACAGCGTAATCTGTATGCACAGTTTCACATCGACTGACTCTTTTATTTACTCATACAAGAAACCCCGTTTAGGTCTAGTCATGTGGAATTAAAATGATATGTCAATGTTCCTCTTTGTTTCCTGACAATTCACTCCAGAAATACAACAGACGGTGGGTGGAAAATAACAAACGTTGATAGAGTAAATCTTGATTTGTAAATAAACACGTAATAATTAGGTTGCTAGAGGTAATTTATGTTTGAAATTCGCTGGCAATGTCCCAAAGAAATCCGTTGGTAAATGACACACGATAGGGGCGATTTGGCAGACGAGTAAAGTAGCTGAGTCGTTTCGCCAGCTCATAGGCCGTACCGTGCATGAAGTTCCGGAAACTGTACATCGGTTATCTTACGTCGCCGACAAAACCCAAGTCTTGAGATACAGTACTAAGTTCGTTTAGTCTACTTAGACTACTATTGCAACAATACGTGTTTACCGCACAACTGTTCAACACACAAAGAAATTAAATAGCAGCAGCGCAATGGAACACAGTAAACAAAGAAGGAAACGAAACATTAAGGATGCGAAGGTGGTGAAAATGTGAATATATTACACGGCAATGTAATCACACGCACGCAAGAAACGGGCGGCGTTTTATAACTGTACAGGAATAATACTCCTAAAACCAATAATTCACCTTCATACACTTTAATTTTGAACCATTCATACCTATAAGAAAAATATGTTTCTTTGTGAGCAATAATGAAACGTAGTGAAGAATATCCCTAATATAATAGCCGTCTGCGCACTAGCATCAGCTAAATACGAGGATACCTACGACTTAGAATATTTTTAATTGTTTAGTTCAAGTAGTACACATCATTATGGTAAATGATATGGTATCTGATGTAGGGTCAGCGGTAAGTGTTTATTAGACTGGTATATCGCTAGGCAAATCACATAGAGTGATGGTATGGACATAGGCGGGCAACGAGGCCACATAATGAAGTGGCACGTTAGGACATGGGTCGCACCTTCACTCCAATTTCGCGCTAACTGAACCCTTAACGCAACGACCTCCGGGCTTTTACTGCTACCCACTTGCTTAGCAAACTACGGATATGGCTCTAAACTAATTCGGGTAAGGAATTTAGGATATATTATTTTATATTAGACTATGAAATACTATACTTTGCATTAGAATTAGATGACGCTGTGCTGATTGCTTAAAGCGGCTATTGTCAGATTTTGAAGTTTATTTCTCGGATAAGCAAAAAATAATTTTCCTAAGATATTAAAATAGAAAGCTCATTTTCAGAAAATAAACGAAAGGAGAATGAGCAAAGTCAATCTAATTATGCCGCTTGACGTGGTGGAGGGACAGCGAAATAGCTTCCTAATTCTCCTGTTATCACAGTTAGACAACTTTTATTTTAGAAAAGGTTAATGTTGGTGTAGTATTTGTTCGAAAACTAGTAAGCATTTACTATTCATTTTTCACGTTTATTCAAGGTAGGTAGGTAAAGTTTACAGTCGCAATAAATTCTGAACATTTTTAAATTTCTCATTGGCCTTCTAACCAACTGGGGGATGGATTGGTTATTCGGATTTTTTATCTAATCTAGTGGAAAGGAAAAAAGGCAGTAGTAGGTACATCCAGAACACAACCGGAACACTATTTTTTTAAATTTGTATCAGAACTATAGAAGTTGATTGTGGGCCCAAGTTGGCCGCTAAATATGAATAATATAGCGAAATAGAGCCTCTTCATAGATGTCTCACCACCTTTCCTTCCTCATATGCAATTTATGCACAAACAACCAACTGCACCTTCCAGGATTCAAGCGAAGCCAATGTGAAATAAAACTCCAGGGGTAAAGAAGTAGAAGTGCATAAAGTAGTCGGTGTCAGAGCAAGACTGAATGGTAGCACTAATTAGTATAAACAAATAAATGAATATAATGTTCCGCTGTACGGTACGAAGAACTTAGAAAACCTAAGATGTTACAAGTTTTATTGTATAACTCTCAGAAGGCAGGTATGTATTTATTCATCAGCGCATGTAGTTCGACAACCTCTAACGGTATTTAGATCCGAATTCATTAGTATAGCTAGCTTTACGCTAGATAAACCTCTTTGTTACGGATACATAAGCACGAATTATAAATAATTTGTCAGATTATATGATATTTTAAGTAAGGGTTGAATTTAGTATTTTTTTAGAATGTTACCTACATTCTAAAAAATTACTAATAGTTAAGTTATATACTTATTCGAAGCCAAAATGTCAATCCAAAAACCTTACATTTGAGTTTTTCATATTAAGTGTTCAATGAAAATATAATTAGCGAATTAACAGTAGTGACTAATGAAGGAGCCAAGGATAGTGTGCCGTTACGCAGGCGATGCGGAGACAGCGAGATGGGCGAGGTGAATGTACGCATGAAGTGTGCCACGCGCCGAGAAATACTCCGGAGTGAGTACCGTTAGTGGAACGCGGTCAAGCCAGCAGCGGTACCCGTGTCCGACACTGCCACCTTGTCACCTTTCATTCAGCTATAACCTACATTGATTTTATTAGAGAATCACTTACGCTTAAATAACTGTTTTGCATACCTACATGCTTTAGCTAATTATATCTCATGCAGATACTATGGCGAAAAATACGCAAATTGGTGTTGATATTATAAAATATTATTGTTATAAGGGGGATCTGCCAGGGTACCGAATGGCAATCGTCTAAGTTTTCTACACTTAGTTAGCACCTCTTAATACGTTCAGGCTGCTGGCTACCCGGTAGCGAATTTATGGGCAAGTCAGGAGAGATCTGCCGCCGCCGCCGGTACATTATTTTGAAAGCTTTCATATTTATCCATACACTACGCCACAGCCGGCTAAAGCCGGGCATGCAGCGCGTGTGAAAATGAAAATCGCTATCTAAAGTCATTACCACCAAAAAAAATTGTATGTATCATCGCATACAAATCAAACAAAAATAACAACAATGAAATCGATCTAACCGATTTTCAAAGTACAAAATAAACTTATAGTACCTACCTACGTTAGCCTCCCTTTTTGCCTTAACAACTATCTTATTATTCCTTTTCCTAGAATCAGGAAATTTGGCAAGAAGCAAGTTCTCACAGCACAGCACAAGTAAAGGATAAAGTCCGAAAATCGTTAATAATTTGACCGTGACATATATCGATGTTTGGGAGGACATGTTTTTCAACTACAATGTTAAGTTTGTTCTTGGGATATATTCATCCCAACAACAGAACCCTTGATTGTGTGTGGGCCGAAACGCAACTGACCGGTTCTTTTTTTTAAAAGTTTAGTAGGTACTTGCCGCGAGTCGAAGCCACAAAAATGCCAGAAACATGGTGTTATTTAATAGCATCAATCGACAGGGTCAATGATAAGAATAAATGTGTCAGAAAAAAAAATACGTGTCTTAAACTAAAGGAAGGCTTCCTCCAACTGAAAATCAACAAATACAAATTTTGGTTTTCTTTTGAGCTGGTGACTAATACCTATGTATTTGGTATAACAATGTAAGATGCTATGAAGGCCCGACCTCATGGAAGGACGTGGCGGCTGCGGCAGCGTCTTGTCTCAACGTGGTAATCGGAGCGTTTCTAATACCCACGCTTTGACTCGGTTTCACCGCACGCTTCTTGCCTCCGTTCTTATTTATTCGTTTTGCGAAACCGTTTGAAATATGATAACGCTCAGTCGATTGCCGAGCTGCTCTAGGTTCTCACGAAACTTCACACGAAGTTCTTGCAGCCAGTTCAGTTAGCTATTGAATTCCCGCGATTATAGCTAACGGGCTCTACAGACACAGGTATCAGTTTACAAAAGAAATAATACGGATAGAACGGCATAGATATGAGAATAGGTAGGCAAATACCGAAAAGCAGTCGTGTTAACAAAAAGCGGCATTATGATAATGAGGGTCTAAAAAGCGACAAATGAATATTTTTCACAATAATTACGGTGGTTGCAGCAGGTAAGGTGCGAAGTACAGAGGCGCTGCGGCGGGCGCAACAATTTGCATCACAAATGCGGGTGGCAGTCGCGATGCGCCACGCCGCGCGCCCTGCGCCGCTGGCCCGAACGGCGCGGGCGGTACGGCGCCCCACCCGCATCAGACAATGTCACAATCAACACCGCGTGGCCGCTTTTTGGTCACCATGTGATTGCCGATTGTGGAACACCATAATCACCAAGAACGTATGCATTTAAATTTTAACGTCGTCAATGGAGCCCGTTGCAATTACCAAGAGACGCGGTCGATTCAATAATTCTTAACATTTTACATTTTTATTACTGTCAAGTATCGAAGTACCGATATTCAAAGTTTAAGACTTGTTACGAAATTATGCAAAATTGCAAAACAAGTAGTTATAATAATAGAGGCCGCTGTATTTACATACAATTTAAATAAGAAATACAATTTTGGCGGGTAACACGTTCACATCAGATGACATGCGAACTTGACGCGACACACACTCAAGTTTCTGTTGGAGTCTATCATCCACGAAAAGTAAAGCCCTAAGCGAGTAAAAGTGTCCGAGTTGAAAGGCGGTGAATTAATAACGAACTTCTCCCGCGACGCGTGATGACGGCCAACACGAGTAGCGCATTAGATGCCAACAGAGGAAATTTGCAAAATTCAAGCTAATTACATGTTGTTTTATACTTTTTCTGTTCATAAAATATAAAACTGGTCAAGTGCGAGTCAGTTGCACGCCCAAAGGCTCCGTATGTATTATCAACAATAAGAAAACGTTTCTTTTTCCGAACTTGGCTGACTCACTGCAAAATAAAAGAATATTGGATACTATTGGTAAAGTAATCATCTTAGTTTTGCAGAGTACAAAATAGTTATTAGTGTTTACTTCTGTACGCAAAATACTCGCTTTAACGAGGAGTTGAGGGCACCAGCCCGTATTACCTAGTGTATTATAGGATTCCTAACATAATATTATAAATGTGAAGGTGGGTTTGTTTGTTTGTTACGCTGTCACGCTAAAACGGCTGACCGGATTTGGATGAAATTTGGCACATGGGTAGACTATGAACCGGATTAAGACATGGGATTCTTTTTATTCCGATAATATCACGGGATCGAGACTTATGCGGGTGAAACCGCGGGGCGCAGCTTGTACATTATATATTTATAAAATGTACACTTTGTCTGCAAGTCTTTCGATCAATCATTAAGTACCCCAAGGAACAAAAACGGAACCCTAATAACTTTTTTTTAAAGTCATCTCTAACTTTCTACTTAAGAATTACCTTAAATTTAAGACAGCGTTAAAATACTTCATGCAAATAAAATGCAAAAAAGTGTCAATTTCACCGCAGCCATAAAAACAACGAATTAAAGTTAAACCAAATTGTGCATAGCAACAGAAAATCGATAAAATCTGTTTTCAAAGAGAAAGTGTTAAGGATTGATTCAAAAACACTACTGCTCTACAGTGTTACGGTTCGGATAGACCTAATCCGTCATCGGCCGAATTCAGTCGATTGAACCAACATTTATGTAAAAAACTTATTACAAAAAAAAAAAAAACGACTTCCAAAAAAACACTCAAAACTGAAAAATAACTTTAATTTCGGAAGTCGGTGTCTTTGCTTTTCAATTTTCGTTTTTTTTTTGTAATTTTTTACTTTTTGTTGTGGTGCCTACCCCACACAAATTCGAATACCAGTAGCTGATGTAAATAACAGTGAAGGAGTAAATGAAAACATCATCTAGATAAACTAAGTGAGAAAAATACGTAATATTGAAGCTAACTCAAAAACTACGCAAGCAAAATTAATAAAATTTATATGGGACCACCTCGGAAGCATGACCTACCATACAAAAAAAGAATCATCAAAATCGATTCATAATTGGCGGAGTAATCGCGTAACAAACATAAAAAAATAAAAAACATACAGACGAATTGAGAACCTCCTCCTTTTTGAAGAAGTCGGTTAAAAAGAGAGTGCATAACTGCACTCTCTTTTTAACCGACACCTAGTTATTGGATGATGTCGGATGAAGTAGTATACGCACGCACTCACATTATTTTACATGATTGTTCGGTTTGAATACTGGTATTCAGCTGCATCCGGTTAGACTGGAAGCCGACCCCAACTTGGTATGTTTGGTTTGATCGCCCGAGTTCGGCAGAAGACGGATTTGGTGTACGTCTCGCGTTAGGTCGAACGAGTGACATTATATAAGGAGTGTAATACTCATGAAAATTAACAGATCTTACTATGTGATCAACTCTGAAATATGAAAAAGCAAATATTTACTGTTCCTTATTTCCAGGTTGGTTCCTTAGTGAAAGTTGTTCATTTTCATGAGTAGGTACTAAAATAATGCCCCTTGTTTAACCCAACACCCATAGAAATACTGAAAACAAAAGCTCGCAATTCAGTTATTTCAATTATCAGTAACCGGTCTTTAACCATAACTAAATTATGTACTCACGTTGTGGACCGGACTGGATGCAAAAGACGCGTGATAGAAGTTTGTGGAGCATTTTAGGGGAGGCCTACGCCGTAGAGGCGACTACTACGAATAGCGATGGCAAAAGCTAGTAAAGAAAAAGAAGGAAGTAATTTATTTAGAAGAAAAGCTAATGATTTCTTTTAGAAGTATTCTTACCTGTGTTTAACACATCAAGTTCTTAATTTTAAGTACTGAATTAAATTGCATTTTTATTTTATTTATTTAATTATCTATTTGAAAAATAACATAGATAACAAAAAGATGCCATAACAGAAAAGAGATAGAGGTGAAAGCACGGGGTCCACCGGCTAACAAATGGACTCCATTTATTAAATTGTAAGTCAGAGATTCTGCGTTGAAATACGAGGACTATTTGGACTAAACGATGCAATCACTAGCGGATTTAAGAGATTTCACCTTTCGTTAGTCATTTTACCCTTATTCTTGTTATCTGTTACAAGAAAAAAGGTAAAAATGACTAACCTCGTTAAAAGTACAAAGTAAAGCTTGTATTAATTATTTATTTAATTAATTATTATACACAGCATGACTAAGACGAGGACGTAAAAAGTGGCATGTGGATACCAGCAACGGTAAGACGTGTTCAATATTGAAATAAATCTCTAGCAGAATGACTCTGTTCGAAATTAACCGGGGCGCCGTATAAAGCTTTAGCTTGGAGGAACGGGCGGTAAAGCGGCTCTTAATTAAATCAAGTGACACGTCTCGTCGCAGGTTACCTCAATCACACGACCCCAATAAACCCATGTGCCAAACGGAAATGTTTTATATCATGTCATATTACCCATGGATGAAAAGGGGTTCTAAGACGCTTGACTGCTTGAGAAATTCATGTCTTGTATTTCTTTCGCATGCCAGAACTTAATTAAGAAATGTTGGTAGACGTGGTAAGTTAGTTGAATAGAAAATTATATTTAGGTATTCAGATCTTCTGAATACCTAAATCTAGAAATCTCTAAATCTCTAAATCTAGTCCGCAAGTTATTTATAAGTAGAGCTTTCAGGAAAAGACAAAAATCCGTAGTATGCTTTGCTCTACAATAGTCTAAATGCATCTATGTAGGTATACAGCTAATACGTAAACGTATGCAATGCAAGCACTATAAGCATAACTTAATAAGCCTTCGTGTATGCAACCCCACTCTCGCCATATCGTATCGTTTCACGTCTCATTTTCTCAGACAGATTTTTAGATTTTAGCAACGTGAGGGTTAAAAACTGATCCTGTAATTTTGGTTTTCACGAAAATCAGGCAAAGTTAAGTGGTTAAAGGGATTGATCACTTAGCTGAAGTTCTGTTCAGTTTTCGCCCTGAAACTGCTCAACTCAAAAAATAATTATTGGCAATTTAAATCACGTTAACTACGAAATAAATCACCAATATAAAATATACTAACAGATAAACATGCTGTTGTGGTAAACACTGGTAATAATTCCGCGTAGTCGGAGAAACTCGTAAAACATCTAGGATCCGATGGTAACAATAAAAGTGGAGGTAGGCTCGGAAGCGCGGAGCAACTTGTGCAGAGGCGGGTGGCTGGCTGCGCAGCGGTCGCACTCATTATTTCCATAACAAGCTCGCGACGACCGCCCGCTCGCTCTCCGCTCCAGAGTCCCGGTCACGGCAATTAATTAACTGGCTAAACGGTATCGTGTTTTACATTCTGATGTTTACGTAACTCTCCAGCGATAATGTCGCTGGTTATCGAAATGACAGCGCGGACGGTACTCATATTAATTAATAAATTATTAGCTTGGCCTACCTCACTAAAAAATTAAAGAGTTTCATTATTGAGCTCGTTATGGGCACTAACGGTCTGTGCATATAGATTGCTTATTTAAATGAGGAAAAGTAAGAAAACTTTAATCAAAGAAGTAGACTGTCACATTTACTGCTCATAAGTTTAATATGGAACACTTAAATACACAAATTGTTACAGAATGGCTACGTATAAAATATATATTTTGGTGAGCATGAGGAAGCAATAAAACCAGTCGAAAAATTTACCGTTACCAAGGCTCGTGAATCATTGAACTCGTATAAAACTTAAAGGATGGAGATGTTTTGTTTTTAATATAGGTCGCCTTTGTAATAAACATATGATTAGTCTCAGAATTGCAAGGTGATTAATAAGCATGTCGAAGTTCGCCTGTGAACCGCATAGATCTACACATCGGTGTCGTAACAGCTGGCAGTGGTTGTTACTTAAATTAGTTAACAATGACACATTTCGCTGGCAAACAAACAGAGAGGAGTCCTAAATAGACCACATGCTATTCTCGACCTGCTGCCGTCACACCGGTGCGATCGTGCCGTCTGCTGACTCACGCACACCTCAAGGTGATGCTTGCGGGAGCACCAATCATATGTGGGGTATTGTGCAGGCCATTCTGGCTCACAAGAATCATGTGTCAATGATATTATAAATACATCAGAGATTTTATTTTAGTTTCATAATATGTCTTATTCAAGGTTTTGAGAGTATAAAATTATGAATTCGAGAAACGAAATTACTACGCCTGATATAAAGATAAAAGAATGCACCAAGTTACAACCGACTTCCAAAAAAAACACTAAAAAAGTTAAAAATAACTTTAATTTCGGAAGTCGGTATCTTAGCTTTTCAATTTTCGTTTTTTGCCACCGACTTCCGAAATTAAAGTTAAAGTTATTTTACACTATTTTAGTGTTTTTTTTTTGTAAAAAGTTTTATTTTTCAAGTTTTTATTTGTGGTACCTACCCCACACAAATTTGAATACCACTACCTGCTATAAAAATAACAGTGACGGAGTCAAATAACATATCGTCTACATAGAGTAAGTGTTTTTTTTTTTATTAAAATTTATATGGGACCACCTCTGAAGCATGACCTACCAAACAAAAAAAGAATCATCAAAATCGATTCATAATTGGCGGAGTAATGGCGTAACACACACACAAAAAAAACATACAGACAAATTGACAACCTCCTCCTTTTTGAAGAAGTCGGTTAAAAATCATCCAGCACTAGTGGTGAATCTAGTATGTAAAACCGATCAATCTAATGTAAATGAGTGAACAAGTTTGTTCGATAGCAAGTCAAACAGCGAGAAGCGACGGAGCCTCACGCACGAGGCATGCATGCGCGTCGAGCGCGGCCTAGTTGCGTTACGCAACCGGGCCGCGACGCGACACACAGCAGGACGTTGATCTCGTGCTTGAACTTGAAACACCGTTCACATCTTATAATATAAGTACAAAAATTAACAACTCTTTCAGTGATATTTTATGTAAAGATAATTTTATTAATATCTTTAATTAAAAACTCATAATGAATCTCACTGTGTCTAGTTGTCTACCTTTATCATATGCCGACTGTGCCGAGTATAGACACAAGCAAGATTTACATGAAAATAATTTTCCAGCACATCAACGTACCAAACGCTGTCCGGAAATTGTAGGAAATTGCAAGAGAAAATGAATCCGACGGTTTGAGAGGTCCGGTTGAAGTAAAGGCTTATATGAAAAGGTATTTAGGACTCTCGCATGCAGAGAATGTAAGTTGCTACACGATGCGTCACTCAAATCGACGTTAAAAAAGTTTATTTAAGTAGATGTTCACGTAGCCTAACAATAGCTTTTGATATAGAACCACTGCAATGTCTTGCTGTCAAAAGATGAAACAAGCAAGGAACTTATTGTTTATGAACAAACACTGCATTAAACACAAAAAGACTGTAAAAATAAAGAGGTCTCCATCAATCACACGAACAGAGCCGGCGCTTCCGGACGCGACCTGGTCGAGCGAAACATTTCTTTGAATAATGAATGTAGTTAGGTATCGTAGCCCGTAACTGGACGTGATATACGCCGTCGTCGGCCGCATGCATAATTTCACTTATTTTATGTGGTTAATTGTCGAAAATGACCGCTAGTGAAATATATTATGGCGTACGGACGCCGACACCGCTGGTGGCGGCTAATGTATTCCGCAGCTCGTGCTCCGCCCGCCCTCGCCATCGCTACAACGTCTTTGTGTACTTCGTAGCGCCTGCACATATGTACACACGCTACACACGGCCTAATGCAAATTAACGCTATTAAACTTTTTACACGTTAAAGAATGAAATGATGTTGCTCATCTATACATGTCAAATTTATATGTTTACTGGGTTAATACTGCGTACATTTATTGGGATTTATGGATATATTACATGTTACTTATTTATTTCTAGGTAACGAGTTTATCATGCAAATAAGCAAGTAGTTTAATTGATACTTGATACGCATATTTACTTTTACACTGTTTATTTATTAAATATGGCGAAAGATTGTATGATTGACGTAAAGAAACAGTTTCTTCTGCCCTTTCTGCTCCAGAAGGAACATTTTTGAATAGACAATTCTTAATCTTTACTTTTATACACGGCTACGGATACCGCTTTCAAAAATACTTATTAAAGGTCTGATATAAATAAATGACATGGGACTTGGTTTATGTAAGTAGTGGTTATATAATTAATTAATATTACGATCCAACTGATATTATAATACCTACACAAACATTTATTATATCATTAAAATCAATTCGAATAACAAATAAATACTCAACAAAGCCCAGTGCATTCACACGAAGCTAATGGCATTAGATCGTGTAAAATTTAGATCACAGTGACTCTCGAGAACATAAATTTGAGGGTGTGGTATAAGTAGATAGGTCGTCGTTTACGTGCACAATCGCAGCAGCTCGCGTCTACAATGCCGCTGCATTACAATTTTTCAAAGCAGACACAGGCGACAGAGCATAACAAAAGAGCTAGGAAGTCGCAAATAAACGAGCGCTGCGGAGAACCAACTTGTACGCACACCCTGCCTACGCCGTAGCCGTAGAATCGTAGACAAGCTACACCGAACACATTTGATTTTCTCGAATGCGATTCATGATTTAATTTCTATCTAACATCTCTCCAGTTATCTATTAGTCGAATTTTACTTCACCGGTGTTCTTACAAGGGAGCCGCTATGAATAACATTGAAATACAAAGACTATCCAATTTGTGTAATGTAAGTTTTCGTCGGTAAATGTGAACTCTCAAAAAGCTAGGAGGTAAGGCGGTTGGTCGGAGTATCTCTACATTTAGCGATTTCCGGGCACAGCGATGAATACGGAGAGATCGGGCGATGCGATATGGCCGGCGGCGGGCGGCCCACCGCGTCTGCGTTGGACGCGCGCGAATCGCGGCTACATCAACCGTGTCTAGTTGGCTACACTGGGTACTATGTATCTCATTTTATTACTTACCTTACATGCCACATAGATACCTAGACATGTCATAATACCAATAATCCTCAATTACCTACGTATGATTTTTTAAAATTTCAATAAACAAATGAAAATATTGAGAACTACTTTGAAGTAGTAAAGCAAAAGTGACACTTCCAAAGTTTTCTCCTTTTGAATAGAATAATTCGTCTCCACTCTACGCGCGCTATGGCGCTACGGTCAGCGTCACCTCAGCTGCGTGTCATTATTATTTTTTTATTGTGATTTATGTCATCATTTATTTATGTAATAATAAATTAGTTCACAAAGTCAACGTTCTTAGCTCTGTATTCAACTGGAACATGCCAACATGCATATACACAGGAACAACATCTATTCCGCTCCGACACTGTCGGAAAATCTGTTAAGTGGATACATAGAGATTATACTACATAAACTATAGTAGGTAGCGACCTGCTCGAAAAATCTTTCTGTAGTTAAGCGTTACTAAAAAATGATTTGGATAGTCTACTAATTTAAAAAAGGGAGTTTTTAAGGACCCTGACATGACGCTTTGTAAATTCGCAGGACTAAAATTTTGGTAATCCGCATCAAGATGACCCAGGCGAAGCTACTTGAGGACCCAGGTCACCCAATGCACAACTATAACCCAGTGCCCCAGAGGCTCAAATGCCACAAATTGTTTGTTGCGTGCTTGAGTACAGCCGCAGCCTGTATTCGCGTTACTGAATTTTGAGAAAACAAATTCGAGATATTTTGCCATATATAGACACACTAAGAAGGAGGGAAAAGGCGTTGCAACAATATTAATATTTGGAATCATGAGAAGATAAAACGGAAAGGTGTTAGCGTAATGTAAATGCTTGATCACAGTCAGACATAAAAATAGTGGTCAAATAACAATAATTCCCGGAGAGCCAAATATTGGTGGAGAGCTGGGGTTTACCATTACAAATAAAGTTTTAAAAATCCCCATCGATCCTATATGTACACAAAAGCTATTCGGGGTCAATGGTCAAAAATTGAGGTTTTTTGGATTTTTCTCGAAAACGGTAAGTTTTATCCAAAAAAAAACTCATACCAAAGTTTTAGATCTAGAGTTGTTTCGCGTATATCTGCTATTCAACACTTGTATCGAGTTTATTATCAAGTTCAAACATGGCTAGGCAATCAACTGAACCCAGAAGACTGGGGTTGGAAATTGATAGATAATACTCTGGAACCGATTTTAACTTTACTCCCACCTGTATTGTTCCCTTAAATTATCCTAAAATTGTCATGACATTTAGTGGAGTAAGCCTACAGGGGTAACCACGGTAATAAAAACGCGCCGAGTACACTACCTCACAGGTGGCGTGGAAATGTGTGCATATCATGTTTAATGTGACTTTTAGAATCGCGATATCTCAGGAATGGTTAACTCTTAGGAAAAAAATCATGAAGACCATTTGGAGACAATTTTAAGATCTAAAACTTTAGTCTGAGGTTTTTTTTGATAAAACTTACCGTTTTCGAGAAAAATCCAAAAAACCACAAATTTTGACCTTTGACCCCGAATAACTTTTGTAGCACACATAGGATCGATGGGGATTTTTAAAACTTTACTTGTAATGGTAAACCCCAGCTCTCCACCAATATTTGTCTCTCCGGGAATTATTGTTATTTCCAATGTCTTTATTGACCGGACTATAACGTCAATAGCAATAAAATATAGCTGCATCGTAGTGGACTTCAACCAGAGGGCCTAGACAAGTGACAATCGCTTCGAAAGCGTTTCGTATTTCAACAACGACTTTCAACAGAATTGACTTATGCTTTTCGATAGCTTATATCAGTAGTCCCATACATTTTTGCCTTTTCCATAATCGTTATCTGTGATAGAATGTCACTTTGTCTAGGACCTCAGGCCACTGGCTGGCCACCTACTGGGCTAAATCAATTTAATATCAATAGAATCATATATAATCAATCAGTTATAACTACTTATTACAAATTCTAAGCGATGTGAGTGATACATACTTTGAGTTTTTTCACACACATAATTCACAACCATTGTATTTCCTTAATATACCTATTTAGTTAGTTTTGTGTCCTGCGTCCTGTGTGCAAAAGTAATATATTATAAAGAAAAACAAAGAAAGTTCATTTTAAGTTATTCTCAATTTTAATCAGCTCATTTAAAGCTGCTGATGATTAGACAGGGTATGGATCACTTTTTTAACTGATAACTTGTTGAATAAGCTGATTCCATTTTACAGCGACTGAAAATAACAACGTATCTTTTGGTTTAATTCATGCTAGAAAACGTTTTTTTTTTCTACAGTAGTTGCAAAGACGGTACGAGTTGCATTTCCAAATTTCAGTCATCGATCAATTAATATGTTAGAATCGATGACGACCAAGTTTTTTGAAAATGATTTATTGAGCGCGACTGCTATAGGACACGTTACGTACCTAACTATTAGGCAGGCTTATCGATGATAACCGTATTTTAAAAGTTCTATAATTTTGCGATTATACGGACTAGACATAAGGTAAAGATATTTTACAGGTAAATTGTGCACTAAGTAGAGCGATTAACTTAGGGACAAGCATTAGAGTAGGTAAGTAATGGTTTTTTATAGTTTTTATTTTATAATAAGATGTCGACAATCTTTATTTTAATAATCGACTTTAAAAGGTGAGGTAATGGTCGCATAATTATATTTTTTAACTTAATAATAAATATGAATAATTATACGGAGCCCAATAATAGTCTAACAGATATCAAGAAATCTATGAGTACAAGATATTTTTTATTCAACACAATACCTACCTTTATTAAACCCGTTTTAGAAGTCGATGTACCGATAATATTTTTATAATAAAAAAAAAACTACAAATATTCTATTAAACCCTGTGTTACAACTTACGGAGGTAATTCACTTTGTTTACAAACAAACCTTTAAAGCGGTGCTAGCCTCGGACATCAAGGTCCCATAATAAATTCTTCGTGTATAAAAGAATAGATACCAATTAATTGGGAAAAATCAAAGAAGATACCGCGAGTGACGAAAAAAAATTCAGGACTTCACTAAGTTATGTCTACTTGATTATTATAAGTACCTACTTAGCATTTATAAAATCAGTAAACACACGAAGCTTTTACAGATGTATGTTAGAATTAGAATATATTTTATTTTGTAAAATTCACATAAATGTACCATAAAGGTAGGAATAGCTGAAGCCAAAACTGATGCAAATATTTGTATTGAAAGTTCACACTTTTTGTTAATGTCAAAGGTCACACTGCAAGAATAACAGCGAATGAGAACGGATTCAATAACAACACCTTTTTCGGAGACCTAATTAAGAAATACCTTCTAGATAGTAAATAAACAATGTCGTACGTACTGGTAAATAAACAATGACACATTAATAACTTAAAGGAAAAGCTCTTACAATTTGCAGCTTAAGATCTTTTCCAGCAGCAGCGGCGGCTGTGACCGACGTTGTCACTGGCGACAACCACTGATGTAAATTGATATAACGTTTTGGTAAAAGTTTTAGCGAAACATCCGCCTGTGCATAAGCGCGCTCTAGGCATGCAGCAGTCGCACCGTCCAGCGCGAGCGCCGGCTCGAGCAGGGCCCCGCCGCCCTCTAAGACCACCATAGTTCTAACAGTATAGTCACTTTAATTTAAAAAACACAACACCGAAGTCACTTCACAGCCGGCAAGCTCGGGTCGGAGCTACATGTCTCTCGCGAGGTACGTGGCATCCGAGCGGCGAGAGTCGCGGAACTGGCGCGGCGCGCACCTGCCGCGAGCCGCGCCACCCGCGCCCCTCTTGAGCCGCCTACAGACTCGTCAACAAACACCGTTGCTGCAGCGGTCGCCCTGCATCCACAAAGCTTTGCAGACTACTTTCGTCCCACTTTTCCAACTCTCAAATATAGTGACAACCGGATCCAGTTCCCACATAACAATATATTTACAAATATACAGGTAAGTTTATTCCAATGTACCTCATACATTGGAATAGATTACTTAAGTAAGTATAGGCGATACCAATAAAAACGAATTCTTTTGAAATGCTCGCTATTAAGAAAACGTCGTTAAATGGTGTAAGCAATTACCGCAAGACAATAGGGACCATTGAATAAGGTCCTGAAAATTAGTTCAAGCGAGTTTGCGATGCACGAGGCGTCGTTCTATTCGCCACGTGACCAATATTCTAAAGCCCCTCCTTCTTTCAATAATTCAAATATTCCGTCTCTAACCAACACCGACTTTCAAACAATTAACGAACTCTCAATAATTAACGGCCTATAAGCAACTTGGTTTGAACTCGTAGGAACAAACCTTAGCGATAATTAGGATATACAATTCTTTAAATAAGTTTTCCCAAAACAAAACTCGGCGAAAGAAAATGTCATCGAAGTGCGTGATTCAAAGTTGAATCCAATTTATAAGACTGTTCCCAAGAGATATTTCGAAGCAATGATAAAACTTGGAAAAATATTTCGATTCTACCAGCCGGTCCTATGCCGTTCAGGAAAGTGTTACACTTAAAAATGTTGTTTTACCCAAAGAATAATACAACAGGATGAAATTGAAAGAAAAGAAAGACATGAATAAAGTTAGCTGAAAAGGAATCGCAATAACCTCTATTAATAGTTCAGGTAGCGGCACATCTAAGAAGTAGAATGTGTATGCCGCAGAAATTAATTTGCCATAAACACTGGTATTAATAGACGCGAGACAATAAGCCAGCCCCCCGTGAACTCCTAGTCAGCGACCTAATGTTTTACAGCACGCGAGCCACGTCGTCGTCGCACCCCCGACCTCGAAAACGCGGTTTTCATTTACATACAACGCTTATAAACAAGATGATGTTACAAATCAGCTAAATAAATGTGTGGAAAAATGATTCTTTCTTTGTTTGTTACGCGATACGATATATTTAGATTCCTACTGAATACTAATTCCTTGAGCCTTTTCGAAATGTTTTAGGGTCCACCTAGTTTCAGGCCTTTCTGCGAAAAATGTTTATTTTTTATATACAAAAAACACTGTGAAAAACTGACAGACTAGTATATCTTGCGATTCCAATTTGTGGATTGCGAAAACTAAAAAACCCGCAAAATGTTGTATTCCATTGGTTTCTCCAATGCATGGAAAGTAAAAATATTACTAGTGACGTTACTTAGTAGTACTTGTGACAGTAATTTTATTGAATTATTTATATTCTTAATTGTTATAGAAATGAGCACTTAAGAATGGAAAACAACAAGTAAGTAGTCGTAAATAAGCACAAACACAAATGGAAGAAATCTGCATCATCAATTATTCCACAATTCAAAGGATTTTAAGAAGTAGTCCATCCGGACAGCGACTGTCATTCTGGCGAACGTAATTAACTTTCTTTTCCTCAGCATTTTCAAATGAAACATTTTAAATGAACTTTGTAATTCTTTGGCCCCAAAAATTGGAAATGAAATGCGATACAGTAACATAAACGTTAAAAAGAAATATATTATTCAAATACTATTACAATTTATAGAGTCAGCCCAGAATTTGGCTACGAGTTTGGCACCTTTAGTAGCGTCCATCAGCTCCTGTATCGTGCAGGCAACAGGACACGCTGGGCATGATATTAAGTGCCGCATTGTGTGTTGTGGGGCATCACCACATTTACACTCCAGGGCGGAGTCATCTCTGACGGGGTCCGCTAGGACCGATGCCTGCCAGGGTTGTGGGAATGTCCGAAAGGGATACCGGGACCCTGGCAACAGGCAACTGAAGGAACACGGGTGGGTTTTAGTCAGTAAAAGTCTGACACGCCCTTCCGCTCCGCCCAGAGCGGGAGAAG
Organism: Lithophane ornitopus; assembly: GCA_948473465.1. Classification (NCBI taxonomy): domain Eukaryota; kingdom Metazoa; phylum Arthropoda; class Insecta; order Lepidoptera; family Noctuidae; genus Lithophane; species Lithophane ornitopus. The sequence continues at coordinate 12,998,002 of OX419616.1, read as the reverse complement.
TAATTTGATGATTTCACATCCTCAAAAAAAAAAAAAAAAAGGGCGGGGTCATCTGTGGACCTCCACCTGAGCAGCTTTGAAAATCAAGTTGTTTTTTGTTGGAATATTATGGTTGCTGCCATTGAAAAGTCTGTCAAAATCAGTGATCTTTCAGCGCTAACACAGTCGAGAGGTTTTTTAAGGTTGCTGTTGAGTTGCTGCTGTCAGAGGTACTGTGAAAGGACTCTACATACTCACTTCTTAGCATAAAGGCATATGCTATCGAAATTACTTACGTCAATTATATTTTTATATATTGTGGCGTTTACATCTTTTTAGATACAAGTTAGTAGTAAATATGTTTTTTTTTTTTAAAGAAAAACAACCTGGAACATTAAAAACACGTGGGAGTTACTTTTAGATGTAATTTCATTTAAGAAAATGATATAAGTATTTTGAATGAAATGTTGTCAATTTGTGTCACGTTTACAATGACTTTTGACCGCGACCAGGCCACCTCCGCCGAGTGCACGGACGGTCCGACACTCGACTCTGTGTCGGCTCAATTATTCACACGACACGCCCCCACCCACCGCATCATCCGCTTGCTGCCAAATTAAAAGTAAATAACGAAATGAAAACAAGCGGCCCCGCGCCGCGAGGGACTCGCAAACCTTTTACCGCTGTCGAGTAAACAACTAGATACAGCTAAACACACTTTATCATTCTATCGGCTATCTATTTGCGAATGCAGATAAAACTGCTGATCGCAAAGTATGCACTTTATAACATGTAAAACCAACACTGAAACTTATTCTTGAATAAGTATAATATTTATTTCTGTGTTGTTTAAATCGTAAAAATTTGGCTGTAGCCTATATTTCACAAAATCCTTTCATTCGTGAATCCTATCCGATGCCGATGTAATTATTTTTTGGGAATTTGTTTGATGTTATTATTTTAACAATTTTTAATTTCTAAAATTTTGAATTTTTAACAATTTTTTATCGATTTTACCAATTTTATAATGTCAAGGAATATTCAATTTTACCTTTACCTTTACCAATTTATAATTTTAAAGTAGAATTCCATACATTTTAAGTTCATTCAATTGTAACTTTTTACAGCTACCAATTATTTTCTATATTAGCGCTTATTACTAAGTAAGTTAGCTTATTTCTCTGATTCATTGTTTTATGCATGTGGTGTTTACCTATAAGTAACTGATGCACTGTTATTTTTTTATTTTATTACTTATATGTATTATGTGTTTGTATCAGTGTAATCAATTGTTGGTGAACCTAATAAATAAAAAATAAAAAAATAAAATTCGTTCACACCTTTGCTTTGCTCTTTCAGTGATAAAATAAAATACCAATGAGAAAAAACCTCAACCGACTTCGTAAACGACACCTGACGACACGGTTGGCGCAGTGGCTGAGCGATGGACTGCTGCGCAACGTGTCGTGGGTTCGATTCCCGCACGGAACAAATATTTGTATGATCTGCAAGTAGTTGTTCCGGGTCTGGGTGTTTAGTGTATGTGAGTTTCTATGTTTGTAAACGCACCCACGATACAGGAAGAAATTCCTAGTGTGGGGCAACGTTTAAAAAAAAAAAAAAAAAACACTACTAACTGGAAAACAATGTTATTTTTTTTGCCACCATAATCTACAGTAGAAATCCAATCGAATACCTAAACCTCCATAATGCATGAAAACAAAACTCGCCGAATGCATAAACCTCCTCCATATTTGTAGTCGGTTAGCAAAAAAAGTTAAATAAAAAATTTACCTATTGCTTGCACTACATATTCATAAAACGTTTAATGAAGCACTAGGAGGCCTTGATGATTTAATACATAGAATGACGAAACTCCTTTCCAGTTAAGGTTGTTATTTGTGAAGTAAATTTCAGCTCCCGTCACGCCTATGGAATACTGATGTGTGCAAAAATCAAGTACAGCAAGCGAGAAAATTAAAGAAATTTCTTTTTAGTAAGCTTGGTATCTACCTACCTAAGTTTACTAAAAGCGTGAAGCGTTTTTCACTCTTTCAATGTTTCGTAATTATAGTAAATTGCAATTGAACTCATGCGCATCCTAACTAATATTATCCTAACTATCCATACTTCCATAATCCATAATCCTAACTAATATTATAAATGCGAAAGTGAGTTTGTTTGTTACGCTTTCACGCTAAAACGGCTGTACGCATTTGGATGAAATATGGCACAGGGGTAGACCATGACCTGGAATAGGACATAGGATACTTTTTATCCCGATATTCCCAAGGGATCGAGACTCACGCGGGTGAAACCGCGGGGCGCAGCTAGTATATAATACGTCTGGCCCATTTCTCCTAAGCTATTTTAAATGAACATTATAATTACCTAAATGATAAGAGGCGTGGCTCAACGACAAGTCTATGACACTATATTGGGTGGAGGAAACGATGACAATAAATCAGCATCCCCAGATGTGTCAACGTGGAATAAGCAAGAGTATGTAATGATTTAGCACGTGTTGTTCTGTAGTTTCTGCCTACCCTTATAGGAAAAAGGCGAATTTTATGGGAAGTTTATGGTATTTTCTCACATATGCTTCTATAAGAAATATAGTAATGTCACGTAGTTTATTAAAGGCCACATAGTGAAAATATCTTTAGATTGTTTAGGTACACACATTGTCGGTGAAAAAAGGCAACTAACAGCTAGACCCAAAAGCACTATTCTCAGCGGAGAGCAATTTCGAAGAACAATGAACTGGGATGAATAGTGGCGCCGAAGTAAAAAGTCTATTTACATCATATGCATATCTGCTACCACAATGTAAAAAAAGGCTGCAGATAGTGTGTTGCTGCGTGCATACAGAGGCGGCTAAGTAATTAGTCATTATGCATTGCGTTACAGGATTAGATTGCTAAGCAGAAACAAAAAATATTTACCAAGGCTAGGTTTATTAAAAATATGTGTTGACACGAGATCATTAGTGGAAACATCAAGCCTGTGTAGGGGATGGTTCGTGTAGGACAGGTGAGACAGTAACGAGCGGTCGCCGAGTCATCGTGAGGTAGAGAACAACCCCTTACGGCGAAAATTGTCACACAGCAAAGTATGTCACGGGGCTATATCATTATTTGGCCAGGTGCGAAGTCTAAGAATTTTGACGTGTTTCTTGCTTTATAAAGAATTTATTTTTGAAGCAATGAACATTATCTGAATTTATAATGGTACGTTCATATACATATTATTATACCAAATAATAGGTCTTTACCTATGAAATTGCCGTTTTGTATGAAAAAATTTAAACGAATTTTTTTCATGAATTTTTTATTTGTATTAATCGAAGTAATCACCCATGCAATCAATGCATCTTTGCCATCGCAGTGGCAGTTTATTGATGCCCTTCTTAAAGAAATCAGCTGGACGGGAGGCAACAAATTCTTCAAAGGCATTTTGTACTGCCTCTCGGGTATTGAATTTTTTTCCCGCCAAGAAGTTATCCAAATTCTGGAAAAAGTAGTAGTCTGTAGGCGCAAGGTCTGGTGAGTAGGGCGGATGACGGAGAGCTTCCAACCCCAGTTCTTGCAACTTGGAGACCGTCTGCTGTGCAGTATGAGGTCGCGCGTTGTCGTGCAGGAGCAGCGGAGACGAGCGATTGACCAATGCTGGTTGGAGATGCGCCAGCTTCTCCATCATTGTGTTCAGTTCTTCACAGTACACATCTGCAGTAATGCTCACCCCGTTTGGTAAGAAGCTGTGATGAATCACACCGGCGCTAGACCACCAAACAGTGACCATCACTTTTCTAGGGGTAAGTTTTCGTTTAGGGCATTGTTTAGGTGCTGAACCAGGATCCAACCAACTTGCTGAGCGCTTGCGGTTATCAAACAGAATCCATTTTTCATCGCAGGTAACAATGCGGTTCAAAATTCCTTCATTTGTGTGTCTGTTGAGCAGTGCAAGGCACGTCTCGACGCGTACTTCGCGCTGGCGATCATTGAGTTCGTGGGGCACCCAGTTGTCAAGCTTTTTTACCTTGCCAATTTGACGCAAATGGACCAATATTGTTTTGACGCTAACGTCGAAAGCTGCTGCTAATTCAGCCGTAGATTGTGTATCATCAGCTTCCACAATCGCCTTTAATTCGTCATTGTCGACCAAAGTCTTCGGACGACCGCGAGGTTCATTTTTCAGGTCGAAATTTCCAGAACGGAAGCGAGCAAACCAATAACAGGTGGTGCATTGGTTTGTAGTGTTAGCTCCGTAAACGTCGTTGATGTTGCGTGCCGCTTGTGCCGCGTTGCTGCCACGACGGTACTCATATTCCATAATTACTCGAATTTTTAACGTATCCATGATGACGAAAAAGATTGAAATGCGATGAAAATGTAACACTAAATCAATAAAGAAATGACTACTTTTGGAAAAAAAAATCCATGTTTTTAAAATAAAATTAATTTGAAATTAGAATTCTTAGCCAAACAAAAATTATTTTGATTTGAAATGACCAGTACTGCAGAACGGCAATTTCATAGGTAAAGACCTAATATATATTAGAATACTTGCGAAAATAATTTTACCAGACTTTTAACCTCATAATAAGTCAAAATAACGCTTAATTTATAATAACTATTATAAACGAATGTATAGTTATGAAATTCAATTAAAACTATGCATTTATTTTTACATTGTATTGTAAGGTTCATTCAATTTCACTCTTTATCTGACCACACTACCTTTTTTCTTCAGAAATTGGTATCCCTCCAACTGCCAAGTTGCCGAATACGATTAAAGTCCTCAGACCAAATAAAAAACCAAGACAGAGCGCTGCGAACAATAAAGTGAGGCATGCTAAAACTACACCACCGCTCTGTGCATACACGCTCAAACGCACACATTTACAACCATTTACAATCAAACTACAGCAAAATATGTGCACACATGTTTAAGAAACCGGCCTCACATCACTGTTGACAGAGCGCTCTGTCTTGGTTTTATATTTCGTCTGAGTTAAAGTCCAAGTGTATACGAAGGCCGGCCTTTTGAGAATGTAGCATTGAATCTTTGTCAAATAAAAATCATCTTTCTGATAGAAAGTGGATAGGAACCGCCCTTATATGTATGCAGGCATCTTCGACGTTCAGGAATGAGATAGCGCCCCTAAAGACAAAACTGCCTGTATTACCATCGCCTTCAAGACAACAATGCCCTTTAATACAGCGATGCAAGCATTATGATGGTATAATTTTCCAGTAAAATATTTAACTAACTAATAAATAAATTAAATTATATATTTGAACGCTTGAATCAAGTTCATAAATGTGGCCGTAATATTAATGCAAGATTTCTCTTTTCCTTGACTTGAGAGAAATTAACTATTATCTTGGAGTACTGTTATGAACAACATGTGTTGTTGGAGGAATGTAGGAAGTGATGGTTCTCGAGCAGCAAACTGCAAACCGAGCACAACAGCAAGTTGAACGGCCGGGGACGCAGCCGAGCGTGGCGAGTACGGCTTCGCACCTAACACATAATATACTTGAGCTAGCTCAAGCTGTCATGACATCCAACTACTGACTTTATTCATTTGTCTGTGCAAATAGAAATCTAATTTTTTAAGGCATTCTTTACTTACTTAATTTATTTTCTTAAAAGGAAAACAAGATGACTCATTACTAAATCGATTCAACGGCATGCTAATGAATGTGGATTATTAACAATGAAACCAAGTATATACCGACTATAAAGGGCAACTTAACAGATTTATGTGACAAAGCATTTTATACACAACAAAACCACCGATTCGAAAGAACAATTACGCGAGTCAAAGCAGGTATATCTCGGAAAAGCGCGGCGAGATATAACAAATCGCTAGCGTAACAAAAGAGGCTTTCTCGCGGCCATTACGACGCGGCACACAGAGGAAAGCGAGGCGCGAGCACAGGCGGCGGCGCGGCGGGTGGCCGCCTACGATTAGCGTATGCGGCATTGGAGGCGGCCGTGGCGTACCCCGGGGACCTGCCCAATTTACGATTGCTGCAAAGAATATCTTCGACATGGCAGTTTTGCGAGCCGCTAGTGACCGCTGCTTGCTATTTGGAGGAAGGCTATGTAGCACTATCACTTCTTATTTTAGTAGGAAAACAAAACTCAATATTTATCCGGATCGATTGAATAAATAAAATTTCAGAGGAGAAGTACGAATGCAAGGTATAGACAGGCCTGGTAACCGTAATAAGGGCCACCATAAAACGTTACATTAGGTAACAGCGGCTTCTGGGGCGGCTATAAATATCTCCGTTCGGAAGTAAGGCCAGTGTCCCGTGGGAGGACGACACATCGTCGAGACGAGCGGCCGTGGACGTGTCGGACGAATAAAAACATCTCTCTCACCTCGCGTGCTCTTCCAAAGAGCGAACGCGCGACCTCACCACTGGCAATCAATATCACTTAGCAATAACTGCGACCTCTCATATGTGACCATTATCTTTATATGCCGCTACTAAAATTACGACTGCTACTACTTCATCAGAAATTCATCTTCGCTCACTCATTTTTATTCAGTTATGCTTTAAGGCTTTTGTCTTATTGGACCACTGCCTTACTTTTAAAACATGGAAAAATGATGACCCCGATTAGGCAACAATATTAACATCTAGACTTAGTCTAACACAAGCATGTTCTAATCAACTGACAAGAATTATATTGTTAACAGGTTTGTCGTTTGCGGCATTACGTTTAGGTTTTGATTATTAATATCGGCAAAAAATTTGGAGCACCTCTTTATTTTACCACTACAAAAAAAGCAAGACCACTGCGTCTTTTTGAACAATGACCTCGAACTAAGACTGCAGGTGTTAAGGTCATTTTTGGTACTGAATCTATAGTGTACCTTAAGTTATATATCCTATAAGCAGGTGTGAGTACATAGCAGACTGGTAACGTGGCTTTCGCGAGAGAAATGTTCTTAGTTTCACTCGATGGCAGTGAAACCGAGCTTTAATATCGCCACGATGAAGCCGCTGCTCGTTTATACTCATTGAATTATTTTTTTTATAAGCGTTTCTCTCTTGAAAACAGACCAGACCAAATTTTTAACATATATTTTGCGCTAAAGTAGGCGCATAGGGGTTGCTTTAAAATTGCACGAAAGAAGCTGTGCAAATGTTACAAATCTGGATGTAAATCATTAATAATTCTTGAAAGCGGAGTCGACTGTTCCACTAGGGTCAACACAATCCCAACAAGTTGAATAAGTCAAAATCATCAAATCACCTTAGTAGGTAAAGCAAGAATGCAAACAAGGGGAGACCCACAAATTGCTTGCGTTATTAGACGTACCTTAAAAGTTTAGGGCGGGCTTAGTTTACAGAGGTAAGGTAAGCTTGAGGTTAGGCTAGGTGGGTTTGTTTTGTGGCCATGTCAACAACGCTGACCAAGTATGACCCAATCATCATAAAATCAGGAGTTCCTAATTAATTATTATTGTATGTGAATAAAGATTTTTCATTATTGTTATAAACTTTCACCAATTACCAAACACTGTCCAGTGTTTTTTAATTGGTTTTATTACTTATTTTTTACAGCAACAATGTTGTTGTAACTGTTTATTTTGGTACTAGCAAAATAATTAGACATTCCACATCTATAGTAGGTTCGCACCTACATAACGTGCATGTGGAGTCGATGTTAGTTAAATGTAGTCCCTCGTGGCTCAGTATACGCCTGGTGTATGTCCATCAAATGTCACAATCAATTACCGCGACTACCACCCACCCCGCCTCTACATGTGGATGTTTACTAAGGCAATCAGACTGTTCTGTGTTTTGACTTTAAGTACTAGCCTATCGAATAATCCCTTTTAAGAAAAAAACATTTTACCGGACCATTGTTTTAATAATTGTGTAGTTATACTTAAAATAGGAATGTAATTAAGTTTATTCTTGTTTTCATAACGTCAGACGCAACTTGGCTGAATAACAATCTGCGAGGCGGGTAAGTGAATTTTAAATAAAAGAGCGAGACGTCGAGGGTTGGCTACGGCCGAAGCGCTCCTAAGTTTTGTCATTGTTTCTATATTGCGCGGGGCAATTAGCGCAACTCGGACGCGCCACGAGTCTCCGCTCGGCCCGCCCGCGCCCGCTACCGCCAATCAAATTGCGAGAGAACCGCACTCACCCTCCCAAACTTAACAAACCTTTAAATTCGTGTCGCAACATCGACACTTCAACTAATGATCAAAAGGAAAAACCAAAAAATATCATTTATTTTTGTACGAAGAATATGTTTCTGATTTGAAGGGTTGTTATAGATACGAGCAATTTTTCTTTCTGAAGCTACGGACACAATTTTTTTGTCGGGTTACTGGTATGCAAGTATAGTCTATAGATATTGGAATACATGCCGCAGTCTGCCATGAATGGCGTCTTCAAGACTCTGATTGCTAGCCGAACCTTAAAGAGACATGGACCTCTCTATCCACTAGAGACGCTGTTCCTGATGAATTCCACCACCAAATTTTTTACAAGCTATTAATTTAGTTAATCTTGCTTGATCAGTACAATACAACGTCTCTCGACAAATCAAATGACAATACAGATTTTGGTAGGTAGGTATTGCAGCCGGAATGGTCTCTGCACATTTTGTCTAGTACGGTTGTAGATACCTGATTATAGTGCCAGTACCTGATAGGTGTCATGTGGAAGTTATACGAACACTCTTTCTTAAAGGGCACAAATCCGGAAATTAAATTGTGCAGTTGTGCTGAAGAGAACTTCCAAGTGGAAAGACTCTAATTCACTGATCGACTCGGGGAACGAACGCATTAATATAGTACTTTGAGCTAATAAGTCAAGAATGTAGTGCGAATATGGTTAGATCGTACGCGGTAATTACCGGGTAGTATCTAGGAGCGCGCGCGACATCGCCGCTGCACACGGCTGTGGGGCGGTAATTACCACGCTCGAAGGGGTTGGGGCACGGACGCTCTCCTGTCAAAAGGATCGCGTGCCTAGCGGCGGACGCCCGTATTAAACGCTAGCGAAGAACCCGTGCCCCATCAGATAACATGCAATCAATTTCGCGATCTACATGCCTCTACGTCGGCACCGCCCCTGGACTGACGTCACGCCGATAAGCTCATAGTGCCAGCTAACCACTTGGTACCACCTGCTCTGGCACACTTACGATTGACGACTTCAATGCAGCTTACAGATTACGCCCTCTAAACACCCATAATCAAGTCAATATGCTGCCGATAACGGTAAGCTTCATTCAATCGAAAAAAGACATCAGTTTTAACTGTTGTTTTTATATTTTCTTGTCTCGTCTAATCAAGGCATTCACAGACGCTCCGGCACGAGGCTAAGTCACGCGATCGTTTTATCGCACACCTTCTTTCTGTTTTATAGACGGATAAAGTTTGTTTAAAAAGCTCGCATGTCTTTACTACATTGACGTCCTTGTCGTGACAAGTGGTGTAACCCTCGACATCCTAATATGAACAAAACAAGGCTTTTAAAAAGCCCAGTAAACTAGCATCAGCAATTTAACACCATAATTTTATAATATTATTATAATGCTATTGTTGAACGTAGTAGCTACTTAACCGTACCATATTTTTAGGGTTCCTTACCTTAAGAGAAGAAAAAAAAAACGGAACCGTTATACGAATTAACAGATATAGTTGAAATCAATGGTTATCAGAATGAAATGGAATTGTAGTTGAAAAAAAAAAAAAAAACAACCTAACCTATTACAATTGAAGTTTATTAAGCTTCCAAGCATTCTTAAACTTCCTCGGGGAATTATACTACTGCAAGCAATATCTTAAAAATAAATACAACTTCGCAGAGAAACAAAAGCCAGAGGATGAGGCAGAAATCCTCGCAAGTCAATTTGATATTATGAGGTAATGGAGAGTAACGGGCATGATTTACGCGGCATCGAGAAGGTTCAGGCGCGGTCGGCTCGCGCGAGCACAATTATCGGCCCGCGGGCGCTCTCAATTACGAAGAGGCGCGCCCGTGGGAACACCTCCGAACCGACCGGGCCCAACCACAAATCTCTTAGTCTTACTGTCTTACGCCCAACCCAACAAGTTGCTATATACAGCCCCGTTCGAAAAGATAGTGCTCTTGTTTAATTATGTATTTAGTTTGTCGAAACCAATTATAGAAGAAGGACAACGAAGCTTATTTATCTGCTAATTTAGATCAAATTTAACATAATCTTATTATGCGCTTTTGAACACGTTCACAGATTATTATGACCGAATCACTGTGAGACCACGATAAAACATTTATAAAAGTTTAATGGTTATCATATCTTCGTTCGGTGTCCCGGAAACTGGTAATTTAATATCATTCAAAAGAAGACTCGATTAGCTTGGTTTAAGCCAGGCCATCAATGAAGTAAACTAAAAAGTATCACAATGATCACGATCTGTTTAGCCTTTTGCCAAATTACAGTCAAATCATTTATTTCAAATAAGCACATAAAAGGCACTTTTGTAGGGGTCGGCTTTCAATCCAACCGGATGCAGCTCATGCAGCTGTATAACAGTACCTATTTTACATGTTACGAGTGCCTATCTGACCTCCACAACCCAGTTACTAGGTAACACGATTCTCCTTGGCAAGACTGTTTGTCAGACTTTCGGGTTTCCGACTACCCCGACTGTCGAATATCGACGATTAACAGTTATAGAAAGTATCACAACACTTCAAGTAAAGAAAGATACGCACTGTTGAAGTTTAAAGACTAATTTGAATGTTGTTTAATCAGTCCATGAAATACGATACCCTTAACTATAAACGAGTTGTTTTTTACTTAGTTGTTTAAACGATTCATTCGATGAACGAATTGCAGTTTGAGGACGCGATCGGGTCGAGTGTCGCGTTTTAATTTGCGCGACGACACACGAGTGGACTCCGTGCCATGGTTTGCGGGGAACGCGTCGAGTGCCCTGCTAATTGCAACGCCACGCTATTCCTCGACCGACACCATCCGCATCGTTTAGTCGATTATCAAATATGATGTATACTATATCAAATATGAATGTACCTACACACATATTCATATTTACGCATCTACATTATAAACATTAAACTGCAAATGCTTTATTTATTAACCGCGCTACATACCAACACACGTCTGCAATGAAATGAATAAGCGAAGTTCCATTATCTGTACCACCGCGGCATGAGCATCTCCCAACGGGCGTCCTGATAAGCTCCTGACCAACCGCAATCATATCGGTGTGAACATTAATTACCTGATTTGACACTAGCAGCGAGTGCGACAATAATCTTAGCTAATTATAACGTTAACGTGTTGTTTGAAGGGAGTCGTTTCACTTTCTACAAAGGGACGCGTTTCGCGCTGTGCGAGACGGTCTGAAGTAATTTCTGAAGAAACAAATGAAACTGCTCCCCTCGCGTAGGAAAACGCTTTGCAAACCGCGCGGCCCATGTAATCGGATAATAAAAAGGGCAAACGCGGTAAATATAAGATGAGGAAGACAGTTTTACGAGCAGCGCCTAATTAAGTGGTGAACCCCGCAAGACGAAATAAATGTTTACAGTGAAATAAGCAGCGGTAATATGCTAAAGAATTAAATATCTATATTCAGATCGAACTTATAATTTAAAATTTACCAATAAATAGTGCCTAAAATGCAAATGAACGCCCCAAAATGTCAAAAACCGTGAAAACTGCGCACGTATAGAAAAATTGTCTAACATGTATCAAGTAAATGGTATTATATGAATAAGAAATAGTAATTATGACGCTGATGAAGAGCAATTCTTTATGAATAGTTATGTAATGTTATACATAGTTTCCGCAATAACAAAAGCTATCAAATCCAGGAATGCTTGTGCAAATAGCGAGTGTCTGCCGAAAATAAAATGAGTAGCAGAGTTGGTTCGGGCGGGCGGTGCGCGGGAGTATTTCTGGCCCGCAGGTAGGGCGGGCGCGCGCCGGAATGCGACCTCACCTGAGCGATGCTGATTCACTCGCTCTAAATCAGTGCGCTCAACATATTTATTAGACATCACCTACTTTTGATGCCACATTTAAACAGAGTTTGTCTGTCGAAATACAGAGAGACTGAATTGCTTTCATGATACATCCATCACTCTACAGTTAATTTACAATACATGAATCTGGTAGGTCCTCGTAAATAATGTATTGTAAATTAACTCGCAACACAAATCTTGCTTCTCTTCTTCCACATATTTATTTACAGAAAGTTCGTAAATTGTAATTCTAAACCGCTAGTCATAGTAGTACTTTGACAGCATCATAATCTACAGTCCAACTTCACCCACTGCTGGGCCTTACTTATTAGTTGAGATCGAACCACGCTCCTGCGCCAAACATTAACATGAGTTGTTATAAATTATAAATAAAACGAAAGTTCGTTAGAACATCAATAAAATCTTAGCAATGAATATCAAATCACGTGATTAACGATTTATTTACAGGTCCACCGTACCAATTTAAGGGTGTAAACGTTTAATTCAGAGCGGGTCGCGCGTGGACACGGGTCCAGCTCGGGGCGATTCATTAGCTCGACCGCGTCAGAACAAACAAATTAACGCGACGGGCGTGTTTTACTCGGTGATAAAAGGGCGCGAGGGCGATGGGCAATGCGCCAGCTGCGTGCGGCCGCGCGATAAATCTCGCGGGCGGCGTCGAGCGGCCCGCGACGCTCCCGCTCCGTGTAGGCCCGCGGCCGCTGCAGAAGCCCCACCGACCGATCCCATCACTAACGCTGCCCGACCCCCTAACTTTCCAACTCCCTAGGTGAGTCCGACCTGGATACATGTGTAATGAACTAAAAGGTTTTTTTAACATTAAAATAAACACGGTACCTATATTATGGTTGTTTGCATATTGGCATTGTAACCATCAAGGTCGACAAACATATTAATTGGCTTGACATTCTAATTATCGCTACTGGGAGTGCTGCATTAATGTCGTTACATTTCTATTACGTGAGGAACAGTCTGAGCAGTCTGTAAGAGATGTCAGTGACCGATGCCTTACATTGCGTTGCGTTGGGCGGCGGTAACGCTAGCGTCGCGCGGCGTCGTGGCGACACGCACGGCATGACGTGTGACGGTGGGAGCACGACGCGCCCTATCCCCACCGCGTGTAAATGGCTTCAGTTAATTAAGTTTAATCAGTGCCATTATGCCTGTTGTACGGTCGGCGACCATCTGCCGGCCTGTTTACGCCCACATATTATGTTACAACAGCAAGCCACATGTGGTTACATTTGTTTGTCAATAAAACTGAAAAATGATAAGTAATGCACACTATAAACCCTACCCTTTTGAACTGTATGATTTCAAGTTCTATTTTGAAGGTTTCATTTCAGCGGTTTCAAGATAATATCTTTATGTCCGTCGGGGGCTTGGCTTCGCTATTGAGTTTCATTTCAAGTTATAAACTAATCTAATTTTCCTATTATTATATCGTAATATGATATTATGTAGACAATTATACTTCCATTAAATATGTGGCGGTATACTGATAATTTGTCGTAGTAGAATCAGATAACATTTATTGTTCAAAATTTGGTTTATATGATCGACAAAGGATTGATAAGTTTGAACTGTGGCAGGAATATCAGAAACTGAAACAAATTAGAAAAAGAAAAAAAATATATATTATAAACGTAACAAAAAAAATAGTCACATATGTTTATATTCAGACGGCGACTACGTTTTAACCCCAGAGAATAGTTTCGTAACGAAACAGCGCGAGAATAGCTTACAATTTACAAATATCAAAAAGACACTACAAAGTTATGGTTTTTTTTACAGAAAAGCCTACACCGTTGCAGAACTATACAGGATTGACTTGTGTAAAAATGTAATGGAAAATCACATCTATTTCGTTTTCATCAAATGAAATTCAATGCAACGTGGTAACAATAAATTAGTTTTTCATGTGGATTCGTTTAAAATGTACGTAAACTTTTTCAGTTCAATTTTGTAAAGTTTTTGCAATGTTAACGATTAGTTTAAGTTTTACAATAAATCGTTTTAGTGTGCATTGTCTGTTACGAATCGATAACTAGAACGAAAATAGCGGTGCAAGCAGATAGTCAAGTGTGGCGTGCTGCGCGACCATTAACGCAGCGTGACGAATCGTCCGGCAGAGAGCGGCGCGAGCCCAGGGTTGCCGTAAAAACTATGTCAACCTTCTAAATCTGGACTTGCAATCCGGATTTCAAATTTCGGCGCATTCAGCCCATCTGATTATATCTGAAAAGGTGGTGGCTTATGCTTGTTATGGGTAAATCAGTATACTTTCAATGTATGTATAGCTCATACATATATTTGCAGTTATCTATGTATACAGGCCCATCAAGACTATCTGATAGATAATTATAGGAGTCTTTCATAACAAGGTTCTCGTCAGACTCGACTTCTTATTAAATGCAATAATGGTAATATCTTCAAGCTCTTTGATATTTATTAGGCAACCCTGTTCGTAGGGCGGCGCGCCAGAGCGTACCCGCGTGCCCGCCTCTCACGCGATCTTATCGCGCCTTCCGCGAACATCGCATCGCACTGCCCGCTTGTGTCTGTTCCGTGACTACCTTGCCCTAGCCAAGTATTCTTTTGCCATAAATAAAATTTGGCTCTAAAATTTTTACAAAACTTTAATTCGGGACGTCAATTCTTTATAAAACGCAGTTAGTTAAAAGCACTGGGACAGTTTCAGGTTGAACAGGATGTTGGCAACGCGCGTAATGAGCGGCGAATCCTTTGACCGGCTGCACGGGAGTCGCGCAAACGCTCAGCTAATTAGGCGGCGCAGATCTGAAGCCGCGACTGAATTAGTGCGATTGTATTCCCTGGCTTAACGGTCTGTGAGCCTTTAACCAAACCTAACAAGTGCGCATTTTGCAGTTAGTAAAAATGTTCATTGTTAACGCTAATGATATACAAACAGCCAAATAAATCGGTACACAAAAGAAGCCCGTCGACGTCGTCGTCATGGATCGTCGAGGGGCTCTTCAAACCCCATCGAAATATCAGTGTGAACTTTAAATGTCACAATCGGTGATTCGTGTCGCTTAACTACGCAAAACGAAATTTCTTGAAGGGCAATAAAACAGCACATTCGGTGATGACTTGATAAGTAAAGAAACCCTAAAATACCAGGGAAGTTTATCACAAAAAACAAAAAGACTGTCTTATAAGGGCGGTCGCCCACGCCGAAAGCTGAAGCTTTACTGTTTCGCCTTGGGTGCTGATGGCACAATATGTATACCTTATTTCTAACTGATATTTAATCAATTCTACAGAAATTTTTGAGAAGTCAGGTCAGCTGTTTTCCGATTTTCATTCGAACGGGAGTCTTTCTTTCAATCAATCTGCCTAGCCTTTTCCCAACTATGTTCAGGTCGATACGGGAGTCTTACTTTAATAGACATAAATCTACGTTACCTACTCTAACAGTCAGTATAGAAAACGAAGTTATATGAAATGAAGTCACATAAATCATTTAGAATTTCATTTTCACAATTGGGGAAAGATTATGTATGAAATTGAAACACATGCATTGAGCAAAAACATTGACAACAAATAAACAGTTTTCGAATTACCTATACCAAGTATCAAATTAGTCGTGGAGCTGTGGTAGATGAAACACGGTCAAGTAAAATTATTTTAAAACCTTGAACGTTTAGGCACTGTTATTAAATCTCATTTACAAACACGTTTGGTAATACCAAAGGTGATGGACCTTAGCTACAGTTATTCATCTAGGAGTTCTAGGACAGCGCAAGTCGCGAAAACCAATACAAACAGCTTCAATTAAAACGTAACAAGTTACTTTAATCGAAACATTGCAAAATAATAGGATTTCTGGAATTTTAACAAAGCCATTAATTTCCTTCTGAAGAGGAAGAATACGAAAACTGGTCAGACGCCACCGTATCTATGATCTGTGATATAAAAAATGAAGCTGAAGAGTTTGATTTTTTGTTTTGGTTGTTTGAACGGGCTAATCTCTGGAACTACCAGTCGGATTTGTATTTATGTTTTTTGCATTCGATAGCCCAATTCTTGAGGAAAGTTATAGACTATTTAACATCACGCTACGACCCATAGGAGCCGAGCGAAACGAAGTAATAGCGCGGGCGGGCGATGCTATGCGACGGGGTGGGTCGGGGGTCGAAATTTTACGTGAAGGAAGTCGCGGGCAGAAGTTAGTCTACGAGAAAAAAAAAATTGCCGGTTACTGCTTACTAATTTGTAAAACGGGTATAAGATGTATAGTTACATAAATAGTTACTTTAGTCCTTTATTTACAACAGAAGCGTATCGATATTTACTTTATGGTGACTTTTTTCGGATAGGTATGTTTGAACTGCCGGTAAGAGATGGTTATCGACGAAAGCCTACCCTAAATAATTCGATCCCTCAATCCAGTTTAATACAACACGTGAAATTGAAACGTGTTAAATTTGTACGTGCCTATTGAAAACTTCCGTCCCCAATTCTGTTAACAACTAACTTGTTCACAAATGGTCATGTGTAGAAAAACAGCAAGTTGAACACGCAACTGACGTGCAAATAACTTGGACAGTACGGCTTCTCCCTGACTATACGTGGCTGCGTTGAAAATACTACTCGATATCTAGAATAATCAATTCACCCAATCACGCGATCTATTATAATGGTTTTCAATAAAATAGGGGGAAGGCGGAAATTATGCAATAGTTAGTCGTTTAAAATTTAGAAACGAGTAGATATTTAATAGCCCTCTTTAACTTGTAACGTCAAACAAAACGCACAGTCATTCATAAAATGTAAGTCGAGGGACGGGTACAGGGTAGCGGGCACAGCAAGGCTCATCTCATTAATCTGGGTTTCTACATTAAGCCGGGATGTGCCAATGGTGACAACGAAAATCCTCGCTGTGGCCGCGGGTTGGCGGCAACAAATCCTTTTGTGAAATCTGCTACAAATATAAAGAGGTTTCTAGAGGATATTAGTCGTGTTAAAAAGCCCACTCGTTTTTTATTGATGACTGAAACATTTACAACAATTAAGTAAACTCTTTTCATCATTCATTAGTATAGATATTTTAATTTTGATGCAAAAATTAGGAGATCCATTTAAGACATGTTATAGTCAATTTTACACATACTTATAACTTGGTTATTATAATGAATAATCTCAATCACCGATTCGATTTAGTCCAATCACTTTACACAGACGATAAATTTAAAAATCACAACTTCCAAACTACTGATTTTCGCGGAACATAAATTCCGCTTAGATGAATATCCATGGGTGTCCTAGACACAAGAAAAAAATCGTGGACCACTATAAATGGGTCACCCTGTAAATGCTGCTCTACTGCGAGAAAAAGGGAAATTAAACCATTGTTGACATACGTAGTTAAGAATATGAGTTAGCATAAGTAGGCAACGGCTCAGTAAACACGCATAAAATATTGATGTCGTTGTAAATTTAATCACGTTTCTGGCCACAACACTAGGTGGCGATCGCTCATGGCTATAGCAAAACGACACAACAGCACAACACGACCCAGGCGAGCAAACATAGTGGCCATTGTGCGTGTTGCTACCTTGACGGTGGAGCCAATGTTTCACCGGAGTTTGCGACTCACCCCTGAGTCAACAGCCCGTGCTGTGAGACCGCCTCGTTATTAATTATAATTATATTTTACTACCACGCCGAAATGGATTACACAGTTTTTGTCAGGGACAAACCGTACTAACTCTAGCAGGACATAAGATCGAAAGTCAAAATAACCACCAAGTGAATTATCAAAAGGGGTAGTAACATGAAATAAAACAATAGATAGTGGAGACCGCACTGTGCACGTCGTCGGTCGCGTGACTGTCTCGCGGGCGGTTTAAATGACTTCCTTTGTTTCTTCACATAGCTCGCATCGTACACTTTCAAAGCCGAACATAAATCACAACTTTTGTAAAGTGGCAATTTACCTGGCGCGAACAATATCACTTATACCATAAAACCTAATGGTCGATACTACTCCACGTGTCACAATTAAATGATAGATGCCGTTATCATAATATTTTTTGGACGAATGGCTTTAACTGGCTGCGTACTATGTAAATAGAACACAACATCAGAGGAGCAAATATTCACAAAAGTGGTCATGCAATTTTGTTCTTCTTAAATATGCGCGCCAAAATTGCCTGACATAATGAAGGGCTAAGTGGCAAAGGATATTGTTAGTTTATTGGTCTCTAAACTTGAGAATTGAAATAGCAGTCGCATTAAGATTAGCCAATGAAACATGATACCTACTTCCGCATTTGAAGCAATGGAAAAAAAAGAATATCTCAATTTTTCTTTGCGTTCCACTCAAATGATTTTTGATTGTAATCAATCGCTCATCGGGTAGATTGATTACATAAGTTTTGATCGTTTTTTAAAGCAAAAACTGCAGTTTTATGTCGGCTAAGTTGTGCAAAATGGTTCCACAAAGAATCTGTAAAAGAGCCTCACGAAATAGTGAGAAAAAGGGCTTAAAGATGATGTTAGAACTCGTGCAAATCAAAATAAAAGGCTAGCCGACCTGTTTTTTTTTATAATGTACAAGTTTCTGCCCGCGACTACACCCATATAGAGGTCGAAAATAAATCCCACGGGAACCTGAGTAAAATGTATTCTGTATCCTAACCAACCCACATCGTGGTCTATCTGTTTGCCAAATTTCATCCATCCATTCGTTCAGCCGTTAAGGCGTGAAATTGTAACAGTACTTTCGAATTTATAATATTAGTATGGATGGATGCATATTGTAAAATAAAGTGTCTGTCTATGTGACCTCTTAGACCTTCTCTATTACACAATGCATTTTATCTAGTTTTCACCGTCATTTAGAGAATTGAAACCGGAAGGTTTGTGATAGCACTGATAACAGAGATCTCGATGTTTGACATGTCGCCATTGTACAACACGTGCGAGAGGCTTCGCTAGCTGTTTCTTATTGATACGCTCTCGTTTGACTACTATAATGGTAAGCGATGATGCGGTTGGCGCAAGCTTGTCTGGAAGTAACCTATTCACTGTAAGGTCCCGTATTACAGAACCACAGTGAGTGAAGACTCAAGCATCACCTTAACTATTAGTGCTCCAGTCTTTCGTGAGGTTCTGTAATACAGGCCTAAGAATGGAAGACTCCTATGATATAGGTACCGGGAAACACCCGAAGTCTTCAGACAGGGAGTTCAAATACTTCTGATTATCTCTAATTTTCTGTTTTGGATTAAAATATCCACAACCCACACATATGGCCTTGTTTTTCCTGGGGGCCAGTCAACGGACCTTTTGCTCCATTTTGAGCACAAACGCAAGTTTTTATTGCCACTCATTTTAAACTAGTGTTACTGATTTTAGAAAATCTTGCATTTAAATTGACATTCACGGAACACGATTCGATCGCAAATTTCCAACGACTTGGCTGTTTATATGATAATCTATTTCACCATTCGCTCCTTGCACGTGAAGCCGAAATGTGTACGTAATACGATGTTACGTGTTGTCAGTATATTCACTGCGTTAGCATTAAGTCAATAGATCTGTTTTATTGTAAGTCTAAATTTATTAAGCGGTTTGATGTTTTAGATTATGTTAACTAAATTTAAAGCAAGGTGAAAAAAAGAGTAGCTACTTTTTATTCGCGAAGATAAATAGCTGTACGTGGGAGGCCAGGCGAACGATTAATCTAAGTTTAGAGAGTAAACAAGAAGGTGAAGTGATCAGCGGGAGCGTTGTTGAAGTTTAATAAGCGTTAGTTAGCGGGCGGAGGCGCGGCGCCGGCAATAAGGCGACTGTTATCTCCGGTGTTGCGGTGCTGAACAAATTATCGCTCTCGCTTCTATCCCCAGCATCACTAATCGTTCAGTTTTGTTGCTTATTAGTTGCCTCGATTAGGCACTATGTCTTATGTCAATAAAGACGTGATAGACTTATTTATTACCTACAACTACAAAATGCTTTACGGAGTTAGCTAGTCATGCCTGACTCATTCATTATTTATAATAATTATGGATTGACTGTTATATTAGAGCTCATCAGGTGGTTGAGGTTTCTTCCTATTCTTCCGAATCATTTGACTGCGCCTCGGTTTTATATACACATTTAAAAGAAAAACGATGAAACTGTTTTGTAATCTGATTCCAAAAATATATTCAATTACCACCTGTATAACAAGGAATGCAAAGAAGCGTAAACATCAAGTCATAAAATAGCAAATTAGGTTTTTAAATGTAAGCTAGATGAGCACAACCTAAAAGCGCAACGCGGTGCATGCGGAGTGCGGACGAGGCGGGCCGTCAAAGCGAGAATAATCTCATAACCGCGGCCCGGACGACACGGCCAGCTTATGCCGAGCGCCCTCAGGCTTACTGAGATCGTTCTTTGTACAAACACCACCGCGTTCGCGTCGACTACATATAACAAAGCTCATTACTTATTAACTTTTAAAATTATGTAATTATTCGGTCGCTCTCCACTCCACGAGTATTCGTGCGCATCGAAGTTAACGTTACGATGAGTTCCCGCAATTTGGGCTTAGCAAGTGCGGGACAATTAAGCAGCGAGAAGTTTCGCAAGTGGTTACTAGCTGAGGTGGGTTATTCTAGCGGTCCGTATACTTCAATTTCTCCGCGGTTGGTGATGCGTGGCGGCGCAATCGGGCGCGGCTGAGCGATTCCGATCCGATTCGCGGCGGCAGTTTACCTCATTGCAACATTCAACTGCGTGCCCCTTCCGACAACACAAGGCAAATGAAAGCGTCGTCACGATAACACTCAATAAAATACGATTTCAATTGCAACGCTTATTAACAAAAGTACAGTTTTATATATTATACTAGCCATTTTAGTTTCAATCAGTCTGTTACCTTATTTCTTTGGGAAGTGTTTGATTTTACAGGACGAAAATTTGTGTTAATCCGAAACACGTGTCTCTATTCATGTGAAGTTATGGAATGTAGTGTAGAGTAATTAAGTTAACAAACACTTTTGCATGTATAATTAATAATCGCTGGGGTGTACCTGTACTTACATTTTAGTTTATGTAGCTTATTATTGAACTTATTTCCGTAATGAATTATTGTTTAAAGACTACGTTATGTATACTGTATTTTTTTGTGAGCCTGTATGGGTATAATTCCGAATCCATAGGAGATACGGCAAACTGTCTCAGGACCTTTTAGGTCTTTTTCATGATAACAATTTTGGCATACTTCATTTGTTGGTCAAGTGCGAGTTATCCATAAAAAAGGCCAATTTATATTTATCAAAATAGGCCCGTGACTCGTTGAGTGTTTTTCGTAAGTACTTTCTTATAGTTTCGGATTTGGCCTTCCACACACACTTAAGGAATTCACCGTGTATACGCCTGGCGCCAGTGTTGGTTAGAAAATGGGGGGTTATGTATCAAAACGGTACAATGAACGTGCGGTTGTGAGCCCGAGAGGTGCGAGGTACGAGAGGACTCTACGAGCACCACACTGATTACAGCTCCATATTTAATGAGCCACTCACATGGGCTCGCAACTAGCAACGAGCCAGCTAACTAATTTCAATAGGTGTCTACATATTTGATGGCCTACATGCCCATTCACTGAAAAACTGTAGTAATCTAAGAACGTGAAGTATGAAATTATATCGTAGGTTCTAAGACACTGGAAAATCTAATGACTTCGTCAATTACTTAATTATTTTGAAAGCGTTTGCTTCCACCGACGTTAAGTGCACGTGGAAAAATCGGGAAATCGGCAAGAGAAAGTGTTCATATGTGGAGTAGGGGCGGCGAGGCCGGGCAAGAGGCGGCGGCGGCGGGCGGCAGAAGACGGCCCGTGCACAGTTTAATTTCCCACGAGGTCGATCTCAGCGCCGCGGAGCGCAGCCCGCGGGAATTAATTGCCAGTAATGAATAGTCAAGTGAACGTCCGTTAATTATGTACGTACATCTATACTGAAATTTTAAGATATCATCAACATCTTCAACCAGTGGACAAAATTATTAAAAAATAATAAAAGTTGTGTAAAATAGGTTTGCTTCTAGACCTGAACATGACATTAGTTCAGCATGTCTATGAACACTGGCACGCTATATTGTCTCATATAGTAGTGCTATAACCTACAATGCAGTTTTCACACGGATTGCAAGCTTGAAACAATACAGGTAGCTGGTAGCTAGCTGAATTGTCGCTAGCAGTTCAATGACCCTGCAGTCTTGTTTAGAAGCGTAATTGTGTCGTTTACAAAGCAATTTAAAATTCTGAAAAGTTTGCAAATAAATCTTTACGATCGAATTCATTTGAAACAGTTTCGTTGTAAATCCATGAAATTGAATGGTTCACGACATTATAAGCTCATCAAACTATCACAGTAGCACTTGCGTAATATTAAAATTACAATTGAGACCATAAAACCTTTCTAAATTGCTATTATAATAGATAATTTGGTAAAACTGAACTTAGTTAAAGTAAAATATAAAATATATGTTCGAACTTTTTTCATGTTAAAACCATTTAGACCAACATAGTAACGCCGGCGGCGCCCGTGATTCGCTTATTAGCCCGTGTCATGAAAAGAAGATGCCTTTTATTTCTCTGAAGGTCTTCTTCACCTTATTTGTTTGTTGACAGTGAAGATAGCAGCCGTAAGGCTTAATTTAATAAGTTATTGGACAAGCTACAACTACAAACATTTTTGTTTGGATATATAACCCGAACTTTCCTCAAGCTGGCTCATTCCATACCAATGGATGTAAAAATTTGTAGCACGCCATAACCACTAGACGGTTATGATAGGAGTCCCCAGCCGCGTGACGGCACGCCAATTCGATAAGACATTATTGATACATCGCATTGTCGGTCGATGGCACAGTGTGATCGTGAAGATTCTATCACACATGTGAGCCGTTACAATCGGTAATGGTGTGTGCAGTTAAGGTGTAGGTTTATTACTTCCTCGTCGTCTAGCGGCGTGGGAACAGGGCCGGAGATAGGCGCTCGTTAGCGGGGCACGCGTCGCGACGCTCCACGGACTAACGGTAACCGCGCCACCTATCTACACACGGTTACATTGCCAAGCGCGTATGCGACAATGCAATGCACCAAACGTAGCGTAATAACACGCTGCCTTACACACCTGTTATGGTAATACAACAACTGCAGTCCACCATGAATAATAATTGTGTGGACAATTATTTCTAACGACGTCAATACTCTTGTGGGAGTAAATACGCATTTTATGCCACAAGCCGCTGTTTATATCAAACCAATTGAAAGAAAGTTCTAATTAAGATCTCAATTCATTATTGTATAAAACTAAATAGATCTATAAATATCTATACGATGTAAACAATCAGAAAGAACCTTATCATAATAATGTAAAAACAACGTGTATTTGAATAACAATAAGTGCTTGATGAGGCAATAACCCCAAAAATACCGTTTATTTTGTTCCGTTGAGTTGAGGAGCGGGCGATTTCACGTATTTGCGATGGTCATTTTCTAAATTAATTGATGATATACGTAAGTATGTTTGTTTTAACTGATGATTGTTGAGCCTCGCTAACACAAGAACTTTTAATCGACCAGTTTCTTTCATTTTAAATTCACGTTTACTTGGAACCAAGATTTCTTGATATTTGATACATTCTAAATTCACGCGAAAGAAATTAAGAGATTAACCAATGAAAAAATTTAAATTCTCGTTTTATTTCCATGCATTTTTATTGATTATTTTGCTTAATTTCGTGCACAATATGGTGATACAAGAGGGAAGTATTAAATCTGTATTAAAAACGATCTATATGTATTTTCAGATAAATTAAACGAGAGAAACAAAATTGCCTACGAACATTTCGTATTTTATTTCAAAATAAAATATCCTATATTCATTATTCATGCGAGATAATGAAGGAGATGAAACTAACCAACTAGTGCCAATTATGGCTTATTCCCATTAGATTATAAATCGCCATGTAAATAGTATGCGAGGACTTTCCGCAATTGTCGACACTGCCAATGCCAAACACATAATTATTTTTATATAAGTACATTGTATAATTTGATCATTCTTAGTGTCGTTTCACGGTGTCTGGATACATACTACCTGCTTGATAAGTTAACCGGAACTTATGTACAGGTGGTGAAACACGCCATTAAAATTCCCAACGAAAAGGTTTTATGATGAGACTTCGTCATACGATCCAGCCAATCCGTGCCACAATATTTTTCCACGATGATTATTATTAAAATTGAGGACTGCTTTTACCGAAGTCTATCTATTATCTTTTATCCGTGGAATAAAATAAGACGACGTCGGACAATTTTTGTATGGAAGAACTGTCATATAAATTTATTCGTAGGAAAAAACTTACACAAGACATATATAAAAGTTTGGGCTAATTCGCCCTAAGTAGTGGTCTTTGTTCCGGGGTTAAGCGACTGCCTTCTACTCGTTTGTCAAAACGTGGCTAGCATGCAAGCGGAAATGCATGGTTATCTAGAAAGGACTTAGCAATTTTAGTATCATTTCACATTCCTAAATATTATCAAAGATTTCTCATGGTTTCTATGAATAAGTTGCGTCTACAAAAACACGTCGACGCGTTGGTTACAATTGTCAGCTTACTCTCACGGCACGACTCGACATGACCTGAGATACACTGTTTTTTATACTGATGTGTAATATTGCCAAGTGCTCTGCGAATTTCCATTTTTTATTGGAAACCTCTCACACAGGAATTCCACTTGTTAAACAGGTACTTAGAGTTTTAGAAAATGTTTAGAGATCAGTAATAACAGAGCTGCAGGATCTTCCTACCAGGGTCTGCTACAGCTCGTTTGAACTCGGAATTTTTCAAGTTCTGAAGGAAGTAGTTACCGAGTTCAATCTACTTGTGACCGCTACAACTAGTCACAGGAGCGAATAGGTAACCAGCTAACTGAAAAATGCTACAATGTGAGAAAATTACATTTACACAGTTCGGTGATTGACAAACAGACAGCGTAATGCCGAAACCACGTAAGAAAAGAAGATATTATCATCGCTGTAATACACCCGATAGTGCATCCTAGAACTTATAATTTCAACCTCGATACACGTCCGGGGCTCTAAACTATATTTTGTCAATCGTGTTTTCATCTTGAGATGAGTTCCTTGTTAGTACACCACAGAAGTGTGTTGTATTTCATAAAATTATATGATAATTTATAATAGTTTTATTACAACTTAAAACACTAACAGCGTTATGAGGAAAATACATCCAACCTACTAGAATAAATATTGTAAGCTTATTTAAATGTAGTCTCTCGACGGACGTATCGGTTTCGACATGCAATTGGATATGACTAAGGTCTAGTTTAATGCACATGTCGTGCCGAAACCGGTCCACGACTAAGGAATGGCCCTTGAGGTTGCGTTAGAATATATTTACCTAAAGTTTAGGTGACGCCATAGTTTAGGTCCTAAACTATGGCGTCACATAAATATTTGGTACGTATACTGGTTAGAAAGTGATATGTTGTAATGGGAAAGCACGCGATATTTCCCACCACTATAACTCCTGTTAGGCAGGATCTAGCTAAAATAACGACAGGGAAAACCGCTGAGATTACTAAGCCACACGTCCCAGTAAACTGATTTAATCTTACTTGGAACCTATCACTGATTAGCGATGATCAGGATTTGAATAGCAGGTATGTGCATCTCTATTTTGTAAAAAAAAAAAAGAGAAATTCCAAATCTGTCTTCCTAAGATACAAGAAAAGTATATATTTTTTAATAAATCAATCTCTATTTGAATTCAGGGTCCAACATTATATGTGGATGCGTGTCAAGCAAGTGCAAGTGCTGCGCTATACTAGCACGCATTATTAGCCCATAACCTTGATGATTGATTTGCTGCTCTACATTCATTCTCTCAACTAGCTGAAGTACGAGCAAAGCAGGACAAACTATTTCGACTGGCCCTAACCAAGGTACATGCACCTCGGTAGGACCAGCCAATATACATGTAAGCTTAACGTACGCACCAAAACTAGGTACGGGACAGGTTCGATTAATAAACGTATGGATAGGTTATAATTTGTTACTTATCGACATCTAAATGTCATTATACTGATGTTATAGCCACTTTTAATCAAAAAGAGAGAAAGTTAGAATTTCCTAACTGTAAAACACGCTTTGAACACTAGAAACTGGAGTACCCCACCCGCTCACATAAAGTGCACGCAAACACGCGCCGAAATGAGCTGGTATTAGAAACCGTTTTAGTTATATCGGAACTAGGGTATCGCTAGGCGAAGAGAAAAAGCAAATTACAGAAGAGGTGCACATGTGAAAGACATCAACGAGAGCCCCTTGGCAGTGTTGACTACTTGAAGGAACTTTGGTAAGATTTTTCCATAAATTATAATTTTTCTGGTGGAACTTCAGGGCAAAACAAAACTAATAGAATTATTCTCATTAGTTGCAATTACCCCACAGTCGAAATAGCCTCGCCCGACCCTATATTCAAAGAGTAAAATTAAAATCAATTATTTCAGACAAAAAAAGTCCATAGGCAAAGCAAGTGAAAAAGCCAAGAGAGATTTCGAGGTTTTGTTATCACTTTACCACTCCCCTCGAGTGGTAAAGTGATAACCAAAACCTCGAAATCTCTTTAAAAAATGTCTTAGTAATCGTATCGAATATAATTTTTACATGTGTGAATCAGTTTAAGGGCTTACAGATGGAAGAAATTTATTTACTGCGCTTTGAAACTGCCTTAAAACCAAAAAGACAAACAAACCAGGAAAAGTCGTAAAAAGGAGCTTTATTTATTTTGTTCCGTCATAGTTAGGGCAGGACGGGCTCGTGACTAAAATGATAACAGCCGCACAGGTTGATTGAAGAGTAAGCTACGCTTGCCGCGGTCGGTTCGTGGATGGGTGACCATCCATTACATATCGAGACCCCTCCGTGCCTCAGAAAGCAAAAGTTAAGCCGTTGGTCCCAGCTGTCATTCGTAGATCTTTGACAGTTGTTACAGGTAGTCAGAAGCCCTAAAGTCTGACAACCAGTCTTACCAAGGGGTATCGTATAACCCAGTAACTGGGTTGTGCAGTACAGATAGGCAGTCGCTCCCTGTAAAACACTGGTATTCAGCTGTATCGGGTTAGACTGGAATCCGACCCCAAAATAGTATAATTTTTTTGTCATGGTTAGGGCAGGAATGCACCAGAAGAAACTTTGATACGCGATAGACGAATCGTTACTTGGCTTATTCTACAGTTAACCGTGGCGTAGTAAGCAATAGATTAACTAGCACATCGAGTGAGATACATTTGGCTTTGTAAAGATTAATGTCTCTCCGATAACTGTGACAGTCGCTATCTATACCTCGATGTGCTAAATTAACACCCACCTAAGGTACTGTACAGCCAACCCGCTCATCCGATCACTGCAGTCAAGAACTACAGTGCATTGGAGAAGTTTGTAAAAAAAAGTGAGGCGGAACGGCAGCAGATTTTTATGCGACGAAAATAATGTACCTGCATAGTATGATAATAAAATTGAAATTAAACGGCAACGATGCAGCGGTATCCTTAGGCATGCCGCGTCGTCCTTAGGCATCACCATTGAATTACGAAAGGGCCCTCGTCACCGCCAAGTTGTTACCTTGACTGTAAATAAGCAATAACACACTGACCTGCACATCGAAGGGTTGGTGATGCTGTGAGGAGTCGGGTGCTTGTTGCACAACGGACGCTCCGTTGACGAGGTTGGCGCCCTGCCCCGCCACGCCGCCCACGCCGCCGACGCCTCCCACGCCGCCGCTCGCGCCTCCGCCCACCCCGCCCACGCCGCCGACGCCGCCTCCGTACTGCACCGCGCGGTACGCATGTTAGTTACACCGAGTGAGACACAACAATTTGATTCATACAACGACACAACTGAGTCTTTCTTGAATTTAAAATGAGTACCCATAACAACAGGCGCGACGGGAATTACAAAGATTTTCTATTTCCAGTGCACTATACACATACGAGCACTTACGTCTGTGTCTAGGGCATGCAATATTCGCTCAATTTTACCATTCGAGTATATTTCGATTATTTTAACTGAATCAATCTGCCTAGCCTTTTCCCAACTATGTTGGGGTCGGCTTCCAGTCTAACCGGATGCAGCTGAATACCAGTATTTATTATTATTATTATCGATTATTTTAACTTTTCTAGTTTATTCGATTATTATTTTCTATTGTCTGCATGTAATTTACATTAATAATAATTTATATCAAACTACAACTGAACCTTATCCTTCAAAATAAAGGACGCCATACATTTTGAGAAGATGAAATGTTTATAGAGTTAGGCCTTGAAGAGTTAAGTGTGTTATAAAAGTCTTCTAACTTCATCTTATCCTGAGAATTTGAGCTCTCCAGCATTATCCAAGCTTAGCTTTGAAGGTTTGAAAAGACGGCGAAACAATCCGGGAAAAGGTAGGTAATGCCCCCTGTTTTTGGCTCGTTTCGGCGGTTCATGCACTGCTTGCTATGTAAAGCGAATAACATCATCAACATAGAAGAACTTGATGAAAAATCTATTATTCAAGTCAACTCAAAAACGACTCCAGCAAAGTTAATATAATTTACATGAAAACAACGCGATTCTTTTTTCATTTGGTAGGTGAAGCTTTCCTACCAAATGAAAAAAGAATTGCGTTAAGTAGCTACATGCACCGACGACCACAAACACGTGGCTTGGGCAGACAGGGTATGGAAGGCGGGGATCAAAAGAGTCCAGCAGTGGACGGCGATAGGCCGAGTGATTCATCGATTGTCCCTCTCGGGTTCCAGACTAGACATTATCGTAAGCTTGTTGAAGATGTTTGGATTTAAATAAAAAACCAAAAGTCATTGCTTAATACGTTCTCGCGTTCGGATATTTCATGGCAGAAGATTAATATAAAAACTTCAATACTTCGAATACCATGGGGCTGTACTATTTTCGATTAGTAAAATGAGGCGAATACTCGTGTTTGCAACAATAGCTGTCACCGAGACGCGACTTAACTTGTAGTGAAGTGCAGCCTTCAGGCAAAGTTCCAGTACTGCTGCCTAGATAACTTATAGATGGCAGCTTATGTTCGCTTTTAGGAAAAATATGACAATGATTAGGACTGACTTTGAACATATTTCATACACGTATTGGATCCCCTTCGACAATATTGTATGTAAAAGCTAGTTCTTCCTGTTGGGTAAACCTGCCTAACCAGGTCTGTTAGCATGACGAAAACCACCGGACATAATGTGATAGACAGATGCCCTGGACAATGACGTGATTTGCAGTAGTCAGTATCATTTCATAATGTAGTGGTTATTCAGCTGCATCTGGTTACACTGGAAGCCTACTCCAGAATACTTGGGAAAATGCAAGGCAGATGATGAATTAACATAATTGAACATAGAAAACTTTCGGTTTTTCGAAAAGGTCCCTGAAACGTAACCAACAAGTCAACATGGATTCCATGTAGAGCACAGTAGAAGCGTCCATGTAGCTCCTAACATTACTGACTTGCGCCAGTTCCTTGCCTTAGAAATATTTCCAGACCTGCAAATCTTCTTTGACTCTCCCAATCCGCGTGACATACACACACAAATGTATAATGCGCAGTTTTAAAGACTGTTTCAAATACGGCCCTAGTATAGTTTATTATTTGTAACTTCAAGTTACAGCTATATGAACATAGCATTGCACATATAAGCGGGCACGCTCTTTATGCCTGGAGGCTTTTATTACGGTATAAAGTTCAGTTTTATTTCTACTTGAATAATTTTCAATGTTTTTTTCTGGCGTGTGCTAGCAAGGCAAATAATTTAATTTGCTTTTTGTTACGTATGATACTTACTTTGCATTCTATATGTTTAAGGAATCAAGATCTGCTAACCTAATTGACAGCTGTGCTGCAGGGGAGTTTGTTGCGCCACTTCTTCCCAGCAAGTAGTAAGCAACTGGTGAATGGCGGGTATTTTGGGGGAATGTCTTATGTAATTTTGACGTTCAAAAAGTGCGGTTTATCAGCCTAGTTTTTATAAATTACTTGATTTTGATGATAAATATGATGTCTGGAAATAGAAAATATATGCGTGCTTGTCACGATCTAGCCTTCTATACTATATTAGGGGAACCGATCACTTTTCCGATTTTTTTTGTTCGAATTTCTTTTTACCGAAAACTATTGACCTTGACCTTTTTTGCTATATGCATTATTTGACATATTTTTAGATCATCGAAGTATCATGTGTCATAGGTATTATTTTACTGAACTATGTTTGAACTTTTTTCATTTGCCAAATGATTTATTTGTCATATTTTCACTACACCGAAACAACATTTTACCGAATATTATTTGGTCACAAATATACATACAGTCAGTTAATTGGTAGCATTTACAATATTGAATTTAGTGACAGAAACGAATCGCTGCAACACCGATGTAGTCTTGTCTGCCCTACCCCTTATCATCAAATTCCGACTTCTCCCGCTCTAGGTGGAGCGGAAGGGCGTGTCAGACTTTTACTGACTAAAACCCTCCCGTGTTCTTTCAGTTGCCTGTTGCCAAGGTCCCGGTATCCCTTTCGGACTTTCCCGCAACCCTGGCAGGATCTGCCCTATCCCTAGAGTGTAATTTAAACCCGCGTAGGCGCGGAGGTGGAGCGACCCGCGGGCTGAGGTGCAGGTGGTTTGAAGGCCCGCCGCCGCGGCTGAGGCAGCAAGCAAAAGCTGCGGTGGTGAGCGTGAAAACCATCTACGACGATAAGCTCACGTGGGGCCGCCCAAACCCCGCAACGCCGGAGCCGTGACAGAAACAATGCTTGCTGCATGTTGCATGCCTGTTCGGCTAAGTGTAACTTCGGTATAAAGTTATTCGACCAAATGAAACGTCGGAGTAACGAAAAAATCGAATTGATAATAGGTCAACTTCTTCCTTCTTTCTATCCATTTGAGTTTGTATAATTATATCAAAACATCACCACATGAGAAGAGACTAGTTCATACTTTTTCAGGCAACCAGAGAAACACTCATTCGACGACTACTTGTACGTCAGCAACATTGATGCGCAACGCTTCCAACGTACGCAAATATTTCTAGGTTTCGTTTGAGGAGAGGGACCGGTGTGTGGAATTCGAAAGGTGCGCAAATGCACATTTGTCCACCCCAAATTCCATCGTGAAGAAGCTACTGAAAGTTTCTGTTAGTCAGCAGCTCCATCAGCAGTCCGTTTATCCATTTATTGGTAAGAAAATTTCGTTTTTCTTCAAGCATATACTTCAAGACCTACAGGAGGTCTTGACCAACATATTTTTTCGCCATAAGTACTTATAAATAGGTTAAAACTAACCTGCTGTGTGCTTGCAAAACTATTGTTGTCGAATTGTGGATGCTGCTCCATTTGTAAAACGAGTTCAATGTGTTGATTCATAGAGTCGTTCAATGTCATACCTGAAATCAATTCATTATGGTATTTTACTCTGCTAATCATAGTCGTAATGCTAATAATAAACTTATTAATTTGTTATTCACCAGGGTGGATTTGTTGGTGTTGTGGGTGCGGCAGACCCTGCAGAGGGGCCACACCTAACATCCCTGGATGATGCTGAAACAGACATAATAAATCAGATAAATAATGAGTTCAAGAAACACAATCACTAGGTATATCCAGTAGACATCCGACCTGCAGCATTCTTAATTTCGTTAACACACTCTTGTACTGGCCTTTCGTTTTGAATATTTGCACCTCTTCAACATAAATCATTTTGAAATTAGGGTGGTGTTTATTTACTGGTCATGTCAAAAGAAAAGAAAACAAGAGGTGAAATTATAATTTTGTTTTTTGGTGGTTACTACTGCCAATAAGTTGGCCCAACTTTTTATTAACTCAGTATAAATTAATAGAAAATGCTTTAAGCCTGCTTGCACCAATAATCAACGCGTTTAGCGTTCCGTTTCTGTCAAATGTTTGAAGATGACAGAGACAGAATGATGTTCATTGTTTTATTTGTTGTTTTTGCTATTATTTTGGAGTTAAAAGCATTCAGTAATTTGTGGTGCAAGCAGGTCTCAAAGTGATGCGCAGCTCGTTACCTGTGGATGCGAGAGATGCGGCATGTGGTGCAGCTGCTGCGGCTGCGGCTGCGGCATGGCGTGCGGCGGCAGCAGCGGGAAGGCGGGCGCGTCGCCGTTGCGCGGCGCGCCCGCGTCGTCCTCGGCCGGCGACGGCTGGCGCGAGCCCGGCGTGCGGCTGCAGGGGAACCAGACCACCTCACTATAATACACCACATGACCAACAACAAAGATCTCATTACACATAACATAACACCACGAACGATTTCCCCGAAGGGTTATTCAGAGGTGTTATCTATTACAGTAACATTTCGCCAGTTATGTTTTAAGTCCCGACCGGGCACAAATCCAGACTCCGGGATGCTACTGAAAAATTCCAGGCGGAAAAATCCAATAACACTTTGCCCGACCTGGGAATCGAACCCAGGACCTCATGCTCAGCAGTAGCGCTCGCGACCACTAGTCCAAAGAGGTAGTCGCAATCAACGAGGACTTCATTACAATCAAATTAAGAGTCATTCCAAAACTAAAATAAATTCAGTCAGCATATTATTTAGAAAATAAGACAATAGTTTAACAAAAAGGCATACCCCTACATCAGTACGGTAAAATTTAAAGCAGCAAAATACTGAACTAGATACACAGTACTATTTTGTCCACCGACCCGCTCCGACCCACATGGTACATAAAAAGCAGTGGGAATATTGTAGAAACGCTGATTATGTTACGTTATGAATCCAAACGAGTTTATCGATCATCCTTTCATTATTTAATTGTATTTCTACTGATATCTCCCTGAATACGGACTCGCGGTCTATTCAATCTTGTTTCATTTTCGTTTAACAGACATGTACATTAAGATTCAAGATTAAGAAACCCTGTAGTTATTATTATTTATTGAGAAAATATAACTAGCCTCTGAATTTAGGTACCAGATAAAACTTTCAAGATAGCAGACCGATTGCTACTCAAATGCCGCAGCTTTATCAGAGGAAATCTGTTTACCGTGTGAATCATAAGTCGCGGGTGCTCGACAGTCGTTAAAACATTAGGAGTGTCCCGACCGTGCGGGCGCGCAGGTTGTGCGGCGTGCGGCGAGTGGCATTGACAGAGGCCATGATCCACGCGCGGTTATTGCCCGCTAGAGCCGCCCGCCGCACGCACGCCCGCTCCCTCGCTACTACCTCAGTACCTCCGTCACTGCGCCGAACGGTTTAGCGCTCGACACTCAATGGCCTTCGCGACGATCTTACGTATCGACGACTCGTAGTAATTTGTGTATTGATAAAGATTAGATTTGTCATTCGGGCAGCGATTTTTTATCGGTTATTGTTTGTGAATATTATCATCTTAATTTGATTGCAGATAAAACAAAATTCATTTAGTTTGTGTAATCTGATGGCGTGTTACTAACCGACTTCTACATCTCAACTAACTATTACCTAATGACCTGTTTCGCAATTGATAAATGGCGAATAGCATCACAGTTACTCATTTACGAGTAAATTGTTATTACTTCATTTAAAATAAAACTCCTGGTATATGACAAAAACTTGTCAATTATAATTTGTTAGTATATACAATACTAACAAGAAGACTACATTAAATAATTTTTTATTACAGTTCTAAACTTTCCTTTATATGTCCCTAATATTGCCTATTAATTTAAATAGCTTTAACTTTGCGTCATTGTTGCAATAATGAGTCTTAATCAGCTGCTTTACCGATTTTAGGTTAATTGTAAATAAAATATGAGTCAAAAACGGAAAAGTACTGATGTATAAGTAGTAAAATAAAGTTAACCTATCACAGGGAAATCGTTTTCAGATATTTAAGCATACATTTAGAGGGAATAAATTCATCCAATTTCAATGAAATACTTACTTGAAAGCTTTGTCATCTTCTTGTCCATTATGTAGTCCATTAGGTAGAGATCCATGTTCATGCATTTCGTGCAAGTCCTTTTCGAATGGAGACGCTGATTTGTCCTCAGGACGCTCCTCAAGGACCATGCCTCGTAATCCAGCTACCACTCCGGGTACCTTTTCGCCTCCAGTAGCTACACCACCTGCTTCTACGAGATGTGAATAATTAATTCTTGATGAAACTGAAACAAAGTGGTATACAATGGACATTATTATCTTCATAGTGTATAAAATCTAAACTAAGTTCGCGAACATGAATGTTATAGGGAACTTACTAAGAATTTTGACTTTACATCTTACCAAGAATGTTTAAACAATAAATTATGACCTTGATCTTAATCTATAATACCATTATTCTTATGTAAGGTAGAGCAGGGGGTCTCGCGTGGTTTTCAAAGAACAATAAGCTTTGGCGCAGATCATACCTGTAGGAGATCCACCAAGTACATATTCGACCATCTTGACGCCGAGTCCGGCCGTGTCACGGGGTGACAGAATGCTGCCGGCATCGCCGCCGGGGAACGCGACACCACGTCGCGTGCCCATCATTGGCACGCCCACATTGTGTTCCACAGCTATAATAATACCAATTTTGTTCAACAAATAAACAGGATTTAGTATGTATCTCTAGACCAATTAAGACAAAGATACATGTGTCGAAAATAATTTATTATTTGAGTATTGGCTTCCTAGAATACTGATATTCCACCTACAGAGCCCAAAGAGTATACGTAACACAGATGTACCGTCGAAAACGAAAAAGAAAGGATTGACTGCTAAAATAATTGTTTTTAACCAGATAAAGTAGGTACTCAAACACAAAAAATAACAAATATTATAATGTAGTTATTTTCATTAGCATAAAAGTATCGTCATGGCTTTCAATGATGTAGCATAAGCATTGAAGAGTAACGAACCTTGTGCGGACCAGGTTGGATCACGCCACATCTGCTCGGGGTTCAACTGTAGCGGCGGCAGGTGGGGAGGGCCCTTGCTGTCGCCGCCAGCGCCGGGGCCTTTGTCCCATAGTTTTTTTGCAGCAGGTGCTATCTAAAAACGATAACAATAGTTTCCAAAAATTCATAAACAGGAGCAATGAAAACATCCTATAATAAATTGCCTGATGAAAATGCAATTAAAAATAAAATACTGGTAAAACAATAAATATTTAGGAAAAGTATTATTGTAAAGTAAATTAGAAGTTATACAATTATGTGTGTTACTTTGGCATTTGGCATGCATCAGCTATAAGCTACTTAAAACTAGCTCAGGATTCTAGTAACTTTTTAACACAAATGATTAGTAGCAATTATGTAGCAGATGGTTTTTTCAAACGATATCTTCTCATTTACACATGGTTGTTACTTGTTAGTCCAAAATCCATAGACATCTAAATTCAAGTGAATGACCAAGTGTACCTTTCAATACAAGTAAGGTACATAATGATGATAATGAGAATTTAAAAACAAACATAATTGATAATGAGACATTAAAAATACTAAAGACATGCACTTACTCATATCAACAGATAATTACTTTTACAACTAGGCAATCTAATGTAATACTTGTTGAGCAGACATCTGTGCAAGGGCACTATGACTGCATAGGCTCAACAACACACTACCATAGACGCAGCACACTACACACAGACTTTTACATCACCTACAGTGGCTACACTCAATATCGTTTTGATAATGGCTTACTAAGCTCCCTCAGTATAGAGATGTAGATAAGAAACTCAACAACTAAAGCATGAATACACATGCCTGTAACTTGCACAAAAGTGTGCAAGCAAATTTGCATGCCATTGTGACATTTTAATAATCAGAATGTGATATGTCTACTTGCATACTTTTTGAGCAAGTTAGAGATGTGTAATAGTGGCTTTATGTTTTTCATTCCATATCACAAAACCATTGGTTGCCTTATTGCTTACATGGTTTATGTAAAACCAATATTGATTGACAATGTAGTTATTACTGTTTTGTTTAGAACTTGTTTCTATTCAGTGTTTATTGCAATGTGGTTTCATTAAAATCAAACTGAGTGTTACTATTTATCTGAGCTAAAAAATCTTGGGAATGCTTAGCCTATGCAAACCTATCAAATATTAGGTACTTATGCAAAAGCTAAGCAAATGTATACTTAGAACATTTTAAATGTAAAAAAATATGTATAATATGTATTTATTTTTAGCATTGTGTTGTCACATCAGTTTTTTCATTATTTGCAACGGAAAATTGTTAGTTCATTCTTGATGTGACACCAAGCTATGAAAGTCCAGTGCATGTCTCCTGGGGCTTTGTTATTGATTCTCTAAAAGTTATTTGTATACATGAATATTTTGTGATCTAAGTGAAATAGTTTAACAATGAAAAACCCACAGAAACATACCAATATTAATGCAGAGAGAATTGCATAAGAGCAAAACTGTTCAGCCTGGTTGATTATACTAAGCAACCATGCTAAGACATCAATCAAACAGCTGTTTGATCACTAAACTTTTTTTTATTAAAATCTTGTTATACAAATCAAGCAATTAGCCCAAAAATGGATCATGACTGCACTCTGCAACTTCATGGAAAATAATTAAGTTTAAGTTTTCATCAACTCTATGTTATAGTACTATTTCACTAAAAGCATAGAAGTCATGAATGTTTACATGTTTAGTCTAAGCCCATAAGCCCTAGTTCCCAAGGTTCAATATTCACCCTAACCAATTCTTTTAAAGTGTTCTAAGTACTGGGATATTTTTAAAACTAACAACCTATTATAAAAAAATAACTTTTTACCTCATTCTTGGTTATTAATTATTTTTTAAGCGAGGAACACACACTTGTGTTCATGTGTTGTAACAACTATTAGTGTTTTGCAAAAATTTTAAGTCAGAGAGATGAAAGTTATAATACTAAGATCCAGTGATGCTATCAAGATGTAACCTGATCTATTACGTGGGTATGTTTCAGTGTTAATTTATGCATGGGTTGTCAATTATTATTATCATAACATGTAATGTGAATGTGAAGAATTGAAGGATACAAGATGGATAGGTACTAAATACACTCCCTTGAATTATCATTGTAAAAAGTAAACACAAGCTTTGTGATTGCTAAGGTATTATTTCAATCAAGGTATAATTGTTGGTCAGATAGGCAGTTGCTCCATGTAAAACTCAGCTGCATCCAGTTAGACTGGAAGCCGACCCCAACAGGGTTGGGAAAACGCTAGGGAGATTGATTGATTTTGTATTATTGTTAAACCACAAACAAGAACTATCATATTTCCAAAATACTATTGAGATACTATAATTGCAGAAATACTATGAACATGCAAGTGCAGAACCAAATGGAAGACAACACATTATATTGGAATCTTCAGCAGCATAATAATATTATCAGTTCAGATACCTATGTTTTCATCAATTTGTAATATACATGAGTTAGAAAATGAAAAAAATCTTAACAAATAGGTAATTCTGTAATAGTTACAAATTAGTTTTGTCAGAAAACTACCTATTGCAGCTTCATTCATGCACTCTGACAAATAGGTTAGAATTTGTCAACAAAATAATATTGGTTGAAAAGGAACAAGACATGGTTTACAATTTCATTGTGAAAAATGGGGGTTACATGTTCATTTACCGTTCAATAAGCTATGTCAGTTACAACATAATTCACTTACATGAGTACATAATAACATTGTAGGTATTTTAGAAAATTAGATCAAACATTTTCATTGTTGATTAGGAAACAGTTCAATGCTAAGTTTTTCTAATAATTCAATTTTTCACAAAATATTATGTTTTCTATTGTCATTGAAAACCTGCAAGTAGGTGTTTACAATGTGAGCAGAGCATTCATGAAGAAAATCGAATTCCTAACAATGCTATTAGTAAATAACTAGATAGGAGCAGTGTATGGGTAATTAATTGGTCACACCGCTGTCGCATCAATGGCGACAATAACAGACTTATCTTGTGAAATTATACGAACATTTTTACAAAATCAATGACTGAGAGATATCATTATGATAACATCCACGCAATACTTAATAGAAGTTCGACTTCCCACGCTACATCACTAAAAAAACTAAAGTATCTAAACCGGTGAAGAAATCCTGAATCAGAAATGGCGGACGCCGGTGACAAGTAAACAAAACAAAAACGGACCTGTTGCGCGAAAAAACCAGGAATTCAGTAACTTCATGACTTAAAACTGGAACCAACTTGTATATTCTATTAAATAAAACTATAAAACTCACCATGTCGGGGCCCATATCCTTAACATCAGATTCGAAAAAAAAGTCGCTCAAGGGTTTCATGCGTACAATCCGCCTAAAGCTCAGTCATGTACTACAACGAAAGCTTATCGTGAGAAAATAACACTTTTTACGTGAAACACTAGTTCTATATAACATATACACTAACCACAACAATTAAAAAGCACATTTCTTACACTAAAATGTTCATAAGCTGCGAAATAACACTAGAAAGATCCAAACTCAAATAATACAATGTTGACTTGTTTCGAACAAAGGACGTACGCCGACCACAGCGCCTGCGTTAAAATTCCCCATACAAGGGAGCGTCGCACGGAGCAAAGTTTAGTGTTAACGTTTGATAGATGGCGTGCAAACGAAAACTGGGTAACCATAGATAGCCTAAACTTCTGGAGGCGCGTTCTTTTGAGGAATGATTTTAGTCTATGGCCGGAGAGCCGGAAGTGCTCTGAGAGTAATGCTAATGTTACTCCTTCAGTGATTTTGAACACCTTAGTAGCCGGGTGTCGAAGTTTATATGAAACTCAAAATAATTATTATGTTGGTATTTTTATACATATACGTTTAAAAATTTGGTTTGTAATTTCTTTTTTTATGAAAAGTACATATGTACAACAAACTAGTTGATACAAACAACAAACAAATCGTTGGTAAGTACCATGGGTGTATACATACAGAACTCATTTATTTTTTATTTTACGGAACTTCTCTAGAGTCAGGAGCTAGAGCTACACGTTTATAACTTATTGGAGGTCGATTTCGCTTAGTCAGCCGAGAGAAGAGCAAAGAAAATACGGTCGATATGCATGACAAGGGAGGGC
The DNA here is from genome assembly GCA_948473465.1 of Lithophane ornitopus. Taxonomy (NCBI): domain Eukaryota; kingdom Metazoa; phylum Arthropoda; class Insecta; order Lepidoptera; family Noctuidae; genus Lithophane; species Lithophane ornitopus. The sequence goes on along the minus strand of OX419616.1, from coordinate 12,958,832 downwards.
ATCATGAGGTGACAACTGACGGGAAAATGACAAAAAAAAAAACATTGCGCCAACCCCAAGTAACATAATATGAACGAGAACCGAGAGGCAGTTTCGCTAAACTCGCTACGGTTACTAAGAAGACCGGTGGCCGCCACCGTCTGCACTTTACCAGCAAATGACGTCACTGAAACGTTACCAATGAAAGTAAGTTAGTGTATTATCATAAAGAGCGTTTTTTTTTTTGACACCATAAAGTCAAACCCCCCTTGCCATCATTTTCATGACAGCCGCTACTGCGGTCGTACCGTTTCCTAGAAGAGCGGTGAAACGGAAGAGCGGTATCTTTAGCCCTGCTACTGGAAAATTTAATGTAAAAGTTTATGGTGATAACAGGTTAAGATTAGACTTTCGTACTCAAGTTTCCACGTTACTATCAGTACTGTTGCCGGGCAAATAACTTGATCATACGCGAAAAACGATACGATGACGAGGTGTCATTTGAGGAATGTATGGGGGCGCATTCTGTTCCTCTTTTCACACGCTCGGTGTTGGATGCCCAGACGTTGGCTGGGGAGTATTATGCCAGGTTTGTAATTTTCACATTTACTATGTATGGGGGCGCGTTCTATTCCTCTTTTCACACGCTCCGTGATGGGTGCCCAGACGTTGGTTGGGGAGTATTATGCCAGGTTTGTAATTTTCACATTTACTATGTATGGGGGCGCGTTCTATTCCTCTTTTCACACGCTCCGTGATGGGTGCCCAGACGTTGGTTGGGGAGTATTATGCCAGGTTTGTAATTTTCACATTTACTATGTATGGGGGCGCGTTCTGTTCCTCTTTTCACACGCTCCCTGATGCCCAGACGTTGGTTGGAGAATATTATGCAAGGTTTTTAATTTTCACATATATGTAGTCTCTCGACAAAATATTCTTGGCGAATGAGATATCTGCAGTTTCTTATCGTTAGGTATGTTTAGCATAGTCCCGTAGGCCGCCTATAGCCGAATTGCGGACAAAGTCTGAGCATGTCTATGTCTAATAATATTTTTACTTTAGTGCGATGTCTGCAGAATATTGGAATCGAGCTTTACCCATATATAGGGTGTTTTTTTTAGAGGTATAGAACTTTGAAATGGAATAAAACAAGGAAAAATTTGTAAAATTTACATGAAATTTACTTTATTCAAAAGATAATCTTATGGCATTATAATTTAATTATGATTTCTGGCATATGACCGCCACGGCTGGATCGGACGTAATCTAATCTGGAGATCCAATTTTCAATCACTTTTTCCAACATTTGTGGCCGTATATCGGCAATAACGCGGCGAATGTTGTCCTCCAAGTGGCCGATCGTTTCGGGCTTATCGGCGTAGACTAGCGACTTCACATATCCCCACAGAAAATAGTCAAGCGGCGTTAAATCGCACGATCTTGGGGGCCAATTCACGGGTCCGGAACGTGAAACAATGCGGTTACCAAACGTTTCCTTCAGTAAATCAATTGTGGCCCGAGCTGTGTGACATGTTGCGCCGTCTTGTTGAAACCACAGCTCCTGCACATCATGGTTGTTCAATTGAGGAACGAAAAAGTCAGTAATCAGGGCTCTATAGCGGTCACCATTGACTGTAACGTTCTGGCCAGCATCATTTTTAAAGAAGTACGGACCAATGATTCCACCAGCCCATAAAGCACACCAAACAGTCAGTTTTTCTGGATGTAACGGTGTCTCAACATACACTTGAGGATTATCTTCACTCCAAATACGGCAGTTTTGTTTGTTGACGTAGCCATTCATCCAAAAGTGAGCTTCATCGCTAAACAAAATTCTCTTATGAAAATCGGGATCAACGGCAATCTTGTTTTGGGCCCATTCACTGAATCTACGCCTTGTTAGGTGATCGTGTGGCTTCAACTCTTGCACGAGTTGGATTTTGTAAGCACGCAAACCAAGATCTTTCCGCAAAATCTTCCATAAAGTGGATGGACACATATCCAATTCCTGTGCACGATGGCGGATAGACTGATTCGGGTCTTCCTCTACGCTACGCTCTACAGCAGCAATGGCTTCTTCTATACGCACTGTACGACGTCTCTGTGGATGCGTATTATCATTTAGAGTAAACATAGTGCGAAAACGGTCCATAGTTAGTCGAATTAATTGCTCTGATGGACGATTATGTTGATCGTAAAATGGGCGTAGCGCGCGATACGTATTTCGAACAGAACCATTATTTTCAAAATAAATTTGCACAATTTGGAAGCGTTGTTCAGGCGTCAGTCTATTCATGTTGAAATGCCAAACCAAACTATACACAAATCACTTGACAGCTGATAAAATAGCCGCCAATTAAAACAGTGTTGCCAACTTAAAGTTCTATACCTCTAAAAAAAACACCCGTTACTTGCTACAGGATACGTTGGCTCATACTATCCAGCGACTTAAACGGGTGAAAATCTTCTGGCTGTTCCACGATAGCTCGTTTTTTATGACCGTTGAATAAGGTTTGTATTACCAAATTAAATCTATGGTTGCAATTTATTGTTTAATTGATAAACAATAAATGTAAATGTAATGTAATGTAACGTTCTTCCTTCATCTTTTTTGTGCCTGCCTCTTTGGCGGTGGCCGCAAGCGCTTCCGCTGAGTATGCGGTAGTACAAGCAAGTGTACTAAGACGAGGATTCATCAGCAATTTCTCTCTCTGTAGTAGCGCAGTGTTTGGATTTGTGCCCGGTTATTGCAATAAGCTCGGCATTGCCACCTTATACATCGTACATAAATGAGAGTTGCTGGGATTTAACATAAGTGATGACATAATGGATGTACTATACACCTTTGCCTGTCCCTATGGGGAATACAGGGCATCATCATCCTCCTGCCATTATCCCAATTTATTTGGCGTCTGCGCAGTACGTTTTTTCGTGCATACATCTATTAGTCATCGTCATCTCAGGATTAACTTCACTTCCTTCTTAGTCATATCATCTCATCGCCTGTATTCTTACATTCTTATTCATACTTAACACTGCTTGTCACATACTCCTGCTTCCTTCACCACCATCTTTACATATCGAAATTCCTCCGTACCTCGGAAAGCACGTTAAAGACATCGGTTGTCATTCGTGGATCTTTAATAGTCTTTAAGGGTCGTCCGAAGCCCGAAAGTCTGACAACCAGTCTTACCAAGGGGTATCGTATTACCAAGTTACTGGGTTGTGGATGTCAGATAGGCAGTCGCTCCAAGTAAAATACTGGTAATCAGCTGCATCGATGCCGACCCCAACAAAGTTGGGAAAAGGCTAGGCAGATTGATTGATGCAATGGAAAGAGTAACAGAAAAGTTGTTTGTTTTGTTTTGATACGAGCATGTGATGATGACGAGAGGGATAAAAGGCACGTGATAAAAAGAGTGACGAATATAAATATTGATGGATGGAAGGAGAGAGGAAGACATTCCGTTTGTGATAATAGTGATGATTGATGCACAAGTACGAGATTTAGGCAAGTGTCTTCCGAAAACTGATTTGTCACGACTAGTTGAATAGTCACGACAGTGTATTCTGCTTATTGCTATTGAACAAGTTCCGAAACAGATTTGGCTCTAGCTTCCCGTAAAACAAGCAAGCTTTCTTTCTGTTTTACATACAAGCAGTATCTTATTCTATACTATAAAAAACTAACTTCCGCCCGCGGCTTCAAAATATCGATATTTTTACAAGCTTACCCCAATCGAGTAACGGTGGTAGTAGTCTAGTACTACTAAATATAGGTTTGGTATAATTATTTAAGGAATACTAACTGATATTGATAGTTTATTGATTCAGGCGTAATAATATTATAAATTCGAAAGTAACTCTGTCTGTCTGTCGCGCTTTCACGCCAAAACTACTGAACTGATTTAAATGAAATTTGGTACACAGATAGTCTAGAGCCTGAGAAAGGACATAGGCTACTTTTTATCGACTAACCACGCGGGCGAAGCCGCGGGCGGAAGCTAGTTAATATTATAAATGCGAAAGTAAGTCCGTTTGTTTGTTACGCTTTCATGCTAAGGGCTTATGCACACCACGTTTTTGAAACGCGCCGTCGACGCGCGTTTGTAGCGATACAGACGCGATACGCACGCAAGTCGGACGCAACCTGTAGACCTTTGCACACCTGTATAAATTCAAATAGGCGTTTGAATCGATACAGACGCGCGTGTGTAGCGATACAGACGCGATGCGAACGCGCGTGTGTAGCGATACAGACGCGATGCAAACGCGCGTGTGTATCGATACAAACACGCTGGTATTTTGCGTTTTTAAGCAGAACCTCGTCAACAGTGGCAAGATGGCGTCGGTCGGGACAGCATTGATTGCATGCGCTTTGTTATTAATTTTTTTTTAAAGGAAGAAGAAAAAATACCGACGTTTTTGGGTACACCCATTAACAAGCGAGAGAAGATTGTGTGGACATTATACAACAACGTATAGAAAATTAATAGGACATGAAAAAAAAATTGCAAATTCTTATCGAATGTCGTATTCATCATTTGAAGAATTTCTTGAGATTCTTAAACCGGAATTAACTCGTCAAAATACAGCGTTTGCGTTTGAATAGATACAAACGCTATACTACCGCGTGTGTATCGATACAGACGCGCCGGTGCCGCGCGTTTGAATCGATACAAACACGATGCTAACGCGCGTTTGTATCGATACACATGCGCGTTACCATCACGTTTGTATCGATACAAACGACAACAAACTGCTCTGTAGGATAAAAGCACGCCGACGACGCGCGTTTAAAAAACGTGGTGTGCACAGGCCCTAAAACGGATGAACAGGTTTGGATTAAATTTAGCACAGGGGTAGACCTTGACCTGGAGAAGGACATAGGCTACTTTTTATCCTGGATCGCAGACGAAGTCGCGGGCAACAGCTAGTAATAGATAAAACAATGAAAAGTCAAGCTATCGTTGAGCCACACAAACGAAGCTCTTGCTTAACATGAACGTGAAACGCAGGCGCAGGTTTTTGACGTGAGCGTTCTCCCGAAGCGACATCAACAGTCACCGTTTTACAATACGCGGTAAGTGAAGTTTAGGGTTTAGGGGTATGAGGAACAGGGTGTAAAGTTCACTCATACTCCATAGAAAAGGGAGGATCCTCCGACCAGACGGGTGTTGTGTCTGGCGGGCAACTGCCCAACGATTGATGTTGGGTTCTCGTATATATGTCCACTGCACGGTAAACTTTAATTGCGCGATGCAGGATTTATGTGACGTCTGTCTGACGTCAGGTCTTTGATGCGTAGTTCGCATGTGGCGATGTAGATACCGCCACAAGGGAACTAAACGCAGTGTAAAGGACAAAAACGGAAGCAACGCTGCTTTTCGCTAGGTGTGTGATGTCGGCCATTTAAATATTTAAATGGGGTTCGTGTTGTGGCTGATAATGTAATAAGCCTTGCAGCTTCATGTAGGTACACACTTCAGTGTGATGGTATCTATAAGACTGCAGCTGTGCCCGACAGGGTCCATAATTGTTTCTATTTAAACCTATCACCTGTATGTGTACACTATGGATTGCAATAAAGTTGAATTGAAGAATTGGTGCTTTAATAATTTACCATAGCACGGCACCTCACGTCACGATAGTAAAGCAGAAATATATTTATTTATTTCAAAGCATATTCTTTTATAATCAGCAACTGCTGTTATTTTCCTAGGAAAATGATCTGCAGGATCTTTAAAATGGATCACTTTCGTCTAATTCTTCACGAGAGATATTATCTCAACCCAAACTTTAGGCCTAAGTAGTTTGTTTATTTGTTATGTTTCATGTTTTGTTTACATGGAAAGAGCAAACTGGGAACATTATTATTATGTATGCTAATAACCAACCCACTTCTAATTACATGTATATCTAACTTAGATGATAGGGCTTACAGAAATATTGATGTAATTCATATTGCTAGTAATCAAAAATCCTTACTAATATTATATATACAAAAGTAACTCTGTCTGTCGCGCTTTCACGCCAAAATTACTGAACCGATTTAAATGAAATTTGGTACACAGATAGTCTAGAGCCTGAGAAAGGACATAGGCTACTTTTTATCGACATACCACGCGGGCGAAGCCGCGGACGGAAGCTAGTATATTATAACTGGAATATTGTTTCTAAAATCTACAGTTAAAGTAAATGCAGCCTATTCACTCTGATTTTACAATGACTCTGGATTTTTTGTGTTATTTTACAGTGACACCATTTTGTGTGTTATAAAATGATATATTTTCTAATAGACTTTGGATATTGAATGGAAAACAAATAATGTTTTTTTATTAAATCTTGTGAAGTTGCTATGGAGATTCAGGACTATGCATCTGGTGATTCATGTGCCCCCAAAATACAACTATAGCAACATTCTTTCTTTAAATTTATACAGGCATTGGTTAAGATTCTGCTATCAAAAGATGTTTCAAAAAAGTTTTAGCTTGTGTTTCTGGGCCATTTTCTAGAATTAAATCTTAATCTTTGTATGGAAGTTTTAATCTTAATTTGATGGCTCTCACTTCTGTGATACTAAGAATTTATTTGATTCACAAGAGAATCAAGGCCATTGTGAAGAACATTGACCTTAACTTGTAAAGTGTGGGTTAAGGCACAACACATTCTAAGTTCTCGAAAATAGCTTACACAGATCACATTATAGACTGTTATACTGACTACAGAACATTCAAGCACAATGTAGCACTTCCTACTGATAGTTTATTACTGCTAGCACCAAAAAAATCAAAGTACTGGTAATAGCAATGAGCAATACCTACTTGACACAATGATTTTGAAAATTCTCAGAATCATGCATTTTCATAATAGGAAAGATGTGGCAAAATAATATGGCCTAGCCTAGGATGGACAGGCACTTCCTGTCCAGCCTACTGGCAGGCTGAAGTAGGACTGAAGAAAAACTCAGGTAGCTTTAGTTAAAAAAATAAATAATATCAAATTACACGAAATAGTATTGTTTACCTACATGACTAATCTTTTGCAAAATGCAGTGACCCAAGACAAACTGAGAATAATAACAAATATTTACGAAACTGGCCTGTAAATGTGTTACAATATTGTACATACTACTATGCCATGGCAATTACAAATTTGATAGTCGAACTAATGAAAAAGTCTCAGGAAACGTAGCTTTTTGTCAATCATAAATAAATACTTTGTATGAAAAAAGTCAATCTGTAATTACATTTTTATCAAATGCATCCAACGTCTTTCCATTCTTCACGCATATTATGAAATTCTAATCAATCAACTAAACACATAACAATAAATACTTTACATTCAACAGTATTATATTTTTTAAATACTAACTACTACAAACCCAACAGACTAGTCTACAAAAGCTGTTGAATATAGCAAGATGAACAAAAATTTGATATTAGATCATACTAAAATAATATATATTTCTGCCATATCAAAAATATATAGATAAGGCAATACACATAACATGCAAATTCTTAAAATTTACTATATATAGGTATAATGCACATACCTTCATGCAAAAACACTTGCTGACTACAAGTAAACAATAATAATGCACTTCTGACCTGGTTCCTGATGGCAGCAACTGGTGTCAGACCAAGTTGGTTTTGTCCTTGTTGGAGATACTGATTGGTACCTGGAGCCAGCATACCAGCTTGGCCCAAATACATGAGGTGTTCAGTGTTCTTTCCAATACCATTCATAGCTTGCATAGGATTGCCATGATGCTGGTGAATGTCATACAATCCTTGTTGTCCCAACTGTGGAGCATTTTGCATGCCTTGCAACTGTGGCATCATCACTGCACTATTCTGGATCAAATTGTTTCCAAGTGTTGGATTTTGCAACGGAGCCAACTGGGTATGTACCATGTTGGTGGTCAAATGAGCCGGGTGACTCCCAATAACTGAAGGATTCATAGCTAATGTTCCAACTGATGAAGCTATAGCCTGATTGATGTACTGCTGTTGATTTGCTTGTGAATTTTTAAGTTGCACTTGAGCTTGCTGGTGCATATTGTTCATGGTCATAGGATTGGTATTCTTCCATTTATCTTGGTTCTGAAATGATAGTAAATAAATATTGAATAAGAATACATTTCACTTACATAAACAAAAAACATTGGTAACTCTACAAATTTTGAGATTATGAAAAACATTTACATAAAATTGTCAATTTTAGGTTATAATGTCTCAGAGTACATCATAATCAATCATAATGATTAAGATGTCGTCAACCAACCTCAACAATAGTATCGTCTCCAACGGCCCAACGTTGTTTGGGCGCTAGCGAAGGCAGCTCGCCCTCCTGTGGTTCTCGCTGGAACACGTAATGCACAGTAGCATCGTCCTGGCTCCGAGCCTGGGAAGCGCGCGTGCTCTGCAAAGCAGCTTCGCCCGGCTCTTCTTCCGCTCCCGATCCCGGCCACTTCATTGGGCTACCGTGGGGTTCGAGCATTCAGTTTCACAACACTTCGATCCTTCGTAACCGTAAACACAAAATGTCTCGCGATCTACTCTTTATAGATATTATAGCGCTACTTCCAATAATAATACAGCCAGATGTGTAATTAAACCGATTTACATGATCAAATAGACTACATACAGCAACCAGATCTCGTTATTGAATACATTTGGCGACTAAATCTGTCTTTTTGTCTTTGTAATGACAGTAGTTTTATCAAGCACGATGACAGCCGCTAAGGGAAACCAAAATATTGCACCTACTGCAACGGTCTCCTTGACGGATCGAAACAAAGACAAGAAGTGAAATCAATGATTTCTAGGATACAAAATTACTATATTGACGAATTGAGAAGTTATATGGGTTTTACTAATGTACTAACGTTAGGATATAGCTATTAGTCGGCGTCGAAAACTGAACTGAATAAACACTCAAAATAATACACTATTCACAGAATTTCTAAACAAAACGAGCACAAATATAATTACTATATGTACACAGAACTATTTACAATGTACAATTTTTACAAAAAACCCGGTTTATGCCATTGGCTGCTGTCGATACTTTCTGATTTAGAAAAGACGACAAACATTCTTCACTGCCTGTCCGCCATAATCGGTCGGTCGGGCAGATGCGATGCGCGCGCAACGCGCAAAACTATACTATAAACATAAATACATAATGCCAGACACGTTCCTCTACAAGTATTTAAAAAAATAAAAAAATAATTTATATGCCAATTTACATAGGATTTTATCAATCAGTCTTCAGGTTTTTGAAGAAAATGAATGAGCTTTCAAAATAATCTAGCATAAATTTATTTTTTTGCCTATCTATTGAACTGTTAATTCTGTTAGGTAACAAGTAAGCATATAAAGAGAACAATAGGCACGTATTTATTATATTAAAATTAACAAATAATATTCCTATTAATACTGTATCCTTGCTTTTTGATTTTTATAAATATTGTTCCTGAATTGTGTTTGTTAAGCCGATTGTTTTGTAAAAAGAAACGTAATTTAGTTGTCAAATAATCCACAGAAAGTAAACATTTCAACTTTCAGTTGTTATTTTTTGTCTTGTTAGTGTATTGCCAGTATAAAACATATTTTTTATTTCTGATTCTCAGGGGCTTCTATCTAGATAATTATTGAAAGATACCAATTTTTTTGTTTTTTTTGAAATAGAACAAAATACGATGGAAGGATGCTTGGAAGGATTTGGGGGAGGCCTTAACCTTAACTCTGGGAAAGTGTATGCAGGCTAACATAAAAAAATATATCTGTGTGGTGTGTGTCTGTGAATTCTCATTATCCCCTCCTTGTCCACTAGCTGTTCTAAGTCGGGGACTTGGGGCAAGGTACCTAGTTAAGATTATGGTGAATTCAGAAAATACTAAACAGCCGATGTTTGTACTAGTAGTTGCAGCCGGTGGCCCAGTGTGTTCCACCGGTGACGGACGACTACCAGACAGCAGACACCAGTGAACTTCACACTGGTGACCACACCGAAACACTGGCTGCAGCCCATGACAGCAGCTTAGGGCTATTTATATGCGGCCACCGATAGTAGTCACTAGAAGTTGTGGCTTAACCAATGGTATTTTATTAATATCATTGGACTAAACGTATTGGATTTAGCTACTAGTGGTTGTGGCTTATTAGCTGAATAGAAGTTATGTTATAACCATATAATTTCGTAGCGAGCACTCCGCCTTCCACAGCAAGTTGCTTGAATATCGCACGCTGAGAACGAAAGTGACCTATCTCAAAATTTGAGTAAAATGAGTTAAATATACAAAATGACTCAAAAAAGTACACTTTATCACACTTATATTAAAAACAGACCATTAATGGTCAGAGAGGGATAGAGGGCTTTTCGGTCTCTTTGTTTTTGAGCGCTTCACACTCCCCGCACCAGAGTTAAAGGCACGCAATCAGTACTGCACCGCGAGTGGATGTAGCAGAACTGTCATATTTAGTACCATAGCGACCGATTATACTTTTCGTCAGTTTAGTGCCGATTTGTGGGCGTAAGTTTTGCTACAATTTATAATCATAAAGTGACCAATTCTGGTAAATGAATTTATGGTAATAATAATTGGAATGGTATATGGTATATATATGGTAGTAATAATAATATGAATTTATGGTATAAAATCAATTTATGGTATAGGTCACTTTCTTATTTCTAATATTAACAACCTAGGTGACATAAATCAAATTCGGTCACTTTCTTATTTCTTATATTAACAACCTAGATGACATAAATCAAATTCGGTCACTTATTTATTAAGGCATGAGTTAAACTCATGAACTCATTTCTAATAATAAAGTGACCTATTTTTTTCCAAAATTTATTTTATACAGAAAAAATAATATTTTTATATACGTATATTTAAAGTGATAAAGCCAAATAATATTATACAAAAGAAATTCGTAACTTTCATTTTCATATTAAAAAGTTATTCTAGAGAGAATAGAAAATGTTCAATCAGTCGAACTCATTTTATTAAATTCCCAAAAATCGTAAATTTTGACTTGAGTCACGTTCTCAGCGTGTGATATGGTCAGTGTGGTCACTCCCAATTTGAGTCGTCCGTCTTTCTGTACCGGTCGCTACCGGTGAACTAGTGTGTGTGTGCCGCGGATGGCCGCGGACGGCAGCACAAAAAACCCCTCCAGTGAAAACAGACCATACAGAGAAAGTTTCTTCGAGCAAACCTGCGTCAATTTTTGCCCATTTTCTCGTTCCTAAGTCGAAAATTCTCAAAAATTCATAACTCGAAAACTATGAAAAATCGCGGAACATACATGGGGTGACTCCGGTAAAAAAAAAGATTTTGGTTCCTCGTCGTGTGGTGGGGACTACACGACGAGGAACCAAAATCTTTTTTTTGGACGTCAATGTTCCACCCACTCTGTAAGTGTTTGCATTGGCGAAACATTCACGACAAAACATGTTGAAATCTCTATTTTCTGTCAATGTTCCATACAATTTTTGACAGGAACCATATTGTTTTATTGCAATGTTTCGCCAGTGCAAACGCACGGTAAGGTCGATAAGTAGGTAACGCATGCGATATCTGCAACTGCAACCCCATCCATCTGATCCATCCCACTAGTCACGATGACTGCCTAAATTTTTAACAGACTTCTTCAAAAAGGAGGAGGTTCTCAATTCGTCTGTATGTTCTTTTTTGTATGTATGTTCTTTTTTTGTTTGGTAGGTCATGCTTCAGAGGTGGTCCCATATAAATTTTATTAATTTCTCTTGCGTAGTTTTTGAGTTAGCTTCAATATTACGTATTTTTTTCCCACTTAGTATAAGTAGACGATATGTTGTTTGACTCCGTCACTGTTATTTACAAAGCAGGTAATGATATTCGAATTTGTGTGGGGTAGGTACCACAACTAAAAAGTGAAAAATAAAAACTTTTTACAAAAAAACAAAACTAAATAACTAACAACCGACTTCTAAAAAAAACACAAAAAAAGTGAAAAATAACTTTAATTTCGGAAGTCAGCGGCAAAAAATGAAAATTGAAAAACAAAGACACCGACTTCCGAAATTTATTTTTCACTTTTTTTGGAAGTCTGTTGTTTTTTTTTCCAAAAAGTTTTTTTTACTTATTATCTTAAAATGAATCGAGTCGTCAGAAGCGCAAAAGTCTGACAACCAGTGTAACCAAGGGGTATCGTATTACCCAGTTACTGGGTTGTGGAGATCAGATAGGCAGTCGCTCCATGTAAAATACTGGTATTCAGCTGCATCCGGTTAGACTGGAAGCCGACCCCAACATAGTTGGGAAAAGGCTAGGTAGATATATTATCTGAAAATGAATACTTATATAGAACCGAATCTCGATAAGTACCTAATAACACTTCTAGGGATCGGATAGGTTTTTTTTACTTAGGTAGTTGACTAATGAATGACCGACTGACTGTGTGAAATGGACGTGACGTCGTGACTGTGACTGATCGGCGATTTGACGTTGATGTGTGTACGATAAGTGTACACCCGACTACACATCAAGCGATACATTTCCAGTTTATGCTGATCTCGCATTGTATAGGATTTCCGTACAATGAGAGGTCAGTTTATACTGGAAATGTATAGCTTGTAGTGTACATGAACCTTAAAGTTAAAGGTTTATTTTTGTCGCTTACACTTCGGTTTTGGGTCGATTCCCGGGCAAGTGACTTAAAAAAAAATTGTTCAGTGCAGGTTTATTACTTGTACAACCGTTTTCAAACCTAATGTCAACAACCCTCTTCGAGGATTTGGTTCTGCACAAACGTAATGCTGGTGACCCTCCTGGAGGGTCCACTAACTTTATATATGTATTGCGGCATGGCCTAATAAGAGCTCTATGATAAAAAGTGAATGAACTCAAATGTGTTCTAACTCAATTCTGCCATAGAAATGCAGCTTACATTTTTTGCCAACACAAATGCAAAGAAACACTGTATAACCATATTTTGAAATATCCCATAAAATTCAATAGCCTGCAAACAGATATGTTAGACCATTTTCATTATTTATAACTCACATTTCATGATATTCCTTCATTTTAAGCTCAGACCAAATAAAAAATCAAGACAGCGCTGCGAACAATACAGTGAAGCATGCCATAACTACACCTACACTATGTACATACAGTCTCGATGCACACATTTATAACCATTTACAAACAAACTACACCTCACTAAGTGCTCGCATGTATAAGAAATGGACATCACTGTTGAGAGCACTCTGTTTTGGATTCTTAATTGTTGAGTTTTTAAGATGCAATGTTTAATAATTATTCCAGATAAGCCAAATTGTGTAAATGAATAGGCATAAATATAGTAAATTTTTATTTCACTTAAAATACATTAGACATACTGCTTATATTGGTTTGATCTTAAAGTGGAGACCAATGAGGGAGAATACCAGGCATTTGAGATCTTGTACCAAGTAGTAGAAACCACGGAGTCCTTCAGGATCACGAGACTGATTCACGTCCACTAGTGATCCAGTTTTAGACGTAGTGAAGGAAATATGTTCTTCACCTATTACTATCTCCAATTCCTGTAGCATAAAATAAACACATGATGAATTATTTCGCTCCTTTATGAACATATCTCGATTGTACTGTTTTTGACAAAAGATTTTTTTGGAATTGGGCAACCTACCTAACTAAATTCAACTTAAATTGCTCCAATAAAATAAATTATAACCTAAGTTTCTAAAATATTTCTGACTCGTTTTTGTTCATGATTCAGTGAAAACTTAATGTTTGCCTGTACAATCTTTCGTTATTATTGTTTTATGCAGTACATAGTAGAAGTAGAGGTTTGTTCACTCAAAAAGTCATTTATTTACTGTTTTTTTATGGTACCTGTCTTCCCACTCTGTCTGGTTGTGGCCACAAACGGTCGTCTTCATGCATTATTTCCGAGTCAACAATGATTCTTTTCAACTCTTCCATTACACAAGGATGTACGTATGCTTCTTTACGAATCATTGTATCATTTTTGTAGTTAGAATTATTTGCATACCGGAGTTTGCCATCAGGGCGGAATTCGAATTCTAAAAATTCATGGCCAAATTTTCCTTTATGACCAACATAGTAACGTATATAAAAATCTGAAGACATTATTGGAGATAAATATTGTAGGCAAACACTTTCATAAATTCAAATTATCACCACGCCAACTGTACAATTGCACAAAAAGCAATCAAGCAAAGAGAAAATTCCGAGTAAATCCGGCAAAATGCTTTGCTTTCAATCACAGACTAAGTAGCTTTCAATAGAGGAATGAATGAATGACTTCAACTTCTAAACCGTAGACAATCGACCGACAATGACAATCGTAAGATAGTGATGTATAATTTTTTTGCGTAGGTTTGACTAGAGGTGAACCGTCGAACCAAACTCGATCCCTAATACCGGCCATCCGGCAATGGAACCACAGATTAGTAAAGTACTAAACCCGGAGTGCAACTACAAAAATCCCTTGGCCAGGGGAGCTGGTCTGACATGCACTTGGCCGGTTACTTACCTACGTACCTTGTTTTAATTATTTTATTTTTGTCATTTATTGCATATATTATTGGAATCACCTTTTAAACCCCTTTATTTTGATATTATTTATGAACCGATTTTGATGATTCTTTTTTTGTTTGATAGGTCATGCTTCCGAAGTGGTCCCATATAAATTTTATTAACTTTGTTTGCGTAGTTTTTGAGTTAGCTTCAATATTACGTATTTTTCCCACTTAGTATAAATAGACGATGTTGTCATTTACTCCTTCACTGTTATTTACATCAGCTAGTGGTATTCGAATTTGTGTCGGGTAGGTACCACAACTATAAAGTGAAAAATAAAAACTTTTAATAAAAACAACCAACTTCCAAAAAAACACTCAAAACTGATAAATCACTTTATTTCGGAAGTCGGTGGCTAAAATTGAAAATTGAAAAGCAAAGACACCGACTTCCGAAATAAAGTTATTTTTCAGTTTTGAGTGTTTTTTTGGAAGTCGTTTTTTTTTTTTGCAATATTTTTTCCAGTGACACTCGCGCGCGCATTAAAGACGAATCAAAATCAGTTCAGCCATTTTGTAGTTACGAGGGAACTATAGAAGACACACATAAATACACAGGTCAAACACATAACTCTCCTTTTTTTGGTTTCGCCGCAGTAGGGTAAAAGCCCGGCAGAATGTCGTCATTTCCTTGAAAACTTGCCATTTTTGTCTTATAAATTGGAGTGAGAATTTTTTCTGCAAAAAGTATTAAAAACTGAAAAACAGATCAAAGCTCTGTTCTTAGTTCAAATTGCTGACATTAGAATAATTTTGAATTGCATTTGTTTTTTGTCGTGACTGAACGTCTGCGAACTGTGTCTGTTGTATTTTGTGGAATAATATAAGTAAAATTCTAGATACTAGTATTATAATGTTTTGCGTTAATATCTAAGCTGAAATTTTGCTTTAAGTGAAGTTAATAATTATTTCAAAGGGGCGCCTTGTGGACGCGGTCCTTTATATTCCGACTTGAAAAGAATAATTTAATGTCTTCGAAAGATTATTTCTTCGTAACAATTTACTATAAGAACTTTCGAAGAAAACATAATATTAATCTCTTTCGTCTTTGTAATATAATATCGGAGTGTACTAAAAAGCCTGTTTGAAAGCGATTCTTGCGATCGCGTATAGACTACCAACCATAGACTACAGAGTAGTAGAGGTATAGAAGTTCCGTCTGTCAAACAAATCTTTTCTTTTCCGACCCAGCCAAGATGGGTGAGTAACTTTAATTCTAGTGATATTAAAATATATCTGGAAATATCCACGCCATGGCTTCTTTTTCATATTAATCGTATCGCTAATGCTATTGTGAATTACTCAGTGACCAAAGTTTTGTTTGTATTTTGTGTTATAAACTGTGAAATCGCAAGATTGTGATTAAAAGAATGGGTTTGTCGGTGAAGTGTTGTATGTCGGAAATGATGATGTTTGTGTGGTACAGGTATCAGTCGTGATCATTGGCATAAACGGAGAGCTACGGGCGGCAAGCGTGCGCCCATCCGTAAGAAGAGGAAGTATGAGTTGGGTCGCCCGGCTGCCAACACAAAGGTGAGCACTTCGAAACATAACCTATTTTGACAAGTTCTGTTATTTATTTCAACCATGTGTTGGATGTTAGTTCACTATCAAAGTTCCTAAACTATTATTCAAGGTGGCATAACAGTGCGAGTTTGAGGTTATGCTAATAATTCAATGTGATTGTTTTGCAGCTTGGCCCCCAGCGCATTCACTCGGTGCGCTCCCGTGGTGGCAACACGAAATATCGTGCACTGCGTTTAGACACTGGAAATTTCTCATGGGGATCAGAATGTGAGTATATTCAATCATGTGTCAATATTGAAAATTTGATGAAGTCTACGTTATTGGATTCCATCAATCCCACAGCTTTTATTTATTAAAAAATTTCAATAAGTAATTATGTTGACCTAATCTGTTATTTTCAGGCTCCACCCGCAAGTCCCGTATCATTGATGTGGTGTACAACGCCTCCAACAATGAGTTGGTGCGTACCAAGACACTGGTGAAGAACGCCATTGTTGTGGTGGATGCTACACCCTTCAGGCAGTGGTATGAGTCCCACTACCTGCTGCCACTTGGAAGGAAGAAGGGTGCCAAACTGGTGAGCATAATAATAATACATGTATCCTAAGCTGATACCAACTATATTGGTTAAGACACATAAGGTCAGCTACATAGAAAGTTCTCTATTGATGATGGAAGATATTATTTTAATCAAGGTTCATCGCAAAGTTTCAGGTTGATTTTCCAGCTATTTATAATTCACCAGCTTTCGTCCGTGTGGAGCTCAGTAATAACAGAATAAAAAGTTTTTTATGTTAATCCAGGTTATATCTGTGTGCCAAATTTCATAAAAATCCATTAAGCCATTTTTGTGTGATTGAGTAACAAACAAACTGTAATATTCCTAC
Source organism: Lithophane ornitopus (assembly GCA_948473465.1). Lineage (NCBI taxonomy): Eukaryota > Metazoa > Arthropoda > Insecta > Lepidoptera > Noctuidae > Lithophane > Lithophane ornitopus. The sequence goes on along the minus strand of OX419616.1, from coordinate 12,941,838 downwards.
ATTCTATGTTGAACACTGAGTAAGACCACACTTTCATGTACCATACAATATAATACAATATAAGACTTCATAGGGGCAGATAAAAAATAGTGATGTTTGACCCTTATTTCCAACATCTCAGGCTGGCCTTGAATACATCACATGTACTGCCTTTGACTTGTCTTCTGACATTTTTGGAAACCAACATAAGCCATCAATGAAAGAAATTCAGTATATATTTTGTCATTGGACTTGTTACTCTGTCTAAAATATTAATGGTCTTTAACCTGTCGTATGCTGTAATTACAGACACAATTAAAAACGCATTGTTTCTCTACGAGATCTACGTTCCGACTTGCCAAAGGTTAAAGGAAGTGTCATTAGATTCCACCAGTTCCACACCATTAGATGTCGTCTAACCATTAGAAAATTGACGAAACAAATATATATTTCCAAGATAAAATTGTATACTCTTCATGTTTTTGTGCTGCTTTGGGTAGTTTACACCAAAATAGTATCTTTTTTGCACAGCCAAATGATGATAGTTTGCGTGTCAGATGAGTGAACAGTGATTGTTGCAAAAACTGAGGTGCGCATAATTGTTATGAACAACTAGAAATGATTTTACCATATTCAATACTAATCACGACATTGTATGGACATAGACCGAGGCAGAAGATGCCATCATCAACAAGAAACGCAGCCAGAAGACCGCCAAGAAGTACCTGGCGAGGCAACGCCTCTCAAAGGTCGAGGGTGGTTTGGAGGAGCAGTTCCATACTGGACGTTTGTTAGGTAAGATTCATTAAAATTTGGTCTATTCACCAAGCTAGCATTAGACATTCAAGTAAATTGGAACCTACTTAGTACTTATCATAGAAAAGCATCTTTGGGATATTTTTTATAATAAAATTTTCTAAATATAGTAATTAACTAAGTTGCCTTCCTTCAATGATGTGATCGAGAAGTTTTGAGACTGCATCATGGACTGGTACCGTTTTGGGAACAGTCTAGCGGTTGCATGATCTGTTCTGTCATAGTTACTCTGAGAATTCCATTCAATAAATAAATCTCTTGTTCTTATCTGTATCATGTTATTAAGATGTCTGTATTATTTTCAGCGTGTGTGGCCAGTCGGCCTGGCCAGTGCGGCCGTGCTGACGGCTACATCCTGGAAGGCAAGGAGCTCGAGTTCTACTTAAGAAAGATCAAATCCAAGAGGGCGAAGTGAGAAGTGTGATGTAGAAATAAATGTAAAAAAATATATTTCCCTTTTATTTCATAGTTGCCTAGAGCCCCCCATCATTTATACTGAAGTTACACTAGTACTGATTGACAGCATAAACTTATGCTTACATACAAACATAAGGTACACATACAAACAACAAACATGCCTGTGAGATTCATAATCCTTCTGCTACAGTACTCGGGTTGCCCTCTTAAAATGAGACATCAAGTTTCGGTCGCGAACTTCTATTGGGTGCCACGTCTCTCCCCGGGCGGATTCGCTTTTGCGAGTTTCGCTAGCGTTTGTTGTACTGCGTGAGAGATCGTGTGTCGTAGTAGTAAGCCTCGGCAGTACCAAGTTACCAACAATTTCCTGCTGCGCATGGGCATTTCACCTAAAATAATAGTTTTCTAGGTTCAGAAATAAAACGACTATAGATTTTGAGCATGACTATAATATCCTAGAATTGAGCGGGTCTACCATCTTGCCGGCCATAAGCGCCACGTGGATGTTGGCGTCCATCACGAAGTACAGGAATGGGTAGGTGGCCGAGAATACGACTGGATCACGACTTGACACGTACCCTGAAACAACAGCAATATTTACGTGAGTCAGGCTTCCAATTTATTAGAATATAAGGGGTATTGTACAGTCAACCCCGTAGGAAACAGCACTACGAAAATCGCCTTAAAAGTCTGATTCTGTCGAAGCAACAATAAAAGTTGCACCTTGTCTGTTCTAAACAGACGAGAGTTTAGACGATACAAGTATAGTCGGGTATTTAGTGACATGATTTGTTCTAGAACCTTGCAAATCTTCAACAAAGGAACCCCTTGGCACAGGCGTACCTAGTGGTCATCTCAGCTGATTTAGCCCTGTACCCACGTGGCACCACCCTGCAGGTAGGTGGGGGAGGGGGGGGGAAACCCATCTACCGCGTTGCACTCTTACGTCGATATCAGCAAGTTTCGCGAATAGGTCGTGTTTGGTATCGTTTTCGTATAATTCGAAGACGAGGAATTTATTTTCTGAACATTTTCACTTTTCGTATTTCATTTCATTTTCACTCGTCGAAAAAAAAAGAGGCGCAAAAATAAAATTCTTACAAAATCTTTGCTTACAATTAAATTACGAGATTATGCTTTATAAAAAAAATAGATGTAAATAGCCCTGTTTATCTAGAATATATAAACATAAACTTTCTTAATAGATTTAACTTATAAATGTGTCAAAAAAAATCATTTGCGTCGCGCGGCGGAGCTGTGATAGAAGTGCGTATTTTGGGTAAGATTTGGCACTTATTGTTTAATAATAACACTGATTAGTAAAGGTGCTTCATGTAGTATTCTTAAAATTCTAAGGCTTCCTTTGTTGAAGATTTGCAAGGTTGACGACACTAAATACCCCACTAGTAGTCATTTTTGTTTCAATTTTATCGAATGTCACAGGCAAGAAAAGAAACTTGCTTCGTGTTAACTTTATGCCTATATGGCCCTCCACTTTGAAACTATGGAACTTTGTGGTGGGTCCCCAAAGTCCAAACGTAAAGGTAAGGTAAGCCCAAATATTAATATCCTATACCTATAGGTAAGCCCTCCTCCAGTCTGTCTGTCCTACATGATACATCTGTTTCAACTAATGTGCTCAGTGCTCACCACCTTCGAGACTAGAGAGAATATTTTTCCGCGATTTCGGGCTTGGCAGATGAGGCGACTGGCGCCCCACAGGTCGATCCTAATCAAGGAACATATACTCACCTACTGCGAGATCCTAATGGTGGCTAGCTAGAGAGAGTTACCTACATTTTTTAGTTTTAAATATTTTTTAATAGGTAATCATTTGGGAGAAGTTTCTACTGGCTACTCGTTTTCAGTTAAAAATAAAGGCCAGAGCTCACCGGTACATACCTAAACCTCCTACAATTCCAGTCCCGTGACGATATCATCGAAATGTGAGTGCTATCTATGTTATCCCGTCATGTCCCACTGCTGGGCAAAGGCCTCCCTTTCCCTTATTCATAGAGTTCTATAAGGATATGAATATAAGACTCAAAAACATTGCCAGGCCCTGCCGCACAGTGCCGGTGTGCGCTAAAGACTCCAACCAAAGTTGTCTTTCTGTGGGTTTCAGTCAGAAAATAATCAATCAGCTCGGTCAGTTTTAATTTGGCCATTGGTTAACTTTTTTTATAAGTAGGTATACCTCCAATTCATGAACGAACGCAGGTACCTACCTATCTGCTAAAATAATGTTTATATTTAATATTGAACGTCCTTGCAATGCAAATACGGGGCTCTTATCATAACAATCGAAACAGAATAAGCCAACTGTAGCCACCGGAAACAATTATCTAGCGATTTTTTCAGTTAAACTCATTTATGTAATTGAAATGACGGACTATCTGCAAATCATCATTTTCATCTCGCGATTAAGCATTGAGGTCGCATTGATGTTGCAGCGGGTGATTTCCCTAATTGTCGATGGCGCACGGAGAGCAGTGCGCGTGCGCATCAATGGACGCAGATGCGCGTGTCGCCGCGTTGCGCCACCACCGCGAGACAATGGATGCGGCCGGCCTGCTCTCGCCACTTGACACCTCAGCTTCGCACTCTTTTGGTAACAATTATCTCAGCCCCTGCGCCGGAAAACGAGGACGCGAAATGTGTCTTCGCGCGTTGTTAGCATTTAAGAATGTTTAAATAGAGCACCGATTATAATAATGCAATGGTTTCGTAACCGTACACAAGTGGCCCTGCTGAGTGCTGCTGTTGGTGGAATAACAGTATAGCTTAGATTTTCACACAATAAGATGATGTGAATGTGTTTTCTATAGGGTTGCCAATTGCGGAAAATCAATTAAATCGATTTTTGGAGCACATCATCGTCACTCAAGGATTTTCCGGCGGCGGGCGTATCACTGCGTGTCGATCCGTGACGGCGACGAGTGACCCCAGTCTTGCGGGTGACCACGCACGCACACATGGCCACGGCATATCCAGCCGACTAGCCAATTAAATGGATCACGCCGGAACGGCGTTGGTAGGGCCCGGGCCTCGTTACCACGCCTCCGTTCAAACTTATAATCAAGCATCAGACAGAGATCTATCGAGGGGTCTAGTTCCTTTGTTTGCTGTTGGATACTTACTATTTTTCTTCTGGTCGTCGGGTCGGTACTTGCGTATAGCGACGGACACTGCCTGTTCGATGCTTCGCACGTACACGCCCGGCTGCCTCGTCATTAGCGTAAAGTCGCGCTGTCGAGGTTCGAACACGTCTCTAATGCCAAGCTGCAATTAAATATTCATCTAAGTTATCAAGTCTTTTGTCAAAGAAACCTTCAGCTGGCTTGAAGGCCAAAACGAATAATGTAGGTAATATGTGATCTTATCACAATGTACAAAATGTCTATGTACTTTATGTAAAAATTCATCTAACTAACAATCTTATTAACACGCAGCTTTTAATTTTAGGTAGTTACTCGGGACCACTTTCTGTGTCACCCATCGTGTAATCGCCAGGTAGGTAGGCACCTACTATGTGTTGGTATAAATACTAGCACAAAAAACTAATTATTATGTTAATAGCGCCATAATCTCTGCTTTTTGTTACACAGTTGCTGAAACTAGGTCAAAACTAATCGTGTTGTGTGCCTTTTTGATATTAGGTCTTTGTAAATTACACTAGAAACTACAAAAAAGTAACAGCCGGTGGCACTGAATATAAATTCTAAAAATACCGCAAATTCATATTGTTACGATCTCCAAGATAAAATTAGTTACCTTCTGTAAATCCGTAGTCAAGATCACATGACCTTTAACAGTAAAGCTCGGAACGATTCCCTTCACACGGCGCGGGCGCAGCACCGAGTAGATGTCCGACAAGTCTGACTCTCGCGCCATCCGGGACAGCAGCCTTCCAAGCTCAGGCGAGCCGCCCCGAGTGGGCAGCACGACCAGCAAGTAGTAACGATCACTGTCCAAAGGCAATCTTAAGGCTGAGGCCTCCAAATGTGGCAGATAGGCGTGCTCTAGCACTGTATCGTATCGCATATACGTGACCTGTTGAAAATAATTGACCCATCATCAATTTGAATAATGAAAAGCAATACTGTGGCGAATTTATAATGCAAATTGTGTTGTTACGCTAACCATTATAACAAGGGTATTTACAATGTCGCTAGGATGCGCCATTCACGAACTAGCAATTTTAATGATATGGCGCAAGAGCGTACCGAATGCTATTAGATAATTTAGCTAAATCAGAGAGCTTTATTGTGGTCAGATGGATGAGTTGCCACTTTTTAAAAGGTATGGTGTGCGAAATATTCCCAGCAAGACTCGAACTTGGCTGTGTCAGCTATGTGCAAACGTAGCAATTTGAGGACTCACCTGAACGCTTCTCAAACCGTTCGCTAAGAACATTTTGTCGTCAAAGCTCGGATTAGACGAATCCGACCCAATATCATAAGATCTGTACGAATACAAATAGTCATCTATGTACGGCGGATTTGTGAATATAAAATCTACTATAGACTTCTTCTTTCGTTCAAGAGTTTCTAACGTGGATTCATTAGACGGTGTCACGGAATTTAATGTGGTCGTCATGTCATCCATAGTCATTGTAGACATTTGTTCTGTTTGCTGTGTTTCAGCTACACTCTCCGTTTGGGTGATATCTGTTAACGTAGATGTTATTGTAGAACTATCCATCGTTGATGATGGTGTTTGCGTCATGTCAGTCAGAGTAGTCTGTGCTGAGCTTGAATCAAGCGAGCTAGTTTGTGCTGTAGCGGATGTTCCATCAGGAATAGTAGCTGGCACTGTACTAGTTTCAAGAGTTGACGACGTATCCACTTCGTTGTTGGTGGTCGGTTCATTTGTTAAGGCATTTGTGACTTGTGAACTTATTGAAACTGGTTCCGTTTCAGACGCCATACTTGGGGCTGCTGTAATGGTGGTCGGTTCTGTGTCAGGGGTTGGAGCCTGTGTGGTGGTCTCCACCACCTGCGATGTAGTCGTTATTGGTGTTGTCGTCTCTGTAATTCTATCAGTGGTTGTTTCTGCTATGGTGACAGTGCTCATGGGTGTGCTCTCTGCGTTGGGCGCAGCGGACGGGTTCCCAGTAGTCGATGTTCCTCCTCTTATATCTATCGTCTCTGCATTTGGATTTGTTGTACTTGTAGTCTCTTCCCTAGTAGGGGGAGTAGTACTAGGATCGTCTTGAGCTGGTTTATTTTCAGCCGTCATCGCCACAGTCGTTGTGGTAGCGTCACTGGCCCCTGCAGGACTCATTGTTGTGATCGCTGGATTTGAGTCATTTGAAGTACTGTTAGTATCAGGTGCGAGTGTGGGCAACTGATCGTTTTCTAAATCAAAACCATAAAACCGCAGAATCTTTTTGTATGGCTCGTTGAAAGTAACGTTTTCATTGTTCAACGCTAACCCCGCCAGAAATCCCTCTTCCGGGACGAAATAAGTCTGAAATGGTTTAAATACTGTCATGTAGGTAGGTATGGTACATATCGGATTGGCAGTTGGCAATTTAGAGATATCGTATTACTTACATTACATATACTAAAATTGTACCCATTTATTACCTACAACAAACATTATTCGGAAAGCTTGACATAATATACTAAAAACTTAACTTTCGAATATAAATATTATATTGTACTGTTAACTCGTAGGTGCCTCAGAATAGAAGTGCTAATTATTTTGATGACATGTGTTCGAATACCGGTCGAGCGAAAGTGTGTCTAATATCTAATTAGATATGTGTGTTAAATGACGCTCGATAAGTTCGCGATCACGTCTTACTGCTATTATCGCTACACCTCCTACATTATGATCTCGGCAGGTAAATGATTGTTCGATTTAATGTGGAAATCCCCCGCCCTGAGGCAGGATATAGAGGGGTCTGTCAGTAGTCAGACTCTTAGTGACAAATGCCAGGAGGCAGACGCTCGCACGACAGACACACCAGTCACGTTTGAGTGACCTCAGTCTATTACTTTTTTATAGGACTCTATCTATACAGTACCTACCTAGTAATGCTGGGCGACATTACTCAACTGTGCGATAGCAATCGCCGCCTAGGGTTCTGCTTTTTCTATACTGTCTATAGTTAGTAGAACCTACCTGTGCGTTTTGACTGATACTACCATCGGACAAGTTTGGACCCTCAGAGCGGTTCTGTACTGCATCCAAATCCCAATCCGAATTCTAGATCCGAGTTCAACCCGAATTGGGAATGTTCTTATTCGGATGGACAAAGTTCATCAGTTCGCAACCCCTTATACAAATACTACTTCGGACCGACATTTGTCGGAGTCTGATCGGATGCAGTGCAAAAACGCTCTGAAGGTAGTCCCTCAAGGTAGGCCGATAGGTAACAAAAATTGTGCTTATTTTAGGATGCCTCCTATCTAGGTACGGTCAGCGACAGAAGTGGATTTTACACTGCAACCTACTTTTACACATCATCTAAATTGAAACAAAATTATTCTATAGGACATTGTATTTTAGTGTTTCATAATTTAACTAAGAGTTAATAAGTAGGTATTCTTTTAATTTCACTTTCCGATTCTAATTTAATATTTAGCTCAATAAAGATTTTGAAAACTGAAGTGTTAAATCGGCTTTTGTCACTGAAAGCCAAATAATAAAACACTTTATTTATCATCTTTAAGTTCACGGCCTGAAAACGAAAGGGATATTATGTGATCGCAACAATTGTAAATGCCGGCCGTACTTCCTAAAGTTACAAACTTTTAGTCACAGATCAAAACAAAACAATAGCACCGCGCACCGGTGAGAGTTCCTAACGATTTATTTATTTGGTTGGTCACTTTTTTCAACAGGATTTTACGACTGAAATATTATGTACGTTATAGGTACAGGCACAAAACGCATGAACCTACCTCAATTTCTGCTAAAATAAATTAAGTTCGTACTGAACGCCTGAAAGAGCACCACTTCTAACTCTTCTGGCAAATAATTGAAAAATATTTTTTTAATAATATTAAGTATTTTATGACTTACTTTTAACGTGCGATGTATATCCCTAAAGCCTATCCTCATGACATTCCTGTTCCACGGCAGCTGCATCCCCCGCTGGATCTGATACGAGGCCTCCCCATCTACTCCTTCATAAAGAGCCACCATGATCCCCATCAGTCCATACGGCGAGAACGCTATGTTGTTATCATTTAAAAAGTTATGTTCTGCCAGCACTTTCAAACCAAACTCGTTCGTAACATCCACCATATGAGCTAAAGGCGTTCTTCCAGTATCCCATAATTTTATTTCTATTGGAACGCCGTACTCTGAACATACAGCAACTGTGATACACGCGTAAATGGAAGCGGCGCGCAAGATCGCGCTCGCCAAACGAAAACTTGGCACGCGTCCGTTTGCACGCATGTTGTCCGCGGTTGTGAACGCGCTCCGCTGACCACGGGCTACGGCTACGGGTCCACTGAGGCGCTTGGGCTAATCTTCGTGGCTAATTAGCATTGAGACCCCGAACTTTTCGGTGAATGCCCTCGGCGAATTTGTGCGAATTGTTTTATATGTTGCATTGTTGTCCGTACAACGTACTCAAGTAGGTACCTACATGCTATACCTACTTACTTAATGAGATTCTTGACCGAATATCAAACACCTCTTCAAATCAGGTTGACCTAACTGATGTTCACTGAAAGACGTTTGTTTGAAGATGCTTGCTGCGGTATCCAATACCTACATATACAAATAAAACAAGGGTTTAAATTAGAGCAAGATCCAATATGTTTTAGCGTTTTACTTTTAGGTAGAGATCTATCTACAAGGTAATGGTAACTACACTCTCCAATGGTAACTAAGATTATTTTATCTAATGTAAAACCTTATTATTAGGATTGATTCCTACTCGTACCAATAAAAAGCGTGGGCTCCTGGGCTCGTCACAGATAAAATTATTATGCCCAGAAAATACCCCCTGGACACCTAACTGCGAAGAGTCCACACAAACGACAAAATGTATTTAATAATACGGAACTCTTTTTATATAATTTACCGCTTCAGTTTAATAGCCGGTTTTACTTGCCGCAAGCCGTGGCGATATTTTTTTACCGGTGTAAGCTGTAGCCGAGAGCTACGGTCCCCGGTCACAGTGCATGTTTTGACCCATCGTTTATAATGTTCCATCTCGATCAAGATTGGTGCCAATTTATAATAGTAGGTAGGTTTACTGGAAATACATATCATAAGTAATAAATAAGAGAAAGTTTTATTTAATGCTTCTTGCTAAAATTGGCGAATGAAGAAATCGAGACACAAATACATTTCGTGGACTCTACCAGAAACACTTGACGTGCGTATTTAGTAGGGCTTGAAAGATAGAGCAGTGTGGTGGTGTCTAAACACCAAACTCTAGGTACAGACTCTAGATCATTAATATTCTGCACACTAGGGAGCAGGGCTGTAGGCAGGGAGGGGGTTGTGGCACTTGGGGGTTCAAACAACCCCCCCCGCCCCAAATGCGAGAAACCAGAATCTCAATCCAGAGATTGACCCCCTAGGGTACCTCCGTATACAGATAATTTTTCGAGCTGGCTTCGCTCGCTGTTGCATACTTTTTGCATCATCCTTCTCAAACTTTTCTGCATAAGTCGATAAAGTTACTTCTATTTCTATGATCAGTCAAAGAGAACTTTTTCGAAGCTGGATGCTAAAAATTTCGAGCTCGCTTCGCTTGCAATCATTTTTTTAAGACCTCCGCAAAAGAAGAAAGCCGCTGTTCTAAAAGTAATACTCTTTTTTTTAATCTGTTAATTTTTTTTACCCTCTCTGTAATCAGAAATTTCTTCAAAAAAACCTCCCCTGGTCTACTGGCTACGGATCTGCTAGGGAACCTAAATTTCGACTATCAGAGGATGGCCTAAAGTAATGGTTGAACAAAGGGTAAGGTTGCGTTACCACTGAAGCGGAGACGAGCGGAGACGTGTAGGAATCGTCCAATTTTATTATAGACGAGAAGAGCCACGCGATGAGGATTTCATTTAACCATGATTGGTGGATTTCTGCGTGTATCCGCTCAGCTCCGTACGTCTCCGCTTCAGTGGAAACGCACCCTTAAACGGGTGATAGACGTGCGAGCAAGTCCGCGTACTTATAGCTCGGCGACCTTACTCGCCCGTGTATCATGCTAAGTACGCGGATTTCAAAACCACCGAGTCAGTTCGTCGGCGATCCAACAGGTTTGAAATTTTGCTCTGACCCGCCTTGGCTCGTCGTCTGTCACCGCCGCGAGCCGCGAGCCGCGAGCCACGAGCCGCTTTGGCAATGAAATTTTGAGAAAGCTTCACGTGTGTCACCGACGGCTAGCCGCGTAAGGTCGCGAACTTAAAGACCACGTACTTTAAGTACGCATCTATCACCCATTTTAGGGTTAGGACCCAATGTTAAGTGGGTGATAGACGTGCGTACTTAAAGTACACGACTTTACTCGGCTCGCCGTCGTCGGTGACAGTGACACACGTGAAGCTTGCTCAAAATTTCATTGTCAAATTAATTGGCTCGCGGCTCGCGGCGGTGACAGTGCCATAAGTACGCGTACTTGCTCGCACGTCTATCACCCCTTTAAGGCGGCATACGATATGTTCCAATAATCATAGACAAAGAGGTATCTCGCCGGCTGTGTGTGGTAGGTATACTGCTGAGCTTTCTTACTCTAGGCCTGTGGCATTTCCTAGTCTATGGCGCTGCCACTTGGTAATATTACGCGACTAAATTATATGGCAATTCATGTGACAGTTAATAATATTTTGTTTCAACTTTCAAGAGGACATAATGTACGGCGGAAATCGCATGTTGCCTGACTCTTTTTTGAAAACAAAAGAAGCATTTTAAATTTTATCGACTTATAACATGATGTTGGTTGCTGCAAAAAGAAGCGTGTGTGGATTTGTGGAATCAAAATCAATAGTTTTGATAAACTTGTAGGCCGTTTGCGTTGATTACATGTAACGATTGAGGAGGTTAGCCAACTGCTATCATCGAGATGTATTCAATTTTGGTAATGAGAAAACAGATTCTGATTCTCTAAAAAATTGGAATTCGTCGTTTCATCTGCTTCAAAAGGTCAGTACACATTTATTTTGATTGTAACTAAAGTACAAATAGGAATACTATTTGATATAACTATGGGAGACATGCAACATATTTCGAATATAACATTCAATACCTTCAAATAATTACAAAACCTTTACATAGGTGTTAATCTAATGAACGGCTTTGAGTTTCAGCGGCGACTTGAAACCATTGTAGATTATTAGGAAAGAAAAGATATTAGGTATTTTCAACTGGTGAAATAAATACTAAACAAAGTATGTGCTCAATACTTCTCGTATTTGTGATGCTAAGTTCCAATAAAATTCTAGAAAAAAATTAGTTATATTTTATCATTTACAGCGGTTACTCATTTTAGAATTTTAGTTTAACTGGTAAGTGCAACTATATTATTTGTAGTACTGTTTACAACAAAGATCATTACACATTCTGAATCTGAACTTTCTCTAAAACAAGTCGGTATCTGGTTCTTTTTTAGTCCTGAATTGATTGATAATTACCCTTTTTTATGTTTTTATTTGTTGTATCAATATTGTAATGTAATCATTATTATTTCGAAATATACAGTTATGCACTTGAATTAATACATAACAGGTGATGAATATGACTACTACTGTAATATATAGGTACACTAGAAAGCCTCAATTTCATTGTCTAACTATGATGCTGTTTGCGGTGTTATGATTTCCATAAATTTATTTGCCTGTTTCAACGATGACAAAGCATTACAGTATCTGAAACTGCATAAACTTAGAGAAATAGGACAAGCCTCTATAATCCATGATCAATTAATATTTTTTTGATTAGAAAGGTATGATAATATAGCAAAAAAATAACTAATTTGTGTGATTTCGTAAATTATATCATATCAGTCACAACCATGCACATTTGATGTGTGCAGTCAATTAGCAGAGTGCTTAGAAACAAACTCATCATACGTAAGTATGCATTAAAACTTGGATTGTTGTAAGTATCTATTTATTTATAACTAAGATTTTTAATTAACTAAATATGGCTATTTAGTTTGATATCAAATGATTTGGGTTACAGTTGTGCGTGATTCAAGACTAAGAAGAAAGAAGAATTTCTTAAGAATAGTGACAAAAGTTTATGACCGTTTTCTGGTCATAAACTACCAAGTGTAGTGCTTCAAGATGGACCTTCCAGATTGCCCTCCGGGGGCAGAGGGGTATCAGGATTCTGTCACCGAAGTACCTAGGAAACCAGATGTAGAAGAGTCCTCTTGTACCAAGGTAAATATTATTTTTTAACTTATTAGATAAATACAATACTGAAGTAATTAATCTCAAATAAATCTTAATTTTAATGTCAACTGTTTATTATCCTCAATTCAGAAACTAAAGAGCACCCCTTGCTACAGTTATGAGAGCTTAATGTTGAACAACATTATTCCTATTTCCCATATTAATCCTAAGGTATTTAATAAATGATCTTCTGCATAGCAACTATACATATAGTTAAGGAAAACAAATGTGGAAAGCTCTCAAATACCATTTATTAGAACCAACAGCTATAATAAAATGCTTTATGAAATTATCTGAACACAGTCTTCCTATTCAGACATGTAAATACTAATTTCATAATTTATAGACCTAATAAGAAAGAGAGAGTTGTTAGCTAAAGGCTGACAGGCGCGCGTTTACGCGCATCACGTGATGCTTACGAACATTGTTTAGTTTAGCAAGCGTGCGTCAACCCGCGTTCGCACGCACTCATTATATGATAAAAAAAATTCTAGGCGCGCGCCTTGCAGGCCTCAGTCACTTTGCGTTTTGCACAGCTGAACTAGGCCTTCAATGTTCACACAACATGCATTTGCTCATGAATTCATTCTTAGAAAAATACTAAATCTAATTTGTAATATTTTAGCTTTCAACATAAACTACATAATATTAATGTTAATTGTTTGAATGAATACTTTGGTTGCAAAAAATTATATGGGTGGTGTTAAAGTTCTGGAACTTAGCCAATATAAATACAAAGAAAGATTACGTATTCAGTTTCTTAAAAAAAAACTTGTCTATGACTCCATACCTACCTATTTAGTTCAGAAAAGAATTGTAAAGTGCCTGCATAATGCTGTTTTGCCCACCATATTTTAAGAAGGTATAGACTCCCTTGAACTTTAATTATGCAGTTTAATATAAGAAAGGAAGAACGCATACTACGCCAACAACAATTGTTTTTGATGATGTATTAGTCTGACTGATTTACTTAGTTTTTGTGTGAAATGCTTACTTTTAGTTTTCTTCATAGCTAAACTATGAGTAACCAACAAAATAAATAAAATCAGTCTGTTCATACTGCTATGTTTTGTGGTAAGTAATGCAGAATGTTAGCTTTGCCAGCAGGCGCCAGCGCGGTTCGCATAATATCTACATATAACTTAAACAAACATAAGACAGCACATTTATAATATATTTAAGGAAAATACCATAAGCCTTATAACACCTCAGAACTCTTTCTGGTTGGATGATGTGAAGTGTTTCAGAAGAAAATTCATAATAGTTACTTACTGAATTTTAGTATAACCCTCTTAGTTAATTATCGAGAGATGCATAATTATTCAACTTTTTATAGGTATTTTATAAATAAATAATAAGTATTGTTATGGCAAGTGAATCTGCGGAGATATCTAGAGAGTTGAAGCTCTCATAAAAACTTAAATCTATCATTAATTAAACTGGTATTTTTCTATAATGGTCAAGATTCTTTTTGTTTATTTTTATTTGTTGCTGTGCTTTCTTAATTTAATTCGGGAAAGCATACCTTGCTAGAAAATATTTTTCTACGACTTCCGTCAATGATACGTGCTAGTAACTAAAAAATTAAATTATGACAACATTTTGTATGTGTGGCATTATTATTTCTTTTTTCAACCGAGTCTGCAGTTTATACCACAGTCCGTCAGGTTCAGGTCACCTCAATTCTGGCTGCTGCCCCCCTAAGTCGCGTCTCCAACATCCTCGAGTGAGTGGAGCAGCAGATTATCTCGTAGTTTATTTTTCGTATCCATATGGGACCTAGTACCTCAATTGATACACAAAACGCCGCTAACATGAAACCTCTGTCCATACGATCAGTGTGCACAGGCATCGGAAAATATTGGAAAATGGGAAAATAAATTTAATTTGTGCTTATCATAACTTTTCCGGGATGTGTTACGTTACGTTGACTTCTGAATGTGTTATCACACAATAATATGTGTGTAAACGCTTACATTTATTACTCCGTGGCACGGTACCCAGGTAAGTATAACATAGTGAAAAATAACTTAAAATAAAAATACGTTCAATAAACGAATGAAAATTACATTGTTAACTGTTTTATTTGTTTTGAATTATCCCACGTCTTGACGAATATTATTAGGACGGATCGGTTTAAAACTTTTTTCGATAATCTGCTGGATGACGAATTAATGATTGGTCAGTTGTTGTACTGGTTTGTACTTCTGACATGTGAGTTGTATGATAGTCATAGTTGTGACTGTTGTTTTGTAGGCGGAGCTCGAGTTCCAGGAGCATCTGAACAGTTTAAAGATCCGGCTGGAAGATGGCGAGACGCGATGTATGGTGGAGCGGCGCGGCCGCGACATCTCGGGCAAGTGGATCTATCTGTGCTACCCATGCGCCGCCGTCTGCAGCGGCGAGAGCATCCTGCAGGTGAGGCCTCAGCGTGATGCTATACAGATGTGGTTTAGGGACTACTCACACTTATTCAGCTTATGCTCATAGAAAACAACTATTTTGTATGGAGACGCGTACACATCCGTTCAGCTTTCCGCGTCTATTCAGCTTTCGCGGCACACAAGTATAAAATGAGGACAAATGTGTTATCATCATGCGAGTGCTATAGATAAGGTTCAGCGCTGTTCTGCCGCGTTCAGCGCTGTTCCGCTGCATTCAGCGTCGAACCCGGCGGAACAGCGCTGTACACGGATGGTTCTCGACTCCTTGTCGACAAGGTGCAAGCGTTTCAGCGGAGATAACACGCTATGACGGCTTTTCTCATTCTTAAGATGCTGTACGCGGTTGATAGAAGTAGAACTGTATAAGTGTGACCAAAATAGTTCAGCGAAACGCGAATGGAGCTGAATAAGTGTGAGTGAGTGGTCCCTTAGGTATCATAAACATCATTGCTGATAGGATCTAGATCCGGTGGTGTTCTGCGACTGATCTCACCATCGGCGATAAAAAATAGCTCGGGTAGCTGAGAGTCTCACGCTTGGCAGTTGGCACATACGCACACTAGCGATAACGCTCGTCGCCTTCGCACACTCGCTGCTCGCCAACTCGATTTTAGTTGCTAGCTCCACTCGCTGCTCGTTAATCGCCGGCGGTGGGACAGGTGCCTGTGGTGCCTTTTTTCTAAATGGTGATTAATGTTTTCAGACTCATATATCAGGGAAGAAACACAAGATCAAGCTGACGATGCGAACCATCTGGCCCAAGAGCATTTTTGACGATCATCCGTTCAACCAGACTGCTATAAAGACAGTTGGTAAGTGCATACTTTACAAATTATTATAGGAACTACTCATTCATAACCGATGTTTGTAAAATGTTATCAAGCTTTACTTAAAAACCGGCCAACTGCATGTCGTACCATGCACAATGAAGGGTTCCGTAGTTGGGATGAATTTATAAAACAAACTTAACATTGTAGTTGAAGAACTTGTTCTCCGATACAGAATTTATGGAAGAACATGTTTTTACAACTGAAAATTTAAGTTGGTCGATTATTACTCGGTAACTTGTGAAGCCTACGTAGCGGTGATAATTTTCCTTTTAATTTCGTTATATATACTACTGCCGTGAATTTTTTCACATAGCCAAACCCAACCATTTAGCTGGCAGGGGGGGGGGGACACTTGGCTCTAACAAAAATTAGCACTTTAAAGCTTAATATTCCGCAAACGGATAACAGAATCCAAAAATGGTTTCGACAAACTCACATTATTTTTAAACGACCTTACGATACGACCCACACCATGGGATTGACGAGAAAAAAAAACCATCTCCACTTTACATGTAGGGGAGGTACCATAAAAAAAAAAACTATTTACGATTCTTTTTTACCACTTTATCGGCGTCAATTATATGTATATCCATACCAAATTACAGCTTTCTAGTACCAACGGTCGCTGAGCTAAGCCGCGGACAGACGGATAGACGTTTACTACGGAACCCTAAAAATGGGTCACCATTATTGTAAAACTTATCAGCAACCTAACTTTCAGGCATAATTAAGTATAAGAAGAACTTAGGACTCTTTTTAATTTTATTGTGATCTTATAGCAACCGAAAGAGTTCTTCAGAAGATGGCGGAAGAGGTGGACCATCACAATAGGAACCCATCAGACCTGGATAAAAAGTACAACAAGTACAGGGCTGTCAACTGTCACATCCAGGACTCTCTGGATGCCGTCAAGTGAGTATAATAAATTAAAATCGCTTTTCGTGTCTGTGTGACCGCGTTGTTCTACTACTAAACTATCCAACGAATTTTGATGCGTTTTACCATCATTTAGATAATTTATTACAGAAGGTTTTTAAGTATCATAAATATTTTTTAAAATTAAATATACATAAAATAAAGATCTCGATGTTTTGCCGCACGGGTCGATCCATCAGGTTAAGCTACGCTTGCTTGTTGGTCCGTGGATGGGTGACCATCTTTACCTACCGAGACTCCTCCGTGCCTCGAAAAGCACGTTCAGCCGTTGGTCCCGGCTATTATTTGTGGATATTTGACAGTCGTTATGGGTCGTAAGAAGCCCGAAAGTCTGACAGCCAGTCTTACCAAGAGGTATCGTATTGCCCAGTTACTGGGTTGTGGAGGTCTGATAGGCAGTCGCTCCATGTAAAATACTGGTATTCAGCTGCATCTGGTTAGACTGGAAGCCGACTTTTGTCAAGTCGTAAAAACTGTGCGAAGCACCGCTAGGGCAAATATATCTGATAGCTATTAAAAACTTCTCAGGTCAAAACACGAAGCATGCGTTGCAATGAAATGTAAGGCTGAAGCTGCATTAGGCCGCGACGCGACCTGCGACACATGAGCGATTAAAACAAATAAATGAATGCTTGATTTATTTAACTAGGGCATCTCGTAGTTGGTTTCTGAAACCGTGACTACTTAACCGGACTTTCCTGTGGCTGCCTTAAGCTCCTGAACTTAAAGCCTCCAGCCAGGGGCAAACAAACTATGCTAAATTACAAACTAAGTGAGCGCTCGCTAAGGGCACCCCCTGTGGGGTACGAACCTCGGCTTAGGGCGCGTCACTGACGGGAGGACAGCAAGACGGGACAGGCTGGATCGAAATATCAGATATATTATTATTAACAGGGGAGTTTAAAGCTACGTGCTCAGCTGCGGCGCGGACTGGCACATCATTGGACAAGGATAAATGAATGCTCACCCGTATGGCTATATATACCCGTGTGTCGCAGGTCGCGTCGCGGCCTAATGTAGCCTCAGCCTAACAGTGGAGTTGCGAAAGATTCATGACGATACCGTCTGCACTCATACATTTATGCTCTTACGCTAGACCTAGGAAAGTACTATATTCTTAACTTGCATGTTCTTTAGTGTCCGGATAGGCAATATATACCTGATAAATAAAAATAAGGACGTATCGTGCTTACAAACTTACATTTGGTACAGAGTGTACCAACTGAGTGAATTTGCGGGCCGCCGGGCTCAGCTTTGAGACGGAGCGCTCGAGGAGCGACTCCAACGACCACTTGTACGGATTTTTTTGTTTGTTTTTTTTTTTCTTATGTATTTTCTTTCTTTAATATTTATTACTAACGCATGTTCCTTCGCCAGGGCTCCGCTTATCGGCGTGGAGTACCTGATCGAGCACCCACCGGAGCAGACGCACTACGAACCCACGTACATGTGCACATTGTGCACCAAGCAGGGCCATCCGCGCACCATCATCAACCACATGACCTGCTTCTGGCATCGGTACAACTACCTCGTGAGTATATGTGATTTTTTAATTATTTAAACTAATATTCGAACTTTTTTCTTAATAATCAAACTTTAAAAAAAAAAAAAATTTAACTTTGTGTAATATGTTATCTAAAATTTCACCTTTTGAATGTAAATATTAATAAGTAGTTCATTCGCATGTTTTATACTTATCCTAGTCCTAGTTATACGGGGAAATCTCTTATTAGCCATATGATATTGTAATACACATAATATACATTATAGTCTTAATAAGGTTTTTACGGAATTAAAAATTAAACAAGCGTCCCGGAAAATTAGACAATTCGGGAAAAACTAAATGCGATTTTTCTATGTGAGTTTTGTATGAATGATTAAAATTTGGACAGAATAACGTCTGTCGAGTCAGCTAATATTAACTATAAGTCCAGGTTTCCTCACGATGTTCTTCCTTTAGCTAAACTCCGCAAAAACAATTCATTGTGTGTGACAGGTGCGTCACTTCCCGTTGGCTTGTGGTCTGCTGACGCCGTACCGCGCGCAGCCGAAATACCGCGAGGGCGTCGGCGTTATTATAAACCGCCTCGCGCAACGCATCGAGGACAAGTACGGCCGCAAGCGACCCGTCAACATCGACAAGGAAGAGTATGACAAAGACAAGTGAGTATCGCAGCACTATTATACTTAACATTGTTTGCCGCAGCATCAAAATAGAAAACCAAATTATTTGATTTAATTTTATTTGTTTGGGAAAAAAAACAGTTATACATTACAGCAATTGCAAAAAAAAAAAGGTAATTACAGTCGAAAAAACATATAACCCACACTATTGTCCACGTAGTGACATCGGAGTATGAAAACGAACGCATGTTAAATGAAAAAACGAAGTACATCTTCAGGAAAACACAAAACAAATACCGGCGAATCGAAGGAAGCCGATGACAAGAGCAACCGTCTTATTGGCGACTTGCAAGAGATTGTGAAACCATTCTTTTAAATTTAGACTGCGACATCGCGAAAATATCGAAATCAATGAATTGTGAGTTATAGGTTTCTAAAAGTCGGCGGAGAGGGGCTCGCACACCAGCCTTCGTTCTACATCGCGCAGTGTAGAATAGTTGGGGTGCGCGCACTCCCCTCCGAATAACAGTTCTAGGTACTACGTAACACAACGCATTCAAAAGCTCAGTACAATTAAATTTGTTATTGCATATACCGTACAGCATCACAACCATGATCAGTGAACGTCTGGAATCCAAGCTCAGTATCTTATAGTGCTTTAGCAGATCTGCATAGGGAATCCTTGTATGGAAGCACTTATAGTGCGTTGCACGAAGAAATTTTTTCTGAACCACTATTGCTTGCTTATATTTATCATAACACGGGCACCAGATGGGTACCGCGTATTCCAACTGTGAACGAACAAATAATAACTTACACAAAGGTGAAATCAATTAATTATTAAACCAATCGTTGTCTGAGGAGTGCAAGAGTATTTATAATTTATTGAAATTATGTATGAAATAAAGAAATGAGGGAATTAAAGGGAGAGAAGATATTAGTCAAAGTAGTATTCGGCGGATATAGCTCTCTATTTCCAACATAGAATGTTTCTAGCAACAAATTGCCCCATCATAAAAACATTGTTGTGCACTTTTGTTCCTTATAAATACAGAACTTCACAATGATCACAATTTTTTGTTTCATTATTGCTTTCTTCACAATTATTATTAATGTTTTACGCTTATCTATTACTCAAGCGAATAAAAACGCTAATAAATTGTTCCAGGATGCAAATCCATGAGTGGGTGTTTCGAGGTCATCACTTTTCTGAGAAGGATGGACCTACCTTCACGGAAGTTGTTGACATTGGACTGATCGACTCCTTGCATAAATCCAGTAAGATACTACTAAATGATTATAATAAAATATCTGACCTTCTGATTCTGTTAAAGAGTTGGCTAATTTTTTTTTCGTATTTGTTTCAGATGAAGAAAGTAAAGCCAAGGTGATGGCAAAGTAAGATTTTTTACGATAATTATTTAATAAGTTACTCTATTTTCACTATGAATTCGGAAAACATCATTATAACATTTCAAACTAACTTTTGCTCGCGGCTTCGCCCGCGTGGTTGTCGGAAAATATCCCACGGTAATGTACTCCTGGGATTAAAAGTACACTATGTGTCAGGTTATAAACTATCTGTGTGCCAAATTTCATCCAAATCCGTTTATTCCGCCGTTTTAGCGCCAATCCGGAACATACATCCAGACAAAGACAAAAATTCTTCTTTACTGTTTTAATATATGTATAGATGTAATAAAATTGTGTGTTATTTTCCAGGGACAGGAGAGAGCCGTCTCCGCCCATAGTAGCCGCGCCGTCGAGACCTTTGTTTAACAATTTCTCGGTAAGAATTGTTCTCCTCAAGGCTAGTCAGATAGGAAATGTTGACTCCATCTTACACACAGCACACACATCGCCTTTAAAAAAAAAATTGGTTCGAATATTCTATTTACAGAAAACAATTTCATTTCGTTTAATT
Organism: Lithophane ornitopus; assembly: GCA_948473465.1. NCBI lineage: Eukaryota > Metazoa > Arthropoda > Insecta > Lepidoptera > Noctuidae > Lithophane > Lithophane ornitopus. The sequence continues at coordinate 12,920,999 of OX419616.1, read as the reverse complement.
GAAAGTGTTAAGCTTGATCCACATCTGCCACATCCGAAAGTACATAAATACATACGAAAGTTATTATAAACTAGCTGCCGCCCGTGGCTTCGCCCGCGTGGTATGTCGATAAAAAATTGCCTATGTCCTTTCTCAGGCTCTAGACTATCTGTGTACCAAATTTCATTTAAATCGGTTCAGTAGTTTTGGCGTGAAAGCGCGACAGACAGACAAACAAACACTTACTTTCGCATTTATAATATTAGTAAGGATTCTGACTATGAATATTGCCAATAATACTAACCTGTTACGAGTCTGGGACGTATAAGAACACGCAGATGTGAACCGAGCTTTATAGTTATGAATGACTATTGCGGTTGCTATAAGTTGTAGTTATAAAAGAGAATGCCAGGGTCTCCCACAAGACTCGGCCAGAATCGACAAAGGTGAACTATATTACATAAAAAAGGAAAATAAATATAGAATTTGATAGTATAATTAGTTTTCTATCAGTTCAGTATCAGCACACCAAAAAAAGTTACATAGTTTTTTAAAGTTGACCACTTGATACTTCTGATTTGAACGTTATCGTGAAATAAACTATTAAATGATTAGTTAAAATAATGACTTAGCACATTATGCTCAGTTTCAACAGCCAAGGAAGTCGTAAATGGTAGAAAAATCGGGGTCCAGAAACACAGTAATAAACAACACAAACCTCACAAAAATACGAAAGAAATCAAACATTTTGACATTGACAAATGCCAGATAGAGTTTTACATCAAGTGTGGCCAGCACTATAATAAAATTTTTAGGAATAGACTATGCTAAATGATATCGATAATCGAATTACAAATTATTTTTAATCATTACATTACTATAAAATATAATATACTATTACAAAATATAATTAAACGCTATTTATTAACATAATTACGAGTTACGATTTATTATTTCACTTACGTATCTTCATATTGATATTATTGTAATCGATATGCAAGTGCAATTTCGTATCGATATTATTATATTTTGGTATTGGTAACATTTATAATTGAAAATTTAGCTATGAAATGTGTTGTTAAATTGAATAACTATTTAAAATTACTTTTTAACGGTGTGCTTCTACAGATTTTATGTATATTGTATAATTCTTCCAATTTTTTAATATGAATTATCATTATTATAGAAAGTCTGTCGGACACTACATACAATTCGAGCCGATTATTGGCATTGTCTTTTAAGACATTTATTTATAAATTGTTACATCACTACTATAGAATATTACTAAACTTACTTCACTAGTAACGCTACTAAATACTCTAGTCTGCGGTAATCTCTCAAATAAATGAATGATGCAAATTATTTTCACTTGCTTTATAATTAAATTAATACAGGGTTATACGCCGGCAATCCGTTAGGTTATTTTAAAATGAATAAAATAAAGGTATAAAATGCCAAATGACTCGAAAATTTGAGTTTGACTGGAAGCCCACCCCAACATATTTGGAAAAGGCTAGGCAGATTTTAGTTGCAATGGCTTTCATTTCGACAGTTTCAGTTCACATTAATTGCGTTATTGACGTTGTTGAGCACACTATTTTTTCGAACATCGCAATGGATTGCAACATCCTTCAAAATCATTCAGATTGTGATTGAAAGTGTGTTACGCAATTAGGGTGCAGGTAGCACTTATCATAATTTGACAAATGAGGTATCGTTGGAAGCGTATTGATCGTCCGCTGGTTATAGGCTATGTGACGTCACATTACATTGTTTTTTATTTTTATTATGCCATGTTGGGTATCAAATGAAACCGCCGAACATGCACATAAAAAAAAAAATGTGATCCCATTTTTTTTAAATAACATTAAAACTAATCCCTAACACTTGTGACTCCGGATTTTTAATTTGTCTGTGATTTATTGTTTATATTGTATAGTTGACTTTTTGTCGTAGTTGGGTTTTAGTTTTATATTTTTTATTTACTTTTATCGCGTTCAAGTTACCTAGATTGCGAACGTTCGACGATATCGACGAGGGATGTTGCGGGTGCAGATTTTTTCACATCCGCGGATGCGGATGCGGTTGTTTAGATATTTTCCAAATCGATGCGGAAGCTCCGCGGTTGCGGATGCGGATGCGGATGTCCGCAACATCCCTGATATCGACCGTGCATATCGCCCTAGTGCGATGCAGAGGCCTTAGACAAAGTGACATTCTATCAGCGATAACGATGATGGAAAAGGCAAAAATGTAGAGGACTGACATAAGCTATCGAAAAGTTTATTTCAGTCCCTTTGAAAATCGTTGTAGAAATACGAAACGCTTGCGAAGCGATTGTCACTTGTCTAGGCCTTCAGGGCAGCCGGATTACGTTCATCGATAAACCATCGATTAAGTGGTGACTTGTGAGGCGAACACCAATAGTGGTATTGATAGGTCGGCGTCGATTACTATTTCTACGATTCTTATCGATTTTATTGGCTATTTTTGTAGCTTTTCTGGTATTGTTATTTTAATATTGATTTGTGATTACTAACGAATAAAAAACTGCAATCACTACTCCTGCCAGACACACGGGTGTTAAACGAACATGGCTTCTTCTAATATTTGAATCGGAAACGAGCATGCATTTCAGATAAGATGTAATGTTCAGTGTTCAGATACAGTTCAGCGATTTAAAAAACACAGGCTGTATATAGTCCGTTCATTCTATGATGGTTTGCGAGACACTTGCAAAATTAACGGTTTACACATTATTAAACTTAGCTTGTTAAATCAAATCAATAAAAAACAAATTGAGGCCTACAATCGATTATAGAATTACCAACGTTGAACTGCGAATGCATTTGGCATATGTCTACAACCCATCCTTTTCTGAACAGACAATAGATAGGGATACTCGTTGTCGTAGGATCCGGACGTCGTCGTCGAACAAGTGGATTTGCCGGAGGGGGCCGAAGGGCAGCAGGGGCGGGTGCGCAAAAAGCGGACCCGGACCCGCCCCCCTATCCGCTCTCGCCGCCGCAAGAACCTGCAGCTCAACCCTCTCGCGGCTACACTGCCGGGACCATCTAACAAAGATAACACCGAAAAAAATTCGCCACTACCGTTGGTTCTCTCTAAGTCGGTCAAAGGGTCACCCTCAGTGCCGAAGGGGACCGCGGGCGGCTCAGTGCCCGTGGAGCCCACCTGCAGTTGCGGCGCCCAGGCCCCTCTCGGCCCGCCCGCCCCGGCCACGCTGGGACCATCTGCCACGATTTCCTCGGTCGAGGCTCCGCTTCCACCGATTTATTCAAAATCGGTCACAGATGTAAGGCCTGAGTCCTGAGTGACGGCGCACCGCGCAGGCGGAATGAACGGCGGATAAAACATATGTTTGAGATGTTCGAACTTGTCCGGAGTGCGGGCGCATTCTACTGGCAGATTCGCTCATATAAACGCATATTTTGATTTTTACTGGCGGAGTGGCGAATGTTGACGTTAAATGTTACAAAGCCCGTTTGACATGCCGCGATAACTTTGTATGAACGTTTACGTAAGAGATTATCAATTCATAATCCTCATTAATTACTATGTTATCCATACACTATAACAATGAGTATCATTCGAAAGCACCAAGTTTCACTTTAAATTGGAAAAATGCACTTAAAAACACGAATGAATCGTTGATTAATATTCTGACAGGACGGTATTACAATGTCATGTCTTTGGATCAAACAACGGCGGTGCACCGTCACTCAGGACGCCCACTAGACACTCGCGCACGCATCAACTTTCAAAATCCGCTCCGCAATCCGCCTGCGCGGTGCGCCGTCACTCAGGACTCAGCCTTACGGGATATGTAACGTTTAAATATAAAACTAAAATCACGCCTGTATTCCCCGTAAGGTTAGGCAGACAGAGGTGAGTAACCCAACTCCTGGCTTTATTAAAAAGTAAAAAAAAAAAAAACGTTTTTGCCATTTGGCTACGGAACGCTAAAAATACATTTTCTAAATGAACAACATAATCATGTTATAATCCTATAAAGTTACAATAGGTCATCACGCTGTCAAGTTCAAGAAACTTATGTTATTATTTTTAATATTAGAATACTCAGAACTAATTTATACAGTGGGCGGCTCCGTTCGGAAATTGGTTGGCCTGGTTTGTTTCAAAATCTAATCAGTATTAAATGTGGTGTAAGAAAGGCAAACAAAACTATCTATGCGGCTTGGCACGGAGACAGAACTACATAATTTTCAACTATCTAAATATAAATGTATTAAAAAGCTTCATTGCATAACTTGCATCAGAAATTAACCTTTGGAAATCGTGTTAGTTGGTTTTAAAACCAGCACCCTAATTGCATAACACACTTTCAATCACAATCTGAATGGTTTTGAAGGATAATGCTTCAAATTTTCGAAAAATTTATTAGCACAACAACGTAAATAACGCAATGAATGTTGTTGAACTGTCAAAATGAAAGCTATTGCTACTGCAAGTGTGTTACGCAATGACCCTGCAGTACCTAAATCTCAGTAAAATTACGTGATAAATAGTCGATGTTCACACTCACGTCACGAATAACTAAGCTGCAATAAACGAACATTTGATATTTTAATAAAAGGCAGGACACATACTTCTGATTTGTAAGTCTGACCGCGATCATTAAATAGGTACCTAAGACTACTAAGTGAAACACAATTGTGTTGTCATTCGATCCAGCTATTGGGGATTTGTCCGGTCCTAGTACACTTTTAGTCCTTCGAGCGTAACTACGGATGATCCAGTGCGTCCCTATGCGTTCGGGGCTGGAGCGCGATCCAAATGCGCGGTCGGTGTGGATCGGGCGATCGGGCAATACGTATAAAGCGCAAAGTCGAGAAGTTGGGAGCAATGCATAGACTAAAGCAAAACAGAAATGTGTGGTCTTTCGATCCGCTATGTATCCGGTCTTTATGAACTTTGCTCCTTTGAGCGTAACTATAATGAGTGTGTCTACAGCGGCCGGCGGGTCGGCAGGAGCGGCGCGCGGGCTCGGTGGAGTCTTTATCCGACATCAGCGACGAAGTGGACCCCGACAACCGCCGGGACCCCGCCAGGGACAAGAGAGCTTCAAGGTAACAAATACCTCCCTTCTTCTCCTTCTTTAACAACATTTAAACAAAAATTTTAATATAAAAAAAAAGTAGAAGTATATGTAATTTCCATACGCTCTTCATACAATTTATACCTTCTTTAAGCCGATATCAGACGCATAGTTGGGGAAAAGCTAGATAAGTAAGAATCTTATACGAGTGCGGTCTTTCCTGATGGAATATATCGATAAAGGAAGGAATATAAAATATCGGTAGTTCTTGTTTTTGAGTAAGTTGGCAGTATTGTATTCCTGATCACCCACCAAAAGTAACAGACAATTTTTTTCGTAGAATTAAGTGCGTTACAAGTCCATAAGTTAAATGAAGCTCAGTCTAATTTTCTGTCAATGATCTAATTTTATTTCCACATGTTTTGTTGTGCATGTTTCCCCAGTGCAAACGCACTGAAACTCAGATTTGTTTGCCTGTAAGCGAACCGACATACAAACTGACAACTGACCTGCAACTTGCAAAAAACGTAGGAAATTGAATTTCGCGGGCTAGCTTGGACATTTATTTGAATAAGCTATTGTTCCAGGGACAGGCACGATTCCCTGAGCAAGGGCCGCTTCGAGCCGTACGACAAGCGCCGCGGCACGTCGCCCTTCCGCAACAGACACGCGGCGCGCGCGCTGTTCGGCAAGTCTCAGGAGAAGGTATACATACTCAATTTACTTATACAAGTGCGTATATGAATGTTACAAATGGTACGTAAGTGTGTAATGCTCGGTTCCTATAAAAGACGAATCGTTTTGCTTTGCCTGTCTAGCCTTTTCTGAACTATGTTGGGGTCGGCTTCCAGTCTAACCGGATGCAGCTGAATACCAGTATTTTACATGGAGCGACTGCGCGACTGCCTATCTGACCTCCATAACCCAGTAACTGGGTAATAAGATACCCCTTGGTTAGACTGGTTGTCAGACTTTCGGGCTTCTGACGACTCGTAACGACTCAAAGATCCACAAATGACAGCCGGGACCAACGGCTTAACGTGCTTTCCGAGGCACGGAGGAGTCTTGATATGTGAAAATGGTCACCCATCCATGGACCAACCCCGGCAAGCGTAGCTTAACCTGATGGATCGACCCGAGCGGCTGTTATTACTTAGCCACGAGCTCCTCCTGAATATGATAAATATGAATAAAAAAATATTATTAAGCTGTCAGTCTGTCAGTTTTAAATTTTCAATTCGGTTGAACATATATAGAAGACTAGCTGTTGCCCGCGACTTTGTCTGCGATCCAGGATAAAAAGCAGTCGTATGTGACAAATTTCATCCATATTCGTTAAGCCGTTTTAGCTTGAAAGCGTAACAAACAAACTCACTTTCGCATTTATAATAATTATAGTTAGGATTATTGATTGGACTGTCATTTCGCGGTTTTGACAATACGACACAATTTATAATGCTAAATTGGTAAAGCTAAAGCGGATTATTTAGTGCAATGAGCAGACAAAAATAGCCCTTAAGGTGACAAACACATTTTGGATGTGACTACAACAAGATCTTGAATATTTTATGCAGTCGAGCAGACTTATTCGGAAGATGTAATTGGAAAGTCCGTCTGCTACTAAAGAATAATTCTTAGTAGAATAAATCTAATAAAGTGCACCTTACCCTGTCGTAATGAAGTATCTTAACCCACAGCAACAAAGGGCTCCGAACTACGCGTACAAGGTAAAGCTGGCTGATGAGAAGCGCATGTCGTCTGAAGACTCGCTGAAGAAGACGCTCGCCTACCACGAGAAGAACCCGGAGAAGCACCCGCTGTACCCCGAGGAGTGGAAGAAGTTCTGGAACAAGCGGTACAAGGAGATACAAGCCGGTACGTTAGAAGCTTTCTTTTTAAAATATATTTATGGCTGAGCCCAAGAAAATAACTTAACGTTTAACAAAGTATTTCTTCACTAAGATTTTTGTCGCCTAGTGGTGTAGGCAATAAAATAAATATTTTTGAAAATAGAATTCTAAATATTTAACAGTTATTTCCGGCTTCTTCTTATTTAAAAGTTTTATCATTTCGGAATTAGGTTCAGTGGAAAATCTTGGGTTTTACTATCAATAAGGAAATAGTTGCACTTTCTTTCAGGTCTTTCTTCACTGATATTCTCAGAATTTACTATGAATGTTATTTCAGAGGGTAAAGATCCATCCAAGCATGACTTCAAACCAGAATGGATCGTGTTCTGGACGGCGCGCATGAAAGAATTACACGAAGAGGAGTTACGTATCCAAGTGAACGAGATCTACCGCCGTATGTGCTTATCTCCACCCGACATGAGCAAGCGGTCGTCAGAACCTCGCCAGTCGGTTGAAAAGGCCCGCGCACCCGAACCGCGGCGGAAATCTCCCGAACCTCGCCGAAAGTCGCCCGAGTTCCGTCGTCGGTCGCCCGACCCGCGCCGCCGGTCGCCCGGCCGCCGCCCCGACCGACCCGACCGACCCGACCGCCCCGACCGATTCGACAAGCCTGATTATCGAGCTCGGGAGCCTTTACCGAGACGGCGCTCGCCTCCGGACTTCAGACGGGATCGTAGGTAAGATAAACATCTTTCATGAATCATTTTGATGTATTTGCTTCTAATGTTCGATAAAATGGTCCAAATCACACGTCAATCGTGGAATCTCTACATATCCTTACATATTATTTTTTTGGGTTCTCTAACAGTTCATATCCCCCCCGCAGGTCGCCCCCGCGCCGCTCGCCGGGCCGGCGCCGCTCGGCCGGCCGGCGCGAGCCGCCCGCGCCGCTCCACAGGCAGACGCGCTCCAGGAGCCCACTGCACAGGTCAATTGTGTTATTGACACCTAACTAACACTTCACGAAAGTGCAGAGACCCAGTCAGTTCCAAAAGTATCTGATAAAGTGTAAACAAACCCTGTTCAGACGCAATCACTTACTAAAGGGAATTAGTTACACATTCATCTGTATTTAGTAGGTTTCAACTTTATGTCTCACCACTCTTTCCAACTATTATTGTTTTTTAACTCGGGTATCGGGGTATCGGGTATAATGTAAACATAGGGTTTGGGTCGAAGATTATAGTTTTTTTTTCAGCTGCCGCGCACTTGGCACGGACGTCAGTCCAATATGTCATGCGCGTTGTCTATTTTAGGAAGCTTCTAGATTATTCTAGAAGCTTCGCCCTGATTTGTCGAACAGATTGTGGCGGGAGCGGTTCGTAATAAGTTATCCTGTTACAGTTTGAATGTCCTAAATTGTAATTGAAAAATTATCGCCGAAAATTGGGGTTATAAAATAAACTTCAAATGTCAAAATGAAAGTAATAAAAACTAAAACCCAACTACGACTAAAAAGGTATAAACAAGACACCACAGACAGACAAATAAAAAATCCGTAGTCACACGTGTTAGGGCATAAATCGAACAGATTACGTGTGACTCCGGATTTTTTTGGGGTTATAATATATATATTTTTGAAATGTGCTCATTAAGCCCTTTCATTTGATACCCAACATGGTACGATTAAACATTTTTTTTTTTTTTAGTTCCTGACTTTATGTCCTCTAGAGGGCGCCCTTTTTAATTTAATGTGACGTCATATAGCCTATAACCAGCGGACGACCAAGACGCTTCCAACGATACCTCATTTGTCAAATTGTGATAAGTCGTTTAGAAGATATGAGGGAACAGATGAACATACATACATACATACATACCGGTCAAAATCATAATCCTCCTTTTTTCTTCGCCGTAGTCGGGTAAAAAGAAAAACATCTTTAAGGTGAATTAAAATAAGAATTCAAATCAAAGCACTCACTTTGTAAGTGGCACTACAAATTGACATCACGTTTGTTTACATTTTTCAGCAGATACTTTTGGCGTCGTATCTGTCAGTAATACCTGTATGGTAGTCTCTTTCCAACGGGACTCTTACAGGAGCCACTAAACGCAATGTAGTGGCTCCTATTAGAACACCGTAAGGCTGCATAGTCATACTTACGCTCTATAACTCTTTAGAGCGGGAGAAAGCGTCGGGAGTAGCCCGCTAAATTCTAGTAAAGAAAATTTGAATTTAGCAGGCTACCCAAACACTGAGGATATTTATTTATACAAATATAATCATCATAAAAATCACAAATACACATATTGTATGACTATTTCATGAAATATAACAATTGAGGCATATTTGTTACGGTCGTGAATCATATTTTAATCGACATACAACCTAAAACTGTCCTGCAAATTACAATAAACGTAAGAAAATTTGAATTTCACGAGTTTCCTTAGACTTTTTACAAATTATGGTGGTTACAGCAGCATTCCAGAACGATAGGGTGATTGACTTATGTTTCCAACATGGCGTGTTCTACTTTCGTATAGATTGAAATGCCTATAGAACGCGTACGTTAATCAATGGACGTTTGAGTTTAAATATATTACAGTAAGCTTACCACTGAGTCATTTAGTTGGTTCTTTTTAAAATATACCCTATTTCTATTCACATAAAGTCTGTCTACAAGCAAAATGACACGGACACCCGTAAAAATACGCCAAGACCACAATTATAATAGGTATCTTTATCAACAAGTTATTTATCGAATATGAAAGGACATCAATCTGGTATTAAGCTGCATCCGGTTAGACTGGAAGCCGACCCCAACATAGTTGGGAAAAGGCTAGGCAGATGAAATGAAAGGACATCAATCATAATATCCTATTGTATACAAGGAACCCGTACGAATAACCCCCTAAAATAGAATGTGAATTTGGAAATACCAAAAATCTGGTTTAGGGTGTTTTCCTTTGTCCTTTTTAAAATATCGTTGTATTACTGAATCTTTGAAATTTTTAGGTAATTTATTGTAAAACTTGTATTAATGACACAATTACATGATCATGTTCATTTATGCAAGTATTGCAACAAATTACCTAAACCTCAAACATGCTAAAGGCGTAGTAATCGTTCCGGCTGTTAAGGGATCAATCTTGTGTTAAAATGGCCACACCAGTAGGGATTTTCGTCTGATCAGAGAATCAGACGGATCAAGCTGAACGGTAGAACTGACCATGCGACACTCGACAAGTGGCAGCACTAAGAGTTCGTTGAACGCATACTGTAATCATTTTACCACTATAGCCTTCATTTGTAGATTCAGAAAATGTTCCTGAGGATGCCAATTTGTAGTGTCACTTACAAATTCAATGCCTTGATATGATTATTTGAATACATGAACCCGAAATTCTAATTTTAAATCGCCAAATAATACTGTTTTTCATTTGACAATTGAGGTTAATTTTACAACCCAATTTTCGTCTATGATTTTCCTATTACAATTTAATAATATTTGTTGGAAAAAGTGATGATATATGAAGTTGAAACCTAAATACAGAGATAGAGCTTTATCGAGGAGCACTTCCCCAGACGCAGCCCGGCGCGCACGCACATCGCGCTGGAGTCCATGCGGCGCAGCAGCCGCAGCCCGCTGTCGCAGCGCGAGGCGCAGCGCAACCGCAGCCCCGAGCACGCGCCGCGCCCCGCGCCGCGCCTCGCGCCCTCCGAGCAGACCGTGCTCATCTCCGACGACGAGCTCAAGCCGTCAGTTATTATTATTTACACACAGATTATTCTTGATTTCAGAATCTCAATATTCTTTGTTGTCAATACAATTTCTGTGACAATTTCACAAATGTTTACCAACAATAATGTGTGTTGAATTTTGGAACCACAAACTCAAACCATACGGCAACCGAATGTTACGTAGTTTCACATTTTATAATACAGTTTCCTCAACTACAGTGACGACGGTCTCTCGCCATGGAACTCGGACAACGACATCGAGTCCGTGGTTTCCGGGCCGACCGAAACCCGCACGGACCGGTCGCGCGCCGGCAGCATGGTGTCACGCGGCTCTAAGGTCCGGCGGCGGCGGTCCGTGTCCGGCGGACACGGCGCCGGACAGGTGCTGGACGGCGCGGCCGACGACGTGGTCGCCACGCTGAGACAACTGGTCGCGTTAGAAGATTATCTTGGAAGTTTGGGACCGAAAATTGTTGATCTGCTAGCTGATGCATTGAAGATGGAGAAGGTATGACTTGTTTTTAAAATGTTAAGTACTTTATGACAAAATAGAATATATTTCTTTCTTCCTTTTTCGGTGGTTTTAATTAAATTATTTGGGAGATAGTTGTTTACTAAAACTATGTCCCAATAATATAAATAAAATATATAAAAAATCATAGTAATATGATGTAGCTGGTGGATATTGGCTATCTGGGTACTGTGAGATAGGCCAATATTTTTTTACAAATCTTATTGAATAATAAACATCAGCAAAATGTATCTGAACCAATTCATGCTACTGTTCCACTTTTTTTATTTATTTATGACTTGTATGGAAAAACTCCTCACGCCCAATAAATTCCTGCATACTCATGTTTGACATTATTTATCATACTTGGGACTCGCCCCTGCCTTGCAAGATTTTTACAACTAAAATCATGGAGATTTCTTAATTATATGTAAGTTTAATATAAATGTGTTAAACACATAAACTTTCCGATATCAATTCTTTAAATTATGGTGAGCACAACATCAAAATCCGTCCGCGTCGTGTAATTAACATTTAACTAATTAACATTCGAAAATGCTGTTGGAGCTGCTGAAGATTGTAAGACTATCTTTGCATTGTATAAACTCAATCTCTCCTTTGTATTATATAATTGCACAGGTGTGAGTACTATGTACTATAGAGCTACCATTTACCGGGTATTTTGTCTTTCATTGACTTGAATGTGCCCTGGCGGCTGGGAATGTCATGCTCACTCAAATGTCTCGCTGGTGGTGGCGTATGTTTATTGTTTATTGTTTATTGAAATAATTGATTTACATAAATATTTTACAAAATAGGGCCTTAAACTAGAGGTGGTATATAATAATTTGATTCTACCTGAACTAGGAATAAACCTGTATCTCAGGTATCTCACTCAAGTACTAATACATAAGTGTGATCTATGATTTCACAAATAGTAAAATGATTTATCTACTATAATAATTATAATTAATTTCATAAAAATTAAGAAATAAATATTAACTATGCTACTTTTTTACATCAACGTAAGACATTTTTGCAAAGATGTTCTATTAGGTATAATAATTGCAATTTAACATTTTTAAAAAGGTCGTCTTTACTTAGGTACTGAAATTTTTTACCGTGTCAACAAAAAGTGATGATTGCATGTTTATTTATGAATGCGAATTATGAAAACTAAACCTATTTTTAAGTGCAAAGGGCAATATTACAGTAAGTACTTATATAACATTAATTAAAAAAAGACTTCTAAATAAACGTTGGCGCTCTTACGCGACCTCATTATAATTTATAGAATTTATGTATCTTGTCTCAGCTATTTTCTTTGCAGGGCATTCTTGATCGCCTGTTTTGTGGTTGTTAGGTTTTTTAAATCGCAAGCATGTTGCACAATGTGCCGGTTCAGCATGTTTAGTGCACTCATTCGCCTGATGACCTTGTTCCCCACAATGCCCACATGTATAGCTGGCCTCCCGACAAGTCTTTGCAGCATGTCCATACTGTTGACATTTGAAACATCTGGTTACAAGTGTGAAGTCCCTCACTGGGCAGGATGTCCAATTAATGAACACTCGATTTTGGTTTATAAGCGCCTTTCTTATGCTAGCAGTTACTTCAAGAATGAAGTTGCACGTCGGTCCCCCTTTTTTTCCTGACTTGTGACTTAAATTTATAGAGGCCAAAAAAGAGTCACGGCACAAATTAGGCAGCTTGTCGGCCACATTCTGCTCATAGATGCAATTATAAACTTCATTGTCAGTTAAAACGGTCGGTACTCCTATAACTACAATTCTTGGTCTTCTCTTATGGGGCTCTTCCACTTTCAGGCCGGAACTACTTAGCTGAGACGATTCCCTAAGTTTTTCAATGTCCACTTTGGACTCCGTGCTGATTATAACGCCTCCGTTTTTTGTTTTGCGCAATCCTCTTACGTGCAATTTCAATTGTTCAGGGCATATAATTTTTTGGACAAGAGATTTAGTGTCGTCACTAGATTTTAATTTATCCGTTGGATAAATTGCAATAGAGCTTACATTATTGGGGCGCAAGTAATTATTTTTATTGGTTTTTACCATTTCAGCGAACGAAACTTTTTCTGCGCCTGTTTCTTGAATGCTAGCTTGAATGGTTTTCTGGAAATTTTCGAGGCAATCTGTGAGGTCACTTTTTTCTTTCAACGCTAGTTTAGAGTTTTGTATTTCTTGGGCCTTTAGCTTCAAGTCCTGGTAGTAAACTGCCATTTGTGAAACGCCATGTCCAACCTTGCGCGATAAAGAATTGATCCTTAGTTTTTGTTCGGAGTTCAGCTTTCCTTCCTGAGCAATGGTACAGACTTCATTCAGGCATGATTCAATTGAGATTAACCAGTTACTAATGTCACTGGTGTCCACTGCTTGAATTTTTCCTTCAGCCGTGTTGGATCATTTAGCTCCCTTCAAAATGGTTGAGCTGAATGGTGCTGATCCATGCGTCATGTTCGTGAACGGGCGCCGTCAGTTGTGACTGGTCATTTCTTAGCTGCCATGGCTTATTTAAATTTTTGAATTGTGCTTATTTTGTAATTGCGGACGCTTTTAACGTGCTTTCTACATTGTTCTCACATGTATAATTTCAACATGAATAATGTAACCATTATATTGTAACAATATTTTGATTTAAAAGAGTGTCCATGGAGTTTCTTGCCCGTTCTTTTCCATAGGTACCTACTACGCTTTGGAATGGGCAACTAGCTTCATATTTCTGACTGACTGACTCCTTGACAATTCAAAAGTGCCTGTAAATGGTTTAATTGAAATAAATGCTTTGAGTTTGAGTTTGAGTTTTTAATTTAGAAGAACAACGCAGTTACACAAAGCGACTTTAATTTATAAAATATTTAGGGTGATACTGTCTTGAAAATGTAACTTGATGTTTTTGTGCTTATCAGGAGAAAGCGAACTCATCCGAAGAGCTCCTAGTGCGTGAGAGCGCAGTAGTACTCATCGAGACAGCGAAGGAGAAGCTGAAAGGCGCCGTGCAGGCCGGCCTCGTGGGCGCGGGGGCCGCGCAGGCGTTGCGCGCAGCCGTCGTGCGCGCCGCCGCCACGCTGCACGAAGCCGACAAGAGGAGCAAGCTGAAGGTAGGGCTGACGTTGGCTTTACAGAGAACCTTGTCATTGCGACTTCCACGCCGCGAAAAGTGATAAAGACAGCTACATCATTTTAATCCTGCAAAGTCTAAATGTGCAAAAGATCCATTGACATACGCTTCTTGGCTGCCGAGAGTTTCTTAACTAACAATAATTCTACTTTTAATAATTTGGATTATGTTTAAGATACGTCAATTTCTCATTTCTAGTACACCATTAAAAATTTTACCTACTTGTAAAGTAGAAACATTACAAAATACTAAACAACTCTCACCTTCCAGCAAGCTACCGGCCCAAGCAAAACGACAGCGGTACCAGTAGCAGTGGCAGGCGTGGGTGAAGTGGACCGCGCACAGATTGCCCAACAAATGGCAGAAGCTTTAATAGCTCAGGGCAAGACGGATGTGTCTTCTGAAGACTTGGCAGTACTGGTAGACGCTGTCGTGGGCATGGCAGAGGCAAAGAAACGAGCGGCCGAGCAGACGAAAATGGTGGTCGGACCACCGCGCGTGGAAAAACCGTTGATTAAACCACTACCTCCAAAACAAAGTGGTACAGCGTCTGCGCTGCAAATGCTGCAGTCGGCGTACGATGAGAATGATAGGAAGTAAGTTGTTAGAAGTAATGACTTCGTTCATAGTTCAATCAATTAACAAATATTTTCTCGCTTCATGTTTTCGGCGTTCTTGCTGTGATTCGTTGTTTCATTGTACAACCACCTTTGAGTAGATAATGTAAACTAATGATCAATACTTTTTGTCCAACCGGGGTGTAATAATTATTTTCTCGCTTTATATTTTCGGCTTACTTGCCGTTTCATTTGATATTCCCCTTTCAGTGGGTAATGTAAATTGAATTGAATTTGTGGTACATTAATAACAGCCGAATTAACCTTTTTGTCCAACCAGGATGGAGCAAAACAACGCTCCTGACGCCATGGACGGCCTCTCAGATTCAGACCTCGAAACCCTACTAAAGAACTTCAACGAGTTATCAGCTGAAGAACAGCACAGCCTTATAGCGTACTTGAAGAAGTTGGAAGCTAAAGAGCCTGAGAGAGTGGAGAAGCTGCGACAGTATGTCAGTGAGGCGGCTTCCACCGCGCCCAAGGAACGGACGCCTGAGACCGCGGAGCCCGAAGAAGAAGCTTTGAAGACCGTGGTCCTTGAGAGTGACGACGATGACTATACTGTTGAGGAGGTGACAAAGTTGATCTGTTAATGCAAAATCCTGCTATAGTTTTAAATAAGCGTTCTATAAAGCGTTTCCCTATCAGTCAAATTTGATACCAGCTGCTAGAAGCTATCGCATGTATATAACAAGCCACATAAATATCAAAAGGATTGAATGTTAATCCTTTTTAATTTATGTGGCTATACAATACGGGAAGCTAAAATAAAACCAAGTCATGATTGCTGACACAAGAGTACAAACAATCCATTTTAATATAGGTATCATCATTCACCTGCCCTTATCCAAATTTATTTGCGTTCGGCGCCATGTCTTTTTCTACCATACTTCTCTAAGGTCATATCGGTAGTCAGTTCTAGCCATATCATCTTTCCAGTCCACCCATCGTTTTTTCGATCTTTTCATACTCTTATAGCCATCCACATGAATACTCAATACATTTTAATATAGGTATACTTATAGGAACATTATACTTACTTGCTAAACACGTTGTTTTATCCTGGGGGGGCAGCTACACGAGGGTGTGTAGCTTCTCCCCGGTTTCCCCTTGGCGATGCCCTTGTACCAAAGTATTACCCTATACCCAAGGCCAGTATGTAATAATATTCCCAATCTCCAGGTGTTCCAATCAGCAACGCAGAAAGTAAAGGAAGATCAAATACGTCAAGAAATGGAAATTGTAAAGAAGTCTTTGGAAGAGACGAAAGCTGATACGATAGTAGAGCCGGCGAAACTTGAGAATTCTCTCGCGGATATTACAAAGAGTTTGGCTACTAGTTCTGCGACTGACCTGTTCGCGTTGGTGCAAGCGAGCATCAAGTCTACGCCGGCAGCCACGCCGGCGCCCTTGTCGCGCTCCCCTCACGTCGTGGTCAGTAGCACTCAACCGAGGTCCTTCGGAGACCTGCCTGAGCCAACGGTCACCCAAGAACTGTTGAAGCCACTACAAAATGCGCCAGTTACACCAGCGCCGTTGGTAAATTCATTCAATAATCAAGCTCAAGGGTTGGGATCAGGACCGACTCCGTTCCAAAGTTTGCAAGGTTTGTTACGCCCTCCGGTACGTTTTCAGCCGCCACAGCAACAACAACAGCAACAGCAGCACCAGCAGCGTCCGCAACAGCAGCAACAGCAAAACTATCAATCTCCACCACAGAGTCAGCAGAATTATCAATCATCGCAACAGAATCAGCTGAATTATCAATCTCCACCGCAGCAACAGCAAAATTATCAACCACCTCAGCAGAACCAACAACAAAATTATCAACCGCCTCAGCAGAACCAACAGCAAAATTATCAACCACCTCAGCAGAACCAACAGCAAAATTATCAACCACCTCAGCAGAACCAACAGCAAAATTATCAACCACCTCAGCAGAATCAACAACAGCCACTTTATAATCAGGGACAACAGCAGAATTATCAGCCTACGCCGCAACATAATCAAGGACCGCAGCACAACCAAATGCTACCACCACACCAGCAACGTAACCAGCCGCCACAACATCAGCAGCAGTACCAACCTCCGCAGCATCAACAACAATATCAACCGCCGCCGCAGCATCAGCAGCAACAACATTTTACCGACAACAGAAACAAGCCCAATGATCATTTTAACCAAGGACAGTGGAATCCACGCCCGATGGAAAACCGAGGTCCACCCATGAGGGGACCCGCCCCTGATAACTTCGGACCTAATGCTCCATACAACCAGGGTCCTAGAAATAACTTCATGAACGGCAGGGGCCAAGATAACTATGATACGCGGCCTCAGATGAACCAACAGTTCGGAAACAATAACTACGATAATAATCAAAACAATTTCAGGGGTCGCGGGGGCGGCAGGGGCAACTTTGGCGGGCCCAATAGGGGTCGTGGCCGAGGATACTACTAAATATAGTTCAGTACACGGTTGTTGCATGGTAAATCCAGTTTTAAAAAGAGACTTGTTACTCGGGTATGAGTGACAGAAAAAACGCTCTACAAAGCCGATTTTCTACTCTGTTTTATTTACTTGTGATGAAGTATCATTTCATTAACATTACCATTGCTCATGCAATAGATTTTATTAGATAGATTTATGTATTTTCACGTATTTGTGAGTTGGTATAAGAACCACAATGTATTTTAATTTAACTGTATGCGATAAGATTTTATGTCAATAAATACTGTTATTGGACTTGTTTGTTTCTTATTTTTTCTTAATACTCCTCGTGCTACAACGAATGTTTGACATAGAGATACACAGACATGAGTACAGAAATTATCAGAACACAAACATCAGACTGGGAGGGATAGGCACTAGGCACAGCTACCCTATATAAAAATGTACTTTGTGATTAGGACACCCCAGTCTCGGTGTTCGAGTTTCATGTAGGGGGTGACACAGTACATTTTTATATAGGGGGTGAGTTGCGAACCTATTCCCAATAACCTGAGCACATTTTTTCGCATGAATTTACCGAAACTGGAAAAGCACACAAAAGCCTTCTGTTATATTTCTGAAGGTATCCACGTAAGTATAACAACAAATAGGATGTAATACAAGAATATTTTATTATTTACAGCTTATACTACTTAACATGATTCTAATTCATAACAAAACTATACGAAAGCTAATAGACGCCCATCTCCAATAGTGCATCTATTTGCTCAGTCTCAGGTAAAATATCGATTTCGATCGGTTCAGACTTCACTTTATTGCCTGCTTTTGAGTCTATAGTAAAGAATCTGAAGAGTTTGGACAGGTTTATGATCGAGTACGCGGACTGTGCCAGCCAGTCTTCTACCACCATTTCCTTAAGCTGTTGGAAAGCATTCGTGACTTGAGGCGACATACGAGTTTCTGTAACAAGGCAAAAATGTATTAGAACTTTTTTATTATTATACATAAGTGCACTAGTTTTAATACTACACATTTCATACTTACTTGAATTAGTGTTCTTGCTCAAATCAAACAAAAATAAGAAAAAGTTAATTTGCAAGTACAAGTCCTTTTCAGTGTACTCTCTGAACATGACGCCTTTTTCACATAACCGGCACAGTGGGTATCCGCCGGCGAAGGTCTGCGGAAGACGTGCCGTACGGTGCCCACACGCGGGGTCCTCACATGACAACCAGCCCGCGTAGTACTGAGCGTGGTACTGACGGACTTGGAGGCTCAACTGGTTCTGAATACTCGCCAGGTAATCCACTGGCCTCAAAGTACACTTATCATTCTGACATTTATCTAAAAATGTTACACTCTCTTTATCTAATTTTACAACTGTTTCTCTGATCTTGTTCTCAGTTTTGCAATGTTCGTTGACACAGATAAACACAAAGTCTTTACATTGTCTGTATTTTTCTTGTTCGTTTTCTACTTCATAGGTTTCTGTGTTGGAGTTATCTCTTCGAACTATTTGTCGATACCCAGAGGGATCAAGGCCGAGACAGTCCGCAACTCGGGCCGGATCCATGCCTTCGATGGGCTCACATATTCTGGATATTACAGGGTGCAACTGATGCGCTAAGTAATACTTGAAGTCAACTTTAAGATGTTCTAAATTCTTTAGCTCTTCAATATGATATGCTCTCTGTGTCGCTGAGTTAGCGGTGCCATCTTCACAGATAATATAAGGTACTACATCTCCTTTCTTAAACCTCCTGCTGTTTTTATTGTTCAGTCTTAAAGCGACCTGTACATGTGGTTGCGTGTGTTTGTCGGCGTACTCGTTAGGGTTCTTGGTCAGCTGTTTCGTAATTGTTAACATTGAGAGAGGCATTTTGCCGTTCATTAAGTCATCCTTGAGTTTGTTAAGGTGCGTTTGAATGCTCTCAAGCCTCTCGTCTGCAGATTGTTCTGATAAAATTTGGCTCAATATGAATTTACCGGCTCCTGCGGCCAGCTGTGACCAATCACGACGAACAATATCCAAACCTTTATGCTCATGTGTAAAGACAAACTCGCCACTTTTGTTCTTAGTAACTAACACAGCTGCATACTTCTTTTTCTTCAGTAAAAGCAAATATCTGAATACCCCATCTATATCAAGCTCTATTTGTCTATATTTCTTGTTGATCTCTTTCTTCAGATCCACACCAATCTTGAAAACATTGTCATAATCTAAACAATTAGTGTTGATCATCAAACTGTCGGTATCTCCGTAGACTACGTCGTAGTTAGCCTTTTGCACGATATCTTTGGTGTCCATGAGAATTTCTCTGCCTTTCATGGTGACTAGGGCTGCGAGGGGTTTTGCATAAAACCTGGAGTGAGTGAAACCGAGGCAACCATACATGGAGTTAGCTGTGAGTTTCAGAGCCATCTGTCTGATGTTGTACTGCATGTACTGGTCTTGCGACAAGTCGGGAGTTTTCATTAACTTCTTAACATCACGCCTACTCTCCACTAGTTTACGGATCTGTGTCGGTAGTACACCGAGATCTGTGTTACTCTTTGGCAAGATAAGGTTAGCGACGTCCTCGTCAGACGATCCAGCCGCTTTCCTTTTAATAGTTGTAAAGCAAATATTGTACTCCTGAATAATGCTAGGATACAAGGAATTGAAGTCCATAAGAAGAATTAGTTTATCATAGAATCCTTTCTTAGGGTCTAACACGAGACCTCCAGAATATGCCGCTTTTTTCTTCCCTTGTTTTTTGGATACATTGGTGGCACCTTCCTCTTGCTCGTCGTTATCATCGTCTGCTACGACTCTTTTGCCATAAACCTTATCCGGTACGATGTAGTTCTTCTCAGTGAAGGCATGAAGTAATAGAAACTCGTTTCTTTCCGACCTGCCACCAAGCAAAGTTCTAGACATGATATTTCCGGCGATTTGTGTGATTTGTAACGCTAACGGTATGACGTTCAATTCGCACATCATTTTGAGTATGTATGACGCATCTTGCATACTTAGCGACACAAGTTGGAACAAGTCATTACTTTTCTCATAATATCTGGGCAGGTCTTCAAGCGCCACTTCAACGCGTTCGCCTTCTTTCATTTTCAGTACATTTACACAGAGAGTGTCGAGGTCGAAGCTTCTGGACCGTATTACTTCCATAGCAGATATTTTGATGTCACAGACCAAGCGACCGAGGAACGCGTCCTTAGCCGCGTATTTCCTTTGAGGAGCGTTAGATCTCTTGAGCCGTCCTAATCGAGACCAGTTAGGTATGTGAAGATCGAGAATGTTTCCAATCAGTAGATCTTGTTGGAATCCCTGTAGGTCATGGCCTACCACTAGATCTGGGTCCATCTTCCAGAACTGTACCATGAAATAGTTTAGTAGTTCTCGCTCTGTGTCGCATTTGGTTAGTTTTGTTGCTTTGTACTGCGGTAAGGACTGTTTTAGGTCCAGTGGCCAGATTTCGTTGCATTTTGTCATTACTGAAAACAATTATGTCAAGATTAGATACTTTTTTATATTATTTTTTATATAAGTCCTTAATAAGAGTGTAAAACAAGTATTGGTTACCACAGAAGTGTTGCTGGAATGGCGGGTTCGGTGGAGGCTTGTGTAAGTGAAAGTTAGTATGTGACAGACAGCTGAGCATCAATATCTTTGTCTTCCTTGTTTTGGGGTCCATAGTAGTTCTCATGTTTATCTGAAACATTTGAAATATTATAAGAATGACAAAAAGCTTACTTGCTTTTTCGAATCACATACCATAAACATTTCTAAACAATTTCTTTAAAAAAACTGATAAAGTTGGTTATCTATCTTTCAAATGGAAGTCCACAAGATAGGACCATTTTTACTAAATAACAAGTGATTCCACAGCTGTACTCCTGTGGAATCGTCTAGGATACGTCGTCTTGTCATGACCATTGACTAGGATACGTCGCCTCATATACCTCCAATTTAATTTCAACTCCTAGTGGCTTTTGTGGAGATGATAATTATTCAATTTGTTACAGTTGTAATAGCAATCACGTCATTTGGCTGAAATAGGTTTTTATTTTTATTTTTTGTCTTTTATATAGATTATTTTCTATTTTGTGAATGTGAGAATTTTGTAGGCTTATTGGACTGTAGATTTACTGAACATCTATTTTGTTAAGTACCTGGTACTTACTTGTTGAAAGGCCTACATTGTCCTCCCATGCCTACTAACACTGTAATTTGAAAATATTGTAAAAGCCAATTATTTTTAAAAGGGTAACCGTGGAGTTTCTTGCCGGCTCTTCTCCATAGGAAACGACCAATTGGAACCGTGCACCTAGCTTCTGACGTTTCATAAGTGCCCATGTAGGTTTATGTGAAATAAAATATTTTGATTTTGATTTTGATCTCATTCCTGTTCTGCCCAAAAGAGTGTATGCTCAACTACTGGTACCGGCTCAAAAGAACTGCTAAAAAGTCATATCAATTAAAATAAAAACATATGACAGTCTACTCACAGTAGCCACAACAATAGGCGGCGGTTCCAAATCCGCACCATCCCTGATAACTGTAACATGCTCCATCTTATCACAGTTGGCCTCAAGTTTGCACCAGGACACCTTAGCTTGGACCTGTTCCGGCTGCTTCACCTCCAGCCAACAGGGACCCTTGATCTTACGCTCCAGCAGAAAGGTTTCTAGAGATGAGGTGGTCGCGCCGAAGATGTGCGAAAAAGTTAGGTACTTCTTGTCTTTTGGAGGCGGCGGGAATGTAGCCTGTGGGTTAGCCAAACAACATGAGAAATAAACCCAGAATATAAACTATTTAAGTACGTAAATTAACGCCAATGCTCTTTCAAATTTTGAATCATGTGTCAATACGCCCCATTTCACAACTTCCGAAATTCCTGACCCACGACTCAAGTGAAAACGTGAACACGGGCGAAGATCTTGTCCAGATAAGGCACTTTACGCGCGTCACCGTGAAATTAGGAGCTAATACATTCTGTGTACATGCACGCTGTTTAAAAGCGCGATTCCAGACGCACGAGGCGATTTGTTGCGTGCAGTATACGCGCATTAGCAGTACGTAAGTAAACTCCTCAACTAGACAGGGTCTAAACATTGCTAAACTCGCGACAATCTAAGAAGTCCGTTTTGACGTTTCGTTCTCGTACTTGTAATAAAACGTTAATGTAGATAAGTCGTCGATTACAAACTCTCTAAGTATGTTTAATCGATGTGTCTCGAGAATCAGTTTAGAAGAAACTAATTTTATTTTTCATCGCTACACAAAGGATTTTTATAGCTGTTAAAACGGACTTCTTAGATTGTCGCGAGTCTAACTGGGCTCTAATAAGTCAAGTAACATTTTATTTCCATACTTACAGAATATCTAACTTCTAGGTAGTCTGACTGTGCAGGTATATCTGGCAGATTGAAACAGTAGTTCTTTGTGACCTTCCGCGACTTGAACTCTTTCAGCCCCAGCTCACTGGCGACCGCACTGTTGAACTCTGCGTACATGTCCATCATCGTCACTTCTTGATCCGTCGCCTCTAATGTTACTGGGTCTAATTTCTACAACAATATAATATTGTCTGTTACATAATCATATTTTTATGGATCTTGAAGTGTATGATAAAGATTTCTAGCTGATGACTGTATCAGCAGTATACCTTACCATTTATATCCTAATAAAATATTACAGACATGGAAATAAATAAAAGGATTTAGGAAGAAATACAATGAATAATGTTGAAAAGATAATCAGCCTTTTAAGCTATCTTGTGAACCTCTGTTATAGTTATTCTTACTGTTTTAATACACAACAAAGAAAATGATAGAAAAAAAAAACATGTAAAAAAAAGTAGCTAATACTTACATACTCCCTAGGCAACAGAAACATCTGCCTATTAACATTCTTGACAACCAGACAACAGGACACACAGCCATCCTTCTTATTAGATGGGTTGGCATACACCTTCCCAAACAAATACACTACTCCTGGCTTCACAAACCTGTCCTCCCAAGCATCAAGCCAATAGAACTTTAATACTTTCTCCCCATTCTCATTTGTATGAAGAGGCAGTTTATCTAGCTGTACTGTAGTTGCAATCTGGTTCTCACCCATTTGATCAGACCAGGTACTTGTTAAAGGTTTCAATTGTTTAGGAGATTCCTTTTTAGCTGGGAAAATGTCAAATTCTTCATTCAAAAACTCCTCGGCAACATCTCCAATAGTTTCTGCAGTGCTAGGAATAATTTCCTTTTTAACTTCCTCAGGTTTAGGTGTGGTGTCATTGCTGAAGTCATCGTCAAAGTCCAGGTCTTGTGTCTGGAACTCTTCAATGTTCTGTGTGGCCGAGTCTTCTAATTCTTGCTTTATTTCTCTGTCTATCTTCCATTCTGGTTTCTTTGTGACTGGTTTTTCTGTGACAGGTTTGGATGTTTCGCCATTTTGTATCTGTAATTTTGGAAGATTTGGTCAAAAGTAGATTTTGTGACATGAGATCAAGGAATCCAACATGAAGAAAAGGTAAGACGACATTTAAAACTTACTGGTTCTTTCTTTTCAACAGGTTTATCAGGAGATACCAGGTTTTCTTTCTGCAAAAAAGATTACTTGAGTAAGTTGAAAGCAAATAAACAATATAAAAGTTAAAACACTGCATAGGATCAGCCATAGGGCTGCTGATTTACTAAATAGCCAGAAAATCAAGTTAGTATATCCCAAACTTACATTTTCTTTTTTAACAATTGGTTGTTCTTTATTACTCAAGCTAGTAGTCATGGTAGGTCTCTTAGCAGCTGAAGACAAACTTTTGAAGTAGTTCTGTGCATCCCTCTTACTGGACTCCACTATGTTCACTTTAGTGACCACTGGCTTTGGTTTCACTGCTGTTGATGCATTGCCATCCAAGTCAGACATAATGTCTGACAGAATGTTGTCTTCTGATATTTTCACATCCTGAAAGATAACAGAGAACATAACTGTATTTTTCTAATTATGAGAGTCACACTGCTCTTCGCATGTGAGATTTGAAAATAAAAGCCATAATAAGAATATTGTGTAAAAAAAAAGTAAAAAGGAAAGGAGAAACACTTGATATAGTAACAAAATGATATAGTGTGAAATGTAACTTTAATGAAATGTGGCAATACCTCTTTCTTCTTTGTAGGCATAGATCCTAACAGGTTCCTAATGTTTCCTTTACCAGATGTTGGAGGTGCTACTCTAGCTTTTCTCTTCTGCCCTCGTCCAGACTCTTTGCTGTTAGACGCCACATAAGTGTCTTCAATTTCATCATCATCAAATATCTCTCGGCCATCTTCCACATAGCCTGTGCCTGCATTGAAATTAAAAAGATGAAGATTAAGAGCTAAGGTTTTATTAAAGGTACATTCCACCAAACATATTTTATTGAATTAAGTAGAACAAACATTTAGTAAGCTGTAGACAGAATTTTAAGAATTTATATCGGCAAATCTAGGAAATGAGTTGAGAAATCATGTACATACCATCGTCTTCAATCCAGTCATCTTCCTGACGCTGCATCACCCGTTCTGAGTACTCTCTCTCGTCCACCGTGTCGTAAACATTCTCCATCTCGTCCACATCGTATTTGTTCTTTACGCCCTTGCCTTTCAGTTGCTTCAGCCTCTCAAAAGCAGATAAACGGCCGTGTTTGTCCACTTTCTGCCTCTTGACTCTTTGACCAGCTGAAAACAAAGGTTACATTTTGTTTCATTGAACAATACAATATTTGGTTTTAATTCCATACCAGATTCAATCTATCACTTCCACTGAATTTACCTAAGGAATCTGCCATGTTTTGTTTATAATTTCACTCGCACATTTACAATTTCTATTTTTATTTTAAAGTCAGCGAAACTCGACAGCACTTTTGATTGACGTTTGGATTGGCGGGAAAATGGGGAACGAAAACAAAACGAACATAAATAGGGATGGGATGGAGTGGCCGAATTTAGGGCGCCTAAAGAATTCCTACCATACCATCAACGAACTAGCTGTTGTAATCTATTAGTCTAAAATCAGATTGTTTGTCTATGGTTATTATCTTACTCAAGTTACTCATCTCTAGTAATCCCACAACTATAATTTTCGCGCCAATTTTATCAAACTGTCAACAAATTAGCCGGAATGCTTGGTTGTTGAGAAAATATTTTATTACAAAACTTTCTGTTAGAACTTGTTTATCGTGAAAAGTTCCATAAAAATAGTTTTAAAAATGGCTATGCGTGACTATGCAGCAGATAGTGGTAATTACATCTTCTGTGTGCCCATCGGTTAATCACTTTGTTTCCGTTTTTAGCTAACCTAAAATAACAACCAAACACCGATGTTTCAGAGTCATTCAAGAACTTCTTTGTGGACTTTTGCCGAACCGACGATGAGGGAAACAAGAACTTCAAATACGCTGAACAGCTCACCAGGGTTGCACACAGGGAACAGGTAAAATCAAGATAGTTTTAACTTTTGAGAACATGATGTTGTCATTGTTGTTGTGATTTTTAATTTTACTATTTCGAACTTCACGAATTCTGTGAAGCATGCCTGTGTTAACCATGCCTTATAGCTGCGAACCATAAAATCATACTTTGTTTTATTTATTGTGAAAAATGTATTCATTAAGTATAAAAAATTTCAGAATGCCTTTATTGTGGAGCTGGATGACCTGCATGAGTCCAATGAGGAGCTGGCGGAGGCCGTGAGACAGAACACGAGACGTTACACCAACATGGTGTCAGATGTTGTTTATGATATGCTGCCTGATTATAAACATAGAGAGGTAACAATGAATAAACATAGTACTTGATGATCCATAAAGCTTCATTGATTCCGCTATTTAAAATGCCAAGAATGCTGTGCACCAATTAAACACTTTCATTGTGTACATAGCAGACACAGTAATTCAATATCACCATCTTCACCTCATCTTGAATCACAATAAGTGGTATATGGGACAGAGAAAAGATGAAATATTATGTTTTACTAAAATATTCATATTCAAAAGTTCAAAGTCTTCTTCTTAGCATGTCTTAAATATTCTGCCAGATCTAAGGAAATCTTTATTTACTAAAAGTCTAAAATGCAAAGCAGTTCTCTTTATAGTGTGTCCTTGAGAGACAAAAACCTTTACTAATCAATATATTTTTTACATTTAATATAACCATTTCTAGCATTTGGTCTACCCATCAGTAACCTAGAGCACAAATAACTAAATTCTGTTTGAAGGTGGCAGCCAAAGATGCCTTGGATGTGTACATAGAGCACAGGATCCTGCTGGAGGCGAGGAACCACAGGATCCCTGGAGAGATGAGAGACCCCCGCAACAGATACCCGCCAGAACTTATCAGGAGATTGTAAGTGCAGCATTCATGATGAATCTTTTTACAATTGGTGGTTGAAGTCTGTGGTTGATGAAAAAGAGTAGACAAGGAATAGGTCTTTTTCATCTTTGTATGATCTAAAGGAAAAAAAAAAAAACTACCTTACAACAATAAGAATCAACACAGCATCTGCCTTTTTAATAATAACAACAAGCATTTTGTTTTCGGATCATGCCTAATTTCATCTCTTACTAAGATTGAGGGTGTGAAGAGGTTCATGTTCTGTAAACTATTAGCTTGGTTTTTGACAATCAAAATGTGTTTACTACTTCTACCCCTTAATAGACTCATAGGATGATTTAAACGGCAACAAAAATATTATAATACCATTTCTTTTGCAGTGAGGTTTACTTCAAGGACTTGTCCTCTTCAAAGTCTTTACCCATCAGAGAAGTCAAGGCTGAGCACATTGGCAAGCTAGTTACACTCAGAGGTAATAAACTTATGATTAATGTCTACAGACATAAAACTAATTTACTGCACAATTAATTTGTTGTGCATGTTTTTCCCAAATAAATTATATTTAGAAAGATTATCTTTGATAATCTGAGGATTTTACTTTAATGTTTGGGGTTAATAAATTAACATATATGAAATGCTCCAACCAGGCATAGTTACTCGCTGCACAGACGTGAAGCCCCTGTTAGTCGTCGCCACATACTCGTGCAGCGCTTGCGGTGCGGAGACGTACCAGCCGGTGCGAGCGCTACAGTTCACACCACCCCCGTCGTGCACGGCCGACGAGTGCCGCCTCAACAAGACGGCCGGCCAGCTGCATCTGCAGACCAGGGGGTCCAGGTTCCAGAAGTTTCAGGAGTTGAAGATTCAGGAGCATGTATGTTTTATTGACTTGTACGCACAAACGCGCTTGGACATGGAGTTGCGGACACTAGCCCGTTATACTATACTATGTGTTATTGACAACTTTTTGCAATATTATGATGATTTAAATCTAATGGACTTTGCCTTTATAGCTTACTACTAGCGAGCCATTTTTGGACACAAACTGTATGCAGTGAAAATGTTCTTTTGAAAAACAATAAAAACTGAGTACAATATTCCAGTAGCAATAAAAACTCATTTTATTCTCAAGCTGTCTGTTAGCAAGGTTTGTAGACCAAGCATGGTGAGTCTGTGATTATAGCAATAGCCTTACCAAATCTTTGTTGCACATAAGGGAGTAACAAATGTTCACCTTTAAAAAAAATCGATGTCCAACCGCTAAAACACAACATTATTACAGTCAGACCAAGTCCCGGTGGGCCACATCCCGCGCCAGCTGTCGGTGTACTGCCGCGGCGAGACCTGCCGTCGCGCACAGCCCGGCGACCACGTGGCAGTCACCGGCGTGTTCCTGCCTCTGCTGTCCGCCGGCTTCCGGCAGATCGTGCAGGGACTGCTGTCTGATACGTACCTAGAGGCGCATGTGAGTAGATACTGTGTATTGAAGACAACGTCGGGGTGCCTTGTAACATTTTGTGTTTTATGCAAAAATCTGCATGTCAAAAGAACACTTACAAGAAATTTATACAACTTACAAGAAATTATGCGATCATAGTGGTCAAACACTTCCTGGGAACTAGTAGAATCTAACCTTCTCCATATTTGTCGGAAACTCTTATCAATTAGCGTGCCTCACGCTCCCCTCATCCATACTTGTCTGTCTCATCCTCATCCATACACTGTCCCTATTTCTATTAGTTTTGACTTAGTTACTGGCTTATTTTATTATTTTAAAGAAATACTAACGATAGTTTCGAATCTTATAACTAAAAATGACTTTAATATTAATTTTATGTTGTGATTCCTTAGTCTGTAAACTGCCTAAACCAAGCTGACGAGAGTGAGCTGGCGGAGGCGTTAACAGAAGAGGAACTAGCAGAGTTAGCAGATGAGGACTTGTACTCGCGCATGGCTCGCAGCCTCGCGCCCGAGATTTATGGCCACGAGGACGTGAAGAAAGCGCTGCTGTTACTACTCGTCGGAGGAGTCGATAAGTAAGAGTTTACCAAACGTTAAAATCACCTCCATGAGTAGCAATTCTCTTATGCACACCTGGGCGGTCCAGAGAGTCCAGAGTAGGCCCTGATATAATGTTACGAACTGGCACTGGCAAATATTCTAACATTTCGATTAAAACTTATTGGTGGCTCAGAAGTTAGCTACTCGCTGCGCAGTACCGCACCCCTCACCCCCGCTGATAGATGAAGTTACTACTCGCTTGATGTTCCAAGCCGCCATTAAGTTTGAATCGAACTGTACCATGGCATAGATTTGCTGGTGCTGATAATGAGATGAAGAAGAATCACTTAAGGTGGATGCGCTAAGGTAGCCCGCGAAATTCAAATTTTCTTATGTTTTTTGCAATTTGCTGGTCAGTATCAGGTTGTATGTTGATCTAAATATTATTTATGACCGTAACAAATATGGATTTATAGAATTATAATCATTAGAATCAGCAATACAACTCCTTAAGTTCATGTACCTAAGTGCATTGAATGACTAATTCATGAAATCATCATTCAATGCACTTTCATAACCTTAGCGCATCCCCCTTAATTCATTTGTTTGATGTTACAGCCTGAAGAGGCTTGTCTCTTTCCCTCTCCTACTGTTGAGTTATTACTTTTACTTAAAGTTTTATTCTTTTCCAGACGTCCAAACGGCATGAAGATCCGTGGCAACATCAACATCTGTCTGATGGGCGACCCTGGTGTTGCCAAGTCTCAGCTTCTCAACTACATCGACCGCCTGGCGCCGCGCTCACAGTACACCACAGGACGAGGTTCCTCCGGAGTCGGTCTCACTGCCGCTGTTATGAAGGTGAGAAACTAGTCGATTTATGCCTGTTTTCACTAATACTGGGTGGCTCATAAATGAATGCCTAACCACGTTGTTGGATTTTCAACGCTTGGCGTAGCGCCGAGAGTTGAAAATGCAACAGCAGACTTTTATTGACATTCTTATTCACTAGAAAAACATAAATTAAACACTACAAAGCATACAATGGGCGGCCTTTTTAAATAGGGAATGTAAGTTTGGGTAGAAGATTGTCATTTATGGCAATGGGAACCCACATCGGGCACATGGCTTGTTGTTCTTTAATTAATATTTCTGGTCTCTGCAGGACCCATTCACAGGCGAGATGATGTTGGAGGGCGGCGCTCTAGTACTAGCCGACCAGGGCGTGTGCTGCATTGATGAGTTTGACAAGATGGCTGAGAACGACCGCACCGCCATACACGAGGTTATGGAGCAGCAGACCATCAGTATTGCCAAGGTAAATAGCACTACAATATTTTGGAGTTAATTTCAGTCTTACCAGACGTATTATGTTATTTAATAGGCAGCAAATAACAAAAACCATGGATGTATGACAAGATATGAAGTTTCGCGGCACTTGATACCTCGTCATTTTGTGTATCACTTTTTGACACGGAGCAAATGCTGCATGATGAGTTTGACTAATATCTATACTAGTATTGAAAATTAACCTCGGTAACATAGATTGGACGCTGTCTGAAAAAAATATGGGTTTTCACATCCGGCGCGGCGACTATCCTAGCTGGTGGCAACTGGAAGTGAGAGATGGTAATTATTTTTTGGTAATGTATATTTTGGTAATGTATATTTTGGTAATGTATGTTTTGGTACCCCTTGAGCAGTTTTTTGGGTTTCAACATGTTGTTATTTTAAAAGATTATATAACTTGCGATTGAAAATCTAGATAATAAATCCGTTTTATTGCTCCAGGCGGGTATAATGACGTGCTTGAACGCGCGCGTGTCGATCCTGGCGGCGGCGAACCCTGCGTACGGGCGCTACAACCCCAAGCGGACCATCGAACAGAACATACAGCTGCCCGCCGCGCTACTGTCGCGTTTTGATCTACTGTGGCTCATACAAGACAAACCTAACCGGTATGCGATAGTTTACTATTCATTTAATTTGTGTATGTATCTAACTCTAAGTACACCCTGGAAAATCAAACGACCCTTTTATAGCGCTATGAGGTTCTATTGGCGCGTGGCGAAAATCAGAAATAACGCCGCCGACGCCATCTTGTTTTTCGAATACATTTTAATATTGGCCGCCTGTAGTATGCAGTGGTTCACAGAAAATGTGTGTGCGGCGCGACCTGCTCTAGTATGCGCTAGCGTTTATTGTTAATTTCATGTTTCATAAGATTCTGTTATCATTCGCATAAATAAAATACTATGTTTCGTACAGTGAGAAAGACTTGGAACTCGCCAAGCACATAGCATACGTGCACCAGCACTCTACCCAGCCCCCCACAGAGGTGCGTGCGCTGCCCATGCGCCTGGTGCGGCGTTACGTGGCGCTCACCAAGAGGAAGAATCCGGCCGTACCCAACCATCTCACCGACTACATCGTCTGTGAGTATAGAAAATACATTTACAACTGAGACAAGCGACACTTCCTACTAAAACACTTCCTTCTGAAATGATGCGTCCCTCTACCGCATTTACGCACACGGTAATGCGGTAATGCGGTAGTGGGGCGCGTCATTTCAGAATGGACAAGCTTTAGTAGGAAGTGTCGCTTGTCTCAGTTAAAAAGAAACAGGTTTGTGGTCAACAACCTAACAAGTGTGCTGATCGGCTCATCAGAGAGACACAACGTTCTACCGGAAGATGAAGTATTCAGACAAAAATAGCACAAAATAAATACCAGAGAGAGGTGCTACTTCAAGCATAGAGTAATACAGAAGGCGCACTCCGCATTTCAGGTATGAACCTGAAGTACGCGGCGGGCTCGTCTTGTGGGCCAATTCAGAGAGCGTAACGTAGTCAGAAGATAGAAGACTAAAATAGACTAAGATAGATTTTGCGGGGTGAATCTTATGTACTTATTCTGTGGCTCAAGTTTTTAACATGGATATGAATCATGTCAGAAAATAAATTTAAAAATATTGGTTTGCCTTCAGCTCATTATTTATTATGAAATAATTAGGAGACAAACTGTATTATTTTTTACTTGCCCTTATTTTCATCAATTATCACAGAATCACATTACATTCACAACCTAACAAAGCTATTCTATTCCAGCATCGTACGTGGAGCTACGTCGCGAGGCTCGCAACGCTCGTGACGTCACGTTCACGTCGGCGAGGAACTTGCTCGCTATACTACGACTGTCCACCGCCCTCGCTAGACTCAGGTATGATAAAAACCGGCCAAGTACGAGTCGGACTCGTGCAGGAGTGTTCCGTACCATTATCTATATAAAGGGCAAAAAAATTTTTTGTATGGGAGCCCTTAAATATTTATTTTATTCTGTTTTTTAGTATTTGTTGCTATAGGGGCAACAGAAATACATCATCTGTGAAAATTTCAACTGTCTAACTATCACGGTTCATGAGATACAGCCTGGTGACAGACGGACAGATAGACAGCAGTCTTAGTAATAGGGTCCTGTTTTACTCTTTGGGTACGGAACCCTAAAAACACGTATGCGTATGCACACGAAGATAACCGAAGCGGTTTCCGAATTCAGGAACAGGAAGCAGGAACGTCGTGTAACAGTGTAATCCCCCACAGAGGCAAAGCTTCTAAAACCTTCGTCTCTGTCGGGTTACCTACTCCAGTCGCACCCCGTCTTTGTAACTAATCATAATTGGGATCAAATTTCTGGATTGTGGATGGCGCGACTAATTGGAAAGAATACGAAAAGGCCATAAAAACAGGACCCCAAGAAAAAAAATTAAAAAAACACTATTTTGGATGCATATAATTTCTTCGACATGCGACACTTATATTATGTATTGTTTGCAGGTTGTCTGACGTAGTGGAAAAAGAGGATGTCTCAGAAGCTATCCGCTTGGTGGAGATGTCGAAGCAGTCCCTGTCACCTGTTGATGAGAACGTGCAAAGGTACAACAATATATATATATATATGCTGGGGAGTTTGTTGCGCCACTTCTTCGCAGCTAAAGCGCTAGGAACTCGTGAAGGGGGGGGAAGGGGATTTTGGGGGACTATCGTATGTAATTTTGATGTTCAAAAAAATGTGCTGGTCTCACCCTAAGTTGAATAAATGACTTTTGAACAACACGATGTAAAATGTGTAATGACAGCTTCGGCCTCCAAAAAGTCCCAAACTAATCTATTTTCGTTGTTCAGGGGAATAAGTTCCACGGACCGTATCTTCGCGATCGTGCGTGACCTGGCCGGCTCCAACCAGACCGTCAAGATAGCTGACGTCATCGAGCGCTGCGTCGACAAGGGATTCAAGCCTGATCAAGTAAGTTTCCACAATAACATTCACCTTTTTTAAACTCGGTCACTGCTATTCCAAGACCTTTTCTAATAAGGAGCCATAAGGCCATGATTGAGCCAGTGTACCTTCTAATAAATTGGTTTTTCGGTAAATACCGGCTCAGCGACCTCTTCAAGCAATCTGGCAAATTGAATCAATATTTGAAAATGAAAAAGTTAAATTAACGTGCATCTTCGTGAACTATTTGGCCACTGCAAAAATAGCCTGTTTTGGACAAATACCGACACTTGAAAACTTTTTTTTTCGAATGTTATTATCAAAAGGGCACTTTATAAAATTAACTAAAAAATATGACAAAAAATGATCTACAACCTAATTTCTTGTGTAGGTGGACGCTTGTATCGAGGAGTACGAGAATCTCAACGTATGGCAGGTGAACCAAGTGCGGACCAAGATCACCTTTATGTAGAAGATGTGTACCACCAATGATTTGTTTTGTACCTTCTAGTTATAAGTGTTCCAGTGTGCCTGTTGTATTGCGTAAGATTCATGATTTGACTGCGGATTATTTTTAATTAACCATTATTAAAGTTATTTCCTAATAATATGACGTTTAATTAATAGAAGTTTGAAATCGCTAACCCGTCTTGAGCGAGGGTGGTGATGAATGCTCGTGCCTTCTTAGTATGAAAAGAGGTCTTTCCTTGCCCTATCGTGGCGCCCTATTTATTACGATTCTTAAGTTTTGGAGGTTTTCCTTGAAAAATACTTTGTCTTCTTTTCTAAAAGTTAGCATATTTTCACTTCGAATTTTTCCACATTTTAAATCGATTGAAATTTGAAATTTCGAACACATTCTTGATTCAAATACCTTGTGTAAGAAGTGCGATCTGTTTTGATGATGGGTAAGGGTATTATTGATTACTATACCGTTAATTACAGACTAAATTCAAACGTTCCCTTTAGCTTGGAATACACTGCTATTTCGGTGCTGAAACTCCATTTCCGTAATCACAATAATATCTAGCAATATCCGTTTAGCTCCTTACTCTTCCACGAAATTACAACAATTACCTGCCCTCATAAACGGAAATGTTGTTTTTTCGCGTTCCTGCTCTTTTCCTGCTACCATATGACCATAAGGAATTAAGGACATGGGTACAAGGCCGAAAGTGGCGTAATAAATTTGTCTTACCCGAGTTTCTCTTATGAAAGTAATATCTTACGAAAGTATGGCCACAGACAAATAAGTAACAGTATTATATCTTCATAGAAAACGGCCGAAACGACGCGCTTCGAAATCTCAGTGTATATCAGTACGCAACAGTATCGAGTGTGCGGCAGTTACACACGGACGCGGAAGGTTTATCTATCGATCGGCTGTAAGTAATTATTTCAAGGCCACTGCCGAGACATAATACTGTTACTTAATTATACTGTAGTACGGCCCTCCCGCGTCGAGATTTGTGACGAAGTTGTCCCGACAATGCGTTCGCTTTTATTATTTTGTTTTTCAGCAGACGGTAACTTTTTGATGGCGTTATATTGCACGAGTTTGTGTATTATACGTTTTGTTTATGCTGTAAAATGTGTTGTCTTGTAGTATCCTGGCAAGACAATGGTTTTGATATAAAAACAAAACTTTAAGATCGGTTTATAGTCCGGTCAATAAAGTCATTTGAAATAACAGTAATTCCCGGAGAGACAAATATTGGTGGAGAGCTGGGGTTTACCATTATAAATAAAGTTTTAAAAATCCCCATCGATCCTATGTGTACTACACAAGTTATTCGGGGTCAAAGGTCAAAATTTGAGGTTTTTTGGATTTTTCTCGAAAACGGTAAGTTTTATCAAAAAAGCCTCTAAACAAAGTTGTAGATCTTAAAATTCTCTCCAAAATAGTATTTATGATTTTTTTCCTAAGAGTTACCATTCCTAAGATATCGCGTTTCGCGTCTTCCAGTTGAGTACAATAGAGGAAGATTCCTGTGATTTTAATGAAGAGCAACATGACCTGGAAAAAGACATAGGAACCTTTTTATCCCGATATTCCCACGGGATCGAGACTTACGCGAGTGAAACCGCGCGGCGCAGCTAGTACATAATATATGTTCAAACCCTGTTTACATTATCAAAATCCAATCCATAAAAATAAATACTGCAATCTTCTTTCAACAAACGAGTGCATTTCATTTAATCAACTGTAAATGCAAACGCATAATATAGTAGCTTTATCATAATTTAATGTTCTCAAAGCGTCTGCAAGCCGACATTGCCCGCCCTCCAGACAGACGATACGAAAGGCCTTTACACCGTAATGTAGAAAGAAACAGTAGTCTAACTTTCATTGACACGATAATTAAATAGGCTATATTAACTACGAAATTCCTTGACAGAAGGCAGTACCTAATCATGAAAACGGACAAGTTTTAATACAGGAACAACTATGTTACTCCAACTCCTAAGCCGTCATGTTTGCCACGATCCTTTACTACTGTGCGATTACAGTCGTAATCGCACAGTAGTAAGGACTAGATAAGTAGTAACGGACAAGTTTTAATACAGGAACAACTATGAAAAAGAAACCGCTGCATTCTTTAAATTTAAACTGTGTTTAGTATTGCACTTTTGTATAGAGCAGGAGTTTTTTTCTTCTATACAATCCTGCAATATCTCGACTCCTAAAAACATCTCATTGTGGGCAAAACTTATACAAAACCGTTATTAAAGTGAAAGTGAACCTTCTTTAACTTTGTTGTGGTTACCCCAGCTCCTAAGCCGTCATGTCTGCCACGATCCTTTACTACTGTGCGATTACGACTATTCATTCACTCACTACTGACACGACCGAATGAATGAATGGATCTAGTTAATTACGGAGCTATTGTGCTGAATAAACACGATCTTGGTCTGACTTCGAATTCTTGGCGTATCAGCATTCTTTTTCGCATTTTATTTATTTATTTGGTCATGTGTAATCATTATCTGCCTAGCCTTTTCTCAACTAGGTTGGGGTCGGCTTCCAGTCTAACCGGATGCTGCTGAAACCAGTATTTTTCATTGAGCGACTGCCTATCTGATCTCTACGTCTCAGGAGAGAGTTGGACTATTGGTAATGTTGAAGACAATTTCTCCGAGAAGGTAAAACCTATTCTGAATGTCTTTTGCGATAGGTTGTATAAAAATATAGGTGTTGCATGCGCATTATGTATAGTATTTACTGGTATTTTATCTAGTCGAGTACTCGCATATGAGGGGTCTAAATGCAAAAGCGGCTCTGTTGACGTTTTGCGATTTTGATCTAGAGACCGAAACGTTAAACTATACTGTCTAATACAGATGCATATTGTACAATAAAAAATTACCAACTGAATACTGTTGTTTGTTTAAAAGTAAAATTGATCAGTATTTTACAACACGTGGAACATAATCTTATTTAATCAAGTTTGAAAATTGGATAGAGGCGGTTTTGAAAATCAATGGATAGAGGCGCTTCTGTACCTCACTGGTCTTGATAGAAGCGCTTTTGTAGTTGATTATATTGGGAACAACTTTCTCAACAACATGCTAAGCTGTCATTGGTCGAGGCTCGACAGAGTCGGTTTTGCACCTAAGCAATTATTTCAAGCGACTTTTTATATAGGATAGAGGCGATTTTACTCATTTTTGTTTTGGTCCAATGCAAAAAGAAATAACAAGGAATGTTGCTACATAAAAACATCGCATGACGATAATTTACGACTGAGGCTGTTTTGCATTTAGACTGCTCATATGATGTTCAGAACCGTTAAAATACATGTTTTACCATGCAGTACCTACCTACTTATAGCTGCCCCTATGCCCCCGTCAATCTCATTGTTTTCAGGAGGCAATCAAGCGTTATGTTATGTACACATGAACAAGAATACGTACCTAATGTAAACCAATATCTGGACGTTGAAAGATATTTTTATGAACGATCTAATTCTAAAAGAAATAATTCATTGTGTGTGGCTATTTAGAATGTTGGTAATGTATGACGAACTCACCCGCTCATTCGGTATTTATATCTCTCTTGAAGTGTATTTGTGTGCAATGAAGTATGTACACAATATAACAAACTGGATAAATTGAGTTCCTAGGTAAAGTTTTAAAATATAAATAGGTGGGATTCGTAGCAAATTCGTAGCGCGATAGGTGAGATTCGTAGCAAATTCGTAGCGCGCTCGTAGCTCGTAGCATATATATATATATTTTTCTTTCTATTATGCATTGTATGGGTTGATACATTTTTTTAAAATATTTATATATAACATGACTGGCGAAATGTAGGTGTACTATAGGTACACATTTGCCTAACCCTTCGGGGAATACAATGAACATTGATATAAATAATGTGTTTATATATTTGTTTATTGTCATTCAAGTCATTACAGCAGGGTAGCTAACACCTTTCTGTAATCTTTTTTGTTTCAGCAGTGCAGCAATGTTTGTGTCCTTCATACAAAGGAGTTGAATTTATTACCGCAACGGTTGACTGATTTCCGGAGTAGGCAAACTGTAACTGACTCATAGATATAAATCTTCAGGTAGGTCCAATATTTTCAATATATTTCGATTAAAAAGCATTCACGTAGAAATTCCTTTACGAGTCACAGGCACTTCTAAACCTGGAAAGTATTGGCTACATCCATTCGTGAGTACCTCCTTACCTACCGGTAGTAAAAAAATATGTTTGAGTCTGAGCAATACCCGAAATCAGGTCACGAGCCTGAAACGGATCACATACTCGTAAAGTTTGAAGAAAGGAGGCTTCGTGCGTGCCGACAGATTGCGAAGTTCAAAGGTGAAGAGTTCCACCCTCACCTGAAACCGGGACGCAAACAGGGACGAACTCGAGACGTACTTTCATTGGTTGTCGGTGCATTCGAAATATGAATAATTTTAATTTGATGTTTTAGTATGTTGTAGGTATGTAGCCTTTGCTTTTTTTGGATGAAAATTGCAATGTTCTTTCAGTATTTTCAGTAGCACTTTTGTAGTAGATTTATTTACAGTTCTTTCTGATCTGAGCCTATAAGAATGAAAACTAAGTATGTCCTCCCGATTATACAAATTAAGAAAAGACTCAAACTAAGTAACAAATTACTGCGAAATAAACTTACTCGTAAAACCTACGATGGTCTACGATAAACACCCAAGCGAGCGCTAAAAATGTTATCTTCATGAACAAACTATTTTATAGAAGTAGAATAACGTCTGATAAAATAAACTTTGCACAGTGAGCCGCTAAAGGAAGGAAAATAAAGGAATCCGCGAATTATTTACAACAACCATTTATTTAAATGTAAAAAGAAAGCAATTTAAAAAGTTTTATGACCGGAGCGCGCTGGCCGGGGCCTGTCGGGGCCGCCGCTCTGTATTGCATCTGGCCCTGACTGGTTCCCCCTACCATGAAACTTTCCTTTGATTCCCACTTCGACACTTCCCCGTCTCACCGTTAACTCATAGTGAGATTAATTACACAAAATTGTTTAGTTTAGGGCTACGTTAGACTGAGTTTCGGTAGAAGCGGCTGTTTTGGGGCTTCATGGTGACCGAAACTGTTCAGGGAAACCCTGTAGGAAGCACTGTTCCTAGTTTATAGGTACCTATAAGAAGGTAAAGTCCTTCATTTCGTAATATAAATTTTCTGGGTTATTTTCTGTAGGTTCGGAATTTCGGATAAGCAAAGTACGCGCATTGATGTGGAGTTCCGGACACCAACTCGTATTAAGGCTCCCACAAACAGGCGCGACGCGACTTTAACAAAACAATTTCTGAAAAAACTTCACGTCGAACGATGCGGCGGCGACGTGTCGCGCCACATTTCGCGCCAGTATGTAAGAGCCTTTATGTATGTGGGTTCGGACGACAAGTATCTAGGTAAGTAGTAGGTCAGCAATCATAAAGAATATAAAGTAGTTATTAACCGCAAAAACTGATCCAAATAACATTGCAATGAGAGCCACGTCAAAGCAATCGCGCATTCGCGAATTTTGTACTCCATTTTTTATGTTTGTGCATGTGGGTAAGGTCATTGAAGTGGAGTGCTCATAACTTAATTTTTATATGTATGTAGGCAAACTCCATTCCGCTCGTCATATTCCCATACCGCACGTTTTTCCAAAAGTTTCAAGTAACTCAAACAAACTACACAAGCGGCTGAAAATTAAAAGTATAAATAACTGCTTTACTGTGAAACAGTCATTTTCTTCAACGAGTGTTGCGCGGACTTTTGGCAATGATTAATGACGCAAAGAAAAAGTTTTTACTTCGCCTCTTCGGCTCGAGTTACACCTGCCTTCCGTAAGAAAGGTACGAAAGTGTTGCCATGGCTAAAAGTGTTTCGAACTCATCATTTACCCTTTAGGGAAATGTTATGGCAACTTTTTTTATCGGCGCTTTCGTTTTTGTAGGGAATTGAGGCGTTTGAAAAAGTTGCGGATATATTTATTAAAATGTGTGATTATGTAGATAACTACCTAACTACTATGGATTCAGTACATGATTCTAGAACCACATACGTTGAAATAATAGTTTTAATAGAATTTTTTTTTAATAATGGACGAAAGGTTCAGAAAAAAAAATCTGTTTGCTCCTGTCGCCTTGTATATCACTACATATTATAAAACAAAGTCCTCCGAGCGTCTATCTGTTTGTTCGCGATAAACTCAAAAATTACTGCACCGATTTTCATGCTGTTTTCACCAATGGATAGAGTGGTTCTCGAGGAAGGTTTTAGTATATAATTTGTCAAGCGGGCGATGCCGCGGGCATCAGCTAGTTTAATATAAATGTCTTTGGCTGTAAAACAACTGAGAAAATCTATCATGATTCGGAAATAGGTTGAACCGCTGTACATTTCCTTTTAGTTTAAAAAGCGTTGAGTTAGGGCTTGTGCACTCCCACGAGACTACGAAAATAAGGAAAAGGGGCATTGTTTTCTGTACCTACTCACTTATTGTTTGTTACTTTTTCATGTAAGTACCTACCTAACTTATGAAGGTTGATCGACTCTTCACGTGACCAGAGGGCTGGCCTATTTTTCGGCCAAAAAATCAGCATTGCCATACAACGTGGCAATGCTGCCAGCCTTTTGGGCACTTTTCCTGCTGACAGCGATGCGAACGAATTTTTTGATGCACTATAGTGAATATTTCCCCCCCATCCCCCCCTTTTTATATACTTGTACATATTATTATTATTTTAGTGTTAGATGTATAAAGAAAATGTAGCCCACATAATATAAAGCAGAACTTGAAAAAACTTGTTGAGAAGGACGTTTTATTGAATGGTCCATGCTCACGTGAACGTGATGTAAATGGGGCCGACCCTATGAATACCTATGTAAAAAAATCGGAGGTACGTAAAAGACAAGGAGAGACACAATCGTTCTCTTAGTAACATGACAATATTAATCCATTATGTATCTACAATTTACATAAAATCGATTTTCCATTACATACTAGCTATACAGCATTTGATTACAATAAAATTACGCACGATATTAAGTAAAGCGTTTCAATTTAAAACCGTTTTACATAATCTGGGTATAGATAAGAAGGCAGCCCTGGCCTTGGGAAAGATTGCCGTCTGGCTGTAAGCACCCTATGAGTGTAAACTTCGACTATCTGCCTGAAATCTATTACAAAGCTACTACTAGCAGGCTAGTTACTGGGTTGTGGAGGTCAGATAGGCAGTCGCTCCATGTAAATTACTGGTATTCAGCTGCATCCGGTTAGACTGGAAGGCGACTCCAACATAGTAGTTGGGAAAAGGCTAGGCATGTTGATTGATCTATTACAAAGCTAATTATTTCGTGAAATTGAATGAATTTAATTTTTTACGTTACCAACCACTTTTCGACAAGGCTAAGAAGGTACTGAAACATCACTTAAGTGCTTAAGAGCATGTAAATTGGGACGTTAGTGTCTCTGTTGATACTCTATTAAGTAGCCAAAGACGTATATTGCAGATCAGACACCAAATAGTGTTTCAGTTAGGTATTAACTTTTGTTTAGTGATTAGAAGAGATAAAATGAATTGCCATTAATATGTAGGGAAGAAATGACGTTAAGGAACATTCTAGCAAGACCATTTAACAAATTCCCCCGTTATTTTCTCATACAGCCTTTAAAGTTTTAACACAATAGTTGAAACCCATTACTGAGTCGCAATTACCTCAGTCCATTGTGAGGGTATTTCGTGATTGTTTCAAAGATATAACGTCACTGTTACGACGACTTATAGTTCTATTGTTTGCAAGTTCTCTCGATCATATTTTACAGTGCATGTACACATGGCAACAGAGATTCGTGTCCACGTAGAAAACTTATAAGGTGTTGGTTCCTATAAGAAGAACTTTGCATCTGTGAATGCGTTGAATGTGTTGTCAAAATCCCGAAGAGGAGGATTCATCGGGTAAAAAAAGGTTAGTGTGATGTTTCATAGTTTAATTCTTGTTAGCGAGGGCATCGGGAGGCCCACTTTCAACAGTGAATGTTTAGAATAGACTATTGTTAATTGTTGTAGGCTTTTATGTGGGTATCAAATGAAGTGGTTAAAATTTTAGTAGTGGTACCTACCCCACACAAATTCGAATACCACTAGCTGATGAAAATAACAGTGAAGGAGTAAATGAAAACATCGTCTAGATAAACTAAGTGGGAAAAATACGTAATATTGACGGTAACTCAAAGTTAATAAATGTTATATGGGACCACCTCGGAAGCATGACCTACCATACAAAAAAAGAATCATCAAAATCGATTCGTAATCTCGTAACAAACATACAAAAAAAAAAAAAACATACAGACGAATTGAGAACCTCCTCCTTTTTGAAGAAGTCGGATTAAAAAGGCTTAAATTCTGGATTTCGATCTAAATGAGTTCGTTTGCATTTCAGCAGAGTTTTACCCATCTTCCCTATTAAAACGATTTAAATAATCACCCATTTATCTGGCAAGCATTGTTACAGTCGCATTTTCCTCTTTCAAAGGACACGTTTTGATTTGAAAATTATGATGAACTACTATAAATTAGACGAGTGCACAGCAGTGCCTGCAGTTCAAGCTTTGTTGTACCCTGTACACTTAACAATTTTGCTATTAGTACAATAATGTACATGTATTAGTTGCTTTGTTATGTCTGGAGTTTGTCGGTCGCTGGCTACGGATGCTCTTTGTGGCAAATATGAGAGTACGCGTAGGGAGAACGTGGGTAATGTACGTCCAATTGTGTCGCGTCAATTTACTTGAGCTTGTAGGTCATTGGGTTGGATGTGTTATTGTAGTTTGTGTGTAGTACGAAACTAGTAGTGTAGTCTTAGATGCAGGTTTGATAAGCTGGTTTACCTGAAATTCGAAAGTCAGGAATTTCGTCGAGTGATCCAGCGCAAAAGGTTGGACTCTTATTAAAAACTCTCCCTCTTCGTCCTTGGCCCCGCGTCCTAACCAAAAGCGATCGTCGCGGGAGTAGGCGTGATCTGATCGCGTCAAAATTCATGTATTTTGACGTACAAACGCTACTTGATTGATCGCGCGACTATGTCATATTTATATAAAAGAGCGCAACGATCGCGTACCTACTCGCGCGTTCGTTTTTAGTTGGGACGTGGCCTGAAACTTAAACAATTCTTATAAACCTAGAAGAAACGAAGATAACAGCCCCACATTACCTTTATGCGGATTTGTGATGTCAGTTAAAGTTGAAAGTACTAACAAATCTAAGCTAAGTTTGCGACCACAAGACTCATGAAATGGACCCCACTTGACTCATGAAATGGACCCCACTTGACTCATGCAATGGAATTACAGATATTGTCATTTTACTGTAGAATACGTGAATGAAATAAAACAAGCAGTTCGTATTTGAATAAAAATGCGTTTATCCCAGCGTTAAGACAAGTTTATAAATCCTTAAAAATAAAGGATCGTCCTTTCATCTGTAGAGCGGGATCGCGACTGGCTGGAATGCGCGGCGGATCTCGATCGCAAGGCGCAGGCGCATACCGCTTGCCAAGGAACCAAGAAGGTTCAGAAATCTTATGAAAAA
Organism: Lithophane ornitopus; assembly: GCA_948473465.1. Classification (NCBI taxonomy): domain Eukaryota; kingdom Metazoa; phylum Arthropoda; class Insecta; order Lepidoptera; family Noctuidae; genus Lithophane; species Lithophane ornitopus. The sequence continues at coordinate 12,877,924 of OX419616.1, read as the reverse complement.
GGGCTAAACGTACAATATCGCTTTATATATTATATATAATAGACCAAATAAGATTATGAAGTCATCCTAATTGAAAAGAGTAAAACTAACCACAGATTCGGAACATAGGTAACACTAACAAAATATGAAAGATCGGACGAAACTCCTGAAAGATAACTGTCTTTCTGGAGTTTCGGGGATCTTTCATATATATGCTTGCTGTTGAACATAAGGAATCGACATCCCTAACTCCGAAATGGGATTTAGAAGTAAAGTCCAAAACGTCGCTTCTTTTAATGTTATTATATGTTATATTATGTTCTTTCTCTATATATCATAACTTTTCCATAATTTGTCCATACGGAGTAGTTCCTTCAAACTCATCTGTTGTGTGTACAAGCGCAGGCTGTTCCCGGGGGACAACACGCCGCCTGCGCACATTCCTGCCGCCTTAGTCACACAACCGTTGGATTAGGGACACCGAATAACGAGGAACAGAAGGTCAGTACTGCTTTGGAGGATTACAGGATTCGGCGGATCAATTTCACGGAGGTCCGTAAAAAACACAATAAAAGCCATATTTTTCGTAGAAGTATTGTCTATACTTCTAGAGTAGTGTAATCAAGACTAGACCTAGTTCTTGAACAACTCAAGTTTCGGATACTGAATAGGATCTCCTGAATAAGAAAGTCACAGATTATCACTTTTCAAGCTCCACTGACACTATTCCGAGTCCTGCACGCGTAGCATGACCAACATCGAAACGGGTTTTTTCGACGGAAGAATAGACAAATTGACAGATTGTGTCATTTTGTCTATTCTTCTGTCGAGAAAACCTGTTTCTATGGTGGTGATGGTACGCGTGCTGTTTTTAACGACTAAGAGACTATCTAAACAATTTGTAAAATTTCTAATAAGTATATCTTTTAATTTTGTAGATTCTGCTTATACATACATAATCAGCCTATAATGTTCCCACTGCTGGGACACAGGCCTCCTCTCTGTGAGAGGGAGCGGGCCGTAATCCACCACGCGGGCCCAGTGCGGGTTGGTAGATGTCACATGTCTTCGAATTTTTGGTTCTAGGACATGCCGGTTTCAAAGTAAAGCGCCTGTCGGGGTTTGAACCTACGACCTACAACTCGTAAGGCGTGGCCGTTACCACTGCTCTGATCTCTGCACTGCACTGATTCTGCTTATTCTTAAACTGAATTGCAATTTCAGACTTTTATTATACCTATAATATTATGTTGACTCTCACTGTTATTTCAATTAACATAATGTCCTATCTAAGAGAGCCGGGTGACACTTCTAACTCTGACACCTTTCTCTGTTTAAGATAAAATTTTATTATATTCTCTGTTAAAGATAATTTTTTTTATTTTTTTTTTATTTTTTATTATGTCAGGCACCTTTCTCTGTTGAAGATAAAATTTGATTAACCATTTTATTAACCGGGGCATGTAATATGATGTTGAGAGAAATAAAGATTTATGATTATTTTTCAACAAATCTCCGTCCTTTGGAGGGCGTACGAGGGGCCGAAGCCAACTCGCAGAGGCCCCTTAGACAAATTGAAATGGAATAAAGCACCAACCGACGATTATCCCTGTTCGCACTATGCACGAGCACCCAAGGACAACCCCCCCTTGGTGTAATACTATTGAAGGATATGGAAACAAAGCAATGATACTGAATTATGGGTTTGGGTGGCAAAAGAGGACTGGTAACTTGGAACTATGGAACGACTATGGCCCCTGCCTGACCAATTTTGATATATACACGGATAAAATGGCACGGGTGAGTTGTATTATTGTGATTAGGATTATCTAAATATAGTTATTTAGTAGTTATCTATATATATATAGTTTGGTCTACATCGAAGAAAATATAGGGGTACGTCCTTCTATGTTAAAGTTCCCTATCCCACGGCTTTCTACGGCCAAGAGTGGAACTTCTCGACGTTATTCTCCAGAGATTAGCGGTTATAGAGATCTTATCGGGCGGGTTCGGCTCGGGATAATTACACGCGTATGAGGCGGCGATGATTTGTGGGACCCTTCCGTGAACCCGCTCCATTCAACCACGGACTTATATTAGATGTATTGTGACGGTTTTATTGTAATATTGTAATTCATAGCTTGGACGCCGTGTGAATTTGGGAAATTATTTTTGTTGTTTAGCTACGTGCGTAATATGTACTTGTGATGTTATAACACCATTATTTCTAGGATAGTTGAAGCTTGTTAGGATGACTGTAAAACGTGCTTACTGATAACAACTGATAAGCATTTAGGAATTAGGGGTATGAGGAACAGGGTGTAAAGTTCACTCATCCTCTATAGAAAAGGGAGGATCCTCCGACCAGACGGGTGTTGTATCTGACGGGCAACTACCCAACGCTTGATGTTGGAATCGTGTAGGTATATAATATTTTGATCGCGCGGTAAACTCTAATTGCGCGATACAGGATTTTGTGTGACGTCAGGTCTTTGATGCGTAATTCGCATGTGGTGATGTAGATGCCGCCACAAGCACGTCATTCTAACTTTTTCTAGTTTTGTTTTAAGTAATGTTGGTTTTAAACTGAGTTGACGTTAATCAATCACGTTGGAAAATATATCAAGATGCAAAAGCATAATCAGCCTGAGTTCACACTGCTGGGACACAGGCCTCCTCTCTGTGAGAGGGAGTGTTTTTTTTTTTGTAATTTTTCCCTTTTTATTTTTGTACCTACTCCACACCAATTCGTATACCACTATTTCCTATATGCACTCACTAGTGAAACACTAGTGAGAGGAAGTATAAACCTCCTCCTTTTTGAAGTCGGTTAGCAAGATATCATTGCAGAATGCTTTCGTCCATAAAACTTACCTACCCCTTTTAAAAACTTCCCACGAAAGCCTGTTTAAAAATGTAGAGACTATAGCGGTTGAGTCAATTATCCTTGTCTTACCCTCTGCAGGGGACAGAGAAGCCTAGGACAAAGTAATTAAATAGAAATTAGACCTAACGAAGTAACAAACGACGGAGCTAAACGCGGCTAAACTGAACTGAGTTGTAACTGTTGTCAGATAACCTGGGGTGGGCACGTCTTCGTGGATGGCACTATCTTTAAGGCTTTTCTGGTAAAATATTTATAACTAACTACCTTATAAGGTAGGTACTAAAACCTACCTAACCGGTCGGAGCATAATCAGCCTATAACGTTCCCACTGCTGGGACACAGGCCTCCTCTCTGTGAGAGGGAGCGGGCCGTAATCCACCACGCGAGCCCAGTGCGGGTTGGTAGATGTCATATGTCTTCGAATTTTTGTTTCTAGGACATGCCGGTTTCCTCACGATGTTTTCCTTCACCGTTTTGAGAGCAGTGGCGATGAAATAATTTACACAAAGTAAAGCGCCTATCAGGGTTCAAACCTACGACCTACAACTCGTAAGTCGTGGCCGTTACCACTGGGCCACCACTGCTCACTTCGGTCTGCTCCGGTCGGAGCGCAAAGACAATATCGTCTCAAACTGCTGAAAATCAATTTCTCGCGTTTTAAATAAATACCTTATTATTACCAACTGTGCTGTTTCGTGGTACTCTCGCGGCCAGGTGTAAGCCGCGTGTACCGACCTAATTAGTTCGTAAAAGTTGAGGAATTCTCAACAAAATGCCGAGTTTCCTGGCTGGGGAGCTGTGGCTGGCCTGTGGCCGACCTCCGAGAAACTTCTTTCGTTGTTTCACCGCGAAATCAATGAACATTTTCATTAATTAAGGTCTTATTTCACGACGCCTCTAGGTACAACTTTCAGTACATTCGCCAATTATAAAGTAGTATCTGGTGTTTTAATAAGAATCTTTCGGAATATTTAAAATTGATATGAGTTAATTGGTTATCAGAAGCCCGAAAGTCTGACAACCAGTCTTAACAAGAGGTATCGTATTTACCCAGTTATTGGGTTGTGGAGGTCCGATAGGCAGTCGCTCCAATGTAACATACTGGTGTGCAGCTGCATCCGGTTAGACTGGAAGACTGGAATGTTGTGCTTGCTATGTCGAACCGATTAGTTTTGATCATATTAATTGTATGGAACCAAGTCCACGTAATTATTCCCCTCAATTTGAGATCGTTTAAAATGCTGTTTGGGTAAAAAGAAGATTCTATCTATCGACGACAATACAAAGTGTTAACTAAAATTTCTTTGCTTTGATCTACCACAACTATTATCGCGACTATAAGCTGCTCATATTACGTATATCGGTCACACACACACTATAACATTGTATGCATGGGATCTGATGAAGGAGCATTATGTGTGGTGCCGACACCGCCTGATAAATGACGGCCATCCATTGAGGTGTGATGATAGAGTGATAATGTCCGCCCGTGGAACCAAGGCACCTTGGGATGTGTGGGTACTCTTGTTTGTTATGATCGAGTGTTCAGTAGGTGATATTGTAGTGTTATTAATTATTAGATAGGTATATTTTTGACATCTGCGAACTCAGCATTTCTGTTCTAATAGAACGGCGTTCCTACTGTTATGTTACAATAAAATACCTCCCCACATACTTCAACTGAATGAAACGAAATTTAAATCTTGGGTAAAACGCACACTATGCCGCCAAGCATATTATAAATTGGGGGATTACATCGCTGACAAAAATGCTTGGCTTAGCGCTGCTCCAGCTCCACAACGACGCATAAACTCATTGATTGGCATTCGAAAATATTGTTGGAGCTGCTGAAGATTGTAAAGACTATCTTGGCATTGTATAAATTCAATCTCCTAGTATTGTATAATTTCATAGCACATATGTGAGCACTATGTACTTACCTACCTTAAACCTACCATTTACTAGGTACGTCGTTCATTGACTTGAATGTGCCCTGGCGGCTGCGAGTATGTCATGCTCACTCAAATGTCTCGCTGGTGGTGGCGTGTGTGTTGGATCATTAAGTTCCCTTCAAAATGGTTGAGCTGAATGGTGCTGATCCATGCGTCATGTTCGTGAACGGACGCCGCCAGTAGGGACTGGTCATCTCTAAGCTGCCACGGCTTATTTTTAATTAATTTTAATTTTTGAATTGTTTTTTATCTTTACGGACGCTTTTAACGTGCACGTCTCTTTTTTTTTCTTTTTTACATTGTTCTCACATGTTTAATTTCAAATGAATGATGTAACCAATATATTGTAACAAAATTTTGATAAAGAGTGTCCGTGGAGTTTCTTGCCCGTTCTTCTCCATAGGAACCTACTACGCTTTGGAATGGGCAACTTCATTTTTTTTTTTTTTTGACTGACCGACCCCTTGACAATTCAAAAGTACCTGTAATTGGTTTATTTGAAATAAATGCTTTGAGTTTGAGTTTGACTAACGGGGCTAAAACACATACGATTTTAAAATTTTACACTTTTTGTTCTCACTTTAAAAACATCTGAGAAAAAAGAAATCAGTACCTATCCCATTTCGCGCCAGACTAATCAATGAATGCTAAATTATGTTCAGCATGAATTATTGTAGGTACCTAATATTAATTACAAGCACTGAAAAAATATTTGTACATTTAGTCCCTAATAAATGTTTGTAGCGTTATATTAAAATATGAAATCAGAATATAAATCAGGGTGAACAAACACAACTCGACCCGTAGCATAATCTCATAATCGCAGAGTTGTAGCATACAATTTTTTCGCGCAATGAAAGCAAATAAGAGTAAGCCCCGCCTAAAAGGGCAGTAAACTGGCGAGTTAATAAAAAGAGAAACAATATCTTAAACAAAGTGCTGCTTTGTTCGGCAGCTTCAAACAAAACGTCTTCATGAGTTAGGGCTGAAGCACGCAATACTTTTGGTCGCGGTAATCGCGATTGGGGAATGCGCCGAATCGCAAGTTCACAAAAAGGTGTAGGACATCGATGGCGCTTCGACGAGTCGTAGCACTCGCCGCCGGATTGGAAACGTGTTCGGTATCATTGTCTTGAAATCTGAGGCCCTGTATTGGCTCTGCACTGTCGTTACCAACCTACACTAGCAAATTACGGTTTTGCAAACAGGATAATCACACAGTCGGTTCAGCAATGTTCAAGAAACACGCAGGGTTTATTTGATTGTTTATTTAATTGTGTTCTCATTTTCTCGCAACATTTTCTAATTGGCAACAAGTCGCAAACGTAAGTCTCGAGTATGCCAGAAGCCTTAGTGGCCGAATTTCTTTCACCGTTCAGTGCAAAATTAATGACTCAGGCAACCTGACAATAGGAAAACATTTGTAACAGTTAACTGGTTGCTATGCGGGCCGGTGACGTGAAATATAGTCGCTTGTTCTGAGAGCCCTCGGCCTATTGAGGACTCTGCTTTACTAATGAAGTGATCCTTCTTCAGAGATAACAATAATAGAAGGTGGGAAGGGAATATATGTTGTTTGTTATAGGTATATTACGAGGGAACATGTGAATGGTACTGCGTCCTTGCTATCTAATCTACTCGATATGTGGTTGACTGTTCTAGTATCATCATCTGCCTAGCTGACCTCCACAATCCAGTAACTGGGTAGTACGATACCCCTTGGTAAGACTGGTTGTCAGACTTTCGGGCTTCTGACGACCCGTAACAACTGTCAAAGATCTACAAATGGCAGCCGGGACCAACGGCTTAACGTGCTTTCCGAGGCACGGAGGAGTCTCGGTATGTAAAGATGGTCACCCATCCACGGACCAACCCCGGCACGCGTAGCTTAACCTGATGGATCGACCCGCGCGGCTGTTATCACTTAGCGACGAGCTCCTCCTCCGAGGGTTGACTGTTCTAATATCCAAATATGAATTCATCGTCATCATTTCAGCCACATTAACCAGTCCAGGGGTAGTATTATGAAGCCATAATTATTCCAGTGCGAATACGGGATGGTGCTAGCGGCCTTGTCTAGCTCCGTCGTTCTCTCACACTGGAAAAATGGTGGCATTAATATTTCATAATACGGCACCTGTGCTTGATCAAAGATGATTTGAAGTGTTTTATTCTTACGGATCCCGGTTCAACAACATCGTCGTTTAATTTCCTCCAGTTCGCCATTTTATCCTGGTTTTGTTGCATTTAAGTGTAGTGACACAGTTACAAGGAAACATTCACCGTAATAATATCTTTTTTGTGCGCGCGGCGGATCTTTTGTTGGACAAGCTTCACTTTTGTTTTTGTGTTTCTTAAAAGTATTGAATCCATCTCGATGTTTTAATGTTTCTGTTGTAAATGGAGTTTTTATTATTGTAAGACAAGTAACTAATAAGTTTTTAAGAATAATTTGCTGTGAAAGTTTTAATCTGTATTGAATCAGTCAAGAAAAAGAAATGTAACCCAAACAAATCTTTTTGATGAGTGTTGTATTGTCAGTATTGTAGTGTAGGTATCCAATTATGAAGGTATTCGTGTATTTAATTTGTGCACCAACTAAATTGCCCAAACACATCTCCACAAAAGATTTAAAATCCCCATTCATCGAGTAGTTATTCGATTGTGAATCACTAGAATGTCGGAATCGTTTTCAATGTATTGAATTCGATTAAAATTCCTTTAGTTGTCAAAAATTGAAGCTCCGTATTCGAATGATTAATTGGTTTGAAGTTGTCGAGTAAGCGAGTGATCAGGTAAGGTTTTGGGTAACCCATTAGCATTGTGGGGTGATTGTGAGCTCATCAGGTTCTCTTAGGAGGTGAATGATGACGCGGCGTGTTTGCGGATGCGTGGTGGTGCCACACAGCTTGGCACTTAACTGGCCGTGTTTGATTGGCAATGGGAGGGTGTGTTTGAGTAAAGAAGGAGGTTTCGGTTTTGTTACATTTCATGCAGTTTCTGAAGTGTAATTGTAAAACTGGGGAGCAGTGCAAACGTCTGCGTTTATGATTAAGACTTTGTTTCTGATTCTGAACGTTCTGTTTCTCAGTGTAATAGTTTAAATTATAATTGTATACTATTGCTCATTATGCATGGACAATGAAATTTAAAAAAAGAGGGATTCTTAATTAAGTACCTTAATTTGCCTTTTCTTTTTTTACTTTATCCGTTTTAGGTCGATTCGCAATTCGATAATTCTCATAAACGAACATTAAGTTGATAAAATATTTCTACATCTTCAAATCCCCACAAGTTTCACACGTATTGAGAACCGTGTAACCGTCTACCCGGGTGATCTAAGACTTGTTTTATTTGTGAACATTTTTCACGGTATCACCGGCCATTGTGCACGGTTCGTTTTTTTTCTCTCAACTTATTTTTTACTTGAAAAAGTTTTTATGCGTTTGCGCCGGCCAGTGCTAATCGTTTAGACTTGTGTCGACATGAAGCGACACGTCTCACGCGATTCGAATGTTTAATATATGGGAACCGTTTAATTTGATTATAATTTATAGGGGAGTTTGGAAAAGAGGTTGAATAATGAAATGGTATGAGGTTAAAATAATGAAGATTTTTGGATTAATATGGCTTAGTTGAAAGAAGATCTCAATTTGTTCAGCGATTGTCTAACCTTAAGCACACGCAAGTCTAAAAGCTTTAATGAAAAGACATTTACGATAAGAAAATAATTTTCAAATTTTGCTACATTAAAATTAAACTAAATATCAATCTTTTTCAATATATTACCACCCATTCAATAAATAAAACACATTATCCAGTAATCGTACTCAAGGAGTCATTCACAAAGAATGCAGAATACATCTAAGGATGCGCCGGCGCTCTTACATACAAAAGACATAAACGCTCTCGAGAAATGCCTCCGTTTGCGCCCCGCTTTGCAACTGACTGAAGAATTGATATAATTTCCTGTCTTTTATTATTTATGCCATAAAAGTGTACCGCCAAAAGTGCCTCGTATATTGTACATGTAATAAATACAATAAAGTTTAGAATGTGGCGCCTTCCGTTAGGGTACAATACGTAGTTTTTTCAACGCGAAATATTTGTCAATAATAAATGAGACGTCCCTTTTATTACGGGTAACACTAACTGTCATGGCCGGTGCGGACTGTAGTTTGGGACCACATAAATATAGTGACGTGAGGTGCAATGGACAAGCGATATTGGGAAGGTTTATTTTATGAAGTGAGGGAAATTAAATGTTAACCAAATTGGCGACCATCTTAAATTGTCCGTATACCAATATTCAAATCACAATGAAATTGCTATAACACGGCAAATTGACGTACTTACAGCGTCAATTTACCTGAAACAAAAATAAAACAAATAATAAACTAAACAGTTTTTGAAAAAATCTTACCTTATTTCGCTATATTTGGTTTATGTTTAAGCTGATTCGTCTGCGATCCAGGATGAAAAGTTAGCCTATATCCTAACCCAGGTCAAGGTCTACCCACGTGCTGAATTTTATCCAAATCCGTTCAGCCGTTTTGTCGTGAAAGCGTAACAAACAAATTCACTTTTATCATCATCATTTTACCCGAAAGACGTCCACTGTTGGACATAGGCCTGCCCCAAGCACCGCCACTTCGACCTGTTCTGTGCGGAACACGTTGCGCTGGAAGGCCCAACAAGGTGGACCGATGAACTGGTGAAAGCTGCAGGAAGTCACTGGATGCGAGAACTCACTTTTGCATTTATAATATTAGGTAAGATGGCAGCAATGTAGCGCACTACTTAAAAAAATATTCCAGTAATCGGATTACTGGAACATTTTTGTTCAAAGTAAAGTTAAACGGATTACTGTAATCCGTTTACACAGTATGGGAAATAAATGATTATTACTCATTACCATGCTAAGTAACCTTCGAGTGGAATACTTATAACTTACTTAAGTTAATTATTACAACTCATCGAAGGTGTCGGTCGATAACTATGATAATCAATTCGTTAAGGGTGGTAACTGTGTCTAATTAACAGAATACCAATTCCAATGCGCCGTAGTTACTAGTTCAGCATCATCATGCAGCATTTGCTGCTGTTGTTGGTCCTTGTTTAGGTACTCTAACACATACATACATAAACTCACGACTACTTCCCATGGGGGTAAGCAGAAACTATAGAGCGCCACCTGGTACGCTATTTATATACTCCTTTTGAGATAGTTAATTGATTCAGGCGTGACTTTGCGGAAATCCATTATAAAATACTATAGACGTAGATATATTTAGTAACCAATTCCGCTTGACTATTCTTCAAGAGTCCTAAAAAACCCTGTAAGAAATCGACACGTGTTTCACCTCTCAACGAGGCATCCTCAGGATGACGATTGACCAATTGCAAACCAGAACGCGACGTGTTAACACACCGTTTTCTTTGCGTCCAGCGCTCGGTGTGGTAACACGTCGCGTTCTGGTTTGCAATTGGTCAATCGTCATCCTGAGGATGCCTCGTTGAGAGGTGAAACACGTGTCGATTTCTTACAGGGTTTTTTAGGACTCTTGAAGAATAGTCAAGCGGAATTGGTTACTAAATATATCTACGTCTATAGTATTTTATACTCCTTTTGCTTCAACACTTGCTTGCTTAGACTCTAACAGGGCCCTGTTCAAAAAAATACTTTAAAACTTTTCATAATTTATTTTTGTAACGCCAGAAATATGACCCGCTATCGCTTATGCCTTGTCCACGGGCCGCTCGCTAACAATACTGGCGCGGCGGGCGGCGACGCGACCAAAGAACCTCAATGAACGTACCTACCTGGATTATCTATTGGTGATAAATTAAAAATATGCCATCTCCACGCATTCATCATCCGAATGGGTCAGTTTCGAAGCTCTACCATTGTCTATTACTACAAAAAAGAGGCCAAGTGCGAGTCGGACTCGCACGTGAAAGGTTCTGTACCACGGTACAATATTTATCACATTTTTTTTTAAATACTTTCCTGAAACAAATATACACGTTTCCTGTATGGAATCTAAAGGGGGTTATTTCAAACCCTTTCATTTTAAACTTTTATTTTATTTTTATTATTTGTTGATATCCGAACAACTGTCGATTGGCGATAACAATTAAATTTCTATTGTGTCTCATTAGTGACAGTTGGAGGTTTATAGCGGCCGTAGTAATTACACACTTCAAGTGTCAACCTATTACGGTTCAAAATAAACAGCCCTGTGACAGGCGCCCTGCGATGCGGACGGACCGACGGACAAACGGACGGACGGATGGACAGCGGAGCCTAAGCAATAGGTTTCCGTTGGTAACCTTTGAGTACGGAACCCTAAAAAGGTTCAAAGGAGAAGGCTGGTTGGTTTACTTGATCTATACATATATAGTTTCGTATGCAGGTCGAGCCTCCAAGCCTTGAAATTGTGGCTTTAGAACATTTAATTATTGTGTTCGGTATTCGAAACATGTGCACCTCATTATATTCGTCATATCTCAGAACATTAGGTGAGCTATGTAGATGAAAGATAAACTATTTATGATACAGCCATAACTTTAACGATTTAGAAGTTGTTAACTTGATTATTTTTATGAAATAAATTTTAATTACTTTTGTATAACTTGTGTTTTGGGAGTTCATGGTTAATTTGTCAATTGTTTTGAATTAATTGTGAGAAAAACTTAACGACTCGTGAGCGTTTCGTTGATTTTTTCAAAGAGCGTTTATTCTTAATCTAATTTTATGGTGTCATGGCCACTCCGTGTTTACGTGTAAACAGTTTTCAAGGAATAAGTAGGATATTTCTTCCAAATTCTTTTTAGTGTTGTTAGGGAAGTTTTGAAAGGAAATTCCTTAAATACAAGCTTAGTCTTACCGCCCAAAATTATCATTGTAGTCGATTACCTTCACAATCAAAGACAATACAGCTTATTGTGCTAATATTTATTTACTATAGCTTTATATGAGCGTTGAGCAGCCGTTGTGTCTCAGCGTGGATGAGCGACTAATGGCCGCGACGCTCGATAGCCGTGCGCGCGCATCACCGCAGAGCTACGACACGACACGTCCAACTGTCTGACGAGAATGCCACAAACAACACCGACGTGCAAAAAAACTACGATACCTACACTTCTTACTACACTTTACAGCCATAAAAAAAGCTCCGACAATCATGAATTCGATGATTCGTACCAAAATTCAACAATTCGCAACGCTCCGACAATTTTAGCAACTTTATAGTTTACATCTTAAAAATTTTACACGGATCCTGACGTCATCCAGATAATTGTCCGATCGCTAAATTAATGCCAGATTCGGAATTCAAAAAGCTTTATTTTATTTGAGTTCTAATAAAAGTTGTGCGCGGTGCGGTTGGCGGAGCTCATTGGCTGTGGGCCGTCAGTCCGGGAAGGCGCATCGATGAGGGAGCACGCGCCGCGCTCTCCGGTCGACAAGACGAACGCGCGCTCGCGAGTGTGTCACAGAACTGAGTTTATTTGAGAACTTTGTTTTAGTCTTTTTAAGTGTTGGTGACCATGAGGTGTTTAGTGGTGATGTTGGTGATGGTGGCGTGTGGCAGGCTGTCCGCAGCCGCCGGTGTGCCCTGCGCCCTGTCCGCGGAGTTCTTCCTGAGGCACAACGTAACAGCTGATGATACCGATGTACCAGGTGCGGTTATACAAACACCTTCCAATGTTCTGGGATCCTGAGTGAAGGCATTGATGGAAAGCTTTCAGATTGCCAAGATTTTACTCGGCAATGAGTTTCGAGTGAAGATGCCTGGATCTGAAGGCTCTACATTAATTTTTTCGATGATTAATTTCTTTTGACTTTTTTGGACAATTGGCTCTACTTATTAAATTATGAAAGTTAGTCTAATTTACCGGAAAACAAAATGTATGGAGAGTTCTAAAGTATCAGTCACCAAGAGTTAACTCTACATTAACTTATAACAAGGTGCAATGAACGAGTAGCAGTGTAGTTTGTGGTGCATAGTACAATGATGTATGACTCTATATGCAACGATATGCATAATGCACGTGATGTATTATACATTGTTTGCCGGTATTAGGGTACGACTCCCCGTAGAGTCGTTAGGCTGGGTTTTGCAAGCAACGGAAAATCCAGTTTGATCGCTCTCCCTTACTCTACATAGAGCTCTTTTTTCTCCTTGATTACCTTTCCGTTCTCTTTGCGTATTCGTTTACTTACGTATTTTCATGCTTATGTAAATTTTCAATGTACAATTTATTTTACACTAGCTGATGCCCTCAGTTTCGCTCGCGTGGACACTAATTATTAAAAAAAAAATGTAGCCATAGCTACTCCATAGAACATCTGCTATCTGCCAGTGCCAGAGTCCCGTCATAATCGGTCAAGCTGTTTCTGAGATTAGCCGGACAATCAGTCAGACAAAAAATGAAAAAAATGTTTTTTTTTATTTTCATTTAGAAAAACCAAACATTTGTATATATTTTCTTCTTAGTGCGGTAGGCCGGCTGGTAACGAAACTATATTTTTAGAAAAGTTACTTTTAAAGGTTTTTTTTTTTTAAATTTATAATAAAAGCACAAAGCTGGCCTCGTATTGTATCCGTACAACCCCAGGCCAACCCAATATCACCACTGAGGTGTCGCCTATTGCACCTGGTCCTTTTAGTGCTTACTGCGTGGTACTTTAAGCACCTAATACGTGGTACTTTAAGCACCTAATACGTGGTACTTTAATTCTGGTTTCTAGCATTAAATGGCAAACTTAACGATGGTATTTGCGACTGTTATTTCCTTTGAAATACACTGATGTTTAAGAGGCCATGTAGTTATTACAGGAGCGATTAACTTAACCATAGGCCTTTCGCGTTAACTTATGTTTTACAACTGGCGTTTTAGGGTTAAGTTTAAAACTGCTTACTTTAATGACTTCTTGGCATGCTCAACTTAAAACATTCCATGATTTGTATTTTTAGTTTTTTGAGTTTGAGGAGTTTTCCATATAGTACTGTTGCAGTTTCCATGTAGTGTTGCAGCAGAATTATAGATGGCTGAGAAGCTAAACCCAAACTGCTATCGAATTGCGTAACTTATTTTCGTAACCGATTAAGACTAATTTGTTTCATTTTGACAGTTCAACAACATTCATTGCGTTATTTACGTTGTTGAGTAGATTTTTTTCTCGAACTTATGTAGCAATGGACTAGATTTTTTTTTTGTTTCTATCCCATTACGATTCTGGTTGATCGTGTATTACGCAGTTAAGGCGCTGTGTGTTATCACTTTAGGGCCCTGCTATCATAAGCATGCACCACAGCATGAGATGAAACGATGTTATTCGGAAAACAAGGGACATTTTCCAAGTCTTAGCCAAAGTTTCCCCATTTCAGAGCCATCTTCCTACTTTTATTGGCTTGCTGCCGCGTTTTGGGCGCTTCTGCCATCTTGCTATCAGTTTCCTGAACTAGTGACATCCCTTATGTCGAGAATGAATCTTTGTCAGAATTATTGCATGTGAACCATACATCGTCTTCACATATAATTAATGTATATGTTATGGACCAAGTAATAAATAGGGGCATTTTTTATAATGCCCGCGCATTATTAATAATGACAAGCTACTTAAGGCAAAATAATTAATAATAATTGGACTTCCTTATTTATCACATTGCGTCGTCATTATAAATATTGCCGTGTGGTCTTTGGACAATCTGGTAATACACAGGTATTTAATTATGGTAAAGCCATCATAGGTCGGCAGAGTGTCTATGAATGGAAAGATTTTATTTGATTTTAAATATTGATTCTACGTTTGAAATCAAAATAATAGTAATATAACCTGGTTTTAATTGTACTGCCCCAAAGGTGACTAGCATAATAAAAAATGCCCGGTCGATTTGATTATTTCAATAGTTGTTATCATACTGCCCTCTCATATTGGGCATTTTTAAACTGCCCGGGCATTTTTTATTATGCCCTAATAATCACTTGGTCCATAACATATATATAAAATATTGTAAAACATTTTAAAAGAGTAACGGTGGAGTTTCTTTCCCATTCTTGTCCATACGAAACTACCTTTTGGAAGGAGAACCTGAGGCCCTAGACAAAGTGACATTCTATCAGCGATAACGATGATGGACAAGGCAAAAATGTATAGGACTGGCTTATGCTATCGAAAAGCTTATGTCAATTGTGTTGAAAGTCGTTGTAGAAATACGAAACGCTTTCGAAGCGATTGTCACTTGTCTAGGCCCTCTGTACCTGTTAGAATCTATTAATTTGACGTTTAAAAAGCTCGTGGCTAAGTAATAACAGCCGCACGGTTCTATCCATCAGGTTAACCGTTACCGAGACTCCTCTGTGCCTCGGAAAGCACGTTATTAAGCCGTTGGTCCCGGCTGTCATTTGTGGATCTTTGACAGTCGTTACGGGTCGTCAGAAACTCTGACAACCAGTCTTACAAGGGGTATCGTATTACCCAGTTACTGGGTTGCGGAGGTCAGATAGGTCCATTTAAAATACTGGTATTCTGCTGCATCCGGTTAGACTGGAAGCCGACCCCAACATAGTTGGGAAAAGGCAAGGCAGATTGATTTGACGTTCAAAAGTGCCTATGCCTATTTGAAATAAATTATTTGAGTGTGACATGCCATGCACTTGTAGCCGGCTGGCTTCCTTGACGCACCTTTCTGAATTTCTCCCGCTCGCAGTTAAAGTGAGTGTCGACTTTTTAGTGGGTGCTTCGGATTCAATTCCTCATCATGTCAATTCGTGAATTAGTATACTTATATCGGGAGACCCTTGATTAGAAAAGTCTTCTTCTCAACTCACATTTTAAGCTATAAATTGGTGAACAAACATTTCGATACCTTGACATTGAGTTTCTCCAACACTCCTAAAGGCTCCTACAGACAGGCGCGACGCGACACCGTAAAACAATTACCATGAAGTTTTTAAGACGCGTCGCGCCTGACTGCGGGAGCCTTAACACGACTACTTCTATCTTCCATGCTACCGTCTAAGAAGACAAAGTGACGTTTCTTTTATTTATCTTTGACAACGCGCCGTAGAAATCATTCTACAATCTGTCATTTTGTCTTTCGTTACTAGCGGTGGTAATGCTACGCGTGCATCTCGCTCTTCACAATCGATTTAAGCGATTAAGTAGGTAACGGGTATCATCGATTAGTATCGATATAAGTACTCCCTTAACTGAGGAAACCGCAGTCCAATTAAAATTCTTGGATCGACATTCGACGATCATATAACCATGTCTCAAGTATTAACAGATGGCATCAATATCGTCTGGTATACAGGAGTCAGGTGGCCGTCGCACGCGCCACTAGCTGATCTCCGGTGTCACCCTTATAAGACACGGACTTCGGTATCATAGTGATTGCTGGGTGACGGATTTTACCTGGTAATGAATGAGCAAAAAATGGCTATAATTGGTGCTGTAAGATTCAAAAGACTGGCCCCAAAATAGCAAACTTTTCAGCATTATCATATAAAGAGGCAGAACAGCAATGGTTTTCTGTATCTCTTGTTAGATCTGTTGTTGCTTGTGACTTCGCATAAAAACTTAAATCCCTAATTAGTGGTAAAGTTTAAAAAATCTGTCTCACTGCACCTCTACAGGCTCTAAAGACCGCACTTTTCTGTCTTGTGGTGTCTCAAGTTGTGCGATGATTGTCAGTTGTTTTACATTAATAAAGAGGTCGATTTCTCTCCATGCTACCCAATCAGTGTCATCGCAAACTACCAGACAGAGACAAGGAGCTTTACCTCCTTTTTTGGAAGATCAAGAAAGTAGTTCATGTCATAAGCTACTACGCTGCAATGGGCATGCTGATTGACAATTCTGATCGCTTTCAAATTATTACCGATCATTACCAAATTTCATGAATTAAATTTTTGAGCTAACTAAATCAAAGATTCTGATTTTCGGTGATGGGTAGGTGCTAGGTATTCATTGACAATAGTATCTAACAATCTGTCGTCACGTGATATCAATACTCGTACGTTTATGTTTATGTAACTTTTATTGTTGAGATTGTGAGAGGTGGCTGCTCATATAGTTCAAGATTGAGGCCTTGACTCCCGCAACGAAAAAGCAAAAGTATTCAATTGTGGAACATTAGTTTGAAGCTTCTGTAGGGACGAATTTAAAATTGAAACAAACGAGCCCTTAGCAACTAGCATCTATTACAATGTATTTACATAACTCTTGATAACGCGGGTTAACATAATTATACACATTATGTAAACTCACATAAAACATTCTCAGACAGATAATGATTGACATGAATCATTCAGTAAACATGCCAACACCGACGCGATAGCCAAATTAAATAAAAAGTTTTAAAATTAAAACGTTGTTTTCCACCTGTCAGTTTATCTGTGGCTCCCGATAAAAACGTCGTTACTGTCCCTCGACTCGTAAAACTCACATCAGTCTTCTTGTTGAGGACATTTTTAACTGCTTGGACTACAACATTAACGCTGCAAACATATCGGGGGAAAAAACTGTCATAATTACTTATGACAGTTTTTTCCCCCTAAATTCTGAAATAAAATCGTCAACTGTACTTAAAAAATTGAAGACCACCGCGAATGCGTTTAACTCAACAATAATACAATTAATGTCGGAATTATAATGAAAACTGACAACCCGGCAACAACGAAACAAAAGAAGTACCTACCTATTTGGAAATTCATGAAATATTTTGCATTTGTGAAAAAAGCAAGTGGAACGAACGCGTTTAAAAACTTTATGGTGACATTTTTGTTGAATCAATGCTGGCCATTGCCCGCTGAGAATTTCAAAAAAAGAATAATGGCATACAGATTGAAATCTAAAAATATCTGTAATAGGTGGTTGGCGGTTTTTTAACGTGAGTAATAAAAAAATGTTTCGGTAGTTATTTAAGTATGCCTAGTTTCAGCTCAATCGGAGTAACCGGAAACACATATGAACAGAGCAAGCTAATATAAAGCTTGTAAAAATATGTTAGAATCAAGTAGTTTAGTTAGTATTAGACCTAGTTGAATTTAACAAGGATAATTAAAATGATATTACTTTGCTTGTATGGGTTTTTAAAACAGTTACGGTTTTTAACTTACCTAATCCGTTTTATTATTCATGTTGCGTCTACTTATAACTAATATTATAATGATTCTAAAAATGTGCTAATTAAAGTTATGTTGCGTTTTGTAAATTGATGCCCATTGTTTAAAAAATATGACGTCATATTTCGAGTAAATCTACTGTTACCGTCCATGTTCCTACATAGCTGTAGGAATATATTGTGTGTATTATTGAAATAGCAATAAATTAAGAGTCAGCTGTTCGCTATTCGACACCCGACCCTGAACCTCGACCGGCCTGCATGAATGGAACAATAACACTTATTATAATCACACAGTATGTACATTATTTTTGCGCTACATAACAGCGAGTCGCATGACCTGGGCCCTGACGCGACGTCGATTCATAATGAATTCCGTACAGTGTAGCTGTAGACCGCAAGTCGTACATAATTTATTAGCCGATCACGTCGGTAAAAATAAACCAAATTTACCTTTTGCGGCCTAACGAATGGGGGCACGCGACGATTTTTGAATATCGAACGTATCGAGTACCGATTCACGGCATCGTAAAAGCTACTTAGGGGAAAGTCACGAAAAATTACGTGTCTGGGACGGAACCGCTAGCGGCGCGGGGAGGGCGGCGCGGGGTGAATGGCGGCGGGTAGGCTTTGTTGCTCGTGCTGGCATTCCTCGCCTGGGAACCGGGAACGCTGCGCCCCCCGCGCGCCGCACCTGCCCTCACCCCCGCCTGCATTCCTGCCCTCTCTCACTTTCATTGTTCCCGTCGGCGCGGGAGGTCGCCGCCGTACAAATAATGAAACCAGTCGTTTTAGTGGGGACGACTTGTTGGCTCACTCCAATAAACACGTCTGACCTGTCCATAAATGACATTTAGGGATACACTTGTTAGTTCCGTGGCGCTGCCCTGCCCGACCCCGCTGCTATTAACTGACTTGTAATTTAAAGTCACGGCTGGTAGTTTTTGTCGTCCAATTAACTAGAAACACTAATCATATGTTTGACAGTTAACGGTACCGTTTAGGAGCGTCGTGGTCGGGTCGGGGGGCAGGTGCGCGGGCGCATCCTAATGAAATCATCCCCAATAACAACAATAGAGGTGGCCATTATTATTGTAATTTATCAGAAGGGTCCGAGGCGTTAGTCATCGTTGTAGCGCCGAGTTTTGATTCATTTCGGATGCTCGGAATGCCATTGTGGGCGCCGCCATTACCTGAGCGCAGGTACACCCACGGCCGCGGCCCTGAGATGCAGCCAAACTTTTGTTTATACGTTTTGACAAACTTTTGTGCGTTAAAAAGTGTTATTATCAACAAGGGTGGCACCCGGCTATTGTGAGCTATCTTTGTAACACTTGTTTCCTTTGTCTTCTCAAAATCGCTTCTGAAGCGAAACGTATCTGTATCATAATAGCCATTAACGGGAATAAATTGAAGGAATATGTTAAAGAAGGTGGAATTATAACGGAAGTTGCGTCTAATAACCATTTATACTAAGAGCTTCCGGTGGGGGGTAGTCTGATTGTTATGCATGGGACACATGATGTACTTTCCTCTGGTGTAGCAGAATGTATTTTGATATTTACAGCCATAATTTAAATTAAAAGAACTTGCTTAGTTAATAGCGTGATTACGAGCAATTAAAACGTTAACAGCTTTTTTTATTGGACGCCTGTCCGAATGAATGGCTGTAAGTTTACATAAACATGGAGGAAAATATTCCTCATGATTCACAATTATTTTATTATCATTATCGTCTATTCAAAACATTGTTGGAGAATTTGAGATAGAAGTAATTTAACCCGATCAGCGAACTGTACTAACGATAGGATTAAATTGAATTCGGTGGTACATTTGTGCGGGTTCACATCGATCGAGTCCCAATTTCCCAATAGAATTAATTAAAGTAAGATAAGACAGTTGTGCTAATTATTTGCGTGGTCCTCCGGACCGTTTGTATCTGAGAGCGGTAGGCGCGGGTTATCGGCAAGGTTCAGAGCGGACATACTCTCTCATAGGTATGTACCGTACGATGTACCGATGTTAGATAAAATAAAGGTTAATTTGTTCTTGTTGCCAGACAAACATGTTTGTTGTGACGGTGGGGAGAAATATTTGCGAGATAGCGCAGAATATTTAGAAGCTTTCATTTCAGGGTTAATTTAAATGCTAATCAACAAACTAATAGTCCGTACTAATATTATAAATTCGAAAGTAACTCAGTCTGTCTGTCTGTATGTTATCTTTTCACGCCTCTAAACCACTGAACGGATTTCGATAAAATTGCGGGCGGAAGCTAGTACCTAATATAATTACAGAGTTGTTTAGTTAGTTAGTTTAATACCAGTTCTATTATCGTCTGTGTGGCACATAATTTTCGGATATCGTTACCAAGGGTTAATTCCCATCGATCGGTCCTTCGAGTTTAACCCTGTGAGTCATTGTGGTCGAAGTAATCGGAGCCGGGAAGCCCCGGAGCGGTCCGATGTGAAACCGATAGTATCCGGGTCACCACACAATCTGACCGAGCCGACGAGTCCCGACCACCTGTTCGATAGCTTGCTATGTACTGGGAAAGGAACTGAAAATGTCGAGCAAGCCTCTGAAGTTTGTACCTGTAGGAAAATAAATGCACCGATCGTTTAAAGGAAGCATGGATGTAGTTGAGGAGCTCGAGGCTAAGTAATAACAGCCGCACGGGTCAATGCATCTGGTTAAGCTACGCTTGCCGGGGTTGGTCCGTGGATAGGTCACCATCTTTACATACCGAGACTCCTCCGTGCCTCGGAAAGCACGTTAAGCCGTTGGTCCCGGCTGTCATTTGTGGATCTTTGACAGTCGTTACGGGCCGTCAGAAGCCCGAAAGTCTGACAACCAGTCTTACCAAGAGGTATCGTATTACCCAGTTACTGGGTTGTGGAGGTCAGATAGGCAGGCATTCAGCTGCATCCGGTTAGACTGGAAGCCGACCCCAACATAGTTGGGAAAAGGCTAGGCAGATGATGATGGATATAGTTGCGAAAAGGGGAACCTGTCCTTATCAGATACCACTTAGCGCCCGTTAAACACCGATAAGCCTTCATACTCGCTGCTGGAGATATGTTCGACAGTTGTCCTCTCGAACCAGACTTTACGCATTAGAATCTCGCTACGTTGTAAAAAATCGAAAACAATTACAATTGTTCGCTGGGGCCAAATATGTCAAGAACAAGGTTTTCAATCTTCAGGCACTGTTTAGTGATGATGACAGGGTCCATAGGGTCCAGTTTGATCCAATGATGGAGGCCAACGAAGAGATGACGACAGGGTCCATAGGGCTAAGACCCCAATGAGTAGGAATCGGGTTCTTCTTCAGTATACGTATCCATTCATCTTTTACTATCATCGCTGGGTTATAAAACCAATTTAAGGATTCTAGACTTCACGATCGAGGTTCGTAAGCTGGGCTCCTGGTGACCCATAAAGTAATGAGACCTTTTTAAAAATACTGACATTTACGTGGTACCTACATAATTATTTATTTTGTGTGTGAAACATTGAAAAGATCCTTTGATCCTCTTTGATACCAGATATTTATGTCTGGTGAACCTACGGTATTTGGTATTGAAAAAATTTTTGATCTTTCTACTTTTTAAAATCTGTTTTTAGATGTTGATTACAGTATCAATGGATATGTGATGTTTTTTTTTGTTTACCTAATATGAATAAAAAATTTAAGTGATAAATATTCACTGTTGGTCAAGTGGACGCAAGCGCTACTGCTGCGCAGGTCTTGGGTTCGTGTTCCAGGTTGGGCAGTGTTATTGGGGTTTTCCATTAGGAATTTCTCGTTGCTGGATTGCCCCCTATTATATGGGACTTAAACATATCTGGTGAAATGTGGGTGACCTGTACTATAGGTGTAGACCTCTGCCTAACTAACCCTTCGGGGATTACAGGCGTGATTTGTTATTCGGGCATCAGTTACTCCGGACAAGGTCTATTCAACACCAATTTTCAACGTTTGTAGACTAATTGCTGCGACCGCTACGAACATAGTTATTCAGACACCTTTGTATAAATTTTGCTATATTTAACGCCAAACTCCAGATCCTGTTCATCCTGTTAGTCATAAACACTATAAACAGTAATGTGTGAGCTCGTTTTAATTCGCTCGTGTCCGCTCCATTTCCGATGGTTATCCGTTAGTTACCAGCTAAACGTTCGCTTGCTCTATATTCATTATTCTTGCTTCACTAACCTCAGTAAAAACTTCTAATCTACTTATTTTCGTCATGTTCCTAGTACTGATATCTTTGTTATTATGGTACCTGTTAAAATAATCTCTTTACCTGTGAATTGTGGCTTATTTTTGTCTCACAACTGACGTGACAAAAGCTCTTTTACTTTTCACTATACTATTGTTAACTTACTGGCATCTAAGAACTTAAGATAATGTCCAGAGTTTTAACAAATCTTTATTACTTAAAAACTTTTGTTTAATACGCACAGTAAATAGCAATTTCGTGTCTAGTCTGACAGAAACTATACATAATTACTAATTATACCGACTTCGGTACATATTAATTAATGTTGCGCTATTGTTAATTTTTTTTCTGTATAATTAAGTCGCGCTACGTTCAATTTGTAACATTTTACGAATCTCTGAGATAGAACACGTCTTTTTGTTCGCACCTCTTTGGAATGCTAAAAAGCGGAGATAAAGGCCCTCAAACACGACGTCTTTGGGTTTACACCCACGATTCCCGTAACCGGGTTATCTTAAACGGAAAATGAATTTCAATAACTTTCTCACGGCTGCAAATCCCGGGTCCATCCCATCCATCTATTGAACTGGGACCCGTCGTTTTCGGTCGAATTCTTATCTTTAACGAGGTATGATGGCAAGTTCCGATGGTACAGGAAGAGGGCCATTTCAGTGTCATGGATTAAATTAATCTAATCAAGCGATAAATTGAGTGTCTGACTGCGGGCAAGTCAGTAAATCGCTATCGACCGAGTCATCTTTCTGATTGCTTCCAGATACAGGGTGATGATGGCAAAGTTGCGAGTTTATTACAGGCCCAAATTGGAGCATTATTCATTTGTTTATAGAACTAATGTTATGTACCGAGGACTATTATTAGTGGAGGTAGCAATAGCCTAATAGTCAGAGGTCGTTGTCCTTTCTTTTTGGACCGTTCTTTGTAGAAATTTTCGACCCAGAATGGATCAGTATACAAAGTAGGTTAGGTAATCGTTAACATTATCACCATAACCTATTAAAATATTTAATGGTGTATAATGAAACCATTTTTCAATAGTAAACGATGCTTTATGAAATTATGATATATAAATTAATTACTTATTTTATTTAATTTGAAATTATACTATGAGCTTCGAAACTCGCTATTTTGTCCGCGGGAAATTTCTTGTTTTATTTTAACATAAAATAAATCCTATGTAGTTCGGAAATACTGTAGCGTCCAATTGTGAAAGAATAGTTCCGAAGCCATCTACATTCAAACTCAAGAAATTGTACCTCTTTATATTATTATTAGTATCATAGACTGTAGTCTATGATACTGGCTGTGCTAATTATAATGTACCTGTTCATTGTAATGAACAGGTACATTATAATTAGCACAGCCTAATGTCAATAACAACTTCATTTTCTGCCACAGATGGTTGTAATTTGTAACTTATCACCTCTAACTTGTAGCATAGAAGAGACATCGAAATTCAACGTGGTTTCAGAGTAACTTGGCGTTCACATGTACTTTACTAATTAATTAGATGTACTCTGACTAGTTAGAAGTTCAGCACGTGAATGCTGGCGCAGGCAGCTTGCACCAATTATGTGTGCATACCGACGTACCTACATGCCGACTTTATTAGTTCAAAGATGTTCATTACAGAACATTTTGTCTTTTCCACCGTTTGACAATGATATATTTACTAAAATAATATATTTACCCAAATTTTAGGGAAAATGCTACAAGTGCAGGAATAAAAAGTACCCTATATTTTATTCCAAGTAATAGTCTACCTGTATGCCGAATTTTAATCAAAATCCGTTCAGTTCCGTGATGGAATAACAAACATCCAAACTGACGAACTTCTGACATATAAAAAATATTATCAGAAAGCCTCCTATACGTTCGTTATTCTCGTGATGATAGGAATATGCAATCACCATCGTTGTTATCAATGGAACATTCAATCTAGAATTGTATTGGTTACCTATATTTTTTTACCATATGTATCATATTTAAATGTAACATCAGGTTTTACCCACTAAGAATAGTCTCTGTCTCAGGAGGTTCACTACACTTGCCTCTACATTATAAAAGCATTTCAAAACTAAACAATATAAGAAAATAAAACTAAATTGATAACCCCCTTAACTATAAATTTCCTTTTTTCTGACTTTACATGAATGTGTGTTTTTTCTGATTCCATTTCATTTGACGCCTCATCCCAATCATCATTCTCTTGCCTTTATCTCAATTTATTTGTGGTACATGTCCCTTTCTTCTAAACTTCACTATTAGCCGTCATCTCGGTAGTCACCCCCTTTCTAGCCATATCATCTTTCACACCGTCCATCCATCGTTTCTTTGTCTTACCCTACGACGACGACTCATCCCAATATTTAGTGAAATACAGTGACTTTGAATGGTTTTGTATTAGAAAGTGCGAATCTATCGGTCATGTGTGTCTCACCGTTTTCCTGTATTGGCGTCCGCTTGAACATAAATATATATTTAGAAGATCCGGCCGCGTCACGCTGCGCGGAAAACCACATGTGCGAATATTATCGTCTTTGGAAGAGTTTCGTTTACTTAGTGGGCGATCATTATGTGAAGAGGAAAAAGGTGTTATTACAATAGATGTTTCTTTAGGAGTGCTACGTAAAACAATATGAAAATATTCTATATGAAACGAAATAGAAATTGTGCAGTTTTTGCTTAGCTTTTTCAATATTGAAATGAAGGAAAATAGCAATATAAAGTTCTTCTGCCGTGATAGGTGCATGTCTCCATTCTGGTATAATTATGAGAAGCTATAACATTCATGTATGTACATACATAATGGAGCACGACCGGTCACATGCCTTGTAAATCAGTGCGTGACAAGCCACTTCGCCGATCGAATTGTCACTCGATATAATATTGCGATACCTCGAATACTTCGTTCCGATTCACTTCCCGACGGCAAGCGATATCGATTCATGCTCTCTTTTGTTCGATTTTTAGGGTGGTGGAACGCTGAATCAGCGATCGTACACTACATTGCTTCAATATAAATTCTTACACAACTATTTCAATTTTACGTCTGCGATCTGAAAATATTTCTCACTTTACTTGCTTTTCTGAAGTAATAAAATCGTTTTTATCCTAGGATAGTATTGCAATACGTTCTTTTACATATTTGATAAAGCGGACGTAATAGAGAAAACGTGAAGGTCCCGTGGGAAATCAAATTGAGCACACAGAGATATGGTTTGCATTTGTGGAATACAAAGTAGTTATAAGATTTGATTGTTCCAAGTAAAACCTAAATATGGATGTAAAAGGGGAGTTATTTATATAAAATGCGCGTTAAGTAATGTGCGCGTATGCGCGCGCGCTCAGCATGCGCGGGACGAAATGCGGTTTGAATGCACATGACTTACATCATTACGAAGTGACTGCCCTATTTGGAAATGTTCGATTTGCACTTACGACTTGCTGCATAATTCCCGGAATTTATGGTAATTGATATGTGAGGAAGAGTTCTACTCCGATCTTATATATATTTATGAGGAGAGTTGAAATAAATTCCAAATACGTCGAAGTTTTGACGACTGAAGCTCTGAAGTGACAACACCGGTCCGGGTCGGATTTATGAGCTGTATCTCACGCCGCCGTGGCCTACTTCCTGGCACCTTGACCTTAGGGAGCGTAACAAATATTTGGCAGAAGGGCGAGCTTCGCCCAGCTGGAACATAATATATTCCCCGAGTGTTCCACTTTCTTCACGTTGCAAGTGCTTTGAACTTCCTCCGGCCATTTTGCTTCATTCAGAAGGCACGTTTTAATGTGTTTTGTATCACGACGTTAAATAGCATATTCATCAAATCAATGAACGAGCGTTGCGTAATGTGGACCCGATTAAAACTGCCAACTAATCGAATAATTTAAATCCATTTGGCTCGAATTCAACAGTGTTCGTAAATTATTCAACGTAAATACGCTTTTTAAGGCTGGCCTCACATTTTATACTGAAAGTGTTTCGTGTCGGGTTTCTCTTGCGTTTTATTTTTGCGGAGTATTAAGTTTGAAGTGCTTCGTTTAAAAAAGTGTTCGTTGGACATCCCTATCGCTCGACATGTCATTTTTTGGTAAGCCGAGGCGGGCGGCATCGTTCACAAGTTTTTGCTCTTATTGGGTGCTCTATTAAAGTTTCTCTTCAACGCTAAATCTGTAACGACCTAACTTTAAAGCCATGCACACACGCTCCACTCCCACTGGGCTTTTTACCGGTCCGGAAAAAATGGGGAATGAATTTTGTATTCAATTACGAAGGCTTCGAAATTAGCTTAGAATAGACATGTTTATCATGCATTTTGTCGTAATTATCTTGCAATAATAGACTAGCTCATAAAGTATGAAGATTATAAACACAATCTCCATATTTTATGTAAACGCCACAGTATTTATCTGAATCAAATAAATATGTTTGAGTAATTATCCGCATATTTTATGTAAATGGGACGTACATAGCTGACTATAGAAGCAATATTTTTTTGCCTTTAAGACATTGAGGTTCAAAGTGAATCTCAATGATTTATGACATACCTTTTGCAGTATCATTTAAGTAGGTATTTAAGAAAAGGTGCAGGTACCTAAGTGTTTAATACGTAGAAAATCATTTAAATAAGCTTACCGTAGTCGATTAGGAAATTCATTTAACTGAAAATGACTATTCCGAACTTCAGTAGCACCCTGCACTAATACATAACTTGGAATAACATGTCTATTCAATATTCTAAGCAATGCAGATTCTGGTTTTGTTAGGTATCCCCTTAGTGACAATAGTTGGCTGGTGGTGTCGTCGGATGGTTAGTGTTGCAAGCCTCGGTAACAATGCTAATGAGTCGTTGCCCGCAGACAGATGTCGCCCCAAGCGACGCGGCCGGTAAAACAAACAGGCAGACGCGACGTTGTGGACCAAGTCTTATTATTTATTTTATGCTACCCAGTGTTAAAGTAGAATCTTGATATTAAATTGCCGGGGAATCTTGCTGGTCTAGTAATACCTAGGTATTTTGTGAAGCATTTAGCAGTTTTCTTGTTTCTCGTGAAGTGCAGTGAAGTTTTTAAATAGTGCTTGGAAAAAGTATAGAATAGGTGCGTTTCGTCAACGTATCACGTCTGCTGGCGAACATAGGCCTGCCCTATATAGTACAGTCGAACAAGCTATTTGGTATACAGGCAAAATATATTCATGTTCCGCTACACTGCCAAAATTCGTTTTGATTGTGTGTGTAATTTAAGTTTTTGGGTATAAGGCTTAGGAGAGTGACGTAAAAGGATTTTTGGTTACTGAAATCACTCACAAAATTGTTTAAAGTAGTTGCAAGTTATCTGCCTGTATACCAAATAGCTTGTTCGACTGTACCAAACGACGCCTGGCATACATTAGGTACCTTCATAGGTACATGATATATACTTAATCGATGTATACTCTGAGCACGGCATTAGACAGAGTTCGGTTTACGTAACCTCAGCAATTTTGTTGGATACGACATCCATTATAGATGTACCACCAAGCCTGGCTTTAAATGAGATTGATTGAACTTTCCGGGGTTTCAGGCGTTTCAGGCATCAATTCAGGCGCCATGTGTGAGCTATAGCTGTTTTAATCGTATCAACCCTGTATGGTCGACAAAGTGGCGCAAAGATTTTTTAAACCTGAAAATTCGTCATGTTTCAGCTTTGTATGATTTGTTTCCTAAGTTAAGAATTTTTCAATTAAGTAAAAGAAGTTGGATAAAGCAGAAAACATACGCAACATACTTGCTTAAATATTGGAATTTATAAACTTCAATCTGCCTAGCCTTTTCCCAACTATTTTGGGGACGGCTTCCAGTCTAACGGGATGCAGCTGAATACCAGTATTTTACATAAAGCGACTGCCTATCTGACCTCCACAACCCAGTAACGGGTAATAAGATATCCCTTGGTTAGACTGGTTGTCAGACTTTCGAGCTTCTGACGACCCGTAACGACTGTCAAGGATCCACAAATGACAGCCGGGACCATCGGGTTAACGTGATTTCCGAGGCACGGAGGAGTCTCGATATGTGAAAATGGTCACCCATCCACGGACCAACATCGGCAAGCGTAGCTTAACCTGATGGATCGACCCGAGCGGCTGTTATTACTTAGCCACGACTTCCTCCATTGGAATTTATAAACTTAATAGAAATAATATCCGAGAACCACTTGACAGATAGACTTCTCGTAACCCAACACGAAAGCTGTCTAGTTCAACAATGAAAATCAACCCACATTTTCCTTCTCAGTTTCACACAGTTACGGCAACAGACAGGAATGTCGCAGGCATTTCGTAATTGAAAGTCTCGCAATATTTGTTTAGCGAGGGCCCAAGGAAACGTAGGGTCACCGTATCAATCTTCGGCGTGGTTGATCCGGGGCTCCGGGCCGCAGCCGAGGTGTCGGGCTTCGTCTATCAATATCAATCAGTGTCGGCGAAGGTCGACGGGCCCAGTGTTGCTAGACGTTTCGTGACACGTCCTGATTTTTAAGTTGCGGTGCGACTTGTCTCTTTATGTAAATGTCAGATTGGAATGTATTTTTACGTTCCGGGCTGCCGTTATGGGAGTCCCATCTGAAACGGTTTGATCCAATTCTATTCCGGAAAAGGTGATGATAAACTTTTGATTTGCGTACGGTAGTTTTTTAACTCAAGGAACTTTAATCGACAAGGAATTTAAAGAAATAGTATCTTAGCCCAACCAGTTAGGGATCAGAAGTGTGATATAACAGAACCCGTTTTCGCTTCCGTTGGCGTCGGCATCACAAACCAACAGAAACTTGGATCAAAGTTCACCACAATTACGTTAGTACAGGTTGTTCGCTTCCCGCCCACGACTGCCATAAGAGCCCATTTTACCACGTTAACTATACTTGTTGTCCCAAATGTACGTCATTGTGGCCACTCGGGCAGGCTATGTGGGCCGAGAGTGTGTCCCACGGTCCCGGCCGGAGCCACGCGGCCGCGATCAAAGGGACACAGCTCATTTATAAAATTGACACGCGTTGATTTTGACGTATTTGGTTCGATCGTGTCCGTCCGCTCTTAATACAAAGTACCTGTTTGGTACTAGTGTTTGACTGTAGTTTTTTACTGTAAATGATCAATGATTATGAATGATGAATGAGCAGCAGGCAAATTGAATTAGAAACAGAGTTGAAATGGTTTTACGACATCAATTTCTTAAGTAATTTTCACACTTGGGTATGTATTGAACGTTACGTTACCGAATTAACATAATTAAAGTTTAGTAATTATTCCAAATTACTGTAACGGGCCATAACGATACGAACCAGCACCAAAAAGTCATCTACAATTAAAATGATCGTCATCCAAAATTACCATTACACAACTCGAAATGTTCAATCGGAACCCATTACTGTATACGTAAAGTAAGGAATTTTCATTAAAAGAAATTAATATTCAAGATACATTCGTTTTATCTGACAAATTTGTCACCATTACCCGACATTGCCTATTTAATACTAATAAGGGCGATTTGAAGTATTTAAAAAAAAAGCTTGGAGTAACAGCTTGTTTGTGTGGGCGGACGGGAGAGGCTTGCGACATGCGTTACGGCATTCATGACACGTTTCGAGTTATTACCGACGCTTGTTCGGGTGTTATCGTGCATTTTCGGGGTTTTGTGGGTACACAAATGTGCTCAAGAGTAGGTGCTGGAAATTTCAATTTAAGCCTCGCAGACTGGCGCGACGCGACATCTGTAATTGTTCTACCGTCAAGTTTTCTTAGAAATTGTTTGTTAGTCGCGTCCCTCTGTCGCGTCGCGCCAGTCTGCGGCCTAGCACAAACGCGTGAACTACCTAAACTTAAGGTATAGGCTCCCGCAGACAGACGCGACGCGACGACGGTGCACGCGCGATTTTGGTATTACAATTTCCATGAGGTTTTCATAGAAATTGTTGTCTTAAATTGGTACGATATTGAAATTGAAAATACTCGTTTCGCACATAATATGTACTTATTTAAGACTTTATTCGTATCTATGGGTTTATAATTGTGCTCGTCGCAAAGACAATGATATAGGATAGTTGTAATTTCGATTCAAAAATCGTTCGAATTTACCATACGCTCATTCGTGCTGGGGCCGGGCCCTCTTGTAGAGATTGTAAATCTTTCCCACTGTCCTGTTCTGTTTCATTGCACTTGCATATAATGTCGTCCGATGCCTGGCGATTTTGATGGTATCAAAGGAATTGGAAATTAACCAATAACTGTCGGTAAGATAGATACACACACACTTGGATTTGACAACAGCCCTGTTGCGGGTTGCCTGAGCTGCTTTTAAGAAATGTAACAGGAAAATTCGAGTCGGTGAAACTGCCCTTTCCAAGCATCGAACCATATCTACTAATGAGGCTAGATGCTATAAAATAATGGCTGGCCACAGAAAGTTATTAGAGATCCACCGTGTAAGCAATGCATCAGTACTTCATCATGAAATTAAATCAAAATTCCTTTATTCAAATTAGGCTGAGAATCAGCATTCAACAGTTTTTGAACCAAAAAATTACATAGTCTGTGAGGGGCTTAGGTGATTCACCCGAATCTACTCGCCAGAAACGAGCCAATCGACACTTTTAAGTAATAAATATTAATACTTGGTCTGGTCATGGAGCTACTTAAAGTTATAGTATAAAGTGTTCCTCGCGGTTTTTCACTAGCCATTCCCATGGCTCCGTTATAATTTCCACATAATGTCGATGGCGACACGATTAAGGTGACTATGCAATTATAATTATGCTTGATCTAGGTACTAGTATTCAATTGAATATGCGTTAGTATTGCACGTGTAGTTATAATACATTAGGTTTAGTAACTGTCGCTCATACAAGTACGACGGGTGCTACGAATATCTTCCGCAATAATCTATTTTCTTGCAACGTGTGCTGGGTTGTAAACAGCTGAATTTATTCTTTGTATCATGTTGGAAAGAAAATGTGACTGGTATTTTATTAAAAGGAACATTTTACTCTGAAAATGTGTGCAAGCGTTGCCTGTTTTACAGAACATACGTGCTGTAATCCCAGAAATAATTAATATACATTATTTCATACTTACCCAACGGCAACGCGACAATAGCCACTTAATGTAGCCATTATTATTCGTCACTGACAACCAGGTTCAAAAAAAGGCAAATCGACCAATCACAGGCCACATCCTGGACCAACATTAGTGACTTTTCTCACAAAAAATCCAATTTCTTACCGGTGTAAATGACACGCGGTTTTATTTGTACAACAAAGCTATGTTTGTGACCACACCAACTTCTTACAGGCCATTGACGCGACAAAATCTATCTCTAAATACATTTACACTGTTTTTTGTGTATATTATATCAATGGTTGTCGTATTCAGTGTCCGCCATGTCCGCCTGATTGACTGACAAATCTCAATGTGCAAAAAAACTAAACACGATCGAATGATTATTCCATCTGATTCGATAGTTATTTACATATTGTAATCGATTGCCTCTTTGATCAAGTGGTCGCAAGCGATTTTTTTTTTTTTGAGCTTGTGATATCGTCCAATGACTTCTCCCGCTCTGGGCGGAGCGGGAGGGCGTGTAAGACTTTTACAGACTAAAACCCACCCGTGTCCCGTGTCCTTCAGTTGCCTGTTGCCAAGGTCCCGGTATCCCTTTCGGACATTCCCGCAACCCTGGCAGGCATCGGTCCTAGCGGACCCCGTCAAATCTGCTGACATCTCTTTGAGGCGCGCGTGGAACACGACGCGCCATCGACCCGGGCCTGGTCCTTATCGGACGGCGAGCTACCCATTGCTCGCTGTCCGCAAGCCCGCGCCTATGGTGGCCGGGAATCCGCCTGGGATTCCCGACGCCCAGGGTGTCTCCAGCGGCGGCGGTTAGGGGCGTGAGGGCGCATACTTTACCTCTCCCTCACGCGTTCCGTCTCCTCCTTCGCGAGCATTGCATGAGATCCTGCGTTTGATTCCCGGGTCGGACAAAGTGTTTATTGGGTTTCTCAATCTGGAATTTCTCAGTAGCAACCCGGAGTCTCGATTTGTGCCCATGCATGCTGCATGCATAGGATGGGACTTAAACAAAACTGGCAAAATGTGACAGTGGGTGTAATAGGTACCTCTGCCTAATCTTTCGGGAAGTACAGGTGTGATGCTATGTATGTAATCGCCGATAATAAAAGATTTTATGTTCATTAGTGAACATGCTAAATGTATGGTAATGTTTGTTACTTGTTACATCACTGTGAGGCAAATTATGCCCGTGCATGCTGATCGTAAAAGGGATTAGTAAATTGTAATTGCCGTATTAATGTTCAGTACGCGTATTACCTAATTATTTTATGTGGTAGTTCTCAATGTTGTGCTAATTCTGTGAATACTGGTTGCTCTCGATATGTCCTATATCAATCAATTAATATAGCTTTTCGTCGCTCACTCCAGAAATTGACAAGTGGACTTGGGTCTTTCGTAAGTTGTGTCACAACACGTCTCACGCATCGACTACCGATTTATTCTGTAAAAACATCACCGTGAAAACTAAGGTGAAGTGAGCTGTCATTGATGATTGGAATTGACACTATTGACAGCTCAATTCACCTTTTTTTTTTTTTTTGGGTGGGAAATCATCTATTGACTTCTCCCGCTCTGGGCGGAGCGGAAGGGCATGTCAGACTCTTACTGACTAAAACCCACCCGTGTTCCTTCAGTTGCATGTTGCCAGGGTCCCGGTATCCCTTTCGGACTATTCCGCAACCCTGGCAGGGCTCACTTCACCTGGAATTCACAATATTGACAGCTCACTTCACCTGGAATTGACGCTATTGACAGCTCACTTCACCTTAGTTTTCACGGTGAGTTTTTACAGAATATACCTCCAACTGTCACTAACGAGACACAATAGAATTTTAATTGTTATCTGCCTTTTAAAGGCCACAGTTGAGTGGATAAATCGGGAATTGTCATGTTCGATATCTATGCGCCAAGATTTTCTAAAGTCGACTGTCTCAGTTCACAGTTTTAGATAGCTATAGTATTCATCGATTCAACATGCTGTGTTGCATGCTCCAATTATTACTTTCATGTCGGTTGCGGTCTATCTGAACATCGGTGATTTGAGCCTTGAGCTCAGTATCGTATTGTTTCATCATCAAAGTCTAGTCACCGCATAGATATTCTCACGAAAACTCATAAGCGAAAAATATTAGTATGAATTATTGTACTTATTATAACTCTGCATGTAGCCAAATAGATTGCCTCGCAAAATATCATGCAAAAAATTAACAGCTGAAGAATTGTCGGTCGAATTACAGCCAAATGCCAAAACTCTTGTACATTGTAAAGTAATGGTTTATAAATATTATTAATGACAAACAGATGGACAGCTGAAGTTCCATTAGGTTTTTACTAAAACTTTTGTTAGTGATCTCATCTTCAGTTATAATTTTAATAGTGTCACATGATATTATTATCGAATAAACGGAGCAAAATTGCACAAAATACCTAATATTTAGTCATGAGTAGGTTACTAAATACTGAGTCATTGATAAAACAATAAAAAAAAACAAACGTAGGTATGTTAACTGACGATTGATTAAATATTTCTCGAGTCACTTATCTTTTTGTTTATAAAACAAATCGCGCAAGTAATCATTTGAGACGATTATTTGCGAATGAAGAGCATCGACCGAACAACTGTTAGTAACTCAATCGATCGTGTGCGGATATCCTTAATTATTTGGCTATTAACACTTCCGTATATCGCAAAATCATCTTCGATTTATTTCTTAAAGTTAATTTCCCGTTGTAATTAATATTACCATCTTAGGACGGATCATACTTAGTAAGCCAACAAAGTAATAACGCTTGCAGGATATAGCTAATTTCCGAACATACAAACGTGTAATTTAATTTGCTAAAACTCATTATCTGTTACCCAGTTTGAAAACACTCTTTCAACATAATTGATGAACTTTTTATGAAAGTGGCACTACATTACTATAAAGGTTAGATTATTAATATCGTTAGAATACATAGTTTATCCTACATAAAAGCTGTTCACTTAAAAGAGGATCTATTCGTTATCCAGCCTCAGAGAGCAATTCGTCGAAATTTCAAGTATTAGGTACCTACCTATGTAAATAATGAAGCGACTCCAGTATAAATACATTTTATATGTAGATATTATTACTAAACATATTCTCCACATCGCTTTAGCTTTGTGCTAGACAGGTTCTTATCTAATATTTGCAGTAGTAAGGCTTTGCAAAAAGTAGTGCAAAATACGCATAAACCTTTGCCCCAGCTTTTCTTAAAGCAAAGCAATTCCCGTCTTCTTTAACTGAAAACTAGAACGAAATAGAAGAACATTAAGTAGTTGGTAGTGTTTCGCAGTCAATTTTTCAATTACAACCGTGTTTAAAGTTGTGGAGCACCGCTTTCGGCGATTGTTCAGACTTAACAACTGAACTTCGCAAGAACTTCGCCATTAAAAAGTTCTGTTCTAGTGTTTACGCTGATAAACTTGGTCCGCATTAAATTCTTTACTAATTAATACTGGGGTTTCTTATTAGTGGTGAACTGATTAACGATTTTATAGTTGTTGAATTTTGTGTTATATACATCGTTTTTAATCAGATGTTTTATTAGACGCAGCTTCTTGACACGAACCTATGTCTATTGAATATTTGCATCAGGATTCTTAATTAAATAAGATTGGCATCTTCCTTTCTTTAAGTATTCGCTTAAGCCCTCTCTAATTCCGTCGCCATCTTGCCCTGGGCGACGATCCTCCGACTTTAAATGAGATGTTATTCATAAAATAACCCGGTTTTCAGCATGAAAAATTATGGAAGACATGAAACTTAAAAAAATGTTGAATTATTCATTGAAACCGTGAAACTTTAGAGGTCAAACGAGAAGTTCCTTTTACACGGCAGTTTACGTTTTAGAAATTCACGCTCAACTTTACGCATTGGAATTGGCTTTACGCAAATGAGGTCGTCATGATAAGATTTTTTATTTTTTTGATAATCGTTAGCTTTATTTATTTATTAACGGTGTGTTTTTTTCTTTTACAGGTAATTTATATGGCAAATCTCCATAAGAAACAGCTGACAAGTGTAAGACATATTTAACAATAGGTTTACAACTTAACACACCACAATGAAGTGGGCAGAAGATGGAAGACACTTTTCCAAATGGTAAAACTATGACTGTAAATTCGATTTTATGGTCTTTTAGAGAACTGTTCCTCTATAAATTTAACATGATCATAGCAGGTTTAAAGCCGAATTTGACTTACAAAACCAACAGTGTCCAGTAGATAACAATTTATGGCTGTAGTCTGAAGTTCTTGTAAACGTGAGAACAGCTTATGTGCTGGTAACTGTCGCAATATATCTGTCGCAGGAAAATAACCCTGTTACGAAAATCGATGGTTATTCACTAACTACAATAATTAATGCACATTTTTAACGATCGCTTTAACGTTACGACTTATAATTTGTAAGTGCGTTGAGTTTTACGATGTGAAGTTTTCTTAATGTTTGCTGCTTCTTATGATTCAGATAATACATATGAATGATTCTGGATACGTTTAGAGTTATTGCTTTGTAAGGCCGCATGTACATGTTGAGTTCAGTTCGTTGGAGATCTTTATATTTTATCTGAACAAGCGATTAATCAATTCCACAGTAAGTAAGTAGGTGCTTGAGCTTTCAGTCGATCTTCACCTGTTTTTCTGTCTGAGGTACTTACCTATATTGTTTTCGGAATAATAAACTAAGTGACTTGATGTATGCTAAACTGTTTAGGACTTGAATAAATGGAATAACACTACAATTAAGATTAAAGTAAATTTATTTAACACTGAACTGTTTTCATATAAATTTATGATCCACTTAAATGGAAATATATCCATTTCTATTAGTATTATAAATCTGTTTGAATTAAAATTAAATATCTGGCTATGGTATCGGTAATATCTGAGTATCCGACTGCTGATCGGTTGTTATATCTCGCTTGTATTGACTTTGCTATTTAGGCACACTTCGCCCGCCCACTTGACCGGTCTCAATTAGTATCCGAATACATTAAAGTTTTGGCGCAATTGATTATTATCGCCGAATAATTTAACTCTACGTAGCAACGCTGTGTCTGTCTGTAAAATATGATCCGATTTGATATCGATCGACATATTTTTATGATTTAATTCAAACTAAAAGAGAGCTTTACAGCTTTTGTCTGTTTTGAAGAACTTGGCTTTAGAATAAAAATAATATGATGCTATAAAATAAAGAAAAGTCTTGAGCATTTCTTCAAGAAAATCTGATAAGTCGTATCTCGGCTAACCATTTATTCTGAAATCCAAGCGAGTACAGTCGCGGACAAAATGTATCAAATGTATGTACTTTCTTAACCAAATAAATTATGGATTCGTACAGCAATGTTTTTATGATTGGAAAACGCGAAAGCTTTTTATGATTACGCGATACCTGTCGGATGTACCATGATACGAGGCTTAGTTGCCGCATTCGGACACCCACGTGACATGCGCCTACGCCTGCCTTGTACGGTCAGATTACTTAGTATGGGCTTCATTTAGTGAGGTCAACTTTCGGTTGGCGTTAATAAGATGTTTATTTATATGAAAATAGTGGGCGACGCGACTAATAATGTGGTGAAGTGATTGTTGCCACCCACTGTATGTATAAGAGAGTATAGAATTTCGCCAAAGTATTGGTACCTAACCAATACTTTGCCGAAATTCTGAACTCTCTGTAAACATGACTTTTTATGTGTTCATGCGATCGCATTCACAAGATAAGGGCAAAATATTAAAGTGTAGTTTCGAAACTTCACAGTTTCGATATCTTGTTAGACAGGTATTCGATGTATTAATTTGCACTGTAATAGAAATATCTGGTTCTATCGAGCGTAACGCCTATTTATCGATTAGATCCAATTTGCACTTTATTGAGGCAGATCTTCGATAGTCTAATTTATAATTTAATCGAATCAGTGGCCGGTTGTATTATCATGTCATAAATAACTGAGCAAATAGTAAGTGCTGGTACGAATTTTAAGTATAGTCCGGTTTGGGAAACACGATTTAGAGATTCTTCACCATTATGTCCGCTTAAAACATAACAGCTTGTGAAAACTTAAAAATACATAACATAACGTCACGTCTCTATTCCCCGAAGGGTTACGCAGAGGTGTATAGACCGTTTAACAAAAACCCTGTGCGATCCGAAAGTGGCACATAGGTACTGCAATAAAATTACAAAAAAAAAAAAAAAAAATGTTAAGTACTTATTACAATTTGAAATTCACATTTTTAGTACCTACTTACCAAAATTACCCCAATTTCATTATAAATTAGCAAATTTTCTACAGAGGGGAGAGAGTTATGACTTGTAGACACTCACTAAACGACAACCGCCCGCGCCCCATGTAATAAACAGGTAAATAAAATTACCCATTGAAAAAAAAATAGGCGATGTTTTTAAAAAAAAAAAAAAAACACCTACATGAACTTAACAACACCCTCACGGATTGGTCAGGGTTTTTGTTACACGCTGTATAACTACAGTATACCCACGTTACGCCAGTTTTTTTTTTTTTTTTTTTTTTAACCTTTGCCCCACACTAGGAATTTCTTCCTGTATCGTGGGTGCGTTTACAAACATAGAAACTCACATTCACTAACAGCCAGACCCCAAACAACTACTTGCAGATCATACAAATATTTGTTCCGTGCGGGAATCGAACCCACGACACGTTGCACAGCAGTCCATCGCTCAACCACTGCGCCAACCGTGTCGTCAACCGTGTCGTCAGTTATGTTTAAGTCCCATGTAATAGGGGCCTATTGCCATCAACGGGGCACAAATCCAGTCTGCAGACTGTTGGTGGGAAATTCCAGATGTGTAAAACTCAATAACGCTTTGTCCAACCGGGGGATCGAACCCAGGAGCTCATGCGCTTGCGACCACTAGTTCAACGAGTAAATAAGTAGAAACTTATTGTACATAAATACTGGAACTTTTGCCATCTGCAGTGGTTAAGGGAACATGGACAATCATGTTGACGACGATTTATAGTTTCACTGGCATAAAATTATAGTGTGTGACTAGTTCTGAACAAATCTTCTGAAGTTATAATAATACAGGATGAACTGCAGTCACACACAGTTTGTGTTAGTCCTCCATTCAGGCCTATCGTAATAAATAATCTTAATAAAACTCATACATTAAATCCACGTCGTTGGTAATACTCCGGAACTCTCACCACATCACACTCAAGTGTGAGTCGAACTGACCTTTCGCGAGAATAGGTCGCGTGGTGATGGAACCTCGCCAATACCTCGCAGTGGACTGAATGCTTTGAAGTCGCTACAGGAAATCGTTTGTAATATCTATTTATTGTTCCTTCTAAAAACATTCAAATATAAAAGAAAGTAAACACCAAAACGCCAAATAGATCAACGTAAAAGATAAAAGTTGAGTTTGCTCGAAAATTGCTTGTCATATAAAATTCTATTCAAGAGAATTTTATGAAATATCACGAAGGAAAGGACACACAATGGGTTCCGCACAATGAGTATTGACTTGGAGTAGATCGGATAGAAAAGTGCTGTGACGTCAACAAATATGACGAGAAAGGAACGTGGATTCTGTGGACCGGACAACCTCTTGTCCCTCTAATGGAAAATCGATGGTCATGGGAAATAAATCCGCAATTTTTGTGTTTATATACAATTTTTACTACTTT
This sequence comes from Lithophane ornitopus, assembly GCA_948473465.1. Lineage (NCBI taxonomy): Eukaryota > Metazoa > Arthropoda > Insecta > Lepidoptera > Noctuidae > Lithophane > Lithophane ornitopus. The sequence continues at coordinate 12,838,910 of OX419616.1, read as the reverse complement.
AGAAGACCTGCAAGCACTGGACAGATATTTCTACATATAGACCTGGCAAATGGATTGGCGACGGCAGGATATTGTTATTAATAGACATTAGTCGCCATTTATAACACGTGTAGAGCAATAGGTACCTAATACCCATTGTAGTCATCATGGAATGAATAGTAACTTAATCATTGATTTCATAATGTTTTGTTACATGATGGAATCTTCTATTTCCTTCTTTGTTTTGATGGCAATGTAGTTCGGTGACTCTATATTTTTGTATGACTGATCTCCACTAGTTTCTGAAAGCTAGCTTACAGATACAGCCAGTTGCATAAACGAACTTTAAACTTTTAAAGCTGTCATTAAATACTAATGTTCTATTAAATTGTTGCAGAAAGCAAATACTCCATTAGAGTTCTTTGATGAAATTAATGAAATCATTAGCGTTAATGGGGCATTAATGTTTGTCTTACAAACTACAGGGTGTTAGTCAGCTTTCCTTGAGGTCATAGTCTAACGTGATGTGGATGAATAAACAGTACCTTTACGAAGCTTGTGTTGATGTTTTAAATTAATCTAATTGGACGTGTAATCCGATACGCTATTGAAGTGCGTCATCCAATGATACACGATACAGTTGTTTCTAATCCTCATTATCGCCAGCGTAAGTATTCATTGACTAGTCACCGTGTTTTGAAACAATGACTATGTTAACATACCCTACAATGTAGGGCTGGCATTGAATTGTACGCGCTTACAATGTTTTAATTAATAATAAGCGTGTCAAACAAGCCTGAACAATGAGGATTACGTGTGACTGATTTAATTTATTATAATCCAACTCTGAATAGCCATAAATTGACTTAAGTTTCTATACTTGATAAAGTTATAATATACATCGGCTTCTTGAGAACTTCCTCCTTTTTGTAGAAGTCGGTAAAAAAAAATCTTTATTAACGAACTAAACGAAATCGCAGTCTGAGAGTGCGATTTCGTTTAGTTGCACTATATCTAATCAATACAAATCAATATTAACTTAACCCAACCACAAGTGCCTTTTAACCAGTGCTTAGTCCCAACTTGATAAGATACAGTGCACAGATAAAGTTTGTCATTAGGTATCTAAGTTGGAATTAGCATTATTCAATTTGCTGTTCCGTAAGTACTGTGATAAACTTTAGTGGCAGTTTGTACGTGCAGCGAGTTGCGAAATGAGTATTGTGTTGCATTCCCAGAGTGACCTTTCATACAGCATCCATACATACAATTGATGTCAGTGACTGCAACTGTCCTCTAACAAATGTATTTTGTAACTTCGCTGTGGCTCCCGGGTCTTAAACGTTGACATTTTGCTTGTTCAGAATTCTATGTGCAAGTTGCTTGTAAAGAACGGAGTGTCTTCCCTCGTATGTTATGTGAAGTTAACAAATAACTTGAAGTTGCGGAGTTTTATTTTATATTTTCGAATAGGAAACGTATCTAGGTTCTTGTTTGATTCATTCCTTTCTATTTTTGCAAATGCACACCGTTGTTTCATTTGGGGCATTCACACGTCTTAGTTTTAACATTCTAAGGAAAAAAATCCAAAGTTGTAAAAGAAATTCCTTTATGAGTACAATAATAAAATCATCAAGTTGGCCGACGCATTTCCGTGTCGCCAAACGGATAATAGTCCAATCATGTGGACACGCACGCTACCTCGGCCCGTGCGATTTAAGGCGAGGACACATTGACACACGTGCCACCGACACGTAACGATGAGTAAGTCATTTCCTAATGTGTCCAGCGCCTTATAAGATTTTCCTCGAACTTCATTTCTTGTAAGGGTTTTCGAGATTCAAGGAAAACAATGTTGTTTGTATAAGATGCTCTTATTTATTAACAGGATCTGTCTAATGACAATTTAAGTTAGGCTCATATTCATAACGCATTTTTTGTAGATGAAAGTTAGATTTTAATAACTTTGCATTTCCGGTGCCATGTAGTTATGTTATAATTGTCTAAAATAGAGCTGTGTATTGATTTAATTTACTGCTTTGTTCCACAGTTGTACTTAGTTCGAAAGTTTCCAACGAATGTCACCAGCGCGAGTGTTGAACCCGCTGTGAACTCATCTGCATTCGCAGAGTTAGTTCGTTACAATGGCTAAACATCTCGCAATTGTGTTTGCATTAGTTTGAAAAACTAATGAAAAGTTTCGTTTTTTAACTGACTTTTTATTAACCCCAGTAATAAAAAGTGAGTTAAAAAACCTACAGTTCAAAGTACCGAGATTTAATAATAGTATATAGAGTTAAACTCTCAAAGTAATCGACTGAAGTAGTTTCATTACAATTGCTCTCGCCTTTGAATAAGTTGGAAAGATATTCCTTTTTCCATTTTTACGAATGTTTGGCTAATATTAAAAAGCACTTATCTGCACGGCTTTACGAGTTTGCAACAATGCTTCCACATTCCTTTGTGGCTGATATTACGGCCGAACAGCGTAATAACTCGCTATATACATTTATAACTACATTTTATCGCGGAAACTATAATAATGGCTGTTTAGCTGTAAAACTTTTACATTAATGAACATGGAACCGGGTTAGACGAGTTTAATGTGCAGTTTTTTGGAAAACTGTGCCGTGTTATAATTACGTTGTCGGTATTTTGTCACGGAGGAAGCGCTTAGCATTTTTGAAAGAACAAAAAAGCCTTTGTGCATCGAATTAGGCTTTATTTTGATGTCACGTAAAATGCTATCTGATAGCCATGACTGCCCATAATCCGCTATTGAGTTACATAATAGGCATGAAGGAAGGTCACCCTCGTCATAGCGTCATAGTCAACGAGTTAATGCGAGTGACGGCACAGGAAAGAACTAGTTACTCATAACTCCGTTTCTTGCGATATGGGTTAGTAGCGGCACACCGTGTTACTAGCGGACGGGACATTCGACACGCAAACCCCAGAAATTTAGGGTTATTTATGTGTTTCACCTACACTATAATAATGTCAAGTTATTTATTTAATGCCTTATTTATGAACTGAGTTGGCGTTGATGTATTAAATCGATATGTATTATAATGTGGCTGTCACCATTTATAAAGTGTGAAATTGTGAATATGTTTAGCTGAAAATCGACTGTTCACTCTTTGAAAGAAAGGATCGAATGTGATACGACTGTGTATTTCTAAGGCTCCCGTAGACAGGTGAACGCGAAAGCGCGACGAGACTCTAGTAGAACAATTTCTCGTCGCGCCTTTCTGAGCCTTTACTAGAGTTGCACTGATCTTTTTACCCAACTACGGCCAAGAAAAAAGGAGGGTTATGATTGTATGCACGTGTTTTCGAGAGCGTGACAAATAAACCTATTTTCCTTTCTTTCTTTCTTTATAATGCTTTATACCTAAGAAAAAAAGCTCAATGAACTATAGAAAAAATTAAGAGCGTAAACTTAATAAAAAACCGGATGCTCTACATCTTTTTATTTGCATCTAACATAGTAATTTTCAATAAAACTTGTCTATGTTCTAATGAATCGCGAATTTCGCTAGACAGGGTCGGCGACCAATGATCAGATGATTTGAAACAGTGAGGTCGTGTCGATGACTCAGTGGCCATCACTCCACCGTCCTCCGGCCGTCAGGCATGGCACTCCCCGTCATTTAAGTGCTACGGACCGCTATGAAATTTTACTAGCGCAATTATTTTACCGACCGTAGGTAAACTTAGGCAATATTACAAAGGATGTCTTGTTGGCTATATTGCGCTGCTATTTTGAGTTCCTTGAACGTTTGACGGTATAAGTAAGTGTGGTCATTATAGGCAGAGAGAGGCGTCCGAATGTTCGTCGTTCTTTGGACATTTTCAACCAGAGTACACTCGAAGTAATTGCTTGGAGATTCAGAGAAACCTATTTACAATTTATCAAACTATTCTTAGACTTGTGGTTATAAATGTCTTACTGGTAAGAAAATTCGCGATCTAATATAGATTGCAAACTTCGAAAGTTTGTTTAACAATTAGCGGTTTCCAGAGAAAATTGTTCGAGTTAACAGTTAGTATTTCTCGCAAGGAAATAGTTGCTTAATCAACATTGTTGGCTGGATAGTCGAGCGATATTTATTGTAGCAATTGGCACTCCTTCACTCACGAATATATGTGAATTGTTAAAAGAAACTATACATAAAGAATCTATACTATCTAAACACCCACTATTTAAAATTTGGGAGGCGTGCCATCGATCTAAGCCTATCTATCGATTTATAAACATGTTCAGCGATCTTACACATAATAATATATTGTTATTCTATTATAGTCATTGTGATATTTGAGATAATATGATAATAAAATTGTATATTTCTTTTCTAAATCGCCTCTCTTATCGTCGTTAGTTTTATAGCCGGGCCCACCTCGGTCGATAGTTGCATCACGTTCCTTCGAACTGTATTTAAAGTCACCGCGTTTAATGCTGCAAGGAGTGGCAAATTTGATGAGATTGTAAAGAGCATATAAATATGCTTCTATATAATCTTCCGACCGAGATCTTAAAGTGAACAACACATTAATCTTAGACAAATAAGTTTTACCATCCAATTTTATGCGAATATTTAAACGTTATCTAAGCGGGGCTTGGTTGAGGATAATTTACAACTTTGAACAAAGAAGTTCATGTTTATTTACTCCGTTCATTTAAAAAAAGTTCTTTTCTAACCTTTCTTCATTTGAAGTTTAAATAAATTGCCTTTCAGGGAAGTCTTAAAGTCGGCTATTTTACGTGCCGCCCTCAGACAAGGTACGAGGACAACGAGGCGAGGGTAGGAGGTTTCTCATTACCATGCTCCAGCCGTCTCGTAAAACACTGATTTTATTAATTTCACTAGAGCAATTCTGTCTGTGCAAAGAATAAGTCACCCTCTTTCTTGCCGTAATGTTATAAAAGGTGTCAGGGGGATGGGTTCCCTCATTTTCCCGTGTTTTTATCATCAATTTCGTGTTGCGCGTTCTGACAATTTTCCACGATTTGTTCTTCAGAGCGGTAAGGGTGCCCTTCTGTTTAGGATTTCGCAGTTAATGGTTACAAGGTGATATTTATATTTTTATGATGATAATAAAAATGATTAGACCATGATTAAGCTATAATTTACCTTATTTTTATTTAATTTATTAATGTATATTCCTTTATTATAATTATAATTTATAATCCTTTATTTAATTTATTTAATTATGCTATAATAGACCATGAATACCTACAAATACACTAAGTATTTGCTTTTTAATACGTATAATTAGGTACCTTTGCTATAGAATGATACTAGTTTGTCTAACTATGACTCTTTATAGTTTAATATAATTAGGTATACAGGGTGTTTTAACGGATCAATGTAAAATACATTGAATGGATAAAAAAAACAGCTGTTCCCTTTTATGGTCGCATAGCTTGTCAAAATGTAGGGAACAGCAGATATTTTTTCGCGATTTCAGGATTGATTCCGTAGTGAAAGTTGTTCATAATGATGTGTACAATGACACCTTAGGAGGATTAAAACGAATAAAATTTCACCCTGTATAACAATAACATTATAACAAGTGGACTACCTAAGGACACGTTACAGCGGATGCTGCGAAAATGTTAAAATAAACGTAGCAGCAAGTGTTACTTTGTAATTGGTTTTATGTTAATAGCTCACACTTGCGTCGTTGTGCACGGGACACGTTGTTTAAAGTGTCAACGAGGCAGGCAACGAAGTGACGCGTCATGCTTTCATCTTGTAGATATATTGCTGTTTGACTACGATAGTTGCAAGTTGCAAGACTGGTTTGCGAAACTGCGTCGAGGGCTTTACATAATAACCCGTGAGTAACGGAACTTCCTGTAAAAGTTTCAGCGCTTAGGTTCGTAGGTATTTAAAAGACATGCAATGAAGTAGGTGATTGCCTGTAGATATTTAACGGCCAGTTTCTTCATCAAAAGTAACAGACAAAGTAACAGACACTGTTCTTTAGTGAAGAACAGTTGACTTTATTATCAGAGGAATTAATAATGATTAATGTTTTTTTGTAGGTTGTAGGTTCGAACCCTGACAGGCGCTATACTTTGTGTAAATTATTTCATCGCCACTGCTCTCAAAACGGTGAAGGAAAACATCGTGAGGAAACCGGCATGTCCTAGAAACAAAAATTCGAAGACATGTGACATCTACCAACCCGCACTGGGCCCGCGTGGTGGATTACGGCCCGCTCCCTCTCACAGAGAGGAGGCCTGTGTCCCAGCAGTGGGAACATTATAGGCTGATTATGTATGTATGTTATGTAATGTTTTTTTGAAGTTAATAATGTTTGACGTTTTATCGTTAGGTATTATTTCGTTTAAATTAAAAGTTTTTTATATATCTTTATAAATTAGATATGTTACTCAGTGATTATATAGCATTCAACCTGGTGAAAGAATTTTTTAAAGTCGGTCCAGTAGTTTTTGAATAAGTATATTAATTACAAACAAAAACATTACTCTCCTTTTTGGGCAGTCGTGTAAAAATAAAAATAAATTCTCTGTGTAATATTAGTGTAATAGATTACTAATAATTAAAATGACGTAACCTCACTACCTTTTAAAGTAAATACTATGTATATAATTCTTTGAATTGATTTAAACTTTGAATAAGCTTTAAATCTAGTACCTAGGAGGTACAGTATAAATATTCAGTCCCTTAATTTATGAATATTCAAGTACCTACATAGGACTTTAATATATTAAGACTAGGCATTCTAAACCGTTTGCGTAAGTAACTGCCTAAAATAGGAATATTTTAATACCGAAAGCAATCAACAAAATTCGGTCAGAAAATGTTAAAATATTCAATACGACTGTTACCCCCAAATTGTTTGGCAATATTGGCAAAGAACACTTTTACTAACAGACTCCATAAAATGAGACGTCATTTGTTTCGTATTCCATTTTTAAATATTACCAATCATCGCAACTCTCGCGTCGAATTCGATTGGAAATAAACTCGAAATGCCAAGATATCTCCAAGCCAAGAGATCTCCATAAAGACACATCAGACTGTTAAATGCACATTACACGCACTCATCAGCACTTATTAGGTACCACCCACGCTAGTGCATCGGCCTCAGTAATTCGACTTAATCATCGCACCCACTGCGATAATAATTAAAATATTAAACCCTTGAGATCATTCTGGCAATCTCTTTATGCTAATAACTTCATTAAAAACGTATAAAGGTTTTATTTTTGATAACATTTTTAAGGCGCTGATGAAATTAATATTGTTTCTGGATTTTGAGAATTTTACTTTTGGCCTAGACTATCATTTTCCACTTGGAAGTTAGTGGGTGGGTGGGAAAGACCAATCGGCGGGTCATTAAGGTATTTATGAGTATCTGATAATTATAAGATCCCATAAATGGTTAAGAGGTGTCATTATTACCAGCATATTATTACACCGCGAGGCGTAAAGAATTGAATTAAATTAACAGGCAAAGGCGTAATAGCTTTTGACGAAAACGTAATAATATTGTTAATTAAGTGTAAATACCTCTACCTATACATAATAAAAACTATGTATATATATAATAGGTGTTAAACAATTAACTAAACTTTATGAGGTACTTCAGACCTGATGGTCTAAAGCATTTTTTAAAGTTTGCTGTTGTTGCAAAAGTTATTCAGTTATCAAACAGATTTTTTTTTCGCGATTTCGAAGTTGGTCCCATAGTAAAATTTATTCTGTTCGATGGTCTATGTAAAGCACCTATTAAAGTTTGTAAAGTCATTTTTTGAACACCTTATGTAATAATAATGTCTTATTAAGCCTATATACTGCATTATATTTACTGTGACATCTTTGCAACTTCTATTTGTTGCTCAAGTTCTTTCCGGAAATCCTTTGAGGTTTTTACTCAATTGCCAAGGAAGGGTTATGTTTTTTAACTCATTTACACCACAGGCACTCACACTATGTAGGTACCTAACTCATTACTTGTAACGAAGTCTTTGGTCTCTCTAACAAAGTAAGCATAAACTTTCTGGTCCTTCGGTACGGATTCGTCAAATATGTAAATATAATAAAATAATTCTCAGTATTCTCACAAAGTTGACGTAAGCAATCACAACCCAGTTCTCATATTATTTACGAAAGGTAATTTCTTGTCCAGACATGATTTAGTTACATATATAAATTTATGTAAGTGGGGTTTGTTTAGGGCAAGTGAAGGGCTCGCAGGACGGGGGGGCAATGACCCCGTGTTCATGTCTGTGATCGTACCTCCCTGGTATTTTTTTCTAAATGTTTCAGAGTACGAAATAACGTTGGCATTAAATTTTATAAAAGTCTTTATTGCGTCCAGTGTTTTAGTTCGTTTGCATTTTATCGTGTATTACATAGGTAGGTTAAATAGGTACTTGTTTGTTTAATAAAATGTAGAGTGACTTTGTTGTTTTTAATGTAGTGTTGTCATAAGTTAACATTGCTCTTTAACAAAAGAATAACTAAAGATATGTTCTCATAATATGTTTATTGTTACTATAATATCGTTTAAAGTCTGCTTAATTACAAACTTCTATTCAATTTGGGATAAATACAACCTAAATTATTGCAAAAATAATTAGTACACATATTGCACCCAATATGAAGACGGCAACGGTAGAGTGAGCCAAGTTCGCGCGTGAATTATCACTCGTCATTATCTGCGAACGATTTATATACGATACTCAAGCAATGGCGGCGGCTTATCCTTTGAATTAAATTAAAACAACCCTTGTCAGGCGCGCCGCATATTTCACAACACACACAATCTGACACCTCGAGCCACGCCGGAGAACCCAGCATTAAGATAACTCACCCAAAGGAATTTTATGTAAATTAGCCACATTTCTGCTTTTTGTTTTGTATATTTTTGCATACCTGTAGGCCACCGTGCGAATGCAACTAATGAACTCGCCTGTTTTTTGTATTTTTTTGTCTTTGTGTTTGTTGCGCAGGCGCCGCTCGCGCTCTGATCAACGTTTTAATTAAGTGTTAATAAAAGAGATGTATGCATTTTATCGAATCTGTGTGAATTAGATTGGTAGTTTGATTTTTATTAGTTAACGAAGAATCTTAAGGTAAAAAAATAAGGAAAATAGCTGCTGGTTTAATTAAGCTGTTTGTGTACCTAGTTGTGTGGTGTGTTCGTGACCGATATTTTCTGACACTTGAATAAAGCATTGTCAGAAAATTATGTGACTGCGCACAACAATCGTGACTCAGTCTTAAAATAAACGTAATCAGTGAGCAATTGCGATGATAATAATCTAAATTCAAATTGCTTCTGACAGTAAAAACTGAATAACTCTATTTCCACTACCTAATAAATAACTGTATTATTATGTAATAATAATTTAATTTTTTTTTAATTCTTTTGGGGTTATAAAATATATATTTTTGAAATGTGCCCATTAAGCCCTTTCATTTGATACCCAACATGGTACGATTAAACAATTTGTTTTTTAGTTCCTGACTTTATGTCGTCTAGAGGGCGCCATTTTTAATTTAATGTGACGTCACATAGCCTATAACCAGCGGACGATCAAGACGCTTCCAACGATACCTCATTTGGCAAATTATGATAAGTCGTTTAGAAGATATGAGGGAACAGATGAACATACATTCATACATACATGCATACCGGTCAAAATCATAACCCTCCTTTTCATTTGACTGATTCAAATGTTATCAATGTATATGAATCTGTAAGCGGTACCTACGGAAAACAAAACGTGCAACTAGATGTTAATTGTTGACGATTACCGGGAGCGTGACAGGAAAAGCTGACCGATTACATCGAGATGTGGATCGTATCGCCTGTTCGTGGAACGCGTAATTATTTTATTGACGTAATAGGACCCACAGACAACACACCCACACATGCACCGCTCTATTTTAGCGGTTTTATTATGTCATTACACGGTAGCTATTGTTTTTTGACGTAATTAGTGTGGAGGTACACTTGTTGCAGTGTGGGTTGATCAAATCATTGTGTTGTATGAAACAATTAGTATAAAAATGAACTAATTAACATGCTCAGCATATAAAATAGAGTTCGCAAATAAGTTGCTCGTATTTTCCAAATGTTAAAAAGTGTCCGTTTTTTATTTAGCTTAGATTAACTTTTGGATTACAATTCTAATAATAGCTCAATTTGAAGATGTGCACGATAAAAAGACGATTAACATTAAACGAATCGGAGCGTCTACAAAACAATTCCGCCATGATGACGCAGTTCCAAAAAACTAATTTAGCAATAATAATAATGAAAGTGAACCGTAGCGATGGTTATTCTCAAAACAATTGTAATTAATGACACGTGCGAGATAATTTATCACGGGAAGGGTAATTGGGGCCCGAACACGGACGGTCGTGATTCCAAATTATGGCGAAATTATCTACCAAAGCTGTTTGTAGTTGTGTATCGGTATAGCCGTTTATTTAAACGAGATTCCGAGAAAGATGGTGGAAGCCTCTTAATTTGAGGAGCTGTGAAGTGATTGTTTGTTGCTAAAAGGTGAAATGACTAAGTTCCTACTGTCTGTTTCAAAAGTATCTAATGAAAGTGTAAACAAACCCTGTTTAGATTTAATTCTTACACAATCACTATTAGTAACATTTTATATGTATAATATATTATTAACGTATTTAGAAGGTTTCAACTTTATATCTTACCACTTTTTCCAACAATTAAGTACCTATTATTTGTTGTAATTGAAAAATCATCGACGAACATTGACGTTTAGATCAAATATCTGGTGATTTTAAAATGAGAATTTCGGGTTTAAGTATTAAAAATAATCAAACTAAAGCATAACATTTGTAACTAGAATCCACAGATACGTGTTCTGATCCCTCTGTTTTCATTTATATCAGATAATTTCCGAACGGACCATACTTAACAGACGTCAATGAACTTCTTATTAGTGTTGCAAATAAAGACTTATCCGTGATTCATAGATCGCTAGATACTAAAATGTCTAATGATTTGAATAAAATTTTAATCAGACAAAAAAATTTTAGCATATAAATAATTGTATTTGTCACAATATTTGACGTTCTAAGAGTGAGTCACACCAAATTAAGTAGCGGAACTGTCTGGTGAATATTTATTATATGTAGCTAGACTAACGCCTCCAAACTAAAATTAAACTATGTTTTATCTAGACTTCTAGAGGTTAATATTTAGAATTTAAGTAACTGGACGTAGATGTGACATGGGACAAAGGGCCAAGACGCATCCTTGAATTCATACACTTTTATATTTTTGGTAAAGTTAGCAGAATAACCAACAACACATACAATATTACAACAACACACACGACGATACATTCAATATTTACCTAATTTTTAACACAATCATGTACCGTAATATTTATGCACTCGGTAAATTATAAGCATACATAGAAATAAGCATATTTGCCAATGAAATGATGTGTAATGATGACAAACAGGCGGTCAGTATGTGTGCTAAGGCCAAACTGTGCATGCGAGCTGCAGCGGTTACTTCTGCAGGCACTCAGGCGCAGGACACGCAGCTGTGTTCTAACACAGCATAGATGTAAATTTGCTAGATACGTCGTAAAGATAAGTTCAGTTGTTAAAATATAATTGTTTGTTGGATAAATAATTCCACCAATTTTCCAAAATTCCACAAATGTTTTATCAAATTAAATGAAACAAATATTTGTAGTACCTACTTAAAATTAATTAACATGCGTAAGTACATACAATAATAATAATAATACTTTTTTTAGTCTAGTTAATTTATTTTTATTTCGAACACATACAGATTCATAATTTTGTTAGTAACACCTATAAAATACGTTAGTAATAACAGAAATAAAATTACAAATACACACAAAACTAATTTAAAAACCGAAAATGAAATGATGTTCGTTATTTTGATAACCAGCTTGGCTTGGCTCTATTTATTTTTTAAATTTTTTAAAATAATTATTAATTACCTACTGCTATTAATTAACTTGTGCAATATATTTGAAGCTGATTTAAGTTTTAATTAAACAAACATGTTGTTAATGTGTGATATCGTGCACTGATTATAATAATTAACACTATATTGGAACAAAATCAGTTTTAATTACTTGCTTTGTTTTTCTTCAATTAAAATATCAGTTTGACGTAGTCCACTCCTATTTTTTTACGTTATTAATGAGTAGGTATTACACCACTTGTTAATGTTGTAGTTATTTCAATGTTTCATGAAGCTAGGAAGATTATTATATTAGTAAAAATAAATAAAGCTCGTGGCTAAGTGATAACAGCCGCACGGGTCGATACATCAGGTTAAGCTACGCTTGCCGGGGTTGGTCCGTGGATGGGTGATCATATTTACATACCGAGACTCCTCCGTGCCTCGGAAAGCACGTTGAGCCGTTGGTCCCGGCTGTCATTTGTAGATCTTTGACAGTTGTTACGGGCCGTCACAAGCCCGAAAGTCTGACAACCAGTCTTACCAAGGGGTATCGTATTACCCAGTTACTGGGTTGTGGAGGTCAGATAGGCAGTCGCTCCATGTAAAATACTGGTATTCAGCTGCATCCGGTTAGACTGGAAGCCGACCCCAACATAGTTGGCAAAAGGCTAGGCAGATGATGAAAAATAAATAAAATGAAAAACGTTTATTTCGACCAACAATGGATCATGTCAAGTAGGCACAAAAAACATACAATAACAAATTTTGGATGCTCAGTAGGTACATGAACCGTACACATATGGTACAGGTACTGACCATCCAACCTCTGCACGAATGCTCAGGAGTTTGGAAGGTATCAAATAAACTGAACTGAACTGTAACTGAATTAATGGCCAAGTAGTTTGTTCAGAATTGTTTACTGAATCGATTTCTTGAATTTTTTTATATAGGTTATTTTATGTCCCAAAAATAATGATAAAGCTAAGTAAATTATTAATATCACACTTTCGCTGTACAGTAAAAAAAAACAAAATGGACGAAGTACGTACTAGGTTGGATTTACAATTTACTAAATAAACAATGTTTTGTACATTCAGTAGGTATATGTATTACGAATTTTTGATTTTAACAAATATATCTAACATAATATTCTAATTGGGGTATTTTTGGTGGTGTGCGGTAATTCCGGGACATGTTGAATGTACATTTAGTTCTTTTAGACAAAACTCAAAATTTTGATTAAAAAAAAAAAACAAATGTGGTGCAAATATTTTTTGATGAGAGTTGCTTTGTTTAAAGTGTACCTAGGAAACTTTGTACGCTCCCCGACCCCAACTCATTCTGTAACACGAGGGTTACAAAGTAACAATTAGTTTTGTAGCACTTTTCCTCAACTCAAACACAAGCCTCCGTGGGATGTTTAACAGCTGTAGGTAACGTTAAACAACGTGCCTATTATACACAGGTAAACATGGGGATACATACAGAATGTTATGAAGTTTTCGCGAAAATTGCCCATTTTCTCGCTAACTATACTTATTATTTTTTTTAATCCGTGAGTGCAGATCAAATTTTCTCAAAAAGTTAAGGACAGGCTCCTAAGACCGTTTCCCTATAGTTACAACGGTTATCCAGGTACCATAAACTACTCCTTAACTACAGGAAAAAAATCAGCCTGTATATCTTCATAAATTGCTAATACTTTGCTGACTGGCCAATAAAGTAAGGGAAATTAATTGTTTACCAAATAACCTATTAATTTAAATTGCCATACATAAATTCAAATTACCATACATAAATTCGAATTACCATACATAAATTCGAATTACCATACATAAATTCAAATCACAACTGTCACTATTTGACAGTTGCATGAAAAAATGATTCCCAGTTGCATTTGACGACCATTCCAGTACAGTTATGTCTGGGGTGGCGAGCGATGCGTCGTTGATTGCCAATTAGCAGGGCGCACCAGATGAACAGTTTTGTTAGGTTTCAATTAAGTACTGCCTATCAAGTATCAATACACCATCGATTTATAGCGGAAAGATAAATTAACAACCATTTGTTGTTCAGACGATTAGTTGGAAATCAAGGTGTAGTTCTGATTAATTATTATGTATGATATCTATTAAAGATTAAAATTGCACTATATGGCTAGTGGCGAATGATAAAATGTAGTACGAGCAAAATTTGTTTTAATAAAAATAAATGGACCTGTCCTCTCTACAATACATGCTCTTATAAAATACTCCTTTTTATATTCCTTGCCTGAGGCTCTCTATTTGCAAAATAAGCATTCGCGTAGAAATCCAATGGTAGACATTTTTTTACATAAAAATAAATGCAAAGGAGTCCTGTTTTACTTCCGCTATTCTGGCTGGTCACCATTACGCCCCATTTTTTATGTGAAATCATACCCTAAATATTATGTAAGAAAGTCCTAAAATGTCTAAAAGGATAGCAAGCCTTTATATTCTTTTTACGAGCGGCCGTAGTAAGGTAATATCAGGCTTTTGTTATAATAAACCTTGTAAAAATGGGACTGCACAAATTGAAATTTGTGCTATCATAGAATCCAGCAAACAGCCAAAGGCCCTAGAGATTTACGACGTTCCAAATTCAAAGGGTAAATGTTTTTTTTTGTTTTCTGGTCGAGGCTAACTATGTGTATTGATTTTGTCTATGATAAAAGATTTGGCGGAGTTTGATACAGAAACGACGAAAATAATTTATGTTATTTTAGCTTAGAGGCCTTTTTAGTATTATTTGTACCTGTTCAGGTTACGTAAAAATCTTAAGCCTTATGCGAACACATTTGCTTGGCGATAAACTGTCTCCTCTTGTTGACGTAACAGAATATTAATTAGGTCTAAAGGAAATGTAACTTCTGAACTGTCGACCTAGCCCTTCGGTCAACAAAGAGCTAATTAATAAAACAAGAGCATAAGTGAGGTACCTACCAAGTTATTATGATTACTAGTGCGTCGCGCGGAGGATGATATCAATCAGACATCGGCAGCAAATTGTGTTCTTTGAATATTTATTAGATTCTACTACTTACTCGTATATTATATCAACTGGCATTACTAGTATTACATTTTCCATTGTATAAGTAGGTACAACAACTTGTCCAATCTGTCTTGGCATGCGGAAAAATGGGGAACTAAATCGTAAAATGTACCTACTGTGTTTGAACTGTTAAGCTAAGTTTAGACTATGACAAGAAAGACATACATTTCTTTACTGCACACACTTTAACAGATTTTTGTTTCTGGATAGTGTTTGTATATAAATGTACCTTAGCAAGCAGCGCCACCTTAATACCTAGGTCATGTTATATTGGCCACCGTGAACCAACATAACTTGGTAGTCCTAGATAATTGCCGGTTTTACTGTCACAAATTACGCCTTCCATACAAGTATCGAAGTTTCCAACTACTGTATGGTATTATTAATTTATTTGTTTACGTCAAACAAGGCTCATGAATATGCCAGCAATTATTTACAAACTACCTTGTTAATTATGGATAATAATCATAAAATTATTATATTATGACGATTGATGAATAGAATTTCAAAACTAGGGTTTTTCATAATGGTTCATTGATAATCAAAATTTTGCCCCTATTGTGTAGAATCTTATAATTTTCTTAAGGTGCCGCCTGCTCTGCCTTTTCGGTACCTGTAAGGTCAAAGAAAGTAAAATTAGTATATTAGGAGAAAGAAAAAAAGGTCCAAATTAATATATTCTTAAAGGCGTGCAATATAATATAAAAAATAAAAATGAATGGCAGATGACGAGGAATGAATATAAATAAATATAATACTTGTACTGAGTAAATAAAAAGAATATTTAGTTACTTGCACCGACTGTGTAAATAATGTACACACGGCTACACATCACGCTGTACATTTCCAGTATAAGCTGACCTCGCATTGTGCGGAGATTCTTTACAATGCGAGCTCAGCATAAACTGGAAATGTATAGCTTGATATGTAGCCGTTTGTACCAACTGATATTCTTATTACAACAAATCATATCTGTTGGGCGTAGGTAAATATTTTGACTTACATTATTTATCAATATTATATTGTGTCGAATTGAAAGTGCTCTGCAGTATAGGACAAGATATTTTGTTATGCGTTTAATGACCCTAAAGTTCAAATAGGACTAACTTTGGTTAGTCGATAAGCTAAATAGCCATAACGGCAAGTAGTTATTGCTGCCTACAGAACCAACAAACCAAGTAGCTTTTTTTTTTTTTTTTGACAGTGGGAATCATCAAATCACTTCTCCCGCTCTGGGCGGAGCGGAAGGGCGTGTCAGACTTTTACTGACTAAACCCCACCCGTGTTCCTTCAATTGCCTGTTGCCAAGGTACCGGTATCCCTTTCGGACTTTCCCGCAACCCTGGCAGGCATCGGTCCTAGCGAACCCCGCCAATCGTGCTGACATATACGTAAACGCGACCGACATACGCGACCAACATCAGCGTAAGAGGAATTCAGGCCTTACAATATGACGGTACATGACGCGTCTCGATCCAAAGTTTCTAATATCGAGAACTTATCTCTTAGAAACCTACGTATAGCTATGTGATGGAGAAACTTCGAAGGGTAGTTACCACAGTACATGTATCTACGTGTTCATTGTAATTAATACGCGACGATTAATCGGTTCCCTTCTACAATAATGTGAGCCAATTATTATGATATTTGCGTCAGATCTAATGAGATTAGTCAAGGGATTAAATTGTTATACTCAAGCATGATTGTCATTGGAGATAATTGTTGTATTGATTATCAAGACATTCGTGTTAATTGGCGTTCCTTTGTATTGAACAGTAGAATTTAACACAAACAACAGCTATTATTAAACCGGTTATGAAGGGTTCCGTAGTTGGGATGAATATGTCCAAAGAACAAACTTAACATTATAGTTGAAAAATATGTCCTTGATTTTTGTACGGCCAACGGATACATGAAAAAAGATATCACCCCACTCTAGATTTTATTTACCACTTTGTCGGCGGTTTTGGTGAATTCGACAAAGGTACCGCTGCCTGTCGCGCCTGCGATATCGCGCCTGTTTGTACGACCCTTAATATGTGTACCCCTACCCTACCCAATTACAGCTTTCTAGTACTAGAGTCTCCGAGCTAAGCCGCGGATAGATAGACAGACAGACAGTAAGTTGGACGGACATGACGAAACTATGAGGATTAAATTCCTTGTTGACTACGGAACCCTAAAAACGATTTAATTTACCAAAAGCTAGGAAGATTGAACTAATTATTTCAAACGACCATTCTATTCGGGAAGTACAGTCGTTTACAAAAAGTCTTTCAACAAAATCCTATTTTTTTCCCTGTAATGTCGTAGCGAATCATTAACAACTGTCAATGAAATCTGGCGTTGTTTCAAGAGTGTCAGGAGTGTCAGCAGTGTCGCTCAATTCGATTGTGTGACAAGAAACTCTTTGGAATTGCTCTCAGAAAATTGCTTTGGAACGGTAATGACACTCTCGTCAAATGACTCGCTGATGTCTATTAAGGCGCTGGCCTCAAAGACGGCGACTGGCCAGTAAAACGACTAAACATTGTATTTTATTTTCTTTATTTAATTAAGTAAGTTAAGATGAAAACATCTTACTTCAGAGTTTCTTCTTCGTTCTTCTCCATAGTTACCTTCTAGGCATTGGAATGGGTAACTAGCTTCATCTTTCTGATGGACCGACCCTTTGACAATTCAAAAGTGCCTGTAATTGGTTTAAGGCTCTTACATACTGGCGCGACTTGTCGCGCGACGTGAGACCGCGGCATTGTTCGCCGTGAAGTTTTCACAGAAATTGTTTTCGCGCGACAAGCCGCGCCAGGATGTAAGAGCCTTTATTTTAAATAAATGCTTAGAGTTTCAACTATCAATGATTAAGGTCTCATCATACTTAGAAATATAATTATGATGTCTTGATCTCTCTAATTATAATTTAAACATTATAGCTGGAAAAATTTTGAAGGAAATGTAGATACATAAGTTTTGTCCCGAGTGCTTATCAATTAAAAAAAACAATTTAGAACATGGCTAAATAGAAGTATGGCCGACTGCTCTAGCAATGTATAAACATGTAATGCTGAATAGCTGTATTTTGTTATGAAAAAAGTTTCAGAAACTTTTCATATCGTTACATATAAAATTCAGGCGCTTATGTAATGTTATTTTTCCGTTTATTTGAACCTTAATTTTGGACCTCAACTGTATTGTAAATATTGTTAAATAAATATTTGAGACGGACCAAACTTATTTGCAAATAATAATACGTACGTACGTACGGCATTATTAGATAATCCATCATTATGATCTGTCATCTATGTATTTGAATTTGTTGAGGAATCTTATTTCTCATAATCTACGACTCTACGAGATCGTCCGTTCTTTTTGGGCTTTAAAAATTAATGAGTCCTTCAATGGAAACCCTTTCCATAGACGTTAAAGAAAAACGAAGAATTTGTGTGAAAAAAACAGGATTACCGCAATGGAGGACTCTAATAGTATTGCACCCGGAATCTGGACTGTGGTACTAAATGGATATACTGATAAGTAACAGCAAAGGTTTCATCTTGTAATTGGAAACTTCAATTCATGTGATGACGCGCAGTGTTGCTCGCGAAAATGTGTGTAATAGTGCTCGCGAAAATAGTGGTTCCATTTATACGACTTTTTAAAATTAGATGGTCTTATTCATACTTCCGCTCTAAAATACGTTTTCAGCTTCATTATGTCAAAACACCAGCAATATGTCAATGCTGATCTTGGCTCCCGCCCTCAAATATCGGCATCACTGGCAGTGGGCGTCTATTACGTCCATTCGCGTTACGTGTGCCCGAAATAACGTTGTGAATGAGAAAGTTTACGTTTATTTATAAAGCTGAGAGTTTCCCCGCGTTTCCCCGAGAGTGACAAACTCGCGAAATGCACCCACTTTTAAATGCCAGCTCATATTTATTTCGTGGTTTATTATTTTATTAGGTATCTACGTTGGACGGTTGGACGCGACTGTACGTAAATAGGACGTGATTTAGCTTTGTTTATGATACAGGAGACGTCTTATTTTTAAGTAAAATCGATTATCTCGCAAACAAAACAAAAGAGTCATTGTTTATTTCTTTCTTTTCTTTCTACATACACTTAAAGGGGTAAGTAGGTACATCATATTTAAAGAGAAAAGCCATTGCACAAAAGCTGCATAAAAACTAGAAGTAAAATTAAAGTAATAAAAACTAAAACCCAACTACGACTAAAAAGGTATAAACAAGACACCACAGACAGACAAATTAAAAATCCGGAGTCACACGTGTTAGGGCATAAATCGAACAGATTACGTGTGACTCCGGATTTTTAATTTGTCTGCCCGTGGTGTCTTGTTTATACCTTTTTAGTCGTAGTTGGGTTTTAGTTTTTATTACTTTAATTTTTTTTAATTCTTTTGGGGTTATAATATATATATTTTTGAAATGTGATCTCATTAAGCCCTTTCATTTGATACCCAACATGGTACGATTAAATATTTTTTTCTTAGTTCCTCACTTTATGTCCTCTAGAGGTCGCCATTTTTAATGTAATGTGACGTCACATAGCCTATAACCAGCGGACGATCAAGATGCTTCCAACGATACTTCACTTGTCAAATTGTGATGAGTCGTTTAGAAGATATGAGGGAACAGATGAACACACATACATACATACATACATACCGGTCAAAATCATAACCCTCCTTTTTTCTTCGCCGTAGTCGGATAATTAGTCGAGTTAGGAGATGGTGTCAGCTAAGGTGCTGAACTCTGAAGTGGAGCAAACTATGAGGCAGCTTAACAACACAATGAGACCTCTGCCCATCCCACGAAGATTGCAGTCATAAAGATACGATATAAATACAAACTGGGACAGGCAGAGCTATTGACCGTCTGTAGGAGGAGTAGACTTGCAGATAAGGCGACGTCAACAGTAATAGCGAGTTCTTATTTATATTATTGTTATTTGAGAACTTTCTGCTCGTAATAATATAATGGGTGCAACAGCTGGTCTGGTTCTTAACCTGAGGCCCTAGACAAAGTGACATTCTATTAGCGATAACGATGATGGAAAAGGCAAAAATGTATGGGACTGACATAGGCTATCGAAAAGCTTATGTCAATCCTGTTGAAAGTCGTTGTAGAAATACGAAACGCTTTCGAAGCGATTGTCACTTGTCTAGGCCCTCTGTTCTTATTTTCGTAACCGATTAAGACTAATTTGTTTCATTTTGACAGTTCAACAACATCCGTTGCGTTATTTACGTTGTTGAGTAGATTTTTTTTTTGAACTTATGAAGCAATGGATTAGACATTTGTTTCAAACCGATACCGATTCTGATTGATCGTGTGTTACGCAATTAGGGTGCTGTGTTCGACAGTCACTTTGAATTAAGTTAGCATTAAGTTTTAATTAAATATTTAGTAAACGCCTTTTTGTAGGCAGAAACTAAAGGTTATGAAGCTCACTTTTTAACCGACTTCAAAAAGGAAGAGATTCTCTATTCCCATGGTACAGAGACTTACGCGGGTGAAACCGCAGGGTCTAGCTAGTAATTAATAAACTCAAAAACGACTGGACAGATTTTAAAAATTCTTTCACCAGTAGAATGCTGTATTATCACTGAGTAACTTATGTTTAAATTTTTATAGATATTAGGCGGGCCGAGCCGCTGGCGGAAGCTAGTTCTATTAGTAAAAGTAAAAAAAAAACAGTTCTCGTTTTTCATTGAATTACCTACATTAATCGCAGCAATTTAAAAGCACTATTTTTTATGAAGATCGTAACATATCGGGTTAGTACCGCAGAACTTATGAAATGTGTCAAGGCGATAACGATGATGGACGATCTAATATTTGAGAGCACTTTTACAAATTCTGTGGGACATGTATTTAATGACAACATGTTGTAGACATGTTACAAACTATTAGTTATCCTATACTTAAACGAAAGAGATTTTGCACTTTTATAATTTCTTATGCGAGAATATTATCGTGGGCGTTTTGTACTTGTTTAGAAATTATAATTTCGGAATTAGAGTGCGTTTCATCAAATAGTGCCTATGCCGTACTGTTGTTGGCTCCACTGTTGTAGGAACGTACGTTACGCCGCTATAGGTCCGTTTTTAAACTCAATATTACGGCAAATTAACTATTTGATGAAACACACTCTAAGAATTTGAAGCAGAGAATTGGTGAAAGCCCGTAAAATTCAAACTTTATTTGCAAATAACGTAAGAAATGAATTTAGCTGGAACCATTGTAAAGCTACCCGTTTGACAAGTTCTTCAAATTCTTAATTCAAAAACTGGGGTGGTTTATAGGTTGTTGAAAATCTTGAAGAGAAAATTCGAGAGAAAAGACGCAGAAATTGCCTCAAACTAATACCTAATGTAATTTTCAAACTAGAACTTTTAATAAATGATTAGCTTCTTCTTAATAACTATATTGTGGATATAATCTTCGTTAATTTCCCGAGAGACTAGACTTGAGCAGATAATAAACTAAAATATGTATTGTGTGCAAGCTAAAGAGCTGTTCGCAGAACTACGGTTAATCTACTCTCCAACGTTAAGTACAAGCCAAACTAATGCATTTGCATAGTACAGTCAGGGCAATTTTGTTAAGCAGATGGGTTTGGATACGTTAATTTGCCGTAATATAGCCATAGCATACAACAGACTGTCAAAAAATGACAGTTGGGATTGGAATAAACGGACAATTTAAGTTGATGAAGTCAATTTTCTTAACAATTAATGACTGACCCTGACTTTGCAATAACAGAATTTCGTCTAAAATAACCAATGAATTTCCCGAAATGTACAAACAAAACAATGTTTCTTGCCAATTTGTGTAAAAAACAAAAACAAAAATAGGTACATAAGCGTTAAGCCGAAACTCGTGTTGAGTTGGGAATGGCACATAACACATACACGTGCCAAAAGACACGTCCTTAATGTGCAGGTGTCTGCCCTAAGGCATCTTCCCTTGGCACTGTTGCCGTGTTAGCGACGTGGTGAGCTCACTAAGCACTGAGCTGCATTGGTAATCAGTTCGCCTCTTTGGAACTTATTAATGACTTGCACGGGAAAAAATGCACGTGTCGATGGTGCAACCTTTTTGTATTATTTTGTAAGAAGGGTTTGGTTATGCCTGTATGGTTTATTTGAGGGAGTTAATAGTCTATGGTTTGGGCTATTTTTGTGAATTAAATATCGGAAAATCCGGGTCAGTATTGGTGGAATTGGGTATTCCGGTTGTAGTGGCTCTGAAAAGTGCATTTGGTGATAGTCCTGGGGGGACCGTGGGGAATCGTGGCGAGAAGATATTGTCCAACTGGATTCGTGTTACCGAGAACACGCTTCTACCAGAGGCAGTTTAGTAATAAAAAATGTAATAAAATATGTGATTCGAGCCATGTCACAGTATGCTGTGCTCGCCCCGCAGGGTGCGCCGGGCGTTATTATTATGATCTAGACAACACTCGGGAAGGCTTTTCTCGTGCACTCCGTGTTTTTTAGTAATGTGCAAAGCCGTGTGCAAAGCAGATTCTTCAGTTACAAGTTTTTTTGCTGGAATCCTTACGTTGGATTAACTTCCTAATTTGATAGTGTAGCGTAGTGGGTGTGTGTCGTGGTGTGTAGCGTGAAGAATATGCTAGGCAAATATTAATGTATGAATCATTAATTCATGAATGATAATGTTTTTTTATACACATTTAAGTTTGTTTAGTTTGACGTGATAAAAAGCATTAATTCACGTAATGAAAATATATTTGTATTTCAGTGATTGAAACGTATGAATACACATCAAAGAAATTATTTTAGTTTAGTTTTTTTACTCGCTGGCTCATCCACGGGGGTGAAGATACTGAAAGGAATATTTTTGTAAAAGGAATCATCTTCTAAAAGCATCTCGCATCTTGGAACTGAGGTATTTTACAATGTTGTCTTGTTTATTAAACATCGTACTGAATAAAGAAGTTTTCTGTTTTAAAAGCTATTAAAAGAGCTTTCACTAACATCTGAAAATTTAATTACTTGTCAATGTGTCAGTTATTAAGAAAAAAAGCACATTCAGTTTTTTCCGAATTTGAACATTTTCTGGGAAATGTACGCGCACCTAATGTTAATTTTCATAAAAATATTATTTGTACTAATAAGAACATTTTAAACCAAAAATAACCAAATCGGTAAAGATTCTTTCAATTGAGGAGCTTACCAACGAATAGGATTTCTCTTTTAGTTATTTAGATTTAATATTTTATACAATACTAGTTGCCCACGGCTTCGCCCGCTTTACAAATTATATACTAAAACCTTCCTCGAGAACTATTCTATCCATTGGTGAAAACAGCATGAAAATCGGTGCAGTAGTTTTTGAGTTTATCGCGAACAGACAGACAGACGGAGAGACAGACGCGGCGGAGGACTTTGTTTTATAATAAGTAGTGATAATGTTTGGGTGAAATATGGGTGTAGGTACTATAAGTACACCTCTGCCTATCCCTTCGGGGAATACAGGCGTGATGGTATGTATATATGTTGGAAATATACTGTTTGCACGCCACACGTGGCAGAATGTGATGAGACCATTGACTAAACTCAAGACCATATAATGTCCCTTTCTGACAAAATAAATGATTATCAATATTGTTACCAACATTCATAAATTACTGAAACCTTGCAAATTGATCCTGAATTCGGTACCAGCACGTAAAACGGACTAAAACACGTGTAGGTAGGTCCACACTCAACACACTTTGGCAAAGTTCTGAACTGACTATACAAGTGTATGTACACACACACGGCTACACATCAAGCTATACATTTCCAGTATAAGCTGACCTCGCATTGTACGGAAATCCTATACAATGTGAGATCAGCATTAACTGGAAATGTATAACTAGATGTGTAGCTGTGTGTACATTTGCTCGGCAGTTCACAAGTCCTCGATGCGGGGCCCACCGACGACTTATTTATATCGTTAACATGCACCACTTCATAGTACGGGGTATTTCATCTGAAAGCATTAATTTTGCTAATCAGAACTGTTTGTAGTTGGCACTATGTATTCGTAATCCTACTAATATTATAAATGTGAAAGTTTGTGTGTTTGTGAGTTTGTGTGTTTGGATGTTTGTTACTCAATCACGCAAAAACGGCTGAATGGATTTGGATGAACTTTGGCAAACAGATCTATGTGAGTGTATAGCCTGGATTAACACATAGGATACATTTTATCCCGATATTCCCACGGGATCGCGACTTACACGGGTGAAACCGCGAGGCGCAGCTAGTTTAGAATAATTATTATAGGTAACATACCTACTATGTTCTTTATACCTATTGGCTGGTTTGGCTTGGCAGAACCATAGTGTTCTGATACCGTTTCAGATAAAACTGACTGTAACAATTTTTGATGATAATGTTTGAAAATGATGGTCGGTTTTTTAATGCATTTGAAGTAATATAATTTCTAAAACAGTCTTGCTTGGATATTTCAAAAGAAAACGCAAGAAATTGCAAGTTCCAGCATTTAAACATATCCTATTATTTCTCTATTACAAGTTTATATCAAACCCACAAGCATTACTATAAAACCGCCATTAATTCTCTTAATACACCAACTTACGCCATTAACACATTCAGTGCTGGTATAATACTTCTTCGGAATAACTAAAGGAGATGAATGTTTCCTAACTGTTATGGCTGGTTTTCCTCCTTGAGCACACTCCTATGTCCTTTCGTTGCTGCGTTCATAACTTGTCCCGTGGCGTGATTGGTAGCAATGTTCCGTCAGTCGCCATTTTGAACTCTATTAGTATTGAAACTAAGCTGACAAGCAATGGTGCCAACATGACGGCAAGAGACAAGTTACAGTAAACGGTCTGTACAATCATGTTTATCTCCTTTTGTAATAGGAACTCTTTTCAGTGAGAGTAATTCTGTCAAAGGATTGTCCATTGCCAGATTTTTATGCACGAACTTTATTAGTGGTCCTACTAAAGCGTCTATTGAAACAGAAGTTATGTTTTCTTTCCTATGAAATAGAGTGAGAGTAGTTTTATCTAATTCTAAGCACTAGCTTGTGCCTACGGCTTCGTCCGCGTGGAGGTATAAAAAGTATCCTATGTCCTAAACTAAGTCAAAGTCTGTCTATGTGCCAAAATTCTAATCAGTTTTGTGTGATTGAGTTACAGACATACTTGCTTTCTAACTAGTCCATTACTTGATTTGTTTACACAAAATATATCATAATGTCATCAATTTCAATCCAATCTATACACCTTTCAGCAAAATCCATTATGCCCCGAATGACTTACCGATATGGTAACATTAATATCATGGCTGCTTCCGTTGTAAGTAAGGCAATTACGCAGACACCTTGAAATCCAACTCGTTTGAAAAATCACCACTCGCCCGCTTTCAACTGCCTTACATTTGCTGTTGCTAACGTCTTGGGAATACTGCGGGAAAATTATGGATTCTTAAGCGAGATATTATTATTTGACGTAGTTATATTATCTATATTTAGGGGGTAGGGACATAGGGCTAACAGTAACAGATGTTGTTAAACGAAAACTATTAGGTATAATGCCGTCCGTACATAGTAGCACCAAGCTATTGTTTATAAATAAATTCGGTGACAGGATTGCGGCCGTGTAAAAATCATTTTCGGCCACTAAACCTCCGCGCTACGACCTTATCCCTTAGTTTGAACAAGCTATTTAAAAAATATGTAAACCTATTTAGGGGATTAATAAAAAATACTGGCTGAAGTTCACGGAAAAATCAATTTAGATGACTTATAAGCGAAAAGTAGAATAACATTTATTTTTAATTTTTTACGGCGTTCTCTAGTTTTTTTTATATCAAACTGCCTGTATTATTTTTTGGCAACTTATTTAAATGCAAACTTTTTTTAGAATGAGTCCCATCTTAGTGGGTTTTCTTTTAATGTAGTTTCGCTTTATATGAAAGTTAATATAATCTATCAAATCAGCTTTTCTTACCAAGGTACGTAGTTAATAATTCATTCGATTATATTCTGTACTTACATACAAATACTTATCTTATGCAAAACAAAGTTTCTCCAGATTACCATACAGCCCGAGACTAACCGTTGATCTTCTTGTTTGTCTCATCACCCTGGCCAGTTGCCAGGGTACACTTTCTGCGTACCAGTTTAATTGTACTTCCTCCTTCCAATGTAGGTATCTACGTAGAGTCGACAACATCTGCCCTAGTACTGATAATATTGATATTACCGTGTCGTTAATGTGTGTAAGTATCGATTCCTCATGAGTCCTGATCCCGTGGGAATATCGCGATAAAAATGTGTTAATCCAGGTTAGAAACTATATGTGTAGGTAGTACCTTTCATCCAAATTCATTCAGCCGTTTTTGCGTGATTGAGTGAAAAACATAAAAAATGAAACTTTCACAATTGTAAAAATATAAATAAGTGGGATATAAGAATTTTAAGTTTGTATAAAATAAATAATACGTAATATGTGAGTGACGGGAAAAGGAAAAAAAAAAATCTTAATATCTCTCGAAAGTATATTCCCGATACAAAATTCATTTACGCTAACGTTACTTATGTACGTCGAAATTATTCGTACTGCTGTTGTAGTACCTATCCACTTACAAGAGTTACAAAGTGACGTAGGCATAAAGAATGAATGCTTGTACCATCAAGCAGTAAATACTTTATAGCTAGTACTACATTATCATACCTGTACTATTAGATACTAGTTACTAGTACTGGCTCGAATAATGGCGCGTTATTAATATTTATCATTCATACAATGCGAATGTTGTACGCATTTTAATTAAATGCTCATTAGCAATGCAGGTGAGATTAAACGAGGCGACTCGTGTTCCCTTGTTGTTTGTTTTATTGGAATCGGTTTTAATATAAATATAATTAACTTTTCACTGAATTTGTAATTTATTGAGGACTTCCTTCCTGAATGAGTAAAGCATATTAACAAAAGGCATTGGCTCCTACTACTTAACTAGATAGAGCCGTGATAGCCTAGTGGTGTGACCGTCAGACTGCCAAGTCAAGGTCTCGAGTTCGAACCCAAGGCAGACGCACCTCTGACTTTTCGGATTCATGTGCGTATTGTATATCTATTATTATCATTGTTTCAAAAACGGGAAACGAAAACATCGTGAGGAAACCGGCATGCCTGAGAGAGATTTCTCGACGGCATGTGAAGCCCTTGGGCAGCTTTAAAACTTTGATACCAGGTTAGGAAAACAGGAAAATATTCTAAAATCGTTTGCTAAGCTTGCACAAGAAGCATAATCAGCCTTTTATGTGCCCACTGCACACAGGCCGCGTCTCTGTGTGAGGGTGTGGGCCGTAATCCACCACGCGGTCCC
Organism: Lithophane ornitopus; assembly: GCA_948473465.1. Classification (NCBI taxonomy): domain Eukaryota; kingdom Metazoa; phylum Arthropoda; class Insecta; order Lepidoptera; family Noctuidae; genus Lithophane; species Lithophane ornitopus. The sequence goes on along the minus strand of OX419616.1, from coordinate 12,811,492 downwards.
AGTGCGGGATGGTAGATGTCACATGTCTTCGAATTTTTGGTTCAGGACATGCCGCGGTTTCCTCATGATGATTTCCTTTACCGATTTGCGAGCAGTGGTGGTGAACCCACGCCCTACAACTCGTAAGTCGGAGCCGTTACCATTAGCCCCCCCCCCCACTGCTCCCTGCTTTGCTATGCTTAGTCGTACTAAATTTGATCATGACATGTCCAGAATTTTATGTAAAATTATACCTCCTATTTAGGTTGAAACAAATAAAGAATCTTCCTTTTTCAGGCAGATTTTTCTCATTTGGGATACCAACCTACCTACTAGCCTTACATAAGTGTATGTCTGTGACTGTATAGTTGCCTCTAAGCCTTCTACGAACTAATTTAACGATAGTGTAGTGAATACATTAAATTGAAAGCAAATTTTCACGAACCACCTCACAATTCCGAGTTCTATTAACATTTCTAGCGCCTAAGACTTCGTCAATGGCACACCTCCTTACTTTTCTCAGTACTAGTATACTTATCCAGCTCCCAAGAGTAAGGTGGAACTCTTATTAGCATCAGTTCGCAATGAGCTGAATGGTTTTAATTACACTTAGCGCATCGCGTGCTTTGCATCGTGAAGCATGGAAGATATGGGAAGTGTAGATAGGTGTAGTGTGGATCGTTGGATTAGACTGCCATATTTGAAGCGCGAAGATTTATTCTGTATCAAGTTGCGTCGAAAACGTTAGAGATTTACCTATTTCGTCGATTTTAGGAGTTATAAGTTGCTCCTTAAATGGAGAAAATCGATTGACTGTAACGCGTTTTCTTCACAAAATACAGTGTAATTGCATAAATTTAACACTCTGGTAGTTGATATTTGGAACTGCACCCTAATTGCGTATACACGATCAATCAGATTGGTATCGGTTTGAAACAAATGTCTAATCCATTGCATCATAAGTTCAAAAAAAAAAATCTGCTCAACAACGTAAATAACGCAATGAATGTTGTTGAACTGTCAAAATGAAACAAAGTCATAATCGGTTACGAAAATAAGTTACGCAATTAGGTAGCTGAGTAACATTAATCCGATGAATGACCAATGCAATAAAGAATCAGTCTTACAAAATTATAAGTGCAGACTATTCTGACTGCCACGCGGTACGAAGACAGACGATAGCTATAAAAGTTGCACAAAGTACATCTAAGTTCCTAAAGGAAAATTCCAGACGATACTCGACTCTCTTGCATCGTTTGAACCGGACAAGTTATCGCATCACGTGGCTCCAGCCGAGCCGTCGACGTGTCGTCGAGTCAACACCCTTCAATCATCAAATCAAATCTTTTTCTGTACCTATAATAATGGTTTTAAAGACACTTATGTATAGGCTTTATTTTTCATGTTCAGTAATCAATATTCAGCAGTCCCGTTTTTAAGTATGTAGACACATCTTCCAATATTGGTGCAGCTCAATCTCTCACTAGATTTAGCCTGAAATTAACCAAAATAACACTGCTGTAAACAAAACAAATGCACTCACAAAATGCCCATAGAATTCGCTACACCAACAAAATCTATAGGCGAAAGTACAAATGAACACAAAAGGCTCTCCACCATTAACGAAAGTCTTTCATTCCCGTCCATTAAAAGACAAAGGCTGATATGAATGACGGTAATGCAAGGAGGGTTAATGACGTCAGCCGACGGTTAATGACGTAACAGACGTATACGTAGGATAGTTAATTGGAAATCGATGCTTACCTTCGAGGATATAAAACGGTTTTATTTTATTGACTCTCTTTAGTATTTCGCTGATATGAGATTTGATTTTATAAATGCGAAAGTGACTTTGATATTTTCACGCTAAAACGGCTGAACGGATATGGATGAAATCTTGCACTTGGGTCAGGAGTTTGAATTTCATATTTTTTTTATACAATTATCTAGGATTCAAAGTAACCTATGTCCTTCTCCAGGTCCCAGGCTATACAGGACATAGGATACTTTTTATCCCGGTAGTACCTTCCCCGTGGGATAATTTCCGAACTCCACGCGGGCGAAGCCGCGGGCGAAAGCTAGTAACCTATTAGTGAAGGACCTACTTAATACCTGATGTTGATATTGTGTACCTATATCTTTTGTTAGAGATCCTCAATAAATAAATAAATAATTGCAGTGTTTAGTGTAAAATTGTACAGGGTGTTAGGGTAAACACAGGGTAAACATCCTTGAAACCAATGGTTTGGTTTCATTTATAGAACGTAATATCAATGGAAAATGAAACCTTTTTTTTTTATGAATCCCCTCGTTCATTCAGTCAGCTGTCTCGCGAAACTTTTTTAAATCGTTTAATGAAAATAAAGTTTTTATTTTATTGTTACTCGGTCATTTATTTTAGATTTAAGTCAACTACCCATGGTTTGAGTGACAACGGTGTTTACCCTGACACCCTGTATATGTAATGAGAATTTAAGCTTTTTTTTATGATGCAGGCAACGTAGCTTTATGAGGGAGTCGTTTAAGGAAAAACATTTCTCATTTTGAACAAACTCGAAATGTTGCTTCGTTGCACGTTAATCCGTTGCTCCCGGCTGTCATTTGTGGATTGACAGTCATTACGTGTCGTCAAAAGCCCGAATGTCTGACAACCAGTCTTACCAAGGGGTATCGTATTACCCAGGTACTGGGCTGTGGAGGTCAGAAAGACAATCACTCCATGTAAAATACCAGTATTCAGCTGCATCCGGTTAGACTGGAAGCCGACCGCCACATAGTTGGGAAAAGGCTAGGCAGATGATGAATAATTTTAATACTTATAATAATTCAATTTACCCTTATTGTATCAACCTACTAAATTATAAGCAAAAGCTGTGAAAGCAGTCGAGAAATCCTAAAGTTTTCAAGAAACAGATAACCAAGTATAATTTTGCGAAGTTAAAATCTAGATTCAGTTGAAGTTTTAAGAAGATTTACCGCTTCCACAGCCAAAAGAGGTTTTACGTGACCATTAATGAATTTGCAACACCCTGTGCGGTTAGTACTTATAGCAAGGACGCGAGACGGTGAAATTCTAGACGACTACTTAGACCGAATTTCACCAATGAATATAAACGCGATCAGCACATCTAAACCGCGTTCAAGAGCTGTCAGTGTCATCATTGTTGTGGAATATTGACAGTGACACTGACAGCTTTTGAACACAGTTTAGATGTGCTGGTCGCGTTCATTTTCATTGCTGGAATTGGCACTTAGATGTTCCGATTAAATCACCCTTTTCTAAGTAAATTGGTTTCGGATTTCAGTCTAACCAGATGCGACTGAATATTATAATATTTGATATTTATTTATTTCAATATGCAGTAGATAACTTTTATCGTTTTACGTGTGTCATATTACTTATTTCACATGTTTATTTAAGAATAAGTAGATTATAGTTTCATGAGTAAAGATTTTTGCAACGTAGTTTTTGACATAACGAGTGTGAGATCGACTTCGATTTTTGATCGAGACGATAATGAGATATTTTTGGACAATTTTAAATGTTCCCGAAGTTTGAGTTTTTTTTTTTTTAATAAATTGTTATTTTTATGTTGTCTAAAAACCCAACTTCGAGAAAATTGTAATTGTATGGTAATTGTAATTTTAAATGTCCCCGAAGTTTGAGTTTTTTTTAAATAAATTGTTATTTTTATGTTGTCTAAAAACTCAAACTTCGAGATAATTGTAATTTTAGGGTAATTGCCCTAATCATTACCTACAAACCATCTAAAATGAGTGAACAATAGGATTTATTCAATGCAGTAAGTCAGGCCATGTGTCTATTGAATGTCGTGTCCAAGAATATCGAGTCGTGATATACCGTATTTAGCTTTATAAGTAATAGAAGTTATTTCCAAATAATTTGCATATTGTCGCCCGCATTAATACAGAAAGTGCATAGCTGACGGTCATTGAATATTGTATGTCCAGCCGGTCACTTCGTCCAGGCTGTTAGCTGATTAGTTCAGCTTTATTCAAGAAGTGAACCTTCACAAGCGAATATGGTACTTGTGACTACAGTTTAAGAAGCGAAATTCGTGTATCACAAGACACTAAAGGTATTTGCAATATTGAGACGGAATTAGAGTCTTCCTAATGTTTCCTCATTTAGGGCAAGCATTCTCATTTTAAATTGAAATCCTGTTATTTTGTTTTGTACAACTCGTTACGTTTGTAAATTCAGGCGATTTTGTTTTATTTGAAAATAGAAGCCGAATTAATTGTAAGATAAATTAAGTTCTTGAATTCATGATGTTGAAATGTTTCGCTATTTCCATTTAAATGGTTTAAAATAAATAATCTGATCGTTTGAATCTGATAGTGATCAGTTTTAGTTATAATAACCTATGTTTAATACCATTTGATAGCAGATCGTGACTAGTAGTAATAACATTGTCATTCTATCTGTTCTTAATCTGCCTCTATGTTACGTTTTCATTTTAATTCTTAATGACTTCGTTTAAAACTGAATCCGCTGATTAAGTTGGGCCATTGTTTGGTTTTAATTACAGGTCGGTTTGGGTAAATAAGTAGCGGCCGCAAATTATATCGATCGTGCCGTGTCCGGCCTGCGTCCGGCGGCGTCCGGCGCGATATACGCTGACAACACGCTATCTGACTGGAGTTTGTCAGGATTACACGGAGATTTGTAGCGTGTTCCCCCGGCTGTACGGTTGTAGCCGCCGTAAATTATTACCAGCCTGAACGTTTGCTTAATAATAAATCAATTGTTTGCGAAACAAACAGCGTTCGCCTCTATCTATCAGTACGTCAGATGATTACGTTCGTGTACTTTTATATTCCCTGTTAATAAAACCTCAATCTTTGTCGGGCGCTCTTCCAAATCACGTACGAAAACATGTCGAGTTCACAACTTGAGATTCTGCAGCCGTCGGTGAGTGTACTTTGGTATTATTTTGCATAATCCGCTGTAAAGTGTTATTAGTCAGGCCGCAGCGCGCCGCCGCGTCTGCTGCATGCAAGGAAAGGGCAACTAAGTAGAAAATCGGATGTCTGCGGCGACCGGCGACCGTAACCTGATCCGCAATCACAACTAATTTAACTCAATCAGCGAAGGACAGCCCTTGACTGTAACATGATTACTGTTCATTAAACCAACCGGAGCTTTATAATTTGATATCTACTTGATCGCGAGCACTGATAAAGAGATTTTAATGAACGTCTGGACAACATTTGTCCGATGTGCTACGAGATGATATTATCTGATAAAAAAATATCGTTAACATCAAAAATAAAATGTTAATTGAAACAATGTTAGTTGTTCTATGCGCTCAAACAATTATGATTTCCACTTGACAGACCCGTTGCCGTCCTGTGGTAATCACAAGTGCACTAGATTTGATTGGGCGAAAATTGTTCGCGAATGCACTCTCGAAATAGGGCAATCCACCCGCAGAGACAATTGAAATAAAACGTCAGTGCAGCCGGAACGGGCGATTGCAAAAAGCTGGAAGCGAATGCCGCGTCGCGCTAAATTAATTCTTATAACAATTTGGCAAGGATCGTTTTAGCTTCAGCGCGTTCCGCGATGATGTCATTTCAGCGCGCAGGTCAAGCGCCTACTTCGTACCGCAGGTTCTTCTTTTTGTTCCCGCCGCGAAGAGTTTTATTTTAAATCTGTAGCACTAACGAACCGAGCTCTTGTTGCATGCGGCAGGGCCGCGCGTGCAGCTGTCATTTTAGCCGTATTAATCGTTATCACTTCTCGCCACAATACTGCATTGTCCGGCTTTTTCTTGGCGATTTTATTATTCGTGTTTAATTGTGAAGTTCTCTTGCGTTATTATATCGCGGCACATATTTAGTGCGCGGGGTGTGGGTGCGGCGCTCGTGCGGCCGCGGCGGTCGCATTGTGTTCTTATGCCGCATACATTAGCGTGCATTCTCACGAACGGAACCCGTTCCTCGGCTCGGCGCGCTCCTATCTTGTTGTTCCTTTACAAATCTGCGTGCCTCGTATCGCTTAGTTGACTTTTTTGCACGTCGATGTTAAAAAAACTCCGCCTTGTATCGAACTCGCCGCGGAGTCTGGTTGCCATGCGCGGCGTATGAAGCATTAAAACATCGGTTATATTGTCGGTCGTTCAATTAGACGAAGCAAATGTTAAATCCAACGAAATGACAGCAATAACTGTCGTGTTGCGTTTTATTATAGAAAGTTGCCGCAGCGATGTTAAAATTTATCGTTCCATTGTCAATAGCGGGCGGCGCGGGCGGCGGCGGCGCTCGTAAACCAAGTTGCGGACTAAGTTGGTTGATACATTCGCGCTAATTGTACTGCAATCACGTCGCGTGTGTTAAGTTTATAAGTTATAAAGTGTAAGGAACATGTGCAAACGTTCTCGAAATAATTTAATGTGTGCACGGCGGGGTAACGACACGGGGCGTGCTCTGACTCTAATTTCGCATGCGGCGGCGTCGTCGGCGCGAACGCATATAACTCGACCAATTTAGAATCGAGCCGGCATGCCCTGCGCGCCACGCCAAACAGTCTGCCCCTTGCCGTGTTCATATGTCAGCACTCGATGATTGACTTACTGCGCCCGATCTTCTAACATTTTATTTTTTATATTTCCAGGTAATTTGCGAATGTGGAGATAAATATCACAGTAACGGGAATGCCTGAGTCATGTAATGCGAAATTGCGAGTCTGAAGTAAGTGATGATTTGCATGTCGTAAAGCTTTCTGTGGGGCCAGCGAGTTTATTTAAATGATTGTAAGTACGACTTCTACTGGTGCCATCTGATTATATATTTTTTATAAAGGTTGTTTCCATGCCAAATTGCACTTTGAATATGGAAATGAACACAACTGTACTTTTCTTGATCACGTGAAACTAACATTACTATTTCTTAATCTACTTGCAACTTTAAATTATTATTCGGCTCTAACAAAAAGCCTGATTTACACCTATTCAACATGCAGACAACTTTTCAGGGTCAGCTTCCAGTCTAACCGGATGCAGCTGAATACCAGTATTTTACATGGAGCGACTACCTATCAGACCTCCACAACTGGGTAATACGATATCCATTGGCAAGACTGGTTGTCAGACTTTCAGGCTTCTGACGACTCGTAACGACTGTCAAAGATCCACAAATGACAGCCGGGACCAACGGCTTAAAACGTGCTTTCCGAGGCACGGAGGTGTCTCGATATGTAAAGATGGTCACCCATCCATGGACCAACCCCGGCAAGCGTAGCTTAACCTGATCGACCCGTGCGGCTGTTATTACTTAGCCACAAGCTCCTCACTTTATATCAAACAGTCTATTTTATTTTTTATTCGGAGAGTTTGTTACTACAAACCAGATAATTGCTCCACAAACGTGTAAAAGAGCCTTAACAAGGCTAATTACACACAAGTGACAATTCCTGCACATTCTACTTAAGTGTCACTTCATACAATTTCACGGGAACGGCAAATAAATCCCGTGAACGAATATACGTGTCACCCGGGGATTTAAGTGACCTTAAGAGACCTTAAGTGGTGTAATTAAAGGCACCGTTGGAAGAAAGGTGGGGTCGTGGGGCCCCCGGGTCCCGGCACTTGGGGTACAGGTGTGAACCTTATATGGAATGTTATTTGTGTTATTTGCGACGTTTTTGGACGCACGAGTTAATTAAGATTGTTTCTTGTCATTATGTTGTGAGGCAAGTAGTGTGTGCGTAAATTATTTCATTGAAGTTTCGTCGTCATGCGATTTTCAACTCTATCAGTAAAGAAATGAGGTCTATTCTTGCTTGGTATTGTGTTTGAAATGGTTGTCATTAATAAATTGCTCCCTACGCTTGATAAATTAATGTCGTACAGTATTTAATTTAACGTAGAATATACTTTTGAACTTCTTTTAGTAGGTCTCGAAAATGTATCGTTTAAAATACTGAGTTGGTATTCATCTAACCGTAATAAGCATTGAATAATAAAGGAATCGTGAAGAAATTCCAACATATTGCTTTCTCTCTATTTTTAATCATTTAATTAAAAGTGATAAATTACTCGGTTTAAAATAATCATTATTCCACTTGTGTCGTTAACTAACTTGGTAATGATGTGTAATTAACTAATTATTTCTGAGATATTTTCCCCATAAAATGACTGTGAAATACTGAAATTGAAGGATGTAATTTCAATTGTCCTTGTAGACCCAAGTATCCTAAATATAACAAAATCCAACACAACTACAAACCTTATTGTCTCGCTGCTACGCTACAAGTAATGGCGTAGCACCGTAGCGCGTAGCCGGCGGCTCGTAGGCTTGCTACGATCGATGGCGTAGAAAAAATTTTTCATTACTGTTCAAATTCCTGGAACGTAGGGTATTGAATATTGCATGCTGTCTAGTTTATCTTGACCCTTCCTGGTGGCGCTGTTTGTGAAGGAAAACGTAAATATTATGTCAATTTCAGTACATTTACATTTAGTACCGTATTTTGTCATCTACCAAGAGAACAGTGGGCACGTGTATTTGTTTTTCGTCCCATAAGGGATGATGGACGAGGCGATACGGATCCATTGCCATTGATATTGCACTGTATATTGGTATAAAGATTTGTGGGGTATTATTTTTGTTTCAATTTCATGACGAGGGCTTTTAGCGTTGGTCGGACGGAAAAGGTTGTAATATCAAACATGTTTTTCATTTGTATTCTTTCCGGGCCAACCATCGGTCTTTTTAATGTCGGCCTTCTGAAATTATCCCCTGCTCGATCCGTATATTTTTTAAATTCCGATTTCCATAGAAAATGAAATGATACCTATTAAAACTATGTAAATATCAAGAGGTCTATCTACTCAAAAGTAGTGAAACCAAAATAATTATATTCAGCCAACAGCAATAAGTACCCGTGAAGAACTTAAGATTAAGAAGGAAGGATAAGATTAAATCTGATGTTTTTGCGAATAGCAACTTCTTTTCCTAAATACAATCCATAAGTAGTAGGTTTGGTGTATACCAAAACTCCTTTTTAATTATGGACTTCATGAGTGAGTTTCATTAAATGAATATTTTGCAATCCTGCACGCGAAGCATGAAATGAGTTTTGTCGACGGAAGAATAGACAAAAAGACAGTTATACAATCACAATCTCTCATTTTGTCTATTCTTCCGTCGACAAACCTTGTTTCTATGGTGGCGCTGTTCCTAAAATACAGTCAAACAACAAAAACAGTGAGTTTATTCAGTGGTAGTCCACAATCCACATCAGCCGATCGATGCTTACGTAAGGGATTTCCCGACACTAGTAAATAAGGCTAGGCTTTGCCCCGCTTCGTGTAAATAAAGACTTATGTACTAATACTTAGGTACCCAGTCGATACAAAAGTGCTTTGTCTCCTTATGTCCTATGTAGACCCTTGTTTAGTCGCTTAGGTTTATTTTATCTTCTTATGTTTAAAAATTAATTGCTGTTCGTTAGACTCACTAAAACTCGAGAACGGCTGGACCGATTTGGATAATTCTTTTTTTTGTTGAGTTCGTTATTCTTAGGGCAAGGTTTGTACGTAAGGTAGTTGTAGGTAGGGTTGGTAGGTAGGTAGGTATGTAGGTAGGTGTGTAGGTAGGGTAGGGTAGGTAGGTAGTTAGTTAGTTAGTAGGTAGGTTAGGTAGGTAGGTAGGTACTTACTTACTTACCTACCTACCCTACCCTACCTACCCTGGTAGGTACCTAGGTACTTAGTGCTACCCGTGCGAAACCGGAGCGGGCAGCTAGTGTAAAATAAAATGTCTCCTTGTTCAGAATTCTCACTCATTTACTAACATAGAGTTTTTGACTTTTCGTATATTTTATAATTGCGTTTAATATTGAAGCTGGTTCTACAGTCCTTTCATTATAACTTGACCCGTGACGCGATTTGTGGCACTGAATTTTGAACTCTTAGTTGCAATGCTAATAGAGTTCAAAATGGCGACTGACAGAACTGTACTACCAAATCATGACTGCAAAATTCAGTGCATCCAATCGCGTCACAGCACTGGGTGAAGCTATAATGAACGTACTGTAGTTATTTTGGGGATGTTGTTTTACCGTATTTTGTTTATGAAAAAACTAGCGACCCGTACCTGATATGCGCATTTGTACGACTTGATAAAATTATAGAGATTTCTTTGGTGTCAGTTTAATATAAATTGTCCTACCTTCTGATTTAAATTATTTTGAAAATTAAATTAAAATAGTTGCGTACGGCCACACAGACAGACACGAAAAGCGGCTTTGTTTTAAACTATTTTTAGATATAGATAACAAGAGATTATCTTTTCAAGGTTTTCAATTATGTTGACAAAGATCACGAAAGATTTTTTTAAACAGATTTAACAGTAATATAACTGAACAAAACGGTATTTTCCTACCGCTGTAGAATCCTATTCCTAAGCCTAACTAATATTATAAATGTGAAAGTTTGTTTGTTTGTTACGCATGAAAAATGGCGCATGGGTAGACCATGACCTGAGTACATAGGATACTTTTTTATCTCGGTAGTACGTTCCCGTGAGATAATTTCCGACCTACACGCGGGCGAAGCCGCGGGAAAAAACTAGTTTAAGATAAATAAAACATTATTTCCAAGAAAAGACCCAAAGAAATTAATAACAGTTGCTCTAATTCCTCTAAGCCCAATAAAGTAGTTAGATTAAAGTCAGTCTTCACCTTTATAAGCATTTTAAGTAATGAAATTATTAAAAATATCGCCACTTAACAGACTTATAACGAATCTTCATAATCCTCTTAAATGGGTGGTAGGTATGTACTTGGCTTTAATAACGATCGCTTCGATAAAAAATGTTATTATTCATTGTCGAGTTGTCATAGTAGGTACAGTCGACCGCTCGGCAGTACTACCACTGTGACCTTGAGCTGGTCTAGCATAGCCCAGAGTTTGAATGGAATAAGAGTCCTGCTTATATTGGTGTCGTCGAACAGTGGTGGCCCAGTGGTTCTACCCCCGACAGACACTTTACTTTGTGTAAATTATTTCATCACCACTGCTCTCAAAACGGTGAAGGAAAACATGTCTTACAACCAAAAAATTCAAAGACATTTACCAACCCCCATTGGGCCCGCGTGGTGGATTACATCAGCGCAATCCCTCTCACCGAGCGGAGGCCTGGGTGTCCCAGCAGTGGGAACAGTATAGGCTGATTATGATTATATTGGTTTTGTTACCACAGACGTGCTCTACTGTACCTACCTACTAAAAAGGTCAAAAGGTTTTACGGCCGACTTGGCATTGAGGGTTTATTATGCCCTTTGGAGGATCCAATTTATAAATTACCTGCCGATATTTTATGCGATTTGGTGTGAAGGAGACATCCCACTACCTTTTATATGGTGTGGAAGCTGTCCAATGAAATGTACGAATTATTACGATGTTATTTTCGATTTGTTCGGTTTATTGCTTGATAGGTATAATTTATAATCTCTCTCTATAAGAGGAGCTCCTGGCTAAGTAATAACAGCCGCTCGGATCGATACATCAGGTTAAGCTACGCTTGCCCCGGTTGGTCCGTGGATGGGTGACCATTTTCACATATAGAGACTCCTCCGTGCCTCGGAAAGCACGTTAAACCGTTGGTCCCGGCTGTCATTTGTGGATCTTTGACAGTTGTTACGAGTCGTCAGAAGCCCGAAAGTCTGACAACCTGTCTAACCAAGGGGTACCGTATTAACCAGTTACTGGATTGTGGAGGTCAGATAGGCAGTCGCTCCATGTAAAATACTGGTATTCAGCTGCATCCGGTTAGACTGGAAGCCGACCCCAACATAGTTGGAAAAAAGGCTAGGCAGATTTGAGGTATAATTTATAATCATTGCATTTTTTTAAATTGGTAGTACGATAAAGAATACAGTGTGTAGCATGCACAGGATATGTTGTTGAACCTTAACCTAAGCAAGAAGGAAGGAATTAAAGAATGAAAATAAAGTATGTTTATTTGCACCTAATATGACGGATCGTATACTTTTCACTAAATAAAAACAAGCTTGTGTTATATTTCTTATTCTTTTCGTCGAAAATAAGTGTAAGTAATTGTAACTCTAAGGGAGAATTTTAATAAAATTTTATATCCTGAATTTTGGACAGTGTTTCCATACAAAAACACGGTGGAATATAAAAATAATTAGAATATAAAAATGTTACATAAGGGCCACGAATTCCATTTAAATAATATATAATTTGCCCCTGGTTCCGTACGTATAGAGAATTTAATTAATTCCCTTGTGACAAACAGAGCGCAAAAATGTTTAGAATTTCGTCTTTATGTGTTTATCTTGAGATTTCCTAGAGGTCTTTGATTTCCTTTACATATACGTTAACTTAATATGTGGAGTTTCGGTGTTTATTAACATGCCACAATGATGAAAGAAACATTTATTTAGCACAAGGCACAGTCTAATTAAAACATTGTTTTTGTTTGTCCTGAAACGTAATCTAAATAAGGAAGTTTTCTTGATTAGGTCCTTTTACAGGCACTTTTCAATTGCTATAGGATGTTAGGTTCCGATTTCAAAGTGTAAAACTGAAAGCTGGCAAACTTTAAACTGTCTAACTGCAGGAAATTGGAAAATTCTTGTGATAAAATCAAATGCTAAAATAGTACCTATAACTAACTTATTAAACATAAGCATTATCAGCCTATAACGTTCCCAATGCTGGGACACAGGTCTCCTCTCTGTGAGAAGCAGTGGGCCATAATCAGCCGTAATACACACCGGTTGGTGGATGGCACATGTCATCGAATTTTTGGTTCGAGGACATGCCGGATTCCTGCCTATATTTTCCTTCAACGTTTTGAGAGCACTGGGTATGAAACAAATTATACAAAGTAAAGTGTCTGCCTCGGTTCGAACTCAAGACCTACGAAACGGAAATCGGTTCCGTTACCGCTGGCCCACCTCTTAATACGATGCTCAGTCTATCGCAGTCCACTGCTGGACATAGGCCTGTCCAAAGATGCGCCACAACACCCTGTCCTCCGCCTTCCGTATCCAGTCTGTCCCAGCTACCTTTTTAAGGTCCGCTGTCCATCTAGTTGGGGCGCCTCACGCTACGTTTGTCCATCTCCCCGGTTTTTTAACGCGATGTAACACGGTTTCCTTCCGCTCAAATAAGGAACTGTTAACAATTTCTTCGCTACTACAGTAAACACGTGTATATAATGTATGTTCTGATAACCATCACGTAACCTATTATGAGGCACTTCCCCGAGTGCCTGTCAAAATAATGACGAGCCATCTTGTTGCCGCGCCGACATCCATTTACATATCAGAAATATACCTACGTTAGTTTCACAATTAGGGTAGATTTTCAGTTTCACTTACCGAGATGCTTAATTGGAAATAAGGTTTAATGTGATTTAATGAACATTCCTTTCAAAAATACATATATGTATATATATTTTGGAAGGCTATATTGTTATCTGATGACTTGCTAATAAGCACTGTTGATAATATTACGTCTCTAATTACTTAGCTGTTACGCATGGCTGTACCTATTCAAACGCAAAACCAACAACATTACTCAATCAAAATCCATTCGATACCTTAAACTTATCTAAAAACGATATTTCTCAAGCATACTATCCTAATCATTTACATAATCCAGTGCAAATGTGTCCAGTAAAACGCATTATATACGCCGATCTAATATTCATAAGACCTTCCACACCCTGTATAATAGCCCCGTCCAAATAGCTCCGTGTAAATAGCCCCGTGAATGTGGCGCCCACTGCTATGATATCCAACTTTCAGAGCGATAGTACATGGAAAGTTGGACACGTTGCTTTTGAATTGAGTGAAAATTACTAACACTGATTTCCTGGTTGGCCGTCTTTATCCGACTGCGGCGGAGCCCAAAAGAAGGGTAATGTTTTTAGTCATGTAATGAAGAGTATTTTTTATAATTTGGGTAGTTTTACAAGTAAATCTTGAAACGGAAAATTTTATGTATTTTTCCTGTATTTATAAGAACTTAAAGTTCTTAATCATTTATAACAAGATATAAGAGATTTAGAAGCAATTTATCTTTACCTAACTTCTTATTTTATGTGATAGAACTAAAAATACTAAGAATAGAGATAGTTTTATTTGAACTCAAAATATTCAAATAAAATTTTTACTTCTTATTTATTTTATCTAGTTAATAAAAGCCAGGTTAATAACTGTAAGTGTATATAAAAATGCAAAAATATATTGGAAACTCGATAACTTTTGGATAGCTCATATATTCAACTTTCCCACAATTCAGCTTCGAAGCTTTCAACGGGGTATGGACCTCCAATTATAATTTCTACTTCCCCCTTTTTTCGCGGCAAAATGCTTCGGGACGTGAATCCTTCGTTCATTACGTCAAAAAATATCGCATTATCTTTTATGTTAATAAGAGACTTCCTCGTTGGTCTAGTGGTCGCAAGCGCTATACTGCTGAGCATAAGGTCCTGGGTTCGATTCCCAGGTTTTGAATTTTATACCGGGACCTTGGCAACAGGCAACTGAAGCAACACGGGTGGGTTTTAGTCAGTAAAAGTCTGACACTACGCCCAGAGCGGGAGAAGTCATTTGATAATTTACCATATACAAAAAAATAAAAAGGTTTTGAATTTCACAGTAGCAGCCCGGAGCCTGGATTTGTGCCCGCTAGGTGGCAATAGACTTCGCCCCCTATTAGGTACATGGGACTTACACAACTGGCGAAATGTGGGGGTACTAAACGTACACCTCTGTCCAACCCCTCCGGAACACAAGGTGTGATGTTATGTTTGTGCATCGTCCATACATTGTTACGTCATTGTGAACACGTTTCTCATACAGGGGCTTGATATTTCAATATCTGAGCGCGATACTTCCGTTACATTTTCTCGTTTAAATCCTTCATTTTTCTTTGTCTCGTCTTTAATGTGTTCTTGACTGTGGGACATAGGAACCTTTGTGAAAGGTGTTATAGATAAATGAGGATAATTAGAAACATGAGAACTTTTATGTAGGAAGTAACATGGGTACTATACTAAGTATGTACGTTAGGATGTGGTTAATGGTGCGCTGCCTTTGACAACTGAGCTGAGACCTGCCTTTTGTAACTTTGACGTTAAAAAAACTGCCAATTTCCAGCCAGAAATAGATTATGATTCTGAAAAAAAAACACAAATATATTAACATGGTGATTTTTATTTCAGTTATCTTATAACCTTTGAGGAGGTGAAAGTACTCATGATTATAAACAACTTGCACTATTCCCATAGTGCAAGTTGTTACTCCAACTACGAAAAAGCAAAAAAAATATAGATATCTTTCATACATTTTCAGCGGGTAAATATTGAATTTTTGTATGAAGCAGCAGATATTTTTTTCGATATGTCAGTCGGTCTCATAGTGAAAGTCGCCCATACTCATACTCAGTTTGACCTCCTGAAAAAGAAAACAGACGTACAGTTCTAAATACAAATAACCAAAAAAAAGTGAAAAATAATGTTTTAACAACAATAGTGTGTGCCAAAAAGGTTTTTTTCAGCATTAATGCCAGACAGATATTATCTGATCTGACACTGGTTTTCTAATGAACCTTTAGGGACAAGTGACGGGAAGTACAAACAGTTTCAACATACCTAATATAAAAAAGATTGACAATGCATTAAAAATCACCGTGAATATACGTTTGTCTGTGTTAATTTCTATCTGTAATGATGTATAAAGTTACTTCCATAAATTCCATGGTTAATATTACTTTACTAACTTCATTTTAATTGCCCAGCTATTTGCTTCTAATTATTAGTAGCGGATTTCATGGCAGTTTAACCTGTTTAAAATCGATCGTGCAATTTGAGCTTTCCCGACTAAGTATGAAAACCGCAAGCTCAATGTAACTGACATAAAACTCACTTGTTTAGTTAGGTACTCCATTTTGTGCATCGTGTTACTGGGAACTACAGTTAGGTACCTACTATTATAGTAAACTAATTGGCATTTTGAAATACAATATCCTTTTAGGTCATTGATATACATTAGGTACTTCACTGTTTGAATTTCGAATTATGATATTTTTATGTTGAATTGATTGATATTCGGCTCAATTACATTACTGCCAGTTATGTTTAAGTTTCATGTAATAGGGGGCGATCTTGCCATCAACCGGGCACAAATCCAGACTACGGGCTGCTACTGAGAAATCCCTGATGGAAAACTAAATGCCACTTTGCCCGAACTTTTTTTTTTTGAGTTTTTGATATCCTCAAATTACTTCTCCCGCTCTGGGCGGGAGCGGTAGGACGTGTCAGACATTTACTGACTAAAACCCACCCGTGTTCCTTCAGTTGCCTGTTGCCAAGGGTGCCAATACCTTTCGGACTTTCTCGCAAAACCTGGCAGCCTTTGCCCGACCTGGGAATCGAACCCAGGACCTCATGCTTAGCAGTAGCGTTTGTGACCACTGGACCGACGCTAAAACGACTGAACGGATTTGAATGAAATTTCGCACGGGGCTAGATCTTGATCTGGAAAAGGCGGGCAACAGCTAGTTCTTTCAAATATCTTTGATAAAGTCTTTCTCAATTTCTTGTTCAATCTTATAAGTAAAATAGTATTATGAAGGTACAATGCGCACACCAACATCACCATTTTTTGCGACATAACAAACACTCACTTTCTGATACTGTCTGTCACCGTGACGTCACAGACGAAAGTACGATAAAACTTGTTTCTACCAACCCCTTACTTCCGATATGTAATGCGATCGTAACGAGATCGCTTATCGTCGACACGGCAATACCATACCACACCATCACACTAACCGACCAAGCGATTATCAACCATCTGTCATTATTGCTAAAGGTTGTAATGCTATGAATATTTTGAAGAAATAACAGTGTATGTATTAGGTTCGCGTGTTTTGTTTGCCGATGTTTTATTGTCTTGATTTTCTGTTGATATAGTCTAAGAATGGGTTGCTGCATGTTTAGTTATAATCATAAAAGTTAAGACTCTACCCTACCTCAAATTGTTCAGCATGATCCTCCGTTAAGCCGAAAATACTCCAGCATTAATTTTGAAATAAATATTATGTTAAAGTTGAGGATTGATGCTAGGTCCTATGTTTGGCGAAAACACGATTACAATAAATTTTTCTCGATAAAAACCTCTAAACCGAACTATAAACCGCTGGTATTCAAAAAGTACTTCAAATAAGATCATGAAACTTTGCTTTATAACATTAATAACTGAGCTAACTATAAAGCAGGTCTTATGTTTTATATTTTATTTAAATAACCATTATTTTCACCGTAAAAACCAATTATCTAAACTATTCGAGGATTGAGAGCCACCAGCACCACACTCCGTCTCGTTCTCACTCAGGTCGCGAGTAGTATGGTGCGAGCGAGATAAAATTTGAGGTAGGCTATGGCCTTAAGCTTATACAATGCGATTTTGAAAATGGAACGCTTCGATTGCAAAGGAATTTTAGAAAGAGCTTTTCCATTTTGAATCCGTTTCAAGTTTGTTCATAATTACGAACGATTTGCTGTTTAATTTTAATTAATATTAATGGTAGCCTATATACTCATTATTTCTTATCAATAGCTTTTATCGATAAAAATGGCGATTTTAATTATGTTTAGTATACTACCAAGTAGGTACCTAGTACCTATAGGGCAAGTACCAATGTAAATTTTTAATCCACATTTTAGACCATCCACAACCCAGTTGCTGGGTAACACCCCTCGGTAAGACTGGTTGTCAGACTTCTGTGCTTCTGACGACCGGTAACGACTATCAAAGATCCAAGAATGACAGTCGGGACTAACGGCTTAACGTGCGTTCCGAGACACGGAGTGGTCTCGGTAAGTTAAGATGGTCACCCATCCACGGAATGACCGCGGCAAGCGTAGCTAAACCTGATCGATGGACACGTGCGGTTGTTATTAACAACAAGCCCTGGTAAAGTAAAGCAATAACATTATAACAACTGCTTAATTTCTCCCGTTAGATACAGGAATACTAATGCATTAGTTAAAATTAAACTGAACATTCGCGATAATCGTAGTTTTGGCAGAGGCACCCGACGCTAATGCTAAATGCTAATGTCACTTCCAAACGGTTTTACATAACTATTCCTACGTACCTAGACACATATGTGTCCAATCGACTAACTGCCCGGCTTACTAAGACCTCTAAGACTGAAGCAAATTGTCGGTACAACGGGTCCGAATATACTGGTGTTGGTGAACGTGGCGTAATGAAATCTATCTACTGGTAGTTGTACTATCTTGTCGGGATCTGAACCGTCTTGTACTAATCTTAGTAGTTATATACGTATATCTAGGTTATATACCTACCTATATAGGTCTGTGTTCATAAATTTTCCAGATGGATGTTTATTCAGGTTTATAATTAAGTATCTAATTAGCACCCTAATTACGTAGGTAACACACTTTAACATTCTGAATGATTTTGAAGGATATTGTTAACCTATTGCTTCATATGTTCGAAAAAATTGTTATGTTACTACAAGCTGTGCCCCGCTGTTTCACCCGCATAAGTAGTCGAATATCAGGATAAAGTATCCTTTGTCCTAAATCAGGTTATGGTCTACGCATGTGCCAAATTTCATCCAAATCCGTGCAGCCGTTTTAGCGTGACAGCGTAAAAAACATACAAACCTACTTCCGCATTTTATAATATTAGTTAGGATATTCCTAATTATAAAATACTCTGCTAAAACGAATTGACGTCACTGCAAGCGAGAATTGCAATTTTAATCCCGTTTTAAATATTCTGAAAATAAACATGTCCATTACAATTAAGGTTTATTAATCTAACAAAATCTAGATTTTATTTTCGTTGTGAGCTGGTCTAAGTCTGGGCTAGAATAACCTAGATTTTCCTCCTATAAAGGATAGTTTACAATCACTTACATCCCGATTTCTAGGCGGTTCGAATGTAACCCTCAGTGATTTGTGAATTGGCTTGTGTTACCGAACGTGACAAAAAATATACGACTTTGTAAGAGTTATTTGATAGAAGATTAGTCGGGTTTTCGGCTTTTAGGTGCCAGCTGTCACATTCGTTTTAAGAGAGATCATTTAGCGTTGCCAGTTCTTTAGCTAGTGACAATGTGTGATCTTTTGACAAATTCTTCAAGAAATAGTCAATATCAACTGATTTCAGGTTAAGTAAGAACAGCCGCACTGGTCGATCCATCAGGTTAAGCTACGCTTGTTGGGGTTGGTTCGTGGATGGGTGGTCAGCCATTACCCATCGAGACCACTGCGTGACTCGGAAAGCACATTAAGCCGTTGTTTCCTGCTGTCATTCGTAGATCTTTGACGGTCGTTTTGGTCAGGGCGGTTCGGCTTCTAGTCCAACCGGATCCAGCTGAATATTTTACATGGAGCGACTACCTATCTGACCACAATCCAGAAACTGGGTATACACGATACCCCTAGGTAAGACTGGTTGTCAGACTGTAGGGCTTCTGACAACCCGTAACAACTGTCAAAGATCTACAAATGAACCGTTTACCGTGATTTCTGAGCCACGGAGGGGTCTAGATGAAATGGACGGTTACCCATCCACGGGCCGACCTCGGCAAGCGCAGCGACCTCGGCAACCTTCGATCGACCCGTGCAGCTGTTATTATTTAGCCACGATTCCCACCATACCTTTCCTGATCGTTGGCACAATATACAGCGTATATTTATGTAACACACTTAGATGGTTTCGCGTATTCCTTTTATGAAAATATTTTAAATTCATTAAACGTAATTATTTAGTGATTTATTTTAAATTTTCTAAAATAGCATCTTGGAAGAACCTGTACTTAATGAACTGTAGCACTGAGGTCATTTGCCGGGGTCGTGCAAAAATTAGAAATTATACCGTCAAAGGATCGGACCGATAGAACGTAAGCCAGCTGGTAAGTGGCTTCATGAATGAATCTTTTGCACGGAGTGATCCCAATTTTGCTTATTATTTAGTTTGTTTGAAGAATTTTTTAATTTACGAATTATTTTATTATATTTTTTACGATAACTGGCCACTAGCCCTACCCGTGTGTTAAATTAATGTCGCCATTGTAGCGGCACGTTGTATATTGCCAAACTTATATAGGGAGTCTAGACGCGTGATATCGGAAAGTATACGTAGGTGGGGCGAGGCCGGCTGTCACCGTATCGTGCGTAGTATTTTGGGGGACTGTAGTACGCGCAGTACGATGTGCATTTGTTTTTGACGATCTTTTATTAAAGTGAATAGAGTGGCGTGTTACCAGCTGTTGCGTATTGAAGAGTTACATGATGTAGGAAACACTATGTTTTATTTTTATACCTCACTAACTATGGAGAGCTGTGCCAAATGCGTGGATTCCTTCCTGAAACATTAATATGCTGTTGTTTACCAACAATTACGTGACTAGTTCGGAATCTACGTTATTTGATAGATCTAATGAAAATAATTCAACACAGACGGACCAATTATGATTTATCAGTATCACTTAGCAACACAATATGCGCCAGCTTCAGGGTGCCCGCGTGAATGTACACACGCCAGGGGTGGTCAACACGAGGCAGAGACCACAATCGAGTACCTATTGTGCTTATTTTAGAGCCAGTCACGCGGGCGGCGGCGGCAGCGGCGGCGCCGAGTTACGTTTGTCCAGTAGCTATGTACCCTACATGAAATTTGTGAAAACGTAAACATTTGCCACGACGTGTTTACAGTCTGAAAAGGAAATAGTGGAGAGAGGTAGGTGTGTTTGATAAGAAATTGTGTTTTGAATAACTGTCGTAATTATTTTGAGAGAGAAAATACTTTCGTAATAAGTTTACTAATAAAAAAATAAAATAAAGTTGCGCGTGCGGCACCGTACACGTGTTCGTAATGAAATTTCTTAAAAAAAAAAAAAAAGGGAGATTTAGTGTGACAGACAGAGGGAGTTGTAGGTATCTTTCTTCTCTCTCATGTAAAGAAATGTGCCTAAACGTGACGCGTCCTCGATTTTTTTTGTAAATTCTCGTTCAAATAACGAATCTCCGCCGAAGAAGTTTCAATTCAAAAAAAGTTTTTCTGCTTTTTCGGGCAGTAGCGCAAACGATACATTATTAATTCAAGCCTAGTTTATTTCACAGGCAATCTGTATTGACAAAAAGTATGCTCAAATCTCAAGGGTCGTTCCTTTTTGAGATCCACATAGCCGGTTACTTACTCCGAATGTTTTGACAAGTTTGCAAAATCGATTGAAAGTTAGAACGAAACTCTAGGGTGCTTTTATTTCTTTGACATTTACAACTATTACAAGCCCAAGACAATTTTCAAATTAGGAATCCAACGATTATTTTTTGCTGTTCAAAAAAGGAATCCGGGCCGTAACAGATAGTGCCTCGCGTGTTAGTGTAGAGTTTATCATTGTCTATGCTATTTCAAACTCGCCACACCGCTTTACGTGGTGTTATGTGCCATAAGCTTACCGCCATTACGATTTGCATACATGTAAAGGTATAATTTATTGTTCACTGCGGCTGTTATAACTAGTCGTAAAGTTACCCATTAAATTAACGTTGATGTTATTAGCTATGTATGTTGTTTTGAGGACTGAGGACTCTGCTAATGATTCTATGTTATGGGTACTTAAAAGTTTAAATGAAGGAAACATGTATAACTCCTAGTTTATGACTCTCAGGATGAAAGCAACTAATATGAATCCATGCAATAACGAGATGGATATAATGTTATCAAGAAGACTTAGGACTTTTATGTCCCTGAACTCCTGAAGAAAGGGAAAAATTAAATCAGATAGAAAATGGATTCTCATACCTGACAGGGCTAAATAATAATATTCGTCATATTAGTTGGTAGTACCTAAATCCAATCCTAATACCTATTTCATTATCTTTTCAGACATCTACAAAAGGTACCTACCGTAAAAGTGTAACAATAGTAAGAAAAAGGGTTTTATTCTAGAGCACTTAAGTGAAGGAAAGCTCTCAGAAAACTCATACAATTTGGGCTGAATGAGAAGAAAGGACATGTTCGTTATTTGTACCTACGTTTTTTTGCCTTTGCCTTCAGTATTGGAAAAAATTCAATTGTCAGGATGTCGGGATTCTAAAACTAAAACAAATCACGGTCGCTATTCTGAGATCTGAATAGGGGCTGTCATTTGAATTTGAAAATGGAATGAGGAAGGAAATAGGTATGAGGTTCTATAAGAATTCCTATTCATGTTTCCAGTTCAGAAATAAATACGCAATTAGAATTAAATGGATACCATTAATTTTGCGTCGTGTAATAATTTATCCTTTCAATCGTTTTAAAACGAAGATTACCTTTAATTGTCAATAGAACCGTTTGGATTTTAAATATTCCTTGCGGCAGCCAATGTCAAATAAATAAACTGCCGACACTGCCGTACAAGTACAGGATTATAGCCTTTATATTTTCTAGGATAACCTTTAAAATGGTAAATAACTTATAAATAAGTGTTATTCACTGTTGCAGTGCTACGCCGCGATAATACCGCATAACCATTTTGCAATGGTGTTAAGAGTGGGAAAGCATGCAAGCTCCGATAATAGGAAGATATTATAATACCTTTTCTATGCAAATTTTACTAACCTTGTCTTTTATTTCTTTGATATTTCAGTAGAATTATGAGAACTTTTCAATACTCTCTGAGTGCTTTGTGATGTACGTACCTATGTACCTAGAATAATAAAAAAATACCGAGAGGTAAAATAGTCCTGGGCTGACACGCTAGTCTTTGCACCATGATTAAGTGTTGTATGTAATTAAGATTATTTTCCTTACCTACTCCAGAATAAATGTTATTTAAGTAAGTATAACATTTTGAGGTATGCATTAGTACATTCCTGTCGCGGCCTGCAATAAGGGCATTGACGGACGATCGCACCCATACGTGGCTGGTGCCGTGCCTGGTTGCGGCCAAGCCTTGTATAGTACTTTTCAAACTACTTAATTAAATCCTAACTATCCCAACTACTATTATAAATGTGAAAGTGAGTTTGATTGTTATTCTTTCACGCTAAAACGGCTGAATGGAGATAAAATTGGCACATGGTACCTGGAATAGGACATACGATCTTTTTTATCCCGATATTCCCACGGGATCGAGACTTACGCGGATGACCGCGGGGCGCAGCTAGTTAATTATAAATTCCAGAATCAATGACGAACAATGATAATTTTTCACGCGTTCATTTGTTTGGATATTCATATATGGATTTTCATACAAACATTGCCTTGCATTGTAATTTCGATTTTTCTCGAAGTTGGTCAAAATAATGTTCGAATTTCCAAGCATGTTTGAGAAAAGGCTATTTTTTAATAAATACAATTGTGGTGATTGTTGCACGGATGAAAAAGATTTTCCGATAATGATTCAAAAAACAATTTTGTGCAATATTTAATATGCTTGGTGTTTACCAAGTATATTAAATATTGCACAAAATTGTTTCGTGCAATATTAATGAAGGCGATTTCTGTATTTTGCATTCTTATTCGTTGGTTCCCAGAAACCATTTTATCAGGATTTTCATTGTTGTAAGCTTTTTTTTATATGTTTTTTTTTTTTTTTTAAGTTTGTTTTAAAATAAACGTTACTTATAAAAATTGCCTGGGTTAAAAGCATAACATTTTTATGACCATGTCTAAGAAGTTTACGATAAATTAGATAAAGCCGGATAATAAACGTAGTGGGCTGTTAATATTCATCGGGAGCTCATGTTATGGCTTGCATATTAATGAAGATGGCCATTATATATGACATATCATTTATGACACAGCTTGTCTTGCGTGTGCGTGCTCTCCACAATCCGCCATTACAGTCCGACAGTCGCGTCGTAATAATGCGTTCTTGACACCGTAAAACGGGTTTTGTCGATGGAAGAATAGACAAAATGACAGATAAACAATCACAATCTGTCATTTTGTCTATTCTTCGGTCGAGAAAACCCGTTTCTATGCTGGTCAAGCTACGCGTGCTGTAAGTTTCGTAGTATAGTTGGCGTCACTTAAAAAGAACGCAGAGCGACAATGCAGGGGATGTGTCTGCGCACGGGTACAGTCGCGTCCTAAAGTAGTAGGGCTATTGTTTTATAATATAAGTGTAAATGTTTTATTGTAAAATCATAAAAGGTAGTTTACTAGCTACTTAGTACTTTGGAATAGGCTGAATCGATAAATCGGTCAGTGCGCAGGTAAACGGCCAGCGTTCTTTTTACGTGATGGGGCCTAGATCTAACGGTGTTTTTACGAATTTGATCCTTATAACTACCAGAAATTGTCCAACTGACAAGGAAACAGGAACGGATTGTCTCGACGACTTCTAATCGTGGAATTATAAACGCGAAAGTTTGTAAGTATGGATGGATGGATGGATGGATGGATGGATAGATGGATGGATGGATGGATGGATGGATGGATGGATGGATGTTTGTTACTCTTTCACGCAAAAACTACTGAACGGATTTGGATGAAATTTGGCACACAGATAGTTTATAACCTGGATTAACACATAGGATACTTTTTATCCCGATATTCCCACGGGATCGTGCCTTACGCGGGTGAAACCGCGGGGCGCAGCTAGTACAAAATATAAAAATTACTGGACCACAATTTCCCCTGTGTGTAACTAACATTCCATAGTGAAACATAAATCCGAGTTCGAATTTCAATGTTGACGGTTACTATTCAACGTTCGGTAATGTTGTTCTAAGTTAAAATTAGTGGCAAACGAAATATTATTCCAGTGCACAAATACGCCCGCTTGCACCGGTTAACGCCAACGTGTTGATATTTACCACGCCCGCTGAGAGAGTTAACACACGCCACTTACCAATTTACTACTGATTACCTACTCGATGTAACTGTGGTGATACTAACATACAGTACCTACTAAAATGACTTTATCCGATTCGCAAGGTATCCATAAATTATCTTGTTTGTGGAAAATCTTAGATGAATGCTACAAAAGCAATAACTAAATAAAAATGTCCAGGATGTTTTGTTCCAAAACTGACCATAGACAATTTTAAATGCTGCCTGAAAAACAAACCTCATCTCCTACGCCATGGAATTAGTAGAGTCCGCGCCACCACTGAAGTCCGGCAGAAAATTGTGGAACTTCATTTGTTTTTTAATGCAATGACATAGACACTAGCGCCGTGACAAAAGGACTTCAGACTCTATGTACTTTTTATAGTCTCTACAAAATACTACTCTCTGTAATACTCTATAATAATATCTACAAAAAAAAAACAGAAAAAAAAAATTGCCTTCTTTTTAAAAGGAGTGTTGAAATAAAAATTACTTCTATATCCCAACCAAAAAACTGTTGCGCGAACGAAAAAATACTCCGTAAAAATGAAAATTACTTTATTTCTCGCACGACAAAGGCCACAAGGGAGCAGTAGTAAGTGTTTTCACATTTAATGAGCGCCATATTTATTTATTTAGTATCGTTATTTCGGGCTGTTCCCGCGCTCTTTGCTCTTCACACTATCATTAACTGGATGGTGTACAAACATTAGGGGAATAAGTTCTCGCACCATGCAATTTGTACTGAACTTTAGTGAAGGGCTTTCGTGAGCGTTCGTACTTTGCTTCTGTAATCTGTTCTGAGTAGCTTACGTTTAGATTAGCAATTCTTACCTTTGTATTTGTTTCTGCAGAAAATACACAACTGACGTATTATTTATTTTCAGGTTTAAAGGTTTTTGTAACAAAATCGAGGAAACTAGACTTGCAAAGTTAAGGATCTCATTCATTTAAAATATTGGCGTATATACTGGTAAACAACGGTGTTACTTGATTATCACTTTATCTCATTTGCATAGTTGTCGATATCCTATTAAATACTTAAATTAATTGATTATTTTATTACATTTCTGCAGCCAAAAAAAGAGCCCATATAAACATGAATGTGACAACAACATTAAAAAAAATTAGACTAGTTTTTATTATAACGTAATAACTGTCATTTTATTTTTATAACTCATTTATTCGGCACACCTGTGTCAGTCCATTTCTTATTTTTACATACAGGTATAAAGAATTAGAGATACGCGACATGGCATCATCAAATAATCGTAAAAAGAATTAATGGCGGATGTTGTTGACGTTACAATTTTAATTTTATTGCGTTTTAGAGACAATTGGGTAGAATATTCATGAGTGGAAACGGTATAAGTGGTGGTCTGCGGCCCACGCTGCATTTGAGAAAAAAATTGTCAACAGATAGTGTGAAAGAGCGACCGTCTTCGACGAAGAAAATTGCGGAATGTAAACAATGAATGCTGGTATGTTTTCATCGTTTTTCATTTCAATGTCTCATTCGGTTCACAAAGTTTTTATTTTTTCTCGATTGTAGGTATCTATAAGCCGGACGCATTTGTCACCTCGTCCTCGTTGTACTCGATCATGCCAGACGCCCTCACACTTTCAAATACGAATCAATTGGTCGCCGTCGTGCAAAAAATTTCATCATACCTACACACATGTAAAAATTCAAATAACATACAGCGATGGACGACTCCAGAGAAACGCGCTGAAGACGGTTTTATTTAAATACTTTAATTTTTATTATCGCATAACCGTCTCGAGGTAGTATCAATTTGTTACCAGTTGTTATTCATAGTAATCCCACTTTTTTACCACCACTTACACATTCACAAATGATTGATTGGCGAGTCGTTCTAAACCAAGGCAGCAATTTACCGAGACAACTTTATTACCGATCCATTTGCCGTAAATGTTGTATTAGATTTATGACTCAACTTGACTGGTCCAACACTGGGCCACTGTTTAGTTAACCGACAGTAGTTGAGGTGGAAACAAAGGAATTACTCTAAGAAATGCAAGAACTGTATGCATCAATCAAAATTGACTTGTTGATAGCATCTCTATGATCTTGTTAGTGAAGTGTTCGACACGACTTTCGTGTCCGCAATCATCATTTATCACCTTAGTCTTATAATAACGAATGTAGGAGTTTCCTACTAATCGCGGAGTCTCATTATATATCCAATTTATGTAATAGGTTTTATAGATGTGGGTGCTCAGTGTGCTAGGCACCGATCAGTCTGCAGGCGCGGCCTTGTACCGCAACAGCTGTCGGCTCGAGCACTAATACCGAACATTACATAGGCCACTGATATTATTGAACCACATTACTCTTGTAGCAAACTTGCAATTATACAGGCTTTGCAGAGATACAGTTTCTGACATAAATTCAGATAATAGCAGTCGATATCAGTTACAGGTCTTTTGCAACATAATTAATGCAGGCTTCTGTACAATTTAAAGTTTTTGTAGTGTATTTTATTGCCCACGTAGGCGGCAAGGCGGCAACACAAAGTCGACGCAGACGGTTCGGAGAAGAGAATAAAGTTAAATTTTTGTCAAGAGTTTAATTTATAAAAAGAACTCGTGTCTGCGATATTCAGCAGGCCGTCTTTGTGCGCTCTCGTCTAGCTGTCACACAACAATGCGCCGGCGCAGCCTTGAACCTGCTGCGGGCGTCGCTCTCTTACACGACATTGTGCCAAATGTAATTTAATATACATGTTTATATATGAACGTATGTATATCACTGGTAATATTGACGAAGCTAGTTAAAATGTTTTCAACACTAAGATGTCTTTTTCTTGTCTGTCTGGACCGAGGCCAAAGTAAAAAAAAGTGTAATTGTAATCTAAACGACTAGGCTTTTCTGGGAATGCTGTTTCATTTGATTTAATAATGAAATTAATGTCTGCAGTGCTGAAAGGTTGCCATTAGGAGTTTAATAAAGAATGTTATAATGGCTTTTTTTCAGTAGGACCAATTTGAAGGTAAATTAGTTGATAGATAAAATCGTTTTAGTTGCAATTGATCAACACAATGCCTTTTCAATGTATCAATGAAAGTTCTACCGGTAATTGCCCACTTGATATTCCTTGGAATCACATTTCTTGGAGAAATCAATCGATAGTGCGTTGAACCCGACGATTGCACTCTTACACTCTATCTATGCCCTTCCTATGTTTCTGCAATGGATTAGAAGCAAGTAGGTCGACTTATACAAGTGGTAAATAATTTAAACCGTAATTGAAGTTAACAATCAATAACTACACAATACACAACGTAACTGGCGAAATGTGGGTGTACTATTAGGTACGTACATCTCTGCTTAACCCTTCGGGAATTACAGGCGTGATGATAAGAGTAAATACACAATAGATTAAGATTTGAGAATATATTATTATCTTTACTCATGGATTTGGTTAATTTAGTATTGTTTACTCTTGATAATATTAAAGTAAACTTGTTCGATTTGAGACAAAGTAAATGTGTGTAGATTTGAATATGGAATAGTTTTAATTTACTGCCACATACTATGTTAGTTATTTAATTTAATTAAGAATTATACTAAGAAGACATAGGTACTAAACGACTCGGTCAACGCAATAAAAAGCCTAGCACATTCGTCACATCCTGCGATTAACCCAGGCATTAATTTCGCTTCATTTCAGCGTATATTAGTTTCTATTTCTACATCGTGATGTTTATAGTCAAATAAATATGTTGGCATACCACAACAAACCAGACGACGGTTTTTACGCACCGTGTACAATGGCTGGCCCACGTTGGACCATGTCCAAAGAGTATGGTTGAAATACCTCGGCGGGACCATGCTCGCGACACTTCGTTATTGATATTATATACTAGCTTCCGCCCGCGTGGTATGTCGAGTCGTGTCGTCGTAATTGGAATCGGTTCGAAACAAATGTCTAATCCATTGCTTCATAAGTTCGTAGCTCCCAGTCAGCATGATATTTTTCCGACATCTTTAACAATCATAGTCAACATATATCAGACAATTTACAAAAAACCGTAAGTAATGAAAATAACTGAAACCTTTCTCATGAATCACTCCGTCCATTGGTGAAAACCGTATGAAAATCCGCTCGGTAGTTGAGTTTATCAAGAGGCGGCGGGGGGACTTTTTGTTTTATACACAACTATACTCCATTTGAAATAAGATTAGACGTATAGATAAGCCTTTTTTACATTCCGTTCAACCGATTTTGACTTCTATACCGTAGGCATAAGGATAGCATTAAAAGCAAAAAAAGTTACACAATACCAACTATCTACTGCGGCTGCCATTTGTCATGCCACCAACGCAATAGAATTCAATGAACGGACTGTAAAAGGGTTTGTTTTAATGTCTAATCTTATTTCAAATGGGTTATAGCTGATGCCCGATGCTTCGCCCGCGTGGATGTCGGTTGTTATATGCTAAAACCTTATTCGAGAACCACTCTATCCATTGGTAAAAACAGCATGAAAATCGGTGGTGGTTTTTGAGTTTATCGCGAACAGGATGACAGACAGACGCGGCGGAGTACTTTGTTTTATAATATGTAAGGATATAGATTTGACAACCTAGTTAGAGTTATTTAGACTAGAGGTCTGCGTTCATTAACACCTTATCTTGTGTCATTTATTGTGTCAATGTGTCTTGTATTTAGATAATGTGTTGATTTATCTAAATTAGGAATGTTGACACTTGTTATTTATAGTGTTGCTTATTTCTCGTATATTACAAAAGGTGAACGGGTATTGGTAAAACAAAGTTTGTTGATAGAAATTGGCTAAAGTAAAGCGAGACTATAACTTTGTTTGGCTGCATACCGACATGACATGGTTATTATGGACTACCGTCATTCCTGTAATTTCTATGTGGGAAGTTAAGCAGCTGACGTAATAATGGCTGTCTATCTGCCAGTTGTTATGATATAATAATTGTTGTACATTATGTTCAGTCCGGGCTGAAGACTAATGAGTTTCTTTTAACCGAATTCACTTTCAGTTTATGGTTCCGTAATCATAACATCGTGCCGTATGTACGATAAGAAAAAGACAAGTTCCCCAAATCCGAGATCTCTGCTATACGTTGTAACAGCGAATCAATTTTTACCCGACTACGGCGAAGAAAAAAGGAGGGTTATGATTTTGACCGGTATGTATGTATGTATGTATGTTCATCTGTTCCCTCATATCTTGTAAACGACTCATCACAATTTGAAAAATGAGGTATCGTTCGGAAGCGTCTTGATCGTCCGCTGGTTACAGGCTATGTGACGTTACGTTAAATTAAAAATGGCGCCCTCTAGAGGACATAAAGTCATGAAATAAAACTAAAAAATTATTTAATCGTACCATGATGGGTATCAAATGAAAGGGCTTAATGAGCACATTTCAAAAATATATATATTATAACCCCAAAAGAATTAAAAAAAGAAAAAGTTATAAAAACTAAAACCCAACAACGACTAAAAAGGTATAAACAAGAGACCACAGACAGACAAATTAAAAATTCGGAGTCACACGTAATCTGTCTGATTTATGCCCTACAACGTGTGACTCCGGATTTTTAATTTGTCTGTCTGTGGTCTCTTGTTTATACCTTTGTAGTCGTAGTTGGGTTTTAGTTTTTATCACGCCTCGGATAGCTTTTAGATTTATCCCAAGAACAAACTTAACATTGTAGTTGAAAAACATGTCCCCATACGGAATGTATGGGAGAACATGTTTTTGCAACTGCAAATGTACGTAAATAATAATATGTGTGTTTTTTTTTCATAATTTTATTTTACCACTTTGTCGGCGTTGAGTACGGAACCCTAAAAATCACCAATTTAAAAGTTATCTTTCAACCCATTAAAAGCTCGATTACAAAACATAAAAATTTTTCTTTTTAGTACGGGAGCTAGTTAATAGAAGGAGTGATTAAAGCGAGTGTTTCGGAGGCTGTTAAGTGGAGGGTACCCTCATCACGGGCGACACCTGTCACGCGACCTCACTCCACGACAATTTACCTTTGACCTCATATTAAATAGTAATTGGAAATGAAGCACTACTTCACTGCTCTTTGAGAGATTTCTAGTTTGTCTACTATTGTATACAACATAATTTTTTCGATTATTTTGTTAAAGGTTATAAAAGGTACCAAAAATTCGAAGACATGTGACATCTACCAACCCGCACTGGGCCCGCGTGGTGATGGATTACGCCCCAGCAGTGGGCCAATATGTCCCAGCAGTGGGAACATTATAGGCTGATCATGCTTATAAAAAGATAAATTCATTAATATTTCATTGCTGAATGCATTAATTTTTATCATTTGTGGAGACATACCTAATTAATTCATGTAAAATGATAATATTCATTCATACCAACCAACAATAATTGTTATCAAAGATAATTGAATTAACTACGTGCTTTTGCACAATGTTTCGGCCATACATACCTACTTCAACAACACCCGAAATTCAGGCGGGCCTTTCACCTAACCAATTATTTTGATAATAACTTTCCCGAATATTTCCGAGCAGGGTTGGTTCAATACATAGTTACGAATGAAACGGATCCAATCAACCATTTGGAGTCGCTGCCTTATCATTACGCAATAAGGTTTTCCACACATAAACATCAACTCTTTAACTCTTCATTTGTGGCTTTTGTTGAAGTCACCACAATTCGTAAACGTCAAGCCATCAAGGAGAATGACACCTTTTTGTTTTTTTTGATGTTGTAAAATCATCATATTACTTCTTCCGCTCTGGGCGGAGCGGAAGGGCGTGTCAGACTTTTACTGACTAAAACCCACCCGTATTCCTTCAGTTGCCTGTTGCCAGGGTCCCGGTATCCCTTTCGGACATTCCCGCAACCCTGGCAGGCATCGGTCATAACGGACCCTGTCAGGTGTGCTGACATCTCTTTGAGGCGCGCGTGGAACACGACGCGCCATCGACCCGGGCCTGGTCCTTATCGGACGGCGAGCTACCCATTGCTCGCCGTCCGCAAGCCCGCGCCTATGGTGGCCGGGAATCCGCCTAGGAAGGAGAATGATACCAAACATTTCAATTTGAACTCAAGCTCAAACTCAAAGCATTTATTTCAATTAAACCATTTACAGGCACTTTTGAATTGTCAAGGAGTCAGTCAGTCAGAAATATGAAGCTAGTTGCCCATTCCAAAGCGTAGTAGGTACCTATGGAGAAGAACGGGCAAGAAACTCCATGGACACTCTTTTAAATCAAAATATTGTTACAATATAATGGTTACATCATTCATGTTGAAATTATACATGTGAGAACAATGTAGAAAGCACGTTAAAAGCGTCCGCAATTATAAAATAAGCACAATTCAAAAATTAAAATAAGCCATGGCAGCTAAGAAATGACCAGTCACAACTGACGGCGCCCGTTCACGAACATGACGCATGGATCAGCACCATTCAACTCAACCATTTTGAAGGGAGCTAAATGATCCAACACATACGCCACCATCAGCGAGACATTTGAGTGAGCATGACATTCCCAGCCGCCAGGGCACATTCAAGTCAATGAAAGACAAAATACACGGTAAATAGTACTCACACCTGTGCAATTATATAATACAAAGGAGAGATTGAGTTTATACAATGCAAAGATAGTCTTACAATCTTCAGCAGCTCCAACAGCATTTTCGAATGTTAATTAGTTAGTTGTGGTTGTGGAGCAGGACCAGCAATAAGCCAAGCATTTTTATCAGAGATGTAATCCTCCAACTTATAATATGCCTGCCTACATAGTGTGCGTTTTATACAAGTTTTGAATTTCGTCTCATTCAGTTGAAGTATGTGGGGAGGGATTTTATTGTAACATTTTAAACAGTACCCCATGAAAGATGAGTCTACTTTAGCCAGTCTGAAACCTGGTTGAACCACAACAGAGAACACAAGACAAGTGACAATCTATTGGGACAACAATACTTTGGAAGTCTCTAGCTCCCAAACTTATAGCTACTTATACCCTGGAATATTGTGCTCTTACTCATGCGAAATTTAGCATACTAGCGACTCGCCCGGGCTTCGCACGGGTACAATGTACTTGCGAAGAGGGTATTCTGTTCACGGCAGGTTGTGCACAAGTTCTGAGCAGTAACCTCACAAAACGTACTCGGCTTAGGGGTTACATGAATTCAAAATCTTTGTATATATTTACATAATATATAAATATAATTATATATGCCGATGTCCATCTGGAATAATGTACCTTTGAAATGGCGAAATAATTTTTCAAATATCTGCTCACAAACTGACAGAATTCGCTCTCTCTCTTTTTAATTGTACTATTGAAGCAAGTTAGTTAGTTATATAGGTAGTCGTAGCGAGTGGCGTTCTGTAGTTTCTTCCTACCCCCATGGGAACAGTTTATTTTTTTATGTGTATCTAGTTAAATAACTTATCTAACTTTTGTCTTTATTTTCAGGTCAAATATGCGGCGGGCAGTGCTGCGGCAGGGGGCGCGAGATTCAGGTGCAGTCCGCACTGCGGCGAGCTGCCGAGGTCAGCACGACAGTGCCTATCAAGAGGACTGCCAGCTTGCTGCTGAATACCAAGAGATCGTTACAAGGTAAATATTTCGGTTTATGTTTTGTTTTTACAAAATAGGGAAATTAGAGAACGGAGTGTTTTGGAATACCTACAACCCGTGCGCATTAACATGGCACCTGGCTCGGAACTCAATACTCCCCCCGCTACCCGCGCGGCGCCCCAAACGTCATTGAGCCAGGTGCCATGATAATGCGCACGGGTTGTATGTAATGGAAAGTCGCGGAATATTAATTGTTCTGCACATTCACTACTAACTTAAATTATTGGTAAATTCAAAAACTGACACTATTTGACAGTTGTATGACATTTCTATAACACAGCATTTGACGTAGGGTGTCAATTTGCTAAACAATTAATTAGGTACCCTGACTGTATTTCCACTTCAACTCATCGAGTCAGAAGAACAACACCTTTTGTTAATCTTTCGTTAAGAAAGTAAAGCGTTATGATAAAGATCGAGATCTTCATTCAAGTTGTAATCTTATGTAACGTGTTCTTTGCGTCCAGCGCTCAGTATGGTAACACGTCGCGTTCTGGTTTGCAATTGGTCAATCGTCATCCTGAGGATGCATCGTTGAGAGGTGAAACTACATAATTATGATAATCTGTAAAAGCATGAGCTTTTAACGTACCTTCCAATACCAACACAGTTTTATTCGCATAACATACTGCGAACAAATATTTTTCAAGGGTGTGTTAGGCGTAGGTTCCAAATAGATGTCCTTTAAACTGATTAAAAAAAATAAAGATATCACTAAACACACATAGACTCGCGACAATCTAAGAAGTCCATTTTGACAGCTATAAAAATCCTTTGTAGCTATGATAAATAAAATTAGTTTCTTTTAAACTGATTCTCGAGACATATCGATTAAACACACTTAGAGAGTTTGTAATCGACGACTTATCTACATTGCTTAAAACTGATTCTCAAGGCTTAACGTTTTATTACAAGTACGGGAACGAAACGTCAAAACGGACTTCTTAGATTGTCGCGAGCGTAGTTTACGTCTGTGGTAATATTTAATCGGTTGGAACCATTTTAGCGTTTGTAATACGTCAATAATGAAATAAACTTGCAACAAAACTCTAAAACTAGGCAACTTGGACATGTTTACAATAATTACAGAGCGTTGAGTGAGTCGGGTTGGCGCCGCGAGGCCGTAATGGGCCGAAAATAGAACTTTTTCAAATCTAGATTTGACAGCTGTCAGTTGAAGGGCTAAGAACCTTTCCTTACGCACACTCACTTTCTTTCTATACCGCTTTTTAACCTGTTTGTAAAGCAATCGTGAATAAATGCAAACACCGACAGATCTTAAGTCTTAGATCTTAGCTCTTACTACACCTAGCGTCTAAATTCAAAGTGCCTAGATTAAAGGAGCGGCCTGGTTATGCTCTAGTTGCCTCGCGAGCCATCAATATTGCAGGTCAGTGTTGTGAGATCAAAGTGATTTCTATCTGTGCGGAGTAGTGAGTAACTATTGTATCGCTTCCATCAACTTGATTGCAGGGATTTCGTGTAATAGATTGGGTTTTAGGATAAGTAATAGATAACAATAATTGACAATGGATAGAAAATTATAATGTACCTCTTATCTTGTGATCGTCCAAATGATAATCGTATGAACAATAATCAGCGTATAATGTTCCCACTGCTGGTACTAAAGCCTCCTCTCGTCGAAAGGGAGTGAGCTATAAGTATTTTACCACGCGGGCCCAGTACGAGTTGGTAGATGTCACAAGTCTTCGAATTTTTGGTTCTAGTACAAGCCAGTTTCCTCTCGATGTTTTTCTTCACCGAGCAGTGGTGATGAAACTGTTTACACCTGCATGGGTTCGAACCCATAACCTGCAACTCGGCAAGTCGGGCCCGATACCACTTGGGCCACTACTGCTCTCAGTTTTAATTACTATGGATAAAAACGGGGGTAATTTATTGCGAATAGTCATGCACGTGGTCTTCTCTCGTTATGTTATCAATTGTCAAATACTTCGATCACAATTCCCTTCACATAGCACATTCTTGAATGAATGAAGCTTTAAAAATAGCACACATGCGTTCATTTATAAATTGTATACGTGCATCATACAATAAACACTATCTGTAACCTCATTGTACGCTCGTTATAAAAGGAGACGTTATTGAAAGACGCGAGCGCATAGATATGTTTATTATGTCAGTAGGCAAAGATCAATCGGCACTATAAGCAGATGAGGCACATCGTATGGCACCCGGAGCCTACCGCAACCCGTGCTCGCTGCACTTAAAACAATAAATATGAGAAAGCGGGCCCGGGGCCGTGTGTGAGTCAAGGGAACAATACTTGTTTAACAAACACTCCCAACGGCTGACAAATTGGGCACTTTGTGTAGACTGTAGACTGACCCTTACATGCTGGTAATACACGTACGCCCTCATAAAAGAGAATTTGATACACTAGTTTTTATTACACGTCAAAGTCAAAGTTAAATAATTTATTTCAAAAAGGCACTTTTGAACGCCAAATTCAACACGAAAATAGGAAATACAGTACATACGTAAATTTAACACGAAAATAGTATACACGAAAATAGTAATACCGAGCGCTGGACGCAAAGTGCGCTCGGTGTGGTAACACGTCGCGTTCTGGTTTGCAATTGGTCAATCGTCATCCTGAGGATGCCTCGTTGAGTGGTGAAACACGTGTCGATTTTTTACAGGGTTTTTTAGGACTCTTGAAGAATAGTCAAGCGGAATAGGTTACTAAATATATCTACGTCTATTGTATTTTATAATGGATTTCCGCAAAGTCACGCCTGAATCAATTAACGAAAATAGAATTGATTCTAGTTGCCCCTTCCAAAACGTAGTTTCGTATGGAGCGGAATGGGCAAGAAACTCCGCCGTTACTCTTTTAATGAAACTCTCGACAAATCATAAACGATTCACGATTCATTGATATTGATATCGATTGAAGGAAAATTGATTCGTATTAATTTCCTGTATGTTCCACCTCTATGATTGCCTCTGGTCATTCGCTTTTTGAAACTTGTTCTGCGATTACATGGACTAGATATTACGATGTTACTTTACTTTACGATAATTAAAAGTTAGGTTTAGATTCGATCCGATAAAACGGAAATTTAATTAGAAACAAAGATTTATAACGTATAATTGAAATTTTAAATAAACGTTCAAATTGATATCGTTCGAGTTTAAATACATAACGATTTTAATGCTGGAATTGCTGACGCTATTACTGACTGCGGCTTCGAGTATAAAATAAATATTGTATTGTGTGATTTCTAGAAATAGGCACAGAAAATCACTTATTCAGCCAATAAACATGATAATATGACTGTATATGCGTGCTGTGTTGCATACAATTGTAAAACTAGTAATGGAGACGTGACTGCACATAGCATTAATATTCATAGAAAAAAAAAAAAACAAAAAGAAAAACCCTTACCTACGTACGTCTGACGCAGATGTTGGGAAAAGCTTATTTTAGAGTTTTTATGCCTTTGCCCGTTCTAACCGGCCGAGACTAAAGCAATTTCAGTTGGAAAACTTACTTTTTCTCATAGATTTTGCTTGTGTAGGTACATTAACAAGCATATGGGTAAAATTTGCGCTACGTTTCGTGAGATAAGAATACCGTACCTAATAAGGTATTCTTATCTCACGAATGCTGCAATGCAACGCGCGTTTTACTTGTGGTAACCCAGTGTACAAACACGCTGTGAATGTGTGCGTAAAGACGAGTAGAGTCAGCACATAACACAGACACACACACACTTCCATAATTCGCACGTGTCTTGGAAGGTCTCGAGTTCTCCTGCGATTACACACACATGCACAGCGTGTTTGTACGCTTGGTAACCACAACTAAGGCGCGCGTCGCTTCGTGAGATAAAAATACTGTATGTGAAGAAACGAAGTAACAGACAAAGTTTAATTTGCACCTGACACGCTGCTAGAACTTCGTATTCCATGCGAGTAAAACCTCTTTAGAGGAACGGCGCACTCACAAAATACTGGCCGAAACTGACAAAACTGAAGGGTTTTCCTAGCTCTTGTGGTTTGCAGGCAGAGTGAACGCGGAACTAGTGCCATCTGTGAGTGCTAACAACAACTAACCACTGCAGACACGACGCAAACATTGATGCCGAACCGTTTAACGTGGAATTATTTACTGCACCTAATAGTTCCACTCACTTGAAGCCAAGATCTTGACAAGTTGATAAGAATGAAAGATATGTGCCTATTGCCTGACAAAATAGGCACAATATTATTAGCAGATATTCAAATGAAATGTATAGATTCAAAGAAATATCAACTCCGCGCTAGTCACTACTAATATCCCAAACGCACTACTTAAATTGGTGTGGGCTACTAAACGCTGTGAGAATTCCCAAAAGGTTATGTCATTCATTGCCCTAAACTGTGTGTAATCCATGCCTATATTGGATTGATGAATGACCGAAGCATGTGGCCTTTAGAAAATTAATTAAATTGTGTTTTCCAATAAATGCCACACGATTTACTACAGCATTCGTAAATAAATTAACAACCATTTAAGGCTTGTAAAATGCTTAGGAATTTCTTAGGTTAAATAAAATTGCTTACGCTAACTCACGATCGTTTTCAACAAGCTATCAACTGTTTGCATTACGAGTGATAAAGTTTTTACAAAAGCTCCATAGAGAATATAAACAAATACTTATTGTAGGTAGAAGAATTTTCAATTTATTGTTATTAAACAGGCGTCGGTGTTGTTGGTCGGCTAGAAACGCAACGTAGATACATCTATCTAGTGCCAAGCATTGACTAACCCTCGATTAATCTCTGTTTAACACGCAAACGAGCATAATATATTAGCCCAGTCAAATACTCTACAAACAAAAGCAACATCAGCCAACACACGTAGAATAACGACAACGGCTTGCAATCAGACAGTATTATTTTGTTATTT
The DNA here is from genome assembly GCA_948473465.1 of Lithophane ornitopus. Lineage (NCBI taxonomy): Eukaryota > Metazoa > Arthropoda > Insecta > Lepidoptera > Noctuidae > Lithophane > Lithophane ornitopus. The sequence goes on along the minus strand of OX419616.1, from coordinate 12,773,067 downwards.
ATATTTCACAGCCGTCTTTAAATAGGCTCTCTGATCTTTAAAAAAAATCTTCAAGAGCTATTTACCTGCAAGTACTCTTCAAAGACCCCCATCAACGCGAGTGGCGCGTTATTATCTATAAAAATATAATATTGAGTGCGACGACCCCGCGACTAACAAGTATGAAACAATGAGCTCAACCCCCGGCTCCTGAGAGGAAATAATCAGAGTGTGCTTCATACCGAGGGTTCCCTTTTATACCATTGTTGAGCGAATGCCTAAGGGCCCCCGGGACCACACGCACGGACCCTCATTAGAGCACTAAAATAATTTACCTTTGTGCTTTATGAAATGAAGGTACCCACATTAACGTTAATATAGACCATTTAATATTAATAGAGTTCTCATTAACAGCTCTTGTCTCAATGCTTTTACAGAACAGTAAATTTGGTAAACTTTGTTTAAGTGTTGTTGATATATTATATATCTAAACCCCTTTTCATCCCGTCAGTTGACAATGCAGTGTATGGGTCCCATTTATTCAGTTGTGTGCTCGGGTACGTGGGCAGGGCTACGACCATACATAACCATTGACAGGATATAATCCCCTCTACCGACAGTATGAAATTTCCTTAAACGTATTTTCTATAGTGTGCACACCTCAGATTTATAGGGTATGAAGATTCTATCTGCCCTGCTATATGACCCGTAGAGACTCGTAAGTTACTGAATAGACGGGATTTTCTTGAGATAAACTTTGTTAAATGTTAGTCCTTTAACATAAACTTAGATGAGACGTTTTATAAAAACATTTTAAGATCCTGAAATTACCTAGCCGTGAGCAAAGAGCTAGTCTTTTAAGTAAATGAATGGTGATAAAGGAAGGTTATATATTTTCCTTAGCAGCTCCTACAAAGTCTCGTTTATTTTCACTTTCCCAAGTCTCAATCCTGTCTAAATTACCGTCGCCCTGGCGTCTCATTACTATAGTTCAGTCCGGTTCTCCACGAGATGAAATTGCTTAAAACGCAAAAAAACTCTTGGCTTTGGCTTGACGGAGATCATTTGTTAAAAACAACCTCTGTAGCAGAATTTGCATAACTAAGTAATTAGTCCAGTCTCCGCAGACTATTCACAGTCTGAGCTGGTACACTGTAATGCAATTTATGATTCTTTAACTAAATGACTTTAAGTGTGAGTGTTAAAGCGTGGGCGGTGAAAAATGTTACGATTTTGATGAAAGGGCGTTAATTGCAAAGGGCGCTTAGATCGTTGATTAGGTCGACTTTATTTACATTAAATTAAGTGTAATGAAAAGAAGGATAATGAATAAAAAACATTTCTGTTTTAAAGCTGCTTTTTATTTTTTTTATTTTCCAAGCGTATTATTCATTAGAATTAAACAATTTTTGGTTCTTGTTTAATTTTCATATTATTCAATTTCACGCCAGTTTTTACATGGCCGTTTTATTTACGGTCAGAACTCAAACCATTTTATTAGTACAACGTATGAAGATAACGTGTTAGCCCCTCCAAATATAACTGTAAAATACGTAGTTATGTTTAATGTAGCCAGTTCGGCGGCCGCTGCAAAGGGCGTCTGGAGGTCTCCCCCTGAAAAGACGAATGACACTTATGATTTATTTATTGAGCTACCCGTCCGACGACAACTTTGATCAAAGTTGATATTCTGCATCTTTTTAATTTCGACGCACGGATAGCTCGCCGGACGTTCAAAAAACTCTAATCCAGGATTTTGTTACATAAAAGTGTCAAATATTATGCAAAGATGTTGAACTGTAAAATCTCTCCATGCTCTTCTAACAGGCAACATGTTCACGAATAACGTAATTTACCTACTTGGCGTGTTAATTATAGCAATTTTCACAGCAAAAGCATAAGCATAATCAGCCTATAACGCTCCCACAGCTGAGACATAGGCGTCATCTTTTGAGATTCTCAGATGTTTAGGTAATCATCGCTGTATATCTAGTATCAATATAGTTGTTTAAGATAAAGTACCCAGTGATGTTGTGAACCTTCTGTACCTTTTCTGTGATACAGTACCTTCCGATTTTTTTGCCAACGAAACATTCAATGCGGGGATTTACTGTGAAGCACTGCGAACTGTCATCAATCCTCTATTGTGCAGGTGGAAACAGTGAGGGTGTCTATCGCAACCGGTGACAGTTGTGGCGCAGTTCAGGGGAACACCGAATTTATTTTTCCTTTCACTCACTTCTAAATTGAGGCTTTTTGTTGGTTTCTTTCGGTCCCCTAAGCTAGATTATTGTAAGTATTTTCGTCTACAAAAATATAGCGATCATTAAAACCACACATTTAAAAGTAATATGGCCAAAGTCTTCATTTACTTATGAGAAGCGCAAATATCAGTTAACTGCCTCCTAAAATTAAACCATGTGACATTAACTCCTCGCGTATAATCCTTAGAGATTTATTACTAGAATCATAATGAATCCTCCAAGCGTACGGCTCACAGGTACATCTACGAGCTCGCGGTAAACGCCGCCGGGTAAAAACCTTTTCGTCAAGCTCCGCAGATCAAAGGAGCTTTTCATCCTTCGTATAAACATAGTAGGCTTTCCTCACAGTTTCAACACACGGCCACTCGGATTTACTCGTAGTAGCATTTTGATAAAGAGCCTTATGTTATTTAGTTTAAAAATATCTTGTAGTTATCTGTATTGGTAGGATAACGTCGCCTTTGAGCACTTTATACGTGTAGGAACGTTGGTAGGAATGCGTCAAGGCGTTGATCCCGCGTCTCGGCCCTGCATTCCAGTGAGATAACACTAGAGAGATACTCTTATAACTCAGAGCAGGTGCCACAAACTATGAAGCCAAATACTGGGGGATGTTTAACCAACTCAACGTATTTACACAGGCTCTGTCTAATTTATTATACTCAAATGTTTCGTAGACGTGTATCCAAATTTTGGTAACACGCAATGTAAATATATACCCTTGGAGGTTTCAATTACATCATTATGAAATAGAGTTTAGTTGATTACTGAGTTAGGACCTGTCAATCAAACCTTAATTGGAATAGGATTAAAACTAGGGTTGAATATAATGCGTCTTAAACGTGTTCTGCATTAATATTTACACCAGTCGTGGTTGAAAACAGATTAGAAAATCTATAAAATTCATTCAGCTGTATAAAATTTTGTCTTTTTTCCCTACAGATCACCTAACGGGACTCTCACACCAGTCGCAGAACAAGACTGCGACCCTTTTCACACAGCTGTACCGAGGGCACGCGACGCGGACGGTCCAACCTCTTGCGAACTTATACGACGACATCCGAACAATACTCCGAGCGGAAGGGGACCTGACCAGCGAGAGCCTCAGCGCAGGACCCCCTAAAGACCTATCAGTCACCGCCAAGACTTTCTTTAGGGACCTGTTCCCTGTAGCGTATCATAATGTGCTCAAATTGGACTCGAAGCAGTTCACATCGGAGTACGAGGTGTGTCTCAAAGATGCTTATGACGCAGTACAGCCGTTTGGGGATGTGCCGCAACAGGTAAATAACTTACGCTTGTTAACTATTTGGAGAATTTCCGTGTGATACCTTCATTATCGTGTGCTGTGGCCTGTAATGATCTAACATGTCTGTTAGACACTTTAATGTGTTCGAGAAATGTTATGTATTGCTTTGATACAGTTCTCTGAAATCTCAAGCGCGTCAGCAATAATTTTCTCAAACATGAAGTTTATTCCCCCTTTTCTCCCCATACAAACTCTCTCATAAATAATTTGACAAACAGCTCGCATAATACGACACGTCTCACGACATTGAAGTTAATAATCAAACTGAAGGACTCTTAAAGTGGCAGTATTCCGCAGTATGCAATATTAAACTAAGCATAAAACTGCTAAAACCGTGTATAAAATTCAAAATTTCTTAGCCGAGATGCCGAGAGGCACGCGACGTTAGACGAAACAGGTAGGCCGTAGGTCTCGGTCATTAAAAGTAATGGTGCATTACACCTTTTACACGACTACTGGCATGTGCCTTAATTGGGTTAACCCGGAGATTATGCGAATTAACCTGTGCCTTGCAGTGTCATACTCATACTGGGGAGCGATAACTCACTTTTATTTTACCCTTTTAAGCTTCTCACATTTTCGTAAAAGTGAGAGGTGGTTACTTTCATGATATAAGCAGCTCTCCTTTCAGTTGATTACAATTTTTCAAATATTTTGTAATACTTTACAGCACACTAAACGCATTTAGACGTGATAACAATAAAACTTTAGTGCTTAATGTGTCACTATAATAATATTATAAAGAAAAAAGATTTATATTTTTGTTTGTAATGAATAAACTCAAAAACGATTGGACCGATAAAAAAAAAATCTTCCGTATAATACAACATAGGCTATAATTTATAAAGATATCAAGCGTGCGGAGCCGCTGGCGGAAGCTATGTAGTTGTTCAATTATAGTTACTAGTTGTTAATTTTCTGCTAATTTCGTAATATTAAGTTCACCAAAGATTCAATAAGCCCGTCAGTAGGTCGCGATGTTGCAACGAAGCGTCTTTGAGATACGTTGTATGCAGATTGCAGGACAAAGCCCAGCGTGCGTAGCATGATGAATACTATTGCAGAACACTGTCCTGCCGTCACGAAATATTGCTGGCACTAAGATAACACAAGCATTTACATAAAACATAATGTTGTAGGTATCCTAAATACAAGATTACTCCAAGATGTTACAAAACTGGTTTGTGTGATACAAAACGAATCTAGGCGACAAAGATTGCTCTGAAAGCTCAATATAGGTAATCATAGGTACATAGATACCGGAGGTACATCTAAACTAATGACTGTTTGTTTATACGCGCTAATCTCTATAACTACCAGTCGGATTTGAAAAAATCTTTTTCTATCTCTGGCTATGTAGTGCAGAGGGAGCAAAAAAAAAAAAAATCTGAAAGAACGCTCCCCGACCCACCCCGTCGTATCTCTCAAGGAATTTCAAGCGGACGAAGACGCGAGTAGCTAGTATCATAAAAATGTAAAATTGTTTGTAAGAGGTAATCTCTAGAAGTACTGATCTGGTTACAAAAATTGTTTTACTGATAGGAAGCTACGCTATTGCCACAGTTAATACAGTAAGCTATTGCCGAGTGCCATAGGATAATTATGATTTATGGTATACTAGCTTCCACCCGCAGCTTCGCCCGCGCGGAATGTCGATAAAAAGTACCCTATGTCCTTCCCCAGGGTGCCATCTATCTCCTTGCCAAATTTTGTCTAAATCCTTTCAGTGGTGTAGGCGTGAAAGGGTAACTTAAAGACAGACAGACAGAGTTACTTTCGAATTTATAATATTAGTATGGATTTGACACGGACGGAAGTTGCGGACAGAAGCTAGTGGATTATAATATTGAAAGTTGCTAGGTACAGCGTTTATACGATAGCAAGCACAGCACAAGCCCGGATATGGAACACGCGGAGTGCGGCAGTGCGATAAACGCTTACCCCAATATAACTAAATCCTATTCACTATTCAGAGATTTTCGCGCTTGTTTACTTTCATAGCTGACATATAAAAATGACGGACGCTTAGCGCTTCTTACAGCGCCGGTGGCCGGCTCTTAAAGCGCTAAATCGGATTTATTTCAATGTAGCTGTCGCTCGCCGACGCCATAATAAATCATTTACTAGTTATTTTAACAACTTGGTCGGCGGGAAAAGTCGTTTGATATTTAAAGCTTTTCTATCACTTTCATACTATAATTTTAATTGGATTATTTGATTTATTATAATTTATTCATCGTCATCACTTCGTCGCCAAAGCTCCCAGTTAATCGCGTGATTAACTACCAAAACGTGAACTTTCATAAAATGAGATACTTCAGTAATATATTAATACTTTTCGTCAACAGCTGGGCACATCTCTATCGCGGTCATTGGAGGCGGCGCGTGCGCTGCTCCAAATGTTAGCAGTAGGTGCAGACGCGTTGGCCTCAACTGAGCGAGTGCTGGCAAGCGGCACTGAAAACTGCGCTGAGAGACTGCTACGGGCTGGTGGATGTGCGCGGTGTGAAGGACATGATGCACTACCTTGCAGGAACTACTGCCTCAATGTGGCTAGAGGGTGAGTACTCATTTTTACCCGACTACGGCGAAGAAAAAAGGAGGGTTATGATTTTGACCGGTATGTATGTATGTATGTTCATCTGTTCCCTCATATCTTCTAAACGACTCATCACAATTTGACAAATGAGGTATCGTTGGAAGCGTCTTGATTGTCCGCTGGTTATAGGCGATATGTGACGTCACATTAAATTAAAAATGGCTCCCTCTCGAGGGCATAAAGTCAGGAACTAAAAAAAAAAAAATTGTTTAATCGTACCATGTTGGGTATCAAATGAAAGGGCTTAATAAGCATATTTCAAAAATATATATATTATAACCCCAAAAGAAAAGAAAAAAAAATTAAGTAATAAAAACTAAAACCCAACTACGACTAAAAAGGTATAAAAAATCCGAAGTCACCCGTAATTTGTTTGATTTATGCCCTAACACGTGTGACTCCGGATTTTTAATTTGTCTGTCTGTGGTGTCTTGTTTATACCTTTTTAGTCGTAGTTGGGTTATAGTTTTTATTACTTTAATTTTTTTCTTGTCTCGTAATGGCACGAACTACGTAAGAATAGAGCTCATGCTGTGACCAGACCTAGTATAGTAGCTTTAAAATGACTTTGCGAATATACGAAATCTACATACATAATTATTTATAATGTCTTAGATAGATTAGAGAGTAGAGTAGGTAGCTAATCTCATAGCTTTGTACACAAGATAGTTTGCCTCTAAAGCAGCTATCTAGTGAATGTCGAGGAGTTTTCTCTCCCATTTTTATCGTGCGCTGTCGAGTGTTTTGACAGTTTTATTAACTGGGTTTTTTTGTGGAGATAAAGCATCGTGTCTTCATGGTTCATTCGTTGCAGACCGGCAGACCAAGAACTTACTTACACATTTCCAAAACAAATCTACACCTTACTAAACTACCTATACCATGTTTCCTTTACAAATTAGGGAGGCTGTCGACAAGGCTCGACTCCCCATAGTCCCAATTCCACTTCGTCTAGTCAAGTCCTGGCTACTAAATTCATTCACTCTACGTCTTGACCGTTTCATTCGTCGTCAAACTTTAGCGTTAGGTCCTCCATATAATTTGATTCTGAAGCATGATACGCTCCACGTCCCTCTCTGAGCTTCTAATTTGTGCAAACAACGTCTCTAGTGCATTCACTAGTGAGGTTCCTTAATATTGTTAGTTTAGAAGTACAAAATTTAATTTTCATAGACGAAATTTTCGTTTATATGAACACTGGCGACAGAGTGCAAATATTTTCTTTGCTCCTAAAATATTCTGTGAATAACTGAAAAATAACCCACAGCATATGGCTGTGTATTTTTAACCGACTTCTTCAAAAAGGAGGAGGTTCTCAATTCGTCTGTATGTTTGTTTTTTGTTTTTTTTGTATGTTTTTTACGCGATTACTCCGCCAATTATGAATCGATTTTGATGAATCTTTTTTTGTATGGTAGGTCATGCTTCCGAGGTGGTCCCATATAAATTTTATTAATTTTGCTTGCCTAGTTTTTGAGTTAGCTTCAATATTACGTATTTTTCCCACTAGATGATGTTTTTATTTACTCCTTCACTGTTATTTACATAAGCTCGTGGCATTCGAATTTGTGTGGTAGGCACCATAACTAAAAAGTGAAAGATAAAAAACTTTTTACAAAAAAAAAACCGACTTCCACAAAAAACACTCAATACCGAAAAATAACTTTAATTTCGGAAGTCGGTGGCAAAAAACGAAAATTGAAAAGCAAAGACACCGACTTCCGAAATTAAAGTTATTTTTCAGTTTTGAGTGTTTTTTGTGGAAGTCGGTTTTATTTTTGGTAAAAAGTTTTTTATTTGTATACTATAATATTATTATATTTGTATATTTGTGTATACCCCTGATGACTGAACATGAACAAAGAAAATTTACCCTACAGAGGAGAACCAAAAATTTTTTTTAGTCATTCCGTATTCAATCAAAAGAGGAATTTCTGATTTTCAATAAAACGTGGAGAAAGTCATGGGCTAGTCCATAATATTTTTTTGTACACCATATTAAAAAATAAAAACACTACAAAAGATACAATGAGCCTTATCGCTTTCTGCGATCTCTTCCAGGCTTCAATATTACGTAAAGTAATTGTTGAAAGGCAGTTACTTCAGAATGTTAGTGCTGGTCGCGTAGGCATGCCACGATTGCGTGCTATTGTCAATAAGAAGTATACTGAGAATGCGCTCAGGGTGTCGCTTGCAATACGAATCGGTATTACAAACGGAAGCTCCAAGTTGCCAAGAATTTTTGCTATGGTATTCCCATTTTGCTAATATGAACGGATATTTTTTAAATTAAATAATAACATATACCATCACGCCCAACCCTTCAAGGAAGAAGTGTACCTGTGAAGTGTTGGGCAGAGGTGTACCTCATAGTACACCCACATTTCGTAGTACACCCACATTTCGTAGTACACCTACATTTCGCCAGTTATGTTTAAGTCCCATGTAATAGGGCGCGGGCCTATTGCCATCAGGCATCAACCGGGCACAAATCCAGACACCGGGCTGCCACTGAGAAATTCCAATACTTCCAGTAGTTACTCTTTTTAAGTAGGATTAAAGTAATCCTATTCAATAGAAAATACCTAGGTAGTAACTAAAGACCTGCATAGTTTTTAACCGACTTCTTCAAAAAGAAGGAGGTTCTCAGTTCGTCTGAATGTTTTATTTTTTTATTTTTTTGTATGTTTGTTACGCGATTACTCCGCCAAAAATGAATCGATTTTGAACTTTGCTTGGGTAGTTTTTGAGTTAGCGTCAATATTACGTATTTTTCCCACTTAGTTTATCTAGACGATGTTTTCATTTACTCCTTCACTGTTGTTTTCATCAGCTAGTGGTATTCGAATTTGTGTGGGGTAGGTAGGTACCACTACTAAAAAGTGAAAAATAAAAACTTTTTACAAAAAAGAAAAACCGACTTTTGTGTCTTTGCTTTTCAATTTTCGTTTTTTGCCACCGACTTTCGAAATTAAAGTTATTTTTCAGTTTTGAGTGTTTTTTTTTTGGAAGTCGTTTTTTTTTTTTGTAAAAATTTGTAATTTTTCACTTTTTAGTAGTGGTACCTACCCCACACAAATTCGAATACCACTAGCTGATGAAAATAACAGTGAAGGAGTAAAAAAAAAGTTTTTATTCGAAAACAGAATGATTATTACCAAAAATCCGTTCTGTAAAATTTCGGTAGACAACATTATAAAATACCTATTGAAATCCAAACGAAAGGTACGCTACTGCAAACATGTCACTAATTAAATTCGTTAACTTCTTTCAAACAAAGAGATTTTAACTTTAACGAGTCCCCAAACTCGTGAGAAAACTCAATAATGAGACGGAGGCTATTCAAAAGTATGCTGCAATCCGTGATGAATCTATATTGAGTAGATATTCACCAGGAATAAGTATGGCAGCTGTTAAAGTCGAGATAGAAATATTTGTTGTTAGAAATCTAAATTAATCTAAAGTTCAAGTCAAGTCAATCTGCCTAGCCTTTTCCCAACTAAGTTGGAGTCGGCTTCCAATCTAACCGGATGCAGCTGTATACCAGTATTTTATATGAAGCGACTGCCTATCTGACCTCGCCAGTAACTGGGTAATACGATAGACGATACCCCTTTGTAAGACTGGTTGTCAGCCTTTCGGGCTTCTGACGACCCGTAACGACTGTCAAAGATCGAATGACAGCCGGGACCAACGGATCAATGTGCGGTTTTATAATTTCTAACGTGACGATATTATCGTCATAAAAACTAAGGAAATAAGTGCACGTTTATAGCGGTATCGTGGACGGAAAAAAAGAATATTCATACATTCCCATACATTTTACTTCCCAGTGTTATCCTGATGACGTCCACGATAATTTATCGTCACGTTAGATATTATAAAAACGCACAATGAATCACGCTGTAGTATAATATACATTCTGTGTTCTACTATGTTAACTACACTGGTAGGTTTAATCATGTAATTAAATGATGATGGATGTGCTTGACGGTGACATTAAATGATCACTTGATCTTCATCTCCACAGAATGTCACTGTGGTTTGTCATTGTGCCTCGTGTGTTCTGCTCTATTGACTTAAATTGGCACTTTGTTGGAATGCACCGCCATCCCGCATCGCCACGGTACTCATCCGGCTATGTAGGTAGATTTACTGGTCCACAAAGTTCTAAGTTAGGACGAAAAAGTGGCCAAATACAAACAAAATTAATCTAACATCACATAATTCATTCATAAGTCATATGTCATTTATTCATTAACAATAAATTGTGTCTGAAATTACATAGAATAAAAAAGAAAAGAAAATTACTGGCAAAAACACGTTAAATATTACAAAATATTTTAAAGAAATTTCTTTATATATATAACAGCATACAAACACTTATTCAACAGGAAACTTTTATGTTGATTTTTAAACTTTTCGAGGCTTGAGAGCCACTAGCACCCCACTCCGTCTCGCTCTCACTCAGGTCGCGAGTAGTATGGTGCGAAAGAGATAAAATCTGAGGTAGGGTACGGCCCTAACTTGTGTATTGTTTTGATTTTGAGATAACTTTGGAACTATAAATATCACCTTTTTATAATCTGCACTGGATAGTCATATCCACCGTTTTACAAACAGTTCAAAAGCTCAATAGAGCAAAACAAAGCTTAAACCCCGAATAAATTTTCCGAACTAAACTACAGTCCAACAAATATAAATTTGAAATAAAAAGTCCAACTGTGCACAGTAAAATAAATTGCAATTTCATTTAGAAAATGTTTTATATCAGTTTGTGGCGGGCGAGGCGAGTAATCAAGGCGAGTAATAAACTAGCTTGGGTTGGTGTACACTTGTCCTAGTCGTGCGTGCGGATTAATTGCAGTCGGTGTACACCCTGCTTGTTGCTGTGTGGCTGACACGGGCCGTGTGCGAGCATCTGTGTAGGACTGACGGGATTTGAGAGGAATTCATGCGGGATTGAAGATTTAGGTGTCACTTCATTCGTAAATAAAGCTTTAGAACTTGAGTTTGTTATAATGCGTAGGTAGTTTCTTTAGCAATACATTTTTTGTGGAATGAAGGAATACATTTTAAAAGTTTACATACATGAGAGCAGTGATGATGAAATTAATTGCTCTGCATTTAAAAGCATATACATGATTAATGTCTAGGCGGTTCAGGAATTGTATTTTTTTTTTAATAAGTCCAAGTCAGCTGCTCATAGCACGAATGAGGATTAAAATAGTGAAAATTTCCAATGAATTAAAGACTACGACGATCGGTTACGGCTACATATTGACCATTAATATGTAAGTGTTGCCTGTTGTTTTAAGAGAACATCCGTGTTCTAAGCCAATACTTTAGTTAAATGGAATATCTGTGTCGAGCTAAGACTGGCTAGGAATTGAGTTAAATGTGTCCTACACAGGCTGCACACAAATCCTAGTTCCAGTTGAATTTGTAAGATATTGTGGTCGTATACAGTCCAGTTGGCTATTGTATTCCGCTCCAGTATTGAACTGAGTTTTCCGCTTGAGAGCATTTATCGAAGATCCGACTCTTGTGTTTCGATTTCCCGGAGAAGCTGAGTTACTAGTCAAGTTTAAATGAAAATATAATATTCGTAGGATACATCCAATGTATTAAAGGAATAGCGAGTATAGATGCGAAAACCAGGTCAGCTAATGCAAATTCTATTAATTGAATCCAACTATAAAATGATCAAAGCATGCGTATAAACTTATGCAAAATGTAACACGCGCTCGTTGTTCAAAGAGGATCCTGTGCAATTCATAACAAAGTTGATCAAACGGATGCTAAGGATGGCACGGAGAGCATTTGAACTTCCACTGCAAACGCAACAAAGTAAATCTCGGTTAACATTTTACAAGTCTCGCAGACAATTGGAAAAACTGCAGTCAGTAAGAAAACGTATTCAAGTTTATTCATGTTTTACTATCATTGCAGACTGTTTCTATAAAGAAAAGTTCGTTGTTTGTCGTATTTTTCTGCCTATATGTTTAGGTATCGTAATCAATCTATATGATCTAGATACCCTGATATCCTTTGAAAATCGACAGGACATACTGTTCTTTAATATCCAACGCGTCCTCAGGGCACATCAATAAAATAATCGGCGTTTTCAGTACTAGTGTTTTCTATTCTACCATAACTCTGTCCCAACATATAGATTTTTCTTTTATTACATGTTTTCCAGTCTCGAGATTAGTTTTTAAATAAATATTTGATTTTACAACAGGTGCATAGGCTCTCTGCTGTCTGAGCTGGACGGTCCCTGGGCAGGATACGTGGAAGGCGTGGAGAGACTCACCAAAGTTGACGCAGATGTCGCCCTCAGGGAGCTGGAGACCAAGGTCTCGAAGGCCATCATGTACGCGCTCGAGAACAGGGCTGTCTCCGAAAACAAGGTAAGATAAAAAAAGGATACGATGAAAAAGCTTTAAAGATGTCTCCACATGATAAACCAACCGTATCTTAAAGATAAAATATTAAGATATCAAAATTAAACTGCTTAAAAACTTGATGATTTAAGTCAACTTAATCTTAATACATTATGGCTAAAATAATATTTACATACAGAAGCAATTTAAAAAGATAATCATACCTCGATGAACAGGTCAATCTGATCAACGCCCTCTTTCTAATTGGACAACTTTCGACTTCGATCCAACATGATAATTTTCTCAACGATAAAATATGGCTCTTAATTCACAACGACTGACCATAATTTCGTTTGATTTACCGGTGCACTGGTAGCCAGCAGAAGTTCTACATTTTGCGCTATTTTAGCATGAAATTGCTGTTACAACTATAAGCTATGAAATGTGGCACCGCTACTTCCCGCTCATAGAGCAATCAAATGAGAAAATATATTCTAATTTAACACGAGAACTTGAATAATATAAAGTTGCTGGACGCGCCCTACAGTTTGGCAACTCGCCACACGTGCCCCGAATACCTCCACGAGACATTTCAATTATTCCTTAGTTACGGCTGGTTCGAACTGAAAGTGCTGTCGACGATTTGCATTCGGCTATTTACGTACTAGAACTGAATCCGTACAAGAATTCAATTACTTTAGTATGGTGATATCTATTGGACGGTCGTATAGTGAAGTATCTCTCTGTCTAAATGTTTACAAGACATTACGAGACCATAAACAGTTAAAAGCGACGTAGGCCGGGCTCGGGTCAGCGGTGGGCGCGGGTCGCGAGCCCGCCCGCCAGCCCGCCTGCACCCACCACATACAACAAAGAGAAATTGCTTTTACACTAAGTGTGCTTTTTATCTTCGCATCTAACGTTCAAAGTGAGTTAGCGTCAGAGCTATCACTGGTGGTCAAAAACTTAAATCAAAACCGATAATCGATTACAGTGAAATATTACATTCGAAATTAAATCCCTTCTTAGTAGTATTGCCAGTATATTGAAGATTTGATTGAATCAATTTTATCAATTGGCCCATCTCGACTACATCAAAGATTGATTTCCGAATAAAATTCGTGGCTCACCTCAGCAGTTTAATTTTAGTATTATATCCTTACTTTGCCAATTTCGATCGTTTCCCGTCGCTCGTCTAATGTCGCTCACAGCTCGTAGATTTAAGCGCAGTCTAGAATGGTTCATGGTCGTTTTATTAGAAATAACGAGGCTCATAAAGACCTTCCTTTATTTAGCGGTATGCATCCACAGGGCGTTAAAATATCACATAACATGCGTTTCGCTTCATGAATATTAATACTGCAGAAATATAACTTACGGTTATTGTGGAACGACGTTTTAACATCGCACTTTCATTTACTTTATGTCTGTTTTAATAGCTCATATAAAAAGGATTTCCGAATTGTAATAAAATGCTTTTTAAGTAATTTTGGCAATTTGGTGTTTAAATCGCAAGGTGTTGCAGTCAAAAACGAAAATGCCCCCGGATAGGCGAATTGCCGTCACACGTAGGAGACATCCCGTTGACTCACACGTGACAAACACCAATATCTCATATAGTTATGTCACTCCGCAACTCGGATCAAGGACACTCCTTCCGTCTTCCGGCTTAATAGGTTCATCTGTATACAAAACCGTTTCGCAGAGATTGAGTAACTCAATCGGAACACCAATTTATTTTAAGCGTAAAGTAAAAAAGAAAAAAATGCCGCGCTGTTTTCTCCGTGAATATTTTCTGAGAGAGAAAATATTTTATTTTGTGTCCTCTCCCGTAATCAGCCGTGGCAATATTGCCAATATAGGTAATCTTGTTTCGGTCTCAATCATTTTCTTCCTATACAGACGGTTGATTCAATAAACTTGTGACAGCATACGTTTGTACGTTCATGTTTTATTTGCTGGGACAGCTGATCTATAACGTTAGCTAGACAATAATATTGAACCAAGTAATATAGGTATATGTTTGTAATGTTCTTCTTCTTTATCCGTATGTATCCTATCTGTATGGTCTAACATTTGAGGAAATTAAATAACGGGAAAACAACGGGACACGGAAAAGAAAGAATAGATAAACATGCAACATCCGAGAAATAGCAAATGAGCGCGATAATTAAGAGATTTCTACATTTTTTTCTTTTTAAGAAAAACATTATTTACGTGTTTGCTGAGACTCTGTGTTTGGGAATAATACAAAATTAATCTCAATAATCACATAAACATACTGATTGTGTGTATAATGTTTGGTAGGTTGATTAAATTATGAAAATTCACACCACCAGTTGGAGCCACTTTTACAAGAGGTCTTCCATTTCGACAATGAATATAAAATATAAGATGACGTTTATCAGTCGCTACTAAAGAAAACAGGCGCTTTGACACTTTTGACAGGTGCCCGGACCTGACGCCTTAGTGCTGCCACCTGGTGAACGCCATTTCAGAAAACCTTCATTAGAATTTAGTGAAGAGCTGCAAAAATAGACTGTGACTACATAGCCTAGGTTTTTTATACCAAAAGATTAAGCACGAACGCAGCTAGGAGTACCGCAATAAACTTTTTTAAATCCTGTTTTATCACCGCAGTAATATAACAAAAGATAAACGACGCTGAATATAACACACTTTAGCTTTATTACCCAGACTTTGGCGCTTTATAAAAACTTTTCACTTACCAGCCAAGACCGACATTGTAGCCTGTCTGGAGGTTGTTGACTTTTAATCCGCACTACGTAACTAGTCACTATGTAGTTGACTCGCCTTTTAATCAAGCAGAATGAGTTAGTATTTGCGAAACAAATTGTTGGATAATAAAACACTGGAATGGAAAAGAAAATGAACGCTATGTGGAATATGTAGAAAATAAAGTACGGAAAGTTAGATGAATTGGTATTGGTTTTTAAATTCGATTTCAGTTTCAAACACTCATCAATTCATGAGCATATTCCATAAGTTTCATTGAAATAAAGTTGGTGTTATACATGCTCCTTTTACGTTTAAAAATAAACTGCAACTATCTACATAAATGTATAAAGAGTTGATATAAAATTGGGCTAATTTCAAATGCGTTTTTAATTTATGGAACTAGCTGCTTCCCGCAGCTTCTTCTGAGTGGAGCCTAATTCTTTTTCTAAAATAAAAGTAAGCCTTAGTTACTTCTTATAACATCAGCTATCTGCCAGTGAAAGTCCCGACAAAATCGGTCCAGCCGTTTCGGAGATTTTCACAAACAGACGAAATGAAAAAAAAAAATGAAAAAAAATTATAATAACAAAATAACAAATTTTTTAAGTTTTGTACGATACCTACCTATGCATTTAGTAAAAAGCTGTTATTTTGACATTCCAAACAGACCCTTCATTTTTGTTTATTTGTATGTATACTTACGAATATGTACATAGATAAACACATACCTACTTGCTTATATATATCGAAAATTACAGACTACCGAACAACGATTATCATCATCTGTAAAACAGTGATATAATCGCATATCTAGCAGTAGATCTGTGGATCCCACACGGCGCAGACGTCACGTATCTGTGTCAAGACCGGTAATCATCGCCTCTCTTCGCTTCCTACGGAGCAATTTACTGGTTGTTCGCTAATCATACCTCGGCTAATCTCCTACCCACTGAGGACATGAGGTAATGAGGGGAGAATAAACCTATAATCATGTACAAGATTTATATGAGGAGCTCGTGGCTAAGTAATAACAGCCGCTCGGGTTGATGCATCAGGTTAAGCTACGCTTGCCGGGGTTGGTCCGTGGATGGGTGACCATTTTCACATATCGAGACTCCTCCGTGCTTCAGAAAGCACGTTAAGCCGTTGGTCCCCCCGGCTGTCATTTGTGGATCTTTGACAGTCGTTACGAGTCGTCAGAAGCCCAAAAGTCTGACAACCAGTCTAACCAAGGGGTGTCGTATTACCCAGTTACTGGGTTGTGGAGGTCAGATAGGCAGTCGCTCCATGTAAAATACTGGTATTCAGCTGCATCCGGTAAGACTGGAAGCTGACCCCAACATAGTTGGGAAAAGGCTAGGCAGATTGATGTACAAGATTTATATGACTGATGAAAACTTAATTTCAAAGTCATCGGATTTTTCAGTACCTGACTAAGTGTTTGTATGTTTGCTCCACGAAAGCGACCTCACTAGTTTTGAATTAAAACAGCATCACATTCGAATTTCCCATACTGCAATCATAATTTCGTTGCTGATTCGAGGGTGCCATATGAAACTCATGTAGTCGAACGGCAATACCATTCGATTTAATCACAATATTTTTGGAAACATAATATTTTATGCATTCGACATCATCCAATCATGGAGAGTTCAACTTTTGCCGTTATAGCGTAGTTACTGAATGTTGAATGACTTATTACTAGTTATTAAAGTTTGTTTCAACATAAAATATCAGTAATTTTCAACCGTTATTTCCGAGAAAAAAAAAGCAGGTGGAAATGGAAATGTACCTATAACATTTTCTTATGGCGCCAAACTATTCGCAAACTTCCTGAAGACGTTTATATTAGCATATAAAGAGTGGTGTCATCGACACGTGTTGACTATACCGTAGTTCTGTACTTCATATGAACTCCGTCTGTGTACTATGAACCCCATCTCATATCATGAGACGCCGGCGCCCGCCCACGCCTGTGCGTGCTTTCACCTCGCGAATCGCAGGCGCAATGTGCAGACGACAGCGACCGAAAATGGCCGTGATATTTTTTTATCTGTAACACCTTTAAAATTAAACAATAATGGAGTAAAGGCTGATGGTAGCGCGGATATTAGCTGTAGACACAAACAAAAACCAGAGAAACGAGAGAAGCAGTTATAATGTTGATTTCAGATCTGATAACGAGTATTTATAAGACAAACACTGATCGAATATTTAATTATTTTTTTCAGTACTTCATTTAAAGCACTTGAATACCCTATATTGTGGCATTCCATTTACCTAAAATATTTACCTACATTCCTACAAAGTATTATAATATTAAATTGTTTATATCGGTGGTCGTGACTTCCCTGCACCTATAAATAACCGGTACATTACTCAATTTGTTTAATATCAAGTACCAAAGCTTGATATTTTAAACAACTATTTAATATACCGCCACATATCACGAAATTCGATAGGTATACCGAAATTTACAACGTTAAAGATAACATGTAACGTGTAAAGCTATTAATATTAATTTCTCAACGCATTTCCCCGGCGCCTACGCACATGAAAGAGTATGGCACACGACCTTATATAAAATACTTATAAAATTAGATAGAAAAGTTCAGAAGAGCCACTTCATAAAATGCATAACAACAAAGCTTTCTTGATTCTCGCTAAAGCACGATGTAAAACCATTTGCAACTTGCAGTGGTTTCACGAAGCATCCTTATATTGGGAAATCATAGTAGAACAAGTCCATACACTAACCGTAAATTCCTATGAACGTTATGAACACGCATAGCAGTGAGCCTTCTACCACATGTGACGATGTAACCTGTTAGTATTTGGTCGATTTCAATACTTATCCTTTAATTAGCAATCCTGTAATCTCAGCCAGCTCCCTAATTGCCAACACACTTCCTAGCCTTTTCCCAACTATGTTGGGGTCCGCTTCCAGTCTAACCGGATACAGCTGAATACCAGTATTTTACATGGAGCAACTGCCTGTCTGACCTCCACAACCCAGTAACTGGGTAATACGATATCCATTGGTAAGACTGGTTGTCAGAATTTCGGGCTTCTGACGACCCGTAACTACTTACAAAGATCCACGAATGACAGCCGGGACCAACGGCTTAATTTGCTTTCCGAGGCACGGAGGAGTCTCGTTATGTAAAGATGACCAACCCCGGCAAGCGTAGCTTAACCTGATGGATCGACCCGTGCGGCTGTTATTACTTAGCCACGAGCTCCTCAATGATGTCTGATATAATTTTTTTTTTTTTTTTTTTTGCCAGTTTTCATGCATTTTATGAAGTGAGCCTTCTAACCCTTCCTACATAATACTATTAGTTAGAAAATGTGGGTTTGGCGTGTGGCAGATTATAGCGCTCGTGTCTTGGGTCATGACTCACGTGGGCGAAATTTAGAACCTCGATACGACCAATCGCAGACTGATGTATAGTTCCACCAACTTTATTTATTGTATACTACGACTTGTTTATGGAACGACTTCTGGTTCTGACGTATTTTTTATTAGGACTTATGATTAATTAGAATTGTACTGTTATAAAACGCGATTGGTAGGTAGTTCCTAAATAGAAATGTGGAGCTGGGTCGTAATATTATTAATGGTATTGTAGTAATTAGTTTCGGGTTTTGTAATGGGACTAAAAGCGGTTCTATTATGTCGCGTAATAGGCACGTAGCTCCACTTATTTTAATTCATGGCTAATTTACCCAAATTAGCTTGGAGACTAGTTATTTCCTTTAATTGCCATGAAATAAATATCATTACTAGCTGCGCCCCGCGGTTTCACCCGCGTTAGTCTCGATCCCGTGGGATTATCGGGTTAAAAAGTATCCGATATCCTATTCCAGGTGATGGTCTACCCATGTGCCAAATTTCATCTAAATCCGTTCAGCTGTTTTAGCGTGAAAGCGTAACAAACAAACAAATAAAGTCACTTTCTCATTTATAATATTCATTAAATATTAGTTAGGATTACCACCAACCCTCACTGGGCCCGCGTAGTGGATTACGGCCCACTCCCTCTCACAGAGAGGAGGCCAGTGTCCCAGCAGTGGGAACATTATAGGCTGACTATGCTATGTAGGAAATCATTGGAACAACCTCAATCAATCTGCCTAGCCTTTTCCTAACTATGTTGGGGTCGGCTTCCAGTCTAACCGGATGCAGCTGAATACCAGTATTTTACATGGAGTGACTGCCTATCTGACCTCCACTACCCAGTAACTGGGTAATACGATACTGGTTGTCAGCTTTCGGGCTTCTGACGACTCGTAACGACTGTCAAAGATCCACAAATGACAGCCGGGACCAACGGCTTAGCGTGATATCCGAGGAGTCTCGATATGTGAAAATAGTCACCCATCCACGGACCAACCCCGGCAAGCGTAGCTTAACCTGATGGATCGACCCGAGCGGCTGTTATTACTTAGCCACGAGCTCCTCATTGTTCATTGGAACAACTTACCAACATTATATGTACGAAAAAGTACCTAATGTTTGTCGCTGATTCTGTGCGAAGTATTTCTTATTTATTACCTTGTTCTCAGTAGCAGGTATTACTCCATGTTGTAGGTATAATAATGATAGGTAAATATTTAATAAGTAAATAAACCATTATCGAAATTTATTGGAATCAGAATTAATCATTAACATCGTGGTCGTTAAGTTGTTATTCCAACACTTTAAATAACTCCATAACAATTAAATAATTAATTTTATTGATTAATTATTAATCATTAATTGGGTATGCTTAGTTGTTGAGAAGATGAATTAAAAGCGACTAACAAAAGGTAGGTATTTTTTAATTTTTTACAAGTCAGATTTGCCTGGATACGCCGGTTGCTCTAGGAGGACATAATATATACTGACCTTGTTGGGGATGTTCTTCAGAAAGATCAGGGGGCCTACCACCACCGCTTACAGCAGTATTATTTTAATCTTACTTCGTGGGGGAAAGAGATGGAGCTATACGTCCTGTCGAGCTTCATCTCTTACCTACACTGAAGTAATCCTAACTAATATTATAAATGCAAAACTGAGTTTGTTTGTTTGTTTGTTACGCTTTCACGCTAAAACGGCTGAATGGATTTGGATGAAATTTGGCACAGGGGTAGACCTTGACCTGGAATAGAATATAGGATACTTTTTATCCCGATATTCCCACAGGATCGAGACTTACGCGGTTGAAACCGCGGGGCGCAGCTAGAATATAATTAAAACTGATATAAGCGGTGTGGTAGGGCCCTTGTGCGTAGTACTCGCAACCAGCGTGCTTGTATGTAAGATGCAAAAGGAGTATGTAAGGATCGCAGCAGGTGGCGTTCTGTAGTTTCTGCCTACCCCCATGGGAAGAATGCGTGAGTTTATGTATGTATGTATCAAAATATTACTTACTTAAAGTCTTTCATCATTTAGCACATGAATGGAACTTTTTGTATTTCGATATTTACAATTTACATCAAAAGCCAGTTTTAGTTACAGAAGTGCCTATTATTTGATTAAATACTACATCAAAGGCAGTATAATTATCACCTAATAACAATGGCGCTCAATGGAGAATTTACCCATTGAGCGTCTATTTACCGCTTTAAAGCGTTAATCTGCGCTGAATAGCAAATGTCACGTTTGTCAGTCTGTTTGTGTTCAATGGCCAGTGACTTTATAAACAGCGAAGTACACAGAATTATATCCTTTGTCCCTATGTTATAACCACTCAGCTAGCATGCAGGTAGCATACATACATGCGTATAGATCACCATGGTCAATTAAAATTAAACGTAGATAATGGTAACGTGCATGCGAACTACATAATTTTTCCATAACAGATACTTTATACTTCCAACCTGCATGCGTAGGACCACCATATAGAAACGACTAGCGACCCTGCTCCTGTTTCGCACGGTTTTTACGTGTGTGAGTCGGATTGGCGCCGCGAGGCCGAAAGAGGCGGAAAATCTGACTTTTTCAAAACTACATTTGACAGCTGTCAGTTGAAGGGATATTAGCATATTAAACACATAAATCTTCCGGAATAAATTCTCTAAACAATGGTGAAAACCTCATCAAAATCTGTTGCGTGGTTTAGAAGAACAACGCAGACATACTTACAGACAAATACGAAACGCGACTTTAATTTATAAATGTAAAGATATAGATTGACAGACAAAAAATGACGGATTCACATTCACAATCTGTCATTTTGTCTATTCTTCCATCGACAAATCCCGTTTCAGACTGAGTTCGTCCACACGGACAAGATAACGATTCATTATTGATGTTATATTTTGTGTAAAAATACTACGTCGAGGGTCTAAGTCCAATGTTCCCAACAAACAACTTGGATGTCGACAAGAATATGGTTTCCCAGAAATCCGGCTTCACTTTCGCGAAGAAAGTGAAGCCACAAAAACTTCACGAAATAAACGGAACCTTAAGCCACCTTCTAAGAAGTTGTTAAGTAAACCTAATTAATTTCGAATAGGCAATCGCAAGGAAAACTTTTCTTATTTTCTATTAAGTAATCTTCCAGGCTGTTCCAGGTCGGCGCGCCCTGTAATTGCCTCATTTCCCACAAATGGCTGCCCCGAACCATTGAGTATAAAAGGACCATGACGTCACACTATCTTTTTTTCTATTGTAGTTACTAACGCAATGATTGTCACCTATTCAGCCAATTTGTTTTAGAGAGCATAAGACACTCTCTGATCAATTTCAGCTAAGTACAACTTTTGATTTGATATTGAAAGGAATGCTGTTCGGTATATATAAACTAATATTATAAAGAGGAAAGATTTGATTGTTTGTTTGCATTGAATAGGCTCCGAAACTATCGAACCGATTTGAAAAATTCTTTCACTGTTGGGAAGCTACACTATCCCCGGCTGACATAGGCTATATTATATTTTCAAAAAAATTAGGGCTAAAACTCCAATAATGTAACCCAAAGTGTAAAAAAATTACTTAAAATAGCCTGTAGATAAGTACTTAGAGCTACCCGTGCGAAGCCGGGGCGAGCAGATAGTTTAAAAAAAAAAAATTGACCTTTTTATAATCCTTTTTTAATCATTTATAAAAGCTCGTTCTGATTTAATACAGCAAATTCATATTTTATTTCATAAATCAATAGCTCTAAGCGAAATAAATCACTTTCAGTAATTTATTACTTCTCCACGCCTCAAGTAAAATAGATCGTAATTTCCAGTGGTATTAACTAAACCCAAGTAATAAATTTTACCACACTTAGATGAGTTTCATGGCTCAAACATGCGTGCAATTTATAAGATTTGCCACCAAATAGGTGAAGTAATAATCTTATACGGCTCAAATTATCACTGTATGGGAACATTGCCGATTTATGATAGGCCATTTATATGATGGCCTTACGTCTGAACCTAAAATATTTATTGTCATGTTGGGAGCACCTATAAAAGTGCCATTTATTATTTATCTTGTACAATCTAGTTATACAGACGAGAGCGCAAAAAATGCGAGTTAGACTGCGGGCCGGATTGCTTTTAGTGATGTTCAGATGTGATATGATTTATGTGTTCGGGTCTTGTTGTTTATCGTGTTTTGGGTTTTACAGAACCATGTTGGCATTACTTTGTATAATTAATGTGAAATTATGTTTGTGTTCTGTATAAAATTTCTAGTAGCCATGTTACTATGTGCAGCACGCGTCGCATGACCACCGTAGAAACGGGTTTTGACGACGGAAGAATAGACATGACATATTGTGATTGTTTATCTGCCATTTTGTCTATTCTTCTGTCGACAAAATCCGTTTCTACGGTAGCCATAGTTCGAAATCTCATTTAAAACGTGCAATACTTCACAAGAGCCACCTTTAATAAATTCCATATGTATATTTAGTACCAATACAACCGTAATTTAAGTGAGTACGCGATATGCATACTGTTATACAATTGTACAAGTCACACGAACAGATGTCATTCATAAAAAGACATTCAAATTCAATGACGAGCTGCCTTGACACCGGATGTTCCGTTTTTTGTACCTCCTTGTGAATTATTTAATGCTTCTCTAATATATTATCGCGTTTTATATTCAGCAAATATACTGGTATGACATTACGTGCCCATTTTATACCAATATAATGTGTCTAATACTTTGAAATCAATCGTATATAGCTCTATTATTGGTTCTTCGTATTTATAAATGACGAATACGCCATTTTGTCTGTTGTTTGGGCCTTTTGAGTTTCATAGTAATATGACAATCGTACTGAAATCGCTCATCTAGAAACCTATGATTATAATAATTATGTTCCATGTTCAGCTAAGCTATTATAAATTAAATACGAGATTATTACAATAACTGTATTCTATTGTAACTCTGCGTCTAAAATGAACAACGAAACAGATCATAAAACGAGTAATTTTTTATCATTACTGCTATATGCTACAAAATATAACATTTTCATACATACTCCACAATTAGGTAAGATTCATGACGAACAAAGACGATCTATGTTACAATTATTGTAAAATATTTATCGATACAATGCGTTAGTCATTCGCTGTAAATGATAATTAATCTAATAGATTATGTGACGTTCAATGAAAAGCCTTCCGTAAATAGCGGTGACGGACACACTTATCAATTAATAATAATTAACGTTTAATTAATAACCGTCCAGGGGGGCCAATTAACAATGGATTCGTGATGTGGTGTCCCGTCGAAATTGTAACTGTTTGAAGTTTTAACTAGTGCAGGTATTTCACACTGAATTGTCTAATTTACCTTGCAATGTTCCTATTTGAAATCGGTTTGTAACTTGCTAAAATGTTTTCACCAATACATTAAACTTTAAAAATAGGGGGACATTGGGTATACGAAGCCATTAACAGAGCAATTAGCGATTTCCGGCATCATTTTTTTAACACCAAGCCAAATAGAGTAAGTATGTAAATTGGGCCTGTGCGAAATGGAGGCATCTTGTCGTTTATTAAGCACTTCTCTACCTACGAAATTCTGGCTCACCTTTTTGGGCATTCCCCTTATCGCATTGTTTGCATAACTTAGCAATTTATTTATCAATTCATTTTAATGCGAATTTAATATTTTTCTAAAAATCTCTAATCGTTTTTTTTTAATCCGCAACTGGGAACCTCTTGGCCTTCATCTCACCTGATGGTAAGTGATGATCAGGCTAAAGATGGAAGCGAGCTTCACCCGGAATTAAAAACCACAGAGGAACTGGCTATCTTACCTCTAACTGCCGAAACACAACAATGCTGTTACATTGCTGTGCTGGGCGACAGACTTAGATAAGATGGTGGTAGCTAACCAGGCGGACTTAGAACAAGCCAGACCACTAACTAAACCAGGCAGAAAATGTTGACTCCGCTGGGAATCGAAACCGGGACCTCTGGGTCTGAAACAGGTGGTCTTACCGCTATAGATCACAGTGGCGGTTAAAAAGGCAGCAGCTATCAAAGCAAAACATTTAACATTCAACTACAGTTATTCTACAGCTGTTTTCAATTCGCAATCATAATAATTTCTGTCTATCCGTTAATCGCGATCCCAGGAGCGGTGCTTTTACATCGGTTTGAATTATCTAGTTTCTTTAGTACTGTAATTATTACATGCGCACCCGCGGCAAGCAAATGCTCGCGATATGTACAATCAAACAAGCTATTAGGTATGCATGCAAAAATATTCTTACTTCCACTACATAGCCGATAGGTTCATTTTAATTGTGTCCGTAATAACTCTGAAAGCTTAAGGCACCTGCGACTGCCGGCGATTAACGAGAAGCGAGTAGAGCTAGCAACTAAAAACTAGTTGGCGAGCAGCGAGTGTGCGACTGCGACGAGCGATTATTCGCTGGTATACGTATAAACCAAGTGTGAGTCTCTCAGCGAGTGTTCTGCACGCCAAGCAAGCATCGCTGAGCGAGTACTCTCTTTGATAGCTCTTATCGCTGCTACAAATGTGTACTCGCGGTCTGAACAGTCAGCGATCAACTATTAATGTAATGATGTAAGTCTTTTTATACACGACCAATCCTTAGTCGCTTCCTCGTAAGTAGTGGGACGGGTGCCTTGCCTATGGCATAAAGAATTGACTGCTTAGCACACTCACAACATTGTTTATAAGTAGTTGCAAGTTAGCTGCTAGTAGATATATCTGACACTAAACTATCAAATACCTTGTTCGACTGTACCACAAGCAGACAGTTTTTTAAATTCTTTTTGTAACCAACGGCGGTACAATCCGGTTGCGGTCGTGCAAACTCAATGCATTAAAGAATATTTACTATATTTAGTTGTCGGTGCCTTTTTATGCCTATCTTGGGAGCTGTTGGCAAAAAAATCAGTAATTAGCACATAATGTTAAGAGTTTGTGCCGACTGTCAGAGATTTTGACTTTTAAGTTTTAATTGGCGGCTGCTTTTTTCTTGTATACCATCGTTATTACTTGCACTATCACTGTTCATTATTTTATTAAGTTTACGAGTTCTTGCGGCGTATAGGTACACGAGTATTTTCTGCTTGGCTGAAATTCAACATACAACTCATATTTTACATAAAAGTGACACATCATCTAGAATCCACTTTATTTTCAGTTGTATGTATAGTAAGTAGGTAGGTAGGGTAGGTGCGCCGTAGATAAGTACTTAGTGCTACCCGTGCGAAATCGGGGCGGGTAGCTAGTTTTACTTATAAGTGACACATAATCTAGAATTCACTTTATTTCAGTTGAGAGAATGATTTTCAATAACTCGTTAAGTTAAGGCCCCTACAGACTGGCGCGATATCGCGGGCGCGACAAGAGTTGCGCTGCCTGCCGCGCACGCGGCATCGCGCCTGTTTGTGGGATCCGAAAAATCGAAAATTACTCTTTGTTGAACTTGTCCCGATTCATTTCGTGGAAAATGGAGAAAAGCTGTCTGTACAAGTTTTATACGAATATACCCCAATATTAATATGTATATAAAAGCTGCAGAGATATAGATACCCATTTTATGTAGGTGCTTGTATGTGTTCGCGACAGATGTCACAGTCGTAATAAAACTTTGTCCTGAATCCTGCGGGATTCATGATATTACTCCTAAGTTGCGAAATCTTTGCGAAGCTAACTTTGCTGGAATATACGAAATCACATGGGAAAATACTACTCATTTTCATCTGCAGCTGTTAGACCGAAACGACCGTTCGCTAAACCCTTATTTGGTAAAGATTATAAAAGAGATGTTTTATAATGTTAGACAAGCTGTTGCACGCGACTTCGTCTGCGATCCAAGGTGAAAATTAGCCTATGACCCATGTGACAAATTACATCCAAATCCGTTCAGCGTGAAAGCGTAACAAACAAAGTCACTTTCGCATTTATATTATTAAAAAATATATATAATAAGGAAAAAAATATAGTAAGAATTTCGAATTTCACAGACCACTTCTTGCTATTCAGGTATACCTCTCCTATAAAGGTCATGAATGTCTCATAGCGCGAAGCAAAAACATCTACAATTTCAAGCATATTTTAAACTGCATTTCGAAAGAGCCCAAACATACCACATGTTATAAATAGCAGAAAAATGTCAAACGTATTCACGGTGGCGTCGCCTGGTGGTATTATGTAGTACTTTTTGCAATAATTGCGTCGGAACTATGCGCCTATTTGCGTCTGTGTTGTTGTGGTTTATTTGCGTGTCGCGAGTCGTTGAGGCCGTTCACTCGGCGCACGCGCTGGTAACGCCGCACTCCAATAAATCTAGACTAGTGATGTGTGTGAGGAGTGGAATGTTACCATGAGTATTGTATCGATATGTAATTACGTATAGGATATTACGAAATGTGTTGGACGACTCAGGCGCGTATATTATGATAGGTAATACAGTCCGCCTTTGATTACCCCTTCGCTGATTGTAGGCGAGTGTTTATGTATATGTGTACAGGATAATGGAGGATGAAAGACAGAGAAAGGCAAAAACAAAACTGATTTAAACTTTCGACATATCTTTTAACTTACCAGACATGATGAAGACACTGTCAAAAGTACCAAACACGACATTTTTATATATACAGATGATATCGGTTTCATATGGTACACGAAAATACGTTTGGAAGAACTGTTGTAGCCTGATTCAAAGCAACATAGGTGCTATAATTTTAAACCGATCAACACGGAAAACTCTATACCGTATAGGTACTGGTTCACCGGTTATTCACACCTCTATCCATGATCCTCTCTGTGATAATCCAGCGACTGAAGCGCTGTGCTGCAGCGGCGTCTCCCCGCTGACAAATGACATGACTGTATCGAGGCTGCACAGTCGTTTGTCTTCATCTCGGCTGGAACGCGCGCTGATTACATCTCACTTTTTGCTAGTTATAGGGATAGCGGTACAGCATTCCTTGTTTGCGTTTATGATCACGTACACATAATGTTACAGGTCCTAATGTTGTTGAATACTTGGATTTAAGTACGAAGCTATGATTATTCCTGTTCTTAAGCTTGTTCTAGCTATTACAGAGGTAGGTTTTAGTATTAAAATGTTTTTGGAATTTGGTTTATCTTTTTGGCGTTGCAATTATTCTTGACGTTCAGCTGACCGTAACCAGGTCGAAAACTTAACGTGCTCTCAGTATTGATTGAGTCACAGAGTTGGATGCGTAAAGATCAGTTACATTCAAGACCAATCAGTTTGTTTAGGTAGTCAAAGTCAACTAGAATCAGAATGATTCATTGGTCCATTGTTACAAATTACATATATCTGAATAATTATTATTGAGGGTCCGAGCTGTGTTACCTTAAATTTTAATACGAGACATGTTTGTACTTCTGTAACTTTTAAATGCTTTAGTAAGTTTTCCTTTGCACATTTTAACTAACCATCAATCTGCCTAGCCTTTCCCCAACTATGCTGGGGTCGACTTCCAATCTAACTGGATGCAGCCGAATATCAGTATTTTACATGGAGCGACTGCCTATCTGATCTCCACGACCCAGTAATTGGGTAATACGATACCCCTTGATAAGACTATTTGTCAAGACTTTCGGGCTTCTGACGACTCGTAACAACTGTCAAAGATCACGAATGACAGTGGGACCAATGGTTTAACGTGCTTTCCGAGACACGGAGGAGTCTCGGTATGTAAAGATGGTCACCCATCCACGGACCGACCCCGGCAAGCGTAGCTTAACCTGATGGATCGACCCGTGCGGCTGTTATAACTCGAGCTCCTCCCATTTTAACTAACCATAATGTTCTTTATGCCTAGGTGCGACAAGAATGCGGTCCACCAGCCACAATGGACAGTCCAGCCCCGTCTTCCAC
This sequence comes from Lithophane ornitopus, assembly GCA_948473465.1. Classification (NCBI taxonomy): domain Eukaryota; kingdom Metazoa; phylum Arthropoda; class Insecta; order Lepidoptera; family Noctuidae; genus Lithophane; species Lithophane ornitopus. Next base: position 12,744,460 of record OX419616.1, on the reverse strand, counting down.
GCAGCCTACACCAGGTTCAATTCGCCGGGACAACATGAGGGCACCTCCACCGGACACTGAACTGCTACAGTTTGCTGCTAACCTCGCCAACACTAAGAAACTGTTCGCTGGGCTGGCTGATCGGTTGTGTGATGAACCGGACTTTGCCGCTGAAGACAATGAACGCTGTTGGAATGGGAAGGCTATTGCTGAGTGAGTACAGACCGTTCGTTCACTATAACTTTGTCCCTAGCTGTAATGAATGTTGACACCATTGAAAAATGTTGGCACCATTGCTTGTCAAGCTTAGTTTCAATACTAATAGAGTTCAAAATGGTGTCTGACAAGTTATACAATAAACGCACAGTAGCTAGCTTCTGTTTTTCTTCCTGTTGCCTGAGTAGCTTGTGATGAAAAGATTTGTCAGCCAGTATTTAAAAGTATCATGGCCCGGGAAGATTCTTTCAATGGGCAGTGCTTTATATTACAGTGGAAATTTTCATAGATTGTGTATTTCTATTGCTCTAACAACAAATAATAAAAAATTAATAAAGTTAACAATTGAAGGGGTAGGGGGGGGGGGGGGGTACAAGAAACGTGTTATTTTCGGAGTTTTTTGCTCGATCTTAATACGGTACGGAACCCATCATGTGCGAATCCGACTCGCACTTGGCCGGTTTTGTTTGTCTAGTTCACCATTCAATTATTACTCATCAAATTAATTAACCTTTAGTGCTTGAATGGAGCTTCAAAATGATATTCATATTTAATTACGTGTAACGTGACATTCATATGTATGCTAATCTCATTTCAATTTGACTGACAAATTGCACGCAGAGTTCAAAGCGGACCGTTGTCACATACAGATTCAATTACGTTCCAGTTCTATAATTAATGTTACCAATTTTTTTATTATCTAGTTACACGAAGCCCCTCGTATCGTCTGCTTCACTGAGTGACCAGAAATACAATCCAGAGATCACCGGTAGTGCACCACAGGATTCCAGAGTAGCGACCTTAGCAGACAGATTGCAGCAGGCCAGACAGGTATAATATAATAATAATTATTAATATTATTATATTTTAATTTATATATTATATTATTAACAAAACCTTTAAATACCATATAATTATATTAAAGGTTTTGTAGCACCTAGTTAATCTTTTACCAGGAATTGGCACCGAGAAAAAAAATGACATCAGCAGCTATTATCACATAATTCAATAAGAAATCCATTAGTTTAACAAGGCAACTAAAAGTAAAGTGATTCAATCAAGCAACGATTTATTTGGCTACAGAAAATATGGGTTTGCCATAGAACAAAGAGCTAAGATAGAGAACAAAATATATTTAAAACAACGTGGCGCCAGAGAGTGCATGCCAAGACAGCTGTGAATGGGGTCACGATACTCGCAATGAGGAATAGCTCCGGAAGAAATGTCGCGTTACAAAACTTAGACACGCTTCCTAAAATAATAAAAATATATCATGTGGCAATCCAATCCACTACATGTACATAGTTCTTCAATCTGCTTAGCCTTTTCCCAACTATGTTGAGGTCGGCTTCTAGTCTAACCGGATGCAGCTGAATACCAGTATTTTACATGGAGCGACTGCCTATCTGACCTCCACAACATAGTTAGTAGGTAACACGATATCCCTTGGTAAGACAGGTTGTTATACTTTTGGGCTTCAACTAATCGTTACGACTGTCAAAGATAGACAGCCGGGACCAACGGCTTAACGTGCTTTCCGGTCCAAGGTCTCGATATGTAATTGATGGTAGCCCATCCAGACCATTGCGACTGTTATCATTTAGTCACGTACAAGTCTCTTAACTACCATAACATAGCTGTTATCGACCCTAAAATGAAAAAGAATTACATCATTGTGAATCAAGTACAGGTTTATTAGAGGAAAGCTCTGCTAGTCCGCTAGACTAATGTAGGTAGGTAGCGAAGTCTACGTTTTACCTTACTTCCGCAGTATATAAAGTACAATCTTCTTTTAATAAAGTACCATGTTCTTTCTATGACAAAATGTCGACAGAAAAGTTGTACATGTTTCTATTTCCGAAGTGCTTCCAAACCACTAATGTAGCGCCAAGCTTTGTGGATAAGAAACGGGTTCTAGCAACAGGAAGGAAATGCACTGTTAAAATATGTCGTTAAAAACGTTCACTTGTGTAATGCAAGAAGGGAAACACTCGGGGATAAGTGTTCGTGGCTAATTAACATCGGTCTCCTTTTTAATTATTAACTATACTCCATTTGAAATAAGATTAGACATCTAAACAAACCTTTATACAGTCCGTTCAACCGTTTTTGACTTCTATACCGTAGGCATAAGGATAGCATTATAAGCAAAAAAGGTTACACAATACCAACTGTCTACTGCAGCTGCCATTTGTCATGCTACCAACGCAATAGAGGTCAAAATCGGTTGAACGGACTGCAAAAAAGGTGTATTTAAATGTCTAATCTTATTTCAAATGGAGTATAGGTACAACTATTTATAAGGGTTCCAACACTAGAAAAAGAATTCGAAGTATCGCTTCGCAGTGCTTTGATTGCGAAGTTCAAGCAAAAAGCATAATTGAAATTTTCTACGTCGTAAGTCCTCAGTTATGGGCTATAACTGAGAATTTATGTTTCGTTATTAAGAAGTCCAGGAACTCATTGTAACTGGCGAGAATTTTGCGTTGAAATCAGATACATGATCCCGTTCTAACTAGCTTGGATTCTGTCAAAAGTGACTTGAATTTAGACTTTATAATGCCCTTCATATGACTTAATAACTTAGCCCATTCTCACATGGGGTGGCGGCAACTCAAACTGAACTGGTTGGCAACCGGCGTTGCCAACTGCGATGCAACTGATACTCCCACATGGCGCAACTTCCCACAAGTTGTACCAATTTTTTTTTTAAGTTGCCGTCGTTTTCCTAAATTGTACGCATTGACGACCGAGCGACTTGTCTGTCACAGCCTTACTCTACCTCTCAACACTGCCAGTCGCGCATGACTGGGTGCGTAGCCATATAAATGTATGTGCTATCGCGATTGGTTGCGTCGGCGTTGAAAACTGGTTTTATTTTGGTCACCGCGTGTGAGAATGGCCATAAACATTAGTTGCAACCACAGATTCGCCTATACCTTCTTTTACCATCGATCCTACGAAGTTACGAAGTCCGTGCATGTAACATCAATTAAATCAAACTTAAGTACCAATTCTATGGAAAACCATTGTGTCCACGCCGTTGCACCCTTAGCTTTTCGAATACTTTTCAGCATTTAATGAATTGGCTATGTCCCCAGGATCCCCCCAACTCTTATTCTAAATAAAAAATCAATCTACCTATCCTTTTCCCAACTATGTTGGGGTCGGCTTCCAGTCTAACCGGATACAGCTGAATACCAGTATTTTACATGGAGCAACTGCCTATCTGACCTCCACAACCCAGTAACTAGGCAATACGATACCCCTTGATAAGACTCGTTGTCAGACTTTCGGGCTTCTGACGACCCGTAACGACTGTCAAAGATCCACGAATGACAGCCGGGACCAACGGCTTAACGTGCTTTCCGAGGCACGGAGGAGTCTCGGTATGTAAAGATGGTCACACATCCACAGACCAACCCCGGCAAGCGTAGCTTAGCCTGCTGGATCGACTCATGCGGCTGTTATTACTTAGACACGAGCTCCTCCTACTCTTATTCTAAACATAAATCTACAATATCTCTCCACAGTTGCTCGTCTCATACTCTCGCAGCAAGGAACTTTCCGCAGAAGCGTTCATGCAGGGCGATGAAGCCGGTGAAGAAGGTTCAGGATCTGGTCGCAGCTACCCTGACGACTACGACACGGAAGGGTCGGGAGACGACGGCTCCGGGGACCATGATGGACGTGAGTATTTGATGGTTATAAGACTGTGACAGCACTTTCAAAAAACTTTGTTAGTATTTCAGAGGACTTTGGACTTGTAGTGAGCTAATTTCTGGAAGGAATCTAATATCTAATACCATAGCAGACTGCGACAAAATGTGTGAATATTCTAAGACGCCTGAAACTCTCCAGTAATGCAGAACTGTCTAAATCTTCTAATAACCTAACCTAATAAATAGGTCTGTCTTACAAATCATTTCTTAAATCCATTGTATTGTCACAACAGAAACCAGAACGTACCCCAACGAGGCTCCACCCGACTCCTCGACGCCGAAGGTGTTCAACGCAGCGACAATCAAGTCCGCCACATCAGTCCTGGTACTGCTCACGGCCGCACTCCTCGCACGCCTCACCTAAGCCACGCGCACTTCCGTAAGAATAACCATATCATTTGTATGACGTCATGTGTGAACGTGTGTTTGACTGCCACTTGTGCACGGAGCTCTGTGTCTCGTGCGATCCCGCTCACTCGTAAGAGTGGCCCTTTATGCGAGAGGGACGGGTGATGCTTCGTCGTAAGGAACATAGTGTAGTGACGTAATAAAAGACAGTGAGTGATGCGTAGTGCGACTGGTCGATGTAGCTAGTCCTGAACTACGGTAGTATCCAATGCCAGATTTCCGCGTATTCACAAAGATAATTAAATAAGATTTTATAATGAAATCTCTAACGATGCACGCGACAATCCCGATGCATTTAAGATATTTTAACGTTTGTAAATGTACAGTGCATATCCCAGTTAATGTACAGTGCATATCGATGTTGTCTTCATTTTGTAAATATTTTTTTTTGAAGATTCTTCTTAGAATTAGGTGGAAATATACATTGTAATGGAAGCTTTACTATACTTCTGCATTTAAAAACTTCGAGGTGATTGTGAAATTTATTGTCATAATAATAATAAATTATTTGAGAAATCTTTAATCATTGTTGAACACTAGCTGATTGGCAATAATTTTATTAAGAAAAATGTATAACGATTAGAAGCGAGTGATAACTCTTAAATAAGGATTCTGTGTACAGATTGTGTAAATACCTGAAGTCCTACTGGTCTAGGTGCTTAGCTAGTAAATATATTTCGTTGCCATATTAATATTACGGATATTATTATTTATAATATTAATTAAGTCATAATTTAAACTAATATTATGTTATGTGATACTGATTAGTTCATAAGTTGGTGCACTCGTTGCATTATATTGTGTTTTAATAGAATTGGTTTATTCATTCATTACATAACAAGTAAGTATTTAAATCAAACATCTTAATGCAAAAACAAAGTTCCATCTTAACAAATTAAACTAAAAGATATTCTTATAAATAACTGTATGTTTGTTGTGTATAATTTATTTACTGCAGGCCTAAATACCCATGTTTATTCTGATATATAAATATTTAGTTTCAATATCAATAAACCAGTAAAGTAGGAAGAAACAAAATGACAAGAAAAAAAATATAAAATAAAAATATAAGTTATATGTAGCAATAAAATACGTTTGTAAATTGCTTTAAAGATTAGTGAATATATATAAAAGTGTTGTGGTCATGTAATGGCTACGTTTTGTATGTATCGTAGATATGGGTTGTTGATGTCAGGAGCAGGATGGAAAGGTGGATCATGTCGCTACTACAGATTTAAAGTATACAGGGCTATTTTAGAATGACTATCCAAAACTTGGGTGTACCCCATTATTGCGAAGTTTATTACAGCGATGTACGTTACTACGAATACGTGATTGCGATGTACGTTGTCGCGAAAGTTCTTTACTGCGATATACGTTTCTGCGAAAGTACGTGTTTGCTATGTACGTTACTGCGAAAGTACGTGATTGCGATGTACGTTACTGCGAAAGTACGTGATTGCGATGTACGTTACTGCGAAAGTACGTGATTGCGATGTACGTTACTGAGTCTTACAATCTGTAACTTATTATTTGGAATCAGTATTTGAAATTAATTATTTAATAAATATTTATTATATTTTTATTAGTTTCAAATACTGAATGTGTTGTAAATTAATAAAAGTTAGTTGGATAATTTTCTCGAAAAGATCACAACATTTTTGCCGAATCAATCTCGTACATAGACAAAAAATCAATTGTTGTCTTAGTCATAAAAAATAATCCTGTATATGAAAATGTTAACAGGTTTCAACAAGATCTTTTCGTGTTTGATCCGAGCCTCTTAGCTTTGGCCGAGAAACTCGAGTATGTTGATCAGTTTCAAGTGTCGGTTTAGGAAGTTGCGCTCTTTGGAACAAGGAAAGAACTTCAACCTTGACCGACAGTACCTACTAGACGAAAATTAAAAAGCCGCGCTTAATAAGCCACTTTATTAAATTTATTTTTATTCTTTAAAATAATACCGATTTTAATCATGAAAATAAACACACATGTCATAATCATTTTGATTTCCAGCTTGTTTGCGTCGAAAAGTATTCGTTAACAGAGATACACCCTGTAGATAATATAATTCTCGTTGTTTTTTACAGTCAAAGAGCTCGCTTTACAAATTTATTGTTCAAATAATGTAGGGGCACACACTTGCGACTTTCGTTTTACGACATTTTATCATCGACGTAGATATAACAAGAGATTTTGTTTTACGAGATCTAGCTTGAGATAGTACATCGTATTCCATAATTCAGCCGTGTATCGAGGTCGTCAATTAATTGCAAGCAAGAGGATAAATAGTCCATATTTAAATGCCGGTTTATTCATAGACCACGTCTTATTTTCGTGCAGGATGCTACATACAGCATACGTATTCGGCGTGATCCTTTTGGTTAGGATCTATCGCTGACGTTTCGGCCGCAAATAGGTATGGCTGAATTTATCAGTATTTTACGATGTGAGAATATGTGAGCTGTGTATAAAAGTAGGTAAGAACATACAAGGATTGAGAGACATGTGGAGTGTCAGTCGCAAGTGTGCGCACTCTCGAATTACACAATATATGACGCTTGAAACTGTAGCGACATGAAACCCAAAACTCAATGTAAATATTGTTGGAGAGTATATAGAGTGGAACCGAGACAATTGCTGTTATATCTGAGTATATAATATGGAAATAAATTCTGTACTATACGTGTTCTTGTTTTATTGACAACCCTAAAAGTTTTATACAATTTACATATTCCTTCCGAGTTATGACCTCAGGAGTAAGGTCGTAACTCGGAAAGAATTCCTTTTTTATGTTGGCTTTCGCTATGTCGACGTATATTCGAGTTAACAAGCACGGAGATTTATTTCATGTAAATCATTTAGCCTACGGAGGCATTCCTAGGTATGAATTTATTGCCTATAGTTACAACATCCTGCAATACGGCGATGACATAAGGGATTTCAAGAAGTAAGTAGAGTCCGCGCCACCACTGAAGTCCGGAAGATTGTAGAACTAATTTAAAATAAAATCATTTTACAAAAAAAAACAACCGACTTCCAAAAAAAACACTAAAAAAGTGAAAAATAACTTTAATTTCGGTTGTTTTTTTTTTGTAAAAAGTTTTTATTTTTCACTTTTTAGCTGCCTGCCATGTAAATAACAGGGAAGGAGTCAAACAGATATCCTGTTTAAAATAAACTAAGTGGGAAAAATACGTAATATTGAAGCTAACTCAAAAATTACGCAAGCAAAGTTAATAAAATTTATATGGGACCACCTCGGAAGCATGACCTACCAAACAAAAAAATAATCATCAAAATCGATTCATAATTGGCGGAGTAATCACGTAACAAACACACAAAAAAAAAAAACGTACGAATTGAGAATCTCCTCCTTTTTGAAAAAGTCGGTTAAAAATAATGCAATTTCTTGCAATGTCATAGACACTAGTGCCGCGTCAAAAAGACTGTTGGCGCGGAATATAACTAGGTTCGAAACGCAATTTCCTGACAACTAACATCTAATCTTTGATACTTGATAATTTCTCAACTTTTTTGACTGGAATTTCCATGACAACATTTTCTATTGTCAAGAGACATGACATGTCCTTCATAGGAATACCGTGAACCACTCGTGCTGTGGTCAACTGTAGTAATTATATCAGCTATCTAATTGCGTAACTTATTTTCGTAACCGATTAAAACTAATCTGTTTCATTTTGACAGTTCAACAACATTCATTGCGTTATTTACGTTGTTGAGCAGATTTTTTTATCGAACTTATGATGGGTAAGAAATTTGTTTCAAACCGATTCAGATTGTTATTGATCGTGTATTACGCAATTATAGTGCAGGGCTACCTGGCTGGAGTAGGTACCAAATTATACCATTTTTATTAAAAGCTGAGAAAATCAAAGGTAAGTCAAAAATCTATATGCCTTGCCTTTTCCCAGCTATGTTGGAGTCGGCTTCCAGTGTAACCAGATGCAGCTGAATATACTTAGTAGTTAAATGTCCTTTCTACTCTCTTCCACTATTTGGTATCAAATAACAAAGTAAAAGAATTCCTGTGTATCACTTACAGTTCTCAGAGTTCAGAGTAAACTGAATAATGAAAAAAGCTTTTAGTGCTAAACTTTTAAACGCTAAAACGTGTTACTAATCTCTTTCATTTTTAATGAAACTCCAACTCTTTTGTTAAAATACCAACTCGTTTTTAATTTATTTTGCAGCTAGTGTTCTAAACCCCGCTTTGTTTAAAAGGTTTGTTTGCATAAGCGTTTAAACCTAGAAAATAACAGTTTTTTACAAAAAATTTAAGAACCGACTTCAAAAAAGGAGGAGGTTATGTTCGTCTGATTTCGGCTAGCTTTCGTCAATTTGTGGACCGATTTAGAAAATTGTTTTTTTTTGGTTTTATAGAGGAAGCTGGCGCGGGGACCACCCGATTAACTTTGCTTGGGTAGTTTTTGAGTTAGCTTCGTTAATACGTGTTTAATCCACATTGTGAATATTGATGATGTTATTACAATACTCATATAATTTAAGCGAAAGTAAAGGTCATCCATTAGTCGCCGAAAACTGCAGACAATCCGTAAACTGTTTTAAAAATTATCATCTCGGAAGCATGACCTACCAAATAAAAAAATAATCATCAAAATCGATTCATAATTGGCGGAGTAATGGCGTAACAAACAACAAAAAAAAACATACAGACGAATTGAGAACCTCCTCATTTTTGAAGAAGTCGGTTAAAAACAAGGTTGGTCGATTCCTAAACAGTTTAATTGACGCGAACTGAACACGGTTTTGGTGGGCATGTGCCGTGCTACAAAAGCGTGGTGATTTCACGCAAACGGTGTCTCGAATTGAACACGAAAAAGGAAATACGCAGTCAGGAGCTTTTATCAAACACCAACATGGAAGTAGGTATGTTTTGTTCATATTCCCTGTAGAGCGCAAATATTTCTGCCTAGCCTCGTCCCAACTATGTTGGGGTCGGCTTCCAGTCTAACCAGATGCAGCTACCAGTATTTTATCTGGAGCGACTGCCTATCTGACCTCCAGAACCCAATTACTAGGTAAAATGATACCCCTTGGTAAGACTGTTTGTCAGGCTCTTGGGCGACTTGTAACGATGAGCGAATATTAGATATGTATCTGATATTAATGTCAGATATTAATGTAGTCACATAATGAGATATTCGCAGGATTTTTTTATTTTTATTTTTTTTATTTTTTATATGAATAGGTAACCTCATTACTAAATCTAAAACAAACGAAATGTCATTTCAAAACGATACATGGAACCCAAGAAAACTTCATACATAGGGTGCTATACATTTTGACCTGGTTACACCAACAGAGGTATACACATTATACCTATAGGTACAAGCACACAAAGAGCCGTACTTAGTACATTGTAGTGACGATAAAAGGACGTGCAGCAGATATGAAGCGTTGCATAGGACGCATTGGGAGCGCAGCGGCCATGGATGAGGTAGTCAATGGAGTACTCAAAGACGTAGGCATTAAGTACTAGTGTTATAACAAGTACCTACCTACTAAAGTCTTCAAGAGTCGCAGTGAGCACAAAAAGTTTAGTCAATTAGGAACAGGACAACCTACAGTTGGTGCAATTGTGCATTGGGTAATCCATAGCTATTGAAATAATATACCTAAATATTCAAACGGAATCGTAACGAAACTTTAGGTGAGTTCCAGGAAATTCGTGGGGTGCAATATAGGCTTAAAATCTTTTTGTAGTCAGTCCATCAGCAGCTTTCCCAACATTTGATACACTGTAATAATAATAGTTCCCCAAACCGAATTTTGGCCATGCGAATGGTGACCAATCTCAGCGGAAACTAGCTTTCGGTACAGGAGGATATAGTGCTCAAGTGTGTTCGCAAACACAGGTCCACTCTCTCTTCCCACATACACTACCCGGTACACACAACATCAGTCCGAAGTGCATTTTTACGGATAATTTTCGCACGTCGCCCGCATTTCATTCGCTTACTTCTCCATGGCAAAACGGTGTCCCCATTTCGGTATATTTTATTCATAGAGAGCATTGTATGCAGTCGGCACGGCGTCATAATAACACCAGTAATGTGTGACTGTACCAACGCTTTTAACGTTATGAAACTCTGAACTACCTGCAGTACACGCTTTACAAGTAACAGCTTCAGGATTTGGTGAATAAAACAGTGTTCTTATGCAGATGCCACACAAGTTAACGTACAAAATAAACCTTTATTCCCCACCGTTGTTTCCATTTCAGATATCTTCACTTAAATTGTATTGATCCATGATAGAAATAGTTTTGTAACAAGTAACGTCTGACCTCTGCAACCTCCAGGGAATCCTAGTTTTTATCCAAAAGAAATAGTTTCGACATTTTCCTTACCAGTTCTTGTACTCCCACGAGAAGTGCGTTGGTAAAATTAATTTCTTCGAGACTAGAAAAATAACTAGGCTTAGGCATTGGATTAGAAACCCAAAAGTTACTTATACTGGGTGTTAGGGTAGACACCGTTATCCTTGAAACTAGTGGTTTGGTGTCATTTATAATATGCTTTTTCTATAGAAACAACCTATAAATCGCGAAAAAAAATCAGCTGCTCCATACATTTGTGTTCACTTAAATCGACAAAACGTATGGAACAGCTATATTTTTTTTGCAATTTCAGTGTTGGTTCCATAGAAAATGCATATTATAGATGACACCAAACCACTAGTTTCAAGGATAACGGTGTCTACCCTAACACCCTGTATAGCTTTTCTACAATGGCTAGATATCTTAACAATAATATTTGGTATGGTTCCATACTATTATCATCAGCATCACATACAGCAACAAAGAATATCTCTGCTTATCGAGTAGCTAAAAGAATTTGTTTTCTAAGACCCTATAAAACCCAATGAATACTAAACAAAACGTTCCGTTCGTAACCCGTAACCAAGATTACTTCGAATATATAAAACCGAAGCGAAAGTACCACATAAGTAAGTTCCAATACATTTGGTATCTTTTAGTGTATCGGCTGGGAATCGGGCAATCGAATCGAATAACGGATAGAATAAGTCAAGAGCTGTATCAGACGCCCATTTCACGGATCATTTAGCCCGAGGTCGAGCGACTCCACTCAATTTGTACAATTGCTTACATGAGCTCGGGAACATGGAGTATGAAAGAATGGAGTGATAATGTCCGGTGCAGAGGTGTCAGCCGAATTCGATTTCAAGTCGACACAATTGTAATTTTAACGTGAAAATTAGGTCCTTAATTAACTTTTACACGTGGTGCGCCTTATTATTGCTGCAAGTAGGCACTAGTAGACGCGACCACGATCGTCTGACGAGGTTTTTGTCCATATTTCGTTACATCGTCATTACCATCCCATCTTTAGGGGTATCTCTCAAGCGCAACCTCTTCCCTATTACAAAATTTTGATTTTTAACAGCTGTCCGTGTCCACATTTTTATAAAGGCAGAATCGATGGTCAGTCCAACTAACTTTTGATCTGTCCCAATCTGATGTTCAGATATATTTTTTAATAAACATGGATGGTTCCTGACCCAGGTTAAACCTGTTCAGGTGATGATTCATAGTCGACTCTGTCTTGGAGTGAAGATGTGGTGCTGTTCTTCAAACGATGGGACACTTAAACTGCGTGTCCAGTCGCCTGGAACTTACAGGAGCTGATGGGCGCTTATTTATGGCGCTAAACACGTAGCCGATTCCTGGGCCGAGTCCATTTCGACTCGCTGAAGAAGAACATGCATAGTTAGCACTCTTTCCGTTACCTCATTCATGTTTTCTGGCAGTAAGTAGCAGTACTTCGATGCTTTATCTATAATCAATACTCGCTTATTGGCTTTCAATTCGATCGCGGAGTTGCATCAATCATATTGCGTAATCTTCAAAGTAGGACTTTAAGGTTGTGCCCTACGAATGTAAGATGTTTTCGATAGAGTTGCAAGTAGAATCGTTTTAAATAAATGCAATGATGTAGGTCTGTATAAGTGTTCTTTGAAAATTCAATGATTAATATTTAAACAGTCTCTAAAGTCTAACTAGAAGAAAAACAAATAGTTAATAACTATTATTAAAGCTATTTTTGAAGAAAGATCGACCTATCTATTTTTTCAGTATCATGTAAAAGTTTCGCTGGCAGAGGCTCATGGCTAAATTATAACAGCACGGGTGAATTTTGATTCTAATGCTAAGCTTCGCTTGCCGTAGTCGGTTATTGGATGGGTGACCATCTATTACATATCGAGACCCCCCCGTGCCTCGGAAAGCACGTTAAGCTATTGGTCCCGGCTGTCATTCGTATAGATTTTTGACATTCGTTACGGGTAGTCAGAACTAGAGAGAAGCCCAAAAGTTTGACAACCAGTGTTACCAAGTAACTGGGTTGTGGAGGTCAGATAGGCAGTCGCTCCATGTAAAATACTGGTATTCAGCTGCATCCAGTTAGACTGGAATCCGACACCAACATACTTGCAAAAAGGTTACGCAGATTGATGGAAAAGGTTCGCTAAGATATAATTTACAAACTTTTAAACTCTTTGTTCACAAAAAAAATTCAAGCAGTCAAAGTAGCGAACAGACACTAGTGAAATAAATTGGAAACAATTACCGCTGAATCAAAATGATTGAATATGGTTGATTAATAGATTCCCGAGTTATTGACTGCTCATGTATGCGAAACGTTAGTTGAAACGTGTTTAGAGGAATATTACAGTGTTCCATCTTGTTAGGAATTTTGATTTAAATGATGTTGTTACAGGAATACAACAAATTCGTACCTACTCGTGGAAAATGTTTATCCAAAACTAAAATGAAAATGGATATGGTATGAAAAAAAATTGAGCAAGGAAGCCTTTTATCATTTATGAATTATTTATTTATTTATTTTAAGGACATGCTCACTTTTACGCGCCTATTACATAACCATAGGTGAGTATAATTTATGTTCTTTGTACTTTTGTACTTCTAAATATTTTATCTACACCCATGCTATAAATCCTCTATAAAAGTTTCTGAAACAGTTAGCTTATTGCGAACTTTAAAACACTGGTTGTTTTAATTTTGTCATAGTAACCATAATATCATCCAAACGGGTGTTATAATGTTGTACTAAATTTCATAATACAACTCATTTAAAAAAAGAACATTGTCATGCAGACGCGTTTCACTAACAAAGCACCGTAATGTAAAACAAAAAAGCATCTATGTTATTCGAATTCGAAAGATTCGAATTCACGTGCGTCGTATCCCTCTATTTTTGTTGCTATTAGTATTGCAAAGTACCTTTTATAGAGGATTCATATCATGGGTATAGATAAAGTCTTGTATGCAACTGTAAATAATTAGGTATTAATACACTCATGTGATACTATTATCTATAATAGGTATTAAAACACTCATGTGATATAAACACACATTCGTGTTTTAATACCCCTTATTATATAACAGTTTCATAAATAACTATTATCAGCCAGCATTATGCCTTCCCTTTTACAGACAACCTTAAGTAGGTATTTTACTGCCCCCCTTTAGGCCTGCAGCACCCACAAGGGGGCGTTATCGCCCACTTTGGGAAAGGCTGCTCTAGAACAACCAGTCGTATTTGAAAAATTCTATTTGCATTTGATTGCATAATTGTGTATGAAGGCTACTTTACATCACGCTAGTAGTCTTAGGAGCCGAGCAAAAAGAAAAAAGTCTGAAAGAACGTTAAGCGAAAACGAAGTAATAGCGTGGGCAGGCGATGCGATGCGATGCGTGTGTCGGGAAACAAGAAATTTCACGCGGACGTAGTCGCGGGCAGAATTGAGTTAAGAATTAGATGACCCAACAAGCCTGATTCAACCGCATATCTGACCATAACATAGCAAGGACCTAACTACCTTTAACTCAAATCCTAATCAATTCCTAGAACTTGTACTAGAACGGTACTTACCTCGTAACCTGCAGGTCACAGTCTAGCAAATTCTCGCAACAATTAATACTTCAATCGACGGTATCTAGGATCAGTGCTGGGTCAACTGGTGTCAACACGAGACTGTGGCTTCCGCGAAATGCACCAGAGTTACGGGCGCAAAGCCCTGCACCATTGTGCAAGGAGTTTCCATAGATAATGTTATATCTTTGAAGGATGGCATAGCTAGTCGATGGCAGTCGTAAAACGGTTGCAAGAAGCAAGCGATATAGATAAAAGACAATACAGTATCTGAGAATCATAAAAGAGGAATAAAGATCGAACGAAAACGAGGATTATGATGTTAACTGTAATTGTCTTACATTATCATAGGTGTAGCATCTAATGGTATATGTTTTACAAGGATCATAGCTCTACCATTATATCCAAAGCTGGTACTAATACCAGCTTTGACTGTCAGACTGCGTTCATCAGCAATGGTTTCCATTTGTTCTGCGAGAACAAGTTTCTGGATTAATTAATTATTCAATTATTAACTTATAATTAACCAGCTAATGCCCACGGCTTCGCCCGCGTGGATGTCGGTTATTATAAATACTAAACCAACGAGAACAACTCTATCCATTGGTGAAAACAGCATGAAAATTGGTGCAGTAGTTTTTGAGTTTATTGCGAACAGGCGGCGGAGGACTTTGTTTTATAATATGTAAGGATTATTGACAATAAGGCCCCAAGAGGTGATCTTCAATGCAGATTACCAAACAGTTATATTTAAAAAAATACCTTTTGGATTTTTTCCAAAATGGAGCCTGCTCGAACCGACCACGCTAGAATAGCGAACTTCATGACCCCAGAGCCAGTTCCCTCACATTATATTAACCACTAAAGATAAACACAAGTTATGACAAACCTATTAAGTTAAAACGTTTTCTAGGAAGTGAAACGGCAATAAACTGTGGAGTCAGGTTCCCGCCACAAAGTAACGCGGGTTTGAGTAAAAGCTGCATAATGTCGCCTCGCTTGGTTCTATCATGATAAATAACATGATGCGAATAGTATTAGCTTGGATTGTTTCAAGTTGATGGGAACTTTGAAATACGGCTTTACAAACTTATATTCTTTATGCCAGATTTATATTGAACACCAAAGCCCATTTTGCCCGACTCCTATCTTGCTTTATGATGCGCATTTACTGCGCATTGCAGTCAGGCAGCGGTTTTCTTTGTTGTCAATGGTTTTAGCTATACCTAACTAGCATATCCCTTTAACTGTATCAAATTGTAGTTACTGTCACAATACAATAATAATCAAAATCATCATCTGCCTAGCCTTTTCCCAACTATGTTGGGGTCGGCTTCCAGTCTAACCGGATGCAGCTGAATACCAGTATTTTACATGGAGCGACTGCCTATCTGACCTCCACAACCCAGTACCTAACTGGGTAATACGATACCCCTTGGCAGACTTTCGGCCTTCTGACGACCAGTAACGACTGTCAAAGATCCACAAATGACAGCCGGGACCAACGGCTTAACGTGCTTTCCGAGGCACGGAGGAGTCTCGATATGTAAAGATGGTCACCCATCCACGGACCAACCCAAACGCAACCAAGCGTAGCTTAACCTGATGGATCGACCCGTGCGGCTGTTATTACTGAGCCACGAGCTCTTTTGATAATAATCAAAATCCTAAAGAATAAAAGCTAATCCAACAAAAGTAGAAAAAAAAACTAGCAAAACCTTCAAATATTCGCCGAAACACGATGCGACTTCTAAGTAAATAAAGGTAAGACTTTAATTTGTCGTCAGTCTTATCAAATCAAAAAATCTGTGAATGCTTCGAGTGGTACCTACCAGAAATCAGTGTGAGCGACCACCACTGATTATTATTAATAGTAACGTAATTATGTAGCCCGGCCCTACAAACCGCAGTGATTAGTCAACGAGCACAGTCGGGTAGTCAGCTGTTGTAACCGCCGCCATGACAGGTGCTTGCGGCTACCATGCGTAGACGCTGCTTGTCACTAAAACGAAGCGGCTGAAAAATTGTTGGAGATGAGATCTGAAAAGTTTACATGCCAAATTAATACTTAGGTACAACTACTTAGAGGCTAGACAGGTATCCTAACTAATATTATAAACGCGAAAGTGAGTTAGTTTGCTTATTTGTTTGTTACGCTTTCACGCTAAAACGGCAGAACGGATTTGGATGAAATTTGGCACAGGAGTAGACCATGACCTGGAATAGGACATAGGATACTTTTTATCCCGATATTCCCACGGGAATCGAGACTTACGCGGGTGAAACGGCGGGGCACAGCTAATAACCTATAAATAGGAATTAATATTCAAAAACCAGTCGTTCATAAATTGGTAGTTGTCCAATTTCCAGTACCCATGAAAAACAATTAACAGCAAAGATTTTGTAAAACTGGCCGGCTTTTGTAAGACAAATTGTTTTTTTTTATCATTTACAAACCTACTAAAATATGTCGTTAACAATTATTAAAATACCGTTAAATACGGTCGAAACTAGTAATTAATAACGTAAACTAGTAATAAATAATTAGTAACAACTCAGTTTGATACCAACTTATCTTTAAATAATATCTTTAAACAAAAAGCTCCGCCGACAATTAAACAAAACGACAATGAACTTACGACGTGCATTCTTAATTATAATTAGGAAAAAATAATTATAATTAAGTTTATCATACTTATCGGCGATAAAAACAATCATTTTAAAGACATCGAGTCTTATGAGGCATGTACCCCGCGGCGATGTTACATGTTGTAAGTAGATACCTAGTGAACGATATCATGTGGGATGAAACACACAGTACATACTAGCCCGCGACTCCATCTGCGTTCTTTTCTGTACAAATATCTAGGATGAAAAGTAGCCTATGTCCTTCTCTCCTGGTACCAGGCTACCTAACTGTCAAATTTTCTAACAATCGGTTTGATGATTCAAACGTTAAAAGGTAACAGACAGACATACTTTCACATCCATACTACCATACTCATATTATAAATTCGAAAGTAACTCTGTCTGTCTGTATGTTACCTTTTCACGCCTAAACCACTGAACGGATTTCGATAAAATTGGCAAGGAGATAGATGGCATCCCGGGGAAGGACAGGGTACTTTTTATCGACATACCACGCGGGCGAAGCCGCGGGCGGAAGCTAGTTTATAATATAATTAACTAGACCTAGCTAGGCCCTATGTATGTATGTGTGTATATAGTTATGGATTTGTATATAAGTTGGTTATAATCTCGACAATAGTACCTAGTTTAGAGGTATAGAGACAATCGGGTGAGACGATAAAATTATACGAAAGTTATAAACCCCTTTCACGCAGCCTTTATATTCCCAAGCCTGTATATTTATAAGTGTATAACTCCTTTGCCCTTAGGGCAAGAGCGCACTTCGACTTTGCTCCATAGAGTCATAGTATTGGTTTTGGTTAGCACTAGTTAATTCCCGTCTACCATCCGTGAGAATCACGCTGCCCAATAGATCACGTCACCACTCCGATGATGGATGACGTGTCATTGCTCAATATTGCTCGTTACAGCACGAGTGACGGCGTGACGCGTCTCGAACTCTGGATGTTATGGTAATGAGTGTCGCACCAATTATATTTGATCGCTGTCACTTATGCTGCCGTGACGGCCCTACGGTAGGGTTGCCGCGTCTTAAATTATCGTTGTTATGCGTTTTATGTCGAGTGAAAGGTTTTTTAGTAGAATAATCTAGTTGTACTGAAACTGAAAGTAATTGAACCAATTTTGATCAAATACGGCGAAGAACTAGTTCAGACTTTAGAAAAGGGCTTTTAGATAAAAGAAGAGCTAACTAATTCTAAGAATATTCAAATAACAATTTCTGTATCAGAGAAACTATATCGATTTCAGTAAAGACCTAGTAAAAATGTAATTAAACATTCATGTTTCAATCATCGAGAAGAAATTACTTTTAATAATAAACTAACATAAAATAAATCCAATATTGTTATTTAACTGGGTTATTCTTGATGTCTTACAAAAGTAGGTATAGTCGAGCAGATGATTCTTTGAATCGTTAACCAAGCGTAGGACGTTCTGCATCACCTTCCGAAGAATCTGGTGTTGTTTGGATGCGGAAGACCAGAGTTTGTATCGTTTGAGAGTTACCTACTTTTGTTTCACCACTGGACAACAGAGGGCCTAGACAAAGTGACATTCTATCAGCGATAACGATGATGGAAAAGGCAAAAATGTATAGGAGTCAGTCCTATACATTTTTGTCGTTTACGCCTCCATAAGCTATCGAAAAGCTTATGTCAATCCTGTTGAAGGTCGTTGTAGAAATACGAAAAGCTTTCGAAGCGATTGTCACTTGTCTAGGCCCAAAGGATTGCGTAAATACACAAAAGAAAAAAAACTGTTTTAAAAAGTTTTTATTTTTCACTTTTTAGTTGTAGTACCTATACTACACAAATCCGAATACCACTACCTGCTATGTAAATAACAGTGAAGGAGTCAAACAGGATATCGTCTAGATAAACTAAGTGGGAAAAATACGTAATATTGAAGCTAACTCAAAAATTACGCAAGTTAATAAAATTTATATGGGACCACCTCGGAAGCATGACCTACCAAACAAAAAAAGAATCATCAAAAACGATTCATAATTGGCGGAGTAATCGCGTAACAAACATACAAAAAAAAAACATACAGACGAATTGAGAACCTCCTCCTTTTTGAAGAAGTTGGTTAAAAATAGGGATGAAATTCGGAAATGCCTAGTTTGGGGACAATTACAAAATTTCATTATTTTTTAATCAATCAAGAATGGTCAAGTACACAGAGGAACCGGCTCCGTAACAAAGTTGTGGAGAAAGTTGGCACATCGGTAACCAATGTGGATACCAGCTTTAAGGCTGCAGATATCAAAATCCCTTTATTTATATCAAAGGTTCACAAGGAGGCTACGGAGAATGACATTGTGCAATATATAAATAATAAAACAAGTGAAAGTGTTGTGTTAAAAAAGATTATAATGAAGCATGATAGTTACTATAATGCTTACAAAGTGTTAGTTTCTAAAACTAATCTTTCATTATATTTAGATGAAAACCTTTGGCCAGATGGAATAACCTTCAGGCGTTTTGTTAATAATAAGAGGTATATACTTAATGGATAGTTCATCTGATACATTAACTAAGATAATTTCTTTTAATTGTAAATCTTTTAAAAGATCCATTGACAGTGTAAGGTCACTCTGCAATGCGGCTGATATTATTGCCCTTCAGGAGACCTGGTTACTACCTCATGATGTACCCCTGTTAGGCACAGTCAGTCAAGATTTTGGTTTCTTTGGTAAGTCAGCAGTGGATACTTCATCAGGTATTTTGCAGGGTAGGCCATATGGTGGAGTTGCTCTTCTCTGGAATAAAACTAAGTTTAACTCTGTGTCAGTAATTAATTGTAACAGTGATAGGATAGTCGCAGTTAAAATAACCACATCTGACCGATCCCTTCTTATCTTTAGTGTTTATATGCCGGTTGACCATATTGAAAATTTAGCTGAGTTCTGTGACTGCCTAAGTGAAATAGTAGCAATAGTTGACTGTAATAGTGTAGAATCAGTATTTGTATTAGGAGATTTTAATTCTCACCCTGGAAGCTTATTTTTTAAGGAACTAAATGACTTTTGTTCAGAACAGGATTGGATTATTTCTGATGTTGCTAATCTTGGTCTCAACTCTGATATGTATACTTTTATCAGTGACAGTCATGGCTGTAGACGATGGCTTGACCATTGTCTTGTTACAGAAGCAGCTTACAACTCAGTAGTTGATATTAAAGTTAGGCATGATATTTACTGGTCAGATCATTTTCCTCTTGAAATTCACTGCAACATTAACATAGTAAGACCCTTACATCCTAATAGCATAAATAAAACTGTAGACAATAAAGTATTGTGGAGGGACAGGGATCAGAAACAAATAAATAATTATAACCAAAAATGTAACAATTACCTAAGAAAAATGGACTTTCCTGTCGAATTTGAAAATTGTAGTAATAAGATGTGTAAGAATATAAATCATAGGGTTATAATTGATAAAATGTATGATAATATTATTCATACACTATCTAGGGCAGCTGTGTCTACTTGTAATAAAAGAGTGCACAGGGGAAGCAGTATAATAGGTTGGAATAAACATGTAAAAGACGCTCATTGGAATGCCAGGCAATCTTTTCTTAAATGGGTAGAACAGGATAAACCTAGTACAGGGCCATACTTTGAAGATATGAATACTACTAGAAAAATATTTAAGAAAAACTTAAAATTTTGTCAAAACAATCAGGATAAGGTTACAATGGACATATTAGCTACTGAATATAATAACAAAAATTTCCAGAAATTTTGGAAACAGACAGGTAAACAAAACCTTATGCCGGGTATTCCAATCAGTGTTGATAATGAAGTAGAGCCAAGGTCAATAGCTAACTTATTCATGAATCATTTCAAGGTGCAGTCACCGCTTCTGACTAAGCAGACATTTGATATTGAGAGCCTCATGTGTGATACTGACCAAATAATTTTTACAGCAAAAGACATTCGTGAAGTGATCAAAAGTATGACAGGAGGCAAATCTCCTGGACATGATGGCATCAGTATTGAACATCTCAGGTTTGCTGGACCTCATCTACCCAGAATTCTTTCTATGCTTTTTAGTTTCTGTATCAACCATTCTTATTTACCAAGTAACCTAATGAAAACTATAGTTGTGCCAATAGTAAAAAATAGAACTGGTGATAGTTCTGATAGAAACAACTACAGACCCATCTCGTTAGCAACAACTACTGCTAAAGTTCTTGATAGTCTGCTTGAGCGACAGTTAAAAAAATATCTAAAATTGCAAGACGCTCAGTTCGGTTTCCGGGCTGGGCTGTCCACTGAGAGTGCAATCCTGTCGCTCAAGCATTCTGTCAGGTACTATACCAACAGAGATACACCTGTGTATGCTGCCTCCCTTGACCTCTCAAAGGCCTTTGACCTGGTTCAATATGATATATTGTGGGAAAA
Organism: Lithophane ornitopus; assembly: GCA_948473465.1. NCBI lineage: Eukaryota > Metazoa > Arthropoda > Insecta > Lepidoptera > Noctuidae > Lithophane > Lithophane ornitopus. The sequence goes on along the minus strand of OX419616.1, from coordinate 12,723,116 downwards.
ACTACATAAAGCTGGGTTCCCAATTTCATTAATTGGTTTGTTTAAGTTTTGGTACAGTAACCAAACCAATCAAGTCAGATGGTCGGATGCCCTTTCGGAGGTTTACAGGCTGGAGTGCGGGGTGAGACAGGGGGGACTTACCTCACCTGCCCTCTTCAACCTGTACATAGACGAACTTATTAAAAAGCTGGCTGACACACAAGTTGGTTGCTATATAAATGGGCAGTGTGTAAACAGCATAAGTTATGCAGACGATATGGCTTTGCTCAGCCCCTCAATAAGTGCTCTTAGGACGCTGCTGACTACATGTGAAACTTATGCTGATGTGCACGGTCTAATATATAACACGAAAAAGAGTGAACTTTTGGTGTTTAGAGGTAAATGTAGGTTACCCAATTTTATTCCTCCAGTGTTTCTGAGAGGTGAGGCTCTCACCAGGGTGTCCCATTTTAGATATTTGGGTCATATCATGTCCGATGATCTGAGTGATGACATGGACATGGAGAGGGAGCGGAGGTCGTTGGCAATCCGATGCAACATGCTGGCCCGCAGGTTTGCACGTTGTACTAGAGAAGTTAAGGTCCTACTGTTCAAGGCCTATTGCCAGTCCTTTTACACGTGCAGCCTGTGGGTCAAGTATACTCGGAGAGCCTACGACATCCTCCGTGTGCAATATAATAATGCCTTCAGAGTGTTGTTGCGGCTGCCCCGGTTCTGTAGTGCATCAGGCATGTTTACTGAGGCTCGTACGGATGATTATTTCGCAATTTTGCGCAAGAGAGCTGCCTCCCTGATGCAGAGGAGCTGTGGAAGTGGCAACAGCATTCTGAGGGCAATTTATGAAAATATTGATAGTCCAATGCGAAGGCACTGGGGGTCTTTGCATGCAATGTAACCTTGGTGCTCTGCATTCGATTTTCTTGGAATATTGTACACTTATATACGTACAAATATTATTCATATTGCTTTAATTGTAACTTTTTGATCTCATGTTAGTGAAATAATTAGACTAGTTATATAATAATTTAGTAACTAGTATATTAGAATAATACCTACACACTAATGTTTGTAACTATATGGATACTAAGTCTGAAATAAATGATTATTATTTTTGGTAAACAAATTTTGTTTCTTAGCTCTTTGGCTAGTTTAAGCTACATTAACGGGCTCAAGCCAAGTCAATGTAGCGTGTGTGTGTGTGTGGTGACGATGTTTTTTTCTTTTACGAAGCATTAATGTTAAGAGGAGTGATTTCATTTTCCTCAATTTGCATGAACTTTCTTACTATTCTGCAGGTGTTTAAAATTGCGGCTTTTTGGAGTGTTATGTAAATTGAGTCTTTTAGGTCTATTAGTTTAAGGCTGTGGTGGAGGTGATTGGGTATAACACCCGTCGTGGAGATCACAATGGGTACTACATATACTTTATCCTGCCTCCAAATTCTGGTCACTTCGTCTTTCAATTCAGCATATTTACTAATTTTCTCACCTATTGTTTTTTGTAAATTATGTGTATTAGGGACTGCAATATCTATGAGGTATGTGACTTTATTAACTTTATCTTGAAGAGTTATATCTGGTCTATTATAGTGAACGGTCCTGTCGGTTAGTATGGCGCGATCGTAGTAGAGTTTGTGTGTGGTATTTTCTAGAACTGTTTGTGGCATGTACTTGTAATAGGGAGTGTTCGTATCTAGTATGAGTTTATATTTGAGTGCTAGTTTTTGATGGATGACGTTTGCTACCTGATTGTGTCTGTGTGTATAGTCTGTTTGTGTGAGTGTTGTGCATGCCCCTGTTATATGTTGAATGGTCTCTGGTTGGCTGTGACATTTGCGACATTTATCGTTTGTTACTGTGGGGTCTTTTATAATGAATTTCCTGTAGTTTTTAGTATTTATGATTTGATCCTGTATTGCAATAATAAAACCCTCGGTTTCCGGAAATAAGTTACCGATTTTAAGCCATTTATTTGATGCTATTGTATCTACATGAGATTGTTCTAGGTCATGGGGGTGTCGTCCATGCAACACTTTCTTTTTCCAGTCTTCTAACTTTTGCTTATGTGGGTCTTCATTGCTAGTGTGTTGTGTATCTATTTGTTCGTGTAGGTTAAGTGGAGTGTAGCTGATGTCGTTCATAACTACGGCTTTATGAATTTTGCTTGTGTGTGATTTAGAGTGAAAGAATGTTCTTAGTTTGGCTATCTGCTTCCGCCAAAGATGATGGACGTCTATAAGGCCTCTCCCTCCGTATTGCCGTTTGATGGTCAGTCTTTCTATTGCAGATTTAGGGTGTAGGTTATTGTGTTTAGTGAGTGTGGTGCGTGTTGTTCTCTCTATTTGTTGTATGTCAGTTTTGGACCATTTGATCACTCCAAATGAATATGTTAGTATCGGGATTGCGTATGTGTTCAACGCTTTAATTAAATGTTTTCCGGAGAGTTGGGTTTTACATACTGCGACCACTCTTCTTTTGTATTCTGAGTTTAATGTGTATTTAATTGCTGAATGATCTAGTCCTTTGAGTTGTTTGTACCCTAAATATTTATATAAATCCGTTGGTTCCATTGCTGTGATTGTGTCGGTTTTGTTAATAGGATAGTCACCCGGTTTTATTTTACCTCTTATTATATGTACTGTTTTGCATTTATCTAAACCAAATTGCATGTTGATGTCTTTGCTAAATTCTGTCGTGATATCTATTAATTTTTTCATGTCTTTTTCAGACTTTGAATACAGTTTAATGTCGTCCATATAAATAAGATGTGAGATAATAGTTTCATCTGTGGTATGTTTAAGAGAATATCCGGCTTGGCTGCGATGTAGTAGATCGGACAGAGGATTCAGAGCGAGACAAAACCATAAAGGACTCAGAGAATCTCCCTGATAAATACCCTTCTTTATGGAAATCTGCCGAGTTGTAATAGCGTTGTGTCGGTAATTTAATTGGAGTGTAGTTCTCCAACGGGACATGATATTCTGTAAGAAGTCTATTATTTTTGAATTTATTTTATATATTTGTAGTATTTGAATTAACCAGGAGTGCGGAATACTGTCGAATGCTTTTTTATAATCTATATATGTGCAATGTAGATTTCTATTTTTTGTGGTGGCATGTTTGTGGATTATTGAATCTATAACTAATTGCTCCTTACACCCCATATGGCCCCTTCTACATCCTTTTTGTTCCTCTGCTATTATATTGTGATTTTCGATGTGTTTATTAATTTTTGTTGTGATTGCTGACGTTAGGATCTTGTATATTGTGGGTAGGCATGTAATTGGTCTGTATTGAGAAGGTTGTGGAGAGTACTGGGTTTTTGGTAACATGTAGGTTATTCCTGTAGCAATAAATTCAGGAATGTTTTGTTTCCCTAAAATGATTTCTGTAAAATTTTTAGCTAATACTTTGTGTAATGACTCTAATTTTTTATACCAATAATTATGAATTTTATCAATACCAGGGGATTTCCAATTGTGTAGTCTCGCTGTAATACTAGCAATGTCAGACTCGGTTAACTCAACGAATTCCATTTCTTCTAATGAGCTCCATTTTGTTTCTTCGTCTGTTATCCAATCAGATTTATCATTGTGTTGCACTTGCTCTTCCCATATTCCAGACCAAAATGTTTCTAGTAGTTCTGCTGTTGGTAATTCTACGTTGTTTTCGATTGTGGGTGTATTAGTGTTAGTGTGTGGTTTCTGTAAATTTCTGTAAAAGTTCTTTTCGTTTGTGGCAAACAAGGAGTTATCATTTTTACGTTCTTGTGCTTTCTTGTATCTTCTCAACCTGTGAACTTTTAAGGCTAATTTCTGTTTCAATGTATCTAAGAATTCTTCCGGTTTTCTATTATCGTTTTCGTGTCTCGTGTGGGTAGCCATGTTTTTAAATATTGCTTCAACTCTCGTAACTACTTTGTTTGATCTATTGTTATTAATATATTGGGTTAGTCTACTACAGTCTGCTCTAAGTTTTTCTATATCTTTTTCAAGCCTCTGCTGCCATGCTGGTTTGTTAATATTTCTTTGTCTTGTGTTGCTTGTGTATTCTGTGATTTTAAAATTAAGTTCTTCGGAAATAACTAATGCTGTGCAATATATCAGGGTATGCACGTCTATAAGTTGAGTTTCTTCGCTAATATATTGGTTAAGAATATTTTGATTAAATAAATTAACGAGGTGAAAAAGTTTTGGTGTGTACCTAAGTTTGGGTAGTTTTGGTCGAGCGGCCGGGTCCATGCCGGAATATTGAGTGAGAGCTGTTTTAAATTTATCGTGTATTTCTTGAATACGCATGTCTGTGGACTGGTTTTGATTAGTATCGGCTAGGGTCTCTATTTCATTTTCTAACATAATTGTTATACTTTCGGTTTGCGTGGATGTATGCGTGGTTTGTGAATATGCGTGTGATTGAAAGTATGGTTGAGATTGTGTGATTGGTTGTGATTGAGTGTACGACTGTGGTTGTTCTTGTTGGTTATACTCCGCTGCGTTTTGTGTTAGTAGTGTAGTGACGGTGCCTTCAATATTTTCTGATTCTTCTTGTAGCTGTGTACGTACTTCGTCTTTTAACTGATCTATTACTTCTGGAGACAGAAGCTTATTTCTTACTATTGTTCTTCTTTGATCTGAAATTCTCTGTTCTGTAACTGTAATCTCTGGGTATTGACGTGTAAAAAGTTCATGCAATTGTTTTCTATACGTGGTCAAGTCGGTCTCTAATTTAGTGATGTACAGGTAAGTTCGCATGATGAATAGGTTAACTTCTTTGCTCCATCTCATGCGAACTCTTGCTTTTCCAGCCTTGGTGGACGCAGGTAAAAAGGTAGATACCTCCCGCGCAACATTCAAGGTCGGAGTGGGTGGGATTGTATTTAAACTAATAATGGGAGGTGATGATGATATGGGTGATGACGGTATGGATGGTGACGATGGTTTAGAAGGTGTGTAAGATATTGTACTTGGACTATACGGTTCTACAGGGGTGTTTGTCCTGTCTGTCAGTCTGTCACCATCGTCAGTGATTTCGGCTGTAACATCTTTGTCGGTGGGAGCCCGCCTGTTCAACTCCTCACCGCTGACGGTTCGCATGCTGAGACACCCAGCGTCAGCTCCAGGTGCGCCCCGGCGATCGCCCCCGGGCAGCGGTCCTATACGTTTTCTTTTTGAACGAGTCTCCATTTTGAATGGGTTTCCAGAGCCACGTTAGCCACGCCAGTAATTTCTCATTCGTGTGTCCGCCCCCCACGTGATTAGATGGTAAATCAGGACGTGTGGTTGTTTAGGGGGCTTATTATTATTATTATTATTATTATTAATTTCTATCAATGACTCACACATGCGCACAATTGCACAATAGTGTATCGTAAACGAGGCAAAAGGAGTATGTAAGGATCGCAGCAGGTGCCGTTCTGTAGTTTCTGCCTACCCCTAAGGGCAGGCGTTTGTGTAATAGCATTATTCCTTGGCTTTCTAATAAACCCGTCGAAGATAACAATCGTGCAACTCCCAGTAGACAGAGCAAATAATCAAACTTTTCCCGTTACTTATTCGGAGCTAATCTTTCGTCTGAATCCGATTCAATTCGCGCCCGAGACTATCTGTCGTCGGGAACAACGAAACTCGGAAGATTTGCTCCATTGAACCCTTGAAAAGACCAAATTGTTGCTGGAAAGTGATTTTAGTTCGTTTTATGTGGGACCTTTTGTTACAAGCTACGACTTTAAGTGATTTTTTAGCTTTTTAAATTCAATCAAATCTTTAACACTAAATCAAATTACTAAAGGCAGACCTCGATTTTTTTTTTTACGTTTTTTGCACTTTGGAGGTTAGTGTCAGATTGTATGTTGAATAAAATATGATTCACGGCTCCTATGATTATGACGTCCAGTAGGATAGTTAGTAGGTCTGTAATATAGGACATACAGCCACAGGACTGGTTAATTGTGTGATCGCCTTGAAATCTATGGTGAGCAGTGGTGGCCCAGTGGTAACGACCACGACTTGTAGGTCGTAGGTTCCAACCCTGACAGGCGCTTTACTTTGTGTAAATTATTTCATCGCCACTGCTCTCAAAACGGTGAAGGAAAACATCGTGAGGAAACCGGCATGTCCTAGAACCAAAAATTCGAAGACATGTGACATCTACCAACCCGCACTGGGCTCGCGTGGTGGATAACGGTCCGCTCCCTCTCACAGAGAGGAGGCCTATGTCCCAGCAGTGGGAACATTATAGGCTGATTATGCTTGAAATCTATTACCTCACGAGGACCCTAAATAATGGTTTACCTGCTGACCTCACGCGTGCAAACCCTAACAAAGGAAGGACGAATTCATTACACACACGTCCCACTTTAATTTGCGCCCATTCCGAATACTATTGTATTATTTATTACCGTTCAATCAGTTCTGTTACTATGACAACTGCTGAAGGTTTCAGATCATACAAAGTTCAAACTGCCTTAGGCAACAGTGTGTTTTGTATACGAAACCTAGTTTAACATGTGCTAAACGGAAAAGGGATATATGGGTCATATGTAGTACACAGGGTAAAATAAAATTTAAAAATCTCTTCAGTCGTGTTGGGTACCGGCAAAATGATCTCGCCGACAATTTTTACGCTCCGTGCATGGTACGCGACGGTGTTGGTCGGTGACGGAACGGTGGTCATAGGTTACGGGCACTAAACCAGCGGCGAAGAGCGATGGCGATAGTGTTCCATTGCCACCGCTCCGCTCGGCCGTCCCTCGTTGCCGTTGTTTTCAGGCCCGCAGTTATAGTGTCATACTATTCAATACAAATAATATTTTTTGCCTGACACGGTCCTAGCACAAAATGGTATGATACAGTGTAGTGGGCAGACACGTCCTTATTACAACAAAACGGTGATTTGGAAAAAGGCTGGCCCAGTATCTGTCCTCCCATCCAAACTGTTCGTAACAGGGAAATAAGGTATTAAATAAAAAATTGTAGGAATAATTTTTGTCCGTTTATCGAGATGTTTGTTCCGGATTTGCACAAAAACGGCAAAACGGATTTGACTGAATTTAATACATACAACTTCGATGAAATATTCTCCGTCTCGTCCAGCAACAGCTAGTATTATAATATCTACCGACAGCCACCAAGGTTGCCACAGTAAATCGACCCGATTATTCGCCCGTGCTAATTCTGACAACTGGTTGTACCCAATATCAATTGCAGCGTTGCAACACGATACTGCACACCTAACCTATTGAGAGCCACATTCTAGTACAAGTCAATTAACAAGTGACACACCATTATATTTATCATTTGAGGGACGAGTGACGACAAAATTCTATTTTGCTGAGCAGTGGATCGGATATAATCGCCAGAAATATGAGGGCTCGGAGATTCCCGATTTAGCTTGACCTTAGAGAACCTGCGTAAAGTTCGTGGTAAAGTTATAATAGGTATGTAGAAGAAAATATCAAACTGGGAATTAATTAGTTTTTCGTGGTATTTCGTTAATAATAGGTTCCTAAGAAGAAAGATATACTCACATTTAACTTTTAACTAGCTGCGTCCGCAAGTCGTCCCGTAGGAATATCGAGATAAAAAGTATCTTAACCCAGGTCATGGTCTACCCACGTGCCATATTTCATCCAAATCCGTTCAGCCGTTTTAGCGCGAAAGCGTAACAAACACACTCACTTTCGCATTTATAATATTGGTTCTCTATCTATCATTCAACGAATTGCAAACTAATAATGTACTCAAGCAAAATTGCCACGTAATGCAGCTTATCTCACCAAACAGCAATTAATGGCATCCATAAAAAGAGAAGAGTTGAGTGAAAACCTCAGCGGCGCTGTGGTGAGCAATCCCTGTTACTTTACGACAGTCCCGTGTCCTCAGGGCATCGTATAAATGAAGCTGCCATCATTGGAGCTGAGCCATTGAGCAGGACAGTTCCGAAGGTCAGTTCTTACTAGCAACGAAGTAACTGACCCCGTTCTGTGGCAATCTGGTGGCTGAAACGCTGATTCTATGAGCAAACTCAAACTCAAAGCATTTATTTCAATTAAACCATTTACAGACACTTTTGAAATGTCAAAGAGTCAGTCAGTTAGTCAGAAAGTTGAAGCTTCCAAAACGTAGATCTCTATGGAGAAAAACGGGCAAGAAACTCCATGGACACTCTTTTAAATCAAGATATTACAAAATCCTGGGAACAGGAGCCCAGGAGCAGAACGCTGGAGCGCAATGGATATGTCATTTATGTAATTGAAAAAATCTGTATTAAAAGCAACCTTAATTCAAGTAAGTAGAGTCACAGTGATAACAAATTAGTGGGTAGATACATCAGGAACAAGCTAGGTATAGGTACAATAATAGCTCATGCTGTGATAAAAAGGTTGTCCAGTTAGCTAGGTTGGTACTTGGTAGCGAAGCCCAAGCCGTCGATAATCCAACGAACCTTGAAAATATCCTTACTTTCGAAGGCTCTTTCAAATAACGGGCTTTAGCTACATACAAGCCACATAATGGCTGAAAATTGAAGTTTTTCTAAAGGACCAACTTCGAAATCGCAAAAAAAAATCTGCTGTTCCATACATTTTGTCGATTTAAGTGAACACAAATGTATGGAACAGCTGTTTTTTTTTTCGCGAGTTCTAGGTTGGCCCCATAGAAAAAGTTGTTCAAAATGATGAGTACAATGACCCCTTATCGGGTTTAGCATAAAGAAAAAATAATGTTGTATATATAAATAGAACACGTCACATAACATCGCGGCTGTTATTTCCCGAAGGATTAGGCAGAGGTGTACCTATATATTTTGATTTGGTTTGTTTTTTTTTTATATAGGAAGGAAAAGGAACATTTCGACAGTCATTGACAAAATAGAACTATCAATATAATTTCAGCAAATATTTTCTATGCCAGCAACATATCTTACTAGCAGCTGTTTCATCCGCATAAGTCTCGATCCCGTGGGAATATCGCGATAAAAAGTATTGTATGTGTTAATCCAGGTTATAAACTATCTGTGTGCTAAATTTCATCCAAATCCGTTCAGTAATTTTTGCGTGAAAGACTACAAAACAGCCATCCATTCATCCTCACAAACTTTCGCGTAGGTATATGATTTTAGTAGGATCTTCACATATCAGTGGTTCTTCTGCACCTTTCTTCCCTCTGTCTCCAACCGTAGTGTCACCGCTGAATAATGAATGAGAGATCCGTAGCCGTCGCCCGTTGACGCAGAACTGTTATTTTATTGTTGTGCCAGTTCAAGAGCACTGAACATTATGGAGATGTGCAGTAGTAATGAGTAAGAGAAAGTTATAAGATGGCTGGAACGTGGTGAGGGGTTTCTTGACACCTTCAGGATATAGTTAATGCCGAGGATGCCCCGTTGAGAGGTGAAACACGTGTCGACTTCATACAGGGTTGTTTATGACTCTTGAGGTATAGTTAAACGGAATAGGTTAGTAAATATCCTGCCAGGGTTGCGGGAAAGTCCGAAAGGGATAGCGGAATAGGGATAGGGGCAACTGAAGGAACACGGGTGGGTTCTAGTCAGTAAAAGTCTGACACGCCCTTCCGCTCCGCCCAGAGCGAGAGAAGTCATTTGATGATTTCCCAAACTCAAAAAAAAAAAAAGGTTATTAAATATATCTACGTCGGGTGGTTGTCAACAGCTGTTTTTAGGGCTAATTTGTGAGGACTCTATATGAATTGAGGAAGGGCTCGTAGCTAAATAATAACAGCCGCACGCGCACGGGTCGACGGCATGGAAAGCACGTTAAAAGCCGTTGTCATTAGTAGATCTTTAAGATTTGTTACGGGTAGTCAGAAGCCCAAAAGTCTGACATCCAGTCTTACCAAGGGGTATCGTGTTACCCAGTTACTAGGTTTTGAAGGTCAGATAGGCAATCGCTCCTTAAAAAATACTGGTATTACCATATTAGCTTCAGCTGCATAGACTGGAAGTCAACCCCAGCATAGTTGGGTAAAGGCTAGGCAGATTGATTGTGACGACTTTTGATATTCCTCTTGGCAACCTTACGTAAGGTCGAAGTGATTCGTAATGGCTGTTAGGGTACATTTATACCATACCTCCATGGTCTATTACGAATCATTTAATTTTATCGATGGTCTGGCAATTTGAGAATTTTATGCGGCCTACCCAAATGTCCTTTCTTTGGTATTGTTCGTCGAGTCGTTGAGCTCCTTAAGTTCTGAGTTGAGCTCCGCCATTACTGACAAATGCTTGCACTGACTGGACAGGTCCACTCAAATCTGTGTGGTTCTTACCTCAAAAGACCATTTCAGACTCGAATTTACATGGTCCTCATATGGCTTGACCAAGATTATGTCTGGACTTTAAAAGAGACTGTGACCTCTGAGTTTGTTTCTGCCTTTCTTCTCAGAGTAGTCAGATAGGAAACGCCGACCTCATCTAGCTTATTTTTAATTTTTTTTAATATGACGTGTAAAATTGATTCCAATATCCTATTTACAGAATAAACAATTTCATTTCATTTCATTACATGATTTTTTTCCGAATATTGCGGTGTTATGTGGAACATAAACTGTATCGTGTCCTACCTACTACCTACTACTGTAGCAGTAGGGTAAGTTTGAGTCTCAAGAGTATTCTAAAGACATGAATTTAAAGAACAATGAGTAAGGGAATTATTTTTTGCTTGTATTTAAAAAAGTGCTAACTCTTTAGTCTCATCCCGCGTAGGTTCGTGCATAAATAATTAAACTCGAAACAAAAATGGATATCTTTAGAAAGCAATTTATTTATTTATATCACAATGCTCGCCGCACTGTTTGCCGATCACAACAATGAGTACAACTCCATTCTTCGTGGCCTGATGACGTGCACCCACGGGAGAGGAACAAACCACTTTATTAAGACCCGCCCGTACTTCCTCGGGTATGCCTTAAACCTACCCGAGGACTTGCTCATTTACATAACATAATATATATAACTCCTTAGCTCAATCAGAGTTTCGAATATGGTAAAGATAATTTTGAATACTGAAACGTATGAAAAAACACTTCAGCAACCAGTGCAACATGTAACAAAACATGTGTCTACAACATGTAACAAAAACCCTGTTCTATCCGAAAGAGGCACATAGGTACTGCAATAACATTATCAGAAAAAAATAAGTAATGTTATTTTTAATGAAAATAAAAAAATTATTGCAATTTGAAATTCACATTTTTTGTACCAAAATTACCCCAATTACATTATAAATTAGCAAATTTTCTGCAAAGGTCATACATATATGACTTGTAGAAACCCGCTAGACGACTGCGGCCCGCGCCCCATGTAATAACACGGTAAAATGCCTGGTTGAAAAAAAATGCGGTAAATTTTTAGAGATGCCACGAATATTCGGCAACTATTCGGTATTCGGCCTATTCGGCCACTTTTTTGCTATTCGGTATGTGGCCGAATAGTGCGTACTATTCGGCCGAATACCGAATAGCAAATCATGTAAAAAAAGACACGTTATTTTACTCAAAATTATGTATTTATTTCAAAATTATAACATTTTAGTACTTAAAATTAATCAGTGGTAAGTTGTGATGGATAAAAACGAGCTTTTCAGCATTTTTTGGTAGCAAACGATTGCGCTTTTCATCGTAAACGTTACCAGCCTCAGAAAATAACCTCTCACTATAAACGCTACTTCCAGGCGAAGAAAGATAAACTTTTGCAAATTTCGAAAGGTTCGGGTATTGTTTTTCGTTTGCTGACCACCACTTGTAAGGATCGGCCTTCCGATCTAGGCGAACTATTTTCAAATAAAAATCCGCCGTCGGCGCATGCCGCGCGAACGCAACGAGAAAAACAGGTTGTGACTTGTCTTATTCCAGCTAACGCGCCCCCACCAAGCATTCGGCGGCCGAATATTCGGCGCTTCGGCCGACAGCGTTGCCAAATATTCGGTATTCGGTATTCAGCAATTCACTATTCGTGGCATCATTATAAATTTTTGTTTTCTTTTTTCCAAAAAAATAACCATTCTACTACTCTCAGTATAATTCTTAACAACACCCTAACGGATCGAACAGGGTTTTTGTTACACATTGTATAAGTAAACATAAGAAAATTGGTATATATATATTAATAGCATTATAAATCTATTTGTCTGTCCATATTGTAATTCCTTATTTTTAGTGCTATTTCATTAAGCTACCTTGGAGTCTCACTCTCGTCACACGTGACTGCCACCAAACTTGTCCTCAAGCGACCTCATATGTTTTTTATATCATCGCTGATTCTCTCTTCGACTGACACCGTTCGATTTTCAAATACTAGACGAATACCCAGTAAAGTAACATGGCATCAGAGTGATAAGGATAACGATAGCAAAAACTGTGATTTAAAAAAATCACTAAGTATGTAAAATAAATGTGAATGTGAATTATGAAGTCATTAAAGTGCGAAACGCTTTGAAAGATAGCCTTCAGTTCGCGAAATTAAGAAACACCTAACCAGCCCTAATAAAACTGTAGTCGTGTAAAACAGCCTTACGTAAGGTCAAAGTGGATTGGTCGTACGTGCCACCCACCCGCCCGGCGATCTATTGTCTCTGGCTTATCTCAACATTATTTATAATGACTAAGATAGTGCATTCACGTCCACTCCTACGCACCTAGAGAACACACGCAGGTTCTAAACTATTTTTATAGTTATTTGATTGGAAGTTTAGGAGCTGTTACAATTGAGGTTACGGCTTTATTATTGATGGTCATGGACGCTTTAATGGTTGGTAGCAAGCGTGGTACGGATAGTAGGTGTCACTTCCTGTGCAATGAGGAAATGAGTTGGAAGACTGGAGTTTCTTTGCCCGTTCTTGTATAAAGGCACCTATTACGCTTTGGAATGGGACATATTTCTCACTGACCGACTCCTGACAATTCTGAAGTGCCTGTAAATGTTTAATTGAAATAAATGCTTTGTGTTTGAGGAAGTGCAGGTAGGTACCATTTGTTTTATTAATGGCCAGTCCAGGAGATCGCAAATCTCAAAGTTGATTTTCCTTTGCGTTCTAATTTGAGGTGAGAATGACAAACTATCATCTGCCCAGTCTTTTATTGAGATTGTTAGTCAAACTGGAGCTTCCTGGAAATATCACTACTTTTCAACAATGGGATTGTCTTGCCACATTTAAAACCTTCGCAGTTTGCTCGTACAGACTAGAGGTCATATTAAATCAAAGGTCTGCTTATTAGAAACATTATATGTCACTTAAACCAAAATTGAGCGACAAATCTGGTAGAGAAAGTAAAAGTAAATGTAATCGCACATGTAAGAGCCATCAAAGGACAGTTTCACTGACAGAGATAAAACGAATGAAGCCGATTACAGCCGAAGTCACGCCGACTTCAAGTAAACGGAATATTAATACAACGTTTTACCGCACCTTGTACTAGGCTGCCTTATTTATATTTTTATACATATTTATTAGGATTTTACCCGAGGTTTAGAAACTTAATGGAACGTTAGAAGTTCTGAAAAAGGTTGTATAATGTGTAGGTGTAACGAAAACAGGAGGAAACCTAATTTTCCCATAAATAAAAACAAACAAAGGAGAGAAGTGGAATGAGCTTTTCATCACCTGCCTAGCTTATTTCGAACAACATTTATGTTGGGGTCGGTTTCCAGCCTAAAATCTCAGCTCAGCTGTATCGCAGATACAGTACTATTATTTTTTATGGGGCGACTGCCTATCTATCCTAAATGAAATAAGCTTTTATTGCTTGAATAATATTTTTTACAGAGATAGGACTTCACAAAAATGAATACCACAGGGATTAGACTTACAAGGGGTCCCCGAAACGATCAATTGCCATCAATATCTATTGTATTGTACTTAGTACCTAATATTTGGTAGACGATCAAATTGCGCATCAATCGCGTAAAAATCGACAGTTGCAATTTATCGTTTCGGGGACCCTTTAGGTACCTCCCTCCTAGTAGGACCGATGCCTGCCAGGGTTGCGGAATAGTCCGAAAGGGATACCGGGACCCTGGCAACAGGCAACCGAAGGAACACGGGTGGGTTTTAGTCAGTAAGAGTCTGACACGCCCTTCCGCTCCGCCCAGAGCGGGAGAAGTCATATGATGATTTCCCACCCAAAAAAAAAAAAAAAAAAAAAGGTACCTCCTAGTATTTTTTCCTTTTTTTATTTTATCGGAACTCTCCAACCGCTACAGTTTTTGGAATTTTTGGAAAAACGATTTTCAGCAAGAAGATAAGTGACACATACGACATTGAAAATAAAAATGACAGAAAGCGGAAAACTTTTCTAAACTATACCTAATGCAAACTCGCAGCACGAAACATAAACTTAATTCAGTAGAAAGCTTTCAACACAACAAGAAACAAACCCAACAGAAAATCATTAATTAAAACTAAACATCTAATAATGATGAAATGCCATTTCGTGACGACACGCGCGCGCCGTGGGCAGAACATTGCGTACGCGCCGATGATAAATATAATGGCGGAGCAACGGTGTTAATTGACATTCGAAGTTTAAAACTATCCAATGGCAGTTTAAACCGTGTTGAGTCGTAAAAATGTCTCCTCGCACAGCCCACACTCCAATTTGTTTCCCGGTAATGCGCCGTGACTGATTAATGCTTTCGTAAGTATAATGAGACTCGTCAGATGATACATAATCAATAATTGTGCGCGTGCGACCAACTACTATAAGTCAGGAACGCCCACGGGTTTTGTTGTTTATGGCATTTTAGTTTTTAATTCCTCTGTTTTTTGGTGACTGATTGGGGCTTACGTATTTTATGTGTAAGGTCTTTCGTCCCAAACAACTAAACTTTAACAAGAACCACTTTGCTTAAGTTTAGTTTCAAAGATCCTGTAGGAGGAACAGCCATTTAATTAAAGACATTGTAGAAAGGGGGCGGACGATTAATTGAGCATGTCGTCAGTTTGTTTCAGTCTCAAGATTTTTGTAGTTTAAAGTTCTTTGATGTTCTGAAACAACTTGAAACTAAGGCTTCTCTAATCATTCTTGAGTTCCTTGTGTGGTTATTTGATGTTCTCGGTTCTATTTCCGCAAAGTTGTCTGACAGAATTACTTTTAAGTAGAATGGACATAAAATACAATAGACAGGCAGGATATTTAGTAACCTATTCCGCTTGACTATTCTTCAAGAGTCCGAAAAACCCTGTAAGAAATCGACATGTGTTTCACCTCTCAACGAGGCATCCTCAGGATGACGATTGATCAATTGCAAACCAGAACGCGACGTGTTACCACACCGAGCGCTGGACGCAAAGTGAATCAAATCGCCCGTCACCCCCACTTATATAGGATTGCTGCTCGGCGCTGTTGGCTAGAATCGTTATCAGTGCGATAAGCGCGATGAGAGACGAACAATCGCAACAAAGGCGACCTTGGCATACTGGTATTTAATTCGTTCAACAGTGTAACGTTCGCTGTATTATTTTTAATAATTTTGAAACTCTCTAAGACTGACATTTTAAATCCTTTATCACAAGTATGTAAAATTTTGAAAGTGTTATTATTATTTAATGAATGACCTGAATCTATTAAGTGTTGAGCAAAATCAGATTTTTCTGGACAACTATTCCTATAAGCTGCATATGTTCCTTATATCTTGTTTGGAAATTACGACCAGTCTGACCTATATAAATGGGGGTGACGGGCGATTTGATTCACTTTGCGTCCAGCGCTCGGTGTGGTAACACGTCGCGTTCTGGTTTGCAATTGGTCAATCGTCATCCTGAGCATGCCTCGTTGAGAGGTGAAACACGTTTCGATTTCTTACAGGGTTTTTCGGACTCTTGAAGAATAGTCAAGCGGAATAGGTTACTAAATATATCAACGTCTATTGTATTTTATAATGGATTTCCGCAAGGTCACGCCTGAATCAATTAACACAAGATTGAAAAAGCTGGAAATCATGGCAGCTTTTTTATAGGTAATGTAGGTTAACAGTAACAGCCAGAAATTACAATTCATAACAGAAATAGTTTTTTCTATTTTGGAAACATAATATTAATATAATAGGTCTTTACCTATGAAATTGCCGTTTTGTATGAAAAAATTTAAACGAATTTTTTTCATGAATTTTTTATTTGTATTAATCGAAGTAATCACCCATGCAATCAATGCATCTTTGCCATCGCAGTGGCAGTTTATTGATGCCCTTCTTAAAGAAATCAGCTGGACGGGAGGCAACAAATTCTTCAAAGGCATTTTGTACTGCCTCTCGGGTATTGAATTTTTTTCCCGCCAAGAAGTTATCCAAATTCTGGAAAAAGTAGTAGTCTGTAGGCGCAAGGTCTGGTGAGTAGGGCGGATGACGGAGAGCTTCCAACCCAGTTCTTGCAACTTGGAGACCGTCTGCTGTGCAGTATGAGGTCGCGCGTTGTCGTGCAGGAGCAGCGGAGACGAGCGATTGACCAATGCTGGTTGGAGATGCGCCAGCTTCTCCATCATTGTGTTCAGTTCTTCACAGTACACATCTGCAGTAATGCTCACCCCGTTTGGTAAGAAGCTGTGATGAATCACACCGGCGCTAGACCACCAAACAGTGACCATCACTTTTCTAGGGGTAAGTTTTCGTTTAGGGCATTGTTTAGGTGCTGAACCAGGATCCAACCAACTTGCTGAGCGCTTGCGGTTATCAAACAGAATCCATTTTTCATCGCAGGTAACAATGCGGTTCAAAATTCCTTCATTTGTGTGTCTGTTGAGCAGTGCAAGGCACGTCTCGACGCGTACTTCGCGCTGGCGATCATTGAGTTCGTGGGGCACCCATTTGTCAAGCTTTTTTACCTTGCCAATTTGACGCAAATGGACCAATATTGTTTTGACGCTAACGTCGAAAGCTGCTGCTAATTCAGCCGTAGATTGTGTATCATCAGCTTCCACAATCGCCTTTAATTCGTCATTGTCGACCAAAGTCTTCGGACGACCGCGACGTTCATTTTTCAGGTCGAAATTTCCAGAACGGAAGCGAGCAAACCAATAACAGGTGGTGCGTTGGTTTGTAGTGTTAGCTCCGTAAACGTCGTTGATGTTGCGTGCCGCTTGTGCCGCGTTGCTGCCACGACGTTACTCATATTCCATAATTACTCGAATTTTTAACGTATCCATGATGACGAAAAAGATTGAAATGCGATGAAAATGTAACACTAATCAATAAAGAAATGACTACTTTTGGAAAAAAATCCATGTTTTTAAAATAAAATTAATTTGAAATTAGAATTCTTAGCCAAACAAAAATTATTTTGATTTGAAATGGCCAGTACTGCAGAACGGCAATTTCATAGGTAAAGACCTAATATTTGACCTTACATAAATCCATACTAGCGACCCACTCCTGTTTCGCACGGTTTTTACGACTTGACAAAAAATCGAGATTTTTTTAGTTATCTGTTACTTTAATAGTAACTTATTATACACATAAACCTTCCGGAATAAATTCGCTAAACGATGGTGAAAAGAACAACGCGGACATACAGATAAACACGAAAATCGACTTTAATTTATATTTACGTAAGTTTCGAAGCTAGGTTATTAAAATCTACCTATTTTAATCCTAAAAAAGTATCTTAATCTAGAAGCAATTCCGGACTAATCCCAAAAGTTTTAATTGCGTAGACACTTACCGAGCTTCGCTTAAACTTATCTGAGTCCTAATCGTCTTAGTGCTACCAAATTGTAGGTCCTCCATCAACAAATCGAAAACTAATTCAATCACCAACGTACTTGGAATTAGGATTAGGAATTAATACTTTGAAGGAAGTAGCTACCCGACCATAGAGCAAAATAGTACATACTAATTCCATGCCTTAAAATGACTCATAATTGAAATTCCTTCTTAGATTTGCTTTATTTTGTAGCTGATGAAAAAATAAGGTGCTTTTCTAAACCGTTGTTGATAAATAATAAAAACTTTGTCCTTACACAATTTTAAACAGCGCATTTTCAGTGAAAAGTGTTAGTATTTCGACCGTTTCTCTAAATCCAGCTTCTAGATATAATGGATATACAATACTAAAATTTTGATAGACAAGATCATCAGCATAAAATAAGTTGAAGCTGCACAACTTTCATCCTTTTCATTTAACAATAGAATTTATATTTCTAAAATTACAAACTCGTTCCAAGATTATTATTTAGTTCTCAGTTCTCATGCTCAACAAAAGTCCTGAGAAAAGAAAAATACTGGCCATAAACAATCCACAACGCAGTTCCAACAAAAGAGGAAATAAGTATTTAAACAAATAAACATATTTCAATTGTTTGCTTCTATTTTCAAATAGCCACTATAGAGTGTAAATGATACGCGTCGTGAATTAAATGCGCATAATACGATAAAGCTGTCAGGCAAATGTCAAATGACTGGAGTCCAATGTCACGTTTATCCCAGGAGTATGAGACGTATTCGCGTATTCGCCATCCTTAATAGTAGTCTCAGAACTTACAACTACGAAAAGACATGAAAACTGAGTAGATTGATTTTCGACATAGAATTTCTCTAATAACGAAGCTATTTGTTCGGGAACCAATCTATAGTATGGTGCCATTGATTACCTACTTACAAAAATAAAATGGTGCATTTTATAGATAGTAATATTATATCGCTGTTTTGTGACGGAGTTATAAAACTAGGATGCACACCTAATTTTACGCGTCAGTCACGAAAACCAATGGGCACAATGAAATTAAAAACTTTAGGCTGCGGACACAAAACTAGCGCCAAGGAGTGTAGCCAAGCGGAACGGTGGCGACGGAACAATTTTGTACCATTTCCGTCGCCCCGCTCGGCCATCGCTCCTCGCTGCTGTTTTCGTGCCCGCAGACTCCACCTCGTAATCTGATCATCTTGTAAGTCCTTTTAATCGTGCCATTCAACTAAATTCGCATCAATGTCTCACTTTAAGTTACGTTAATTATATCACATTTCCTCTAACAAATTTCCAAATCTTTCCTCCAAGTTATTAACTCGACAGAAGCCGTATTCCTCATCTCGTCATTTTCACGGACCCTGTGAGTTTAACAGAGGCTCGTCACGTTCCACGCACCTCGGGACGTGTTCCTACATAAATAATTTTATAAGACTTATGTCGCATCTACGCGGTATAAGCGACGCTTCGCACAAATCTGCCCGCAGCGTGAGAGATTTGTTAGAAGCCTGAAGTTGATTTGAATAGAAATTTTAGAATAACAATAGTATCGGTGAAGAAAGAATCAGACAATTAGACAATAGGTACGCGTTGGTAAGTATTTATTGTGCGTACTTATGTAAGTAAGTACGTAAGTAATGTTAGTACATGTAGGTACTTTCTGAAAAAACCTCTTTCCTGACTTAATTGACCTCTTGTCTCGCAATCTGCAAGTTAGCCACTACTAATTGGAGTAACTAAGACATGATCGGACCGTAATTATTCTTCGTTAACGTTCATTGAGCTTTGATTGATCAGGATCGTGTATGATAGCCTGATCGCGTCTGGACGGGCAATCATAAATTAGTTATGGGGCATGCACAACTGGTCTGTAGACGGCATTTGCAGTAATTGCTAATGCAAATAGTGTTAATTTCTTCTGCCTTTTTAGAGTTTCATCATAATTTTAGCCCGGATTTACCCATGTTGGGTTTTGACCTCCTTTCCTTTCCGCCATACTCCACGGATTCGTAAGTCCATCGTCCAGAGGGAAATTCTGTGAGCGATAACGATGGTGGCGAGCTGTAACACCAAAAAGTTTACGACAATCATTAAAGTTGTTATAGAAATACGAAACGCGTTGAAAGCGATTGCCACTTGTCTTTGCTGTGACTTTGACGGTATCATACGTCTGTTATTTTAGAGAAGTTTGGTATTTAAATAAATGTTATTATAGCATTTAAACAAAGATCAACGGGCCACTCACAAAAAATGTCCTTTTAAAATGGCAAACACTAGACACTAATATAGTCATAACTTCGCTAAAATATTAGACCAATTCCCGCACCCTAAGCAAACAGGTTTGGGACACTATCCGACTCCTATAAAAACATAAAACAAATCGATGCATTCACCCTTCGCCCAGCCAGCAGCATGAATCGTCCATTTTATCATAAGGCAACTTAATATCCCAATATCGGCCGGATATTGACAATCGCGCGGCGTCATTCGGTATTCAAATAGCACGGCATTCGGCCTCGCCCATCCCTTAGTGGATCAGAGGCCGATACAAGGTCTTGTTTGTGGTACCGTTTTATTGCTGTTTGTTGAGGGTAAGGGGAATTTAGAAGGGAATTCGAAGTTACACATGAGCTAAGGTAGATTAGGCTAACATATCACAGATCAGATACATTTAAAAGATATATTATTTATAAAATAATATATTTTTTGTGTTGTAGACAATACATTTACTTTTGTGAATACCCACCAGCCTCTTATTATAGTTGAACTCAGTCTGAATTCTGGATAAGTACTTACCTTTATTTTTTCATTTTTTTTCCGTCTGGAAATCCTCATGGATGTTATGTCGGACTCCTACCGACTAAAACCCCACTGTTCCTACTTCTACCATGAGTCGGGGGCCCGGGAGATACTTGTATATTCGCCGCACCCCCGACTGGTATCAGCCCGTCTGCCTAGCGGGCCCCATCGCAAAATGCGGCCGATCCCACGACCGCAGGTCCTCCTATAAAGGCACGCATGAAGTGCGGCGTGCCACTTCTTTGCTGGATAAGTACCTACCATTTATTGCACGATTATAGTTAGTGTTATCGCTAGATGAAAAAAACACAGTAATTTGACATAGTTAAATTATAGCAACAATGCAGACATTTCGATACTGAATAAATTAATTTTATTAACGTAATAAAAACCATGTAGTGGTCATATATAAGTGTCATAAAATGCTATAAAACATCAAACTTCAATCGGTTTTAGATACTAAACCAGACATTATATGGGTGCGCTACATAATAGGATCAAAGATCAAATTCCTTGAATTCAAATGCTAAAACTTCTCAGTTACGTCAGGATACCTACCATAGAGCATTCAGACTGTCTTCATCATCTGCCTAGCCTTTTCCCAACTATGTTGTATTGGGGTCGGCTAAGTCGGCTTCCAGTCTAACCGGATGTAGCTGAATACCAATATTTTATATTATACCAGTATTTAATATTTTTCCATGGACTGACTGCCTACCTTACCTCCACAACCCAGTAACTGGGTAATACGATACCCCTTGGCAAGACTAGTTGTCAGACTTTCGGGCTTCTGACGACCCGTAACGACTGTCAAAGATCCAACGGCTTAACGTGCTTTCCGAGGCACGGATGAGTCTCGATGTGTAAAGATGGTCACCCATCCACGGACCAACCCCGGCAAGTGTAGCTTAACCTGATGGATCGACCCGTGCGGCTGTTATTACTTAGCCACGAGCATTCAGACTGTCTTATTTACCATTAATTATAAGTTTTGTATTATAATAATGTCTGATCCTATTCTTATGGTAATACTAAGTCGCCGATTTCACTTTGAATTGTAAATTACCTTTACAAAGATTCTATCAGGGCTCTTTATTACAACAGTAAATGTCTAATTTGGTTTTTATTAAATTTTTTCTGCTTTGTAGTCGAGTGAAAGATTAAAATTGGATTAACGGGTTTTTAAGTAATTTGCATTTAGAAAATATGCTCATAATTCGTTTTGAACCCATAATAAAACTGTTCACTGTCCACTGTGCTAATTAATGCACAATCAAATAAAAGTATTACAAGAAGAAAATGCCGTACCGTAATTGATTAGCGATCGTAGTTTGTTTTTATAAGCAGATGACACAAGAACGATACGCCCTATCCTCTAAATAATGTTTTTACGACCTTTAAGTACAGAAAGAAAAGAAATCATCATCATCTTTGAAGCCTATAAGTGAACATTTTAAAACATTGGTCTCCAATAGATGCCATTTTAGGAACATTGTTTTTAAGAGTCGGTCGACCGGACAGATCGTTAAGCCTGACGCGTACCCTAATAGAGTTGAGATATATGCCAATGGGAAGATCACTTCAAGGCTAATATATGCTTCTCTCGATTGTTAGTACGAAAGGAGCTACAGAGTTCTAAATGTGAGTAATTAAGCATTAGTGAAATTCAGGTATTTAGACAACGAAATAAGTGTTATTAACTTTGAGCCTTGCAAACCGGATCTTGCAAACCTATAAACTAACATTTTAAAACGTTGGCCTCCTAGGTGCCGTTTTGGGAATAATGTTTTTAAGAGTCGATCGGCCGTACAGATCGTTAAGCCTTCGTTAAGCCTGCCGCATCCACTAATAGAGTTAATATATATGCCAATGGAAAGATCTCTTCAAAGGCGCTATTTCGTGATATGACGTTTCTCTTGATTGTTAGTACGAAAGGAGCTACAGAGCTCTAAATGTGAGTAATTAAGCATTATTGAAATTCATCACCTATTTAGGTCATTAACTCTGAACTGACTAATAATAGGCAAAAGTCATGTTTGTAGGAAAGGTTATAACTAACTAAAAAGCTCTTTTCAGTGGTATATATCTTAATGGTTATTGGACGCCAAGAGTTCCTTAACTTCGGTGTCCCAGTAGTCACATTTATTTATGTCATTGTCAGTCAACAAAATGACTGACAATTAGCAATAATCGTGATAGTAGCCAAGGTTCTCCATGGAAAGCTCTTTCCATTGGTGTATATATTATGGATATTGGGCTAAGAAAATTCCTTAATTTCGGTACCGAAGTAGTCACCTATTTATGCCATTAACTCCGAACTGACTAACAATTGGCAATAGTCATGTTAGTAGCAAAAGTTCCCCTCAAAAAGGTAAAGCCATTGATGTATATCTTATGGCTATTGGGCCAAGAAAATTCCTTAACTTCGATGCCTGAGTATTAACACCCATTTAGGTCATTTACTTCGAACTGACTTACAATGGGCAAAAGTCGTGTTAGTAGGAAAGGTTCCCCTTGAAAAGCTCTTTCCATTGGTATATATCTTATTTTTATTGGGCGTCAGGGCAGAACCCCATAAGCAAGGGCCCATTCTCCTTTCTAATACATTTCTTCATATGTTAGAAAAATTCGTCTGCCCGACAACGTAAATAACGCAATGAATGTTATCGAATTGTCAAAATGAAAGAGACATTGCAATTGTTAACGTGTTAGGTAATTACCCCGCAGGATTTCAAATTGTCATTTTACAAAGGATTCATCGGAATTTGTATTGTAGTCATCAGTCGATCAATCCGCTGAATTTAATTAGACTGTTAACTGATCTAAACCATGCAACTCAACATGACACAAACAACATACTTTATGTTACGCTAATACATCAATCGTTTGGTAAAATGTAGTAGGTATTCGTACATAAATTTCAAAGTAACGTATTACCGAGCAAGATAAGCTCCATACATCATATTTACTCATTCATCATAATAACCAATAGTCATTCGTTTTCATTACTTTTAATATACTTAACACAGACAGCCAATACCTCTTGTACGTATATATTGATCCTAGACTGAAATAATTCGAAATAATACCTCCTAAGGGCGAATTCGACCAAACTTTTATACCTAGTATATGTGTAATCCAATATGACGTATAATAATGTCGAATTTTTTTTTAATTTTTGACAGATTTCCATACAAAAACTGTCATAATATGTTAATATTATTCCAAGGATAAAAGTTATCTGGCTTTGGTTAAATCTGCTCTAAGTTAGTTTGTAATAGTTGTGGTCTGCGGTTGTCTTTGGAAACTACTGTGAATGACGGCTCAAAGACTACGCATTAAATTTTGCAATAATTCCCAGGCGTTTCGTTCATATCGACTGGGCTGGTCAAGGGAGGTTTTTATACGAATTTTCAATCATAAGTAAACCTAGTTTCGATTAAACTGGTACTTACTCTTGGAGATGATCGATATCCAGCACGCTAATAGCGTAATGCACGATCTGTCAAAAGTGGAATCGGTTCGAAACAAATGTCTAAGTTCTTCATAAGTTCGAAGAAAAATCTGCTCAATAACGTAACTTTTGAACTTATGAAACAATGCATTAGACAATATGGTCCATACCACAAAAACTTAGGCACTTTTTTTTTTTTTTTTTTTCTTGTTTGGCAACTCAGCCGATGTCGACTATTCTGCCAGAGTCATGTGGTGACAACAACGTAGTAAGGTGAGCCGTCGAACTTTGCACTTGGTGGTAGTTATTAGTGATATATTAAGGTTAATAGCTGAAAGGACAACACAGTTTTAGACACTGGTTCAACGCGTGTCTAATGTCAGTTTTATGTCAAACTCCATAAAGAAATGTCATGTTTAAAAGGTGTTTAGGGTAAAGAACTGACACAGTTTTGTGGTAATAAGGTATTTGTTTTGAACCGATTCCAATTCTGATTGTTGTGTGTGAACTTTTTTCTCAGGGATCTATAGATGTGAATCGCTGTTGTTCATATAGAGTTTTTCAAGCATATCAAAATGTCACAAGAGTATTTTTGAACAGCATGCAACACTCCCATGATACCTATTTTATTCAAGCTCTTTTATTAGGTCTCCGTTCCCAGGCACCAACGGTTGACCTTAGGTACACAGACATTTAAAAAGTACTTGAGTCTGATCCCCGGCCCATAAAACGTAGCAAAACATCTAGTTACAAGTTTACAAGTACTGTAACATTAGAACGAGGAAGAGAGAGTGTAACGCGATATTTATTACTCCAATTAGGGACAACATTTGTATGGATTAACTGCCACTAATCACGAAGTAAGGGCCATGCTCGTGTTTCAGTGAAACAAACATGTACGCTTGTACATCCACATTGTGAAGTGTTCAGTTACCAGCTTTTGTAAAGCGCTTGGTAAGGATTTATGGATTCTCTGAATATCTCTTCTATTTTTTCTGTTTGTATCTTTTGTTTCCAAACGCTTTAAGATTAACAAACTGATAAACAATTCAGAACTCTACGACATAAACACCCAGTTGCACAAAGACATTAATGCCCCATTACGTAATGGATCATTAACGATATTGATATCATTAATTTCAGCAAAGAACCATTAAAATCGAGTCTGCTTTCTGCAACAAGTTAATGGAAGATTAGTATTTAATGCCAGTTTTAAAAGTTAAAGTTCGTTTCTGCAACTGGCTGTTTAGTTAAATAGTTTTACTTTTCTTAAGCTTCTTGAAAATATGTTCTGAAACTTCAGTACAGAGAAATTTTTACGATAGCAAAGAACTATGAACCACATTGCTAAACCACAAATCACGTTAAAGCCGAATCTGACCAATTATAATTAGATCACACCCCACTGCGCAATTTAATTAGCAAGCCAGGCCAAACGCCGAGACGAGGAGATAGCGCTACAGATAACCGAAGCGAATCAAACAGAACAAAACTATTAAAAAGAAACATTGAGATTTCAATTTAAAAAAAACAGTTGATAGAGAATTAGCCTAACGAACTCAAGATTCACAAGTTCAATTTAATCTGCGAGAGGTCACAAAAAGCCATATATTTCGAATATATTCTGAATTAACACTACAATAGTATAATTTAGAATCTGAGTCACCTCTTAACCTTATGGAATTTATATGCTTTTACATACGAATACCTACTACCGCTTTGGAAATACCGCTGTGAAACCGGCACGAGGCGCCATGGGGTCAAGCGATCATGTTTTCTATAAGGTATGGGCCCATCGTGTGGCAGGCCATAATCGCCCACGACGATGAGGTGGAACATTCTATAGTACAAAAGATAGTATAAAATATGGACGCAGAGAGTTCGTAATAGAATGGGGTCACTGGTCACTACTCACTTCTTGGAAAACTAGGCCTCAACTTGACCTCCATGGTCAAGTTGTTGGGTGGGGTGTTCGCACTAGTTATGACAATTTCACTGTTTTCCTCAAAAGACTTGAGGTGTCATTGATTAATATTATTGCTCACATTCTTAGGGCAATATCTTGCCATAGGAACTTAGGTAATAATATCAATACATGATCGTACTTTGAAGCGTAAGTAGTAAAGGAATGTTCAGCAGTTAACCTAACGTCTAAACTAGCAAAGTAATCCTATAAAGAAAGATTATAAGTCTGTCACTACTAATAACGTTCTTATAAAGGCATTGCGGTGGACTATTTACTTATAATAGCATTTGCCAAGCCTTAATATACTCAAGTACATTCGTTTTTATATCTCGGTCATAGAGTACGCTACAAGACTGTCCTCTAAAAACATTTATAGGACACTTTTAGAAATAAGTCTCCTATATTTTTTTACAGTAAAACTAAATAATACAGAATAATAAAAAAAACTGATAAGCTTCAATTCTAAATTGAAATTCAGATAAAAATGTGGCTTTAACTTACCATCCATCAAGAATGTACTCTAGAAAAGTAGCTAGTATATTATCCATATCCCCAGTTAGCAATAAAAAGGCAACAACACTATGAGTAGGAGAACGTTGCATTTTAAAATTCTGTAACCAGGCAGCCAGCATTCTTTTTTATCGTCTGCACGTTGCAGTACAAGCAACGTTATGAAAAACGCTTGAAAATGCATCAGAGGATTTCTTTTTTTTATTAATTCGCATCTATTTATACTTTCAGGGCATTTTCTGATGGTTAAGCAAGGTTTTTATTCCCCAGTAGCAAAACTTTATTGAATTTTATACTTACATACGTTATTTTTGCTTAAAAATATCGCCCCTAACTTTCAAGATGATATTATTGTATTTCAGATGTCTAGTGGCCTTTCAAACTAGACATTTGATAGACAAGGATAATAGGTACTGTATAAAATTATCTGCTCCTGAAACTTGTAAACTGAAACTTTATACGACTTTACGTCTCTTAACTTTTAATCCCTAGAGCTGTCTATAAAATCGATCACGGTTAGAAATATTAATTTCTAGTTATAATATAGTAATTAACCATAGAACAACGGACTTTTGATTATATTATCGTTACTGAGATGAAATTAAAATACCTAAATGTATAAAGTGAAACTCCCTAGGCGGCGGTGATTCGATAATTGGACGAGAAATGAGAGTGAAACAATGACGCGTTACGTTTAGGCACATTTCGTTACATGAGAGAGAAGAAAGATTATGTAACTCTCTCTGACTCTAAATCGCTCGTAATCACGTGTATACAACGTGCCGCTACAATGGCGACATTAATGTAACACACGGGTAGGGCTAGGCTAGTGATCAGTAATCATAAAAAATATAATAAAATAAAATAATTCGTAAAGTGAAAAAATAATATTTTCAAACAAACTAAATAACAAAAACAGAACCAACAGTGAGATCACTCTGTGTAAAAGATACATTCATAAAGCTACCTACCAGCCGGCTTACTTTCTATCGGTCCGACCCTGTGACGGCATAATTTCTAAGAAATTGCGCGGCAGTCTTTCAATTCGCCTACTTATGATCCGTGACCCCGGCAAACGACCTATGCGCTACAGTTCTTTAAGGCGGTACCTTTGTCGACAAAGGTAATGCTGCCTGTCGCGCCCGCGATTTCGCGTCTGTTTGTACGAGCCTTTAAGTACAGATTGCTTCAATAAGCTAATTTAGAAAATTGTAAATACATCAATAAATAATAACGTTTAATGAAATTATAAGATTTTCATCAAAACGAATACGCGAAATCGTATACGTGTGTTATATTAATGTCACCGTTAAAGCGGCACGCTGTATACGTTTCTTTACGCGCAATTTTTTTTGTCCGAGTTTTTTACTCATTTGAATTTGTTTTTACGGATTCGAATTTTCAAGTTTATGTTCTCGACTACTCCACAAACGTAGAACATCGAAAGAGATTTTCCGAATCAAAGCAACACTTGAACCTCCTTCATTCCTCTTCAGACTCGTCCATACTAGGACAAGTTGCAATACAAGTATCGAGATTTATGCCAGATATAGAGATATATCCTGGTAGAGACCAGGGTTCCGTATAGTTAAGTAACAGATCAAATGTGTGACTTTTGGCAAAAACCGATGTAACGAAAAAAAGTGAGGTAAAGTATGAATGGTTTCCAAATAAAATAAAATAAATCTTTATTTCGGATAAGTAACATCCATATGGGTTAGTAAATAAAAAAGACAACTTATACCTATGTTAGTAAACTTATTATCTATTTATTAACAGGGATGTTGTTCGAGATACATCTCCGAACAACATCACCTAATAACGGAGACTCGTACCGCCCCGCTATGGTCTTCAGGATGGAGTTGGAGCTCCCCCGCACTCTGCAGAGCAAAGAGGCAGATTTCCGTCTGACGATGGCGTGAAAGCCATCGACGTGTGCTTGAGCAAACATACCTGATGCACTGCAGAAACAGGGCAGCCCCATCAACATCCTGAACCCGTTATTATATTGGACCCGTAGGGCGCCGTTAGCCCGCTGAGTACAGTCGGTCCACAGGCTGCACGTGTAAAATACTTGGCAGTAAGCTTTAAAAAACTAATCCCTCTATGGTTTCCTACTTATAAGTTCCCAATACTACTCCCGAACACTACTTGACCAGTAAAACTATTCACAGTTTAGTGATCCCTGTCATCTCATCTGTCATCTTGATGTCACTACCACAATAGCCAAGTGACCGTTACGTATACTTGATCCAGTACTCCGTACAGTTGTAAACAAAACTAACAGCTCTCGAAGTAAGATCGCGACGAAAATGTTTGAGTATTGTCCGCTGAGTAGTTCCGGAATTATTGAGGAGTTTTCACTTGAATCTGTCGTAGAACAGAAAGGTATCTTGACACAAAGTCGTCGCATAAGTTCCCAGATACAGAAATGAAAGTTCAAATGTGTTCAAATGAAAGTTCAAACAGAAATGAAACTATGTCACAGATTAGATAATACTTACTACGACAATATCTTTTGCGATTTTTGTCTCGATATTTAAAAACATTACCCTCCTTCGGGGGCAGTCGGGTAACAAGCTGTTCTACTAATTTAATGCCAGTGTTAATAACTGATGCATAATTTGTAAATGATCACAATTCCTGTAGGTTTTATTCATAAAGCATCGGGTCATGTGCTCTGCTTTTCCTTTCAGGGATTAAAAAAAAAATACAAGTACTGGCTCGTTGGTCTAGTGGTCGCAAGCGCTCCTGCTGAGCATGAGGTCTTAGCTTCGATTCCCAGGTCGAGCAAAGTGCTATTGCGTTTTTCTATCAAGAATTTCTCATTAGCAGCCCGGAGTTTGAATTATTAGTGCCCGGTTGATGGCAATAGGCTCGCCCGTAATTACATGGGACCTAAACATAACTGGCGAAATCATCGGAGTACCTACTATAGGCAAACCTCTGCTTAACCCTTCGGAGATTAGAACGCAACTAGAATCAGTTCTGTTTCTTTGTTGTTCACGTTCAAAAGTGCCTTTTATGTGCCCAATTGAAATAAATTATTTGACTTTGATTACAGGCGTGATATTATGTGTATGTATGAAAAAAGTTCGCGAGACTTTCGAACCAAGATAAAATATTAAAAAGATTCTTCATACAATACTCTGTAAATCCTGAATCAGCGTCGATTTTATTTTGAACACATTTTTATTAAAAACAGTTAGGAGATAGCTACAAACAATGTGCCACAAAGTTACTGTTCTACTAAGTTAGAATCAAGCACCACTCGAACCTACTTCGCCACTCAATCACATTGTTTACCCTCTAAACCGATTACGGCAATGGTTTCCATCCCCAATCCCGCGGGAACGCTGCAATTTGTCAGTCCCGCGATTGTATTATTAAGAGCATTAAGCGTAACCCCGGGATCCCATTAGACTGGCGGCACCACTGTAGATGGTATCAGCGTTTAGCGACGGCCGCACAATGCGGACTTGAACGAAGGGTCATCGGACGATGGACAAATGTGATCAAGACTATTTATCTCCTCGTTACGTATAGGTCTATGGCATAATACATATAGTTATGCAACGTAATCCTTACATTATTATAAAATAAAATCCTCCGCCGCGTCTGTCTGTCTGTCGTCCTGTACGCGATAAACTCAAAAACTTCTGCACCGATTTTCATGCTGTTTTCACCAATGAATAGAGTGGTTCTCGAGTAAGGTTTTAGTACATAATAACCGACATACAAACGGGCGAAGTCGCGCGCATCAGTTATTACTGTTTAAAACTGTTAAAATAACATATCAACCAGTTGTTTGTTCGGTCAACCAATCCTAAACTCAGATTTTTAATTTGCTAGACTAAAATGACAGCGCCGAGCGAACTTTTTTTTAAATAACACGATAAATAATTAATATTTTAGACACAACACGATAACAGTGAAGGTCCTCCTGCAGAGAACGATTCAGTGGTCCTATGTCGACACCAAATGTCATTTTAGTCTAGCAAATTAAAAATCAGAGCATGTTAATAAATGTTTGTGTTTTGTTGTTTTTCAGAAAGCAGGGGTAACCCTCCTAAACAAACATTACCTACTAAACAAAGGCAAAGTTCAAAAAGCATATCTAGGACGTTAGGGTATCACGAACGGCCTAATTAAACATAGACTACTAGGCTTACATAGACTTCTTAATACACGTAATCAACAAAAGTTGTCCTTTTGTAAATTACACGCTTTAAATACTTAATTAGTAGGTACTTGCAATACGAGTTTAGAAATAAATATTTGCTTCAGTAATTAACCTAATAAGTAGATTTGCTTGATACATTCAAGTGTAATTACAGTGGGGTTACAGTAACAATGGCTGTCAATTTGACAGTTGAACAACATCCATTGCGTTATTTACGTTGTACCGGACAAATTTTCGGACATATGAAGCAATGGATTCGCAATATCCTTCATAATCATTCAGATTGTGATTGAGAGTGTGTTACACAATTAGGGTGCTGTGGTCACCAAACCAAGGTTTATCAAAAAGGTATTTTTCAGACTTTCAGAGACGCTTCCCAACTTTATATTATCATAATAAATAGTTAGCTACTTAGCAAGTCTACAAAATTATTCCTACGAGTTACGAAGAACTCCTAAAATTGTAAATTCGAATATTTAACGTAACAAAAATTTAAACGAGGATGCTTTGTTTATTCAAAGAATCTTTAACGGCTTCCACGCAATTAATTCGCGGCCACAGAATATAAATCACTTGAACAAAACACTGGGAGCACTGCCGTTAATTACTGAATGCGGTACAACATTTTCATATCTGGATATTTACATCTTGCTAAGTCATGTTTTGCTAAAATGATGGTGGTCGCAAACTCAGCTGCTCAATGTCAAAATGATCATCATTTGATTCTCCTGAGGACCTAGACAAGTGACAATCGCTTCGAAAGCGTTTCGTATTTCTACAACGACTTTCAGCGGGGTTGACATAAACTTTTCGATAGCATATGTCAGACCTTTATCTTTTTGCCTTTTCCATAATTGTTATCGCTGATAGAATTTCACTTTGTCTAGGGTCCCTTATCCCAATTTATTGAGAGTCGGTCCAACATATCTTTTTCTTCCATACCCACAGATACCCTTCAGAAATTCATAGGAGAAATTGCCTGTCATTATGTACGTCATCTCTTTTGTTACGTTTGAGAATCTAAAATTCATTTAACTTTTATAGTTATAAAAACGTAAGTAGGTATAGGAGATATGATATCTCAGACATCACATCGACACTTTCGAAGCACTAGCAGGAGAGTGTAGGTACTCTTATATAGGCGCTGTCTATAGACAAATAGGCTTGTCTCAAACAATTTTTTTGCCAAATCTATACAGTCTGTGACGGCGGGAAAAATATTATGTTAAACTTGAACATATTTCTGAGAACCCTGTTGTTTTCAAAAACATTTATGAAAACTTTTCTCGATACAAAAAAATTGTAAACTAAGCTCTTAAAATAATCTTCCAACAAAAATATTAACATATCGTATCATAGTATTATTTAAATACAGAACTTGGTTGCTTTTTATTATCGAATACAAAAGGTATGATGTGGTGATGATGGATATTTTTAAAAACAAAACACTACATATTTGCCAAAAAACATGTTTACTATTTGACATTTTGACATGAACTTTCTGCTGGAAACTTCCAAGGAAACCGTCGCTCATTGTTCGTTCAAATATTAAGGAGCACCTCAGGGGAAATGCGACAGGTAAATAAGAAACTACGGAGCTTGCTGACTTATTTGTACTCTCATTTCTATCCTAAATATTCCAGGCAGAGTTTAGGTTCACGAAAATAGTAACAGGTACAAGTACCTAAGGACTTAAGTACCTACTTACCGTTTTCAAAATAAAGAAATGAACAGAAGCAAAATTCATTTTTTTGTCAGTTATCAAAGCTAACTGAAAAGATTGAATATCTTGTTTTTCAGATAGATTCATCGTTCTTCTGTGTAACATTAGGTACATTGTTCTTTTTCTTTTTGTAACTATAGCGCGTAAGTGTAGGAATATTCGCACAGAGTACCTAACAGTAGTTATGTAGGTAATTTCGAGCAGAGAGGAAGTTATTAGAGGCAGGTAGGCTGCGACGCGCGGTGCCGACTCCGCTATTTCACACATGTGGGAGTTTTAGCACTTCCGAACTGCTCTGTACAGATGCTAGGAATACGGAATGGAAAACGAATAGGAGTAGCTGCACACATTTCAATGATAACTTTACGTAGAATTGACGAACTACTTAGTAAGTTCAGAAATCTCGGTAAAAATTTAGTTAAGTAACACCCATATTTCGCCATGTAATAGGAGCGAGCCTATTAAATTGCCATTAACCGGGCACAAACACCTCTCTCTCTTAGGTACAGGGGTGTACCTAACCCTTCGGGGATGACAGGGATGATGATATGTTATGTTTTGTTAGTTATACAATTCTACAATATTGTAACTCATACATACATTATTTGTACCTAACTTCTGTGTTCTGTGCTGTGAAAAAAAAAAAAATAAGTTCTATGCTGTCCTAAATAGCACAAAACTGGTGCCCTGAGACAATGACGGAGGGAGGACGGGGTCGCGGCAGACCACGTAGAAGATGGCGGGACGAGTTGGATAGGTTCCATCAAAACTGGAAAGAGGACGCGCGGGCTCGCGAAAGATGGAAGGAGTGGAGGGAGGCCTTTGCCCAGGAGTGGGACAGGCAGCGTAGGCTAGGAAAAAAAAAAAAAAACTTTGTGACGTATTTTTTCTACAATTTTGCAGAATATATAGCTTTGTAAAGTTTTCTGATAGAGGGGTCAGATATACCGAACATTCGCTATTATAACCATAAAAGCTGTTTCATCTCTTGTGGCCATAAACGATGTAATTCTATCATGTTTATAGTCTATGAACACCGGTTCTTATAACCATAAAATACCATAAGATATGCAAAAAATAACAATGTTCTCGCTACAGGTTTCTTCGATTTTAATTCTAGTATTCAAAGTTAACTAGCCACGTAGGTACCGTATTCTGTTCAAAAAGAAAGAATAAGAACGTTGACCTCTATGTTTATTATAGACTAGCTTTAGCCCGCGGCTTCGCCCGCGTGGATGTCGGTAAATATCCCACGGAACGTACCACCGGGATTACGAGAACGTATGTATGTGTTAGTCCAGGTTATAAACCTGTGAGCCAAATTTCATCCAAATCCGTTGTGCCGTATTTGCGCAAATCCGGAACATACATCCGGAAAACGGGCCAAGTGCGAGTCGGACTCGCGCACGAAGGGTTCCGTAGCATTATGTATAAAAACGGCAAAAAAAATCACGTTTGTTGTATGGGAGCCCCCTTAAATATTTATTTTATTCTGTTTTTTTAGTATTTGTTGTTATAGCGGCAACAGAAATACATCATCTGTGAAAATTTCAACTGTCTATCACGTTTCATGAGATACAGCCTGGTGACAGACGGACAGACAGACAGCGGAGCCTTAGTAATAGGGTCCCGTTTTACCCTTTGGGTACGGAACCCTAAAAACAGACAAACGGATAAAAACTCCAAAAAAATATTTTCGCCATCAGACCCGGTCCCACCTTGCAGCAATTACTGTTGTTCAAAAATACTGTTTTGACTTCGTAACTATTTTATTATATTATAGATGTAGATTGTATAGATATAGATTGGGCAAAAAACCGTAACGAATGGACTATGATTATACCTAAATGTCACGCGGCTAACACAATAGATGCCATTTTAAATTCATAATTGTTATGTGCTCACGAACGTTAAAAAATAACCTGCCGACTGCCAGTGTAACTTGAGAGGCGGCGAAACAAAAACATGAAAAAGGACATGGATTTTCCTTGGCCCCAGTATGGACAAAGAGGGACAATGAGATTATTATATTTAAAAAATTACTGATAATAATTGAAATAGCATTTTTTCACGACGTTACTTATTGAGTTCTAAAGTCTGCCATGTTGATATTTGTGAAACGTCACCTTTCACCTATTGGATTAGGAATTTCCTTCAAAATCCTTTGGATTGCGATTGAAAGTCAAGCGCGTTTCGCTGGGCGGCAACCACAAACCTAACGACATACTGTCATCATCTGCCTAGCCTTTTCCCAACTATGTTGGGGTCGGTTTCCAGACTAAACGGATGCTGCTGAATACCAGTGTTTTACACTACTCCACAAACCTTACTGGATCATACGATACCCCTTGGTAAAACTGGTCGTCAGACTTTCGGACTTCTGACGACCCGTAACGACTGACAAAGAACAAAAAAATCTACAAATGACAGCCGGGACCAACGGCTTTACGTGCTTTCCAAGGTACAGAGGGATCTTGATGAAATGAAATGAAATTGGTATGTAAAGATGGTCACCCATCCACGGACCAACCGCGGCAAGTATAACTTAACCTGATTGATCGACCCGTTCGCCACTGTTACTCGACCACAAGCCCCTAACGCCTACAAATCAAACGACATGTAAATCATTAAAATGCATCCACACGTCGCGCGTCGGGATGCTACTAGAGAATAAAGAATCTTACATACATAGGGCATAACTTCACGTTTGACGACGTCAGCCCCGGCTGCTGGCGGAGCCGCGAGCTCGGACCAATCTTTTAAGTGATGCGCCACTGACGCGTGCACTCCGCACCCTCAACCTCATAGCTGATGACTCGGACCTTTTCTGTTGTTCTCTGAGTGAGTTTACAAAGAATGCATTATTTGTAATAAGTTACAAAATGTAAAATTATAATTATAAGTTAATAAATAAGTTAGGATAAAATTAAGATAAGTACGCTATCGCAATGGGTTGCCCTGTAATGATAGTAAGTAAGTTGGAAAATAATAAATAAATAAAATAAATAAACTTCATAATTATGTACTATACAAATACATAACCCTTCTTGTCGGTCGGACCTTTTTGACGATTTCTATTTTATTTCTAACTCTGTGGTGCTGCGTGTGACAGCATCATGAATGTTTTGATGATTTTTTGTGATATGTTCCAAAATATTGGCTGTGTTTCTGGTTATTAAATATTTTTTGCATTTCTGAGTGACCTCGCCTTTCTTGAACTATGGATCTTACATTACCTGGGCTACAATAACAATACCTATAACTTACATCTCATTTTGCCTGGTTTCTAACGAAGATCAAACGTTCTAAACTGGGACATAGCAAATTAATCATTTGGTATAGTCGTTAGAATTGAGTGAAATTAAATCTGCTGGAAGACAGTGGATTACTCGCAAACAACAGGTATGAATTGATTTATTGAAGTCATCAGATTTGACATTTATATGAGATTTGAGAAGAATCTTATGTCCCTTCACAAAGTTTTACGACTTACAAAAACATACAGGGCTATGAAACACTATTGAAGCTTCTTAATACATTTTGTTTCATTCGTGTCCATTTCTGAGCCAAGCTTGTATGAGAGCGTTATCCGGCTCCTTTACAGATTTTTGACATAAGTTTTATCAAAAGGCGTCACCATTTGGATGTAATATTATGTTATTGGAGTACTTAAACAAGTAATAAAAGGGTGTTAGGGTGACCAATTGATATGCGCCACAGTTGCAAACTGTGGAGTACAGTTCGATTCAAAGTAAATGTGTCAGCGGGGAGTGAGGAGTGGGGTACAGCGCAGCGAGTAGCTAACTTCCGAGCCGCCATTAAGTTTGAATCGAATGTACTGTAATAAGTGCGGAACACACATAAAATTACAATTGATCGCAATTCCTTTAATTTTGACAGTTCAGCCACGTTCGTTGCGTTATTTACGTTATTGAGCAAATTAATTTTTCTGAACCTACGAAGCAATTGATTAGGAATTTCCTTCAAAACCCTTGGATTGTAATATTCATATTTGAAAGTAGGTACACTAACGTAATATTGTTATTAGCATTATTATTTCATGTCACTACCCCACTAGTACGTGAAAATACCCCAGAGAAACTAAGTACCTTCCTATAGCGACAAAATCCCTGAAAACACTATTTTAGTAAATTTTAGTGTTTTTTATCACATGTTAAACCTAATGCCAAGAAGGGTAAACTTTAGGGCAAAAAAAAATGCTAAGATAGGTATTGTACCTTGATTCTGGCAGATGATTCCTCACCTCCAGTATGGATAATTGACGTTTATGTCAATTTATAACAAGTTTTACCTGTCAATGTCACTGAAGGAGGTATTTTAGAGTCGACGTGGAGTGTAGTGTAGGAAATGACTTAGAATAGTAGTGTTGCTAGAAACTTGACTAGTGTCACTTTTTACACTTGATGCAAAAACTACGTATCATTGTTTGGTGATGTCTAATCCAACACTAGGTTTAAGTAAATTCATGTCTTAGTGACGATTGATTGCAGAAAAATAACGTTGCTAAAAGTTCGTTTTTTAATCCCGTAGACTAATTTGACAGGTGCAAATGTCAAACTCCAAATTGATATCAAACAACAATCATTTGAAATGTCAAATTAGTAGGGATTAAAAAACTAACTTTAGTTAAACAAAAAATTAATCATGTTAACGCTACAGGAAACATATATAATAATACTGCAGAGAAGGATATAACTCAAATAAATTGCAGTTTTACAATAACACGATATCATCCGTATCGAGTTTTCGATACAAACTGGCAATAATAATTTTGAAGCCAATCAAAATAGTAGGCGCATTTTTTATATTTCTAGCAATTATCATCTTATAAAAGTTAGTGTTAAGAGTGACCTATGAGACGGGTTAATATTTCAACTGTCACAATATTATTATTATTTATCAAGAAAACGACGTTAGAACGCAAAACGTCGCGCGTCGCCATCGAAGCGCCGGAGACGATAAAAACGTCAATAAATTAGCATAATGGCTTTCACAAATTACGTTATTGTATAAAACATTCAGTCAGGAGCTTCGTAATGCGGCCATATTTCATATTGTCGTGTGTGACAGAATAACACAACGATATATTGCGTAGCTCGTGCCGGCGCCCAAATGAGACCAATAATTCATATTTATTTTTAATCAATATTTAAACTTGATGTGGCGAGCTTAATTGTATTTAAAGGTATCATTTCAACCGCAGAATCCCAATATCTTTTTCATCTTCAGCTGCTGGCATGCTACTCAACTCATCAAATGACTGGCGGAGCTTTCATTAAACAAGTTTTCGGCCGATGCATTCGCACGCGACTTCTACTATAACGTGCGCAAGAAAGGATATGATTTTCTCCTCAGCGCTCGAATTTATAATCAGACAAGCAACTTGAACGCCATTTGAACAGGCCTTTCTTAATAATTAAAATCTCGAGTAGCACCATCGGCTGGATCCGGTTCCATTAAGGGCACTGATCGCTAGTCGATACTGCAATAACCGACCGAATTGCGTATTTTATTATTGACGCGATTATAGGACAAGACAATCGCAGCAGCGCGCATCCGCTACCAACCGGTTGCGCGTGAGTCGCGCCCATACCCAATTAAACAGTAATTTCCGCAAATCGTTCCGACTCCATGTTTTTATACGCCATGACTACCACACTCAGATGACCCCCTCCGCTAAAGGTCCTTCTTGTTATAAAAGATCACCTTACACCGGTCACGTTATCATTAATAAGATGGGGTGTCAAATAAATTGAAGATAGTATCATCCGCGACATTTCTTGATACATTTTAATGACGTGTCGCAGATAATGGGATTCTTCACTTCACTATCAAGCAGGTCCATCCTGGAATTGAGTATTTACAATTCTACATAGAGATATATTAAATGTATACGATAATATAATTATGCAGTTATGTGAACAACAGCGCATGTTAATAATGTAGGCAGGTATAGTGGCCACCCCGATACGTGCCTACGGTGTCACCCGTTTGGGATGTCGTGCTTAATTAAATAGTATTGATTGGAACGACAGACTACCACTGACCTTGGGCATATCGGTAGGTATATATGTTATAAATTATTCGTAGGAGATGGGTCAATAGTATAATTGGAGATAATTCCATGGTCATTTCCATGGGCAAAGGGTTGCGGGTCATCTAGTACAATATATTTATAATTGTATCAATGAAACAAGAATATATTCTAACTATGAAACTGCTTAGTTTTCCAGAATGAAATAATCTTATGTGGAAAAGTCTTTGGTATCTCAGTAGGTACCCGAAGGCAATTTAAGTGAAAATATCTACAAAGGAACAGCAGGGACTGACTAATGTTTTTTTTTCGCATTTTTTTTTGTATCAACATTGATACACCAAAGATATATTTATGCGATAAGTTCGTTCATAGAAAAATTCTATAATTAAAATCATTCCCAGAAAATCGTCTGAGGCTGATTATACTGAAATGAGGTTCCTTGATCGCCAGTTTATAATATAATATAAAGTCTTCTTAAGGACCTTGTCTATATAGATTCAAAGTTTTGGACATAATTAAAGAACACACGGTGAATTAATTTCATTGCAAATAAGGAACGAATTCCAAAAACTATAAAACCATTAATAGTAGTCACCTTTTTCGTCGTAAATTCGTAAGGAATC
The DNA here is from genome assembly GCA_948473465.1 of Lithophane ornitopus. Classification (NCBI taxonomy): domain Eukaryota; kingdom Metazoa; phylum Arthropoda; class Insecta; order Lepidoptera; family Noctuidae; genus Lithophane; species Lithophane ornitopus. The sequence continues at coordinate 12,684,115 of OX419616.1, read as the reverse complement.
CTAAAAAACTGTGACCAAATTGAGAAGACACATCTTCATTGTCTCCAATTTGTACATTACGATGTCACCACGTTTGGTCGAGGACAGGTCACATCGCTCACTAAGTATCTCGGAGTTTTAAAGATTTTAAAAACAAAGATGGATACAGTATTTCCACTTCAAACAAATAGTCTATTAAGCCGCGTATTCTAACAGCCGCACGGGTCGATCCATCAGGTTACGCTACGCTTGCCGGGGTTTGTCCGTGGATGGGTGACCATCTTTACATACCGAGACTCCTCCGTGCCTCGGAAAGCACGTTAAGCCGTTGATCCCGCCTGTCACTCGTGGATCTTTGACACTCGTTACTGGTCGTCAGAAGCCCGAAAGTCTGACAACCAGCGCTAGTCTTACCAAGGGGTATCGTATTACCCAGTTACATATTGGGTTGTGGAGGTCAGATAGGCAGTCGCTTCATGTAAAATACTGATATTCAGATTCATCCGGTTAGACTGGAAGCTGACCCCAACATAGTTGGGAAAAGATTTGAGTGGAAGAGGATTGAGTCTAAATACTTAGTCATGATTTGCAGTAGTATTTTTCCTTTATTGTTTATTAGCGTGATACAATTAATACATGTCTTATGCCATAATAATCAAAAACTAAAAAATTACAATTCATCGGTTTTCGATTGTTACAAAATGGATGATACGAAGATCAGCACTCCGTCTGCCAAAAGTTCAAATCAATGTTTTTAATTATAAAGGGAAGCTCATATGCTGGGAGGTAAACCTTCACCAATTTAGTCTGACGGAATGGGTTACTTAGGGCTGACGAACTCCTAAGTAACAAGAGGTGGACCTCCCCCATTGAAAATGGAGCTTAGGATCCTCTACCTATATAGACGGGTGTTTTGTCTGGTCGATTACTGCCCAACGGTCGTTTTTGGGGTTTTACATAACATACATACATCACGCCTGTATTCCCCGTAGGGTTATATAGGCAGAGGTGTACCTATAGTTCACCCACATTTCGCCAGTTATGTTAAAGTCCCATGTAATAGGTGGCGAGCCTATTGCCATCAACCGGGCACAAACCCAGACTCCAGGCTGCCGCTGAGAAATTCCAGATGGAAAAACCCAATCACACTTGGCCCGACCACCGGCACCTTCCTACCACCTCCACCACCCAACCACTAGACGAATGAGGCAGTTTCTGGGGTTTTGTATAAGGTTAAGTAAACTTACATATCGCGATGCATTCTTTCGCATTTTCGACTGCATCTTCTGATTCTTACCTATGAATTGACCACACTGGTTCAATGAGTCATGCACTGTAGTTGGTCATAGTACCTCCCTGCAGCCCGCAGCGTGAATTTACTAGAACCATGTTAGACTATACTCCATTTGAAATAAGATTAGACGTATAGATAAGCCTTTTTTACATTCCGTTCAACCGATTTTGAATTCTATTGCTTTGGTGGCATGACAAATGGCAACCGCAGTAGATAGTTGGTATTGTGTAACTTTTTTTGCTTTTAATGCTATCCTTATGCGTACGGTATAGAAGTCAAAATCGGTTGAACGGACTGTAAAAGGGTTTGTTTTAATGTCTAATCTTATTTCAAATGGGGTATAGGTACAGATAGCATGGAATAACAACACTGGCCACGCAGACTACCATCTGCACTCCGCTTAATTAAAGACACATCACCGTTCACTTGTTTATTTTGCACGATTTAATAATTTTGAAAATGTTCTTCTGCTTATTATTATTTTATTAAGTTATGATATTCTGTTCCCATACGAGCTTTGCTATGTAGAAAGGCATTTAATTTTACGGAACGGAATGCTCTAGTTTTCTTGAAGCAATTTTCCAGAAACTAAGCTAACATCTAAAAGATAATTACGAAATAATTCAATAAAGACGGAAAAAAAGTGTATTTGACCGCTTTTGTTCGCCTTTATTGAATTAGGCCGCATTCACACGGGATCCGTCATTGAAGATTCGTCAAAAAAATATTAAAAGACATTATGTGATTTAAGAAATTTCCGTCATTTTTCACGATTCCTGATACGTGTGAAAAAGGGCCTTTTTCGCCGCCATCAAAAAAAATACGAATCGTGAAAAAAGATGATTTGTCAAAAAACACGAATCGTCCTCGTGTGAATGACCCGTTAATTGCTGTACCCGTTTTTTCACTAAAATATGGTAGTCTTTAGTTTATTTATTAAGTTCGGACAACAATATGGTCCAATTTGTTAGTAAAAATACCTTATTACTAGTGTTAGTAGTACACAAAACATGAACAACAAAAGCTGGTGACTGCGACAAGATGTGCAGGGAATGATAAGGCAAGGAATATGCTACCTGACCATTCTCCCCACATAGTGCCTCAGAAAAGTTTAGTATTATGAAAATATTTAAGTTTTATATTATTTTCTGATATCAAGTTCCACATCAGGCTTATAAAAATAAAGTCACAACACATAACCGCGCAAAAGTTACATTATTCACTAAACCAGTAAACTTTCCCATACAATAAAAACGTAAAATATATAAATTTGAAGCAATAACTTTAGTGTTCCCGCATTCCGGGGCTGGTTTGAAGTATATCTGCGCGAGAGTCGATCATGCGGGTAGCATTGTGCGAACGCAGACAGCCGCTTTTATACTCTTTTTAGTTTTACACATAATTTATGGGACTACATGTCGTTGCGTTATTCATATTTTATGTTAAACTCTAACAGGTAGCTAGTGCCAAACGCGTTGCTAGTGCTTTTACGACTTACACATCATTGCTCAACACTAAACTTCTGTACTTAAATAGTTTAAAAAGTGGAAACAGGGCCTATTTTTCCACCTTACACTGTTTGTCCACCGCACGGGGAATGGGAACTTCAACGAGAAACAGATGACACGCTAAAACTGCTGACCGGATTTGGATGAAATTTGGCACATGGATAGACCTTGTCCTAGAGAAGGACATAGGGTTCTTTTCATCCTGGATCGCAGACGAAGTAGCGGGCAACAGCTAGTTAAAAATATAACAATCATGCTCTTGCCATGACAGCTTTCATTCCACGCCCATAAACGCTGAATTTTCCGAGAACACTCTCTCCATTCACACACACATGTTTAGTACATATAACACTCCCATAATTTTACAATAAGTTATCGATACAATAAGGTAGGATACTATCTCGAATAATCCAATAGCCCTATTGGGTACTTACATTCTATTTATTTTCGATGATACCATTGAAACTTTTTCTACTCTTTACTCACTATAATTTGGTAATTCAATTTGAGTTCATCATATTCTTAACGGCAAACCGTTATTACCTAAATATTAGCGAAAATAGCGAGAAATTGCCTTACCAAATTCTTGAAATATATTCCACAACTAATTACGTCCTAAATTAGCTCAGTTCTAGCTAAAACACATAACAGCAATAGCCGTACGTCCCGAACATTATGAAGGAAACAGTGAAACGTCCATAGTTACTGTTAACGGCTTGTCGACCACAACGCCTCCTAAACAGCGCACAATGAGTTTGTTGATACCTACCCGCTGTGCATAAACTGTACTAGACAGACACACCCCGCCCCGTCTCGGTAGCATAAATCAATTTTATATTTGGTTTGAAATAGTACCTAATGTTGTTTAAATGAAAATGGGTAAAATGAAACTTGTTTTTAGGGTTCCGTACCCAAAGGGTAAAACGGGACCCTATTACTAAGGCTGCGCTGTCTCTCTGTCTGTCAGCAGGCTGTATCTCATGAACCGTGATAGTTAGACAGTTGAAATTTTCACAGATGATGTGTTTCTGTTGCCGCTATAACAACAAATACTAAAAAACAGAATAAAATAAATATTTAAGGGGGCTCCCATAAAACCAACGTGATTTTTAGGGTTCCGTACCCAAAGGGTAAAACGGGACCCTATTACTAAGGCTCCGCTGTCTGTCTGTCTGTCTGCCTGCCTGTCTGTCCGTCTGTCACCAGGCTGTATCTCATGAACTGTGATAGTTAGACAGTTGAAATTTTCACAGATGATGTATTTTTGCTGCCGCTATACTAACAAATATTAAAAAACAGAATAAAACAAATATTTAAAGGGGCTCCCATACAACAAACGTGATTTTTTTGCCGTTTTTATAGATAGTGGTACGGAACCCTTCGTGCGCGAGTCCGACTCGCACTTGGCCGGTTTTTTTGCTCGATATTGATAACGGCAACAGGTAGACGCTTTAAATATTCACAGAATATTAAGTTATATATTCACTTTAAAAATCAATAATTAAATTAAACGAAAACAAATGTTTAAGGGGGCTCCCATACAACAGACATGGTTTTTTGCCGTTTTATAGATACTGGTACGGAGCCCTTCGTGCGCGAGTCAGACTCGCACTTGGTCGCGCTTGGCTTGGTTTTTTTAATATAAAATCCTGGGTTAATTGGATAAGGCAATGGATGAATGTGTTATAAATGGGATTATGCTATACCTGGTAAGTGGTTGTGAACTATGATGTCTGTTACAGAATATAATTAGGAACTTATGTGTACAAAATGAGAAGGTTTAAAACTTAACATCACCAACAAACAAACCGGCCACATCGTCGACTGCTGGACATTATGTACACTTCCTCGGAACTGCGAACATTCTTGTGGAAATACAAATAAAACATAATAATCTCAAATTATACTGTCGTTTCCAGACCCCAAATAAGCTAAGAAACAAATGAATGTGTTTAGACGCGCTGTTCCTTTGTTTCGTTTTTGAAACAAACTACATTTAGTAAGTAGGGTTTGTTTCTGCTTAAAGTTTGGTAAGGTTAGAGTAAGTATAATGTTAGGTACCTAGGTACCTGCCAGGGTTGCGGACTTGCGGGAAAGTCCGAAAGGGATACCGGGACCTTGGCAATAGGCAACTGAAGGAACACGGTTTTAGTCAGTAAAAGTCTGACACGCCCTCCCGCTCCGCCCAGAACGGGTGAAGTCATTTGATGATTTCCCAAACAAAAAAAAAAAAAAAAAATATGTACCTAGTTAAATTTTGGTCTTTTTTCATCAACATATTTATAAAAAGCGTAACTATAGTTGTCGTTTTTTAGCATAACAGTAGTGGACCGGTATTGCCATGCTAAAACACGACCACTATAGTAGCAATCTGCTTTCTCAAAATTTGTAATACACTTCCTTCATTTCATCTTAGTTGTCTACAGACTCATACAGTTTGATGGCTCATAACTCAAACTTCGAAAAGTGCATGTCAGGGCTTTGCCTTCCAACCGTTTTTGTGCCAAAGTTTCACAAGTTACAGCGCTATATGCAAATTTATGACTAACAAGTCACTTGTGCTAGTGAAATCGACAGTCTAAAAACTTCAGGAGAATAATTTGTTACTGAAAAAAAACAAAAAGTTGATAAAGAATAGCGCTCTGTGCCAAACAGTGGCTCAGAGATTAATAAAGGTAATGTTGACGAATATCTTTTAGAACACAACAAAATTTTAAAAAATATATCCTTCGTTCAATGGTTAGAACTTTACGACTATGAGGAAACAGAAAATCTGTTCGGCAGTATTACATGATACCTAGTCACATCCACCATACACACCACACACACCCACCTCGCACACACACATACACACACTACTCACTCACACTCACCCTCACTCTCTATAGAACGCAGTGGTCATTGAAAATCTTTATTATTGCTACTTTATTTTTTGTGTTTATTATAATTTTATTTTCTTTCTCGAATACTTGTCAACCTACTACGTACTCTACCTTCATACTACACAGTTATAAAATCGCAAATTCACATAATAGCCATTGAAACTCTCCAAGCTCGAGTGGGAAGCAATGATGAGTGTATTTCCTATCTTTAATGAAGCGTCAGTACATAATATCTACACCCACGAAGCGCAGACGCCCACTTAGATGCAATCTGATGCCCGGCCATTGTTCATACTCATTAACAGAGAAAATGCCCACACAAAATATACCAAAAACGAAAAACAAAATTTTAATATTAGGTCAAAGACCTTTCATGTGCTAGGGGCACCATGATTCACAAAGAGGAAGTAGTGCCGATCCTATAGTGGGTAAAACAAACCGTCAATAATCATGATAGATGAAATATGAGCGTTGAAAGGATATGTTATCGGTACCAGCGTGCGAGCTGTGATCTGTGGTGAGAATGTGCATTCACTTGTAATTGATAATTCTCTTTGGATTGAGATTTATTGGTTACCAGACAGAGCAATAGAGAATCTCGGTGTTTCAAGTGGAGAGTATGATTGTTTTTTTTTCATACTACTTATAATTATTATGCAATTGAAATTAGTTGGAAAGTGTATAAGCGAAACATTTTAAAGGTAACGTAAGTATGTAAATGAAATCAAAGTGCTTCATTGTTGTAAATTTTGATTTTTGAATAAAATTATTATTTATTTTTTTAATTTTTGGATTTTTTTATTACTTTAAGCACACAAATACAACTACTTACTGACTTATAATATCTACTTAATAATAATAATTATGTACAAGGGAAAATGATCAAAGTGGAAAGTTCAAGAAAATGTAGTAGATCTAAGTTAGGTATATGGTTCAGCTCTTATTTAAATGTGTAGGTAACATGCTGTACCAAAACTTATTTCCAAACTGAAATTGCTTTTCATAGAAACTTCATTCAGCGCTACTTCAAGAATTCATAAATGCTCGTTCCAATTTTTTTAAATGGTCACGACATCGCAATGGGCCCAAACTCAATAAACGTAAAATAGTGTGGGTTTTATTTCGTTCCATATAATCGAAACTCCAGCTCTTATTCCCAAGACCGGCCATGGCAAATACACAGCGAAGGCAAACTGATACCTGTATTATCTAGCTCGAGTAACTGCGACCGCGACACACTCGTAAAATAAAGTGTCGCACAACTTCCAACCATCACAATAATGCCACCGCCATCTACGTAGACTTATGATGAACACCGCACATTAAACCTTTATAAAAAATTCAAAACAGAGGCAGAAAATTCATAAAACTCCGAAACTACATCTTGACCTTTCGATCGTATGTGGTGATAAATTCTCCATTCTATAATAGATTAAATTACTTTGGGTCCGTGGCACGTGGAAGCTATAATGCGACAAATGTCAATTTTGGGTGTTTCAAAAATTGTGTTAATGTGGGCTCCAGTGGCGTGCCCTCCGAGCGCGGAATTGAGTCGCTCATAATCTTAATATTTATGCTTTGGCCATCTTTCCACTGCCACTGTTGGACTCGCTGTTACATCTGTTTTTATTGGTGCTTACTTTCTATATTCGTGCCGAAGACATTTAAACTACAGATCAAACTACACAAACTAGAGAGTTTTATTATATTACCTGTCACTCCAAGTATTCACTAGTCTCTCGGTATACTTAATTTACTTGCTTAAGCTTACAATTTCAATTATCATTCCACAGAAATCTACTAACATTACATTGGTATGTTAAAACAAAATGTTTGCTCGAATTTAGATTAAAACAGTAACTATTTACGTGCTTGGGGCAGGTTACATTAAATTAGAAGGCAGCCTGTTACAAATAAATCTATTTGGAACTGGAAATCAAATGGCGCAGCTCCGGTAATTGTGTCGTGGTTAATCGCTTCAAGCTTAACTAGATTTTCTCTAACGTTTCGAGTTTATTTATGAGACTGAATATTTGCTACCTAAATTAATTCGCATTACCTATCTATCTTCAACAGAAATACTCGTATCTCCTTTTCCTACATTATGTTTATGTGGTTCAATCGCCAAAATCAATATCATTATCATTATTTTTACTATTTTGAGTTTTTTTTTCTTTACTTCATGTTTACCGCAAATAAATAGGCATATTTACTTTCTTTTATTTTGATTTTTTTTATCTACAATAAATCAGTCTTTCGTCGGTAATCTGAAAACGGGGTTTAATTCACTATCTCCTTATTAATGATCAGTTGGGGTCGTCGGTGATTTCTCAGCGGAAGAACATGTCAGTACCCATCTAAGCCGACCATCTTGTTTCTTGCTCCCACGAACGACGTTAAGCTGACACATCCTTCTTAACGAACTCTATGGGGCATTAGGAAATCATAACGAGCTTCAATTATGCAAATAACTGAGAAATTTATTGATGTAAACTAATAAATTTGTTGTCTAAATCCCTAATTTGTGATAAGATTTACTTTATTGCTACACGGAAACAAATTAGGAAAATCTCTTTTGTCGTCTATCAAGTTCTAAAACTGCCTGAAGAGTTAAAAACATTTTAAATTAGTTAAACTAATATTATTAGCACGTTCTGGAATCCTGAGATCAGAAGAAGGGTTTTTTTGAAAAGGTATTTTTATTTTAGTCGATTTAAATGCCAGGTCTGGTGTCGACCGGCATAACTTAGTGGACGGACCCAAAATAAAAACATATAACATCAGGCGAGTCATTTAAAACGTGATTCACTTGTTGCTGTCCCATCGCGATATAATGTTGCACACATATGAAATTACAATGCAAAACGTACGTGGTTTTATATCGATATCGAGATTCCGCGACAGATAGCGTCTTTGAGCAGTCAGCCGAAACGGGTTTGTGGCCAAAAAGTGGTCACCGAGTCGTTATCCCCATCCATTCAACCCGAGGCGAATGTCTCCGCGCGGACGTTTTTGTAAATCGGGCTCCGATTCAATTTTGTAAAACATCGTTTTAGTTTTTGGCTCCAAATGGCCGGCGATTCGCCGCAAATTTTTATGTTCGACCGTCTGGTCGCGGCGCCAGGCGACCAGGACCTGTCACACCCGACACTATAAATTGTAGAGGATCGCAAACTGGTCGCTACTCACATTTTTCTTGCCCCTTATTACACCTACGTAAATTATTCAAATAAGTCTCTAAAACAGAAGTAAAATGCAAAATATGAGAGACCTACTGCGGAATAGCTTGTAGCGAGATTTAACCGGACGATATGACTAGCTTATTTGTTTGTGTTACTATTTATACTGTTGTTATAGATTCCCATTACACAACTACTATAAATACCATTTTATTTTTGTCAACATTCTCATTCTTGCTATAATGGGTTGACAATGTGTATTATAAATATTTAGGTAGGTAGTCATTATATAACAATCTATCTGGGTATTTTTACCTTCATATGTAGTAGTTTATTTATTTATTTGCATATTAAGATAAATATTTATGATTTCTTAGGGCGTTATGAAAGGAAAAACCTTTGATTGCTTTATTCAGGCGTATTATATTAGGGCGTAATTCAGCGACGCGTGTGTCGCGCGTATTTCCGGCCGGTCATCAACGAACCTTCAGCGATGACGTAGTAGGTACATTACTACATTATATTTATGAATGATCATCGGTACACGGGATAAGCACAGTTATTAATCGCCCCGTGCTTATATCTTTAACCCACTGTACATTTAGGTATGTGCAGATCTTGCATCTATACTAATATTATAAATTCGAAAGTAACTCTGTCTGTATGTTTCCTTTTCACGCCTGAACGGATTTCGACAAAATTTGGCAAGGAGATAGATGGCATCCTGGGGAAGGACATATGCTATAGTTTTTATCGACACGCGGGCGAAGCCGCGGGCGTAAGCTAGTAAGTTATATAAACAAATTGATTACTTATTTTCTTACCAATTTGACTTCCAAAACTCATACAAAACGTATAAAAAACTTTATACAAAAAAAATCAAACCGACTTCCAAAAAAAACACTAAAAAGAGAAAAATAATTTTAATTTCGGAAGTCGATGGCATAAAACGAAAATTGGAAAGCAAAGACAATTTTTTGGAAGTCGGTTTGATTTTTTTTGTAAAAAGTTTTTATTTTTCACTTTTTAGTTGTGGTACCTACCCCACACAAATCCGAATAGCACTACCTGCTATATAAATAACAGTGAAAGAGTAAATAAGGAAATCGTCTAGATAAACTAAGTGGGAAAAATACGTAATATTAAAGCTAACTCAAAAACTACGCAAGCAAAGTTAATAAAATTTATATGGGACCGCCTCGGAAGCATGACCTACCAAACAAAAAAAGAATCATCAAAATCGATTCACAATTGGCGAAGTAATCGAGTAACAAACATACAAAAAAAAAAACAGACGAATTGAGAACCTCCTCCTTTTTGAAGAAGTCGGTTAAAAAATAAAGCCTGTTTAAGAGCAGTGGTGGCCCAGTGGTAACGACCGCGATTTATGAGTTGCAGGTCGTAAGTTCGAACCCTGAGGCGCTTTACTTTGTGTAAATTATTTCATCACCGCTGCTCTCAAAACGGTGAAGGAAAACATCGTGAGGAAACCGCCATGTCCTAGAACCAAAAATTTGCAGACATGTGACATCTACCAACCCGCACTGGGCCCACTCCGTCTTACACAGAGGCCTGTGTCCCAACAGTGGGGAAAATATAGCTTGACTGTGCTCTGTTTCCAGCATTTTAACGTCGCAAAATTCAGTATATAGAATAATAGCACTTTTCATTGCCAGGACTAGTCTAAAATTCTAAATACAAACATTAATAACGGCCATTTCGCCTGTCATACCGTGCAGTTCCTATTTACATGTAAATAATTATTATGTAAATAATTATGTATTTATGGCATGTAAATAAGGCCTCATAGTATCTTTGAATTCAATAAATATCCAAGTCCAGTATATTACGAGTCTGGATCACAAAATGCGATACCAAATCCGCTATTTGAAAAGCCATTTCATTTTTATGACTGGATCGGGAATTGAAATGAATAAGTTCAGGTAATAGGGTGAGAGCTTCGCAGTAGTTTATGGTAGAAAAAGCTTAGTTATTTATTTTGTTAGTCTTGACTTGACTGGGTGGGTGATATTGAATTCTTGTGTAAGGTGCCATGAGACTTTAGAAAATATTCATAAGTCATTAAAAAATATTGTCTTTTTTAATGATTGGCTTCTGTGTTGTTGTCCTTGTAGTTTTTAATAGGGATGTTGACTGGGTAAAAAAGCTATTTTCACCTCAGCACCTCAAACAAGCAGGTTTTGCTGTCTACAGACAGTGTGCAAAATTCAATTTTGGTGCGAGCGTGAGACAAAGTAACTTTTTAATTATTTTTTTTGTAAATTCCGAGAACATGTCATGGGTCTACTCACAAAGTTCGAAATATTTGAATTTCACTTTGTTCTGTCACTTTTACCTCGATACGAATAAAACGAGAGATGGAAACAAGTCGATTTTAATTTCGATATCTAGTAGGCCCAAAAAAGAAACAAACAATAAAACGTTCGGATACACATACAGGTTTTAAATGTAATAATAATTAAACTTTTTTTTTTTGATATTGTTCGTTTTACAAATATACATGTTGTTTGTTTACCATGTGGTTTACATTTACCATGTATTTTTTACCTTTAGGCAATAATATGTGTTTAAATATGAAATTGCCGTTTAAACGTACTGGCCACTTTGTGTGAGATTTCAGAGTGAAACTTTTTTCACAAGATTCGATTTTTGTTTTTGCATTCAGCTTTTAACAGTAAAGATAACTACAGTACGACACAACTTAGATGTAGCATAAATGTGAAAATTTGCATTCATTAATTTCAATTTTACGGATGTATTTGGTTATATAACTTTACAAGTCATTGCGTTTGCGTAAAGATCATTTTCACCTAAAGCAGTAATAAAGATTGGTGATTTTGAAGGCGCATTCAGGTCGGATTGTGATATTGCGACGATAAGTCCCCTCTTTGAGGAGTGGCTGGGGAGGCGCCACGGCGTCCTCACCTTCCGCCTGACGCAGGTCCTCACCGGACATGGAAGCTTCGGGAGGTACCTATGTAGGATTAGGCGGGAGGAATCAGGAAACGCCCGGGTGTCACCACTATGCGGATCGTCCGGAGGACATGGTGGAGCATACGGTGGAGGTGTGCCCTGCTTGGGCGGAGCACCGCCGTGTCCTCGTGGAGGCGATTGGCGGCACTGACTTCTCGCGTCCGGCCCTGGTCCAAGCCATGGTACGGAGCGAGAGGGCATGGGAGGCAGTCACCTACTTCTGCGAAGCAGTGATGCTCGCGAAGGAGGAGGCGGAACGCGTGAGGCAGAGGCAAAGCTTGCGCCCTCACGCCCCTAACCGCCGCCGCTGGAGACACCCTGGGCGTCGGGAATCCCAGGCGGATTCCCGGCTACCATAGGCGCGGGCTTGCGGACGGCGAGCAATGGGTAGCTCGCCGTCCGATAAGGACCAGGCCCGGGTCGATGGCGCGTCGTGTTCCACGCGCGCCTCAAAAAGATGTCAGCACACCTGACGGGGTCCGTTAGGACCGATGCCTGCCAGGGTTGCGGAATAGTCCGAAAGTGATACCGGGACCCTGGCAACAGGCAACTGAAGGAACACGGGTGGGTTTTAGTCAGTAAGACACGCCTGACACGCCCTTCCGCTCCGCCCAGAGCGGGAGAAGTCATTTGATGATTTCCCACTCAAAAAAAAAAAAAAAAGGTCGGATTATGATCGGTTTTACGAATTTTGCCGATGCTACATGTGAGTTGTGTCGTACTGTACTTATATTGAAAATTAGAGTAATTTTGGAATACGAGTTCTGACGTGGAACTAACGCAGCGGAAACAGCTCGCAATATCAATGTTGTGTTTGGAGAGGATACCGCTAATGAACGCACCGTGCGTTTTTGGTTTAATCGCTTTCGTAGTGGAAACTTCGATTTGAAGAATGAACCCCGAGAAAGACCAGCCTCTAAGGTAAATAACGATGAATTAGATGCGATGGTAGAAGCCGCTCCATATCAAACTACCAAGGAACTAGCGGCACGGTTTGATGTTAGCTTAAGCATATCCAAAATAATGACCAATTTGCATCAATCGGTGAGACAAAAAGCTTGCAAAATAGGTGCCCCATGATTTGACTAATCTGCAGAGAGAACCGCGTGTTGAAGTTTGCCTTACCTACCTTGTTGAACCTGTACAGAAATGAAGGGGTTTCAATACAAAATGCCTTCACTCAGTTTGTTGAGTCCAGGTCCCCAGAGTTCTACCGCAAAGGCATAAATTACCTTACCAGGAGATGGCAGAAATGTGTAGACAATGGGGAAAATACTTTGATTAAATAAATATATTTTACCTCAAAAATGGTTTGCGTTCTTCAGTACAATACGGCAAATTCATATTTAAACCCCTAATATGTTCCCCTAATATGTTCTAATATCTCATATGTTCTCGCTGCTGAGGTGAAAAGTTGTATGTGTTACACGAGACCAAAGTTATTTGCATCTCGTGCCTTTGAATCCCTCGCTGTACTCAGGATTCTAACCTAGAATCACTCGCAAAATCCTTCGCTTACTCTGGATTCAAAATCAACACTCGCACCAAAAAACAACTTTGCTCTCTTGTTGCACAAATAACTATTACTCCGTCAGTCATATATGTAATAAAAAAATATTAGACACCAATTTTTTGCTTTCTCTTAATAATAAAAAATGATTTAGATAAAACGCATTAGACTTGGGGAGTGGGGGCTCGTCGCTACGTAATAAGTCAGTATAAAATCTACCGACCAGTGACGTCATGCCACATTTTAACTCAATGTATTGCCGTAATTTTTTGATTACATAGAAAAATAAAAAAATAAAATAATATTTTTTATAACCTATCTGACGACAAAAATGTTTGAGTGAACATCCCTTTATTTTCTTGACGATAGCGATACCAATATGGATTTATGAACACTGGTTTTATGTTTCTCTACTGACATACATACATACATAACCTCAAACCTTCTTCCCATGGTAAGCAAAACTACAAAACGATACCAGTTAAGATCCTTACATACTCCTTTTGTTTCTGTACTTCTGCCTCAATTTCTTTTAAATCTAAAGTCACAACTTCAGACAGAAAAATGTCGTAATACAATTTTCAGTAGAATTTTGTCACTGTAATGTGTCTACGTACATATATTTTTTCAAATAATACCTGTGGTTCTATATTATATAGTGTTCCATCATTTATCGATGTTATAACTAGCATTAGGTACAAACCCACCACTCCAATAGCGATCTGATTTAACCCCACTTGCACTGCTGCGGTGAACCGACACCTAACATAAGCATATTCAGGAGAACTGAAGGGGTTGGCTAGTTGTATCTAATGTGCAGCATTATATTGGTAGTATTTTTAGGTTTAAATTGTCATTCGCCTCTTATAATTTTGTCGTGAAATGAGCCTTATTTTCATCACATTTCACTTATTCGAACAAAAAAACCTTAGATATATTTAGTAACCTATTCCACTTAACTATTAATAAAGAGTCATAAAAAACCCTTTAAGAAATCGACACGTAGTGTTCCACCTCTCAACGAGGCATCCTCAGGATGACGATTGACTTGTCGCGAACCCAAACACGCCAAGCGCCGGACGAAATATATCTACGTCTATTGTATTTTATAATGGATTTCAGCAAAGTCATGCCTGAATCAATTAAGTATAAGTACTCGAACAAAGCATTTGCCAAAATGAATAGGTATGGTATTTCCTTGGACGGACTCATAAACAGTGCGCTCTCCAGTAACCAAGACTCGGAAGCGGTTTAAAAAAATACCAGTTCATACCGGTTTATTTCGATTTTCCTCCGAACTTTTCAAAAGAACGCGATCGTTTACAGAACTTTATTTTAACCTAAATCAACCGATTTATTGGACGAGCGGTGATGTCGGTAAAAGCGTTGCAAATTGTGAGGATGTCGCGCTGAATAAAAACTGAAGTATTAACCGTTTTTTATTGCTCTAAATCGGTAAATCCGAAAAAACCTTTTTTTATTTAATACTCATCCAAATACCGGTTTAAAAAAAAACGGAATATACCTACGAAACCGAATGTAAAGGTCTTTTCGTCAAGTACATCACACCCGAGACTTGATAGTAACCGACCTAACTAGTATGCAATCATCATACAGCCCGCGGGTGGGCCTTAGCCAGGTCAAGTAGGTATATTTCTCTAACATGGCCTTTCCGGCTTTGGCTCTCCAATTTCGCATTCCCACAGTTCTTAAATCCACCATCACCCAACCATCAATGAATGTAATAACTAAGGCATGCAATACCTACTAGAAATAACTTTCAATTTATTGTCACAGGAACAATTTACTAAAATAGCTGTCATTAGGGCCACTAACACTTATAAGTACCTAATAGAGTTAGTTACTACCAATTCTACCATAGGTAATTTCCGTACCAAGCCCTCTAAAAAGCACTTCGGAATATTATTACTCACATTAAGTTCGATATTTGAATCTCATTTGGGCGCCGACGTCCGACACGCCAAACGATGTTCAGTGGAGGGGCCATTAATAGTATTTCCAATACATTACCAGGGTATGAACCACTTGCATACTGATGGAATTGGTTCTATTTCACTTTGCCAAAAATGTACACAAGTTTTGATTGAGGGTTTCAGGGTTAAAACCTGATGAATAGTGGGCTCTTAAAGGATCTTCGATTTTTTACTTTAGGCATAGTTGAATACAGATAGTTAACTCCGCAAAATACTTTAAATAAAAAGCGACTTTTACCACGACACAATAAAGTGCAATTCAGCCCTACAACCTACTAGAAGTTGCCTCTCTTTCTATCGCGTAACTCTTATATCTTCTGACTACGTTACACTCACTGAATTGGCCTGACAAGACGGGCCCGCCGCGTACCCTTAGCTAAATACCTAAATGCTGATTGAACGACCTGTCATCATCTGTGCCTTAGGTAATACTAGAGAAGAAATATTCCGCTTTCCATGGTATAGATAAAAAGAGTTAGATAGTAATTAGATCACCGGCGTAAAGGACCATTTTCCACCAATCTTGCCAACGTGAGGGGTCTAGCTGTACCAACAAGATAAAATTTAATTATGACAAAAAAAAACTTTATCTTGTTCATTCCCACTATGTAATATATAAACTGGTGCAGACAAACCAAGTTGCAAAGGCTTTGTAACTTGGTATACCTACCTGCACATTCACCATACCACGTCCGATGCATTTATAACCAGTTCAATAAATGAAGTAGTGGGTCCCTTGCCAGAATACCAATCGAACTTGTAACCATGTCATAGAAAGTGACTACTTCGTAGCTCAGTACGAATTAAAGTGCCATGATAATTATATAGGAAGTATTAATAACTAACACATTTATTTGTAACGTTAAAAGTTGTATGTGACTGTTTAATTCATATTATTTCAAATTAGCTTTTCGCCGACTTGAGTTGAATTCGTAAAGGCTAGCCTTTATGCTAGCCTTTACGAATTCTCGCCCGCGGCGCGACGCGACGCCGCCGACGCGAAACGACGGCGCGGTGCGACACCGCTAGAACAATTTCCGTGAAGTTTTCATAGAAATTAACCTTTAGTCTGGATTCTATTTCTGTTCAGGAGATCAAGGGATTTTAATTTATCGAAAAACGACACCCGAGCATTTAACCTAACTAAGCCATCGTTACAACATGTCAATTCAGTCTTCCTGTCTGTCCGTGCATGCGATAAACTAACGTCTTTATTCAAATTCTTAGATAAAGATATTTCATTTGGAGATATAGCCTACGTGTGAGGTATTAAAGAAAGATTTCCTAAACAAAATGGCCACTATTCATTCAGACAGATGTCCCGTGCACGTTGCGACATTAGACGATGAACAATTAACCGGGCCTGAGGTGCGTGTGTCATTTTTCATTCGAAAACTCGCGTTTCCGCTGCCCACACAGATCGAACTAAACGAAATAACGCTAATAAATCTATTGCTGTCTCCATTCTATGGTGTGGCGCGTACTGCTTCTTATTTCAATATTTAATTTGGTATATAATATAACATATCATCACGCCTGTAATCCCCGAAGGGTTACGCAGAGGTGTAATTTGGTACAAGTTGATGGATTTCTAGAAGCTATTAACTCGACCTTGTTTTCTATGTAACGTTTACCTATTTTAACTGGCGTTTTCTAACTTGAATATGTACCTAAAATGAAAAGGTAGGTACGTAAGTTCGTCACGGTTTCCCAGCGTATTTCAGTCAAAGTGTTGTAGCTTTAGAAGAGAATTTTCAGAAACAGACCTTTGATAACCACTGCGGAACTCACTAACTTTGAGCTCTGTCATCTGATTCTGTAGTGAACTAAAAGATCAAACGAGAAATTGGGATTCCTACTTAAACCTTCAACTGTCACTCACTAACGAAACACAAGAGAATTTTAATTGTTATCGCCTTATTAAAGGAAATTAAAGGAAAATCGACAGTTGAGCGGTATTATTAGTATAATTACAACGGCTGATAGACAGATTAATGATTGCAGTTTATTTTTTAAACCAGATAAAAGTGAGCAGACAGCACGAGCGTAAAGAACAATTCTATAAAATAACACGTCGTTATCTAAACCAAATCCAGTCCCACAGTTCGTATTACACAAATGGGCACATAATTTAGTTCCCGTAATGTAATTTTATGTTCCCGTAATGTACTAATGTACAGAAGTGTGCGACACAAATTGCTGTAAACTTTAAATGTAGATGTCGCTCATGATATAATCACGTTTTGCGGGTAATTATGTACTGCTTATACTTATCCATGACGTAATCTGTTTCATCACGCTTGATATGTTATAAGGTGTCACGTAGTTCTATGGTGCCGATATGGTGTTCATTTTTATGTGTTTTTCAGTGTAGGTACCTACTAGTCATTATGAAATCCACTTAATTTCCACGCATATAAAATACATGTTCGTCTTAGTGTAAATATAATCAAATGGAAACAAGGATCTAAATAGAATTGAATTTTATAGGACTATGTAAAGCGTCCTAACAAATAAAATAAAAATTTTACCTAAAAGAAAATCCTAAAGAAAAGGTAAATTGAATCTTCCGCAAAAACCTCTTTTTTACAGAGAAACAAAATGTTATCTAAACATAACTTCCTAACGGATTCGTACGATGAAAATGCGTGGCCTATGCCGATAGTTCAGTAGGTTTACGTCAAACAGCAACAAATTACCAATAAAACTAAGTGCAGTTACCTTACCTAATTATCTTCGAAGTTAACTTTAACAGGAAAAGCAGTGTTAAGTGAAAAGTGCATTGGATTTCATATTATAAATTAAAAAATTCGCTTTTCATGTGATCGCGTTGTTCTTCTAAACTACGCACAACGGATTTTGATGCGGCTAACCATTATTTTGAGAATTTATTCCGGATGTTTTGCTTATGTGTTATGGCGATTAATCATGTCATTTTGTATAGAATATTCAATAATGTCAATTTGTAAATAAAACTGGTTGACATACTTTGATGATTTTCCATATTATTCAAAATGTTACAATGCTTAGCAGAGCGAGCAGCTCAATCCCATGCTTTTTTGTCTTCTAAATAATCTGAAATTTTATAGTACCCTTTTCTACAAAGTTTGGTTTTAATGCAGCTATTAATCGTTAAATTAAAATTTATTTTAAATCGTTTAATGGGTAAGTTTCGAATGTCAATGGGAAGTTTGTTATAAAAGCGTATACATTGACCCATGAACGAGTTGCCTACTCTGTGGAGACGAGTGCGATGTACAGCAAGATTGTGTTTATTCCTGGTATTTAAACTATGAATATCGGACATTTTCTTAAAATTAAATATATTTTTGTGTACATACAATAGGTTTTCAAATATATATTGTGAGGCTACAGTCAGAATATCTATTTCTCTGAATTTTTCTCGAAGGGAATCCCTTGGACCTAGGTTGTAAATGGCTCGAATAGCCCTTTTCTGTAAAACAAAGATAGCATTAATGTCCGCACAGGCTCCCCAGAGAAGAATCCCATAAGACAGAAGACTATGAAAATAACTAATATAAACAATTCTGGCTGTGTCTACGTCAGTTATCTGTCTATTTTTTTTAACGGCGTAGGCGGCCGAACTAAGCCTTCCTGACAATTTTTCTATGTGTGGCCCCCATTGTAATTTACCGTCAATGGTTATTCCAAGAAAAACTGTCGACTCAACGGGGTCCAACTCTATTCCATTAACTTTAACATTGGTAGATAGCTGCCTGACATTTGGCGTTGAAAATTTAATGAGTTTAGTCTTTTTCTCATTCAGGAGAAGATTATTTACATTAAACCAATGCACCACTTTAGAGAGTGCATCGTTAACTTGTTCAAAGTTGACTAACTGACGTTTTATTTTAAAAATGAGGGAAGTATCATCTACGAATAACACGATCTTGAGATTATCCCTTATGTGGTAAGGCAAGTCATTAATATAAATGAGAAATAAGAAAGGACCTAGAATTGAACCCTGCGGAACGCTCATGGTGACCGAAGATCCTGCAGATCTCTTGCCATTAACATCGACCCTCTGAATTCTGTTGTTCAGATAAGAAGTCAGAAGGTCGAGAGCCTTGTCCCTCATACCATAGTGGTACAGTTTCCTGATGAGAGTATCATGATGTACGCAATCGAAAGCTTTGGACAAGTCGCAGAAAATGCCAAGAGCATCCTGCGACTCCTCCCAAGCCTCGAATATGCTCTTCAGTAATTCCACACTAAAATGTTTCATGACGGAAATTGTATAGTATGACAGGTAGAATCATCCCCTTGACGACTGCAGGTCACTATAAATCCCCACCTTTTACATAGAGTAAAGAAATATCCATGTTTTGTCAAGTCGTAAATAAGCCTAAAACCGTGCTAACTCTACAAACAGTTAACTACTTTTCCTAATTATCTTCGAAGTTAACTTTAACAGCAGTCATGTTACGTGAAAAGTGCATGGGGTTTAAATGTCTAATAAAAATTTCATGTTCGTGTCTTGTGCCAGCTCTGGCTCAGCCTCCCTGGCTCCATTTATCTTCGAACGGGATCATTACTGTCGCCATTTATTACAGCCACTTTGCGACCTTAAAAACTTACATTTAACGATGTTGTTACTTGATACTAAGGTTTTTTTTATGAAATAAATATTAATAAGTATATGAAAATGGAAGGAAATTGCTTGCTGCACGCTTAGCAAAGAATAAACAAAATGACAGATAAACAATCAAAATCTGTCATTTTTAACCGACTTCTTCAAAAAGGAGGAGGTTCTCAATTCGTCTGTGTTTTTTTTATATTTTTATTGTATGTTTTTTACGCGATTGCTCCGCCAATTATGAATCGATTTTGATGATTCTTTTTTTGTTTGGTAGGTCATGCTTCCGAGGTGGTCCCATACAAATTTTATTAACTTAGCGTAATTTTTGAGTTAGGTTCAATATTACGTATTTTTCCCGCTTAGTTTATCTAGACGATATCCTGTTTGACTCCTTCACTGTTATTTACATAGCAGGTAGTGGTATTCGGATTTGTGTGGGGTAGATACCACAACTAAAAAGTGAAAAATAAAAAACTTTTTACAAAAAAAAAAACAACCGACTTCCAAAAAAAACACTAAAAAAGTAAAAAATAACTTTAATTTCGGAAGTCGGTGGCAAAAAACGGAAATTGAAAAGCCACCGACTTCCGAAGTCAGTTGTTTTTTTTTTTGTAAAAAGTTTTGTCTATTCTGGTTGCATTGTTTTTGCTTCGAAAATGGCAAATGCGACGATGTGGCAATAAAATAACGTACCTACCTATTCAAAAATACAGTAAGTATAATCAGTAGATATAGTTAACTAGTCAATAGGCTGGTATTATTGATAATAACGGGTGTAAAACAACACCTTATTGAAGCCGAAAGCCACTTATAACCGTCATTGTGTTTTTTTTTTTTGTTCTGGACGACCATACCTGGGTACCATCTGGTTACGGAGATATTGAAGGTCAAAGTTCCAACTCCTTCAATCGTTTTTTTAAGAAAGCAAGTTTTAAATGTTATAACTTCATTTTAAATCCCTACGAACCCTGAACTGTTGCATGCACCCATAAACACAATGTTTTGCGTTACGTTGCGCATTACCGTAAACACAGATTTTTAACACCAAAAATAAAAGTCGTTTCCCAGCAATTATTTTTGTCTTATGTTACTTTATATGATGTTGTTGACGATATATGTGATGGGTATTTTTACACCCTGAATACTTACTCAACTGTATAGTTATTTAGTTGGCTAATATATATGTATTGGTTTTCAGTTTAACCTAAAATGAATATATTTGCTACGTTTATTCGCAGTTAGAGAATTTATTCCGAGCAGAATTTGAAATCACAGCTCACGTTCATGAAACAGCATTTTTGTTTCGTATCCCTTTTCTCATACTCTCGCACCCCCACACACATCTCATACCCACACGCATGCTCAAATAACATAAACTCGATGTTTTTGTAAAGGCCGGTTCGCACGGAAGCATTAGGAATATTAATTAATCATGAAACTGTCTTCTGGCGTCCGGTCCGGACACGGGCACAATGCTGTCTTCTCGCCGGACGCCCCGGACACCCGGACGTCTATTCACACCGAAATGTAGCGAGCATTAGCTTTGTACATCCGTTGATAACGTGAAACTCGATAGTTATAATAAGGTTTAGACGCTTTTGTGGTACTTATCATGGTGACGGAGAAATCAATGTCACTCGTGTGAACCTACATACCTCAATACATACATACATAAACTCACGCCTTCTTCCCATGGGGGTAGGCAGAAACTACAGAACGCCACCTGCTACGATCCTTACATACTCCTTTTGCCTCGTTTACGTTCATACATACATCTGCTATCTAATTGCGTTAGTTATTTTCGTAACCGATTAAGGTGTATGCGCTAGGGTAGCCCGCGAAATTCAAATTTTCTTACGTTTTTTGCAATTTGCAGGTCAGTATCAGGTTGTTTGTTGATCTAAATATTATTAGCGGCCGTAACAAATATGGATTTACAGAATTATAAACATTAGAATCAGCAATATAACACTCTAAGTTCATGTAAGTGTATTGAATGAAAATTTCGGAAATCGTCAGTCAATACACTTAAATGCAAATTGCAAAAAACGTAAGAAAATTTGAATTTCGCGGGCCACCCTAGCGCATCAACCTTAAGACTAATTTGTTTCATTTTGACAGTTCATCAACATCGAGTTATTTACGTTGTTGAACAGATTTTATTTTCGAACTTATGAATCTATTATAACCGTTATATCCATTATAATGTATTATGTTTCTAACCGATTCTAATTCTGATGGATCATGTATTACGCAATTAGCCTCAATATTGTATTTCTTTTTGCTATTATTATAAGTATTTAAGTTATTCCATTACCGTGACCTTACGTGACGAAGGTGAGAATCTAGATTGTGTTCGTGTAAGGGTGATGTATGTACAAAAAGATTTTTATCAAGAGTTTGATAGCTTTGTTTAGGCTATCGCAATAAGGAATCTCCATAATGGATGGAGTTTTACAAAAGGCAGTGATTTACAATGTAATATTACCACTGAAACCTAATTTGTAATGTTTGCTTTCGACAGTAAAAAGCAGCCAAAATTAAACTCGGCTGTCGATGAAATCCTCAAACGACATGGTTTCAGTATCGCCCCTATCACGAATCACGCCCCTTTAACAGCAAAACCACAGTAAATTAACATCAGTAGCATAGTCCAACACAGTTCAAAGCAGATCTCATTACACAAGCGACACAAACAATAGACATACAGCCTATGGGCAACGCGGCGTCGATAAATTTCACCGCCACACTATCTCGCGAGCTTCCGGCCCCGACTGGCCCACTATCGGCCAGCCATCGCCAGTTCCAACTGTGTTCCAACTTAACCAGCCGGTTGTTTACCACAATTAGTTTAGCACTTATTAATACTGATACAGCCTTTCTGGTGAAACTCGAAGTGGAAAGTCAACCAGAACTTGCTTGGGAAATTCTAAAATGATAAATATCATATTTGCCCTATTCAATGTTCATATTAGATTTGCATAATAAGACTAATTTACTATGTAATATTGAATACAAAATACAATACACGAAAAGATTGAAGCTAAAAGCAAAGAAAACAACTGAATGCAAATAACCTAATTATTTCGTATCACAGCCAAGTAAGAAAGGAACACAGAACCGTTCCCCGAAACCTGAACTCATAAACATGTTACGTCATTATCTTAATCAAGCACATAATGTGTCCTTATACCATGTTAATAACCCGATAAGAGATATTGCTAAAGAAACGTTACTTTTATGCCGAAAGCTCATGTTCATCAGGCTTTTTTAAGCCACCAAAATAAGCATAAATTATCAGCAAGAAATAATAAAAAGAAATACTTTACGAAGTGAAGCCGGCGCCGTATTTTATAATAATAAAAACTGTTAATATTCTTATCTTGAATGAATGCATCTTGATTGAGCCTGTCTGATAAGCTAACTATACATTAATTAGTACCAGCGTCGGGCAGGTGGGTACAACGGATAAATTTTGCCGCTAATAAGCATAAATTGCCTTATGTTTAAACATATAAAAACACTGCATCCGGTTATCACCATGGCTCTGTACAAATAATGGCAGTCATTCACTTCATAATATTTTAGTAAGTCTGATCATTTTGACCATGTTAGTAATAAATTTAAACCGTAATTTCTTACGTGTCTAATTATCAAATTAAATTAAAGTGCTAATTAATTTAGTTTTAAATAAAAAACGAATAAGTTTGTTCGCTTATCTTAGAACAGTTTTCAAAATAGGGAATATACATGTATTTTTCTTTATATATTTATTCGATAGTTTACATCGAATCAAATTCGACGCCAAAAAAGCAATAGTACTTGAAAAAATGTTAAAAATATCCAACCGACCCAGGCTATTTAAACGCCCTCCATTTGGCGCGCTTGGTGTGGTGACGTGACAGTCTATGAAAACAAAAAAACAAGTGTCAAGTCAATGTCAAACACTCCTACAAAACACATTGACATTTTGATTGTTGTCATAGACTGTTACGTCACATCCGCTCTGACCATTAGCGTCGCTTTTCAAGTATTTGAATTTCCCACAGTTTTTAAAAATCTCTCTTTTTGAAAAAAACTAAATATTATTCAAAAATATTGATGGAGGCATAATCCTGAAAAAAAAAAACTTGAATCACATGCATATTCCCTATTCAGTTAGTCTACCTCCTACGCAGGTTCAAATGTCAACGTGCTCAATTCCAGTGAGTACCTACCTATGTACATACAGGTAGGTAGTAAATAATAGTGTAGCGGCTACATTACTGCACAATTTACTACATCGCACCTCCACCTGCCTAGTGCTTACTTTTATGACATGCATAACCTACTTGCAAAAGCAGTAATAATACTAATGACCCCGCATTGCAGAAAGGCCATGAACGCCTTGTAACTACATAGGTAATTTAGGCGTATATAATAGCATCCCATCAAAATGCTCGTATATTTCCGTAGGTATATAAATACGTGGTTACATTAGCATATAGTGACGGGTATCCGTTTCAATCACAGAGAAACAGAGTTGATTAAACAGGAGTCTGATTGTGGGCCAATTTCACAGTGAACGGGCTGATTGCAAATAAATCTGAATCGGAGCTCGGTAACAGCGCGGGACACTTATTACGTTTGGGCCACTTTCACGGAAAAAACCGACACGAGATATACTGCATAATAAGGTTTCGTGTTGAACGAATTTTCCAATTTTCCGGGGAAAAACTTTTAAACAGATGCAGCTGCTAAGTGCAACCAATATAATAAAAAAATTGCCAAAACTCGTATAAAACGTATTGGGCAAATTCGATATTTGGATTATTACCAAATAATTGCAGATCACCATGACTAGAGAGATAGTTAAAGAAGTATAATTAATTACTTATTATTTTACAAAAAAAAAATTACTATGAAAAGCTTATGGGGTCAGGACGACTTAGGTCTTCACTTTCACGTTCAATTATTGCAAGTGAAGGCGTAAACGTTCGAGCACCTGCTGAAATTAGTTTTTCATTTAACTTAACTAATTAATTTACGAAGTCAAAGTAGGGAATGTTATAATCAAATTCGAAACCACGAAGTCTGTGGTGAAGTAAACTGAAAGTCTCAAGTCTCAGACAGCGGCGGCCTTACCCATTGCGAGGTTCCTGGCGACAGGTCTTTGCGAGGCCCTTTGTCCTATGGAAAAGTACCTATGTGATGCGAAAGTAGGTCTGGTTGTTTGGTAGGTATTCGTTATGTTTGACGAGAAATGCTAAAGTTATACAAATAAATAAAATTTGAGTTTTTAAATATTCTACTTACATTGAAAGATTTACAAAATTAACAAATACAGAGATGATAAATCCTAACTAATATTATAAATGCGAAAGTGAGTTTGTTTGTTACGCTTTCACGCTAAAACGGCTGAACGGATTTCGATGAAATTTGGCACAGGGGTAAACCATGACCTGGAATAGGGCATAGGACTTTTTATCCCGATATTTCCATGGGATTGAGACTTACGCGGGTGAAACCGCGGGGCGCAGCTAGTTTTATATAAATGAAACAAGAGAATTCCTCTAGCGACGGGGATTCCCCGAGCGATAGACCAGCAGAAAATTATGTCCCGACTCCCGAGTCACCGACTATATAATACTATACTAGTCCCGAGTGCTATGCGTTTAAAAAACCGATCTTCAAGTATTTCAAGGCGCGATATTCAAGTACTATAAAATGATTTATCAATTGATTTGAATGAATGAATTAGTTAACTAACTTTATTTTAATTTACCGTTAGGTTATAACCTTAATAAATAATTAAGAATCAAAATCAAAAGTTTTAAATAAAAAAATATATAGTTTAAAAAAATCTGTATGTTTTTTAAATTTGCTTGACTCGAGGCCCCTGCAAGAGCGAGGCCCCGGGCGATTGCCCTGTTCGCCACCCCCTACGGCCGCCTCTGGTCTCAGATTTAAGAATCTTTAGGTAGGTACCTATATTATCTGAAATGTTACGCCTGTCAGTCACAGAACTCAACTAGAAATCAGACGAAGTTTGTTTACGGAAAACTTCGCGAAATATCATCCTGAGCAAATTTTCGTTCGCTTGGCCTTTTTTGCAAATTCGACAGACGTTAGCGGTTAAACGAGGTCAAGTGAAATAAGGCAGTATCATAACATTTTAAATGCGTTGTAAGATTGCCATAAAAAATAAAAAAGGCCGCACAGCGCGGTTCCTTGGCCATGCGACACCGCGATTGGTTTTACGAGGCTGCGAAATTACCTCAGCCTTTTAAAATACGTGACACAAATACACCTTTCCCCGGAAAAATTAAAAACAAACAATACAGCAATAATTTATGAGTAAAAATGTTAATTTCTTAATTAATTGAATACCTATCATTAATATGCATAAAGGTGCTTGATAAGATCGTCTATAAAATGAAAAATATTTACGTTAGTATTTTTATAGAATCAATTATCTCAATCTTTATTTGATCTACATTAGAAAATGTTAATGAAAGGGCGATGCTCATAGGCTGAATGGTTTGAAATCCGATCACTTGTTATCTAACTTCTCGATCGTCATCGATCGTCAAAGAAAATGTGAATGTTTGTAATGTGCAGCCATAATGTTTTTATAGGATCTTTTGAAATATAGAACGTGCTTATATTTCTGGCCGCTAAGCTTAAGTGAAGCTGGGCTTCGACCACTCCATTCTAAAATTCTCTCGCCATCAAAAATAACATACAAAGACTCGACACTAGAAGCGAAAATACAGAAAAGTGAGTAAATGTGAAAACCATGTAATAGTCGAATATTCCGCACGAACACAAAGAGGGCACTGCTGGCCTTTAACATTTTAGGAACATTACGCAAAAACGTACGACACCCTGAATTGTTCGCCTACATATCATTTTGTATGACTTTACGTAATACGTCGACGCCGGAGGAGCTCGTGGCTAAGTAATAATAGCCGCACGGGTCAATCCATCAGGTTAAGGTACGCTTGCCGGGGTTGGTCCGTGGATGGGTGACCATCTTTACATACCGAAAATCCTCTGTGCCTCGGAAAGCACGTTAAGCCGTTGGTCCCGGCTGTCAAATGTGTATCTTTAACAGTCGTTACGGGTCGTCAGAAACCCAAAAGTCTGACAACCAGTCTTGCCAAGGGGTATATTACCCACTTTACTGGGTTGTAGAGGTCAGACAGGCAGTCCGTCCATGTAAAATACTATCAGCTGCATCCGGTTAGACTGGAAGCCAACAAGGCTAGGCAGATGACGACGTAATACGCCGATAACGGCTTTTCAAACAATTTGCTTTGTGTTCCAGATAATTATGTATAATGTATAGAGACAAAAACTTCTAAGAACTTACTTCGGAGTTCGGATATCCCATTTTCACATTTACTTCCGAGAATTACTACCTATTGTGGAAATCTTTTGGTCTTAAGTGAATCTGAGTTGATGTCTATTTTATCAGACATGTAAGCAAACCTAAATGTACTTACTCTTACTTAATGTACCTATGTATGTTGAATGGAATCATGAAACAGAAGCCCAAGTCTCGTAATTAATACTTAGACCCGTAGGAATGCTACAAATTGGCGTATTTTACCTTTAAAATAATAAACATATACCTACTAAAACTGCTATTATTAAAGTTAGGCCGGCACGAGTAGCGAAGCCTACAAAACGTCAGTGATACGCGCTGGGCCAAAGAAGAGAGGTACACTAAATTAAACAAAACAGTAGGCCAACTTTGATACGGATACTGGCTCTTTGATACGGATGATATTTTGATAATGAAAGAACTAGCGCTACGAAAAAGTAAATCCCACTTGAATAAAAAATAATTATCTATACTTACTAGCGGACCCGGCAGACGTTGTCCTGCCGGAACAGCGCCACCTACTATAGACACTCAAAATTTTATTCCAGCCGTTTAGGAGGAGTTAGATGAAAAACACACATACAGAAGAATTATATAAAAAGATATTACTTTGAGACGAACTACTACGTAGTATCCCCCGAATCAAGCTGTTTCCTTAAAGTTACCTACTGCAAGTTTGACCTACAAATCGTACTTATATTGTTGAAATAACAGATTGTACAAATTGGAACTTCTGTCCAATACACCTTGTGCGTGAAAGATGCTGTGCGGATGAAAATTTAATACAAATCTGCTCGACATTCTATTTTACTTCAAAGTGCATTTATTTGCTTTAAATGTCGTCTCGTTGTAGCAGATAATATAAATAACTTAGGCTTTTTTATTTTACTTTTACGTAGTTTTCACACGAACCATCACATGTTCGCAAGCTTTCGTTGCGATTTCGCGCGTAGCTGTACGTAGAGAGCACAGCTTCGCGCGTAGCAACGCACCTATGCGCGTAGCAGGGGCGCCTACGCGTGTCAGCGAGGGTTCCCACAGAAAATACACGTTCAGTTTTTACAAATTATCCAAAAAAAAATCCGTTAAAACCTGATTCGAACATAATAAAATAAAAATTTGCCAAATCGGTCCAGCCGTTTTCAAGTAATAACGAACAGCATTTCATTTTTATTATGTTTTTATGTCGTTGTCCGATCGTAGAAATGATATCGTCGAACGCTGAGCGTTGAACGATACGGCGGATGTTACATGGTCAAATCATGAAATAGCGGTCTATCGTGAAACGGCCATCAGGCAGATAACGATATGTCCATTTCTACGATCGGACCACGACTTATACATACTACAGACAGTTCACTATTACTTGTCCCTTTTTTTTTTTTTTTTTTATTTTATTTTTTAAACTAGGGCATCTCGTAGTTGGATTCTGAATCCGTGACTACTTAACCGGACTTTCCTGTGGCTGCCTTAAGCTCCTAAACTTAAAGCCTCCAGCCAGGGGCAAACAAACTATGCTAAATTATAAACTAAGTGTGCGCTCGCTAAGGGCACCCCCTTTGGGGTACGGACCTCGGCTTAGGGCGCATCACTGACGGGAGGACGGCAAGGCGGGACGGGCTGGATAACAATAGTATCATTATTATTAACAGGGGAATTTAAAGCTACGTGCTCAGCTGCGGCGCGGGCTGGCACATCATCGGACAAGGGACGGGGGGACGAATTTACACGGGGTCGCGGTCGTGCTGGACCTCGTCGGCGAGGTCGGAATGACGGTAGGCGTCTGTGTTTGTGCACTGTACTGGTGGCCCTATTGCTCTCCTGTAAGAGGGTGATGGGGTCATCTGGCTCAGATAGGACATGCCTGGGACGGCGAATACGACTAATAGTAGAAGGGACATAGGTAGCTGCATCGACAACCAGAGGGTTGCGATGTTTGACAGCCGTATCGAAATAACGCTTTGCAAGGCGTTTTAGAAACTGACGGATAGTGGGAATCTTTAAATCGAGATGTAAGATCTCGTTGCGAACGAAGTAGGGAGCTCCCGTGGCCTTACGAAGGAAACGGTTTTGGAGGGTTTGCATCCTATGGATATGGTGAGCCTTAGCCTGGGCGAAGACTGGACCCGCATAGGTCATGATGGGGCGAATGCACGTGGTGTAAGTTCGCAATTTGCACTTGAGTGACAATTTGCTTCGTGCATTTAGAACGGAGTGGAGTCTACCTAGAGCGAAAGCGGCTCGCGAACGAACCTGCTTTATGTGCTCTCGAAACGTGAGATGTTGGTCGAGGATCACACCTAGGTATTTGGCTTGCTTCTCCCAAGGGATCGGCTTGCCGAACATGGTGATCGGTCTGGGGGGGGGGAGGGTGAAGGTACCTCGCGATTTTTGGAAGAAAACCGCTTGGCTTTTATCAGGATTGACTTCGATACGCCACTTCCTGAACCAGGCGCCAAGGTTATTGACAGCCCTCTGGAGAGTGGTGCGTATGTTGTCATTACTGATTCCCTTATAGTAGATGGCCGTATCGTCTGCGAACAGAGCCAACTGTGCCTTTCTACTCTTAGGGATGTCGCTAGTGAATAGCGTGAATATGAGAGGGGAGATCACGGAGCCCTGAGGGACGCCCGCTCTAATGGGTCTGGGGGAGGAGAGAGCTCCTTCGATACGGTAGCGGAAGGTGCGGTTCGACAAAAAGTCCCGTACTATGAGTACTAGACGATCCGGCACACCGAGTTGGTATAGCTTGTATATCAATCCGTTGTGCCAGACTTTGTCGAATGCTTTCGCTATATCGAAGAAACTTGTCCCTTGGCTACGCCATCAAGCTTAGTTTCGATGCTAATAAAGTTCAAAATGGCTTGACAAGCAATGGTGCCAACATGGCGGCAAGCGACAAATTATAGTGAACGGTCGGTACATTTTGCGTGCACTGCTTATGGTGACAGGACTCACAAGGCAAATAATAATAATCGCGTAGTAGTTACTACTTCCATGCAATAACTGTTACTGGTCCCGTCACGTAAAATGAACGCTGGCCGTTTACCTCCGCACTGACCGATTTATCGATAACAGTCTATCCCAAAGTACTAAGTAGGTAGTAAAGGACCTATAATGATTTTACAATAAAACAATTATACTAAATTATTAAACAATAGCCTAGTCATTTAGGACGCGACTGTACCCTTGCACAGACACATCGTTTGCACTGTCGCTCAGCGTTATTTTTACCCGACTGCCCCAGAAGGAGGGTAATGTTTTCGAGAGTATGTATGTATGTTTGTATTTTTGTATGTTTGTAAGTTTGTATGTTTGTATGTATGTATGTCTATTTCTTTGGCACGCTCTGTAGCCTAAACGGCTTGATGGATTTTAACATACGAGGTGTCGTTAGGTTCGTCTTAATTGTGGAAGTGACATAGGCTATATTTTTTTAATATATTTCATCTGCATAAAAAAAATGGGGGGGAAGGTTTTTTCTTAAATAAATTACAACAATATTGTTATCAAATAAACGCTAGTAATGAGTTTATTCCAAATATATCTATACTAATACACTCGCGGTCAAATAATACGGGTCAATGACGGATATCCCTGTAACTTGCAAATTAATAATGGTACGTGCATGAAACTAACTTTATATTACAGAGAATTTTAATATGGTATGAAATAAAACCTTAAATGATCTACAACGTAATTTAAAAAGGTAAAATTTAAAAAACCTCCAATTTGGAAGGAAATTCAGTTCCCGTTTGTTTTACTATTGCTTGTTTTCTCACTTTTATTTTAAATCTATCAACTCAAAATGATAAAAGACGGTCATTGTGGTCTTTCACTATCATTATTGAATTACTCTGATGTCGCTAACACCAGAAGAATGTACGTGTATCGTCACTATGTTAGAAGAAGGTAGAAGTCAGCGAAGTACAGCAACAACAATAGGCGTGTCACTTTCTATAGTGCAGCGAGTCATCCAACATATTCGAGAAACTGGGCAGAACATAAGAAGACCAGGAACCGGCAGACCAGACGTACTACGGCTCGAGAGGATCGATTTATTGTTACGACAAATCGGCACCTCACGGCAGTTGATGTAACAAATCAACTTCGAGAGACCCGTAGAGACGACGTATGCGAGCGGACTGTAAGGCGGCGGCTCCTTGAAGCTAATTTGACCCCACATAGACCCGCAAATGGTCCAAAACTTGAAAGGGAACATCGGGTAGCAAGATTACGTTACGCCCGCGAACACGCACAATGGGGGACGAAGAATGGGCAAGAGACTGACTCTGATAAATCCAGATTTATGCTGTATGCACATGATGGGCGGCGAAGAGTCTACCGACGGCCAGTGGAACGTTTTATTCCAGCTTGTTTTGAGGAAAAAGTGCTTTTCGGCGGTGAATCTCTTATGATTTGGACTGGAATCTCATCAGAGAGTCTCACGGAGTTAATGCTGATAGAAAATGATACGTTAACTAGTGCAAGATATGCGGAAGAAATTCATAATGAGCATGTCGGCCCATATTTAATGAATATCGGTGAAAATTCAATATTTATGAATGACAACGCAAGACAACGTACAGCTCAAATTGTAAATTAACATTTTCAGGACGTTGGCATCAATCGCATGGACTGGCCCGCGAGAAGCACGGACCTGAATCTAATTGAACACGCTTGGGACGAGCTTGGGAGGTGTTTAAGAAATCGAAACCCCGCCCCAGTTACACTTCGAGACCGGAAACATGCGTTAGTGGAAGAATGGATCTATATCCCGCAAAATCGCATAAGAAACTTAATAAACAGCATGCCCAATAGCCTGGCAGCTGTGAGAAGACCCCGCAGAAGCAATACAAAGTATTAATTTTGTTTTAAAGTTCGTTTATGTGCTGTATGTGAGGTACCAACCATTAGTTTTTCAACGTAAAAATTATTAATGTTTTGTTTTTTATGTAATTTTAACAATTAAACTAATAATGTTTCCAACATTTTGGTGTTGTTTTATTAACTGGTAAATTGTCTACAACATACGGTTTCATTCATACTATGCTAGCTCTATTATTTTACGAGTAATTTTAGTTTTTCGTACCGACCTGTATTCTTTGACCGCGAGTGTATTATAAAGCTGAAGAGTTTCTTTGTTTGTTTGTTTGTTTGAACGCGCTAATCTCAAAAACGGTTGGACTGGTTGGAATTGAAAAAATTGTGTTGGATAGTCCATTTATCGAGGAAGGCTATAGGCTATATAACATCACGCTACGACCAATAGGAGCGGAGCATTAATGAAAAATCTTGCAAAAACGGGAAAAATTATTGCTTTTTGAGAGCTTCCGTTGCGTGCGCTGCGTAAACGGTTTAAGTTACGCAAATATCATGTATCATGGAATTGTACCTCTTTAAAAGTTCTAAAAAAAAATCCGCGACAGCATATGTCTATCTTTGACTCACTATAGCCTTTTTTACGCGAACCGTTCGACGCCGGCGCCGCGCCTCCGCTACGTTCCCTACTTTAGAGAGGAGAGGATGAGCACACGGGTAGACATGACCTGGAATAGGACATAGGATACGTTTTATCCCAATATTCCCATGGGATCGACATCTACGCGGGTGAAACATAAACCTGTAATATGGTGTAACTTTTGTTTGTCACCGCCTGCAATACCTTACAAAAAACGAAGTGCAATGCTTATTTTTCTCTTTTAGGTATATGTTATTGCAGTCGGGTTTTTTGTTTTTTAATAATTTGTTTTATTACGTGACGACATTACTGTGAATCCGTGCTGAACTAGCCGCGCGTCTCTTTCACAAACATTTACTAAACCAAACCTATGTACAGAGAAAGTCTATACATATTAATGAAGTAGCAAATCTGTATACCATGGGGACTATTTGCTCCCATATAAAGCACCGTTTTATTCAAAATAGTAAGGTTAAGAGACATTTTCTCAAGGCGTACTAAACCAGAACGATCTTTGTGGACCGTCGACCGTAGTTTAGTCCTTATTATCCGTACTGTAAGTCGGGCAAAGAGTAATTAGATTTTAAGGAAATTACTAGGTTACCTAATTATAAACCGGACTTGAAATTGTACAAGATGAACGCAGTGCGGCCAGAAAACTAATTTAACCTAACTCAATCTGCCTAGCCTTTTCAATAGAGCTGAGCAATACGATACCCCTTGGTAAGACTGTTTGTCGTACTTTCGGGCTTCTGACGACCCGTAACGACTGTCAAAGATCCAGGAATGACAGCCGGGACCAACGGCTTAACGTGCTTTCCGAGGCACGGAGGAGTCTCGGTATGTAAATATGGTCACCCATCCACAGACCAACCCCGACAAGCGTAGCTTAACCTGATGGATCGACCCGTGCGGCTGTTATTACTTAGCCACGAGCTAACCTAACTACTTCTATTTTAATCATTATGACTGCATAGGTAGGGTAGCTGAAGGAGTACCTAGCTACCCCACCTTTATTTGTCACAAAAAGGATGATGCCTGGAAAAAAAAAAAACTATTTATACCGTCAGTCAATAAAAAAATATTAGACACGAATTTTTGCTTCATCATATTAATAAAAAATTACTTAGATAAAAACGTATACTGGGGATCGCTACGTCATAAGTATAAAATCTACATACTCGTGACGTCATAATAAATCTGCCTTAAAAGTTGCATTTATAGTTTTGAGGCAGATTAATTGTTTTGCCACACATTTTCGGTCAGTCTTCTTCGTTAGAATCATTAGTGAAGTGTTCTATATAGCTTTACTTACCACTCCATGTCTCACTACTTTTAGTCGCAGTCATACTCATAGAAACTTAAAAGAACGATTCCCACGCACTGATTTCGATTGGGCAATAATATAATCAGTATTGTTTAGACAATGGACTCTTGACGTCCTGTGATTGATGCCCTCGCTCAACCATGCCAATGATAACTAGGAAACCAACCGACAGACAGACGTATTACGCACTCTCACATACACAACACTAGTTTAGGAAGAATTCAAAGGGATATAAGGTGGCACTACATTTGTCTAAGAATTTATGGTGGGTGGCCCTAAATAAGGCACATTGACAAATAGGAAAGGTACAGTTTTGTAGAGTAGAGCGTTGTCTCTGACACTCAACATGTTACAGCTCATTATGTCATCTTTATGAAAACATATGGTTGTTTATGTGTGCGTGTTCCATGCCGTCGCATCTCATCTAGTGTGGATCTGTACCAAAGGAGTAATCCATGCAATAGTGGGCGAGATTGGACTCAATTTAATCGAGTGCCGTATAACATTGTTCATACGGATATGCGGGCCGGACCGTCGGACAGACGAGACGGGCCCAGTCCTGTGCTCCTTCGTCGTGCGTTACCCGACCGTGCTCGATACTATGAATATTTTACCCGGGAAACTATTTAAATTTCGTGCATATAGATTGGGGTTCTTACTCAGTAGGTACCCAGTTTGTATAAGTAAATAAAATTAGTAAAACATGAACCACTTTTGTGCAGCTGCTCTATGCGCTTTAGGTAATGTAAGTGCCAAGAAACTACAAGTCGATAAGTAATACAACTTTTCCTATTTTATGGGTACTAACGATCTGCGCTAGAAAACATAAAAAATTACGACACCTGGGCACATACCTAATATAACTAAATAAGTATAGTAACATTTAATTAAATTACACGAACTATATGGTCCCTTAATCATTTGCCCAACTTACCGCATTTTCACACCAGAAAGGCCTCAAATTCCACATAACAACTACAAATCCGACCACATTTTATATTTATTAAATAAATGATTTGCTTTGAAGAGACTTTTTGGCGTACCGAAGATGGGATTAACTTCTTTAGCGGTTGACCGTGATTTTACTGCGGAACGACAAAATATAAGACGAAATAAAAATCAGTTTGACGGCTTTGTACCATACATTATAATAGTACCTACCCATGTTATATCAACTTTACTTTTAAACGTTTTTAAAGAAAGCCACGTTTATATTGCACCACCTTACTTACTCACCGTGAGTTATATCTTCATAGTCTTACTCCCCATGGGGGCGTGGGGTGTGAAATTGCAAGTGTTCCCACGAGCACAGCCTAGCCGGCAACAACTTCATTACCGGCATTACGGGGACATAACACTGGATTGAAACCTGCCTCCATAAGCTTGAAAAATGTAAAAACTTTACTTGATAGAGGAGATGGAGTAGAGTACCTATTCAGAAGTTTTAGAACTGTCCACCGTTCTTAAACTTCTAAATATTTAGGCAAAACCTATGCCTGCTAAATCTATATTTTAGTGTTAATTGATAAAACATTAGATAATTATGTAGGTACCTACAAAACTCCTTCAAAAATCCTATTCTTGTAAGTATTAACTGCATTTTGTAGCCGAATATCAACTTGATGTCAGTTATTTATAGTTCTTAGTATAAGCGTAGCAGGTGGCGTTCTATAGTTTCTGCCTACCCCAATGGGAAGACGGCGTGAGTTTATGTATGTAGGTATAAACGTTAAACTAAAACAATCTTGAAGTCAAAGTCAAAATAAAAGGCACTTTTGAACGTCAAATACAATCTTGATGATCTTTTTCAACTAATAAATAGGGATGGCGTAACAACACCATGGTTAGGATGTACCTATTTAACAACAGCCAGAACCATGTCAAGAAAATATGCAATGAATAATTCAACAAAAGCGACACAGTATTTAGAATAAATATCCTCAACAAACAATTCAGACATTGAGTGTGAGATCTGAGATCTAACCAAATCCGATAACCAATCAACAAGTTTTCGAGTATTCGGCGTGTACTAACGAGAATATCAGATTACATTAATAGCGAATACCAATCCGTGGCAAAGTATTTACATATTCATGAGTACTAGGCACGTATCCATTCGTGAGCAGATCATAATTATCGCAGGCAGGCGTGCATCGCATGACAAACGACGCTTATTCGCCCACACTTTTACGTATAGTGCTATCGTTATAACGAGAACATTTTTGACGTAAAAGGTCGTCGATCAAATCCAAATAGGAGTATTGATTGTGCGTTAGAGGTGTAAGTTCGCCCAAATCGATTGGAAACTTATTTTTTCTTTGAAACTGAAAATGCTGAAATTAGGCCTTTATACAAGTTTCTTGTGTTAACGACTTAGTGAAGGAACCTCGCCACCCTACACAGTAATTGGTTTCAAGTTAGATTCTAATCTTTCTCGGAACCAATTACCTACTGCTTTTTGTTAGAACAAAACATCTAATTTGGAAACCAAAACGCGTTCCTGCGTAAAAGCGACATTTCTTATTAAAAAATCGTTTAACGAAAGCAAACACCAAATGATTTTTGAATAATTAATCTCATTTTTATTGTGGCGCTAAAACTCCGCTTGCATAAAGCCGCGAACACATTTGCCACAGTATAAAAGTCGGGAGTCGAGTAATTCGCGTAGCGTGTTCAAAATCTGTTCTTAGCTTAAGGCGGAACCACAAAAGTTCGTTTGCCGCCTCCCGTGACGTTATTCAACGCTATTGAAATTAACATTAGCCTCAGGAGACGGCAACTTTGGCTGGCTAGCAATTAAGACTCGTGCATAGATAACACTTTAACTACTTTTGAACATTAACATCTCATCTAACGAACCAACAAAGTTCGTTCGCGTTATGACTTGCCGCCTCATATTTGCTATGAACTTTATGCATGCAAACGATTGGAACGCGGTGTTGATAGAGTATTTACATCGCTTGATTATTTAAATAGCCGCTTGTGATATGATAACTAATATTGTAGAAATAATTAATAAACGTAAGAGAAATGAAGAATTTTTGATGCCGCAAATTCAGTAGATACCTCATATTGTTATGTTTTTTTACTTTGAAGGAGCTGGAACCTAATACCACCTCGGTATTATAGATGATTGATTACGTGTAAATTGTCAAAAGAACATCTAATTATAGTAGTAACGTTACCTATCGTCTGCTTGTGAACGATGACTAAACACGCTTTGGAAGGTTTCAACGAATATCTATTTATATTTCAGGGAAATTTCAGATCATTTTCATAAGGTTAAAATTCGTTTTGTTCTCTTAATATTGCTTAATATTCACTGCAATCATCAACCAACCACATTGTAGCAGTCAGTCGAGACCTAAGTTCAGCAGTGAGACTTAAAAATATAATCATACCTTACATGTGCCGCTGCTCTAGGTAACTTACGTATGACATAACCCTCAGGTTTCTTCGTGACATGGTTTAGTCACATTTTTGTGTAAGTAAATAAAACTTTGATAATCCAGACTAGTGCGAGAAAGAACGCAATGAAATTGGAATCAAATATATTTCAGCCGCAGGAAAACTATATTCTCTGAGATAATCCGGAGCACGTCTCACACAGATCCAATATATTGATCAGACGGTATATTACGTCATGTTTTTTCATTACTACACATAGAGAGAACTTTATATTCGCTATTTCTTTGCGAGCAAAATTCATGAACGTACGATATTCGCACTTGGGGGAAATTGATCACAATATCATGCTAAGAAGCTTGGAATACGAATAGGTATTGCGTATCGAGAGTAATTTGGATAAATAGAGGTAAAATTCAAGAATTGGAAAAATATTTATTAGTTTTGCAGTGCATTCGTTTCGGTTCAGCACTTCTAGCTTTTTTTGGAAATGCAACGCAACGCGTACCTATTCGAAATGAAGGGTAGCTTACTCTACGCCACGGTAGCTCTCCATGTCAACATTGAACACGACTTCGGAAAAGTTTTCAGTGGCACTGGCGTTTCATGAAATGAATGTGCCTAATGAATATTATGATGTAGGTATTTGAGTTCTCATTAAAAGGGTTGATTATGGCTTGCCTTATTCCAACTTTGCGTACCGTTGAGTGTAAGGCTGTTATCTAAAGGACGTACTTATGTTCAGTAATTCCGTGATCAACTGGTATATTACAACTGGCTAGTTTTAGCGCGGTAAAGACCTTTTTCGGCTTGAACCTTTTTTTGTCTCATAACCCCAGGTACTTATTCCAAAGCCTCAGAAGAGGGTCACACTCACTACTATGAGAATTATGATGTAAGGCTTGGGACATTACATTATACCCTCTACCTACCACAACAAACAGTTAGGAGACTTATCACTCTGTCCTACGTAAGCGGCTTAGCGCGAAATGCTAATCAGCCAGGAGTGGAGCGGACCGTGTCCGGGCCGGCTCCGACCCGGCCCTGCTCACCGTCCGGTAATTACTACTCGTCCGGTTTGTCGAGTTAATTAATCAGTGTACGGACAACTACGGATAATGAAAAGACTGAATTACGATCGCGAATGTGCAGCGTTTGATTAACAGTGTTACGTAAGCTTGGAGCTGCTGAAAATGGCGTTCAGTTGTCATAGTAATACGATTATGATGCTTTTGGGTGTAAGGTTAGCTTACATTTTGATGAAATGGTAGTTCTCTGAGAAGTTAGCCGTCTCCCATGTGTCGTAAAATTGGAATTTGGAATGGCTTTACTTAGAGTCCTGTCCTGAGATCAAACATCGTGGTCTCTTTGTAAAGCTGTAAATAATGCAGAGGTGAATGTAGAATACAGGCGTGATGTAATGTTATTTTACTGTAAACACAAATACAATAGGTAGGTACCTGAAATAAAATCGACCCATGTAACTAATTAAGTAGATAGGTACCTACATGACATGGTGGTCAATAATTTTCATAATATTTCCAGATCCAGCATCTCACCCAAGTAACTCAAATAGCATTTCAACTACAAGAATGAAATAGAATTGGGATAAGTACAGCAGGCACAAGTTCCTGTAGGGAAGCGATGGCTATCTAATCGGCGCAGGACGTGATGTATTAGTGCACACAAAGCTTGCCAGCCCGCATGCCACGGACACCTACGGACAGCGCGACTACCACACGGACTTGTCTGTGGACACGCACACTGTCTCCACAGACAGCATTTCTACAGATAGATTGAAAAAAAAAAGAACGGCAACAAACTGACGATGGTACACAGTTGTTTTTTTTTTTTGCAGTTTAAATGCTTTGATGGATCTGGTCGCCCACTGTTCTAGTAATTCGCCATAGGCTGTACGGACCGGACTGTATCGTTTCAGGACGTTTGCTTGCCTTTAATGTAGAAGGGCAAAAATTTATCCATACTGATTAATTATTAAATCCAAAATCAATCAGAAAACGGAAAATGAAAAGCAAAGACACCGACTTCCGAAATTAAAGTTATTTTTCACTTTTTTAGTGTTTTTTTTGGAAGTCGGTTGTTTTTTTTTTGTTCACTAAAGGTCACTAGAAGTAAAAAGATTTATTTTTCACTTTTTAGTAGTGGTACCTACCCCACACAAATTCGAATACCACTAGCTGATGAAAATAACAGTGAAGGAGTAAATGAAAACATCGTCTACATAAACTAAGTGGGAAAAATACGTAATATTGACGCTAACTCAAAAACTACCCAAGCAAAGTTAATACAATTTATATGGGACCACCTCGGAAGCATGACCTACCATACAAAAAAGAATCATCAAAATCGATTCATAATTGGCGGAGTAATCGCGTAACGAACACACAAGAAAAAAAAAAAAAAAACACAGACGTATTGAGAACCTCCTCCTTTTTGAAGAAGTCGGTTAAAAACGTATTTGGATGACTGAAACTACTTATTTGAACAATCTTTGTTCGCTCAATGCTTTGTTCGCTTAACTTGGTTTGAGTTCATTGAAAAGGTGACTAGCCTGAAATTAGAACAAAGAAAATATTAAATTACTTATTCAGTTCAAAAATATAGCTCGAACTTTGAGGAAAACTGCTTTTTGAGACTACCTATTATTCATTTCTATGCCAGGTAATGTAGGTATTCAAAATACTGTTAAACATTTAAAAAGTTAGAGAGGAATTTCATGCCTATTCTTCTCCATACGTACTTCCTTTTGCCTAAAGACCTAACGCTAAGCGAAATTCCTTCGAAATTATTCAGATTATTATTGATCGTGTGTCACGCAATTAGTGTGCAGGCTATAATTTACTTACCTTTAGGTACGACACCTAATGGGCCTCCAAGTTCATTAAAATCCAAGTTTTAGGACATCACGTACCTGTCAAACTTAAACATAGACATCTTCATATTAATTCATTGAGCTAGTGTGGCGTCTCCGTATGAGCAACTATACTTGTGTGTCTGCTCGCCGCAGTCGCTGGAACAGATGCCGTCACTGATAGAGCATGCGAGCATGCCACATCACTGCAACATAGCTGCCACTAGCACAGGCTGAGTATCCAATGACGCGCCTTTGTGACGGGCCCGAGATAAACCTACAGGAATTAACTATTATTTGCTACATCGTACATGGTAAGGTTCGTTGAAATATCACGAGTAAGCTTTGTAGGTATAGACTGTAGGCACCATTACCATCCGTGCGTACAGAAATGCTTTGGCAATTTAATAAAGCAGGAATAAGTAATACCTACATAATATATTATTGTGTCTGTGGAAAATAGGTACCAATGGGACCGTAATTTATAAATCTGTTAGTTGAAAACACTTGAATCTCATTATACAGTAGTCTATGCACCTTGAATATTTCAGCCAAAGTAGGTAACTACCGTAAAAAGAAAGTAAAGTACCAAAGTTACAGTCTATTGGAAATAATTCCAATCGATGCAGCTTCGTATCTAAGTTTTCATTTCTATGCAGAAATGAAAACTAAGAACCGACTTTTTTTTCCTGACTATATCTACTTACCATTTAAACAAAATCCATGAATACAAGTAAGTAATTACTAAAAAAGTGAATGTAATTTAGTCTCATAATAACGTTTTTCTGTAGCTACGACTACAACAGTTATAGAACCAGCCCTTACCTACTGCGTCTCAAAAATCCACCCTGTATATCCCTAAGCTACCTATATATAAGCCTCTGTCTATGAAACTCCCACATGTTACATGTATTCCTACGTATAATACACCCACAGGAAGTCCAACATATACAACATTATTTTTTCATTATGCTAAACCCGAAAAGGGGTCATTGTACTCATCATTTTGAACAACTTTTCCTATGGGACCAATTGAAATCGCGAAAAAAAAAACAGCTGTTCCATACATTTTGTCGATTTCAGTGAACACAAATGTATGGAACAGCAGATTATTTTTTTTCGCGATTTCAAGGTTGGTCCCATAGAAAAAGTTCTAAGACTCCGGACTGCTACTAAGAAATTTCCTGTTAGGAAAATCTAATAAGTATAACACTGTCTGATCAAGCAATCAAAGCTCAGCCGTTGCGTTTGCGACCTCTAGACTCTTATTTCCTTACTAATAAACGTATTATATCAGGTGAATAGTTACACAACGATTTCTCCCTTTCAGTTGTTAGTAATTTGACTTTCGAAAGAAGAAGACAAAGCATTGTGTTACTATACAGACTTTTTATAACGTTTATTAGTAAGGAGGTTAGACCAATGAGGCCAGTGCTTCTTGTTCTGAATGAACTTAGAGCATCTCACTTGTAGCAGTCTACCTACGTAGGTAGGTACTCTTCCTTTAACAAGCTACGAAGTCTCTGTAGCTAAGGCAGCATAGCTAGATATTTCAATCTGTGCTAAGTAATTGATCTACAAAATCTCTAACTCCACCGGTCTATCACGGCTGAATGGTTCATCTTGAATGCGTCAGTCAGTCTTAGAGTGGAGGGATAGGTATCATGTCTCAGTAATGCGTGACGTAGGTTTTAGATACCGATGCATCGATACAGGTACCTATCTACAAAATGATTGTGCAACTATTTAATATCTTCTTGTTGGTATACAGTCATGAATAACCTACACTTCGTAGTGCGTACTTAACTCAATTATTATTAGTCATCTTTCAGATAAGAAGCTACACAACATAGGTAAGCAGGTATAGAATTAACATAGATACCTGCATAATTTATTTATTTATTCACAAGGCAACTACAACAGGTAACAATCACAATATATCACTAGGTTCACATTATAGGTTTCGATCTGATTATCACCCAAAGCGTAATCGCACAACATGACTAGCAACAACACAATAATGATCACAACTAACTACAGTAAAAAAGCTTAGTTCACAAGATTACAGCCACCAGGTCCGTGCGTCTGCCCTCCGACACTCTTCTACTTAGGCAGGGAAAGTGTAGGAGAACAAACACGCCAGGTAAAGTACATAGAATTGACATAAAGTTAAAACATTTAAAAAGAAAGACTACATACATGTCTTTTGAAAGCAGCGGAACGAGAATCGAAGATATCAATAGTAAACACTACTATTATAGTAATTAATAGCTTACTTAAAGAATGAAAGAAGTGGTTCGATGTGGTTATTACAACATTAGCTTTCCGCTTTTTACTTTTACATAGAACAATATAAAGCAGATGGTTCAGTTCTAATTGCATGTTCAGTTGGACAAGTTACAAGTTGCGGTCGTAATAATTCTTGCTCAAAACATTTTAAGAGGCGCTTCGCCACCCGCTATGACTTCTGCAATCAAAGTTTCAGTTGCTCCATAATTTCCAACCGTTAAGTTAGTAACAACTTCCAAAACACTTTAAAAGGTTTCAACTTTTAATTAATAGAACTCATGCAATTCACGAAGCCATTAAGAGTAATGAATTAGCTTCTCTTTGAGGATAAAAACTAGAGTTATTAATTACCAGTGAAGTCCACGAATAAGAAAATCGGAAAAATGTAAATGGAAATCGAAGGAACGGAATTGAAAAGCGCCAAAGGTTGGGGACGCCGCCGCCGTAGTTGAGCGAGTACCTATAAAGTGAACTACAGTGTTGGGAAATTAGTAGGAAATTAAATTTCACGACTCCTGCCATGCCGCGACACTTGGCACCGCTCGGCGAACAAACGTTGACACGGCGCAACGCTGCGCACTGCTACTTCTGGCATTTTTTACCTAATACAAAATATATTTTAAGATGAGGAAAATAAATATTTTGGCAGTAGGTACCTGCTGCTTTAAGACCGTTTTGCTTTATTTTTATTCAGGAGGCGAATAGACCAGAGCAGTTTTATGCGTTCGAAATTAAGGAAAATCAACGGTGATCGCCGTTGATTTTCACACACTAATTTAACTACATAACAGGTAGGTACCTAAATCCTACCTTCCCAGCAATCGTGGGTAAACAGTTCAAAACAAT
Source organism: Lithophane ornitopus (assembly GCA_948473465.1). Classification (NCBI taxonomy): domain Eukaryota; kingdom Metazoa; phylum Arthropoda; class Insecta; order Lepidoptera; family Noctuidae; genus Lithophane; species Lithophane ornitopus. Next base: position 12,640,606 of record OX419616.1, on the reverse strand, counting down.
TTGGTTAACCCGAACCACTTCATGTTTTCTTACGTACCTCCCACGACTAGGTACTTACTTACACAAAAAATACAGATGATATTTGCTGAAATAGCTACAAACGTTCAGACTCTGTTGATTGCAGCGCACATAACAAGCTGTCGTCGGCACACTACTTATCTAAATTAAATCTCTTGGTCCTGGCGGGTAACTGTTTCCTTGCTGCACTTAACTTCTTACTACACAACTCCGCAAATATGACTGAGCCTCCTTTATGTCATAATAGGAAATAATGTTTTTGTGAGCGATTTTGTGGGTTCCTACCAAAAAGGAGGTACCTAATTAGGCACGTTCTTTCAACTTGTACGTAGTCTGAATGTACATCTATGTCAAACGTAACGAATAGTCAGTTATTTATTATTTATGGCCATGGCATAAGAGATATGGATACCTTTAGCTGTAGAGCCTGGCAAACGTTTATGAAAGATGAAAACCATCCGTAAAACTACTTTTCTAAGACACTTCTGCCTTATGTAGGTACCCTTTTGGAGAACACAACCAAAAGCGTGATGTCTCCTTTGGCATATTTTTTTTACAGGGACAAATTTTTGGTAGGGTAGGGTAGATAGCTATCTAATGCCTACTCTTCACAATCGGCGATGATGAGCACGATCATCGGTCTCTCTTGCGGTGAATGAGCGAGCATAGACGATGATCGGTGACTACAGAGGAATAAGCCCTCCACACAATCATGTTTGTGGGTAATCGTCTATGATCGCCTATTGTGTATAGCAGGCATAACATTTTTTAGCACAGACGGACCGTATGTCAACTCGTGACGAAAATCTACGAAATAAAGACTGACAGTCAATTGTTACCATAGACGAGCGGTTCGCGTTCGAAAACGTGGGTCTCCAGTCTCGACGGTAGGTACCTACCTGTTCATTTGACTAACCAAAGGATAACGACCCGCGGATAAAAATCTGCAGCGCTATTGGCGGTGGCCTGCTAACCCAAATAGGTACTCTGATTATTTTAAGGTACCTATTGTAGATTTTATTTGCGTTGTTTAACGCTGTCGCGGACACTGAACGAGACACACACACAATAGAAGTTAGTTGTGACGTTTTAGGGCCAAAGAGTAAAATAAATATTTGAAGTATTTGAATTTTTTGTAGGTATTTTCTGGGAAAGTAATGTACTCGCAATCGCATATATGACCCTACTCGTAAGAAAAAAAAACAATCCAGTTGTGTACAATCCCCTTGCATGCCCGCGCTAATAGCCCCAAGTACCTACCTTCTTTAATTTTTCAACTAACAATTTTTTAATAAAGACCTGAACTAAACAAAGCAAAATGATACAATGAACAGCAGTTGATAAGCACAAAGAAACTTTTCCTTATACCTACCTAGTATATAGTTTACAAAAGACGGATGATGGATTAAGTATATATATTTATATCCCAATATATTTATATAACTCGTGATTTACAAGGAAAAATAATAAATGCATTAACTATGACAACAAATTTATTGGCATTATAAATAATATTTAATAAGTAATCATTAAAATATAACCATTTCTTATAGCACGATACATTATTGTACACTGTTCATGTGCATTGCGATGCTTGTTATGGCAACTATTACATAAACTTTTAACGCCAACTTGACAATTTAAGAATAGTTCTTCTAATAAAATTGACTTATCACGTAAAACATGGGCCATAGGTCAAATTAATTTACAGTACTTAAATTAATTTGAAGCTCTTACGTTATGGGTCTTTGTTACATAATAGGGCGCAAATGGATAGCCAATAGCTTCGCCAGCGTGAGGTATTAAACTCCATAATAAAGAATGGAAGACTGAAAATGGTACTATAAAAAATTATACTAAAACAAGTCTAATGTGCCTTCATTACTTATGGTAATTTCCAGGCTACATTTATGTAAGATGCCATAACGTTTAAACAATGATAAAGCTTATCAGATCGATCAAGTGTTGACGATGTTCGTGACTAGCCCGGCGGCTATGGTGGTGCCCGCGACTCGCAGCATCACGCGGCCCAACTCCTTCACATCCTTGTACCGCTCCACGCAGATCGGGCGACACACCTCGATCTCAACCACAGCCACACAGTTGTTGCCCAAACAACGAGGCTTCTTCTTCATCAGCTCGCCGGTGCTTTTGTTCAATAATGACTTCAACTTCACTATGTTTGCAGACTCAACTAGAGACTGATGATGAATAAGTACTGGAAAACCTTTTGTGATAGGAACCTTTATATTAAAAACTACTATCCTGGCTTCAAACCTTGTAGTGACTGGTACTTGTTGGATGGGATCACTCAGTACAAAGCCAACAGAAACATTTTGCATGTCTACTCCTGTTAATGTTACACTGACTTGATCTCCAGCAAATGCAACATTAGTTGTCATTTCATTGATGCTTATATTTCTAACTTCAGCCATTTCTTTAGTAGGGCACACTAAAACCTTGTCACCCTTATTGATCAAGCCATTCTCAATACGTCCGGCCACACAGAATCCTGAGCCAGTACCTTTATACACATCATTTACAGAAAAGCGGAAAGGTTTTGCCACAGGCCTCTCGGGCACATTGAATTTATCAACAACATCTAGTAAGCACGGTCCATTGTACCACTTAATTAATTCAGCTTCAGCCGGAGGCTTCACCAAGTTCTCTCCAGTCAACCCTGAGCAAGGCACATATGTAACATCAGAATCTTTAAACCCAGCTTGTTTCAGGAAAGCTTTTAGTTTTTTGGTGATCTCATTGAATCGCTCTTGAGACCAATTAGTTGTGTCTAACTTGTTGACAGCTACTGCAAGTTGACTTACGCCAAGTGAACGCACTAGAAGAGCATGCTCTCTGGTCTGGCCTCCAAAGTCAAAGCCTGACTCAAATTCACCTCTCGTGGCATCCACTACAAGCAAGGCCACATCTGCTTGACCAGCACCAGTTATCATATTAGGAATAAAGTCTGCATGACCGGGTGCATCTAGTATAGTTACTCTTTTTGTCTTTGATTCAAATTGTGCTCTCCCCACATCCATTGTGATACCTCTGACCCTCTCCTCTCCAGTTTCGTCCAGCACCCATGCGTACATGAAGCTCTGTTTGCCAATTTTCTTGCTCTCTTGTTCATATTTGTGCAGAGTTCGCTGACTAACTTCTCCAAGTTCACAGAGCAGCCGGCCCATCAGGGTAGACTTGCCCGCATCAACATGACCTATAACAACTATGTACAAGTGTTCCTTGTCTGATCCTCTCTCATTAGCATACTGTGTGTTGGCATCCAGTTTGTTTTCTTTCACCTTAGGTGTTACTTTCATTTCATCAGCTTGATCAGTCTTTAATATCCTTTCAGGGCAAGGTGATTGGTCTCTAGGGGTCTGTGGACGACTGCCAGAGCTGCCATCCTGACCAACTTTAAACCCTTTCACTATTCCAACAGTCTTTGGTTCTACATTAGTAGCTATAACTTTTGGAGTTTTATCTACAGTTGATATAATTGGGGCTTTTAAAGGATCTACAATTATTACAGGCTTCACAGGTTCTGATTTAGGAATCTCACTTTTCCTATTGAGTATATCATCAAGAGACTTACTAAAGTCAAACTTGTGCTTTATAACAGTTTGTATGAGAATGTTTTCTGAAACTGTATCGCCTATAACATTTCTAAGTTCGTCTAAGCACGACATGAGCTTAGCTTCATCCTCTTCGTCGAGGTTAAGACTTCGGAAGTCCATAGACTCGCGTCTCTCGTGTCTGGGTTGACTTGTGTCTGCTATATTGTCTTCTTCAGGCTCTTCTTGTATGTCATTGTGGCTCTGCAAGAGATCTACCTGCTGGCTACGATTTCGATCATAAATCCACTGTGATGTTTCGCTCGGCGACATGTAGCTATCCTCTTCCACAGAATATCCGTACACATCCTCGTCGTCATAGTCATCGGAATAACTCCTATTTCTAACATCGCGGTGACGAGCCATTTTGAAGACTCGTATTTATTATCTAGGTTTTACTTAACAGCAAACATATTGCGGGATAAGACAGGAAATTTCACACGTTTCCACAAATCCTCAAACACTTTCATACAATTTTTTAATTCTGCCTGGCTGACACAAAAATGACAGTACTATGACACATACATGAAAACAATACGTTCATAATCAAGAAATTAGCTATTACAGAAAACAAATCACTGAAAAGTAGTTTAAATATCTTATGTCTATAATAACTGGAAAATATTTATTAACCGGCTCAATAACTTATTAGTTTCCGTAACACAATAAATAAAATAGGCAAATAAATCTCTAAAATAGTCTAAATCTACTTTATTGTGAGAACGCAACTTTTTTGTTATATTCTAGTAGTAAGTTATTCGTTTAGAAATGGATCAAAAGTTTTTTGGTCACTAAAACAAATTACCAGAAATTGACCCGAGAAAGATTTATTGCACAAATTAGAGAGTTTTGTTAGGAAGAAGGACTTTTACGTAGCACTTGGACACACATTGAATGAAGGAATAAAAGAAATATGTTTCGATTTTTTTAACAATTTCCGAACCATCAGAAAAGCCATCATTGCTAATGTCATAGTGTACGTCATGTTTACGTCACGTCGCAGTCGTCATGTGTCAGTTGTATCATCTGTCATTTACCAATTTCATTTCATTGGCTTTGTCGCGAATGAGAATAAAATTACGCCTACTTTTCCCTTCGCTTTTCAAGTTTTTTAGTGATCTTTCAACATAGGAATTAATTCTGGGTTGATGATCTAATAATCTTAATTTGCAATTGTGCTGTGTTTAAATCGAGGCATTTAATTACCAAAACATAAAGTTTTAGACCCTTGACCTAGTAAAACTTAGTCAACATGAAGAAGAAGGTGCGTATTCAAATAGATAAACTTGATTCTAATCGCTTAATTTGTTATTCAAAACAAAAGACGTCATTAGGTCTGAAAAAAAACATGATGGTTTCTATTTCATAGGATTAAAATAGATACATAAAATATTTTTCACAACTGTCTAATCGTTACATTTTCAGGTATTATTGATGGGAAAGAGTGGCTCAGGTAAAACAAGCATGAGGTCCATTATATTTGCCAACTACATCGCCAGAGACACAAGACGACTGGGTGCTACAAGTAAGTTGTTGCAATATTGTATTTGATTAATTTAAAATTCATCAAAAACTAAAGGCTTTTGAGTATAGAGAAGAAATTTAGGGCAGAGGGTCATCTTTGTTTATGTTTGTTGGAAATATTGTTAGATGTAGCTATGTTTATCTCTTCAATACATTGTTGTATCTGTTGACTCATACATGAACTGTAGGTACATAACTATGTAGTCTCCCTCCACTGCCCATGCATGCCCACAGTACATAGCAACAGCTCATATGATGCACTGATTTCACACACTAAAATTAGTGATTATGTAAAGTAATTATGTATATTTGCTCTTTAATTGTAGTAATTTGAAGCTTTGCATGGATTTTATGATCAGGAAACATATTCTTTAATAATAATATTAATTCTTTCAAAATCAATCATGTCTATTTCAAATTCAAAACATTAGGTATGTTGATAATGACACAATGACATGGACAAAATCTAGTATCATACTAAAGTTAATACAAAAAAGTTACTGTTTATTAATTTAAAATGTGTGTAGATAAAGCAATATACTTTTTATCAGAATAACAACTGTTTTAAACAAGCTATTTGGCATTTGTACGATAAAAACAAAACAATAATATTGAATGCTTATTTCCAGTTGACGTAGAACATTCACATGTCCGCTTCCTTGGCAACTTGGTGCTCAACCTATGGGACTGTGGGGGGCAGGAGGCGTTCATGGAGAACTACTTTGCATCACAGCGAGACAACATCTTCAGGAATGTGGAAGTACTGATCTATGTGTTTGATGTTGAAAGCAGGGAGATGGAAAAGGATATGCATTACTATCAGTCTTGTTTGGAAGCTATTTTACAGGTATTTTCGATTATTGTAACTTATCAAGCCTTAAATATTTTGTATTGTTATGATATCCCAGGGGGCACATGCACATCAATAGTTTTTTTTTTTTTTTTTTTTTTTATTGTTTGCAACGATTAAACAGTTTGGGATTTATTCATAAACATTGCTTAAAGTTAAGTGGCGTTCATGCGTCAAAAATGTATGGTTAAACAGTCACTAATCCTTACTTAACTTTAAGCAACGTTTATAATGTTTACGTTTGCCTTTGTATGTATTTTCTGTTCCTTTCTTGTTGTCTGTATTTAAATAAATAAATAAACCCCTTTGTGATTTCATAAAACAAAATTATTATAATATCTTTTAGATGAACATTACCGCAATAAGTTGTTCCATTCAATGCCTTTCATCATGGAAATGACAATCAGGCTATCTATAAATTATATTTCCTCTTTCTGCTTACAATTCTCACATTAGCTGTTGTGATTGGTTGACAAAATTGACAACAGGCAATCAAATCCAGTCTATTAGAAACCAGTGATTTCCCTAGTTCTCGGTTTTGTAAAACAGAACTAGGGCATAATCTAATACATATTATTATCTGTATGTATATTCCATTTCAAATCAAATAATATTAACATACACTGAATCCAATAGCTAAACAAATACTTGGATAATGTAGCAGCCAGCTGTAACTGGTTTATCAGCAGACAAATTAAACAAATTGCAATTATGCATAGGTTGAATTAAGTATGTCATTTATTGGTGTATGACTGTGCACATTATTACTATTGTCACTCTGTGTAGGCAGACAAGTAGCCTTTGTCATTAAAACTAAGTGAGTACCAAATAAGTATGTTATTTTACTTGAAGCTGTTGTATCCAATATAATATTTTGTCTCAATTACAATTCATACATGGAATAAATGTCTGGTAATTCCTTTCAGAGCATTAAGTTAGTACTTCTTGTCATTTTATAGGGTGTGTAAATGTTCAATAAATAATTTTCACTGCATAATCCTAACTAATATTATAAATGCGAAAGTGAGTTTGTTTGTTTGTTTGTTACGCTTTCACGCTAAAACGGCTAAACGGATTTGGATGAAATTTGGCACAGGGGTAGACCATGACCCAGAATAGGACATAGGATACTTTTTATCCCGATATTCCCACGGGATCGAGACTTACGCGGGTGAAACCGCGGGGCGCAGCTAGTCTATAATGTTCCCACTGCTGGGACACAGGCCTCCTCTCAGTGAGAGGGAGTGAGCCGTCAGATGTCACATGTCTTCCAATTTTTTATTCTCGGACAACTGTGTTCTCACTATGTTTATTATGACTGGCCTAGACGTAATTCTAAATTCACCCATTTTCTAGAATCTATATAATTTCACTAGCTAGGCAGCAATTGCATATAATTGCCATGCATGGTGATGATGACATGACCATATCTTTGTACTACAGTTGAAGTCTGTAGTAAAACAATAAGAAGTAAGATAGAATACACAGCAAGTAGCCTTACACTATCGGTATTTGTTTGGTTAACAAATTCTTATTTTCTATTTCACAGAATTCCCCGGAGGCGAGGATATTCTGCCTAGTGCACAAGATGGACTTGGTGGCAGAGGAGCAGCGCGAGGAGATCTTCAAGGCGAGAGAGGAGGACCTGAAGAGGCTGTCAAAACCACTCGAGTGCACCTGCTTCAGGACTAGTATATGGGACGAAACTTTATACAAGTGAGTTTTCTTATGCTACAGGTACTTTTTCAAAGAGCCTTTAGTCTATTATTCACATAGCATAATCAACATATAATGTTCCCACTGCTGGGACACAGATCTCCTCTATTCGAGAGGGAGTGGGCTGTAATCTACCACGCCGGCCCAGTGCTGGTTGGTAGAATGTCGCATGTCTTCGAATTTTTGGTTCTAGGACATGCCGGTTTCCTTACGATGTTTTCCTTCACCCTTTCGAGAGCAGTGGTGATGAAATTATTTACACAAAGTAAAGCGCCTGACTGGATTCGAACCCACGACCTACAACTCGTATGTCGGGGCCGTTTCCACTGGGCCACCACTGCTCACCACTGTTATGCAATGTTATTTGCAAATAAAGTATAATTTATACAATAGTTGTATCAACAACGAGAAATCATCATCTTCCATCCTAGTACTTTCGGTCGGCGCGGCAGACGGTCGGTCATGTCTCGTGTCAGCCGTCAATCATTCATTCCTTTTTCTTTTATATCATCCAAGAACGAAACTTCGAGTCGTCGAGTGTCGGTTTGCGTATAATATTGATGATTAGTTGTATTTTTTTTTTTTGAGGATGATCTTGGAGACGGGTCAAGAATATGTGTAGTCTATTCGTCAGAATTATGTGTATATTAAGAAGGCATTTGAGAGATTTTTCTAGGAATTTCTCTCTAAATTTTTTTAATAAAACGTTTTAGTAAAAGTCCTTTATCCATTCTAATGACTAAATTTGATCAAGGAAACAGTACAATTTAATACAAATTATCCGCTTAGAAACTGCAGTTCAATTTCGCTTAGTAACACAAGTCTTAGGAAAGCCTGAGGTAATAATATAACGCGGTATAAACAGAGTCGTAACTCCTTATCGCCATCAGCGTGTCGGTACGGTGTGATTGCTGCATGTATGTTAACGAGTGTGCATGTAGCGTTTATAATGCATTGTGGTAAGGTCGTAAGAAATGGCGTAGGTCGGGAGAAAACCAGCTGATTTTCTACCTTTCTGGGGCTTCATTGGGTAGGTTACATTGGCAGTATCATTGTAAAATTATAATTTGCATAAATTACGATAGGCTCGATAGAGAGCAGTGGTGGCCCAGTGGTAACTGCCGCGACTTACGAGTTGTAAGTCGTGGGTTCGAACCCAAGCAGTCACTTTACTTTGTGTAAATTTTTCATCCCCACTGCTCTCAAAACGGTGAAGGAAAACATCGTGTGTCATGTGACATCTGCCGAACCCACAAGGCCCGCGTGATGATTACAGCCCACTCCCTCTCACAGAGAGGAGGCCTATGTCCCAGCAGTGGGAACATTATAGGCTGATTATGTCATAAAAGTCCAAAAAATAAAAGTAATTCCTCGTATTTGAAGTTCGGACATTATACATTCATACACTCTTGTTCATCCCTTTTTATAAATCTTATCAATTTATCATAGACGTATGAAGACATATTTTGAACAGAGTGCCAGAGTGTGTTTTCTACAGTTCGCTTTTTAATCCCAGAGACTAATTTGACTAGTGCAAATGTCAAACTCGAAATTGAAAAAACAAACACGAATCACTTGAAATGTCAAATTAGTGTCTGGGATTAAAAAACGAACTTTAGCACAATACTTTTTTCATAATAAAAAATTACACTATCTAGAGTTAAGGTGTAGCTAACGTCAATAATTAATATTTATCAATTACTTATGCAAGATTGTATTAATTCCAGGGCGTGGTCGAGTATAGTGTACAAGTTAATACCTAACGTGAAGGCGTTAGAGTCGTCACTGAAACAGTTCGCCGAAATCGTGGACGCAGACGAGGTAAAGTATTCTTCACAATAACATAATCAGCCTATAATGTTTCCACTGCAGACTGAGGCCTCCTAGGATCCACCACGCGAGCCCATTGCGGGTTGGTAGATGTCACAAGTCTTCGAATATTTGGTTTTAGGACATGCCGGTTTCGTCACGAGGTTTTCCTTCACTGTTTTGCGAGCAGTGGTGATGAAATTATTTACACAAAGTAAAGCGCCTATCTGGGTCCGAACCCACGACCTACAAACTCGTAATTCGGGGTCGCAACCAATGGGCCACCACTTCTCGTCCAATAATAAAATCTGTAGCCACGATATACCACATAATTTGGCTAATTTGTCATGAATTCATTCGGAGGTGGCATTCAAATACATAAACAAATCATTTCTACTATAGGTACAATACTACACTTCTAACCTCGTCATTGATTTACTCTTAGTTAAAAGAAATGGTTTATTTGTTGTACCTTTTCGATGGTTTTTTAAGTCGATTGTTATTGTGGGAAGTTTCATTCTCTTGATTCGTTAAGGCCTTGAATCGTTAAGCATTCTATACTCAAAATCGCAGGCTACCGCTGTCGCACCACACTGCGTAGGCATTCGCTTCGCAATAAATATCCCGCAGTAGACTACACTTCTTGTCACATTCACCTACTTAGTCAGAGAGGCCAACGCATTTATAGTATGTACCAAAGTATCTGATGAAAATGTAAATAAATGGATCAGGAATGTACCTGTGGAAGCCAATTTGTAGTGCAACTTACAAATTAAGTGCTTCGAGTTGATTATTTGAATAATTAAACCCGAAATTCTAATTTTAAATCAGCTAGCTAATATGTTTTTCATTTGACAGTTGAGGTTAATTTTTGTCTATGATTTTTCAAATACAATTTTCAAGAAGTTTTTGAAAAAATTAAATATTGAAAAAGGTGGTGAGATATAAAATTGAAACCTTCCAAATTCAGATGAGATGAGAGCATGTGTTACTAATACCCTTCGATGATTAACTAGAACGGGTATTTATACACTCATCAGGCAGGAGGCCAACCACCACGTCTTTAGTGGGAAAGTGATAGAGTTATTCAGGACGTATACCTACATCCCTTTCTCACTGTGAAATAATATTTCTATAAGAGGTGGTGATGAAGTTACAGATACTTTTAGGGCGAACATTTCTATTATTCCTTCCTCCAGGTGCTGCTATTCGAGCGCGCGACGTTCCTGGTGGTGTCGCACTGCCAGCAGCGGCCGCACCGCGACGCGCACCGCTTCGAGAAGGTCTCCAACATCGTTAAGCAGTTCAAGCTGTCCTGCTCCAAGCTCGCCGCGCAGTTCCAGAGCATGGAGGTATATTACCTCTGACAGTAGCAACCGTGTTATAACGAGAATAAAGATCACTGTGATTTAGACAGTGAAGCAATATCAGAAGTAAATTTACTGAAAGGACAGTAGCCAACCAAGATGATTTGACCGGAATGTGGCCTACCTGCTGATCGTCGCGACTAACAGTAGTCTAAGTTCTATGGTCGGCTACTATGTTTTGTAAAGACTCTCCCACTAACCTGCAATTGCAGTGTAAACAAAAAATCGTGAAAATGTGCCCGCTAATTTAGAATAACTTTTCATTTCGTTGTTCCGATCAACAGGAAGTAACCAAGCGAAGCAACACTCACTGTTTTCTTTAAGCTGTCTTCACAAAATTAGTCCTTATGCATTACAAAATCACCAGTCCGGCTGGAAAGTGACCACATATTGTTTTTTTACCGTAAATCAGAAGACAAACTACAATAATTCCATTATTCATTCTAGGTCCGTAACAGCGTATTCGCAGCGTTCATAGACGGGTTCACAAGCAACACATACGTCATGGTAGAAATGTCAGACCCCAAGATACCGTCAGAAGCGACCCTCATCAACATCAGGAACGCGCGCAAACACTTCGAGAAGCTAGAGAAAGTGTCCTCAAGTGCCCCCAGCGATTACCAATGAAACTGTGCAAATGTGTGCAACTGTGCAAAACTGTGCAGAACTGTGTAGTTAATTTTTTTATATACAAGTTGGAGTGCGAAGCACTGGGGTCTTGCCAAAGCAAGTCGGTGATAGTCCGTTTGTTATGCCGTCTGGACGTGGTTTAGATAATTTGTTATCATTATCACCAGGTTTTGTTAAACTTCTGGTGAAGTTAAGGTAGGTACGGTTTGTCAAATTGTTGGATTCTTACGATAAATACGTTTTGAATAGAAGCTGACACATGTGCGTTTGTCCATTATATGTGTATGTGTATAATATGTGTCTGTGCACAATATAGGTTTTTACAAATTGTGCAGTTGCTATCCATCAAAGTATTAATTGAAAGTAGTCGACTAATTTTGTAGGAGCCTCCTTTACTGATTGTTGCTATAGGAAAATGTTGACGTTAATATTTAACATTATTTTGTAGAAGTATTTTTTCCGGAAGATTATTTTAAAATAGCTGCAGCTAGAAAAAAAATCAAACGAATACCAATTCTATATTTAATCGTTAAAGCGTCTATTTAGTACAAATGCACCCATATCATACTAACAGCTGCTGCAACCAAAATAAAGAAAAAAGAATAACGATATTCCGAATAAATCGGTATTTTATTTCAGTTTAAATACCAAAGTTTCAAAACTAAAACACTTTAAAACAATGAACTCATTTTACCCAAAAAACTATTATTAGTTAAGAGATATAATTTAAATGTATAATTATAAGCTTTTAATTAAAAATATCAGCCATGTTTTTATATTGTTAACTCCTGCAATTTTGCCATCCAACCTTAGATTCCGAAAATAGATTTATTCAATTTAATTTGTTGTCAAAATTCAAATCAAGCGACTTTATTTATGATGTTGTTGTTTCGATCAGCCAATCATATTGTCTAACATAATATTTCACAATACATTTACTAAAAAGACGTTTATAAAATTAAACAAATATGTGTCGCCAACTTGCGCCCGCGCACTGGGCCTTTAGCGCCAAGTGCAATCCTCAAACCCTACTATATTTGGGCCGTTTTCTCCTGTCTCGCTCGCACTCGTTAGGCTTATGGAGCGCGCTAGTGATGTGGGTAGTGGTAACGATTGTTTCGTTACTAACGTTTATGACCCGACGACTCGGTTCAAAACGGCCCAACTATAGTATCATAGTATGATACTTTTATTCCTTCTTTTATCCTCCAAGTGAAATGTCACCAAGTCTTTAGTCACAGTATAATAAAGTAACAGTAATATATTTCGGCAGTGACCTTGAAATAATTACCTACGGCCGCTCGGTAGATAAACCTTCCGCGTCCGTGTGTAACTGCCGCGCACTCGATACTGTCGCGTACTGATATCACTGATTCGTCGTCATCGAGATGCGTGGTTTCGGCCGTTTTCTATGAAGATATAATACTGTTACTTATTTATACTGTACTTGGTGATTGGTATGTCATGCATGACCTTTAAAATCGCGCTATAACAAATGGACGGAGACAATACTTAGCTAATACATTTGTTGGCTTTAATATATTTATGCCACTAACTGTGGTTTTCTTGTACGGCAACGTATTTGACATACTTTGTCTTTATATTTAAAGTTTTTTTTTTAAATAATTTAATCATCAATTTAAATCTATTTTAAGTTGAAACATCTTCTTGATATTTATCAAATATATTGAGAGTGAACTTCTTGGTAGTTCCTTGTAAACTGTTAGGGCACTTGCGCATAGGCCACTCGCTTTTAAGCAACGTTTATAAGAGTGTATACAGGGTGTATCAGACAGGTGTTTTCAAGTTTAAGGGTGTTGTACTATACATCAAACTGAACAGCTTTCTTCATGGGACCAACGTCGTAATCGCGAAAAACTTATCAACTATCCCTTAAAAATTAAGTCTTCTAAGGGATAGTTGATAAGTTTTTCCTATATCTTTATACCTACTCGACGCTAATTTATGGGACGGGTGCTTATTTTTTCGGCATTACGATGTTGGTCCCATGGATAAAGTTGTTCAATTTGATGGTTTGTACACACGGCTACACATCAAGCTATACATTTCCAGTTTATGCTGATCTCGCATTGTATAGGATTTCCGTACAATGCGAAGTCAGCTTATAGGTGTATACCTGTCAGTTCGTGACCTGCATAACCCTTCTACCCCTCTTCTTCTTTGTAAGAGGGGTCAGAGAATGTAGATGTAAGAGGGGTCAGAGAATGTAGAGCACTGACCGTACCACACCCTTATATTAGACCACACCGTTCTGCTATAGCGTGTAAATAGCGAGCCCCTTAAAAAATTATGACAAGTCAAAAGTGGTCCGTGTGCAAAGGCCTTCGTTCACAAGTTTAGATAATGGGAATGTTTCGTTTGAAATCGTAATATACAGGATTTAACCACTTCAAAATTATTAAATTTATTACAATTATATTAATTATTCAAGAAGTAACGACGTAGGTCTTGAATAATTGAAGTAAAATTATTATTACCTTTCAGATCCGAGAACACTAATGTAAGCTACATTATGTAGTCATTTAGGGCTCCCACAGACAGGTACGACGGGAAAGTGCGATGCCATTCTGGTAAAAAAAAATCCATGAAGTTTTTATAGAAAATAATTGAAATTGTTCTGCTAAAGTCGCGTCGCGACAGTCTGCGGGAGCCATGCGGTTAGTATGACGATCCTACCCCAAACGAACTCTTCCAGAAGGAGCTGTGATACTACTAAAATTGTAGTAACTATTCATTATTCTAACGTAATGCTCTCATCTCAGCTGAAACATAAACTTAGTTATGCATTATCAGGGACGTTGCGGATGCAGTTTTTAACATCCACGCATGCGGATTTATGGTGGCTCATAGATGCGGATCTCAAGATTTGTTTAAGGGATCCGTCAATGCCGCTAGGCTAAATTAAAAATTTCTTACATTTTGAATTTAAACTCAATAAAAAAAATCTGCAATTTGCTGGGCTGTTTCGTTGTATGTTGATCATAATTCAATTTGCAGCAAAATAAAATAATTACTTAATTATAATCATTTAAAAATCATTATAGTTTTCGAAATTATGAGTTTGATGGATATAAGACTATTTCGTGAAAATGTGAGGATTTAGAGCTATATTGATGATTTAAATTATTATAATTTCCATTATGTTGATTATGATTTTACTAATAATCACCGTTTTCCACCCACACCTACATCCGCATGAGCTCCGCATTGATTAATGATGATGGGCGGAGGCTCCGCAATTGCGGATGCGGATGCGAATAACTGCAGCATACCTGTTAACCAGCGAGGTTGCGGATGTTCGCATCCGTCCATCGTCATCGCTCACCATAATATTTGTACAAACTTGTTTAGTTATAACTGGCATTTCGCTTCGTATAAATTGAAGAAACTCGTGTTTATACTAGATAAATATGTATACAACGTGCAACACGAGGCTTGCCGGGGCTTGCCCTTATTTTAGTTGGATTGGGCTTGTGAGGCTCCCCGCTGACCAAATAGTAACGCAGAGTAAAATATTTCTGAAGACATTGCAAAATAAACTTTTAAATCAGCTTCATAAAGTGCAAACTGCTCTTTTGACGTTCTC
Organism: Lithophane ornitopus; assembly: GCA_948473465.1. Lineage (NCBI taxonomy): Eukaryota > Metazoa > Arthropoda > Insecta > Lepidoptera > Noctuidae > Lithophane > Lithophane ornitopus. The sequence continues at coordinate 12,625,471 of OX419616.1, read as the reverse complement.
GAGCGCACTTATGCGTTCTCTTTTGAACCTAATGGCACTTATAACAAGGTTTATTATTGAATTTCAAAATCTTTTGACCGGCACTCCTCTTTGGTTAGCGCTGATGGGGCCTAATTACCGTAATTTCTTCAGATCAAGCCGAATCTATTCACAATGTCTTTGTAACTTATGTACCTATATTATTATGTTAAAAGTAAAGTTGCTGCTTTATCGTTTCTCTGTAAGTGTAGGTTATGTAACTGTGATTGTGTCGGATTACAATTTCAGTACATGATGTGGTTAATACGATCTCATACAAGTTTTAAACTCATTTTACCGACATTTTATATTACTGGCTTTCATGTTCAATGCTTATACTCAAATAGGTAAATATCTGTTAACCAAATACTAATACCTACTATCATACACTGAAATTGTATTCCATAGAAATATTTTTATCTGTTATAGTATAAGAAAGTATGTATGAAGTCTATTTTTGTTCATTTAAATATTCTATGATACTATTTATTGCAGTACAGTCAGTATACAAGACTATGTTCTATGTATCCGTTATATTTATGTTGCACAATTGTATAGTCAGCAACAACAGTTGCTGATTTTTAAACCACAAGCCTATTAAAAGAATTTTATATTTACTTACTGTTTTTTGAAATTGAGAATCTTTATATTTTAAGTGGGGCGCTAAGCCCCGGCAATATTAATTTCGAGTAAACTCCTAGGTATCTTAGGGTTGCCGAGAAGTTTATCGTATATAAGCTGTTGTCAGCTTATGTCAGATAAGATCATAATAATTGAGTAACACACTTTCAATCACAATCCGAGAGTTTTGAAAGATATTGCTAATCCATTGCTTCATAGGTTTGATATGTACGTCTGCTAACAACGCTAATAACTCAATGAACGTGGGTGAACTGTCAAAATTTAACCCTGCGATCAATTGTCATTTTATGTGTGCTACGCAATTACCCTAATATATACAGGCTGCTTTTTAAACTAGCGACCCGCCTCTGCTTCGCACGTTTCTTGCGACTTTACAAAACATCGAGATTTTTTCATTATAATTATGTTAGTTTAATAATAAATAATGTATGATAAGTACACATAGACCATCCGGAATAAATTCTCTAAATTATGGCGAAAACCGTATATCAAAATCCGTTGCAGAGCTTAGAAGAACAACGTGGTTGCACAGTCACAGACCAGCGGGGTAATTGCGTAACAGACTTACAGTAGAAATGGCTTTCATTTTGACAGTTCAATAACATTCATTGCGTTATTTACGCTAAGCAGAGCATACAAATTTTAGCAATGGATGAAGCAATGGATTAACATGACTTATCCTTCAAAATGAGTCAGATTGTGATTGATAATTAGGATGCAGACTCGAAAAGGCTTCAATTTATAATATGTGTAGGTACTTAGATAAAACGTTTGTCTATTTGTTTTTATTGTGGAGTGGGCAAAAATTCAATCGATTCAACCTTTTTGTGTCATCATTAACTCAATGTGTATGGACATCCACAGACGCGTGCGTTCATTAGGTTAAGTGCCTGAAATTACCTACCGACTGCCGACTTAGAATGTTTGTTCGTACTCGGGTGCTATTTTGTGGCAAATCATTGCGACGGCTGACTAAAAAAAATTTACGAGATGTTTTCTGCATTGGAGCTTATATTCTACATTGATACATCCCATTGTTTTTTTTTTTTTGTGATCCGTTAGTGACCTTTGTAACATGGTTTCTCTTAAAACACATTGCATAGATAGAATTATTTGGCACGTTACATTGGCACAGCTTATCGTTCATTATTATCACAAAGACAAGTAGCTACCTAGTTACATACTACCTAACTTACATTTTTATTACTTGAAAAATATATAATTTATGTTCGATCGACATGACATCAATAGTTACCTAAGTATAGCATAAGCAAGTATACCTAAGTATACATATTATAAATTAAAGTCGCTTTTCGTGTTTGTTGGTATGTCCGCGTTATTCTCCTAAATCACACAACAAATTTTGATGAGGTTTTCACCATCGTTTAGAGAGATTATTTAGGTATATTACGTTAATATTATAGTTACATATAGCTAAGAAATCTCGATGTTTTGTCAAGTCGTAAAAAACATGAAAAGCAGGAGCGGGTCGCTAGTAGTTATATAAATCTGAAATCGCCAATACGTATTGACTTCTTGAGCGAGTGTGGTGATCAAAGCTCGTACCTTCTCTGTATGAGCAGAGGCCGTGCCCTGCAGTGGGACGATAATAGACTGATATTATTATCATTACATGACGTCTTATTCATAAAGTCAGGACTTGCATGACACAATAGCGACGGCTTGGATTATTTTTTCATTATTTTATAAACACTCGAGATGACTTAACTGATAGTATTGGGTACTGACTGCATTCAGTTATACTTACCTAGGCTGTGCCACAATGTTTGAGATGTGTTCTGTTCTTGGTAAATTAAACGAATATACTTACAACTAGCTATTGCCCGCGCCTTCGTCTGCGATCTTCGATCCACGATGAAAAATACATAGCCTTTGTCTTTACCCAGGTCATCGTCTATCTGTGTACCTACTTACCAAATTTTTTCCAAAGCCGTCCTATCGTTTTTGCGTGATTGAGTATCTACACATCAAGCTATACATTTCTTGTATAAGCTGACCTCGCTTTGTACGGAAATCCTATACAATGTGAGATCAGTATAAACTGGAAAAGTATAACTTGATGTGTAGCCGTGTGTACAAACAAAAAATTTTTTTTCGATCCTAACTAACACATTAGTATAGTTATTAACACTTTCGCATTATACTATTAGTTAGAATTAAGATAATTTGATACCATATTTACAAAGATTAACAACAAAGATTGTTTTTGGGTTTTATAGAGATGGAAATTCCAGAGCTCTAAAATAATGTATAGTAAATTCAACATTCTATTCTGAGATTAATAATCAACGTTGATGATATCCAAAAGCAATAAAAACCTTGCGCCATAACAGCTGCGAACTTGATTCCTCTCAGCCTCGAGGTCTCGGTCGAGCACAAAAAATCACGATAAACTACCAAGTTATTAATATAGTAGTGTGACCTTCGCCACACGAATTATTCCATAAACATAGTGTTTGTTATGCAAACAAAACACAGAACCAGTAGATAATATCTACTTATTAGGTTCTGAAGCCAGGTTCTGCTTTCAAAAGAAGGAAAATAATATAGATTTTATGAAACCAGACCAACGTTTTAGCCAAAACTGCTCGAGGAAAATATTAATTTAAGATGATATTCTACGATTTTTTAAATGTTGATGTTGGTAAAATGATGAAAGGAAACCAGACTCCTGTCATCCTGCCAACTCTTTAAGCTGGATCACAAGATCACAACAAAAAAACATGTTCGTCGTAAATTAGAAATGACGTAAATATACAAGGAGTTGTACCACCGAGTGCACATAGCAAACGTTTTGCCGCCTTGCGCACGTTAACTGCACACGCGAAGTCAACGGAATTCGGGCATTCAGCGACGCAGACTACAGTGAGACTCCAGCTTTACCGCAGCGCAGTTACATTCAAGGTACGTGATAGAAAGTGTATTTCTAAGTAACGGTACAGTAGGATAATTAATTGTACTACCCATTGTTTGTGTTCGTTATCCTGCACCTTGTGATTCCCCAGCCCAGTGGCAATAGTCAGTGATATCATCGCAGTGCGGCTCGTTGAGCTCATTCAGTCGACAGACTCGGAACGTGTAGCTGTCGCGGTGATACTTAGTGCTTTAATTTCGGTGTCCTTGATTTGTAGCAAGGTTAGTTATCGTTTGTGTTATTCTGTGAATTGTGACGCAATATTTTATTAAATATAATTTTGCAAATGTTCAAAAAATCGGTGTGTTAACTAATTATTTACCTATAGAAGCTATTGATAAGTATTCATGAGTTATTTGTTTGTATATAATATTTTCCCAATTATCTAACGTGCGAAAATCGGCACCACTACACCATGTTTTACTATCAGACTGTGACGTTGCGTTTATACCTACCTACCTATTGTGTAATAGATTTTTATTAATTGAAAAGTGGTGATAGGATCATGATAAGATATCCCATGTAGGTAGGTAGCTACTGTGGCAACTCAGTAAGTAAACTTTTTTGTAATTGGGTACTTATAATACAGGAAAATTCTTATAGTTGGAATACGTCGACTAAACATAGACGACCGTGAAACTGGTGAAACATGTTATGTTAGTGTTACTACAGACGCGCCTTGTCTATCAAATAGGTAGCTAAACATGATACAGTCATCTGCTTCTTTTTATAGGGTGTATTAAATAAAATATCAAAAAGTTCTTTGGAACTCGGTTCCTCGTCTCCGTTACTGCAGTCAGTCTCGCCCAACTCTTGTGTGACCCTCGTAGGCCCTGTACCTTGAAAGTTCTGGAGACTTTATGTAACAACATTGTTATAGAACATTGAATATTTGCCGATTAGATATGAGTAGGTACAATCATTTCCTTTTAACGAAGACTTATCGCAAACTGATTTACTCCTTGCCCGTGTCTGATAAAGAATTCAATTTCCCCATACAGTGGTACAAGCAAGTACAGCACACATGTAGTTTCTAGACAGTATCTATGACGTCTTATAGTTGTGAATGTTTGTTTCGATAAATGTAAACTTATTCTATAATTTAAAACACCAAAGGAAAGCTGTATTCATTACCTATAAACAAATCTACAATAAAAATATGTAATTATTTATCTAACAAAATGTCGCTGGCAGATAGATCGCCGCGCTCCGTTTCATTTACGATAAGTAAGAAAGAGATAGATGCGCGTGTACAGACGAGCTACTTAGATATTTATTCATTTTTATAAAATAAAATTTGATTACAATACGTTTTCAACTTTTAAATATTTCAAACATTTTACTAAAGGCACGTTTTTTTATTATTATTATAACGTTAATTAGAGCTTAACATTGTAAACTGGTAAAACAGTTGCATGCGACGGTACATCTTGACACCAAATAGACCAAAAACAAGGTTTAATGTTTTCAAAGAAGTAGCCACTCTATCCTAGTAATAAAACATAAAAAACATGTATTTCATTGAGAACTTATATCTCTCGGACATTTCTAAGGACTTTAGACCGATAAAACTAGAAGTATATTACACATAGGTATTAATAGAAATATTTTTTCTTGGCAATTTTTCGTGAACTCTTCGATCTATAATACCTTACTAATTGAAATCATTAAATCTCCTAAACTAACACCCGATTAAATCTGTGACTTGGCGACAAATTGCGACTAATTATGGGAAAAAACACATCTTCGCTAAGTGTCCTAGTTTTTTAGATATAAATGTGGCCCTGCTGGGGAGACTCTCTCCAGATCGGCCACCTATAAACCCTTATATCTTTTGAACCAGTGACCAACAAATTCTGATATTTGGCAACTGATTCCGACTAATTAGCGACAAAATATGGGAGAAAACAGATCTTCGCTAGATGCCCTAATTTTTGAGATATAAATGTGGCCCTGCTGGGGAGACTCTCTCCAGATCGGTCACCTATAACAACTGCAGTATCCAGAACTGCTTAGAGTTGAAGAAACCATGACAAACGCTGGCATAGGTACCTACAGAGAAAAAACTAGCTGTTTGTAATCATCTGACAAAACTCAAGTACAGCATTGCAAAATATTATCTCGATGGATTTAGGTTGATTAGGTTCCTTGTGCAGTTTTTCATTTCGGCAACTCGCTTATGAAAACATATTTATGATAGAGGTTTGACGTCATAATATCGATGACGAGAATGAAACAAGTTTATTTCCTCATTTCAGCCGCAGACATGTCGCAGGAAAAACCCGTGTTTGACTACCATGACGAGAGCCAGGGCGAGAAGTTGATGCGCAAGACGAAGGAATCTCCGTTTATGATCTTAGGTATGTAGACCATCGTAATATGTGCAGTATAAATACTCACAAGTATGTACGAGAGCAAGGAAAATCTCTTTCAAGAGATTTTCAAGACTTACAAGTAAAATGCACGTGTGTGTTACCTATACACTATTGATGGGTCTGGCTTTAGGTAGCTACAGATTGACAGTGATGTAGGTACAGTCGAGGCCACCAGCACTTAAATAAAGATAACCGTCTGTAACTAAAAGGTTAAAATGTACACTTTGGTCCAATCTCAGATTTGACGCCACCAACTGCATCAGACTGCTTGGCCATCCAGCCGTTAGGACTTTGAAGGGGTATACAGAATCCCAAAACACACAAAGATTAACTAATTAAATAGATACGCGTGAAAAACATAACCCACTTTGTTGTTGGTCGGTCGGGTAAAAACCGTACAATCACAAGAACAATAGTAAATGTCTGTCTGTTAGTATAACAGACGTAGTAAGCTATCCATAGCAGTTATGTCGGTACCTTTTGATAGTTTTATTTCAGCCAGTGACGTACTTAGCTGAAACCAATCATAATCTAAGCCAATCAAGTTAACGAAATGAAACAATAATGAGAACCATCATGAAACATGGCTTTTTTGTTCGCTAAATTGGATAATAGGTAGGGTTCAATAATTTATCTAATGGAGTAGGTAGTTAACTTGTGAGCTTTGTGACGAATGACGGCATTTTATGTGTCTGCACAACAGGTAGGTAATATATTTATTCCTACTTTGATGTCTTGTTTGTCGAAAGGGGATTTTAGGGGATAAAGTGATTCAGGTTTGGCGTTATTTAGGGCTGGAATTAATCAAGATAGTGTTCTTTACGGTAGGTACCCCATTATCATTCAAGCATCCGTTTTTTTTATTAGGTATACAAGAGTCCAGCAAGAAGTCCTTCTAATATTATAAACGCGAAAGTTTGTGAGGATGGATGAATGAATAGTCTTTCACGCAAAAACTACTGAACAAATTTGTTTGAATTTTGACACACTTTATAACCTGGATTAACACATAGGATACTCTTTATCCCGATATTCTCACGGGATCGATACTTATGCGGGTGAAACAGCGGAGCTGCTAGTTAGTCATTATTCTTGAGCTGCTCCAGCTGTTCATAATTATGTTTCCTTACCACTTGTTATTGTTTATTTCGCAGCTATTGCTGGTTGTGCGGGAGCCGTTGGCTATGGTGGTTGGGCGTACAAGAACCGCGGCACGATGAGCACTAGCGTCTTTCTCATGCAGTTCCGAGTGATCGCACAAGGCACCGCTGTCGGCGCCCTCTGCGCGGGCATGATGTACACGCTATACAACAACCACTTCAACAAACCTAAAGAAAACCTCGCCATATTACCGAAATCTAACGAGCATTAAGTACGAGTAATTAATCGTAGAATAATAAGGTATTTAGATGGTCTAATCTTGTAACTCAGGTCACCGTGGTTATCTTGTGTGTAGCCGCTGAACTGTTATAATGGTCAAAAGACATCGATCACTGTTGGAGGTTCCTATAAAACGTTTTGTTTTTTTTTGTACTGGTTGTGGGCTTGTGGGCAGTCCGCAAACAGAAACGTAAGTCAACAATCACAGAGTTATAATCACGGTAGGTATTGTACGCCAAGAGGCAAGATGTCAGATTCAGATACTACACATCATAAGCGACTAGTGGCGACTACTGCCTGTAAGGCCCGCTCGTTTTTTTATATCGAGCTACCTATCTATCAATTTCGTTACTATCGTGACTCATCCGATATTCGAGGTCGGTGATGTGGCTGCAAATAAGTTACCATAATAAAGGAGATATTATTGGGAGGACATTATGAGCTCTGGACCGATATTACCATTTTAAAGGTCATGTTGGGTACCTGAGCCTAAATGATCAGATTATGTATGCATCCTTACTTTTAAACTCTGCTGCTTCATATAGGTAGCAACGCTTTTATTTATGTATTATTTAATTGTAAGTGGCGTAAAGTGAATGGCTGTTTAATTTATGCGTTTTGCGTTAATAAACGAATATTATTGTATGATGTATTGTAATTTTTGTTTTATTAAATTTTAGCCAGTAGGTACCCCTATCCCAGATTATGGGTATAAAAGTAGAAATACAAGAAACATATTTAAGTACATATTTTATTAGCAGCAAATGACAAGACGTTAAATGCTAAAATTAACTACAAAGGTAATCAATAATAATATTGTATCACATAACATAGTAAACTTAAAGCGCAGAGCGAAAACAATAGCATAGTAAATGTACGTAGACATGATAATCATAGTATAATAATGAGACTGGACAAAGTACGTACCTAATGTATTACATTGTTCAACAATTACATAATAAGCTTGTCAAACTGTTACCTACTGAAAAACTAAGTGACAGGTCAAGGTAATTGTTCTGAACTCCATAAATGATTCTATACTACATGATAAACAAGCATGAAATCAGGAAAACACACTGAATTCCAATTTATTTATCTGATAAGACATCTGACGTCAATCTGCTTAATCCCGCTTGCTTACCCGCCCTTCTGGCCATCTGTGACTACATAACATAACATCACACCTGTATTTCCCTGAGTGGTTAGGTTAGGCAGAGGACTTTATTTCATGTTAATATCATAAAATTAGGTAATTAAATAATAGTGACAGAGACTCATTTCAAATTGCACAAATAATAATACTGACATTTTATACCAATATATACATATAAAATTTAAGACAAAAGTTATAAGGCAGTAACAGCATTAATATGATGGGATAAATAAATAATACAACATATTAAATTACTGATACAAGTTCCATCTTATAATTTCATTGCATTTAAATCTGTTCATTCCCAATATTCCCTCTATACGTAGTGCATAAATATTACCAGTCTTAATTTTTAATTACTCACAATTCTCAGCTTCATTTTACTTTAGTGACTGATAGGGAATCTCCTAATGGGAAGCAGGGAGCCAAAGAGAACATGCTGGACCACTGGAAACTTCGATAAAACCTCCTTTTTGTACATTTTAATCAGACCTTGATTGATTTTGGTCCATGAGCCAACTGCACTAATGCTCCACAACTGATTTGAATGCTCTGCAAAGGGACCTTTCTTCACTTCCTTAATATGCTTAATACATGATATAAACATGTATTCATTGTGATATTTCTCAATTATGTCATCGTCTAAGAACTTGACAGGTGGATATATTCTTGGCTGCTCAATAAGTTGTGAGCTACCCCAAATGAAAGGTATGAATTGATAGTCATCCAAGCTCCACACACCATGACTGCCAGCTGGTTCCATTCTGTATATCTTCTGCAACCGTCTTACTATAGTCAAATATTTATTGAACATCAAAAATACTACTGCCACATTATCTTCAGCTATTAAATGGCCTATTTTATACAAACAACAGAGAAACATGACAAAGGCCATTTCATGGCCTGTTCCATAGTCAATTCTTGTGGAGTTCCCAAAACTTTCTTCCAAATAGACTTTAACTTCAGGTATAGCTAAGTGTATTCTGTTATGCAGACAATCTTGTAGATACAGTGTACTGTTCATTTTAAGTTTGGAGAGCCAGCTCCTGAAAGCAATATTACCAAATCTTTGTGGTTGCTCAATAGGTGGAAATTCGTCCACAAGCTTATCAATTAACTCAAGCACATCTAGGAGTTTCTTTACATTTGTTGAGATCTTGCAGTCTACTGTTAGTGGCTTAGCCTTTATAGCTTCATTAAGTGTAGCTATGAAGCCAGTGTATTCCATATAAGCTTCTGATTTCTCCCATATAGCCATGTCTGTTAGTGTTTTAACTGCTTTCTCGGGCTCCAGAAACCGATGGTTCATAGGTAGTAGTGGAGGAATATTCTCATTCTTCCCTGCTACATCACCAATAACAGTATCGGAATTCATCTAAAATAAATGATATCAAAATAGTAAAAAACAATATTTTACAGTTATTTTATTTCTCATATACATTTCAACACAGCTTTTAGACTCATACATTGTTGTCGAATCACCTACACTCAATTGAAGGATCGCGTATCGCTATTGTATACTGATACATATTTCGTATCATTTTGATAAAGAAAAACACGCGGGATTTAAAATTTGCTACCAATAACATAGTTAATTAATGTCGGGTGTACGTTGACCCACAATAATTTAGTATTACCTCTGTGAAACAAGTCCGCTGCGGACACGATAAGCTTCGTTAATGAAGGTCACAGATGTCAATCTTAGTTTAACCACATGCAACCTTGCTTCTTTATTTTGTATAATTTTATGAACAGTGAAAAGCTAATGTGAGAGTGTCAATACTACAATCATGGAAAAAATACTTAGAGGTATTATGAGATATCGTGTTTTAGATCGTGCAAGTATGGTAAAACAGTTTCAAGAAGTAAAAAACAATCCTACGGTAAGTTTAATTTCTACTGACCTTTTTATTCTGAAATGCAGTTATGGGGGTTAAATTGGCAAATAAAAATTACAAGAATATGACTTTGCGCTAATGTAAATCAACTATTATCTATTGCTTTGCGTTTTAAATAATTATTTACGGTATCTTCCAACAAAATTATTGACCAAAATTACACAGAATGTGACATTTTATTTCACTCTCACTGACAGGTAGGTTCGCTTTTCTTTCATGTCTTTCAGTTTGTCATCGAGATTGAATCAATCTGTACCAACATTACAACAACAAAGATGCGTTCAAAATTAAAGAAAATTTGGAATTTGTGAGTAACAATTTGTCTACTGACAAGAGTGACAAGCAGCTTAGATTTGTCAGTAATCCACAGGCACGTCTGAATTTTCTTGAGAGTTTAGCTGCAGTCCTGCAGTCTGCACCATCAAAGCGCCGGCCGAGTCACAGATAACTATATAAAGTCGACCGCAGACAGAGCTCTACTACCACCACCGCGATGGTGGCGCACACGTAGTGAATATCGAGAACTACAGACTAATACTGCTGTGCAGTAATTGGTTTATCTACAATGCTATATTCATGTTTTATTTGTATGAATTAATATAAGCCCGCTGGAGAGATTGCCTTGATAAATTCTGAATTAACTCTATTTTGTATTAATCTCGTATTCTAATTTCTACTTCAGCCTAAAGCAGTGTTCTACACATGCATGGACAGCAGAATGATTCCGACAAGATTCACAGAGACTAGTGTTGGCGATATGTTTGTTGGTTTGTAAATAAGATTATTTGATAACACATGTAGATGTAGTAGTAACTTGAGTTTCGTAATAAATAATTATGAATCTTTACTTTTCAGTGCGAAACGCTGGGAATGTAATACCTCACTCACAATACTTTGTTGACGAGATGACCAGCTGCGAGCCAGCCGCTTTGGAGCTTGGTTGTATATTGAACGATATAAGACACATTATTGTGTGTGGGCACAGCGACTGTAAAGCGATGAATCTTCTATATAAGCTAAAAAGTAAAGAGGAATCTAGTATAGTTAGTATCTCCATAAATCTTGTTTTAGCAACATGGAATGTTGCAGAGTTGCAGACAATCATGTTAAACAATGCTAAGTAGGTATCAGGTATGTCAAATAAAAATTATATATTTCGTATTTGTTTTTAGGAACAAAGGAGACTGTCTCCTCTTAAATCGTGGATGTGTACGCATGCTCACACAAGTTTGGACAAGTTCATCGCAATGAATGGTGATTTTACAAAGCCTATGCTTTTCACGGCTGAAACACCGCAACGAAAATTTGTTGCCTATATAGACCCAGACAACAGATTTTGTATAGAAGACAAACTATCACAGGTAACTTTCCAATACCACATTATGTTACTTTACTTAAAAATTCAACTTTAAAATATGGAAATCAGGGGGTCTTTAGTCTGTCAACGAAGTTACGGGACGGGATGCGAGTCCGTTCGGAAGTAGTAGATCCGTCAAAACAATAAAATTGTCAAATACAATTTTTCGGACAGGTAAGAACGTATCGGGAATACGGTACTTACTTATTACAATTATGAAATCGTATTGTCATTTATTTTTAGTTCGGGCCCCACCCCGCTCTTTAATTGCGTAATACAAGATCAATCACAATCTGAATCGATTTGAAACAATTTCTAAATCATTGGTTCATATATTCGATAAAAAAAATCTGCTCAACAACCTAAATAACGCAAGGATTTGTTAAACTGTCAAAATGAAACAGATTAGTCTTCGGTTACGAAAATAAGTTACGCAATTAATTAATAGCCGAACTAATTTTATGTCCGTAAGTGATACGGAGTCGGCCGAAACTACGGACTTCGTGCTTGGGGAGTAGACCCCTGACTCGAACTCCCATCTTTGCACTGCTATTTTTAATTTTTTTTGCTTTGCAATTTTTAAAGCAAGAACCTAATGTTTAATTTGCTATTTTTCAGGTGAACACTCTACAACAGTTACAAAACGTCGCATCCTATGGAATGCTAAAGACGCGTCTAGAGAAGCACGACCTCCACATTCATGCGCTGTGGTTCGACATCTACACGGGAGACATTTACTACTTCAGCAGGCGCGCCAAGCGATTCATTATCATCGACGAGTCATCTTACGAGACTATACTGGCTGAAGTCAGAAGATTTTACTCCTAGTACTTTTATAATACTCATGCTCAACATTCTCGGTCTCGAACGTGTTTTGCCTGATTTTTTTCCGGATACTACTCACTACTTACCACCGACGAAAGCTTCAGGGTAGCCCGCGAAATTCAAATTTTCTTACGTTTTTTGCTATTTGCAGGTCGGTATCAAGTGTTATGTTGATCAATATTATTCGCGGTCGTATAAAATATTTATATAGAAAATCATAATCAAGCATCAATAAGTACCACTCTCCGAGTTCATAAATAATCCTATTGAATGACTACTTACCGATTTCATGAAATCATGACATTAGAGGATAGGAGTTGTATTCCTGTATCAAATGGCCGATTTCATGAAATCATGACATTAGAGGATAGGAGTTGTATTCCTGTATCAAATGGTTATAATTCTATATAGCTATATTTGCTACGGTCGCGAATCATAATTTAATTAACATACATACAACCTGATACTGACTTGCAAATTGCAAAAAACGTAAGAAAATTTGAATTCCGCGGGCTACCTGAGCGCATCTTTAATGAGAAGAGGAAATAAACCCAAGGGCGATTTTTTTATCTCTCACTGGCTTTTCATCGCACTGCTTATCGCCGGGAGTTGAAAATCAGAGTGAGTGGAAAAAAGTTTTGCATATTTTGAACAAGTTTTGTTTATGACTTGTCAAAAACATGTCTTATCGTGTATAAAAAACGAAAACATATAGACAAAATGTTTTTGATCTTGGTGTAAACGCGGTGGGTGTTATGAACCGATGTTTTTAATATTTATAGTGTGTTATTTGTGGAGGCAGCTAAGAAGCACCTTAAGGCTAGCGCCCACTGGCGGAATGCCACGGCAAGGGATTATTATGCGACGAATATGAGTATAGCTTAATAGTAGGTGTGTGTGATAATAAAATATATAATATATATATTTATGTAATATGAAGTATGTACCTAAGGATCGTAGTAAGTGGCGTCCTGTAGTTTCTTCCTACCCCCATGGGAAGAAGGAGAGTTTAAAGAAACAAAGAATAACCTTTATTTGGACACAGTTCTTGAAACACAAAACACAAATATCAAAATAAAGAATAAATAATGTTTTTAAAACGATAATGTGTGCCTCACGGCTGCGCCAAAAAGGCTCATTTCAGCATTACTACAGACAGGCATGACAGAATATACTGTCTGACGCTGGTTTTGTAAAAGTTAAGTTTTGTAAGTTTATGCATGTATGTGTATATGTTTATAATATATAATAAGTTATATTTATATTCGTCGTATACCTTTCCGTGCCGTGCCGCAAGTGGGTGCAGGCCCTTATAATATAGCAGTAGACTTAAGTGGTATGGTTAACATAAACACGAAAAATTGGACGCTGTGCGCCTAGGAGTCATGCGATGTTCCTATTACATAAATTAAATTTCAAAGTATTGGTTCGCGCCGTTCCGTGTCGTCAAATACGGGTCTTATTTATTTTGTAATGATTGAAAATCCTAATAGGTACATTCTATGTCTACAATTTTCATGAATTTTCCATTTATGTATAAATCAGAATCAAATGTCACAACTTTTTATAATTAATTATATCTTAACGAGTTTATAACAATAATCTCTAAGTAGGCACTACCTACCTACGGGGTAGGTACAGTCAGCAACGAAAGTCGATAAACACTTCTGATTTATAAATCTAATTATTATTGAATAAAATATGGAAAAAATATATATTTTATTATAACATAATAATATGTCATGATACCTAATCAACTTTCGTTGGTGACCGTATCTCTAGCTTAGGTACCTACGCTTATTTTAATATTGCTTATAAGTACCAAGTACCGACCTACTTGCTTTTTATTTAATTTTATGCTTTTGTTTACCTAGAAATTAAGTAAGGGTTTGCTTATACCTATGTAATTATTTACATGATTAACATGTTTTTTTTTAAGTCTTGCCTTTGATTTTGGGACCAAAAATATAGTTTTTATAATCTCTTTCACACCTATTTATTTTATATACTCCTCTACCCTTCTTTTTTGTCCAGCGCATGCAAGTAACTAATAATATTATTCTTATAAAGTTTTTTCATGTTAAGTTTCTGCTTGGGATAAATACATCCTAACTACGGAACCCTTCATTGTGCGTGGTCTGAGGTCTGACATGCAGTTGGCAGGTTTTTTTTTATTTTGCTCTAGCTGCCCGCCCCAGCTTCGCGTGGGTAGCACTAAGTACTTATCTACCTACCCTACCCTACCCTACCTATTTACCCTACCTACCTACACCTACCTACCTACACCTACCTACAATAAAAACCTTGTCCTGACTATGCGTTTGCACCAGAAAACATTCAACATTTTTTTGTTGACAAATTCAACTTGTTTTGTTGAACATTCAACTTGTTTTGTTGAACTGTCGTTCGCACTGTACGAAACATGAGTCAGTCTTAAGACAGATCTCAAGATTTGTTGTAAACTGCGTTCGCACTGTCTAGAAACATATACAATAGACATGTTTTGTATAGAGATTTGTCACGTTTGCGTTTGCACTGTTATTTGTTTACGTCAAATTATGTCTCGCAACTTGTCTACTGCTTGATGTTTAGTGTTATCAGAGTATGGTGGTAAACATCTCGTGTTTATATCGAAACATAGAGAGGTCCAAAGTAGACACGACGAAGTTTAGTGAGCTTTGGCAAGGTTTTCCATGTTTGTGAAATACAAAATGTGTGGAAGATGTTGTTTTGACAAACAAATCTTACAACATGTTACCAGATTCATACAGATACATTTTGATACGAAATTGGTTTGTAAAGACATGTGGCGAAACATGTCGAGTGATATGAACACGTCAAACATGTTTCGCGTCAACAAGTTGTGTGACAATGTGAACGCGAATCGATACATTGACAGAAAACAGAGATTTCAACATGTGTTTATGTGAATGTTTCGCCAGTGCAAACGCACGATGAGAATAACGAACACAACAAAAAAATGATTATGCAATTTGGTACAGCCGTTCTCAAGTTATGGCGTGACCAAGAGAAATAGGGCATTTTTATTCTATAATATAGATGACAACCCGGTGAAATTTCTAACTACCATTTCTGAACAAAAAGATTTCCATGATCGTTAGAGACGTCAATGTCAAGTGACGTAATACAGTTTGACAGTCGTGACCTTCAGCAGTTTTGACGGTTACGGGGAAGTTGGAATTTTTTCACTGACTACGTCACTCACTACATTGATGTTTCATCCTTTTCCATTGATGAAAATCAGTAGAGACAGAAATAGATTTGACGTGAAAAGCAGCGAGCGAGAACATTGGGTCAGAATTTTTCTTTCAATACCTATTAGAAGCAGTACCCGTCACACTGTGTGTAAGTGTCCATGTGTCATTGTGATGCAATAAATGTATAAAATGTTTTATGTTATATAATTTTGTGAGTGCATATATTAACAGCATCTTGGAGTTAATAACATATCAAGATCTCAGCTGTGACCTTTGATAAGAGTAACTATACTAATCTTGAAAAGCTAGAGCCAAAATAATAATGATTCCATTTGATGTTTAGGATGCTGTATCATAGATGATTAGCAAATATTCAGGGGAATATTTAACCAATAAAGAATGTTATTACCTATCTTATAAAATACCAATGTTCAATGTTTCTTGTACATACTTGTACGTCTCTTTATTTTGGTTGAAGGTTATGTATTGAATGTTTCAGATGCACAATGTCTAACCCACGGCAAGTATTTGACTACAGAGATGAAGCTCAAGCAGATAGGCTAGCACGGAAGGCTAAGGACTCGCCATTTATGATCATAGGTAAGGCTAGTAGTTCATCAATGTAACAAAAAAATATTTTGTTCAACCATGTTTTTGTAAAATAAAATTATGTAGGTGATAATTATTATACAAGTCCATTTAGAACTAACATCAGTACCAAAGAAATAAACGAAGCCTCAATATATGCTACACTTAGCTCATAATTTCTCAAGTTTAATTAATACAATTTTAACTGTTTCAGGTATCGTAGGGTTATTGGGTGTTTGTGGTTTTGGAGCATACAAATACAAGACGAGGGGTAAAATGAGCACCAGTGTGTTCCTAATGCAGCTAAGAGTGGCAGCCCAAGGGACCGTAGTGTCAGCACTGACAATAGGACTAGCGTATACACTGGTGAGGGATCATTTACTAAAGGATGATAAGAAGAAAGAATAATTTATTAAAAAGATTATTTAGCAAAATTATATAGGGAAACTTTGTTAACACTTAGATATTGTACTTAAATGATCAGAAATCTCACAATATAATCTCCAAAAATCCTATGTTTCTCATATTATCAACATGTTAATACTTACTAAGTTTCCCTAGCTAGTATAATTTAGGAGCTAATTATGTTCTGTGATCATTTAGCAGGTATTAATTTACATGTAATAAATAATATGTTATTTATTGGTTAAGTTATTACATAGTGAATAGCACTCATTGGTCTAAATTTGTATTCTGTTGGATCTCTGACAAGGATTTTTTTTGCTGCCAGCAATCCACCACATGTTTTAGAATAATTATGTAAGTCACAACTTCACATGTAATTAATTGTCATTTAAAAAAAAATATCTACAGACCTACAGTAAAACTGTTCTCATAATATAGGTACATAAATATACCAAAGCTATTTAATAAAATCTGTATAGTAATCTCAAATAGTAATATATCAATCTGTACTTATACCATAAATAAAGATCTTATGAAATGTTGTATATAGTTGACAAGTGTTTATAGTGAAAGCAATAAACAATAAATGTGGTATATTACCTTGCTTGCTGTACCTATTTCTTGAACAAAAATTAATAAAAATGTATTAAATTTGACTCATATTGATTTATTTAAATATACATAAAGTCCAAACAACATCATTATAATAATACATAAATATTTTCTTCATTCTATTTTTCACATTAATTCACAAAAATAAATTTATTAACAAGCAACAATTAATTTACCTTCAATCACTTTTACTACAGTCGGAATTCTTTTTCAATCTCAGACTGATGGTAGGAATGGTCAAGTCATCCTTATCGGATGTGGAATGATTTTTATTGGAATTTGACGTCATTTTAACCGAAGATAGGTCATCGGCGTTGCTGAACAAGCCGTTAGATATATTCGAACTGGAGCTCGAGCGGTAGGTCAAGGACTTGAATAGCTGTACGGGGGTGGAAGTCCGTGCTCTGTTAGCGCCGCTGCGCGTACTGTCTACGGAGCGCTCTTCGCGATTTACCTGTGACGATTCTTTCATTTCCTCAGGCATTTTCGTCTCAAACAAAGAAACAAATTCTTCTTGAGTATCATTAACATTCGATTTATTTGTGAAGGT
This sequence comes from Lithophane ornitopus, assembly GCA_948473465.1. Taxonomy (NCBI): domain Eukaryota; kingdom Metazoa; phylum Arthropoda; class Insecta; order Lepidoptera; family Noctuidae; genus Lithophane; species Lithophane ornitopus. The sequence continues at coordinate 12,607,515 of OX419616.1, read as the reverse complement.
AATTTTCTTTGCTAATTCATTTCTCAAAAACTCTTTAACGGTCATTGAGTTTGTGAATGTAGTTTGTTGTTCAGCATTTTTTGAATTGTCTACAGTATTCTTATTCTGCGTGCCCTTACATACATTTCCTACAGATGACACAGAATCTGTAACTGGGGCTGGTATTTCCTGATGGGAACTTTTCGTTTTAAATTGACATAGACTAGAACTAGAGGTGTTTGATGATGACGATAAAGCTAAACGTTCCTTTGTCTTTTTCAAAGTGGAGGATGCCCAGCCCATACCAAGTTTTTTAAAAGCATTTTCTAGGTCGGGGTTTGAAGAGAAGCTCAAAGTATCAGACGTTTCGCCGATATTTTCCTTATTTAGGCAAACAACATTCGATCTTTTTCTACCTCTGCGCGCTTTTGTCAAAGCTAACATGGATAACGTAGATTCCGAAGAAATAGTAGTAGAGTTAATATTGGATGCTGTGTCAAATTTAAATGGTTCAGTAATAATATTTCGTTTCAATAATTCTGCTATTACATCTGGTAAACTACCATCTGAATGTAATGAACTTATGTCATCATTCATAGCATCTTCTCTCTGTATATCATCCAGATTGGAACCTTCATCTGGTGGTTCCATGTTGTATTGTTTTGCATATTCTTGAATACTAATAAAAGGCTCCAACATTATCTCATTAAACTGTTTTAGATCTATCATTTGAAATTTAGAATCGTCTGACGACTCGGTTGACGAAAATTTATAATTTTTTGATACATGTGATTTAGTTTGAAGCAGGTCAGGGTTTACAGGGGTTTCTTTTCCAACTTCACTTTTCCTGTTATCATCTAATTTTTTTTCTCCAGAGGAGGATCTGTTAGAATTGTTGGAAGCCTCTTTGCCATCGTTGCGCGTAGACAGATTTTTGTGTTTCGTACTCATAGGGGAGTCTACTTCTATGACAGTTGATAGTTCGTGCGGAATTATGTATTCGTGTCCATGTTTTAAACTGAGTCGAGATAACGCCGGTGGTGGTTTTGGTCTACTTTTAACCAACAGATCCACTGTATTTGTACGTACATGTGGAGGTGAATCTATTTTTTCAACAGACTTTGGACACTGCGGTAAACTCACCTCCGACGCTGATTTGGGAATATCTGTCAAGACATTAATATGCTCTGACCGCAGTAATTCGTTTTCGATAATGTCCCTATCCGAAATAGAATCAGGAGATTTACTTTCCAACCTCTGTGGAACACTGTTAGAATCAAATGTAATAGGGCTTACCACTGGCTTATCAGATTGCGAGTCAGTTGATTCAGCAGATGAAATTGGACTATAAGCCAGTGATTTGTTTTTTCGTACTTCCTCTAATACTTTGGCAAGGTTCGATAATCTTTTAGTACATTTTTTGGTCAGGTCAGCTATTTTTTCCATGTTTTGCAATTTATCTTCTGCCAATTTCATAAAATTAGTATCAGTGTTAATGTCCATGTTTTGGGTGGTCTGCGTAGACATACTTACGGGAACGTCTGTTGAGTTGAAGTGTCCAGTTGACTCAGAATCAACTGTTGAATCAGTCGCAGTAGCTTGATGGCGCTTTAATTCTGGTTTGTTTCTAAATTTTTTAGCACAATTAGTTTTGGTGCGTGCAATCCCTTTGAAATTTTTCGCTGTAGATTCAGAATCATTGTATCTGGCGTATGGCTCCATATAGACCTGTCTCGGTGTTGGTGGGCTTTTGCTGCGTATTTTTTTCATTGTTTGACTTCCAGCCAGTTTGTTTTTTCCTTCAATCGCTGACTGCGGTGGAGGTTTTTTGGACTTTTCCTGCCCTGTTTTAATTTGCTTTAGAAAGTGTTTGGAAATATTTAAGGACTTGACTTTGTGTACCGGCTTTTTGCGGGATGTTCGAGTATTTTTCTTGTTATTAGCAACTGAAGAAATAAATGAATTGTGTGGGCAATTTATGTTTTTTATTAGTTGCTCCTCCATGATTTGCCGTTTTAACAAGTTTTTTATTTGTTCTAATGAAATCGTATTCAATAGTGAGGATTTTCTCTCATCAACATTAAATGGTATATTAATTATTGAGCTGCCTGGAGTGCCTACCGAGCTGCATTCTTGATCTGCTACTTCAACTGCTTTAAGCCCTTCTCTGTTCAGAGCCAATAATTTATTCACGTAGTCTCTAATAATTGGATTTATGCTAGATTGGTCCGGTCTTTTTTTCCGACAAGAATTTGTAAATTTGTATCCATTTTTTGAAGTCAAATCTACACCGACGAGCGTATTAAAGTTTCGGGACGAGCGAAAACTTTCCACTGAGGGTCTTTTGATTCTATGGCAATGTCCTTTCACATGATCAACATTTTTACGATTATGGTGTGTGCATTTTGGTTTGTCAATTGGTGCACTTTTACTGGGCACATTTCTTTCTTTTAGACCATCATGAGGTTTCCGTCGTTCAGGAGTATTATTTGCTGTATCTGGTGGTGTCATATTTTCACATGTTTTCTTCCTACAGTTCGCTGGTACATTTACTTTGTTTACTTCCATCTTTTGAGCGAGCATACATTTTCGGCACATACAGTCAGCAAATTCTTTTCCAATCAGATCTATAGTATGTATCGGATCATATGTTTCATCTTCAGTTGTGGCACAATCATGTCTTAAGAATTTAGGTAAAATCATTTCTGGTGGGCTCATATAAGCAGTGGAAGTAGAGGAACTCATGTGAAAGAAAACAGGTCTGTGAATGGGAGAGCTTGTTTGTGTATATGTAGTTGTCGACGGTCTAGGGACTTGATCTACTTTTGGTCCTTCGGTTAAACATGCATGCATACCTTTTTCACATATATCTTTCTTATTCTGTAAAGTAGATTGTACAAAAAATACACCATCACTTCCTTCAGTATTAGTGTCAATGTGATGTTTTTCGGTATTGTGAGTCAGCTTATTTTGTTCTTCAGAAAAGGTATTAGCGGTTGTGGGACCGGGTTGAGGTGGGATCTTACTGGACTGTTTATCAACATCGCTTCTGTAGCCCTGAACATTGCGTACGTCTCCATCAGAATTTGCCTGCCCATCGTTTACGTCGGTCTCACAGCTGGCAAGTCGGTGCTTTTCATTACTATTATTATTAATTTCTCTTCTAGACGGTATATTCTGATTGAGCACTGTGTTGTCATTACTTATATTTTCTTGTAGCGCTTTATCTTTCTTTCGAAGTTGTATGACCACTTCGTAAGCATTATTATTAAGGAGTCTAGAAGAATCTATGAAGAATTTCCCTGCCTCCTGCCCAGAGTCGTCAACTAATTTAATATACCCACCTTCAGATGTTTGTCCTGTTTGTGTGTCTTTACCTTTGTCGTTGGTGGCTGTAGTATATGAGGATGTTGATGCCGCAATAGAAGGTTGCAAAGCTGGAGGAGGGTCACTCGCATTAACTTTTGACGCGCCGGGCCTCTGACTCTCGTTAGTTGTCCTAAAAGTAATAGTTTTATATTATCTATTATGCTTCCTATTCCCATATAGAATTTAAAACTCAAAAGAATATTGAATACTTACGATTCAGGTGCAGGACAATCGCCGCTTTCCCAATGTAGGAAAGTACCTGAGCAAAATTAAAATAAGAATAAAACATCGCACAAATCATTGGAATACGACTGGCCAACTCAATAATACAAACCTCTATCACACTGTTGACTTTTACATGGACTCTGACAGTGACATGATCGAAAATGTACTTCTTCAGAACGTGCAGCTGCCACCTTGTCACGCACGTCATAGTACATCGACGCTACGTTGTCCCTGTAGAAGTCAATTAATAAACTTAAGTCCAAGCTCCCCAACGCTTGTGTTGTCTCTGACACTGAAAGGAGTATTGTAGCTACTGGAGGACTTTCCAAATGTCTTAGAGCCATACCTGACCGGGTCGCCATGGAGACGTCGCCAGGTCGCGCTGCCAACTTTATACCGCTGGCGTCCTCTTGGTTACGCAGCCAACTATACATTTTATTGGCGACGCGACCTGGCTGCACCGCCATGCTGCCCCGGTAAGGTATGGCTCTTAAAGTTACGTGTCTTTTGAGAATTCAGAGTGTTTTCGTGTGGTATAATTGCCTATGTGTGTTAAAGAATACACTATTATAACCATACAAAACTATTTATGAACAATAGTAAAAAAATTAAATATGAATTAATAACGTTAACAGCATTAATAATTTACCACCAAGGTTTGTGAGGTGTGGTAGACCGCCACATCTCAACATTAGTAGTGCAACAACTCATCTTGTAGCCTGCCCTGCAGAAGGATAGGAAACGGTAATAGCAGGAAAGGAAGAGGGGATGGGATAGAATAATTAGTAATAAAAAATCCATGAAAACTCACCCCTGTTCCTCCACCATCTTGTAGATACCTGAGAAAGTATTTTCAATTATTAATTTTAAACTAACAACAACATAACGTCACGCCTGTATTCCCCATATCACCCACATTTCGCCAGTTATGTTTAAGTCCTATGTAATAGGGGGCGAGCCTATTGCCAGCAACCGGGCACTAATCCAGACTGTGGGCTGCTACTAAGAAATTCCAGATGGAAAAACCCAATAACACTGACCGACCCGGGAATCGAACCCAGGACCTCACGCTCATCGATTATTTCATCACCACTGCTCTCAAAAATCCAAATACATGTGACATCTACCGACCCGCACTAGGCCTACGTGGCGGATTACGGCCCACTCCCCCTCACAGAGAGGAGGCCTGTGTCCCAGCAGTGGGAAGATTATAGGCTGATTATGCTAGGATAAATAAAATACCTTCATTGAGTTGTTCAAATGACACTGCATTATCAGCACTCTTGCTAGTAGACGTGTGTTCAGTTTGCTGTTGCTGAACTTTCCCAATACATGTCAAAGATTTGGCAATTTCATTCAAAAGTTTCGATTGTCTTTTTGTCTTTTTTTCAGTTTTTGAATCTAGTACTTTGTATATTATAATTCTCTCAGTATCCGATAGATTCTGATTTATCTCTTTAGCATTTCTATGTTTCCTCTTCTTTTCAACTCTCATATTTACTAATGAACTTGTGTCCGAGGTGATGGAAGAGGTATCAGAAGATTCAGAGGTATTCTTATCTATTACCACAGTTTCAATAACTCTTTTTCCAGGCAGTTTGTCCTGAGCAGTGTCTTTGGTTGGAGGCGTGTGCTTATGACGTGACCTGTACTCGTGGTAACTATCAACTTGGCTAAACTTGACACTGTTGCCAGACTTCCCCTGTTTCACCGTGTTAGGTATTGCATGGATGGCAAGGTTGCCGTCAGCCTCGGGCACAGGCATCCAAGAGTATTGGAAGTCTCTGCTGTCAAAATTGTCATCTACGTCTAATTTAAAAGGTGATTTAGATTGGCTGCGACTTTTCTGAAAATAAAAGCTTGTTATATTGGAGTGAAATTCAAAGAATTCGGTTTCTTTTTTTGAGTCAATCTGAATATTTACCGAACAGTTATGTTTTTTGCATTCCTTTTCTATTTTCTTGTATTCTTGTTGCATCTTTTGCTGGCGACTCTCATGCTGCACTTGCTGCCGACACTCATCCATATACGCATTTTTCTGAAACAATAAACCAATACCTTAAACAGTCTCCTAACATTTTCATAGATAACTAGCTTCCAGCAGCTTCACCCGCGTGATATCTTTATAAATAACTAGCTGCTCGCCGCGGCTTCGCACGGGTAGCACTATGTACTTATCTACGGCTATTTTAGGTATTTTTATACCTTGGGTGACATTATTGGAGTTTTAGGATCCCTAATTTTTTTGAAAATACAATAAGCCGGGGATAGTATAGCTTCCCAACAGTGAAAGAATTTTTCAAATCGGTTCGGTAGTTTCGGAGCCTATTCAATGCAAACAAACAAACAAACAATCGAATCTTTCCTCTTTATAATATTAGTATAGATAGCCTATATTGCTACTCAATGATTATATAGCATTTTACTGGTGAATGAAAATGGGTGTAGTTTTTGAGTTTATTCATTACAAACAAAAATACAAATCTATTCTCTTTATAACAATATTATAGTGTAGATGAGTATGAAAATACAAGTTTTAATAACTATGTATGGGAATTAAATACTGCAAAGAATTAATCTTAAGTAAACACCTTGTCATACTCACAATAACTTTGCTACCCTTGTCCTTAGGCAAGGAGTTCAAGAAATTCATAGTGTCCTTATACTCTTTCTCAACATTTTGTTTAGTCACTGCAACCTTGTTCCTCATATCCTGGAGTTTTCTTTGTCCTTTGTCCTTAACACCGAAGGCTGACACCTCCCTCATGGCCTGGGAGTATGCATCCTCTTCAGACTGCAGGTCTCTGACTACAAGCTTATCACCATAAGGCAAGTCCCTGGTGTCTCGAGTAGAGTGGTTGTACATTAAAACAGAGTTCTTCCTTTGAACAGGATTCTCGGGAATGTTCTTAGCTTTGTTGTGGGAGGCAGCTCCTTTATCTGGAACTGTAAGTGGCTTATAGTTATTATCTTGATGTTATTGATGCTCTAATTGATTCTAACCGCCTTATTCATAAACGCTGCATAAAGTTAAGTTATTACATACATTTTCGACGTTTATACGTCTCTTTAACTTTAAGAAATGTTTATGAATAAGAGGGTCATTCTTTAAGAAAGCTTGATGCATGTCTTTACAATATTACAACTTGATTTATACATAATGAAACATTTACAATGGGCAGTGAATACCTAAATAATAATAAATGAGTAACTAAATATTATGATAGATGTGAAAGTTTAATTTCAGATGTAATGGACCCAACTCCAATGGATTACAAAGCCACTATTGCTTATTATTTGCATCATAATATTGCTTACAAGTTGTTGGACCAACTTTACTCCTCCTAAATGGACTGCTCCCTCTGACAACAGGGCTTGGTAGTATATTAGCTTGCCGCACAGGTCTTATGGAACTAAAGATTTGGTTAATTTCACCATTAGTCACGGATTTAAACTGTGTACTAGGTACAGGACTATCATAGTTAACTTTATGAGAACAAAACTGACAGCTCCTTTCTGCTCGCCAGGCAGGCACTGGAATGATTTGTTGATCATGCACTTGGCAAACATTAAAAAGAATACCTTCAGGTTTAGCTGTTCTTGTGCGTTCTATGGTCTGTTTTAAGCTTTGTATATCTTCTGGTGTCTTCTTGTTTATGGATGTTGGTTCAGTTTCACGTAGACGCAGCTTTCTGTTCTGCAGGTATTCTGAAACAATTGTCAAGGAAGGTCTTCCTGGTTCTCTTTCTTTTATTTCATGTGTATGCTTGCCTCGTAAACTGAATGGCATATCCTTGCTGAGGGCAAACAAGTCTATTCTATTGCTCTTGTCAGTTTTACTTCCTATAAAATCATCAGAATCCTTTGGAGTGTCTTTGTCTGTAGGAAGCGAGAGTGCTGGCACAGAAGGTTCCCACTCAGGTATGGTCTCCATGTCCCACTGAGTGGCCATGTCTGTTGTCTTCACAAGCTCTGCTTCATTGTTACTGGTTCCTGCATCTTTGTCACTTTTCTGTGAGTTTGCAAGCTCTGAGGAACCTCCTGCCTTCTGGGAAGAATCATCAGAAACTTTTATGCTTGAAGATTTGGACAAAAGCTTACTAGCTACCACTGAGGACTTGTCCCGGCTTATTTCATTAGCCACCTCCCTGTGGAACACAATAATGGTAACATGTAGAAAAACAGTTTCAAAGATACATACATAATAGTTTCAATTGAATTTAAATTAAGTGTTATTTGAACTTCTTGTAATACCAGTTTATATTTAAAGCTGAACCAACAAAAGAAGTCCAATCCCATTTCAGATCAATATAAAATACCAAGAAAATTTCATACAATAACTCAAATAATTAATTTGTTCTTCAATAGATAGCACAATAATAATTTATGGTATCCTCACCTGGCTTGCACTTTTCTCTCCAGCAATTTTTTCTGTTGATCCAATTTCTCCTGCTTTTTCCTTCTCAGTTCAGCTGTAGCCTCCTTACCCCGCAACTTAGACAAGTCTGTCTTTGCTACTTCATCTACAAACAAAACCTGATATCTTACCAACTAATTTAATAGTAACATTCACAAATATTGTAGCTATATTCAGAAAGAGGTTGATTGGATTATCATAACAATGTTCCCCTTAATATTCACTAGGTAGATTGTATGAACACGACATGCTGGGTGCACTCCAAAGAAATACGATAAGGGCAGGAGGATCAGAAGGATGATAGTAGGTAAATTGTAACAGTATAATAATCACAACAGCATATTTCTAACCCTACTCACCTTGCTGTGTCAATTCGGATGCACTATGATGACTCGCGCCAACGTTTTCCAATCCTTTCGCATACAGCACCTCCAGTCGCTTGACCAGTTTCTCTTGACATTCAAAATATTCCTTTTGTTTCTTCGCGTCTAGATCAACAACTTGTCGTAACTTTTCAACCTTGGCGCGCTGTCTTATCTTCTTTGCGATGTCTTTAGACTGCTCGCGGACCTAAAAATTCTCTCGGATTTTATACTATATCGGTACTTGACTAATTTTTTTATTTATAAATATATTTCAAAATAACAATCTTAACATAATTCAAACCTGTTGAAGTCTCAGCTTTCGTCGTCGTAGAAATTCATTTGTTTTTATAGCTTCGGTCTCTGAAGTCATCTTGACATTTGACTCGACGAAAATAAGTTTTTATTTACATTGCTAGCAAAATTACTTAATTATATGGTTTGTTTAACTTAATACAACTAAAATAACAAAATAATGATAACTACGTACTTTATGAAAATCCATTAAATTCAAAATCAAACAAACGTCATTCAACGTATTTTGGTATTTGCTGACAGGAGCCGCAACGAGTAGTGAGGGGCAGCAACATAAATTCAAATCGAATGTTCGAGTCGAGATGACACTCGAATCGGTCGACTATATTAATTAGAGTGTATTTTTTTTTCCTTGTATACTTCTACATAATTTATACATTTTAGTGTTAGTGTTAGCTTGTATATTGACGGTTTATAACTAAATAAATAAAAATGAAATTGTAATAGTGATCCGACAAAGGATAGAATATAGATTATATTTATTTGCATCAACAGTAAACCAGTATCAATATTTATCACATAATGGGTCATTGCGTCTATCTAATTTTTCAGTAATAATTACACTTTTAATTTATGAAAAAGCAGAAATTTACTATCATAACATACATTACTTCTACAGAAAAAAACAACAAGATTGGTTTTACCCAACTACCCCAGAAGGAGGGTAATGTTTTCAAGTATATGTATTTATACAGGGTCAAATTAAATTAGCTAGCGAAACTCCGTAGGCGTGATAGGTATGATGGTTATGGGATATCTAGACTAATAAAACAAAAAAGAAATTAATTTGATGATGAAAAAATTTTGACGCAAAAATACTTTTTTCTGGGTTATCAACCGCTGATAGTGTATAGTCACTTAAAATATCGTTTTTTTTTGTTGTCATCATCTCAGCGAGGGGTATCGTATTGATATCTCAACACGGACAACACGCTATCACAGATTTTATCAACTCACACTTCAAGTAACAAAACTAAAAGCGGTCAATGACGCCAAAAAAAACTATTTTTTGTCGTGGTTTCCCATCACGTCTCGTAGCATCATCCTGATATAGGAGCCTTTTGGCCTCGTATAGGACTTTCTGCTTATATTTTAATTTTACTTTGATTAAAAAAAAACATAAATAAATTATTGTTTTTTTATTTTTATTATGTTTCTATGAGTGTGTTTTGGTTATTTTGTGATCTCCTGTGCGAGTTTCAATAAAGAATTTTTTGTTGGAGTTTCACTAGCTAATTCAATTTGACCCTGTTTACCCCATACGACCATCTCCCAATAAATAGGGTATTGTGACTTGGTCGTAGGGAGACGATTAAAACAAACTATCTATGGAATCTGCACAATGTACTGTTATGTACACACGGCTACACATCAAGCTATATACATTTCCAGTATTATGCTGATCTCGCATTGTATAAGATTTCCGTACAATACGAAGTCAGCATATGGAAATGTATAGCTTGATGTGTAGCCGTGTGTAGGTACATAAGATGTCTCAGAGAGATGATGTTATTGAAATAATGACAACAAGACAACGTAGAGGCATTCTAGAGGCCGCCACTAGCGTCTAGTGTTTAGTTTAACTCGGCAAACATCGCTGCCATGAATACACAGATTTACATGGGGAGGGGATATATAGACTCAGACCAACGGAATATAAAACTCATATTTACGTAGGTAAGTACAATATGTTATTTATTTTCATTAGGACTCGTAACTTTTCGCCGGTTGGCGTAAGCAAAATACGCTCTTGGACGTGGGGTTGCGGGCACCAGCCCGTTATACAATACAATACAAGGATTTATTTTTTATAACTGTGGGCAGATTTGTTGGAAAGTTTATTTCATGATAAATAATTTTGTTTAGTTGTTTCAAAAACAACATTCTAAGGACATCAAATATTTTCCTAACTTATTTCAAACATGATGATAAAATACCCAAAATATTAATCGCCACCTAAACCACCGCCTAGTCCACCATCTAAGCCACCACCTAGTTCACCCCCTAATCCACCCCCCAGTCCTCCTCCTAAGCCACCACCCACACCACCACCCACGCCACCGCCTAATCCACCACCTAAGCCACCACCGAGTTCACCCCCTAATCCACCCCCCAGTCCACCCCCTAAGCCACCGCCTAGTCCTCCTCCTAAGCCATCACCCACAACACCGCCTAGACCACCACCCAGGCCACCGCCTAATCCACCACCTAAGCCACCACCTAGTTCACCCCCTAATCCACCCCCCAGTCCACCCCCTAAGCCACCGCCTAGTCCTCCTCCTAAGCCATCACCCACACCACCGCCTAGACCACCACCCAGGCCACCGCCTAATCCACCACCTAAGCCACCACCTAGTTCACCCCCTAATCCACCCCCCAGTCCACCCTCTAAGCCACCGCCTAGACCACCACCCACGCCACCGCCTAATCCACCGCCTAGTTCACCGCCTAAGCCACCGCCTAGTCCACCGCCTAAGCCACCGCCTAGTCCACCGCCTAGTTCACCCCCTAAGCCACCGCCTAGTCCACCGCCTAAGCCACCCCCTAGTCCACCACCTGCGCCACCGCCTAGTCCTCCTCCTAAGCCACCACCCACACCATCGCCTAGACCACCACCCACGCCACCGCTTAATCCACCACCTCCGCCACCGCCTAATCCACCACCTAATCCACCGCCTAGTCCACCGCCTATGCCGCCCCCTAGTCCACCACCTGCGCCACCGCCTAATCCACCGCCTAGTCCACCGCCTATGCCACCCCCTAGTCCACCACCTGCGCCACCGCCTAATCCACCACCTAATCCACCGCCTAGTCCACCGCCTATGCCGCCCCCTAGTCCACCACCTGCGCTACCGCCTAATCCACCACCTAATCCACCGCCTAGTCCACCGCCTATGCCGCCCCCTAGTCCACCACCTGCGCCACCACCTAACCCACCACCTAAGCCGCCACCTAGGCCACCACCTAACCCACCGCCTATTCCACCGCCTAGGCCACCACCTATTCCACCCCCGAGGCCTCCTCCCACACCTCCACTTATGCCACCACCTATTCCACCCCCGAAGCCTCCTCCTGTGTAACCATCTTCACGCTTTGGACCACAGTTCTGCGTGGCCGTATATATGAGTGCATTGACAAGCTTCATTATGATTTCATCGCTGAGTCCGCTATTCAGTTGGTTTTGGGGACCGGAGCATCTTTCTTCGTCGTCGTCCAGTGCTTTTGCGAGCTGCAGTAAAACATTGAGGTCTTCGAGTGCCGTGCTGCAGGACTCATACCGACATCGTGTTGGATACACCGTTCTTGTTGGGTATACCCATTGCTGCGCCTGCGATTATAAAATATGAGTTTTACCTACATTTTTATAAAGTAGGGAAATCTGTTTGGAAAGTAATATAATTGATAAGTGCATGGTTATTTACAAAAAATTAAAAAGAAAATAAATAAGTTAAAGTTAGAAAACGTACCCCACACAGACAAACGCTTACAAGGAGACAAGTAATTCTAATGTAGAGCATTGTTCCTACTTAATTGTGTGTCATTAGAACTAGGCTTTTATAGATTTGTTTGCGACATAGGTAATGTGTAAGTACGTAAAACCTCATGTACCTAATTATAATTTCGTTAATTGTATCAACGCTGTAAATGAATAGGTAAGTATGAAAAAGAAATTAAGCTTAGTCACGTAGTAGGTAGGTGAAATCAATCTATTTTCGTTCTTTAAGCTCCAACCTCAAATGAGATAGGTTGTAGGTAAGTATATATATTTTCGCTTTAGAACAAATTAATATTGAGAAAGGCATAAAAAATCTACATATTTTAGGTAGGGATGGCACGGTCGTAATTTAAGTAATTGAATACTAACAAATCCTCAGTTTATCATTCATACTAAATTGTTCTTCATTATAGTATATTATGGCAATACCTTGGGCAATACTATTTACTTACCTACTTACTACTATTATAAAACACAACTGATTTGCCGTAGCTATCTAGATTGCGTTAATAACTTTATGTAATTATATTGGAACGTGATCATTTTATCATTTCCTAATATAATGGATACTGGACCAAAACAGCGAAGAGAGGTGAATCCTCGACATGGAGCTAACTTATTCTCCATCTTGACATTCGGGTATGTAGGAAAGAATGGCAAGCACTCCAAAAAGTTACCGTTAGTGGCTTAAGGTGCAGTTAAAATCACAATTTGCTATGCGGAGGAAATTTGGTCCAGTTTACCGCGATCTTTCCAACAAAACTAGAAAATCTCGACTGCTTGATGTAACTACATTTGAATGAAATGTATTTTCCTAAAGGTGGACGTTAGAAACATTTAAAATGGGCTACAGTCGCGATATCAAAGACGCCGATCTCTATGCACCCCTGCCTGAGCATCGCTCCAATGTGCTAGGTAACGAACGAGTCAAAACATTTATAAATGCGTGGTTACAGGAGAATAAAGTTTAACTTTAGTCCCAAACATAACATCACTGCTGGACTTCCTTAGGCGTAGGTTTCCTGAAAAACCTGTAGGATTTCAGGTAAACCCACATTTCACCAGGTTATAAGTAAGTCCCATCATCCAAATGCAATCCAAATAGGCGACCCTATTAGTCCATAAGTCAAACATATCCAAAACTTTATTCGTGGTGCGTTTATCTATAAGGGGAAGGTCCTACTCCACCTGTTTATAAAAATGATAGTTTACATAGCATACCTCCCATACTTTAGGTGATGCTGTACAAAAAGCATGGGACCGCGAAGTGCAGCACGCTCGACGGCGCGGAGAGACATGCAAGCCAAGTCTCTGGAGAGTTCTCTTCAAAGTTTTCGGGACCGAGCTCATGCTGTATGGCCTTATTCTGGCTGCTATGGAGTTTCTTATCAGGTCAAACTTTTCCTACATCCTTCTTTGTTTCGTTCACGAATAATGGAATAAGGCTTTCCCACAACCCCACCCCATATACCTACCGCTAGTACCTAAGTACAGAAAACGGAGTTTCTTATAATCTTGGGAGGCATACCTATTCTTAGTTTTGGATTGTACATCACCGTGTTCTGGAATACGATAGGTGATTGATGGGATTATTTGAATTTTCAAAAACTACCTGGTTACCTACTTAATTTAAAGTATTCCTGTAATAGGTTGCAGCAACCATTATTTCTTGGATTGTTGCTGCGTTACTACAGCCCTGTTCAAGACGATAATAATGTGTAAGTAATTTCCAAGTACTAAATAATTAGGTTATAACAACATTGATTGAATACTAAGAAAAACAATGGACGTGCGGAAGAAGGATTCGATAAAAAAAATAAAGCAATTGCTTTATTATTTCGAAACTTGACTCGGTGCTGCCCAAGATGCTCAACAACAAATGCAATTTCACAACCCACCACTACTATATGTACCTACACTACGTAAATGCGGTAGTGGGGCGGGTCATTTCAGCTTAGACGAGCTCCAATTTCCCTTATAATTTTACATCCCTAAAATCGGATACAAAACTGGTACCAAATCAATTTTATAAAAATAATAAAAATATAGGCACCTACATAGCCTTTATTCAACTGCATTTCAAACTCATCTGGAATTTCAGAAGCAACTCGACCTACCTGTTCCGCCTGTTCTCATACTACGATATGGAAGGCAGCGTGTCCTGGGGCGAGGCCGTGTTCTTCGCGTTCGGCATCATCCTCTGCAGCACCTTCAACATCATGGTGCAGCATCCTTTCATGATGGGAGTCATGCACATGGGCATGAAGATGAGGGTTGGCGTTTGCAGTCTTATTTATAGAAAGGTATATTTGTATAATACATCCTTAGAGAGACTCATTGTTTTAACACACAAGTCAGAGATCCGTATGAAGTATGTCTTGAGGGCGCTTTCAAGCACAGTTTGCCACCGGTTCATGGATAACTTTTTTTGTCTGCATTCAAAGAGTATGTGGTAGTTGCGTTAGGATTAAGACGCAATCCGATAGGAAACCATATCTTAAAGAAGATGTTGTTTAGGCAATTTGGTTTCCTATCGGCAGCTATCTAAACCTAAGTAATATGATTTCAGGCTCTAAAAGTAAATATCCAGGCCACTTCCGAGAGCAGTGGCGGCCTGGTCTTGAATCTAATGGCAAATGACGTCAACCGCTTTGATACTGGACCACTCTTTGCGCACTACCTCTGGATAGGACCACTAGAAACTATGGTAAAATTCAAGTATTTTTAAATAAATCGATCATTTGGCCACCCATATTAATATTTATAAAATTTTTGCAGCTCATGACAGTTTACTTATACCGGGAGATGGGAATGCCAGCGGTATACGGATCGCTGCTCATCATAGCAGTCATTCCATTTCAGAGTAAGCAAATAGACAAACTAAAACTTTAACATCCTTAAATGGAGAAAGAGATATGGATTATTATGTGTACCTATTTTCGTAATGTTGTGAAGATATTTTTATAACATCCTGCATTCCAGTATTCTTGGGAACAAATACTGCTTACTATAGACGAGGAACAGCGGAGAAATCAGACGAACGAGTGAGACTGATGAAAGAAATCATAATGGGAATGGAAGTGATCAAAATGTACACCTGGGAGAAACCGTTTAGAAAAATTATTGATACTGTTCGTCGGTGAGAGTAAAGTGCTATCCACGAAGACGCGCCCCACTCCGTTCTCTCCGTACTAAAGTACAGCTTACAGTACAGTAATCGCGGAGTGTTGCGCGTCTTCGTGGATGGCACTATCTATAATACAGACGTGCGTGACTATTGGCAATTTTGTGTTTGGTTTAAACAAATGTGTATCAGCGACAGTCACTATAATCCTGATTCTTGTTTAACAACAAATAACAATCAATCAATTTTTGTTGCTTTCTTTCAATACTAAGTATACTTAATAGCGGCATCAGTTCATTTATCTACGTTTGATTCCTGTAATAGCATAGGAAACGACAAAATACAATACTGAACAAAATCTAAAGCATTTATGACAATATCAGTAGTAAGTATCTAATCGAAATAAGCCTACCTATCTATACTTAATGGTAATAAAATAGTTACGAAGATTTTTTGTCCGTTTGTCTGTTTGTCTGGATGTATGTTTCGGTGCGCAAAAACGGCTGAACGGACTATGATAAAATTTGGCTCACAGATAGTTTATAACCTGGAGGAACACATAGCGTACTTTTAATCGGCGAAGCCGCTGCCACAAGCTAGTTTATCAATAAAACGCTATAAATATCAAACAAACCTAAAACACTAACCCATTTCTCCTTATCACCAACAGTCACGAAATCTTCTACATAAAGATGACGTCATACATTCGCGGTGTTATAATGTCTTTCATCATGTTCACGTCACGTTTCGGAATCTTCATCACCGTGCTACTCTACGTGACTTATGTGAACCGTATCACTGTTGAGAACGTTTTCTTTCTCACTTGTTATTATAATATTACGAAGCAAACTATGACGTTGTATTTTCCTCAGGCTGTTGGACAGGTAACACTTTGCTTTTTTCTGTTTCATTTTTTATCTTCTGTGTTTGGAGCCATGAACCATGCGCGGAAGTATCATCAGCCCAGAAGTTTCAGTTGATAATACTCTTTTAAATCAATGTAATTTATTTTAAAAATGGGAGGAAATAGTTCTGAATTCAAATTATTATACACGATAAATCTAATAATTGATGGACATGGAAATTAGCATTCGTTTTTATTCGGAAATGCGATGATTCCCGAGGTACATTATGAAAATAGTTGGAGTGTAGTTCCCTCTGTTATTTTAGATAGCAGAAATGAACGTAGCAGTACAAAGGATTCGAGACTATTTACTG
This sequence comes from Lithophane ornitopus, assembly GCA_948473465.1. Taxonomy (NCBI): domain Eukaryota; kingdom Metazoa; phylum Arthropoda; class Insecta; order Lepidoptera; family Noctuidae; genus Lithophane; species Lithophane ornitopus. The sequence goes on along the minus strand of OX419616.1, from coordinate 12,591,010 downwards.
AGCGAAGATTGTACACTGCCTTCTAGAACACATGCCAGCACGCAAGATGCAGCTATGCCATCGACGCGGAAGAAACGAGTTACCATTATAGGTAACATTTGTAAATAGTATTGTATTATATTATAATTTTCTGATCGTAAAACCACTCAAAATCTTATGTTTTACGCAGAACCGACAATGAACAGGCCTGCGCCCAGCACTTCTAAAGATAAGGATAATCCGAAAGAGAAGGTTAAAGGTCAGGAACAATTCACAAAATATTTATTTTTTGTCTCAGTATTATCAAAGATAAATAAAAATAACTTTTTTGTGTTGTAATACAGAAATTCGTAAAGATGAAATAGCAATAAAGTTTGACAATGCATCCAGCAGATGGCTCAAATCTTCGAATAAAGACGACGTTATAGGTTTGGAGTTGTTGGTAAGACTTCACTATTTAAAGGATGAAAGACTTAATTTGTAGGTTGGTACTTAATACTTTAAATGATAAATCTATCTGAGCTATTCAGAATAAAAATCAATTTCTTCCAAGTAGTTTCTAACGATCAACGAGAGGGATTATACGGAAACGGATATAAGTTGCAGCCAGCAGAAATGAAATAGTTTTGTCTACAAACAGAAATTCCCGCCGTATTTCCAGATTTTTGCTGGCTCTCTAACAACTGTGATCGGATCAGTAGGCGCAGGCAAGTCTACGCTACTGCACATGGTTCTGAACGAGTTACCCTGCTCCAGTGGAACTATGCAGACCAACGGCACCGTCAGTTATGCCAGCCAGGACCCATGGCTCTTCGTGGGTAAGACCATTCATAACAATACATTATTCCGTGAAATGGTTGGAATGTTGAACGTTGTCATCTCCACTTTTACAGGGTCTGTCCGACAGAATATTCTGTTTGGACAGTCATTCCAAAAACAACGTTATATGGAGGTCTGCAAGGTGTGTGCACTAGAACGAGACATATCTCTGTTTCCTCATGGAGACAAGACTGTTGTTGGGGAGCGCGGCGTTTCCCTCAGTGGAGGACAACGCGCCAGGATTAATCTGGCCAGAGCGGTTTATAAGGAGGTAAAAACACAACACACACACAATTGTAAGAGAGATTTTTATAATACATAAATAATAATAATAAATAACAACAAGACAACACAAGTAGATATTAAAGAAATTATCTTTAATATCTATATATATATATAAAATATATATAAAATGAAAGCTGGTATTGTAAACAAGCCGAAACGTTATTGTTTTAGGCCGACATCTACTTGCTAGATGATCCACTTTCGGCTGTGGACACTCAAGTCGCTAAACATATCTTCGAAAGATGCATCAAAAGGTAAAGTAGCACCGATAGATTTTAATTAACTTGATTCTAAAATATTAGAGAGTAACGGATATTTTTGTGATCAGATACTTGATCAATAAGACAGTTCTGCTGGTGACTCATCAACTGCAGTTCATAAAGTCTGTCGATCAGGTTGTAATCTTGGACAAAGGAAAAATCATTGGAAATGGAGCTTTTGAAGACTTAGATGTAAATATAAATAAAATAAATACGTAGAACCTTGGGGACTAAATACGAAATTGGTCCAAAATATTGTGTTTGTAGGAAAAAGAACTGAAGATAATTCAGCTGATGAACGAGAATGCGCGCGAAGTGCACGAAGAGGATAATATCCCCAGCGTCCAGAGCGCGTCGATGCTGTTCCAACCGAGCACTTTGAGCTTGCACAGACGACATTGGTCTATGATGCTCGACATGAGCGTAGCTGTAAGATTACTGATTGTACCAAGATATCCTGAATAGTGGAAACGCCGTCGCCAGTCCCAAAACTTAGGCCAGTAATAAACGTGGGGTTTCTAGCACTACTTTCAGATTAACCATACATTTTGCTAACTTTAGGTAGATAGAATATGTACTCTTTATTATGTACACCATAAAAATTTAGATATTAATGTAGAAATAGTCTTAGTTTAGTCGTAAACTTTACAACGGTTTATTTTATGTTGTGTCGTGCGTGACCACCACCTTTGATAGTCCTATGATAGCCAAGACTTTGGGAGAAGCATAGGCTTACAAAAGGAGGTTCCATACTTCATAAAGCAACACCTTGATACTTAGGCCTAGAAGATTGGATTTGCGTAGTATTCATTTCTGCAACATATTATGTTTTCAGGATCAAAAGCCTGAAGCAGAAATACAAACAACAGGTCGAGTGCATGGGTCTGTTTACCGCGACTATTTCATGGCAGGCGCTCCCTGTTGCTTCGTGGTCATCGTTTGTTTGTTGTTTCTACTGGCGCAGTTTTGTGCCAGCGCTTGCGATTATTGGATCAGTCGATGGTAAGGCAAGTTATCATTTTGATTATGTTCTTCCCGTTTGTGTGGAGGTGGTAGGCCTTGGCGATGGTCGCCGGTGTGCCTAAACGATTTTTCAGTTACAATACAATTGAGAACCATTCGTAGAGCTTCATTGTTTAAAGCTACCTACTGCCTTGAATTTAGAACTGTATTTCTACTTCAATAGTTTTTATAATAAATGCTTGCACTGATTGGCCAGGTCCACTTAAACCTGTGTGGTTCTTTCCTCAAAATACCATTTTAGACACTAATCTACATGGTCCTTATTATGGCCCGACCAAGATTATGCCTGGGCTTTAAAAGAGTCTGTGACATCTGAGTTTGTTTCGGCCTTTTTTCTCAGAGTAGTCGGGTAGGAAACGCCGACCTCATCTAGCTTATTTTTAACCGACTTCTTCAAAAAGGAGGTTCTCAATTCGTCAGTATGTTTTTTTTTTTTTTTTGTATGTTTGTTACGCATTTACTCCGCCAATTATGAATCGATTTTATGTTTTTTTTTTGTATGGTAGATCATGCTTCCGAGGTGGTCCCATATAAATTTTATTAACTTTGCTTGCGTAGTTTTTGAGTTAGCTTCAATATTACGTATTTTTCCCAATTAGTTTATCTAGACGATGTCTTCATTTGCTCCTTCACTGTTATTTACATCAGCTAGTGGTATTCGAATTTGTGTGGGGTAGGTACCACAACTAAAAAGTGAAAAATAAAAACTTTTTACAAAAAAAAAACGACTTCCAAAAAAATCACTCAAAACTGAAAAATAACTTTAATTTTGGAAGTCGGTGGCAAAAAACGAAAGTTGAAAAGCAAAGACACCGACTTCTGAAATTAAAGTTATTTTTCAGTTTTGAGTGTTTTTTTTGGAAGTCGGGTTTTTTTTTTGTAAAATGTTTTTTTTTATATTACGTGTAAAAGTGATTCCAATATCCTATTTACAGAATAAACAATTTCATTTCATTTCATATGGTTTTGGTTTTGTGTATCGTTTTTTATGTTCCAGGAGTCATGCCGAAGATAGATTATCAGGCGACGCAACAATGGACGTCCTTATATGGGCAGAACAGGGTCTAGTACGAAGAGATTTCGTGCTCATTTTTGGCATAATAACATTAGCGACGATCATAGTGGCTTTGATACGTGCTTTTTTCTTCTTCTCCTTGTGCATGAAATCTTCCATCAAGTCAGTATCAAAGAAGTGTTTATTAGTCTTATCCCCGTTTTCAGTCAACACTAACAGGAGCCTATATAAAAACATGCTGTTGGATTTAAACTTTCAGCGCTAAGCCTAGCGTTGAAAATCCAATAGCACGTTTTTATTAAGGAATTCATTTCGGTGTCGCCTACTGTTAGTGAAAACGGCAATTACCCACAAACACTTTATTGGATAAGTAAGTAGGTAGGTAATTCATTTGTTTTATCTTCTAGATTACACGACCAAATGTTTGAATCGATTTCGAGGTCTCCAATGAGTTTCTTCCATAGTAACCCATCGGGACGCATCCTCAATAGATTTAGCAAAGACATGGGCGCTGTTGATGAGATGCTACCGCAAGCTATGATTGATTGCTTTCAGGTAACACCTTAACATACATTGAATAATATTGCTATGTATCGCAAATAAACGAATCTTAGGCTTTATCATCATCATCATCATCTTCCTAGCCTTTTTCCAACTGTGTTGTGGTCGGCTTCTATTCTAATGCAGCGGATCCAGCTGAATACCAGTATTTTACATGGAGCGAGTGCCTGTCTGACCTCCACAAACCAGCTATTGGGTATTACGATACCACTTGACTGGTTGTCTGACTTTCGGGCTTCTGATGTTTTATAACGACTGTTAAAGATCCACTAATGACAGCAGGGACCAACGCCAACGTGCTTTCCGAGGCACGGACGGTCCTGGTTTGTAAAGATGGTCACCTATCCACGGACCAACCGCGGCTGTTATTACAAGCCCCCAAAATTTGGGTTTATCAAGTGTGCTTAAACAAGAGGTGAAGAATGAATCGTAGCCTTTTGTTGGAAAGGTCTATACTATAGAATACCTTCATATTAAACATGGCTTATAAATAAGTCTACTCCACCTATTTTATTTCTTACAGATAATATTGAACCTGATAGGAGTAGTCATCGTAATATTGATGACAGACATCACACTTTTAATTCCGATCGCTGCTGCGATGGTCATATTCTACATCTTCCGCGTTATCTACATCAGGACTACTGGAGCCGTCAAACGGCTTGAAGGGATCAGTAAGCATAAATAATGCATAGCTCCCAATATTTCCGCCAGTGGACATGTTTTAAAGTCTGATAAAGAGCCAGGAAATCTGAGGCCCTAGACAAAGTGACATTCTATCAGCGATAACGATGAAGGAAAAGGAAAAAATTTATAGGACTGACTTATGCTATCGAAAATCTTATATCAATCCTGTTGAATGTCGTTGTACAAGTACGAAACGCTTTCGAAGCGATTGTCATTTGTCTAGGCCCTCTGTATTTTCAAATCCTGCCAGTCCGATTGGTCAGTATAAGATTCTCTGTCTAATTAGCATTTCTGACCTTTGTCTTCGTTTCATTGTCGCGCGAGACAGGCGACCTTTTTCTAGGCATTTAACCAGTAAAAAAAACTAGGTACTACTTCCTCTAATTTAGCATCATCAACATCTAACATTTCCTTAATATTACAAAATATTCTCACCAGCTCGTAGCCCAGTATTTGGCCATGTGAACGCCACGATCCTTGGTCTGGCCACAATCCGCTCGTTCGGAGCAGAGTTCCTTCTAGCCGAAGAGTTCGACCTCCATCAGGACTTGCACAGCGCTGCCTGGTACCTCTTCATCACCTGCAGTCGAGCATTTGGCTACTTCCTGGACCTCGTCTGCTTACTGTTCATCATATGTGTCACTTTTAGCTGCTTGATGAAGACAGGTTAGTAGACCTTTTATACAAGTTATTATTTGAACAGTTACAGTGAAGTAACTTGGATTTTCACCGACAAAAATACCAATATGAAATAATTCACTTACTAGCTGTGCCCCGCGTTTTCACCCGCCAGACTTGTCTCGATCCCGTGGGAATATCGGGATAAAAAGTAGAATATCCAATTTCCTATTCCAGGTCATGGTCTAGCCCTGTGCCAAATTTCATCTAAATTTGTTCAGCCGTTTTAGCGTGAAAGCGTAACAAACTCACTTTCGCATTTATAATATTAGTTAGGATGGAATCTCAACAGCCTCGCTTCCTCTAACAGATTGCTATTATTTTAGACATGGATGGCAGTAAGGTTGGTCTAGCGATCACCCAGTCCATATCCTTAACTGGTATCTTTCAATGGGGGATGCGACAATCAGCCGAGATGGAGAACCAAATGACCAGTGTTGAAAGAGTGCTGGAGTATACCAAACTACCGCAAGAATCTGCAATGAGAAGTGTAAGAATACATCATTTATATCGACCCAGAATCCTTTACAAATGAACAAAGTGAAGACAAAATTACTTCACGTGAAGACATACATACATAACCCTTTCTGCCACTTAGTCTTGATGACTCCCGGAGGGTTGCGGAAGGGAAGATCAGTGCCTAAATGTTCAGTACCGTAGGAAAATTTGGTGAAACTAGAGTGTGAGCACATGATATCGGATGCATATTTGCGGAACTGGACAATATCTGCGTAGTGCCGAATGCTATAAATTAAATTATTTCTTCTCGCTTATTAAATGTTGTTCATCATTCACTTGCAGTCTCAAGAAAGGAAGCCTCCAGCCGACTGGCCTGCAGAAGGACTGATAAAGTTTGACAATTTGAGCCTGAAGTATGCCCCGGAAGGAAATTACGTGCTGCAGAGGTTGCAGTTCACCATACAACCACAAGAAAAGGTAAATACGCCATCTCAACGCGCATCTCGTAAAATAATTTTTAGTTTTTTCTTTCATTGTACATACCGAGGACCATTTTTTGGCGCCATAAAGCCTTTGTCGGAATTTGTCTTTCATCAATTTACGCCTTTCTTTATTTGCCTCATTATTCCAGATTGGAATTGTGGGCAGAACAGGTGCAGGCAAATCGTCAGTTATCCAAGCCTTGTTCAGATTGGCGTATTTAGAAGGAACCATCACTATTGACGGAGTAGACATCACCAGCATTGGATTACACGATTTGAGGGAGAAGTTATCGATTATTCCGCAAGTAAGAATTTTAATGCAAATCCATCCTTCCTAGGGTAGGAAGGGTGGATTTGCATTAAATTTCATTAAAATTGATAATTCTAATGGCAGCATTGAGAAAATTCGATGGACATTGTCTTAAACCGTAGCAAAAACTCTTTCTACCTGAATTAGCTCTGTCGCTTGGTGTTAGTTGAATAATGTATTTTTTTCTAATTTTAGGAGCCGGTATTGTTCAGCGGCAGTATAAGAAAGAATTTGGACCCGTTCGACCAGTACCCCGATGCATTGTTGGTGAATGCTTTAAACAATGTGGAACTACAGGCAGAGGGAGATGAAAGTTCGTAGTGCATGTCATATTTCAACCGTCATTTGCTACTGCAAAACCTATGTTTTTACACATTATTTATTTTGAAGTGATGGCAAACAAACACGTCATTTGCTACTGCAAAACCTATGTTTTTACACATTATTTATTTTGAAGTGATGGCAAACAAACAATACTTTGTTCTTTTAAGAACATCGATCGGAATTTAGTACCGAAAGTGCGCCTAGATGGCGTTGCGATTGAGTAAAATCACACAATCGTTTGCTGTCCGGTGCACGGGTAACCTGCATGTGGTGTTTGTTTATTATGGTTGTCAGAGTTCCCATAAGCAGGATCAGAGATAATACCCCAACAAGCAAAATAATCCTGGTATGCGATTTTATAATGCTACGTGGACTTATAAAACTCCGATGATAGTTTTGGTGGTTGCTACTGCGCTTTTAACAGCATAAATACATGCTGTTTTTGCTCAAGTACGTTTAATCCTATAATTTGTACTTATATCGGTATATAGGATCATATTTCCTGACAAATATAGGATCAAGACTCCTATAAAAGCATGAAACAAGAGTAATTGCACTCAGGAGTAATTACTCCGGTAACTCAGACTTATATGCGCCTATAAGATCACATCTGCGGACCATTTTAATCTTAATACTCCTGTAGGAGCATGTACCAGGAAGATATAGACTGAGGAGCATTTACTCTTGTTATTTTTACTTATAACCTCACATAAGCTAATATTTTATGACCAATTTAAGTAAATTAAAGTTCAATTACAGTAAATCATTTATGTTTCTGGTTTGGTTTTACATAAACTTAAAAGTAAGTGATAAATGAATTACATAATCCACGTTTTAAAAATAAGAAATCACCAAGATTATAACAGCACTCGGTAGGATAAAATGTTCTATATATCGATTTATCGTATGCCGTTTTAAACCTAGACATACTTATAAAGGCATTCCACAGTAAATATCAATCGGAAAAATGGCGAATCTTTTTCGGTTTTGATATAACCCAATATAGAACCAATATACTTATATTGGTACTGTGTCACACTTGGAAATGCTAAAAATACTTATTATAGCAATATGTCATACTTGGAAAGGCTAACCAAGAAAATGGCAGCTGCCTTATAATATTTACTTAATATTAATTAATACTAAAATGTAAATAAGCAAATTTCAAGAGGAGCTTTAATTTTTTAATCCATGATAGATGTCACAGAAAATTCACATTCCCATACGAATAAGCTATAAGACTAACAATTTGACAACAATAAGATTTTGTTTTTCTACTAACATTGACATTAATAATTTCTGATTCATATAAATACCTCAAGAAATTAAAATAATTTTTTAACGGAGCACAACAAGCGATATACTTACTTCGACTGTTCACAATATATTATAGAAGCATTTCTAGGCGCGTAATAATCTCATTTTTGACTATAACTTACTTATATTGAGATTTACAGGAGTAATTGCATTGACGTAACTAAATTACAGGAGCATTAAAGGCGTATATGGCATTTCAGCGGTCTAATATAAATACGTTATAAGTTAAAGTAGACTTATAAAGTGGGCCCTTTTCGAGACTTATATGCGGATATAAGTCTCATATAGTCCTCGATAATAATGGTTCTAGGATAGATTAAAAACCACTTTTTGCCAGTTTGGACGTAATTACTTTCCAGGTCCTCTCTACAAGGAAGTGGCAGAAGGCGGTTCAAACTTCAGCGTAGGAGAGCGTCAGCTGGTCTGCCTAGCGAGAGCCATCGTCCACAACGACCGGATCCTAGTGCTGGATGAGGCCACAGCCAATGTGGACGCTCAGACCGACCAGCTGATACAGACGGCCATCAGACTACACTTCAATAGCTGCACCGTGCTCACTATAGCGCACCGGCTGAACACCATCATTGATTCTGATAAAGTAAGTTTTGCAGCCAAGGGATCAGCGCACACCAAGAGGAAAGTATTTTCTGAGACCACTGAAAAATTAATCTTATGACAATTCCATACATTCCAAAATTAAATACACGAAGCTCGAGCATAGTCGAGCATCAAGTTGGACGTTCAACGTGTATTTAATTTTGTAATGTATGAAATTGTCATAAGATTCATTTTTCAGTAATCTCGGCAAATGCTCTGCTCTTGGTGTGCGCTGACGCAAGGAAGGGGGCTAATTAGAGCCTTCACAATGAGCAAATGTTTTAAATCAATTTGTACATAATTATATACAAGAGTTGGACTGATGCGACCATTTGAGAAAAGACTAAATGAATTCCTTCCGAAATAACTTAGGGCCCATGACGAAATATAGTAATAAACTGGACTCCTATCTTAATGATGACACACAACAGATGGCAGAAAACAATGGAGAGGAAGAGGGGAGTGAGATCTTTGATTTGCACTGAGACGGTTTAATTAGCGTATTACAATTATTCTGGCGTAAGGAACTCCAATTTCGCCCACATTTCAGCCTATTTTCTTGGAAAATAGAGCATAAATATAAGCGACCAAATTAAGCTTTTAAAAAACAACTATTTAACGATATGTTTGTTTCTTAGATATTGGTTCTAGACGCCGGACGTTTGATGGAGTTCGACCACCCGTATATACTGTTACAGAACAAGAAGGGATATTTCCGTAAGATGGTTTCGGAGACCGGACCTACTATGACGTCGATGTTGCACAAACAGGCAGCACAGGTGATCTGTCAGCTTTTATAGTCAACTAGCTTCCGCCCGCGGCTTCGCCCGCGTGGTATGTCGATAAAAAGTAGCCAATGTAACATAGGCTACTTTTTAATGACATACATAGATCTCTTTTATCGACTTCCCCAGGATGCCGTCTATCTCCATGCCAAATTTTGTCGAAATCCGTTCAGTGGTTAAGGCGTGAAAGTAAACAGACAGACAACAGACAGACAGAGTTACTTTCGAATTTATAATATTCGTATGGATATTAGTATGGACTACTTGCGCCCCACGGTTTCAACCGCATAGGTCTCGATCCCGTGGGAATATAGGGATAAAAAGGATCCTGTGTCCAGGCCATGGTCTACCCATGTGCCAAATTTCATGCAAATCCGTTCAGACGTTTTAGCGTGAAACAAACTGAAATACTTGAATGTAAAAAAAAACAAGTAGTTGTTGTGCAAGTATGTCGGGTTGTTTAGGCCACACACTCTGTGGGTGAATGTGTGTCGTGTAATGTAGTGTGTTGTTTTAAAGGCACCTGAAATACCTTTTTCATGGCTTTCGAAACAGCACTATGTTCTCAAATTTAGAATCATACAAGTTTCAAGTCAGCATACTGTACGCACTTTAAAAGATATGTGACTGCCCTTGCTCGTATATCAGCGGGCCTAAACCGGCCACATTAGCAATTCCTCTAATGTGAGTTAAAAGCAATTCATAATTTGTGGACCATTTTACGAATCTCCATAGAAAACTGTCAAACAGATGAATTATTTCGTAATAAGAATTACACGCAGATCATATTATGAATTGTCAGTTTGTGACATTTTAAAATGATTCATAATATTTACAGATTATGATTCTGCTAAAGAGACCGTTTTAAGCCCCCGGGTTACCTACTTCTAAACATTACCTATTACTTTGTACCTATTAAGATTATCTACATTTCTTTCAGAGTTACCAGAACAGGAGGTCCGGTCAGTAAATGAAACAGTCTCAAAATTGATGATTTTATATGTTATAATTTTTTTAACTTAACTTATTTTATAATTTAACTTTATCTTATACATAGTATGCATTTTGAATAAATTATTTTTAATAATATACCTTTTATCTTAAAATGAAAATCCTAGGCGTTACATTTCATCGTCTTTTACATTGGCCATTAGTAAGAATATTATGAAAATCAATCATTGATGTATAATATAATACATTGTTCAACAAGGCATTGCTCTGAATCTATCGCATAACAATACGTTTAAAGCTTTTGGTTTCAAACCAAATACATCTACATACATCTACGAGTATATAATATCTATAATATGTTCTACATACAAACTGTTACTGTTAATGTATAGAACTGTAACATGGAGACTGTGTAACGTATACACGTTATACAGTCTCCATGTTACAGTTCAGGCTCGCCAGCTGCAGCTCCATCCTTTTCTTGAAGCCGTCCACTATCGTGTCCATCCGTCTGGGAAACAAGGATAGGTATACATATAGAAGCTGCTTCATTACCACGTAATGTTTCACTACCATAGGGCAACCCAATATAGGGTAATTGATAGATTTATTTATATTTAGGATCTCCAACATATATAAACAATACATGATACATACATAACAAGCCATCAACCGGGCAAATCAAATCCAGACTCTTGGTTGCCACTGAGAAATTCCAGCCATTCTGGGGAATTCTCGCCCCCCATTACACGGGACAAACATAACTGGCGAAATGTGGGTGTAGTATAGGTACACCCCTTCGGGGAATACAGGTGAGATGTTATGTTATCCGTACTAATATAAATTCGAAAGTAACTCTGTCTGTCTGTCTGTATGTTAACTTTTCAAGCCTAAACCACTGAACGGATTTCGACAAAATTTGGCATAGAGATAAATGGCATCTTCGGGAAGGACATAGGCTAATTTTTGTTCCAAAAATAATCCTATAGGGGGTGACATGGGGGATGAAAGTTTGTATAGGAAACCCAGCATTTCTAAAGTATCCCGATGATACGTTCCCGTGAGACGATATACGACATCCACGCGGGCCAAACCGCGGGCAAAAACTAGTGTTTTTATAAATAACAAGCAAAAATTTTTATAAATAATAGTATACTATGGCGCTCATTTATCTGGGGAAAGCCACCGAAAGAAGACCCGATGATAAATTGCCAGAAAACTCTCAATGCCACAACTCATGCACAGCAGACCATGGCAGCAGCCAAACTGCATGGCAACTACTGAGGGGTTAGGGCAGTGTGCGTAACTGACGCCATATGAATTTAATTTAATTTAGAACTTACTTCTTTTCTTCTTCGCTTTCTATCTGGGGGATGCCAGCTAACGCTTCCATCAAATAGTTTCTGAAAATTGAGGATAAAACAATTAAATGTAAATCGTTCATGTTTATAAAATGTACAGTTACACTGCAGACATTTTGTCATTTTTTCCAAGTGTGACCCACAGTATGTGTACTACAGGACTACCTTTTGACTGAGACAGTGCCTGAGGTAGTCGACTGTGCACTCAGGAGGGGCGTGGTTACGTGGCGCGTGAGCTCAGTCATTTTCTCGCTAAAGAGCGTCAACTGCTCCCGCGCAGCTACTTCAGGCACCGTTTCATTTAAACAGCAGGCCTGCAGTCCCACTCACTCGGCCTTCCTCGTGAGATGCTCGGCGCACGCCACGCGCAGCAGCGTGTACTCGAGGCGCGCCTGGAACACGGCGGGCGCGCGCGCGGGCGCGGGCGCGCAGGCGCACAGGCGCGCCAGCTCCTCGCACACGGTCTCGCAGATGTCGCGCACGTAGCGCGACGACGCCGCGCCGCACACGCTGTCCACCTGCACACCCATAAGAATACACTATTGATTCAAGTCACAACACTTCCTAACACTGAGCTATTAAACCTGCCTCTGCAGGACCTATGGGGCCCGCCTTCTTATGTAGGGGGCTGTTATCCGACAGGGGAAAACGGGAACGCGTAATCGGAAGAAATACTTTATACTTATGCACCTTTTTTTACCGTTTTTTTTTCTTTTAGACGCCAGATATGGAATAATTTTAACAGTAAACAAAAAGTATGTTATTACCTCAGCATGTACAGCAATCAGATTGTTGATAATCTCGTACACATAGGGCCTGGCATCATCCACGACCGCATCAGCGTCAGTCTTATGTCGTCCCATGTCCATGCTCGGCTCTATGGTACCAACTAAAGGATCTCCTTTGTGCTCCAAGTATGTCTCAGCAATTGTGCTCTCGAGGGTACTGAGAGCTTCCTTTGTTGCTAGTAGAGCTTGTGTTTGTTTTGGGAAGCCAAAGCTGGAAATATAAGGGATTGAAATCAGTGGAGAATTGAATGCTGCAATACCCCGCGTCCTATTTAATAGCTATCGCCGCGTGCTTATTCACTTGCCACGCGTTCAGGCTCACATAGTTTGTGGTAGACTCGTTAGTTCACATTATAGACGCGCCAATTTATGTGGGATCATACATGCAATGATTCTACGTAAACGTGGATCACTCTATCACATCTAACGAATGTTTCATTTGTGTTGTCGTCACGTGCACCTCATTGACGCGTCATTTTGATTTTCATAGAGTGGCTGACTATACGTGTGATGTGTGCCAGAAGCCCTCAAAATGCAATGAGACAGACCGCGTGATATTAGTCGGTAGCAGTCGTTCACATACCTACAGGTAAACGGTAGACTTCCACGTATGACCCAAAACTTTATTCCTGGAATGATGAGTAGAAGAATTACTTACTTATCTACAGCGGTGGCTATGTTGGGCAGCGTGACGCGTCGCGTGTAGTGCGCGTTGGCGCCGGCGACCAGTAGCCGCGTCTGCCAGCTGCGACCCGCAGTACTGCCGCCCTCCTCCAAGCGTTGTTCCAATGCTACTGATAAGTTGCTGTTGTTGAACTCCTAGAAACAGTAGAATGCGCGTGGACATCGGTTTTTGAGCCAACATTCTGTCGTATCGTGAAATTAAATCTCTTTGTGATTACCCGACTACGGCGAAGAAAAAAGGAGGGTTATGATTTTGACCGGTATGTATGTATGCATGTATGTATGTATGTATGTTCATCTGTTCCCTCATATCTTCTAAATGACTCATCACAATTTGACAAATGAGGTATCGTTGGAAGCGTCTTGATTGTCCGCTGGTTACAGGCTATGTGACGTCGCATTAAATGAAAAATGGCGTCCTCTACAGGACATAGTCAGGAGAAAAAAAATGTTTAATCTTACCATGTTGGGTATCAAATGAAAGGGCTTAATGAGCACATTTCAAAAATATATATATTATAACCCCAAAAGAATAAAAAAAATAAAAAGTAATGAAAACTAAAACCCAACGACTACTAAAAAGGTATAAACAAGACACCACAGACACGTGTTAGGGCATAAATCGAACAGATTACGTGTGACTCCGGATTTTTAATTTGTCTGTCTGTGGTGTCTTGTTTATACCTTTTTAACCGTGGAATAAAAGTCATTAACTCTACTTGTCTCGAAACTTAAATGCAAACAAAATAACATGCCACGAACACGCACCAAGGACGCCTCGTACCGCGATAAGTTTGATTTGATCGTGTTAGCGACACAGCCTTAACATTTTTCGTATCGTTTTAAAATATTGGTATACATTGATAGAAGGCGTCAACGACCTTTATTCCACGGTTAACTGGCGCAAGGTATAGTGTGGAATTATGAACAGGATGATGGATTATTTTGTGGAGGCAATAGTAAATCAATGTAACGAAGTCTCCTTGAATGCATGTAGGTTATACCGAAAAGAGATTAATTGGCCCTTTGTATTGAGATATCATTAGACATCTGCACACGTGGTATGTCTTTTAATGTGCTAAATAAATGTATTCCTTTCTTTCACATTTTATAGAAACACTAGCTTTTGCCCAAGCCTTCGCCCGCGTGGATGTCGGAAATTACCTGTATTCCCGTTATCCCCGTAATCTGTGTCCCCGTCACGGGTGCAACAGAACGTTTATCCCACAGGAGCGTACGACCGGGAAAAATCACCATTCCCCAGGATGCCATCCAGTGATTTAGGCGTGAAAACCTTTTCAGTACGTAACTTTCGAATTTATAATATACTACCTGCGCACAGCGGTTTCACCCGCGTAAGTCTCGATCCCGTGGGAATATCGGGATAAAAGTATCCTATGTCCTATTCCTAGTCATGGTCTACCCCTGTGCCAAATTTCATCCAAATCCATTCAGCCGTTTTAGCGTGAAAGCGTAACAAACTCACTTTCGCATTTATAATATTAGTTAGGAAGTTAGGATTAGGATCATTGAAGTATGGAAAGTATGGAAGTATAGAGTGAAACAAAATATATCTTCCATCTCTTTCTTACCTGGTCAGCATGATTAAGCGCCAGATCCTGCAGTACAGCCACATAAGCTAACAGTATTTGCTGCGTATGTTTTTGCAATGTCGCGGCAGGTTCACTGCCCTCGGCCAAAAGAGGGCTCTCGCGACGACCGCTGCTTACGACGCATTTGTGAATCGCTGAGAACGCTTCGTTCAAGTAGGTTTCTAGGAGATGTGGCTGGAAATATAATGTGTGTTAATAAAATATAATTTGTAAGTGATAAAAACTTTTTACAAAAAAAAAAACCAACCGACTTCCAAATGAAAATGTTGTCAGTCAATGTGTTGTGTCATCGGTTCAATAAATGTGGTATGCTTTTTAAAGAACTTAGGCTTATGTTAAGTTCTGATCCAACTCTAATTATTGTTCTTTATGCAACTAGCACAGTCAGCAGTTTTTTTGCAGGGTTAATTCGCAATGGAAGACATCGAATATCGATGGCATTGACTTTTAAACAACAATGGCTTATATTTTTTTCTATTATCAATTTTTTGGGTTTGCTCATTATTTGGATATTTGCTTTTTAGGATTCCGTAATCCAAATGGTGAAAATGGTACTAAGCCAACGCCGTCTGTCAGTTTTTCCGACCATCCATCCGATTTCGATTATAAGTCAAACCTATGTAAAAATACAATAGGGATGATACACGGGTTAAAAAAACCATTAAGTCCGTCAGTCACATAATAAAAAAAATAAGACAGGTATTTTTTGCTTTATCATATTAATACAAAATTACTTAGATAAAACGCATTATTAAAAAAGGAAAAATACGTGTCCAATATTTTTTAACCTGCCGGGCAAAAAAAGAATTAGTTATCATCCCTTTCGGAACAGTACCTATGCTATAGGGTATTATAGTATTAGGCTATTTTAAAGAAGCAGTCTAAAGTGACCCTTGACTCACAAGGTTAGTAATAGCTCCGTAGTCGGAGAAATCCTCGATCTTCCACGTCTCCTTCTCTCCTAGTCCTTTCACCCGCTTGTGAGCTCGTTGTAGGAACACCGCCATGCCGTGCACGCGGTAGTCAAATATCACCTTCTCTACTATGCTAAGAGGCTGGAATTAATAAAAATTGGCATGAATTAACACTAAACGCCAACTGGTAATGGCCCATGGCGGTATGGCCTGTTTATCTTATGTTCCAAAGTCATCATCTGCCTAGCCTTTTCCCAACTATGTTGGGCTCAGCTTCCAGTCTAACCGGATGCAGCTGAATACCATTGTACAAGGAGCGACTGCCTATCTGACCTCCACAACCCAGTAACTGGGTAATATGATACCCCTCGTAGTCAGACTTTTGAAATAAAACAAAACACACTACTGTACTCTCATAAAGTATGTCGCTCGTTTAGCTTAATGCCTTAATGGTTTGTACGATGACAGTGACTGCACACAGTGACTCGGAATTTCGGACCTAGTTAATAAGTCCATGTAGACGAGATCGAAGTAAGTCAGTAAGTCAGACGGGCAAAACTACTGGCCCCAAAAAAGGACAGTTAGGTTAATCAACTACTGACTTGAGGGCCCGTAGTCAGCCCTAGACTGGGTTGAAACTAGTGCCTATACGAGCCCCGTTGCAACTCAACGCTGGATTGATTTATTGTACTGTCACATTAAAGGCAGGCCTTTACACACTGTATTTAACTCCTCTGCAAAAGAAAGCGAGCCTATTTCATTTAACAAGGCCCAAATGAAATAGACCGTTATTTCAGACACATACCTGTGACGGTAGATCGAGCTTGAGTAGTGACTCGTAAGCCTCCCTCAAATGCCTCAGGTTGGCGACGAGGCGTACACGCAGCGCGTCAGTAGGCACTAACTTCCCGCCGCCCGGAGACAGCAGGCATGACCGCATGTGGTCCGAGAATAACTCTACTGCTGCTATTATCATCTCCTGGAAAGAAAAATAGAACCAAATATAAGAAAAAGATGAAGAAGATCAATATACCTTCGCTATCTGTACCGTACATTGGCTGTACCCGCGTACCTTGAGCTCCAGCTGCCGCTGCGTGCTCTGCGGCTCGCCGGCCAGCTCGCCCGCGAAGTAGCGGCGCGCGAGCGGCCACAGCGCGTGCAGCTGCGCCGCCAGCGCGACAGTACCGACGTACCTTGAGCTCCAGCTGCCGCTGCGTGCTCTGCGGCTCGCCGGCCAGCTCGCCCGCGAAGTAGCGGCGCGCGAGCGGCCACAGCGCGTGCAGCTGCGCCGCCAGCGCGACAGTACCGACGTACCTTGAGCTCCAGCTGCCGCTGCGTGCTCTGCGGCTCGCCGGCCAGCTCGCCCGCGAAGTAGCGGCGCGCGAGCGGCCACAGCGCGTGCAGCTGCGCCGCCAGCGCGACAGTACCGACGTACCTTGAGCTCCAGCTGCCGCTGCGTGCTCTGCGGCTCGCCGGCCAGCTCGCCCGCGAAGTAGCGGCGCGCGAGCGGCCACAGCGCGTGCAGCTGCGCCGCCAGCGCGACAGTACCGACGTACCTTGAGCTCCAGCTGCCGCTGCGTGCTCTGCGGCTCGCCGGCCAGCTCGCCCGCGAAGTAGCGGCGCGCGAGCGGCCACAGCGCGTGCAGCTGCGCCGCCAGCGCGACAGTACCGACGTACCTTGAGCTCCAGCTGCCGCTGCGTGCTCTGCGGCTCGCCGGCCAGCTCGCCCGCGAAGTAGCGGCGCGCGAGCGGCCACAGCGCGTGCAGCTGCGCCGCCAGCGCGCCGGCCGCCGCCGCGCACCACGCGCCGCGCACGGAGCTCCAGCCGCCCTCGCACTCGCTCTCCTTCATCTTGCGCTTGCCTAAAGAAAATTACATAACATACAGCTTATCAAAAAAAATTGCTAATCCAGCCACTTTGACAATATCCTTTGGGATTTTTGGAACAAAGTTTTTTAACGCGGCTGTAGGCGATTAACTGGCAGAAATCGTCACGCAAAAAAGCTTTCACAACTGTTTTCTTCTAATTCGTCTGTGAAGTGTGAATATGATCAAAATAAAAAACCAAGATGGCGACTGCGAAACTTTTCACATTTGTCGTCATGGATGTCGTTTTCATGGTTTTGGAAGGTGTTAAAGGGCGGTTGCGAAAAATTTCAAATTTTTCATCATGGGTATCGTTTTCATAATTTTCAAGGGTGCTAAAGTCGATAGCCAGGTCAAAATGTTAATCCAAGATGGCGGCTGTGAAAAATAATTAAGTAATTAAATCATACCTACGTGAGGAGGAACTTCGTTCCCGTCGTTCGTTCTTTGATTTAAAAACTTTAACACTTTAACTAAATGCTTCAACTATGGATTCCATTATAGATGGTCACACGCTCAACACTCGCGGCCTTGCAACAACTCAGCCAATTTCATCTTTTCTCAATACGATAATGACGCATTCATGCACCTAAATTACCACACCTAAATTACAACATGATGATTACCTTTTTCATTAGACTCAAGTTCCTCCTTCTGCTTGAAGTGATCTTTGACCTTGTTCATGAGGCTCATTAGGTACTCTTTACGACTGGTGATGGCGACCCACGCCGCGTCGCCCTCCCAGTTAAGACTTATTAGTAATCTGGAAAACATTGTAAGAATTGTAAAATACTGGTTTATAAAGTATTTTAAAATTCGCGCTATGAATAAGCAAAAAAGAACAAAAATATGACTAAATATACTTAGAATACAATACAGTAAATAAATGATTGCCGTGGTCTGGACCTTTATTAAAAGCTGCATGATAAAGAAAATAATAAAATATCTCACCTAATATACTTGGTCTGCTCTTGTACATTAATGGGCATAGTTTTCATTCGTGTGTACAACTTTTCTTTCAAATCCTCTATTTTCTTGTCAATCTCAGTGAGAATTTTTTGGAATAACTGTAAAGTACATCAATTTTATTTTAGAAAATTTACTTATTCATGCAATCCTGAAGTAAACATTATGGCAAAAATAAACATACAAAAAATTATTTCTAGAAAGAGACAACAGCTGATAGAGATGTTTCAAATAAGATTTACTGAGCCGACCCAAAATAAATAAACAAGGCAAGTAAGATCACCGCCGCGTAACGTAGCGAACGCGCTAAGACCAGTTTGAAAATTTACCTTAACATCAGTATTTCCAAATAGATTCTTCACTCTAGTGTAGTCATTGACCACCAGATCATACTCCTTCTTCCGAATGTTCCTGTCAATGGATGCAGGCAGTTGGAACAGAAACTTGTGACGCGTCAACAATGAGAGCGCCTCGCGGGTCTTATCAGCGTTGTCTTTGCGAGATAGTATCTCGGAGAATAGCGAGTCTGCTAGAGTTATCGATTCTGTAATTACAAAAAGGAAATTGATTTGAGAGAAACCTCTGCTATTATTTGTTGGACGCCTTAATAGTTATTTTAATAATACTGTAACAGCAAATAGTAGTAGTAAGTAGATTTTTGTTGCTATTCATAAAATCAGGTTGAATTTGCATATTTATATAGTACTTCCACATCACATTCATTTTACATGTTCAAAGAATTGTTCTGTAAAGAGGATTTTGTCTGATGAATATGATATTTTAATCACTTAAAAAGTACAAGTTTATATAATTATATTTAGTTAACAAAATCAATATACCCTCTATAGAAGCCTGTAGACTAGGCAATGGTTCTTTGCCATTCTTCCTCTCATCCTCTTCATACATGTTCTTGAGCAAAACAAGCCGGTCCAGTTGGTCCATCACGGCTCCTGTGTTCGCCTTCAGGAAACTCAGCTGACCTTCTTTTTGACTTTCCACCTGGAAATAACATCCGCTTCTTAACATAATGTCTCATTATATGGGATAAAATGATAATAGGTGCTCCTGCTATTTTTTTATATATTTTGTCAACAATGTGAAATTATTGTTGTAAACTATGGTGGTAAACTAAACTGCTAAATTGGAATTCATAATTATGATGACTAAGTATTTTATTCAAGAAATATTTTGTCGAAAAGGAGTATGTCAGGATTGTAGCAGGTGGCGTTCTGTAGTTTCTGCTTACGCCCATGGGAAGAAGGCGTGAGTTTAAGTTTAGGTATTTTGGCGAAAAAGACGAAAATATTGTTAGGCATAGATGTGATAATAGAACATTTCACTTTTTTATTTTGAATTTCATGCATAAATTCAAACAAACAAAAAACATATTCAAACATAGTTATTCTTTTTTTTTTTTTTGATAAAGATAAATGTTAATACTAGGACGGAATTAAGGATAGTATACATACCTTTCTTTGAAGAAATACCATTCCAGCTTTGAGGTCCTCATAGGAAGTGTTGCTGTGATGTTCCAGCAGATACCAGCCAGGCTGGAAGTTATCATCAGACAGCTTGCCAGAACTGGAACATAATTATTATTGACAGATTTTATCAAGTTTATGTTTGTTTACTTTATTGAGTAAACTTTAAAAAACATATTAAGTTTAATGTAATATTTAGATTATGACTTGAAAGCTACTAAATATATTTATTTATATAATGTATTTGTTTCAAAAGGGGTTTTAATTAGTTATTGACTCATTTTGTCAAACAAAACATTTCATAACAAGGATTTGGATAACTGTGACAAAAAATTTAAATTCAACTTACCCATCTGGGAACATTTCATGCAGTTCTTCCTCTGGGAACTTTAAGTCATCTCCCTCAGTGGACAGCCCCAGTGGGTCAGGAGGTGTGTAGGCAGTAGGTGACATGGGTCGTCGGCCCCATGGCAATGACGGTGGAGCTGCCTCCTCTACCCATACTGCACTCTCTTTTACAGGGCCTATTGATTCATGGTATCCTAGAAAAATAATATTGAGTATTTATACAAAATACTTAAAATCTAGGTTTTGGTATAAACCTCCATTTATTTCAATGTCTACACTACTACAACAGTTTAATAAATGTTATAAACATGAAGATCATGAAAACATGTATCTGTGGATTATAGCCGACTGCTTCTAGCAGAGATGAGTCCTAAGTCCCAGCAGTAGGAACATTATAAACTGATAATATTGTGGTAAAATTGGTCACTGCAGCCGTGGTAAATACACTTATATTGGAATGTTTATTTACCTCTAAATTGTACAGTGGATGTTCCTTCCCCACCAGACCGGGTAGTGACTATGATGTCTCCTCGACCCTTGCATGGTCCCGAGCGCGCCACTATTTTGTTCTTGCTCTTCCATTCACAAGACAGTAAGCAGTCGCATCCACATATCTTCAACCCTATAAGTGTCCAAAGTCAAATGTTACGCCCACATTCTAAACAAAGTTTCTGCTAAAAATTACCCTCCGTAACTTCAATTTTGGGGAGTAATTGTGGTTTTAGATTACTTACCTATTAAATCTGTAACGCTAGTGCCCAGAAATTCTCCACGTATCGTAACCCTAGTTCCTGGAGGGCCCTCTTTTGGAGATATTCCTGTTACTACAGGCGGTGGACCCATATTTTATAGCTTTATTGAATTTAAATAAAGCACTTTTTCAATTTTTTACTAGTTTTGATCACTGAATCCGTTTTTGTGAATTATATTGAAAATATTTAGAAATCGTAATCACAACAAATCATCAAATGTCAAATTCTGGATTCTGTACTCTGTCACAGAGTTTATTTGTACTCTGTGATGTGATCACATCACATTGATTTGACATTTCATTTCACATTTGATTTGACAACCAAAAATGTCCTCAGAAAAATCGACTAATTCTAAATCCTCAACTACCTTTATCCCTTTAAGAGTAAATTACAGTAAATTATGGGTTTTTGGACGAGAATGAAAATGTCACAATTGTCAAAAATGACAAATAAATCATTCCCCATCATTCATTCTTCATTCATCATCATGTGGGGGTGATCGAAGTGGGGTATTTGGGGCGTATCTAACAAAAATTAAAACTGTTATTCATAAACTATTATGTTTTTATGTGACTACTAATCCAGAATAGACGACACCATGGCTCAATCTAATTTCAGGTACTATGCTTACCATACTAAACGTATTGATAGTAATTAAAGCATTAAATATTATTGTGTTAGTTGCATTTACTTTTGCTTTTAGTGCGGTTGATGAATACGGGTTCGAGAGGCACGAGGACTTTGATTATGAGAGCTATGAGGACTTCATGTCGAACTACTTGAAGGTACTGGCAACGAGGGCGCAGAAATGGGCCATGCTACTTGGCGAAGGAAAGTCGGTCAAACGCACCAACACTGTGAAAAGATACGTCCGTAAAGGGGTACCCAGTGAGTAGTCTTTGTTTACATTTATATGCCGTGTGAATTTTACCGCACTTTCATTTTAGTGCCTTGTATTTAAAGTTTATAAATACCATGCCGTGTCTAGAGCTTATTCTTGTGTAGGGGAATTTATGTTTTATTTAGCAATCATCCATAATTTCATTTTAGGTAGTTTGTTATAAAAATGCAAAATATAGATTATTTTTTGAGATACAGACAGACCGCAGTTCATGAGTCTTGTTTTTTTCATCTCTGCACTGTTTGAGGAAAACTGAGATTTAATTTTAAAATCAGCTGCTACACCTTCTAACTAATACCTTCAAAAATATAAACAAATTGAATAAAAACACAGATATTTCCCCAAACTTTGCGTGTTTCATGAAATCCAAATAAGTACCAAAGTGAACATGAATAAAATGTTTTTAGGTGAACACCGGCCATCAGTATGGATGGCTATCTCTCAAGCAGAAATGATGAAAGAACAATGTCCAGACCTATACCAGAAAATACTAGACGGCCCGTTTGAGAAGGAGCTGGTTGACCTTGTGAAGACAGACCTGCCTCGCACCTTTCCAGACAACATATACTTCACTAAGGAGGCCAACCATCAGACACACTTGTTCAACATACTCATAGCGTACGCACACAACAACAGGGTCGTTGGGTACTGCCAAGGACTTAATTATATTGCAGGTAAGCTTTTATGGTGGCCCAGTGGTAATGGCCGCGATTTACGAGTTGTAGGTCGTGCGTTCGAACCCCAAGAAGGCACTTTACTTTGACTAATTTTTTTCATTACCACTGCTCTCAAAACAGTGAGGAAACCAAAAATTCGAGGACATGTGGGAACAATATAGGCTGATTATGCCAAGTCTTTATGATCACAACAATTTGCATGAGATAGTTGGCGCATTACCCAATTAAATCTTTCACCATATATCAAGGTGATGAGAAAGGCACCTATTATAAATAATATCCAGCCTTAAATACTATACAGGCAGACATAATTACTGGCCTAAAGCTGACCCAATTTTTAGAGTCATCATGATTTGCATGTGACTGTACCACAACTTGTTCATGCCTGCAGATTATAGCCTGTGGCCTTGAACTTATTACCGACACTGATTCTGGATCTGGCTTTTAAATTCTTGTCTGAGTCAGATCAACTAGCCAAGTGGGGCCAATTGGTTAATTGTCAGGTATGACTCAATACTGATGCAATGTAGCTAAGAATTTGATTTAACATTATTTTGGACTAGGTACTATGTACTGTATATACTTGTATTGTATATACTTGTCAATCAGTAACATTTTGGTCAATAATATGACCATTTATTTAATACAAATGTTTCCTTAATCATAGCTGCTAATGAAGACAGCATACATCCATAAAGCATCAACAGGCAGTTGTAAAAAAAATATATTATTTCCATTTGGCTCAAGTTGTTTGCTAACCATTTACCATGAACTTGCTAATAAGTCCATAATCCACTTAGCCCATTTACAATAGTCCAAGGCAACTAAAGACTTATTTAATTAAACATAGTTAATCACAGAAGTTCATCAATTATAATATATTTATATTAATTAAGTAGTTAATTATTCAGCTCTGCTAAAGCAGTATATAGATAGAGCCGTGGTGACCCACGTTAACGGCCGCGACTTACGAGTTGTAGGTCGTAGGTTCAAATCCTGACAGGCACTTTGTGTAAATTATTTTCATCGCCACTGCTCTCAAAACGGTGAAGCAAAACATCTTGAAGAAACCGGCATGTCAGAACCAAAAATTCGAAGACATGTGACATCTACCAACCCGCACTGGGCCCGCGTGGTGGATTACAGCCCACTCCCTCTCACAGAGAGGAGGCCTGTTTCCCAGCAGTGGAAGCACCATAGGATGATTATGCTATACCTAGTTTGGGTTCTCTCCTCGCATCTAATTCAATTCACACTAAACGTAATTAACTTAATTACTAAGTTAATTAACATAATACCACATTATTTTTGTGCATCTCTACACTCATCATACATATCAGATTAAGATAATAACATAATGGATTGCCAGAATTATGTGTTGTTATCAATGGCGAGGCAATCTAACTATGACGGGATTATGTTATATGTAACTAAATACAATAAAATAGTTACATTAATAATTTATTATCAAAGTTTATCATAATTATTATAGTTTCAATAATTTGATACATTTTTTTTTTGGTGATTTAATGCTAGCGCAGGTGAGGTGAGGCGGGCCGCCACGCAACGAAACGCATTGCAAAAATCCTCCATCCCCACTTTCGTTCATTTTCTATGAACCAACGCACACTACTGTGTTGCGCTGCGGCCCATTGCGGCTGTAATGTGTGCTTGGTTTAAGCATGATTTACATCAGACAAACACTACAAATGTTAATAATGTATCTGATAGAACCAGCTCACTAAAATTGAAAAGAAAGCCTAATATTTGGGGCAACAATACTTTTTAGAAAAATTCAATATTTTTACTAGAGGTCCACAGGAGCTCAAGCCCTAGTAGTCGCTGTCTGTTACTGCTACAACATAAAACAATAAATAAAATATTGTATTCAAAAGATCCCTAACCATTTTCCATCTGTTATCCTTCAGGCTTGCTGTTACTAGCAACAAAAAGCGAGGAGACATCATTCTGGCTGTTGAAAGTACTAGTAGAAAAGATCCTGCCAGACTACTACACAAGGACAATGGATGGCCTCATTGTGGACATCGAGGTGCTGTCAGAACTAGTCAAGTCAAAGGTGCCAGATGTCCACCAACATGTCATCAACTTGGGTATGTAGAAACTTGACTCAAATTGCTGATAATATCCTTTTTTAGCTTGTAACATCCCACCCTCCCTTGATTGTACAGTTTTGTGCTAAGTCTGTACAGGTCATCCGGCCAAAGCTTTCGCGGTTTATAATTTAGACATTCGAAGGAGCATGGAATCAGTATCTTTCAACATAATCTTATAATCAATGTAGTTTGAAGTAGTTTACATACCAGAGTTACGCTCAATCTGATATGTATTGATAACTGATATCTCTTGATAGGTGTTCTGAGATATGACAATAATCATGCTATAACTTGAATGTTGTTACGAAATACACATACTAATACACTACAACTATTTTCTTAATGTCTCTCGGGAATCATCGCATTTCCGAAAACAAACGAATGCTAAATTACAAGTTTCATCAATTATTAGATTTATCGTGAATAATAATTTGAATTCGGAACGAAGTACTTTATTGTTGTTTTGTTTTGATTTCCGTGTGAACTATATATCCTATTTTTAAAATAAATTACATTATGTTAAAGAGTATTAACTACTCTAAGTATATACTGCCAAGTCGATTGAGAGCGTCCAAGTGCAAACGGCAACTGATAGAAATCCGACGACTGATGAAACACGAAGTTTGCCGAGAGACATTAAGAAAAAAAGTTGTACTGTACCTACTTTAGACGTCATGAAAGTGTAAATGAGAAAATTTAAATCTCATTTACTCTCTTTCTGTTGAGATACAAATTGCTATCTGAAATACATATTACAGATACCAGTTTGTACAGCTTTACACATGTCTTTTTATCAGGGTGGCCCTTCATTATAAACAGCTCACATGTCGAGGCCCCAAACCGAACCCATTTAATTTTCCTGCATTTTCTAATCATCATAAACATTTCCAGGTCTCCCATGGGCTGTAATAACAACCAAATGGTTCGTCTGTCTATTCGCCGAAGTCCTTCCCATAGAGACAGTATTACGAATATGGGACTGTTTATTTTACGAGGGCTCGAAGATCTTGTTCCGAGTGTGTCTGACGCTGATAAAGAACAACCGAGCTGAGATCATGTCGTGCAATGACTTCACCTCCCTAGCGGAGTGCTTCAAAGCTATCGTGAAGAACGCCAGTGCACTGCACTGTCATGAGTTCATGCAGGTTGGTTTAAATTTCTAAACTTTACTAGTGTTTATGGTACGCCTTATATTATAGCTGCAAACTAACCGTTGATTGAATTATCTTCACTTGAGTACAAAACAGTACACATAGATATTTAATATAACTATTTCTTAATCCTATTGATGATTATATTTGTTTTCCAGTCAATCTTCAAAGTACCTGGCACCCTATCTAACGCAACAATAATCAAACTGCGAGCGCGGTTCGCGAAGCAGCGCCGCGAGCAGCAACAAAAGGAGCCGCCGCGGTGAACACCGACGCTGGCTCTAGAGTCCTGATCTCAAACACAACCAAATTGTACATCATACACTACTTACCAACTCTACTTAGAACAAACTATGACAACATATATTTTTGATCTCTATTTTTAACAACAAATAATCGAGGTCTACTTTTCAAATCCCACGAACTTATGTTGCCCCAGGATTATTAGAATATTTAAATATTAGCAATACGCTATTGAATTATTTATATTGATAGCTTGTCGAATTATTTTGATGGCTTTTTTACTTTATTATGGCGCATATTTTAATTCGCCCCTATTATGAATCAAAAATATATTTACGTAGCTTGTTGCGATCTTGTACAAACCTTACTAGTCTTAATAGCCTTGCATGTTTAGTAGCTATTCATTCGAACCAGGCGAAGAAATGAGTTTAACTGACAAGACTTTTTATTTCCTACAGTCATGACAAACTTCTAAGGCTAATGTGGCCACTACACTATGGCTAACGCCAATAGATCGACCATTGATAACGACCTTAAGTATTTCGTCTAGTGGATTCCATGACATTGGTTATCGCTGAGGCAGTGTGGTCTTAGCCTTATCTGCATATTTGCAATTGATTTTTTGCTAAGTTAGTATTAAGTTATAATGTTGTTTGGCATATCATTAAAGTATTTTTGTGTGTAGTATTATTTATGTTGTTCATTACTGTGTCGGTTTTTTATTAGATTTGTACCTGTAATGATAACTGAGTAGGGTATGAACAAAGTGAGCATTTTATTAGCTAAATAGTTTCTAAATTTAACAATGATTGAATAGTTTGTAACTGCCATTTGCAGAAGCAACATTAAAATTATATTTATTACATAATGGGATTTAGTTTCATTGTTAATAAAAATAAATTGTTAGTTATTTAATATAAGCTAATTAATTGATATTTTTCTTAGTAATATCTAGTTTAGCTTTGCCAACCTTATCAATTTAAGGTTTTTTTTTATTTATTTGCATAATGCATATATTTTTTCTATATGTCATTTGAATAAATTAGGTGCTAGGTATTATATTTTTATGTACATAAATACAAAGTAGCTACGAAAATCCTATAGTCTATGATTGAAAAACTTGCTTAAATAGTTCAACGAAATTATAAATCTAGAGATATTTGCTCCATTTGATGCATTTTTGACAATATTGTTATCTTTATGCTTGAATGCTTATTCATCCGTTTTATCTTCGCAGAACATAGTTCTATGCTAATTTAATCTTAGTTTTAAATGGCTTGAAAAATATTTCGTTAAGCAGTTAGTAAATAATTTGCTCAAAAATCTGTGTTAGATAAGTGTATAGGATTTATTGCGCCTCTAGAATATTTCACATTATAAAGGGATACATCTGTGCTCTTTTGTTCATGGAACAGACTGCCTGCGAAATTGTGCAAGCATTCATTGTCTCTGCAATCTGTATGGAGCTTAGGCCACTTACCTATACCTAGGGCCATCTGACATTTAGTATCAGTATCACAAATGTGGACAATAATTTTCACTTATCCATTGACCATTAGTCTAAATTGCAGAAACATTGTTGTACTATCAAATACCTACCTACATGTAACTTATTGAACATTACAAAATCAGAAACATATTTATGTATTATTTGCCATTTGAACAACTAAACATGTTGAACATGTGAACAACTAAACAAGCTGTTTGCTCTCAAATAATAAAGATCATAGAAATCGTCATAATTCAAAGATATCTAAAGTAGGGTTCATAAATTATATTTTATCATAAAATTTCATTACATTTTTATTATTATAGAAATGTGTAAATGTATTTTTATAAAAATTCACTTTTGATGGTTTCTCTCTTGGATCCTTGCGTATTGTGCTGTGATTAGCAAGCTGTTCTGCCTGAATCCAATTAACCGTGTTAGGATACGCCATAATACATGTTTGAAAGTTCATTGTGACAGAATAGACTATTGAGATGTTCAAATGAATTTTATTTATGTTAATATTACCCTTAAAACAAAGTAAGAATATGCAACTAAGATCTTCTAGGTAATTAGCTACACATAACTACTGAATATCTGTTCTAATTATTGTTCATCTATTTACACACAACTTTATCTAGAACCATGCATTATGACTTCCCGCCATCTAACAGGTCTTTGGCTTCATTAATCTTAGCTGCAATTAATGGTGAGCCCCCTCTATCTGGATGGTTCAGTAACATAATCTTCCGATGAGCATCTCTTATCTGCAAATTAATAACAAGTTTAGTGTTATAACACTAAGTAACTCCGTCAGTAAAATTCAGTATCTATATACTATAGTGGTCAGAAGGTGATCTTATAAGACTAAAAATAATGTACTAACTTTAGCCTTATTTGCTGTAGGACTCACACCCAGAATTAAAGCAGCTTCTCTTTTAGTCATTTTATGTTCAAATCCTCCTTTGTAATACTTTGAGTGGGCTAAACTTTCAGCATCGAATTTCGGTAAATTTTTTACAGCTTCGGCAAATCTTGAAGTGGCATTAGGCATCTGTCGTAACACGTAGCGGCCAGCAAATCCAACTGCTGCCATCCCTAAGCCCGCTAAGATGATTGAACTTGCCTGTAGATATTACAAAGACATGATTTAGCTATGTATACAAAATAAGGTTGCAACGGACTGCAGGCTGCAATAGAAGTTTCACGGTGACTAGGGCAAGGGCAATCGTCAGTTCTCAAGTAGAAAACTGAGCTGATAGACGTTTTTCTCGAGTAATTAAATCAATCATGTAATCATTATTGATGAATCTAACAGAGAGGTTACATTAAAATAAATAGTTGTTCAAAAACTGGATGAGGTGCATACATACCATTACTCAATCGTATTATTTTCACTTATTATACTGTTTGATCGCTAGGAATTTTAAAAATTACTCAAACATACTTTTTACCTATATTTCACCAAAAATATAAATGTTACAATTTTTTGAGTAAAACGCATTTTATTCATTGAATAAAAAATGACAGTTTAGTGAAGTTTATGTAGAGTTGACGTTTACGGTTGCTACTGTCAATGGATCTGCATATCGACTAAAATGGGCTTAAAAACTGAAAGCCCATCATCATAGGTGGCAGCACTATGCGTCCGTCTTCAAACCACCATTATTGTGTAAATGTTTACTTTAGTGTCGATCACAAACTACGAAAACTATATAAATATGAATGCGACTTGGAATGTAGCACTATTAAAAGACGAGGTAAGGACAGGGGAAGCGTCTACCACTGATAAAAAAGCAGCTTTATTGGAAAAGTCAATAAATTATGAACGTTTTAAAATTCAAAGGTTATTTTGGGTTTGCTTTTTAGTACGACAGAAATAACCTGATCAGAATTGAAAACCAACTCGAGGATGATCTGCCTGACTGAAAAACTTCAGAGATGTTAATTCTAGCACTGCTTTATTATGATAATACACAACACCCACACTTTTACTAAAATTTACATAATAAATAACACATCACCGGTGCCTATCTCAATGATTAACGTAAAAGAAGCGACAGCTAGCAGTCAAATTCTAAAACAGTGCGTAGTAGTGACATCTGATGTGAGCAAGTGGCAGTTTTTTATCCTCATTGGCCTTCTGAAGACTGATCGTCTATGGCCCCCATTCGATTCACTGTACTTTTTATTTTAAATTAATCGACTAAACTTAAATAAAAATACTGGCAACACGACTAGTTGAAGTGAAGTGACCAGCCAGATAAAAGTTTATGAAAAAAAATTGGGCCTTTTCGAAGAGGTTCAACATGGCAGGAGATCAGGCGCAATTTTACCAGTTACTAAATACTTTATTATCAACCGATAACGACATAAGATCACAAGCAGAAGTAAGTACTTATTGTATTCAATGTTTTATTAGTGTAATTGCGAAAAAACATACAAAATGACCGGTCTTTATTGTGAACGTTTTCTGCTAGCCTCGTGTCAAAACGTGGTCATGGAGGATTTTTATGTTACTTTTCTAACAATGACATGTATTTTCTGACAATCTTTATTAACTCGAAATTTTGATGAGAAACTTAATTACACTCATTCCATGCAAGTAGTTTATAAATCCTTTTATGTTTACCTATTACAAAACCGCTTCTAACCGACTCTATTGTTGCGGCCGGGCTAAAGCTAATGTTCCATCCGTACATGCGGTCTAAACAGCAAAATATTTGTTTCAATTTTCCATGTTGATTATGCTGATACTGTAATTTCATAAGTTCTGTACGAAGAGAGGTAGATAACGCGTTATCTAATTGTAGGATCAACCTAAAAATAAAAAGGCGGAAACAAAAAAAAGGTCTCAAAATATCACACTGGAAGAATTGCTAAAACAAATATTAAATTTATAAACGTTGTTCCTAACACAAAAATAAGACTAAGTAAACACTACTTATCAATATAATATAACAAATACAGCTATGTAAAATCATAATTACTTCAAAAAAAAATCTTAAATCAATAATTTTGCTAAGGTTTTTATTTTTATTGAACAGGAAGCATACAATAATATCCCAACTGAGACAAAGGTGGTACACCTTGTAGGAGCTATCCAAAATGCCGATGTTGGTGAAGAAGGACGCCAAACAGCCGCCGTGCTGCTCCGTAGATTGCTCAGTGCTGAGTTCTTTGAGTTCTTCCCGAAGCTGCCATTTGAGCAGCAGACAGTACTCAGAGAACAACTACTACTTACACTGCAAATGGAAGTCAGCCAACAGCTGCGGCGCAAGGTTAGTTTATTTATGACAATATTTAAAAAAAAATACCATCATTAGATTTGGATGTAAATAAGCCAAACTCATTGTTGCACAACTATTGCCATTTAAAAATAATATGACGAAAAACGGGGCAATAATTTTTGCGTCAAAATGATGAGTTCTCTTATTTTTAACTAGCTACGCCCCGCGGTTTGATTCGCGTAAGTCTCGATCCCGTGGGAATATAGGGATAAAATGTATCCTATGTCTTATTCCAGGTCATGGTCCACTTATGTGCCTAATTTCATCTAAATCAGTTCAGCCATTTTAGTGTGAAAGTGTAACAAACAAACTCACTTTTGCATTAACAATATACACTTCTCATCAGAAAAAAATATTTTTCTCATGAGAAGTATATAATATTAGTTAGGATAACATTTGAAACTAATAAAATTTATACTTATTAAAAAATACTTGGCACTGTTAAAGCAGTGAAAATGCCTTTGAGTTGCACTTGACTTTCAAAGGGTGAAGCGATATTCTTGAGTGATGTAGACTTGTTAGCACGCCTCAAAACTTAGATATTTAGGTCAAGACCGCAATATAAAAGCAATATGAATTTTTCTATTCAAGAATTATAAAAACTGCAGTTTGTGTTATTTTCTCTTTTCTAGCTTTAAAATATGGAGACAGTCTTTCATCATTCATTTATGTTCTTTCTTATCAAGACTTGATTTATGATGTTAAAATAGTTTACTAAGCCTGTATAAGACAACATGAACATACATATACAAATATAAAAAAAACTGCATGAAAAAAAATACTCATTAACAGATACGAGTAATTTCCCTAGAATTATCAGATGTACAATTATTTGTTAATTGCTCTATTGAGTCATGCACTGAATCGGTTTAGTAGGCACTCTTAATCTAATTTCTCATTCTTTAGTACAAACTAAGTGATGACTCATCCGCATTCCAACGGCCTACTATGAAGCTTGAAGCCATAAAAAAATCATCATTAACATACTATTCTGTTGGCTAAACAAATGTACCATATCATTCACAAGAGTTAAAAGTCCAATACCCAATGTATTTGAGAATTTTATGTAATGTAATAAGTAAACAATTTAAGGCACTCAGATTTCAGTATCAAGTCATTAATTTGTATAATTTCATTGTATCTTATCTTCACATGTAAGCTATAAGAACTAGATGAGGGTCAGGAGTTCTACTTAGCTAAGTTAATTATCAGTCTATCAATACTAGTGCTGTGCACTTCAAACTTTGCACTGTGTCATGGCAGCTTGTGATGGTATCATTTTGCAGATGGTAAAATATAAATGACATCAATGTTACTATCGTTTTAACTTTCTATGAAATGCTCTGGGCCATGCTTTGATAATTTCTTAAAGCTGTAAAATGGTGGCGCATCAACTGAGCTTCAGGTGAATTTATAGGCACATTTTAGACTTTCTTTTCTCACATTAGCACATCATTTACGTTACGTTTTTACTATAAAATGTGTAACTGCCAGAATGTGCAAAAATAATTTGGGAATTCGCTAACACCATCCTCTCAATAGGATGGAGTTTGATAGTACCTCTCAAGACATTTGTTTAATTTATACATAAAATTATTTTTATACCAGATTTTATTTGTATTACAAGACACTTTAATATAACAGTCTTATTTCGGAACTCTAAAAACGTATTAACATTCTTCGAAATAATAATTTGGTACGAATGCATTCTTACGTAATGCATAAGTACGATAAATAATTGGCATTTTTTAAAATACTGAGATTAAAACGTCATGACTGAAATTCCGTGATTTTAGATTAAGGTAGACAATACCTTGTACTGTATAGTTCTCGTTTTTTAATCCCAGAGACTAATTTGACAAGAGCAAATGTCAAATTCCAAATGGAAAAACAAAAAAGACATGCGGCGCTGTCTTTGGAGACTGCCGATATAAGTGAAAACTACGTAACATTAAATTCATTTCTTCAAGTGTGACGATGACGCGAGTTCCATGATTTTTGTTCACCCAAAAAATGCTCAAAGCGCAGAAGTTTTCGCTTTAAAAAAAACCGGCCAAAAGCGAAGCGGACACACAATAAAGGGTTGTTCCGTAGTTGGGATGAAATTTATCCCAAAAACAACCGTGTTTGGGTCACAGAAATAAATCCATTGGATTCGGAGCAAATTGGCTATGACAGACGAACAAACAGATAGATAGACACAAGTGATACTATAAGGGCTCCGTTTAAGGTACGGAACCCTAAAAACAATCACTTCAAATGTCAAATTAGTCTCTGGGATTATAAAAAACGAACTTATTACTTACATCCTTGAAGTTTAGGTAAATATAAAGTACCTATTCCGATCTCTGGTTACTGAAGTGTCGCCTACTGTACTTTTCCTGATTACGGTATTATAGTCGTGGCATATAAAAAACTACTCAATGAAAAAAAACTTTTACTTTTATTTTACATCGCGCCATAATCCTTATAATTTCCCTCGTTTAGATCTGCGATGTCGTATCAGAGCTGGCCAGAAACCACATAGATGACGACGGCGTTAACCAATGGCCGGAATTCCTTCAGTTTATGTTTAATTGTGCTGGTGCCCAAGACCCCAACATCCAAGAGGCTGGCATTAGAATGTTCACGTAAGTTATAAAAAACCTAAGTTAAATAGTCTCATACAAATATTTATCTTTGTCTAAGTACTCAACAAATGTTTAACACTCATTTATTTTAAACCTTCCTTATAATGTCCTCCTTTGTTTTATTATTGTTTGGCTCAATGCCAAGTTCAAAACTTTATTCTTACACTATAGGTAATAAATATTATTGGAAATATTTAATTATTATTGGAAATAAATAACAAGAATTTAGAAAATTGAAGCAACTCCTCTTCCAAAAACAGGTAGCGCGGCCGTGGTATTGTTGATATTGCAGATATCCATAGGTGGTGGTATACTTTGACCGAAACCTCTGTACCGCACCTTAGGTAAGTTCGCGGCGAGACGGGGACAGTTCAGGCCGCTCATTCGTCAACGCTGCCCCCGCCTGGCCGCGCTTTCCTAAGGCGCGGTATAGCGGTCTCGGTCCAACTATAACCTCTTACCATCAGATCGGCCGCCTGTTCGTTTGCCAATCAGCAAAAAAACAGTTTATTTGTGGAACAGGTCAGTGCCTGGTGTGTTTGGGCACCGTCAGAATGAGAACCTGGTAGTGATCAAGCGCATGCTGCTGACTGCCCTCCAGTCCACGTCGGAGGCTCTCCGCATACAAGCCGTGAAGGCCGTGGGCGCGTTCATTTTGCTGCACGACAAGGAACCTGCCATACACAAACATTTCAGTGATTTGCTGCTCCCGTTGATGCAGGTGAGTTATTACTTGAGGAAATTATAAATTATTTTATTTATTAGATTTTTAAATATTATACAGGGTGTAAGGGTGAACACCGTTCTCACTCAAACCATAGGTAGTTGACCGTTGACGGTCCGAAACCGTGCTCGCAAGCGAAACTGCTGACTGACTGAGGAAGGGGTCGCGCTCGCGGCCGGTCAGGTCACGTCCCGCGACCCCTACCCGTGTTGAGACGCAAGTTCGTTGCCTTAGCGCATAGGTGAAAGGGTGAAATACTCGAGTGGTAAAATGTAATTTAAAAAAAAGAAAATAAAAAGTCGTAGTTTTCTATTGATTATACGTTCTATAAATGACACCAAACCACTGGTTTCAAGGATAACGGTATTTAACCTAACACCCTGTATAAACAGGGATCCTGAAATCATCATCATATCTTTTTTCTTAAGCATGTTGGGATTTAGCTTCGCGTAGCATGACCACCGTAGAAATTAGAATAGACAACATGACAGATAAACAACAATCTGTCATTTTGTCTATTCTTCCGTCGACAAAACCCGTTTCAATGGCGGTCATGCTACGCGTGCAGATTATGTACGAGTATTTTTAATCTACCATTTATTTGAAAATGTTTTTACAAATACACTTGTTGGAAACTGGTTACATGTCATTCAATAAAAAGTAAATTGGAAATCATAACATTATAGCACGCAATTTGTAATTGGCCACTTG
The DNA here is from genome assembly GCA_948473465.1 of Lithophane ornitopus. Classification (NCBI taxonomy): domain Eukaryota; kingdom Metazoa; phylum Arthropoda; class Insecta; order Lepidoptera; family Noctuidae; genus Lithophane; species Lithophane ornitopus. Next base: position 12,555,775 of record OX419616.1, on the reverse strand, counting down.
TATATTGAAAGCGCCATGAATTCGACATTGAATCATCACAATTGGCTCTATTTTTAGACTGACTGTGGATGATAGTTGATTTTTATCACTCTTTTGTATTGATATCGTTAGAACTTGATGTGTTTGAAACTAATGAATAAGATTGTTTTGTACTCAGAATCTCAGAGAAAAGAAGAGATAACATGCAACGCTACATAAAACTTCGTAATTTCCTAGTAAAAACTTTTGCAAATCAAAAGATTTGCTTTAGTTTATAAAATACAAGAGAAAAATCTCTTGTATTTTGTATTAAAAAACTGCCGACATTAACGCCTTATGAACATAAAGTATTAATGATCGCACACAAGTAATTTTATGTTTAGCTTAAAATCTGGAAATGTTTTAATTTAGCTGCAGCACATCATTTACGTAAACATTTTACTATAAAATGTGTAACTGCCAGAATGTGCAACAGTAAATTGGGAATTCGCTAACACCATCCTCTCAATAGGATGGAGTTTGATAGTACCTCTCAAGACATCTATTCTATCTTATAGTGTGTAAATAATCAAAATTATAAGGATTTTTTATAATATGGTTGGTTTCAACAGGTTGTTGTTCAGTCCATTGAGAAGAGTGACGATGACTCAGCCCTGAAAGTGCTTATTGAACTCGCCGAGTCCGCTCCGAAATTCTTGCGCCCACAATTGGAGCCCATCTTCCAAGTCTGCATAAAGGTTGGTACTACATTGTTTTTAAAAATCGGGCTTTGATGAATGCAAGCTACGAAAAAGCTAGAAGCCTTTTGTAACATCTAAAATACTTTCAATCTGCCTAGCCTTTTCCCAACTATGTTGGGGTCGGCTTCCAGTCTAACCGGATGCAGCTGAATGCTAGTATTTTACATGGAGCGACTGCCTAACTGACCTCCACAACCCAGTAACTCGATAATACGATACCCTTGGTAAGACTGGTAAACTGGTTGTCAGACTTTCGGGCTTCTGACGACCCGTAACGACTGTCAAAGATCCACGAATGATAGCCGGGACCAACGGCTTAACGTGCTTTCCGAGGCACGGAGGAGTATTGGTATGTAAAGATGGTCACCTATAAACCGACCAACCGTAGCAAGCGTAGCTTAACCTGATGGATCGAACCATGCGGCTGTTATAACTTAGCCACGAGCTCCTCAATCACATTATCATTAATCGTAACATCTATAATACTTATGGAATACAAAAATTAAATGAGTATGAATAAAACATTTTGTAGGGCAATAATGTCTCGCCAACCTTTCCGCCTGGGTGGACGCCGTAAGTACGATCGCGCGGCTTCCCACAAAATGTACTAGGCTAGGAATAGATATAGATAGGTCGCGTCGCGTCTGTGTGGGAGGAGCCTTAATGTTTCGATTACTTTTTTGTCGATTTTCATACATGACGCAAATAATTCAGCCTTGGGGCGGGTGATTCCGTTGACTTATTGTAATTGCACAGTAAACACAGCAATGGCGCATTTGGGTTATTGTGCAATAATTTCAACGCAATTTATTCAATGAATAAAGATAAGCATATTGATTTACTTTGATAATAAACAATAGTATATTATGCAATTAGTGAATAACGGACGGATTTAAAGGGCCGTAGATGAATCACGAACAAGTGAAGGATTCTAACGACTGAAACACGACCGTAGGGAGTGATTCATGATGATTCAATCACAAGCATAGCGACTGATTCCAGTGTTAGAATCCTGAGTGACGCGAGTGACTCATGGCCTTCGATATAAATCCGTTTTATTCAAGAGTTGCATACAATACTTGTATGTTGTTATGTCAATGTTATGCCTTGTTTTTATAGTACACTGTAGCATAGAATACATACTCCATAATGTCTATAATTACTTTTTCTTCAACAACTCAATCAATAAGTTAGGAAATGTTTAATTTAAGTAATGCCATTTTCTGATATTTATGTTCATCACTTCTTTTATTTGATCAAGTTTCATGGAATATAAATTAAGATTTGCATGCGATCCTGACACATTTTATTAATTTGTAAGATTCTCCTTACTGGCTATGTTTATATGATGCAGCTACAGAGAATGTTACTAGACTAAATAACAAGATAATTAGCACTCGGTGTTCCTTATACATTTGAGTGTCAGTCCCTTGATAACATTATTTTATTCAATTTCCTTCATGTGCGTTATTTCATCACCACTACTCCCAAAACGGTGAAGGAAAACATCGTGAGAAAACCGGCATGTCTTAGAACCAAAAATTGGAAGATATGTGACATCTACCAACTCGCACTGGGCCCTGGCGATGGATTACGGCTCACACACTGTCCCCTAGACCTGTGTCCCAGCAGTGTAGGAACATTATAGGGTGATTTTGTGCTTCATGTATGACATACACACGCTCAGAATCAGACAATGAATAGGACGCATGTCGTTTTGTTGTTTATGTTCTTTTCTTCTGTATTTGAGACGTGATAACATTACCACGTTCGTCAGTTAGTTGCAACTTTGCAAGTACAACTGCTGAGCAATATGATCTTGTGCTCGGTCTTCATTAATGGTAATAGGCTTGACCTTTATTAAATGAGGCTAAAAACATAAGTAACAAACGAAATGCAACAACTGTGACTATCCACCGTTGAATACATGCGTGTTGTTATACCTTATCTTACAAACTTACACATATAAATAAATAACTATGTTATAAATATTGCTTATAACTATGTTATAGCTTGTCTTTTTTTTAAACTGCATTGCTGCTTTTTGTTAGGTGGTAGGCGACAAAGATGCAGAAGACAACTGGCGCCAGTTGTCCCTCGAAGCAATGGTGACGCTGTGCGAGACGGCGCCCGCCATGGTGCGCAAGCAGGTGCCCAACGGAGTCAGCATGCTCACGCCGCTGGTGCTGGAGATGATGTGCGAGCTGGACGACGAGCCCGACTGGTCCATGCAGGACGACGCCGCTGAAGACGACAATGAACAGTCAGTATTCGAGAATATCACTTAATGATAATGCAAACTACTTTATGCTTCTGGCACCCCTATGTCGTTACGCGTAAAATAGCACATCAAACTGTGTTGGCCACATTAACGCTACCTCATTCCATGCGCTTTCACGCGCCGAGTAAAGACCATTAAGTATCGCAGCAGCGTCTACCTGCATTTTGACAGTGGTTAACGCACTAGCTTAGCAGCAAAAACTTTTGGAGCTGACCACATTATTGTATCCAATGGCCGCTTCGTCAACAGTAGTAATTTTTAAACTTTTAATCTCATCTACAGTAACAACTGCATAACAAATAATTTCATCAGATGTTAAACTTCAATAATATTGTAAGATTCTTTCTTTACAGCTCAGTCTTAGTGATTTAGCTATAGAGAATCTTACTAGAGAAAATAACAAGATAATTAGCACTCTGGTGTTCCTTATACATTTGAGTGTCAGTCCCTTGATAACATTCCAACCAAGACATCCCAGTTTGCTTGCTGAACACGCCGATTTTGAATATGAACATTCTCCAGTTCACTGCTTTTATTAATCAGTTTATTTCAGATAAAATTAATCCTAACAATTATAAATGATAAAATACAGTGAAAAATACAAGAATAAATAAAATAAACAAAATTTGAGGCTGCTACTAAAATATTGATAATACAGGATTCAAAAGTACGATTCCCAAAATTTGCCAAAATTCCTTACAGAAACTACGTAGCCGCCGAGTCAGCCTTAGACCGCATGTGCTGCGGTCTTGGCGGTAAGATAATGCTGAGCCTGATCGTGGGCCAGGTGCCCGAGATGCTGCACCACGAGGACTGGCGCCGCCGCCACGCCGCGCTCATGGCCGTGTCCTCTGCCGGCGAGGGCTGCCACAAGCAGATGGAGCAGATGCTCGACCAAGTTGTCACTGCAGTACTCAACTATCTTACTGACCCCGTAAGTGCTTTGTAGATAATCTGTGTGTTCATTTGTGTTTTCGTAGTTTATGTAGGTTTGTAGCTGTCTACCCTATTGTGTTTTTGTCACCCAATGTTCGTTAGTGATATAACCATGTCTAAGGTTACATCACTTCCATAGCATTGGTAGATTAAATGTGGCATTTGCTCCATTTCTCTCTAGTTCATAGAAAGTTACGGATCTCAGTTCACGTACATTGCAACACTACAGAGTCAAATTAAATTAGCTGGAACTTCACAGACGTATGGGTAGTTAACACCCAAAACACTGATTTGTTATTTTTTACCAGCGGTTATTGAGTTCCTTGAAGTACGATTTTTTTTGTTTTTGTTTTATCGTGTTTCGATAAAGATACCCCCAGCAAGCTTATGAAGTTTCGCAGCTAATTTAATTGGTCGAAGATTGAAGAAGCCAACTATCGGTTTCGCCTCTAGCCAACTGCAGGGTTCATTAAAATGAGAAGGAAACTACAACAAGTATGTAATTGTTCCAGCACCCTCGCGTACGTTACGCCGCATGCAACGCCGTGGGCCAGATGTCGACGGACTTCGCCCCAGTGTTCGAGAAGAAGTTCCACGACAAGGTGGTGCCCGGCCTGCTCATGGTGCTCGACGACAACGCCAACCCTCGCGTGCAGGTACGTACTAACTATCTTTTAGTGGTTTCGCTCTCGTGGTCTACACCATAGGAAACCCGATTTTTTCCGAGATAAAAAGTAGATAGCATTTAGAAGTTTTCTGTGGCTCCATAAGAATTCATAATTTATTGTTCATTCAATGTATTTAAATTGCCTGCACGACTAGTTTTAGTTTTATCTTTCTAACGAATCCACACTGGGAGTTAGTGCCCATTTTTTTTTTTTTTTTTTAAGTCTTTATTTATTTAAGGGATTTTTGTACGCATAAGCGACGATGTCAATCCCATCATGCTAGAGTGAAAGTTCGTCGGCCAATATGCGTCGTACATGTAAAATACTGTTTTCTTATCTTTACTTTTTTACAGGCTCACGCGGCTGCTGCTTTAGTAAACTTCAGTGAAGATTGCCCCAAACCAATCCTGACTCAGTACCTTGACCCCTTGATGTGCAAGCTTGAAGTAATATTGACCACTAAATTCAAAGAGGTAAGGTTCATTATGGTTTACACTGTCTCTTTACCCAATGTTCGTTAGTGATATAACCATTTCTAAGGTTAAATCGCTTCCATAGCATTGGCAGATTAAATGTGGCATTTGCTCCGTTTCTGTCTTAATAGATAGTCATGGATCTCAGTTCACAGACATTAAAACTTTTATAATTTGGACATAACGGATGTAAAAAGACGCTTAACCTTTGTTATGTCGGAACGTAGATCTCGTTGAGACACAATGGATTTTTAATTGTGTCTGTAATTACGACATATGACGGGTTAACGAATCCGAGAGTCACTTGTTTCCCGTCATAGTGATCCTTTTTTTTGTACTGGTGGACTATACCCATCTCCCTCCCGGTTATGGAGATATTTAAGGGCAAAGTTCCAACTTATTTTTCCCTTTTTATCACAGCTTCTATACCGTTGCATGCACCCAAAAGCACAATGTTTTGCGTGGGTCACATTGCGCGCTGCCGTAAACAGCGTACTGTAAACGCAACCAAAAACAATCGGGAACCGACGGCTATGTGATGGGTCTTTTTATTTACACCCTGTATTGTTTATCAATATTAGAATGTTAACTAACATAAATTTGTTTTATAGCTAGTGGAACGCGGCACAAAGCTGGTGCTAGAACAGATAGTGACGACGATCGCGTCTGTCGCAGACACGGTGGAGAAAGACTTCGTGGTGTACTACGACCGTCTGATGCCTTGCCTCAAATACATCATCGCTAACGCCACCACTGAGGAGCTCAAGATGCTCCGCGGGAAGACTATCGAATGCGTCAGTCTTATAGGTCAGTTTAACTTTTTACTAAAGACGAAAGCGTCAGGGTAGCCGCAAAATTCTAATTTTCTTAATTATAATCAAGATTTTAATGATTATGTAGTGTAAACTCTATATAACGACACTGAAGGGACTGTGCATTTTATGGCGTTATAGAGTTGTCGTTAAATGGAGAGAAGAAAAATCAGTCAAAAAATCAGTTTAATTTTAACACGTGCAAGCAATCCCAATGTGTAAACAAAAGAACGAATTTCTTAGAAAGTTCGGTATGCATGATGCCGACAGTCGAGTTTAATACGGGCTAGGATAATAAAGCGACAAAAAATCGTACACAGCTGCGCAGTTTTTACTATTTTGGCAACTAGAAAAGGTGCTTATTACTTAATTGTTGTTGTTATTGAGAGTGGGTGTAATGCTATATAGTGTATCATTTTATGGAAGGCAAGCTAAACCAACCAAAGCCAAGTGATTTCAACGCTTTACGGAGTCGTTAAATCGAGTGATGTTACATGGAGTTTACACTGTATTTCTGTAAATACACTTGTACGGTTGAGAATCATATTTTGATCAACATACAACCTTACACTGACAAAAAAAATGCAAAAACTTACCTACCTACCTTAGGGTATCCACCTCAATTATTTAAAAATACGAACTTGAATGCTGGCGCCGTGATCGACGGAACATCTTTTGAAGTTCTTGAAGGCTTTTGACAGATACCGAACATCGAGCGACGCATGACGCCGAATAATATATAAATTTTATTGTATGTGTCATAATTATTGCAAATTTTGTATTTTATAAAATTGTCCTTGATGTCTTATAGAGATAATAAACAAATGTATTCCTGTGTTCCTAGGTCTGGCCGTAGGTGAAGAGAAGTTCACTTCAGACGCGTCAGAGATCATGGACCTGCTGCTAAAGACTCACACAGAAGGCGAACAACTGCCTGCCGACGACCCACAGACCTCTTACCTTATTTCCGCCTGGTCGCGCATCTGTAGAATTATGGGTATGTATACATTACAACCTGATCTTCTGAAAGTTTGTAGAATAAATGTTTTTTTAGTCATTTTTTTGTACCTTCTACAAAATGGTACTGCTATAGGTACACCTCTGGCGGCGTAATGTTATGTTATTGACAAAATTGCAAAATGTGGCTTCACTTCCACATTCTATCTCATAGGAACCATGCATTTTGGATAAAAAGTATCCTAGGAATAGTGTACCTATCTACCTATCTTTTAGTGAAATAATTTTACAATCAGCATTATTACCAGAGATTTCCTTTTACAAACAAGAATAGGTATATACCTAGTTTATATTTAAGTTCTAAATTAGAAGTCGCAGCTTCTCACTAACAACTGGCCAGTTTGGGGTTCACTGGCAACCAACACTAATGTAACATAGCTAGGTAATATTTTAAGTCTCTTATGGTATTTTAATTATTACGTGTATATTAAATAACTAGCTTCCGCCCGCGGCTTCGCCTGCGTGGTATGTCGATAAAAAGTAGCCTATGTCCTTTCTCAGGTTCTAAACTATCTATGTACGACAGACAGACAGACGGAGTTACTTTCGCATTTATAATATTAGTAAGGACTTTCTATCTCTTTCTATTTTTTATAGTTAGAATGTTTCAGTAGAACTATTAACTGATGCATAACGTTTTGTATTTTATTTTACAGGCAAGAAGTTCGCTCAGTACCTGCCCATGGTGATGGAGCCGGTGATGCGCACAGCCGCCATGAAGCCCGAGGTGGCGCTGCTCGACAACGACGACCTGGAGACCATCGAAGGCGACCTTGACTGGCACTTTGTGACCCTCGGGGAACAACAGAACTTCGGCATCAAGACTGCCGGTAACACGATGTTCATCATTTTGTCATAGTTATTAGCCAATCGCAATTTTTACCCAACCAATACAGCTATATTTCTTTATCATACGTAAGTTTTGTTTTATACAGATAAACCTTCTGGAATAAATTCTCAAAATGATGGTGAACACCGCCTCAAAATCCATTGCGTAGTTTAGAAGAGCAACACAGACAGACACGAAAGCGACTTTAATTTATAAATGTATAGTGATTATGGGTTACTGAAACTAAAGTAGAGAACAGAGCACAACCAGTTTCCGGTTTGTAAGTAACAAAATCAACTCTGTCAAAGATTTCATGGACCTCTACAGTCAACTGCTCAAATTTGATGTGGCTCATAATGTAGTGCAAAGATAAAACAATATTTAAATTGCAGAATTAATATTTTGACTTGTGTTTGGACACTGTTTATTTACCAAGTAACATTATTTCCAGGTCTCGAAGACAAGGCATCCGCATGTGACATGCTCGTATGCTACGCTCGCGAGCTAAAAGAGGAATTCGCGGAATACGCCGAAGACGTTGTAAAACTAATGGTGCCTATGCTGAAGTTCTACTTCCACGACAACGTGCGCACGGCGGCGGCGGAGTCTCTGCCTTACCTGCTGGAGTGCGCGCGCATCCGCGGCCCGCAGTACATCCAGGGCATGTGGGCCTACATCCTGCCGGAGCTACTGAAGGCCATCGACTCTGAACCAGAGCAGGAGGTGCAGGTTGAGCTGCTCAACAGCCTCGCTAAGGTATGTACTGTCGTATTTCGAAGCATTACTAAGCTGTCTGTCAGCGAGCTGTCTCTATTATATATTTCTAGTACCACTATAACAACAATTAATAAAAAAATATAATTAACTAACCCTTCAGACCGATGTTAAGTCGCGTTTGCTTAAAAATCGATTGTATAGAATTTAGAGGAGTTGTTAAGTGACAGCTAAGACAGAATCAGGACTATATTGTAATCATTGTTTCCAGTGTATTGAGCTGTTGGGTGGCGGATGTCTCCCAGACGAGATGATGGCCGAGGTGCTGCGCATACTAAACAAACTACTCACTGAACATTTCGAACGTGCCACTGAGCGCCGTCAAAAGCGCGCTGACGAGGATTACGATGAGGTGAGTACATTTTACCTAATTTGGACCAAAAACGAACTGGTGAGCGTGCGGTTCTGGGTCCGATACCCAAATCAGTCAGTATTATCAGGGTGTTACAAAATAAAAATGTCAGTAGCACCAGGATTTGTGCCTGGTTTATGGAAGACAGGCTTGCCTCGCAACATAAGATTCAAATATAACTGACGAAATTTAGGTGTAATAAACACCACTGCATGTCCTTCTGGGAATACAGACATTATTTATGTCCTATATTTTGTATTTTAGGTGGTAGAGGAGCAGCTAGCGGACGAGGACAACGAGGACGTGTACGGGCTGTCGCGCGTGGCCGACGTGCTGCACGCGCTCATGTCGGCCTACCGCGAGTCCTTCTTCCCGCACCTCGACAGCCTGCTGCCGCACCTCGTGCAGCTACTGGCTCCCGGCCGCCCCTACTCTGACCGCCAATGGGCTATCTGCATTTTTGACGACGTTATTGAATTTGGAGGTGAGGCTCGAACATAAAGAATTTCAATTTAGAATTGCAATAAGGCTTGGAAATTTGTGTTTGCATAACTATTTACTATCGACGTTGCTGCTTTTTGTCACGATTAATAGTCTGTCGGTCTTCGATAAGTAAACAATCGAGCCGGAGAAATAAATTGATCAATTCACTCGATCGATCAATTCGTCCGACTCGACGCACGAGAGCGCATCGAGCGTGTCCAATAATAGTAAGAAACCGTCGTCCGCAGGCCCCGCATGCATAAAGTACCAAGACATATTCCTGGAGCCCATGCTGGGCGGGCTGCGCTCGGGCGAGGCGGAGGTGCGGCAGGCGGCGGCGTACGGCTGCGGCGTGCTGGCGCAGTTCGGCGGCGCGGCCTTCGCGCCCGCCGCCGCGCGCGCCGCGCCGCTGCTGGCCGCGCTCGTGGGCGAGCCCGGCGCGCGCGCGCTCGAGAACCTCAACGCCACCGAGAACGCCATCTCCGCCGTCGCCAAGATCATCAAGTATAACCACTCGCAGATCGACAGGGATGAAATCATTAGGCACTGGTGAGTCTACCTTGACGGCGACGACACGACGCAACGAAGCGATACTAATCTGAACATACTAATAATAATATACTTAATATTTTATACTAGGTTTTGTTCTGGCGCGCTGCGACACACCTCGACATTATTATATACCCTGCTAAATTCAATTACAGGTCTTAATCAAACTGTTATTACCAAATCGTATAAAGTAATTCGTTAAAACTAATTTTCCATTGTACAGGCTCACATGGTTGCCAGTAACAGAAGACACAGAAGAAGCGCCACACGTATACTCGCTCCTGTGTGAACTAGCGGCGAGCGGGCACGCGGCACTCGCTTCACCCGACGCGCCCAAACACGTCCTCGCTACACTTGCTGAGGCATTCCTTAGAGACGCCGTACCCTCTGACAACCCTGTTTATGCGCAGATGGTAGCTCTCGTCAGGCAAATACAGGTAGGCATCTCCAACAACTATATCAAAACCTTTCTTAGGTTTCTATATCAACCAGTATCTATAAACCACGTGTTGTTGCAGAGCAATGCGGAGCTATTCAACGCCGTGCTGATGCAGCTGAGCAGCGAGCACAAGGAAGCGCTGCAGCTGGCTCTGTCCACCTAGTGACGGGCAGGCGAGCTACATATTTATTACCGCCACTTGTCACTCTCTCGGCACTGCGCTCCTCCGTTGCCAGTCACGCTCTCCTCATCACGCCCATTTCTCGCGCATCACTAAACATTGACCGCCTTAAAGCCAACTCTAGTATAAAGTTGTATGTTGTAATGATTGAAAATATATCTCTTTTTGTCATTTACACGAGTTTCAACCCAGTTTCATAAAATGACTGATATCAGATAAATTATATTATTGTAATAACGAGTTGTTATTTCCTTTCGAGGATTATTTTTCTTCGATCTCACTCAGCAAAATATCAGTTGGGCTAACTTAAATTGCTGTGATATATTTTTATACTAATTTTTGAAGTTACTTCATGCTTGAGCCATAAAAGTGTTAGTACCTCTTTGAGCATATTCATTGTCTTTATATGTAGTTGTTTTTCTTAACAATGAGGATGGTCCAATTTTTTATGAAAGGAAAATGTATTTGAGTGGTTATCGACGTTATTTAAAAAAAAATGTTAAGCGTATACGCATTATGAAATATTATTACAGCTTTATAATAATATGTTGTATTATGTACCGACAGTGAAACATAACGGATATTATTGTTTCGCTCACGTACATTCGCTATTTTTATAACCGTAGTTATTTCTTATTAGAAGCGTTATGCTTTAGGATAATCGTTTTCATAATGGAAAAATGTTCGTGCAAATTGATGGCTCTTGTATGGAAGGAAAGACTGTATTGGGCCTAAAGGCAAAGCAGCTAGGTTAACATTTTAGTTGTAGAACATTTTTCTCGTGTTCTTCGTGACTTTTTATGGAAATAAAAGTTTTGGAAACAATTGGGCCGTCTGCATTTACGTTTTATTATATAGTTTGCCATATTTCGGCTATGATGGGAACTTGGTGGCTGTTTCTCGCAATGGACGAGGCGTCATGTCTGTTTATAAGATATAATTTTATTCAATAAATATATATAATATTATACATACATTTCTTTGTTTAACTAAAATAAAAGTTATTTGACATTAATTGCTTGTTTTTGTAGAAAACATTTCAAAGCACTAGTTGCCATACAGTCAACCAAAAATAAAAATGAATAATGCCCGGTCCACCTAGCTTGAGTCGAAGTCGCCAGTGCTGAAGAATGTCGCAAGTTCCTACGCAAAACAACACTTTACCCGACTACAGCGAAGCAAAAAGGAGGGTTATGATTTTGACCGGTATGTATGTACATGTGTTCCCTCATATATTCTAAACTACTCGTCACAATTGGACAAATGAGGCATCGTTGGAAGCATAGAGTCTGTGGATGCACGTGAGATTACTGTTACACACACACATTGAAATCTCTAGTCTCTGTCAAAAATTGTATGGAACATTGACAAAAAATAGAGATTTCAACATGTTTAGTCTGTTGTGAATGATTCACCAGTGCAAACGCACAATAACCGTGCGTTTACACTGTTGAATCATTACAACAAAACATGTTTGTCTCTAGTTCCTGTCAAAAATTGTATGGAACATAACTTAGAGATTTCAACATGTTTTGTCTTAAATGTTTCGCCAGTGCAAACGCACGGTAAGAATCACCGAAACGTGACGATGCTTGAATCCGTGAGCTGTGCATAGACTATATAAAGAGGAGCTGTGAGCGGTGTGAACTGATCCTCATGCAGAAGGTGAAAGAAAGTAATGAGTGGAGCGGTAGGGCGCCACTGTCGCCAAGGCACTGTCTTTGAGTATTTTATTTATTGTAATGTTAGGAACACACGCAGCGACTTTAGTCACTGATGAGTGGTGATTTCAAAATCTCTCGTCTACACGAGATGACATGACAGGATATTATTTGTCGGAGGCAATTACTGAAAGTCGAATTTCCTAGCTTTTTTTTTTCTTTTTTCTGCCTGATTAGATAATGGAGATATCTACCTTCCACTTCGGTTTTTATTAACGGACTTTTTAGAATATTTTTAGATTTTTCTACCCGAAATGGATAAATAAATGAATGAATGAATGATTATTAACAATTTCCGACTTTCAGAATTAGATTTTGCAACACTGTTATGAATGTCAGTGTCACACAATCAAATCAAATTCAATCGTTCTTGTTCTGGCTGGTTGGCCTGTCAAAGTCGAGTGTCGTAACATAAAATTCTCTATTTACTTTGTATTAAAAGATTTTAAAACATGCTTTGAACTTATATTTCAAAATTACTATATTGAAGATTAAAAGCAGATTGACACTTTTTTGAGTACTATTTAGAAATCAAGACATTTGTAGTATTGAGTTAATTTTTGTTAGTCTGCGATTCGTAACCGTAAATCAAATAGGTGGCTTGCCGCTTGCACGTTGTCAGAGCTCTATGCTAGGGCAGTCGAGTCGTCATAAAGAGTTACAAGGAAGACTACAGTTAATTTCTGCCCAAAAAGTTGTAAAAAAAGTGCACCTTATTTCTAAGTTCTCAAGTACAAAATAAGAAGAAGCCAGTTACGCCGGCAGGCAATGTGATAATGTCCCGCAAGAGGTCCCGGCTCAGCAGCGAAGAAGAAATGAGCTCCAAACTATCTGAAGGTGTATGTAGTGAGGGGCAGAATGGCAGTCAGACAAGTATAATCAGCGGCACCAGTCAGACGTCGATAGATGCATTGCAGGTAAGTACCATACAGCATGGTATCACCACGATATTATAGGGGTTAACTGTGACTCCATGATGGCAATGATCATTACCATGTTCTCTAAAGAGTAATAACTTTAAAAAATTTGAACATAAATACAGCTTGCAACAGTAGGACAGAGTGAGCAACAAACCATTCAAGTTAAATTGCCATAAATTGTTCTCCATGCCATATCATTGCATTGTATGAAAGTGGTGAGTACATTACTACATTACTAAATGTCTTTCAAATCTGTACCGTTTGTGTATGTGCAATATGGTTCAAATTGGTACAGCCTGAAATGTTCTAAGCAACCTTCACACTGTATTTTAATGTTCTGGGTACATATCTTCATTGAGTGATGGTGATTCATTGTATCTGTTGCATGACTAATAATAAGAACAGATTTTCACAAGAACTTGCCTGCTTTTTGATGATTGTGATAAACTGATATAATACACTCTCTATTCAATAGGTGATCATCATTTAAATCATTAATAATTGACTCCAGTGATTATTACATATTTAAATACAATAATGTAGAGTTATTTTTATAAAGTAATTAGTGCAAATTTTAATTGTCTTCCAGGAAAAATCAATACAATAGTAGAATTGAAGTGAAACTGCAAGCCCATAATGCATTCTGTGTTGTTGCATAGTTAAGTGGATCAGTGCTTAGTTCATTGGTCCAGTAACCTTATGACATAATCAGTCAGTGGATATATGCAGGCTGAGGTTAAGTTAATCCAATGTCACACATGGAAGATTTTTTTCCATAGTGAAAAACTTTGAGATTAACATATCTTCTAGGCAAGCAGGTACCGCAGGCAATGATATTATCACCTACTATCAGGTGAGATTGTGGTCAAACATGAAACTATCAAAGTAAAAACAAGAATAGCCTTGAATTGAAACTAGCCACTCCTTAAAATATCATGTTTATTGGCCATATTTCTACATTTCCTTAATAGACCATTATTATCATGTTTATTTAGGTGTGCTTGCCCCCATAATTCGGGTATAACTGTAACTTAAAATATAAGATTATGAGTAAAAAATAACTAAAAATACGAGATGACTAATGAAGGTGTAATCACATTACCATGTTAACTTTACTAAACCTTATGATTTAATTATAGGCTCTTTATCATTCAAGACACCTCATAAAGATAAATTTACTATAGGCAGCATCTATTTGCATGGCTCTTTAGATATCATAAAGTTATAATTGCTCAGTTAAACTTAAATAAAAAGAAGTGTTTTGCACTAAGCTGCAAAATAATCTGATAATATCCTAAAACTATTAAATTTGGCTTGCATATGCACATACATAGGATATGTTTTATCCCGATATTCCCACAGAATCGAGAGTTTACGCTGGTGAAACAGCGGGACGCAGCTAGTAAAAAAAAAAGTTTATTTCAAATTTAATTGTAACTAGCTTCCGCCCGCGGCTTCGCCCGCGCGGTATGTCAATAAAAAGTAGCCTATGTCCTTTCTCAGGCTCTAGACTATCTGTGTACCAAATTTTATTTAAATCGGTTCAGTAGTTTTGGCGTGAAAGCGCGACGGACAGACAGACAGAGTTACTTTCTCATTTATAATATTAGTAAGGATAATAAAATTGAATACTTTACTATCGCCGTGCACAATGTTCCAGGAAAACATTATAATTTTTGTAAACGAGTAAGTATGTAGTGGACACACGGGATACTACGTTTATTGTGTTTTTCGTTCTGCAGGGATATGAAAATGAAAGCTAAATGAATCAATAGTTGGGCTCGCCGCCAACTATGTGGCGTGATTACTGACCGCGCCACTCATATGGGTGACTCCGCTCTACGCTGCACATACTAACACGTTAGTGGACTAGCTAACTCGATATACTAATCAACAAACCAACTGCCAATTATAATTTATAGTACCTGTGCATGAACATAAATAATTATGAATAGCTAAACTAATCCAAATCCGACTGCCTACATAATATTCTTTCTTGGATTTCGCATCAGCGCGTGACGGAAGCAGATTGTAGTTTGTTATTTTTATCTAAAAAACCCACGCTTTGTCGATTGCCAAATTCAGTTCATAGGATAACAAACAACGAATATGTCGGTTATCTGTGTCACGTCGGTTCTTATGAAAAATGCTAGCACAAAAACACTCGTGAATTCGTGATACTCTCCATCTCCAAGTAGGTCTGTGACTTTATTCAACTCTTTTCTGCCGTTTCGTCTACGAATTGCAGTTACGTCATTAGTAAAACAATAGGACGGAGTAGCGGTTCACCTGAGCATGCTCTAATGAATACAACATTGATAAGACGTGATAACATTCTTCAAGCAAGTAACTAAAGTCTAAACTGGGTAAGGTACTGTTCCACCTATTTACTTATGTCTTGCTCTTATGGCTAAGTATTCATCTACTTACGAAGGCTAATCAGTAACGCCAGAGAAGCAAATCAAATCATAATAAGAATAGCGTAACGCGCTTGACGAAATGATTCCCACTTTATCGTCAGTCATCATGTCATGAAAGCGTGTCGTGCGGCATTTCTTGAACAAATTGATGTATCCTTGAACCATTATGAGCTCATTAAAAAGCGCATTCCATAAACACCAAGTTTAAAACGAAGTTTATAAAATGATGATCGTGTAAAAAGTGCGACAAGTTCTTCTTACTTTGCAAGTCTGTAAGCTAGAAATATTGCTGGGCACATTCCGTTATATCCTTCATTATTTGTGATTGCTTCCTCCTCTACTAAGAAGATCGAAACTATATCTTAGTTGATGACTGGCATCCTGCGAGTAACAGCACTTCCTGTTAGTCCTTTGGGGTCCCCTTCGGTAGGATTTGAACGTGTGACAGCAATTTCATGTATCATTGCACAATGGTATAGGATCGCACCTGAACTCAGTTCAAACTGTGGACCTATGAGTATTATTGGCTTCGAGCTATCTGTAATGAAATCATTTGAGTTTGTCATTTCAGTGTTGGCAAGCCAGCCCACTGCTGTTCTCACTTCTCCGAGACATGCGCTTGGCGCCCACCACTCGGTTAGTGGGTCGGTCGTTGCCTCCGAGTCTGACTAGTGAGGGCAACCTATATTCTAAATATAGATAACAGATGATAAATCAGTGAGATTATGTTTAGTAAATCCATTGTTAAGTACTATATTCGCTAAATGTGACTTTGATCGCATCACACGTGTCATTGTTTACTTACATGCTATCAACAGCTGAAGTAAACTGAAGTTTGGACTGCCAAAATAGATAGATTTTAAGTCACATTTTATCAAATGAGACAGCATGAGTAATGTCATTTCAATGATCCACGTATATCTTATCTTAAATACGTGTTTGTACAAGAGTAGTTAAGATCTGTAAGATCTGTATGAGGAGGGATAGGCTTGTTGCCCATAATTTTTTGCCGCTGTGTAGGTATAGAAGGTGACTTTGAAGATATTATTTTTAGTCCGATTGTGACCACCCATATGAAAACAACAAACAAATCGTACACTGACAACATGTTTACTGAGCATGCACTGTTCGCGGATGATTAGAAAATAAAAGTACTTAAACATCTGAAAAGAAAATGCTAATAATTCAGAAAGTTGCGTAAAACATTGATAAAATACTTGAGAAATGCGCATGTGACGCGCACTGAATTACTGAAACAAAATTGTCGATACGGAAAATCTTTGGTAGCGTCAGCTACACAGCTGTCTCTGTAGAATTAAAGGAATTTGAAAGGTCCACTCCTCCAAGGTTGCTAACTTTTAAAACAGGCGAGTAGGAGGTTGGTGCTTCCGAAATCTTGGTCTGACCGCACGCATATGACACGTGCGAATTCAAATGAGAAAAACTGAAATTCAGATGGTCCGTACTAGGAAAGATAATAAGCGCCAACTGAAACGTGGCCAGTACCGCGGTGCTTTGAAATATACTCAGAAGAATGGCTATAAAAACTGGCTATTATGGCAAAATCGTAATAGCACTCGTACCGTACATTTAGTGCGAACGTTTGTTAGCACCACTTAGCCTAGCTTGTTAGCGGCTTCTACCATCTGACCAAATAACATACATTCTAGCAACCAGAAATAGAAATTGGATGTGACAATGAGAGTAAATTGCATTTATTTATTGCACACAAATATACAAAGGCGGACTTAATGCCTAAATTACATTCCATTTGCTCTCGCATTCCTATATTAAATTATTTCCGAGCAATTGAAAAACGACAATCTCTGCAATAATTATTGAAACGAGGAAGTAATTTGTTCATCCGAGTCACGTACTTTAGGTGTAAAAGCTACTCGTTGTAGAGTACTTACTAAGTACACACGGCTACACATCAAGCTATACATTTCTAGTATAAGCTGACCTCGCATTGTACGGAAATCCTATATAATGCGAGATCAGCATAAACTGGAAATGTATAGCTTGTGTGTCCAAGGCCTCATTCAAAAACAGCTCTTACTTTACTAATAAGTAGTCATTATGCGCAGGATGTATGTGTTTTAAAATAGACAGCAGAATTTGGCTGGCCGTATGTTTGTCAATTTGTCAGAAGTATTTCAAAATTGTATGTGCAAGCGCAGTATTCATCATGTTGGTCAAGAATTGCTTTGCTCTCATTGCCGATCAGATGATGGAAAATACTGATTTTGTGAACGATGCACTCACTGCTTATGCTCAGTACTCGAAAATAAGAGGCATGCTGGAATGTAGAGCAAGGACACGTTGTGACAGTATAACATGTTGAACACATAATACGGAGTAGTATAGAGAGTATTTCATAACATGTATAACAATCATTTTATAAAACATGCAAAATAGAATTCCGTTTAAATTAAGAACAGGTTTTGTCGCTTACCATCTGTGAAATTCTTTAAAGGGGCACAAGCTAAGGCTTCTGACTTAGCAGGATATAAAACATCCTGTAACGTTATCCATTTATTTAATGTTATCAGTGTAGCACACATCCCTAGCTGTTATAGGTATGCTATGCGGCTGTTAACATTCCTGTAACTCCGTGCCTACAGTACCACAGCAATTAACAAATTAAAATGTGTCATCACATCACATCACCAGAATACGGGTGTTGATATTATTTTATAATCATGTACTCACATGATAACAACATCGTACGATGTGATAAATATACATATATGCACGTATATTGAATTTGTAATTAAGTGTTACGCAAACAATTTAAGCCCATATTTTTTTTAATTCTGGGTTTATCAGCTATCGCTAGTATGGACTAAGGATGATGTCTGGGTAAAAAAAAAAAAGAAAATCTGTTTAGTCCGTCATAGCAAAAGGGACAAAAAAAAAATCTGTCATCATCCCTGTTCTCATCAATGTCATCTGGTTGCACAGCAGTCCATCAACAAGCCAACGAAGATCTTTAAGCCCACATTGGGGTGCAAAATAGCCTCCACAAGTGGCGTTGCTATTATGTTTGTCCTCCGAGACCCCCTCCTAGG
Source organism: Lithophane ornitopus (assembly GCA_948473465.1). Classification (NCBI taxonomy): domain Eukaryota; kingdom Metazoa; phylum Arthropoda; class Insecta; order Lepidoptera; family Noctuidae; genus Lithophane; species Lithophane ornitopus. Next base: position 12,537,130 of record OX419616.1, on the reverse strand, counting down.
CATTCTTCTAGACAAGCAGCCCAGCTGCCACTGGGTAGTAGATTTGCTAAAGCTTAAACCAAGAGTGTCAATGAGTAAAATGTATTTTCCATTGAAATTTTGAAATGACTCATGAGTCAATAAGTCTGTTGCCTGCTCAGCTGCACAGGCTTCATAAAACAGACTGCACTTTGCATTGTATCGCGCGAGTGTGATTATGCCTGTGCCTGGGTGCATTGCATACAGCGGTTATTTGCTTGGGTCGTCAGTGGGCGACGTCGTCGTCGCTCGTTGACTTGTAAACTCAAGTAAAGTCCCCTTCGGAGCAACTCGTGGAGCGTCGCGTGTCTGCCGAGCCTCCACGTCGGCGTCGCGCCACCCGGCATCGACCGCCCCCGCGCCCACCACACCCGCTCACACCCGCCGCTCGCACCAGAAACATTCCTCACGCCGACTCCGTGCTTTGCTTTAGTCACTCGTATAGTTTCGTGGAGTTCGCGTGTTCCGTTGTTTACCTAAAATACCGGTTATCAAATACATAGCCCGTAACATACGATAACTGAAAAATAAATTGCTACTTGTCAATTTTTACTTCACTCACATTTGAAGTTACTTTATTTTGGAAAAAAAAACAAAAATTTTTTAAAGAAAATTTATCAAATATAATAATGCAAGTTCCTATTTTATAGTTTTAATATTTTTATATCACGTACAGAAAAGTTATTTAGTTGAAGTTGAAAGACAATATAAAATAGTTGATGATGTCAGCGTTAACGATAACCACGACCCTCACGAACGGGCACGGGCATGTCAACGGTCAGTTGGAGACTTCCCTCAATGGATACAGAAAAAATGGATTTGTAAAACAGGAAATAAAGGATCACACTGTAAGTACCTCTGCTTAATCCTAGCCTTCGTTGTTTGCCGGCGCGCGGCGTAACGCAGCTTTCTTAACTCACGGACCGTTCTACGTTCAGTTCAATGTTTACATTATCATTATCACAGTCTGACATTATATTCTGCTTCAGAGATAAACAAGGTGACAAGTAAATCAGTTAGTTAGACCATGAAATGGAAATCTTGTGAACGATAACTTGCAGACTGTCAGACAAACAGTAAATTGTTTGTTCAAGTATGAGTGAAAGTAAGAGCTACCCACTGCACCACAGAAGGTTGTCTATGTTTGACTACTCCATAGAAAGTTCGTACTTACATAAATTCACGCACTTAAATATGGTTAAGTGCATAGCAAAATGTACTTCATACTGTAATACTGTTATAAGCGCTATATCAGAGAACTTGTGTACAAACTTTTCAAACATCTTTAAATTGCTGACATTTTTTTACCAGCAATTTCAACGACAATATACTTTTACTGTTTAAAGAAGAACGTAATTGAATGTCTCATTAGCATCTATTAGCAACTCAAGAAACACAACAAAAAAATATTATATTCCTTCTTCAAACACTGAGGCTTTTATACTACTTACTTTCTAAATTCAGCTTCAAGATAGAGGTTAAAACTGCGCTGTAAGTTTGGTTACAATGCTTTGACAATTTAAAGAGTACCTATACATCTTTTTATAATTTGAGGACACACTATCGAACTACGAGTAAAATTGATCCAGAGCCAAGTTTAGCCTTAGCCTTATATTCCTGTTGTTGACTTTGTTAAAGATCCCAGTCGTACTATACTCGCAATCGGAAGAGTCTAAGGTCCGTATTACAGAAGGTAACTCAAGTATTAATCTCTGTTTAAAACTAGTTTTAAGTCCGCTTTTAATTTTAGAACGTTGCTCAAGCATAGATTCATTTATCTTAATTCAACTGAGTTTGGCTTTATTTTAGATCGCTACTCAGTTACTCAATCGAACCCAAGCAGTGATCAAATCTGTAATCACCCAAGTGTGGTCGAGACCGCGCTTGAGCATAGATTGTCATGTCAAATTGTCAATATTTCTTCTGTTCAGATAGTGCATTGTCGAGTTCTGTTGATATTTTTAAATATTAGGTACCTACTATCAAAATCATAATCAAAATGGATATATTTGAAGAGGTAGATCATTATAATAACTTTTTTAACGATAATTCTAATAGAAATTTCTATTAGTAGGTTTTTTTTTCCAAAGTACTAAAATTTTTCTTCCGTCCTGCCATTTTAAAAGTGTTAAGTATTATGAATAAAATCAGCTAAACAAATAATTAAAGTTGACAAACAACAAACTTAAAACAAACTATGATTTTCACGCTGATGCTTGGACATACTGACATTTTAAATAGCATACTTATTTAAGGCCACAAATACAAGACTTTTAAGCTTGACAATTTTGCTTACAAACATACTATACTTCAATTCAAAGAGCTTTACTTCAATAAATGGGGCATTTTACTATTAAGGAATGAAATAATAACGCTGATTTCCTAAATAACTGGGCTTCTATGGTGTATTTTAATATTTCTAATCCATTGAAGATCAGATCAAAGTCGGTTATTATAATAAATCGTAAACGAAAACAGGCTGATGCATACACAATACACATCTCTGCTTGAGGCTCGATTTGAGTCTCGATTCAGCTGAGTATAGATTGATTACCGTTCTGGAATAAGACCGATGCTCAAATACTGATTCTATACTCAAACAGTGATCAACTGATAGCAGATCAAACTGGACTTGAGTAACGTTCTGTAATACGGACCTAAGTTTCCTTTAATTACACGAAGTTGATTGAAATTAAAACTGTATACCTGGCAAAGGTTAAGATATTAACCAGAAAGTGTATGGAAAGAATTTGGAATAAATAAGCTTTCGGGACATTGAAAGTAACATTGGTGAAAAGTCGAGTAGCAATCGGTGGTCAAGATATGGAGAAATTATGTAGTAAGGAGTAAATATACAGCATGTTACGAAAATATACATTCATTTCGATGCATGGAAGAAAAGAACATACCTGAGAAAAGATGATTGCTTCCATTCATCTATGCAGCGAAAAGAAAACTAAGCATATGGAAGCGAAAACTGAGATCACAGCTGCAAGAGATTTATGACAGAACAAAATACACTCTAACAGAGTGTATTAAGGCAAAGGGTGCGATAATAACATAAATATAACAGTAATATCTAACAGACGACCAGTCACTAGACGATCTAGTGGCGTTTAGTAAACATAAATTAACGATCATGATGATGATGATGATGTAACCTATACTTATGGTCCATTGCTGTTAACTTACAACTGTAATTATAGTAGTTGAATACATAATTGATACACAACCATATATTTACGTAGGATAACATAGGTGTTTTGAACTTTTGATGTTGAGCGATTATTGACTACACTAGCCTATAATGCGGAACACTGTTAATGGAATAGTTTCCAACTTCAGGCTGCTAAACGTAATTCACGTGTGAAGTCTTAGGTATAGTTTACATACAGTTTAATTACACCTGCGAGTTGCGTCACTCACCACCAGCTAAACAAACATTTTCAGCATTTCAACTGCAAATAACATCATTGAAATTAGTTATCTCTTCGTAGGTGAATGTTTCACTGAAAATAAAAAAAATTAGCCGATGTGTTCACAAAAATGATTTGCATGAACCAGCGTGACGTAAATCGAGGAATACTCATTTAAATGAAGAACAAAAATGTCAAGTAATTGTTGTTTTCGAGAGCATTCTCCGCGTGCCTTTTAGTTGCTGACATGCTAAGTTGGGTGCACGTACTAAACCGAGTTACATTACTTATGTTGAATATCTTTAGAACAGGTTGTTGCCTTGCTGCTCAAGGTTGCTGTGTCCCAAGTGTTGTGATTGGATTACGTATACAGTCGATTTCTTCACGCTCAAAATAACCAGGTTCAAGTTCGATGTCACGGGATGTGGATGTAGAAATTATTCGTTTATTTTCCCTGGCTTTGCATCTTGCATCTACCTACTATTCTCGTAAAACCTTGGCGACTAGCTTATGAGCTTGTGACACGTAGAACACCTTTGTTTTCGGTTGTCGTTTATGCAAGGTTACAAAATCTTTTGACGTCAATCAGACAGCATTCTCCTCCAACCACGGTATTAGTAACGGTAACCTTTCTCACAGAAAATGTCAGATTTAGCAGCGGATAAATTACTTGGATTTGTTCGAAATAGGCCAAAGCGACTTTCACATCTTGGTCAAGTTTATAGCTAAGACTTGGTTTATCAACAATCTTGGCTTAGTGTTGTTTGTCTTTAATGGTTCAATAAAAAATGTGACTTAATTGGTCTTTGTTCGTTGTATGTTATAGGAAACGTCTCGTTGTGATTTGTGAGAAACATAAAGCTTCCATGTTATGGCAAGGTTAACAAATGAATATATTTTGTTTTTCTAAGGATTTCAGAATCATATAAATAACGTGACTACAATATTCATTATGAATGGTAGGTATATAATTAACTTTGCGGCCTGTAATTCTATGTAATGTTTGAGAATACTTTCAGTCAGGAAACAGAAGCAATTCAATCCAATTAATTCATTCTTTATTTAAACTTCTGTGTCTTGTATTCTAGTGCTGTTAATTACTGACGAGCGACCCGGTCCTAGTTCGCACGGTTTTTACGACTTGACAATACATCGAGATTTCTTAGTTATGTGTAACTTTAATATTAACGTATTATACACATAAACCTTCCGGAATAAATTCTCTAAACGATGGTGAAAACCTTATCAAAATCTGTTGCGTGGTTTAGAAAAACAACGCGGACATACAGACAAACACAAAAAGCGACTTTAATTTATAATAATATATAGATTATGAGTTTTCCCCGAGCTGTTAACACCATTTACCCTAAACGTTTTCCTCACTAATATCACTCTTTTGCCTTAAAGATAGGTACACGTGATTCATATGCAATGTAAATTAACGTACGACGTCAAATAACTACAGGATTTAAAATGCTTCATTAATTCACATCATTCATAAAGTTAATGCATCTCTTCTTTAGCAGAAGATTCCTTCGAGGGTCGAGCGATTTTTAGGGTTCTGCCTGTGTTTATTCTGCCTCCCAGATAGAGGTCTCTAATAAAAAAATGTATGGCAGTCAGGAATGCGTAGACGTACGCATTCCTGACTGCCATAAATTCAATCATCATTGTATCGCTAACTAGTCGTCGCCTGAATGCCAAAATGAATGAATCACTTCGCGTGGTGCCTCAACTTACCGGAGGTTTGAGCTAAATACGGGGCTGCCTAAACTGTACCCGCTGCCATTGAATTCTAGAACATTATACAATAGCTAGAAGTAATCGAATAAGTTTTCACGCTTCACTAACTTTCAATGACTTATCGAGGTCTAAACTTACAGAATATTCTCGTATCCAGTAATAGGTAGTCAGTTATTGAAGAAAGGTCTTCATAACTAAGTGGAAAGGACAAGTCCGGTCCAATGTACGATTGCCTAGGTAGTCAAAATGAACGTTCAGTAAAGAATGTCATATTTTTATAAATATAGCAGTTAAAAAAATATGAAATTCTTTTAGTTTACTTTTTTGGAGTCAGTAAACTAATATACTTACATACCTTAAGTATATGTATATCCTAAGTCCTAACTTATAACTAATATTATATATGCGAAAAAAAAAAAAAATACAAAAAAAAAACAACCGACTTCCAAAAAAAACACTAAAAATGTGAATAATAACTTTAATTTCGGAAGTCGGTGTCTTTCCTTTTCAATTTCCGTTTTTTGCCACCGACTTCCGAAATTAAAGATTTTTTTCACATTTTTTTTGGAAGTCGGTTGTTTTTTTTTGTAAAAAGTTTTTATTTTTCACTTTTTAGTTGTGGTACCTACCCCACACAAATCCGAATACCACTAGCTGCTATGTAAATAACAGTGAAGGAGTCAAACAGGATATCGTCTAGATAAACTAAGTGGGAAAATACGTAATATTGAAGCTAACTCAAAAATTACGCAAGCAAAGTTAATAAAATTTATATGGGACCACCTCGGAAGCATGACCTACCAAACAAAAAACGAATCATCAAAATCGATTCATAATTGGCGGAGTAATCGCGTAACAAACATACAAAAAAAAAAAAAAACATACAGACTAATTGAGAACCTCCTCCTTTTTGAAGAAGTCGGTTAAAAATGGGTTTATTTGTTAGGATTTCACGCTAAAACCGCTGAACGTTAGATGAAATTTGGCACATGGGTAGACCATGACCGGTAAGGCATAAGCTACTTTTCATCCTGAGTCGTAGACGAAGTCGCGTGCAAGTTTTTAACAACTATTTGGTACAGTTCAAGTAGATTAAAGTATTGAATGATTTCAACATTAGTGACCCCGCCACCTCGCCAGTTGCCCGGCTATCAGCGGGTTATTTATTCCTTGATTTATATCATCGTATATCCGGGTAATTCAGAGGAATCTTCCAACAATTCGTATAACCATAATAATAATTAGGTATTTGTTAACAAAATAATCACAAAATTACTGTTGATGATCTGCCAGTTTTATAACTTTAAATAAAGTATGCTTCAAGTAAATTGTATTTGTAATTTAATTAATTTTGAACTAGGTAAGTAATAAAAATAAGTAATAACTAAGGACATGGAGTGTTGTGGTTGTGATGACGCAACAATTATTTACAATATTTATTAAATACATTTTATTTTTGATGACTAATGCCCATAAATAAAGTTTTTCCTATACTTAAAATGCTCTCCCTAACTCCATGTGAAAAAAGTGAATCGTTTAAAAAACTCTCTTCTAAAATTATTGCATGGACCAATCGATATTATTTCTATGCATGGACCTCATTTTCCTCAAATAGGACATTAAGGTTACGTAAGATGACTATTGAAATTACTTACTATTAATTTTCAATTAATGGCAAACTAAAATTGGTAAGTAATGTAGGTACTTAAGTAAGAAAAAAAACAATTAAAAATTTAAAACGAATGTTTAATAATGCGAGTTTCTGCGTGTTCAGTTAACGAACAACTGTTCCTATGAATTATTAAAGAAATATCGATTTGTAGCAATCAAGCAATCAATAGTAGCTATTTCCTCATAGGCTCTCGTGATAGGCAAGGTCGACATAAATTATTACCGTAAAGCATCAACCATAAACTTATTTGTGGAATAGATTAAATTATCTTCTTAATTATAAATAGTTTGTGCTTGACTTATTAAGTTATCATTGTAATGAAGTAATCATGATTATTACAAAGTTAATTAACTGCAATTATTCGGACTATATGCCTAATGACACAATTTCAGCAGTGCTTAATTATTCCGCGGAAATGGATTTAATAGAGAAGAATTTTATACATATACTTGTAACTATCCTATCGACTATTTCATTAAGTTTTTATCCTGAAATTTTGAAATAATAGCTAGATTAATAGTTTATATTATAACAGAAATAATTCCTAATAAGTATGTTTATTTTTTGTACGTAACTGCAAATTATCAATTATGTTCACAGGATAGTCTAACCTGCATTAAATTAAATGTTGTTAGTAACGGCTGTAATACTGTTATCAAACGCTATTATTTATATAAGCAAGCTATTATCTTTTCACCTCCACATGCGACATTGAGTGCAAAGTATTTTACACCTTATGAACTTGCATTGACGCTGAAATTCGCTATCTCACCTTCCTAATTTAATTACTTACAGATTATTTTTAAATTATTACGTAGACACATCAGCTGATGCTATAGAATTTATTAAAATTAGATAAGTAGTCTTTTGATTATTTTGTAAATAAATAAATATTTATTTATTAGGTAATTGAGTAGTGCCAATCAATCAGGCTATTATTTTTGACCAAGTGTGATTTCAGCTTTATCAGCCATGTAAATTGTTATTTTTTTACCCGACTGTCCCAGAAGGAGGGTAATGTTTTTTTTTACTTATTAAAAAACATTGTGTAATCTTATTGACCTGAGTGTTTGATTGAACTGATCTTTCTCGAGAAAACATGTGCTAGGACATGCGGTCTGACTTTCGTTTGCCTTTCATAGCGAGTGGCATTTCTTGCTCAGGAATTCTAGTTCCATGTTTGTCACTTGTCATGCATAATTGACTATTAATCTGCGTAAGTACAGACTTCCATTCTCTCAAATTAAGAAAACATTCCATCATCCAAAAAAAAAAAAGCATTTGTAAAAAAATATGAGCACAATGGGCATGGTTTAAAAAACTTTTTTTTTTAATAATATTGCAAATTAGCAAACTGTTTGGCTTTGGACTGATTAGTTGTATCTTTAATAATAATCATCGTAATAAATGGGCTTAGTAAATATTAAATTATTATCTAATCACAGGCGGAATTGAAGCTTCCTGTAAAAAATCCATAATACATTACGATTTTACCTAATAATCTTTCATACAGTGGTACTAAACGGTTACAACGGGCCGCACATACGACTAAGTCCGTAGCGGTGAAAATGGCCGCATTGTGACAGGTGTGTTATCATCATCATGGGCCCGTTTACATTCCTATGCGGCCCGGAACTAAAATACACGTCGTGCAAATAATTTATTTTAATTTTTTAAAGAAAGAACCTAACCCCGTAATGTGCTAATGAGGTTTCTATAGAATTTATAACATAGAAAAAATAACGATGTGCCCTATAGAAAATATTGGGTCCATTGTGCAATGTTTAGGTACCTATACAGTCTGTTTGAATAGCTATGTGACCCGAATTAACGATGCGATTACTGCGTCTCGTCACGACATAAGTAAAAGTATTGTTGTTGATGATCACATGATTGTCAAGAATTTTACTTGAAGTGTAATGCCGGATATGCACTATGCAAAAATGATTACCCGCATTCTTCAACACGGTGCGCGGTGCTGTGTCGACAGAAATGATGAAATATTTAAACAAATTGGAGACAGTACATACAACATCGCAACGCTTTGTTGCGTTTACTTCATTATCTTCGTCTCAAAGTTATATAAAGTTTGCTAAAGAGCTTTAATAGTTTTAGTACGGGTATTTTAGAATTGTCATGTCGGTTGGTGCCATATGTAAACGTCATACATGTTGATATTTCCTCGTATTGTTTCCGTATGTAGAAAGTTTTCTTGAGTGTAAAACAATATTATTTGTTAGCTAGTCAATACTCGGCATTACGTGGTGTACCTAATGACTTAGTTGAGTCTCGAGTACCGAGTAGTACCGACTTGAATAAAAATGTAAGTAATACAATATAACAAGCATTGTTTTATCGCCCGAGTGTTGTTCGATTGGGCTTATTATCCAATACATTGCTAACACCTGCTACAATACATAACTTTTACATTAAGAATTTTTTTCGTGTACCTATGCTTACCGAGATGATGATGAATGACCAACCAATTCAATTAATTATCGCCAGCCCTGCTAGAGTATTACGAAGTATTTAATAATTTGCATCATCCAAGCTTCTATTTTCGTTTTCTGCCCAAAGGTTTCTCACTTTCCCTTGAGTTTTGACTAATATCTACATAGTAATCAGTGTTTTGCATAAATATATCCGCTGATAGAGGCACCGGCACACTCATGCGCGTTTAGATAAGAAACCATGAATCGTTGTTGTTAATCTATGCCGGCCACTAGTGCTACGTCACATCACGCCACTTCATTATCATTAACGGCTGACATCGAGCACCGTTTGAACCTTGACGTCTGAACAATACAGCATAATCTGGTTTACTCATACTTACACAACTTGTTTCCCTCTTCATTAACCATTTTATAAGGACTACGATATAATATCCCAATTGACTACCTACCTACTATTAATTTCTATCTATTCTAATCATATTTAGCGGCTCATCAATAAATAGCATTTATATCATTAGTAATCATTACAGTTATATCTGTTAATGAATAAGCAAGTAAATTAACTTCATCGGCCTTACATTCATTTATGTCAAGTGTAGGTTGCTTTGAACATTCTTACATGCAGTATTGAATACAATTGGCTAATATTAATGCAGTATTGAATACAATTGCCTAATATTAATGCAGTATTGAATACAATTGGCTGATATTAATGCAGTATTGAATACAATTGGCTAATATTAATGCAGTATTGAATACAATTGGCTGATATTAATGCAGTATTGAATACAATTGGCTAATATTAATGCAGTATTGAATACAATTGACTAATATTTATTAGTGTTGATCGAGTCTCGCAATTTGCATCCGCAAAAATTGTGTTGTATTGTGTTTTATGTGGGTGGCATCCGTACCTACAACTTGGTTACAAAGAACATTCACCCCATTGGAGTTTATCGTAACCAATTTATATTTTATCTAACACTTGAAATTCAACGGTAATTAAACTTTTTTTTTTCTTTTGTTACAGTCACTAAGGCAAGCGGCGCCATTCAGTACAGACCCAGATGCAATATCGGAACGGGAAAAATGTCACTATGGCCGCATCCCCCGCGCAGCAGCCGTGGCGGGCACAGCACACCGTAAGGTGCGCGTCTACTCAGACGGCATCTACGACATGTTCCACCAAGGTCACGCACGGCAACTGCAACAGGCTAAGACAGTCTTTCCAAATGTCTACCTCATTGTTGGTGGTGAGTGCATCCCTATCTTATTCCGCTTTGCCTATTGTACATATTGCATCAAAAAAATTCAAGCCTGACTCATTGAGTCCTCGCGCATCATATGACTAGGGTCTTCGATACGTAATGTCTGATAGCGCCCATCGTACGATGTTTGCCTATACGAGTAACGTATCAAAGTCACAGTCAAATAAACTATTTCAAATAGGCAGTTTTAAGGCACATAAGAACGACAAAAAAAAACAAAGAAATATAACTAATTCTAGTTGCCCCTTCCAAAAGGTAGTTTTCGTATGGAGAAGAATGGGGAAGAAACTCCACCGTTACTCTTTTAGTAACCCATTTATGCAAGATTAGTAGGAACTAATAAACGGGGATAACACTTTTCCCTTGAGTAGGTAAACAATTTACTTGGAAAAAATTTCAACGCGAGTATAAACGACTAGTACACGTAAACATCGTCACGCCATCAGTCCACAAACTACAAATAACGATGTAAATAAATAATTGTTACGTTACCGTAACTGCCTGACCGAGTTCCGATTTAATTTAATGATAGCTTAGTGTTCACGATGCATACTGGTACAAATAACTGCCCTTGGACTTGTATTCTTAAAATTAAATAGCCATTAGCAAAGTACCCGAGTACAATAGATCGATAATTATTATAAAGTGATAATTCACCTCAATTCAAATATCAATGTCGCTTGGAACAAAACGTCATACTATTTAGCAAATACCACACGCAATGAATTATACAATACCTGCTTATGGGCTGATTTTACCAAAGCCAGATAACTTTTATTCGGGGAATAAAATTGACGTCTGACAGTTTTTGTATGTAAAATCTGTCAAAAATTTAATATTTATTCGCTGGATTAGACTTATAATAGGGATATAAGTTTGGTCGAATTCGCCCTTAATCGAATAGAGAAAGGTTTAACAATGCGACATAATGTAATAACTATTATACAATCTGGCAATAAATCGCGAGTGCCCGTCTTATTTTTAATGTAAACAGCAAGGCACCGTGCAGTGTGCGGCCTACCTGGCAATTTGCCATGTTGTTCCACAATTAAGATAAAAATAAAACGACTCTATTGGTTGATTTGTCGTACGATACATGCCCAACTGATTATGCACGTGTAAAGCGTAAACAATACGATTCTGATAATAAATAAATAAAATGCCCCAATCCCTAAAACTAATTAGCATTTAGCGATAGCGATAATACTGTTGGTATTAGTAAAGAATAGCCTTTCATGTTTAATTGGCGATAAATGGATTAGTGTAATCAATTCTATGCGTCCTTGAAAGCGGCCACTGGCACTGGCTCGCTCAATATTTAATAACCTGACTGTCATTCTCAACCTTAACCTCTTTAATATTTTGGCTGTTGGCTCTAAAAGATTCCTCTTTTTAACCGACTTCTTAAAAAAGGAGGAAGTTCTCAATTCATCCGTATGTTTTTTTTTTGTGTATGTTACGCGATTACTCCGCCAATTATGAATCGATTTTGATGATTCTTTTTTTGTTTGGTAGGTCATGCTTCAGAGGTGGTCCCTTATAAATTTTATTAACTTTGCTTGCGTAGTTTTTGAGTTAGGTGCAATAATTACGTATTTTTTCCACTTAGTGTATGTAGACGATATATTATTAGACTCCGTCACTGTTATTTTCATAGCAAGTAGCGTTATTTGAATTTGTGTGGAGTAGGTACTACAACTAAAAAGTGAAACATAAAAACTTTTTTTCACCTTTTTAGTGTTTTTTTGGAATATCTAGTCCGTGCAACATTGTACTTTATAATTTTCCGCATTTACCCGTATCTACACTACATACCTACTATAATTACCGTGCCGAAATATCTGCGGAGATTTTAGTCAACGGGCCGCTCGGAAAGAACATAAAGGGGCTACAGGCCGCATGTTGAGAACCGCTGACCTTACAAAAAAAACTACACTTGAAATGTGTAAATTAATTTTATTATCAGGAAGGAAAACATTTGGGAATTTTATCAGATACGAGATAATAACTTTAATTAAGGTTGATGACGTAATACACGTTATTTTAGGCCTATCTATATGTCTAGATATATGACTAATAAGGATTTATTTGTTGTTTTTCAGTATGTAGCGACAATCTAACACACAATCGCAAGGGTCGCACAGTAATGACGGAGGACGAGAGGTATGAGGCTGTCAGGCATTGCAGATACGTCGATGAGGTAATTGTCATTTGTGATTCACTATTCAGTTCATGCCCCGTTATGCGCTTGCGCTTCTGCATATTGAGACTTCCCATACCTAAATACCTACCAACATGAAATACATAAAACACCGGATGAAATGCACTTCATATAAGTAAATAAAAATAAAAACTTAAATGATATCTAGAGCAATCCAGACGAAAGGGTCGTCGTACACACAAAGTTAGTAAGAAAGATGTAAGTAAATAAAAGAGAATTGAACTCAATCTCATCGCAAGTATGATTCCTTGATGCACGAGTCTAATAGGTGGCGCTTGGACTAAAAACAATGAAACCAATGTCATTAATCATCATTGCTCTCAATTATATGTTTGACCTAACGTCCTCAACTCTATTCTAAGAATGATCGTACGATTGTTGCTTTAATTTGTTTACACAATATAATAAGTAGGTACTTGAAAAAGAGGCGATAATAAGTACCAAGACCAAAAAGTTCAAGTTTGCTTGGCAAAAATATAATATTACTAGCTGCGCCCCGAGGTTTCACCCGCGTAATTCTCGATCCCGTGGGAATATTGGGATAAAAAGTATCCTATGTGTTAATCCAGGTTATAAACTATCTGTTTGCCATCCATTTTCATCCAAATCCATTCAGTAACAGTAGTTTTTACGTGAATACTAACAAACTTTCGCGTTTATTACATTACTCACATACATTAGTTAGATTAAGATTTAGATAAATTAATCATTAACACGTTTCTGCTAACGGGTGAGATTAAACGGATCATTTGACTGCGTCAGTTATATTTGACCTCGCAACCTCAAGTCACATATGTACCAACAGTTATGAAGCTGGGTCAAAGAGCTCTATTGTGCAACTGAATGGGGGGAAAAAACTAAATATATACTTGCGCAAAATCTCAAGCTTGTAATGATTTTTTGTTACTTTAAGAACACGTATATTGTTGTCATACGACTGTCTATAATTATCTATCTGCACGGGATGTATCGGATATGCGCTCACGTTAAAATAAAGTAGGTACAAGAATTTTGTAGTTAGATTGAACTCTAAATCTGAGATATTATGATGCACATTATGCATTGAATGTCAGTTTCATTATTCGCTTTTTGAAGACGCTTTCCGCTAGTGAACATCGCCAGACCAAATAAAAGTAATTTACCAACAAAAAATATTTCAGAAGAGCTTTTCCTCTTTGTACTCTGTAGAGTTTAATAACCGGTTGAAAATGACAAACGTCAAGGTCACACCTATGCATATTTGACTAGAGAACAATATTCCAACATGATGACATATAAATGGCATAATTTAAATCGACATTTGCATACCTACGTAATAGCAAAGCTGTGGGTATAGTTTCAAGTTTCAGCTGCTTATAGCAATAAAAAGTTATAAGTAAGTATAAAAAGTAAATAAAAAAAGAGTTATATAAAACTAAAACCATGTGCCCCAATCATGTTCAAAAGATGAATTATGACCCCGCACAGCGAGGCGAGCGAGGGTATTCCAATCCAAATTACTGACGTCAAAGAGAATATTGCTTTTAAAGGCTGCTTTTTGAAAGTGAATTGGAAATATTCACTTCTTTTTGTTCGCTTTAAAGGATTATGTGAAACCTCTAAAATGAATATGCATAGTTGCATACTTACTTTTTGTTAAGTTATTGCGCCCTTTCACTGTTTGAATTCAAATATTTACTTGCCTTTCAACTGCTTACATTCATATTCCTAAAGAGAAATACACCTAATAATGTTACCGTATAATACTTTATGAATATTAAAGAACTGAAGTATTGTCCTCATTTGAGTTACAAAATAATGAATGCACCGTTACCTAACAGCCTTTGACAGTAAAAAGGCATCTCTCATTCATTACTGTTTGAATATTTGTTATACTAAATCTATGTGCTAGTGCTAGTCATAATGATTTTAATTTTATTCTGCTTCACTTTTTTAAAACACCAAACTTGCCTCTTTTTTGCACTTGTAAAAAATGTACGAGTAGGTAAGTTTTTTAAAGGCAGTTTTTAAAGGCTATAATCAAAACATGAAGCCGATCCCTTACTAATTACAGTACTTGCGTCATAGCAACTTGATAACATTTTTTTTATAACTCCATGAGTAAGCATTAAACACAAGGCTGGTAGACAATGGCGAGCAATTCAGTTTTCCAGATAGTTTCGAATAACTTCCGTAAATGCTAATAAGGTGAACTTTGACACCCAACACGCCATATTACTTAAATCGCCTTCGATATTTATTAATGTTATTTTACTTCACATAAATTGAATTTTAAAAATAATTTCCTTAATATGTTGCTAATGAATAAATATTAGACTTTATGTAAAAAATAATAATAAAGGTTTATCAACACCATTAACCGGTTAAGTCTCGATGACACACAAGTGTTCAGTCCACGGGCAGGATTCGGGCAGTCCGGGCTCTCAGTCAGTGTACAGTCAGTGCATGCTGTAATGTATAACCCTGACCTAGAACTACAGTAGATATAAATGTAGATGATGAGGTGTGTGTGTGTGTCCCTTCTAGTATTAGTCGTATTCGCCGTCCCAGGCATGTCCTATCTGAGCCAGATGACCCCATCACCCTCTTACAGGAGAGCAATAGGGCCACCAGTACAGTGCACAAACACAGACGCCTACCGTCATTCCGACCTCGCCGACGAGGTCCAGCACGACCGCGACCCCGTGTAAATTCGTCCCCCCGTCCCTTGTCCGATGATGTGCCAGCCCGCGCCGCAGCTGAGCACGTAGCTTTAAATTCCCCTGATAATAATAATGATACTATTGTTATCCAGCCCGTCCCGCCTTGCCGTCCTCCCGTCAGTGATGCGCCCTAAGCCGAGGTCCGTACCCCACAGGGGGTGCCCTTAGCGAGCGCACACTTAGTTTATAATTTAGCATAGTTTGTTTGCCCCTGGCTGGAGGCTTTAAGTTTAGGAGCTTAAGGCAGCCACAGGAAAGTCCGGTTAAGTAGTCACGGATTCAGAATCCAACTACGAGATGCCCTAGTTAAAAAAAAAAAAAAAAAAAAAAAAAGTGTGTGTGTGTGTGTTTATAAGCGGAAACTTTTAGATGTACATCAATTTCATGTTCAATATCAATAAAATAGAAATATAAAATAAAATAGAGATTTCAAAAATTGCATTAAAATATTTTCTTGCCTTTCAACTACTTAAATTCAGATTTCTAAACAGAAATGAGAAATACACCTAATACGTATACGTACTATAAAATATGATAATAATAAATACATACACGGTTAACTAAAAGCATTTGACGGTAAAGAGCGTCTCTCATTTTTTATTGTGTGATGAATATTTGTGTTATACTTAACACTCATCAGCTTCATTTTTTAAAATTAAAATGTGTATAATTAAGAGAACAGTGATGGCAGGTCCGTCCTCAAGAACGAATGAGATCCTCATTATTTAGGTTTCCTTTTTGTCTTCAAGCAATTGTACTTTTTTTAATGTTCCCTCATCTTTTTTGCAGGTTGTAACCGACGCGCCGTGGGAGTACGACGAGAATTTCCTAGAGAAGCACAAGATAGACTTCGTAGCACACGACGACATTCCCTACACGACGGAAGACTGCGAGGACACGTACGCGCTCATTAAGGCTAAAGACATGTTTGTTGCTACTGAGAGGACGGAAGGTACGTGGTTAATGTGGCTCACTATTCATTTGTACTTGTTTAAACTTTTGTTGTGTTTATCAGTTGTTTAGCCTAAACCCCTTTTAAAAACGTAGCAGTTTGACAAACAACAAGTGTCTTAAGTTTTTGTGGTAACACCCCAATGATATTAAATTAAACAGACATATTATGTTGTGACCGCGCAATCGTGAAGACTCAAAAAAGTCTTAATTGGGACGTATTGACTTTAGTCTGCGACACGCAATGCGACGAGTAGGAGGTACGCTTAGTTGAACTGAAAACTCTCTTTTTTCTTGTTGTTTTTATCAAGCCATCTCTTTTCTATCATTTTTACTTGTAGTGAAATGTAAAATTAATAAAAAGTGTGCTGCCGCTGCTGCGGAACACTTTTGTGAGTGTATAACATATCTGTTAATATAATATCATTGTAAGACCCTATTTGTTTTGGGCTCTAGATCGAAAATAACACCATAGATCGAAACTCAAAATTATAAAAATGATAGATGGTTGTGCAGTGTGAGTCCAACTGCTAAAAGAGAAATTAGAGTCTCTAGCAACACTGCGATCGGTTCTAACAATTCATCATTGACTGGGAATGGCGATGATCATATAAAAAATTACCTTTGTTGTGTGTAAAATTGTTTTGACGTAGAGTCAAGAATAGGTAACAAAAAGCTGTTTCGTAACAGTATTCCTATGACATTGCTAGGTATATCAATTTTAAGTCTCTCGTTTTATTCATTGAATTCGATCTCAAAAATATGATACCAACCTACAACTACATATCAACTTTACACCATTGACACACACGTCATTCGAATTCTTATTTGAAAACATAACCCTTCTTATGACGCAGTCGAGTCAAAAAGCGGCACTAGTAGAATTTAAGTATTCTGAATTCTAACGATGCATGTTTATAAAACATCACAGCAGGCAATGTTCTACACTATTTGTTTGTGAATCGAACATTCATTATCTTGAGAATTCGCTGACCGCATTTATGGTATGTGTACTAATGGAGTATTTAATGGTCAAAAAGTCTTTGCATATCAATCTACGTGACACAGTTAGGCCGCATAAACATCTCATATCATCATAAACATCAGGGTGAAATGAAATTAGTTAGCGAAACTCCGCAGATTTCGCAGTGGGTATATCGATAATTATCAGAATACGATAAAACAAAAAATAAATGATTCATTGTTGTTTTCGGGGACAACGACTGTAGTTAGTTAAGTACTTGAAATATCAATTTAAAAGTCAGTTTTGTTTTTCTGTTTACACTTCACATACGTGATGGGTCATGAACTCATGACATCTAAACACGATAACAAAAAAAAAACTATTCTCAACTAATTCAAGTACTTACCGAAATTCACCACCAGTGGTCATTGACCCCAGAAAAAAAAAAAACATCATACCTATTTTCATTCATCTTTGTTTTATCTTGTTTCTATTAGATATCGTTAACCATTATGTCTACGGGGTTTCGCTAGTTATTTAAATTTGACCCTGTATAGTTTGGCGGCAGTTTGAGCATCACTGGTCGCTGTGTGCATGCATGAGTGATATCCGATCTCCTAAGGTTACTTAGAGGTCCATAGTCCATAACTTTCTAAAATATTGTAAGGATCAAGAGTGGCTAAGCCTTGGTCTGTCAAATCTGTGGAGGTCGAGGAACTGACATTTAATTATACTGTTGTGCGATAATTGATGAATAATTTTTGTATATGAATCAGTATGATGGGATAGTATATACATTACCATAGGATTTCAGCTGACTATCTAACTTTGGTTTCAATGCATATTGGAGTAAACCCATAGACTAAGTATAGAAAAATACTATACTTTGTATAGAAGCTAAACTGGGCGTATCATACGCCTCGATAGATGATAGCATTGTTTATTTTTTACTCGTCAGGATTTCTATAGGTATTGTCTTTTTGTCTGTGCTTATGCAGGACCGCATTATTATTTCACGTTATTCCAAATCTAACCAACAATGCTCGTTGTTCCAGGTGTATCAACATCAGATATCGTGGCGCGAATAGTGCGGGACTACGACATCTACGTGCGACGGAACCTCGCGCGGGGCTACTCGGCCAAGGAGCTCAACGTGAGCTTCCTCAACGAGAAGAAGTTCCGTTTACAGAACAAGATGGATGACCTTAAGGAAAAGGGCAAAAAAGTGAGTGTTACAAACATTATTATCTTTCTATTATTAAGTAACTGACAACTGACAAATTAGTCATCATCTCATCATCCTGTTACTTGAGGTGGGCGCAATACGTTTTCTTTTTCCACTCTCCCCTGTCAACAATCTCGCTATCATTCACCCCCCTTCTCTTTCCTTCTCCCTCACACAATCCATCCATCTTTTCTGGCCTTCCTCTCCCGCTCCATCCATCAAAATTTATATTCACCAACTCACAAATTGCAGAGTCTAAAAAAAGTTTTCAGTTTTCTACTGATGAAAAGGAACTTGAAGTTCGGGAGATAGGAGGTTCCATAAGGGGGAAGTGTATTATGACGTTTTTTTTTTTACCGATTCTTCGAAATTCCGCCAGTGTCCGGTTCAACTGGGGGTTGAATTTTAAGCGTATTTTGCCAAGGTACTGAATTCTGAAAGAAGACTGAACAAGATTTTCCTCGTAAATCTGCCTCGCGTACCGAGACAACTAGATTACCTATGGTCGAATATTTACATTAAAGTGCGCCTGTTCTCAAAATACGCCTATTTTGATCAATCTCATAAGTTGTGCAATAATAGCGATACCAAACTAGCGATTACAAGTTCGAGACATTTAACCTTGTATTTATCAATTTGAACAGTTTGAACAAAATCTTGACGTTGTCTTCACAAAAATAGAAAGATATCGCCGATAGAACGTCTGACCTTGCGTCGTTACCAACGGGGACCTGTTGCCGATTCAACGAACTTTTTCAGTAAACAACCGAATCACGGATGCTTTGAAAGTGTTAGTGAACTTTATCAAGGTCGAAACGATAGGGTGAATGGCGTAAGTCATTTTTAAAAGGAGATCTTCATGAGAGTGGAACGGAATGATGTAATTTTGGTTGATTGTTATGCTACACACGTGCTCGTGTCGGCATGATTCGGCACGGCACAGCCGGGCGGAAAATCAAATAATATTGATAGATTTTCGGAAAAAGCTGCTCGATTTGAGCCGAGCCTACCCGAATATGATTCAGCTAGGGTAGATTCCGGACAAAGTTTTCCGATCGCCACGAGCCGACTATAATTATGTAGCAATTGCTTCGAATCGACTTAGTTGATCAACAAATTATTGCCTTCATGCCCTGACACAGGCCAAAATAATCAATAACTAAAAGCAAACCACACCCTTCCAGGTAATGACAAACATAGGCGAGAAGCGAGTGGACATCCTAACGAAATGGGAGGAGAAGTCCCGAGAGCTGATCGATGCCTTCCTCCTGCTGTTCGGTCCCGACGGGCGCCTGTCGAACATCTGGAACGAGTCCAAGGGCCGCCTCATGCAGGCGCTCAGCCAGCCGCCCTCGCCGCGAGGCTCCCCGCCGCCCAGCGAGAACGGAGACGCACATGAACTTGTTCACAGGTACTATATACTGTTTGATTAGTTTAGCATAGTTGTTTATTTAATATGATAACCTTTTTTTGACCACCGGCACCGTTTTACCATGATCGATGGTGCACGCTTGTTGTTATTTTTTTTGTATGTTCGGGTAAATTCGGCGCTGGGATAAGCCCGTACGAATCAAATTCTCGGAAAATTCACTAATATTTTTTAATGTGGACAACATTTTTTCCTGCCCCATTTTGTTATGCCTGGACAACGAAATCGGAAATTAGGGCAATTTTTTTTTTTTTTTTAAGAAATGGCGCAGTTTGATTCGTAAGGTCCTATCCCAGCGTCGAACTTACCCCAACATACACTAGTTTTTTATCTGATAGGTTTGTGTTTGACCACTATTCTACCATTGTTGATGGTGCACGCTTGTTGTTTTTTTGGTTGGTCTAGCAAGCTAGTGGTAATGAGCTGTGCAAAGTATTTTTTCTGTTTGGTCTTCTAGTAATGCGTATAGTGTGTTGTGGTGGCGGGGTGTTCTGGGGACTACCTCTTGGTCTTTTTGACGTTCTAAAAGTTTCTCGAGTCTCGGCCTAGTATGAATAAATGAAATTTAACTTATACGCTGTGTATTTATTTAATCAAAAAATCACTATCCCAGAGGTAATACGGGGAAATAGTTGATATTGGCAGAATATTGAAACACTGGCCACGATTTTACTAACATAAGCCAAGCTTATCTTGATATGGACATGCGTCTTCTGAACTAAAATTCAAAAAAATCAACGTTAGCCATTTTCTATACAAAGATGTGTCCAATTGAAATAGAAAAAAATCTAACTGAAATCTTTTCTATTTTAGCCGGAGTTCAGTATCACCGCCCCCGCCAAAGTCACGCCGCTTCGAAACACTCTATGAGCCGCAAGCAGGTAACTGGGTAATTATTGCACTGCTTGTATTAGATACTGTAATGAGACAGTACACAGTACACTCACACTTGCCTATGGATGTGCTTGCTAATTGATTATATGTATACAACTAGAGATTATAACAATCTAGTTTGTTGAATTTTGTTTGTAAAAGTTCAATTAGACCTATTACACCACTAGTGTGAGAAAGTGTTTGTAAATTTAAATTTCATAATATTGTTAAACTGTATATCTTGATAAAAAAATATGATATGTTGATTATATCTATGTATGATATGTTGATTATATATCATGATTAAAATAATATTATTATACAATCGGGAACACGAGCAACTCTGTAGGCATCACTTTGATATAATATATTTAGGTGCATTCATTTGAGACTTTTGTGTAACATAGTCCGCCCTGTGCCTGAAGTACAAATAAATAGTACAAAATTAACGTTAGTTACTTAGTGGAGTAATGATTGAGTACTTGTAGCATTGCTTTAGAATGAACACAATAGTACAGTGAGCATGCACGCAAATACAAACAACTTAACTTTTCTCATTTTCATAGTGAGCGAGTGAGCATATTCGATGTATTGATGTCATAGCTCTGTAGCCAATCGCTACTCAGGCGTATGTTCCGTTGCATCGACCACTTACCGATGATTATATCATTGGTATACTCTTGGCTTCTAATTAAAAAAAATAAGTACCTACTAACAACACTACATAATGCTACTCCATGTTTTATAAAACTGTTTTGGCTGAGTGACAGTTTCAGGAAACTTATGTAAGTGCTTGTCAACAGATGCATCGAGCTCTGACTGTACTGGCGACTCGGAAGCGGCCGCACAGCGACAGCTGACGGACGACGGCTCCGACGAAAGCGACGACGAGTACCAAGACACCAGCCCCTACCTCTAGACCATAGACACGCGGCGGTGGCGCGGCCACACTCCCGTGTGCGCCGCCCACTAGCAGTCAACAAGGAGATTCAATACGACGCCCCGCGCGTCAGGGACCTTTCTCGGTGTCCTCAAGAGATAAATTATAGTATGAATCACGTCGTTAAAATTTTGTATGCGCGTTGAGTACAAGAAGAATGTATTTAATATTATGTGATCATAATATGAAATCTTAAAACCTTAATCCTATAGTTATTTATTTGTCTTGTTAAGTAAATTTAGTTTCCTTCTCGCCCCAATAAGATTGCAGGATGGCTGCATGTTGTTAGCACCTATAAATACCATTGTGTAAGATAACTGGTGCAAAATATAGAGTTGAGATATTAATTTTATTTATATAAATTAGGTGACACTTTTTGACAGTCGATTAAAAAGGTGCTTATTAATGATTACTTTGTTTCATTTTTTTAATACTAACGAAAAGAAGACAAACCCGACATGCGAAGCACAAAGTACGCTTACTGCGTCTGAATTACCCCTTATAAAATAAATCGAATAAGGTGCGTTAATAAAGTTATGTAATGTAGATTTCTCTCGTAACCGTAAGATTAGTAACACGATTGTGTCTGCCTTACACAGCCTGTCGTACTCGTGTCCTATGCTTTATAATATAGACAAAACCGGCGCCACGAATACGAGTAGCAACTATCAGGATAAACTCCATCGGTCTTATTACAAAAAACTGCAAAAGTACTGGTTTAAACCAAGACTAAAAGGTCTAGGATTGTTACGGTAATAAAGCTAGTACTAGGTTTAAAACATGTTACGATTACAAAACGAAGACTATTCGAGGATCAGTTAGTACCAAAGAAGGTTCATGGTTTAAATAATGTCCATAGATAAAAAACAAAAATGGCATTCTTTCATTCGTTCACGCAGGCTTTATTTGAAGCAACGTTCTGTTTCTCTAAATGTTGATATTATAATAACACTTGAAATGCTTAAATAATTATTTATAAACTTTAAAATATGTCATAAATTGTTCTTTCTTTATGTTACAATATATTGAACAAGCACAACTTATACTTTTGACGCGCTTTTTATAATCAAGTTGTCATATTTTTTAAGACCTCTAGCGTGAAGTGGAGCGCCTTACATTCGGCGGAGGCGCGCGTAATTTGAGACGAATGTGATGTGTTGCGTCCTGTATTATTAAATAAATATTATGAAGTATTTGTATTCATTGTTTTTAACAATACTGTACTGTTACATACGTGGTTTATTCGTGAGCACAGATTACAATTCTATATAGTTCGTGAGTTACTTGTGTTACTTGAATGAATCTACGAATAAAACAATAATATTACCTAGTTTATTTTGATTTTGTCTAATGTTACGTTAGCATTGACCAAGGTTACATACGTCATGGCGAACCCAGTTGCGTAATGCGCAAACCACTTGCACTTCAGGACTCAATAGGCATCCTCGAGAGTCGTGGGATAAATCCTCACATAAAAGATCCACTATTTTTCCACCAAAACGTTTTATGAACCTATACTTGTATCTGAAATCTTCGTCACTCAATTCAAACGGATTCACACGATAAGGATGTCTGTAAGATCGCCGAGACCTCTCCAGCATATCCAAATCTTCCAAATCCATCACGTCGATCATGTTAATATCCATTTTTTTATGATTTTTATTTAAAATAACACAATAACCAAGACGCCACGCAAACGTCAAATGAATTAGTACCAAAGTTAAACTAGGGGTCTCGGCGGACTAACTTTAGTACCATAGATAGTTCTGGAACTAGTGATAAACTTCATTTTATAATAACGTTTTATTTAGTCATGGTTTAAACCTAGTAATAATCCCAGTACTAAATTTAGATCGCGTTTTGGAATAAGACGGCATGTGGTTTTGGTTGGTAGGAGTCGAACATAACCCTCCATCAAAGAGTATAATTTCATCCCAGACAAACCAAACTCGCGACAATCTAAGAAGTCCGTTTTGACGTTTCGTTCTCGTACATGTAATATAATAAAACGTTAATTTTAATTAAGCCTTGAGAATCAGTTTTAAGCAAAGTAGATTACAAACTCTCTAAGTACCTATGTTCAAGCGATATGTCTCGAGAATCAGTTTATAAGTAACCAATTTTTTTTTCATCGCTACACAATGTATTTTTATAGCTGTCAAAACGGACTTCTTAGATTGTTGCGAGTCTAAAATTGCTACAGACAGACACTTCCATAGCCGCAAGGATTAGTATACACAGCTATGCTAGAAAGCAGGGACTAACGTTTCACTTTACAAAATAACGTTTAAAATTGCGTTATGTATAGTTCCAGTAACGATAATTTCTACCGTTCCACCCGGATCGTTACTAAATTAGTTGTTGAAGGTTTCGTTCAGATTGATTTTCGTTATATTGCAAAGAAATGTTAGTTAGTTATAAATGGTTACTGGAACTATACATAACGCTATTACGTAACGTTATTGTACCCCTATTTGAGTAACGTTTCAAGTCCCTGCTAGAAAGGATATTTTAGTGAGGGACAGGGGAGCCTTGTTTTGTGAAATATTGTTTCACAGAAATTATTGCATTGAAATACAAGATGGCACATTAGATCCAATTTTGAGCCGCGCGCCACAATAACCTTGTAGCGTTGTAATGCATCCCTGAAACAGATGAAGTTGAAATTAAAAGACGAGCGAGCCTTACAGTAGCCGCGAAAATAAAGTTATTTTTCACTTTTTTTTTGGAAGTCGTGTTTTTTTTTGGAACACGTTTTTGAGTTACTTATAATTTTTATTTTTTTTAAAATTTAATTAGACAGATATAGGTAAGTCTTATATTTGAAATTAAAATTAGTTTTAATGAATGTGATGAACTGATGAGTGAAAGAGAGAAAGAGTTCAAGTTCTTCTGAAAAGGGACCAGTGTAAAATGAGGTTTAAAGTGTTAAATAAAAAACAATTTTACGGTACAATTTTATGGTAAAAAATGTTTCAATCATTAAAAGAAGTTTAAGAACATGATAAACGATCTGTTGGTAACTGCTAGTGTTGCCAGGTCCAATTTGTTTTAAATCGGGGCAGAAGGTAAAACAAATCGGGTTTTAGGGTTGTATGTACATCGGGACAAAAAAAGACACTTCAATTGTTTATGAAAATATTGTGCCATTTTTGGAGCAGCGCCGGCGTCAAATCTTTATTTTGCACTACTGTCTTCCCTACTTCTTTGACTTCACATTCTTCTTCGTAGAGGTGATCCATGTGGAAGAACCTTTCAATTTTTGTTTGGATTTTCAGGCACGTTAACTATTGACGCGTGTGTGAATGATTCGTCCTGGAGATGTATTGATTTATCGGGTGGGGTATTTAGTGTCCCGATCAGGTGCAAATCGGGACACATCCCCAGACCCCTGAAAATCGGGACGTCCCGCGCAAATCGGGACACCTGACAACCCTAGTAACTGCAGTTAAGTCAGAAGTCAATTCCGTATTACCAGAAATAGCATTATGAGACATTGACCTTATAAAACATATTTCAAAATGGACTATTGACAAAGTGATTAAAGTGATTCTAATAGAAGAAATTCTTATTCTTATATATGTTTACATCCTTGTTAACTGTGCAATAAGTATATTTCTTACACTTAGAAAAGTTGAACTTCATTATCATTTACAACTTACTAGTAATTAAGATAATTTACTAACACTTAATATATTATGGTTGAAATACCTCCATGTTATCACAAAGTTCATAAACACAGACAATTATCAATATACACAATTGTTGCTTGTACTTATTTCTCTAATAGAACATTGACTCTCATAGTTCTAACTTATCCGACTTGCCTCGCTCACCCTTAGCAGAGGTCAGCTGCTCAGTCAAGCATGAGTCATCAGCTCCCCTCAGGGCATGTTGGGTACACAGGTGTTTGGTTAGATCAATCTCTCCTTGGTGATTCCAATACCAGTCTTCAACAGCCCCTTCATTCTCCTCCAAAAGACTCTCACATTGTGTTTTCATGTGAGTTATCTCAGCAGATGGCTTATCCCACAACTCAAGTGGAATACCGAGATCTACCTTCACCCCCTTGTCAACCAACCCATGTAGAGTTTTGAACGTTTGACTCATGCCTTTAGCAAACCTTGTACTATCATGACGTTCTTTGTGGATGTTATATTCCAAAATTTTGTCACAAAGGCCTTCTAACGACTCTATGAGTCTCAGCTCTGATTTCTGATACTTTGTCTTCTTCTTAGGTTGCACGTCGTCAAACGAGTATCCAATTTCGATGACATCGTGAACTTTGCCGGTCTCCTCGAGCCTGCCTTGCAACTCGGTAGCTAATATCTTGCATACCTCACACCGGTTTGCATATTTTACGCCTACGTCTTCTTCTGACCTGACCTCTGTTTCACCACGACATAATAATTGAGTTGTAAATAAAAAGTATACACAAATAGCTTTGAAAAACATTTTTTTAAATGTGTAAATTACTATATAACCACGTCCAAAACTGAATCAACAAAATAAGTCATTGACAAAATCCGACACAGACAAACAAATCTTGACAGTGACAGGAATGGAGTAGTGATTGTGACACAGACACGATTCGGAATGCGTCAACGTCAATGGCAGGGTTGCCATTGCCTATTTTCCAGATTCCCCAAAATCATTAGTGAAAATCCCCGAAATTGGGGAGACCAAACTCCTGATTCCCTACAACATCCCCTCAAAATTATTTAATAAATAAACTCATTTCTTTACAAAATATAAACCTTAATAATAGGATAAAAAAAACCTTTGTCATCCAGCTACATCAGGCTACAGCAGGGAATTTGCCCGAAGATTTATTGTATGTAGTGTTGCCATAAAAACTATAAATGAATGGAGAAATAATGTTTGCAATGTAATATTGGTTTGCCATATAATCTCCGCAGGGGTCCTCTCCCCACAAAATCCCCAATCGTTTAGAGATTCACCGCAGTTTGGGGTAATCCCCACAAATTGGCAACGCTGGTCAACGGTAAATTTTGTCATCCAAAAATGTTCTTTCTGTTCGTGTTCACAGAGTACATTTATATAGGTACGTGCCTTTTGACTACAACTGACGATCAACTTTCCCCAAGCGAAGCGGTACTTAAAAAACAAACTGGTATTGTTATGGTTCTATAAGATTAAGTTTATCCTAAGCTGACGAACGAAGGATATCTTGGGACCTATGGAATGATGGATCTGTAGAGAATGGAAAGTAGGCCTGTCCACAGCCACACCCAGCAGAGGTGATTCCGAGCTAAAATGAAGATAAGAGGCTAGAATGTTCTAGTTTCTAGTCTAGCATGATCTTAAGAGTGAACTCAACTACAACTACTGTAGGAAATGTTTGAAGCTACTCACTACATGCAGAATCTCAAAAGAAGAATTTTGAATATCTGAACCATGAAATTTTTGTTGATTGTTCTGTAGAAAGTTTCTATTTCCATACTGAATGACCAATGATTTGGATGTTTTTTAGGACTGGAATAGGAAATCAAATAGTTTTTTTTTTATGAAGATATAATTGTGTGGCAGTTATGAACACAAAATATATATCAACATTGTTGTATTTCGTATTGTACTTCTTTATTCAACCATTTTATCCATTCTTCACTAACTTTCTTCTCTAAAGTAACTTCTTGAAACACTTCACTTATGGAAGTTTCCTGAAAGCCTAATTTGTTAAACATTTTGATACTGATATTGTTAGTCAAAGATATTTTGGCTTCAATTAACTTTAGGTTTATATGTTCAATCCCATATAAAAGCATTAAAATCACAGCTTCCCATCCAAACTTTTTGCCCCGAGCTGATTCTTCTGCTATCATTATTTCTATTTCACCAGCTGCAAATTCATTGTCTGTTATGAATATGTTTGTGTCTCCAATCATAGCATCTAGAAGAAAGAAGTTTTGTTAAGAAATGTTTAGATAGATGAGTGACCGTTGATATTAGTTGGAGACTGGTCTGCCCTCCTTACCTGTTTCTTCATTATATTTATCAAACATGTGTTTGTCTAATATTATGAAAGTGCACTCTGAAAATAAAATGCTGTTTTTAATACATCCTATCACTCGACTTAAGAAAACAACAGAATCTGAATTCAATAGCAATAAGTCTAGCAGCAGTAAATACTATGAATAAAACACACTATCTTCATCTTCACGCCATGACTTTTGCATATCATACTCCTCTTCCAATGTTAATGGTTCAGATGCGGTGAGTTTCTGAAGTTCTACAGACTTCATCCATTCGTGGTACCTGCAAAAAAATAACGGAGGATAAAACACAACACACCACTAAGAACAGCAGATATTTGAAAAGGAACAGGTTCCTACCTGGGGACATGATATTCTCTGTATGGTACTAATATTATGTTCTGTCCGACAATTCGAGTATTACTATTTAATTTCATCTCGAATTTTAATATTTTGATAACATTTTGTATGTAAGCACACACAACACAAGTTTACCGAGTTTACTTTTGGAATTTTGACATTTCAAATAAATGAAATAAAGATCAGCTGTCTGTCCCGTCCTGTCAATGTTTTTTTTATTTTTATTTAGTGACCAGGCTCACTTGCATAAATAGGTAAGTATCTACGGTTCAATGCCAGGTCTTGTTGTTTATATACCTAATTATGTTCTTCTTTTTAGTATTTATGTTCTACTTTTTTTTCACTCATGTATTAAAATCAATATTCAGATGCATCCGGTTAGACTGGAAGCCGACCCCAACATTGGGAAAAGGCTTTGGTTTATCAAATATACAAAATCTATTTTGTGAACCTGTGAACTGCTGTGTACACTGTCAGTTGTCACTGTCAAACAACCGAATAAAAATGTCAAAAAGTCAAAATCGGCGACGGCGTCCATTGTTGACGTTGTGTTATCGGAATGACGGAATCTTATCGTAGCAAATGTTCTATCTTGTTTTCGCGTTGCCCTCTATAATCGTTATCAAAAAAACTACCTAGCATATAAGCTGACCTAGTAATACATTATCTCGGTGTAGATCAAATAATTAATTTACGGTTTTTGTGTCAACCTATAATTTGAGTAAGTTGTTGTTGTTGTTCACGTCCTTATTTCAAAGGAATTATATAGATTATTCAGTAACAAACCGTTGAAATATGTAAGTATTCATAATCATTTGATTGCTCGTTTTACAGGAAGGAAACCATTCACGATGAATCAGTATGCAACAGAGCGACGTCTTTGTTGGAGCTACTTATTCGTGGCGGTGTTTCTCGCTGTGTCAGTTTTATGTATTGGGATACCGTACAACCACTGGCGCACGACGCTGGACGTCTGCCCGGGCGGCTACTTTGAGAACACCAACTGCGGCTGCATACTGTATGGGGTCAGCACATTCCAGTACTTCAATGGTGGTCACAACTCCTACTGCTTGTATGCAGTGTTCGCGCCGCTGCCTGTTATTGTGTATGCAGTAGTCATGGCATTGTTTCATATGTACAGAGTGTGTATCAATAATGTTGGCCAGTATGAGGATGAGAAATCTACAACCATGGAAGAAATGTAAGTGTTCTAATACCAAGAACTAAAATTGTAAAGAAAAATTGAATAATACTCTTATTTTTCACTACTTATCAGTTTGATAACATTATGAATCATTATTACAGAGAGGGTGAATCAATAGTAGTGAGTACAAGGACCAGGGTGAGCAGGAGTAATGACTCAGTCATCTACTGCTGGATCCCCTCATCATGTATAGCTGCTCTGTTTGCTGTGTACTCTCTAGTTCATGCTGCCATTCTGACTGATGGCTTCATCAGGACCTGCACTCAGTACAGAGGATACTTAGTCAGGGTAAGAATAAAGTTATTTTATTTTTAGGGATTTTAATTAACTTGACAGTATGGGCCAAGGAAAATAATCATAAACAATTATAGAGGATGTACGGAAACCCATAACTTATCATACCTATCTGTTTAAATCTTACCATTATCATTGAGGTACATAATTGTTTAAAAAAACAATTTACTGTCTCACAAAACAATAATTGTTTCATGAGGAAGTCATCTTTCAATTAGTCAAAGATAAACCAACAAGACCTTTGTATCCTTCTTTGTACAGTGGGAATTATGACTGTTAATCAACATAATTCTCATTATCATTATAATGTGTTGCAGGAGCTCCGTGCCACTGGGGACCACGCGACCGCGATACATTTTCGTCTCTCGTGCCAAGCGATTTACGACTTTATGGACTACCTACAGAGGGACGCGCCGAACAGCCGCCGAGGTGACTTCATTAATACTGGTGTCGCCTTACACATAGCTGTCATCACCGCCTGGGCGGCTGTAGGTATATGGGTATCAATTGTTATTTTTACAGCCTTGAGAGCGTTTAAAGAGCGGCATGTACTCACATGCTGTGGCAACTGAACAAAAAAATATTTTTTCAGTAATTTATATTTAGCTGAATGATTTTGATAACGCAAATAAACAGCTGATGTGACATTTAAAAAGCAAAAGATTGATGGTTTTTTTAGGTCGCGATTAGGGGACGACAAAATATTTTCTAATACTTATTTTTGTGTTTTGTGATCACGAATGAACAATCAAAAGAGACTTGCATTTTTGTCTCAGTGCCTTGAAATACGAATATTTCCGAACAACGAACTTATGATAGATTTCACTTCCCACAATGTAACTTCCACTTTATCATGTACTTAGGTATTACAATTACAAGATAATGTACTTTACTACCATATAAGCCATAGATTTACGAGTCAAGTAGCGAAGACTGAGCTTTAAACCGTAATGTTGTATTTTAGCTTTATTAGAATCGTAACAAATTAACATTCCACCGAACACATGACCTACTTTAGTTACGCAAGTAGTTATAATTACATTAATCACAATTTAATATTATTCATATTACTTACCACTTTTTTGGTA
Source organism: Lithophane ornitopus (assembly GCA_948473465.1). NCBI lineage: Eukaryota > Metazoa > Arthropoda > Insecta > Lepidoptera > Noctuidae > Lithophane > Lithophane ornitopus. The sequence goes on along the minus strand of OX419616.1, from coordinate 12,506,316 downwards.
TTGACATTTTTACTATTGTAAGTAGGTATTTGTAAGTTAAATGTTCGTCCATTTCTCTATATTTTAAGCTACCTTTCTTTATTAAGATTTTTACTAAAACATACATTCCATTCTATGTATGTTATAAAATCTTCTTGTATTTTATTAAAAAAACAATATATCGTCCATGTGCCGTCCAATTATTGTACTTAGATGTAAGTTATGTTTTTATTTTTAAATGTATTTTACTAATAATAATTTTACAGAAATAAATTATTCAATTTATTTTTACATATGTACTAACTACATTCCTAATTTTAATTGTACTCCTCTAATACATATATGTAGTTAGTTTGCATTACTAAGTTTTATTGTTTGTATTGGGTTTGTTTAAAAGACAAGAAAATACCAAAATATCACATAAAACATTTAATAGTAAACATTACAAAAACAACAACATTATAATGTTACGATTAATTAAACTCTAACATTTATTCTCAACGAATAATAAAGTACCTAAGTATAGGGATTTCGTTTGTTATATCAAAGACAACAAGACCCTAACTTCTTTCAATTCAATAAAAGTCACTTGGTAGCAGCTGCCCGCGCTATAATAATTACAAAGAGTAATGGCTCATTTACACAGTTGTAGCCTCGACAAACCGTGGCGAAAAACTCGCCCAGTGTCTATAAGTCTTAAATTTTAACACATGGCTGCGATAATCTCCTATGCACATTCTCGCCATAACAGAGTAAGTAACTCCCTCCATGTAAATGAGTCTTAAATATTTCGATTATACCTTCTGCATAAACATTACTCATCAAATACAACATCAATATTACATATCTACATTTTGTGTAAAACAATTGAAATAGAATTTGTGACTTATTACAGGATACTTTGTAGAATACATTTTTAAGAGCTGAAACATTCTGCTAATTTTCAATTTCATACATTCATAAGAGATAAAATACCTTGTGTGAAGAAGATTACAGTATAATAATAGTAAAATACTTAGATTTACATATATATATAAGATAGGCTTTCTCTACAGTATACATAGTCATACAAAACTTGGCTTTTAGCAATATCAAGTGGGAGAAGAGTATGAGTTTATCTTTAGAACTGTGCATCATATAATTTGTCAGTGTAGAGATAAAGAATCTTAGTTTTATATGAAAGTTAACATTGGTTAAATATTCACTGATGCTTATTAGGCATAATTAATTATCAAAATATTGTTATTTTTCAACATGTTTCTTAATATAAATACAACAACAATTTAATACTTTATAAAATTTTCATAAGAAGTTTAGGCATCTTCTTAAAAAATAATCTCTTTAAAGGAGTCTAAGAAAAATATCAATCACCGTTAAAATCAATAAAAACATGTCAAATACAGTCTTGACAAAAATTTTGTAGATCTAAAAGTGGACAGATAAATGTAAATACTTCAGAAATCACAGAGTGTTCGCACTATGGAATGCATGTGGTACACACCTGTGTATCAATAAAATTGCTAAATGGTAGTAAGCAGTACCAATTTTTATCGATTATTTATTTCAATAATTTTATTGAAATAAATAATCGATAAAATTTTAATAACGTTTGCTATTTTAAATTCGAATGCACCATAGGGTTGAGCGTATAGAACGGTTTAGTTAGAGCAAGACGAACTTGCTCATACATTCACTATAGGTACCGTTAAACGGCTCGCCCTTGGATCGGTAATAGCAAAGACAATGAATAGTGTTCATCAATTTATAAGTGTAGTGTATACAATATAAATATTCATTAAATGCAGATCGAAATACGTATAATATCAACGTGAGTAATATAAAAATTAAATACGTAAATTGAGTAAATAGCATACCTTTGTCGCATCTAAAACCACAGATTAATATAGGTATCTAGGTATGTTTAGAACCACTCAGCCTGTTTAGCTGTCCTAACATACTAAATCGTTACACAACAGGACCAATTTTGGCATATCAATATTTACTATACTTGAGTCTTATAAAATAAGCTTGTGATGACAAATTGTGATAAAAGAAGTGTCTTTTTAGAAAACACCTCCGGTACTAAGATTTTGGCAAATATGATAACTATGGCATTGTGACTTAAAATAATTGTGTTTACAAACTAAAAATTAGTCTAATTCTATTGAGTACAGTGCTAGTCTATGTGAAGATTCATTACCGTTTCAGGCAGATCTATACCTATATGTAACATTAAAAAACAATTAAATAATCACAGATTCATACAAAAGAGCGAGTGAGATAGTATTTCGTACCCAATCTGCACTATGTGGTTGCACTCGATTGGTAGGATCCAAGTACCGAGACGTACTACATAGAACGTGTAACGTTAAATGCGCAGAACCTTAGACACCCCAACAGATTTTTAATTTTATTGACCTATTTTAGTGAGAAAAAAATCATTAAAAAAATTGTTAAGATTTTATGTGCTGTTTTAGTTTTGGAAAATTCGTATTTGCATTGAAATAAAAGCTATTATTATCCCGCGTATGAGTTTTAAATTGGTCGACAACAATTTGTGTTTGTTAACAATTTTGGCGGGTTTGCGCATGTGATGGCTTGACCTATTAATAAATAGACACGGCAACGTATTTAATGAAGACTTTTTTGAAAAATGTGACCTATATTAAAAAGTGGTTCAATTGATTCTGCTCTTTATTCGGGTCAACCTATTTTCAGGGTTTGCGCATTTATCGTTACACGTTGTATACAATGCGGTCGATGAATCTTGGTAAATTTGAATATGGACTCTCTGAACTATCGCGCATGTTCTCTCACTCACACCGTGTCATGATAAAATTAAGTTCTGAAAAAAAAATATTGCGTAGTCTTCAGCGCAAAGTTCGGACAGGCCATGATTTATCGGCCGCCGTATTGTACATGAAAGAAATTGGACATTGGTGCCGATTCTGTTGTTCACAAACTAAACTAAATTTAAGTTCAGTGCATCTTTTTCTTTCTATTTCATTAAGAAAAGGACAGAAGATAAATTTTAGTTTAGTCCTGTCAAACTGTCACTACTCCATACAAGTTTAGACGTGATTAAAAACTTGCCTACTAAAATTACGTCAATTTACGCCAGGCGCTGATTAATTTGACAGGACGAAACTAAAATTTATCTTCTGTCCTTTTCTTAATAAAATAGAAAGAAAAAGATGCAGTGAACTTAAATTTAATTTAGTTTGTGAACAACAGAATCGGCACCATTACCGATCATTTCTGCATATTTGGGTTACGAAACGACCATCATCTAGCTTCTTTCCATTTCAACTAGATTGGGGCAATCACAAAACTTAACTACATACATACTTTATAAAAGATAATATTCGACGTTTTAGGACTTCACTTACACTAGCAACTGGACCGTTGGCATACTTCTTATACGTAAATAAGTAATAAGGTATAGTTGTTGCATTGCACAAGCGGGCGTCAACCATTGCAATTAAAACCTTATGTCAATGACAATAAGTCACATGAAATGCGCTCGTGATTTCCAACAACTATAATAGTTTACTTGTCTGCATTGCCGCACTCCACCTCCCAGTCGTCAGATATAAGCTTGCTGACGTGCGTACTAAATTGACTGTACGTACATGGATCATCACAGAATGGTAACTTGAACTCCAAGGGAACTTCCACCTTCGTGTTGTTGCGGTAGAATGTCTGGAATAATGAGAAATGAGACTTTTTAACAGATTGGATAAAATTTTGAAGGAATCATCGCACTTGTTTTACGCACTAATTTATTCGCCCTACCTATCTGCCTATCTTTTCCGGAAATACAGGCGCGATAATATTGTTATATTTTAATCTGGGTAATATATCCCTTTTATTATTATAAATGCGAAAGTAACTGTCTGTCTGCTACCTTTTTAAGCCAGATTAACATGAAATTTGGCACATGCATGGGTAGACCATCATGGTGTACCCATGCATGTTTTTGCTATTTATTTTCTGGTGTAGGTACAATAAAATTATATAAATAAATAGGATACATTTATCCCGGTAGTACCTAGGTTCCCGTAAGATAAATTCTGACCTCCATGCGGGCGAAGCCGCGGGCAATAGCTAGTATTATACATAAATGGCTTGATACTAATGGTATGAGCTCTTTGAGCATACCTTGACAAAGAATGTCTCCTGTTCAACATCTTCGTGCAACTCAATTACGATGCTGGCTCCATACTCGGGCTCCAGCAGTTCGGTGAACCCGAAGGCGCGCCAGACGGACACGACCGTGACGTCATGTCCAGAATACACGTACAGAGAGCGGTCCATGTTCTCGTGCGCGACGGACTCGTCTAGGTACTGCTTTATCTCTTTTAGAAGTGGACCTGAAATTACACACTGAATGATTGAATTTGACGAGGCTTTTAAACCGCGTCACGCGTCGAATGGCGTATAATTGAGACCTTGATTTTACATGTTAATAATAAAAATATGTGTTTTGACAATACCTTTATTATTATACTAACAACTCACCAACTTGTAGCCTCTGCAAGGTTTCATTATAAGACAGCAAAGCTAAACTCAGCATGAATGGCATCCGCATTTTACTCGGAAACACTGTCCTCGTCCACTCTGGCAGCTTGAGCCCCGCCTCCTGCTCAGCTAAGAGTGTGCTGTACAAGAAGTCCACAGGCAGGACACTGCGCATGCTCTGATTCGTGTGTTTACTCAAATAGTCGAATAACTCCGTGAACTTCGGATCGGCGTTCTTTTCAGCCAGTTGTTCTTGATACATTGCTTTCCATACTTTGCATGGTTTTGTTGCAGCCACTATCTGAAATAGAAAGTAAATTGAGTTTCTGTTAATCATTTAAATTTTTCATATTTCAAGGCTTTATTTATTTTGAGATTGTAGGCTGCGATATAGAGCTGCGAGAAATCACGTTCAATATTACATTACAATTATAAAAATATTCATTATTGTCATGACCTACATTGTCCAGTTCCTTGGGGAGCGAGTGTACAGGAACAGGCTGCCACGGCAGCTCAGGATGCCACATCTGCCTCTCCGTGGGCGGGTACAGCCCCGCAAGGAATGTATACGCGCTCATAAGACAGCGGGACTTATCGCTGCTGCGAATAAACACGTCCTTCTCACAGTACTCTTCAGGAATAAAGTTGGCATAGTAACTTCTGTACTTCTTGCCTAATTCATACAGCTGAAGCTTACCAGCCTAGAGAAAAAAAAAATTTTTTACATGATTTAAGAAAAATCCTCACTACAACAGTTCTCATTGTAACAAGGAGGACATGGCAGCCGATTATTTGCAAATATAGCTCTTGTTTCCAGAGTCATACATAAGAAACTTATTTAGTATTGCTTGTTAACACGATAATCAATATTTAACTGAAATTGCTATTTTATAAAGTAGGTAGCTGTCGTTTTCTGTAATATTTTTGATTTTCTTATCGCAACTCAATTTAACAAATAAGTCTCATTATCTTTATCACACATGTTTCATCACATTTGACTACCTAAAAAAACTTCTGATAATAATTTATATAATATGATGTAAAATTTGCATGGCAACAAACTTAAAGGCAGAATAGACATCTATGTTATTAACTTTAAGAACTTTCTACACCTTATTTATGCAAACAAACGATTTTAATGTTACAGAAATCTTGGTGGACGGAACTAAATGGTTAACTAGCTTTTAGCCCATGTATCTTTATAAATTATAGCCTATATGCTATTCTGATGTATAAGCTATCTTATTGTAATGTTTCATTAAAATCCGTTAGGTCGTTTTTGCATAAAAGAGTAACAAACATCCATACATCCTCACATACTAGTGCATTTATAATATTAGTAGGAGTAGGATATTACAATTTTCTGCAAAAACCTTAGTATTAGATTTTTAGAGTTTGGTTGGTTTTAAATGAATGGTTTTTAGTTGCTTTTTGTTAACTGTAAACTTACATTGGTCAGACCACCAAGTCCATCAGGCCACTGATAGTTTCTGTATGGATCACTGCTGTAGGTCTCCACCGGGGTCCTGGCTCCATGGCGGAACAGCTAAGAAAATAAATAAATTATAATCGATGTTGAGTAAAGGAAAAATATCCAGCACCCCTAATAATGTTATCTCAGCAGCTAAACTTAACAGACAGCTATGCTGCTGGGGAGTTTGTTGCAGTACTTGTTCTTCCCAGCTAAAGCACTAGGAAGTGGTGAAGGGCAAGCATTTTCGGGGACTGTCTTATGTAATTTTGACAAAAGTACAGAATCTCCGCCTAATTTGAATAAATCAATTTTGATTTAGAATAAAGGTGTCTGTGTAAGTATATGAAAATTAATTTAGAAAATCACAGCAAGTATAGAAAATTACATAATCAATATAATCCATTATAGTATAAATTAAAAACTAAGTATAATAATGTTTTTTTTTATTCAGTCATTTGATACACAGATTACTTGACTTAAGTAAAATAATGCTGTAATGAATGGCTTCAATGAAATCTTGAAACAAAATGTTGCTATCTCTTCACAAAAAACAATTTTATGAAAAATAATAAATTGAATACTCACAATAATAACAAGCCGTAGGGTCTTAGACTCGTAGGGCAGAGTCTCACTGAGCACACAATAACCGAGCAAGCAGCTTAGTACAGCTAGTCCAAGTACCACAACAGCCACAGTTGATGACCGCTTAGGGATCTGGCCGCACGCTGAGCGCTCCACCTTAGGCGTCGAAGGCCTACGCCACGTATTCTCATCGTTATCATACTCCATTGGCACTGAGTCGCGAATAATTGAGTACATAAATAAGGCTATCCACAAAAATAGACAAAGGTTTTACACAAGTGACAATAAAACCTTGTGACGAAGGAAAGATTTTACTCTGCTAGATATACAAGTAATGGCACTTATCTCCTACTACAATAGGTACATGTTTGTTTCAAGTTGTTGCTTTCACATTACGAAGAAAGACGAGTATCATTGAATGTTTAGACACTAAACGTGTTTTTGAGTACAACAATTACGCTCCACGATAACTAGTCAGTCAATTGGTTTCAAATAAAGCTTAAGTTAAAGAGCCCTACAATGATGAAGTACGTATCATAGGATTAATGAGATAAAATAAAATAATTTAACAAATTCACAATTCAGTTTCGACTCGTCGTTTCTCTGGCAATTTTTATTTTTGACTGTTTGTTTTTTTGACAGGACAGCCACAGACTATTAATTATTTCTTCTTGATTGTCTCAACGTACTACGCCTAGTTACACTCGCGACGATCTAAGAAGTCCGTTTTGACGTTTCGTTTTCGTACATGTAATAAAACGTTAAGCCTTGAGAATCAGTTTTTAGCAATGTAGATTAGTCGTCGATTACAAAGTCTCTAAGTATGTTCGATCGATATGTCTCGAGAATCAGTTTATAAGAAACCAATTTCTTTTTCATCGCTACACAAAGCATTTTTATAGATGTCAAAACGGACTTCTTAGATTGTCGCGAGTCTAGTCTCTCCGACTGTATATAGTTATCTGTGGTTAGTCTGTGCGTAAAACTACTATGTGGTCTGTGTCTGTGGTTTATTACAGAAATACAGTCTGTGGCGCACAGTATTTACTATATTAAATAGTTATCTGTATTCTATGATTTACTGTAATTTATTTACTGGTAAAACCAAAAACTGAAATCGCGTCTTGTGTTACGAAGAGGAATTTATTTTTATAATTGGTTTTAAAAACAATAATAATACGTTTTACGGAATACTTTCTTATTACAGGTGAGTACTTTCATATTGAATACATGAATTCCGCAACAAATGGTGTTGTCCGCGACCGATAAAGTAGAGCAAAACTACTTGCTGTAAAAGTTTTTTGAGTAAAAAAGGACGGAGAGTTCAATAAAATTGTGACTAATGAAAAACATCGTTATAATTTAGTTTGTTTTAAACATGGTTTACTGATAATAAAACATATAACCTGAAACAAAAAATTATGATACTGGTAAGTTCTGCTATGTCCATTTCCATCGCGTAAAAGTTGATACTATCGACGATATAATTTAGGCAATACAAGTTTTTAAAGTTTTTATCAAGAATTTGTATACATTTGGAAGAATAACAAAAATAATTAACACCGGCGCTTTTTTATAGTACCTAGCTATTTTTTTTTGAGTAGAATAAACCCTATAAAATGTGTTTTTGAAAACCCCAAAGTGCGAAAAGTCTCAGGTGACGAGAAAAAATTCGGCAAAGTTTGTTCGAGATTAGTTGAATAGTAGGAGTAAAAGGGTGGGGAGATCAATTCAGTAAATCAAAATAAATAAATTCCATGTATTATTATTACAGACTAGCAGAACACACAATGCCTCTCTTCAGTGGAAGATGTCTGAGCACAGCCAAGCTGGTGGGCAAGACTGCCCTAGTGACCGGCTGTAACACCGGGATAGGGAAAGAAACTGTGCTGGATTTTTATAAGAGAGGTAATTAAGGCGTAGTCCGCTCTGCGAAATTTATTTATAATACTGATGTCATGACATATAATAAATTCAAGAAAAGCAACAAATACATGAATATAATTATTGAATTTCTTCTTCGACCACACAATGTAAAAAGTGTAAATTCCACAGGTGCTAAGGTGATAATGGCGTGTCGCAGTATGGAAAGGGCGGAAGAGGCGAAAACCGACATTGAGAAAGTTTGCAAGGACTTGCCAGATACTGGCAACATTGTCCTCGCGAAATGCGACCTTACTTCTTTGAAGTCAGTCCGAGAATTTGCACAGAGTATTCTAGATACGGAACCACAGATAAACATTCTCGTGAATAACGCTGGGGTCATGATGTGTCCTAAGAGCGAGACGGACGATGGGTTTGAGATGCAGTTTGGAACAAATCACTTGGCGCATTTTTTGCTGACCATGCTTCTACTGCCGCGTATCAAGAATAGCACGCCAGCGCGAATTGTAACTGTTTCGTCTAGAGCACATATTAGTAAGTTCACAGTTTTTTTAATGGAATACAAATACAAATTTATTTTTCTTTAACAAACTTTGTACCTTACATAGCTAGTGATAGAAGTATCCTTTTAAGAAAATAAATGCTTGTATTAGGACACTCCACTCTTCCGCAACTTATCATAATCAGCCTATAATATTCCCACTAATGGGACACAGGCCTCATCTCTGTGAAAGGGCGTAATCCACCACGCGGGCCCTCTGCGGGTTGGCGGATGTCTTCGAATCTTTGGTTATAGGACATGCCAGTTTCCTTTTAGGACATCCCAGTTTTCTCACGATGTTTTCCTTCACCGTTTTGAGAGCAGTGGTGATGAAATAATTTAAACTAAGTAAAGTGTCTGCTTGGGTTCGAACCCACGACCTACTCGTAAGTCGCGCCCGTTACCGCCGGGCCACCACTGCTCACCTGTCTCATGTTAATGCTCAGTTTATTAGTGTGTTATATTGAGTGTCCACTTGTTATTTCAGGGTATGGCATCAATTTCGACGACTTGAACTACAAGAAGCGACCTTACAACGCAGCAGAGGCGTATTCGCAGAGCAAGCTAGCTAACGTGTTGTTTTCCAGAGAATTAGCAGCGAAGCTGAAGGTATACCAAGAAATATTGTTTTGTTTTCAATCATAGATTATATTTCTTTCACTTAATATGTACAACGACAACACTTTCTCATAGTAACACATTCAAATTAAAAACGTCACTTATAAAGTGGGTTGGGTAGAGCTGTCTTTATTAACTTTTCTCACTGGTAAAACTGTCAAAATTGACCACCCTTTGTGAAGTGATTGAAATGGCGAGTCGTTATGTGAACAGACTTCACACACAAAAGTTTTTGAATACTCTTATTCTAATAAAAATATTTAATTTTCTTCCGCATGTAGGTCGGAAATTATTCTATGGGAAGTTACATACAATCAATCTGCCTAGCCTTTTCCCAACTATGTTGGGGTCGGCTTCCAGTCTATCCGGATTCAGCTGAATACCAGTATTTTACATGGAGCGACTGCCTATCTGACCTCCACAACCCATTTATTTAACCGTATAAACTTTAATCACACTAAACTTTATACCATTCTCAAAGACATATTTATTATTAATCGAATCAAATAATTTGATATTATATGTGAGTGAAAAAATATTATTTTTCTGCATTTCCACAGTTATTGTACTTTTAGTCGTTGTAACTATCGATTTTCTCTGAATAAATAATTTGAGAGCAGTGGTGGCTCAGTGGTAACGGCCACGACTTATGAGTTGTAGGTCGTATGTTCGAACCCTGACAGGCGCTTTACTTTGTGTAAATTATTTCATCGCCACTGCTCTCCAAACATCTACCAACCCGCACTGGCCCGCGTGGTAGATTACGGCCCGCTCCCTCTCACAGAAAGGAGGCCTGTGTCCCAGCAGTGGGAACATTATAGGCTGATTATGATTATGATGAAATAATTTGAAAGTATTGATGTGCCGACACTTAATTTATTTTCACGGGTAAACCAAAATTGCCGAAAATGGATATTTCGGCCGAAAATTGCCGAAAACCGACATCAAAAACCACTAAATACCATTGCTATGTTCCACTCAAGGAGCACAACATCCAAGGCATCAGCACATACAGCCTGCACCCGGGCGTCATCAAGACGGAACTGGGGCGCCACCTCAACGAGACCCTGTTCTGGGGCGCGCGCAGGATCATCGGCTTCGTGATGGCGCCCTTCATGAAGTCGCCGGAGTTGGGCGCGCAGACGTCCATATACTGCGCGGTTGATGACAAGTGTGCGGATGAGACTGGGTTGTATTATAGGTAATTACAGCACCCACATCTCTGTCTATATGCCTATTAGTGCATTTATGACAAGTGAATCAAATCAGAGTTTCTTGTATTTGTTTTTAATCATTTAAATATTTTTTCTGCTAGCGAATGTTCCAATCTCGTGCTTTCATATTGATTTATTTATTACTAGCGTTCGCCCGTAGCTTCACCCGCGTGGTATGTCGATAAAAAGTAGCCAATGTCCTTTCTCACGCTCTATCTGTGTACCAAATTTCATTTAAATCGGTTCAGTAGTTTTGGCGTGAAAGCGTGACATACAGACAGTTACTTTCGCATTTATAATATTAGCAAGGATGACGTGTTAAGTGATTCCGATATCCTTACAGAATAAAAATAATTTCAATTCGGACTCGAACAATCACGAGTACAATCATTTCTTTTCAGCACATTAGACCATGCGAGTAGAGCCTTCTTGACAGTCACATTTACTCACATATTAAACTTAACTCCTTTTTTCCAGTGATTGTGCAGTAACCGCTCCCGCGTCGAAAGGCGCAAACGACGAATATGCGAAGAAGCTGTGGGACATGTCCGTCGAGCTGGTGAAGTTAGGAGACTACGACCCGTTTACAGCCAATGATCCAGGAGTCAAAACTGTTTAACTTAAGTTTAACTTTCTTTAAGCATCAAGCTACTTACCTTCTTATTACAAAACGCGATCTAACTTTACCCTAAGCTTATAACTTCCACACAGGTTTTGAATTTCGAACTTTGTTCCAACAAGCATAAAGTTCTTAATACAATAATGACATGTACCGGACTAAGTTATTAGGTAAGCACTGTATTTGGATCCCAGTTAGCTTCTTCTTACAGAAACTGACCTTGATCATTTAAACCATGTCTAAGGAAAAATCTTGTTACAAAACAAGATTTTTCGATATTTAATAAAAAAAAAAGGTTTTTTAGATACTTTTACTTGCTGAGTTTGATGACTGCTTCAGAAATACAATCATGTTTTTTAAGCCACCTACACTATGTGGGTTACCCGCTAAATAGAAAACTGGAGCCTTAATTTGGCACAAGCGACAATAATAGGCCTCAAAATATTTTCTCAGCGAGACTGAATATTTTGCGTATTTTTGCAAAATAACCGAACAAGCGACATATCTAAAGGCCATCGGTCCATAAGCATACGCGCAATTTTCAATTATTCAATTATTCTTTCACTGTGATTGACTGTAGCAATATTGACATCTATGGCTAGTGGCATTGTGTACATTTTTGACCGATTTCAAAGTATCCAACCAACAGTCACCTAAACGAATCCGTCCAATCTTGGTGGTAAATAAATATTTTATGTTATCTGAGGCTAATCCAGTGCGAATTTTAAATTACATTTTTATATGATGTATAAAATCGTCGTTGGAATTGTGTTCACGGGCCAACTGTGTTGTCTCGCTAGTTTTTTAATAAGGATTATATAATTTCTAAGTACAATGTTCTATGTAAAGTTTTAATGTAATGATTATGGTATAATAATCATGTTGTTAAAATAATCGGTGGTTGGGTTTAAAATGGTTTCTAGGATATAAGTAATAGAATTTCTTTCTATATTTGATCTTATCTGTGATGACGCTCTATTAGCCCACACACGTTCGCACGGACGTAAAAATGTCCCGGGGGGATTTTATCGAGCACTGGATTTTCAACTCTCGGTGTTGAGCCGAGGGTTAAGAATTCAACAGAGTGCATCCGGTGCTGAGCCGAGGGTTGAGAATTCAATAGAGTGCATCCGCGTCGAAAATACACTGTTGGATTTTCAACTCGCGGCGCTAAGCAGAGCGTCGAATATCCAGTGCACGAAAAAAAATCGCCCGTGCTACTTGGACTTAGCAGTATTAACTGAGTTTCTTGCACTTACTCATTACCAATTTTTTGCTATTAACCTAATTTTTAAACTAACGCTCAAAAATCTACTCTGTTACTATATAAGTGCAATTAAAATTGATGTAGGTATAGATTATTTCACATTTATAAAATGTGTATTTTTATAATTTTACACTTTGAAATATACTTGGATGTTTGTAAAGCATAATTGTATTGTATTATTTAGATGATTTTATAATGAGTTTTTCATAAGAGTTTTGCACATGACTTTTCATCCTGATATTGATTACTTTTATTTCATCATTTAATTTAAAAATGTTGAACAGTAAACAGTGAAGTGACCTGCGAAGGTTACTACATAAGTTGAATAAATGTTAAGCAAAACAGCCGCAGTAGTTATAATCTCAGGTTTATATGTATTTGGAACTAGCTTTTTGTCGTAGGTCGTAAGATCAAAGGGATGCGTGCGCGAACTTGTCAACAAGTACGATTACCTACTATAGGACCGTAATATTTGCTACGTTAAAACAAACGAATATACTTCTGGGCGTAGTTTTTAGTAAGGGCATTTGTTGTTCACCTCTCTATTTCACGGTATTGTCTTGTTTGCCATAGTTTCTTTTGCCATAATATTGTTTTCCATAATCGTCCTCAGTCATAATATTTACTTGCCATATTATCACTTGTACTAATAACGTTTGTCATATCTACTTATTAGTCATAACTTTTACTTGCCATAAAATTAGTTGCCATATTATCATGTGTCATAATCATGACTTTCAAGAGTTTATCGTTTTGTACAAAAAATTGGTAGGGAGTACTTAATTGGTAGGTTTTAGTGAGACTAACGTATCGCTGTAAATCCGACTCCACGCAGTTTTTTATGCCCTACCCCTAGACTGTAATTTAAAATCGCGTAGGCGCGAAGGGGCGAGGCTGCCCGCGAGTTGAGGAGCAGGTGGTTGTAACGCTCGCCGCTGCAGCTGAGGCTGGACACGAAGCTGCGGTGGTGAGCGTTAAACCATCTGCGACGATAAGCTCGCGTGGGACCGCCGGAGCCCCGCAACGCCGGAGCCCCGCAACGCCGGAGCCGTGACAGAAACCATGGCTATACCTTTTTTTTTTTTGTGTGTGCCTTTTGTTCTTGCAGCATAAAGCATTTTTCTATTAATATATTGTTAATAGCAAAATTATTCAGTTTAACATAACATCAAAATTGCAGGCGCTTGTAGGTACTGAACTAGCATTGTTGTGCTAATATGGTCAAATTAATATTATGATATGAATAAATGGTATGGAAAACGACATTATTGAAACTGAAAAATATAGCAAATAAATATTATGACACTTGATCGATTATGACCAATGAAATTATGGAATATGATTTTATGTCATTTGACGATTATGGCAACTGAAGCGTTATGTCTAATGAAATTATGGCAAACATTAGTAAACCCTATTTCACACTAACGATATCGTAAAAAAATTGATTGGATATTATCAGATATCGTTTTAAATCTATTTTTACCGCCCATGTTATTTATAATTGTCTGTGAGCTCGGTATTTTGGTCAATTTTAATGCATACCTACAACACGTGGGCATTATCACGCGACTGATATAAATGAGCAAACCTAGTGTCTATAAGACTTGCTTACACTTGCCACACTTGGTACCAATTTTACTAAACAGCCAACACCACAATTGACACCAGGGCCCTGTTTATCAAAAGTTACAAGTCTACACGTTCACAAGTTACCTAGAATGTTAATTTTCGTTAAATAGTCATAGTTTCGTCATATCTCATCTCCATATTCATAATCAGCCTTAAATGTTCCCACTGCTGGGACACGGGCATCAGGCCAAATCTATCTTTTGACCACATTTAAAAAAAGTAAATCGAATTTAAACGTTTATTGCGGTACTAAGCACGACACTTGTAAGACGGAATAGAGAATCGCCGGACACTCAAGATTTGTTATGATTTTCTAAAAGATGTAACATACAAATAATTTTTTGATAAAAAAAAACACGAATAAAAGTGCCAAAATATTTGTGAACTAAATAATGACATTTGGTAATACAAGTCTGTAAGTTGTGATAAACAGGGCAATGGTGACAGCGCCTTTAGGTAGTAGATTTTTTTGTTTTTTTTGCTTCGTAGCAATCTGTCCGATACGCAGGGTTTTTTTTTAGGTTATGGAGCTTGGTGATGAACGAGCTCGTGGCTAATAACAGCCGCACGGTCGATCCGTCAGGTTAAGCAACGGCCTTGCCGGGATTGGTCCGTGTATGGGTGACCATCTTTACATACCGAGACTCCTCCGTGCGTCGGAAAGCACGTAAAGCCGTTGGTCCCGGCTGTCATTTGTAGATCTTTGACTGTCTTTACGGGTCGTTAGAAGCTCGAAAGGCTGACAACCAGTCTTACCAAGGGGGTAGGCAGTCGCTCCATGTAAAATAGTATTCAGCTGCATCCGGTTAGACTGGAAGCCGACCCCAACATAGTTGGGAAAAGGCTAGGCAGATTGATTGGAGCTCGGTGATAACTTCGCAGGTAAAGGAGAATGGGCCCTTGCTTATGGGGTTCTGCCCTGAAGCCCAATAAAATAAGATATATACCAAGGGAAAGAGCTTTTCAAGGGGAACCTTTCCTATTAATATAACTTTTGCCAATTGTTAGTCAGTTCGGAGTAAATTACCTAAATAGGTGTGAATACTTGGGCATCGAAGTTAAGGAATTTTCTTGGTCCAATAGCCATAAGATATAGGTACATCAATGGTTTAAGCTTTTTGAGGAGAACCTTTACTACGAACATGACTGTTGCCAATTTTTTATCAGTTCGGAGTCAATGACCCAAATGGGTCACTACTTCGGTATCGAAGTTAAGGAATTTTCTTGACCCGATAGCCATAAGATATACACCAATGGAAAGAGCTTTTCATGGATAACCTTTACTACTAAAACGACTTTTGCTAATTGTCAGTCAGTTTGGAGTTAATGACTTAAATAAATGTGACTGCTGGGACACCGAAGTTAAGGAATTTTCTATACACCAATGGTAAGAACTTTTCAAGGGGAACCTTTCCTACTAACACGACTTTTGCCAATTGTTAGTCAGTTCGGAGTAAATGACCCAAATGGGTCTGAATACTCGGACATCGAAGTTAAGGAATATTCTTGGCCCAATAGCCATAAGACATACATCAATGGCTTTAGCTTTTTGAGGGGAACCTTTTATACTAACATGACTATTGCCAATTGTTAGTCAGTTCGGAGTTAATGGCATAAATAGGTGACTACTGGGGCACCGAAGTTAAGGAATTTTGTTAGCCCAATAGCCATAAGATATACACCAATGAAAAGAGCTTTTTGAAGAGAACCCTTGCTTCTAACTAACATAGTGTTGCCAATTGTTAGTCAGTTCGGAGATAATGACCTAAATAGGTAATAAATTGAGCACCGAAGTTAAGGAATTCTTGGCGTCCAATAGCCATAAGATATATACCACTGAAAAGAGCTTTTCAGGGATAACCTTGACTACAAACACGACTTTTGCCTATTATTAGTCAGTTCAGAGTTAATGACCTAAATAGATGATGAATTTCAATAAAGCTTAATTACTCACATTTAGAGCTCTGTAGCTTCTTTCGTACTAACAATCGAGAGAAACGTCATATCACGAAATATTTCCTTTAAAGTGATCTTTCCATTGGCATATATCTTAACTCTATTGGAGGATGCGACAGGCTTAACGAAGGCTTAACGATCTGTACGGCCGATCGACTCTTAAAAACATTGTTCCCAAAACGGCATCTAGGAGGCCAACGTTTTAAAATGTCCGCTTATAGGTTTGCAAGATCATGTTTGCAAGGCTCAAGGTCAATAAAAGTTATTTAATTGTCTAAATACCTGAATTTCACTAATGGTTAATTACTCACATTTAGAGCTCTGTAGCTCCTTTCGTACTAACAATCGAGAGAAGCGTGCTATCACAAAATATTAGCCTTGAAGAGATCTTCCCATTGGAATATATCTCAACTGGGGTAACCGTCAGGCTTAACGATCGGTCCGGTCGACCGACTCTTAAAAACATTGTTCCTAAATGGCATCTATTGGAAACCAATGTTTTAAAATGTGCTTATAGGCTTCAAAGATTGCAGGGCACTGAATCATTAAAAGTTATTTAATTGACGAAATACCAGAATTCCAATAATATTTAATCACTCATATTTAAAGCTCTGTAGCTCCTTTCGTACTAACGATCAAGAGAAGTCTTCATAATAAGAAATATTCTTCTTGATGAGATCTTTCCATTGGTATATATCTTAACGTTATTGGGCTCCAGGGCAGAAACGCCCAATCTCTTTTCTCATTATAATCAGCTCAATCTGTCCAGACGAGTTCGGACGCTATGTTTCCTCAATCTCTTAAACTGTAGGCCGCCATCACCACTTAGTTTTGGATCAAGTTCATTTTGATGTTTTGAGGGTCCCTTCTGGTATTTGCCGCTGTATTGGGTATAGGTATCTTGTTTAACTGTGGTTTTTTCAAGTCTTGATATATTGTTTTGTTGCTATTATATTGAGGTATGTTAAAGATAACTCTAAGTACCTTCAACTGAAACCTTTATGTCGTAGTAGCAAGCGTTGTTTTTCTGTAAATGTTACCACTTTTGTGCGGTTCATCGGTTCACGGACTTCACGGTTGTACGGTATAAATACAGATCTAATGGAATACAATTGCTTCATGTACCTACGCCTTTACTACGAGCCGTCTACCTCATATAAATACCTTATACAAGCTAGACATTTAATCATTCTGGAAAACCAAATAAAGTAATCAACAACTAATTGAAAGCGCGTCACGAAAAAATTAAAAAGTGATTAGTTCAACGATCAATAATGGATTACTTGAGCAGCTGGTGTAAAAGTGAGAGAAGGCTGGAGGGGTTCACCATCATAGTGACCGGTAGCAACACCGGGGTGGGCAGGGAGACTGCTGCCGATTTATATAGGAGAGGTAAGTACAGTTTGTGAAGCGTTTAAATAAATCTTAGTGGCACCACACTGAAGTACCCATTAGGAATTAATAACCTCATATTAATTTGGATCAGGATGCAGCTTCATATTAATTTGTAATCACTGGCACTCCGCTAGTTACGGACTCGATCAAAATCCATATTTCCAGAAGTAACTATTAAACCGACTTTAAAAAAGGAGGAGGTTATAATATATTCGTCTGTAGGTACGTATTGTTTTTTTATTGCAGGTGCTCGCGTTATAATGGCGTGTCGAAACATCGTAACAGCGGAAGAAGCCAGAGAAGACATAGAGCAGTCCTCACACGGTCAGCCGGGCACGGGGGAGTTAGTGGTGGAGGAGTTGGACCTCTGCAGCCTGGAGAGCGTGCGCGCGTTTTGTGCGCGCGTGACGTCAAGCACGCAGCGCTTGCACGGTGTGGTGTGCAATGCTGGCGTCATGATGTGTCCCGCGAGCCGCTCACGCGACTGCTTCGAGACGCACCTCGCCTCCAACCACCTCGGACATGCGCTGCTCACGTTACTGCTACTGCCCCTACTCATTCAAAGTGCCCCTGCGAGGATTGTGTTCGTGTCGTCTCGGATCCACCAGTGTAAGTGAATATCATTGAGTGAGTGGTTCCTTAAGGCACCACACACTGTACAGGTGCCAGTGCTTATGCCGTCGGCATACCGTCAAGAAGCCGCGGATCATCATTCCTCCCAGCAGCACTGCTGTATAGTGGGTGGGCCTTTAATGACTGGTTTGTGAAGGAGTCCTGTAGGTTGACCTGTGGTTCACTACGCGAACCCTAAATGTAGTGTTAGTGCAAATGGGCATTACTATCCGGTTTTATAAGACCTTTAATTGTTGCTTACCGTAATTTGACTTTTAAATTCATTTCAGTTTACAAACTGGACCTAGATGACATCAACTTTACGAAGGCGCAGTACACCCCACTGCAAGCTTATTCAAACAGCAAAATTGCCAACATTCTGTTTGCCAAGGCTCTGGATCTAAAACTTAAGGTATGTAATGTAATAATTGTGTAGTTGGAATATTTTTAAACAAAATTGTGATGGTCAGGGTCACTGCAGTGCAAAGGCCTCGAATCCTTCCTTTCTCTCTTTCAGATATGGTCAATTTAGGGCCTATACTTCAGGTCCAGTTCAAAAACATAAAAGGTAAAATAAAAATTCGCAAAGGTTCTGAAGCTGTACGAACCGTAACCGCTGTGTGTGAACCACTTTTCAAACTTATAACTAAGAGCATAAGGGTGAAAAGTGGTTCACCGCAAATGTCCGCGGTTGTTATAACGGTGAAAAAGTACCAAAATTTGCAGGAGGAGGAGTCTGGGCAGGTACATACTTAATTAATACCAACTTTATTCCAATGATGTGTTAGTAGGTTTAAGGTTATGTTAATTGTCGATAATTACCTATGTGTTTATGTCAAGGCACAGGGTGCGTGATGCGAAAATACGTGACCGAACTCCATAGAGTAGGAGAGTCGTGGTGATCAGATGAGCCATGCCTACGCTACACACTCATTTGTATTCTTTTGGTATATACGAGCTACATACTTGATTCGTGTCCAATAGGATTTACTATAAATAATGCGAAAATTGCCTGTTTGTTTATGGAAGTGTAGTTACGAACATATAGCTGTACAAGGCTCTGTTGGCGCGTGGTCAACATCGTAACGAATGCCGCCGTCTTGTTGTTTCAATATTTCACAAAACATTTGATTTCTTTTTAGGTTTTTACTTTCGTTTTTGATTTACTATACAATCAATAATCATCACAGTCAATAATATTTTTTGCGGATTGAAGTTCTTCTATTTAAAAATAAATAAATATAATTACTTATAGATTTTAGTTATTATTTTACGTGTAGCTGAATTTAAGTCTATTGACAATATTGACATTGACCTAGTAACTAGCACCCTCATTGCGTAACACACTATCAATCACAATCTGAATGATTTTGAAGGATATTGCTTCATATGTTCGAAAAATTTGGCTGCTCAACAACGTAAATAACGCAATGAATATTGTTGAACTGTCAAAATAAAAGCCATTAAAGTTGATATTTCAGTGGAATTATAAAATTGTGCAAGTGTTCTACTAGCTAACATCATCCCACAATCGCGCGTATAAAATCTCAGACCATGAATGCTAAGACAATGGCGATGGAATTTCATGGAATGTCCATTAGGTATAATATGGTATTATCTATTTCAGGAGCACAACATACAAGGTGTGTCGACATACAGCCTGCACCCGGGTATCGTGAAGACCGGAATCGGGCGCCACTTTCCGCAGACAGCATGGGGCATCGTCACCTACGGGTTCCAGAACTTTCTCCTCAATTGGTGCTGGAAGACGCCCCGGTGCGGCGCACAGACTAGCATATACTGTGCTGTTGACGAGAAATGTGAGAACGAGAGCGGGTTCTATTACAGGTTTGTGTATCTAACTATAGACGAGGTTTGATGCCGATCCAGAAGCAATAACATTGGAGTTTTCTGGGAATTGAACGTGATATTGTGGGTCACTGATAAAAACAAGATTCACATTCACGTTTTCAAGATGTGGCTCACCACTATACTATTAAATATAAAACCCGTGCGAGTTAAATTAGGTACAGTTCGATTCAAACTAAATGGCGGTTCGGAAGTTAGCCACTCACTGCGCAGTACCTCATCCCTCAACCCCGCTCAGACATGAAGTTGTTACTGCGCAGCGACTCGCCTCATGCTCCGATCCGCCACTGTACCTGTCGCTGTGATCGTAGTATGGGGCCGCATTCCAGGGAGGTGTCTAGCTAATTAACACGGATTGTATAAATACGTATTTTTATTTTAAATCCACTTCAGGTTGTTTTTAGACTAGAGTATAGACAGATAAGCGAACCGAAGTGGCATCCCTATGCCACTTCGGTTCTATGCCATTAAGTTCCAAATGATTTAAGGCCATCAGGGGCCACAATGCTTGCAGTTGTTTTCTTTGCTTCTGTACATTATTTATTTTCTCTTTTTCCAGCGACTGTGCAAAGACTACTCCTTCAAGACAATGCCAGAGTGAGAGCGAAGCTGAAAGACTGTGGAACGTGACCATCAAACTGCTGAACCTGCAGGACTACGACCCTTTCAGACTGGATTCATCGATAGAATTGAAAAATTAGATAGACTGCTCTCTTAAGACATTTGTAAGATTGGAATACCTATATAATGTATATTAGCGACACCGCCACGGTTTACGACTTGACAAAACATCGAGATTTTTTTGAAGCTGGATAATTCAACAATTATTATGTCATTTATTAACATTTTAAATAAAATATACAATCTAAGTCTAGCAATATGTACAAAGGGAAAAAATTATATATAAAGGAAGGGCTCATAGGGCGTCAAAAAATTCTTCCGCATTGCTGTCAGTGGGAAAAGTGTCCAAAAGGCTGGCAGCATTGCCACGTTGGATGGCAATGCTGATTCTTAGACCTAGAAATTGGCCAGCCCTCTGGTCACGTGAAGAGTCGACCAACCGCTGGGCGATGTCCCGAAATATTCGATGAGCACTGGGACCCCACGGCCCTAGTGTATCAACCCCAAACGGCTTAAAAATATAGCTACCAATAAGGTTGTTATATTTGCGCCGTTTGAGGTTTTCTGCACCTGCAGCAGCCACCCCAGCACAGCCCGCCGTGCTAGGAAGATGGGATGGCGCGAGGGTTTCGACACAGGTTGCATCCCTCACCAAAGGCCTACCCATCTTCCAAGGCATTATGGTCATTCCGTCTGGTCTCTTCCCATTGTCGCGTGCCAAGCCATTGGGTTCTAAAACAGCTGGCACCCCGGCGGTGACAAGAGCCCGACAGATGATGTCATTAATGCTTGCGTGCCATGCCAGTCGACCAGCGCTCTTGCTGCAGGAAAGGCCATGGTGTCTGAGGCGGTCGACTGCTTCACCGCACTGACAGCGATGTGTTGCCCCGCAAGGAGCGCCCAAACGCAGACTTGTAGCGAGCCGGAAAGTGGTGTCACCCAGCATAGTGCCTATGTTGAGTGACGGTAGCGCCTGAAGCCAGAGGCCCGACTCCCACTCTCCCACAGCCAGTAGGCGGGCACGCTCAGCAGTTTTGGTGGACGTATTAATGAGGTTATTCCGTACCAACCTGCAGAGCGACTCATCCCACTGTCTCTGGGAGAACGGGTTCTCGGGCTGCTCCGTATCCGGACAAGCTATTTTCCAGGCGTTCATCGCATCAGTCAAACACGGCACTTCAAAGTCAACCTGAGAAGCGGTTAAAATTCTTGTGGTTAACTTGTCGGTGCTGTGGACCGAGGACAGGAACGCCGGTAAGCTTACACTGGAAATTTTGCGGACGCCGAGCCCACCGAAACGAATGGGTAGTGTGGCCTGCAGCCACGCACGGTCGTCCAATGCCAAATTTATGATTGATGTAAGAGTGCTCCGAATGATTTGATCAATTTTGTCTAAAAGGTGTGGCTTCTTCCATAAAGGTGAAGAGCGGAGAAAATACATAAAATTTGGACCGAAACAGCAGTATCTGATGAGGGTGAATGCCGAATGTAGGTTAATTTTAGAAAGTCTATCCGAAATTTCATTGAAATGTTTAATTTTTTCATCAACGGAAGGTGAGAAACTGTCTTCTAAAGTTGGGGAACCTAGGAGGAGCAGTGAACTTTTTTCCAAAACTTTGATATCAGGGGCTATTGAATTGAATTTATGAATGGTCGATTGTCTGTCAGTATTGTCACAAGGGTAAATTTCGCATTTTGAGTAGTTGAGGTCAAGGCCGATGGATTGGAACTGCTGCTTTAGGAATTGGAGATCTTTTAGAACAGTATCTACGTCACCTCCTAGAGTCCCATCATCTAAATACCATACATTAAATTTTGAATTTAGTTGTTGTATTATGGGGTGAACAGCTAAACTGAAAATGACTGGCCCGAGGGGATCACCTTGTTGGCATCCGACTGCAGATTCCAAAACGTTGTCTCTATAGAGTAATTTTGATGGGTGCCTATAGCACTGCCACAAAAAGCCAAAAATATCCGGTAACTCTTTTTTTACTTCGGCCAACAGGGTGTCCCTGTTGGCGAGATTTCTTAGTTATAACTTTGATATTTAATGTATTATACACATAAACCTCCCGGAATAAATTCTCAGAAGAACATACGGACATATAGACAAACACGAAAAGCGACTTTAATTTATAATATTATGTAAAGATATTAATAATTATTATAAAAACAGAGTCAAATTAACCGAAACTCCGCAATGTGATGGGATAAGACCAAAAAAAATGTTCTAAACTCATAATTTCAAGAATAAGAGAAAATTATCAGCTGTTCCGTCCAAGATAGATAGATAGATACCTACTCGACTCAAATGTACGGAACAGCTGATTATTTTTTCTCGATTACGGTGTTGGTCCCATGGAGTGGTTCAGTTTGATGGCCAGTATCACAACCTTTTTGACCACACCTTTCTGATATACTATTTATACACATTGCCCTCCTACATCCCGCTGTACCACCAACGTAGACCAGATTGGCGGAAATGGTTTCCTTCGAAACGACTGACCCCGATGTAAAATGTCATGGATCGGGTATGTGTGCGAATTCCTATTGTGTCCGCGTTGTTATTTTGTTGGGTGCCTTTGTGTGAAAGGAGGATTTGTGTATGACATTATACATTATATTATACAATAAAAATAATAAAAAATTGTTTTGCAATTGGAATTTAAAGGATTTTATTTTACTTAATTTAATATCTTAACTAATTTGTACCATACAAAAAATAATTATAGTACGGGATTCGAACCAGCGAGCGCCTCACCTTTATCACAGAGCGCAAAACACGTTTACATAAAATTTTCTCGATAGAAAAAAAATCCAAAGTTAAAATATTCAATTATCTAGGTTTATAGTGAGAGGCGCAATGGGAAAGAAATGTATTAAAAATAAGAAGCGGCTGTTGGCGGAAAGAACATAATTATGATAACGTAATGAAGTAAGTTGTAGCTACCTTGTTCATTGATATTCATTTAACTGTTTTTAGGTTAAATGCACGGGTAGTCTTACAAAAATGTAGGCATGTCTGCATTTTATGGATTCTATTTTTAGGGCTTTTATCCAAGCTCATGGCTAAGTAATAACAGCCGCACGGGTCGATCCATCAGGTTAAGCTACGCTTGCCGGGGTTGGTCTGTGGATGGGTGACCATCTTTATGTTTGTTGTTATACCATTTCGAGACTCCTCCGTGCTTCGGAAAGCACGGTAACCACTGACGGCCGCCATGGCCCACGCACAATGATGCACTTGAAGGACTAAGTGCGGAAACCCAACCTCTTAACATAGATGGAACATAATATTTAAATCTACTTGTAATAGACTTGGATGTTACAAGTTTAATAATTTGACTAGTCATCTAGCAATACCATAGACATAGACACAGCATAGGTATAGACTTGGAAAGATAAAAATCATGAACCATCGGAATCGTAAACAGTCTACACACAAAACGACGAATAAATATTATATAACATCACATGGAACGCTTAGAATGCAAATAAGATACATTTCAAAGTGGGCATTCATCTTGTATAAATAAAAATATAGGTATACAAGAGCTCTCAGAGGTCTCAGTCTAGTTCTAAATGCAGTAGGCAGTTTCCTATTACAATTAAGTAAGCAAAATATGTGAAACTTCTTATATTTAAGACCTTTTATGTACCATATTTTTTGCAAAATAAAGATATTCTATTCTAAGTACGAAACTAGGAACTTCATCTTTCATTTAAGATTGTTCTAGAACTTAATTTTCGCTTGAAGTTCGGCCATGAGGGTCGCGGACTGGAAGAACTGCTGGCTCTCCGTGTCGGTGAGCGGCTGTCTGATGACGTCGAGCACACCGTTGCGGCCCAACACGCACGGCAGCGACAGGAACACCTCGTCCGTGATACCGTGCTCACCCTGGAACAATAAAGAAAGAGTAAAAACAAAATTAAAATCAACATATTAGTTACAACAGTTAGTTAGTTACAACTATAGTTCGATATTCGACGCTTATTGGAGTGTAAAATCTAGAATTTCTGAACATTTCTTTAATGTGAATAGATCAATACAGAATTTATTTACTAATATACTTATAGCCTTATAGCATAGTTACCGGTAGTTCGGTATCAGTGGTGCCGATTCAAGTGAAAAATAAAAACTTTTTACAAAAAAAAAAAACAACCGACTTCCAAAAAAGACACTTTTTTGTAATTTGTAACTGAAGTCGAGGTGTTGGTTTGAATTTTAGTTCATGAAATCTAATTTTATTCCACACATTTTTAATCGCGATTAAATATAGTCAGATTTAGTTAGAGGATTTTAGATATAGGACAAAATTTTAGGTTAAATCGTCAAATTCAGAATAGCATTTTCACTAAACTAATCTCAGTGCCATCTTAGTGTTGTCAAACTAAAATATAGTTAAGTTGTGTCATTTAAAGTCTATTTCAGAATGAGTTTGATCGTTTGACAAGACTAAACTAAATTTTAGTGATTTTTAGTTTAGTTTAGAGAATTTTGTGACAAGAGAATCGGCACCAGTATCTGCCCAGCCTTTTCCCAACTATGTTGGGGTCGGCTTCCAGTCTAACCGGATGCAGGTGAATAATAAGTCCGATATCGTAGTGCAACATTATTAGGAGGTAGGTAAATGACAATTGTTATGTCAATAAGACATAGGTAACAACAAGCGTATAATAAATGATAGCATCATAACATCACTCATCACGGGAATCCTATTGAGATTTAAGGAAAATCCAGAACGAGTCAAGATTTAAAGGGTTTGGGAACGTCAAATAAAATTATTGTTGATACCGTGTTGATAAATAGCTACACTGTAGCGAAAAAGAATGAAAATTTCCTTAATGTATGAGATCCGGGACATTAAGCGCCATGATTTTAAATATTTCATAAAAAAGAACGCAAGATACATTAACAATGTCTACCTGTACACAAGTAGTGACTGCGTGCACACTGGAGGCGTTGGAGAGGACAGCTTTAATGATCTGTGTGAGGGACAGGCCGATGGCCCAGGAGGTGTATCCCTTCAGCCTGATGACCTCGTACGCGCTCTGCACAACCTCGGAGTGGGTGTCCTTCCAGTGCTCATCGTCGCAGTCCAGACCAATGTCCTTGTTCAAGTCCCGAAGCCTCACGCCAGCGATGTTCACGCTAGACCAGACGGGTACTGTGGAAATGAAAGATCTTGATCAGTTTCGTTTTTGATTTACATCCTTATAAAATACAAAGCCACGTACCCGATGGAATTTTCCATCGGCAGAAATGACGACCTTCCATACAAACTTTCATCCCCTTAGCGAATGAATGTTCAAAAATCCTTCCTTAGTGTTAAAAATTCCAACCAGCTAAACTGCTAGGTGTG
Organism: Lithophane ornitopus; assembly: GCA_948473465.1. Lineage (NCBI taxonomy): Eukaryota > Metazoa > Arthropoda > Insecta > Lepidoptera > Noctuidae > Lithophane > Lithophane ornitopus. The sequence continues at coordinate 12,480,169 of OX419616.1, read as the reverse complement.
TGTTGTCTGGCAGTCAATGGTTTTTTAACCGACTTCTTCAAAAAGGAGGAGGTTCTCAATTCATCTGTATTTTTTTTTTTGATGATTCTTTTTTTGTTTGGTAGGTCATGCTTCAGAGGTGGTCCCATATAAATTTTATTAATTTTGCTTGCGTAGTTTTTGAGTTAGCTTCAATAATTACGTATTTTTCCCACTTTGTGTATGTAGACGATATATTGTTTGACTCCGTCACTGTTATTTACATGGCAGGTAGTGGTATTTGAATTTGTGTGGGGTAGGTACCATAACTAAAAAGTGAAAAATAAAAACTTTTTACAAAAAAAAACAACCGACTTCCAAAAAAACACTAAAAAAGTCGGTGGCAAAAAACGTTAATTGTAAAGCAAAGACAACGACTTCCGAAATTAAAGTTATTTTTCACTTTTTTAGTGTTATTTTGGAAGTCGGTTGTTTTTTTTTGTAAAAAGTTTTTATTATTATCTTACATGTTCGCACAACAAACCGCTGTGAAATCGGGGGGCTTTAAGGCTGACACTTCAACGCGGTAGACAGAAGGGAAAATAAATACACAATAGTCTTTATTTTAAACAGCTTTCCTCCGCTTATTGTATAATTTTCCATAGCTACGTCTCAGTGGAATGTGTGTATGTATGTATGTGTGTATGTAAGTATGGTGCCCTATACTGCTTAATCATCATCAGCTGTTTTCCAAACTTAGTTTTGAGGTTGGCTTCCAGTCTAACCTGGTGCAACTGAATAGGTACCAGTATTTTACATGGAGCGACTGCCTATCTGCCTGCCATATTCTGTCATTAAAATGTTCCCATCCCAATAACTTACCGCTGCTGTCACCATGTTCTCCGATGATGTAGGCATGGCAGGAGGTGGGTGCGATGTCCAGTTTCTGCGACAACAGGTAGCGAAACCTGCCGGAGTCCAGGTTAGTCCCGGAGCCGATGACCCGGTGTTTGGGCAAGCCACTGATCTTCCACGACACGTAAGTGAGTACATCCACTGGGTTGCTCGCGATTAGCAGGATCGCGTTTGGACTGTATTTTAGTAGCTGTGGAAATTGTTATTGGAAGTACCTATTAGTCATCGGCATCGGCATATAAAACCCCATACAGACTTTCATCAAAGATTCGAAAAGCCTTAGTGCTCGCTTTCATTATAATTATGTAAGTATGTCGCAGCCATCTGGTTTTAGCTAGCAAATTGGACGCCTAGGCCGTTCATTAAACACCCGCATCCAATTGATGTCTAGGCCGATATTTAATTGAACTAGAATCATTCACGTTTAACAACTTGGCATATTGAAAGCCAGCCCTTTGAAGATGACTGACCAAGACTCAGCCAAGTGATTCAAATGGTGAAAAAATGTCTGCGAGCAACTTGGAAATAGCGATCGCAGGCCGCTGCGCTGCCGCGGAACCGCTCGCTTCGCTCGCTCCTCTCGTGTGAAAGCGCGCTCCGCTCACTAGGTACTGACCAGATTTACGGTCAATACGAGACGACATCTATAGATATTTTGCTATTGTCAACTTCTTATGCAATTTTTAAACATATTTTAGGGACCTAATACTTATTTCTGTTGTTTCTCTTTAGGTCCTATTAGTGTTATACCAACTCTTGACAACGGTACCAGAGTCAATGTTCCAGCTAAACACGTCATTTTTGCACTAGGTATTGCAATTGGAACTTCGAAACATAATGAAAAATTAAGAATCGCGCACATGCGCTACGAATCTGACCTATTTTGAAAGCTCAACCCTGCTCAACCATCACTCTAGCATTAAAAGACTCGTAGTTATATAAGCGGTTGAAATCATAAATTATTTGTATTTGTCGGTCATAAATATTGAACTTACCTGTTTTACCTACCACCAGTAGGAAGCTTAGCGACATCGCTTACCTACATGTCAAAAACCGCGCGAACCAGGGCTGAGTTGCTAGTTTACCTGCTAAGTATAGCTATTTCACTTACTTTAGGAATGATTACTTTGAGAACTTCAACGTTCCTCTGTACCAGATTGCGTCGGTCCTCACCCTCTTGCTGTCTCACGCCGGCTGCTATCACGCAAATTTTGGAGTTCTCCGTTATTGCGTAATCTATGGTATAAAATACAAAATGTATGTATTTAAACCGAATCAATTTGAAGACATAACATCATGTCTGTAGGTTATCCTCCAGAATTAGTAGGCAGTGGTGTACCTATGGCACACCCATATTTCTCAGGATATTTTTAAGTCCCATGTAGGAACCTAATAGGTGGCGAGCCTAATCAAACGGGAAAAATAAATCCAGACTCCGAGCTGCTACTAACAAATTCCTAAGTAATAAAAGTACTTACCGAATACCAGTTTACCCGACCTAACCCAGGAAATCTCAACAGTACCTAGTGCTTGCGACAACTAACTTAGACCAACGAGGAAGTTGCAATATGAAGACGTTATGCCGTGAAATCTTTTCGATATTCCTTTAGATATTCCTTTTTACCAAATCTATGTTTACGTAAGTTTATCAGAACATTTCGCGCAGTAGCCGAGCGAAGGCTGGTGCTGATGCCCGCTCTCACAAAGATAAGGCCTGTTAGGCACATTATAGGCTGATTTTGCTTACGCTTACTTTTCACTATTGTACAAGCGAGTGTTCCATACCCGTGCCGGCTTGTATGTTGATGTTGTTCAGGAAGGCGGATCCGTGCTGCAGGTCCATCATCTCTCCCTTCAGTTTGTCTGCATTCATGTCCACCATCACTATATTGTTCGTCACATCCTGTAAAAAGCACATGAAACTGTTATATTCTGTGAGCATCACTTCGAAATTCGAACAACGTGACTCGTGAATCCGCGAACAAATGAGTTCAGTCACTTGAGTAAGATTCGAAGTGAACTTTCCAGAATAAAGCTGCGCGCAAGTTGCAGCCGCGGCGCGGCCGGCCTCATTGCAAAATTCGAATTTGAATCGTGCCGCAACGCAACGCATTGAAAAAATCCTCCCTCCGTCATCACTTGGGCTGCGTTGCAATGCTGTGCGGTGCCCCCCGCCCTAATCTGCGCTAGCCTTAGCACTTCATGTTTTTGTTAGGATGGACTGTATTAGCGCATAGCATTTATGTCACTGTATTGCTTGAACAGTAGTCCTGCTGGTAAAGTCGCGTAGGTATAAGGTAGTTACCAACCTGCTGAGTGTGGCTATTTGGAGTTATCTTAGCACGACATGAGTTTTTATACCTAACCTAAGTGATGAAGATAGATTTACCTTCACCAAAGGCTGGAACTCACGGGACGACATGACGCGGCATGACACGGCAAAGCAATACCATAATAATTGCACGGGCGAAGTCTTCCGCGGCATACCGCAGCATCCCGCGGTATGCTCGTGCATTAGCATACCGCGGGATGCTGCGGATATCAACGAAATGTGAATGCTAAGTATATGAAAATAAGACTCATAGTCATTTCCGCTTACGAAAATTCTACGCCATGCCATGCCGCGCCGAGCTGTCTTGTATTATATCGAAATATATTGTCATAGCAACGTTTTGTCCTAAAAGACAAGGTAGTCTAGTGTTTTCGGTTCACTGCGATAGGCTAAATTGATAAAGGTATGCACAGATCTATAGGTAGGTACCTAGTACCTACTACCTATAGATTAGCTATGTATATCAGGATTTCTTTTATGTTTTTTATTGACCAAGACCAATAAATGATAAATGGGCTTTTTCAGCGTAGCATAGCATATTATCAAGTTAGCCACATGAGCACAATAAAATTAAATGAGTAGGTAAACAGTGTCTGAATGTATCGTTGCACTGGTTATACATTTCAATTGACTAAATAATATAGGTAATAAGTCATAAGTCTTGGACTTTTAGGTTGCCTGTCCACTGGAACGGTGAACAGAGGAGGAGAGCGAAATCTTGCTTACCTACATAATATTTTCAAACTCAGCATTTATTTCCATCAGTACCTACAGGCACTTTTGAATTGTCAATGATTCAGTCAGTCAAAGAGATGAAGCTAGTTGCCCATTCCAAAGCATGTTATCTACTTAGGTTCCTATGGAGAAGACCAGGCAATAAACTGCATGGACACTCTTTTAAATGATATTGTTACCTACATAGCCTAACATTAACTGGACTGGATATGAATTCTTTAATACCGTTACCGTTATTATAGTTACCGTATCTGGATACGCTGGAGTAACTAAAGTATCTCCACTAATTCTATATTTATACCTACATTGATTACTCAGAAGTTATGTCGGCAATTGTGGCGCCATTTTTATAATCACAAATTTCCGACCTGTGGCAGATAAGATTAGAGGGGCTGCACCGTACACGCTCAACATGAGTGGCTGACGAAGCGAACACTGGTTAAAGGCATGACCACTCTAGGCACTTAGGCCGATATCCATAAACGTTGCTTAGCCCGGCGATAGCGCCGTGAACATGGTCTAAGCCATTGCACTTGTAGTTTGACAGTTATGTAACACTGAGTAGCCAAAGTACCTAGGCTAGGTGCTAACTAACGTTTATAGATCTCGACCTAAGTATTCACATTCATACTCAAAACTTTCCTGACGACATTTTCCTCATTCCTCCGTATCACATGCCCAATATGTACCATGAAAATCAACACACAACTTTTCAGTCACCGCGGTGTCACTTTCAGACTTCCTCACTCATCTCATAATCTATCCATTCCCGTAACATATCCCTCATAACATTCTCATCTCAGCTGCATACAATTAATTTAAATTCATCCCTTTTGTGGCCCAACATTCTGATCCATACGAGACATCCTGTCTGGGGTCTGAGAACTATTTAAGGGAGATGCGGGAGTTGCAGATTGTTCCCGTGACCTGCCGCCATTTCATCCTCTGTGCGATCTACTTCGCCATCGCTGCACGAGTGAAGCGATATACCTACCGAAAGTCGGAACAGTTATTTGGAAGGTCATCCGTATTTTGTAACGTTCAGTTAGTATTACCAGTACTTAACGATAGGTACATATACTTACGAATATAAATGTTATGTACTTAATTACAAGTATTGCCACCTAACCCACCTGCTGTTATAAAAATAGCACAAGAAATATTTGCAGATAGATATAGGCCTGTATGTATGGTAGGTACGTGAATGGCCTACCTATGCCTGTATAAAATATTACCTGAGTGAGCAACGAGAAGACCGTAGCCATGCCGACTTGTCCCACTCCGACCACCGTCACTTTGTTCCCAGTATCCACAATCTTCTCCTGCCGGGCCTGAAGCAGCTTCTTCACAGTCGCCATTTTACCTAGCAAGATATTAATATGAAAGGTTAATATATCGCCTCCTTCTGTCCATCATATTCTTATAATATTTTTCTATGAAGATTGTATGAAATGTACGACTAACTTTAAAGGGTGTCTGTTTGTGTTAATTTTTTGTCTTGTATGTATTCGTTTATTGTGTAATATGCTTTTTTAATCTATATTTGCTTGATCTTATCTATAAATTTCGTATCGCTGGTTTCATCTTTTATTGCATCTGGCAATTTATTAAATATTTTTATGGACATTACGTAGGGGCTATTGGCATGTAATTTCAGGCGCGAAGAGGGTAACATTAAGGACGCTGTTACATTTTGAACTCGCTCAAGTTTAGGTATCTGCATCGCAACACAACGACATTACCCGCACGCACACATTGAAACCGCTGTCCGCTCGGTTTTATATAAATTAACTAATCTTGGTGTTTGAAGGTATTATTTTTTAATTTTACTGATAATGATTGAGTAAAGTTAGTTGGAAGTTTGCAATCGAATTTGGTAACTTATCTAAGTACTATCTGCGTAATATATTCATGTTTTTAGTATTTTTGTAGTGCATCAGTCATTGCGTTCACATTACGTAGGTACCCAAAAATTTCAACCGCTGGCTATATGGATTAAATCGTTTATCGAAGAAGGTTATAGGCTATGTGTAATATCACGCTATGCGGAGCATAAATGAAAAATGTTGCAAAAACGGGAAAAAACATTACTTTTTGAGAGCTTCCGTTGCGTGCGCTGCGTAAACGGTTTACGCAAATATTATGTAAGATGAAATCGTTCCAAGAAGTTAAAAAAAAAAGTCCGCAACAGCAATTATGTCTATCTTTTAAGATTGACTCACCATAACCTTTTTTATGGTAATCAAATTTTTTCGAAATTAATGCATTATTTGCGAAGGAGTTTTATCAACATAATATTAATCCTTATCCAAATTATTCCAAATACACTAGCTGCGCCCCGCGGTTTCACCCGCGTAAGTCTCGATCCCGTGGGTATATCGGGGCAAAAAGTATCCTATGTGTTAATCCAGGTTATGAACTATCTGTTTACCAAATTTCATCCAAATCCATTCAGTAGTTTTTACATGAAAGAGTAACTAGTATCCATCCATCCATGCTTACAAACTTTCGCGTTTTTTTATTAGTTAGATAGTTAGAAGTTAGATTGTGATACGAGTGTGCTCTATTGGATATTACAGTCGAGGTGGTATAACGCGCGCGAGCCGGAGGCGAGCGCGATAAGGTAGACGAGAGTGTAATAATCAATGCACACGCGTTTCATACGACGTTTTTCAACACACTTGCGAGGAAAAAAAAACAGACTTGTTGTAAGAACTTATGCTACAACTAGCACTTTGCCCGCGACTTCGTCCGTGTGGATTTCGTATTTTCCTCCAAAAACTTCAACAACCCCTCCACCCCCTTTGTTGAAAGATAGTTTAATTAATAAATATTTGCGATCTTTAATATTTATTTACCCCTTATACTTTATTTCCGTTTTACACCCCGTTTAGGAGCAGATTTTTTAAAAACCCCGAAACACATATTTTTAATTTTTTGTTTTAAGTATTTGTACCGTACTACCGAGTTTCGAGTTAACCCGACAGCGCGTTAAAATTTTTTTATACAAACTTAAACTAAAAATTGCAAACTTAATAATTTACTTAGTTATAAATATAAGTTTCAAGTCTATTAAGTCAAGGAATAAGATTTTATTATACAATTTCACCCACCCACCCTTTTTCGCCCTTAAAGGTAAAATTTCCAAAAACTCTTTCTATGTGGATGCCTGCGTTGTAATTACTATATGTGTGCCAAATTTCAGCCCGTTCAGTGGTTTGAGCTGTGATATCCTTTTCACCCCGTTAGTGATAGATGTTTGAAAAACCCTGATACACAGTATTCTTTATTTTTGGTTTTAAGTATAAATACTGAGTTGCTAGTTAATCGGACCGCGGGTTAAAATTCTTCTATACAAACTTTGACACCCCCCAAGCCCCGTTTAGAAGGTAGTTTCTAAAAACGAAAGATGACAAGCTTTATAAATTTACTTAGATACATATTCGTGCCAAGTTTCCAGTCATTAACTCAAGGAATAAGATTTTTCATTCAAACAAAATCCCCACTTTTCACCTCTTTAAAGGTCGGATTTCTAAAAACCCTTTCTTGGTTGATGTCCACGTCCTAATAACGATTTGTGTGCCAAATTTCAGCCCAATCCGTTCAGTGGTTTGAACTGTGATATAAATTATCCTTTTTTAACCCAGATAGGGGTAAATTTTTGAAAAACTCTGATACACATTATTCTTTATTTTTGGTTTTAAGTATAAAACCGAGTTTCGAGCTAATCGGACCGCGCGTTAAAATTCTTCTATACAAACTTTGACACCGCCCAATCCCCGTTTAGGGGGTACCTACCCCCTAAACGGGGATTGGGCGGCGTTTAAAATAACAAAAAATCGCAAACTTTATTATTTACATAGATAAATATTCGTGCCAATTTTCAAGTCTATTAACTCAAGGGGTAAGATTTTACATACAAACGAAATCCCCCCTTTTCACCCCCTTAACCCGTCATATGTCGTAATTACAGACACAATTAAAAATCCATTGTGTCTCAACGAAATCTACGTTCCGACATACCAAAGGTTAAAGGTCGAATTTCCAAAAACTTCTGTGTGCCAAATTTCAGCCTAATCTGTCCAGTGGTTTGAGCTGTGCGTTGATAGATCAGTCAATCAGTCACCCCTGTGTTAACGTAACTAGTTATATTAAATTTATTCCCGCTCGTCCCACTGATTTTCTCAGTGGGACGAACGGGAATGTTTTTTAATTTAATTTTTAATTCCCGTTGGTCCCACTGAATAATTTGAGTCTGGTTGTACACTTATTTATCCTAACTAATACTATAAATGCGAAAGTAAATTTGTTTGTTTATTTGTTAGGTAAACTTTCACGCTAAAACGGCTAAAATGATTTAAATGCAATTTGGCACATGGGAACACCACGACTTGGGTATACATAGGATACTTTTTATTTCTGTAGTACGTTGCATGCATACAAGACGATATTCTGTGCAAAACACTTTATGCACAATTTATGAACAGTACATAACCTAATAAAAAGTACTAGGCTTGCATGAATTCAAGATAGTATTTCAATCATTCGTTTTATCTAACTTATAGAATTTGAATGACAGATAGTTAATTTAACACGTACGGTACGATATTCTATTCACAAAACGTTGTGCACAATTTCTACAGAATAACCTAACAAAAAGTACTAGGCTTGCATGAATTCACGAAAGTATTTCAATCATTAGTATTATGCTTCTAATAGGATTTTGAATTTGAAAAGGAAATTGAATTGTGCACAAAGTGTTTTGCACAGAATACCGTCTTGTATGCATGCAACGTACTACAGAAATAAAATGTATCTATATAAATTTAATATAATTTATTAAATTCCCGTTCGTCCCACCAGTGGGACGAACGGGAATACACGGTATTTTTGATAATAATTAACCACACATCGAAAACGATTCTAAATAATAAACGATACTAAATGGAAAATGGCGCACTTTTGTTTTTCCAAATGTGTAAATAAAGGCACTGGCAAAACCGTTAGACAGCCTACACAAAAAAATATGATAAGAAAAAAAAATACAAAAAAAAAAAACTACCTATATCTAATCGTACCATGGCGGAGTCAAATCTATTTATTATTATTTACGGTTTTCTCCGCGAAATTGTCATTTTTAATTAATAATGATTTTAACCACACAACAAAAAAGTTAACAAATATTTATGGAAAATGGCGGCTAGTTTTGTCCGTTTTTAACCCCCGACTGAAAAAGAGGGGTGTTATAAGTTTAACGTGTGTATCTGTGTATCTGTGTGTCTGTGTATCTGTGTGTCTGTGTATCTGTGTATCTGTGTATCTGTGTGTCTGTCTGTTCCATCGTAGCTGCCAAACGGCTGAACCGATTTTGTTTTTTTTTGTTTTGTTTGAAAGGTGACTTGATCGAGAGTGTTCTTAGCTATGATTCAAGAAAATCGGTTCAGCCGTTTGAAGATTATCAGCTCTTTTCTAGTTGATGAATGGATGTGAGCATCTTTCGCAGGTCTAATCGATTGGAAATTTAGAATTCTGTTACTTCAATGATGAATTAGAAGAATATAGTAACCTGGAACTGATGCTGCAGCATCACCTGGATGCAGGATACCCAACTCCCTCACCAACTTACAGCAGAGGTATCGTGTTTGGGCTCATTGGAAAAGTCTCAAAAAATAGGTTACAGATGGATGGTGATCAGGGTCTGATGATAGAGTAGGAAAGAGAAATGAGACTAAATTAGTAACTAGCTTCACTGTGGTAAAAGTACGTACAGCTACGCAGATTTCGGCGAGCCGCGTATTGATCGTAGCGTTTCTACTAGTAATATAATATGAAATTTAAAAAGCTGGAAATAAAAGTTAAATTTAAAATTTAAAAAACCCCCGACAAAAACAAAGCATTTAAAAAAATAATATGTATTGGCCCTTTAAGTTTAATATAAAAGTTGTAGGTAATATTTTGACGGCTCATGAAAATAGGAAATTAACAGCAGCTATCCTTTCTACAATAGCATTATGCGACGACGCTTGGATCAAAATATTACCTACAACTTTTATATTAAACTTAAAGGGCCAATACATATTATTTTTTTACTTTTTAAATGCTTTGTTTTTGTCGGGGGTTTTTTATTAACCTATCCGATAGAACAGGTTATTTTAAAAGTATGAGTAAAATACCGATGTGCCAATTTTACACCAAACACGAGTAAAAAATTCTTTTATATTTTTTTGAACTTTTCTAAATTAATTAATTACAAAACAAAAATACGCATTATTTTATTCCGCTAGCGATGCGCGCGCTGGTGTAAATAAAGGCACTGGTAAAACCGCTAAACAGCCTATATAAAAATATAATTATGTTAATAATACATAATAGGTACGCAAATGGGCTGGGTTAGGGTAATGATTTAGTGAACAATATAGACTGAAATTGCCACAGACGATATAAACCCTTATTTAATAGTACAGATAGAGTTTTATTCCGCGCGAACGCGGTGGTACACAGGCAGGCCAGCGCGGTTCAAGTGGCCTGCGCGCGTGCCACCCGCGGTCTTACCGGAAAAAAGCCTAAGTCTCTGCTCGGGTGTAAATAGAGAATGCTCCTTTATTATAGTTCTTACTAATTCAATGTCGTTCTAATTCAAACCATTGACGTTCCGTTATGGTAAAAAAAAATCCCATGGGCAAGCATGGAATTATTTTTTTACCATAACTAAACGCCACGGGTTTGTTTAGGGTACTTTAAAAAAAAAACTTGCTTTTGAGCGAGCGCATGTCTTTGGTAAAAATCTTCACCAAAAAAATTCTATTGGATACAAATTCCATGCTGCCATGATAGTACTTACTAATTCCATACTGCAAAGTCATTACTCCGACTAGTAAATAGTACCTAATCTGTGGCGCACATTTCCGCACCAGTGCGGTAATATAAAGTAAAAAGCACGCTTCCATAATACACTGCATTATGAACCTAAAAGCGGTTCAATAAGAGCCACTTTACGAGCAAGTGTGTTGAAAAAATATGTTATTATTGTTATTAATCACAAGTATTTAAATGTGAACAAAATTGTCCTTGACATCACTTGATTTCAATCTAGGAGATACAGTTCGATTCAAATTAATGGCGGCTCGGAAGTTAGCTTTTCGCTGCGCAGTACCCCACCCCACACACCCGCTGACACACGAAATTGATACTGCGCAGAGACTCGCCTCATGTTCCGTCCGACCCGCCATTAAGTTTGAATCGAACTGTATCATAATTTTAAAATAACCCAGCATAAAAATAAGTAGGTATGTTCGGGTTCACGTGCACATGACGCGCTTTGGATACTCTTAAGAATAAATCATGAGATCATGAGTATTTTGAGTTTCACTAAGAGACAGGCCAGTCTATAAATATTGTTTTCTATTATCGAGGAAATACTGATGAATTCTTCGTTACAATTTATTGTCGCACTAATACCACAGAATACTAAGTACGTGGCACATATTCGCCATGAACTGTTGGATCTAATGAAAGTAATGAGCCTCTGTGACATTAGGTCCGCCTCTGAACATTTATGTGCTTATATAAATACATAAATCCTAACTATAAATGCGAAAGTGAGTTTGTTTGTTTGTTACGCTAAAACGGGAGAACGGATTTGGATGAAATTTGGCACTCGGGTAGACCATGATAATTGATATAGACCATAACTTGGGTTAGGAGGACATAGGATAATTTTTATCGCGATATTCCCACGGGATCTAGACTCTACGCGGGTGAAACCGCGGGACGCAGCTAGTTTTTTAATACGTAGGTATTCACCTTAGTTATCAACATCACCATATAAAAGACTCTAAGAGTCTTTTCTTAATTGTGGACGTCTGTAAAAACCCAGGTTCCAGTCCATATGGCGATGTTGATTCTATTGGTGCATTAATTTGTGGTTGCCGGGCAGATATAAAAGACTTTAAAAGTTTTCATGGTTAAAGGTTGTTGGTGTGAAAGTGTTTGAACACCCAACGACGGTTCCTGAAAACGGAACAATTTTGCGTCCTCAGGTTTTTTTCCCGGGGACATCGGGACGAAGAACCGAAAAAAGAGACGGTCCCGTTCAACCTGTTGCTAAGCACCAAGCTGTACTTAATTCAGCAAGTAATTACCTAATACACAAAATAAACTTACTGCTGCCATTGTCGTTGCTGTGATTGTTAGAATTATTCTCAGCCATCTCCGAAAATAGCTCCGTATTATCAAAACGGTATAATTTTAAAATTAGCTACCAACACACTTATTTATCTTCACGTAGATAAAAACGATATCTTAAACCGAGAGCGATAAAAAGCATGCGTCCACCTGTCCACTGTCGTGTCAAGGATTGACTGAGTGAGCGGATCAAATCGGTCTTGTTTTATGCAGGTTTACTGAATGAGAGAACGACCGGACGAATGAGTGCCGCCAAAGTGCCGCCTTGCGATTGCGTGCGCGCGAAAAAGTAGGGTGGGTAGGGTACCTCGTACGTCCGTTTATACGTTATGCTGGCCATAGACATTCCAGTAATTTGATCAAACAGGCTGGTTCAAACAGTTTGATCAAATAGAAATACGAAAATTCATATTTCTTCATGCCATTTGACAACGCATTTTGATCTTTACCCACACACATTCATGCCAATTTGATAAAACTGTAATTATAATCAAATTACCTGTGTTAAGTATTTGTTAAAACTTTTTATTCAAATTGCCTGCTTGATCAAATTACTTGAACATCTATGGCCCGCTTTATACGGTACGCGCATGCTCATCGCACCAGACACATAATGCCATGTTGGGTGAGTCAAGGTTAAAAAGGTCACAGGAGCAAGGACACGTGGATAAATGGCTAGAAAACAAAATTTACAAGTTTTCTCATTATTGATTGGACAACCAAAGCTTTTGAATTATAAAATTGTTAAACAAGATAGGAATACATAATACAAAGGCTTATTCCCAGTAGCTCAAAATCTATTGTTCTCCTAACAATTTCTCTCCTTATATTGATTCACAAGAGCTCCATAGTTTTTATCTACACTAATATTATAAAGAGGAAAGATTTGTATTTTTGTGTGTATGTTTGTAATGAATAAACTCAAAAACTACTGCGCCGATTTCAAAAATTCTTTCACCACTAGAAAGCTACATTCACCCTGAGTTAAAATAGATTAGGGATCCTTACTAAAACTCCAATAATGTAACCCAAGGTGTAAAAACTATTGATGATAGACTAAAATAATGTACTACGACTGCAGAACACATCATTATTTACAAAAAGTGTCACGACAGCATATGTCTAGCTATTATAGTTATGCCACAATAAGTGTTATTTTATTTTGAAAATTTAATTGAAATGACGCCGCTAGAAAAGGCTCTTTATTTGTATCTTGGTATTAATCCTTATAAAAATAAATTACTTCATTATTAAGACTGCTTCAATACCTTCATATAACTTTTTGAATTATTCAATTCAGACATTCTATTCGAAAGATATCACGAGTTTAAAAATGTAAGTATAGCTCCAAAAAATACCGGCTCATACATTCAGTATAGAATGGCTCTTTTCTTGATGATATCTCGGTAGATAGGTAGATAGGTAGGTAGGGTAGGTAGGTAGGGTAGGTAGGTAGGGTAGGTAGGTAGGGTAGGTAGGTAGGGTAGGTAGGTAGGGTAGGTAGGTAGGGTAGGTAGGTAGGGTAGGTAGGTAGGGTAGGTAGGTAGGGTAGGTAGGTAGGGTAGGTAGGTAGGGTAGGTAGGTAGGGTAGGTAGGTAGGGTAGGTAGGTAGGGTAGGTAGGTAGGGTAGGTAGGTAGGGTAGGTAGGTAGGGTAGGTAGGTAGGGTAGGTAGGTAGGGTAGGTAGGTAGGGTAGGTAGGTAGGGTAGGTAGGTAGGGTAGGTAGGTAGGGTAGGTAGGTAGGGTAGGTAGGTAGGGTAGGTAGGTAGGGTAGGTAGGTAGGGTAGGTAAGTAGGGTAGGTAGGTAGGGTAGGTAGGTAGGGTAGGTAGGTAGGGTAGGTAGGTAGGGTAGGTAGGTAGGGTAGGTAGGGTAGGTAGGTAGGGTAGGTAGGTAGGGTAGGTAGGTAGGGTAGGTAGGTAGGGTAGGTAGGTAGGGTAGGTAGGTAGGGTAGGTAGGTAGGGTAGGTAGGTAGGGTAGGTAGGTAGGGTAGGTAGGTAGGGTAGGTAGGTAGGGTAGGTAGGTAGGGTAGGTAGGGTAGGTAGGTAGGGTAGGTAGGTAGGGTAGGTAGGTAGGGTAGGTAGGTAGGGTAGGTAGGTAGGGTAGGTAGGTAGGGTAGGTAGGTAGGGTAGGTAGGTAGGGTAGGTAGGTAGGGTAGGTAGGTAGGGTAGGTAGGTAGGGTAGGTAGGTAGGGTAGGTAGGTAGGGTAGGTAGGTAGGGTAGGTAGGTAGGGTAGGTAGGTAGGGTAGGTAGGTAGGGTAGGTAGGTAGGGTAGGTAGGTAGGGTAGGTAGGTAGGGTAGGTAGGTAGGGTAGGTAGGTAGGGTAGGTAGGTAGGGTAGGTAGGTAGGGTAGGTAGGTAGGGTAGGTAGGTAGGGTAGGTAGGTAGGGTAGGTAGGTAGGGTAGGTAGGTAGGGTAGGTAGGTAGGGTAGGTAGGTAGGGTAGGTAGGTAGGGTAGGTAGGTAGGGTAGGTAGGTAGGGTAGGTAGGTAGGGTAGGTAGGTAGGGTAGGTAGGTAGGGTAGGTAGGTAGGGTAGGTAGGTAGGGTAGGTAGGTAGGGTAGGTAGGTAGGGTAGGTAGGTAGGGTAGGTAGGTTGGGTAGGTAGGTAGGTAGGTAGGGTAGGTAGGTAGGGTAGGTAGGGTAGGTAGGTAGGGTAGGTAGGGTAGGTAGGGTAGGTAGGTAGGGTAGGTAGGTAGGGTAGGTAGGTAGGGTAGGTAGGTAAGGTAGGTAGGTAGGGTAGGTAGGTAGGGTAGGTAGGTAGGGTAGGTAGGTAGGGTAGGTAGGTAGGGCAGGTAGGTAGGGTAGGTAGGGCATTAAGGTAGGGTAGGTAGGTAGGGTAGGTAGGTAGGTAGGGTATGTAGGTAAGGTAGGTAGGTAGAGTAGGTAGGTAGAGTAGGTAGGTAGAGTAGGTAGGTAGGGTAAGTAGGTAGGGTTGAGTGGTAGTGTAAGTAGGTAGGGTAGGTAGGTAGGGTAGGTAGGTAGATATGTTGGTAAGTGTAGGGACTGTAGGGAGGTAGGTGTAGGTAGGTAGGTATGTACAGTAAGTAGGTAGGGTAGGTAGGTAGGTTAGGTAGGTAGGGTAGGTAGGTAGGGTAGGTAGGTAGGGTAGGTAGGTAGGGTAGGTAGGTCGGGTAGATAAGTAGGTAGGGTAGGTGCGCTGTAGATAAGTACTTAGTGCTACCGGCGCGAAGCCGGGGCGGGCAGCTAGTTACTTAATAAAATACTAAAATTATTCCCACGGCTCCAAACCACATTGCGTAAGGTCAATAAAACACAAATAGCTAATATTAATGTTATAATATAGTGTTATAATATTTTCAGATGCATAGGTCACCAATCATCCATATGCTAAGTATATTATACTTGTACCTATTGTAAAATAGAAAAAACCGGCCAAGTCGAACCACGCACAATGAAGGGTTCCGTAGTTAGAATGAATTTATCCAAAAAACTTAACATTGTAGTTGAAAAACTTTTTCTCCCATACAGAATGTATGGGATAACATGTTAGTATTTTATTACTCGGCAACTTGTGGAGCCTACTTAGCTGTGATAGTGAGACATATCGCGACGTCCCCGTAAGGGGACGTGGCGAGGGGGGTCGGGGCGCCACCCCTCGCCCGCGGAGGCTAAACGGTGGCCACTGCGGGCCCCTCAATATGATTGCCTATTGCGGCTTGCGGCAGTGTCGGCCGCGTATTTGAAAACGCGACCGTGTAACTGATTGCAATGAATTTTCTGTGGGCGCGCCACGATGCTATGTCCATAGCGCCGCTTTCTTCACGACATCTCGGCGGTCTGTCACCGCCAGATGAGACCTCTGGTTACCCAGGGGAGGCCTGGCGGCTGACAACCAGCGACGGAGATGCCGATTCGACGCTCCAGGATAAGATGTAGTTGCCCCTCGCCCCGGTCACAGATCTAGCCGTTCGCGGTTTGCGGGAAAAACTGTAGTGTATGTATGAGCGGCTTGTTTGTATTGTAGTATTCCGCCGCTCAGTGGATGCGTGGGTCGTGGCCCGCGTCGCGCCCGCACACTTTTTGTATAGGCGTTTGTTTAGTTGTGGGTGTCTGTGGTTAGCTACGTGGCATGCCTATATAAACTTAGAACACGCCACGCAACAGATATATGTGTACATCTGTGGATTCTTTATGTTTCGAGTGGACCGCGTGTAACCTGGATGCGGCACACTCGAGGCGTCAGTCCGGTGTGGAGGGGTCAATGTCCGCTACCAGGTCGCGGGGTAGGGGCTTCGCGTCGGCGGAGCATGCTGCGGTGCGATCTGCCTGATATGGGGCCAGGCAGACGCGTCGGCACGCGCGAACATTCCCTTCGCTAGGCGCCGCACAAACTCATCCAGGCTCCCAATCTTGAGGTCCCGGTGGATGATATCGTTCCTCACGAAACGTCAACGATAGTTTGCAACGCATAATTTTGTTGCGTGCGGAGCTGCTTGCGGTGTCCCTTGCTTGTGAGGGCGAACCACGCCGCACCGGGGCGGTGCACAGTATTATTTTTACCTCGAAAAACGGACATCCCCTTTTTATTAACTTATTCGATAGAACAGCTTATTTTAAAAGTAAGAGTAAAATACCGATGTGCCAATTTTACACCAAACACGAGTAAAAAAATTCTTTATACATTTTTGAACTTTTCTAAATTTATTAATTACAATTACAAAAAAAAAAACAACCGACTTCCAAAAAAAACACTAAAAAAGTGAAAAATAACTTTAATTTCGGAAGTCTGTGTCTTTGCTTTTCAGTTTTCGTTTTTTGCCACCGACTTCCGAAATTAAAGTTATTTTTCACTTTTTTAGTGTTTTTTTTGGAAGTCGGTTGTTTTTTTTTTTGTAAAAAGTTTTTATTTTTCACTTTTTAGTTGTGGTACCTTCCCCACTCAAATCCGAATACCACTACCTGCTATCTAAATAACAGTGGAGGAGTCAAACAGGATATCGTCTAGATAAACTAAGTGGGAAAAATACGTAATATTGAAGCTAACTCAAAAATTACGCAAGCAAAGTTAATAAAATTTATATGGGACCACCTCGGAAGCATGACCTACCAAACAAAAAAAGAATCATCAAAATCGATTCATAATTGGCGGAGTAATCGAGTAACAAACATACAAAAAAAAAAAAAAAACAGACGAATTGAGAACCTGCTCCTTTTTGAAGAAGTCAGTTAAAAAAGAAATACGCATTATTTTACCCTTTTCTTTATTATTTGTAATAAAACCATATTAAATATATTGGGAAAAAAAATACAAAAGAGTACTAACTAGTACAGATGTAAAGAAATATGCTTTTTTTGTGTTTTAAGATTTCGATTTTTCATGGTTGTATCTTTGCTAAGTTGGATTCTATATTTATTGTAAATCATCTTTACACCACAAACAATCACTAAAAAAAATATCAAATCCAAATCTCGCGGTATCTAGGAGTTATTCACTTCTAAAGTCTTTTCTGATAATTTTGATTTTAGGGTCATCACTTCATAAAAAATAAAATTTTTTGTTAATTTGTAGGTTTAATCCTAACGAGGGCCGACCCCTTCTCCGTACCACAAATTGCCCTTCATTGGATAAACGAAAAATTCGTTTATTGTACGTCATTGTATTTAACGTCGTGATGATATTAGTAAATGGTGATGGAGCTTCTTGACCGTTCTTCTCCATTGGAACCTTGAAAACTCAAAAGTACCTGTAATTGGTTTATTTGAATAAAATGCTTTGAGTAAGTTTTAAACTTACAAATATCCAAACAAATATCTAAACTGCTAAAATTGTACATTTACAAAACTAGTAGGATTACTAGCATTATAATTCCGTATTCATTTTAATTTAATTTACTTTTTAACTATTTATAAAATAATATGAAAATAGTTGGATTTATCATTAACAATGTGAAAATCAATGAAATTGTAACTTCTTTCAGATAACCATGTTATTATGTCCTTTATTTATTTTTACACATATTATTTTACATATTTATTTATTTCTTAAAAATAAATATATAAAAAACATTTTAAAATATAAAAAGAGTAGCCCACCGGTATCGGGAATTAACATTTTCACAAAAAAAAAAAATTTAAAAAAAATACGCCTTGTGCCAACCCTAGCGCCAAAATTTCAGAATCCTGTAAATTCTCCATAAGATTTGGATATGATATTTTAAATCAGTACTTCTTAGTGCCAAAGCAACAGCTTGTATCGATATTGAATCCAAATGCCATGAAATAAGCCCATAAAAAAATAAAATCGTAAATATGTAAAATTCGTTAAAACTCATACACGTTTAACGATAAAAAAACTTTTTACAAAAAAAAAAAACAACCGACTTCCAAAAAAAACACTAAAAAAGTGAAAAATAACATTAATTTCGGAAGTCGGTGTCTTTGCTTTTCAATTTCCGTTTTTTGCCACCGACTTCCGAAATTAAAGTTATTTTTCACTTTTTTAGTGTTTTTTTTGGAAGTCGGTTGTTTTTTTTTTTGTAAAAAGTTTTTATTTTTCACTTTTTAGTTGTGGTACCTACCCCACACAAATCCGAATACCACTAGGTACCTGCTATGTAAATAACAGTGAAGGAGTCAAACAGGATATCGTCTAGATAAACTAAGTGGGAAAAATACGTAATATCGAAGCTAACTCAAAAACTACGCAAGCAAAGTTAATAAAATTTATATGGGACCACCTCGGAAGCATGACCTACCAAACAAAAAAAGAATCGTCAAAATCGATTCACAATTGGCGGAGTAATCGAGTAACAAACATACAAAAAAAAAAAAAAAAAAAACTTTCAGACGAATTGAGAACCTCCTCCTTTTTGAAGAAGTCGGTTAAAAAAATTGCGTTTGCTTGATAATTTACTTAATATAAAGCATCAAGTAATTGCAATCAAAGATATAACAAAAACGGATTGGATCTGGAGCTATTGCGATTTCTATGGTTTTTATGGAAAACATAGAAAAAAAATTGAAAAATTTGTATCTCCCGATTGGGACAAAATTGTCAAACGGGTATTTTACTCTTACTTTTAAAATAACCTGTTCTATCGGATAAGTTAATAAATAGATGTCCGTTTTTCGAGGCAAAAATAATACTGTGCGGTGTACGTCAATATGGGGCGCACGTACAGCTTGTACACGCCCAGTTTGACCCGCGCTGGGATGCGGGATGAGAGCACAGGTTTGAGCAGGTTGCGGGCGCTGTGATAGTTTTCCTTTTAATTTCGTTATATATACTACTGCCTTGGATTTTTTCCCCATATCCAAAACCAACCATTTAGCTGGCAGGGGGGGGGGGGACACCTGACTCTAGCAAAAATTAGCACTTTAAAGCTTAATATTTTGCAAACGGATCCCCGAAAATGGTTTTTACAAACTCACATTATTTTTAAACGACTGATGAGAAAAAAGAAACATCCCCACTTTACGTGTAGGGGAGGCCTGTACCCTAAAAAAAGATATATTTCATAAAAAAAATTACCACTTTGTTGGCGTAATTATGTATACCCATATCAAATTCAAGCTCTCTAGTAACAACAGTCTCTGAGCTAAGCCGCGGACAGACGGACAGACGGAAATGGCGAAACTATAAGGGTTCCTTGTTGACTACGGAACCCTAAAAACCGGCCCAGTGCAAGTCGAACTCGCGTACGAAGGGTTCCGTACCACTTGGTAGGTAGCTTCATGAATGAATGTTTTAGACAGAGTGATCTCAATTTTGGTTATGTTTTTATTATTTAGTTTGTATGAAAATTTAAAATTTTCAATTGACCAATTATTTTATTTTATTATAATTTTTATGATTACTGGCCACTAGCCCTATCCGTGTGTTAAATTAATGTCGCCATTGTAGCGGCACGTTGTATACTATATTGTTTTGTGCAATCTGTACTTTATAACATTTTGAAACGCCGGGAATAAAATTATTTGGAGCTCTTGGGAATAAGCCAATACAAAAGTTGGTGGCTAAAAGGGGATAGGGTGGTCTGGATTTATGCTTTCGCGGTTGCACAACGACAACGACATGCTTTGCTTTGCTTCAAAATCAAAATATTTTATTTCACATAAGCCTACATGGGCACTTATGAAACGTCAGAAGCTAGGTGCAAGGTTCCAATTGGTCGTTTCCTATGGAGAAGAGCCGGCAAGAAACTCCACGGTTACTCTTTTAAAAGAAAATAATAATTGGCTTTACAATATTTTCGATTTACAGTGTTAATAGTTATGGAAGGGCAGTGTAGGCCTTTCAAAAAGTTTCAGGTAGGTTAGGCTAAGCCTACGATGTTCTCACATTCACAAGGTAGAAAAGAATCTATATGAAAGATAAATAAGATACTAAAGATAAAAAAACCTATTTAAACCAAATGACATGATTGCCATTACAACTCTAATTGTAATGGCTTGTAATGGCTCGCTTGGTAGTATAGATGCAGGCCAGCACTTCCACTTCATTCAGAGGTGGTAGCCCGTGGTCACCCCGTTCTTGGTCTAATTCCATAAGAAATAGACGTAAGTAAAACCACGAGGCGCCTTTGCATCCCTTCCTCAATTCCCATTACCTTATTCTTTTCTGTCTTTTGCCCTGCTGCCAACTCTCACAAACCCTCCCCGGGTTTGTGAGAGTTGGGGGGACTCCATCCTATCCATTTCCCTACTCCTCCCAATTCCGCCTTTCCGATTCCCACTCCTAACCGTGACACCCCGTGACTGGGTGGTGGCGGGTTTGTCGGTCACTAAAATCAGCTGATGGTGAGTAGGAGTAAGCAGTCACCTGCGCTAGGACCTGCGCAGTTGAGCGCCGTGAGCGGGGATGAAGGAGTCCTGGGGGGTTGAGCCGAGCGGCTCTGGTTGTAAGCGGTAGGTAAAGGTCATGCTGACGGTGTAATATTGGTATAAAGGTCATGCTGACGGTATACCGTCACAATACAACTCCTGCAATATTAGTTAGATATTATAATATCTAACTAATATTGCAGGAGTTGTATTCCTGTATCTAATGGTTATTATTCTGTAAAGCTACTATTTGCTACGGTCGCGAATCATATTTTAATCATATTGACATTAGAAACTTACCCATTAAACGATTTAAAAGCTGTATTAAAACCAAACTTTGTAAAAAAGGGTACCATACAATTTCAGATTATTTAGAAGAAAACAAGCATGGGATTGAGCTGCTCGCTCTGCTATCATTTAGTCATTTTGGCATTGTGACATTTTGAATAAGTAGGTACTATGGAAAATCATCAAAATATACCTACCAGATTTATATACAATTGACATTATTGAATATTATATGTAGGATATTGACAAAATGACATGATTACTTTGTAAAGTAGTGTATTATTGTGAATCTGAGGACTATGTGGATGTTTATTTTGATTTTATTCTTATATTTTTTCGTCCTCAGTTAGTTTTAACAATGGTCTGGCAATTTGAGAACTTTATGCGGCCTACCATAATGTCCTTTCTTTGATATTGTTCGTCGAGTCGTTGAGCTCCTTAAGTTCTGAGCAGAGCTCCACTATTACTGACAAATGCTTGCACTGGCTGGACAGGTTCACTCAAATCTGTGTGGTACATTCCTCAAAAGACCATTTCAGACTCTAATCTACATGGTCCTCATAGGGCCTGACCAATATGCCAATATCTGACCAAGGTATGTCCGGACTTTAAAAGAGACTGTGAGTTTGTTTCGGCCTTTCTTATCAGAGTACTCAGATAGGAAACGCCGACCTCATCTAGCTAAATATTAAATTTTTTTGATATTATTATGACGTGTAAAAGTGATTCCAATAACCTATTTACAGAATAAATAATTTCATTTCATTTCATTTCAAAATACAACCTGCCTGACACTGACTTGCAAATTGCAAAAAACTTAAGATTTGAATTTCGTGGGCTACCGGCGCTTCCCCCATCCATTAAGAAAATCGCATCATTTGCACAACGCCATCTATCGAGTTAGTGCTCACAGGTAAACTCAAACACTTCGTTCCAAGCCAAGAGCCAAGTAGTAATAATTTTTGACTGAGTGGACAGATTCTCAAGATACGGACTATGACTATATTCTCAATCCCTTAACGCTCCACAGTATTATTTTTGCCTCGAAAAACGGACATCCCCCTTTTATTAACTTATCCGATAGAACAGGTTATTTTAAAAGTAAGAGTAAAATACCCGTTTGACAATTTTGTCCCAATCGGGAAAAATAAATTTTTCATTTTTTTTTTATGTTTTCCATAAAAACCATAGAAATCGCAATAGCTCCAGATCCAATCCGTTTTTGTTATATCTTTGATTGCAATTACTTGATGCTTTATATTAAGTAAATTATCAAGCAAACGCAATTATTTTATCGTTAAACGTGTATGAGTTACAACGAATTTTACATATTTACGATTTTATTTTTTTATGGGCTTATTTCATGGCATTTGGATTCAATATCGATACAAGCTGTTGCTTTGGCACTAAGAAGTACTGATTTGAAATATCATATCCAAATCTTATGGTATCTAGAATTTACAGGATTCTGAAATTTTGGCGCTAGGGTTGGCACAAGACGTATTTTTTTAAATGTTTTTTTTTTTTGTGAAAATGTTAATTCCCGATACCGGTGGGCTACTCTTTTTATATTTTAAAATGTTTTTTATATATTTATTTTTAAGAAATAAATAAATATGTAAAATAATATATGTAAAAATAAATAAAGAACATAATAACATGGTTATCTGAAAGAAGTTACTATTTCATTGATTTTCACATTGTTAATGATAAATCCAACTATTTTCAAATTATTTAATAAATAGTTAAAAAGTAAATTAAATTAAAATGAATACGGAATTATAATGCTAGTAATCCTACTAGTTTTGTAAATGTACAATTTTAGCAGTTTAGATATTTGTTTGGATATTTGTAAGTTTAAAACTCACTGAAAGCATTTTATTCAAATAAACCAATTACAGGTACTTTTGAGTTTTCAAGGGGTCGGTCAGTCAGAAAGATGAAGCTAGTTGCCCATTCCAAAGCGTAGTAGGTTCCTATGGAGAAGAACGGTCAAGAAACTCCATCACCATTTACTAATATCATCACGACGTTAAATACAATGACGTACAATAAACGAATTTTTCGTTTATCCAATTAAGGGCAATTTGTGGTACGGAGAAGGGGTCGGCCCTCGTTAGGATTAAACCTACAAATTAACAAAAAATATTATTTTTTATGAAGTGATGGCCTAAAATCAAAACTATCAGAAATGACTTTAGAAGTGAATAACTCCTAGATACCGCGAGATTTGGATTTGTTTTTTTTTTAGTGATTGTTTGTGGTGTAAAGATGATTTACAATAAATATAGAATCCAACTAAGCAAAGATACAACCATGAAAAATCGAAATCTTAAAACACAAAAAAAGCATATTAAATTTCTTTACATCTGTACTAGTTAGTACTCTTTTGTATTTTTATTCCCAATATATTTAATATGGTTTTATTACAAATAATAAAGAAAAGGGTAAAATAATGCGTATTTTTTTTGTAATTAATGAATTTAGAAAAGTTAAAAAATGTATAAAAGAATTTTTTTACTCGTGTTTGGTGTAAAATTGGCACATCGGTATTTTACTCTTACTTTTAAAATAACCTGTTCTATCGAATAAGTAAATAAAAAGGGGATGTCCGTTTTTTGAGGTAAAAATAATACTGTGCGCTCTTGTCACGCAAAAATGTCAATAATAAGTACTTACATGTGTAACGCGAGAACTAACAAACTAAATAAATTAAATAAAGTTGTTCCGCGAGCCTTACCACGGCTTAGAAAGAACACGACTGCGCAGCGGCTCTCTATCTCGCTCGCTCCTATTGTTTCACCTACTTATGGGGATCGCTCGCTAGATAAGAAAATCGCCTATTGGTCCGTAGGTCGGGTGGGGGATGTTGGACTTCACGTCGTCAGGCTACAACACCGAAAGTAATGAATCGCTTGAAGTACCTACTTTCTGAGTATTATAAAAAGCCCGTCGCTGTTGCTAGCGAGGAGTTTTAGTTCTGGTCACCGACGGGAAAAGACGTAAAGACGTGCCTACGTACTATATACTTACGCATCCTCCGCGACTCTCGCGATGTTATAAGTTTGTTGTGTATTTCAGTACCTAAGTTCATTGTAATAAACGATATTTAATGTACCCACATTAATCTGGCGCCCATACTTGTGTGTGTGATAGTACGAACTGTAATCCGGTGTTTTCGTGACGAACTATACATCTACCTTGCTTGAAAAACCGCGGACATTCTACCGTACTCGTTATCATCACACACGTGAAGATGCCAATAACGAGAAGTCTAGGAGAAGCGCTCCGTGAACAGCAAGAAGAGGATGACGACGTTACGTTCACCGAAACGGAGGCCAGCGTTGTCGAGCGCAACCGCGCCGACGAACCTGCGAGTGTCAACACGAGGCCGACACAACAACCAGCGTTCCAGCTCCCCACAGAACAGTTCCTGTCCATTCTGATCGAGACGATCACGCGCGAATAGATGTCTTATAAATTCGCTGATGACGTCTAACGGTGATTTTGGTACTTCCACCCCAGTCAGGGTGCTTCCATCGACGAGCGCGAACAGCGGAAGTGCCGCTAGCGCTAGCTCGAGTGCAAACTTTATAAAGTGCACGGCGCGATTCAACGGGTCATCCCAGGACGCTGAGGTCCTGGAAGCTTTCCTGGACGCCGTCGAGATCTTCAAAGGAGTGCGCATCCGTAAGAGACGAGCATGCCCTCCGAGGATTGCCAATGTTGCTGGAAGGTGACTCGGCAGTATGGTGGCGCGGCATCAAAGCGTCGGTGACTACGTGGTCCGACGCGGTCGCCAGCCTCCGTGCTATGTACGGCAGGGCGCAGCCCGCCTACAAGGTTCTGCGTGAGATCTACGCCGCCGAGCAACGCGACGACGAACGTGCCGAGACATTTTTGTGTAAAGTGCGCACATTAATAGCCAAGCTACCGTATAAGCTTGATGAAGTGTTACAAATCGACGTCGACGAATCGGTGTCATACGACACCGACACATTTATGATGATGCGCGGTGTAAAGATAGGGGCTTAGTGTGGGAAGCGTGGGCCCGCACAGTGCCACTGGTGCCAGCGCTTCAGACACAGCTCGCACCAGTGTCACCGCCCGCTCGCTTGTGTGCGATGCGGAGGCGAGCACGCGGCACGGGAGTGTCCACCCCCGTGGGAGGAGCCGGCCACCTGCGCAAACTTCGGGGGGCCACACCCCGCGAGCAACATCAAGTGCCCCGTGTTCCTGAAAGAAATCAGGAACAAGTGAGCGGGGACCGTCGCCATCACGGTCACACGCTGGACACAGACGGTCGCTGAGAGACCCCATGTGTTATCGGAGGCTCAAGCCATGACGCTGATGGCGGCGGCAAATGAGCCCACAGAAAGAAACCAAGCCTCCACCTCGAAGCGGAGAAGAAAGAAGAAGCGGGGAGGGAAAGGTAAGAATCCCCCCCCCCCCAGCGACTCAGGAAGAAATCCCGGCGGCCGACCCTGCCTACGTTGCACAGGTTGTGTCGCAAACAAAAAAGGGCGAACCCACCACTAGCGCCACGACGGCGCAGCGGAAGAGTGGTGAACCAAAAAGGTTCGCCCACAAGACGCCAGGTGCCGCCTCGATCGCACCTAGCGCCACCAAGACGACGCGTCGGAATGTCGAATTAAAATACGCAGGTGCATCGATTAGCGGCGCTATACCCGAGGCGAGTGCGACAAAAGTCGCACAGAAAACGCAAAGACTTCACAACCTGTGCGATCCAGCTGTTGATGGACCTTATCAAGGCCATCAGGCAGGGTCAGGATGTAGAGACAGTCATCCTTGACGGTCTGGCCACTTTGCTTACTTTATATAATGGCTAGACCGTTAAGGATGTAGGAATGCCCGCGGCCTCCAGGATAAGGTCGCCCCCCTCCGCCACCTCCTTCGGGAACAAAACATCGACGTGGCGCTAATCAGCGAGACGCTCCTGGGACCTGAGGATAGGGTCAGGTTCCCGGGATACCATGTTTACAGGAAGGATGAGAGGTCGGCTCAAGAGGAGTCGTCCATCAAGAGGTCCCCGTGCCGTCATTCGACACGTTTTACGCGCTGGGTGTGCGGCTGCATGTTGCTGGCGAGGACGTCAACATATATGCGTGCTACAAGCCGCCGCAAGTAAACAGCTCCACACACGCCACTATCCTTGCCGGCGACTTAAATTGTAAGCACCCGGCGTGGAATAGTATAAATTCGAATACTGGGGGCAGGCGGCTCTTCGCGGACGCGGAAGCCTTCGGGTACTCGGTGACCGGGCCGGAGACGCCTACCCACTACCCAGACGCAGCCCGGTACATGCCCGATGTACTGGACGTCTTGTCCACCGAGGGCTACACTGCCAGATCACTCAACAAGTGATAGACGACGAGTTACAGTCAGATCATCATCCAGTACTCGTCGTCTTATCGGGAATGCCGACCTCACTGAAACCACTAGCGCCACGTCGATTAATTGACTGGACTGCCTTTGGAGAGAAGCTAGACACCACTATGCCGACTCGGCCTATCGTTACCTCCGCGGACGTGGACCAGACGGCGGATGACGTCACTGCTTGCATACAGAGCGCCTTAGAAACGGCGACAACGACGTTGCCGCAGGGGGGAGGGTTATTACCCCCCCTGCCAGCCTATATCACGACGATGATCGCCGTAAAGAGGCGTCTTCGCAAGCAGTGGCAACAGATTAGATGCCCAACGCTCAAGAAGCAGCTCAACCGTCTCGCGGAGAAGGTGAAGGCCAAGTTACAGGCCCACACCGCCGCGGGCTGGGAGGACCGCATCGACGCGACCACAGATAATTGGCCGTCGGTGCACAAGCTCTGTCGTCAGCTGATGAATACCCCAGCCCCGCTGCGAGCACTGCTAGACAGCGGCGGGGCGCTCAAGTATGTATCGGAGGACCGGGCAGAGGTCTTCGCCATATACCTGGAGCGTCAGTTTCAACCGAACCCGACCGGCGACCACGAACATGTCGCAGCAGTCGAGAAACACCTGGGAGACTACTTCGCAATGCCGATAGCTCCCGAGGAGGATCTATCTTCTTCTCGCCTGGCGTAGTTAGACGCGCCATCCAAAGAACGAAGCCACGTAAGGCCCCAGGTGAAGACGGTATCACCAACACAGCGCTGCGCCACCTGCCGTTCCGTGCAGTAGCGGCACTGGCGCGCCTGTTCACGGCGATACTGCGCACCGGGGCGTTCCCCGCCTCGTGGAAGGAGGGGTGCGTCATCATGCTGCCCAAGGCGGGAAAGAATATCCTCAAGCCGGAGAGCTATCGGCCGATCACCCTGTTGCCCACGGTCTCCAAGGTGTTCGAGGCCCTCCTGCTGCGACATCTCCTACCACACATTGCGCCGCGCCCGGAGCAGTTCGGGTTCCGGGCGGAATACAGCACGACGCTCCAGTTGTCGAGGGTACTGCACCACCTCACAACTGCTCACAACAAGAAGGAGTACGCAGTTGCAGTATTCCTCGACATGGAGAAGGCCTTCGACCGTGTACGCACGAGGGCCTAGTATACAAAATGGCCACCACAGACGCACCCCGTCGCGTCGTCAAAGTGGTGTCTAGCTTTCTCTCCCATAGGACCTTCAGGGTGGTTGTCGACGGGGCGCTATTCAGCGCCCGCCCTTTGCGCGCAGGCGTGCCCCAAGGTAGCTGCGTGTCGCCGGCGTGTTACTCGCGTTACACCGACGACATTCCCGCCACTCCAGACTAGATGCTCGCGCTGTATGCCGACGACGCCGCGTACATTACCACATCGCTCAATGCGAAGTACGCGGCCGTCAAGATGCGCGCCCTCGACTTACTCCCCGAGTGGCTGTCGAAGTGGCGGCTTTCGGTTAACGTGCGTAAAACGCAGGCGCTTATCACTGGGTTCGCGCCCCTCCCACCACCGCTGAAACTGCATGGAGCCGACATCGAGTGGTCGCCCCGGGTAAAGTACCTGGGTGTGACTATCGACCGTCGGCTCACGATGGGGCAACATGTCCGCAATGTAGTCGCGCAGGGCAGGGTTGCCCGCAAACTGCTTAAACCTGTGCTCTCATCCCGCATCCCGGCGCGCGTCAAGTTGGGGGTGTACAAACTATATGTACGCCCCATACTGACGTAAGCCGCCCCGGCGTGGTTCGCCCTCACGAGCGAGGGCCACCGCAAGCAGCTCCGCACGCAACAGAACTATGCGTTGCGGACTATCGTAGACGCCCCTCGTTTCGTGAGGAACGACGTCATCCATCGGGACCTCGGGATTGAGAGCCTGGATGAGTTTGTGCGGCGCCTAGTGAAGGGGATGTTCGCGCGTGCCGACGAGTCTGCCTGGCCCCATATCAGGCAGATCGCACCGCTGCATGCGCGCCCCCCCGACGTGAGGCCCCTCCCATGCGACCTGGCTGTGGACATTGCCCCCACCACACCGGACTGACACCTCGAGTGAGCCGATGATGTACACATACATCTGTTGCGTGGCGTGTGCTAGGTTAATATAGGCATGCCACGTAACTAACACAGACACCCACTACTATACAGACGCCTAACATAACGCGTGCGGGCGCGACGCGGGCCGCGACGCACGCAGCCACTGAGCGGCGGTACACTACAATACAAGCCGCTCACACATACACTACAGTTTTTCCTTCAATCCGCGAACGGCTAGATCTGTGACCGGGGCGTAGGGACACTACATCTTATCCTGTAGGAGCGTCGAGTCGGCATCTCTGTCGCTGGTCGCCACCCGCTAGGCCTCTCCACGGAGTCTCATCTGGCGGTGACAGACCGCCGAGATGTCGTGAAGAAAGCGGCGCTATGGATATAGCGCCGCGTATTTCATGGCGCGCCTACAGAAATACTCATTGCAACCAATCACACGGACGCGTTAGATAGAACGCGACCGAATATACCGCAAGCCGCTACAGGCAAATATATTGAGGGGCCCGCAGTGGCGGGTCACCGTATAGCCTCCGCGGGCAGGAGGCGAAGCCCCGACCCGGCTCGCCACGTCCCCGTAAGCTATCTGATCGTTGATCACTTAGTTAGGCTAGAGGGGGAGAATGTAACGCGAGAACTAACAAACTAAATAAATTAAATAAAGTTGTTCCGCGAGCCTTACCACGGCTTAAAAAGAGCACGACTGCGCAGCGGCTCTCTATCTCGCTCGCTCCTATTGTTTCACCTACTTATGGGGATCGCTCGCTAGATAAGAAAATCAGACTTCACGTCGTCAGGCTACAACACCGAAAGTAATGAATCGCTTGAAGTACCTACTTTCTGAGTATTATAAAAAGCCCGTCGCTGTTGCTAGCGAGGAGTTTTAGTTCTGGTCACCGACGGGAAAAGACGTATAGACGTGCCTACGTACTATATACTTACGCATCCTCCGCGACTCTCGCGATGTTATAAGTTTGTTGTGTATTTCAGTACCTAAGTTCATTGTAATAAACGATATTTAATGTTCCCGCATTAAACATGTGAATTTTAAAATCAAGAGGGTAAAGAAGGGTTTTTACCCTCATGAGGGATGATTTTAGAAAAACGTTGAAACACGTAACTCTTTGTTTGTTACAAAAAGCATAAATTTGCACAGCCCTAACTTTAAAAAAAAACCGGCCAAGTCCGTGTCGAACCATGCACAATGAAGGGTTCGGTAGTTGGGATGAATTAATATATCAAACAAACTTTCGCGGACACTCAATGAGACACATTGAAGTTTTATTGTTATTACGTCTATGTGCGTTTACTGTCCCTCAAAGTGTTAACATTGTAGTTAAAAAACTTGTTCTCGCATACAGAATTTTTGGGTTTTTGCAACTGCACATGTAAGTTGGTCGATTAAAAGTTTTTGAGCGAAGTCGCGGACCGACAGACAGACAGACGGACATGGCGATACTATAAAGCTTCCTTGTTGACTACGGAACTCTAAAAATGATAGGTTTCCCATAAAAACTTTCATCCCCTATATCCCCTCCCCTTAAAGTTTTTCCCCGGGATGCCATCTATCTCTATACCAAATTTTATCGAGATCCGTACAGTGGTTCAGGCGTGAAAAGGTAACATACAGAATTACAGACGGACAGACAGTCGACAGACAGAATTACTATCGAATTTATAATTTAAGCATGGGTTATTTGTGTTCAATTCAAAATGAGCCAAATGTTCGATAGATATGAATCCGGCGAACGTCATTCTTCTACGGAGACTCTTAAAACCGCGATTCAGAAAATGACGTTAAATGAACAACGCCATCTATCGAGCACGAAGTGATTCTTTCAAAATATATGGGAAAACGTTCGAGAACACTTTGTAAGCTAACTACGCTATGTAGAAAAGTACAAAATTCAAGAATATATATTTTTTTTAAAGAAATTAAATAATTAATTTGTGTAATTATTTAAAAGATACGTAGCGCCACCTATCGCACTGCTACTAAACTTGAATTTCTCCTAACTTTAGATTGGGTCATTGGGAGTTAGGTATATTCTATTCACAATGTATCGCGTTATGTCTCTGCGCGAAGTATGTGAAAATAACCATAACAAACAACACACGATCTCACAAACCTACCTGATTTTACGCTAGTGTCATTTCGTCAATAGATGCCGTTACGTGTATGTACATTACGTAATGAAAATTCCTTCTTGAACACTTTAAATTCATATATCTTTTGATATTTTGAAGCGATTGCGATGAAACAAAAACTAAATGAAACATCGAGTTACACACAATATTTGAGTGTAAAAGTTAACCATATTGATTTCGTACTTTTTACGTGATACTGGAACAATCAAACAAACATAACAGATATGCAGACAAACAAAGAGACAAAAATTCCAAAAATGGTAGAAATGGCATCTGTAGGTTATTCTTGGACACTACATCTACGTTTTTTTTTTTTTTCATTGTACAGAATCGAAAATTTTTAAAGTTTAACAGACCTTTGTTACCAGGTACAGACTGTATCCGGAGTTTCTTTTAAAAACTTCTACGTCTGTTGGTCACAATACTTTTAAGGAGATTGCCTAGGTTTGAACCAATTGCTGCCTAGTAATGTGAGTTGATCTAGTAGTACTGTAGCATACAAATGAACTATAAAAAAATAATTTAAAAAAATTGATCCCAGGAAAAATAAATAAATACAGTTTTTGTGATAGTGAATAATCTTGCATTAAACAACGTTTTTGATATATTTTTTTTTTTTAATGTATTTCGGTTACAATAACATCGCACAGTATTATTTTTGCCCCGAAAAATGGACATCCCCTTTTTATTAACTTAACCGATAGAACAGGTTATTTTAAAAGTAAGAGTAAAATACCGATGTGCCAATTTTGTACCAAAAACGAGTAAAAAATTATTTTATAATTTTTTTAACTTTTCTTAATTAATTAATTACAAACAAAATAAGCATTATTTTACCCTTTTCTTTATTATTTGTAATAAAACCATATTCAATATATTGGAAAAAAAATACAAAAGAGTACTAACTAGTACAAATGTAAAGAAATATGCTTTTTTAGTGTTTTGAGATTTTGATTTTTCATGGTTGTATCTTTGCTTAGTTGGATTCTATATTTATTGTAAATCATCTTTAGACCATAACCAATCACTAGAAAAAAAACCAAATCCAAATCTCGCGGTATCTAGGAGTTATTCACTTCTAAAGTTTTTTCTGATAATTTTGATTTTAGGGTCATCACTTCATAAAAAATTATATTTTTCGTTAATTTGTAGGTTTAATCCTAACGAGGGCGGACCCCTTCCCCGTACCATAAATTGCACTTTAAATTCGTTTATTGTGCGTCATTGTATTTAACATCGTATGATATAAGTAAACTTACAAATATTCAAACAAATATCTAAACTGCTAAAATTATACATTTTTAAAACTAGTAGGATTATTTGCATTATAATTCCGTATTCATTTTAACGTTATTTACTTTTTAACTATTTATAAAATAATATGAAAATAGTTGGATTTATCATTAACAATGTGAAAATCAATGAAATTGTAACTTCGATCAGATAACCATGTTATTACGTCCTTTATTTATTTTTACACACAATATTTTACATTTTTAATATTTCTTAAAATAAACCAAAATAAAAAACATTTAAAAATATAAAAAAGAGTAGCCCACCGGTATCGGGAATTAACATTTTCACTAAAAAAACATTTAAAAAAAATACGTCTTGTGCCAAGCCTAAATTTCAGAA
The DNA here is from genome assembly GCA_948473465.1 of Lithophane ornitopus. Classification (NCBI taxonomy): domain Eukaryota; kingdom Metazoa; phylum Arthropoda; class Insecta; order Lepidoptera; family Noctuidae; genus Lithophane; species Lithophane ornitopus. The sequence goes on along the minus strand of OX419616.1, from coordinate 12,447,743 downwards.
TCCTGTAAATTCTAGATACCATAAGATTTGGATATGATATTTTAAATCGGTACTTCTTAGTGCCAAAACAACAGCTTGTATCGAAATTGAATCCAAATACCATGAAATAAGCCCATAAAAAAATAAAATCGAAAATATGTAAAATTCGTTGTAACTCATACACGTTTAACGATAAAAATTTAGCGTTTGTTTGATAATTTACTTAATATAAAGCATCTAGTAATTGCAATCAAAGATATAACAAAAACGGATTGGATCTGAAGCTATTGCGATTTCTATGGTTTTTATGGAAACCATAGAAAAAATATTGAAAAATTTATATCTCCCGATTGGGACAAAATGGTCAAACGGGTATTTTACTCTTAGTTTTAGAGTAACCTGATCTATCGGATAAGTTAATAAAAGGGGGATGTCCGTTTTTCGAGGCAAAAATAATACTGTGCATCGATCGTACCGTATCGTCGAACTGTTACAAAGCCGACCCCGTTTGTTTTTACTAGATTATGCGACGGGCGGCGTCCAGAATCTAACTAACTAAATTATACATATTATTTCCATGCACTGGGTAAAAATGCAACATCAGTACTTTAAAGGAAAAGTACAGTGTTTTTAAGTAAAAGCTGACTTAGGCTTTATTGCCTTGTAATAAGGGTTATAACAGAATGAAGACAAAAACCTATTCTTTTGTATTATATATCTTTGTATTGTATATCTGTCGCGATCCCTAACCTGCACTTGCGGTGATAAGAGTACCTTTGTTACCCGACTACTTTTTGCTCAGTCTCACGTCACTTGGGATCCGTTGTGAACGCGACTGTGCATATTGTGAACGCTCTTCTCCCCTACGTGAAATTTACATTTTTAATTAATAATGATTTTAACCACACCATAAAAAACTTAACAAATATTTATGGAAAATGGCGTCTGGTTTTGTTTTTTCCGCTAAATAAAGGCACTGGTAATACCGCTGAACAGCCTATATAGAAATATAATAATGTTAATAATACATAATACGCAAATGGGGTTAAGGTAGTTGTAATGTATTCAGTTACCCGCATTATTAAATTATCATCTAGGAGTATTTATAAGGTGTCACATTTGTACTACAGTCAGTTTGCATTATAAGCTTGCTATCGACCCTCGCCTTTCATTTACCTAAGTACAGACATTTCAGTAGTAAACAATATAGACTGAAATTGCTACATAAACCCTTATTTAATAGTACAGATAGAGTTTTATTCCGCGCTAACGCGGTGGCATACGGGCAGGCCAGCGCGGTTCGTCGGGGCTGGTCAAGTGGCCTGCGCGCGTGCCACCCGCGGTCTTACCGGGAAAAAGCATAAGTCTCAATGCTCAATCCCCTTGAATGAGCATTCTCTATTTACACCCGAGCCCAAGCAGACTGCAGAGTGCAGACTTACGTTTTTTAGGATAGTTATGGTTAAAAAAAATCCCATGAGCACGCATGGGATTTTTTTTACCATACCTAAACGCCACTGGTTTGCTTATGGTTCTTTTTTTTTTAAATAAAACTTTGTTTTGAGCGCTTTTCTTTAGTAAAAAGCTTCACTAAAAACAATTTCTATTGGATACAAATTCCATGCTGCCATGTCATTAATCCGACTAGTAAATAGTAATCTGTGGCGCACATTACCACACTAGTGCGATAATATAAAGTAAAAAGCACGCATCCATAATACACTGCATTATGAACCTAAAAGCGGTTCAATAATAGCCACTTTACGAGCAAGTGTGTTGAAAAAATTATAATAAAATAATTCGTAAATTGAAAAGTTCTTATTTTCAAACAAACTACATAATAAAATAATAAACAAAATTGGGATCACTCTGTTGAAAAGATTCATTCATGAAGTTACTTACCAGCTGGCTTACGTTCTATCGGTCCGATCCTTTAATGACGGCATACAATTCTAAGAAATCGCGCGGTATTCCTTCAATTCCCCTACTTCAATTCGTACGTGACCTCGGCAAATGACCTCTGTGCTAAGTACAGGTTGCTCCAAGATGCTATTTTAGATTTATCAATTAATCAATAAATAATAACGTTTAATGAAATTAAAATATTTTCATAGCCGGCGCCAGACATAGTCACATTTTTGATCAAACATCTTTGATAGACTTTCCTCACATATTTGAACACATGTTTGCAACAGGGTTGGCATAAAACAAACAAGTTGTTTAAAACACGTATTTTAAACAATGTTTAAAACATTTTAAAATAAAAAAAATGTTTTGTTTTTTATTAAGATTAAATACCAAGAAAAAAACATGGTTTTAAATCAAATTTGAATAACAAATGAATGGAAATAAATGAAAAGTTACAAATGTTCAGGACTTGAAATAGCTCGAAAAGAATTTAAAAAGGTTAGAAAGTAGATTAGATTTGGCATATTTTTCATGAAGTAAGTAATTCCCTGCAACTATGTTGGGGATTCCCCATATTTGAACACAGTCCGTTTTACCTATGTAGGTATACCTATAATTCGACGCCGGTCCCGTTCTGTCGCTTGTCTAAACGAGGTAATTCCCCTCAATTGTTTTTGGGACTTCTTCTTTGTTATTTAAATATACTTTTAGATAAGTCAATTACCCACTTAGGATCGAAAATCCAACGTACAGGGTGTATGTAATTGGTTCAATATATGTTCACAGATCAGATAGGTACAATAAAAGTTAGTAATAAGTAACTATAACTAGTATGATATTCTGTTTTTTATTTTTAAATAATCTAAAAATGAATTATATTAGGTTTGATCGATTTGTGTTGATAATCGCTCACAGGAAAAAAATATTGTTCAAAATATTTTGAACTGTTTGTTTTATAAAATTTGAAAAAAAAAGTTTTTTTTCCAACCCTGGTTTGCAAAGACCGGCCAGACATAGTCATATATTTGATCAAACACTTTGATAGACTTTGCTCACACATTTGGCCACTGGCTAGGGGTGAGGCGTATGTATATCGTAAGTCGTAACAGATAAAAACAACAGATATTAATAAATAACAAATATCAATTTGTTCTTATCAATATAAAATACCCGTTACTTAAAATAACAGATTCTCAAGACTGTTACCGCGGCTGTTACTGTTAATACATTATAACAATCCCCACACAAACTGTTACCACGGCTGTTACTTACATACACACTCACACAAAGGAAGGAATTATAACAAGGTTATCAATTTCTCTCTCTTCCTCATTAAAGAATGGAAGATATTCAATTGATATTTAAATACGTATTTATCGCCCGTACAAAAATAACAGGCTGTTATTTAATAACAGTTACTTTTTTGTAACAGTAACAGTGATACGAGATATCGTGTTTAACCTGTTACAACCCATCTTTACCACTGGCCACATGCTTTGCAGCACGCAGTGTTGCCAATTTATCATTTTTTATGCTAAATTTGGCAAAGTTTCCTCCTGTTTAGCACACTTTTTCGTCGTTTACTTAAGTCACAGATATTTTGACATAGCTTAACTATAATTTAGTTTAACAGCACTGAGATGGCACTGAGTTATTAGTTTAGTGAAAATGCTATTCTGAATTTGATGATTTGTCCTAAAATTTTGTTCTATATCTAAAATCCTCTGACTATTTTTTCTACTTACTACTTTAGGAAACCCGTAAACCCCTGAGGCTCAACATGACGGTATTATTTTTTTTTTTGCATTTTTTCCATACTATATGTGAAAAATTCCTTATACAAACACGTCGAAGCTGGTGTACCTGTAGCCCTCCGGCTCTAAAAAAAATTCACGGGGTAAATAAGTACCAAGTGGAGGCGCGATTGTCAAATTCGATTTTAGTTGTGTTAAAATAATTTTTAAATTTAGTTTTTTTTTGTCAGAATAGCGTTAAGATTCTCATAGCCAAAAGTAAGGAATTTTTGTGATAGTTTAGTTCGGTGTACAACACAATTGGCACCATAGTCTATTTCAGAATGAGTTTTGGCGTTTGACAGGACTAAACTAAATGTTAGTGATTTTTAGTTTTAGTGAATTTTGTGACAAGAGAATCGGCGCCACTGTCGGATGGTAATCACTCTCAATGATAAACAGTAACAGTACCCATGTAATTGTGCATGGCATAGAATGCAAACCATGATGGTCTGTAAATTTCTTCAGCACGAGATCCTGTCCTTGTAGACTGCTTTATTTATTTTTTATACATTAATGATTGGGTCAATAAAATGTTTCTCTTCTTTTTTAATTCCTCGATAGAGCAATGTACTGAGAATTTATCATTAATCCTGATTCAGGCGTCATTTACCAAATTCCTATTTGTTTTATTGTTTTTTACTTTTAGGGTTCCATAAATACATGGTTCTCCTTCAAGCAACTCAATAAATTCTAGGGCACTCGTTGCTCCATTCCATCTTGCGATTGAGCAAAGCGACCGTTCCGCTCAGTTATTTACGAGACACTGGGCACCCACTGGGCTTGCAGGCTACGCTATGCACACATTTGAAATTCGAACGCGCTATGCACACATTTGAACTTTAATCGCTTTGATGTGCGCTCGAAAACCCGACATCGAATGGAAAAGTTGAAATAAGTGATCAAACTTTGATGAAATACTCAAACATTTATTTGACACATGTGAGGCAGGGGTCACATGTGTCAAACAAATGTTCAAATATGTGTTCAAATATTGTTGCTGAGTCTGGCGCCGGCATTGATATGTGCTCAAACAAATGACAACGAATGGCAAAGTTGAAATATGTGATCAAACTTTCATGAAATACCCAAACACCCCTGCCACACATGTGTTCAAACATGTGATCAAATATTGTTGCTATGTCTGGCGCCCGCGCCGGTAGAAACGAATCCGCGAAACCGTATACGTGTGTTAAATTAATGTTGCCATTAAAGCGGCACGCTGTATAACAAAATAAAAATTATAATAATAAGCTATTCAAAATAAAACTAAACTCTAGTTCCTAGATCTAGATAGCTAAGCTTGAAGGACGAAGCACAAAAAATATCTACTTAAGTCAACATTATACAAACTCGTTTTTATATAATGTTAGCGAGTAATAATTGACCAACTTAGCAGTTGCAAAAACATATTGCAAAAACATAAATAGAGAACAAGTTTTTCAACTACAATGTTAAGTTTGTTGGATAAATTAATCCCAAATTCCCAACTACGGAACCCTTCATTGTGCGTGGTTCGACATGCACTTGGTCGGTTTTTATTAGGGTCCCGTACCAAAAGGGTAAAACGAGATACTATTACGAAGGCTCCGCTGTCTGTCTGTCTGTCCGTCTATCACCAGGCTGTATCTCATGAACCGTGATAGTTAGACAGTTGAAATTTTCACAGATGATATATTTCTGTTATTTCTATAACAACAAATACTAAAAAACAGAATAAAATAAATATATAAGGGGGCTCCCATACAACAAACGTGATATTTTTGCTCGTTTTTGCTCGATATTGATAAGGGCAACAGGTAGACGCTTGAAATATTCACAGAATATTTAGTTATATATTCACTTTAAAAATAAATAATTAAATTAAAATAAAACAAATATTTAAGGGGGCTCCCAAACAACAGACATGATTTTCTTGCCGTTTTTATAGATACCTAATGATACGGCACCCTTCGTGCGCGAGTCCGACTCGCACGTGGCCGGTTTTGTTTATTTTTAAATTAAATTATATATATATATTTAAATTTAAATTGATGTCTACCACCTCATAAATACCTTATACAATCTAGACATTTAATCAGTCTGGAAAACCAAATAAAGTAATCAACATCTTATTTTAATTTAATTATTTATATTTAAAGTGAATATACTTATAACTAAATATTCTGTGAATATTTCAAGCATCTACCTGTTGCCGTTATCAATATCGAGCAAAAACGAGGAAAAAAATCACGTTTGTTGTATGGGAGGCCCATATATTTATTTTATTCTGTTTTTAGTATTTGTTGATATAGTGGCAACAGAAATACATAATCTGTGAAAATTTCAACTGTCTAACTATCAAGGTTCATGAGATACAGCCTGGTGACAGACGGACCAACAGACAGACGGACATACGTCGGTATATCTGTCTGTCTGTTTGTCCCTTCCCTATTTCTAAGGCTCCTGTCTAGACAGACAGACAGCGGAGCCTTAGTAATAGGGTCCCGTTTTACCCTTTGGGTACGGAACCCTAAAAAGTGATTAGTTCAGGAATTAATAATGGATTACTTGAGCGGCTGGTGTAAAAGTGAGAAAAGGCTAGAGGGGTTCACTATCATAGTGACCGGTAGCAACGCCGGGCTAGGCAGGGAGACTGCTGCCGATTTATATAAGAGAGGTAAGTGCTGTTGTGAAGCTGTCAATTTATTTTCAAACTAGCTTTTGCTCCGCGTGGATGTCGGAAATTATCCCACGGGAACGTGCTACCGGGATAAAAGTATCCTATGTCCCATAACCCACGTGGTCTGTCTAGGCGACCTAGGCGTTACGGCGTAAAAGTAGCAGACATGAGACAGCCAGTAACTTTATATATTAGTCACTAGTGGTAATCCATATTTAAATTGTGGTGACAGTGTGGATAGTATGGACAGCAGTATGAAACTGTCGGAAAGATTTATGAAAAAATATTGTATACAGATTAATGAAAAAACTATGGCATATTGTATGGACGATGGAATAAGGCGAAAGCTTTGGCCTGCCAATTTCAAATTTTCTTATGTTTTTTGCTTTTTACAGGTCAGTATCAAGTTTTATGTTGATCTAAATAATGAGTCGCCGTTGTATAAAATATTTATTTATCTAATCTAACTAATATTGCAAGAGTTGTATTCCTGTATCTAATGGTTAGGTATTATTCTGTAAAGCTACTATTTGCTACGATCGCGAATCATATTTTAATCATATTGACATTCGAAACTTACCCAATAAACGATTTAAAATTAAAAGCTGTATTAAAACCAAACTTTGTAAAAAAGGGTACCTACTATACAATTTCAGATTATTTAGAAGACAAAAAGCATGGGATTGATCTGCTCGCTCTGCCAACATTTTGTCATTTAGGCATTGTGACATTTTGAATAAGTATTATGGAAATACATCAAAATATAGGTTATTGAATAATTATAAATGTAGGTATACAAAATGACATGATTTTTTTGTAAAGTATTGTATTATTGTGAATGTCAGGACTATGTGGATGTTTATTTTGTTTTTATTCTTATATTTTTTCGTTCTCAGTTAGTTTTAACAATGGTATGGCAATTTGAGAACTTTATGCGGCCTACCCAAATAAATGTCCTTTCTTTGGTATTGTTCGTCGAGTCGTTGAGCTCCTTAAGTTCTGAGCTGAACTGGCACTGACTGGACAGGACTCAAAAGACCATTTCAGACTCTAATCTACATGGGGCCTGACCAATATCTGCTTAATTTTACAATTTTTTATATTATTATGACGTGTAAAAGGGATTCCAATAACCTATTTACAGAATAAACAATTTCATTTCATTTCATTTCAACATACCATCTGCCTGATAGTGGCTTGCAAATTGCAAAAAACTTAAGATTTGAATTTTGCGGGCTACCGGCGCATCCCCCTTAAGAAAATCGCATCATTTGCACAACGCCATCTATCGAGTAAGTACTCACTGGTAACAACCTAGCTTTGCTACATATTAGTAATCTGTGTTCCAAGCCAAGAGCCAAGTAGTAAAAACTTTTGACTGAGTGGACAGATTCTCAAGATACGGACTATGACTATATTCTCAATCCCTTAATGCTCTTGAAGAGAGTCACGCAAAAATGTCACTAATAACTATAATAAGTACTTACATGTGAATTTTAAAATCAAGAGGGTAAAAAAGGGTAAATGCTCAATAGATTTGAATTCGGCGAACTTCATTCTGCTACGGAGACTCTTATCACCGTGTGCGTTACCCTAGCAAAATGTTGTCGAAAATGGACATTTAAAGCTTATAGATAATTAGTTGCCTAGCTTCTGTAAATGTTGCGAACATTTTTAAATTTGTTGTACTTATAGTTTTTTTTTAATTTCACAGAAACAGTTCCTGCTGGAGTAACGTTTGTGGTTTTGCTGGATCTCTGAAACGGTTAAGCGGATTCTTATCATCTTTTGTACAAGACTTCTTAGGAATTATTTTTAATTTGTTGGGAAATAAAAAAAACAAAATAATGCACCATTTACGGGGTATTTAATTAAATATAAAAACACTTCAATAGGTCCTAAAACTCTGAATAAGAGCTCTAAAGACTTACTTTAAACGTTATTTTGTAGCTTGTAACGGCATTCAAATGTATGTGAAGTTTCATTAGAATCCTATAATTAATTTAAAACATATGATGATATTCAGTTCTCCAAGTTCACGGTCACAATGCGCGCGGAGTTATTTGGCCACCAGTAAACCTGTATGTAGATATATGAACTGAATTTTATATATTTTTTAGTTGCTTAGTTCAGTTTTATTCCTGTAAAATTTTAGCGTAGTAAATATAGTAATTAACGAGATAAAAAAATAAAAGTGATTAGGAAGTCCAAGACCGTGGTAACCCGACCAAGTATAGGTGGTTACAAAAAAGCGCCCACCTAGTACATTATGCTATCTTCTAAAGTATGTAGAATAATACACCTTACAAGTTCGGTACAGACGCGTACTGCACTGTTAAATACGTAACAATATTATAATATCTGTAATATGAAATAGTCGATTGTTGCATCGAGCGCATAGTGAGTTATTAATGCACGAGGGTTATGTTGGTGCCCGAGCACATGCGAGGTGACTAAATTAACACGAATGCATTAATTACTCACTTTAGCAAGGTGCGTAATCTACTTTTCTTTCAACTACCAATCTACATACCGTGATAAAATATTCATACCCTCAAATAAAAACTCAAGTTAATGAAAACTAAATTATCCCGCGACTTTTGCGGCACTAGGTTAATTTGCAGCTGTTTTTATACTTTCTGGAGTTGAATTCATATCGCTATCGAAAACTTTGATTATTAAATTGAAATGATAATTTTTCCTATAAATAAAAATTCTTTAAAAAAATCATGTTGTTTTTCTTAACACAAGTGTTAAAAAAACAACATGATTTTTTACACATCTCTACCAAACTTGTCACGCTATCCCACATAGTTTAGAAGATAGCATAATGTACTAGGCGGGTGCTTTTTTGTAACCACCTATACTTGGTCGGGTTACAACGGTCTTGGACTTCCTAATCACTTTTATTTTTTTATCTCGTTAATTACTATATTTACTACGCTGAAATTTTACAGGCATAAAACTGAACTAAGCAACTAAAAATTATATAAAATTCAGTTTATACATCTACATACAGGTTTACTGGTGGCCAATTAACTCCGCGCGCATTGTGACCGTGAACTTGGAGAACTGAATATCATCAATTTTTTTAAATTACTTACAGTATACTAATGAAACTTCTCATACATTTGAATGCCGTTACAAGCTACAAAATAACGTTTAAAGTAAGTCTTTAGAGCTCTTATTCAGTGTTAGGACCTATTGAAGTGTTTTTATATTTAATTAAATACCCCGTAAATGGTGCATTTTTTTGTTTTTTTTTATTGCCCAACAAATTAAAACTAATTCCTAAGAAGTCGTGTACAAAAGATGATAAGAATCCGCTTAACCGTTTCAGAGATCCAGCAAAACCACAAACGTTACTCCAGCAGGATTTCGAATAACTTCGCAGAAGAAGAAAAAAAAAAATTTGGTCTTCCAGACAACTAATTATATAGCCAACATTTGTTTCAATATTCCCATTATTTAGAAAAATGTCTGGCTGGGGTAACGTTTGAAACGTTACTCCAGCAGGAACTGTTTTTGTGAAATAAAAAAAAAACTATAAGTGCAACAAAAATGTGCGCAACATATACAGAAGCTAGGCAACGAAATATCTATAAGCTTTAAATATCTGTAGAAGTCGCTACACCCCCGTCAGGGGGGTGTGGCTGGCGGGGTCGGGGCTTCGCCCCTCGCTCGCGGAGGCTATACTGTGGCCCATGACTATGGGCCCCTCCTTATGTATGCCTAAGCGGCGATGATAATGAGCGCGTTTAGGTCGCGCTCGTGTGTTAGATTGCTATATGTTATTCTGTAGGCGCGTCGAGACGCTAATAGTAGCGTCGCTATCTTCACGACATCTCGGCGGTCCGTCCCTACCAGATGAGACAGTTTATTACTAAACTGAGGCCCGGCAGAAGATAACCTGCATCGGAGATGTCGACTCGACGCGCCCACGGGGCGGGATGTAATCCCCCCCCTCCCTGCTCACAGAGCTAGCCGTTTACAGTTCGGAGGAAGGACTGCCGTGTGTGTGTGTAGGCGGCTTGTGTTGTAATGTAACACCGCCTAGTGTCTGTGCGAGACGTAGCATCGCACTTGTTGTAGGATGCATATGTGGAGTGGTGGCTGTCTGTTTTGGTTGCGCAACATGCCTATAATAACTTAGCACACGTTACGCGACAGTGTTTGTGTACACTGTGGAGTCATACTTTAATCGAGTGAGTCACGTGTAACCTGAATGTGACTCACTCGAGGATTCAGTTGGTATTGGCGTCTACGTCCGCTATCAGGTCGCGGGGCAGGGGTCGTCTCGCGTCAGGGGGGCGCGTATGCCGGGGCGCAATCTCTTTGACGTGGGGCCAATCAGATGCGTCGGCACGCGCGAACATCCTTTCCGCGAGACTCCGCACGAACTCATCCAGGCTCTCGATCTCGAGATCCCGTGAGATGACATCGTTCCTCTCATAGCGAGGGGCGTCTACTATTGTCCGCAGCGCAAGACTTTGTTGCGCGCGGAGGAGCTTCTTGTTCGTCTCGCTAGTGAGGGCGAACCAAGCGGGGGCGGCGTACGTTAAGATCGGGCGTACGTACGTTTTGTACACGCCCAGCTTGACACGCAACGGGATTCGGGACCTGAGCACCGGTCCGAGTAGGTTACGGGCGACCCGACATCGGCTCCCTGTAATTTCAGTGGTGGTGGGTGGCGCGCTTGTCCAACGACAATCGCCTGCGTCTTACCCACATTCACCGATAGCCGCCACTTAGACAGCCACTCGGGAAGCAAATCGAGTGCGCGCTGCATTTTGACCGCCGCGTGCTTCGCATTTAGCGAGGTGGAAATATTCGCGGCGTCATCTGCATACAGCGCGAGCGTCGCGTCTGAAGTGGCGGGGATATCGTCGGTATAGCGTGAGTAACACGCTGGCGATATACAGCTGCCCTGCGGTACGCCTGCCAGTACCGGCCGGGCGCTAGACAACACGCCGTCGACCACCACCCTGATGGTTCTTCCTGAAAGCAAAGAGGAGATCACCTTCACTACGCGACGGGGCGCGTCGGAGGTGGCCAATTTCTAAATTAGGCCCTCATGCCAAACGCGGTCGAAGGCCTTCTCCATGTCGAGGAATACTGCGATTGGATGTTCCTTCTTGTTTAAAGCAGCTGCTAGAAGGTGCAGTACCCTCGACAATTGTAGCGTCGTGCTGTGTTCCGCCCTAAAACCGAATTGTTCGGGGCGCGGCACAATGAGTGGTAGTAAGTGTCGCAGCAGGAGTGCCTCGAACACCTTGGAGACGGTCGGCAATAGTGTTATAGGCTTCATATAGCTTTCCGGCTTCATATAGCTTTCCGGCTTCAAAATATTCTTCCCCGCCTTGGACAGCATAATAACGCGCCGGTGGCGCAGCGCCGCGTTGGTAATACCGTCGGCACCGGGGGCCTTTTTGAGCTTTGTCGTTCCAGTGGATCACCCTTAGCGGCCTAGCCATGGTATAATGTTAACAATGTAGCCAGGCCGTCAAGGATGACCGTCTCCACGTCCTGTCCCTGTCTAATGGCCTTTATTAGGTCCATCAGAAGCTTGATGGCACACGTGGTAAACTCTTTCTTATGTTTTTGCGTCGCGACGCTAGCGCCGCCGCTCGCAGAGCCGGTGAACTTTACTTGTTCAACATTCTGCCGCTGCGAGCGCGCGGCGCCAGCTGCGACAGCGGCGGTGCCTTGCTTTCTAGTGAACCTACGCGTTTGCGCGCTTTGCCGCTGTATGGCTATGGCGCTAGTAGTAGGTTCGCTACTAGCTTGTGTGCACTCGCCTGTTTCCACCTGCGCCCGCACGGTGTGTGTCGGGGCAGGATCGGCCAGGGGAGTGACTTCCTGTGTCGCCGGGGGGGGGGGGGAAGTTTTCTTCCCCTTCTTCCCGCGGTTTCTCTTCCTCCGCCTTGAGGAGGCGGCTTGGGTCCGTGGCGTGGGCTCGTTAGCCAGCGCCATATGCGTCGGCCCGTCTGCCTCGACGTGCCGCTCTTGAGTGGGAACCTCTGCGGCCAACTTCGGCCGGTGAGTGGCCGTAAATGCCACCGTGCCCGCTCGCTTGTTCCGGATTTCTTCCTGGAAAACAGGGCACTTGATGTTGCATGCGGGGTGCAGACCACCGCAGTTAATGCAGGTGGCCGGCTCCTCTCGCGGGCGCGAACAGTCTCGTGCCACGTGCTCCCCTCCATACCGCACACAAGCGAGCGGGCGGTGGCACAGGTGTGAGCTGGGCCTGAAGCGTTGGCACCGGTGGCATTGAGCAGGCTCACGCTTACCCCGCCAGGCCTCGATCTTGACACCACGCATGTTCATGAATATGGTGGTGTCATAGACGGACCGGACGTTGGGTGTCTTTTTAAGAATCGCGTGGAACACGCAACTGAGTCTTCCTTGTGCGCCTTTTATGTGGCGCACATACACCGGCTGGTATCCCAGCGATTTCAGCTCCTCCTCAATCTCCTGGGGGTCTGTATCAGCCGGTAGCCCCCTGATAGCGACCTTCATGTTCTTATCCGCTGGTAGCGAGTAAGCGAACCATGATACGCCGCTCTCTTTTTCTAGGCCGGACAGGTATCGCTGTACCAACCTGTACTCATCCTCGCTGTCCGGGTTAAACCGGACACCGTTCCCATACGGACGCGCGCTGGGAGGCCGACCTAGCTTGGCTGCTATGGCTCTGAAGTGAGCGGCCCAATTCAGTAGCTTTTCCACTACCAGCGGTGGGTATCACTGCTTCTTTGCCTTTTTTTGTTTCTTCCCCGCCCCTTGGTCCGCCGGCGTCGGCGCTTTAGCGGCACAGGGGATGAGGTAGGCACAGGGGGGTGGGGGGGGGTAAGTTCCTCGGACTAATTCCATTGGTGAGTCCGGATGCTGGCGGCGTACGGCGCGCCGCGTCGGCAAATGTAGGCGAAGCAGGCGACACCCGACCTCACGGCGTGCTATCGCACTGTGGCCGCGGCGGGTCCGAGCAGTACCGCTTCGCCCCCTCCGACGCGGTCTCACCGGAGCTCCTCCTGCGCCGCTGGGGCTTGGGTCCGAGGTGCGACTCGAGCGCATATCCCAGCGATACTGGAGGCGACGTCGGTGACATGGCCGTTCCACCTACGGTGGTCCGCGGATCAGGTCGCGGGGTTGTGTCGCACGAGACGACATCGCGATCGGACGTGGCCGACTCCGCGGAGGCAAGCGATATGCTCGATCCGGCTTCAGACGAGCATGCCGAGAGTCCAGCTGGAGAGTCGTAGGCGGATGCGCGGGGGGGTGCCGGTGACAGTGGCACCCCAGACATAATATTGGCCGGCCTATAAGTAGGGCCGGCACTGGCTGGCCGCTCCTGCTCCGCACTCACCGGACTCGCCAGCGAGGGGCGGGCGTGGCGGTGTTTGAAGCTGGCACAGCATGAGAGTTCCTATGTGCCGCCACAGGCGCCGCGCCTGTGGGCGCGGGCGGCGACACAAACCGCGGTGGTGGTGCGGTAGGGTGAGAGGGGGGGGTGCGATGACGCACGAGCTGCACGGGGGCACGCGCGTGCTGTGGGCGGCCTGTGTTTGGCGCTGGTCCCGGTACCTGAGACAGCACGGGACGAAACGCATCTGGGCGTATTGCGATCGCGTGCTGGCGGCTCGGCGATTCCGCTGGCGCAACGCGTGCAGGCGCCAAGGTCGTCGATGGGCTGGTAGCAACAGCGGTGCTTGCCCCCCTCGCGGGTGTAAGAGATGACCCACTCACCTGGGTCGTGGCCTTCTTGTTGGTCGGTCCAACCACACAGTGTTCGCACAGGGACGAACCGGACGGCGCTTCGCCGACATTCGGCAGTGACGTCGTCCGGTCCAACGCTGGACGGGCTCCTCCATCTGGGGACCCGGCATCGCGGCCCAAAGAGCCGCGCTTGCCGGGCTTCTGCATTCCGCGGGACGTGGCCTCCGTGACCGCTACGGCGATTACTCGCCGGGAAGCACGGCGGGCTCCCCCCTGTGTGCGCACCAGTACCCCGCGGCGACTCGGGCGCACACAAGGGAAAAACACTGAGTGGAAAAGTTTGCAGTCCGCACTTAAAAAAAACCACCGATCACTCGATCACGCGCTGTGACGTAGTTTGTTTACCCGAACCTCCGGTCGCGACGACTACGTCACGCAACTACTACACGCGACACGAGTGCTCCAGTGGACGGCCACGAGCCAATACGTATCCTATCAAGCTTTAAATGTCCATTTTCGACAACATTTTGCTAGGGTAACGCACACCTTATCACCGCGTTTCAGAAAATGACGTTAAATGAACAACGCCATCTATCGAGGACGAAGTGATTCGTTGAAAATATATGGGAAAACGTTCGAGAACACTCTGTAAGCTTAGTTAGCTTACAGAGTGTTCTCGAGCTATGTAGAAAAGTACAAAAGTACAAAATTTAAAGAATAAATATTTTTATTTATATAATGTTTATATATTTATATAATTATTAATTTATATGATTTAAGAGATAGGTAGCGCCACCTATCGCACTGCTACTAAACTTGAATTTATCCTAACTTTAGATTGGGTCATTGGGAGTTAGGTATATTCTATTCACAACGTAAACAGATTCACAATGTATCGCGTTATGTTTCTGCGCGAAACCGATTTTACGCTAGTGTCATTTTGTCAATAGATGTCGTTACGTGTAAGTTCTTTACGTAATGAAAATTCCTTCTTGAACACTTTAAATTCATATATCTTTTGATATTTTGAAGCGATTGCGATGAAACAAAAACTAAATGAAACATCGAGTTACACACAATATTTGAGTGTAAAAGTTAACCATATTGATTTCGTACTTTTTACGTGATACTGGAAAAATCAAACAAACAAACACCCAAACAGATAAGCAGACAAGCAGACAAAAATTCCAAAAATGGTAGAAATGGCATCTGTAGGTTATTCTTGAACAAACCATCTACTTTTTTTTTTTTTTTTCATTGTACAGGATCGGCTCGTCTACAGATTTATTATATGTATAGATATAGATAGATATAGAATAGATATAGAAAATAGAAGATATAGATATAGAAGAAGACAAGATATTTACGTAATAATTATATACCTACGAGCTAACAGTCTTATAATGATAATATTATGACAAAAGAGGGTGGGTGTGCCGTGGTGGGTACACCCCTGCCTAACCCTTCGGGGAATACAGGCGTAATGTTATGTGTATGTTATTATGTATATAAAAGTGGAGGGAAGGAATCATAGCTAGGGCATGCACTACATTTTTTTTTTTTCTACGGCTGCGAATTTATTCGAAATCCTGCTGGAGTAACGTTTGTGGTTTTGCTGGATCTCTGAAACGTTTAAGCGGATTCTTATCATCTTTTGTACATGACTTCTTAGGAATTAGTTTTAATTTATTGGGCAATAAAAAAACAAAATAATGCACCATTTACGGGGTATTTAATTAAATATAAAACACTTCAATAGGTTCTTACACTCTGAATAAGAGCTCTAATGACTTACTTTAAACGTTATTTTGTAGCTTGTAACGGCATTCAAATGTATGTGAACTTTCATCAGTATACTGTAATTAATTTAAAAAATATGATGATATTTAAAGTACTTAGTAAGTAACATTAATAAAATCATTTTATACATAGAGATATATATACATTATAATATTTATGCTTTATTTTAGCTTCTTATCTTCCATAAAATCTTTAATACTATAATAACTTTTTTCTAACAGTAATGACTTAAGTCTAAATTTAAATATGCAAATATATATGTGGATCTTATATTTTCATGTAACATACCTATTATATATTTGGATGCTTCGGTATTCTGGTAGAATTAATTTAGTTTTGCGGCGCTCATTCTTATCAAAATTAAATAATTGCATATTCTTTTTAACAAAAGTGGCTATTTCTAGGATATAAATTGAGGGTAACGTTAGGATTTTTTCTTTGATGAAGTGGGGTTTACAGCTATCTCTAGGTTTTATGTGATATATTATTCGTAGACATTTCTTTTGGGCAATAAATAGGTCTTTAGCATCTACACTGTGCCCCCACAGGATGATTCCGTAACGTAGCCATGCGTAGGCATACGCATAGTATGCAGTAAGAGCACAGACTTTTTTTGTGTTAGATTTGAGCACACTGAGACCATACGGAAATTGTGATAATTTTATTTTAATTTTGTCTACATATTTTTTCCAATTTAAATGAGTGTCCAGCGTAATACCTAATAGATTAAATTCATCGACTTCTTCAATTTTGATATTATTTGTTATGGTTTTTGGTAGGGTTTGAATTGTATTATTTTGGTTTTCTAGTTGTTTACTTCTAGATTATGGATCTGTAACCAGGATTTTATTTTATTAAATATTTCAATTATGTCAGTATTATAACTATTATATTCGGAGCTGTTTGTAGGGCTTTTAAAGAGTATGGAGATATCATCAGCGAATAACACACATAGGATATCGCATATTTTTGGCAGGTCATTAATGTATATAAGGAAAAGTATGCATCCTATCACACTACCTTGAGGGATAGACCAATTAGTAGTAATTATATCCGAGCGCACGTTTTGTAACTCGCATGTGTCGCTATCCAGGTGTTCTATCTGTACATACTGTTCCCTGTCAGCAAGATACGATCTAAGCCAATCAAGTGCGTCTCCCCTGATGCCAACTCCATTTAATTTGGTTAACAGGATTGAGTGTGATACTTTATCATAGGCTTTAGTCATGTCGAGCAAGAGGCCTATTGCGTGGTTTTTGTCTTTGATGTATGTGAGGATTTCCTGTGTGTATTTGTAGACTGCTAGGGTTGTCGATCGGTTAGCTCGGAATCCAAATTGATTATTGTCGAGTATGTTATATTTTTCCAGTAATTTACACATACGGTTAGTGACTACTTTTTCAAATATTTTTGAGAATGCTGGAAGAAGTGCAGAAAGGCTGTTCCCTACATTTATGTTCGCGTAGCTCGTCAACATGTAGGGAAGAGCAGATTGTTTTTTCAAGATTTCATGTTTGGTCCCATATTGAAAGTTGTTCATAATGATGAGTACAGAGTAAACACGGCTACACATCAAGCTATTCATTTCCGGTTTATGCTGATCTCGCATTGTACCTATAGGCTTTCCGTACAATGCGAGGTCAGCTTATACTGGAAATGTAGGTATAGCTTGATGTGTAGCCGTGTGTACAATGACCCCTTAAAAAAATTCGTGTAGGTATGTTAAGATAGACCATTATACAGGGTGTTAGGGTAGGTAACCACAGTTGTCACTCAAACCATGGGTAGTTAATTTAAATATAGAAATAATTGATCGAAAACAACAAAAAAAAAACGTTATTTTCATTAAAAGATTTTAAAAAGTTTCTATCCGACACCGTGCTTGCTAGCGAAACAGCTGACTAACTGAGGGAGGGGTCGCGGCCGGTCAGGTCACGTCCCACTCCCCCGCCAAGCAAGTTAGTTGCCCTATGCGCTAGGGCAACGAACTTGTGTCTCTTGTGGTAAAAGGAAGATTGAAAAAAAAAAAAAATATATATTCCATTAATTTTACGTTCTATACATATATGAAACCAAACCACTGGTTGCAAGGATAAAGGTGATTACCCTAACACCCTGATTATGACGGAGATAATTATGCCCGAACAAACATAAAAAAAATACATAAACATCCGAATCATTCGTGATCCGAATTGATATATAACCTCCTCCTTTTAGAAGTCGGTTAAAAAAGGTCCACTAATTTTGTTTGGTAAAAACACTCACCAATTCGCAGATTCCATAATTATGATACGCGTTTCATGACGCACGCGTCAACTTTAATCAACTTTAATAATTAATTAATATCTACTAAGAATGTCAAAAGATGCCTACTCGTAGTTTTTCGGAATTGCAATTGCAACACTATATTACTATTGTAATACGCGCGACCGCTGCAGGGTTAAGGACGTATAGGTAGGTAAATCTTAAATCAAACAAAAACTGACACCACACATAGGTAGGTACTTACTTAATGTAATGCATAACCTTGCAGGATGCAGCTTTGGATTAAATTCTAATCACTGGCACCTGATGATGAGTTTCGAACTTGATCGGAGCCCTTATTTCCAAAAGTACCTTGGTAACAATTTTTTTATTAAGTTATTTATTCTGCAGGTGCTCGCGTGTTAATGGCTTGTCGTAACATCGTAACAGCGAAAGAAGCCAAAGAAGACATAGAGCAATGCTCACGAGGGCAGCCGGGCACGGGGGAGTTAGTGGTGGAGGAGTTGGACCTGTGCAGCTTGGAAAGCGTGCGTGCGTTCTGTGCGCGCGTGACGTCCCGCGCCTGGCGCTTGCGCGGTGTAGTGTGCAACGCCGGCATCATGATGTGTCCCCCGGGCCGCACGCGCGATGGCTTCGAGATGCACCTCGCCTCTAACCACCTCGGACATGCGCTGCTCACGCTTCTGCTGCTGCCGCTACTCATTCAGAGTGCCCCTTCGAGAATTGTGTTCGTCTCGTCTATACTTCATCAGTGTATGTGAATATATGATTGAGTTACTCTACTCTACTCTCTGTTTGTAGCAGGCTTTAAGTACACTAGCCTGACTTCTGAAAGCGTCTTATGTTAAAAATTCGAAGCCTAAATCTAGTGTTAGTGAAAACGAGCATAAATATCCGGTTTTATATGACCCTTAATTGTTCCTTACCGTAATTTGCCTTAATAATAATAAAAAAAATATTTCAATCATTATTAGTTTGACATTTATCTGTCTGTAACTGTTGTGATTCATAAATTCTATTTTTACTGGCAATAAGTAGGTACCTACTTTATTAATAAACAATCATAAAAAATCTAAATTAAAACTTGTAATGCGATCAAAGTTTAAATTCATTTCAGTTTACAAACTGGAGATAGATGACATCAACTATACGAAGGCGCAGTATACCCCACTGCAAGCTTATTCAAACAGCAAAATTGCCAACATTCTGTTTGCCAAGGCTCTGGATCTGAAACTTAAGGTACGTAGATGAGTACGTAGATTATTGAGTACCTAGGTAGTTAGTAGCATAGACGGATAAAATGTCGAGTCGCGAGCGCTTCAGGCAAGCACCTCATCGACGCCCCTCTAGCAGCTATACTATACTAATCCTTGCTGCAATCTAAAAGAAATTGTGGTCATCCTCGCTATTTCCTAATTCAGGGAATAAAAATAAAATAATATAGGCTTTTAATTTATTTCTGGTATCGAATTTGTTGCACAATTTTATTCACAAAAAAATAAAAGTTTAAAACTAAAACCCAACTAAGTACTTACTTACGACAAAAAGTAAATCAACTAAAAAGGTTTACTAATGTTTGCCATAATTTCATATGCCATAATTTCATTAGACATAACGCTTCAGTTGCCATTATCGTCAAATGACATAAAATCATTTTCCCTAATTTCATTGGTCATAATCGATCAAGTGTCATAATATCTATTTGCTATATTTTTCATTTTTAATAATGTCGTTTTCCATACCACATACACATATACATATACATTCATCATAATATTAATTTGCCCATATTAGCTTAACAATGCTAGTTCAGTACAAACGCCTGCGATTTTGATGTTATGTTAAACTGAATAATTTTGCTATTAACATATTCATAGAAAAATGGTTTATGCTGCACGAACAAAATGCACAAAATAAAAAATAAAAAACATGCAGCAGGCATGGTTTCTGTCACGGCTCACTGCTCCGGCGGTCCCACGCGAGCTTATCGTCGCAGATGGTTTAACGCTCACGCGATACAAAAAATAAATACTCCCTACCACTTTTTTGTACAAAAAAATAAACGCTTGCTTGAAAGTAATGATTATGACACAGTTGATATGACAAACGTTATTACTACAAATGATTATAGGGCAAGTAAATATATTATGACTGAGGACGATTATGGAAAACAAGGCAATACCAACTAAAAAGGTTTATACAAGACATCACAGACAGACAAATTAAAAAAAAAATTATTTATCTGTCTGTGATGTCTTGTATAACCGTATAGCCATCCGGAAGCGCCCCCGATTGGACGGTCCAATCGGGGGCGCTTTCAAACCAAAACCGAGCCGGCGCGGCGGCCGGCGGCCGGCTCGGTAGCGGGTCTCATTGTTGGACCCCAGAATGACGACATACGACACCCTAACTTGATTATGTAAATATATAATATGCTACCCACCAAATCTTATGAATGTGCGTTAATTATGAGAGTTGGATAAAAACTCAATATGCTTAATATAATCTAAGTCAATATGTTAACGCCATTAAATCTTTCTTATTTAGCGCGCAAGTTAATTAATTTACCTTTATAAAATTCAAGACTGCAAATACGATAATCGCCATTTTGATGACAATGGTGCCGATTCTCTTGTCACAAAATTCTCTAAACTAAACTAAAAATC
The DNA here is from genome assembly GCA_948473465.1 of Lithophane ornitopus. Classification (NCBI taxonomy): domain Eukaryota; kingdom Metazoa; phylum Arthropoda; class Insecta; order Lepidoptera; family Noctuidae; genus Lithophane; species Lithophane ornitopus. The sequence goes on along the minus strand of OX419616.1, from coordinate 12,426,957 downwards.
ACAAAAATTTAGTTTAGTCCTGTCAAACGATCGAAGTCATTCTGAAATAGACTTTAAATGACACAACTTAACTATAATTTAGTTTGACAGCACTAAGATGGCACTGAGATTAGTTTAGTGAAAATGCTATTCTGAATTTGACGATTTAACCTAAAATTTTGTTCTATATCTAAAATCCTCTAACCTAATCTGACTATATTTAATCGCGATTAAAAATGTGTGGAATAAAATTAGATGTCATGAACTAAAATTCAAACCAACACCTCGACTTCAGTTACAAAAAACAGTACTGTATTTTTTTATTTTCTTTTGCTTATATCTCTCGAAAACGGTGTGTCCTATCGCAAAAATATGAAAATCGCGACCCCCTTTAGAAAGCTCTTATACCCCTAATACTCAACATGTTGGTAATTTTTTTTTTCGTTATTTTCCATACCTAAACTGAAAAATTCCATTAAAAACACGTCGAGGCTGCCGTGCATGCGCGCCTCTGGCTCTAAAAAAAAACACGGGGTAGGGAAAACAAGTACCCAGTGGAGGCGCGCGGTTGTCAAATTAGATTTTAGTTGTGTCAAAATAAGTTTTAAATTTAGAGAAATTAGGTATTTGGCAGAATAGCTCCAAGATTCCCATAGTCAAAAGTAAGGAATTTTAGAGATAGTTTAGTTAGTTTAGTTCGGTGTACAAGAGAATCGGCACCAATGGTGGTCGAGGCTAAAAAACATAAAAATTGGTGATTTCGAACATCCAAACCAAACCCCACCACAGGGGCAGTGAATAATACATCATTTAATTATATGACGAATTCATCCATTGTTCAAGTTAAATAAATGGTGGTACTTAATTAATGAAGTTTTGTGTTATCCAAAGTCGAAGTTTCGCGCCAATCGCACGATTGGTGTCATCATTATTACTTTTCACAGAATCACTCATTCGCATGTTACAACGATTTAAAATGTGACAAATATGATTGATAATATTATAAACAACTAGACAATGCCCAGATCTTATAATTATTATAGAAGTTAGTTGTTTATTATTATTATTTTTATTTATTTTATTTTTATTATTTTTTGTATTTTTTTTTTTGAGAGTTGTTATTTTATTTGTTAGTTGTATGAGCATGGTAGTTTTTGTTTTTATTAGGTTATTTGAGTAGGAAATAGAAATTGTTTTTTTTGTGGTAGTTTCACAACGAGATTTAAAAAAACTGACCAAGTGTATGTCGGTCAGACCACGCACAGTGAAGGGTTCCGTAGTTGGGATGAATATTTATGCAATGTTTTTTTTACGGATTTTGGCTATCGAGTTTACAATCGGCATGAGACTGATGTCTATTAGAAATTGATTTACAATATTATTATTTTCAAAATGTCTTTAACATATCTCGGGACCCTGGGGTCCCGGACCTTTGGAAGGCAGAGGCCCGTTAGACATCCATCTTCCATAATGAAATGAGGCATCAACCGACGATTATCCCTGTTCGCACTATGCAAGGGCACCCAAGGACAATCCCCGGTTGGTGTAGAACTATTGCAGGATATGGAAACAAAACAATGATATTGAACAATGGGCTAGGGTGGCTAAAGTGGACTGGTAACCTGGAACTATGGAAGGACTATGGCCCCTGCCTGATCAATGTTTTATATATATACACGGATAAAATGGCCGGGGGTGACTTGCACACTCAATAATGGGCAACACTTCCTGAGATGCTTGAGAGGAGTGGAGAGGTATTCCACGGCTATCAGGACAATCCCCGAAAAACGGTCAAGATCCCTACCAGCATCTTACTGGAATACTTCCTTCCTCCGAGCATGTTCTTTTTGCTTCGCCGTAGTCGGGTAAAAGAGACTATTTCTATTTGTTTTATCTTTCATACGAGAAGCGTAATAAAACGAAAACAAAATAAATGGTAGACTGAGGGCCCGAATTTTACCAAGGTCACAACTTTCAACCGACAAGAAGTGGTGACCTAAGCTGTTCTTGCTTTCACAAATTTTCATTACCTAGTAGCTTATGGTATGAATCTATTTCAGGAGCACAACATACAAGGTGTGTCGACATACAGCCTGCACCCGGGTGTCGTGAAGACCGATATCGGGCGCCACTTACCGCAGACGGCATGGGGCATCGTCACGTTGTACGTGTTCAAGCACTCTCTGCTCAGTTGGTGCTGGAAGACGCCGCGGTGTGGCGCACAAACCACCATATATTGTGCTGTTGATGAGGAGTGTGAGAATGAAAGCGGGTATTATTACAGGTTAGTGAGTAGGTAGACGAGGCAGCAACCTAAATAGTAATAGTAAAACTAGACGACCAGTTCTTTAGTAGTGGAAGGTGGGGGAAGTTCATTATTACTAAGAAACAGATTTTTTTTATCTGTAAGTATATTATTATAGACTACTAGAAACTTAAAGGGAAGATAATATAAAACAATGGTTATGGATCAGCATGTTGCCACAAAAGAGATGAATGAAAGGCAATTGCATGCAGCTGAGATGAGAATTTTAAGAGGGATATATATGTGTGGTGTTACATGAATGGATAGAATAAAAAATGAGTACATAAGAGGAAGTCTGAAAGTGGCGGTGACTGAAAAGTTGTGCGGAAATCGGTTGTCATGGTATGGGCATGTGATGCGAAGGAATGAGGAAAATGTGAGGAAAGTTTTGAGTATGAATGTCTATGGCTATAAGAGTAGGGGAAGACCAAAGAAACGATGGTTGGATTGTGTGAAAGATGATATGGCTAGAAAGGGGGTGACTACCGAGATGACGGCTATTATAGAAGTATGGAAGAAAGGGACACTTTGCGCCGATGACAAATAAATTGGAATAAGGGCAGGAGAAAGATGATAGACTACTAGCTTATGTCCGCGACTCCGTTCGCGTATATACAGGATGTATAAAGCCGGCGCCAGACACAGTCACATATAGGTATGTGAACACTTGTTTGAACACTTGTGAGATCCGGTAATAAATGTGACATCGATCAAATACACCCGTGCTTCACCATGTAGGTATTCAAATAAGTGTTCAAATGTGTGTTGCTGTGTCTGGCGCCGGTATAATATAATGTAGTTGACAACACATTATACTTACTAAAATCACAGCCACATTTTTATAAAACTTCCCGTTATACTACGTTTGTAGTTTTGGTCTCAGTAGCCAAAATAATAATAAAACGAGTTGTTGTGCAGTAGAGGACTGGTGACGCGGGAGCAAGTGACGTAGTGACTGTCCGTGTGAGAACTGTGAGAAGTAGCTCGTCAAGGACACCCGCAGCCTTCAGCTTAGCAAGTTAGCAACTTCCCATTGCTTGCAAAGTTTTTCGTTTTACTGCAACTACCTACCTAATGGTACAACACTGATAATTGAATGATGCATTCTTATTTCTTAGATATTATTCCTGACGAACAACTATTAAAAATAATATAACAGTAGATTGTAAACACACGGGATTTCTCATCAACCGTAGATATTTGAACATACATAATACATACAGGTTAAACACATAAACCTCCTTTTTTGGCTTCAACGCAGTCGGGTAAAAATATTCTAGTGATTCTAGTAATAGAGAGTGCCCTGTACCAAGCCGAAAAGTCCGCTGTCACAACCAAACCTAGTGTATTTGGAGGAGAATTTAATGCTCTTTCTATATTGTTAACTATTTTTAAATGGATTCCCGCAATTCGTATTTATTTACCATTTACCTACTTCATATTTTGAGGTTACGTTCGAGAAAGTGAATGACTCGAAATGGTAGAGTTGGTGACAAGTAAGGTGGTAATATCGGTCGCTTTTTATTCTTGATTTAGATTATACAATACATCACTCATAGTTAATAATAATTCTTGTTGTCAGTTTTTTATGGGTCTGGTTCATAATATCGATAGTCACTACATCGACGGTCGCTGTATCGAAAACGTTCCATCGACGGGTTAATGAATCGTCAGTACCCCAAATCGATGGTACGCTACATCGACAGTACACCAACTCGATAGTACGTTGTATCGACAGTACACCATATCGATGGTACGCTACATCGACAGTACACCAACTCGATAGTACGTTGTATCGACAGTACACCATATCGATGGTACGCTACATCGACAGTACACCAACTCGATAGTACGTTGTATCGACAGTACACCATATCGATGGTACGCTACATCGACAGTACACCAACTCGATAGTACGTTGTATCGACAGTACACCATATCGATGGTACGCTGCATAGACTGCCCGACCCGAGCCAGATTTAAATAAAAAACATATAAGCTTTTTACAGTTTTAAATCTCATTTTTTTTTAATATAAATAATTATAGATAAGTATTACTAGCAATCTTATCCCTTTAAGATTTTTCTTTTTAGGGGAAGGACCATGTGCTCCAGCTTCTGCCTGCTCAATTTGAATATGCACCGCCAACCGCTGTTTTTAACCGACTTCAAAAAAAGGAGGAGGTTATCAATTCGTCTGTATTTTTTTTTTCATATTTGTTACCTCAGTACTTTCGACTGGGTGAACCGATTTTGATGATTCTTCTTTTTTTGCCACCGACTTCCGAAGTTAAAGTTATTTTTCCCTTTTTTGTGTTTTTTTTTGGAAGTCGGTTGTTATTTTTTTTTTTTTGTAAATATTTTTCACTTTTTAGTTGTGATACCTACCCCACACAAATTCGAATACCACTACCTGCTATGTAAATAACAGTGACGGAGTCAAATAAAATATCATGTACATAGACTAAGTGGGAAAAATACGTAATTATTGAAGCTAACTCAAAAACTACGCAAGCAAAGTTAATAACATTTATATGGGACCACACGGGAAGCACCACCTTTCAAATAAAACCGGCCAAGTGCATGTCGAACCACGCACAATGAAGGGTTCCGTAGTTGGGATGAATTTATCCACCAAACTTAACATTGTAGTTGAAAAACTTGTTCTCCCATACAAAATGTATGGGAGAACATGTTTTTGCAACTGCAAATTTAAGTTGGTCGATTATTACTCGGTAACTTGTTGAGCCTAAGTAGCGGCGATAGTTTTCCTTTTAATTTCGTTATATATACTACTGCCGTGTTTTTTTTCACTTACCCAAAACCAACCATTTAGCTGGCAGGGGGGACTGACACTTGACTCTAACAAAAATTAGCACTTTAAAGCTTTATATTTCGCAAACGGATCCCTAAATCCAAAAATGGTTTTCAAAAACTCCCATTATTTTAAACGTTTCCAGCTATAGCCTACACCATGGGATTGACGAGAGAAAAAAAACCATGCCCACTTTACGTGTAGGTACCCTAAAAATATATATTTTATACGATTTTCTTATACCACTTTGTCGGCGTGATTTATATGTATGTACCCATACCAAATTACAGCTTTCTAGTACCAACAGTCTCTGAGCTAAGCCGCGGACAGACGGACAAACGGACAGACAGACAGACAGACGGACATGGCGAAACTATGAGGGTTCCTTGTTGACTACGGAACCCTAAAAAAGAATCATCAAAATCGGTTCACCCAGTCGAAAGTACTGGGGGCTTAAAACGGTCACTTTAGCAGAATTATAATATGAAAATATTATGAATCATCGTAAAATGTCACAAACTGACAATTCATACTATGATCTGCGTGTAATTCATATTACGAAAGAATTCATCTGTTTGACAATTTTCTATGGAGATTCGTAAAATGAACCACAAATTATGAATTGCTATTGAAAAAAAAAAACACTGACGAATTGATAACCTCCTCCTTTTTTTGAAGTCGGTTAAAAACAACGGTTGGCGGTGCATATTCAAATTGAGCAGGCAGAAGCTGGAGCACAAGGTCCTTCCCCTAAAAAGAAAAATAGGATAAAGGGATAAGATTGCTAGTAATACTTATCTATAACTATTTATATTTAAAAAAATTGTGATTAAAAACTGTAAAAAACTTATATGTTTTTTATTTAAATCTGGGTCGGGTCGGGCAGTCTATGCAGCGTACCATCGATATGGTGTACTGTCGATACAACGTACTATCGAGTTGGTGTACTGTCGATGTAGCGTACCATCGATATGGTGTACTGTCGATACAACGTACTATCGAGTTGGTGTACTGTCGATGTAGCGTACCATCGATATGGTGTACTGTCGATACAACGTACTATCGAGTTGGTGTACTGTCGATGTAGCGTACCATCGATATGGTGTACTGTCGATACAACGTACTATCGAGTTGGTGTACTGTCGATGTAGCGTACCATCGATATGGTGTACTGTCGATACAACGTACTATCGAGTTGGTGTACTGTCGATGTAGCGTACCATCGATATGGTGTACTGTCGATACAACGTACTATCGAGTTGGTGTACTGTCGATGTAGCGTACCATCGATATGGTGTACTGTCGATACAACGTACTATCGAGTTGGTGTACTGTCGATGTAGCGTACCATCGATATGGTGTACTGTCGATACAACGTACTATCGAGTTGGTGTACTGTCGATGTAGCGTACCATCGATATGGTGTACTGTCGATACAACGTACTATCGAGTTGGTGTACTGTCGATGTAGCGTACCATCGATATGGTGTACTATCGATACAACGTACTATCGAGTTGGTGTACTGTCGATGTAGCGTACCATCGATATGGTGTACTGTCGATACAACGTACTATCGAGTTGGTGTACTGTCGATACAACGTACTATCGAGTTGGTGTACTGTCGATGTAGCGTACCATCGATTTGGGGTACTGACGATTCATTAACCCGTCGATGGAACGTTTTCGATACAGCGACCGTCGATGTAGTGACTGTCGATATTATGAACCAGACCCGTTTTTTATATAGGTACTTAACTAATGATAATGAATATCAATAATCATGTAGGTACCTCACTCACAGTAAGTGCAGCTGGTGGTCTGAATAAGTAATCAATTAATACCTACTGTGTACTACATTTCAAGATATATAGGATTTCAAGATATAAGAAATCTTACTGATTTCTTATATCTTGAAATGCTATTATAACAGCAGGCCTGTTTTCGCAGAAGAGTTAGGCAGAGTTGTATTTACTATACCCACTTCTCGAACTTGAAATAATAATATGGTAATAATGTTGTAAGTACCTACTAAGGTACTTACATCAGAAATGAAAAACGTAGATAAGATTAATTAATATTATATTCATATTTACATAATGTATAAGACCTCGACCACTAGAGCAAAGAAATGTACAAATAAAACAATAGGTATGACACTTGGGTGGCACTCGGAAATGCCTTGCAACACGTAGCATGGACTGTCCACATCCAAAGCACATAATCACTGCACATTGTGACCGTATGTTGGTCCAGGTTTCAGTTCGGAATCTAAGGGAGTTTTTCTTGTATCAATGTGAAACATTCGTATGATTATGAATATGTACTACCAGGATTGATCTGAAAGCATAAAAAAAGTTTTTTAATTCTTGAATTGAACGAATAGTCCCGGAAGTGGGTAATACTTACAGGCGCCGGTGCAATCTATGATGTTAAAATACGATCATAGCTGCGGATATATTCTCTAATTTGTAATTTATTCTAAACTAGCTTTTGCCCGCGGCTTCGCCCGCGTGGATGTCGGAAATTATCCCACGGGAATGTGCTACCGGGATAAAAGTATCCTATGTCCCATAACCCACGTGGTCTGTCTAGGCGACCTAGGCGTTACGGCGTAAAAGTAACAGACATGAGACAGCCAGTAACTTTATATATTAGTGGTAGTTCATATCTATATTGTGGTGATAGTGTGGATAGTATGGACAGCAGTATGAAACTGTCGGAAAGATTAATGAAAAAATCTTGTATAAGGATTAATGAAAAAACTATGGCATATTGTATGGACGATGGAAACTAAGGCGAAAGCTTTGGGGGAGCCTGCGATATTCAAATTTTCTTATGATTTTGCTTTTTACAGGTCAGTATCAAGTTTTATGTTGATCTAAATAATGAGTCGCAGTTGTTTCAAATATTTATTTATCTAATCTAACTAATATGGCAGGAGTTGTATTCCTGTATCTAATGGTTATTATTCTGTAATTTGCTACGATCGCGAATCATATTTTAATCATATTGACATTCGAAACTTACCCATTAAACGATAAGCTGTATTAAAACCAAACTTTGTACAAAAGGGTACTATACAATTTCAGATTATTTGGAAGACAAAAAGCATGGGATTGAGCTGCTCGCTCTGCTAACATTTTGTCATTTTGGCATTGTGACATTTTGAATAAGTGAAAATCATCAAAATATACCTACCAGTTTTATATACAAATTCACATTATTGAATATTATATGTAGGATATTGACAAAATGACATGATTGCTTTGTAAAGTATTGTATTATTGTGAATGTGAGGACTATGTAGATGTTTATTATAGTTCTCAGTTAGTTGTAACAATGGTCTGGCAATTTGAGAACTTGATGCGGCCTACACAAATGTCCTTTCTTTGGTATTGTTCGTCGAGTCGTTGAGCTCCTTAAGTTCTGAGCTGAGCTCCACTATTACTGACAAATGCTTGCAGTGACAGGACAGGTTCACTCAAATCTGTGTGGTTCATTCCTCAAAAGACCATTTCAGACTCTAATCTACATGGCCCTCATAGGGCCTGACCAATATGCCAATATCTGACCTAGGTATGTCCGGACTTTAAAAGAGACTGTGAGTTGGTTTCGGCCTCTCTTCTCAGAGTAGTCAGATAGGAAACGCCGACCTCATCTAGCTTAATTTTACAATTTTTTGATATTATTACGAAGTGTAAAAGTGATTCCAATAACCTATTTACAGAATAAATAATTTCATTTTAACATACAACCTGCCTGACACTGACTTGCAAATTGCAAAAAACGTAAGATTTGAATTTCGCGGGCTACCGGCGCATCCCCCTTAAGAAAATCGCATCATTTGCATAACGCCATCGAGTAAGTACTCACTGGTAAACTCAAACTCTTCGTTCCAAGCCAAGAGCCAAGTAGTAATAACTTTTGATTGAGTGGACAGATTCTCAAGATACGGACTATGACTATATTCTCAATCCCTTAACGCTCTTGAAGAGAGTCCCGCAAAAATTTCAATAATAAGAACTTACATGTGAATTTTAAAATCAAGAGGGTAAAGAAGGGTTTTTACCCTCATGAGGGATGATTTTTGAAAAACGTAACTCTTTGTTAGTTACAAAAAGCATAAATTTTCACAGCCCTAGCTTAAAAAAAAACCGGCCAAGTGCGTGTCGAACCATGCACAATGAAGGGTTCCGTAGTTGGGATGAATTATTTTATCAAACAAAGTTTCGCAAAGTTTTATTGTTATTACGTCTATGGGCGTTTACTGTCCCTCAAAGTGTTAAAAAACTTGTTCTCGCATACAGAATGTTTGGGTTTTTGCAACTGCACATGTAAGTTGGTCGATTAAAAGTTTTTGAGCTAAGTCGCGGACAGACAGACAGACAGACGGACATGGCGAAACTATAAAGCTTCCTTGTTGACTACGGAACTCTAAAAATGATAGGTTTCCCATAAAAACTTTCATCCCCTATATCCCCCCCCCCCCCCCCTTAAATTTGTTTTTGAGAAAATAATTGCCTATGTTCTTCGCCGGGATGCCATCTCTCCAAATTTTATTTTTAAATATTTTTTTTGAATTTATTTAAAATTTAAGAGTTACTATCGAATTTATACTTTTAAGCATCGATTAGTATGGATTATGTGTACAATTCAAAATGAGCCAAATGTTCGATAATTATGAATTCGGCGAAAGTCATTCTTCTACGGAGACTCTTAACACCGCGATTCAGAAAATGACGTTAAATGAACAACGCCATCTATCGAGCACGAAGTGATACCGTCAAATATATGGGAAAACGTTCGAACACTCTGTAAGCTATGTAGAAAAGACGTAGGGTTCCATGACTGACTTGACTTGACTTGACTTGACTTGACCTGACTTGACCTGACTTGAGCTGACTTGACCTGACTTGACCTAACTTGATTTGGATTGAGTTGAGTTAACCTTGAGCAGGTATATTTTATCGCAGCAGGTACATTGGTAGTTGAACGAAAAGTAGATTACTCGTATTTATTTAGTAAGCGCATTCGTGCCTTAATTACTCACTTTTTGCTCGATGTAAGAATCTACAATTTTTAAGAAATTAAAATTTGTCACCATTTTTTCATGATTAATATTTGTATCATGATTTAAAAGAAAGATAGCGCCACCTATGGCACTACTACCAAACAATAGATTTGGAAACTTGAATTAACCAAACTTTAGATTGGGTGAATTCACAATGTATCGCGTTATGTTTCCGCGCGAAGTATGTGAACATATGATGATTATGATCGTGTGTTACACACGTTCTCACAAACCTACCTGATTTTACGCTAGTGTCATTTTACGACAATAGATGTCGTTACGTATATCTACATTACGTACCTAATGAAAATTTCTTCTTGAATACTTTAAACTCTTATATCTTTTGATATTTTGAAGCGATTGCGATGAAACAAAGACTAAATGAAACATCGAGTTACACACAATATTTGAGTGTATAAGTTAACCATATTGATTTCGTACTTTTTACGTGATACTGGAACAATCAAACAAACGAACAGACAAACAGACAAACAGACAACCAGACAAACAGACAAAAATTCCAAAAATGGTAGAAATGGCATCTGTTGGTTATTCTTGGACACTCCACCTACTTTTTTTTTTTTTTTTTTTCATTGTACAGAAACTCCTCGTCTACAGATTTATTATATGTATAGATTGTTCTAACAATACTAGCGAACAATTCGGCGACGCTGACTTGCTGGCCGATGTCTTACTCTAGATGGAGGCATCGCTAACGATTATCAGTATTATCACACAAAGACTACGTTATGAAAAAGCACCTGAACCCCCGTTTTTGCTAATATATTTATGATTATATCTCTATGTATTTATGTCATAATTACAATAGTTCAGATTAAACCAATAGTAAAAGTAACATCATCCGTGACAATCCTCTTGAGTATTAATGTTCTGTGAATACGTCACAGTAAAAATAGCAATTGATTTTTTTGAATCGGTCCTCTTTTCTTTAAATGCAAGTGTATTCCAAAATAACAATTTAAATTATTACGACGCAACGCGTGACCTAAAGATTTATTTGACACACATGAAAATATATTATACACTAATATTAAATTATTAAGTACCTACATAATTATCTTCTTTATTTAATGTTCCTTGGCAGGTACCTATATTTTTTAAGTAGTAGCAACATTCAGAAATGAAGTGCAATGACAGTGACATCACATAAGCGGAAAATACGTACCTACACAAGTAAAAAATACTTTTATTTTGCGTGTCCGAAAGCCGGGAATCGTTTTCATAACAAAAACGTAAATCTGATTTAAAAAATAGGAGTATTTTTATGAACTACATTTGGTTGTGACACACTAGCTCCCAAGTTAGTACGACCCTGTGGCATTGTCCTTTGCTGTTAATAGAGAGTTTTACCTAAAATAAAACTTACCTATTATTTTTTCATCAATATCCGGAATCCATCTTGAGTCAAGCACCTCTTTTCAGCCTGTTGTCAGCATTTCCTTTGCCTCTCCGCTGGTGGCGCCCTCTATACTTACCGTTGGTACTAAGTATTTTAAGCGCGCATCGGGTGATGGCCCGATTTACCGCCATTATGGAACTCATGATGCACCAGGTAGACCTTACCTGGATTCCGGATATTGATGAAAAAATAATAGATAAGTTTTATTTTATGTAAAACTCTCTATTATTTGTTTAGTATCAATATCCGGAATCCATCTTGAGTGATGTGTTTGTTATCACCTGGTGCGCTTAACCCAAAGACGTTATAATGTGTATCGGGATTTAAGAAAAGATGGGTTAATAAAATTAATAATGTATAATTATGTAAATGAATCACAATAATCAAGTAAAACATACTGCTTGCAGCCTCCTTATATAACAATATAACATAATGGTAATCTTTCAATGAACAGGATCAAAATAATTAGATAACGATACAGAATTATTGGGAATATTCGAATCATTTTGCAATTCCCTTTGATAATAATTTTGAAAGGTATGAATCATTTTCCAGTTACCGGTTGCAAGAATTTGATCAATCGGAAAATTTTCTACAAAATTGAGAGAAGCTACTGCAGATCTTACTGATCCTGGAGTTGCATCAATACCGCTAGCTTTTAAGAGAGACCTCACCCATCCGCCAATAACAGTTCTAGACGCAGGTTTTATATCCCCTTTTGCTGTAATAAACAGTTGTTTTATATTTCCTCTACGGTTTAGAGTAATATGTAACAATTGTCTATTATAATTGCCAAAAAATCAAATTTAATTTTTTATCAGGATGTTCTCTAAGCCTCCATCCAGACTGCCTATGGGTATGGTTGTCTGTTTTAGAACCAAAAGCTGGCTATAATACAATAGAAGTATCATCATCCACTATACTAGTGCTATCAATTCCCAACAACGTAAGATCGTGAACCCTGCGGCCTGATGCTAGCAGTAAGAGAGTGGCCACATGTCTTGATACATGAAATATATTATTTTCATCAAAACTGTAAGTACTCATGTATAGCAATAAAACTTTAGGGTTCCAAATAGGTGGTTTAGCAGTTTTCTCTCGTGCGACAGCTATAGCTTTTAATACATGTTTTATAAAGAAATTTGACGACGAATCAATATTTGATGTTAAGTGTGTGAAAGTTGAAATAACAGATTTGTGTACCAAAATAGTTCTATAAGCAAAACCTACATCACAGTGTAAATGTGCTAAATATCGAGCTACTTGATCCGCATTAGAGTATTTGTAATTAATTGATTGCGACTCACACCATTGCTTCCATCATCGCCACGCTGGTCTGTAGGTATTGATTGTGGAGCCTCTCCAGCTTGACATAAGGAGTTTTTGTTCTTGATTCGTCCAGTCCGTCAAAATATCTGGCCACCCGAAATCAGCCATGCCTCCAAGTGCAGGTCTTGCACCTGCGGTGGATGCGTCCCTGTTCTGGTGTCTATCAGAGTGCGGGCTAGATCTGGAATCAGAAAAGGGGGACGTCTCGCTCGCCGTTGAACATCGGCTTGCCAAAATACCTTGTTCCACTTCGGGGCAATCAATATGTAGTCTCCGCTGGCTTGGTTCAGGTGTCTGAGAACCCTGGGAATCAGATTTCGTGGCGGAAACAACCAAGCTAGATCGTAGTGCCACTGATGACAAAAAGCGTTGTCGTGTTGCGCTTCCTGATCGTTCACGTCCAATGATGCGTACCTTGGTACTATGTGCGCTGCTCTCGATGCGAAGATGTCTATCTCCGGTGTGCCCCACATTCGAAACATTTGTTTTGTTGCTGTCCTCGTGAGGTGCCACTCTGGGCAAGCCTTCTGCCGAGAAAGAGCATCCACCTCCGCATTGAATCTGCCCGGAAAATAATGTGCTGTCAGATGAATGTTCTGTTTGTCTAGAACAGCAAGAAGCTGTCGGGTTTGTTGGAGCAGTTTCTTGGATTTTGTGCCGCCCTCCTTGTTTATATATGAGACCACTGTCCGATTGTCGGTTTGCAGCAGTATCTGTGCATTTTGGAGTTGCTGTTGGTTCTAATGTATAGCTACGTAAACAGCGAACATCTCTTCTTTGTTGGTATGCCATGCCCTTTATGAATGTGTCCAGGTTCCCACCATATTTGTATCGCTGAGTTGTGCCCCCATCCGATATCTGATGCGTCTGTAGTCAATAGGTGTGTCACCGAATTCAAGTGGATTGGCATCGACTTTCCTATAGCTTGACACCACCACTCCATCTCTGACCGAACTTGTTGAGGTATAGGTATCAGCCAGTACGGGTGTTTCACCGACAGCTGTCGACTGTAGTATTGCAGAGCACGACAGTGAAGGCGACCTCTTGGAGTCACAAACGTTGCAAAGTTGAGTCTCCCCATTAGAGTTTGGTACTGTTTGAGGGACCACTTGCTTGTCTGGAGCTGTTGGAGAAGTGCATTGCGTAGCGATAAGCACTTCGGCTCCGACAGGGACTTTGCGTTGCGTTTTGTGTCCCATGTTATGCCGAGAAACTCGAGGCATTGCGTTGGAGCCAGTAAAGACTTTTCGAAGTTGATTTTCCAGCCCAGTAAATGCAGAATCTTTATCGTGAATGCGATGTCGTCTGTCGTCCAACTGCGATTTTAACTGGTTTGCTAGAAGAAAATCGTCCAAGTATACGAGGAATTCCGCCACCCAATTGGTTATCGAGAACGTTCTGGGTGCCGATGAAAGACCGAACGGCAAACAAGTCATTTGAAGTAGCTGATGCTGATGTAAATCTTGATGATAATTTAATCTCAGGAACCTGCGATGCTGCTGTGCGATAGCTACGTGAAAGTATGCATGGCTCAGATCTAGTTTGGCCGTCCAATCTAGTTGTTGCAAAAAGTTTGGAACACGGAAGTGACTGAATAGTTGAAATGGTTTGGCTACCACGAACCGGTTCAGTTGCTTTAGATTGAAGATAGGACGGAAGGTCTGATCTGACTTCGGTACCAGAAAGAACGTGGAAAGGTAGCTGGGCGTCCGTTCCGCAGGTTCTAGTACACCTGACTCTAACAAGGTTTGAATCTGTATGGTCATATTGGGAGATGTTTTGGTTCTGTAACATTTCAGAACCGTGGGACTCGGAAATATTAGCGGTGGTTTCAGTATAAAAGGTATGCGTGCACCGTTTAACAGCCGGCATATTTTGTCTGGCGCACCTAGGTTGCTCCAAGCATACTGAAATTGCTTTAGACAGCCGCCTTGAAATGTCCGACAGTCATTCGCGACGCTTGTTTTTAGTGAAAGCTTGCGATTGCGATTTCTTTCCCTTAGGTTTGGCTCGATGGTTACTTGCTCGGTTTTTGTTTTGTTGTGAAACGTGTGAGCCATGTTTTTGTCTTTTATTGAAGTTGTCACGACGAAAAAATCGATCATCAGCTTGCTTACTAGTCGACGGTTTTTGATTTTGATAAAAATTATCTTTAGAATAAGTTTGAGGTACTGATTTTGTTGATACAGTTAATTTATCCACCCCCCCCCCCCCCCCCAATTTTTGAAGGTAGGTTTGCACTGCCTCGTCTTTAAAAAGTGATTCTGTACTAGGAGGAATTTTATGTAACACATCGCGATGAAAACCTTCGGAAATCTGGCGCAACAAAGCCTCACGACATGTTTATTAAATCGGCTCTACGACCGCACACTATTTGTAACAAGTCGACGGTAACCTTACTATACGCAGATTCTTTCGAAAATAATGTCTCCACTTTTTCGAATAACGTGTTGGGTGACAACGTTTCTCTAGCCTCATTTGACCAGTCCACCAATGATTGTAATGTTCTATGCAATTCATATTTTTGCGAAAGTAAAGCATTCGTTAATCCAGCAAAAGATCGTTCTAATAAATATGAACGTGAATCTTCTTTTAACATTTCAGATTCAAAACGCTTTAATTCGTCGTTAACATTTAAATCGACAAAACCGGGGGTAGCTGAATATTTCTTTTGTGCCTCCGAAAACCGAACGGCATACCAATCATCACAATTAAAACGCTGTAGTTCCGTAATTTTTTTAAGAAACGCTTCATTCGTCTTAGGGTAAATCGGATCTTTTACCGTTGTACTAACTTCCGACAAAATCTGAAGTTTGTTATTTTCAGGTCGTCGTAGGTTTAACTCGTTCGTGGTAACGGACGTATTGTTTTTGGCACTAGAATTCGTATTTTTAACGTCGGAATTTTTCGATAAAAGGTTCGTTAAGTAGGCCACTTGTTGTGATAAGAACTCAAATTGTGCATAACTCACGGTTTGAGAGTCCATTCTCGCTCTGCGTTTCTCTTGGCTGGGTCCACTACTTGTAGAAGAATCACTATCACTATCTTTTGTACTTGGTGTCGGAGAACGAACCCGTTTACACGATAATGAGCCGTCATTAATATTTTCAGACTCAAAATTATTATTAGAATTTTCCATAATAACAACGGAGAGGTAAAAAATTTCACGAATTTAAAACTGAATTAGTTTTACCAAACTTTAAATAGGTAATATTATTTCGCGAAGTTTAAATAACGCTAACAACTTCACGGCATGAAAAACGACGCTATAATGGCGGTAAATCGGGCCATCACCCGATGCGCGCTTAAAATACTTAGTACCAACGGTAAGTATAGAGGGCGCCACCAGCGGAGAGGCAAAGGAAATGCTGACAACAGGCTGAAAAGAGGTGCTTGACTCAAGATGGATTCCGGATATTCAAGATGGATTCCGGATATTGATACTAAACAAATAATAGTTTTTTAATTATGGGATATTTCCGGTTACAACGGCTAATACTTATAATAATAAAGCAATACTAGGTAGTATATCTGTTTTCATAGTTTAAATAAATAAATCTACATATACACTTCTACATCTACACTAATATTATAAAGAGGAAAGATTTGTATTTTTGTGTGTATGCGTGTAACGAATAAACTCAAAAACTACTGCGCCGATTTCAAAAATTCTTTCACCATTAGATTATTATTTACAAAAAGTGTCGCGACAGCATATGTCTAGCAATTATAGTTATGCCACAATAAGAGTTCTTTTATTTTGCCGTTTTGAATTTAATTGAAATGACGCCGCTAGAAAAGGCTCTTTAGGTATTTGTAGCTTGGTATTAATCCTTATCAAAATCTGCTTCAATACCTTTATATAACTTTTTGAATTATTCAATTCGGACATTCTATTCGAAAGATATCACGAGTTTAAAAATGTAAGTATATCTAGCTCCAAAAAATATCGGCTCATACATTCAGTATACAATGGATTTTTTGATGATATCTCGGTAGATAGGTTGGTAGGTATGTATGTAGGGATGTATGTAGGTAGGTAGGTAGGGTAGGTAGGTAGGGTAACTAGGGTAGGTAGGTAGGTTGGTAGGTAGGTAGGTAGGTAGGTAGGTAGGTAGGTAGGGCAGGGTAGGTAGGTAGGTAGGGTAAGTGCGCCGTAGATAAGTACTTAGTGCTACCCGTGCGAAGCCGGGGCGGGCAGCTAGTAATAAATAAGTACAAAATTATTTATGCGGTCGCTAAAGACAATACTTTGCAGTCTTCATGCAAGTACGGAACCCTTCCTTGTGCATGGTCCGACACGCACTTGGCCGGTTTTTTACTTTGGTTCTGTACATTATTTATTTTCTCTTTTTCCAGCGACTGTGCAAAGACTACTCCTTCAAGACAATGCCAGAGTGAGAGCGAAGCTGAAAGACTGTGGAGCGTAACCATCAAACTGCTGAACCTGCAGGACTACGACCCTTTCAGACTGGATTCGTTCAAAGAATTAGATAGGCTGCACTCTAAGATATAGACACGTCCGTACACCTACACATCCAGTTCATGCTGATATCGCATTGCATAGGATTTCCGTACAATGCGAGGCCAGCTTATACTGGAAATGTATATATAGCTTGATGTGTAGCCGTGCGTACCATTATCTATAATAACTCTCCTTCTGGGTCAGTCGGGTAAAAACGGCAAAAATATCATGTCTTTTCTTGTATGGGAGCCCTCTTAAATATTATTTAGTATGCGTTGATATAGCGGCAACAAAAATAGGTACATCATCTGTGAAAATTTCAACTGTCTAACTATGTTGTGGTTCATGAGATACAACCTGGTGACAGACGGACAGACAGCGGAGTCTTAGTAATAGGGTCCCGTTTTACCCGTTGGGTACGGAACCCTAAAAAATATGGACAAGTAATTCCAATTCGTCTGTGGAGTTCCGCTAGTTAGTTTAGTTTAATTTGTTTTTATATTTATGGTGTCCAGGCCACTTCCTCATCAGTTGGTTTTATTCCAGGACAACAATGTCATTTTTAAATAAGTAATAAAGAAAAAACAAAAAAAAGAATCTTTTAATTTTGTAGGTTCTGCCTATACTCAACTGCAATTTCAAACTTGTATTATTCCTATAGTATAAATATTATTGATTTTCGCTCTGAGGAGCTCGTGGCTAAGTAATAACAGCCGCGCCGCCGCCGCACGGGTCGATCGATCAGGGTTGCCGGGGTTGATCCGTGGAGGGGTTGGTACATTCCGACTTCCGAGATTCCGAGACTCCTCCGTGCCTCGGAAAACACGGAATGGGAATTCGTCGTTTGACAGAAATAAAATTATAATAATAATACATTTTGGTGATTTTTAGTCTAGTTTAGAGGCATTTGTGACAAGAGAATCGGGACCAATAACTATTTTATAAATGCACATGTCCTATCTGAGAGCCGGGTGAGCTGTAAGTAACTCTGAACCCTCCAACCTCAGACACCTTTCTCTATGTAAGATTGTGCATTTTATTAACAGTGCCTGTATTAGGATGTCGAGATAAACAAAGATTTATGATTACCTACACGCACGGCGCACGCCTACATTTGTTTGAACACAGATCTCGTCATCGTGCTAATCTGAGTCACATAGACATCAATGAAAAGTAGGCGTTTATTAAGTACAATAATAATAGTGACTCGAATGAATGAATCGATACGAAATTACGAAGATGATGTGTTTTAGACCAAATAAAAAACCAAGACAGAGCGCTGCGAACAATACAGTGAAGCATGCCAAAACTACACTACCGCTCTGTGCATACACGCTCGCTCAAACGCACTCATTTAAATCAAACTACACCAAAATAATGTGCACACATCATGTTTAAGAAACCGGCCTTACGTCACTGTTGACAGCGCCCAGTCTGGTAATATGATACTTAAATCACCATCAATTTTTCAGTATAAAAATATTTCCAAACATCAAAGCCGTTTAGTAGTAGTTTAGGGGTATGAGGAACAGGGGGTAAAGTTCACTCATACTCCATAGAAAAGGGAGGATCCTCCGACCAGACGGGTGTTGTGTCTGGCGGGCAACTGCCCAACGATTGATGTTGGGTTCTCGTATATATGTCCACCGCACGGTAAACTTTAATTGCGCGATGCAGGATTTATGTGACGTCAGGATGACGGTCTTTGATGCGTAGTTCGCATGTGGCGATGTAGATACCGCCACATCACTCCCCTCCGGGGACCGGAGGTCGATAGTGGGCTGAGTCTTGTATCTTCCGATGCTTGCCAGTGCCAGTTGTGGTTCCAGTGAGTCGGAACCGGGTGCTGCATTGTTCGCGGTGGGTCGGAACTGTTTGCGGCGGTTGTGGTGATTGAAGTGATTGCGGTGATTCCCCAGTGGATCGGGGTGATGAGTGATTGAGGTGATTCCCCAGTGGGTCGGGGTGATGAGGCTGAAGGTGATGACCAGGAATGCGCGTTCGCTGCATGCTGGTGGTCAGGATACCCGTTGACGTATGAAAATATTAGCCAACAAGTGCGTCTTGGTAGATATTTTTTTAAGGCAAAAGTATTAGTCTTACGAAAAAAACTGCTCGAATAAAATGTTGTACATGAATCTATGGCAAACATATATTTTTTTCAGATCTTTTATCCAAGCCGTTAATGAGGAGTAGGCTTTTTAAATTGACCATGTTACGGTACTAAACGGGACCAAGCGCCTTAATGTGTTCAGATAACAGTAGTCCGTCACCTCGAAATTCAGATTACCCAGGTAATAAGTACAGCCGTCTCCAGTCAAAGCATGATTATTTGTGAGTTAAAGTCATCCAAGTTGACCGCACAGTCCTAATTAAACATATCCGAATTAAATGTACCTATCACAGTAGGTATTCACAGTTATCATCAGACCATAAAAGTATAAATATTTGACTAATAAAGATCCTGGGTATTGTTTAATTTACGAAGGAATTAATTTTTTCACCATTTACTAATAATATCCGGGTTTTCGCAATTGCCCTAGGGTTTTCGCTAAAATATGAATTATCAAATCACCCTGCGACATAAACAAATACGTTAGTAGTAAAGTTACATTTATGTTACACTTTTATGTATAATAAAGTTACTTACCTATAACTAAGATATCTCTATCTATCTACTAAGATATCTCTCGATTCTCATTTCTCTTTTCGCAGGTCTGCTGGAAGAAATTTCTTAAGAAATAAGCAGTAGGTACCTTTGTACTCTTGTTAGGTATAATTATGTCGTATCTCTATGTATTTCACTGTGTGTACATAAATAATAAAATAAATAAATATCTCGATGTTTAGTCAATTCGTGAAAACCGTGTGATTCGAGCGAAGCACTCAATGCATGCATAGGTGCTCAAAAAATAGGTGCTCAAACGGGAATACTTACTTCTTCTATTAAAAAGGGGACTATGGTGAAAGTTTAATTTCAGGAATAGGTAATTGATGTTCACTTAAGTCCGAAGTGCAGTCAGATCTTTGAGAGTGCAAGGCCCTATCTTTATATCACTTGCACTTGTTATCCTTGAATCCGTTTCCGCAATCGCATAATATTTTGAGTACTCTGGCTATTATAGTGTCTCCGTTTCGTAAGTAACTACTCGCTGCAGTATTTTATGTATGTAAATACCTACTTATTTATTTACTGGTTTTATTCACTAACATGGCGTTGTTGTTGTTATTAATTAAGTTATAGGCTTAGTGCAGAAGTACTTTGTTGCTCGCGCTACCATGTGACATTGAACTACCTAGTACCTACATACATTGTTCGCGACATATCCATCAATTCCATCACCCCGCAACACGACACACCTACCAGTTTACCGACAGGTCGCCGCACTGCGACCTCGCTGTTTGATCAAACAATTTGGAGGGGAACAATTTCGCAATACTTTACGTAGAAGCTATTATTAACTATTGTATTAAACACGCAGATCTGCAAAGCTGTGGATTCTGCATACCTAATGTACTACTACTACCTAATAACTGCATTTCTATCTCAGTATTTTAATTTATCTTTAAAAGCCGCGGTTCGCTAGCCCTACGATTAATAATTTCGTGCGTACCTTTTAAAACCTATCGTGTAATTTGCGCTTCAGTCCAGTAGGGCATGACCCTGAGCAGTGAATTGTGCTTGTGTTTAGTTATCATTCAATAATACAAATCCGTATTTTCACAATAAATCTTGAATTTGTCGTGTGTTAACGTTTCATTGTTTCACACTGTTATAGATACAATTTTATAATATTGTATGATGGATTACCTAAGCGGCTGGTGCAAGAGTCAGCAGCGCCTGGAGGGCTGCACGGTCATCGTGACGGGCAGTAACACTGGCATCGGCAAAGAAACTGCTTTGGATCTGTACAAGAGAGGTAAGGAGATCTTCACTTATTTTTTTTTTAACACCTGAGTTTTTTTTTTGATGTCATTCATTTGTAGTATTTAGAATAACTAGAACTTTGGTGAAATTAATATTTCTGGGTAATGTAGACAGGGATGAGGGCGTTCAAAAATATTATACTGCGTTAGGAATCCCCGCGACCCCGCATCGTGTGGTGTAGGCAGTTGAGGCTGTATTTTGACCCCATAGACAAATTGCAACGATGAACACTATTCTCTTTTGCAATTTTTCAGGAGGGCGCGTTATTATGGCCTGCCGAAACATGGACAGAGCTAAAGCAGCTAAAGAGGATATAGAAAAACATACAAAGACTGAGCAGGGCACGGGGGAGTTAGTGTTGGAGGAGCTCGACCTGTGCAGCCTGGAGAGCGTGCGCGCGTTCTGTGCGCGCGTGACGTCATGCGCGCTGCCCCTACGCGGCGTGGTGTGCAATGCCGGCGTCATGATGTGTCCCGCTGGCCGCTCGCGCGATGGCTTCGAGACGCACCTCGCCTCCAACCACCTCGGACATGCGCTGCTCACGCTTCTGCTGCTGCCGCTACTTATTCAAAGTGCCCCTGCGAGGATTGTGTTCGTTTCATCATACGTTCATGCCAGTGAGTTTGAAAGTACCTACTGTTGACTGGTAGCGATAGCGGCGCCCATATTTATATCTGCACTTTTTTCAAACCTTTGACTCTTTGCCTACTAGCACAGTATCTAGGTTTTTCCTCTACATAGAGTACAAGGATCTTTTGGGGCGTTTTTTTGTGAACTTGTCACAGAAATTGTATTGGAAAAACAAGATGGTGGCATTAGTTCCAATTTTGCCCACGTGTTAAAAGATCCTCGTTCTGTTATAGGTCCCTATCTTTATAATGAAATGTTTTCAGAAAATGAACTAGACTTGGATGACCTGAATTTTGAGCAGAAACCATACAACGCCTTTGAAGCGTATTGCAGGACTAAGGCTGCCAATATACTTTTCGCCAGAGCTCTTGCTGATAAACTGAAGGTATGATTACACAGAATGTATAAAGTAAAACGGTATAATATTGTATATTGTCGTGTTGTTTAAAAAGTAATGCTTAAGAAAAGTTTGAGAAATTCTCAACTTCAAATACTTAAATTAGAAACCGGCTGTGTATCAACTAGATTTTTCAGGTCCCAGGCTCTAATGAGTATTAAAAAAAATACGGGCGATGTCTAACGAACAATTTTCCTGTTTTATTACAGGCACACAACATATCAAACGTAACGACATACAGCCTGCACCCGGGCGTCATCCGCACGGAGATCAGCCGTCACTTCGACGAGACCGTTGTCTATGGCACGTCGTTTATGTTCAATAACGTGCTGGGGTGCTTCCTCAAGTCGCCGCAGTGTGGCGCACAGACTTCCATCTACTGCATGGTTGACGAGGCCTGTGCTGAGGAGAGCGGCCTTTATTACAGGTACAGGTTCATTTTGCAATTTTGTCTCGGTTATCAATTAATACTCACTATTTTAAAGAAAGAAAGAAAGCTTTATTTGCATAAATTGTGGGTACATGACATAAGATATTAAAATAAGTTGTGATCCTTGTACAATTTACCTTAAAATAGGCATGCAAAAAAATTTGTTGGTTTTATCTCATAATAAATTATAATGATCATGCAAGTAATATGAATAGTATGAGTAGTATGATAAATATTGAATACAAATTAATTAAATTAGGGAAAAAATTATATCAAATAAAAAAACGATGAACGAACACAATTACACGAATATAATGTCAAAACGAATACTTCATTAAATTAGGTTATTTACTTCTATAATTTTTGATAATCAAGAATAATTAGTTTATGTCATCATCATTTAAAAAATCGTTAATAGAAAATAACATTTCTCAACAAGTAGTGCTGTTTTAAAATTGTGTCATTCTTTATTATGTCAGGTATTTTATTATAAATCGTAGGACCCATGCAAGTAATGTTTTTTTAAAGTACCTAAAGCAGTATTACAGCTCTCAACATGTAAAAGATTTTTATACTGACTCCTGACTAGTCTTTGCCTTTGTCTTATTTGTGCCATCCATCTCTTGGGTAATGCAGTGAAAGGGCAACCTACATCCTGCTGCAGCGTCTTAAAAAGAGGGCAGAGAGTCGATCATAGCGTAACGTTCGTTTGTCGCTTGAATATTTTATTTATTTGGACTTAATTCAGCATCCTAATTACGTAACACATGATCAATCGTGATTTTGAGCAAAAAAAACCGGCCAAGTGCGAGTCGGACTCGCGCACGAAGGGTTCCGTACCATTATCTATAAAAACGGCAAAAAAAATCACGTTTGTTGTAATAGCGGCAGCAAAAATAACTTCATCTGTGAAAATTTCAACTGTCTAGCTATCACGGTTCATGAGATACAACTTGGTGACAGACGGACCGACATACAGATAGACAGACTGACAGACAGACAGATAGACAGACTGACAGACAGACAGCGGAGTCTTAGTAATAGGGTCCTGTTTTACCCTTTGGGTACGGAACCCTAAAAATCACGTTTTTTGTATCGGAGCCCCCTTAGATATTTATTTTATTCTATTTTTTAGTATTTGTTGTTATAGCGGCAACAGAAATACATCATCTGTGAAAATTTCAACTGTCTAACTATCACGGCTCATGAGATACAGTCTGGTGACAGACGGACAGACAGACAGACAGATAAACAGACAGACAGCGGAGCCTTAGTAATAGGGTCCCGTTTTACCCTTTGGGTACGGAACCCTAAAAACGATATTAGATAACGAAAAACCGGTTTTTTTTATTAGGTACCTATGTCATAAAAATATTATAATTATGTAAAAGGTATTGAGTTAAATGTACTAAGTACGTAGGTTTTACATTACACACAATACATTTAACTCAATGTATAAAAGTAATGAACAAAAATTACCTAAACCTACCAACCTTATTACCTTGTTAAAAACTTATTGTTTGAAAAATGTAAAGTAAACAGTAAAATTCATACCAACCACACAAAATAGGTCATCATTTGGTAACTCCTGCTTCAGACGGTGACTAACAGTGGCGCGCGGCTTAAACCAACTTACTTATACCTGTCTGTTTCAGTGATTGTGCGGTGACCCAGCCATCTAAACAATGTCAAGATGGTGCCCAAGCTGCCAAGCTGTGGGACCTCACAATTCGAATGTTGAAACTAAACCTAGAAAAATATAATCCTTTTGGTGACCAAAATCCTGCTGATGACGTATTTTTATAAGTTATTATCATTGTAAATTGTTTGGATACTAATACTACTACTCACTCAGGCAGTGCTTGAAGTTAGCTGCTACAAATAATTTCGTATTACCTTAGTAACGAATTAACTAAACTAAGTATTTTAGGTACCTACGTACCTACTTTTAATAAACGTTTTATTCGAATAATTCTTTTAAATATTTCGGAAGCTCAGATGTATATTCTCAATATGTTTCAGGTAATTCTACGAGTCCGCCACCGTACCTACTTCTATTAACCTAGGTATTGGATCTGGTTTATTACCAAATACAGCTGCAGCAGCATCTGGTTAGACTGGAAACCGACCTCAACATAGTTGGGAAAACGCTAGGTAGTTTGTTTTTTTTAAATCCAATGTGTCGCGGGTTCGATTCCCGCTCAGAAAACAAACCACATCAAATATTTGCGTTACAAAAGATAGTTAGGTAATTCTATTTTGCAAATACAATCCATGCACGATTACCTTCGTGAGAAACATAATAGGATGGATGGGAAAACGATAAAGAAAGTATCTAATAGATCAAATAATCTATCCCCGCCGGATATTGCATATACAGGGTCAAATTGAACTAGCTAGCGAAACTGCGCAGACATTACGGGTATCGATATCTAAACACGATCAAACTAAACAACAAACAAAAACAAACAACAAACAAAAACAAAAAATAACTAAACAACAAACAAAAACAAAAAATAAATTAATTTGAAGAGTTTTTAAGAAATATCAGTTTAGTTATTATTTTTTTTGTAACTTCACTTAAATTATGAGTGTAACAATATCTAAAAACGAGAAAAAAAAAAGATTTGTTTAACTCATTGTTAAAGTAGGTAACTCCATCTTGACGCTACCGTCTTTTTAGGGTTCCGTAGTCAACAAGGAACCCTTATAGTTGTGCCATGTCCGTCTGTCCGTCTGTCCGCGGCTTAGCTCAGAGACCGTTGGTACTAGAAAGCTGTAATTTGGTATGGATTTACATATAAACCACGCCGACAAAGTGGTAAAAAAAAATTTTTTTTTTTTTTAAGTTACCTCCCCTACCCGTAAAGTGGGTATGGTTTTTTTTTCTCGTCATTCCCATGGTGTGCGGTATCGTTGGAAAGGTCGATTAAAAATAATGTGAGTTTGTTAGAACCATTTTTGGATTCAGGTATACGTTTGCGGAATATTAAGCTTTAAAGTGCAAATTTTTGCTAAGTCAAGTCAAGTGGTTGGGTTTGGATATGTGAAAAAATTCATGGCAGTAGTATATAAAACGAAATTAAAAGGAAAACTATCACCGCTACGTAGGCTCCACAAGTTACCGAGTAATAATCGACCAATTTAAATTTGCAGTTGTAAAAACTTTTCCAGTTTTTTAACTACAATGTTAAGTTTGTTTTATAAATTCATCCCAACTACGGAACCCTTCATTGTTCATGGTTCGACATACACTTGGCCGGTTTATTTTTTCTTGTTTTGATATTGATACCCATCATGTTTGCGTAGTTTCGCTAGCTAGATAATTTTGACCCTGTATTGTTCATTGTTAGCATTGCAATACTGATTGTGATTGGATTCCACGGATTGCAGCATTATTAGCTGTTAGGTAACCTGGCTTATCGCAATTGGATTAGATCAGAGCATTTTATTGCTACATACATAACCACGGTAAGCTAGGTAGGCATTGCCAGTGCTTCACCTACATACTAACGGAGCCACGACTTCCTAATTGAACTTATCCTAACTAATATTATAAATGCGAAAGTAACTCTGTCTGTCTATCTGTTGCGCTTTCACGCCAAAACTACTGAACCGATTAAAATGAAATTTGGTACACAGATAGTCTAGAGCCTGAGAAAGGACATAGGCTACTTTTTATCGACATACCACACGGGCGAAGCCGCGGGCGGAAGCTAGTATTCCATAATTCCTTATTCATTTAACAGCCCTCTAATTTATTAAATCAGTATTTTCAAAAGACACGTATCCGACTGTACATAGCATAACGCCTATCCCATGAGGGTGTAGGCAGAAACTACAGCTGGTATGTCAAGATTCTCTGCACTATAGAAATTGAAACATGAGATGCGAGTTGGTTTGTGTACAGATGAACCTACGTCTTATTTATTCACACATTTAATGAAATTGCGTGACGAACGAGTTTTTGAGATAACTCGATGAATAATTTCGAACAAGGCCATAATTGTCAAGGTAGAAATGATTTGATAATATGGTTAAATTATGTTAAGCACGCTATTCTAATACAAAATGTGAGAATTAACTCGATAAGTTGGTATTCAAATCGAATATTCTTTTAAAAGGTAGGTAATAGGTAATACGGGCTGGTATCCGCAACTTCACGACAAAGCGCGTATTTTGCGTACGGTTATCTTTTACTATTATGAATATTGGTATATTTTTGAGTTGTTTTCCTCTCTATGTTTATACCTGGATACCTACATACGTACTAGTGTTGATGACATCATGGCATTGTTTCTGCTCTATTATTCACACAGTCATAGGTACTTACCTACTTAACTTTAGTCACATCCATCAACATCAACATACACTATTATTATCCAGAAGTAGAATATTGTTGACTTCACAGCACAGCATCTCTACGTAGGTGTGCGCTTCTCAAAATAACAAATACCACATTGTTTCATTGCATTTATTTCTTTTAGAATAACTTGCGCAGATAGGTGGGAACCTACATTAATTAATTCAGCTATCATATAACACAGATCAATATACTGTTATGTATTTGGGTTTTGCTATAGACGCGTAAAATACTGCAAAATGTAATAAATAAGCTCTATTGCACTACAAGCGACCGAAACCGGTATGTCAATACGGTATCTTTTCGGTTACAACATTTATATTTTTTACATAAGGTACTTACTTTTAAAGGTTACACCTTAAATTGAATGCAACCAGTATTAATACCGGTTACCGAAATAAAAATGACCTCTATCTTAGGTACCTACACGTGGTTCGGCATTAGTCAAAGGTAGCGCATCGCCTGTTTGTAACCGGTATTAAAACGGTAGATAACCTAACCTTCTTCTTGGGTCACCCAGATAGCGGTAACCTTAGTCGTAGAAGTAACCGAAATTCTTTGATACCTGTAGGTACCTACTGTAATTTATAAAGGTTTTCGGTCCCTGCTACAAGTAAGTATCAACGGAACTAGTGTCAAAACATCCGGTATTTAGTCGCAGAGCCACACAATATCATACACGAGCGATCACAAATAACCATGATCAAAATCTAATTCGATAATTGTAATAATAACATTCATGTAAATGCTTCCAAATGTATAAATAAACATTGTCTACTTAAAAATAACATATACAGTAAATTAACTATAACGGCATTTAACAGATTTACCCTTAGTTTTCCCAAATAAGCTCATTAATAAATAACTTATAATATAGAGGAGAAATATTATTGGTAAAACTCCAATATTGATTTTCGTTTCAGAATTTCATAGTTGAATGCACCCAGTTTTACTGATTGAGGACTGAACTTATTAGAACATTTACATAGAGAAGTAGTGAAATATTTAGTAAACTGCATGTCAGTGGAGTCAATAAGTTCATAGCTTTTGCTCCTGTGTTCAATTTCATTATTGTCCATCGGTTTACATGTAGGAACAAAACAAGGGTCATGCTGACTGACATGAGTGACTTGATATAGCAGAAAACAGATTCTTCTGTTTGTCATTTTTGTGCTCGGATTGCCAAGATGTAAGAAATATTAATATTTCGAAACAAAATAAAACAATTTGATTCAACAATATTTGAACCAGGGACCGAAACCGGTATGATCAATATGGGTATTTTTTTGGTTACAACATTTATATTTTAAACTTGTATTTTTAAAGGTTACTTTAAATTGAATACAACCAATAACCAAAAAGAAATAAGTAACATGTTTCTTCTTCTTGGGCTACTCAGATAGCGGTAACCTCAGTTGTAGAAGTAACCAAAATTCTTCAATACCTGTAGGTACCGTAATTTAAAAAGGTTTTCGGTCCCTGAAGAACATGAGTGACATGATATAGCTGAAAACAGATTCTTCTGTTTGTCATGTTTGTGTTCAGACTGCCAAGATGTAAGAAATATTAATATTTCGAAACAAAATAAAAAAACAATTTGATTCAACAATATTTGAAACAGGTAAATAAATATCTGTACAAGATAAAACAACTTGACTAGGCATATAACATTTTTCTTAAAACTTCGTAAGAAGCATTTATGATACCCCAACTTAGAAATGCACGGGAGATGTTCAGTAACCCGCCGTGGTACAAGTTGATGATCTTCGAGCCTCGTTTGCGTAAAATATTTTTAAATTCACATACTATTGACTTGTGAGGACCACCAAGTTCACACTGCATTGCAATTTTAATAACGCCCAAAGGATAAAATAGTGTGCTGAGAAATGCACCTATTGAAGCTCCAGCCAGGAAGTTTTGTAGGTATTGATAGAGTACCTTCTCCTGCACCGGTAGTCTTACCCGCACTTCATCACGAATTATGAAAAACATTGCATTTGATGGTCCGTTCCTAAATAATATTGGTACTAATCCTCTGTAGAATTCTTTGATACCGTAGTGCTTAGCGACATGTATGGCTGCATCTGCAGTGTTTTTAAACTTATTGTGATACTTTGGATGTATGAGCAATGTTTGTAACCTCTCAAAAGGCATGAGTGTTGCTTCAACAGTCCCAGCAACCATTCCTGCACATGTTTTGGCTATGTAGGGATTGACTTGTCTGTCTAACAGTGGTTGAAGGCATTCATCATACACTCCGAACATTAGGGACATTGACAGTGATCTCTGCATCAGTGGAGGCAGCATGCCACGGTAGAGGAAACCCAGGCCTTCCTTCCGTAATTGGTGTAAAGCAAATGTTGCTTCAACTCCATGCATCATCTGAAACATGTACATCACAAACACCAGTGTACCCATGTTTGTGCTTTGATTTACACATAAAAGGAAATGCTTGATGGAATATTCTATATTAAATTTTTGATGAAAACACTTTAAAATTGTAATGTAAGAAGTTCAAACTGTTCTTTAATTGCTAAAATTTTAAGCATGCATATGTAAATTTAGATAAGATAACCTTATCACTCTAATGATAAGACATGCCCCCAGAGGGTTTGATGAATACCTGTCATGACATAAACTATATTTTTAAAAGATAGGTAGAGAAGCATTTTGAGATAATATATCAATATTCAAATATTAAAACCTGGAGCAAACAAAACCATAGTATAGTGACATTAATCATCATGATAAAAGTTTTGCAATGGCTTAAGCCAATTTAACACAATAAGTTTTTCCTTATTATGATTAATGATGTGATTGTTTAGATTTTGTCTGTAAAAATATAAGGAGGAATGTTAGGATGAACATTAGGTTTGGTACATCAAAGTTACCTGTCGAAATATGAGTTTATTCAGTGGATAACTGATGAGTATGTTGCAGAATGCAGATCCTCCACCGCACGCGAACTCCTTCCAGTGCTGCGAAAGGCGTGCGTGCACGGTGGGCACGGTGACACTACCATCCCCGAGGCACGCGCGCTCCAGGAGATGCCGTTCAGACATTTCCTGCTCTTTGCCTTCACATGACATTATTTTTTGTCTTCCATGATCTGAAAACAACTACGCTGTTATTTCAGTCATTTTTATCCATCAAATACAACGTATATCAAGAAAGCCATTATCAGTACTAATAGATGAATTCGGTGATAAAGATTGCGAGTACAAATAGTGCATCATACATAAACAAGTTCAGTACACCTACTTTCAAGTATACGAGTTAAAGAGACTAATTTAGGTAATTTAGTTACATAATGATTGAATACCTTACCTTTCACGAACTACAATTAATAAATAAATTATATAAATTGTTACGTGTGAGATGAAGAGCTAATGGCTTCATCCTTATTTCTTAATACACGGCATCTACATTTGTTGTTTATCAGAACACTAGTATGTTAGTGTTATTAAGTGAATGTATTTTTATTGCATAATTTAAATTTATTATTTATAAATGTTTTTCACTGAACTAATGCGAACATCCCGACCATATGCAACTTGACAAGTGACAGTGACATGATTTAGACATGATTGTTGTTAGATGATTGACATTTTCCATTCTGCAAAGTTTTTTATTTTCATTCTTCAAATAAAAACTTGTGATAATGAGGCTTTCTAAGCGAAAAAGTCGCTTGTTTACAAAAAATATATGGATAGTGACAACTAACTGTCAAATTTTAAGACGCTGGTTATATTATTACGTCTGTGCTGGGTAGTTAGTAGCTAGTAGTTAGTGATGATGATAATTGGCGACATCTGAAGTGCCCAAGTGGCAGATCCTCATTTACGTTATTTAGTCTGTGCATTGCTAATTTACTACCTACCAGCCTACTAGTCAGTACTAAAGTTACATACTCTGTGGTCATTTGTCTGCTGTGGCTGTGCTGTAGTCTGTGTACAAGTCTGTTCATCATCCTACATCTGTCAAATTTTCTAAAATATAAACATGAGCTAAACTGTTCATATTTCAGTTTTCCTATTGTATTTACGAACTAAACAACATAAGAAGAATCTAAAAATAAAAATATAAAATGGCAGCAGTACTAAAAAAGAGAGCATTGGCGGAGTACAACAAATCCTTTCAAGTAAGCACCTAACCTTTGCTTGCGGCTGTAGTTAACTTACAGAATAATTGAATTTAATTAATTACTTATTTTCAGGATGGTCCTCCTACGAAGAAGTTGCACCTCGTTAAAAAGCCCCTTATAGGGAGTTCGGCCGCTGCTTTTGTTGGCCTGTTAGAAAAATGCAAGTCTAGTGACGAGGCACTCCAACTACTGCTGC
Source organism: Lithophane ornitopus (assembly GCA_948473465.1). Classification (NCBI taxonomy): domain Eukaryota; kingdom Metazoa; phylum Arthropoda; class Insecta; order Lepidoptera; family Noctuidae; genus Lithophane; species Lithophane ornitopus. The sequence continues at coordinate 12,395,485 of OX419616.1, read as the reverse complement.
GCATCTCAGATTGCCTTCAGTTCCAAGAGTCTGATGTTGAAGAGGCCATAAAGAAGCTGTCGGAACACTTCCAGTCTGAAGAAGAAGCTGTAGTGAGAGTGAAGATATTGTGGCTTTTCTGTGACATTGGTCTGGAGTGTCCTGGGGCCAATCTGAGTAATCTGATTGATGAGACAGCTCACTTGATTAAAACCGAAACTTCCCACAAGGTAAGAATTTCTGATGGTTTTTTAAGTTAGGTTACAAAATCATTGCCAACTGACTGTCGTTGACTAGCTTTTGGATGTCTGATATAATCCCTCGGGAACATATTAAATGTATAAATCATGGCTTGTCCTGTATCTATGCCTTTCATCCAAATCTGTTCAACCATATTAAGGAGTGAATAGGTAAACAAATTGTGATAACTGTTGACCCAGTGTGGAACGATTTTAATTAAATAAAGACTAAATATTAGACTTAAGATACGGTCCATGAATATATTTCCAATAAGTACCTTAAAACTCTTCAAAAGATGTACACTAAAATATCAATATTAAATGTGAATTTTAAAATCATTCCTTATTTTACCCCCTTGGGGAGTGATTATACAAAAAACACTGTAAGACGTAATTCCTTATTTCTTACCAAAAGCATTAAGAATTTTCACATGACATTTTAACTGAATAAATGCTGGGTTTCCCATACCACATTTATTATGCGCAGTATGCGCACGGCCAAAGTGTGGAACTCTCTGCCAGCATCTGTGTTCCCTTCCACGTATAACCCGTCTGCCTTCAAAACAAGAGTCAACAGGCATCTTCTGGGCTTGCTCGTTCCATCATAGACCTCATCTATCGCTTTCCATCAGGCGAGATTGAGGTCAAGAGGAGTTCAATAAAACTTAAAAAAAAAAAAAAACTACTTTCATCCCCTATTGGATTACTTTCAAGACCAAAAGTATCCTTTGTCCTTCCCCAAGATGCCATCTATCTCCTTGTCGAATTTTATTGAAACCCATTCAGTGGTTTAGGCATGAAAAGGTAACATACAGACAGACATAGTTACCTTCGAATTTATAATATTAGTATGGAGATTATGGATAACAAGTAACTTTAACACTGAGAAGTTTTGGACTACAAGTTTTACGCATCTCACATATGAAAAATACATTTATTTATTTAACAACAATTGCTTGCCGCACTTACAGTAAATACCAAAGCGTGCAGCAAGCCAACAACATAACATTCTACTAAAAAACTTAATGCATACATTTAGCATAAATTGATTGCACACATAAATATGTCAAAATTAGGCTCCTGAGCATTCAGGGCGTTCAGCAGACTGATCGCCTGGGTTGTTGGGGCATATCGAGCAGTATGGGTACGCACTGGTGGAGCCGCGAGGCACAGGCGCGCGACCGCCTCAGCCGGTCCGGAGCAAACAATGCACGGCGAGCTAGAGTAGTCGCGTCATCGATCTTATTATTGAACAATAAGTAATAGTGCATCAAAAGCGCACACTTGCGCACTTTGCTTTATTTAAAAGATTGTATGTCTATGAACAGGTTATAGCGCAAGGCATAGCCACTCTACTAAAACTTGGCAATAAGCTAAGTGATGACAAGATCCTGATGATGCGACTGGTAGCCGTAGCCAAGGACAACCTGAAGGATACCAGCCACCAGGTGAAGTGCCGGTGCCTGCAGCTCATCAGTGAACTGTATCCCATACACTCTGAGTCAGAGCGGACAACGGAGATGGCAACGGAAGCTGATGCCATCGTGAAACTGCTTGGGGACTATTCACATGCTGAAGTATGAAATAAATATTAATTTTTATAATTATTTTAGAGAGAATGGTAAACATTTATGTTGAAAATTGGTTTTTATTTAATTTAAAATCAATACTTAGTATTTGAGTAATGGATTGACTGCTGAAGTGGTGAGTCAAGCTCTTATTTATTTATTAATTAAACACATACACTAAATAAAACAAAAAGGACAAAAATATTTAATTTAGTGTATATTTAGATCTCTTAATATCTTATATTGGTGCCGATTCTCTTGTCACAAAATTATCTAAACTAAACTAAAAATCACTAAAATTTAGTTTAACGATCAAACTCATTCTGAAATAGACTTTAAATGACACAACTTAACTATAATTTAGTTTGACAGCACTAAGATGGCACTGAGATTAGTTTAGTGAAAATGCTATTCTGAATATGACGATTTAACTTAAAATTTTGTCCTATATCTAAAATCCTCTAACTAAATCTGACTATATTTAATCGCGATTAAAAATGTGTGGAATAAAATTAGATGTCATGAACTTAAAATTCCATTAAAAACACGTCGAGGCTGCCGTGCATGTGCGCCTCTGGCTCTAAAAAAAAACACGGGGTAGGGAAAACAAATACCCAGGGGAGGCGCGCGGTTGTCAAATTAGATTTTAGTTGTGTCAAAATATGTTTTAAATTTACAGAAATTATTTGGCAGAATAGTTCCAAGATTCCCATAGTCAAAAGTAAGGAATTTTAGTGATAGTTTAGTTCGGTGTACAAGAGAATCGGCACCATTGGCAGTTTTAATTATTATGAAGGACTAAATATGCAGTTTTCTTACGATTTCATCATGAAAATGCAAATCTGAAATCCTAGAACCATAATTATAATTAGTAAGTATTATATTTTTTCATTAATTAAATGTAATTTTCCAGGATGCCAGAGTGCGTTCCGGAGCATTCCAATCTCTGCTAACAATGCATGAGAGAGGACAGACACTGAATGCAGCCCTGTATGACCTGGTGTGCATAGCTCTGTCTGATGACTACGAGATTGTGAGGGAGGTCGCCCTCAAACTTGTGTGGGTGCTGGGCAACAAATATCCTGAGAAGTAAGTGTTTCAACTGGTTCTTTTATTTCATCATCATATTCATTAAACAATTAGTATGCACCAGCTGCGCCCCGCGGTTTCACCCGCGTTAGTCTCGATCCCGTGGGAATATCGGGATTAAAAGCATCCTATGTGCTATTCTAGGTCATGGTCTACCCCTGTGCCAAATTTAATCCGAATCCGTTCAGCCGTTTTAGCGTGAAAGCGTAACAAACAAACAAACTCACTTTCGCATTTATATTATATATTTATAATATTAGTTAGGATATTCAATAATTGTCATTTAACACTGGATGTATGAAATGGCGGCAGGTCACGGGAACAATCCGCGACTCCCGCATTCCCCTTAAACTTAAGGGGAAGATATATTAAACAATGGTTTGACCTGCTGTCTTGTATGGATCAGAATGTTGGGCCACAAAAGTGATGAATGAAAGGCAATTGCATGCATCTGAGATGAGAATGTTAAGAGGGAGGTGTGGTGTTACACGAATGGATAGAATAAGAAATGAGTACTTAAGAGGAAGTCTGAAAGTGGCACCAGTGACTGAAAAGTTGTGCGGAAATCGGTTGTCATGGTATGGGCACGTGATGCGAAGGAATGAGGAAAATGTTGTGAGGAAAGTTTTGGGTATGAATGTTGATGGCTATAAGAGTAGGAGAAGACCAAAGAAACAATGGATGGACTGTGTGAAAGATGATATGGCTAGAACCCAAATAAATTGTGATAAGGGCAGGAGAATGATGATTCAATAATTGCCACATAAAAAAAAAGTTTAGAATGTCTCAATACTTCCTTTAGCTCTTGTAAAAAGGAACTGCTTGTAGGAACTATTGATAACAAACCTAACAAAATAAGCTATGTTATTTGCTGTGTAACAACTGGATTCCCACTCTTTTCAGTCTTCATTATGTACTTGAAAATCTATATAACACATCAAGCCATTCATTAATTTTTGATCATAAAGGACTATTTCAGTCAGAAACCCCTCATCACCTACATGCCTATCCTTTCAGCACAATAACGCTCTGCGACGGCGAGACCACAATGCGCCTGGTGGACGATGCGTTCGTGCGCATATGTTCGGCAGTGAACGACCTGTGCATGCAAGTCCGCGCGCTCGCTTGTACTCTGCTTGGCACTACGCGTGGTGTGTCTGATCGTTTCCTGCTGCAGACGTTGGATAAGCAGCTTATGAGTAATATGAAGGTAGGTTGTCTAAAACAAATTGCAATTTTATCTTTATTTATCATCTCTATGTTAAACAATTGTCCATTGGTTAATATAAAGGAAACATAAGTTGACTTCTGGAATTTATAAACTTGTCTATCTTTCTTTGTTGATTTCAAGAATCGAGTCTTGGATTCTTGTTTGAACACCTTTTTTGGTTTTGAATTTAGTGTTTATATCTGCGAAAATTTCTGAATGGACTCCTAATTGTAACCTTGTAATTACAGAAAAAGCGCACAGCTCACGAGCGCGGCGCGGAGCTGGTCCGCAGCGGCGCGTGGGCGTCCGGCCGGCGCTGGGCGGACGACGCGCCGGGGCAGCTGCTGCACAGTGCCACCGTGCAGCTGCTGCCGGGCGGAGCCGCCGGGGCCTTCGTGCACGGCCTGGAGGACGAGCTCATGGGTATGTCAAAGAATCACGCCCTCAGTATAAGCTACAGCCATATAGCTCATATTAAGTCGAAAAAAATGGCACTTCTCTGCAACACAAACTGTGAAAAGCTATTAGCAGAATACACTTCTTCATCGTGTGCATTGCAGTTATGCGCACGATGAAGAAGTGCATTCTGCTAATAGCTTTTTACAGTTCAGAAGTAAAACGTCAACTGAGAAGACCTCCCTTAGTTTAAACCGCAACTAAGGAAGGTCTTCTTAGTTGACGCTGACGCCTACATAAAATCACTACAATGGACATGCAGTTGACTGTTTCAACACCTAAGATATATACATAACTAGCGACCCGCCCCTGCTTCGCACGATCTAACTCCTTTAGGGTTGAATTTTCATAAATCCTTCCTTCATGCTCACTTTCAGTATATGCTTCTAGACCCATTGGTTTGGGCTGTGCGTTGTCTGTCAGTGAATGAATTTAAGATTTTATAATCTTCTTGAAGGAACTTGTTCTTGTGTCACTTTAAACTGTAAATATTTCGAAAGTAATATTTTCGTTTCTCATTCAGAGGTCCGCACAGCAGCCGTAGACGCAGTCTGCCAGCTCTCGATGGAGAACTCAGTGTTCGCGACCACGTCACTGGACTTCTTAGTAGACATGTTCAACGACGAGATCGAAGATGTGCGCCTGCGTGCCATTGACAGTCTCACGCGCATCGCGCATCATATCGTGCTGAGGGAAGATCAGCTCGAGACTATACTGGGAGCTTTAGAGGTTAGTATAGTTTGACCTCACCGCTGTACCGCGCCTTGAGGACGCACGGCGAGGCGGCGGCAGCGTTGACGAATGAGCGCCGCGCTGCGCACCGTGAGCCGCGCGCGTACCTAAGGCGCAGTACTGCGGTGAGGTCAAACTATAACTTTTTATTGGGAGCTTTACAGTTTGCCAGTGTTTGGTAGATTATGATATTGGTCCTGCGAAATGAAAGTAACTATTATATAAACAGCATGGGGTAGGCAGGGTCGTATAGTACTATCCACATTATACAAGTTATAAGGAGCGATCCTATTGCCATATGTGCATTAACTTGAGCCAATTAAACTTACTTTCTTTCCATTAATCGGGCAAAAATCCTAACTCCTGCGTGCTATTGAAAAATTCCAGGTGGCAAAGCCACCAATTGAACCCGCGACTCCCACGTTCAGCAGTCGCTCTTGCGACCAATAGACAAACGAGGCGATCCCAAAGAACCACAAAAAAAATGTAACTTATAATAATATTATAAACGCGAAAGTGAGTTTGTTTGTTACGCTTTCGCGCTAAAACGGCTGATTTGGATTTGGAATAAATTTGGCACATGGGTAGACCATGACGTGGAGAAGGACATAGGCTACCTTTCATCCTGGATCCGAAGTCACGGGAAACAGCTAGTATTTTTAAAACTAATCCAGTACTATCGTTTTCAGGACTATTCAATGGATGTGAGGGAAGGCCTCCATCGTATGCTCGGCTCGTGTACTGTCGCATCTAAGACCTGTCTCGAAATGTGCGTCGACAAGATATTGGAGAATCTCAAGAGGTACCCACAAGTAAGTGGTCAAAATATATTTACAGTACAACTATTTTCTTAAAGTCCCTCGGCAAACTTAAACTACAAAAATAACAAACGGAACGGCGAAATTATGGATGAAATTTAGCACACGGGTAGACCACGAACTTGGATTACGATTACGATATATCGGATACTTTTCATCCTGGCAGCACGTTTGTTATGTTTATAGTTTCAGTTTGCTGAGGGACATTGAGAAAATAGTTGTATTGTAATATCTGTTATTTTTATCGCCTTGTTTTTGACGATTGCATCAATTCTATCCCAGTCTTACCTTACCTTTAATTGTCAACTAGCGACAAAGCGTAACCTATAAGCCAGGTGCTTCAATAACCCAATGAAGAGTTGGCGCTGACAAAGGAGATGAAATATGAAGCACTAATTTTATTAAAGTTTATTTCGGGATAACAACAGGAGTACAATTGAATGTTATACTTACTATCTTACTATTTTGACGTGAATACGTCTTTCCATAGTGGGAGATAATTAAAACATGGGAGATAATTTAAAAAAACTTATGATAACAAAATTTTGGGATACAGTTTGATGCTGCAGCTTCATATCTATCATCTACAACCATAATTTAATTTAAAAAAAAACTTCGTTCAAAGAAAAAATATTACACGTAACGTTCACATATTCACGTAAAACGCACGGCCATGTCCACAACACAGCCACACTCCATTTTTTGTTGCCGCCAAGTTACTTCTTTCACAGTAGCATTGCTACAAAGTATAAGCAAAAAAATACGATAGACGTAGATATAATTATTTAGTAACCTATTCCGCTTAACTATTTAAAACCTCGAAACGAACAGAATAAGAAAATTGATAATAGTTAAGCGGAATAGGTTACTAAGGGCGAATTCGACCAAACTTTTATCCTTGTTATAAGTTTGGGAGGGAGGAAAGATTAAATTTTTGACAGATATTCTATACAAAAATTGTCAGACGTCAATTTTATTCCCCGAATAAAAGATTTCGGTTCCGGCTTTGGTTAAATCAGCCCTAAATAATTATATATTATTATATGTCTATTGTATTTGATTTATAATGGATTTTCGTAAAGGCACGCCTGAATCAAATAACTAAAGTATGAGCCCTTAACCACCTGTAGCTCAATTTATTTTTTATTTTTATAAAGAGGTTGTGCTTTCTTTTTTAAATTAAATCCAAAATGATGTTGTTCCATAGGACAAGCGCTCAACATTCCGGTGCGTGCAGCGCCTGGGCAGCTCCCACGCGTCGCTAGTCCTACCGCTCACAACGCGCCTGCTCGCCGTGCATCCGTTCTTCGACATGCCTGAGCCCGATGTGGAAGATCCAGCTTGTATCCTTTAAAATAACTACCAACTTACGGATTTAGTAACTTGCAGGTTCAATACGTTGAGACTGGGACAGATTAGTTACAGCCAAACGAACTGATCACCCTAACTAATATTATTAATGCGAAAGTGAGTTTTTTTTGTTACGCTTTCACGCTAAAACTGCTGAACGGATTTGGATGAAAATAACAACTTTTTTTTTTTTTTTTTTTTTTAAATCCATTTTTTCCACAAAAGCATTTCACCCAGTCTCAATACGAGCGGGTAGCGCGGGACGTGACTTGTCCGGCCGCGGGCGCGACCACTCCCTCAGTCAGTCAGCTGTTTCGCTAGCGAGCAGGGTATCGAATAGAAACTTTTCAAATCTTTTAATGAAAATAACGTTTTTTTTATTGTTTGTCGGTCATTTATTTTTATATTTAAGTCAACTATCCATGGTTTGAGTGACAACGCTGTTTACCCTTATACCCTGTATGTCGAGAAACTAAGAAGAAAGTCTATATTTTTATCTATTAAACTCATCATTGACAGATCATATTAGACAGATCATTTGACTTTCGTCAGGATTAGGTTCGATATAGAAATCACAGGATTTTCTAATTCCTTGAAAACTAGTGTTTTTTCCAAATCAAAATTACTTGAAACATATAATACCTTGACCACTTACATCAGACATGTGCGTACTGATCCTGGTACTGAACGCGGCGCAGCACTGCACCACCATGTTACCTCTGTTTGAAGAACACACCATCAAACATTACACGTATCTGCGAGACACCATGCCGCATCTGGTGCCCTATCTACCCATAGGTTAGTTATACTTTAGGGGTATGAGGAATAGGGTGTGAAGTTCACTCATCCACCATAGAAAAGGGAGGATCCTCCGACCAGACGGGTGTTGTGTCTGGCGGGCAACTGCCCAACGATTGATATTGCCGATTGTATTAAAATAAGCCGTGGCAGCTAAGAGATGACCAGTCCCTACTGATGGCGCATGAATTAGCACCAGTCAGCTCAACCATTTTGAAGGGAACTTAATGATCCAACACACGCGCCACCATCAGCGAGACATTAAAGTGAGCATGACATACTCTCATGATATCCAGTAGAATGTACTGGTTCAACTCCAAATGGAAAATGAAGACGAGCCTCTAACTCCTCCAGGGTTTCCTTAGCTAGTTGAAAGTGGTAACCGAACAGTTTCTGATGTTATTATGCGATTCTCAAAAAAAAAAATCAAAACATACCCTACTGTTTATTGAAATAATGTTCATTTTGTAGTACCAAACTCCTAACTAATATTATAAATGCGAAAGTGAGTTTTTTTGTTTGTTACGCTCTCACGTTAAAATGACTGAACGGATTTAGATGAAATTTGACACATGGGTAGACCATGACCTGGAATAGGACATAGGATACTTTTTATCCCGATATTCCCACGGGATCGAGACTAACGCGGATCAAACCGCGGGGCGCAGCTAGTAAAAAATATTTGTACAAAAACGCCAAGTGTGTGCCAGCATAACGTAATCTGTGTCTCAGGCGACGCCCAACAATCGAGTGCGGAGAAGATCGAGTCGGCCATGGACGACAGCGCAGTGCGGCGGTTCTTCGACTCGGTGCTGCAACACATCGACAACGTCACCTTGTCCACCAACGTGAGGCTCAACATGCTGCAGTCGGCTGAGGAACAGCTTAACAAGTTAGTTTTACAGATAACATTATTGATATTTTATACTAAATTACTAACTAATGTTATTAATGCAAAAGTGAGTTTGTTTGTTACGCTTTCACGCTAAAACGGCTGAACGGATTTGGATGAAATTTGGCACGTGGATAGACCGTGACCTGGAATAGGATATAGGATACTTTTTATCCCAATATTCCCACGGTATCAATACGCACGCGGGTGAAACCGCGGGCGCAGCTAGTACGTAATTTAAAAACGTATGTGAGTGCTCTTGCAAATAAAAAAGTGATCATTATTGCTTAGGAATTATTTATTTATTTAAACATTTCGCACACAAAAAAAAAAAGGTACAAAGGCGGACTTAATGCCTTAGGCATTCTCTACCAGTCAACCAAGGGTGGTGAAGAGATTAGATGGCGGGTGCTCTGATTGAGAGGAACAAAGAGAGAAAAAAAATTAAGGAAAAATATATATATCATAAAGCAGAGAGCAGAGAGCAGTGGTGGCTGAGTGGTAACGGCCACGACTTATGAGTTGTAGGTCGTAGGTTCGAACCCTGACAGGCGCTTTACTTTGTGTAAATTATTTCATCGCCACTGCTCTCAAAACGGTGAAGGAAAACATCGTGAGGAAACCGGCATGTCCTAGAACCAAAAAATTCGAAGACATGTGACATCTACCAACCCGCACTGGGCCCGCTAGGGTAGATTACGGCCCGCTCCCTCTCACTGAAAGGAGGCCTATGTCCCAGCAGTGGGAACATTATAGGCTGATTATGATGATATATATCATAATGCATTATAGATAAAACAGTTTTTACAGTACATAAACACATACATAAATTAGTAACGTAGTGAGTAGTGTAGTACATAAATTATCTTGACTATTTCCCTAAATTGGTTGTAAATTCAAATTGTCAATCACTGTCCATTCCAAGGTTGCCTGGAAGAGATCGCGGATAGCGATAAGGCCGCCCATTGCATATTTTATAGTGTTTGTTATATATTTTTATGGTGTACAATAAAGAATATACAATGTATCAATATAAATATTGTATATTTCCCTAGACTAGCGGAGATGGAACCAGCGGTATCAGGCGCGGCGCAGTTCACTTCAGTGTTCGCTCGCTGTGTGCTTGCTCTCAACTCGGCGCTACACAGCACCAACGGGCCGCCCTCGCATGCACTCGCACATTTGACTACTGACTGTCTCAGGTTTGTTACAACAGATAGAATCCGACTAGCTGACAAAACCAAATTATCGTATCTGACTTTATGACCGTAGTAGGAAAATATAATTATCTTATGTTTAGGAGTTATTAAGGTCTCCCGAATATGAACCTCATGTATAGTTTTCACAACCAAATAACCAACATTATATCATCCTTACTAATACATACAATAAATGCGAAAGTAACTCTGTCTGTATGTCTGTCGCGCTTTCACGCCAAAACTATTGAACCGATTTAAATGAAATTTGGTACACAGATAGTCTAGAGCTATTATTCTTTGCTCACATCCTCATATCTTATAATGTTATGATGTTTTTTAATTTTATTTAGATTTGTGTTTTTACTTTGTTTTTATAATTATTTAACATCATTCCTCTCGCTTTTCTGGGATCTCACTTTCCTTTCGCTCAAATCTGTGGGAGTGATTTCGTGAACAGGGACGGAAGCGTGTAACAGGAAGCCGCGGAAGCGTGCGTTATTTAATTTGACCAATGATGCGCGCGCGGTGCTAGAGTTGGCCGTCAGATGGTACCAACCCATTTTCCGAGAGGTTGTAAACAGGATCATGATGAATATTGTTTATATCATATACGTATATGTCAGCCAAGATGTCAGATGTGCACATCATATGCTTCTAAGGCTCGCTCGTTTTATATTTATTGTTGTTTGGATTTATGACATGTGCCAAGTAAACATACTTTCTTTCTCAGCAAATGTTGTAATAGCAGATGATAAATTCCTCTTTTCCCGTATCACCAGGCTACAGCACCAATTCAGCGGAGTCTCCGAACAAGAGAGCGCGTGCGTGTGGCAGCTGGCGCTCCGAGTGAGCGCGGCGCGCCTGTGGGCGAGCGCGGCCGGCCCGCCCGCGCCCGGCCCGCCCGCGCCCGCTCCCGCGCCCGCGCCGCTCGGGCCGGCCGCTGCGCTGTCAGCTGCTGCGGCGCTCACGCATCATGCCGAGTTGCTGGATCGACTGCTGGCTTCTGCAGGTAAACATGTTTGAACTTTGTGTTCCCCGCTAGTGTATTGTTCGCAATGCGACCACAGGAGCGGAAGTACAGGAAAAAACAGCTGAATTTCGAAACCGTAGTTCCGTAGTTTAACTGATAACGTGGTTTATTGATATTTTTCTTGTACAGGAGTGGAACCCGACCCGTTCACGATCGCCGTGTTCCGCCAACTGTCGATGAACGCGGACCACAAGCCGGCCGCGCTCGCTCGCGCCGTCATGCCGCTGTTACAGTCCGCGCCGCTGCCCGTCATACCTAAACCTAATATCAAGGTATGTTCTTGAAATACTATAGTGGAATCGTTAGGCGCAATAGCCGCTTTGTACCATATGCATGACCACATTACTGGGATTTCACAATCATTGTTATTACCTTATTACAATCAAAATTTAAACATACTTTTAGGTGTATTTTTCCTTCCAAGAAGCAAAGTTATATTTGTTTATTTTTTTATTGTTATTTATGTACAATTATAAATATGGATGGTTGAGTACTTACTTTATACTAGAAGATTCATGCAACCTCGCTGTAAAAAAGAAATACGATGGTGATGTAATGATAGCATTTTGCTAAGATAACCTTTATGTATATCTGTAATATATCTCGAGTAGAAACTAAGTTAAGGCCGTGAAATTCCTTCTTAGGTTTATTGCAATTTGCAGGTCAGTGTCAGGTTGAATGTTGATCAAGTTGTTGTTACACAAGGCAACTTTAAAATATGCATTTCTTATATACAGATCCGCATGTGCACTGCCAGCATTCTAGAACCAGCCGCAGACAACGACACAGTAGTGCGGTTCAGTGCCGGCCTGGTCGCGGGCGTGGCGCTGGAGGCCGAGGTACTGCGCGTTCGGAACCCCGCACAGCTGCGAGTGCGTGTGGCGTATCCTGACACCAGAGTGCACGCGCTCGTGCCGCACAAGGACCATCTGAGGCCGCTCGACCATCAGAACACTAGTAAGTCAGAAGTACTGTGAGAGGATTCATGAAAATCATTTTTTTATTGACAATTTTCTATTTTCAGTATTACAATTTTCTTTAATTATTATGAATGGTATTTAACCGCTTTTTAATTAAACTTAATAAATAAAGTGGGAGATCTGTCTTACAAAGGCAAAGGGAATATAGAACATTCTCTTGGCTTATCATCAGTTAGTAGCCAATGATAAATAATAAAAAAATCCCATTGTCTCACCGATGGTGCTTAGGAAGGGGTAATGAAAAAAATATAGTTCTTTCCATTTTTAGGGTTCCGTACCCCAGAAGGGTGCAAAATGGAACCCTATTAATAAGCCTCTGCTGTCCGTCTGTCGGAACCCTTCGTGTGCGAATCCGGCTCGCACTTGACCGGTTTTTTAAATTTTCCCCTGTGGACAAATTGGGAATACATTCTAGGTTTTTTGAAGTTTGTTACATTGTAAATATTGAGAAAAACGCTGATAAAAAAAAAACACGTCATTAAAGGAGAATGCCAGGGTCTCCCACAAGACTTGGACCGACAAAGATGAACTATATTTCATAAAAAAGGAAAATAAATATAGAATTTGATAGTATAATTAGTTTTCTATTTGAAGCACATCAAAAAAAGTTTATATACTTTTTTTAAAGTTGACCACTTGATACTTCTGATTCGAACATTATCATGAAATAAACTATTAAATGATTTAATGACTTTTAGCGCATTATCCTCAGTTTCAACAGACAAGGTAGTCGTAAATGTTGCCAGCACTATAATTACATTATTAGGAATAAACTATGCTAAACGATATCGATAATCGAATTAAAAATTATTTTTAATTATTACATTACTATAAAATATAAGATACTTATTTAAAAATATAACTAAACGCTATTTATTAACATAATTACGAGTTATGATTTATGTAAGTAATAAATTCACTTACGTATCTTCATATTGATATTATTGTAATCGATATGCAAGTGCAATTTCGTATCGATATTAGTATATTTTGGTATTGGTAACATTTCTAATTGTAAATGTAGCTATGAAATGTGTTGTTAAATTGAATAACTATTTAAAATTACTTTTTAACGGTGTGCTTCTACAGATTTTATTTATATTGTATAATTATTTTTTAATATGAATTATCATTATTATAGAAAGTCTGTCGGACACTACATACAATTCGAGCCGATTCTGGGCATTGTCTTTTCCGCGTAATAATTATGCTTCTTGACTAATGCTATGTATCAAATTAATTCACATTTTATGTTCGCGCAGATGACGACGGCACCCAGAACGTGCGACTCCTAACCAAGGTGTTGATATCACACGGCGTCTGGACGGAGCCCTGCGGCGTGGACATCTCCGTGTGCCTCGCGGTGGAAGAGGGCGGCGGCCGAGAGCCTGCGCAGCTCATCGAGTTGTGTCGGCCTGTAAGAGTCACTGTCGCGCCCAAGCCTATCAAACGAGGCATATAAAACATAGTAGGGATTCAGGGGTTAGAGAAGTATTGGCTATAGATCTCGTCAGGTTAATTAAAGAAAATTATTAATGTCCTATTGAGTTCTTAGAAAAATGGAGAAATATGGAAAATATTTTTTTTTTGCTCATGCAACTCGTGGAAATTATAATTCAGTGAAGTACAGAAAAGAATCAAGTACATCTCATAAAATTATTACATTTTGATAAGTGACTGTAAAAATGTGCAGGATCACACGAATATTACGTTATGGACTACTTAGAAATAAGAAGAAATAAAGTATTGATATATATAAATAAAGTATTTTTTATTTTATTTACAACTTTTACAACAACACAGCTTATATTGTACCTCTTTTTCACATGGCAAACTTAGAAGTTTAACTTAATAAAAACATCACTTTCCCTAAAAGTGATGATAAGTATACATTTTTATTGCAGGGTTAATTAAATATTTATACTTTTTTTTTCTACAAAATAATTATGGATTTTGGCTATTATGGGAGAAACGAAGTTCCTATATTATTAAAAAAAAAACGATCGCAAAAGGCATCCTTAATTGTGCTGCTTTTTATGAAGATGTTTCAGAACACTGTTTTTAGTATAAGCTCTTGCATGCCACTATCATAATAAAATTTCCATTGTGTATCCTGTAGATCCACATTTTGGCATATAATGGGTTAAACAAGAATGGAAGCAATTAAAGTATCTAATTCAATATGAAAATTGCAGCTGGAAATTAGTTCTTATGTCTATTCTATTCCTTGTCAATAGAGAGCAGTTCTGAGCGAGCTATACAGTTGTGTATTAACTGCTTAATACCCGGCATCCATGTGCCGACAGCACTCACATGGTCAACCATCAGTTCTCTGTGTATGTCATCCGCTTTCCTTGGAGTGTCATCACGGAGTGCTGAAACAAATAAATTATAGATTTATCAGCATCATCATCATGCCTTTTTAGGGTTCCATATGTTAAGGGTACCAAACGGAATCCTATTTCTAAGCCTCCGCTGTTCGTCTGTCCGTCTGTCAGGGACTGTATCTCATGAACCATATAAGGTAGGCAGATGAAATTATTACTAAAAGTGTATTTCTATTGCCACTATAACAACAAATAATAAAAAAGTGATTAATTAAAGGGTCCTTAAACAAGAAATGTGTCTTTTTCGAGGTGTTTTTGCTCAATTGTAATACACGGAATCATTTGTGTGTGAGTGAGAGTCTGACTTGCAGTTGGCCGGTTTTTTGTGCTCTCCTGGCCTGGGTGCAAGTCCAAAGGAAACTTCTATATGGAAATGCAGAAGTTTTGGCAGGAATACTGTATATATTTATACCAGTAATAGTGGTTCTTTTGTTCTAAAGGGCTTTCAAGTCAAGTAGAGAACTGGGAAAAGGCTAAACTAATTTGTATTCTATGTAAATATTGATGACGTATTGTTTACAAAAATTTGGTTAGCAATGTGGTTACAAGACTAATATTGAAAGGGAAAGTAATGGAACATTACATAAATGTTCATGCTTAATGCTCTAGATGTTCAGTGAGCATGAATAAAGGTGTTACTGTGTGTTTGTACTAGCGAAACATTCACAACAAAACATGAAGTCTCTAGTTCCTGTTAAAAATTGTATGGAACATTGACAGAAAATAGAGATTTCAACATGTTTTCTTGTGAATGTTTCGCCAGTGCAAACATACAGTTAGCTGTATCAATAACAGTACGACTCAACTGGGCTGAGTAATCTCACAAACACAATTACACTCAAGATTTACAGACAGCAATTTAGATTACAAAGAAAAAAAAATAGAAGGAGGATAAAGAATTCATAAGAAGATTTTTTTATTAAATCATAAAACATTATGAACTCACCATATGTCAGGTTCTTCATTTGCATAAATATTCTTCTATCTAATTTCCCAGAAGACCACATTTCCTCCATCACCCCTATTCTTCTTCTGATATCATTTGCTTTGGCACCAAGCTCACTGCTGTTGTCTAAGAGCTCTAGAAGTATTCCCTTCACTTCCTTTAGAGTATTCTCACTGTCCACATCTATTTCTTGTGATTGTATGCTGGGAATCTGCACAGGTGGTGCAGGAGGGAATGCTGCAGGGATTGCTGGTATGTTCACAGGGGGCATGGCAACAGGGCTAGACGTGGCGCTTGATAAGGGAAACGCCACTCTTTTATTCAAAATATTTCGCGGCTTATTTGGTGTCTGCGGATTATAAGAAAATTTCGGAGGGTCGTTCCAGCCGGGGTCGATTGGCGCTGGAAAATAAAAATTACAGTTTTTAAGTAATATGACCCTCTGACCAATTGCACACAGGAGGATATTTTTTATTATGATTATCGTATTGTTTTTGTTACGCACCTGTAACACCTGTATTGGGAGTATAACCGCTGCTATTCATTTTTACGTAGCAATGAAATCACAAACACAATCAGTATACTTTAATTTTAATCAATTTTATCTTCACAATATGCTACAAAGTTAGCAATATTACAAACTGTTTTATTACACACAGCACACAGGTTCAATTTTCAGTAAACTAAACTTTGCAAGATTTGACAGTATTGCAGGGTTGTTAATTCCTATTTTCCAGACTCCCCAAAATCATTGGTGAAAATCCCCGAAATCAACCTTATTATTAGGATAAAAAATATACTTGGTCACGCAGCTACATTATAAGGGGTTTCGCCCGAAGATTTATTGAAATTTATGTAATGCTGCCATAAAAAATATAAAATTAGACTGGAATTTACTAGATGACTGATCCATATCCGAGTATGTAGGTAGTAAAATGATATTCGTAATGTAATATTGGTTTAACTTTCAAAAAATTTAAAATCCACGCATGGGTCCTCCCCACAAAATCCCTAATCGGTTTGAGATTCCCCGCAGTTTGGGGAAATCTCCACAAATTGGCAACCCTGGCGTATTGATTGGCAAACTGACACGTGTGACAGGCATGACAGCTGACAGTCTGAATCAGAGTTACAGAACCTATCGGATTGGTCTAGGCTATGGTTTCTGCAGGCAGATGTCTATGCGAGTTGCGTAGCGGTTTGAACTACCCTATATAAAAATGTACTCTGTGGTTTGAACATGCTTTGATCTGGCAACATTGAGGTCATCGTCATTTGTCAATCTGACATTATCACTCGCAAAAGTCAAACTCGGTTTTGGTGTGGATGTGAGAAATAGAGCGAAATTATGGATTTTTCAACAAATTCCCACGTATTTCACAGTGTTTTATCTATTCTATTATTCACCCTTTTGTCAGTACAAAACTCACAAGGTATAATTGATTACCAATAATTTTGTTACAGATTTCTAGAACAGAGCGGTCGGTTGTAAAAAATTACGTGGCCTTTTATTATGGGAGGATACGAGACTTAGATTAAAAACCTGCATGTTATGAATTAAAACATGCATAATTAGGAGTTCTAACGTAGCTAAATTGTGTTTTTCAGGATCAAAAGCAGAATTTGTAACATGCGGATCTATCTTAAAAATGGTAAACACGGACCTGAGATTACGACTTCACTCACACGACGTGAAGTATGGCTCGGGCTCCGGTCAGCAGTCAGTGACGGCAGTGGATGTGGCTGATGACTACAACAGCCACTGGTTGGTGCGGGCACCCATGGCCGAGTCTTGCAAACGCGGGTAAGGTGCTCCCATGATACCCTTGTGTTAGTGGGAAAATACAGCTGGTTTCGGTTAATAAATTGAGATTGACTGTAATTAATCCCTTTGATTCAACTCTGAAATACAAACAACCTCATTTACCAAGGCACAAGTTCTTTCCCAGTCTTACATGCTTCTATGAGAAGCAATTCAACAAGACTGAGTAATATTGCGTAAATAAAATTGTCACAATGTAATTGTTCCAGGGTTCCCATAAAATGCAACAGCAACATCCGCATGCAGCATGTATCAACTAAGAAAAATCTACACTCCCACTACTTCTCATCCCCGCTGTCGGGCAACCAGGAGGTTTCGTGTTATGGTGATGAGGATGGTGAAGGAGACAGCGGTGATCACTGGACTGTGGTGTGCAATAATGATTTCTGGAGGAGAGACACTCCTGTAAAGTTTAGACACGTTGATACTGGGGCGTAAGTATTTTTCCTTCCGACTTTAATGAGATCAAATCAAGTTTGATAGATAATTTTGTATTTACAAGACGTGGAGCTAAAAACAGCAGAGCATCTGTATCAACAAAATGTGAAATACGAGTAGCAAAATATCACATCACGCAGCTATTTATTCCAAACTCTCCCTCGAAAATCCCCCATCCATTTTGCTTTGCATGATAATAATACGATTTTGATGCTCTACTACTAAACTTGTTCATAAACTCAGTATGTGTGTCAAGAACATTTGTTGGTATGATTTAGGCAGGTTTACGAGTCACGCTGACCGTCGGCGCTGACGGCCCAATATGTATGATTATCGCACTCAGCGCAGCGAGAGACTCTAAAACCCGCCTTAAACTCATTGGAACTCTGTAACACCCTAAACACCCAATAGGAGTGTTTCACAAATATCTAAAAAATTAGACAAAAAATGATGAAATTTTCATCTCCCAAAATGATTTTTGTCTTCAAACTAGGCTCAAAAGCTGTTAAGAATTTTTGAATTAATTTTGGCAATTCTGGGGACCTTACTAAAGTAGGTTACTTTTATTTTTCTTACAGATTCCTTGCAGGCTCTGGGCGTACATTCGGGCGGCCAATCAGTGGGCAGGGCGAGATCGTCGGCGTCAACTCGCAGTATGGCGCATACACCGACTGGCAAGCCAAAGAGGGGCTCTTCATCCACCCCGGAGAACTACTGCCCCACCAGCACGCAATACATTCTGAATTATAATTGTAATTTATTATTTATTGTATAAATGTTTTGTAATTTTATTAGGTTGTATTCGGGGTTTGTTTGATCACTATTTGTGTACATATTAAGAGACAAATTTATGTTATTTGTCTACATAACTGTACCTCCAAGAGTCACTAATTTCTGTTTTATTTTCAGTTTGAGTTTGAATTTTGCTGGTCAAAACGCGAAAATGATCTATTACTTTTATTATTAAACCCTCAGTGATAAATAATGTAGCTGTGAGAGTGAGGGGTACTGTGTGGTATATCTCTTGCTATTGTTTTCCACATTTCTGAGTAGTCATGACAGCAACGAAGTTCCTAAAGTTACAACATCAACACATTCCAACTTTTGGCAAAACTGTCTATTACATGGGGCATCCCAAAAGAAGTTAGATATTCTTTTCTCATTTGTTCAACACTGGCAAGTTATACATCATCAGGTTGGTTGTTTATTGGAAATAGTTTGTGCTCCAACAGTAATATTAGCTTGGTGTGACAAGCAACTGCAGTCAGAAATCCTCAAGGAACATATACTCACCTACGGCGAGGAAATCCTTTGCTGGCACACATCTGCCAGAAGTCCAGAACACAAGACTTTTTTAACTCAAAAAACCTGTATATCCTCGCTCACCCACCATACCATATTCCCCTGACCTAGAGCTTTGTGATTTTTACGTTTCCAAGAATCAAAGAAAAACTAAAGAGGAAATGGTTTGAAAGCAAAGAATGCACCGGTTGCCTATAATATCGAGATTGCCGAGGTGGCAAAGAAGAGTGGTCAGAGGGTATTTTTGAAATGCTGAAATGCGTGAATGCTTCGAAATGATCGATAATAAATAATAAATTTTATAATTTTTGAGTAAGTATCTAATTTCTTTTGGCATGACCCTCGTACTAACACAGTAAATAATTTATCACACGTCGTTTTTATACAAATTAGCAATATGATTATTTGACATTAGATAACATCAATAAGGCTGGAATGAATTAAAATATTAAAGAAATGCAAACAAGTTTCATTTTCCTAATAACTTTATTGTCAAATAGTTTGTAATTATATTATACAATGAGTGAGGTAACAGACCCCTGAGAACTCGTTTACAAATTAGAATTAATGCTTCAACACCATCGAATTTGTAATAATACTGACGCTTCACATCTCCAGTTTGTAAGGTTCGGCGTAATTTGGAAATAATCGGTGTAGTGTCATAGTCTTCTCGATGGTGCGTGTTACTATGTAAATCAACTAACGGTGCCGCCATACCCACGCGTTCAACATGCGTCCGCGATAGACCACCGTGGTGCTCAGTTGTAGGTACGGTATTGCTACACTCCAACGCATGTTAAACTGTTGGTTTGGCCGCACCATACTATATTTTATCCGATGTTACTGAAGCACGGAAACAAGTTATAAAAATATAGCTATAAAACTAAATAAAAAAACTCCAAACGCAACCCGCTCGCACCGCAGCCCTCAGTCATGGTGCACTCAATCTACCACATACGTCAAGAGGTTCTACTAAAATTTAACTTATCTAACGCAATCACGAACGCGACGAGGTGTCCATAAGAATGTCATGTTATGAATTAGATCCCTATGGGGCTAAGCTAAACATACCAAGCGCGGTGCAACGCGGCGCGGTTTGTATAGATCGTTTCCTACAAAATGGGAGGTACGGTCATGGGAAATTAAAAGAAAAGAACAAACGACGACACGTCGCACAGCCACGCGCATGGTGTGGAGCCCCTAAGATAACAGGACAGCCAGGAATAGTGAAACTGAATACATATGTTCACTATTTTTACATCTACTTAGATATTACATACAAAATCTAAGATGGCAGATACGGACACTATATTATCCAAAGTTTGAGCAGCAGTGCTCTAGTAGTGACAGTAAAATAAAGTAGCATTAATGTTGACCTCAATGCCTAGTGCGAGTTTTTCTACCTACCTATTCGATTGCGTTATCGCTAATTTCAATTTGTAAATATAGAATCGAAATAGTGTCGTCTTGCGTCACAAATAATGGAATAACAATTATTCCGCCCTCCGGCTTCATCGTTCGAGTAAGCCATTTAAAGTTACACACCCATTTAAAGTTTGAGAATAGGTTGAGGTCGTTTCGGTCCCAATGCCTCTAATCATCTGTAAAATATCGCTTTTAGCGATAAGACTGCCCATTGTGTCACTCTAAACTTATGTCTGTAATTTTTATGGTGTACATAATAGAGAGTATTCTATCTATCTATCATATTTTTTACCAGATGAGACTGTTCAAAACGACGACGCCAGCTATTCTGAGGGAAACTTCAATACAATTATTAGATAGAAAAACCCTCACTAGGCACTCTGTGACTAACATTGCTAAGTTTATGATATGAAAGAATAAATAATAAGAGATAAATGGATGGACATAAAAGTAATTCCTTAGAAAAAAAAAAAAACCTACTCAAATTGATTTTAGAGACGAAATAAACTATACAAAATCATGTATGTTGCTAATAAACTAATAATTGAAACAATGGGCGTAGAATCACCTCTAGTGTAGTACCCAATAAGTAGAACACGAATCTCTCGCGAGACTAATTAAGTTTAGGTAATATTAAATTCATTTAATTAATTATTATACCAGTTGGACAGTTTGAGACTAGCAGAGCTTGTTGGCTAGTACACTGTTGAGTTTCTCTAGTGCGTACGTGAGGTTTGTGTAAAGCTTCTTATCACAGCCGTGCTCTTCGATCGTGCTGAAGCGGAACGTTCGGAAGTTCTTCTCTACGTCTATGTATGTGACAGCTTGCATGAGCGGACACAGGATTATCTTTGTGTGGTCTTGGAAGTTTATCTGTTGGGGAAAATCGGATTATTAGAATATTGCAAGGTAAAGTGTTGTGTTATTTGTGACTAAAACAATAAAATAAAAGTTATAAAAACCAAAACAACTACGACAAAAAAGTATAAACAAGACAGATAAATTCAAAATCCAGAGTCACACGTGTTAGGGGCATAAATCAAACAGATTACGTAAATGGTTTCGTAGTTGGGTTTTCAAATTATGATGAGTAGTTTAGAAGTTATGAGGGAACAGATGAACATACATACCTGTCCAAATCATAACCCTCCTTATTGTTTCGCCGTAGTCGAGTAAAAAATAATTCGAATGCCGGTACAAATATGCAGATTATTAATATGCGGTATAAATTTACCTGTAGTGTTCCATTGGTCAGGTACATGATGACTGCCAGTGTGGTTCTGAACCACTGGTGCAGATGCGGCAATCGAGACAGTCCGTCACTCTCTCTCACTGGTACAGATGCACCTGAGATTAACAAACAAAGCATTGCTAACTCCTTCTGGACAATTAGGTAATCAGCAGAAGTCCTAGGATGAAGTAAGCTTGCTAAATGTCTATTTTACTCGAAGGAGTTGTACAATGTAGTGCTACTGGGATCTTTTGGCGTCTCATTGAAGGGTGGGGTGGGGGCATCGTTGGTAAAAATTTGTGAGTGTCACAGAAATTATTTAAAAACCGGCCAAGTGCGAGTCGGACTCGCGCACGAAGGGTTCCGTACCGTTTGTTGTATGTGAGCCCCCTTAAATATTTATTTTATTCTGTTTTTTAGTATTTGTTGTTATAGCGGCAACAGAAATACATCATCTGTGAAAATTTCAACTATCTAGCTATCACGGTTCATGAGATACAGCCTAGTGACAGACGGACAGACAGACAGCGGAGTCGTAGTAATAGGGTCCCGTTTTACCCTTTGGGTACGCAACCCTAAAAATCAAGATGTCGACTTTAGTTCCCATTTGGCCTCGCGCCAAAAGACTTATACCGTTGTGTATGCATAGTGGTGATAGTTTACCAGCTTTCATGAGATGCTCAGTCATATATCTCCTGAAGTAAGTGAGGAGTTTCATCTTCTTGTCGAGCTCTTGCGGGTATTCGCGCATCGTCATGTACTGCTCTTGGCCCTGCCGGTTGATGTAGTGCACGTTCCTGTACGAAAAAAAGTCCGTTAGTAATGAGCATTCAAATTTTGGATGACAAATGCATCAGGAACCTATGCACCCTTTAGCCGGGTTAAACAAGGGGTAGAAATTGGAAGAAATCTTCGTCGAAACTTCAAACCAGTATTCTTGATAAAACTGTTGACAAGTAACAGAAAACTGTAGTCTTCTAGCTGAAGATGAGTCAGTCAAGTACCGCGACTTGCCATCAGATCAACATATTCTTATTTGTTCTCTTGTTTCAAAGGTGAAAGTTACATTATAGTATGTATACAGGTATACTCACAATCCATTAGCCAGCATGATAAGCTTGGTGGTATCATTAAACATGACGCCGACGCTCTCGTCGCACAGCTGGTAGCCGAAACCGTATTTGTCGCTGTAGTCCACCCATTTACCCACCCAAACTAGTGGCTGGGCAGCAGGGTCGCTCAACTCGTCTGTCAGGCATTCGGGACGGCATTTCAGCTGTGGAAAAAATGTTGAGTTTGTTGACGTTGCTTTTTGTCAGCAGGTTTGACGTTGCTTTAGTTTGATGATTGATTATAGCAGTAACTGTTGTTATGACCAATGTTCAGATTTCAATATTAATCAGAAATATTGACATTGATTTCAGTTTTTGGGTCAAACAACAATTATGATAAGTGAGACGATTGTTCTCAATGAGACTGTATTGTGCAAATAAATGAGCCCAGGGTTCAGTTATGGGACTTGATAACTGGGTTGTATAGTAGACCAACTATACACTACTGGTCCTGAGAGGAATACCGACACGATGTTAGGTTCATTAATTAAACAATTTCTGTTGTATCCAGACAGGTTGGTCTCAAATTCTTACCTTGCTAACGAGCAGCGAGTTGAGTTGATCGCGCAGGGCGATAAGGTTCTGTCGGTGCGAGGTCGGCTCGACGGCGCGTGGCTCAGCGGCGATCACATTGCACTTCACTGGCGAGTCCACTGCCATCGCCACGTGATCTAAAATTTAAAATACTTAGTATGTGTTCTATTCAATGGAAAACATAAAAAAAATCTTTTATATTTAGCCTTATACTAATGAATGATGATGGGAGAGGTATATGTCCAGCAGTGAACTGCAATAGGCTGCGATTGATTGATTGTAATATAATGATTATACGGCGGTTTAATCGCTAATACCGTATACCAGACCACCTTTTTATGGACATTAAGTGTGTTTATTACTAACACTATGAAGAACTTGACCATTATACGCTCATCAATATTGTACCCTTACCATTAGTGTTCACCTCGTTGAGAGGTCTGCGGTGCAGCGCGATGCCCTCGAGCTGGTCGGTCCTGGGCGCGGTGGTGAGGCACGAGAGCGGCAGCGCGGCAGGCATGATGCCGGCCGCGAAGAACTCGTGCTGCAGCAGTTTGTCTACGGACGGGCGCCGCGCGGGGTTCGACTGCAGTTGCAGTACTATCATTGATGCCGCCGGCTTGCGCAGCGATGACGGGATCCTGTGTGACGAGTCAGTTTTTATTGATGTTTGTGTGTAATTTTGACAGTGCAGGTGAATTTTTGAGGGTGCAATTTCAGTGCTGTGTATTAGAAATTTGATTAACCTTGAGAAAATGGACATTATGAGTTTTCAAGTTGATTAATGATAAACATTTAAAATTAGACACGGAATTGACAAAAGCTTATTAACACAACAGTGATGAAATGAAGTCACACAGTTTTAGATGCACAACATCAATAAAGCAACAATAAGAATTGCTTTTCTCGCCAATTAGCAACAATATGAGTATATGGTTGTTACACGTTACAAACGAGGCGCGTCACCATCACCATAAGTTCTGTAACCACCTGTAGCGCTGGTTGACGGTATTATCGTTGACTAACGCGCGTGCGTACCGACTACCCAACGAGTGCCAGGGCCCCGTGCAACATACGCTCATCGCTAGGTGCACTCCCTCGCTATTTGACAATACAAAGTATTCCTTTATTATTTTTACAAGCATTTTTTATGGCGGGTTTGTCGATAGCTAAATGGCCTGATAAACTAATTTGTTTGCAAGTCTTTAGTAGCGATATTTCTTAGTAAGATGTTGGGTTCCGACTCAATAGGAAAGTCTTTAAATTAACTTGTGAAGCACTATCTCCAATTCCATAATATTGTAGTTTCCAAAGGGAACTATTTTCAAAGAATACATTATGATGTCTATTTATTTGTACAACTTATACTTAAATAATGTAACTAATTGCACGTTAATTATTTTTTTCATATTCAAGCACGTGTAATTAACAGCGTAAAAACCGGCACAGCATTAACCGTTATTTCGTGGTAACCTATTTGAATTGGCGCCCATTAAATATTATCGTCATCTGCCTAGCCTTTTCCCAACTATGTTGGGGTCGGCTTCCAGTCTAACCAGATGCAGCTGAATACCAGTTGTTTACATTAAATATATAATATGGTAAAACCTAATAAGGGTTTTTGAAAATATTCAAGATAAAGCTAATAAATTATTATTTTAAGTTGCATTATGTCGTAATTAAGTATGTGTATTGCCAGGTAATTGGATTAACTTACATGATAAACTCAAAATGATCAAAGGGCCTCAACACTGTAAGAGTTTTAAAGGAATAAGGCATTAACTATAGCCTGTGCAGTGAACAACAAGATTGCAAGACTATAAAACATTTCAATAGATATTTAAGAAATTAACAAAGTTTTCCTAACTACCTCATTTACATCCCTCGCTGATCATCGACCTCCTTGTAGAATGCTATATTGCTATATGCCTTGTAAAAAGTTTTAGTAGAATATTAAAAGTAATTTAGTCTTAGTTCAAAGTGTACATATTTTAGTGGGTACCTATATTCGCACTGCTTGATCCTCTTGTAGGTGTCCTTGAGCGTGGACGTCTCAAACGGCGGCTTGCCGACGAGCAGCGTGTACATGATGCAGCCCAGGCTCCAGATGTCCACTTCGAAGGAATGCCCCTTCTTCGTCAGTATCTCCGGCGCTATATAGTTTGGTGTGCCGCACAGTGTCTGTTTTCTCTCTCCTGTAATGTAAATACGTATTAATATGATAGTAGTTTTGTCTGTAAACTGTAATGATGTTACAAAGAGTTTTAAAAGAAATAGTTTGACTGCACAAACCAAGCATTATTGTGATATTCCTTCATGATAATTGTTTAATTAGGTTTAAGTTTACAGTCTGAGAATGAGGTGGCAGAATAATTAGTATGTATGGTCAAATAATAAAACACTAAAACCTAAACACAACATACACGGCAATTTATGTTCAGGTCAATGAATCATGAAGGCACAGTTGATTAGAATATCTACAATATGTTAATTATTCATTCAAGCCCCAAGTTACAAAATATATAGTCACTGGTCACTGGCAAATAATATATTGCATCCTATACCCTATTTGAAATAAGATTAGACATTGAAACAAACCTTTTCATAGTCCGTTCAATCGATTTAGACTTCTATACCGAAGGCATAAGGATGGCATTAAAAGCAAAAAAGATTACACAATACCAACTCTACTGCAGCTGCCGTTTGTAGTGCCACCAACGCAATAGAAGTCAAAATCGGTTGAACGGACTGTAAAAAAGGCTTATTTAAATGTCTAATTTTATTTCAAATGGAGTATAGCTGTACATAATATTTTAAGGCCCACTTGTGTGGTCATAGGATAGCTAAATAATTCGATTTAACAACTAACTTAGGGTTAAATAAAAATAGTCTCAATGTTAACAGTCATCTGAACCTGCATACGGTATTACCTAGACAATCAAATGTTTTCTATTTCTATAAGTCAATGAACACAAACCTTCATATTCAATCCTGGCAGCAAGTCCAAAGTCTCCTATCTTGACATGGAGGTCATCATCGAGGAACAGGTTGCCAAGCTTCAGGTCTCTGTGGATGATGCGCTTGCTGTGCAGGTACTGCACCCCCATGAGTATCTGGTGCATGTAGAACCGTGTCTCTGGCTCGGTGATTGCTTTTCTTCTTTTGTGCAACTCCATCATTGACTGCAAGAGAAATAAACATCAGTATATCTAACTAATATTATAAACGCGAAAGTTTGTAAGTAGGATGTTAGATATCCTTTCACGTAAAAACTACTGAATGGATTTAGATGAAAATTGGCAAATAGATAGTTTATAACCTCAATTAACACATAGGATACTTTTTATCCCGATAATCCCACGGGATCGAGACTTACGCGGGTGAAACCGCGGGGCGCAGCTAGTGAGTAATAATTATCTGATGTGATGAATAAATTAGTTTTTGTTAATTAGAAATGCATAAGACAGATATGAGTAGTAATGTGAAAAACAACAGTCATGATTTGAAATAAAACTATGGAAATATAAATCTGGGAATCAATATAATTATACACTTTATGCCTCCAATCAAATCATGATAGTAAGAGTCCAGTTATTAGTCACATATAAAACATTAACGCACTCAGTTCAATGACTTACCCGTCTCTTACACAGCTCAAGTATGATGTAGATATTGAGAGAGTCTTCAAAGAAGCTGTGGAAGCCGACCACATGCTTGTGCTGCAGAGAGCGGTGGATTGAGATCTCCTGAGCCATCTTCTCTTTCTGGCTCGACTTCACCATCAGTTTCTTGGAAACTATTTTCCCAGCCCATATCTGGTTTGTCTGGATGTCTTGGATCTCGTAGCATTTTGCAAAACCACCCTATAAATGCATGAATTAGAACTATGAGATAATGTATGTTTGATAATGAGTATTGCTATTTTATGAATGAATGCAACTCAAAATAGTATGATTGATGTGTAGTTCTCATTCTACATATTATTACAACTGATTGTTATAGATTTTAATGTTCCTACAGTTTAAAGGACACATGGCTTGTAATTATTTATGCTTGATAGAAGTTTTAATTAAGTTAATTAATGTCTTGAGCCTTGAGTTACAAGAACAGTTATGTTTATCTAAGTCTTAACTAAGTTTGGTTTTCAAAAAAGAGGAAAGTTTGCAGTTTGTCACTACAGTAAACACACAAGATATGATAAGCTTGTGATGAAGCCCCAAACTGTGCCCAAAGCGTGTAATTATTACACATTCGTGTTGTTTAGCAAAGTTAACAGGGTGCACCTGTTGCCCAACTTGTGATGAATTTGAAATGTAACTGACAATAATTACGGTTTTTCTCACAATCAGTAATTAAGAATATATTTACGATCACTGTTTATACACACAGTTGACCGTAGAGCTAATGAAGTAATCAATTAATTATATTTTAACGTTTTAACGGTTACATACATTTAGATTTTTCTAACTTACCTGGTGCGAACACCGTTGCAAGTTTTAATAACATTTGAGTTTTCAAAATTCTTTAATATACTGTTTTACATTGAATGTAATCACAAAAAAAAATGCCAATGAAAGTATTTGAAAGAAATAAAGGAAAATTTACCTTTCCAAAAAATCGTAACCTCTGATATGTGCAGGTCGTTTGGGGATCATGTATAATTTCCGGAATTTCCTTCTTTTCGTCTTCTTTTATGGACGCCATTTTAAACTAGCTTAAAATATAAAATTACAAGTCAAATAAAGTTATGATTAACAATAAACTATTGATGATTGTTGACAAATTCACAAAGGAGATTTCAAACGGCCATACGTTTGAACTTTGAAGCAACTTTGAAGGAAGGCTGTTTGAACGGTTTGCGATGTTCGTCCAATAGCAGAATAGCATTTCCTACCAAAACTGCTACTGGTAATTTTGTGATTTCTACCAAAAAAGTTTCCTTTTTATTTCGGGTGAATAAACTAAAGAAACAAATGTGTGAAATAGATTATTTAATTTCTCATTATTTTTGTTTCCAAATTACTTACAAAAGGCATCTTAAAAAAATGTGCCACATAAATAATAAAAATAATGATATAAGGTGTAGATATTTAAAATATAATAAAATATTAAAAACCTGCGTGCTCCGCTCAAAAAAATTTTCAAACCTAAACTACATATTAAAATCTAAAAATAAAAATAAAGCTACATGGGATATCATCAAAAATAGAACAGACACTCATAAAACATTTAATCAAATAGATGCAATAGACCACGATGGCTGTATTTTAATCGATCCGAGTCAAATAGCTAACTCGTTTAACAATTTTTTTATTGATATTGCTAATATAAAATCCCAACCTTCACAAAATACCAGCTGTTCATCTCAACCATATGGGAACAGTTCCAGCATATTTTTGAACCCATGTTCTGACTCCGAAGTGTTTCGTACAATAGTATCTCTAAATAATAAAAAATCGGTAGGGTATGATGAGATCTCTACGCACATACTGAAATTATGTGCAGAGATCATAACACCAATACTGTGCCATACAATCAACTTATCTCTATTTGAGGGAATCTTCCCAGAAAAATTAAAAGTTTCTATAGTTAAGCCACTCCATAAAAGCAAGAGTACACTAGATAAAACTAATTATAGACCTATCACTCTGGTTCCAATATTCTCAAAAATTTATGAAAAAATAATGCATAGTCGTTTAGTTCAATTTATAAACAAACATAAAATTATCAACGAAGAACAAAATGGGTTTCAAAAAGGTAAGTCAACCACTCTCGCAGCATTCTCTCTAGTCAGGTCCATAACAGATAATATTGATAAAAAACGCTCTGTTTCAGTAATCTTCCTTGATATGAGCAAGGCTTTTGATCTCGTTAACCACAATAGACTTCTAGATAAATGTGAGCGCTACGGCATAAGAGGTCCAGCGTTAGAATGGCTGAAAAGTTATCTCAGCAATAGACAACAGTGTGTTGAAGTGTCCCGTATTAATGATAAACTAGTTGTAAAGTTATACAAATCTTTATTTAGACACAATGGGTCTGGAGTACCCCAAGGAAGCATCCTTGGGCCTCTTCTCTTCCTTCTATATATTAACGACTTACCAAATATAACAAGCCATAAGTGCGTGCTATTCGCAGATGACGTATCAGTAATAATACCGGAATATAACAAAACATTACATCAACAAGAAGTAAATCAAACAATCAACAATATAATAAATTGGCTAAATGAAAACAACTTAAAAGTAAATTTATCTAAAACAAAATTCATTCAATTCGCAAACTATAAACAAAACCCCCCAAACATTGATTTAAACCATAACAGTGAAATAATTAACAGAGAAAATAGTATAAAATTTTTAGGCCTTACTCTAGATGAAAACTGTAATTGGGGAATACACATTGAAAATGTATGTAAAAAATTAAACAGATTTATATACGCACTTAGACAACTACGCAAAACAACGAACGAAGAAGCTGCACTCAACGCCTATCACGGCTATGTAGCTTCCGTATTGAGGTACGGCTTACTTCTATGGGGTAACTCGTCCCAAATAGAAAGAGCCTTCATAGCACAAAAAAAATGCTTGAGGGCAATAACTGGGGCGCCTCCATATGAGAGCTGTAGACCAATTTTTAAAAAGTTAAAGGTTTTAACGTTAGCTTCTATTTATATTTTGGAAATAGCCATATTTGTTAGAAAAAATGCAAAAATTTTCTCCACAGTAACCGAAAACAATAGATTTACAAAAAGAGACCCCACCAAGTTAAAAAACCAATTTTGTAACAGTACTCTCCACTATAGAAATAGCTACCTTATGTCTATAAAAATTTATAACCACATTCCTAAAGTAATAAGAGAACTCCCGTTTCATAATTACAAAAAAAATCTGAAAACATGGCTTCTCCAACATAATTTTTATACAATAAAAGATTTTTTTGATTTTAAGGATAAATAGGTAATACATATTTAATTTGTTTAGTTTTATAATTAAAATAGAGTATATTTATGTCTATACTGTGTTATATAAATTAAGTTAATAATAATAAATTAAGTTAGTATTAAAACTTAAAGAACTAACTTGTCTATACTTAGCTTTTATTGTTTATTAGAATATAAGTTTATTAGAATATTAGTTTTAGTGTTTATTAGAATATAAGTAATACCTATGTAATATTAAGTGAGATTACATACATATCTATTGTAAATATTCGTATGCCGCTTTTAGTGGCGGATGTGTTCGGACTATAATTTTATTATCCATCTTTGTACATACCATATCCTACGAATAAATGTCTTTGTCTTTGTCTTTGTCTTTGTCTATATAACGAATATCAATGCATAGAAAAAAATTGGTACTAAAAAACTTCGTAATAAAGGTTAAAAAAAAATCTTCGCAAGTAAACTGTGCCTGTTAATCTTATTGGCACTATTATTTTACACTACCACGCATAAAAAATAATAGTTTTTTAAAAGTTATGGTTAGGTAGCGCCATTTGCGCGCTTAGCATTAAATATGCGTTTGCACTGGGAAACATTTAACATGTAGATGTTAACATGTTTCCAATCGTCCTCGTTGGTCTAGTGATCGCAAGCGCTACTGCTGAGCATGACTGCATGAGGTCGATTGTGTGAGTGGGTTCAATTCCCAGGATAGCCAAAGTGTTATTGGGTTTTTCTATATTGAATTTCTCGGTAACAACCCGGAGTCTGAATTTGTGCCCGGTTGGTGGCAATAGGCTAGCCCCCTATAACATGGGACTTAGACTTAAACATTTATTATTATTATTTTTTCCTTCCACGTCTTCCATCTTTCACGAGCCCACGCGTCCTCATTCCAGTTTTGATGGAACCTATCCAACTCGTCCCGCCATCTCCTACGTGGGAGAGGGGGTCGCGGGAGGACGCGACCCCCTCTCACTGTCTCAAGGCACCAGTTCTGTGCTATTTCGGCCCACAGTTTGTCAGACGTGTCCTGCCCAGTCCCATTTAAGTTGGGCAGCTTTTTGAGCCACGTCAGCTATCTTTGTTTTGGAGTGCAGTATTGTGTTACGAACATGATCCGTTAATTTAACACCTAGTATACTGCACTCCATTGCTCGTTGGCAGACCTTGAGTTTGGACTTCTGGATGTTAGTCAAAGACCAAGTCTGTGCATAGGTTAAGACGGGAAGAATACACATGTCCATGAGCTTGCGTTTCAGTGCCATAGGCAACTCACCGCCCTTAAATAGTTCCTTCATGGACCAGTAGCTCTTCCAGGCGTTTTCCGTTCGTCTTGCGATTTCTTTATCATAACTGGCGAAATGTGAGTGTACTATAGGCAGGTACACGTCTGCCCAACCCTTCGGGGAAACAAGGCGTGATGTTGTTCGAAACTTATCTTATGAAACAAATCTCATAACTTGTTTCGTTGAATTTGTGACTCATCACCGCAATCGACCCACTGGGGAATCACCGCAATCACTTCAATCACCACAACCGCCGCAAACAGTTCCGACCCACCGCGAACAATGCAGCACCCGGTTCCGACTCACTGGAACCACAACTGGTATTGGCAAGCATCGCAAGATACAAGACTCAGCCCACTATCGACCTCCGGTCTCCGGAGAGGAGTGATGTGGCAGTATCTACATCGCCACATGCGAACTATGCATCAAAGACCTGACGTCAGACAGACGTCACATAAATCCTGCATCGCGCAATTAAAGTTTACCGTGCAGTGGATATATATACGAGAACCCAACATCAATCGTTGGGCAGTTGCTCGCCAGACACAACACCCGTCTGGTTGGAGGATCCTCCCTTTTCTATGGAGTATGAGTGAACTTTACACCCTGTTCCTCGTACACCTAAATTCGTTTTGCACGAAACATGAGTAAGTCTCAAGATTTGTTGTTAGCTGACTGACTAGAAACATATTGAAAACACGTGTTTCATAAAGATTTTTCATGTTTGCGTTCGCACTGTTGTTTGTTTGTGTCTCGAACCTTATCAATAGCTAGTGTTGCGAGTTAGTGTGAGTTAGTGATTTCCAAATGACACGGAAAGCATCTAAACAATTAGTGGACAACATGTTGCAAGATTCATACAGAAACATTTTGTAAAGCAATTTGTATGTAAAACACGATATAGGTATAAACGAAAAACTCCTGACACTGGTGATATGAAACTCCAAACGGTGTTATGAATCGATAAATTGACAGAAACCAAATATTTATTTGACAGAAAACAGCGAATGTTTCGCCAGTGCAAACGTACTAATAATGAAAAAAACAAACAAAAACTAATGTCGCTGTGTGTGTATCTAGCATTATTTAGGGAAATAATTTTATTGCCAAATTAGTAGCCATCAAGGAAGCAAGATAGCCATTTACACCTTGCAATACTTTAGACAACAGCTTTCTATGATTCTATCTCTCTCCCTCTCATGTCGGGAGCGCTAGGGCTCCATACGAAATGCCGGAAGCCCTCGCGGAGGGCTCATTTTTAAACGTAGGTTTTTCTAAGCGAATTTATTTATAAACTGTGAAAATAAATCTGTTGTTTATTTCAAGATTTATTCGGCGTTGGTGTTAAAAAACAAGCATTTCTACATTTAAAAAAAATTGTGTCTTGATTTTTTTTGGTGAAAATGTCTAATAGTGAATTGCAATTACAGAGTCTGACCAACCAAAGCTGTCGAAGAAAAAAGGCGGCAATTAAAAAAACCAACAGCTGTCAACCCATTGCATAAACGGACTCGATACTATTTATTATTCAAGACTTAAGCGATACTTACATCAGTATTTCATATTTAAATAATTAGACATGTTATATTGTATTTAGAAGTGAAATAAAATATTCAACAGATAATAATTCGTGGACTGCTTTCATTGGTCAGACTCTAACACTGAATTTGTTGTAACCGGTTTTATAGGTAAAAAAGGCATTTGGAAAGTTTCCAATTCCTTTTTTTCAACTAAAACTATAGGGAGTGCGTCCGCTGCCGGCGCCGGCTCCCAAAAATAACGCCATTGGGAACCGGCCGTGACATTACTGCAGACAGCCGATGTTTTTAATTTCGGCTGCCGGCAGTAATGTCACCGCCGCCGCCGGCTCCCATAATGGACACCGGTGGCGCGGCGTTTAAGGAAACTCTTCCAGTAGTATTCAGAACCCCAACTAAATAACCTTAACTAAAATATTTTTTTCTGTACATTCTAGTCGTAGGAGGGTCACAGTTCTAACCTAACCTAATCTAACCTTTTTTTTGCGATTACAAATAATCTAATCTAACTAGTTCGGTTCCGGGTAATATATACTTTATTACTCGAATAGGAATATTATTGATATTGGAAAAAAAAAAATATATGTTTTTTTAATTGTGCCAAATTGACAACCAAAGTCAGCGCCGGCAGCCAATTCAGCAACCGGCGCCGGCATCGGAGGCACTTCCAAAACTATATATTCGGTATTACGATATTATTTATTGCATTTCATATTCATTATTTTAGTCCACTGTATTTAGCCGTATTCCATAGGTACTGTAAAATATTGAAAAAATAATCAAAACAGCGAAATATTTGACATCAATTTGCGACGTTGCCCACTTTCAGAATAAACGCTGAAATTAACATTTATCACCATTTTTTCATGTTTTAAAATTAATTTGTATCATGATTTTAAAGATAGGTAGCGCCACCTATCTCACAACTGCTAAACAACGGATTTGGAAAACTAGAAATTAACTATACTCCATTTGAAATAAGATTAGACGTATAGATAAGCCTTTTTTACATTTCGTTCAACCGATTTTGAATTCTATTGCGTTGGTGGCATGACAAATGGCAGCCGCAGTAGATAGTTGGTATTGTGTAACTTTTTTTGCTTTTAATGCTATCCTTATGCCTACGGTATAGAAGTCAAAATCGGTTGAACGGACTGTAAAAGGGTTTGTTTTAATGTCTAATCTTATTTCAAATGGGGTATAGTTAGCGATTGCGATGAAACAAAAATTAAATTAAACATCCCATCATACGTGAGTTACACACAACATTTGAGTGTAAAAGTTAACCATATTGATTTCGTACTTTTTACGTGATACTGGAAAAATCAAACAGACAAAAATTCTAAAAATGGCAGCTGTTGGTTATTCTTGGACACTCCACCAACTTTTTATTTTTCATTGTACAGAAACGCCTCGTCTACAGATTTATTATACAGGGTGTTAGGGTAAACACCGTTATCACCCTAGGGCGCTAGGGCAACGAACTTGCGTGTCAGGCGCGGGACATGAACTGACCGGCCGCGAGCGCGACCCCTCCCTCAGTCAGTCAGCTGTTTCGCTAGCGAGCACGGTGTCGGATAGAAAGTTTTTAAAATATTTTAATGAATATAACGTTTTTTTTTTAATGTTACTCGGTCGTTACCCTTACACCACGGTGTTCACCCTTACACCCTGTATAGAATAGATATAGATATAGAAGATAGATATAGAATAGATATAGATAACGACAGTAGCTACCCCATTTACCCACTAGAAAGCCTTTTTCCGGCTAAGTTGGGGTCGGCTTCCAGTCTAACAGTCAAGGCAACACATAAGGTGGAACAATGACCTGGTGAACGCCGCAGAAATCCGCTGGATGCGAGAAGCATAGAACCGGTCGAAGTGGCGGTGCTTGTGTGAGGCCTATGTCCAGTAGTGGACGTCTTTCGGCTGAAATGATGATCATGATGATGAACCAAGTTACTCGGTAAAGAACTAGTCTTAAACACCCTCGGAAAGATAGGCACGATCTATTTATTGCCCTCCACATCATTGAACGCTTTACTCCTAAAATATCTTGCCATAGAAAAAATATCTATGGGGATCAAACCTAGTGATCGCGGAGGCCATGCGATGTCGTCAAAGCTGATGTCAGTTTTTGAGGAAACTTTTCACTCACAGTGACTCTTCAAGAGTGGGCAATATCTTTATCCGGTTGGAACTCGTGTTAGGGATCTTAAATTCAAGTCACTATTTAAAATCCACTATAAGGCACTTGGAAAGGCCCTAAATGTCTTTCCGCGGATACTTTGCACGTTTTTTTCGTTCTTGTACTTCTGCTAATGCTTATTTATGTCGGGCTCTATAGCTTGAATATAAGTCTTTGGTCCATTGCCATAAGTACCTACTTATGGATTGCCTTGTAAACGTGCTAACGAACAAAACTGCCGAAGTTCCGGACGTACGATACGTACGTACCGTAGACGGTACTTTGTACATTACCATAAGCATTTTGGCATAGTGTCTAAAAAAGTCAGGCGCTGAGGGAGACGATGGACAATTTAGCCGCGGACAATTTGTCCTCGACCATAGAACGTATGGAAATCTATGCAATAGCGCACACCTAGGACAAATGACTGCCGGGATTTCATACGTTCTATAGTTGAGGACAAATTTGTCTGCGGGAAAATTGTCCAGTCTGCTCGGCGCCTAATTGTGGACCTTTCTATTGCACTGTCTTGTCCTTTGGCGATCAATTAAAATACCAACCTAGTTAAATCTTTTTGCTGCCATGAGACACTCTGTTCATGGTTAATCCCAAACGTACCTAGCTAAGCGTATTCTGATTAATAACCACTATCTTAATTTTAATAAGAACTAAGGCCCGATTTCAGTCATTCACATTAGTGATTCATGAACCGTTTTATCTCGCGTTAACTTCCTGTCAGAAATACTATGGAACTTTTCGCAAATAGCTTGAAATTTAATAATTTTATGCGGCCTAGGGGGGTTTCCCCTAAGGTCTCGGTTGACGTTGTTATTAATCAGACAATATTTGCTGAGTAATTATATCGAGCCAATACCTCGACGTCCTGAAGGACGCTGATATTGAGAGCTTTAAATACCTAGGTAGGTGTCTCATGCGAATCACTGTATAAAAGCGTTTGTTTGCCGTAGTCAATGTCAAAGGCAGGCAGCGCCGTACTCGTGCCCGAGTTTGTGCAATAATTAAAGAATTTGAATAACAAAAAAAAAACAACTATTTTACTCGTACAGTTACGCCAGTGCCTTTAGGACCTAATAAAAAATAAAGTAGTTTTTCAAAAATGGAGCGTTCTTGTCGTTGCGTTTTGTTAATTAGTGTTTTGTTTTTGTTAAATATTGAAGAAAGTTTGCAACGAGTGTGGGTCACTACTGATGAACGTAAGTTATTAATTCAATAATTAATTAATATAATTGACCCATTTGACCACAATACCTCATTAGTAGTCCTTGACATGAACATTGGTGGGGCGACTGATTATTGTTTTACCTTCGTCTATTGAACACTTGAACATGATAAGAATGTTAATCTACCGCAATTTGGAGGGAACGTCTGAATTATAATCGTGTTTTGTTTCGTGTAGATAATTTTTAACTTCTTGCTCGTGTGCTAAGAACATGCATACACCAATTGAATTAAATAATTAATTTAGTTTCACGTAATTATAGGCAGTGTAGGATTAATCACAAGAGTAAAGTCGTGCCCGTGTAGTGTTGTGGATCATTCGTAAATATAGTTTTTTTTTATTGGTTTTTTTATGTGAGTGAGTAGGTACCTAGGTGATAATTTACGAAATGTCATCGAATTGGAAATTTGTGTTGTTTAGCCGTAATTATGTGAAATTATGATAATTCAAGATGTGACTGCAATCATTTTGCTTTGCCCTGTGTTTTGTTTTCGACAAGGTAAGCAGTTTTGTTTTGGCTTGCCTGTCACCCAATTTTTTTTTTTTTTTTTAAGTTCTTGTTAGGATTTTCCGAGAAAATACCTGAGTGTTTTATGTTACCTACGGCACGATTTCACTTCTTCTATTCGATTGAGTACACAAATCAGCAGAAGTAATAGAAATTAATCAAACCTTGGTCATAATGATTTTATTCAATGCGATACCGGAAATACTAAACAGGCGGGGTAATTGCGTAACACACTAACAGTAGCAATGGCTTTCATTTTGACAGTTCAACATGCGTAAACGTAGCAATGGCTTCATTTTTCACAGTTCAGCTACTGTGCTTTATGTAGGTTGAGGAACCTTTTTTGGGTTAGTTAGTGTAAAAGTAGGTTCTAACAAGGCACAAAGAGATAAATCAGCCAGTCTTTTATCTGCAACTAAAAACATGATTCACTATACCGTTTTCAGTGCTAATAAAAACTATAAACAAAAACTGTCTGGTAATACGCCATTTCAGTGACATAGTGCCTATAGTCAGGGTATTGTAAGACAACTAATTTTATTCATGGCATGTCACGAACTCATGATGCAGTACGATTGTTGTTGATTATGTGAGAAGACATAAATATTAATATCTACTTACAAACAGCTGATATAAAAGACTGAAGTTGTAAAGGTAAACATTACACAGGATGTTCACATCTTAAATTTGCACAAAAGCACCGGGATTAGAAGCGTCGTCTCTTTTGCAAACAGGACATTTCTTTTAAAAATTATGTAAATAAAATCGGGCTGTTTTAAAATAAACTGGCAAAACTATTTGCAATGGAGCTGGTTCGATTTTTCGAGTGTCGCGGCGACGCAAACTACCAACTTGTACCTAGGAGCGCATCGCGTGCGTGGCTGGCGTGCAGCAAGATACTTCGCGGGAAACTGTCCTTATTCAATACGTCTTCACGGCATTACTTGGTCGAGGTCAGGAAAATGTCGAGCCGTCGTCTTGGAAACTGCGCTCGTTTTGATCCAAGGACGTAAAGAAATAAAACGACCACGCAACGCTGATGCAGGCATGGCAGACTTCCTCGTACGATGGGTACGCGTCATAATGTTTTCGCATGCTGATTCGGCTATTTGTTGACCACACCTGATACCCCTCTTGGACAAACAGCGTGGACAGATGAACCATTTTTAACCGACTTCCAAAAAAAACTTCCAAAAAAGGACGAGGTTTATTCTTCGTTTGTTTGTACATTTTTGCCCCCTAATTGCGTAACACACTTAATTTCAATCTCAATCTGAATGATTGCGAAGGATATTGTAATCCAATGCTTCATAATAATATGTTCGAAAAAATTGTCTGCTCAGCAACTTAAGTAAATAACGCAATGAATGTTGTTGAACTGTCAAAAATAGGTAGGTAGGTACCTAATGACATTGCTAGGTAGAACCATAAG
The DNA here is from genome assembly GCA_948473465.1 of Lithophane ornitopus. Lineage (NCBI taxonomy): Eukaryota > Metazoa > Arthropoda > Insecta > Lepidoptera > Noctuidae > Lithophane > Lithophane ornitopus. The sequence goes on along the minus strand of OX419616.1, from coordinate 12,356,810 downwards.
TAAATACCCCCCCCCCCCCTGGTTCTCTTTAATTTTCGAAATACCTATGAATTTCCCTGCCAAATAAAAGTTCACTATGATAATCGTTTCAAATCAAGTTTGTATGTGAATCATTTTATCATGTACTGATCTAGGTTCCACCCGGTTTGGTTAACATTAAAAGGTGTTTTGTATGGGATGTTAGTGTGAATTATTCTAATTTGGACAGGACAAGGTCTTTCGGGTCAGTTAGTTACCCATTTTATATATAGAGATTACCATTCACAAAAAAACCTCTTTATAGTGGTACTAGCCCTAGCTGCGCCCGCGGTTTCACCCGCGTAAGTCGCGATCCCGTGGGATTATCGGGATAAAAATAATCCTACTATGTCCTAATCCAGGTCATGGTCTACCCATGTGCATCCAAATCCCTTCAGCCGTTTTAGCGTGAAAGCGTAACAAACAAACTCACTTTCGCATTTATAATAAGTAAAAAACAAAAAAAAAAGTTGGTATAGTTAGGATTACTTTAGATTTTCATTTCACATATCTGTTTTCCGCCATTCTTCGGAGAAAAAAACAATTTAAAAATTCTATAGGTACAGATACCTATATAAGAATAACACCCACCCAGTTTTCACAATTTGTGTATTGAAAAGTGTGAAACGAACGAACGCGAAACGTGCAATTCAAAATTAGAAGATCTCTAGGTGCCTACTTTCAAGGAGGCTCCTTTTAACCATAAAAATTGTTTTCGCAGTGGAGAATCACATAAACCCAGAAGATTTGCTGGAGTTTATGAACATGCAGCCGAACACCAGCAACACTAAAGAAGTCATCAACGATCCTTTATTACACGCTGACACCGTGGTATGATTTTTTTTTTATTTATTTATTTATTTATTAAAACTTTATGCACAAGTAAAAAATACTGTACAAAGGCGGACTTAATGCCTGAGGCATTTTCTACCAGTCAACCTTAGGGTGATGCAGAGATAAACATGGCAGGTGCAACATACGGGATAGATAATTCGAAAAAGGATAAATGGTAATACATATATACTTAAATACATACATATAAACAGAATAAACTTTGTCAGGAGAAATAACGATAGGTGAAGGAGAAAACAAGCCCAGCAAATCAGCGCCGCATTGATTCTGCCAACTTCTCACGAATATGTTCACGAGCCGCTACTTTGAAAGATAACCGACTCGCTGCCATCCTGATATTCAGAGGGAGCGCATTCCAAAGAAATACCGCCTGGACAAAGAAAGAAGAGTGAATAAAACCAGAGCGATGAGAAGGACATCGTAGAAGAAGATTGTTGGTGGAGCGAAGATTTTTACTATGGGCAGACCATAGGTATTGAACATGGCAAGTCAGATAAGAAGGAGAAGTGGGTTTGTCGAGTATAGAATACAACATAGACAGCGCCCTCAACTCTCTGCGCTGACGTATGGGTAACCATTTTAAAAGCAAACGGTGCGCAGACACATGATCGTACTTACGAAGATTGAAAACGAATCGAATGCAGTTATTTAGAAGGCGGTCAAGTTTATTGAGTAGATCTGCATTCAGGTCGTAGTAACACACATCACCATAGTCTATTATGGGAAAGATTAGGGACTGTACAAGCATTTCCTTTACGCGTGATGGTAGAAGATTTTTCAACCGATAGAGCGAACGCAACGTTCCGGTGACTTTTTTACTTACAGTCGTGACGTGCTTTCGCCAGTCAAGACATGTGTCGACATTCAGACCAAGATTCTTAACAGCGGAGCTAAACGGGATGACTGAGTTGTCAAACATTATAGGTGGCAAAGATATGCCATTCAGCTTCCTTATACTGTGGGGGCTCCCTACAATAATAGCCTGACACTTGGTAGGATTGACCGCCACCCCAAATCGATCAGACCAGTTTTTAATTGCACCTAAATCCCGATTTAGCTCCTCAATCGCATCGCCTATCTTGTCCACACTTGCCTGGCAGTAAAGCTGCAAATCGTCAGCATAAAGATGATACGCAGTACGAAGTTCGGTGGTAATGAGATTAATAAAAATGGAGAACAAAAGAGGAGATAATATACCGCCTTGAGGGACGCCAGCTACAAGATCACACCAACTAGATGACGTGTCTCCAGCACGAACAGATTGCTGACGCCCTTGAAGATAAGAGGAAAACCATTCCAATACCTCCTGAGAGACCATAAGATAGGAAAGGATGGATAAAAGGACTTCGTGACTGACGGTATTAAAAGCATTGGAGAAGTCAATTAACACTAAGACTGTAACTTTAGTGTCTTCTTATTTTTTATATAGTATTTTCCTTTTTTATCTTCCTTTTTTTGTTTTAAACGGCTAATAAAGTATTTTCGGCTAACTCTTTACAACAACTAACCAGCTGAATCTGCGGGGTAGCTAATTGCGTAACACACTTTCACTACTGCTACAGCAATATCCTTCAAGATCATTTAGATTGTGATTGAAAGTGTGTTACGCAATTAGGGTGCTAGATATACTTCATTGATTGACTATTAAAAAGCAATATTTCAACATCGCAGACTTAACAACCAACGATTACTGAAAATACCTCACATTTATAATTCTATAGTGTTATTATCTTATTATGCAGTCGGTACCTATATCTGTCTTTAATTTACAATTTAAAATAAAATATACAATCTAACACTAACGTTATGTAAAAAGGGGAAAGAATCGTGTTAGATGAAGATGTATCTACTCTTATTAATGATTCATTATTTAAACTGAAATCAAATTATTTAGGATACCACAACCAGTCTTCCAGTGCCCGCCATTGTGGACTGTTTCGGCCTAGGCTCACTTTCGCGTCAGCTTATGAGTATCTTCAACATGAAGCCCGATTCATCCAGCTCTGTGAACACGCACTTCTACTTCTCTTCACGCAACATGACTACCAGGGTTCAGGTAAGGATATGATGCTTCCTCATTTAAAGAAGAAAAAAGAAAGAAACAATGTTTATTCTGCACAAACAAAACGGACACACAACAGAAAAAGACAAAATAAGAAATAATACAAAAGTAGCCAAAATACTCGTATTCAACCAATAAAAAAATAAAATAAAATGTTTGACATTATTGTTCCTTGCCGTTCGTTCATTCATTTTTAACCGACTTCTTCAAAAAGGAGGAGGTTCTCAATTGTAATGTAATGTAAAATGTAAATGTCATGTATGTTTGTTACTCGATTACTCCGCCAATTGTGAATCGATTTTGATGATTCTTGTTTGGTAGGTCATGCTTCCGAGGTGGTCCCATATAAATTTTATTAACTTTGCTTGCGTAGTTTTTGAGTTAGCTTCAATATTACGTATTTTTCCCACTTAGTTTATCTAGACGATTTCCTTATTTACTCTTTCACTGTTATTTATTTATTTATTTATGTTTATTTATATATTCTTAATTGTACACCACAAAAATATATAACAACAAAAAAACAATAACAAACACTACAAAATATACAATGGGCGGCCTTATCGCTATCCGCGATCTCTTCCAGGCAACCTTGGAATGGACAGTGATTTGCGTGGACATAAAATGGGGCTGTCGTAGGTGCAAATAATAAGTCTACAATATACTAAAATAGATACATATATACATACATATCCTAAATAATAATAGATACATACATACATACATACGAAATAAGTATATAAGCAACGAAAAATTTATGATGACTATAGATAACTACACAGTTAGGAAAACAAGATCACTACGACAAGTAATGTTCCTTAACGAGTCTTTTATAAACACTAGTATCGACTGCGCGCGTGATTTACTACTATTCGGATTTGTGTGGGGTAGGTACCACAACTAAAAAGTGAAAAATAAAAACTTTTTACAAAAAAAATCAAACCGACTTCAAGAAAAACCACTAAAAAGAGAAAAATAACTTTAAATTCTGAAGTCGGTGGCATAAAACGAAAATTGGAAAGCAAAGACACCGACTTCCGAAATTAAAGTTATTTTTCTCTTTTGAGTGTTTTTTTTGGAAGTCGGTTTGATTTTTTTTGTAATTATGTTATTTGTTTCTAAGCGAATACAAGCGACCCGCTCCTGCTTCGCACGGTTTTTACGACTTGACAAAACCTCACGATTTCTTAGGTATATGTAACTATATACACACATAAACCTTCCGGAATAAATTCACTACACGATGGTGAAAACCTCATCCAAATCTGTTGCGTGGTTTAGAAGAACAACGCGAACATAGAGATAGAAAAGCGACTTTAATTTATACTATGTATAGATGCGGCACCTTGACGACACCATTTTTTTTATTGATCAACATCATCTGCCTAGTCTTTTCCTAGCTATATTCGGTCAGCTTTCTGTCTAATCGGATGCAGCTGAACACCTGTATTTTACATGGACCGACTGCCTGGGTAATATGCCCCTTGATAAGACTGGTTGTCAGACTTTCGGGCTTTGGACGACCCGTAAGGACTGTCAAAGATCCACGAATGACAGCCGGGACCAACGGCTTAACGTGCTTTCTGAGGCAGGAGGCGAGGAGTCTCGGTATGTAAAGATGGTCACCCATCCACGGACCAACCCCGGCAAGCGTAGCTCAACCTCATAGATCGACCCCTGCGGCTGTTATTATTTAGCCACGAGCTTCCGGTTTTTATATGGATATTGATAGAAAAATCAGAAGGTTAAAACTGTGGCATTCTTTAGATTGTTTCTTTTGGAGATCAGGGTTGTTGACTTCATACCGGCAATTTTAATTTCCCTTCCAAGGGCAGGAGCCATGAACGCACGCTATAAGATTCATTGTTTGCAGGTATACCCGGGTTCACAGTTCGGCCTCGAATGGGTTGACTTCAGACCAAACCGGAAGACGGTGATGATAGTCCATGGTTTTATGAGTCACAGCAACGCTTCTTGGGTCAATGATATGACTCGGGCATTTTTGGCATGGGTACGTTGATTTCCATAATTAATATGCACATTTTCATATACCTACCCTGAAGGAACCGTTTACGTCCTCGGGCGATGCGACTTGCGCCGCTACTTGCGTCAAGCGACACGCGCGCGTGTCATTTGTTTACTCTCGCGTGAGTACCGTCACTTCGCAACGCAAGTCGCGTCGCGGTTACTCGTGGCGTCTTGTTTGAAGCGGGCAGAAAGATCCTTCTGACATCGAATATTCTAGATTTCGAATAAGTTCACCATTTTTGTGAATGTTATGTTTCTTTTCAGGCGGATGTTAATGTAATTGCAGTAGATTGGAGTGGGGGTGGGAACACGTGGAAGTATTGGCGGGCAGTGGCGAACACGCGAAGAGTTGGATCCGATACTGTTGGGTAAGGAATTCAACATTAAACAAATCAAGTAGCGTCAAGTTGGCTTATATATATTTATGATTATGCATGAGATTTTTTCGTTTCATATTATCATTTTGTCATTTCCAGATTCATGCGCCAGCTGATAGCGGCGACTGGGGTAAGGACAAAGGATATGCACTTCGTCGGGCACAGCTTAGGAGCACATATCGCATCGTATGTGTCGTTTCATCTCGGAAAAGTTGCAAGAATAACAGGTTAGCACGTCTCCTTATGTGACTCTTAAGACGTAGGGTCTACGTCACCGACCTATTACGTCAAATTGCTTACCATGATCCTCCGTTAAGCCAAAAATACTGCAGCATTAATTTTGAAATAAATATATGTTAAAGTTGAGGATTGATGCTAGGACGATTACATTATAAAATACCATTAAGATTATTTTCTCGATAAAAAAAATTTGCATAGTTACCTCTAACCCGAACTATAAACCGTTGGTATTATATAAAAAACTTCAAATTAGATCATGAAACTTTGCATAACTGAACTAACTATAAAACAGGACTATTTTTTTTTTAAATTAGCATTATTTTCACAGTAAAAAGCAATTACCTAAATTATTCGAGGCTTGAGAACCGCCAGCACCTTACTCCGTCTTGCTCTCACTCAGTCCTCGAGTAGTATGGTGCGAGCGAGATAAATTTTGAGGTAGGGTAGGGCATACAACACATTTGCACCGAGTCATATCTTGCCGAACCCCGAGAGTTTTTAAATTCTAGAAAAACTTCAAAGGTTAGGTTATTTTTCTTGCATGTATTTATTGTTCCAGGTTTAGACCCCGCTCAGCCCTGCTTCAGGACCACGGACCCCACCGAGCGCCTGGACGCCACGGACGCGGACTTCGTGGACATCATCCACACTAATGGACGATTGTTATCAAGGATCGGCTTCGGCTTTCCTGACCGTAACGGTAACAATTTCTCCATTATGACTTATTTACGGGCAGTTTTATTATACAATGCTTTTCTTAAAGGAATCAAAGGTCACCCTCGGGTCAGTGGTATCGAGTTTTTGACTCATTTCAATAATACAGGGTGTAAGGGTTAACACCGTTGTCACTCAAACCATGGGTAGTTGACTTAAATATAAAAATAAATGACCGAGTAACAATAAAAAAAAAACGTTATTTTCATTAAAAGATTTTAAAAAGTTTCTATCAGACATCGTGCTCGCTAGCGAAACAGCTGATTAACTGAGGGAGGGTTCGCGCTCGCGGTCGGTCAGGTGACGTCAAGTCAAGTTCGTTGCCCTAGCGCCCTAGGGTGAAAAGGTGAAATACTCTTGTGGTAAAATGAAGATTTTCTTTTTTTTTTAAAGTTGTCATTCTGGTTTCAAGGTTAACGGTGTTTACCCTAACACCCTGTATTTCTTCGTTTTGAACAGTTTTCTTTGTCTATGTTTCAGGTCATGCTGATTTCTATCCAAATGGCGGCATGAAGCAGCCGGGCTGCTACAACGAATCCAACTCCTTGTGGTCACAAATTGTGCCATTTTCTCCAGCCAGTAAGTTGATCGAGTTTAGATTTAACGCCAAGTTTCCCTTTAAGTACCTGCTACTCGGTTGCCAACCGCGTCCCCGACAGAGGTGACCTTGGTTGGCGACCGCGCAGAGCTGTTTCAAAGGTACTAAACCATCATCTACACGGTTGTAAACCACCAAGGTCACCTCTGTCGGGACGCGGTTGGCGATGGTGTAACAGACACTTTATCTTTCCTCTGAGAGTTATGTCGCATCCCAATAGCTAAGGACTTCGAAGCTTTAGATTTCATATCTGCTATATGAAATCTAAAGCTTCGAAGTCCTTGGTCATTACAGTGTAAAAATTTTGAACCAATCACAGAAATGATTTACCTACTACTGTAATTTCTCGTTAGTTAGTCAATCAATCTGCCTAGCCTTTTCCCAACTTTGTTGGGGTCGGCTTCCAGTCTAACCGGATACAGCTGAATACCAGTATTTTACATGGAGCGACTGCCTATCTGATCTCCACAACCCATTAACTGGGTAATACGATACCCCTTGGTTAGACTGGTTGTCAGACTTTCGGGCTTCTGACGACTGTCAAAGATCCACAAATGACAGCCGGGACTTTCGAGGCACCGAGGATTTCTCGTTAGTTAGTAACTGATCAAATATGTTTTATTTCAGAACTGCAGCAGGCCATATGCAGCCATGGACGTGCCTATCTACTGTTCACTGAATCCTTGATCAGCAGTAACTGCTCTTTTAGGGGACACAAATGGGATTTGACATACGAAGGGTTTGTTTCTAATGTCATTAGAATTACTAAAGGAGATCATTCACCGTCCATACATTTTTAGCCATACAAAAAAAAATGCTATATTCCGAAAGATTATTACGTTTTTCTCTTAATTTTTTATTGCTACAAACTATTACTTTAATTAGATTATTATTAATTATAGCGCAGGGAATTGCCCTACAGAATTGGTCCAATAGAGAAAAGTGAAGAGGAGAATGACATGTTCTAATTCTAACGGAATATTTCTATTTTTTTTGTTTGGCCGGCACTTTTATTATTTAGCCCAAAATTTATAATCTTCTCCTTCATATCAATTTACCCTTTGCCATTTTCTCTTTAAAATCTTGATCCTTTGTTTGTCCTTCTAGGGTTAACGCGAGTTTAGAAGCGGCTTGTGATAGAGTTGATTCATGTTCGGAGATGGGCATCAGGGCTATCGGAATGGACGGAATCCCGCGCGCGAGTGGACCGTACTTCGTGCTAACTACTGATAAGGAGCCTTATTGTCGTAAGTCCTTATCTTAGTATTTGTTTCAAATCAACACAGTATATATGAAATTAAATTAAATTGTTTATTCTGTAAATAGGGTATTGGAATCACTTTTACACGTCATATTCAATCTGCCTAGCCTTTTCCCAACTATGTTGGGGTCGGCTTCCAGTCTAACCGGATGCAGCTGAATACCAGTATTTTACATGGAGCGACTGCCCACACATCATATTAAAAAATATATTTAAATAAGTTAGATGAGGTCGGCGTTTCTTGTCTGACTACTCTGAGAAGAAAGGCCGAAATAAACTCAGAGGTCGCAGTCTGGGGTCCGTTAGGACCGATGCCTGCCAGGGTTGCGGAATAGTCCGAAAGGGATACCGGGACCCTGGCAACAGGCAACTGAAGGAACACGGGTGGGTTTTAGTCAGTAAGAGTCTGACACGCCCTTCCGCTCCGCCCAGAGCGGGAGAAGTCATTTGATGATTTCCCAGCCAAAAAAAAAAAAAAATAGGTCGCAGTCTCTTTTAAAGTCCAGACATACATTTAGTCAGGCCATATGAGGACCATGTAGATTAGCGTCTGAAATGGTCTTTTGAGGAAAGAACCACAACGATTTGAGTGGATCTGTCCAGTCAGTGCAAGCCATAGATATCCGTGGTGCAAGCATTTATCAGTAACCGAGGAGCTCAACTCAAAACTTAGTATAATGTGGGTAGGACCCTCCACAAAATGAACCGACGACCTGGTGAAGGACGAAGGAATTCGCGATGGATGAATGCGAGATGCATAATCAGCCTATAATGTTCCCACCGCTGGGCTACAGAGAGGAGGGTGTGGGCCGTAGTCCACCACGCGGGCCCAGTGCGGGTTGCTAAATGTCACATGTCTTCGAATTTTTGGTTCTAGGACATGCCGGTTTCCTAACTATGTTTTCCTTCACCGTTTTGAGAGCAGTGGTGATGAAATAATTTACACAAAGTAAAGCGCCTGCCGGGGTTCGAACCTACGACCTACTTGTAAGTCGCGGCCGTGAAAGCAGGTTTTCTAGCGATGGTTCTATATCTATGAACCATCGCTAGAAAACCTGCTTTCACGGCCTTTTTATCAAAATTGTCAGCCGTTTCAAGGTCATCGGTTCTTTTGTGTTAGCTGCGGTAGTTTGAAATACCATGTATGCTATAAAACTATGCAATATTATGGAATTCTTAATCTGATGCTGCAGCCAGGATATCCAGCACATTAGTACACTCTCGGGGGCTTTTTTTTATTTAACTTTTTAGGTAAACTTTGTGTAACCAGCAAACTACCTATATTACAATATGCACTTAAAAATAAATCCATTGACGTTAAAAACAACATAAAGGTCAGTAATGAACGATACAAAAAAATAACAGCAGCATTACAAGTGAGATATTTTTATTTAATTGTTGTTGCTCGTTTATCTCTGTTGGGTATATTCATCAAGGGCATGTAATGATTTCCGCTACGTAACCAAGTACTCGGTCAGTAATTCACAGTACCTAATGTTTGCTTCTGCATTTTTATGAGAGACGGAATTGATAAGATTTTTTCGATGGGTATTGAGTCTGAGCTTGATATGGGAAATAATGGCTTCTTTAATCACATGTTGTCTAAACGACCCCTTTTTATGAGTAAACTTAGTAAACAATCGAGCGATCGCACCCCGCGGTTTGACCCGCATAAGTATCGATCCCGTGGAAATATCGGGATAAAAAGTATCCATGTCAAGGTGCCATGTGCCAAATTTCATTCAAATTTGTTCAGCCGTTTTAGCGTGAAAGCGTAACAAAAAAATAAACAAACAAACTCACTTTTGCATTTATAATATTAGTTAGGATAAAGTTAGGATTGGTTCGATCTCGATCTCGTCTCGTATCGATGCCTGTTCACTTCTGCTTGTTGAAAGTTGGTGCGTTATGGCTATAAGGGAACACAGATGCGTATACAGAACCCTCACTCAAGACTGCATTACTTAAAACTATACCCCATTTGAAATAAGATTAGACATTAAAACAAACCCTTTTACAGTCCGTTCAACCGATTTTGACTTCTATACCCTAGGCATAATATTATAATATAGGATAGCATTAAAAGCAAAAAAAGTTACACAATATCAACTATCTACTGCGGCTGCCATTTGTCATGCCACCAACGCAATAGAATTCAAAATCGGTTGAACGGAATGTAAAAAAGGCTTACCTATACGTCTAATCTTATTTCAAATGGAGTATAGTTTCAACCAATCAAAAGGCTTAAGTAATACTTGAGTTTTGAAAACGGGCCTCGGGCTATATTTGATGAAACAGGCTGGTCCAAACAGTTTTGTCAAATTGGCATGAATGAGTGGGAAAATTTGATCAAATTGATTTGTCAAATTGCATGTAAAAATGTGAATTTTTGTATTTTTATTTGATCAAACTGTTTGAACCAGCTTGTTGAAACAAATTATTTGGACGTCTATGGCCGCATTAGTCCAAACATAATGATCTTAACTAATTAATTTTATATATGATTAACTTTAAAATATTTGTCTTTCAAGCAACGGAATGGGAGCGTCGTCACCCGCAACCTGATTTACTGGTAGACCTTGAAAAGGGGTTCCTTATGGACGGGCTGACGAAGAGGACCACGTCGAAGGCTCCTGCCACGGACTCGTCGATTTACGCGGACCCTATGGGGAAGAGCCTCGTGCTGGCCGCTTTCACCACCACCACACAGAGGAGCTGGTTCCAGAGGTGGATCGGATAAACAGGAAAAATATATCAATGTTTTTTAAGACAATTAAGACTGGATATTATACATTTCGGACTGACTGAAAACTAATTTTATATGCATATACAGGGTGTTAGGTAAACACCGTTATCCTTGAAACCAGAACCTTTTTTTTTTAAAAGAAAATCTACATTTTACCATAAGAGTATTTCACCCTTTCACCCTAGGGCGCTAGGGCAACGAACTTGCGTCTCAACACGGGTGGTTGGCGCGGTACGTGACCTGACCGGCCGCGAGGGCGACCCGTCCGTCAGTCAGTCAGCTGTTTCGCTAGCGAGCACGGTGTTGGATATTAACTTTTTAAATTCTTTTAATTAACCCCCGACTGAAAAAGAGGGGTGTTATAAGTTTAACGTGTGTATCTGTGTATCTGTGTATCTGTGTGTCTGTGTATCTGTGTATCTGTGTATCTGTGTATCTGTGTATCTGTGTATCTGTGTATCTGTGTGTCTGTCTGTTCCATCGTAGCTGCCAAACGGCTGAACCGATTTTGTTTTTTTTTGTTTTGTTTGAAAGGTGACTTGATCGAGAGTGTTCTTAGCTATGATTCAAGAAAATCGGTTCAGCCGTTTGAAGATTATCAGCTCTTTTCTAGTTGATGAATGGATGTGAGCATCTTTCGCAGGTTTAATCGATTGGAAATTTAGAATTCTGTTACTTCAATGATATTAGAAGGATATAGTAACCTGGAACTGATGCTGCAGCATCACCTGGATGCAGGATACCCAACCCTCACCAACTTACAGCACAGGTATCGTGTTTGGGCTCATTGGGAAGGTCTCAAAAAATAGGTTACAGATGGATGGTGATCAGGGTCTGATGATGGAGTAGGAAAGAGAAATGAGACTAAATTAGTAACTAGCTTTACTGTAGTAAAAGTACGTACAGCTACGCAGATTTCGGCGAGCCGCGTGTGATCGTAGCGTTTCTACTAGTAATATAATATGAAATTTAAAAAGCTGGAAATAAAAGTTAAATTTAAAATTTAAAAAACCCCCGACAAAAACAAAGCATTTAAAAAGTAAAAAATAATATGTATTGGCCCTTTAAGTTTAATATAAAAGTTGTAGGTAATATTTTGATCCCAGCGTCGTCGCGTCGGGGGACGGCTCATGAAAATAGGAAATTAACAGCAGCTATCCTTTCTACAATAGCATATATTCATTATTCCTAGTGTATGTTGGCGTTTTCATTAGCCGTCCCCCGACGCGACGACGCTTGGATAAAATATTACCTACAACTTTTATATTAAACTTAAAGGGCCAATACATATTATTTTTTACTTTTTAAATGCTTTGTTTTTGTCGGGGGTTTTTTAAATTTTAAATTTAACTTTTATGAAAATAACGTTTTTTTTATTGTTACTCGGTCATTTATTTTTCTATGTAAGTCAACTACATATGGTTTGATTGACAGCGGTGTTTACCTTTACATCCTGTATTTATGTATTTTTAAGTTACGTATTACTTATTTACGATTATGAATATTTAGGAAAGCCAAATTGATCTGCAATCTGCCTAGCCTTTTCCCAACTATATTGGGGTCGGCTTCCAGTCTATCCGGATGCAGCTGAATACCAGTATTTTACATGGAGCGACTGCCTATCAGACCTCTAAAACCCAGCAACTGGGTATTACGATACCCCTTGGTAACTTGAAGTGGTGAAGAGTAAACTGCACCCTAATTACGTAACACACGATCAATCTGAATCATTTTGAAGGATATAGCTAATCTGTTCGAAAAATATGTCTGCTCAACAACATAAATGTTTTGAAATATGACAAATATTTTTGAAGTGTCAAAATGAAACAGATTGTGATTGATTGTGTGTTACGAATTGGTTTGATTTTTGGGTGTGACCTGTATAATATTCTTTTGTTTTGTATAATCATAACTGAGGGAAAAGGATCTCGATTGTTTTAACTAATTGAACAATTCTCGTCGCTTGCCTTTAGTCTATAGTTTATTATTAATCATGTACTGACTGACAATCTTAGTTTATATTGGATTATTTATTTTATAAATGTTTGTACTATTATGAATTGCATTTGTATTTTATATTAGAAATATTGATTTGATTGTATTATATTAAAGTTTTAATAAAAGTATTACTTTAGAAATTACGTATCAAAGAGTTAATAGTTTTTTTTTTTTCCATATTTTTATTGTTTATCCACAACGGGGAAGCTCCTGGCCTGCATCTCACCTGATGGTAAGCGATGATCACGCTGAAGGTTGAAGCGGGCTTTGACGGGAATCACAGAGGAACTGACTATCTCACCTCTAACTGCCGAAACACAATGCTGTTAACACTGTTGCTATGGTGACAGACTTAGATAAGATGGTGGAAGCTAGCCAGGCGGACTTAGAACAAGCCCTACCACTAACATAATTTCCCATCAAACGATCTTTAGAACTAAGTAAGGATTCTCATATTATCACATCACGTCTTGAAAAACCGTCCATGAAGTTTTACGAAATTGTACTACTAGAGTAACGTCGCGCCTGTCTGCGGGAACCTTTACACGGTTATTAAGTACTTCAACCAATTTAATAACTTAACTACCTACAAGTACAACACCATTATTTATTTACACGCCACGTAATGGCTACCTATCAAAGCTTTTAAAGTTATTGCAGAGCTTTTTAATCGTACCCGCCGTAGTGAGCACGCCATAGTTTAGTTACAAGTTATAGTAATAAATCACTAAGTTAGCAAGTACAGTGTTTCTAAAGCTGTGTAGTAAACTGTTTAGAGTAAGGTCTTGTCACGAAAATGCGGGGCGCTGAAGTTGTTCAACGTCTCAGAAAGAGATTTATATTCTTCGGACGCAACAGTGGCGTACATGGTCTGCATTATGTGTTTGAAGCCGACAGGAGTCTGCTGTCCAGGTACCTATACCCTTTATTTCGTATAAAATATTTAAAAAATACTTTATTTATTTATTATTTATTAAAACTTTATACACAAGTAAAAAAAAAAAAAACTGTACAAAGGCGGACTTAATGCCTGAGGCCTTTTCTACCAGTCAACCTTAGGGTGATGCAGAGACAAACATGGCAAATGCATCATACGGGATAGATAATTCGAAAAAGGATAAATAGTAATACATATATACTTAAATACATACATATAAACAGAATAAATTTTGTCAGGAGAAATAACGATAGGTGAAGGAGAAAACAAGCCCAGCAAATAAGCGCCGCATTGATTCTGCCAACTTCTCACGAATATGTTCACGAGCCGCTACTTTGAAAGATAACCGACACGCTGCCATCCTGATATTCAGAGGGAGCGCATTCCAAAGAAATACCGCCTGGACAAAGAAAGAAGAGTGAATAAAACCAGAGCGATGAGAAGGACATCGTAGAAGAAGATTGTTGGTGGAGCGAAGATTTTTACTATGGGCAGAGCATAGGTATTGAACATGGCAAGTCAGATAAGAAGGAGAAGTGGGTTTGTCGAGTATAGAATACAACATAGACAGCGCCCTCAACTCTCTGCGCTGACGTATGGGTAACCATTTTAAAAGCAAACGGTGCGCAGACACATGATCGTACTTACGAAGATTGAAAACGAATCGAATGCAGTTATTTAGAAGGCGGTCAAGTTTATTGAGTAGATCTGCATTCAGGTCGTAGTAACACACATCACCATGGTCTATTATGGGAAAGATTAGGGACTGTACAAGCATTGCCTTTACGCGTGATGGTAGAAGATTTTTCAACCGATAGAGCGAACGCAACGTTCCGGTGACTTTTTTTACTAACAGTCGTGACGTGCTTTCGCCAGTCAAGACATGTGTCGACATTCAGACCAAGATTCTTAACAGCGGAGCTAAACGGGATGACAGAGTTGTCAAACATTATAGGTGGCAAAGATATGCCATTCAGCTTCCTTATACTGTGGGGGCTCCCTACAATAATAGCCTGACACTTGGTAGGATTGACCGCCACACCAAATCGATCAGACCAGTTTTTAATTGCACCTAAATCCCGGTTTAGCTCCTCAATCGCATCGCCTATCTTGTCCACACTTGCCTGGCAGTAAAGCTGCAAATCGTCAGCATAAAGATGATACGCAGTACGAAGTTCGGTGGTAATGAGATTAATAAAAATGGAGAACAAAAGAGGAGATAATATACCGCCTTGAGGGACGCCAGCTATATCGTCACTAACTACTTTACACTAACTTGTTCTGACAAAATATTGACATCCAAATAAATGAGAACTTCCAGCCGACCTATTGTGTAAAAATCTCACCGTGAAAACTTATGTGAAGTGAGCGTTAAGTGAGCTGTATATACATTGTGAGACGTGCCAAAACACTTTTTTTTTTTTTTTTTGGTGGCGGTAAATCATCAAATGACTTCTCCCGCTCTGGGCGGAGCGGAAGGGCGTGTCAGACTTTTACTGACTAAAACCCACCCGTGTTCCTCCAGTTGTCTGTTGCCAGGGTCCCGGTATCCCTTTCGGATATTCCCGCAACCCTGGCAGATGTCCAAAACACCTGCCGATACATTCTGTTAAAAAATGGCACCGTGAATACTTGGGTGAAGTGAGCTTGACATGAGCTGACATTACACCAGGGATTGACAATTCACTTCACGTTCACTTCACCTAAGTCTTCACGGTGAGATTTTTACAGAATAGATCGTCGATCGTCTTTGCATAAATCATGCTATTTTTTTACCCGATTACGATGAAGCAAAAAGGAGGGTTATTAGACTATTAGCTCTTCACTCTGATTAGGAAAGCAAAGAAGTAATGCGAATAAGATAGGATAGGTGTCAAGTGGTTCCAACATCCAAATATCACTGTCTAAAAATCCAACACGTTTGAAAATCCAGCCAAAGTTTGCGTTACGAAAGTGGCATTTGTATTATCATCGTACTCTTTCCTGAATGAAGCTAAGGTGTTCAACATCACTTTTTTAAATCCAGGTTATTCTGGCTGTTGACGTTGATCGCGTCTCTGGGTTGCCTCTACCTGATGATGCAACACGCAGGGGAGCTCGGAGTGGAAGTGAACTTTACGCCTGACACCCGCTACCTGAACTGGACCACTACGTTCCCAGGAGTGACATTATGTGAAGAACATGCCACTAAGTTTGCCTTACGGAGATTTGCTGGGATGTATCGTAAGTATCCCTGACTGGAGACACCACCGGCGAGTACTTGTTTGTCGCAGCAAGAGCTATCATAGAGATTACTCGCTCAGCGATCCTCGCTTGGCGAGCAGTACACTCGCTGAGTGACTCATGCTTTGTAGGTTCATACGCCTTATCAGCTAGTAAATTAATTATCTAGGAGAAGACTTATAAGTATTTACCCTCTAGTTGTATTTTGTAGTAAGTTCCAGAAGTAGCAGTGCAACTTATCATGTGATGATTGTACGCAAAAATATAGGGATGCATAATTCGGACCAAATTTTAAAAGAGATGTAAGTTTGTGTAAAGTAATTAGTTCATTGCCAACAAGGACGCTGAATAACTATACCTACATAATATAAATTAAAGTCGCTTTTCGCGCGTTGTACCTACTTCTAAACCACGCAACAGATTTTGATGAGATAATCACCATCGTTTAGAGAATTGATTCCGGAAGGTTCATGTGCATAATACGTTGATATTAAAGTTACATATAACTTAGAAATCTCGATGTTTTGTCAAGTCGTAGGTAATAACCGTGCGAAGAGGAGCGGGTCGCTAGTTTAATAATAAATTAGTAAACAAAGACGTTATCGATCAAGAGTAGGTAACTTGTGTTTGTGTTTTTCCTACTCGTCATTGATTGCGGTTAGTGCAAGCCCTTAAGCAAAATTTCCTTTAGTAGGGAAACCTTCAGATTGGTACTTATAATATGGGCAATCTTGACACAAATACGTCATTAATTAGATATTGCGGTTTCTGTGTTAATTATTCGCATTGCTGCGGTTCTAATTAGGTATTGTTCAAATAGGGCAAACAGTTGATTCTTAAGTAGGTAATTGTTGCTCATTAATGAGATAATTACTATGCAAACTGCAAGTAACAAAGGTGCGTTTTGATTTGAACAGTGAAATTTTGCATTCTCGTCTTTATGACTTAGTTTTAGACCTTAGACAATGGTGCCGATTCTCTTGTCACAAAATTCTCTAAACTAAACTAAAAATCACTAAAATTTAGTTTAGTCCTGTCAAACGATCAAACTCATTCTGAAATAGACTTTATATGACACAACTTAACTATAATTTAGTTTGACAGCACTAAGATGGCACTGAGATTAGTTTAGTGAAAATGCTATTCTGAATTGGACGATTTAACCAAAAATTTTGTCCTATATCTAAAATCCTCTAACTAAATCTGACTATATTTAATCGCGATTAAAAATGTGTGGAATAAAATTAGATGTCATGAACTAAAATTCAAACCAACACCTCGACTTCAGTTACAAAAAACAGTACTGTATTTTTTATTTTCTTTTGCTTATAACTCGAAAGGTAACCCTTAAACCCCTAATTCTCAACATATTGGTAACAATTTTTTTAATTTTTTTTCGTTATTTTCAATACAAAAACTGAAAAATTCCATTAAAAACACGTCGAGGCTGCCGTGCATGCGCGCTTCTGGCTCTAAAAAAAAAACACGGGGTAGGGAAAACAAGTACCAAGTGGAGGAGCGCGGTTGTCAAATTCGATTTTAGTTGTGTCAAAATAAGTTTTAAATTTAGAGAATTTATTTGGCAGAATAGCTCCAAGATTCCCATAGTCAAAAGTAAGGAATTTTAGAGATAGTTTAGTTAGTTTAGTTCGAAGTACAAGAGAATCGGCACCAATATCATTGCAACTCTTTATAATAGCGAAGCACGTTAATAAAACCCAATAAAGAATATTATAATGTATTGGATTTGATCAAATAGGTAATATTGCAATTCATTTTTAACTTGGCACAAGGTTCAATGACTTCAATATTCAGTGGACATTTTCACGTACGGTACCTACCTACTACCTACCTTAATGGTTGTGCGCTTGATTAATGAATTTCGAACTCGACTGAAATTGAAATGTAAACAAACTTTATAGGGGTAACATGAAAATGTCCAGCGACTATTATTAGTTTTGGTCAACCTTGTTGATTACTATGAACTAATCGGCTCTGCCATTATCCAAACACTGCTACAGTTAAAGTCTCTTTCAAACATATATCCCATAGTTTATTTATAACAATTGCTTAAAGTTAGGTACCAGGCACTTTTATTACCCGACTATAGCGAAGCAAAACGGAGGGTTATGATTTGTAATTTCTAATGTGATTATCGTGAGGGTCCATAGATGTATGGAAATACGGTCCCGGTATAACGATATCGTGGTGATTTATAATTTTTGACGTTTAAACGTTGTAACTTGCAATGTTTACATATAAAGGGATACCTATATTTATTTATTAAAACTTTATGCACAAGTAAAAAAAATACTTCACAAATGCGGACTTAATGCCTGAGGCATTTTATACCAGTCAACCTTAGGGTGATGCAGAGACAATCATGGCAGGTGCAACATACGGGATAGATAATTCGAAAAAGGATATACATATACTTAAATACATACATATAAACAGAATAAACTTTGTCAGGAGAAATAACGATAGATGAAGGAGAAAACAAGCCCAGCAAATCAGCGAGCCGCTACTATGAAAGATAACAGACTCGCTGCCATCCTGATATTCAGAGGGAGCGCATTCCAAAGAAATACCGCCTGGACAAAGAAAGAAGAGTGAATAAAACCAGAGCGATGAGAAGGACATCGTAGAAGAAGATTGTTGGTGGAGCGAAGATTTTTACTATGGGCAGAGCATAGGTATTGAACATGGCAAGTCAGACAAGAAGGAGAAGTGGGTTTGTCGAGTATAGAATACAACATAGACAGCGCCCTCAACTCTCTGCGCTGACGTATGGGTAACCATTTTAAAAGCAAACGGTGAGCAGACACGATCGTACTTACGAAGATTGAAAACGAATCGAATGCAGTTATTTAGAAGGCGGTCAAGTTTATTGAGTAGATCTGCATTCAGGTCGTAGTAACACACATCACCATAGTCTATTATGGGAAAGTTTAGGGACTGTACAAGCATTGCCTTTACGCGTGATGGTACAAGATTTTTCAACCGATCGAGCGAACGCAACGTTCCGGTGACTTTTTTACTTACAGTCGTGACGTGATTTCGCCAGTCAAGACATGTGTCGACATTCAGACCAAGATTCTTAACAGCGGAGCTAAACGGGATGACTGAGTTGTCAAACATTATAAGTGGCAAAGATATGCCATTCAGCTTCCTTATACTGTGAGGGCTCCCTACAATAATAGCCTGACACTTGGTAGGATTGACCGCCACACCAAATCGATCAGACCAGTTTTTAATTGCACCTAAATCCCGGTTTAGCTCCTCAATCGCATCGCCTATCTTGTCCACACTTGCCTGGCAGTAAAGCTATATGTGTAATACTTATTGCTAAGTGGTAATTCTGTGGTGGTAATTTACATTTGACTTCTTTTTCATACTTTAGCAGACCTACTTGATCCTCTGAACTACAATCATCGGCGGTATTTAGCGGACGTACTGTTTGCACGTGGAGAGTGCAGCAGTACGCAATGTGCTCCATGCGGCACCAATGTAGCCTGCGATGTACCATGGAGGATTATCATCGAACATGTAAGAAGGACTATGTGATCTATTTACCGACAAAGGCCTGCTGACTCACATGATAGTAACTATTTACATCATTGATAACTGACTAAGGGTAGTACCAGTTTTGTCTGAATCCATAGGTAATACAAGTACCTATTATTAGTTACGTTGAATATAGGGTAAGCACTTTAATGACCTTCAGTATAAATTGTGTTGTGAAGTGGCTAAGATAGGATACACGATTGAATACCCAAGTATGTGGATTCGTATTTAAAATACTTAGTTGGTACGCGTCAAATATTTTAGTAGTGAGACCATTTAGAGCTTTTGGAGTCATACTTGTCTTAGACGAAGTAGTTTTATTTTATATTTTAACAGATATTTTCAGATTGATTAAATAACCTTTTTTTGTAGAAATCTTTAACTTCCGAAAGAACATATGGATTAACTTTTGTTGTATCTTAAAAAATAATATTGTAACATTCAAAAATAGTTTAAAAAATATTTATAATAATAATATAGCTAACACGCACCTTCATATTCTCAAAGAAGTTATTCATGACCCCACCAGGTACACAAAAGCTGCACAGAAATGGTATCCGACTGCAGTTACAACAATGTTGTATTTCCATGTTGCGAGTATTTTCGTCTAGTGGACTCCGAGTACGGGCCTTGCTTCTCCTTCAACACATTACAGCACAAGTGAGCAATCTAATCTGTGTACAATGATAAGATCATCGTGCAGCTGATATGAACGCCTATAATTACGGAATATTGTTTGTTAACTATTTCAGGGGAGAAAACAGTTTGTTTGTTGTGAATATGACTACTGGGCCTGGGGTTCTGATGTTTCGTTTGCTGTCTAATACTGAAGTAAGTAATTTGCGAGGGTTATGTTCTCGACTGATAATTTTTCTGGGACTCCATTTGAATAAAATTCGCATGGCGCCGTCGGTCGCTTGCTTACACAGACTCAGTCAAAGAGAATTAAAGTATATAGTCATGGACTAAGTAGTACTCTTGCTTACAATCATTCAGAAAACCAGTGTCGTTTGCTGGTTCAAATAATTTATTAGTGTAACTATTGGTAATAGGTACAGTAAGCTCTTATAAAATATTTACGTGGTCAAAAATATATCCACTGGCCACTACACTATTTCACATTTCATCATATTTTGATTTAGAATCAATTTGAACAATGTGAAATTAATGTGAACAACTCAATGTTCACTCTTAACAATTGCTTTATCGAATATCTACCCTGTCTAAATCTCGAAGATTGTTGGCTTTCTAGCTTTAGTACCTATTTAGAAATAAAAACGCATGAAAAAGTTGGAACAAGGACATGGCTATTTGAATTATTCATTTCCATTCTAGCTATCCATTCACAGTCCAGAAGAGTTATCAACGAACAGCTTGGACGTGAAGCTTAAGCACATCGTACACACTTACAGTGAGAACCGAATGGTAGTACTGTTCTCTGTGGTGGAGATGGTCAACGATGTCCAGCTGCAGCGAGAGAGTATTGAGGTTAGGGGGTGCCGGTACCTGCATGAAGTGCCTGATGCTCCGCTTCATACTTATCCGGTAATAATGATGGTTGTAATATCGGTGATGAAACGTATTCAACGTAGTTTATAATGAAACCAACAATTTTGAAGAGCGCAGTGTCTCCATGGCAATCTATCCACGGTCCCCTTATGGTTCCTAGAATTACTCGGAGAACCATGGACTTTTCAGCCGTATAACGAATAAATTACATCATGGCAGAATTCATGTAGAGTACACTTTACCAAACCTTTCTGTTATTAATAGTTAAGAATTTAAGTCCACCGATCAGTTTATCTTCTCGCACTAGTAAATTAATGACTATCCATCATAGCTCAAAAAAATATCAAAAATGTTCTATATTCATGATATGATATGATAATCCCAGGTATACTCTTACGGGGCATGTCGGCTAGCTCAAACCACTAAGGAGTTCTATCAACAATGTGGATGCGTACACCCTGCACGAGATCTGACATGTAAGTATGGCAGCGCCTGAGAATAGGATGAGAGCGTCTAGCCATATATAGCGATGTATTGATAGCGCTGCGGCTTAGGCGTTAAAACATCAAGTCAGTAAGATAATATAAAGATTCTTGACCAGCAGAAGCACTTTGTAAACACAACACATACAAGTTACGGAATGAAGTAGTTTAAAATTGAAATGGTTCCTGAGATGATTCCAACTGATAATTGAAACATATTTTATTACAGACGAAAAAATGTTCTGCAATTACACAGGAATTAACTGTTGGAATGCTTATGAAGGTAGACGTTTAACAGTTAAAAAATAAAGAATAAAGAATATTTAATTTACCTAAATAGGTACTTATTTACTAAACTGGTTGATTAATTTTCAGCTCACAAAATTAAAGTAGGTGAAGATAAGAATGCTAAAGAAGACTGCGTTCCTTCATGCGTCGAGAGTGAACTCAAAACTATACATTATGCTAAGTACGTATATTTCACTGGCGTAATGTGGGTGTACTATTGGTATACCTTTGCCTAACTCTTTGGGGATGTGCGTGATGTTATGTTACGTATATTTCATACGTATTCATATTGTTCTATTTTAGAGTGTGCTAACTGTACTAAAGGATCCCTGTTGGTCGAAACGCTATCCAAAAGTATATTATATACTTTAGGATAGAATTCCCAATATTTCCTTGGAAGAGTATTCCGTAAAGATCATGTTTGATGAGTTTATAACTTTTAATTGTTACAGGAGATGGGTAAAAGGTCAACCCGGTGTAGGTACTCTCGTGGAAGTAAGAATGGTCTCACTGCCCACACTACGGTACCAGAGGAATTTGATACGAGACAATTTGGATTTAGTGGGTTAGTTTGAACTGTGGTTTCCTTGCTTTCCCAATATAACCATTGGTAACTTTCAACTTATCCTATATTATTATTCAATTCTCTATATAGTCGAATTTCTTGTTATTTCAGTGGCTGTCGGAGGTATCGTTGGACTGTTCTTCAGTGCTTCTATCTTGAGCTTGCTGGAAGTCTTCTATCTTATCCTTCGACCACCAAACAATCTATAAAAATAAATCGGGTCTTTCACAATCATCATATTTAATTTTACCATACCAATAATATTATTTTCATATCATAAACGTAGCACATTGCGGTTGTTAGAACGTCCGAGACTGTCGTTATAGCAACGCCTAATGTTTTTTCGATAAGCAAAACGTTGTTAGCAATATTAACTTGAGTGAAAGCAAATAAAATAATAAAAAGTGGTTTTATAGAAACATTTAATAGCCATGGGTAATACTGAAAGTAATGTTACTAGTGGTGTTAAGAAACAAGCGGGGACTTCGCAGCAGAAGCTATACAAACTTGTCGATATCAAAGGTAAGACAATGAAAACGTAATAACTGTATGTTTGTACATCGAAATCTGATTATGATTTTTCTAAAACCACGATTTATTTATGATTAGTGGAAGTAGGATAGTAATTGACGTTCCACTATCCTACTAATATTATAAATGTGAAAGTTTGTGTGTTTGTTACTTAATCACGCAAAAACGGCTGAATGGATTTGGATGAAATTTGGCAAACAGATATTTTATAACCTGGATTAACACATTGGATACTTTTTATCCCGATATTCCCACGGGATCGAGACTTACGCGGGTGAAACCGCGGGTCGCAGCTAGTTAGATCTATGTGGTGAATACTATACTGTTGAACACGATTAGTATGACGAAAAGAAAATAATAAGCAAAAAAAATGAATTTGATGACATTAAACATTCTAAATGACCAGGTGGTGGTCTCCTAGTAGACATGATGAAGCGAGCTCTGCAGAACAAGCAGTACGCAGAGATAGATCACGCCATAAAGACGAAGGTGGAGCCCTTTTTGTACAACCGGGGAAAAGGCCGGTACATACCCGTGTCGCATCTAGTTCTCCTCAGAAACAAGGAGAGATCTAGACATAAGTTGGTAATACACAACTCATTATTATGTTGGTAAAATTAACTAAATATTTGTTAGATCGCAAATTAGTAGAGATGACACGTACTTAGCACTATCATTGAATATGTTTTGAAATTCTGATACTATTGTTTATCAAAGATCTGGGGTATGAAATGGTGCTGGATTAGGACAGGGGGCTATACAATGTGGAGACGACAAAGCAGCAATAAATGAAAACACTGGCAATACTAATGCATAAGAGTATTTTGGAACTATCAAATAAGTTGTAACATCGAAATTAAAAAGTCATTTTTTCAAACAAACTAAATAGTAGTGATGGGCCGACTATGGAGTTTGCCGATCTTTGACTAGCTATCGTAACTAAACTATTGGATGTATTTGATTCATGTTTTGTATGTAGACCGAGAACTTTATTAGATATACGGAGTTTTATTTTTAACCGACTTCTTCAAAAAGGAGGAGGTTCTCAATTTGTCTGTATGTTTTTTTTTTTTTTTTTCTCTTTGTTACGCGATTACTCCGCTAATTATGAATCGATTTTGATGATTCTTTTTTGTTTGGTAGGTCGTGCTTCCGAGGTGGTCCCATATAAATTTTATTAACTTTTCTTGCGGAATTTTTGAATTAGCTTCAATATTACGTATTTTTCCCGCTTAGTTTATCTAGACGATATCCTGTTTGACTCCTTCACTGTTATTTACATAGCAGGTAGTGGTATTCGGATTTGTGTGGGGTAGGTACCACAACTAAAAAGTGAAAAATAAAAATTATTGTCGTATTGTCGTCTCCACCTTGTATATTCTCCAAAAACAGTCAATCGTTCAACAACAATCTAAACAAATGAGTACGAAAATACTCTCATAAAGCTTTTAATGGTCCACTGAGGAGCCAATGTTGGTCATCGATAATATTATAAATCACTGCATAAAGTGATCCTTAGGGTATAATCCTGTAATTAACACATTTGATGGCAGAGTCGATCACTCCTGAGCTACATAAATGGTTTGCTATGCATTAGTATAATAAGTGTAGTCATTGGTACTATTTTGCTCTGCATATAAGTATGTCACATTCTATTCGGATATTAGCGAGATAGTAAAAGAATATTTTACGTTTTTAATAGTTGCCTCCCTTACGGAGTATGGAGAACCCAGATGATGAGTTTGATGTGGAGAAGGACTGGCCCTTCGTCAGTCAGGAGGAGTATGATGCCAACCCATCTGGCTTCAGGGAACTCTGCTGGGATCTTAAGGTAACGAGCAACAAAATGTTATTGCAGGACAAAACACTATCCTAACACCTTTTAAACATGACATTTCTCTATGGAGTTTGATATAAAACTGACATTAAACACGCGTTGAAAAAGTGTCTAAGTTTTTGTGGTAAGGCCCTTTAATTTGTAACGTAGGTATAATAACCGCCTTTTGAGGCAAACCAACTTTTCATAAACCCATATGCGTGTCCTTTTCATGTTCATGATCACTACAAAATTAAAGCGTGTAAAAAATAACTAAGCGTTTTAAACATTCACCCTACTTCGTGCAACGCCTGATTCCGCAATATATATCTGTACTCGTCATTCAATACAGGAGCGAGGAGCCGTGGGAGAGACAATCCTCCACCTATGTCTGTTAAACGCCTCTTCGCTATTGGCTAACCTGGCCAAAAGACTGCTGCGGTTCTATCCTAAGCTCATCAATGATGTCTACATGGGCGATGAGTATTATGGTAAGTAAAGCCATCAGTATGCGGTATTTGTAGTATAATTTTGATGATGATCACTGGTTCAATAGTCTTGTGATGTTCTTCAATCAATGTGAATGAACTACGGTATTTAGACAATAAGTAAGTAGGTAGTTATTTTTTATTTATACAGCATCCTATTCATCTTTTTTCTGAGGGAATAATTTACTTATTTCAATGGGTTTTAAACCACGTCCTATTCTAAGATATTTGAGAGGTTATTCAGTCATCTTTGGCAAGAAACTTAGAGCGAACTAGTCAAAGCTGTGAACTTGTCGAAAACATTGCGTCCAACAGTTGGCGTCTAAATGCATCACACACTAGCAAAGTACAATGACGTGACGCGAGTGTAACACGTAGCTATCACGCACACAAGTATAACAAAGTTGGCTTGTTTGTTTTATATAGTTCTTTTGCAGCGCGTAACTATCTAGACATATAAATAATCAAGATAGCAAGGATAAAAAATTGAATTCGATTCATAAAAAACGTAGAATATGATGTCCTCTCAAATTATTGAAGAGATTGGCGCCGAGGCGTCTGTGCAAGGTCCGTATAATTTCAATACAAATCCAACAATATAGAATTCATTACTTTTGGATCACGCAAGAAGTCACGTACGAAATCGATTTTGTACTCAAACAGTGCCTTTGAGATATTTTGTGCTCGTTTGTGCTCTTCTGTTGGTTATAACGACTGGATCTTGATATGTCATAAGTTTTTCTCTGATCAAAGCGGTATTATATTAAAAACTTTGTTTATCTACGAGCTTTCTTCTGACCTAATGATCTAAGTCGACGAGAAGAGATTTTTCGGAGTGATAGTGGTTATTTTTATATGAAATTAGCTGACCTGACAGACGTTGTCCTGTCCCAATAAATACAAAAATATCATGGAAAAAAGCGCTTTCAGTTTTTCCCAAATTTTCCAATTTTCTGGGCAACATTTCCAATTTTTACTGTCCTAAAAACCATATTTGGTTGTTTGTAATTATTTATATAAAAAAAATACCCAATGCTGTCCAGTCGTTCTCAAATGATCCGCTTACCATAAAGAGAAAAAATTTGTATTTTTGTTTATATAATAATAAACTCAAAACGTCTGGACCGATTTCAAAAAATCTTTCACCATTAGAATCCTTTATTATTACTGAGTAACATAGGCTATAACTTATAAACATATCACACGGACGAAGCCGCTGGCGGAAGCTAGTTATTTATATATATTGTATAGAAAAATAGATAGGTAATTACCCTTTTTAGGAACATTAAAAATACCTACTTACCGATACGCTATATTTTACCTCAATTTCGTGTAGTCCATCTGATAGAGCGCCTGATAATGTCTATCAACGCCCAAAATGAATCTGACAGTGATTTAGTGCTTCCATCCCGTTCATTAATTACTTTAGATGGTTCCTATCTAAAACCGTATAAAAATGCAGAGATTTTCCACATAATAATGAAAATCGATGATTTTTAGGTTTTTTGTTTTAATTTTTCATATTATTTAGAACACTTTATAAAAGTTAGCTGTAAGTTTCCCGAATAAATTATAATAAAAATAATAAATACTGAGTTTACCCTCTATCAAAATTGATAGTCGTTGGTTGGTTGGTGGTTTTATTAATAAATGCTTCGACATAATTTAGCTATATTATCTTTGTTATTCTCTAGGGGAGAGTGTACTCCACATAACAATAGTCAACGAAGATCCAACGATGGTGAAGTTCCTCCTAGACGCGGGAGCGAACTACCATGAACGTTGCTATGGCAACTTCATGTGTCCTGAGGACCAGAAGGCTTCGCGGAATGACTCCTTCGACCATGAGTGGGTCAATGTTCAGCCGGAGACTAACTATAGCGGGTAAGGTCTACTAAGTAGAATTACCTATCAAATCAAAAAAATATGGAATGATTATGTGCAAGAAAAAAGGCATTAAGAAGAAAATTAAAACAGATGACGATTTATAGAGACGCATTGCGAAAAAAACATGATCCAAAATAAATAGAACAGGGCGGTTTGATGTTCGTTGACGTAGTGAGAATTGCTCATGACTCTCATAAGTCTATAATAGATAATGCTGGCTCGAACTAGATTTGAACTGAACAGATCGGGTACGATAAAATGTTAATTTAGGGACGTGCCTGCGTTTATAACATAAGTTTTGTTATTTATTCATTAGGGGTCAGTGTTTTAGGACGAAGCCACTATTTAGATAGGTTCTGTAATTAAAATATATCTTATACTACGTCAGTTTGGTATCGCAGACCCTAACTACTGGTTTAGGCTTGAATTCATCATACGCTGATGTCGGTCGCGTACGCGTAGCATCGTAGTACGCGCCGCGGACGTCAGCGTCGCAATATGGTGCTATATAGAACACAATATATATACGCACGCGCGACCGACGTACGCGACCGAGATCAGCGTAGGAGGAATTCAAGCCTAATGGGAATCAAAGAGATATCTGCTAAATCTATATCGTTACAGTTACGTGTATTGGGGCGAGTATCCACTCAGTTTCGCAGCTTGCCTGGGTCAGGAGGAGTGCTATCGGCTGATCCTAGCGCGGGGCGCCGACCCCGACAAACAAGACACAAACGGCAACACCGTGCTGCACATGCTCGTCATTTATGAGAAGATGGTTAGTTTGAACTTCTTTATTATTAACGACCAGTTTCTTTATCAAAACTAACAGCCAAAGTAAGTCAACTGTTCTTTTGCACTGTTCTATTTTTAAGCCTCGCCTCAGCGCCGAGGAATGACTCGGCGTTACTTTTGATGAAGAAGAACTTTGGTCCTGTTCATGCGTCAACCCCAATAAAGAACTGCATTGAGAGAGCCAAATAAGACAACCTTAAATGCAATGAGAGTACCTTAACCAAATAGACTTGAAGTTGGTCAACACAGTAGCTTTGTTCTAGGACAGATTGCCATGGAGCAGAAAAGAATAGAAAAAAAAAATTGGGAACCCAGATGTTGTCTAGCTGACATTACAATGCTTTCTCCGTTAACAGGAAACATTCGACATGGCATTCGAAGTGGGAGCCTCTCTGAACATCAAAAACGTGCTGAACCTAACTCCCCTGACCCTGGCGGCTAAACTGGCCCGCACGGACATGTTCTTCCACATCTTGAACATAGAACGAGAGATCTACTGGCAGATTGGCGCTACCACTTGTGCTGCCTACCCGCTGGGGCAGGTCGATACCATTGATACGGAGACTGGGTGCATTTGCAAGGATTCTGCGCTGAATTTGGTGACGTTTGGGGTAAGTGTGGGGTATATTGTAGCATTATGCTGAGATAGGAGCCTTTTTGGCACAGGTTTTCTTTTCCTGTTACACGTTGTTTTATTTTATTGTATTATTTGTTTTATTGATTTCGTTTGTTTTTATTGTTATATTTCCTGTGCGTGTCCCAAATAAAATATTTTTCTTTCTTTCTTTCTTTTAAGTGTGGAAGGATTTTCATGTTATTGTGTAGAAATCTATGATATACCTAAGCCTGTTTCAGTTTCCTGATAAACCATTTAAACAGAATTTGAACAAAGTGATCTTCCTGATAAGCCACTCCGAGCTTTCTCAGAACTGGTGAAATAGGCCATGAATGTTTTACAACATATTATAATTTCTATGACTTAAAGTTTTTTTTTTTAAAGGAATTCTTTCATCGAAACTTTTGCAGGAGAAGGACGAACATTTGGGACTCCTAGAAGGAATGTTGATCGATCTCCTGAAGACCAAATGGAACACATTCGTAAAGTTCCGCTTCTACCGACAGTTCATACTGTTCACGTGTTACTTCTTGATCTCTCTGGTGTGTTTCACGTTAAGACCGGGACCACCCGATAGGGCACTGAATACCACAGCACTGAACGCTACAGTAGGACCTGTTAACGATACGGATCTGGTTATGGAAGTTGGTAAGTCACTATCAGCATCATTTTTGGTTCTTTCGATCCTTATCGATTTTCAAATCCAAATTCATTAATTATTATTTTACTTACACATGGTTCTTAACCCGTCGTATGCCGTAATTACATACACAATTAAAAATCCATTGTTTCTCAACGAGATCCACGTTCCGGCATACCAAAGGTTAAACATATCCACGTCGAAAAAGAAGAATTCTCCGATCAGACGAGTCCTGTGTCTGGTGGGCTACTGCCCAAGAGACGTTGTATCAAGTCGCGCGGTAAACTTTGCTTGCGCGATTCAGGATGTTGTGTGACGTCATTGTGTTCGCATGTGGCGTTGTAGATTAACATGTACCTAATGTAACAATTAATATTGTATGAAATTCTAACAGAACACTTTTTGAAAGATTTAACAGCAAATATGTTTAATACAAATATGCTGTAGTAGCTTGATTCATGTTAGGCCCTTCGTGTTTCCTCTTATTCTGTATCCCATGTATTACATAAGCACCACCAAGTTTTTAAAGAGACCACACCATTTGTCGACGGTTTAGGTTTATTGCTATAATAAATGGTCGTACCTCTGACCTTTCATCTTCGAAAACCACAAAACACAATCATTTTGTTGTCACTTTCACCTTTCGATGCTTTATTATTTGCGGAAGGCTTTGAGCTTAGCTGTATTTATATAACGACCTTACTGAATTAATTTAACAGAATGTCAAAGGGTCGAGTTGAATCATTGGATAAAGAGTTAAAGGCGCCGGAAATCGGTCTTGTTTCTCGTGAGAACCTGCTCCTATTTAACATCGGTTGTAAAATACAATGTTACGAGATCTCCAACATAATATTTTGTATCGTTTTCCTTCCTTTTAAGGTGGATGCGCTAGGGTAGCCCGCGAAATTCAAATTTTCTTACGTTTTTTGCAATTTGCAGGTCAGTATAAGGTTGCATTTTGATCTAAATATTATTGGCGGCCGTAACAAATATGGATTTACAGAATTATAAACATTAGAATCAGTAATACAACTCTATCGTGAGAACCTGCTCCTATTTAACATCGGTTGTAAAATACAATGTTACGAGATCTCCAACATAATATTTTGTATCGTTTTCCTTCCTTTTAAGGTGGATGCGCTAGCGTAGCCCGCGAAATTCAAATTTTCTTACGTTTTTTGCAATTTGCAGGTCAGTATAAGGTTGCATTTTGATCTAAATATTATTGGCGGCCGTAACAAATATGGATTTACAGAATTATAAACATTAGAATCAGCAATACAACTCTATAAGTTCATGTAAGTGCACTGAATGACGATTTCGTGAAATTTTCATTCAATGCTCTTACATGAACTTAGAGAGTTGTATTGCAAATTGCAAAAACGTAAGAAAATTAGAATTTCGCGGGCTACCCTAGCGCGTCCCCCTTAAAAACATTATTTCCCACGGAAGCTTTTTTTTAATATGTATAGAGAATTGTACAATACCGCTGAATGGCTCGGAGTTCGATCCTGGGGCTGTGGAGATTATGAACGGGAGCAAAGCTGATGGAGCGCAGTGTGCGCGCTTCAAGAGTCACTCTAAGGATAAAGACAAGGATAAACGTAAGCATTATTTGTTTATTAATTCTTCCGAAGCACAATAGTTTTATTATGATTTTTACTCCTAAACGCTTTTTTTGCAATCTTCGTTATTGTCTTTTCCGTTTGGTTAGTGACTAACCTGTGCCCTAATCCAGTAATACACGATCAATCACAATTGGAATCGTGTCTTGGGTTCGAACTCGAGACCTATGACTTGGCAGTCCGACGGTCACACCACAAGCAACTGCAGATTTTTTTTTGGAATGATTTTTGATGAATGTCTCTAAAATCATTCCCAAAACATTTCAGAGATGTCATAATATTTAACCGTTTCGCCGATATTATTCATCATCATCTGCCTAGCCTTTTCCAAACTATGTTGGGGTCGGTTTCCAGTCTAACCGGGTGCAGCTGAATACCAGTATTTTACATGGAGCGACTGCCTATCGGACCTCCATAACCCAGTTACTGAGTAATACGATACCCCTTGGTAAGACTGTTTGTCAGACTTTCGGACTTCTGACGACTGCCAAAGATCCACAAATGACAGCCGGGACCAACGGCTTGACGTGCTTTCCGAGGTACGGAGGAGTCTCGGTATGTCAAAATGGTTCGTCGATATTATTAAAAAAAAAAACCTTTAAAATAAAGAATATCTACGAAACGGTTACATGTTATGATGACAGTCGTATATTTTCCTGGTATAGTCAGCTGCTCTATAGATTTATATCATCGAAGAATATCTGTGGATGTATAGCTTTTTTCTTTAGATAATATGAATTGCGATGAGGCTATCGATTGGTTTTTTATACTATTGGTAATAAGTTTTATAGTGTCGAATGTGTTCTACTTATTTCAGGACCGAGAGAATCCGATATGGAAGGTTGGTGGGAGGACCTCACTGAAGACTGTAGACTGATGAACTTTGAATCTTGGCAAGCCAAAGTAAGCTTCAAACCAGTAGAAGTTGTCCAATTTTGTTCGACTTACTGACTTTTATATGAACCTGGGCTTCGCAAAGATAGTTACGTGGAATGTTGATAACCATTTACCATAATCACCAAAATGATCTCCTGCTTGTGCATTATGTTGTCTTGTCTTTATCTAGTCCAAATAAAATATTTCTTTCTTTCTTTCTTCATGAAGCACTAAAGGGATAATTTTGTTTCAGATAAGAATATCAGCCGAGCTCCTGCTGTGGGTGGGTGCATTAGCATATGTGGGAGCCGCGCTAAGAGAAGCTCGGTTCTTAGGAATTAAAATGTTCATAGAAAATCTTAGCACAGTCCCATCACGGTGAGAAAATATAATTTTCGTTCTTGAAGGTAAAGAGAAATTGTTTCAAAGTCTAGAGTAAAAAAAAGGTACACGTAGCAGGGCCAGAGACAGGTCAAACATTGCTTGCATAGGTTAATTTTGTATGAATATTAGGAAATCGGGCTGTCCCATAATGTTCCGGAGCATGATCTGATATAAGTACACGGGGTCTATTGTAGCTTGAAAATCACGGAGCTCCACATAGCACTATACAGGGTGTAAGGGACAGCCCTCCACGGACTGATAGGATGAAATCTGCATATCATACTAAGAAGATCAGTACATTAAATTGTTTCAGGAACGTTATGGGAATCCAATAAACCTGATATGTATTATTACCTCACGCGCAATGTATTGTTACCGTGGCAAAACCCGCGTAGCTGCACTCCCCGTGTCGGCGCTTGATTATTTTAACATCCATTGCTAGTTTTTTTATTTAAGCTGTGTATTTAGATACATAAATGGAGTGCAGCGTACAGAGAATGTAATTTTACATTGAAATAAAGGAATAGTAACTAAAAAAAAAACGATTAAAAAAATGAAAACTTTCCTGAGCAAATTTCCGGTAGAATATGATTCAAAATAAGGAGCTGCATGACCCCTGTTAATTTGCGGAGGGCTGTCCCTTACACCCTGTATAATATGCGGAGCTCTGAAGTTCCTGTATGAATAGGCCTTTCATAATAAATGTATGTATGAATAGGCCTTTCATAAAAAATGGTTTCATTATAAATTAAAGTCGCGGGTCGCTAGGCTCATATAAACATAATCTATTTTAAAACGTACCTTCTTTTTTCATCTCGGTTGATGTGCCCTCAGAGTAATGTTCTTGCTATCCTGTATCCTGATGCTGGTGCTGCCAACACTGCGGCTATGGTGTGCCGACGAAGAGGAAGATCATCTAGCTGTCATCATCATGCTCACCACCGCACCGTACTTTTTGTTTTTTTGCAGGTGCTATATTCTATTTAAATACCAATAAGCTTTAATTTAATTTTTATTTTGCTAGCCTGTTTTGTCCCACTGTTGGGCAAACTGCTTCCTTCCACTCCTTCAAACTGAATTCAACGACTGCACTTGATGCTATCAGTATAAAATGAATGAAGATGATTTAAAAAAAATAGATCCTATTATGACGTTTTCACTACTAAAACAATAGCATTTCTAGGAGAACAAATATTTAGGGGCCACAAACGAAAATCGAAATCCCTTACATTTCTCATTGCCGCGAGTTTTCCGCTTGTTCTCGTGAAACTATAACTTTTCTAATGTTTTAAAAACTAAACAAAACACCTTTGAATTTTTCAAGCTATTATTGAATTAGGCGGTACGTTTCATAGTAATAAATAACAAGGATAATGTTATTATTTCGCAGAGGCTTCAAGACTGTTGGTCCATTCGTAGTCATGATATACAGAATGGTGATGGGAGATCTACTTCGGTTCGTCTGCATTTACCTGGTGTTCGTCATGGGGTTCTCACAAGGTACGTTCTTATGGTTCTTTTTATGTAGTTACTACTAGGTATTTTTTTGTACAGAAACCTAGGAAAAATCACAAGAAACTTGTATTATAACAGATTCTATATAAAGTAGCGGTTGTTCCTCAAAATAATTTTCTAATAACCGTCTACTTCACTTTATTCCGCAGCGTACTACATAATATTCCTGTCATTCGACAATCCGAACACCCCCGAAGGCGTGGACGATTCAGTGTCGAACCCTATGCCCTCGCCCATGGAGAGCATCATGGCCATGTTCCTCATGTCACTCACCTCGTTCTCCGACTACTACGGAGCTTTCGACCGCACTGACCATGAGATTGAGGCTAAGGTATGGATGTGTCTATTCGGAATATGGCAACAAAATCACCAAATTTCATCTCCTTTGCTTTTCGATGGATGAAAATGCTTGAGATTCATTACCTCGTTTGTTATCAGAAGCATGTCAAGTATGAAAGTCCCGACTTACTTCCATGTGTCTGCGTAGGGTAGCATACGGGGTCCTAAAATGATTTGTGATTTTGTTTCGATGCGGAAATTGAAATGTAGAATATAGTACAGTCTAGACTCAATCGACGCAGGAAATAAAAACGAATCCACCTCAGACGTTCTCATAAGCTTCTATTAGTTTTTAGGCTCTATTTTTCGACGGGCTCTTATACAGAATTTCAGACGACACGTTTACAGGATATAATTAGGTTTTTGACCTCTTCTTTGTTAAAAACAATGTCTAGGTACTATTTTTGTCCATCAAAGATAGCCGTAGACAAAATAGTCGTAAGTATATAGTTCTATTTTTGACCATTAAAAATAACCGTAGACAAAATAGTCCATAACGATCAAGACGAATAAAAAGAGAATTATAAATTATTTAATAAGCTTTTAGAAGACAAAGGGATCGCTCTTTGAACTAGAGACATATGTCACGCCTCTTGTTCTATAAATAACTAAGTAGTCAAGAAGCATTACCATGTTTCCATAACATTGAATGTTGTGTCGAAATGTGACACGTTCCAAACAAAACTGTAATCATCCTTGATCCCTTTCCTTATATTCGGATACTTATTTCTACGCAATATATGATTTTCACACATTTCGTAATGGAACACGGTGACGTGGACCCCAAGACATGGTAAACACATTACGTCTTGGTTCTTCCAAACAGTAGCTTTGGCATTATGACAAACTTTAGACCTAGGACTGCATATAACACAACGTAATTTTCCATTAAAATAAATTTTCCGTAAATGTTAATTAGCATTCAAGGTGGCATTTCTTAATCAATATTGTCTTGGCATTTGTTTTCTACCATCATATTCGGTCTTCTAGTAGTCACAGACAAACAGAAAGCTAATTTTCGGAATCACTTATGTAGTTATGTGTTTAAAACGATGTTTGTTTTGACTAATGAACCCATGAACAGACATTCGATTTGTTGCACAAACAAATTGAATGTCTTGTAAGACTACCTACCACAGGACGAAGCGACTGAAACCAATCGCTGTCAAATTGTAATGTGTTTAGCGCACAAATATCTTTAGCTTTCCCTCTCGGAGGGCCGCATCACACATCTATGGATATGTCTAGTATAAAGTACTCTGTGGATATGTCACACGAAGTCACACCCATAAACCCGTACTATGCTCTCGTCAACTGCTAATCTGCGTCATCCGGTTCAGTTATCGAGGTTACACTACTCACAAACAGATATTTCTCCTGCAGCGTTATGTCAACTAAAGGTTACTCCTATACGCGACGCTCGACGCCCCATCGTGTTCGGACTGACAAGTTATGACATTGTGCTAATTTCTGCTCCCACAGCGGCCATAGCGTTATTTAGTTAGTATAAGAGATTTGGAAGAATATTTATGAGTCGAAGAGACTAGACTTTTTGTCACATTCAGTGTTAGGTAATATATTCACAAAGATTCTCATCTACACACACTAAAGTCCTACATAATATTAAATTTTAGTTCGGTTTCATAATATAATATAATAATCATTGTCTTAATCTAACTAATATTATAAATGCGAAAGTTTGTTAGTATGGATGGATGGATGTTTGTTACTCTTTCACGCAAAAACTACTCAACGGATTTGGATGAAATTTGGCACACAGATAGTTTATAACCTGGTTAACACAAAGGAAACTTTTCATCCCAATATTCCCACGGGAACGTGCCTTACGCGGGTGAAACCGCGGGGCGCAGCTATTAAAATAAAATGAACTTAAAACACATATGAAAGACAATATCATTTTTTGATCACATACTCAAATGCTTGATTAGATATCAAATAGCATATCGACAACTTCACTCCACTGCAATTTAACAGAATTGAAATAATTCTAACAGAACCAGTTTCACCTATCCACACTTATAAATTCTTTAAACTAATCGGATACTGCAAATCAGAGGTTTCAAATGACCGAAAATATACATAAAATAACTATCATGTTATAAATACCATAATATTGCAACACGTTTGCAGCTCCTTTTCGTGGTATACATGATCATAGTGGCCATATTACTGGTGAACATGTTGATCGCCATGATGGGGAACACGTATCAGAAGATAGCGGAGACCAGGAACGAGTGGCAGCGCCAGTGGGCCAGGATAGTGCTGGTGGTGGAGCGAGGGGTGCCGCCGGCGCAGCGGCTCAAGAACTTGTTGGCTTATAGCCAGCCGATGGCCAATGGGAAGAGAGCACTGGTGCTGAGGATTAATCAAAAGGTAATAAATGATATTTAAAAGATGGTCACGAAGAGCGAAAGGTGAACGGGAATGTGATAAGAGTCACAGATACACAAAAGGTATTTGAGTGGCCTAGGAACTTTTTTTTTTTTTGGTGGGAAATCATCAAGTGACTTCTCCCGCTCTGGGCAGAGCGGAAGGGCGTGTCAGACTCTGACTGACTAGAACCCACCCGTGTTCCTTCAGTTGCCTGTTGCCAGGGTCCCGGTATCCCTTTCGGACTATTCCGCAACCCTGGCAGGCATCAGTCCTAACGGACCCATCGCCTCCTCGCTCCGTACCATGGCCTGGACCAGGGCCGGACCCGAGAGGTCAGTGCGGCCAATCGCCTCCACGAGGACACGGCGGTGCTCCGCCCAAGCAGGGCACACCTCCACCGTATGCTCCACCGTGTCCTCGTGGCCTAGGACCTGAGTGTCGTTTGTGCAGTGCCGATTTAGCTGCGTTTTTGAGATAATAATAGAAGAAAGGGTGTTAATTGAACAAGCAATTTTGTAACTTTTATTCATTCTGCCTTTCATTATTTGCCTTGCGATTCAAAAAGTTCTATAACACATTGTATTTTATCAAAATTCTAAAAATTGTGCTACTTCACACCTTCACTCTCACTGTCTAGGTATTATAACATTTTCATATTATTTTAGATAGTGAATAGGGGTACTATACCTATTATCTAAAATAATTTTTGTATGAATATATTATTGCATTCGAATAATACATTTTCTAATCGCGGCATCACACCGCTGGGATTCTCCATGGTACTTAAAAATAATCAATTAGTAACTGATGAACAAATAAATCTAATTTCACTTATATTTTCTGCAAAGGATGAAGATAAGGAAGAGATGAAGGAGATCCTAGAAATGAAGCGAACACACGAGCGTATAGTGGCGAAGCGTAAACAACGCGAGGCTCTTCTGGCGGCCGGCAAGGGACACATCCTACCGCCGACGCCACCCAGGGACTACCCTATAAGGAAGTAAAACGAGACCAACCACGTCATTTTAATGTAGACAAAATACTAGATATAAATTGGAAATAAAGACCATTATTAAGGCTAATTTGTTCTCTACCCCTGAGTCTAGAGTGGCTACCTAATAAAAGGAAAAATGCCCACAGTTTAGCCGCCTTACCGTTATCCAAAAGGGATAATTTTAACTTATGGGTAAATAATGTACCTACCTACGATAGGATAATGTGAAGGAACTTAGTCTCTTGAGAGACTGAAAAATAATGTGTGACTTAAGAAAGTTAAAATAAATTCTAATAAATGATGATTGCATTCTCAACCAAACTACAAGCAATTTACTCGGTCTTTTCGTTGAAGACATTAGTTACTGCAAAAATGATAAACATAACAAGATCTGCGAAACAGTGTTGAGAACCGAATTTGACATGCAATATTTTCCCGTGCCTATGCGGTTTTCACTTGTACAGCGAAAATTCTGCGGGTGCAAATCGCATGGGGAAAATCACAAAATTATTTTGATAACCCACCAATGGCATATTTATCAAGACATTTTCGGTGATGATCACAGAATGATACATGACAGCTTAGGTAATATAGCTAGAGGGCAAACAAGGCCTAACAAGCATGTAACGTCCAAAACACAATATGATTCAAATGTTACAAGAGTTTCAACTAAAAAGAAAGATAAGTATGTCATTTTCGATAGGTCAGGTCGGGTCACATGTATCAGTACGATCCATTATTTCAGAAACCTATTACAAGAAGTTGAAGTGTTATTAATTCACATAGCACGAGGTCTATATCAATCTAACACGCTTCTTTAATGAATCGATTACTTACATAATATGATAACTTATTAATCATTGATTAAATGCCACCTGGATTACGTTGATATCAAATTACTTTGTCCAAGCCTAAGGCATTTTTCTCACAAGGATGACAGCTTAAAGTGGACAAAGCTATCGGAATGTCGTGCTTTTCTGCAACGCACGATTCAAGAGGTCGTTAAAATATGCGTAACATTGCGTAAATTGATATTAACTATGGATGTTTGTATTCAAATTAAATTGACCTTTGTTATCGATAAAGTGTCATCCATAATTCGAAGAAAAACTGATGAGCTAACGATAAGTCGTCTTGACACGGCTCAACTCATTGGAAATCTATTAGTCAAAGAGATAGTGCAGCTTTTAGTTGATCTTCGTTTCCAACAGTTTAACCGCAAATCAAATATTAGCTTTATGCTCGTTAAGATTTCTGTCAGGTCAGCCGACAGCCCAGGAAATCCACCTCCACGCCTTTATTAAGTACTTACTTCTATTATGAAAATTCGCTGTTACTAAATTATAAACGAGTCGTATTCTTATAAAATACTAATAAAGTGGGGGCGGAGACAAATGGGCAGACAAAAAGTTTTATTTTCATTTGGAAAATAAAAATGTTTACGACCGTTTTAAATGTCATATTACGCTTGCTATTATCTAATAACAAGATGTATTGTGGAGATGTACTGATGTTCCAAATTGTTAGATAAAACAGAGGTGAGAAATGACGAAGTTGACCACTTTTCTCTCTTACCTCATTGTTTGTGCACGGAACCTCTAAATGGGCTAGTCACCGCACGAGACGGCGATATTAGCCAAATATGATGCCATATTACTATAATTTTGTTTACTTCCAATCCGTTATGGAATATAGTTTACAAACATACATAAACTCACGGTTTCTACCCATGGGGGTAGGCAGAAACTACAAGAAGTCATCTGCTACGATGCTTACATACTCCTTTTGCCTCGTTTACGTAATATGATATGGTTTAGTTAGGTACTCAAATTATGGAAAATTCAGAAATTAGTACTTTGTTAGTTTTAAATAATTTCCAATACCATATACATATGGATGTTTGTATATCGACTTTAGAATAGGCAGGTGAAGCATGCACTCACTTATGTAATAAAAGATTTCAAGACGATGTTTTCAGTAATGTAACTAAAGTACCTAGGTAAATATAACTGTAAACTGTTTAAGTAAACATTGCATAGCTAACAAAGTATTTTGTGAAATGGGAACACTAGTCTTAGAATGGAATTAAATTAACCTTATTTGACTATCGGGAGGGTTTAAAACCCCTTTTTGACGCGGCAAAATAATTCCTGAAAAGTACATGGCTTTTATTTGTGTCTACAGATTTGCGAATTATTTTACGATCGTTATTATCGCTCGATATATCTGACCAAATAAAAAACCAAGATAGAGCACTGCGAATACTACAGTGAAGCGCGCCAAAACTGTACACTTCCCTTTGTGCATACACGCTCACCCGCACACATTTACACAACCATTTACAATCAAACTACACCTCACTAAGTGCACACATGTTTACGAAACTGGCCTCACGTCACTGTTGCCAGCGCTCTGTCTTTAGTTTTTATTTGGTCTGAGCTCGGTATGCTGTGTCTTGACGGTCAATAAGATCTTGTCAGCCTCATAAAGATGTGCTAACAAACATACTGCAAGTCGATTGTAGGTTGCTTCCACATTTACTCGATTTTGTGTGATCACACGTATCGATCGTAAAAACTCGAGCAAATTAGTTGGATCAGGCTGTGTATTCAACTGTCTATTGTTATGAGATTACCTGCGTCCATTTGTTTAACAGATTTAAACATGAATTTATTAAACATGGTAGCGATCCCAAACAACTTATTTACTATTCTTAATATGGTCATAGTCATCCACCGTTTGAAAAACCTTCGACATTTTGTGTCTGTTTATCTTTGACATAAGTTGCATTATAGGTACACAGGTGTGTGCAAATACCATGTTTGATTTCTTTCCTCACTTCGCCGACTACTGTTCATTGACAAACGTTAAGTAAAGAGCCGAGGTCTGAAATGAAGGTCATTACTATAGTTACTTGTTTATCCGCGTAATTGGAAGATCTACGATAATTGTTCCGACATTTTACTTGGGTGCGGTTCTTTTCATTGATAGATACGATTAAACTTAGGTAGTACTAGTGGATACTACAATATTATTAAAAAAGTTCGAGAAAAAGTTGTTCAATCAGAGCCTTAGTGCTTTTGCTGAGCGTTTCTAATTTTCTGTTGAACGTCCTTGCCTCCTTCTGATTTATGACACTGGCGTCATTATAAAAAAAAAATGGTACTATCTTTACCTTACAACGGCACCGCAAATGAGAAGGAGTAACGTTATTGTTATTAAAAGTAATTTCTTTTGCTCTATTGTTCGATCGCAAACAACTCTGAATCTCTGGATTTGGCGCTCTAAGGCCTAATTGCGCGTTTACAGCTAACTCAGGGTTAATCCGATAAGTCTCTTTGGATTAACCTTGAGTTAGCTGTTAATTCCGAGTTATTTAGCTAACCCATGAACGCGCATGTGGGCCTAAGCTATCAATGACAAATCTGAGATGTATTTGAGGAACTATCATTTCAGTGAGGATATATATTATCTTCTTACTTAACACTATTTATTTCTCTCTATTTATTTCCAATTGAATACTTAATCGTTTTAAAAGCAATCACCTTTTGCGAGAACAGAATGGTTAAAATTAAAGCAGTGTAATATGGCCGAGTTAGCTAACGCAACGATTGTGCAGAATAATTCAATGGATATAGGTAACTAATTAGTTCTATTGTGGCGTTTACTAATTGAGCTGCTGCCATCCATTTACGACGCTAAACCATTGTTCAATTGGACATTACGTATATTCGGTAATTAGGCAACTATTTTGTGTCTCAACATGTCCTATAAGCACAGCACATTGCTGTTTAAAACATTAATATTTTCTTTGCCTACGTTTCTATGCAAATTAGTCTAAGACAGACCTTTGACATGGGAATTTATTATACGTGTATGTACTTGGGCACCTACTAGTCGGAGAGTTACGACTTCTTCATTGTATGCGTCCGTTTGGCGAGGGTCCAGTTCTAGATAAACTGACGGTGCCATACTTAATACGACATACGATGGTATTTAAATTACTAGGCCTAGTTTCAGACTAGATAAATTACCTCTAGTAGTGGTATTAGTTATCAAGCAAACTAAGCTAGTTGAGCCATCTTCTAGGTACCTTACATAATAAAAATCTTAAATTCATTCATACATACATTCATTGACAGACAGTCTAAACCGCTGGGATTAAAAGCATGAAATTTTGCACAAGTTCCTTTCCTAACGAAGATGAGCTCCAAGGAAGAACTTTTGAAAATTCATCACCTGTCATAATTCATGCTGCTGAGACACAGGCCTCCTCTCTATGAGAGGGAACGGGCCGTAATTCACCTCGAGGGCCCAGTGAGGATTGGTGGTATCACATGTTTTCAAATTTTGTTTCTAGGACGTGCCGGTTTCCTCTCGATGTTTTCCTTCACCGTTTTGAGAGCAGTTGTGAAGAGATAAATTACACAAAGTAATGCGCTTGCCTGTGTTCCAACTTACGACCCAACTCGTAAATCGGGGCTAGACCATCGGTCCACCAACAGTTGTGCTATTCTGTAAAAATCTCTTCGTGAAAACTTAGGTGAAGTGAGCAATGAGTGAACTGTCACTGTCTTAGCATCAGTAGCACAGAGCACGATTATTACTGGTAATCTAGGTATCGATGACAATGACAGCTCACTCCACGCTCACTTCACCTAAGTTTTCACGGTGAGATGGCTACAGAATAACAATGCTGGTCTCAGTTCACACCCTAAAGAGGTTAAATAGGTGATGAAAGTTTGTATGGAAGTTCGACATTTTGCCGATGGGTACTCCCATCGGGCACACGACTTGTCTTGTCTTCTTTCCGACGTCCAGCATGAAACTGTAGGAGCAGCTACGCACTTTTTCAACGCAACCTCATGTCGCTAGTTATAGATTTGCAACACGTTATTTGGCCTATTACCTAATCCTATTACAGTTAGGCCTATTCATCACATTTGATTGCTGAATCTCCCTTGAACTATGACGGAACAAAGTGTTGAATGGCTGCCTGATGAACTGTTATTGTCGATATCATGTTAGAAAAAAAGTGATTAATTGACATACTTTTCAATTATACGATTATGAAATTAATTAAGTGGTCACTGATGCTGACAAACTAATCAGTCAAAGGTGAAGACTGAAGAGGGACAAATATTACCTCAATGTTGATTGGTACCGCTTACGAAAGGTTTTGGGAAAATATTTACTCATTTTGCAGAACGATGGTGTCATGAAAATCGATGATGTATAGCGTAGTATAATCAGCTTATAATTTTCCCACTGCTGGGAC
Organism: Lithophane ornitopus; assembly: GCA_948473465.1. NCBI lineage: Eukaryota > Metazoa > Arthropoda > Insecta > Lepidoptera > Noctuidae > Lithophane > Lithophane ornitopus. The sequence goes on along the minus strand of OX419616.1, from coordinate 12,314,167 downwards.
GCAAGCCTCATCTCGGTGAGAGGGAGTGGGCCGTTCCAAAGCCCAGTGCGGGTTGGTAGATGTCACGTCTTCGAGTTTTGGGTTCTAGGACATGCCGGTTTCATCACGATGTTTTTCATCACCGTTTTCACGATTCTTTTTCATTTGGAAATTTATATGGGACCGGTGTCCTATACAATGGAATTATAATTAATTAAATATTATTAATTATATCATCATCATATATCTGGAGTATCGTGAGATGAACGTATGACTGTCAAGTATTTTAAATATGTTTGTAATGGTCATGGACGTTTGATGTTAAAACAAATAAATAACTCATCTGCCTCGGCTAAATATTGTGTTGGAAATGTAGGTAATAAAAACGAGCATCTGCTCTTAAAAATGTATATATTCCAGCGAGTATCTAATTTACGAAAACAAAAGAATGCTAAATGCACTAGGTCCACCTTAGGGACTAAGTGCGGAAACCAAACGATATCGTTTATAGGATTAATTACAAGTTGGTAACAGAATTTCTTGCTCAGCATAGCAACTGCCGCAAGGCCTAAGTGATTGCGATAACTTAACGGTAACTTTACCAATTGTTATCTCAGAAATTATATCTGCAAACAAATGTACGCATTTGTGTAATAGAAGGTGCGTTAATAATACTATGAACTTTACCCTACTTTGCTCATTTGACTTGCTGAACTAATGATATATTTATTCTCTATTATTTAGTTCGGTGATCATTGAACACAAAGTAATAATTTTTTATCAAGTAATATTAGTTGCGAACAGTTATTGCAAAAATAAAACGATCTAAGTGCGATTAATTTTATACCTTTGTAAAAGTTATTTCGTTATAAGTTATTATAAGCTTTTATTTTTACTTTTAATTTCGGTAATAATTTTCAAACTTTTAATAAAGCTTTCTCTGTCATCTAATGTAAGAAACAATCAAAGCAAACCGCAATGAGAATAAAAGCGCGCATTTCGAAATCATAAACGGACAATAGATACTGTTTTATTTATGTGTAAAGATCAGAGACGCTCCCCAATTTTCGGCGAAGTGGTGGAGAGTATAAAACCATATGCGACCCACACGGAGCACTACACGGCCGCACGCACTTGCAGCTATGAGGACAGCGGTGAGTTGACACACACAAACACATTACACACACGACACAAGTCACACAACACACCCTGTGAAACTGTGTACCTACACTTTGCATATTTAACTAAATGCATTCATGCGGACACCGTGAATTTCTACTTAAATAAATATTTGTTGTTCCAGTTAGTGATACTGTCGGTGGTAGCGGCCATAGCGGGCGAGGCGCCCTACCACCTACCGCGGCCGGGGGCGCACGCGCCTGTGTTCAACTACCCTCCCGCGCCCGCACCCCCGGCGCCACTAGCGCCTGCGCCGCAGTTCCCGCCGCAGCAGCAGTTCAGCCCTAACTTGGGCTACAATTACCAGGCACCGCAACCAGCCCCGCAGTACATCCAGCCCGCACCCCAGCACCACTCCCACCCACCACCCCCTCCCCCTGATCACCATCACCATCACCACCACCATCCCGCGCCTGCTCCAGCGTACATCCCGTCGCCACCAGCGCTCCTCCCATTGGCTCCTCAACCGCTGCCTCGTCCCCAACCACTGCCAGTGTTCCAGCCGCAGCCACAACCTAGTTACCAACAACCCAGTGCGTCGTATGGCACACCGCAGCCAATCGCTCGCGCACCCGTGTTTGCTCCCCAACCGGCTCCACAACCGATACAAACGCAGCCTCAACCCCAACCTCAAGTCAACTTCCAACCTATTGCATATCAGCAACAACAACAACAATTTTCGCAACAACAATACTCACAGCAAGGAGGATACAACTACCAGCAGCCTCAGGCTCAGTACCAGCAGCCCCAGGTGCAATACCAGCAGCCCCAGGTGCAGTACCAACAACCACAGGTGCAGTACCAACAACCACAGGTGCAGTATCAACAACCCCAAGTGCAGTACCAACAACCCCAAGTGCAATATCAGCCACAAACTCAGCCGCAGTTCCAGCAGCCCGCAGCGCCCGTGCTTTCCAGCTACCAGGCTGACTCTAACCAGTACAACACTGCTGAGGAGCAGACACATAGAGACGCTCTGGACTCGGTCGTTGTCGGCCGTGTTCAGGATATCATCAAGGATGATGAGCACAGCGTAGCACGTAATGCAGGCTATCAGTCTTTAGTGTCAGGAGTGTCCCTCGGGCAAGCCAAGCCCAGTGTAGAGATTACATCCTTTGTCCACACATCACCTGCAGTTACAAGCTCTGCATCTGGTTCGGCAGCATCATCATCGTCGAGCTCATCGGTAGCGTCTTCTCAAGTATCGGTTCCTTCAACGGACTACGGTTTGCCGTCTGCGCCGGCTCCAGTAAGTTCCGAATCAGGCGAGTCAGCGTCCAGTTTCAATTTCTTGCCACAGAACAAACCAGCCATATCATACGGTCCACCAAACTAATATAGGTTAAGTCTAGGGATTTTTATTGTAAAAAGTGCTTTGTAAATATAAGAGTTTTTTTTAGACTTTTGTAAATAAAATACGAAGTAAACGTTATATTATATTTTATTTTTGTTTTATTTTTAATTATGAATCGAACAGTAATATTTTATGTCTTCGAAAGTCTCCCTAGTAGGTTGATAATTATATTTCTTATTTACATAATTCAATCTTTGATATTGTCAGTACAGATTATTTTGAAAAAGAGTGGATATTGACAGCTGCAGGGATCTTTTTCCTACAAAGTAATGTAAAATAATGTAAAGTTAAGTTAGTAAGTAATGCAAAGTTCGTAATAATTACGTAACACCATGTAACACTATAGGCACGTAAGTGGTGTTAAAAAACTTACTAAGCGTATGGAATGATCAGATGTTTGCGCGGCATCATTCGAGGAGCGAGTGAACTTATTCACTACTGTTACATCCTTCACTATATTGTATTCACCTGTTTCTTCAGTTATAGCAACAGTAGAGTAGGATTGACGTCGTATAGGTACTGGACCAAACATTTGGTTTACTTCGTGAAAATTTTTCTAAAACGTAAATTTTCTTATAAATTGTATCTACTTATTACCTCTACGTAATAAACATATTAGTATGAAATTTTGCACATGATTGTTTTTTGCCTAAAGAAGTAGGCCTATGCAAATTCACCCCCTGAAGGGGTTAAATAGGGGATGACAGTTTGTATGGATGTTCGTCATTTTTATCGATGGGAAATCCCATCGATAAACACACGACTTGATGATAATAAATCGTGTATGTAATATAATAACGTCACACTTGTAAGTACGTCAAAATAACTATAAATCTCACCGGGCTGGCGGCGGCGGCGGTTGCTTTAGAACATGTACACGGTTCAGGCTGATGCTGACTCTGAGTGTCAACTTTTGATTTATTGCCTTCACCAATTTGACACGACACACTTAATTGTTTCGCTTTCTGTTTCTTGGGCGCATCGTTTTGCGCAGGAACAATTGTAAGACACATCTCAGGGGGCGCTATTTTGTTGCTTTGGACCTAAAAGCATTTAAATCATAATAAACTTACTGCTTAAATGATCGGGGATAATAATAACCATTTCTAAGTTTAAAGAATGACCTTAATAGGTATGCAGAGCATCTGCGCCGGCAGCGCCGAGATGGACTTGTTGCAAATATTACAACAGCACGGTCCGAGGTCCTGTGTACTGCGCACTGGTTCAGGTACATATTGAGTTTCTTCATGTACTGGAACTACTTTTTCTTCTGGACACTGGCATGACGCCTGCACCGCTCGTGATTGTGATGGTACTTGTACTATTTTCGGTACTTTGTTCAGATTGCACTTACAACACTCTCCCAGCTGTTTCCTTGGACATTGTGCTGTTGACGGTACTTTTCGGACAACTTTCTGGAGCAGTTTCGGCTGATTCGTTGGATCTTGTTCTTTTGACAGTACTTTTACTACATTCGGTACTTCTTCCTGGAGCAGTTTCGGCTGATTCGTTGGATCTTGGTGTTTTGTTGGGATTTGCTCTATTTCCGATGCTTTTTCCTGAAGGCAATTGAAACACGGTCCCGGCTGATTCGTTGGATCTTGGTGTTTTGTTGGGACTTGCACTATTTCCGGTGCTTTTTCCTGAAGGCAATTGAAACACGGTCCCGGCTGATTCGTTGGATCTTGGTGTTTTGTTGGGACTTGCACTATTTCCGGTGCTTTTTCCTGAAGGCAATTGAAACACGGTCCCGGCTGATTCGTTGGACCTTGGTGTTTTGTTGGGACTTGCTCTATTTCCGGTGCTTTTTCCTGAAGGCAATTGAAACACGGTCCCGGCTGATTCGTTGGACCTTGGTGTTTTGTTGGGACTTGCTCTATTTCCGGTGCTTTTTCCTGAAGGCAATTGAAACACGGTCCCGGCTGATTCGTTGGATCTTGGTGTTTTGTTGGGACTTGCTCTATTTCCGGTGCTTTTTCCTGAAGGCAATTGAAACACGGTCCCGGCTGATTCGTTGGATCTTGGTGTTTTGTTTGGACTTGCTCTATTTCCGGTGCTTTTTCCTGAAGGCAATTGAAACACGGTCCCGGCTGATTCGTTGCATCTTGTTCTTTTGACGGGCCGTGTTCCTGAGGACATACACACTCACTCCTTGTCGTCAGCTTCGTTGGTGCTTGTTCGTGACAATGACATTCTAGTACGGTGTAAGGCACTGTGTCACCGTGTTTGAGCTCACTCTTCTCGCGAGCCACATCACTGAGACTGTGGGATCTCCCGGAGCATTTCGTGTTGCATGGCATGTTTGACGATGCCACAGTAGAATTGGATTTGACCCCGGAAGTTGGGGTACTGAAATAAAATTTAAAATATAGGATTTTGTAAAAACCGTTTTAGTGATACGGAATACGGGTGATACGGAATACGGGTGTCGTATATACTAACTGATAGGAAGGCTCAGATGCAGCTCGCGTCAATTCTTTAGGCTTTAGAAGAAATTCACAGCTGCCTTCAGGACACCTGTTCAAAAATAATAAAGTTGTTAATTGATGGAAATACACGTGTCAAAAGATTAAAGGGTATTATGAACTATACTTACTTTTTACGCACATCCCCCGAATCATGGCCTGAACGTCTTCGTTTTCTCCATGGACTGAAAAATATATAATTATTATTATTATATCAACGAATTAATGATTCTATTCATCAAATCAGATTCATTGTACACCTATACACCAGAAAATTTGGATAAGCCTAAAGTTTTTTACAATACGCTCAAAAAATGAGTAATGCTGTTCTCAACAAGGGTTTGAGGACGAAGCAATGGCAGGGTCAGCAGCCCAGAGTGGAAGTCGGAAAAGAAGACTAAGGTCATACAATCCGAACGCTTTTTACGGGAAAAAATTATAGGAAAACTTACCTTTTAAATCGCCCACATTTTTTTGTCGTTCCTGGACTGAAATGCACAAAAGATGTAGTAAGAAGTCAGTACAGTAGTCAAGCAGAAAGAATCCACATAATAATTAATTTTTCCCAAGAGTGTTTAAGACGGGCAAAAATGTAAAAACTCTCAGCCGTTACAATAAGGACGATTGGGTAGTGTGGAAGGGTACCGAGGTACTACAAACAGGTTTTAGTTGTAACTAAGGTCGGACCCTAGACGTATAATAAAATTGTGCAATAATTTTACTGTGCATTATTAATACCACCCAAAAGTACTTCAATTCAATAAAATAGATCGTCTAGGATGCGTCTTAGAAAGATACTACCGAGTTCAATATACCATGGAGCACATGATTCAGCGGTGGAGGTCTTCGGCGCCCGGGGCTCGTATGACATCGGAGCCTTCGTTTGCTGCCCACATTCGCGCAGATACTCGGCATATTTGTTGTCTAGCCAATTGGCGAATCCACTTCTTTCCGGGGCAACGTCAGTTCTAGTGCACAGCGTTCGCTCCTAGATGAAAATACTCGTAACATTTGGAAAAGTATAAAGTTGAACAGCACGAGCAAGCGAAAATCAAAAGCACGTAAAATAGACAGGCAGTGAAATGAAATGAAATTGTTTATTCTGTAAATAGGATATCAGAATCACTTTTACACGTCATAAAAGTATGTGGAATGAGATAAAACTTTGAAAAGGATTAAAATGTTGATTTAATAAAGTTTGTTAATAACAAGGCCGTTGAAAGGCTGAGGCATCCTGCATATGACGCCGGAGCCTGATACGCTGTTTTGTGTAAATACGATCATTCGTAATTATATCATGCGCCGCACCGTCATCGCACCAGAACCGCGGGTACACCGCATTGATGCCGAATTAAATAGTAAAGGAAAGATCAGCGATCAGTAAAGCATTGCCTACGACACTTTAAAGACTTTTAATTTTAATAATTTTACTTTAATCAAAGTTTTGTTTTATCGAAATGAATGTATATGTACTCAAAATGGCGGCGCAACGTATGTGTATTGAAAGTGTGTCCATGTTTAATTTTTCATTTCAGGTAGATACTAAAAACTTTACCTGTGTGTACCATTTGAAAGCTTTCTTAAATGGATTATCTTTCTTGGGCTGCTCGCAAGGTTGCCTCTTGTTTAGAGGCTGCTGCAAAAAATTACAACAATTAGATGTCATATAAAATTTAACTGACTTGCAATTTAACTTACGATCGTTTGAGAAGCAAACATTCTAGCAGAACTTGTAGGTATTCGATGGGAGAAAAGAGAGTGTCCAAATCCGTTTTGCATGGGTGTGTGGACAAAATAAGGGTCTAGAGGACAGACAGAATCTTCCACGTTAAGTAAATATCAATGTTCATAGCCTGACAATGGTTGTGGATAAGGCTGTGTGACGATATTTCATCGTATAAGTTATCGTCGGGAGGATTGACCCCAGTGTTTTCTTGGGCTATTGTGGAACACTAAGTTTTAATTAAGTCATCATTCTCTTCCCTTATCCCGACTTCGTCATCTAGTTTAGTCTTAATCCCCTTTTACCCTTAGGATCTTTCACACTGTCCATCTATCGTTCATGGCGACCGTTAATAATATACAGGATGTAAGGGACAGCCCTCCGCAAATTAACAGGGGACATTAAGCTTTATATTTTGAACCTTATTCCACATTTTTTTAATCATTCTTTAGGTACTATTCCTTTATTTCAATGTAAAATTACATTCTCTCTACGCAGCACTTCATTTATGTAAATAAAAAAGCTAAAATCAAGAAATCTGCAATGGATATTAAAATACTATAGCGAACGACGCGTGAAGCTCAGAATTTGCATTGATAAATCTTGTGTTGTTTCCACGTGCTGCGAGGGCGCCACCCCGCCACTGGGAGCGCGGCTACGTGCGTTTTGCCACGGTAACGATACATTGCGTGTGAGTACCGGTCGTCTTAGTATGATATGCTGAATTCATCCCATCAATCTGCGGAGGGCTGTCCCTTTTACCCTGTTTATTGAAGACCCATTTATTGGCCTCCTACATGAACCGAATACACTTACGATTTCAGCGTAGTATACAAGCGGGTGTGCCATCGTAGCATACATCGGGACATGTCGACTGTTTAACAAAAGTTTTCCGTAGTCATTATGATTATTTTCAAACGAATATGTGCATTGCGAACAATCGCAACTATCACAATCACTGGAGGTTGTTGAAGACATAGGAAAGTGTTTTACTCATTTGATTTAAAAAAATGTTTACGTAGAATGTTTTGTGGATATGCCAAAGAGTAACTGAGAGTAACATGACTTGCTTGGTTTCTGTCAATTTTGCTGTCACGTGTTTTTTCCACGGGTGCTAGATAACATGCAGGAGTATAGTTATGCAAGGAGTATTATTGTTTATGGCCACTGACTAGTTTTGTTGAGACGTCGCTGAGACGGTAGAGGGGTCGCATTCTCCACAAGCATAAGCTACCGTTTCCTAAGACTGCTGCCCTACTGCTGCACGCGTAGCATGACCACCATAGAAACGGGTTTTGTCGACGGAAGAATAGACTAAATGACAGAACAACAATCAGCATTTGTCATTTTGTCTATTCTTCCGTCGATAAAACCCGTTTCTACGGTGGTCATGCTACGCGTCGTGCTGGTCGCCACATAGCGTTTACCGTCGCAATATACCGTCGAGTGACGTCATTACCGTAATTTTATGAAATTAAGATTTGTGTATTTTCTTAGAGAGCGCTTTTTGACACCATAAAATCAAACCCCGATGCCATCATTTTCATGAAAGCCGTCACTGCGGCCGTTATGTGGTGGACAGCGCACTTCTAGGCAACCGTAGTGCCAAAGTGCGTAAGCGCACCTTTTAGAGACACCACTTGCCTGCTAGCTGATTCTTTTACTTTTTTCAATGATTGAGCAGTTCACGACCAAGATTTATTTTTATAGAGCCTCTTAAGTGTTCCTGATCAACCTACCTATTTTTTATTGATTAATCAGAGCCTCCCTGAATTCAGTTTGTCAGCCAATGTCAGATGAAATTAAACGACGGAAACATGTTGATTTACTACATATCACTATTTTCCATTTGCGTAAATGTTGTGTTGAGTTATAACCACAGAATGTTCACGTTGGTCAGCTATGAGAACATCAGTGGTAAGTTAATCGTATATCATAAAGTACTCAGTCGAGCCCCTTCACATTAGGGTTTCTCCAGTGTTGATGCTGGGCATAGGTTATCGCCTACGTTGGAGTAACGCGTGTGTGTAGAGGGAATATTTTGGTCAGTAATATCACAGATGAATACAGATATTATGATAAACGGGTTCATTCTGCAAAACCATTTCAATAAAAACGACTCTTGCTACGACACAATAAAGTGCAATTCAGGTCTCACAGCGCTAATTATCTACAGTTATATTCACTTAGAAGTTGCTTCTCTTTCTATATCGTAACTCTTATATCTTCTGACTACGTTACACTCACTGAATTGGCCCGACAAGACGGGCCCGCCGCGTACTTGTAGCTTCATACTTAAAATGCGGAGTGAACTATCTGTATTCGTCTGTGGTAATCACAAAGAGAATACAGTGCTTTCCCCTACGGCTTTCCCAATAAGTTTTTCTCTGATTTTGCATCACTGTCAAAATGACAGTGATCTTTATAGCGTTACAATAAGGGTCAGTTCAGACTGCGACGTGAAGCGATGCGACGCTGCGCGCACTTTTTAACAATTATCGAACTTATTTTCTTCACGAAAAGGTATATAATTTCAGTGCGAACATTGACACGTGGCAAAGTACGCTGAGAAGCGCGGTGATCGTTGGGTTGCTGCTACTGACAAGTCTGTCAAAATTACAATGATCTTAATTCTCGTTATCTTAAGGTTGCTATTGGATTGCTGCTGTGGAGGTAAAATAACTGAAAGGACTGTAAAGAATACTGCTTTCTGTTCGACAGAGTCACAGTGCGGCATAACTAATAACGAAGTCGCTGTTCAAGACGTGGTCAAACTGAAGGTAGTGAAGGACAAGAGCGGCAGTAGTGGCGTCTCTCTCGCACCAGGGGCAGGGGGGTTCAGCTTCATCAGCATTGCCACCACTAAGGCGATAGGTTTGGGTGTTTCACAATAATATTGCGCCATTTATATTATTATAATACACTCCTGCAAACCTGAATCCAGCCACCCTGCATATTTTTGTTTAAAGGCCTCCAATCAATCAATCTGCCCATCTGCTTTTCCCAACTATGTTGGGGTCGGCTTCCAGTTTAACCGGATGCAGCTGAATACCAGTATTTACAAGGAGCGACTAGCCTATATATAGCCTATATAGCCTATCTCACCTCCACAACCTAGTAACTGGGGGTAATACGATACCCCTTGGTAAGACTGGTTGTCAGACTTTCGGGCGTCTGACGACCCGTAACGGCTGTCAAAGATCCACGAATGACAGCCGGGACCAACGGCTTAATGTGCTTTCCGAGGCACGGAGGAGTCTCGATACCTATGTAAAGATGGTCACCCATCCACGGACCAACCCCGGCAAGCGTAGCTTAACCTGATGAATTGACCCGTGCGGCTGTTATAACTTAGCCACGAGCTCCTCGAGGTTAAAGGCCTCCATCTTTTTAAATAACAACATGAAAAGTATTGAGTAACTTTACGTCTACACATTATTAAATACAGGCGAAACTGATAACCAAGGAGTGAGGCATATTTATCGTCACAGATAGAAATCACAGATATAAAAAAATAGCAGATAACAGTTACTCCTAACGATAAAAAATATCTGTTACTTAAAATCACAGCTCCTCAAGACTGTTACCGCAGCTGTTACTGTTAAAACTTCGGATAAGATTTTCGACTTTAACTAAAAGAAATAAAGAAGATATTCAATTGAGATTTAAATACGTATTTATCATCCGTACAAAAATAACAGGCTGTTATTTTAAAACAGATAAATACGATTTTCGACTTTAAACCAAAAGAAATAAAAAAGATATTCGATTGAGATTTAAATACGTATGTGCAAAAATAACAGGCTGTGATTTAATAACAGATATTTGGAGCTGTGAATATTTTGTCACAGTCACAGTGATAAAAGATATCGTGTTTAACCTGTTACAACCCATCTCTATTAACCATTCGACTGCACTCGTGTTTGACCTCTGCGCCGATTCCCTGTATCCACATAGCCTTAGTCTAGTCGGGCCATCTGCTCCTAGGACGTCGGCTATCGATGAATCTAAATATGTGACCATACTACCGTCGCCTATGGCGTATGTGTCTGAGGGTAACAGGCACTATTTTCAAATACGCGCGACGTTCGTTCCTGCAGTTTGGAACCCTCTTATCCGTATTATATTCTCGATAAACATGCAAAAAGTGGCTTATGCCCACCAGTGGGTGAAGTCTGGCTGTGCATGCTGATGATGATGAGATATGCGACTTATATCTTTGGAGATAATATAACATAACATCATGCCTGTATTCCCCGAAGGATTAAGCATAGGTGTACCTATGTACACCCACATTTCGCCATCTATGTTTAAGTCCCATGTAATTGGGGCGAACCTATTACTATTAACCGGGCACAAATCCAGACTCCTGGCTGCTTCTGTAAAATTCCAGATCGAAGCCCAATTGACATTTGCCCGACTCGAACCCAGGATATCATGCTCAGCAGTAGCGCTTGTGACCACTAGACCAACGAGGCAGTAGCATGTGATGAATATCACATGAAAATGGAAAAAAATCTGGTATAAGTATATCAAAGTCTTAGTTTCTATAGCATTCCATTAATCTTTAATCTCTTCCTCAGATCCCATGATCGGATTTGAAAAGATTTTTCATACAGTTTTATATGGAAACAAAGCCGGTACGTTTTCCAATATTATGTTAATCCTAACTAATATCCTAATCCTAACTAATATCCTAATCCTAACTAATAATTATAAATGCGAAAGTGAGTTTGTTTTATGGCGGTATCTACATCGCCACATGCGAACTACGCATCAAAGACCTGACGTCACACAAAAATCCTGCATCGCGCAATTAAAGTTTACCGTGCAGTGGACATATATACAAAGAACCCAACATCAATCGTTGGGCAGTTGCCCGCCAGACACAACACCCGTCTGGTCCGAGGATCCTCCCTTTTCTATGGTGGATGAGTGAACTTTACACCCTGTTCCTCATACCCCTAAATTGGTGACCCCGAATATGAACGTCAACGCAGCCTTCGTGCAACGACTCCAGCGTGACGTCATCATCATCACTCCCGCAAGCTTTCAGTGAGGCGAGTTACACAGCCAAGCCAACACCCGAGGCGTCAACGGGTATCCTGACCACCAGCATGCAGCGAACGCGCATTCCTGGTGATCATCCTCAGCCTCATCACCCAGACCCACTGGGGAATCACCTCAATCACCTCATCACCCCGACCCACTGGGGAATTACCACAATCACCTCAATCACCTCATCACCCCGACCCACTGGGGAATCACCGCAATCACCTCAATCACCACAACCGCAAACAGTTCCGACCCACCGCGAACAATGCGGCACCTGGTTCCGACTTACTGGAACCACAACTGGCACTGGCAAGCATCGCAAGATACAAGACTCAGCCCACTATCGACCTCCGTTCTCCGGAGGCGAGTGATGTGGCGGTATCTACATCGCCACATGCGAACTACGCATTAAAGACCTGACGTCACACAAAAATCCTGCATCGCGCAATTAAAGTTTACCGTGCAGTGGACATATATACAAGAACCCAACATCAATCGTTGGGCAGTTGCCCGCCAGACACAATACCCGTCTGGTTGGAGGATCTTCCCTTTTCTATGGAGTATGAGTGAACTTTACACCTTGTTCCTCATACCCCTAAAGTTTGTTTATTTGTTTGTTTGTTACACTTTCACGCTAAAACGGCTGAACGGATTTGGATGAAATTTGGCACAGGGGTAGACGGTAGACCATGACCTGGAATAGGACATAGGATACTTTTTATCCCGATATTCCCATGGGATCGAGATTTACGCGGGTGAAACCGCGGGGCGCAGCTAGTACCTAATGAATGCGAAAGTGAGTTTGTTTGTTACGATTTCACGCTAAAACAGCGGAATTGATTTGGATGAAATTTGGTACAGGGGTAGACCATGATCGTGTTTAAGACATAAGATACTTTATCCCGATATTGCCACGGGATCGAGACTTACCCGGGTGAAACCGCGGGGCGTAGCTAGTGTTAATATAAGATACAGGGGGCTGTGCTTAGGATACTGTTATCTGTATCTTCTACATAGTGTAAGTGCAGATCCCGTATAAATTGTCCCGTGACGCGATTGGCAGCACTGTTCTGTCAGTCACATCATTCATCATTCATTCCGATTAATCATTTTGAACTCTATTAATAATAAAAAAAAATATATTAGTAAAACTAAGCTTGCGAGCAATAGTGCCAACAGGCGGCAAGGGATAAGAGTGAACAGTCTGTACGTTGGGCCGCATTCTAGAACCCTGGTGACCGGCGCTGATATGTACCTATCCAAGTTCCTTATATGATTAATCGGTGACCATTCGGCAAAAGTATGAAAACTGCCTGCACCGACCAGGGTTGACAACCAGCGGTTGTAGGTGCCGACAAGCGCTGCCATAGCGGCGCTGGTTACCAGCGTTCTACATGACTGGAGCCTTAGTCAAGTCCACACAAGATATCCGGTAGGATTGTTGGCACACAAAAACAATTGCAATAAGTAAGGTGCATGCATGTAGTGAAATTTGGAAGAAAAAGCTGACCAAAGTTTAAAAAAATCGTCATAGTAAATGTGAATGACACAACGTTACGTTATATTAATACTATAGAACCTGTTGGCGAAAGCTTTCGGCGACCCAGTGAAGTTCGATAAATGCAACTTTTATATTCTGGGCAATTGACTGGTGTCGCCTGAGAGCTGAGGTCATAGAATATTTAGGATATATAGAGCGCCCTGGGTTCAATAACTTTCTCTCTAAGAAAACACGCCCAAAGTAATGTGATCATGTGATGATGTTTGAGTGTACGAGTGCACAAAAGTGCTCATTTGTGGGTTGTCCGAACAAACAGTGATATATGCACGCATAGTGCCTGACGATGCATAATTATCATTTTAAGAACTTTGAACCGTTTCGATTTGTTCTAGTAGACATAAGAAGGTTAAGATTGAACGTCATTGGAGATGGTGAAGATTACTTGGCGCACTGGCCCACGGGACAAGTGATGCGGTAAGTCTGAGGCAACCCCATTTTTTTTTTTTAAACACGTCTTCTTTAATTACAAGATTTACTAGGAATAGCAAGCCCTAGTTTAATCCTAATCCTAACTATCCTATAATAGCTAATATTATAAATTCGAAAGTGAGAGTTTGTTTGTTTGATACGCTTTCACGCTAAAACGGCTGAACGGATTTGGATAAAATTTGGCATATGGGTAGACCACGACCTGGAGAAGAACATAGACTACTTTACATCCCGATATTCCAGCGGGACCAACACAGTCGTAGCCGTTGCGTTGCGTTGTTGCAGCGCAGCAGCGCAGTGATTTTAATAGGTGTGCCGCCGTGTGCGGTGTTACAGGTGAGCATATTTCGATCAGGGTAGCGCTGCGGGGTTCAGCAAGGGTGCAATGGCGACATGTCAAAATATCGAGATTTCTGTGCCATAATCTAAGTTATCCATTCGGAATCAAGTTTCTAAAAGATGGAAACCACATCAAAATCCATTGTGAAGTTTAGAAAATCTAAGCGATCACACAGACAGAAGACACGAAACGCGACTTTGTTTTATAGTATCTATATACTTTAGTGTTACGTTGCGTACAACTAAAATAAATGTATGAACGTTTATGAAGCAAAAGAAGTGTGAGGTTGTGTCTATCGTCCAGTAGTTTCTGCCTACCGGCAGTGACCGGAATCGCCGCGAGGTGTCTCTGTCCTATATGTCATGTGTGCCTAAACAAATGAAAGATGTTGTTTAGAGCATGAAACGGGGCACCACCATGTAACTTGACGAAGTGTCGCTTGAAGCAAGTGGCAGCGCTCGAGGCCGAGCTTTTAGACTAAGGCTACATTAGGCCGCGACGCGACCTGCGACACATCAGCGATTGAAACAAATAAAAAACCGGCCAAGTGCGAGTCGGACTCGCGCACGAAGGGTTCCGTACCATTATCTATAAAAACGGCAAAAAAATCACGTTTGTTGTATGGGCGCCCTCTTAAATATTTATTTTATTCTGTGTTTTAGTATTTGTTGTTATAGCGGCAACAGAAATACATCATCTGTGTGTTTCAACTGTCTAGCTATCACGGTTCATGAGATACAGCCTGGTGACAGACGTACAGACAGACAGACAGACAGCGGAGTCTTAGTAATAGGGTCCCGTTTTACCCTTTGGGTACGGAACCCTAATGAATGCTCATGTATATGGCTACATACATAATACATCGTACCGGTGTAGCTATAACGGTGAGCTGTTTGTTTATCGCTCATGTGTCGCAGGTAGCTTCGCGGCCTTATTCTTAGCCTTATTCCTCAGAGCGGAGACGTTTCAAGACAAGAGTAGCGTCCATCTGCCGTTCTTGGAGTACATGCACCGCGGCCACTGTAATCTGAAGATCACGAAGGACTACATGCAGACAGCCGTTGACGCCTTCGCCATATTCATCTCTGGGGATCTCTCGGATGTGGAGCGGTTACCAGGATCTTATGTGCTGCAGTCTGTTAGTTACTTTTTATACCTCACTGTTCATCAAGATCTCTAGCACCGCTAATGTTAGCTTTTTTCGCTATTTGTGATATCTGACAGAATAAATTATTTTGTTATTATCAAGGTTATCATTATCAAGAGCGACCGCTGAGCAGTTCCTGGATTTGATTCCCGGGCTGAGTAAATTGTTTTTGGGTTTTCCGTATTTCACGGATTTCTTAGTAGCAGCCCGGAAATAGGAAGTAAGCGGTGCGCGTGCGACACACTTATGCAGTCCCAAGCACTAATATGAGTACCTATCTCGATCGCGATAAACCCAATCTCGCTCTCAATCGACTAGGAAGTATAGAGCGTCCGGTCTGTACCAAGTGCAAATTGCAACTGACGGAAATCCGACGACTGACGAAACACGTATAGTTTGCCGAGGGACAGTAAGAAAATAGTTGTACTGTACAATTACAATCAATACAGTAAGACATAATAGTTGTACTGTACAATTAAAATCAATATAGTACGACAAAATCACTCTGAAAAAGTTGCTCAGTGAGTCAGTGTATAGATATTAGTCCTCGTGACTGTACCTCAGAGTATATTATTTCCTGCATAGTTGACTAAAGGGTCCGTTGAGAGAAGTAGCGGCTGATGAGTCGGCCTGGTAAGAAATGTCATTCTTCCAGGCAAGAACAATTGCCATGATGCATATAGCGCGCGAAAAGCTTGCAGCGACGTGGAATGTCGTGAAGGGTTCCACGCCCCCGGAAAGGGTGACATTCGATATGCTGGAGAAGTACCGTCCCCTGTTCAAATACATCCACGGCAGGGAGATGGCCAGACTCAACCTATCGGATAACAAGATACTGTCGTATATCGGCACACATCCCGATCTAAATAGGCATCAGGTATTTTTTTCGGTTTGTCATTTTACTGACATCTCCGCATAAAGCAGTGAGGGTTTTCATGAAAATTCACGATTCACAAAATATAAATGATGATGTTCATCATTCATTCCATTCAGTCACAACCTGAGGTCACGACTAAAAAAAATATAGGCGCTTTGACACATACACTGGTGCCTGGACCTGACGACTCAGTGCTGCCACCTAGGGAACGAAATTTCAGAAAACTCTCAATCTTTACAACGCTTCAAGAATCTTTTGGCGCTTGGCGAAAATTTGAAATAACGCCGCTATTGTTTTTTCAACACAATTTCAGTGATAATTTCGCAAATATTTACTAACAACCCCGCTCCTCAGGCGCCAAAAGATTTTTAGTAGCACTCTATCTTTAAGATATTTAATTGAACTACACTCTGTTAAAATATTGTTCCACCTACTTTTTTTGCTGTATCAATTTTGTCTTTTGCATAAGCAGAGTCGTGTTAAACCAACCAATAGGATACTATCCTGTGTAAAATTGTATTGTGTAGGTAGGAGTAGTGGCACACAAGTACATACAACTGAACCCTCGCTGGACTGACGCTAAGTACCTGAACATTATGAACAACTTGCTGTGCGGGGTACCCATGATCTTCATGAGGAGGATACCGGAGAACACGTACCTTCAGCTGACGCACCAGGTTAGTTGAACATGAACACTGATGGGCGAGAGCGCCTACAATAAAAGCTATGTTATACGATCGTTACAGTTATATTGCTTTTTTTATTGTTTAGGTACGAACCATGTGATAAGCCAATCAATCAATCTGCCTAGCCTTTTCCAAATATGTTGGGGTCGGCTTCCAGTCTAACCGAATGCAGCTGAATACCAGTATTTTACACGGAACTGCCTATTTGACCCAGTTTCTGGGTAACACGATACCTCTTGGTAAGACTGGTTGTCAGACTTTCGGGCTTCTGACGACTCGTAACAACTGTCAAAGATCCAAGATGACAGCCGGGGTGAACGGTTGAACGTGCTTTCCAAGGCACGAAGGGATCTCGGTATGTTAAGATGGTCACCCATCTACGGACTGACCGCGGCAACCGTAGCTTAACCTGATCGATCGACCCGTGAGACTGTTATTACTCAGGCACGAGCCCCTTTGACCAAGATATAAGCTAATGTGCGTATTATTATTTCGACGTGTGACGATATTATCGGAAATACACGTAATAGTGGACGGAAACTTAAAAGCGTCTTGGCATCTTCATACACAAACATGTCCATACAATTCCTGTGTTGTCGTGATACCGGGCCGTGGACGTGGACATCTACGATACCTAGTATTATTTTATTATCGTCACGTTAGAAATTATAAAAGCCTTTACAAATATATGTATCTATTAGTACATTTTAGTAACGTCTCTGCTGGATTAAGTATACTCTCTCAGTAATCCCTTTAAAACATGATTATTATGATTTCCAGATATTTTACCACATACGAGCATGTGATCCACTACAGCGCAGGTTTTATTTAGCCATGATGATGAGAACCCAGGTCAGTTCAAAGTCTATCCACCATTAGTCTATGTAAGCCTAATCATCCTGTTATCTTGGGTTGGAATTTAACGAAACTTTAGTATTGCAACTGTTACCTAATTAAAATAAAATAAAATAAATTACTTGAAAGTATATGTTGCTATGACATTTTCTCCAGGCGTTAGGTAAGTCATACAGTTGGAGCGCGCGCGAAGTCTCCCGGCTAGGTTTACTTCTAGCAGAGGTCAGTGGCCCCGACCTGAGTGCCATCAACCCTGAAGCAATGTCTGGCATTACAGCCCAAGTAAGACCATAACATTATTTCATATATAACATTAGCAGTATGCTGCACTTATGTGTTATTTAAGTAGACAACTCGCAAGTCGCAGAGTTAAAGTGCCGTTATGATCATTGCAATCAAAAAAATTTGGCGTATGTTTAAGTCCAAGAACTAATGAGTTTGTTTAGTTTCTTTCTAACAGTATCAAACGTAGACAAAGTTTGATTTTCCAGTGAGCCATTCGAATGAAGCCATTGATGGGAGCTCATTAGACGGTAAACGTATCACATCGCCCCTACGGCCACGGTTAAATTAACAACCAAAGTCACTACGGTCATATTAATAATTTAACAGAACCTGAAACTATTACAGGTGATGCTAGAGATGCCGATACACAGTCTAAAGTCGATCACAGAGATGCAGCTACGATACCTGGACCCGAAGCCGCTGAATATTCTGGCACGTAAGCTGATTGCTTACCAAGCCCAACAGCTTGCGGCTTCTAATTCTGCAGCCAGGCCACTAGGAATCCCAGTAGTTTTATTGTATATTTCGTTTGTAATTTTATTAGAAACACAATAAATAATAGTTTTTAGCACGATTTGACGTTATTTTGGGTGTCCCTATGATACTTTTCGGGATGTAAATTGCTAGTTTCGCAAACGGTTGATGGTTTACCGAGACATGTCGAGAAACTGCCAATTAAAAGTAACCAGAATGTGTACTCTAATATGAAATTTAACTTAGATGCAGTTTTTAAGGGATACCTTGTTTAGCAGGGGAAAAACAAAGTAAATAAAAAATAACCTATTACTTGGTATGTTGTATACATTGTCAAAATGGATAACTTTTCAACACATTCAACGGCGGCAGATGGAACGAGTATTGGCCGTCAGGGTGAAGCCGTGCCTGTAACTAAAAAAATATATATATTTAAAAAAATCAAGCAGGTGAAGGCAAAAAAAGGCATGTATAAAACCGGCCAAGTGCATGTCGTACCATGCACAATGAAGGGTTCCGTAGTTGGGATGAATTTATAAAACAAACTTAACATTGTAGTATAAACACTTGTTCTCCGATACAGAATGTATAGGAGAACATTTTTTTACAACTGCAAATTTTAGTTGGTCGATTATTACTCGGTAACTTGTGGAGCCTAAGTAGCGGTGATAGTTTTCCTTTTAATTTAGTTATATATACTACGGCTGTGAATTTTTTCACATATCCAAACCCAACCATTTAGCTGGCAGGGGAGGGGGACACATGGCTCTAACAAAAATTTACACTTTAAAGCTTAATATTTCGCAAACGAATCCCTGCATCCAAAAATGGTTTACACAAACTCACATTATTTTTAAACGACCTTTCTAACGATATGCCACACTATAGGATCGACGAGAAAAAAAAAATTTTTTTTTTTTTTCTCGTTTCTTCGATTTTTTTTTTACCACTTTGTCGTCGTCATTTATATGTATATTCATGCCAAATTACAACTTCCTAATACCAACGGTCTCTGAGCTAAGCCGCGGACAGACGGACAGACGGACAGACGGACATGGCGAAACTATAAGGGTTCCTTGTTGACTACGGAACCCTAAAAAATGACGATGGGTCAAACGATTTTTACTTACAACAATACTGTTCCACCAAGTCTGCGTCTGCGCATCAGAAACTTGTGGTACTTGCAGATATACTTGTGTCTGTACTTGTATACACGGTAGTGGTTTAGGACAACATGTTGAACATGTCGATGATACTGGCATGCATCCTTGTGACTGAACTTGTGGACTTATCCGTGAGCTTACTTGCGAGCATACTGACTGTTCTTTTTGACTGTTCTTTACTGGTGGGTAAAACTCTGAGGACACTTGTGAATCTTCATATTCGTATTTTTGTGGGGATAATTTTATGCTGTGCTTTGTCTTAAGATTATCAACCTGCGTCACTACTGATATCGAAGAGCTACTCTCTTTTTGATAGTCGCACCTCGGACCTGAGACTTTCGAAATGTTCACTTTACGTTTGCTCATCATACATTCGCCTAGGGGTTCTTCAGTTTGAAATGTCGTGTCTGTTTTCTTCCCCATTTCCCGGCTTTGTAATGGCACTCCTGATACCATACTAGTATCAAAAGTCATCTCTGACAAAGTCTGTTTTATTGGTACTCCACTGCTTGTTTTTTTTAACTGTGACTGCCTTAGGCTGCATGGCCGACGTGGTGGATTGAAATTACAACTGAAAATTATTGGATCATGAAAGACGTGAGTATTATACATACATATGAGCATTTAAGTCTTAAATCTAGATATTTGTGTAGTCAACTCAGTTACGTGATCCTGATCAGTCAATGTTATAAGCAATATTCTAAGTATCCTGACCATACAAAAAATGTAGCAATGCTGTCACCTGAAGCACGCACTCGGTCAGTCTGGAGTTGCTTTATTTTGGTGGGCAAGACTGCTTAATATTTAAGTCATAGTTTTGACTCGCAAGCCATACTATTATATCACAGGTAGCTGACACGAGCCGTTCAGTTTGTTGGTTCAAATTATTCGTATTAATTTCAATAAAATATTAATTTATAACGTCGTCAAATAAGAGATAATTTATAAACTCTTACGATAAAAAAACATATCTGACAAGAAATATTATTGTAGAATAATAACTTACCTATCATTCATATCTTCATTCAGTGAGTTTGCCAACAATACGAAATACTTTTTGTTATTATCACAGCACGATGGTAGATCACACAGCTGTGGGTAGTTTAGCCTACCACAACCAGCACATTGGACAACCATCAATTTTGGAGAACCCTCGAACCCATAACCTTGAAAATACTGGTGGTTTAATGTAGACTGCAAGGAATTTTTGCGCCGCACAAACATACCATCGTCAATAGATATCTGAGATTCTTTTTCTGATCTCGAAACATTTGTTAACGACCGCGACCTCGCACAATTGTTCTGATAACAATAGACTGACCTGTCAATGTTCCGAACCTCAATATTCAGTTTAAGGTTGATTACGTCATTTTTATTTTGGATTGATATAATATTTTCATCAGGATCTACGGTAGCGAGTCTATCATCTCGTTTACAACAGAGAGCGCACGTGCACGTGCACGAGTTGACGTTTGCTTTACTACTTGCGGACACTTCTTTTAGGTGTTGTTCTACTGCTTCTGTATTTGTTTGGACTTCTTCGTTAACAGTAACAGACGCCCTGCTTTTTTCGACATATATCAGTTCTGTTTGTGTTTCTTGTGGGGAATTCTTAATGACATCAACAAAATTTTTGACTGAATCAAATTCCATAGACCTTATCTCGCTTTCTGGGTCCCTGAATGATAATGTTGATGATACGACAATTATTTCTTTTTTATCGATAACATTTTCAAGAGGAGCTTTATTTGTTGCTAAATTCACTAGGTTTGTTGTAGAAATAGTTGATGGTTGGAGGGCAGGTGGAGTGATGTGATTGTACAGAACCTTGGGCAGTGTTTTTGATTGCCCAGCGTTATTGGAAGCTGGAACAGGAATAGCACTGGCTTTATTAGTAATTCCCTTTGGGAGAATCTCTTTGTTAGTTTTTGTAGGTTGTTTATCTTCTGATTTACGAAGTACGGAAGAAACCAGGGTCGGTTTCCGTAGCAATGACGAGTTTTTCCCAATTGGCAAACGTTTTTTTTCAGTCGATGCTATTCCCATAGATAAACTACTTCTTCGTGCATATTGCTGGGCTTCAGATATGTGCGAAGCCCCTGCTGCTCCGGTTCCTCCAACACTAATTTGTCTAGCCTCAGGGTAACCTACTCTGTTTTTAATTTCGGACTCATCTACCTTGGCTGCAGTTTCATCTACTCTGGTACCAGGTATTCCCAATCTGGGTTGACCCATATTGCTAGTTTTTGATATAGAACTCATCTTATTTCTAGGACTTGCTCTAGATCCAGATACCGCTCTGGCACCTGGGTCGGCTACTCGTGAGCCTCGGTTTACTAGTCCAGCATCATGATCACTACTTCTGAGTCCGAGATCCCCAGCTCTGACTTCAGGATCACCCACACTGCTTTGGCGACCACCCGATCTAGCTAAATGATCACTCCGTTTGTTTCTTTGTTCACTTAGTCTAGCTGTGTTCACTCCAGCTCTGCCTGCAAGATTAGTTTCTCTGCCTTTCTGCTCGCTCACTCTACGACCATGTTCAAATTCTCTGGTTAGTTCACCCGCTCTGCCACTCTGCTCAATTTCTACACCTGCTTGCCCACTTAGTCTACGCGTTTGTTCAATTTCTCCTCTCTGCTGACTTGGTCTGCGCTTATATTCATTTCCTGAAGATTTCAGTTCGCTTGGTCTGCATGAATTTTCATTTTTTATGGCTCTTGGTTTCCTCATTCCGTTTACAGTGTCGTTTTCTCTGACACTTTGTTCACCGCCATTTACTCTATATCCACCTCTACCTCCATTCCCACTGGCCTTGCCTTTTGGATCAATTTGTTTGTCCCTTTGATCAACTTCTGTAACTTCATATTCAAACTTCTTTTCAAACTCGCTTTCATCAATTGGGGTTAATGTGCTGCTTTGTTTTCGATGTTTATATTCTGCCCCTGCATCTTTATCTGCTGTATCTATAACCGGTCTGTCTACATTGCCATCTAGACTTCTTTCATTCTCAAGCAACCCAATCTCATATGATTCTTTTTTGGGCTCAATTTCATTCGACCATGGGCCAGCATTCCCCGGTCTAACTTCATGTATAGTCGGTCTGACTCCGTCTTCATCAGACCAAGGTCCACCTTTGGCTGGTTTGGGTCCATATTCATCTTGTCGGGTTCTTTGTTCCACTGATCGATCTGAAAATTCAGCCGATCTAGCTCTATATTCACCTTGCTTGGCTCCATTTACACTCGGTCTAGTTACATATTCACCTGGCTTAGCTCCATTTCCTCTCGTTCTAGATTCATATTCACCTGGTTTAGTTCCATATTCACTTGGTCTAGCTCCATTTATACTCGGTTTAGCTCCATTTTCCCCTGGTCTTGTTTCATATTCAGCCGGTTTAGCACCATATTCATTTGGCTTAATTCCATCAATACTCGATCTGGTTTCATTTTCAACCGATCTAGCTTTATATTCACCTGGCCTAACTTCATATTCACTCGACTTATCTCCATGAGTACTCCGGCTAATTTTATATTCACCCAGTAGAGCTCCTTGTTCGCTCGGTGTAGTTACATATTCACCTGGCTTAGCTCCATTTTCTCTCATTCTAGGTTCATATTCACCTGGTTTAGTTCCATATTCACCTGGCCTAGCTCCATTTATACTCGGTCTGGTTTCATATTCAGCCGGTCTTGCTCCATATTCATCTGACTTAGCTCCATTTACCTTCGTTCTAGTTACATATTCACTTGGATTAGCTCTATTTGCTCTTGTTCTAGATTCATATTCACCCGGTTTAGTTTCATATTCACCTGGCCTAGCTCCATTTATACTCGGTCTGGTTTCATATTCACTTAGTCTTGCTCCATTTTCATCTGATTTAGCTCCATTAATGCTCAGCCTAGCTCCATAATCACATGACTTAGAACCATTTTCACTCGGTCCTGTTTCATTTTCACCTGGTCTAGCTTTATATTCACTTGGTTTAGCTCCATTTTCCCCCGGTCTTGTTTCATATTCAGCCGATTTAGCACCATATTCATTTGGCTTCACTCCATCAATACTCGGTCTGGTTTCATTTTCAACCGTTCTAGTTTCATAATCACTTGGCTTAGCTCCATTTGCAGTCGGTCTAGTTTCATATTCACCCGGTCTAACTCCATATTCACTCGACTTATCTCCATGAGTACTCCGTCTAGTTTTATATTCACCCGTTCGAGCTCCTTGTTCACTTGGTCTAGTTACATATTCACCTGGTCTAGCCGCATTTACACTCGCCTTAGCTCCATTAATATTTAGTCTTGTTGCATATTCACCCGGTTTAACTCCATACTCAGTTGGCTTAGCTCCATTAATACTCGGTCTAGTTTTAAATTCTGACGAACTAGCTCTATATTCACCTGACATAGCTTTATTTACACTGGGTGTAATTTCATATTCACTCGGTACAGCCGCATTTTCATTTAATCTAGCTCCATATTCGACAAATTCACCCAGAGCTCTATTTTCTGGCTTAGCTCCATTTTCCCTCGTTCTAGGGCCATATTTACCTGTTCTAGCTCCATATTCACTCGGCTTAGCTCCATTTGCACTCCATCTCGTTTCATTTTCATCCGGTCTAGCCCTGTGTTCACTGGGAATATCTCCATTTATAGTTGTTCTAGATTCATATTCACCTGGTTTAGTTCCATTTTCACCAGATCTAGATTTATATTCACTTGGTTCAGCTCCATTTACAGCCGGTCTAGTTTTACATTCACCTGGTCTAGCTTCATATTCGCTTGGTTTAGCTCCATTAAAACCCGGTTTAGTTTCATATTCAGTCAGTTTAGTACCATATTCATTTTCCTTAACGCCATCAATACTCGATCTGGTTTCATTTTCAACCGATCTACTTTTATAATCACTTGACTTAGCTCCATTTGCAGTCGGTCTAGTTTCATATTCAACCGGTCTAACTCCATATCCACTCGACTTATCTCCATTAGTACTCCTTTTAATTTTATATTCACCCGGTCGAGCTCCTTGTTCACTTGGTCTAGCTTCATATTCACCTGGTCTAGCCGCATTTACACTCGCCCTAGCTCCATTAATATTTAGTCTTGTTGCATATTCACCCGGCTTAACTCCATACTCACTTGGCTTAGCTCCATTAATACTCGGTCTAGTTTTAAATTCACCCGAACTAGCTCTATATTCACCTGACATAGCTTCATTTACACTGGGTGTCGTTTCATATTCACCCGGTACAGCCGCATTTTTATTTAATCTAGCTCCATATTCGACAAATTCACCCAGAGCTCTATTTTTACTCAATCTAGCGGCATGTTCACCCGGGTAAGCTTCATATTCATCAGTTATCATTGTATTTTCATTCAGTTTACCTCCATATTCATCCGGTCTAGTCCTAAGTTCACCCAGTCTAGATCCATTTTCACTCATTCTAAGTGCATGTTCACTCGGATTCACTTCATATTCAACTAACCTAGCTTCATATTCATCCGGTTTAGCTGGAGTTTCAACGGGTGAATATCCAAATTCACCCCGGGTAGCTCCATAATCACCCGCCGTAGATGCAATTTTGCCTAATTTGGGCCTGTAATCATCTGCTAAAGCTGGTTTTGAAGGTGCCTGTAAAAAAAAGAAAAATCTTAATCTGGCATTTAGTCTCTAAAGGTATGATTCCGAACAAAACTGTAAGCAGCAAAGTTGCGCAGCAATGCTGACGTGCTTGGAATGTTATCATTATAAACGTTTAGAAAATGTATAGGGGTCTTAAAAGACCCATCACATAGCCGTCAACTACGCATTCTGTACATCAAATTAAGTAACATTGCATAAAAATAATTGCTGGGAAACGACTTTTATTTTTGGTGTGAAAAATCGCTTTTTACGGTAGTGCGCAACGTAACGCACGCAAAACATTGTGTTTATGGGTGCATGCATTTAAAATTCATACGTAATCTGTTTGATAACACGTGTGACTCCAGATTTTTAATTTGTCTGTCTGTAATGTGTTGTTTATACCTTTTTACTGGACTTTTTTGTTGTAGTTGGGTTTTAGTTGTTTAACTTTTATTTTTATCTTACGAGAATGTTGGCTTCGAGTATTTCTGTTTGCTAAGAAATATAATATGATGTATTGAAATAATACGCACTGAGCTCATGAAGTGTCCACCTGCCGGCCTCAACTCCGGGTGTCCAGTAGCACATATTAATGTCTCCAGAGAATCTTCATCTGAAACAATGTATGGACACTTTTAAAAGCGCTCAGGAACGGGACGGCACGGCATGGCGCGGCAAAGCATTTTTGTAAGCATGCACTTTGGACTGCTTTGGCAACTACCTAAATAAAACCAAAATGTGCCTATATACCTACGCAAAATTGTATTATCTACATTATATAATATAAAGGGAAAAAAAGATTTTGTATTTTTGTTTGTAACTCAAAATCAAAAATTACTGGACCGATTAAAAAAAATCGATTGAATGCTTTTATCATTGAGTAACATAAGCTATAATTGAAAAAGATATCACGCGGTAGTTAATAATATATATATATCTTGGTCTTCACTAACCTTCTTTTTCGGGGTATAAGCAACACTTTTGGAGATCACAACACCCTAAAAAGTAGGTATATTATTAAGTTAGTACTAAAGTATTGCCACAAAAACACCTAAACACCTTTGGGAAAAACAGGCGTGATTCTCACAAAAATATGCTTAATTCTCACAAAAACATGCGTAATTCTCACAAAAACATGCGTAATTCTCACAAAAACATGCGTAATTCTCACAAAAACATGCGTAATTCTCACAAAAACATGCGTAATTCTCACAAAAACACTAAGTAAATATGTGTGAATGGGATGCCAGCCTATGCTGAGTTCTGAAGCAACTTCGAGATTTCAGTAAACTTTCAAAAGAACAATCACAAACTGTTATTGTCTACAGTTATTTCCGATGAGGCATCCTCGGGCACAATCAATGTGTTCACCGTAGGCAAAGGATTCGCCCCACATGGCTCAGTACCATTGACATGCAATATAGGTAGTACAGCATAATTTAAAGGCCTTTCCAAATACGTTGATAGCATTAGTAATTGCTGAAATATGCAGCTGTGACAAATAGACAGGCTCTGACGAAGTCGCGCCTTAAGGTTCCTTCTTAGGTAACCTATGTGGAACGGAGCCCAAAAAACTCGTTTCAGTAACACCCCGTCAGTTAGGAAGTCATCACCCATTGGTGCCATTTCTCTTGTTCACAAACTATACTAAATTTAAGTTCAATGCATCTTTTTTTCTCTTTCATTATGAAAAGGACAGAAGATAAATTTTAGTTTAGTCCTGTCAAACTGTCAATACTCCATACAAGATTAGACGCGATTAAAAATATGCATACTAAAATTAAGTCAATTTACGTCAGGCGCTGATTAATTTGACAGGACTAAACTAAAATATATCTTCTGTCCTTTTCATAATGAAATACAAAGAAAAAGATGCACAGAACTTAAATTTACTTTAGTTTGTGAACAACAGAATCGGCACCATTACCTAGTTTTAATGGGTCCTATAACTAGGTACGTAGACCGTTTGGAGACGTGGACTTCTCTTGATGATAGAGAACAGTAAAATGAAAGCTATTTCAATAAATAACTTACACTCTTTTTCGGGGCATAAGCAACATAGATCTTCGAGTACACATTCTACAAAGTAAAAACATTTTTAAATTAGGTATAAAAATTATGAAAAAAACTACGAATGGCTTATTATTTTAACAAAGTTTATACCTTTATTCAAAAAACTAGTGATTGGAGCCTCCTATTCACTAAATAAGGCTGTGTTAGGAGACTCCGCTCTTCCAGATAATATCTTGAATAAGTATTAATCTATCGTAGGTAATGTGGCGGCATCTACATCGCCACATGCGAACTACGCATTATCCTGCATCGCGCAAACAGGATTTACCACGCGATCAGCATAAGTATTCTATACATAATATTATTATAACTTCCCAAATCAATCGTTGGACAGTTGCCCATCAGACACGACACTCGTCTGGTCGGAGGATCCTCCCTTTTCTATAGAGGACGACTGAACTTTACACCCTGTTCCTCATACCTCTATAGTACTAAAGAAAATAATAAAAAAGAGAATTAAAAACTAAACAAGCAGCACGCATGAATGCGAGAGTGTGATTGCGAGTGAGGGTGTGTGAAATGTGAATACATGAGGTTAAGAATGGTGCAGGCATGCGGTGTAGGGTTATATTTTATTCCAGCAGCGCCTCCGTGTCGTCAAAGGTAAGTGGTTTTATCTAATTAGTTACAAGATTATGATATTATCCTTTGGATTTAATATAATATGCTATGGATATACGTAAAGATATTGGGTAAAATTCTGGTTAGATGATCAACCAAAACAAGATCATAGGTTTATACAGGGCGATTTATTGAGAAGGGTTATTCGCTTT
Organism: Lithophane ornitopus; assembly: GCA_948473465.1. Lineage (NCBI taxonomy): Eukaryota > Metazoa > Arthropoda > Insecta > Lepidoptera > Noctuidae > Lithophane > Lithophane ornitopus. The sequence continues at coordinate 12,286,124 of OX419616.1, read as the reverse complement.
TTGAATGATTTTTTTTTCTTAAAACTTTCTCTGCCTCTAATATTAGGCATCGGCTAGCTATAGGTACTAACAGTACTAACATAATTTACTACAGTACGAACTTTAGCACATTAACATTTGTGATTTTATGTTATTGTATTTTTTTTTATTAGCCATTACTGTCCCGCTGCTGGGCAAATACCTTCCTACTCTCTTTTGACCTCTCTCTGTCCAGAGCTGCCAAGGACCAATCTTTATTGAAGGTGTCCAGCTCATCCAACTCAGCTAAATTCAGCTCATCTTTTGGATTTTTCTCTGAATTAAATGTTTTTTTATAGTTCCAGATTTTTCATACTGACCCATCTGAATTAATCAGCCAGTATTTAACCGTAAAGTATCTAAACGAAGAAGCGAACCCTGTCATTTAGGACGAAAAAAATTAACGTAATAAAAACTAAAACCCAACTACGACCAAAAAGGGTATAAACAAGACCCCACAGACAGACAAATTAAAAATCCGGAGTCACACGTCTTAGGGCATAAATCGAACCGATTACGTGTGACTCCGTATTTTTTATAATATATATATTTTTGAAATGTGCTCATTAAGCCCTTTCATTTGATACCCAACATGGCACGACTAAACAAATATTTTTTTTTAGTTCCTGACTTTGTCCTCTAGAGGTCGCCATTTTTAATTTAATGTGACGTCACATAGCTTTTAACCAGGGGACAATCAAAACGCTTCCACCGATACCTCATTTGTCAAATTGTGATGAGTGGTTTAGAAGATAGGAGGGAACAGATGAACATACATACATACATACCAGTCAAAATCATAACCCTCCTTTTTCTTCGCCGTAGTCGGGTAAAAACGATGTTCTACTTACTACTAAAATAACTTCATGTCAACACTAACCTGGAATTCTCTTTCTAGCTTGTCGCTTTTCCCATGACCTTGAAACATTTTATTTTTTGGTTAATTATGCTTCTTTCGTTTTTGATTTTAAAAACTCGAAATAAGATTTAGAGTGATTTGTTTTCGATTATAACTGACAACAGACAATTAGCGCCAGTGCTTCGCAAGGTTTTTACAACTTGAAAAAAAACATCGAGAATCCTCTATTTTAAGTATGTTTAAAGCTTACCTGAATGAATTATCTAAATGATGGTGAAAACAGCGCCGGTTGCGCAGTCAACCAATCAACTCAGCCTATCGCAGTCCACTGCTGGACATAGGCCTCTCGCAGGCTGCGCCACAACACCTGTCCTTCGCCTTCCGCTTCCAGTCTGTCCCAGCCAAGTTTTTAGGTCGTCGGTCCATATAGCTGGGGGGCGTCCCACACTACGCTACGCGATATGCGGTCTCCACTCCAGTTGTGGTTGCGCAGTGTAGAAAAACAACGCGGTTAAGAAAATTAATTATTATAAGTTACCTAGAAGCTCTTATCAGATACTTCTGATAGCCACCATCAATGAACGTGTCTGGTGGCGTAACGGCCACATATGCCAGACCATCTTTGAGTTCCAGCGGGCCTTCCACTAGCTGGCCATCGGTAGTGTACAGATTAATCGGACGACTCCTGCACGGGATAATTTAGAATAAGTACACAAATTAATTTTAATTTAGATCCTTTCTTGGGTTATACCCAAAGGGTGCCAACGGGAATATTACTAAGGCTCCGCTACCCGTCAGACCATCCGACCGTCACAGGGCTGTATCTTTTGAACCGAAATAGGTAGACACTTGAAATCTTTGAAATGAAATTGTTGATTCTGTAAATAGGATATTGGAATCAGTTTTACAAAGTCATATTAAAAATTAAAAAAAATAAGATGAGGTCGGCGTTGTCTATCTGATTACTCTGAGAAGAAAGGCCGAAACAATCGTACTACTATGACCGATATAACAAAAATTGGTCCCCATATAAGAAACATTTTATAGAAAGTAGTGGTACACAACCCGTATGCCAGTTGAACTCGCACTTGGGTGATTTTTAGGGTTCCGTACCCAAAGGGTAAAACGGGACACTATTACTAAGACTCCGTTGTCTGTCTGTCCGTCTGTAACCAGGCTGTATCTCATGAGATACAGCCTGGTTTCAAATTTCAACGCAAATTTCAACTGTCTAGCTATCACGGTTCATGAACCGTGATAGCTAGACAGTTAAAATTTTCACAGATGATGTATTTCTGTTGCCGCTATAACAACAAATACTAAAAAACAGAATAAAATAAATATTTAAGGGGGCTCCCATACAACAAACGTGATTTTTTACTGTTTTTATAGATAATGGTACGGAACCCTTCGTGCGCGAGGCCGACTCGCACTTGGCCGGTTTTAATTATTTTTGGAAATTGCTGATAAAAACAAAGTTTTTTTTAAGACTATAGAAATTAACGGATAATTTTATTACTCACTGGAGTCCATAATATGACTGTGCCAATGCGTTTAGTGTGTCGTCCCACAAGTTAAGTTCGTCAACTCGAAGGTTATACTTTCTCGGCGGGGAGTACTGCTGACCGTTTGAAAACAAAAATATCTCGATGGATTCCCAGTGACCCTCGACATCAGGGACTTTAGCTACTTCTTTATTCATGCTCCGTTACGTTCCACGAGTAATTTGATTCCCCGACTCTTCCTAAAATATCAGGAGCCATAGAAATCTGGTTATTTGTTGCACTGGTTTTTGTAAACAAACTGATGATTTTGTAAACAATTTTATTATTATCAATTCCTGTGAATAGATAAATTTATTAAAATTCTTTATAAAAATATCGCAAGTCGACTAGGTTTTCCTTAATTTGCTACATTAAAATTTTAATTTAATTTCATAATATTTTTGAAAACACCGCGACATTTCTCGTATTTCAGATCTGACACTACATCTGAGAGTTGCCATTATTTTATTTTAATATTTCCTCACGCCATTAGTAAACTATTAGATTTTTTTGAAGATTCTTTTAACTTTTAAGTGCACTAAGAAAGACTTCTTTTCTGAATATAAGGTTATTCAATACACAGTACAATAACAGTTTATAACAGTTCAGGAACTCATCACAGAATGCAGGCGCCGCTAACCTGCTGGGGACTGGGTTTCTCTGTCTCCTGGGACTGGGGTTCTCCATCAGGAAGTGATTAGTTTTTTTGCAAGAATCGATCGTGACTGATACAAAGCAGAACACTTGTACGGATTGTAACTAGTCCAACGATTTTTTGGAAGATAATAAAATTGTTCGGGTTACACAGGATATTTCAATAAGGTATTGAGAAAGTGAAAAATATTCAACTGTCCAGAGTAGAGTCAGCTATGTCACTCCTGCTACCTAACTAACTTTGCTGAATTTAAACCTTGTTTGTGTAGGTAGGTACCTACCCAAACATAGCTAGAACATTTTAAAGGTGTTATGATGAAGCAAAAAGGAGGGTTATGATTTTGACCGGTATGTATGTATGTTCATATGTTCCCTCATAACTTCCTAACACTCATGATTATTTGACAAATGAGGTATCGTTCGAAGCGTTTTGATCGTCCGCTGGTTATAGGATATGTGACCTCACATTAAGTTGAATATGGCGCCCTCTAGAGAACAAAAAGTCATGAACTAAAAAAAAAAATTGGTTACTTTTTTGTCGTAGTTTTAGTTTTATAAGTTTTATTCCAAACGTGGAGAGAAGAGGAAGAATAAATTAAGTGCGTCACCATACCGTGGCGCGTAAACTTAGGTACTGAAAATAAAATATTTTCAACTAAAATAGTGAAATATTACAACCATACTAACCCAACCCCGCCTGATTTAGTTAAAGTTACTTTACTTCGTTCAACTTGAGGGTCAACGGTCGCCGCACCCCGCCACGGTGTTGTGGGTGGTGGTCGCACCACTTGACATTTCATTAACGTGGTAGTAGTATCATTTTACGTTTCCCTCCGTTTTCTGTAGTTAAAAGTTGCTTCGTTTTTTTGGTAGAAACTTGGTGGATTGTCTTTGTGACTAAAGCTTAGAGACTAAGTTTATTTTGGGGGATATGTGATATACATGAATTACCGGAAATTAACAGTATAATCAGCCTATAATGTTCCCACTGCTGGGACACAGGCCTCCTCTTTTTGAGAGGGATTGGGCTGTAAACCACCACGCAGGCCCAGTGCGAGTTGGTAGATGTCATAATATCTTCGAATTTTTGGTACTAGGACATGCCGGTTTCCTCACAATGTTTTCCTTCACCGTTTTGGGAGCAGTAATGATGAAATAATTTACACAAAGTAAAGCGCCTGTCTGTGTTCGAATCTACGACCTACAACTTATAAGTCGCGGCCGTTACTGCTGGGCCAGCACTGCTACTAAATGCAGTGAGGAGATTTTGCCAGCTGTGGTAACTTTTTAACCAACTTCTTCAAAAAGGAGGAGGTTCTCAATTCGCCTGTATGTTTTTTATTTTTTTTGTGTGTATGTTACTCTTTTTCTCCGCCAATTATGAATCGATTTTGATGATTCTTTTTTTGTTTGGTAGGTTAGGTGTATAGTAGGTATTTACCTAATCGCAAAGCGCGTGCATGTATGACCTGTACCCTGTTTATCAAAACTTACAAGCCTTATTACTAAATGTCATTATTTAGTTCACAAGTACTTATATTTTTAACCGACTTCTGCAAAAAGGAGGAGGTTCTCAATTCGTCTGTAGGTTTTTTTTTTTTTTTTTTGTGTGTATGTTACTCGATTACTTCGCCAATTATGAATCGATTTTGATGATTTTTGTTTCGTAGGTCATGCTTCAGAGGTGGTCCCATATAAATTTTATTAACTTTGCTTGCGTAATTTTTGAGTTAGCTTCAATATTAAGTATTTTGTCCCACTTAGTATATGTAGATGATATATTGATTGACTCCGTCACTGTTATTTACATAGCAGGTAGTGGTATTCGAATTTGTGTGGGGTAGGTACCACAACTAAAAAGTGAAAAATAAAAACTTTTTACAAAAAAAAAACAACCGACTTCCAAAAAAAACACAAAAAAAGTGAAAAATAACTTTAATTTCGGAAGTCGGTGGCAAAAAACTAAAATTGAAAAGCAAAGACACCGACTTCCGAAATTAAAGTTATTTTTCACTTTTTTTGTGTTTTTTTTGGAAGTCGGTTTTTTTTTTTTTGGTATGCTCGGTAATGTTCGGTAACGAAAAAAATAAGTACCTTGATGGTTTACTCTTTTGCAATGATGCGAGGGTCATTAATGCCATCGCCCTTTTTAATACTCAATGCCTTTGTTAAAGGGCAAATCGTGCGGATGGCTCAATAGGTTACCTACTACGACATTTTTGACCTAGCTAGGGTGACAGTCAACTGGAGTAGGTACCTACCTACATACCTACCTAATGATTCATTCATAGTTCCTATATTTTTCCAATACTTTCCGAGACTCCTCCGTGTCTCGGAAAGTCGTTGGTCCCGGCTGTCATTCGTGGATCTTTAACAGTCGTTACGGGTGGTCAGAAGACCGAAAGTCCGACAACCAGTCGCTCCATGTAAAATACTGGTAGCTGCATCCGAGTAGACTGGAAGCCGACTCCAACATAGTTGGAAAAAGGCTAGGCAGATACAATGACAAAAATGATGATGTTCCTGAGAAGTGGGAATGGCTTATTGGCAGTGGGAATGGCTTATTGGCAGAAGGAATGGCTTATTGGCTTGGTATCCATCCAATTTTTTTTAAATGTTTTTGATACAATGACATAGCCTCTATATAGCGCCACGTCAAAAGGACTTCAATGGTTGCGTGGACTCTACAATATTCTATAAAAAATATGTGGGTACATTTAGTTGCGCCTGCGCGTATCACTCTCGCGCCGCTCATTTGCATTCGGTTTCACTTTTCTCTCGCCATATTAGCTATGGCAGAGTCATCCGTAACAATATTAGAGTAGGTACCTGGTTTTTAGAAATCTGTTCGTTCACCTCCACGACATGTTGCGATGAAAAATCGTACCATATAAACCCAATACACACATGTCATGTTTACTATGTATTCAAAGCGCGATTATAAATAAACAAGGAAGAAGCGCTGTTCTCCCCACTTATAAATACTATATAATCATTAGAATCAGCAATACAACTATTTGTTCATATAAGTGCCAAATGTCATGATTTCATGAAATAGTCATTCAATCCACTTACATGAACTTAGAGAGTTGTATTGCTGATGCTAATGTTTATAATTCTGTAAATCCATATTTGTTACGGCCGCAAATCATATTTAGATCAACATACAACCTGGGGGCTTAAAACAGTCACTTTGGCAGAATCATAATAGGAAAATATTATGAATCATCGTAAAATGTCACAAACTGACATTCATAATATGATCTGCATGCGATTCATATTACGAAACAATTCATCTGTTTGACAGTTTTGACAGTTTTCTATGGAGATTCGTAAAATTGTCCACTTAATATGAATTGCTTTTGTGTCAAATTAGAGGAATTGCTAATGACAGCTGGGATTCAGGAAATGAACTGCTTTTAGAGGAATTGCTAATGTGGCCGGTTTAGACCAACAGATAATGACCTGAAAATTGCCCAAAATGTAAGAAAATTTGAATTTCGCGGGCTACCTTAGCGCATCCCCCTTAACGTCATAGGTGTAAGGCATAGATATCCGTGGTGTAAGGGGTTGGTTTGTTGCATAAAGACACTTTTGATTATAAGTCAACCTAATTGGGTATTAAATCTTTAATCGGATGTTAAATCGAGTATCTCTTAGGCACCGGCAGCTAGCAGCCTATTTGCAAAACTTACAATAAAAATTGCTTTTAAGCAGTGGCGAGCCTAGGGGTCAAAATCAGGACAAACAGACAGGTTTTTTACGATTTAAAAAAATAGCCAAGTGAGTGATTTACGGATTTTCTACGTTGTTCATGGTAACACCATTATTATATAGTGTTATTTTTTATTTTTTATTGATAGGCTTAATTTTGAAGGCAAGCCGGGCTTTTGGGCTTCTATGGAAGAACGCCACTGCTTTTAAGATGCTCCGATGCTAAGATGCCAATGGGGCTGAAAGGTTCTGTAGTGGCGACCGCGTACCGGAAGACGTAGCGTTAGAAGGCCTCCGACGAGGTAGAGGACCTGGTGAAGACCGCTGGAATCCGCCGGATGCAGGAAGCGCAGAACCGGTCGAAGTAGCGGTGCTTGAGGAGGCCTATGTCCAGCAGTGGACGATTTTCAGCTGAAATGATGCTGACGATGACGAGTTATATTGGTCAGTCTAATCTTGCCCTGCATGTCCTGTCACCTGCACACATGAGGCCCTAATGGCAGCGTCAGTGAACGGTATTCGCCTAGCCGAGGTTTGGGCCAAACTTAAAAAAAAAACATTCGATATTTTTGCCATCGACACGCTAACAAGAAGATGAAGATTATTTATTTATTTATTTAAACTTTTCGCACTCAAAAAAAAAGGTACAAAGGCGGACTTAATGCCTTAGGCATTCCACCATTCAACCAAGGGTGGTGAAGAGATTATTTGGCAGGTGCTCTAATTGAGAGGAACAAAGAGATTTTTTTTTTTATCGTATTGCATTATAGATAAAGCAGGTTTTACAGTACATAAATAAGCTTTAAACTTATGATAAATATACTTACATACACTATTTACTTCGAAGATTGGTTGATCTGACTAAAAATCTTTAGTAGCACCAACACGTTAAAGACTTGCAACGTTGCGTCATTATTTTTGAAAGCCTACGGGTTATTTAACATTAGGAGACGAATAGAAATGTTTGTCTTCGTCAAATGGCCCTCAGCCCACAATATTTCACCCACTCTGACTCTATGCTTGGGTCGGCTTGATAATCGAGTGTTATTTTATGCCTCCTCGACTCTACCTTCGCTACCTTATTCGGCGGTAATTTATAGAAATAGAGTCATCTCTACATTGTTGTGGTTTATAGAAAAATCTAGTTTAATCAGTCTTACCACATGTTTATACATTACAGTCCCACATATATATATATATATAAATATATAGTCCTCCAGACCGAAGTTCGGCCATGGAGACCAATTTCAGCGGAGACTAGCCTTCGGCGCGGGAGATATTATAGTGCACAAGGTGTGTGCCTTGTGCAGCCACAGGTGCACTATCTCTTCCCTCACTCTCTTAGTCCGATGGGACGGCAATCCGATATGACCGGAGAGAGAATCAGGCGCAGGGCAAACAGCTTCACCTGCTATCCGAGGCACGGGGCTATCATATCACCAACTTCCAAACGAAGAAATTCCAAATGGAAAAACCCAATAACACATTGCCCGACCCGGGAATTGAACCCAGGACCCAGTAGCGCTTGCAACCACTAGACCAATGATACATTTCCGGAAACGGAATGTAGGTGAAGCAATCCGGAATTAATTTTCATTATCTAGTTCATCTCACGAGCGTGAATATTTGCGTTACTTATAGCATTTTAGCGTGTTTTTTAACAATATTTAGCTGCCGAGAGCAGCCAGGTATAGCACGAACTCGTTACACAAGCTTACATAACACAAGTAGTGGTTACATTGAGTTAATCTTATTATGAGCCGCATCACATGACCGCTGTACTCAGAACCGTGATGTTTCGGTAAATTCGCGTTTCAATTTAAAGTGTTTGCGAGCCGATTTGTGATATAGCTCCTTATCGATCAAATGTTACGTGTATTATTCAAATTGTTTCCAATCATCATCTTAATTTATGGTTTCTGATCATATTCTTGGGCTGAATCTTGAACGCTATCAACTGTAATCAGTTTGTCAAAAGTGGAGATCACTGTATGTTTCGTTTCAGTTGTTAATTGCCACGGTTTTCTTACGTTATAATCACCTTTGTGACTAAGACCGAATAGGACCTTATCTCCACGTCAAAGGGCGTATTTTTCGTGCCCCTAACTTTGTAGCGGTTGATGCTGAATGAGCGCCTAGTCATTGCTATCACCTGTCATCTACATGACGGCTTGAGACGTCATTTTAGATGAGCTCAGTTTCGCAGCTCAGCCTTCTTAGCAGACGGGTGTGCCCATGGGTCTTTCGCGTTCCTAGTTTAATTATCCTGAACTAGCGACCCGCTCCTGCATAGCACGATTTTTAGGACTTGACAAAACATGGAGATTTCTTAGTTATATGTAACTTTAATTATACACGTAAATCTTCCGGAATAAATTCTTTAAACGATTGTGCAAACCTCATCGAAATCTGTTGCGTGGTGGTGGTGTTAGAACAACGACGCGGAAATACAGAGAATTACGACAAGCGACTTTAATTTATGTATAGATAGATGTAGAAATAGAGACAAATTATACCTAATATCCTGAAATAAATAACTTTTTGAATTGAAAACTTCTTTAGGCGCATTGAGCACTTTTTGGGTGAACAAAAATCATGGAACTCGCGTCATCGTCACCGAACGGTTGAAGAAATGAATGAATGTTACTTAGTTAAAGCCAAGCACTTGAGGACTGTACGGATTAAGACTGAATAAATTAATATCAAGGCCGTTAAACAGAAAACTTGCTACGAGCTCAATAATTCGTCAAACGTAGAACTTTTGAAAATGCTAACAAAAGCTTAGCAGTAAAATAAAGTATGCGAAACTTCTAATTATCCAAGTTCAAGTAAATACGACTTGAGGGTGTACTAAACGGGAGATGATACAAAAAAGCGAGGCTACGCTGGAACATTGTCTATTTATCTCTGTCCAGTGACTTATTATCAAGATATATCAAAGGATTTCAGACGCCAACAAAAAACTTTACGCAGACGAAGTCTTTATTTATATATTCGTGTTTATAGATGAATAGTATATGCCTAAATTCGTATCGTTTAATCTGCCTGGCTTTATTCAATGTCTCAATCATCTTTTAGGAGATTGTAATAAAGTCACCCTCTTCGTTGTCAGTCGAATTCGTTTTTTCAGTTCCATCCAATTTTAGAATTCAATACAGTCTGAATGTGATCATATGCTAGGGTTTCCTAAGACTGCGGTGGCCGCCACACAGCGTCCGCTATTTAGCGTTATGACGTCATTGAAATGTTATTTAGGAAAGTAAGTTGATGTGCTTCCTTAGAGCACCTAGAAAGCGTTTTTTGACGTCGTATAGTCAAACCCCGATTCTATGGTTTTCATGACAGTTGTCACAGCGCCCGTTATATGGCGGCCACCGCTGTCGTAGGAAACTCTAGTTTTACTTTAACTTAGTATACAGGGTGAAATTGAATTCATGGGCATTCTCTTAAAGACCCATTGTACTCATCATAATGAACAACTTTCACTACGGGACCAACCCTGAAATCGCGCAAAAAAATCAGCTGTTTTCTACATAATGTTCGCATAGCTCGTCAAAATTTAGGGATTTTTTTGATGATTTTTTTTCACGATTTCAGGTTTGTTCCCATGCATAGTGTAAAATGATGGGTTATGAGGATGCCCATAAATTCAATAGAGATTTATTTATTATACCTATCTCTATGAATTTGACCCTGTATTATTCAGTATTCTATCCGCCTTCTATAAAATGTAAATTATTCTATTTATTGATACTTATCAAAACGCTCGTGAAAGCATAGCGAGCGAAAGCATTTACTGCTTCGATTAAGATATCAACCATTTCTATTTCCAATTGTAAATACTTCCAGCCGTTCGCATTTTCAGAAACAATGATTTCATTGTTTGTATTTAAAACTAATAAAATTAGTTTCGTGTTGAATTTCCGATCCGTATATCTTCCCGGCTGTTCTTAGGCAGGCCAGCTGCAGTGTCGTTGCTTCGTAGAATGATAAAAAAAAGTAGGGAGTGTGTAAATAAATACAAGGCGCGTGCTATTTGTAGCAGCGACGCGCGTGCGCGACGCATCGCCCGACGACGCCACAGATTCGCTCGTCACAGAAAAGACATCACTGGAATTGTGACGCATACCGCACACCACGATGTACATCTAAAAACATGATTAAATAGAGCGTCCTATAGAATTGACCGAAATAGACTTTGTAAATTCTTATTAGCTGTATGAAAAGTTTAATGCTGTAAAAGCTCTTCTTTGTCACCTAAAAGTTCTATAAAACTCGTATACGACCTTTATTCGTAATAGAAAGAGTCTGTAGGTCGAAAAAAATTGTGATAGGTTTATGATTACGAATTTATGATCCGCCTTAAATTTTATGATCTTATCGTCCTATCTGGAATTTTATAATCTTTGTGTACCTGTGGTATTGTCCTTGTCATCATGCAGGACAGCTAAAAAGCCCAAATGCATTACGCCTGATTCTGTCCAACAACTGAGTCCAAGGCCGGAATTTGTAACAGGCTCAAATATTTACTAAATCTATCAACGCGATGACAATTTCAGAACGAATGCTACCTATCCAGAGTTATCCCGAGTACCTAGCCAAGTTAAAATTACAGATGTCCTTGAATGAGTATCTTCTTACTTCCGGTTTCAGAAAAGCTGTGTATTGTAAGCTGAAAACGGCATACCTAATAATTAGTGTCAGTGAATGACCAAGGAGGCCATGGGACGGGAACGGGAACCAGGAGGCGGGGAGGCGAGCGGGCGGCGGGCGCGGGGTACCGGCGCCGCGCCGCAGTCCGCGCGCCGTCCCTCCGCCGGCTCGTCGTGTGCCGCCGTCGCACACCCGATACACGCGATCGTCGCCTTTGTTTATTGTTGGACGCGCGCTGTTACAGCTGTTCCCAGTGCTGCACCGCGACTTGACGCAGTGCTGTTATTTTCAGTGATTTCGTTTAATAAGTGCACTTCCTGTGGTGTTTCTGTGAGCTGTGAGTGTAGATGGGGCTAACGGAGCGGCCCTAGAGCTGCCGGTGCGGTGTGTACCAACACCTCTGCCTAGCTCCCAGGCTGTGAGCGGCGCGGTCATGGCGGCCACGGCCCGCCGTGAGATAGACACGGGCGAAGAGGACATAGCCGCCATCGCTAAACAGATTTCAGACCATGCCGAAGCCATATATCAGACTTGGAAGGCGCGTGGCCTTGCGCCCACGGAAATATTATCGTGCAGGCCCACTCCTGGACTCAAATTAGCAGAGAGTCTGAGGACTAAACCTAGGCCTGAACCTAAACCCGAAATAAAACAGAGACCCGATATTAGACAGGTTCATCGCCCGGACGCGGCTAGGGAACAAAGACCAGACGTCCGAAGAGAACAGAGACCCGACACACGCCGCGAAAGTTTCGAGCCCGAAGGAGAGACCATAGAGGTTATGCTCCCTCCAGACTTGGTACCGGAGCGAAATGGTACAGGTGGCGCAGGCGCAGGCGCGAGGCGGGCCGACCCCGCTGCTATGCGGCTCGAGGTCGCCCGCGAGGAGGAGCGCCTGCTACGAGCGCTGCGCACTGGTGGTGTGGTGGCCGAGCGCACTGCAGAGCGGCCGGACGTGGTCCCACCGTTGTCACTGGTTGACTACGCCAAGAGTAGATACCAAGACAGGCTGGAGACAGGAGCGAGGAAGCCGGCCGCTGGCGCCAGCGGCGAGCGCCGGGCGTCCTTGGGCTCTCATGTCACGGAGGCGCGCTCTAAGTTCGAGGCGCGAGCTCGGCGCGCGTCCAGCGCCGGCGCCGGTGAGCCCGCCAACGCAGCGGGAGGAGTGACGCCTGTGCGCCCGTTCCTCACAAGGGGCTCAGTCGCAGAACGTGTGCTTATGTTTGAACGATGTCCAAGTGAAGCTACACTTGAGCTAGCCAAAAGAAAATCTCCAGCAGCCACCACTTGGCGGGGACCACACGATGTCATCAATAGAGCACAGGTGAGTTTAAGCATGTCCTCTAAATGATAGTTGTTTGTTTTTATTTAGTACGCCGTCGAATCTTCTTAGTAAACATAATAAAACGTCGAGAGGCCAAGCCAAGCGAGAACTAAAACCAGGGGCAGGAGCAAAGCAAACAGTAATTATTTGTGCACTGCTTGACGTTGTTGTCGCGTCACAGACGCAGCGGACGCGGCTGTGAACACGAGGTTAGTTAGATATACGTGCGCAGGTAAGCCGGTGTTATTTGTGTACATATCGCGATTATTTTGTGATTCAAGTACACAGTGACATCAGCTGCTCTGTTCCATGAAGACACTTGTAAAACTTGTTATGTTGACGATGTTTTGTATGGTGCAAACATCTAAGCAAAATGTTTGACATGGTTTGCACAAAAACGTGTGTGTTTTTAAGTGTAAATGAGGTAGAATGTATTACGAGGCACTCGAATAGGATTGTAAACGTTCGACTTCATCCATAATGAGCATCAACAGAAGGTCACAAGCAAAAATACCGCTCATATCTGCCCACTTTTAATATTCGTTCTAAGTTTTATTTGTACAATCCAAACGGTTGCTTCATACGCCTTCGCAGTTTCAGTAGCTTCTGTTTTATGTTAAGAGATGACAAAATTGAGAGTTGATCATAGAATGCCATGTGTCGGTTGCATAGATAGCGCTCTATCGATTGATGTAATGACAAATCAGAAGAGCTTGAATAGAATGAGTCCAATGAACCAGTCCAGTTCGATGTTATTCAATCATCGAGCGCAGCGTGCGCTCTGATTTACTAGATCTTTATATGTGAGTGTGTACATTGTACGAGTCGGTTCGTTGCATTTTTGTCAAATTGCCAATTTGTTCCTCGTTGAACAGGGTCCCGCATGCATGCACGACGCCGTATAACGTGCTCCATAGATAGGCTCAGCTTTTAGAACAATAATGTATATTTGTCAAATGACAACAGTGTCCAGTCATCTTCTGTGTAATTGAGATTCATCACAGTTGTTTATTATCCTTTAGTTTGTGTCATTGAGGCTAAACTTCTGACTTTTCTAGGGATTTTATTGTTATAACAGTAATTGAATTCATGTTGTTTTTATTAAGGCTTGCTTTATAACTATAAGACTTTTACCTAATGCAGTAGCTCCACCACCTCTATTATTTTCTTTTAATCTCATCTTTTACCGTGGGTACCTACGTAAACAAAATAACTGCAAGTGGTACACAAAACAATAGGTAATGATATTCTATTTTCCTCAATCAGGAATAATTTGCAAATATTGATGTAACAAGAAAATCGAGCAAAAGTACTGACCGAATAGTTCAGTTATCCTCATCGGCAACTATATTAACCCCGTAGAAGGAGGTCAATAAAGAAATGCAGCAAACAGTACGCCGAAAGTATATAATTCGTGTGGTGCTGTCTAAACACGCGTTTTCGTATAACCGTTACATTTACGCACGTGGAATCATAAACAACGACAAGCAGGATACGAATTCGAGGTATTCGTGTCACAGAGTAAGGTGCAGTACCTACATTTATATGACTCTGTACAAAAATTGGGACATTTCCTATAACCACCATACCAAATGTCCATAACACATGTGATTTGTATATTTCTAAACGGAAAGAGATTGTTCACCTCGTCAAACTACTACGGACACAGAAAAAAATTGTGTTCCAAATTTAAATCCGTCGAAACGGCGGGAATGGCTTGGCTGACGCCCAGCAGCGTTAGCCGATTAGAACCGACCGACATCCGAATGCATCCGAATGATGCCAGGCTAGTAGGAATATAGATTCATCAGTATAAATCTCTACAGCTCCATCGCATTCGGTTTGTAAACGCTTGTCCATTGTATGTAGGTTATAAGAATTGCGTGAATAAAAACACAGGAAACCAAAACTGCAGTATCACCTACATATAATCGGTCGGAAGTGGCCGACAAATTGGGCGGAAGTGATTGTTCACAATCATAGCAGTTGCGTATGACATAGGTATCGTGCGAGACCGTTCGTGCAATCGTCGGTAATTGGGACGACGTGTTATGCAACATGTTGCGAGAATGAGAGCAGTTCCAAATGTCATGAATCCAGAACAATTGCGTTTTATTTCGCACGTGTCGTGTCGAGCACGTCGATAAATTGCCTCCCACTGATCTTTTCTTTGAAGACTACTGAAAATATTGGTCGATAAACTAGAAGAGATTTCTGAATAAAAATACAAACATTAACCAACAGCTGCTGTACTACACGGGCATATCCGATACTATCTCTCCTCATTACCATTCATGTAAATAATTACCGCAAAATTGTGGCTCTGCCAACTCCGTACGTGACATCCATTCTGAGAAGTCAATGCCTCTTTTATAAAAAAGACTTGGTCCTTCCGCATACATTTCGTCTTTCCATCAGTTGGCAACTGTCTAGCGAGAGGGTTAAAAATAAACACATAGCGAGTAGGTCCCTATATAGTGGGCATGGAGCAGAAACTTGTCCGGAGCGATAGTATAATAATAAAAGTTGATTTGAAGTAGTTAGGCTAGGCAGCGAAGGACTCAAGGCCGGTGCCCGGTGGTCGCATGTTCTCACGCGATGCTGGGCCAGCGGAAACAGTAATAGTGCGATATGTTCGGACAACCCTAGTTAGTGTCGTTAACTTTCTTTATTTATTGTTTTCTGAGGCACATGTCCACTTCAGGAATCAGATATACGGTATGAGGATAGGTTGATATATTCATCTTGGCATATATGCTTTGGTTCAAAACCTCGCTAAAACTGTTCTACCGCAGGAAAGTCCTGCGGTGATTTTATAACCACACTTGACTTCTACGAGTTGGCTAGCGGTTTCAGACCATCACACCCAGACCTTAGGATATTATCATTCACCAAAAGTCAACTCTGTCAAAAATTACTACGAGTGCTTTATGCAATGGCGTTTCTAAACGAATATCATTAAAAAGCCACTATACGAATTTGAAGAGAAAGTGTTTTATGTAGCGATAATGATCTTATAGCAGCGATTATATTATGTTAATTAGTATTACGTATAACGTTACCGACATTACCATAAGTATTTTAATCGTTATCTTGGACGGTAATGTTGAAGGTAACGTTCTACTTAGCTATGCTATGTTATGTTAGGAACCTCATGGTCTTGTAGGCTCAAAAACGTTCTGTTGAAATTGCTACTTTATCGCTCATTACTTTTATTGCAGTTGCATTAACAATAGTTTCATGCTTTCAATATTTATCAATATTGTTTGTATAATAATGTGTGTTTTGCATGGAAGCATTGTTTTGTTTTCGCGGAATATGATTGTCTATTTCGTCTTCGTCGCTACTACTCACATAATTTTGTGTAAAATTGTAACTGTCTTATTCGTTAGCCTAAGTTAATTCAGGGTATATATAATACAGCCTTTAAAACTTACATAGCTGTTTTATCACTTGTGAAGTTCTCAGGGACCTTTGATTACCGTGCCATGAAATCAAGCTAACTATGTAAGTGTACAAGTTTCACTATTCACGACTGTGTGGCGGATTTACAACTCGGCGTCACGTAACATTTTGTTAACTTTGTCTCTTGGCCGACACTTGTATGTAAACGAAAGTTTCGTGTAGAAGCCTCGTAAATATAAGGAACTAGTTTCGCCACGCGGTTTCACTCCCATAAGTCTCGATCTCGTGGGAATATCGGGATAAAAATTCCAAAAAATCCTATGTCCTTCTCCAGGTAATGGTCTACCCCTGTGCCAAATTTCATTCAAATCCGTTTAACCGTTTTAGCGTGAAAGCGTAAGAAACAAACAAACAAACTCACTGTCGCATTTATAATATTATAGTTAGGATTTTCAAACCATGGTGATAGATTTCTAAGCTACTCAAAATTATGTTAAAATAACGGAAATAATAAAAATAATCATAGTCTGTCTCACTAGTTCTTACCAACTAATTGGTCACGTAACTGCACCTAGTACAGCAATTTAATCCTATAATTGTGATATACAAGTGTTAAAGTGATTTATGAAATTTTCTTTAGTTTGTGTAGTGTGAAGGTGAGATGAAACTAACGACCGTAACTTTAATAACATAACATATTCTACTTCTGATTATGCGAGAGTAATAAAGTAAACAAAAATGCCTTTTTCTTTGTTTGATGTTCAAAAGTGCCTTTTATGTTTTGACTTTGACTTTGCCTGATGGCGATATTTTTTTAACATTTTACTTAAGTAGAGAAATCCTCGATGCTTATTGATTAAAATACTGATAACAGCCGCACGGGTCAATCCATCAGGTTATGCTACGCTTGCCGGGGTTGGTCCGTAGATGGGTGACGATCTTTACATACCGAGACTCCTCAGTGGCTCAGAAATCACGTTAAAACCGTTAGTCCGGTTCGTCGACAGTCGTTATAGGTCGTCAGAAGCTCAAAAGTTCTCAGACTTTTGAGCACCAGTCTTATCAGGGGGTATCGTTTAACCCAGTTACTGGGTTGCGGAGGTCAGATAGGCAGTCGCTCTATGTAAAATATTGTTATCAGCTGCATCCGGTTAGACTGGAAGCCGACCCCAACATAGTTGGGAAAAGGCTAGGCAGGTTGAATATTGATAAAATGTTCAATGCCAAGAGTTTTCAGTAGTTCGCAGTTTTCTTGAAGAACCTGCGTTTATTGAGTTCACAAGGGCAAATGTTATTATTTATTTAATACAACTAGTCATTATGAAGGAAAAAATAATTTTGTTTCAGCAAAATTATGATAGAGTTAAGTCACGCAATTCCGACTTATAATAACTGAAGGTTTCATATAATTTATAGTTCGTTACACTGATGAAAGGTGGAATAATAATTAATGAAAACAGTCAACAAATGAATATTATTTTATATGAATAAATAATCATTTAGACTGTATTTAAGCACTTAAATGTAACTATGTTAAGGAAATGTTATAAATACTTACTATAATAATTTAATTAACTTTACCAGATAATTATTATGTACTGTAAATGTTAATAACTGTGATTATCTAAAATGTTATGATTATTCAATTTTTTTTTTTTGAATTTTACTTTTTGCTTTGCCCTACAGGGTCTGTAATTTTATTGTACCATAACGACCTTGTAACATCTGGAATTAGAATGCAAATAACATAATAAATACAGGGTGTGGCGTAAATAATGGATAATTCTGAAACTATCGATTGGCCAGATTATCATCTATCATTTACCCCACTTATATCGCCATATGCCCATGGATGACCAAATTATTGATATTTTTGTTATATCCTATAAAATAAAGTCGAGTTTGTTCAGGTACTTATAACTCGAGAACGGCTGGACCGATTTTGATGATTTTTAATTTGTTGGATTTCCGCCCAGAAAAGCAGAATAACTATTAAAACATCAGAAAAAATCACAAAAAAAAAATATATGCAGAATATAATATATGGTATAATATATTATGGGGCATATGGCGATATAAGTGGGGTAAATGATGGATGATAATCTGGCCAATCGACAGTTTCAGCGTTATCCATTATTTACGCCACACCCTTTATATAATATAATATCATGCCAGTACTCCCACATTTCACCAATTATGTTTAAGGCCGTAATAGGGGGCGAGCGAGCCTATTGCCATCAACGGGGCACAAATCCAGATTCCTGGCTGCTACTGAGAAATTTCAGATGGAAAAACCCAATAACTAGTTTTCCCGACCCGGGAATCGAGCCCAGGACCTTATGCTCAGCGGCACCGTTTGCCACCATTATACCAACGAAGCAGTTTAATGCAAATAAACAATGAACATGAATACTAGGTGGAAAAGGTAAAAGCACTTGTTCTGAACGTAACAAAGCCATTGCCAGCATGAATTTTCTATGATAATAATTCAGCCTATTAGAGATAAGATAGTGTTATCAGTAACCTGTATTTCGATAGCATATTACAAGATACATGTTTTACTAATATACGTCGATGACCGATACAGTATGACAACTACGTAATTGAGGTTCGGCGGTTTCTCTTGATGTTCTTACTTGAGTGTAAGAACTTCAAACTGTTTATTAATAAATAAAAACTTTTTACAAAAAAAAAAACAACGGTGGTGGCAAAAAACGGAAATTGAAAAGCAAAGACACCGACTTCCGAAATTAAAGTTATTTTTCACTTTTTTAGTGTTTTTTTGGAAGTCGGTTGTTTTTTTTTTGTAAAAAGTTTTTCTTTTTCTCTTTTTAGTTGTGGTACCTACCCCACACAAATCCGTATATCACTACCTGCTATGTAAATAACAGTAAAGGAGTCAAACAGTTATATCGTCTAGATAAACTAAGAGGAAAATTAGGTAATATTGAAGATAACTCAAAAATTACGCAAGCAAAGTTAATAAAATTTATATGGGACCACCTCGGAAGCATGACCTACCAAACAAAAAAAGAAACATCAAAATCGATCCATAATTGGCGGAGTAATCGCGTAACAAACAAACAAACAAAAAAAAAAACATACAGACGAATTGAGAACCTCCTCCTTTTTGAAGTAGTCGGTTAATTAAAGTGTTTGATTCTTTGCGGTTTAAAAGAGGATGTAGTGACAGAAATTGAAAAGAGTATACTTATATGGTCTGGTCATGTTGAGAGGATAAATGTTTAAGTTAGTTTTAACTTATGTAGTTTTAGTATAAAAATTATAACTTTTGCTTTTTATATATCACGTCTTGCTATGGAAGAGTGGAATCTCCTAATACAGGCATTATCTGCCTAAAAGGAGGATCCAATCAAAAAATTGTTATTATAACCTATACTTGTTTTACCAATAAACCATTTTTATTTATTTTTATGAAACGCGTTCAATTAAAGGTATATTTATAGGCAGATCTAAGTGTAAAAGCCATATTTTTTTCCCGTGGCGAAATCCTCATGGATACCCTCCGTCTTGGGAGAACGGAGTTTTATGTCGGACTCCTACCGACTAGAACCCCACTGTTCCTACTTCTACCATGAGTCGGGGGTCCGGGAGATATTTGTATATTCGCCGCACCCCCGACTGATATCAGCCCGCCATGCCTAGCGGGCTCCATCACAAAATGCGGCCGATCTCACAACCGCAGGTCCTCTTATAAAGGCACGCATGAAATTCTGCGTGCCACCTCTTTGTACTTGCCTGTTCGGGCGACGACACAGCCCCCAGTTTCGCCGCCCGCAAGGACATATACCTATACAGTGAGTGACCGTATTGGTGATGTTCTTCAAAACGGTCAGATGTGCAGTACTCGCAACCGGACTGTATGACCAGATGTATGAACGTAAGCGAAGCAAAAGGTGTAGATATGTAAGGAACGTAGCAGGTTGGGTTCTGTAGTTTCTGTCTACCCCCATGAAATGAAGAAGTTTATGTAGAATTTAATGCAACCTTTTCGTGATATTATAATTTTATTATGCATCGCATGACGTGTCAAGAATTATGTCATCGATGTATATATGCGTTACTGCACAGCAATATGTCTTTATTTTCTTTGACTTTATCCTTATTTATACTTTGTAAAGAATCATCTACGTAACACTACGTGCATACTTCTAATAACCTATTCGTGGGCATCCTCTAAGGGATCATTGTACTCACTCTATGAACAACTTTCATTATCGGAACAACCCTAAAATCGCGAAAAAGTCAGCCGTTCGTCGAGATATGCGAACATAAATGTACCACCGCTTTGTGCATAAACGCACACATTTACAACCATTTACAATCAAACTACACCAAATTATGTGCACACGTGTTTACGAAACCGGCCTCACGTCACTGTTGACAGCGCTCTGTTTTGGTTTTTTATTTGGTCTGAGTTGGTCCCATATTGAAAGATTTTCATAATTATGAGTAAGTATAATGAGTAATGACCCCTTAAGCGCATGCCCATTTCACCCTGTATATGTATTATTAGGATCGATATAATATGGTAGGTTGTCTACATATACCTGAAACTTGTTACGTGAAAAATCTGAAAACAAACGAAACGTCAGACTGTGTAAATTGGAACGACACAAACAATAGTCATATGATATTGTTTGCAAAACATTTTCCTGTTTCATTTAATAGTTATAATGTTTGTGTGAAGTAGAGGTACTGTTTGCATTCTAATTAACTCGAACACAATCAAATCACGAAATATGCTCTGGTACGAACGCGCTAAATTCGAAACTTCATA
The DNA here is from genome assembly GCA_948473465.1 of Lithophane ornitopus. NCBI lineage: Eukaryota > Metazoa > Arthropoda > Insecta > Lepidoptera > Noctuidae > Lithophane > Lithophane ornitopus. The sequence goes on along the minus strand of OX419616.1, from coordinate 12,265,155 downwards.
CATTATTCAGAAACAGCATAGTGTGAAAATTGCATAAGATTGCACCTTTAAGTGACAAGTTTTAGATCCTACCAGCATAGACCATAGACAGGGTCACATTCGCCCCGAGTTTTAATCTCTAGCCCACATTTCGCCAGTTATGACCATAAACCGGGCACAAATTGAAACTCCCAATAGAAAAACCCAATAACACTTTGACCGACCCGAGAATCGAACCCCTCATGCTAAGGCGTCGCAGTTGTGACCACTAGTAAAAGTACCCATTATATCTTTAAAAAACACACAAACTTATCATCACGCATCATGCAATCCCCGAAGGGTTAGGCAGGGGTGTACCCACATTTCGCCAGTCATGTTAAAATCCCATGTAATAGGAGGCCAGCCTATCATGCCATCAACCGGGCACAAATCCAGACTGCGGACTCCGGTTCTTTACTAAAAACTTTCATTCAATCAAACAGCCGAACCCACGACGCGTACCCATAAGTAGCTAATTCTTAATATCCGATTAGTATGGAAGAGAGATCAAAGTGAAAACTTTCATGTATCTAATCAATATCGTAAACGAACACATGTTCTGATTACGTAACAGTTATCTGAACGATTGTCCATCTTATTATGAATGATTAGATACGATTTATGGCTTGTCAAAATAAATTGAGCGATGTATGAGACTTTCACTTACTTCCTTCTTGGTTGGCAGTTAGTACTGCCCAATTGTTGATTAAACCTACTTAGTTAATTGATTCAGGCGTGACTTTGCGGAAATCCAAATCGGCGTGGTGTTCGGGTTCGCGACAAGTCAATCGTCATCCTGAGGATGTATCGTTGAGAGGTGAAACACGTGTCGATCTTACAGGGTTTAATAAAACAAATAGGGAAAAAGAATAGTTAAATGGAATAGGTAACTAAATATATAATATTGGCCACCATTTGTTAAAACTACGCTCCTAAATCTCGGGTCAATATCACAGAACAATATCAATATGTAAAATATAGCCTTTTTTAGGAGGATTTGTAACTAAACAGACAGACATGCATATACTCAAACCTTTTCCCCATGGAGGAACAGCAGACCACGACGACGTTATACGATTCTAATAAAGCATATTATAGGTACTCCTTTGTTTTACAAATAAATCGCTTTCAAAATCTTTCAAAGGACCAACAACTTCTCTTCCACTTATAAACCGAAACATTTTGAAAGAAATTGCTAATCCATTGCTATATATTTTTGAAAAATTGTCTGCTCGCAAGCACTTTGAAAATTGTGATTGGTAAATATGTAGTATTAGCTGCGCCAGCTTATGTCTCAATCCCGTGGGAATATCGGGATGAAAAGTTTCCTATGTGTTAATCCAGGTTATAAACTATCTGTACCCCAAATTTCATCCAAATCCATTCTGTAGTTTTTGCGGGAACGAGTAACAAACAGCCATCCTCACCTAACTTACATATTTATGAAAAGTTGTAAGTAGGATAGTAAGATCAATTTAAAACGATCTGTTACGTACATACTGCTTCTGTAGTGGTCACCAGCCTGCTTGTCTACGTGACGAATAAACTTCTTCCTTTTTGGGGACGCTCTGTGTCCTGCAGTGGCGATCAATCATGCATCGCATCGTGTGACGGCTGATTGATTAGGTGTACGAGACTAGCTACAGCTATGTCTGTTTTGTAGTCTGTAGCCACTCTGTACTCCTGTAACTATACAATTTTAATTATTTATTTTATGTCTGCAATTGTTCTAATTTCACAAAGGCCTCTTGTTAATCAATGCTCTTGGACCTTACCAAATTGACTTCCTATTAGCAAAAAACGATGATGGTTTAGTCAAAAATGTATTGAAATTGACTAAGCTTCCGAAAAGCATATGTCAATCCTGTTGGAAATCGTTGTAAAAATACGAAACGCTTCGAAATCAATAATGTCACATGACGTGTGAAGCGCCTTATTTTATGTGTATCAACAAGGCTAAGGAATCCGTTCTGTAAATTGATGTCGGTTCTTTTGGGCTATCGTGAACTTTTGAAAGTCTCATAATATTTTGCCATTCTTCTTCACTCGGTAGTGTCGGCACTAAGATAATAAAAGCTACAAGTTTTGGTAGAAAAAAAACGCCGATCAGCAAGTTAGATAGCTAGGCTGACTGCCGTAGGCGTACCGGCTGTAGATAGGTAGGTATTTATTATCTCTTCTGTGGCCAGGGCAAAAAAACCATACCCAGGGTGAATCAAAGTCAAGAGTCCTAGTGTGCTATCGTCATAGCAGAGGTTTTAATGTACTTACCCCAAAATGACATTGAAAAGGTAACGTCGATGCAATAGTTTGAAATATTCAATTCGACCAAAACGCGTCGAGCAAGCGAGACAGTAACTTCCAATTCGAGCCGCAACGTAGATTAAAATAGTGACGTTTTTATCATGCTTTCACTTTCATACGTCTGTGGGCTCTTGCATAAGTTAATATTTTATTAGCAACTCGTCATACTTGGGTTATGGGATTCTGGTAACATTTAATGGTTCTTATTTAATTTGAATAACTGTGTGGGCAACATGAAGGTTGCATTGTATACGTTCACTATAAGATAACAATGAGCATTGAAATTGAAACTGTATTGTAAACATTTCTACTACTTCTAGTTTTTTTATGTATGAATGAAACAAGATCTTTACTGCCACTACTATCGTCTTAGTGAACAACTTTTTAAGATTATGTTTATGAAGAAACTCCTGTTTCTGCTGCAGAGCTGAAGGCACCATTACCCCTACACAGTGCCTTATATGTATAGCAACTCCCAAGGCAGTAATTTCATCGCAAGTCAGTGTCCCCGATTACTTGTATTGTTCTCAAACAGCACGTGACCGAAATTTGGCTTTCCCCTTCCCAGAGGCTAGACGCCAAATCGTCTTTGTAGGACTTTTTACACTTTGATCTAATGTAGCGATACATCAGCTGCCATATTGATCTTCATTTGTTTTAAATTTAGAAAATACAATATTTAGGTAATCTGTCAATGTTACGTCGGGGTATTATCACGTTCCAAATTCAAATCCTGCCGTTTCCTAAGTTGCCAGTAACAAATATGTTATTGGTCCTAAAAATTCCCGCCACATCCCTTGTAAGCAAAGAGTTTCAAACATTATTTGCCAAGGTACAGGTAAGCAAGCGACTGCCTCCTTCAATCTCAATCGATCAATATTTTATTAGTGGCTACATTTTCTGTCGTCTTTGTACACATGTAGAACATGTTATTGTGTCTCTTGAGTACGACTTGACATGAATATGCATACAGGTAGACCTTATACGATGTAAAAACTTGTAAGTATTTCTAACTTTTGTAGTGCCACTGGGATTGCACAATTAAGTATTTACTTTTAATGTTTTTAACTTCATGCTCTTTCATCTTTGACCTTAGGTAGTTGGGTACTGCAAAATATTTGTTCGATGAATTATTTAGGTGTGGTGTTAATAATTACTTTAAATATGAATGCAAATGGCATAAATAAAACAATTAGGCACACTATGATTGTAACTATTGTAATATTTGTAACCATTGTTTGTAGGTAACTAACTAATAGCTTGTTTTTTACCAAAAGATTTCAATTTTAATTATCACTACAGAAAACAAGTATTACCGCGAATCTCCGGATAATTTGCTTTTAATTAATAGTTGATTCATCAAGCAAACAGCCTTGATGCGAATTTTAAATTAGGAAATGAAAAAATCTAGACACCGTAAATAGCGTTTTTATTATGTTAATTACTGTCTAGCTTCCAAAATAATTGAATTATCATTTCCGTAACCACTTATTAGGCAAATCATGGATCCTGAATCAATGACTTTGAAACGGTTTGTAAGGTTCTGCTCTATCATTTAGATCCGGCAATGGCATGTGACGTGAATCATGCACATTATGGTAGATGGATGGTACCTAATGCTACGTCAATATACCTACAAAGACAAAGACAATAAAAAAGTTTGTGGGTAACTAAATGAAGTGTGGTGACGGTCAAAACACTTTTTTGCAGTCTAGCTCTCATTCGCTAAATGTACAGAGTAGAACATGTGATTGATAAGGAACAAAACAAAAATCAAAAACTATATTTAGGAAATCAAAATTTTGAAACAATAGTAGAATGTTAAGCCGTGTACTGAACGGTGTTACGGGGTGTAATGTAACATGTTACAAAGCGAGTATTCGCGCAGTCATTGCGTAGAAACGAGCACGAATACGCGAGCAACGAGCGCAAGTTACACGGAGTTTAGAACACGGCGTAACGTAACATGCTCGCTGCAAATGGTACATTACGCCCCGTAACGCCTGGCGGTGAGTACACGGCTTTACAGCCTTATTACCGTGAGCTGAAACTGGTGTTTGTAGGTAAAACAACGTCTTAACCCGTCCTCGCATTCGATTCCTAAAATAGACGTTCGCTGTGCGATAAGAAATTGCAGATCATCATTCCCAAACAGAAATTACAGCCGAATCATTACCAGCAAATTATATTTAGACGACGTAACGAGATGGTAAAACACAGTTTTGCGTAGTTCCATGTTTTATCTTACTGTGAGGAGCCTCTTTATTTGAACAAGTGATTTGATGTCATTAGGTAGTGTTAATTGCGTATCGAAATAAGCTAAAGGCCCTGCAAACAGGCGCGACGCGACACCGGTGGAACGATTTCTATGAAAACTTTATTGGGAAATTGTTCTACCACAGCCGCTTCGCGCCTGTCTGCGGGAGTCTTTATTCGTGGCGTAGTATTATATTTACTTACAAGTCGGTATAGGTACGTTGAGTTTCCCGACGTGATTCCAAGGCTACTAAAATAAATCAACATGGATTGTGTTCATAACCGAAAAAATATCGAATAAATTAACACTTTTATTGTGAGTCGTGTCACTCAAATGTCAGTTGTTTAGTCAAAAACATCAGTTTGAATGAAGACGTCATAAAAATTTGAGGAGCAATGAAACATCTTGTGAAAAATAAATTATAGTAGGGAAATATCTTGAGAACAAAATATTGTACTGTTTGATAATATGAAATATGTTTTCCATGAGCTTATGAGTTGTTGAGACATGAAAGGCAACTTATCAAAGGTAACCTAAGAGGACTATTGTATTTAGTGACCTCATTGGTGATGCTCTTCAGAAAGGTTAGGTGTATAGTAGGTATTTACCTAATCGCAAAGCGCGTGCATGTATGACCTGTGCCCTGTTTATCAAAACTTACAAGCCTTATTACTAAATGTCATTATTTAGTTCACAAGTACTTATATTTTTAACCGACTTCTGCAAAAAGGAGGAGGTACTCAATTCGTCGGTAGGTTTTTTTTTTTTTTGTGTGTATGTTACTCGATTACTCCGCCAATTATGAATCGATTTTGATGATTCTTTTTTTGTTTGGTAGGTCATGCTTCAGAGGTGGTCCCATATAAATTTTATTGCTTGCGTAGTTTTTGAGTTAGCTTCAATAATTACGTATTTTTCTCACTTAGTGTATGTAGACGATATATTGTTTGACTCCGTCACTGTTATTTACATAGCAGGTAGTGGTATTTGAATTTGTGTGGGATAGGTACCACAACTAAAAAGTGAAAAATAAAAACTTTTTACAAAAAAAAAAACAACCAACTTCCAAAAAAACACTAAAAACGTGAAAAATTACTTTAATTTCGGAAGTCGGTGGCAAAAAACGAAAATTGAAAAGCAAAGACACCGACTTCCGAAATTAAAGTTATTACAGTTTTATTCGATTTTGTTTATCAAAAAAATCTTTGTAAGTAAGTTACATCTTGTAGAAAATCATAGCAAATCCTTATGGTGTACGGCGACTCTCTATTCCGTCTTACAAGTTTACAAGTGTCGTGCTCAGTACCGCAATAAATGTTTAAATTCGATTTTCTTTTTTAAAATGTGGTCAAAAGAGAGAGATGTCCTGATGCCCGTGTCCCAGCAGTGGGAACATTAAGGCTGATTATGAATATGGAGATGAGCTATGAAATTAACGAAAATTAACATTCTAGGTAACTTGTGAACGTGTAGACTTGTAACTTTTGATAAACAGGGCCCTGATGTATGTACGTAAACGGAGCAAAAGGAGAATATAAGGAAGGTAGCAGGTGCATTCTGCAGTTTCTGCCTAATACTCCCATGGGAAGAAGGCGTGAGTTTCTGTATGTATGTGTAAGGGTCGGCACCCTGGCAGTAAACATATTATGATTTACCCTCTCTTTAATGACAAGAGTTCGTGAAAGGTCGTTTGAAAACGCAAAGCAGTGAAAAGAGGTTATGAAAAACCCCTGTGTTCATTTAAAAGACATTAACACAACCAGATGAGCGATAAAAACATAACAGTGAATATAAATTAAAGAAATAAATCAGAAGCTCGCTTCAATCAAATAAGTGCACCATTCAATTACCGGTGTTGCCATAACTCATAAAACATAGTCAGAGTATATTAAGCTCTTGCAACACTGGCAGTTTACCGCCAAACATAGAACCAACTAATATCCATAAACATGGAGTTTACACACGCCTATAATTTCCGCTGGGGTTCCATACCCTTTCTAACTCACTTTCCTTAACGAAATCATATAAAATTACAATTTCTCAGGGTTCCGTAGTCAACAAGGAACCCTTATAGTTTTGCCATGTCCGTCTGTCCGTCTGTCCGCGGCTTAGCTCAGAGACGGTTGGTACTAGAAAGCTGTAATTTGGTATTGATATACATATAAACGACGCCGACAAAGTGGTAAAAAAAATCGTAAAAATGATTTTTTTTTAGGGTACCTCCCCTCTCGTAGTTTGGGGATGGTTTTTTTCTCTCTTCAATCCCATGGTGTGGGGTATCGTTGGAAAGGTCGTTTATAAATAACGTGAGTTTGTTAAAACCATTCTTGGATTTAGGGATCCGTTTGCGGAATATTAAGCTTTAAAGTGCTAATTTTTGTTAGAGCCAAGTGTCCCCCCCCCCTGCCAGCTAAATGGTTGGGTTTGGATATGTGAAAAAATTCATGGCAGTAGTATATATAACGAAATTAAAAGGAAAACTATCACTGCTACGTAGGCTCTACGAGTTACGGAGTAATAATCGACCAACTTAAACATGTTCATACATTCTGTATCGGAGAACAAGTTTTTCAACTACAATGTTAAGTTTGTTTTATAAATTCATCCCAACTACGGAACCCTTCATTGTGCATGGTACGACATGCACTTGGCCGGTTTTAATACCTAAAAGTGTGTTTGGGAGCAGTTTACTTTCATTAATCGGTACCAGTTTTGCCCTCAGTTTGTTGCGTTACGTTGCGATTACGATTACATTATACAGCGTGTAATAAAAACCCTTTACGATCCATGAGGGTGTTGTTAAGAATCATACTGAGAGTATATATTTTTTTTTTTTTTATATAAAAAAAACCCCGCATTTTTGAGGTCACATGGGGCGCGGGCGGCCCTCGTCTAGCGGGTGTCTACAAGTCATAACATTATGAACTCTGCAGAAAAGCTAATTTATAATGAAATGGGGTAATTTTGGTACTAAAAGTGTAAATTTCAAATTGCAATAACTGTTTATTTTTTTCTGGTAATTTTATTGCAGTACCTATGTGCCCCTTTCGGATCGGCCAAGGTTTTTATTACATGCTGTGTAGCTATTTAATGGTTAACTTTCTTGGTTAAACAGTTGTTGACGAGTTTTTTTAGGATGTGAGGGTAATTCTCTAGAAGACAAGGTCATCTGTAAGTGTTGCCCCGACTGACCGTGTGACCATGGCCCTAATAGGTGATCGATGACTAAAACCATCAACTAGCTAGCCCAAAATTGCCCTGGCTAGTGACCGGCAAACATCCGGTCGTTCAGTTAACATGCACATTGGTGATTTTGACGGTGACATTGGACTGCAAATCTAAGAAAAGGTCATTTGAGTAGTGGCACAATTAATTCGTACTTCTAATGCGTACTAGTGTTAAATGGTATCTTATGAGCCTATAGGTACTACCTATCTCGGCTCAAATTAAATTTTTATCTCGCTCACACCATACTACTCGCGGACTGAGTGAGAGCGAGACGGAGCGGGGTGCTGGCGGCTCCAAGCCTCGAATAGTTTACGTAATTGCCTTTTACCTGCTTTAAAGTTCGTTCAGTTATTGTGCATTTCATGATCTAATTTAATTATTTTTTTAATACGAGCGGTTTATAGTTCAGTTTAAAGAAAGAGAGAGTTCGATTTTTTTTTATGTAATCGTGTTTTAGTCAAACATTGGACCTAGTATCAATCCTTAACTTTAACATTGATTTATTTCAAAATTATTGCAGCAGTATTTTCGGCTTAACGGAGGATCATGCTAAACAATTTGAGGTTATATAGGCCCTGAAGGCGCTGTCAAGAGGCAAATGCTAAAAGAAGGCTTGTCTAAAACAAAAAAATCGCCAAATCTATGTTTGTGGCAGCGGAAATCTTCTGTTTCCTTTTTTTTATGCAGGCTGACAGTCACTCTGCCTATTGGAGCTAGTTGAGTCCGTTAATACCTAGTTAACGTAGCCGGTTAATTATTTATTAAACCGACTACAGCTTTATTTTCCGTTGCGTTATTGCGTATATCACCTTGTTTATAAAGCCCAGTGGCGTCGAAAGCGCACTCACGATGCAAACACTAGAGGAAAGTAAAATTTACGTGATATTATACGGAAAACCGTTTTATAATTTACTGCTAATTATGTTGATCGTTACGTTGATTTTATCCCTTAATCTGATATCCCGCTGTAGCTGAATGTTTAATGTTTTAGGTTCATTAACATCCAAATGGCCCTGTTGTGATGTGCTGTCATATGTCATTGACTCACAAACTGCGATGAAAATAGCAAATATTATTCCAACATAAATCTGCGTGGAGAAACATTTTGTGTTTCTATTTTGTAAAATATAGAGACATAAAATGGATGCTTTGGTTTGGAATTTTATGAATATGTTTGGGACAATTTAGCCGTTCATAAATTATAAATATCAATGCGCCATCATCTCCTATTGTGTACAGGAGCATTAATCCATTAATGGTGCCTTTGAATGTCACCATTCGGGAGCCACTTATCATAAACAACCCACAAACTACATTAAAAAGTAAGCAAGGCCGAGATGAGCGGAAGGCATACAATAGAAGCCATTAATATTAGTAAGAGATGAACGATATAGTGCTCATATTGTAACAGTTTTGTTTTTAGTCTGTGGTCTGTGGCAATGTTGAACTTAACCCATTCATTTTGTCTAAAAGAAGTCCGCAATATTATGGTTAGAAAACATTGTGGCTTATGTAAAAGATTAATAGTTTGTTAATAAAAAGGAAAAGCATGATTTAATTAAACATTAATTATGCATCTGTTTACTAGAAACGATCCGGAGAATGTATTTAAATTGTAAATTAACGAACGAAGAGTTTTGTTGCCAATGTCTGTCTGTGAGGATCCTCATTTTAATAACTTGTTTTCTAGTACCTATTTTTTGATCTTGATCTTGATAAATAAAAATAATTCAGAATCGAATCGGTAATAATTTTAAATAAAAGCAGTTTTTTTTTCTAGTCATTTAAATATTGCGATTTAGCCAAATTGATAGAGTTTCAGAGAGATCAGCAAACACTTGAGATATTGGAATTGAACACATTCAGCAATTTGGAAATCTTGAAAACATTCAGAATTCATTTTATGCCCGTTTGATGGTAATAGGGCTCGCCCTTTATTAAATGGGACCTATCCCTACTAATATTATAAATGCGAAAGTAACTCTGTTTGTCTGTCGCGCTTTCACGCCAAAACTTCTGAACCGATTTAAATGAAATTTGGTACACCGATAGTCTAGAGCCTGAGAAAGGACATAGGCTACTTTTTATGGGCGAAGCCGCGGTCGGAAGCTAGTTAAATAAAGAACTTGCGAAACGTGGGTGTACCTACCATAGGTACACCTCTGTCCATCCATTTGGGGAAAAAGGCGTGATGTTATGTTATTCAGAATGTTTAAAAAGAAGGTTTGAAAAAACATTTGACACCCGATTCCTTTTAGCGCTAAACAATGAACAAGACTTCTGTGTGCTTCAAACACGAAATATTGCGGGTGACAAATTAGGACCTGAGTTGCTTGTACACTCATACAATGTAAGAATGTTTCTGTTTATTTGCAGAAAACAGTCATGTTTTACTTGAAAATGCTATAAAATTGTACATTTCATTGTTCAAAGAAATAACCCTTAGAAATAGGCAAGCTGAAGTAGCAATGCGTCGGCCATATTAGCCGTAGAACCTATATGACCGTTAGACAAGAGGTAAGGTTATTCCTGTAATTTTTAAAAACGTTCGCATCTTATCATTCACAATCTGTCAAATATACAATAAATTTACCAACATCTTTGACCAGTTTGACAGATTGCAACTTGAATGTGAACGTTTTTTAGTAGGTACGAGAATTGGTCCTCTGTTGTTGAGTAGAGATCGCGAATTGGCAAAAGTAGGGGAGGATGCACTGAGGCTAGGCGGAGTGACGATCTTCGCACGGTAACAAGTAGCAATTAGATGAGAATTACCAGGAAGTCAGCTGAATTACGTGCGTTTGGAGGATATATCCATTTAGAGATGATGATTAAACCGTGGATCGATTCATAAACTTGTGCATACACTTCAGTTTCACACCTGCAACATAAAGACTAAAATAATGTAGCAAATACGTAGGTATCTGATAAATACAGCTGTCTAAACAGTGGAAGAGACGAAGGTCGCTCCAATAATCGCATTGAGCTTCTTTATCAGCAAAAAAGTGTCGCAAGACGATTGCGGTCCAAATTGCTTTTGCAATGAACGATATTGAAACCCGTCCAGAGATCGGCCTTTTTTTAAATGCGATGAAAATATATTAAAGGGTTGAAATTAATGTTTTTCCATAGATTTGTATATATGCTTCGGAGACAAGACAATATTGAGGCTTTTGATCCTAAGTTCATGTGTGTGGGCTATTTATTTTGATCCTCCAAAAGCTCGAAATTGTCGATGGTTTCGTCGCTCGAAAATGAGGCCTTCGGGTCATTTACATAAATGGTTGTGTTGTATTTATTACTTTATGTGTAAAGGTTTCTGATATTATCATAAGATTTCATGAAAACTAACTTGTGTTGATACCCCCACTTTATGTAACTTTCGAAATTTGTTACCGCAGTCCATATTTTTATAGTTACTTTAATAACTTTCTCGTCTAGACCCACAATAACATATTAATCCTTTAACCCCTTGAGAAATTGCTCTGTTTTGATGAAGAATACCTACTCCGTATGTATTTCTTCGTCCATTTAATTTTCTTATCCATTAAGCAAAGAGGTGCTTTATGTAATTTAATATTTTTATTTGTGGTTATAAATTCAAAGCACGGGATGGTAGAACATTTCATTTTTGAAGATAGTAACACTGCTAAGGTCGAGAGGTTATCGGTATGATACAATAAATTCAGAAACAGTGTCTATTCATTTTATTTTATGTCTTTTTTTATTCGTTTGATTAAGTGTTAATCACTTTGAATAACTAGTTTGTTCTCATAATACAATATTGACTTGGCCGAAATGGGTACTCGATTTTAGATTGAGTTATTGGCATCCCGTAACTTGAAATGGTGTCGACGAAATATACTCGGCTAGTTCTACTCGTATATATGTTTATCACGATTTCATTACAATCATATCGTATTGTAAAAACCAATTGAATATAAATGTATTGAAAGCTACACACGACGCGTGTTGACAATGGACATTCCTCTGCTGCGTCCATTCATGCAACAAAATTATGAATACTCATGTATAAAGTGACTATATACTGGTATATTGTATATACATCGCTTTCCACGTAAGTAGATATGTAGAGCGTGTGAAACTGTGCCGGAGAGAACAATGCAGGACGACGGGAAATGCCTCGTGAGTGTACGCCAAACATAGTTTTACGTAAGTCTTAATTGAGAGGTCATAGTGGGTTTGTTGTGGCTTGTTAGAGTAATGTAATTATATATATAATATTTTCTCATTGCCTTTCTAGATAAGTGCTCATAATCAGCCTCTAATGTTCCCACTGCTGGGACACAGGCCTCCTCTCTTCGAGAGGCTGTGATCTACCACGCGGGCCCAGTGCGGGTGGTAGATCTGTCTTCGATGTAACACATGTCTTCATTTTTTTGGTTCTAGGACAGGCTTCCTCACGATGTCTTCCTTCATCGTTTTGAGAGCGGTGGTGATGAAATAATTTACACAAAGTAAAGCCCCTGCCTGGGTCCGAACAGACGACCTTAACTCATAATTCGGGGGCCGTTACCACTGGGCCACCACTGTTCATTGGAAAAATATCTAGGTACTACTTACTCATAGTTAAATGCAAGGAAGAGGTAGCAATAGGATCTTTAGCCTTTCCTATTACTCTGTGTTAATTTAGTTGGTTTTCTATCCAGCGCTAAAAAATACTCCAAAATTATGATAGACTTAGAGCGAATTTCACTAAACTTTTATACCGATTATTCTCCTGCCGATAAATTTTGATTTTGATCAAATCAGCCCATTAGAGCAAAAGAAATGACCTTTGTAAATGGGAAAACGTTTTCCAGTGTCCATCCTGTGCATGTGCAGACATGGAATATCATGCAAAAACAGTGCTTAGCTCCACGTATCCTAAGGCATTATAAATGCTATGGTCAGTTGGTCACATTGGTCAGAAATGTGATTGTAGAGTGGTTACTTTACCACTCAACAATTATAAGCTCTTACTATTTTCCGCTCTATTACAGCAGTATGCAAGTGCATAGCAATTAATAGATATTTGCTATCAATAGTTAGGTATGTAATTACGGACGCATTCGCGATACCTGCCTTTTCTTTCGTTGTATTTGTTCAGATGCCACAAAACGAGAAGTTATTACGTGTGTCAAAGTCAGTATGTTAAGAGCTGGCGAAGGTTGGAATTTAGGATTGTCATTTGTTATAAATGTTATAAACAAATGACAATTCTAAATATTATAAATTAAATTCGCTTTTCATGTTTGTCTGTATGTCCGCGTTGTTCTACTAAACCACGCAACAGATTTTTATGAGGTTTTCACCATCGTTTAGAGGATTTATTCCGGAAGGTTTATGTGTATAATACGTTGATATTAAAGTTACATATAACTAAGAAATCTCGATGTTTTGTCAAGTTTTAAAAACCGTGCGTAGCAGAAGCGGGTTGCAGTAATGTATATAATTTACTTAAATTATTTATTAGTTCACGTTTACGTAAATTATTCTCATAAAGTTCATGCAGAAAGGTTATCAGATAAAAGTTGATTCTGCGTAATATTTCTTCAGTTTTATTATATGAACTCTTTTATCTTAATAAGCAAGAAAATGCCACTATACGCTCCGTAAAATACGAGACAACCGTTTTAAGAAATTACACCACTTTTATTTTAAACGAAAGAGCAAACATCTTTTAAGCCACCATAAACCCCGTTTAGTAAAGAACTAAAGAAGTTAATATATTTATTTGACCAATAATGAAAGCTGTTGCAATATTATTATGCGATCTTGAACCCACGCACTGCGAATGCGGCTCTAACCGCCCAACAACGGAGTCAAGGTGACCGAAATTTAAAAAAAGAAAATGTCTCAATGTTGCAAACTTCCAGGATTTAATCTTCACTCTTGTAAGCTCTTTGATATCGCTAGTTCAGATTGATTTGGTGCGGAAAGCTCCGTGAGCCGAACTTATTACTTAAGAAATAGATCGGCAACATTTGGTATTTCGGCGCGGAGTTGCCAACTTAGAAAAATTTGAAAGTGGAAGCGATGTTGCTGGTTATTTAGTGAGATTAGAAACTAAATAAATATTGATAAGACTTACGTTTATTTTTTATGCGTAGTGGTTAAATTTAGTTACCCACCTTTTTGGGGTTGAGTGTGGTGTCAGAGTCGCTTTAGGATAGTTTAGGTACAAAGATAACACGAAACTTATCCCACCCTGTAGAACATTTATGTATGGTAACGTAAATTTGTAGCATGTTCTAGCAGATTTTTTTTAAATAAAGCTCTCTTACTAATGAAACAAGACAAGTTCTACGAAGGACTATACGCAGGTCCTTCGTAGAATTAAAGCACTATACAAAACAAGTTCCCACTTTTAAGGCTGTTAGCGTAAAAATATATTTAATAGAATTACCTAGCTGTATTTAATTTTAGGGAGTGCCTCCGCTACCGGCGCCCGGCTCCCAAAAATAACGCCATTGGGAACCGGCAGTGACATTACTGCCGGCAGCCGATGTTTTTAATCTCGGCTGCCGGCAGTAATGTCACCGCCGGCTCCCATAATGGACACCGGCGGCATTTCTGGAAACCCTAACAAAAATATTTTTTTCTGTACATTCTAGTCGTTTTTGACACTCGCCGGCCGCTGCCGCGGCACCCCTCGCTACGCGCGCTCGGCTCGTGCGTAGGGGGTCACAGTTCTAACCTAACCTAACCTTTTTTTGCGATTACAAATATTTGACCTAATCTAACTAGTTCGGTTCCGGGTAGTATATACCTTATTACTCGAATAGGGACATACTTGATTATGGAAAAAAAAAATGCATGTTTTTTTAATTATGCCAAATTGACAACCAAACTCAGAGCCGGCAGCCAATTCAGCGACTGGCCGGCAGCGGAGGCATTTCCTTAATTTTATATTAACTCGTCGTAACTAACATTTGGAAACCCCCCTGACTGGAGCTATAAAATTAGCAATTACTCACATCATTAACTTTGCTATACTCGTATAGCTAATTAAATATTTTACGCAATTTCCTTTACATTCGAATTCTTACATGACCATATAGGTATGGACGGGTTCGATGGCATAGATAAAACCACAGATAAAAACCATAGCGAATATCAAAGCGGTGAGAGTGGGCAGCGTAGATCAGATCTTAAATTGACCGTGACGGTCACGTGACGTGGACGACACGATATCATGGCGCCCAACCATGCGTGGATTTGACTTTTGATGGCGAGTTTAGGTGAAATTGTTGACTATGCTTAGCGAGGTCTACCTGTTTGAAGATTTGAGAACGACGAGTTGCAAGTAACAGTGGAGGAGATAGGTAATGTATTGTGTTTATGGTTTTATTAATTGGTTCTTTATTAAAGGCTGTCTGGTTATGGGAGCTTTCTACAATACTTACTCGTAGTTCATCAAATTGGCCTTTTATTTTTATTTCAGTCTCTAAAGGTTGTATTTTGTCTTCCCCTTAGGTCTTCCCCGTCATTGATACAATGAAACAATTAGTTAATTGATTCAGGCGTGACTTTTTGGAAATCCATTATAAAATACAATAGACGTAGATAAATTTAGTAACCAAGAGTCATAAAAAAAAATCGACACGTGTTTCACCTCTCAACGAGTCATCATTAGGATGACGATTGACCAATTACAAACCAGAACACGACGTGTTGCCACACCGAGCGCTGGACGCAGAAAAACTCTCTCTGCGCGTGGAATAGGTTACTAAATATATGTACGTCTATTGTATTTTATGAAATTAATTGGTCAATAAATAAAAGACAATTTTTTTTTGCCTTAACTTATTTCGTCTCTACGTCATTTTGGCTAGCAACACAATACAGATGTAACATCGCCTTTGTCCCGCACGTAATCAAATGTTACTCAGACCGTGAACCCACGCTAGCAGAGGACATAAGCATTCATTCATGCGATCTACATTATTTTCCTCTTACCGTACAATCGTCTTTATATGGAGCTGGCGTTTAAATTATGCCGCCATTTGTTTTTTTAGGATGTCTATGACTGACATTCTTTATTTGAATCATCAATGGAACTTTTCAATCGTTTTAAAAGAAACAGTGGATTTTTTAAATATGTATGGATTATGTTATAATATTTATTTATTTATTATTTATGTACACACAAAAGTAAAATACAATTATGTCAGATATGACATAATTATGATATGAGTACAAAGGTACTGCTTATTTCTTAATATCTTTTTTTTTTGGTTTTAAATGAAGATCGATCTTGTTTCTTATAAATTGCATCCGGTATCCTAAATGCGTAACACATTTCATTCACAAACTGGATGATTTTGATAGGTACCTATTGCTAATCCATCGCTTCGTATTTACGTGATCAATTACTGTGGCAGCTCCCGTAGCTAGACTATTTAGTCTACCTACTGACTGCTGCTGCTACGTTTCGCAAAACGCAGCTGCCTGTGGAACCTCACTATTCTCCAAGTCTGCTCAACAACGCGGCAATGTAATTAACGCAATGAATGTTGTTCAACTGTCAAAATGTAAGCCATTGCTACTATAAGTGTGTTACGCTATTACCCCGCTGGCTTTTGATTTACTTCATTTATGGTATACTAGCTGACCTCCGCGGTTTCACCCGCGTAAGTCTCGATCCCGCGGGAATATCGGGGTTATCCTATGTCCTATTCCAGTTCATAGTCTATCCCTGTGCCAAATTTCATCCAAATTCGTTCAGCAAACAATCTCACTTTCGCCTTTATAATATTAGTTAGGATTTTGTTATTAAAATTATGAGTATGACCCATGAAAATACGTATTCAACAGGCAGCCAATTTATGAAGAACTAAGACTATTTTTAAAACATTTTTTTCGGTTCAAAATGCCGTTCCCCAGCAAAATAAGAGCAGATCGCAATTCGTATTTTAGTGGCCTGATTCCAATGATGCGTCAGTAGCTAAAATACAACAACACGTCATGCGATGCGTTATAATTAATGGCAGTATCGTGTTATGTAAAATGTAGGTAAACATTTTGAATACATAAGCCGTCTAAAGTATATCTTTGTGAAATTAGTCAAAAGTCGAACTTCCTTTGTTTACCTAGGCTGAATTTAATCACGTAACTTACGTAATAGCTTCTGAAAGGTAAAAGTTGAGGCACTCGTGGTAATGATGGGTTTTGCGCACACAAATCAATAAAGTACCTAAATGAAATTTCAAGAAAATCGACATTGTAACTAGGTAGTTCTCTATACATATTTTCTCAATTGGTATATATGTATATAGAAACGAGTACCTAGGTAGGTAGATACATCGACTACCGTTTATTTTTCCATTCATAATTCTGTATTTTTATTAATGTAATTTAAGTTAATTCTGTGTTTTCATTAAGTAAGTCTGTAAGTTTTTCAATTTATTATACACTATAGTTTCCGCCCGCGGCTTCGCCCTCGTTTTATGTCGATAAAAAGTAGCCTATGTCCTTCTCCGGGATACAATCTATCTGCTTGGCAATTTTTATCGAAATCCGTTCAGTGGTTTAGGCGGGAAAAGGTAGTAACATACAGACAGACAGAGTTACTTTCAAATTTATAATATTAGTATGGTTAAACTCACGCCTTCTTCCCATGGGGGTAGGCAGAAATTAAAGAACGCTACCTGCTTAACTATCCTTACGTACTCCTTTTTACCCGACTACGGCAAAGAAAAAAGGAGGGTTATGATTTTGACCGGTATGTATGTACGTATGTATGTATGTTCATCTGTTCCCTCATATCTTCTAAACGACTCATCACAATTTGACAAATGCGTATCGTTGGAAGCGTCTTAATTAATCATCCGCTGGTTATAGGCTATGTGACGTCACATTAAATTAAAAATGGCGCCCTCTAGAGGACATAAAGTCAGGAACTAAAAAAATAATTGTTTATTCGTACCATGTTGGGTATCAAATGAAAGGGCTTAATGAGCACATTTCAAAAATATATATATTATAAGCCCAAAAGAAAAGAAAAAAGAGTAATAAAAACTAAAACCCAACTACGACTAAAAAGGTATAAACAAGACACCACAGACAGACAAATTAAAAATCCGGAGTCACACGTAATCTGTTCGATTTATGCCCTAACACGTGTGACTCCGGATTTTATATTTGTCTGTCTGTGGTGTCTTGTTTATACCTTTTTAGTCGTAGTTGGGTTTTAGTTTTTGCTAATTAAGTAATTACCACTAATCACTTATAATGTATTTAATAAATTGCATATTAAATGAGTTGAGTTCCGGAACTTATTAACATGAGGAAGGTATATACTATACAGGTAATTACTTGGTTTTCAATGTTATTCCGTAGTTATAGCTAAGTAAATATAACAATAATAATGAGAATATAATGCAGGACATGATTACCCATACTTAGACCGAACGTCATGAATTAATCGATTGCCGCAGCCTTTTAGGTACCTATGGTAGAGCCTTGAAGAATCAGCACGATGCCATGAAAACTACGAAATATAAAACTACGCACAAATAGCGATTTTTAGAGCAATTTTCAGCCGAAATATTAGGTAGGTACCTTCACTGGGCAAGTGGGCAAACGCATAGAAAAATTATATGTACCTAGCAAAAATATAAATAAATTCTTTCGCCTTCGTTTTGATATCCAAATCTATATATGCTTATAAATTCTAAGTTGAAACAATCGATACTCACAATACACAAAATTAATAAACCCAATTCTAATTATATCAAACTTGGTATTAATTCCGTGAACAGTGACTAAAGTGATACTCAAAATGGTAGTTGCGGAAATCTTCCAAAGTCAATAGTAGGGAAGGGAACTTGACTGTTAAAGTTCGAGGGTGACAGACTCGTTCAGAAATTATTCAAAGGGTGAGGACTTGGATATTGTTTTGAACGCAGTTGTTAGCTGTTACAGAGCGCGTAGACCAGTGACAATCGCTTCGAAAGCGTTTCGTATTTCTGCAACGACTTTCAACAGGATTGACAACAATCGGGGGCGAGTGGGACCATCTAATATACGAAGGGGCGAGTGGGTACACTTAAGTACCTAATTAGGGGCAAGATCCAAGGGGCGAGCGGGGCCTACACCGCTTTTCGATAGAAGTCAGTCACATACATTTTTGCATTTTCCATAATCGTTCGCTGATAGAATGTAACTTTGTCTAGGGCCTCAGAGGGGCTACACAAGTGACAATCGCTTCGAAAGCGTTTCGTATTTCTACAACGACTTTGACATAGGCTTTTCGATAGCTTATGTCAGTCCTATACATTTTTGCCTTTTCCATCATCGTTATCGCTGATAGAATGTCACTTTGTCTAGGGCCTCTGAAGTGAACTATCAGTCCTTTGAGGTGTCTTGCTTTATAACTTTCAGGCAAGACGATCATAGATATAGTATGCACAGTTAAGTATGATTTGAAAGGTAGTGAAATATAGAAACTGTGGATTTGTCCTTTTACTGTACTTTCTAATTTGTTAGACTCATTGCACTGGTCCATGAAAAACAACACAAAATAATTTTTGTCTGATTTAGATGTCGATACTCATCTTGTCTACGGAGTTTCGCAAAATATTTGTATTTGTCCCTGTTTATGTGATAAATTAATAATGCTGATAATGTAAAGAGAACAGAATGTGTGAGTTGTATTTGTACGATTACATACCTCCTCGATTCGGGGTGTTCCGAATTTAGATTCAGATAAAAAAATCGGTTATGAGTTCAGCGGGAGATTCTCAAATGCTTATTATGACACATTGCCAATTCCGTTAATAGTGAGCCTTCTTGGTATAAAATAGGTTCAATTTTACATATTCTATCAACGTACAAAGTAACGTTAATCGACAAACCATAGAAGTGCGCCAATGGATTTAGAACCATAAAGTGTTTTGTAGGTAATTACACTTTTTATTGAAGTAGGTATTAACACAACGCCCTTTAAGCACATGTTAATGACTTAATAATATTGCTGGACTGTTGCTTTGCTTAAAAATAAAATGGATTTCCATATTAATGTACCTGAGTATGTTGTAATGTAATGTTAATTACTTTGTTCTTATGGTTGAGGTATAATCAGGTATATGTGCCTTTATATGGTTATAAAATAACTACTTGCCTTGAAGCAACACGTACATACAAGAACTAACAATAAAATTGTTGTTTATTTATTTTTTATATCTAGAGCCATTAATAAGCTTAAATAAGTGTTTGGAAATTTTATTCCAAGTACATTAAGAATACTGTATATTTTCGTTTTGCGCGACTTTATAACTACATTACTTCATACACTAACTTGTAAAAGCTAAAATACCGTTATTTTGTTTAAAATTTTGATTTTCCAGAATAGTCTGGACTATTCAAAGTTAGATTGCAATTACAACCTAAGTCCCCAGAACATTCCGCATCATATAAAAGGAGTTCAAAAAAAAAAACATAATATGCTGCTATCTCTACAAGTCTACACCTATCAAGGAAGTGTTGCAATAAACGAAGGCATTGATCGATGTCCTATCTAAAGAATACCTAGCTGCCTACACACCTCCCACGTTAAGCGGCGACGTCGCATATCCTCAAATGGGACAAAGGATCTGCATCTAACACAGAAACCAGTTAGATCAACAATGTTCACCTGTTATGACCTAAAGAGTTGCGAAATGAGTCCCAGGGCCAAACAGGTTGGCTGAATAGAATGCAGTGTGCTTTATCCGCATAGAATGTAAAGCTGAAGTTTACATTTGAATTTCGAACGGATTCAAATAAAGTGATCGTCTCTCGATGAATGGAATAAAAGGAAAACGGGTAAGTAAATAAAGTTAGCTTTCAAGACACTTTTTAAAGAAAGTTCTGTGCTTTTTAGTAGGTAAATAAAAAGCGATCCTGTAACCTTACAATTTTGAATCCTTGAAGTCTGCTTATTTTATTTTTAATAAGCATAATACAATTCCTGGTCGACTAATTTCTTCGTCATTCGACTTATGGGCGTTGACTTTACGTATTACTTTTTAAAATTCATTTCGTTATAAATATTTTACGTAAATATGGAAACGAAAGTAAAAGTTGTGAGTGTATCAGTTCGTATACTTGGTATTCAATGAGTAAACGATCGATGTGAAAGCCACTTCTAATAGTAGACGTTTTGCTAGGACACAAATTCGATTAAATATTCCGAGCTTCTGATATCTTCTACAATAATGTAATTCAAAGTTACACAGTAATATGTGCCCGAATATGAATGAGATACTTACCGTTGAGTAATTTCAGGTATGTAATAATATCTAGATCTGACCTTGTCTAACACGCATGACTAGGGTCAATTAAGGCACTGATGTACCAAAATGTTCAGATTCTTCTCACCCAAGACGTGACAAAGCCCTTCACTTGTCCACAGACCTACTGAACATCAAAATTAGTACATTTAACGACATTCCATCGCTAAAAGCTGAGCTGCTAAGTACGAAGGACTTAGCGTCAGTGCAGTTGTGCAAGCGGCCTCGCACCCACGCCGCCCCCGTCCTCTCGCTTGCATCATGTGCTGGATACCTGCAACCAGTCGCTCGGAGCAAAGGTCAGCTGTGCCCAATTGGGGACAGGAATGAGGAAGTGGTGGGAAAATTGGCCTATTTCGTTGTGCAAGGTTTAAAGAGTTAAGTATAGGGGTCAGTGGGTTGATAGAAAAGTGGTTTCACAATAATCACAATTCTAGATACCTACTTTATGAAAGTAATTTTCTCGGTTTCTTTTAAGCCCATATTGTAGAAACAAGTTTCATAATCTCAGATCTTCGCAGTTAAGTATAAAAAAGAGTGTTTAGTTTTAAGATCCAGATTCGAGATTCATGTTAACGAGAAAATGCTCACTAGCGAGAATATGTTCTTTATTTACAGTAATTTAAAAGAAACAATAATATCGTCGAGTTAGACTTTTAGAGAATCATTATGGGCTTATTGAAAGAGAAAACCTACAAATGCGGATTATTTGTTGCTCATTAGTTGACCGTCTGGCTGCCTCGTTAGACTACTCAACTGTTACGGTCTCAGTTACGCAAAAAAGCCTGTAGGATTTCATCCAATTATTACAATTATCTTCCGTGAAATTACAACAAATGGGCCCTATGTCAAAGTAAGTACGAAATCCAAAGATAAGCGACATCCAAAAAGACTTAACGATAAGATACTTTTTGGAGACGGATAATAAATTAAACTTTTAAAACGAGTTTTAGAACACTGGCCAGCGAGATTTAAAAAGTGAAATTAACTTAATGTTCGCTTTTCGGTTGAGTAGAAATGCCCACTAGTTCTGTCAAGCATCGCACGACTTGTCAGTCAGCTGATCTGAGCCGATCACTTCAAAATGTCAGGGTCTTATGAAACTGCCAAAAGCGAATAATGTGGGCACGAAGTTGAAAAAATTTAACATTTATAAACAAATGAAGTTAACATGAAATGGTTACGACTTCATAATCGAATTATCTTTCAGTATTTCACCTGACAAGACAGACATTTGATAGACCATTAAGTTTTACATTTATTTATTTTACCTGTAAATAAAAATAATATTACCCAAAGGTTGTTTGCAGGTACCAAATAATTCAGTGAAATTGGTCTTTTTTTATTAGGTACGTTTACTGTAGGAGTAAGTGTTATTGAAACTTTTGACTTTGAACTGGGAACGTTGGCTTTTCAAACTTTTATTAGGTACAGAAAGTTAATGGCTAATTTTCTTAACCTTGTACATTACCATGTGTTGTCCAAGTTGAAAAATTATGCTACCTATCTTTTCCTCTTATTTTCATTTTTTTTATCTGACAAGGGCAAATTTTCCAGCTAGGCATAAAATGTAGCGGAGAAAAGCGAGAAAAAGAGCGCGTTTTTACGCTGCATTGCAACAAGTAAAGAAAATAGGTATTCCGAACTTGGCGAAAAAAGAACGCTCCATGAATCTGTTGAAAATTCACCGCGTTTTTCCACCCAGATTTGTCCCTAACTCTAGTCTGTTTTCAAATGCACTACAGGGAAGCTCAGACTAAATAAAAAACCAAGACATAGCGCTGTCAACAGTGACGTAGAGCCGGTTTCGTAAACATGTGAGGTGTAGTTTGATTGTGAATGGTTGTAAACATTGTAAAGGTATGCGTGTGAGTGTGTATTTACAGAGCGGAGGTGTAGTTTTGACATGCTTCACTGTATTGTTCGCAGCGCTCTGTCTTAGTTTTTTGTTTGGTCTGAGCAGGGTAGGTAAAAAAACTAAAATCATAGACTACATTCGAAAGGGTTCTTGTTGTTACTGGCACATAAGATACATGTTAATCCTCAAATAGTCATGTTTATAAGTACTAGTGGCACAGATGTTTCACGTTTGAGCTAAATAGCTGTTGCATTCAGATAATTACTGTTATAATAATTTGTCTGTAAGGCTTCCGAAAAAGAATAAAAAATAAATTAAAAAAAAGTCACAATTCGACAACAGACATAAGAGACCTTAATGAATTCTTTGTACCTACCTTCTTGCCTACATAGTTCATAGAGCCATCAAATAGATTGTGCCGTCTGTTTATACTATACTTTAACGATGTAGCTTGTTAGCGATGTTTCCTTCATCAAAGGAGTTGCATTCTATTTACATTTTAGGTTCCTTTAGCAAATGCATCTTACAAAATATATAGTTTATGTGGTTACCTAAAGTCTGTATTTTAATCTCGCAGACTAATTTGACAGGTGCAAATGTCAAATTTCAGATTGAAAAATCAAACTAAAATCACTTGAAATGTCAAATTAGTCTACGAGTTTAAAAAACAGACTATAGTAACGTATAGTATTGTACCTACATATTTACTTCGCTGTTATTTACAGTCTGTGAGTCGACCTTTGATTGTCGCTGAGATTGTTGGTTAAGAAATAAGAATAAAATAAAATGCAACATTATGTGTGTATTATGCAAACTTGTAAAGCGGTTTTATTATTTTTGGTGTTACTATTTTATTTTGATTGTAAAACCATTAAACTCCGTGAGAAAACAACACATTGAACAACAACATTCGAATTTTAAACACACGGTCAATTTTTTTATTTTATTGAATGCAGCGCAACGGATCGTGTCGTGCACAGGCATCGGGCATTCACACACTACGCCAGTTTACGACCGCGGTATCACATTTTATGTAGTGCGTGGCATACCTAAGCCCGAATAATACTCGAGTGGTCTAGTTATAGCCAATGAACGAAACGGCCGATAAATTGGTAGGAGAGTAAAAGGGCCGGTCAGCGGCGTGCCCGATACGGGCACTAATGATGATTTATACGGCTGAATGTACCACAGCCGGACGTAGACCGCAGCGAGACGCAAAATAATGCTCGTCAATTGTTTTTTTTATTTTTTTCAAGTTTTTTTTTGTGCGATTTTCAAAGTCATACGTCATGGAGTAGGTAACGATAGAATAGTAAAATTAATATAAATTATTCAATGGTTGTAAATTGTTAAGTCCTTGTATGAATTACAACGACATAATGCATTCAAAGAATTTGTTTACAGCATAATAAAATAACACTCAAGCTAAACGGGGCCAAAATAATTAACTAAACAGCGTGTGAACCAGGTATAGAAACAACTTGTATCAGCGTAATTTACTTTATAAATACTATCTTTATATCTACAAGGCGGCTTTAAGAAAAACTATGCGGATAACTACACAGTCCCATTGTAAACGAATGTATTGTGGGCCATGTGGGCGAGGGAATAATTGGCCGCTTATCTGCCGGCTATTAGACAGACAATGCACAGTAGGACAAACAATGCAGAATGGCGAGGGGTGCAGTAAGGACACCCGCTCCTTAATTTAGTGATTTGGACAAATATGGGACAAAAGAACTATGAGGGTTTATTGGTAAACATCTGACAAGCTTGATTGCGGTTTGAGGGTCCTGTGTGCCGAATCCAACCCCAGATTGAGCGCATTGGAATTTTCGTCACGGCATGTGCTTTTAAGGAGTTTTTCTTTCTGAAAACTTATACGGAAATCGCTTATCATGGTATGGGTATGTGATGCGGAGAAATGAGGAAAGTTTTGAGTATGGCCAATGGCTATAAGAGCTGGGGAAGACCAAAAAACGATGGTTGGACTGTTTAAAAGATGATATAGCGTGACTACCGAGATGAAGACCAATAGAGAAGTATGGAAGAAAAATTCATGTTACACCGACCTCCAAATAAATTGGGATAAGCACAGGAGATGATGATTATGTACTTTCAACATGATTTTTAAAGGTCATGATGCACTAAAGCATGGACTTCCTTATCGTTATCCAGCATTTAACGTGCTAAGAAGACTGGTAATATTGCCACTTGAATGGCACTGACAAACTCTCAATCCACACAGTTTTTACCCAGCAAGAGATTTCTTGAGAAAATAAAAGAGCAAATTCAGGATTTGAATTGCAACCAGTGTTACCGCCTTTTACAAAGGACCAGTTAATATATATCGTTATATTTCGTTGACCACTTTTTCAACCATCACATTCGCTAGAGTTATACCTACTTGGTGAACTATTAAACCTTTTATTGGAGATAATATCTAAGTTACAACTTAGTTCTATAATGATCCATATTATACAGTTTACGGCTAATGTGACTTTAGTAGTAGACAAGCCAAGAACCTTGCGTTACAAACTAATTTAGAAACAAAGCCGTTCCTCCTACACTTGAAAATGTTCAGCGTTTAGAAATGTCTGGTCAACAGTATCCTTCATTTGCCATGCAGCTAGGGTGACCGTGCATCTGTTCACATTGCATGACTGAATGAGAAAGGGCAAATTGGGACAAAAAAACGAACGGAACTTGCGTGTCGGACCATACACCAAGAAGGGTTCCATAGTTGGGATGAATTTATCCCAAAAAAACAAACTTAACTTTGTAGTTGAAAAACACGTTCTCCCATACATCGATGGGTAAATTCTGTAACTGCAAATGTTTGGAACCCTAAAAATACCACCAAACCAGTTGTTGTAAGAAGCTTTTCAGGAAGACAAACTCATACTTGGATTTTCTTGTGAAGTTTGAACTTCTCGTATCAAAATAACCAATCTCTCTGGTTCTAGAATATTTCGTTTTTATTTAAACTTCTGTCCATAAATCTGTCAGTCATCTAAATGGTAGGCGCCGTGCCTTCAACCTTCAAACACACGTCGTTTCAGGGACCGACGTCATTTGTTTCATTGTTCAATGCTTTGTGACATTCATGATTCAACAATTATTTACACAAGACACATGATTTATTACAACTAAGTAGAAATATTAGCGTGTCGATGGCAACCTACATTTATTTGGCCCAGAACCTAGCTACAAGTTAGGCACCATCAGTGTCCATCAACTCTGGTTGCCTGCAGGGTACACAGGCCTCTTTATCAGGTGTCTCATCGTTTGTGGAACAGCGCCACATTAGCACTCTAGGCTGGAGACGTCTAATATAAAGCTACATCATCAAAATCTACTTGTAATAGAAGGTTTCTTGTTAATATTTTTTTCGAACTATAAATTCCCTAACGCTAGAAGACAGATGAAACTTTATATCTAATTCGATATAAGTACCTACATATACTTTAAATATCAGAGGTCGAAACATATATCCCAATATATTTAGGCAACATTTTCGTAATACGTCCCCAACACTGGGGCCAGTGTGTTACAAAAATAAGTCTTTACCTTTCTTTTGACATTTACGTTATTTGATTGTGAATACTTGTAAGTACTTATACCTACTCCACAACAACTATTGAAAAGGCATTAGCGCGTTTAAGACGTCAGAGCTCATACTAAAAAGGTTACAAACAAAATAACAAAACTAATATTAGATTTAAAAATCGATTAACATTACGTATTCATTCTTTGCTGTGTAAAGTGTTTTAAAAGATTTATGTACAGGCACGCGAAATACCCGCGAATCCCTCGAGAAATAAAGCTTTTAACACTCACATACAGATACTGATGACAGTAGTGAATATAGACATAGATCTCTTTTATATCGAGCTATATCCCTATTCTTGGTAACGATAGAACGGGAGGGTTATCTCACCATTTTGAGAGGATAGTTTAAGAAGCTGACCTACATAACAGAGACATTCCAATAGACTTAGAGATATTCGATTGACTCTTTGATGG
The DNA here is from genome assembly GCA_948473465.1 of Lithophane ornitopus. Classification (NCBI taxonomy): domain Eukaryota; kingdom Metazoa; phylum Arthropoda; class Insecta; order Lepidoptera; family Noctuidae; genus Lithophane; species Lithophane ornitopus. The sequence goes on along the minus strand of OX419616.1, from coordinate 12,238,187 downwards.
GACTTCAAATAGTAATCTAGATTCAGACAAAAAGCAAGCAATTTGGAGCTCCAGCGACCATTGTTAACTATTGAAAATCGTCAATTCCACCGTGTTTTGTCGACCGCTTGTAGGATAATTGGTTATTTGTCAGTTTTACACAGGATCTAAGTAGTATAATATAGTGGCTACTATTAACACACAAGAGACAAATGATAAATGATTGTTTACACAACAAATAACACAAGGCGAGACAAACATACAACTGCGGTTAGATCATAAATTGGACACTGACAAAGGCGTAACATACGAGGAAACTCCGACAGTAAATTCTCCTTGTATAGGTTTTGAGGTTACAATAATTAAGTATTGTTTACATACAAGCGAAAACAATTTATCTGAGACTGTTTGCTTCAATGCCTGCCTTAATACAGAGTATTGAACAAACAGAGGGAGATCTACAGAGCTGCGGGCTTTGTGCCAAGCCGCATAATCTACTTAGTACAATATATCATATTCTGATAAACATTGCTGTAGCCTTTGATTATCTTCTTATTCAATAATATCGGAACTAGCTTGTCAGTTCATGCCGTGGTCAAATGTTTAGCCAGTCTGCAGGAAGTACCGTGGCTGACTGTTTAGAATGCGCCCGACGATCACTTAATACTTGACAGTCATTTGAGGAGGCTCTTTTGTTGCACTATGGTTGCACCATAATGTATCACTAATAATGATACCGAATATAGTGAAAACTTCAAACAATGTTGTAGTTTAATAATATATCATCATCTGCATCATCTGCCTAGCCTTTTCCCAACTATGTTGGGGTCGGCTTCCAGTCTAACCGGATGCAGCTGAATACCAGTATTTTACATGGAGCGACTGCCTATCTAACCTCCACAACCCAGTAACTGGGTAATACGATACCCCTTGGTAAGACTGGTTGTCAGACTTTTGAGCTTCTGACGACCTGTAACGACTGTCAAAGATCCACAAATGGCAGCCGGGACCAACGGCTTAACGTGCTTTCCTAGGCACGGAGGAGTCTCAGCATGTATTAGATGGTCACCCATCCACGGACCAACCCCGGCAAGCGTAGCTTAACCTGATGCATCGACCCGTGCGGCTGTTATTACTTAGCCACGAGCTCCTCCGAATAATATATCGAGAAACGAGAATAATATATCGTTAATCATAAATAATTTTAATAGCAATGATTGCTTTACAAGGAACGTGGCTATTTTTAACGACATACGCATGAATGACGACCGTTGACACCGATGATTATGTTCATTCTTAGAATTTGCTTAGTTAAAGGAGACATTGTATTCATACAGCTCTATGAGACTATACTTCAAAATATGCAAATTGATTGCAATGAATTCAGACTAGGATCACGTATGTTGCTTCCATCCTATCTTCTTAACTAATATATACTATACTATTATAAATGCGAATGTGATTTTGTTTGTTTGTTATGCTTTCGCGCTAAAATGGCTGAACGGATTTGGATTAAGTTTTGCACATGAGTAGACCATGCCCTGGGTTATGACATAGGATACTTTTTATCCCGATATTCTTACGAGATCGATAAATATGCGGGTGAAACCACGGCTATCAATCCATAATTTCACCATTCTTTGCATTTAGCTACATTGAAATCAGTGCTAATAGCTTAGTACCCTACGAATTTCTATAAACATCACACGTTATATTGTCCCATAACCATTTTCTCCTACAATGTCTCTCACATAATCATATATCAACTGAACTACAAATTCAAACTCTAGAATTCATTCACGTTACCAGAATTTATCAAAATTGTGTAGTTTGTCCGCAATTCAAAATTATTGTAACGTCGCCCGTTAATCCAGTCATTTATAGAAACAAAGAACAATCGGGTGACAATTGCGATGGAACAAAGGACGGCTCCAATGAAGCAAGCGGGATGCTGCGTCTCCCGAGTACACAGAGAACCACGTGAGATAAATGGCTCGATCAATTTAAGTTTATATTTAGAAGCATTGAGATTTATGACTCGAGAGCTTTGAAGTACGGTGAATATTATTAATCCTGGATTGGAGATAACGATTCACTTTCGCGTCTTCATTTGTGTGCGGAAAGTGAGAGTAAGAGTAGTAAACAAAGATTGACGTATGTTTTTATATATAAATAGCAATGCAACTTCATTTCCTGTTTGTCATCGCAGGCAGCTGTTCATTAAAATCTGTAACATTTGCTTAATTAGCTTGATCTTAATATTGGTTATATTCCTTTTTCTTTTGTATGACTTTAATGACCTGACTCCCAAGGTCAGTTTTAACATGGTCTATCTGTTCAGCTTCAATATTAATTTGTCTTTCAAATACAGTTGTCATGACATTATGGTCAATTGTTTTGGGAGTGGTCTTTAATGGCCCGTATTTAGTAGTGCTATTAGAAGCAAATATTGAATAAACTCAAATGTCAAGCCCAGGTGATCTACGACGCATTTGATATTATTAGCAGATAATCAATCAACAAATAGGGAAGCAGTGAAGGCCATCGATTGACATATTATGATCAACTTGAATGAATGTGAACCGGTTAGGAACTCGTATGGCCTAAAAATTATAATAATAAAAGACATAAACAGACGACATTTTTTAAATGCAAAATGTAGATACTAAAAAATGAAAAATGTTAAAGAAATTAGACCAGTTCTTAAAAAAATAATTGAATCGAGTATTAGTATATCAAGGTAGAATATTAAAAAAATACAACAGCATCTCCAGTTAGATCGATAGAGGCTCATATCACCGTGCAGTGGAGCGTGTCACGCTCGCACGCGCAGGCTGCGCAGTAGAGCCGCGCCTGCGCCTGAGCAGCCCGGCGGAGCGCGACCAGCGCCGCCGAGCGCGCCTGTCAATATGATGTAATCACACAAGGTCGCCTTCTACCACGATATGCTACGCTACAGAAGAGCCATACAATGCAAAAAGACAGTCACGTGCGCATGACTAAACAAATGAAGGGCACGCATCTTCCGGTCGGAAAGAAATGGGATTTGTATATTGTGTAGACCAATTACTTGTGCTTAGGGTAACAAGAACTTCCTGCATACTTTGCGTTATCCTATCCTACTATATTATAATATTATAAACGCGAAAGTTTTTGTGTATTTAAATTGTAACAGGCTTATGAACAAGTACTTCGACAAGGGGTGTACTATAAGAAAACAGAGACCAAAAAACAAGTACCAGCAAGTGTTGAATTCAATATCATTGTATCAACAGAAAAACTTGTTGTTTTTTAACCCTCCAGGTTTTTTTTGAAGATCTACCTGTTATTATCTATCGTTAGGACTGGGTCTTCTGCACTTCTTTATTGAGTGGATTGCACTCTCGCGCTATCACTGGAACCGGTTAATTTGTATACAACCAAGTTTTTTCTACGACTTACCATTCAATCATGCTTCCTATCATATTATCTGGATCCGGAATCGTTATCGATATGTTTTCGTATGTTTCAAAGTGAAAGACAATTTACCCTATTTTGGTTCCGTTGTTGGTCAGTGATCGGGGAATACATGCGTCAAGTATGATGTATTCTTTATGTGTATTTATTGCAGTTTTTTCTCGTTGGTGTTGCTAGAAACACCATGGTACGTTTAAATCTGTAAACATGTCTTCGTCCATACGTCCATACCAAATTCCTTTTGTATTCTTACTTCACCTGCTAAAGGATCTACGTCCATCTCGTTTTCTTTTTCGACACACTTTTCTCTATTATTATGTTCTGCGTGTTTCTACTTCTTTGTTTTAAAATCGAAGTCTAGAACATAGAAAGTAGTAGTGGACTTATTTGCTCAACTGCGGAGCTAATGACGCTGTTTAAATGCATTAGCGCTGCTAAGCTGAATGAGTGGAAGTGAAACCTCATAGGTTCTAAGCTAACATAAAAGCGATGCATAATGTTTAAAAAGTAGGGTTAAGCTAGTTTATTTGTACGCTCGACTAAGCAATGTAAACGCTGAGTGGACAAAATACATATTGCATTAGGTGCATGGATGTTAGATTTTATCATTTAATATTATGTTTGCACTGGCATACTGTTGTTAGTTTTTTCTGTGGGAGTGTGTTTGCATTATGCATTTATTTACACGATCTTTAAAAAATCATATTATTATTATGTTTAGATATACTTTTTGCAAACCGTAGTAATAAGGGAAATTGTACGATGAGGATATGATATAAAAGTGAATAAAACACATTTGGAAAATAATTTATTTTATTCACTACTTTCGACCTTAAATCTATTAATCTTATCCTATAATAAAATAAAATAAATAATATAGGTAACACATTTTCAACAACGTATGCTTTTAAAACAAACATTTTATCCAAAGACAAAAATTTTTGACATGCCCTTTATAATGTCGGGGTTTAAGGATGGATACCCCCATCAGTAATGTCAGAAAGTACTTTTTCTAAGAGTGCCTTAGTTATTGGTATTCTTGAAGCTATATATGGTTCAGTTCGTTGGAATGGGAGATCACTTGACATGTCGTCAATTGGATCGTCTAAAAAAAGAGATTCATTCGAGTCTTTATTTTCTATGTCATCGGACAAATTGTCAGATTTATCATTAGCTTCTACGTCATCAGACCAAATGTTAGATTTGTCTTCATCATCGTCTTCTACGTCATCTGTCAAATTGACAGATGTGTCTTCATCTTCATTTTCTACGACATTGGTCCAATTGTCAGATATGTCTCTATCTTTTACGTTATCGGTCAAATTGACAGATTCATCATTAGATTCTACGTCATCAGACCAAATGTCAGATTTGTCTTCATCATCATCTTCTACGTCATCGGTCAAATTGTCAGATGTGTCTCTATTTTCTTTATTAACGGTTATATTTTCTGATTTGTCTCTATCTTCTACGTCATTTGTCAAAATGTCACTTTTGTCTTCTTGTTCTATGTTTTCGGTCATAATGTCAGAATTGAGAACTTTGTCCACTAGTAAGTCATTTGTGGGAATATATAATATTGGATTGTCTGGAAGCGATTTATCTCCGGGTCGCGGGGAAACGTCCTCATTTATTCCAGGGGATGGTGGAAAATTATCAGTCGGGATAACAGAACTCTTTTCAATCTTATCAGAAACTGGGGACTCCAGAAAGTAAAGCGTTTTATCTAACTGTGAGCGTGGTGCTACTGGAAGAGCTTTAGCTACTGGTAATGAGAGACCCCTTGTATTAATATCTGACAATACATTTTCTAAAAGTGCCTTAGTTATTGGTAATTTTGATGATGATGGTGTTTTATTATTTGGTAATGGTAGATCACTTGGGGTATCTTTAGATAGAGAAAGAATGCCTTCCATCGGCGACGCTGATGAAAGATCATCAGTAAGGTTTTTAGAAAATGAATTTTCACTCCCATTTTGTTCTTTGTCATACATTGAAATGATTGGTTTATCTGCGCGTATGTTATGCATTGGTGATGACAATTCTGTAGGGATATGTAGGCTTTGTAAGAAACCCCTTGTTCTTATATCTGACGAAACATTTTCTAGAAGTGCCTTAGTTATTGGTAATTTCAAAGAAGATGGTGTTTTGGTGGAACCCTTAAGAAGAGAAACCTTATATAAGGGCACTGGAAGATCATGAGTAGGATCATCTGAAGATTGAGTTTGATTCTTGTCGTGGTTTTCTACGTCATCGGTCGGAATACAAGGTTTGTCTTTGTGCATTTCATCCATTGGTAATAATGCCAACTCTGAAGGAAGGTCTGTGATTAAAGCATCTTCCAGTTTTTTAGAAATTGGTACATATACAATCAAATTGTCAGTATGTTCTGAATTAGGAAAGATATTTTCTACCGGTCGTAGAGGAATGTCTTTTGACTCAGAAAGTGGAGATTTTAGGTCTACATGATGGAGCGTTTTATTCAATAGCGAATGTGGTGTAACTGGAAGAGTTTTAGCTACTACTGGCGAAAAACCTCCTTTCGTTATATAAGAGAGTACGTTTTCCAATAGTGCCTTAGTTATTGGCAACTTCGAAGTTGAAGGTGTTTTATTAATTGGTAATGAGAGATCATTCGATTTGATGTCAGTGAGGGGTAACATTTTATCTTCAGGTAATGGTAAATTATCACGGCCTAAGTCAGAAAGTGTAGACTCTGAGAGCACCTCGTCACTACTCTGGTCTAGGTTAGTAGATTGTTGACCCTCTAGATTAGTAGACAGTAAAACTGCGCTAGGAATGTCATTAACTAAATTATCCGCGGTTACATCATTTTGTCGCGATAGTAAATGCTCTAGCACTAGTAGGTCTTTAGTGTCCGCGTTGGAGTATGGAAATTCTATGTTTTTATCAATAATAAATGAAGGTGAATAATCTTTTGAAGAGGTTCCATTCGTGAGAGCTTCAGCAAGGGACAAATCTGGGATACGTTTTTGCACTGTTTGCGATAAATGATTTTTTTGAGGTGGGCCTTCAGATGAAATTTCATTAAATTGACCATCTGGGAACGTTTCATGGATGGATAATTTGAATTGATTCATGGGCAGACTTGGTAAGCCATCAGAAGGAACTTTAGAGGACGGAGAATCTTGTAGTAATTTGTCAATAGAACCGCTCATTACTGTCTTAACACTATCCGTCAGAACGTTAGGTGAGGTACCTTCTAATATTTCATCCACTGGCAATGAAAACACATTTGGTTTCGTCACATCTCTAACAGGAACTTCAGAAACAGGAGTTAGGGTTTCAACCACTTGGGTTAGGAAACCATTTGCCGGAATTTCAGGATTTGCTCTATATTCTGGATGTACCTTTGTTGGTAAATCAACTGAAAGTGGTAGATCATAACTAGAAACTTCATAGATATTCGGAAAATTTAAATCCATTTTTAATGGCAAATCATCTATCTTATGTGAAAAACTATTGTCAATCGTTTCCTTGGTACGCGAAGTGACAGTTTCAGACAGCGGTGTAACTAAGTTGTATAAGACATATGGTTTATTGTCAGCAGAAGATTCAGATACTAGAGTGGGTGGGACTGTGCCATCTTTAAGCAGTGATGGAGTGTCTGTTTCTAAAAGTTTTTCTGGTGTAACCAAGTAATGCTCTGGCAAGGGAAGAGTGGCCGTAGGGGTTCCATCGACTGAGATAAGTGGAAGCATCTCATGCAATTGTTGTAAACTGTCAATTGGACTGTCGGTTACTGGAAGGAGTAGACTCCCAGTAGGCGTCTCATTCTTTGGCAGTAATAGGCTATTAGATTCTGAAATTGGTAATAGTGTAGAATCTACAGGTGGTGGTTGATTATAAGTAGGTGTCTCAGTGGCAAGCATCTTGTCAAGTATTTGTCTCATCTTATAAAGTTCAGTTTTTAGTGTCATATCTGTCATCATTGGAGAGCTATTAAACATTGGTGATGAAGGCAAATTACCTACGCGTTGTGGCGCACTATCCGTAGTGATATCTGAAACTGGCGTAAGAGGGAGTTTTGTATCCATTATTATCGGTAATTTGTCAGAAAAAGTCTCAGAATGTAGAGTGGGTGAAAGTGACGACTCCTTTGGTTTTGGTAGTTCACCAGAAGTTGGCTCAATAAGTGGAGTGTAAAAAAAGATGTTATCTATTGGTCGTGGTAGACTTTCAGTAAGTGTATCCATAGGCTCTTGCGTGTTTGGAATAGACTCAGGAAGAAGCGTGTTTGTCGTTAATATTTCTATACTGTCTGTAGGAGTTACAGATGCAAAGTTTTTATCCAATGCCGCTGGTGGAACGTCATTTGGAATTTCAGACAAGAAGTCTTCTGAAACACTATCTATAGAAGTAGTTTTATGCAAATGCTCTGACGTTATATTTTGTGTTGGAATAAACAAATCTTCAGAAGAAAGATTTAAGATTTGCTGGTCTGAATCGATTTCACGCGCTATTATTGGCAATTCATTATGAAGGATGTTATTGTATGGTCCGTGGCTTAGTGAAATATACTCATTGCCAGAAAAGTCAAAGAGTGGATGTTCAAAATCTGAAATTGTTGGCAGAGTGTCAGTATTCACATCTAAGTCACCAGTTTCTGTAGGTTGTTCAGACACATTTTCATCGGTAGTTGTAATAACAAAGGGTGCATCGATTCTCAATGATTTATCTATTAAAATGTTTGAGACTGGTTTCTCTCTCATTGATGACGAACTAATTTCATTATTGTAACACATTGAATTTGTTGGCAACGTCTCGTGTATTGGCAAAGATGACCGACTGTCTAAATTACAATTTAGTAATTCACTAGCGAGAGCGGTGGAAAAAGGGTTATCATTCTGAAGTGGCGCCATATTAGAAAGAACATTGTAATTATTTGGATTTGGCATGGGTCTATCGATTGACGAAGCTACTATTTGATTGGAAGAGGGGCTGTCGCTAGATTGAGTGGACGGTAAGTAAACAATTATTGGTGTATCTGGTGATGCCCCAAACATTTGTGACTTACCAACAGCATTGTTGTTGAAAGGAATAATAATTATTGATGTGGAACCTGGAACTGCGTTACTATTTGGTAACGGTGTGGGGCCTGAGTTTAGTTCATTTGTGAGTGCCTCATATGTTATTGGTTCACTGAATGTAATTGCCATTCTGACATTTAAGGGATCTGCTACTGTTGTAGTATTCTCTGGTATTAATTCTACTGGAAGTGATGTCATGTTATTTCGTAAATTACCGGCATCCTCAGAAACTGCTTGTGATAATTCTTTAATCGGAGATACAGTACAGCTTTTAGCACTATCATTCAGAGTGGTCGATATATCTTTATTTGCTGAGACGACTGTATTGTCAGATGTGTTCATATTTTTTTCTATTTCTTTGCTGAAGTTGCCGGGAAGAACTGTCGAACTGGTGTCATCATTGAATAGTATTTCTTGGATAAATTGTAACGTTTGAGCTATGTCACTATTATCCAGATCCTGCAACTCTTTTGTATTATTTTCCGGCTCATATGCTGGGCAAATGTTTTCAGTATTCTCTTCAATAACTTTGTATGGGATTGGCATTGGATGATATGGATACTCTGTGAGTGAACAGGTATTTTCTGAACTTGTCGTTATTTTGACAGATGATGTTAAGTTGCTGGGGGGAATATTTGGTACTAAACCAGCGGTCATGAAATCGTCCGAAACTTTTTCACATGTCGCAGTTTTTGTGAAGTTTAATCCTTTCTGACCTACGTTACTACGTTTGGAGTTTTCTGTTGAAGTACGTCTATGTTCTTCTTTTAGTTTGTCGTATGGTTGAAGATATTTACTTGCTTTTGCTTTCGTCAATCTTGTGAGAGGTTTGTTAATATCTTCTTTGGTTTTAGGGTTGAATATTTGTTGACCAAATCTATGGAATGGTTTTTCCTGCGTAAATGATAAATAATTCCAATAGTTTGGCCCCCACGTATCCATTGTATTAAGAGGATACTGAACTTCTGGAAATGTTTCTGAATCGAGCCAGCGTGTGGGATCCGGGTTCGAAACGGATTTTATCGACGACATGTCTGTTTTTAACAGGCTGTTTCCATAATTCATTTGTTTATTACTTAGAAGTTTACGTTTCATTTTCATTTCTTTTTTCATATCGTTTATTGCTGAGCTTTGTAAGTTACGGGCTTTCTGCAAAGCGTTCACATGATTATTCTCATTATAGTTCATTTCAATACGAAATGGATCTCTCGGAGAATTGTCCAGAGGATATTCATTTTCTGGAAAATTATATTTTTTGTACAAAGATTTCCTTGGAAGAGAGTTCTGGCTAATTCTGCCATTTTTAGATGCTTTTCCAAATGATTGTTTCGGTGTCTTGTTTACTCGTGACGGCGAGTATGATGTCGGGACGGGGTTGTTTTTGACGGGTTTCAAGTCGTTTAGGTAACGTTTCAAAGAAGCCTTTCTTGGTGTTCTTGGCATGCAATGTCTGCATGCTATCTGAAATAGATGTAGTTTTTTTAATGGCAACATGTTTATGGCGAACCAAAAAAACTAACAAACAGAACTGGCCATATCATTATTCATTATGTATTTTACTTAGACCCGACTCCTTAAACTCTAAATTATACGGAATCACATGCGTTCGATTTCCATTATTTGAGTTAGATGCGAAGTAAACTTTAAAGAAAAGCTTGTCTATTCTTTAAAAAAATTACCGTGAAAACTTACGTGAAGTGAGTTTGAAGTGAGCTGTCAATAGGATCAAGTGGAATGACAGCTCACTTCACCTAAGTTTTCACGGTGAGACTTTTACAGTATTGCATTTCAGTACTAAAGATCCTTTTGAAACAATTTTACTTTAACCTTTTAAGAAGCTACATAATACTTTGTAATTATAAGAACACACAAATAATAAGTTTTCACAATAACGGCCAATTAGACAGATGGAATAGCGCAGAGATAATTATAAAATAAATTAAGAATAATTTGTTCTTACCTGAATTAGCACGATTATCACTAAGGTTAGAGTCACCTTTTCGCGAAGTCCCATTGCATTTAAATGTTTTGAACCTTACGCGCTTTTTATTTATAATGCTTCAATTTATTTATAATTGTTCTGAATCGAAACGTGATATATTCATAGCTCTTATAGGTAAAACTTCTGTCATTAACACATCTTTGATAGATCACACTATCATGGATTACCTCATAATAACATGTACTTTTACTTCTATTTCTGTGATTTCCTAATATCTATTTTGTTTATTTTTTCAGGTAAATTCCATGGAGTAGATTAAGTGATGTGGGGTGTAAGTAATTGGTAAGTTAAAATTTAAAAAATATAAGACACATTTCTGACGAATTGTAATTTATTGTTAATAGTAGTTATTTAACTAAAATATTCTTAACACGTTCGACTAAACAATTTTTTTGATCCAGGATAATACTACCATAAAAATATTAATTGCTAAAATACATAGTTAAGTAAAGTAAATAAATAAATAAATAAAATGACTATTGAGCTGTTTTACCAAAAAATTAGCAGTGGTGTCCCAGTGGTAACGGCCGCGACTTACGAGTTATAAGGTCGTGGGTTCGAACCCTGACAGGCGCTATACTTTGTGTAAATTATTTCATTACCATTGCTCTCAAAACGGTGAAGGAAAACATCGTGAGGAAACCGGCATATCCTAGAACCAAAAATTCGAAGACTTGTGACATCTACCAACCCGCACTGGGCCCGCGTGGTGGACTACGGCCCATTCCCTCTCACAGAGAAGGGGCCTGTGTCCCAGCAGTGGAAACATTGTAGGTCAAAAAAGTGGATTAAACTAAACGCGGAATAATAATTTCGTGTTTAACCCGAGAATATAATACTGAAAGAATATAAGTTTCATCCATAACATCAAACAAGAATAGAATATATATAGCTTAATTTTCAGTACAAGAAGTATTAGTTTCGTTGCCAACGGGACCAATGCTGCAAAAATCACTTTGCATATCCTCAACAGAAGTAGCATTTGTGATATATTCATTTAATAACGAAGTTATGTTTGTTAATGCATCTTTTGTATCTGAATCTTCAAATAATGGGTTCCTTATACGTTCAGGATGTTCCGCTTCAGGGAACGAATTTCCATTCAATTCTATAATGGAATCATTGTTTTTAGGCGTCATGTCCGAACTTAATTTAAATTCGTTTGAGCATTCACTTTCAAATGTATGCACTGTGTCGTTTTTACCTTCATTACATTCTGGTGTTTCTGTACTGGTTAAGTTTATCATAACTTCACCTAAGTCACCAATAAATCCTACGAGGTAATCCATGTCTTTACATTCAGCTGATTGGTCTGTCGATGTCAAGTTTATGATTAGCTCGTCCATATCATTATCAGAGTTTGGAATATCCCCATTTTCAATTTCGTCCTTAACATATAACGTCGTAATATCTTCATGAAGCGTTTCGATTGTTCCCTTATCAATAACATTGATTTCATTTCCTTTTGTGTCTGTTATCTCATTTTCACCTACTTTTTGCGAAGTAGCCGGTACCTTTTCTTTACTCTTTTCATTTTGGGTCCAAGAAAAATCAGTAACAGTCTTTGCTTTATTTTTACCTTTAGCGACAAGGGAATTGAATGTTGATTTGACGTCATTAGGGAAAGGGCTTGAGCTGAGATAGAAAGGCTTCGATGAATCCACTACACTTTCTGGGTATTCAACCGCCGGGAAGTATTCTGCTGGAAAACTTTGAGTGACAGTTGGATCTCCATAGTTTGTCGTACTTGTAATTTTATATCTGGCAGGAATCACTGGATCTATGGTTTTTGATTTCAAATTATTGTAATTACTCGTTGATGTATGCCGATTAGGGTTATAGCAATAGATGTTCTGAAATTTTTTTAAAGATACATACATGATTTATTCGTAGTTTAGCGAATATCAGAAAAAAAATTATCGAAGAGAACCATTTACCCACTTACCTTTAGCGTGATAATTAAAAGAAGATATCTTAAATTCATTGTGATGCGTCGTATAGATATTTTTAACAAGTCGTTTATTTATTTTTTCGAGCAAAATATAAGTAGTTACTATGAACACGATTATTCTTTCATTCTTTACAAAAGATTGTGATGAAGTGGTTACTTTTATATTCAAATTCCTGGTTTTATTATGTTTGCAAGTTCTGAAAAGTGTTGTGCAAAAATGGAATCATGAAGTAACATACTTTTGGGACGTGATTTATCGTATAAAAATCCTATCATAACAATATTATCTCTACTGCATTGTAACATAATAATATGGCAGTAATAGCTATGTTATTGTTATTACATAATTAGTTGATTACTCGAGTTATCAGAGTATGTTGAATTGCATTTGTTTTTTTTTTGGCTCACGTTGCATATCACAATACAACACTGGATTAAAATAAAAAAACAGACATCAAATTCACTATGTAGGTTTATATTTTTTTCACATTAATTCATTTCATTTTTCGAAAACAAAACAAAACTGTAGGCACTGTCGTTTTTTACTTTCCAAAATCAAATAGGCTATTCTTTATCTAAATTCAAATATTTCCTTCATCTCTCATAAATTTTCTCTGGTTCGTCAACTTGTCTTTGATCAATGTTGTTAACACCGTCCACATCCGCATCCACCTCCGCATCCCCCGCAGCCGCAGCCACCACCGTAACCACCACCGTTTCCACCAAACCCATTACCGTTCCTGCCTAACATAGCCAAGATCAGGATCGGGAGAATGGTGTCCAGATCGTTATTGTCATTCTTCCCGTATATCTGTGGGTAATAGCCGGGGTACCCAGGGTACTGGCACTGGGCCCAGTGCATCTGTAACAGAACCAAAATGGACGTTATTAATCATTTACGACTGATTTATCATTACATTATGTTGACAATTGGCCAGGAGCTGAGTGGCACTAATCATATTTTGTTTGATCTGCTGTGAATTTAACAGAAGCTTGTTATATTTAGCTACGAGCAAACGAGGATATTGTGTTTGAAAGTATACTCGGAATCGATTGGGGAGTGTATTATTAACTGTGGTAATACTCGAAGATCGATGGTATTTTAAATTAAGCTACTGTTTGAAGTTGGAATACTTTGTTTTTCAAAAAATATTAATTCCTACACTGCTATATATGTATTGTGCTCCAATAATCTTTGTAGAACTTCTTCTAATGATCGTAATCTTTAAACTTGTGCTGACACCCACAGCGGCACATGTTCAGAAATATGTAGGTTGCCTTTGATGTTCTATTAACGTCAGCTGGGCTTAGAATTCGGTGTTTCTAAGGAAACGTAATTTTAGCTCCCGGCTGAGGCATGGAAAGCTAAAGTTCCACGAAATTAAAAGTTATATTTTGGCGTTTGATTTTTGGCAAATGACAGATAGCTTTTGTATAGAAATGATAGATGACAGATGGTAGCAAAAAACAAAGGACGATCACCAATTTATTTTCTAACCATGGTGCCCGGTGATTAAGGAATTTCCATCACTGCTTGTGGAAATCGGGAAGAAGTTTATCGGGATGATAAAAGATCACGTTATTGAATAAATTAAAATTTCATTTATACATTTTAAAACAAAACATCACACCTGTAATCCCGGAAGGGATGCAGAGGAGTAGCTATAGTAAACCCTAAAAATTCTCACCAGTTATGTTTAAGTCCCATGTAATAGCTTACTTTACCTGACCTGGGAATCGAACTCAGGACCTCATGCTCAGCAGTAGCGCTTGCGACCACTAGACCAACGAGGCAGTCACATTTTATAAAAGGTCAAATATCTTCCTTTCATGGAAAAATCGCTTCGTAATCATAAACTTATCGTAAAAAGTCGATTCCTTGAATTACCTATTATTCTATTGATAGAATAGATAAGCATTTACGTATTATTTTAAGGCTTTTATTTATCAAAAAGCTTTCTTCTAGAGAGATTTTATGTGATCTTTTTATCAATTTGCCGGTAGTTTCTCTGGTGATCTGTATAATTTTCAATCGCAAAACCTAATAATTGTAGTATTTATTAATTAAATATTTTATTATTAAAAATACACTTACATTTAGGACGAGCAGTAGAGCTGCGAATGCGACAAACTTTACGGAAGCCATATTGACACTTTTCACACAAACAAATTAAACCTACTTTTATACACTTTCATAGTCCAATATAGAGTAGAAGTTAGGCAATTACCTTCTAGGATTTCGTAAATATTGGTATGTGTGCCACACCAAGCACGTAGGTCGCTGATTAAAAACTATTTCACAATTTAAAAATAATTTTAATTACAAAAAAAATTGTTGTTGAGCAATTCTTTAGATAATACTAAAATTATTCGATACACGATTGTTTTTTTGTTTCTGATGTTAGTACAAAGTAACGACCTTACCAACCATTTTTTTTTTTAATTGTCTCTGGTTTTTTTGCTGTCTTTTTGCGGTCTGTTATTATAATCACAGATTTTAATAATCGGACTGTCGTCCCTCGTCTCATATTGTTGTTCGTCGTCGAGAATGCCATTTGGTTCAAATAAAAGGCTATTTAGTTCTTTAGTCTCATTTGTCATTTTGTTATTTATAAACGGCATGTTATCGAACCTCAAATAATTCCCATTTAGCTTTCTTAAAAATGTTATTGAACACCGTAATTAGTCTCATACAATAATGATTGATTTTGTGAATGTGAGAACGTTGTAGGTTTTGCCTAACCTACCTGAAACTTTTTGAAATGCCTACACTGTCCTCCCTTATCTATTAACACTGTAATTCGAAAATAGTATAAAAGCCAATTATTATTTTCTTTTAAAAGAGTGATCGTGGAGTTTCTTGCCGGCTCTTCTCCATAGGAAACGACCAATTGGAACCGTGCACCTAGCTTCTGACGTTTCATAAGTGCCCATGTAGGCTTATGTGAAATAAAATATTTTGATTTTAATTTGATTGAGTATTAGAGTCTAATACAATAATTATTGAGTTTGAGTATTAGAGTCTAATAAGTACAACAATGATTGAGTTAGAGTATCTATTAGAGTCTAATACAATAAGAGGTTGAGTATTAGAGTTTATTAATTTATTTATATTTTTTGTTTATATTAATAGACTTATATTATGCTTGCAAATGTTTTTACAAAACAATCATACATTTATATTTACGAAGTCTATTTCCAGTATATTCTAGTTTCACACTTAAATACATACCCACATTATTTGTCAGGGTTCCAAGCGTCGGTTTCAATGTAAATATTACTGTATGATCTCTAGATTTTAGGTTTGGTGGATTACTTGCTGAATAAACGTCTTCTATTTATATCGACACGAATCTACCGTGTTACAGCGATTATATCACAAACGTTACACATTTGTTGAGCTGTGGTTTATTGAAACAAGCCACTTTAAATGCTCTTATAGAATAAGGTGTCAATGATCTTGCAAGGCTGTATGGCAGCCGATTCTTACATTCTTTTGATTGTGAGTATGGCAGCGCGTGCGCAGCAAGTGGAGCCGTTTAGTTTTGTTACGAAGTTACTGGAATCACCGAAGAGGTCGGATAAGAGTGAGACTGGCTGATCACTGGTTCTATACCCCATTTGAAATAAGATTAGAAATTTAAATAAGCCTTTTTTACAGTCCGTTCAAGCGATTTTGACTTCTATTCCGTTGGTGGCACGACAAATGGCAGCTGCAGTAGACAGTTGGTGTCATGTAACTTTTTTTGCTTTTAATGCCATCCTTATGACTATATTATAGAAGTCAAAATCAGTTGAACGAACTGTAAATAGGTTTGTTTCAATTTCTAATCTTATTTCAAATGTCTTCTGATGACAGGTTATGTCGGGAGAGCCGCTGTTGTACCACATCCACGACAAACTGATATATCCGGCACAATCCTGTTAATATTGAAGCTGCTGAACCACTCATACGTTGACCACTTCTGGTAAAGGCTAACATGCGCCGTTAAGTATTTCAGAACAAAGAAATATTTATTTTGCACAGCTTATCATAGCGGCCTTAAAAATACAAACCTTCCAACAATAAAATTACTGTTGGCATTATGTTATTCAACGGTCGAGTAAATTAACCTCATTTTAAAATGAAGAACATCTATAAGTTGATTTAAAATTAGAATTTCAGGTTTAATTAGTAGTTCAATTAAAATAAATGAAAGCTTAATTTGTAAGTGGCACTAACAAATTGGCATCCACACCACAGGTAGGTATGTTTTGTGCATGTGTACCATTAAAACCATAGAAACGGGTTTTTTACGGGTTTTGTCGACGGAAGAATAGACAGATAGTGATTTTTTACCTGTCATTTTGTCTATTCTTCGGTCGACAAAACCCGTTTCTATTGTGGTCATGACAAGCGTGCTGATCCATTTGTTTACATTTTCATCTGATACATGTAATCAGACTACATTTCATCCAAACATGAAATGTAGTCTGATTACATGTAATTACGTAGGTTTGTACATAATACGCTTAGAAACAACGAAGGGAAATAAAACCAATACACGTGTCGAATGTTAAGTGATTTATTGATAAGGACAATTTCCAACACACCTATTTAGACATAACATTACACGACAAAACTGTAAAGTAGGTCCGAACACCCTGAATATGATGAAAATTTAATATAAAATAATATTTTTTTCAAGATGCACTCGGTTTTGCAGTCTTCTTATCAGCCTTGGGTAAAACTATCGTAACATGCAACGTAGGACTTGAATTGCCATTATTATTGCATTTATTACAATTGTTGCAATTAGTGTTATCATTGCAATTATTACGTCTGTTGCTACAAGAGCAACCGCAGTTGCAGTCAGTGTTACAGTTGCAATTATTATTACAGTTGCAATTATTGTTACAGTTGCAATTAGTGTTACAGTTGCATTTATTGTTATTGCCACAACAACAACCGTTGCAATAGCCGAAAGGAGGAAACGGGGGAGGGATATTATTATTGTTATTAAAAGCTGATGATAATAATAATGTAAAAAGCTCCTCATTGCGGAAATCTCTAGAACCTCCGTCATCGTCGTCATTTATTATGATGACTGGTGGTTGGTTGCTCGATGGCTGGGCGTAGACAGTTTCAGGTTGCCAGTAAGGTTGGTTGTAAGGTGCGATGTTTGGTTGACCTAGAGCATCGTAGCCGTACATGCCGTACGGGTCGCTGAATGAGCTGCCACATGGTTCACCATACAGGTTGCAGGACGGGTTGCCATAGCCGTTGCTGTATTGGTTGCATGACGGACTACCAAATCCGTTGCCGTACAGGTTGCTGAGCGGGTTATCACATGCGTTGCTGCATGTGTTGCAGCTAGGAATCCCACAAGTGTTACAGTTTGGATCGCCGCATCCGTTACCGTATAGATTGATGTTTGGGTTGCCACCTAGTGCATTGCTGCAAGTGTTAAGCCCACAGCTCTCGCCGTACAGTTTACTATTCAGGTTGCCACATGTGTTGTAGGTCGGGTTGTCACATGCGGCTCCGTATACATTGCCATAAAGGTTGGCGTATGGGTTATAGTTCTGGTTGCCACATAGTTCGCCATTTCGGTTGCCGTATAATCCATAGTCGTATGGATTGTATGGATCTTGGGGAAAACATTGGGACAGTACAAGATTAAGCTGAAACAAGAAATGTAACATAGATTAATGACCACATCGATTATATTCGATACCGTCTTTTCTCCCCTCTTTTCTATATTACAGATTGCTTCATATATAGTGAATAACTCGAAAAACTTAGAAAGACACATCAATGAAAGTTGAACTGTAAACCAAGAGAGGCTACCAAAAAAAACTAGGTGTCACGAAACTATCATAAACATTTGTTTTTTATCGTTTCATTTACAAAGAAAACATGACTTTTCCAGTTACCGGTGGCTCCTATTTCATCTGACACTTCTCGCAATAAAATCTTTAACAAACTTGCAATATTTTCCAAAAGAAATTGCTGCGTGCCTTGAATTTTCTAGGACTCGTTTGAATATTGCCATAACAGCATTAATAAGGTGATGATAAATACAATAAACTAGCTAGAATTTTGTTAAAAACTGCATTCCCTTTAGTCACGATATTGAGCAGTCCGTTCTCAACAATATCGGAAACTTCAGACTGATGCGGTAGAATTTTAATAGGAGCGTTTGTCATGGTTTGAGGAGCTCGTGGCTAAGTAATAACAGCCGCTCGGGTCGATCCATCAGGTTAAGCTACGCTTGCCGGGGTTGGTCCGTGGATGGGTTACCATTTTCACATATCGAGACTCCTCCGTGCCTCGGAAAGCGCGTTAAGCCGTTGGTCCCGGCTGTCATTTGTGGATCTTTGATAGTCGTTACGAGTCGTCAGAAGTCCGAAAGTCTGACAACCAGTCTAACCAAGGAGTATCGTATTACCCAGTTACTGGATTGTGGAGGTCAGATAGGCATTCGCTCCATGTAAAATACTGGTATTCAGCTGCATCCGGTTAAACTGGAAGCCGACCCCAACATTGTTGGGAAAAGGCTAGGCAGATTGATTTTGTTTGTCATGGCACCATATAAAATGTGGAGGTTTGGACAAATGTTATGTGCAGCCAATCGCTCCCAGGTAGGCTATACGTACATTTGTGCCTCGAGTACTCGAGTGCATCCATTATTATTATTTAAAGCTAAATATTCATCCTGAATAGTAATTTTATTGGGCTGAGCTGGCAAACTGGACAGCCCACTGGTCTGGAATCTCACCACACCAGTTGGCTGTCCCGACTAAGCCACGCTTAGTTATTAAAACTAACTAACTTATGGTAATCTGATAAAATAAATAAATAATCCATACTAATATTATAAATTCGAAAGTAACTCTGTCTGTCTGTATGTTACCTTTTCACGCCTAAACCATTGAACGTATTTCGACAAAATTGGCAAGGAGATAGATTGCACCCCGGGGAAGAACATAGGCTGCTTTATATCGACATACCGCGCGGGCGGCTAGTTAATATATATTTTATTAAATATTTCTAATAATATAATATAATATAAGCTCACCTGTATTATTAACAGAAATATATTGAAAATTAATTTCTTTAGTCGAGTCATCTCGCCGTTCACACTATTCCATATGCCGATGGACTCATAGGATTCCCGTTTATATTATATTTCGTAGTACCGATATAATATGGGTCATACGATATTTCATAATAATTGATATAAAATAACAATAATTACAAGAAATTTTATCAAGGCCGTGGCCGAGTTGCTCAATCCAAAAGTAGAATTATTTTAAATAATTGTTGCTTTGTAAAATGTTGTGTTTTACTTATATTTCGTAATACTAGATAGTGAGTGGCTCGCTATGCCCGTACTGAGGTGACTGCTATGAAGTGTACCTACTTCCAGAATTATTTGTAACCTAAAAAAAAAACTTTATTTCTTTCGTTAGTCATCTTCATCACCATTTCAGCTCAAAGACATCCTATATCACAGGCCTTGACCAAGCGCATCCGCTTATTCTGGAAAGTCCCTCCCGTTTTGAAAATCCAAGACGTATTAAAAAAAAATTGGGGTCTTCGTCATCTATCGGGTCGGCATTATAGCCATAAAGAAATTATCTTTGACAGTGGTAACTGGTAAAAACGCTGGCTTAGTCAGCAGGTTGCTGCTGAACTCTCGGTTTTTTTATTCTTGTGCCCTTAGCACATGAGTAGATTTTTGGTGATAGAATCAAACAATGCAAATATTAAAAACATAATTTTATTTCAAACTGAATGCAAATTAAGTTAACATGAACAGGAAGAATCTGTTTTGATATAAAGGGTAATATCGTTGCCGCCCTGTCCTGGTTGGTAGGTGTCCTCTATGCAGCCGCAAGAGTTATCAGAGTAACCTCCGAAGCCGGGGAAGCTGTAGGGAGAGGGACCGTTTATGGGGTAAGGGATAGGGTAGGGAACATAAGAGTAACCTGATCCGCAGTTATTGTTGGAGTTTCCACCGTAGTTTCCGTATCCACAGAAGCCACTGTTGTCGTATCCTCCTCCGCAGTTGCCCCCGCAGTTGCCTCCGCAGCCGCATCCACCATTGTATCCACCATTGTATCCACCATTGTAACCACCATTGTATCCACCATTGTATCCACCATTGTATCCGCCATTGTAGCCTCCACAACCACCGTTGCATCCTCCTCCACAGCTACATCCTCCGTTAGAGCCACCGCTGCAACCTCCAAAGTTTCCAGACCCACAATTTCTCTTGTTTCTCATTGCGAAAAGGAGGAAATAGAGCATGTGTTGCCAGTTGTCATCATTGTCATCTTCAATAATGATCGGAGGCATAGGTTGTGGGTAGCTGGGCGCGTAGTTGGAGTAACCATTGAAACCGTTGTAGCTGGGCACGGTAGGGACGGACTCTTGGATGTAGGAGTCGTACGGTGAGATGGCTGGCGTATACATGGCTGGCACGACGAGCTGAGGAGTGGCCTGGACAGTAGTGGCTACTGATGAGGTGTAGGGCTGGGTGATGTACTCAACGCGGGCTGCTTGGCCGTACACCCTGCATACCTGGACAAATATGAGAAAATTAATAATATATTCAAGAGAACAGCTCTTAGACCATTCTTGTTTTACTTCTTTGTTTCAAAAATACACTTGTACTTTTCTGGGATGTCTTCTAATATACTAAAACAGTTACATTCTTTAACTTACCTTCCAGACCAGCCAGAGCGCGGTAAACACGAAAAGGTTCTTACAACCCATTTTGAAGGTTGACATATGATCAATAACACATATCGTGTACTTTATATATACTGTGTGTTTCTAAACCTTCCTTCGTTTACTATGTTAATGATGTAATTTAGTCCTTTGCAACTTATGACACGTATTTAAGACATGATATTATATTGGTAATTACTGTTTCGCAGTCACTAACTATTTCACAGTGCACTTTTTTCATTACTTGTAAGCCTATATAATTTAATTTCAACTCGAAGGGAGCACGTTTTTTGGGCTTCCCTTTCAAGACAAGATATTAAAATTTTGTTAAAAATTTCCAAGGATCAGGCTTATAAGTTGAAGAATAAAACAGAAATAAAATTATGTAAGTAAATATATATTTATTTAACAAAACAAACAGAAATAATATTTACTATAATTGTGAAAGGAATCTATATCAATGGTAGTTACACAAGCCAGCATATGTTAATTAATATTCAAATTGGATTCACAACATCAACCGCAAGATTTGTATTCGCCATCTGTCGATCACGAATCAACCAATCGATTAAATTATTGTCGCAGTAAAAAGTTTGCTCAAACATAATAGTGCATTTTTCCTTACAAGTCTTATGAGTTTAAGCATCAATCAGTTTTAAGCAGGATTTCTTGAATTTTCTAAGTGACACATACATTATGAAAAACAGAAATTGCTTTGTATTAACCACACAAGAAATATATGATACCAGTGACATGTAGAAGAAAAAGAACAAATATTACCATATTTGTGTATCAGATAACATGAGTGCAGAAAATTACACGTTACACACTAGTGGCACTATTTAGTTACACACAACAGGACTGTTGATGGGGAAGGGAATAGGGTAAGGGATGGGGATGGTCTGGCCACCGCAGTTGCCGCCGCATCCGCCGCCGCATCCACCCCCGCAGCCGCCACCGCAGCCACCACCATTACCGCCCCCGAATCCTCCAAAGCCCCCATTGTCACATAGCAGGAGGAGCAAGATCGGCAGAATGCTCTTCATGCCATCGTCGTCGTTGCTCGACTTCACTATGATGGGGTAAGGAGGTGGGGGCCCGTAGCCGGGGAATCCTTGTGATCCAAAACCCGGCGGCGCATATTGGGCCTGGATCAGGAATACCTGGAAAAATAAAGGGAAATTATAAGCTAGGAATGGATATTAAATCTTTTGGCCAGTACAGAGATAGATCTGTAAGATTGTCCGTACAGCTCAACTCTGTTTATCGTTTAATGATTTAAACTGCTTGTAAGAAATGAGATATTTCAAAGATTCTGAATAAACAAGAGTATTTGATTTTACACTTTTGAAACTCTAGTCTTTAATGAAAAAATTAAAAAGGTATATGAAAGTATGATATAACCAGATAAAAATAAAATAATAATTGTTTCTTACGGCGTTGGAGAGAACCACAAAGCAAGCAAGCCACGCTAGGGAAGCCATTGTAAACGTTATAATATTTTGCGATACTAATCTACAACTTTTATACCACTAAATCTTGACATAATATCACTGATTTTAGTAATATTCTTCGAACAATACTATTTCCTTATCAAAGGCCTCCAAAATTACTTAACATCGATTACATTGTCACGTAAAGTTATGTAAAATATGTAATATCGATATGTTAACTCTATTTGTAGATGTCTAGTGATTTAGTACCGTTCTATCTTGATAATTTTTCTATAAAGTACTCTAACAACATTATTTCACCTCCATTGCTTATTAAAATTGGAAGGTAAGAGAAAAAATAATAATTAAACAACATATATTTCTCACTGTTTATTTAAAAAATAAACAAATGTATTTATTAGAAAACTTTACCAATATACAATACAAACATTCAAATAAATTTTCTACAGTTAAACAAGCCCACGACAGTTAGATCCTTACTAGGATCACAGAATTAGTTTGTGATAAAGCATCACTGTGTTAGCAGAATGAGCAAAAATGGCAGAATCTTCTCTATGGCGCTATCATCCTCCGTTATCACGATAGGCATACCATAGCCTGGTGGTGGTGGCAAGAATGGAGGTAGACCATATGGTACTGGGCTGTTGCCGCCTCTGTAATCTCCAGGGTACCCCGGCCCTGGGTAGCCGTAGGGGTTCGCGTCTGCGATCTGTAAGGAGAATATATCATGAAGATTAAACATATGCGAAGAAAGTGTTTATAACAATAATTAGAGCGTCAGACTTGATGAGTTCGTTGATGACTATCAATTGAAAAATTTCTGTCAAGAGGATCTTATTATGGGTAAGTTACCTATGGGCATTAAAAAGCGCGACCAACTGTAGTTTTTAGAAACGCATTGAAACTACTGTATAGTCATCTTCTTTGACTGTATGTACGAGGTAACAGAATCTGAACATCTGTTAAATCAAGTGTCTCATTGTTTCCAAAATCTTTTGATACCAGAGTTCGTTAACCGAAGACATAACTGTAAATATCTTCGTGAACCCAATCCTGTGACACTCAAGTTACCAAAACGAGACGAGCTTAGAATTCAGCTGATCCTGCGCGTGACGACCGTGACGATATATAAATATAATGTTCATGTATCCTTAACGCTCCGTCTGCCTCTAAAACAATGAGGTCTGAGGTCAGAGGCCCAGGGGACACTTCGGTCACTGCACCCGCTAAGCCGATCTAAGCCGATTTCGACTAATGTTATTAGATGAAGCTGATAACGTCATTTTCAAAGCCTTATAGTGCTAAGGAGCTTGTGAATGACCTATTGAGAAGTATGACTTTACTTTTAAGCCTGAAAGAAGTGCGGACAGACAAATTGTAGAAGTATATATCGACCGAACCTTCTGAAACCTTTGATCAAAGCTAACCAAAACAACTACTAGCCTTGGAATGTAATACTTGGGCCATATTAGCAACAATGAAAATAAGGATAATTAGGTAGTTTAGTACTAAATTTATAATATTTACATTAGATTTGATAAGGAAATAGGGAACGAAAGTTCCAATATTAGTCTGATTTTCTAAGAAATTTTCGCACGGTCTCCCAAAATATTTAAGGATTTGCATTGTAGAATCCATTGAGCAAAGCCTCGATACACGTGCAGAATCATAATGACACGTTCTTACATTCTCCCTTTCCTTAAGGAAAATAATTGTAAAGGCTTATGTGAAACAATGACAATTGAAAAAGTCACGTTTTCGAATACACTTTTGCTGGCATTCGCGGTCACAAAAATACACATCTTATGCTTTATAATTTTATAACTCGTACTGAGAATTTAGTAGAAGTGTGAATAGGAATGACATCATGGAGTAGTAATATTTCACAGTCAGATTGTGCTTGCCTTGTCAACTAGACGGCGTCACGGCTCTTTGCAAAACCTTGCGGATATACGTGTTGAAATGCACTGCCCCACAATAGATGTCCTCTGAGATGGTCAGATCTCGTTGTTTCATGTTTATTATACAGTAGTAGTAGTTAACTGAGTAATTATGTTCTCTGACTTGGTCAGGTACCTATACCCCATTTGAAATAAGATTAGACATTAAAACAAACCCTTTTACAGTCCGTTCAACCGATTTTGACTTCTATACCGTAGGATACATAAGGATAGCATTAAAAGCAAAAAAAATTACACAATACCAACTATCTACTGCGGCTGCCATTTGTCATGCCACCAACGCAATAGAATTCAAAATCGGTTGAACGGAATGTAAAAAAGGCTTATCTATACGTCTAATCTTATTTCAAATGGAGTATAGGTAAAAACAATAAAGCTTATCTGACTTCTCACAAAGTGCAAAAAAGTTTGTTTAGCTAATATCAAGTGTTTGTTAAGACACCTAATTTTGTCCTTATTACTTGGGAAAAAACTATCTCTATACAGTGTGTAAAAAAAACCCTGGCCGATCCGTGCGGGTGTTGTTAACAATCATACTGAGAGTCTAATCTAGTTTTTTTTTATTTGGAAAAAAGGAAAAAAAAAAAACGCCGCATTTTTTTTCAATGGGATATTTTACCGGGTTATTACTTGGGACTCGGGCGGGTCTAGCGGGTGTCTACAAGTCATAACATATGACCTCTGTAGAAAATTTGCTAATTTATAATGAAATTGGGGTAATTTAGGTACTATAACCGTGAATTTTAAATAGTAATAACTTTGTAATAATGTTATTGCGTTACCTAGGCCCTTTCGGATCGGACAGGATTTTTGTTATATGCTGTATATCTTGGTTTAGGACTTTAGTAGGCAGAGTTTACAAAAAATATAAGAGTTTCAAATGAAGGTTTAAAGCCTGTTGTGTAAGTATCAATTAAAACTATTATTGAAATCACTATCTTACAGGCGGAAACCCGCCAGCCACTCCACTAAAACTCAACTCATTTCTATTAATTATCACAACCTATTCATAAAACAAAATTATTACCAACCTAACCGTCATAAACTATGCAAGAAAATTAGTATAATAAAGTTAGAAACTCACATTAAAAGCCACGACGACTGTGAGAAGAATAATGAGCCTTGTGGACGACATTGTAGTGATTACCACTTTAATGCAAGTGCACACAGATTTTATACAGAATGATTAAGACGAATATTTCTTTGTGTTTTTAAAGGTCTTTGTGCAGCTGGTATTTTAATAGACGTCAGAGATAGAGGACAGGTGGATGTGTGACGATGCTGAAATTAAATTAAAATGAGTCACCTGTGTCATGAGTAAATTGTTAATCTTCAGCCCAAGTGGCTAGTACTAACAGTTTTAGTTAGAAAGTTCGTTCATATCGGGGCGTACGGCTTACATAATATGCCAGAAAACTACGGGGCCCAAATCTAGTCTAAGCCTTTTCTTTTTCTGAGTAGTTTTGTCACTGGTCCTAATAATGTCTATCGTCAAATAATTATAGATAATATAATTTATTTATTTATAAAATTATAATCATAAAAATCATCAAATCGTCTGTCAGTTCATATAATCCTATCGAATGACTATTTCATGAAATCATAACATTTTAGGATTTTGCTGATTCTAATAAACTAGCTGCCGCCCGTGGCTTCGCCTGGGTGGTATGTCGATAAAAAGTAGCCTATGTCCTTCCCCATCTATCTCCTTGCCTTTTGTCGAATTCCGTTCAATGGTTTAGGCACGTACAGACAGAAACAGTTACTTTCGAATTTATAATTAGAATGGATTCTGTACAACCATATTTGTTACGGTCGCGAATCTTAAACCAAGGTACAACCTGACACTAACCTGCAAATTACAAAAGAATTAAGCGCATCCCCCTTGACGTTTAGCCTTTACAAAAATGACTATAGTATTATAGGGTACTTTATTCTTATAAATATTTGGTGAAGCTTATTAAAATATTCATGTATATGAGACCCTGTTGGCCTCAAATAACTCTATTCCAGTATTATACCTCAATGCTTACTCTAAATTCTACCACAGAGATCTGATTAATGGCCAGCAAACAGGTTGTGGATGACATTCATAATTCGAACATTGTGGCCGAAACTGGCCACATGTGTATATGGCACTTAATATAGCTCTAGTACACTATGGCATAATATGCTGGTGCTTATTCAAGTACTCAATAATTGTTGAATACCAAGTAGGTACTTCGATAGAGCAGAAATCGAACGGTGGGAGGTATATAGACGAAGTAGATGATTGTATTGAAGATTGAAATTTTTGATTGTATGGGTAAATGAAGGGAAACCAATGAAAGCCAATCGGGAGTTTAATCATGTTTTATGACCAAATTGTTTATCAATAAAACATCAACTACAATTTTTTAACAATGTCTTATTATAAAGTTCCAATAAATACTTAATGTTATGTTTATTTTATAAAGTTTTATTAATAACTATCACGTACAAAACATCTTAATTATAATCACCGTCAATATTTTTAATACTATCCTGAGAGAAGACAAAGTGGCGGTCGCTTTAAAGCGTTTTGTATTTTTACAACGACTTTTAACAGGATTGATATGTTTTTCTATAACTTATGTCAATCCAATACATTTTTGATCATTCCATCATCTTTATCACTGATAGAATGTCACAGGTCCTGTGGTTGTTGTCAGGATCTACTAATATTTAGTCTTCTTCACTGTAGTCCATATCTTCTGAATCATTTTCTTCTGATGCTTCTGGACTATCAACGCTAACCACGTTTTTCTTCACATTCTTCTTTTCTTTTTTATTTCTTTTACTCTTTGTTTCTTCCGCATTACTAGCTTTCGTAGTAGTTTCTACTGACCCTTGTCCGTAATTCATCAGACTGGAATACCCGCCGAATAATGTAGGTTCGGGAATATTATTGGAGCTGGCTCCGTTATTAGGACACCCGCAATTCTGGCAGCCACAACTACTCTTCTCTTTTAACAAGTTGATTATTAACGGGATCAATGATTTTAGATTTGATCTGGACTCCCTTTTTTGTACCGGATAAGGAGGATACATGTTATACTGAGGGTCAGAGGCCTGAAATTCTGATAGAATTAGGTTAAGTATTGACGGTTCTTCTAACACTTGTTGTGGTTGCTGATTCTGCAGGTAATTGGTGAAAGGTTGAGCTTGCACTGTCATATAAGGAGGTTGACTAGCTACAGGAGTCACTATTGCTTGGGACTGCTGTGGTGACACTGGTGAAGCTTGGATAGTGATGGTTGGCCGGTTATCTGCACCATTTCCTCTAAATTGAGTCTGTGCATAGTTTACACCAGGTTGGTTTTGTCCAGAAGACTGGGACTGAAGAGCTCGAACCAAAAACTGTTTTTGCACGTCTGTTAATTGATTCTGCGAGGGATTAAAGTTTGCCTGTTGGTTCTGTTGGGGTTGGATGATATTATTCTGAGATGCAAAAAGGGATAACAACGAAGGATGACCCTTTAGAGCCGCTAATTCCGCAAGTGAATTAGATGAATAGGGCGCGTTCTGTGTTTGTGGCGGGGACGCATTTGAACTGGGACCCATATTATTTTGTTGCTGATTCATTTGCGCATTTTGTCGACAACCATTATTCGTTTGAGTGGGGCAACTTTGTGGTTTTGATGGACTGATAACTAATCCAGGAGGCAGCTGAGCTGATCCTTGTTTAGTGAATTGTATATTACCAAGTGACCCTGATCCACCTTGTGGCTGCAAATTGGCTTGGAGACTCAGTGATGGCTGCAAATTCCCCTGGAAATTCCCACTGCTAAGTTGTTGCAAATTGCCTTGCTGCGGGAAATTAGACTGCTGCGGCAAATTCATGTTTAATCCTCCGTTTGGCGTCTGGTTCATGTTATTCGGTGTGTTCGTCCGTTGTAGCGCTTGTTGTTGAAACCCGATAGCGTTATTTACACCTACATTTTGATTGTTGGTTAAACCTTGTTGCGCGTAATTTCCCTGGACACACAATTAACAATATTAATAACATAAAAACAGTAAATAACTTCAATAAAAAAGATAAACAATTACCTGTAGATATAATAGCAGAACCAACGTACAACTAAGTATGGCTGACGCCATAATGAAAAACTGTACAATATTCTTTTATTTCTTCTTATATACGATTAATTATATCGCTCTTGAAGATGTGACGTAATCGCGAGTCAATTATCTCTGTATCTTTTATCTGTGTGTGAGATGTGGGTTGTTTTGTATTATCTCGGCACGTATCTTCAATGGAAATCAAACGAAATATCCGATGAAAGATAACGCTAAGATAATGTGCCTCTAACTTTGATGAGCTCAGGCAGCCTTTGTGGCGTATTATAACATCTTGTAATTATGATTCGGTCAACATTAGGTCGTAGGTATCGATTTTGAACCGACAACGATAAGAAGGCGAGTGTTTTGTTCACGCCTCCTGACTTTGAACGACATCTTGACTAAGCAGCAAGAGTGTTGAGGCTCTTTGGAGCCAAGAACTTAGCACTTATGCTTGAGGCTAAAACAATAGTATTTGAACGTCTAGTACACATGCTTACGGAAGTTTAAAAAAAAATTTAAGACGGCTTTTAACCTTGACCGATATACTCGAGTGAGAGAAAAGAAAAGCAAAAATATAGAAAAAAATAAAAATAACTCTCTGGTCTCTAAAGAGTATTCTATTCTATTAGGTATATTCTCGACGATCATTGAAGTTAAGTGTAAAATTTCATTCAATATTTTCTCAAGTTCTCATTTCGGAATTTGAGAATAATTGAATCAACCAGAATAATATTTACTTCAAATAAAAGCCTTAATAAAGATAAATAGTAGTACCAGTCAGCAGAAAGTTAAGATCAGCTACTAGGCGCGCAGATATAAAAGGCAGTCGAGCATTAACAGATAATTGAACGATACATAATTGATACAAGATAGCTCGTGTTCGATCCATCGCTAAGTTATTAATTTGTTCGGTTTTGCTGCAGTAGACATTAATACTTTTACTACTTTTTATTGTACAGTTGATAGGTACTTTTCTTTTCTGTATACGTATATTTATGTATACATTCGAGAGTATACCATACATAGAGCTGTGGTAGCCCAGTGGTAACGGTAGCGACTTACACGTTTTAGGTCGTGGGTTCGAACCTAGGCAGACGCTATACTTTGTGTAAATAATTTCATCACCACAACTCTCAAAACAGTGAAGGAAAACATCGTGAGGAAACCGGCATGTCTTAGAACAAAAGACATAATGTGTCATCTACCAACTCGCACTGGGCCCGCGTAGTAGATCCGC
Source organism: Lithophane ornitopus (assembly GCA_948473465.1). Classification (NCBI taxonomy): domain Eukaryota; kingdom Metazoa; phylum Arthropoda; class Insecta; order Lepidoptera; family Noctuidae; genus Lithophane; species Lithophane ornitopus. The sequence continues at coordinate 12,208,294 of OX419616.1, read as the reverse complement.
CCTCTCTCTCTCGAAGAGAGAAGGCTTGTGTCCCAGCAATGGGAACATTATAGGCCGATTATGATTCATACATACACTGATAGGCAATGCACAGCCTAAACCACTGGCTCTAGAATCATAAAATTTTGCACAAGAGTTCCATATGTAACGAAACTGGGCACTTAAGAAGATTTTTTGAAAATCCATCTCTTAACGGAGTTAAGTTGTTGTTGTATGTTGTTATGTTTGTATGGCAGTTCGTTATTTTTCCTCGTGGGAAATCCTATCGAGCACTCGGCTTGCTTTCACAGATTAGTGTTATATCTCTCGGAGGAATATCAGTATCTCTCTCACGACTCCCTCTTCGCTGAAAGGAATAAACTACTGGCAATTTCTAAATTCCTTCTATTTCTCCGCTACAAATCACATTTGTCCCGGAAATTCACAAAGCTAAACGTTTTCCCAAGATTGAACCCATAATTGAACTAATTTACAAGCCAGCCAGGACGACTGAATTGTCGGAAAGTTTAATATTATTGTGATAATTTATTTTTGTTATATTCTGAAACTTAAATATACAAACAGAAAAAAATACAGACGGTTAAATAAAATAAATGCATGCATCGCCGCAAGCAATGGTTACATCCAGATTGTCAATAAAATAAAGATTCAAAGCTCAATCAATATACGACGCTCGCAATTGCAAAGGAAAGTGATAATAATTCACAAAGCGTCAAAAACATTATGGTCTAATGACCATGAGACAGATTATATTGCGCTAGACAAATGAAGTGACAACATGCACTGTCACAGTATAAATAAATAACAGTACTATATCTTCATATAAAGCTGCCTAAAGGACGCGCTTCGAAATGTCAGTGTATATCAGTATCCAACAGTATTGAGTGCGTGGCAGTTAAGCACAGACGCGGAAAGTTCATTTACCGACCGGCCGTAGGTAATTATTTCAAGGGGGCCTAAAACGGCCACATTAGCAATTGCTTTAAAAGCGATTCATTTTCTGAATTTCCAGCTGTTATTTGCAATTCCTCTAATTTGACACAAAAGCAGTTCATAATTTGTGTACCGGACAAATCTCCATAGAAAACTGTCAAACAGATGAATTATTTCGTAGGTAATATGAATCGCACGCAGATTATGAATTGTCGGTTTGTGACATTTTAGGATGATTCACAATATTTTCCTATTATAATTCTGCCAAAGTGACTGTTTTAAGCCCACAGGTCACTGCCGGGATATAATACTGCTACTTTATTATACTGTGGCACAGTGATCGATTGTCATCTAATGTGTGATGTTGCATGACAACTGGCACAATAAGCAATTAATAGAAACTGTTGACTGTGACATTTTTATGTTACGACTTTGTGAGTCATGTTTGTTATTGTTTACAATTTTATGCACGCGTTTTTTTACACGTTCATTTTTGTGTTTACGGATTTAAAGTCTTATTTCATTCTCCCGTAACAACCCCGGAGTGGAGCCGTGAAATAATTGTGTTATATGATATTACATATGAATGTAATGTTTAAGTGCAACGTAATACGAGATCCAATTGCCATCAACCGGGCACAAATCCAGGCACATAATAAGAAATTTTGAAAACAAAACTCAATCACACTTTGAGCGACCTTATTTTTTTTTTTGGGTGGGAAGTCATCAATTGACTTCTCCCGCTCTGGGCGGACCGGAAGGGCGTGTCAGACTCTTACTGACTAAAACCCACCCGTGTTCCTTCAGTTGCCTGTTGCCAGGGTCCCGGTATCCCTTTCGGACTATTCCGCAACCCTGGCAGGCATCGGTCCTAACGGACCCCGTCAGGTGCGCTGACATCTCTTTGAGGCGCGCGTGGAACACGACGCTCCATCGACCCGGGCCTGGTCCTTATCGGACGGCAAGCTACCCATTGCTCGCCGTCCGCAAGCCCGCGCGTTTGGTGGCCGGGAATCCGCCTGGGATTCCCGACGCCCAGGGTGTCTCCTGCGGCGGCGGTTAGAGGCGTGAGGACGCAAACTTTGGCGGAGGAGGCGGAACGCGTGAGGGAGAGCCTCACGCGTTCCGCCTCCTCCTTCGCGAGCATTACTGCTTCGCAAAAGGAGGTGACCGCTTCCCATGCCCTCTCACTCCGTACCATACCATGGCCCGGACCAGGGCCGGACGCGAGAGGTCAATGCCGCCAATCGCCTCCACAAGGACATGGCGGTGCTCCGCCCAAGCAGGGCACACGTCCCCCGTATGCTCCACCGTGTCCTCCGGACGATCCGCACATTGGTGACACCCGGGCGTTTCCTCCCGAATAATCCTACACAGGTACCTCCCGAAGCTGCCATGTCCGGTGAGGACCTGCGTCAGGCGGAAGGTGAGGACGCCGTGGCTCCTCTCCATCCACTCCTCAAAGAGGGGACTTATCGCCGCGATTGTGGCGTGCCCACTTTGAGCGACCTGGGTTCTAACCCAGACACGCTCAGCCGTCACGCTTGCGACCATTAAACCAACGTGACAGTCAAGTTGTGTGCAGTAGATATTTACTTTAACCCTTCAAGAACAAGACTACTGCATAAATCCATACTAATATTATAAATCGAAAGTAACTGTCTATCTGTCTCTATATTACCTTTTCACGCCTAAACCACTGAACGGATTTCGACAAAATTTGGCAAGGAGATAGATGGTATCCTGGGGAAGGACATAGGGTACTTTTTATTGACATACCACGCGGGCAAAACCGCGGGCAGAAGCTAGTTTCACATAAGAAATCCCAGAAATTAAAATAGAAGTCTTCTCTTCAAAATTAATTCTAGTCTAGGAGGTAATCCAGTAAAATATCTGTTAAACATTTTCGTCGAAGCTATTGCGCGGCCATTTTCCTAAGATCCAAAGATTACGTAGAATCAATGCGATGTTAATAATATGCTCTCCAGGAGGGATTGGGGGCACAACGATCAAATGCTTGGAGTTTCAGACGAAAGGCTTTACTTTTACACGCAATCATGTGAAAGCGTTGTGAAAAATTATGACCATTTTTTTCTCTGCTCTCATTTTAGTACATTTTGTCTAGTTATGACTGTCGTTAAAGGTGATTTGAGCTATTCTCAAATCATACTTTACCTAATATAGTATGCTGTATAGGTATCAGCATGCTATATTACGTAAAGTTTTCATAATTATAGTTTAGTTTTTCATAAGTAAAGAGTAAAATTACCATGTTTTTTGAATTTTCTGTATTTATCATTTCGGTATTTGCACCGATTTAGTAACAATTCTAAATCTAACTAATATTATAAATGCGAAAGTGAGATTGTTTGTTCCGCTTTCACGCTAAAACGGCTGAACGGATTTTGATGAAATTTGGCACATGGGTAGACCATGACCTGGGTTAAGACATAGGATGCTTTCTATCCCGATATTCCCACGGGATCGAGACTTATACGGGTAAAACCGCAGGGCGCCACTAGTCCCTGATAAGAATACAACACTGCAGAAGCACTGAGGTATTTATAATAGGTTCTAGTTCTATTTTGTTTGTTAGATGATCGGTGCCACCATGAATATTGACCATTGCAATCCGACGCAGTTGGCTAACTATAAAACAACATCGGAGTATACGAGATAAAACAATCCAAGTCGTGTTTCAATTTGCAGAGCACTGTCGCCTGTTAGGCCAACATGCGGTTTGTTTTATAAGTAAAGGGGGAGATAAGTCAATTGTTATATGAAAGCGTCACAGCAGCGTACTAGATGGAGTTATAATAAACAGCTAAAGTCATAGTGCTACTCCTTGTTGATATTACTAGACTAGTCAAGAGAAAAATGCATGGTGACTCTTTCAAAAGGACCAAAAATTTTTCTTTTTTTTTCTTTTTTAATCTATAAATCTTTCATTTAATACAAAACATATAATTTATTTGTTTATTTATTAATGTACTACTCATTAGATCTATCTATAATATAATATAGTTGCAAAAAATGTATAATATATTAATTAATTATTATTAATTTATTTCGAACCGATTCCAATTCTGTTTGATCGTATATTACGCAATGTGTAGGCCCTAGTCTCCCAGTCTCCCAGTCTCCCAGTCTCCCATTCTCCCAGTCTCCCAGTTGTTATACATACTACAAGTTTACGACTGTTAGGATATAAAGTAATAAATTCACTCAGACTGTTACTTAAGGCAATAAACAATTTCACATCTTCTAATGGCTCCATAGGAATGCTAAGTGAGTTGCTGCAAATACTATTTTCTATACAAATAAATAAAATTGAAGTGTCGGTTTGTAAAGTCAAAATAACAAGTTTTTACTACTACTTTTTAGTCTATCTGTCTGACTGTTTGTTTGTTCTGGCCAATCTCCGAAACAGCTGGACCGATTTTGACGGGACTTGCACTTTTTAGAAAAAGAATTAGGGTCCATCAGCAGCTGGTCTATAATAAAACATAGTCTAACAGATTTAAAATTATACAAAATTGCTTCCATGATAAATAAATTGGTATGCTGGTATGAGATTGGTTAGTAAAGTAAACTGATGGCCTAATAGATCATTTCTCCAGTAAAATTGTCCTCGTATTGTAGGTTTAAAGCATTCTTATAGTCTCCACCCAAAGATTTAAATCGTTAAAATCGCCCTACTGCGTTTAAAGATAGCCGCATCGTAACTAAGTACGGTGAGGGCAAATCTAGCGATTCAAATCTTCGAACCGCTAATATCCTAAATAGTTTTTTCATCAATCTACCTTGGGCCTTGGATGTTTAAAACTGGGTGTGTGCAAGCCAAGTACAGGCATATTAGGGGAAATTGCCTGTCAATAAAAAATTATGATACAGCTTTCTCATCATGTTTTATTAATCGTTTTTAGAGTGATGTCATGTCATACATTAACTTAAAAAATAAATATTTATTTTAACTATCTTTCAGTTTCTGTGTCGGCACCAGCATCTGCCTCGGCAGCTGCTTCATTGTCGTTAGTGTTGTTGGTTTTATCTGATGCTTTAGATTCAGCTGCGACGTTTGAAACATTTTCAGACACAATATTGATTTCTTCCATTGGTTCTGCGGCACCTCCACTACTTCCTTCATCACTGTATCTAGACATAGAGATGACAGGATTGTTGGTTGGTATCGGTATGGGGTAGGGTATCGGTATGTTGTTCCCGCCGCAGTTGCAGCAACCACAGCAACCGCCGTTGCCTCTGTTTCTGGTTGCTAGTAATAGGACGGTGAGGAGGAGCCCGATATCATCGTCATCGCGGTTATCTGAGTATGCTATTGGGCCACCACCATAAAATTGTTGAAGTCCTTGCGCTGATACTTCGGTTTCCTGTAAATATAAATATACGTTAGTACTCAGCATCCTTAGCATGATCGTTAGTCGGCTGGACTGTGGTTACATCAATAATTGCTGCGCCATTTGTCATGGAATGCCGCAGTAGAGATTGTTGAGTTTACTTTTATGTTTTGTTATGGGTAGTTTTAAGTATTACTAACACTAGTCTATAAGAACATTGTTACTAACAAAATGGACACCATGGTCTGAAATAAAGTAATTTAATTGATTAATTAATCAAATTATTTTGAGAGCAATAATGTTAGGATATTTTAGTAAGAAGATCAAAATTCTAAAATGGTCAAAATGATTTGGTGCGTCCTAAAGAAGGAAACTAGTAATCTCCTCAAGTGATAGTAGTACAGCATGTCAATAAACTTTAAAGAAATGCTGTTTTCTATTATGAAAGTTAAAGAGGTTCCAGAACTCCTTGTGTTTGCTTGCCAACTTCGACTCCGTGTGCGGAAATTTGTTTCATCAGAAAACGCACGTATTTTTCTTAGTTTTAAAGAAACTTTAGTGTAATAAATGCTGATTTGCTTTTCAGTAGCAAATCACAATTTTTTTGTACACCAAAAACACTAAGGGGATTTAAAAATTCACAAATCCTCCTCAAATCTGTACAAATTTAAAAAAAATACTAATCTTCAGATTAGGGGATTAGATAACGTTGTAACTGATTTTACTGACTCACCTTATAACTAAACAATATAACTGAAAAGATGGCACTGAAATATATTATTAATTTCATATTTAATTATAATAATAAATAGTGACTCATTGATGCGCCTGCGCTGGCTACCGATAAGACTTCTAATAAACTTTCTCAATGAAAGCAATCTTATATTTATAAAGATTACATCAATGAATTTGTTCTCTTATCTCTTATCTTATCGAAAGATTATAAAATCGTGAACGTAAATTATCTCACGTGCTATAGAAGATAGTATTGGCATTTTATCGCGCTTCCTTTGTTTTTTTTACTTTTAGAAATTGATATTAGATAATATTCCAAAAAAAAACGTTGGAAATATAAAAATACTAGCTGCGCCCTCGGTTTCACCCGCGTAAGAATCGATCCCGTGGGAATATCGGGATAAAAGTATCCTATGACATATTCCAGGTCCTGGTCTACCCCTGCTGTTTGTTACGCTTTTACGCTAAAACGGCTGAACGGATTTGGATGAAATTTGGCACATGGGTAGACCATGACCTGTTATAGGACATAGGATGATAGGACTTTTATCCCGATATTCCCACGGGATCGAGACTTACGCGGGTGAAACCGCGGAGCGCAGCTAGTTAACTGTAAGTCCAGGTTTCCTGACGATGTTTTCTTTCACCAATGTCAGTCATTTTAGTCGAATGCATTTTTGTTGCATTTTTTAAACAACTTTAAAATGTTGCTCCATAAAACATCTCAGGTTGTTTGTTTCTTGAACTTTAGAGCCAATCAGATGGCAAAACGTGAAAATTCTTCTATGATTTTCATACCACACAAAAAAGGATATTTTTCTCTGGTCTGGGGAGTTGTAGCCACTTTATAATCAGGAAGGTGAGAATCGATTAATTTCTCAATTTATATTACCGAATGCTTGATTGAAAATTGGAATCTATGAATTCTTCAGTCTGTTTCAATATTCAAGAAATGGAATGGAATCGAGCTGGGATTTAATTAACTAAGTTCTATTACAAAATGTAGTGCTAGTAATAGTTGAAACGACATTGACATTCACCGTTTTGCGAACTTTAGTTAACTATTGAACTTAATATTTGTATCAGATGAATGTAACATTTCTTTATTTTGTTTGGGGGATTGGCCTCCTCTTGACCTCGATCTCAATACTCAATATCTTTATTGCTTTACCATAATGTGTACTTAAGCGGTAACTATAAGTATAATTTAGATCACTAAGGACCCTGTAGGGCACAGCAAAATGGTAGGAGAGAGGAAACCCTCTCAGAATTTAATTTTACCTGTTAATGATTTTTTTATGATATATTTGTAGCATACTCATACCTATTTTTTTTTTTTAAGATTGGGAAATCATCAATATAATCAATAATATTCATAATCATCAATATAATTCATATATATAAAAAAAGGTAATTGAGCAATAGCTATTTTTAGGTCATTTTTGGGTTGTACCCACAGGGTAAAATGGGACCCTATTACTAAGGCTCCGCTGTCTGTCTGTCTGTCCGTCTGTCACCAGGCTGTATCTCATGAACCGTGATAGTTAGACAATTGAAATTTTCACAGATGATGTATTTCTGTTGCGGCTATAACAAAAAATACTAAAAAACAGAATAAAATAAATATTTAAGGGGCTTCCATACAACAAACGTGATATTTTTGCAGTTTTTATAGATGACGGAACCCTTCGTGCGCGAGTCCGACTCGCACTTGGCCTGTTTTTATTTATTTAATTATCTCAATCAAAGTCAAAATCAAATAATAATCAGTTAGCTAACCACCAAAAGATATCACTAACAGGAAAAGATATCACATGGAATGCCAGAAAGGAAGCTAGCATGACATGCCATATTTTTTTAAGGAAAAGAAAGGTTTTATCGTAATAGATTGCGGTACCCATTACTCATGCGGGGCGATTCACTATGGAATGTTACTGGGTACAGCATCCCTTGGGACAGATTCTAACGTGTGAGACAAAATGTACCAGTTTTATTATTGAAAAGAGGTTGTAATATTCCTGTTACAGGCATCCTTTAGCCAGTTAGTGTACCCTACTCTATGATATGTAAAAATAGGTATTCAGTTGGTACCTACGTAATAAGTACATTTCACTAGCTGGAGTAAGGTGAGTCCCATGTAGAGGTGAGCCTATTGTCATTAACCGGGCAACAAAAGACTCCTTCTGCGAAAGCCCAAATGGAAAAGCCTAACAACACATTGGCTGACATAGGGCTAGATTGAACCCAGGGCCGGGTATCAGCAGGTCCGCGACCAAGAGATAAACGAAAAACTCTGCATTTTTTACTAAACAAACTATGTATTTGTTATGGGAGATGCACTAAGGTAGCTCGCGAAATTCTTACATTTTTTCCAATTTGCAGGTCAGTATGGTGACCATAAAATGACTCGCGGCCGTAAGTATACGTATGTACCTACTTAAATTGTAAGAACGAATAGAGTAAAAATTCGCATAGAGGAATAAACTTACAGCACATAGGTACAGTAACATTTCTCTGTTTTTGCACGAGGGTAACGATCTTGCGTGCAAATCGTTTTTATCTGACAATAATTGCGGCTAGCGGTATGTCTCGACTCGTCCATCCAGTGTCATTACAGGCAAAGTAAACACATATAAAGATCTCCTTGCTAGCTTTTATTTATATAGAAAGTAAAACATACTCACAATACAGGGTTATTGGTAAAACACCGACAACCTCTTAAGGAGTCATTGTACTCATCATTATGAACAACTTTTACTATGAGAACAAATATGAAATCGCGAAAAAAAAAAGCTGTCCAGTACATTTACCTATGTTCGCATAACTCGTCAAAATGTACGGAACAGTTTTTTTTTTCAGATTTTTATAATGATGAGTACAATGACTCCTTAAGAGGTTCTTGGTGTTTTACCAATAACCCTGTATACGTATCTTTAATATTAAAGAGATCCAAGTATGAATTGCTCTTGGGTATCGCCGAAGAAAAGGTGCCTCTCTTCGATCACTAATGAAGATCTTCTTCTTTATTAGTGATCAAACCAAACCTCAGCTAGCGGTAGCTTAGTAGCCTTATCTCATTTCATCACAGCTCGGTATTAACACTAAACCATTAAGATTAGAGCCTTTATCAATTAGGTATCTCTAACAATAACAACTATATATAATAACTAATAACTAACTATGTCTCAAGTCAGGCGTCCTTACTAAAAAATCCTCAAGAATATAAACTTCAGTACAAAACCCTTGTCTACTTTGTTCCTTTAGGTCTCCACAATATCTCTCCACTCCCCAGTTTTATACATCAAAATCTAGTGGTCCCTGATGAACGTGCACATAATGTAAGGAATACATTACCAGCATATGAGATCTCAGCAACTTCGAAGTTCAAACCTAGTTTTATAGCGTCATCCATCATACTAATATTCAATTAGACGCAGAAGTAACAAACGTACAATACAGGCTCTCCAGACACGTTGAAAATGGCGAACATTAAACCGATCAACTAAAGGTATAGCTACAATTAATTTTAGATGAGCAGAGATTTCTAACGAAGACCAATTAACACTACCGTGTCGAGGTAAATGGATAATTTGATAACTTCACTCAAAATAGAGCCTTTGTTCCAATTTTCGAGATACTGAAAGTAATTTTGACTGGCGATTATTTTCTATTGAAAACTAAGAACAATATCTTGTTTCTGCATAGTCTAATCGTAATTCTGTTGAAATGTATCGAAATAATCTAGAATTTTGTTTGCTGTGTAGATTGTTGACTGTTTATCTCTACACGATACGAATCCTCGTTGCTGGCTTTATGCAAAGCACAGTGCTTCTCTGTCTGTCTATGTCTGTTTTCACTAACACTTAAATACACCTAAATGAATGCATAAATATTATTTCACTTTTAGATTTTCAACTTTCAGAGCTGAGCCGAGCGTTGACAATCCATCAGCGCACTTTTATTTAGGAATTCATTTAGGTGCCGCCTAGTGTGATCGAAAACAGGCATATACGCGAATTCTAGTAGGAAGTCCTGCACGTGTAACCGACTAGATCGGAAGGACTATAGTCCTCTCGTCGATCTATAGATCGACATAAACCAACACGTGTCTGTGTCATTTCCAAGGACAGGGAAATAAAAGAACATTGTAATGTACAACCGTTTATGTATATTTTCGATAACTTTTAAAACACAAAATTTGCCAATTGTTACTTTAAAGTTAAACATGGGGCTATGATATAATATAACAGATAAATTATACATTTAGAATACAGAAATTTCAATGCTCCATTGCTCCCCCGCATTGAAATTCTCTGTTCACGCCAAGTTACTAAGATTATGAAAAATTCATAACAGATTCAATAATGTTGTCTTAATTCCAGAACATTGCCTATTTTTATACTTTTGCTGTTTCTTTCTACATGACAGTCCGTTTCAACTTTGTGTGTCACTAGACGTTTTAGCCTTCCCTTTACTACAACCTCGAGTAATGACAGGATTGTTAGTAGGAATTAGTATAGGAAAAGGAACAGGTGTACTAGCACTGCATTGGGAGCAAGAGCAGCCACCACCACCGCTGTTCCCACAACCACCATCAAAGAGGGTCAACATAAGAATTGGGAGGATACTCTTCAACTTAGATTTCGATTTCTCCATTACAATTATTGGTGCCGGAGGCATCGAAAATGAAGGATCAAAAGATGGAGAAGGGCTAGTTGCAGGCACAGGTTGCGGTATAACAGCTCGTGCAGGTTCAGGGGTCCACGGGGAAGCCATATTAATTTGTAAAGTAACAGGTAACTGCTGACGACTACATCCTATGTCGGTAGATGGAATATTTATAGTTGTGGTTTCGACTGGCACTGAAGTTACTGTTTCAATTGTCTGTGGAAAGATTTCAGTCACAACGTTTGGAGTATAAATCTCTTGTATTATATTCTGTGATGGCAATATCTCGGGAAGGGGTGAGGCAACCCCAATAAACGGCGACAACTGAGGCATCGAAGGAATTTGTACAGTAATTGGTGTCTGATAGATTTCTGCTACATTTGCGGTTGGGCCAAAACCTTCAACTTGAATAGTTTGCGTTACGGGAGGATAATTTTCTACTATGGTTATAGATTCAACGTTTGGTGGGTAAGGCAATGATTCTGTTATTGGTGATGTAGAATAAGTGGTAAAAGAATTAGGTGAATTAGGTGGTTTAGGGACACCATAATCGGTTGTGGCAACAGTATTGATTGATAAACCTGGAGGATAGGACCCAAATGAAAATATTTCATTGAAACGTTGGGTAGGGAATGCCGTTTGTGGTCCTTCTGGTAACACTCTATTACCCGGACCTGATGTGACCGTTACTATGGAATTAACTTGTTGAGGAGGCGATCCTGGAGATAAATAGTATTCCGTCAAAACTGGTCCCACTGGTGATCCGGCAACAAAATCAACGTCATTCTGTAAAAAGACAAATTAATTATATTGGAAATCTTGGAAACGTTATCTTGAAAGTAAGACAGTTGAATAATCTTAATGAACTTACGTTGAGCGATAATAATATAAAGGCGAAACAGAGTGTCCGTCTGCGCGGAGACATTTCGAATAATTATGTTTACAGGGAATAAGTTTACTTAATATACCGAGTTTACATTGTGATATTACACACGATAACATAGCTTAGCTATCTGTTACACAAAATTATTGCAGTCATTGTGTTTTTTGTACTAACTTTTATTTTGTAACTTAGGAATTGCTGCAGAACTATATGTCCACTATAATTAAACTTATTAAAAAAGGTCGTATCGTTTAATGGAAAATTACAGTGTTTTATTTTATCTACGAAAATATTCTGGTTGTGAATGTCGTTCATATAATCACGTCAATTAATCTTTTAACTCCCGCTTGTTAAGTCCTTGCGTCCATTTTCAAATTGCTACAATTGCAATGTCTAGTCTGCAATGTTTACGTCAGGTAACTATTGCAATTATGTGTTGTGTTCTGCGACATTTTGTATTTATCAAGATTTTCCTTCTTGTTACAGGTGAGCCGAGGGCACAGCACAATTTGACACGTAGCTGGTATGTCCGTCATTCATAACTGTCTTGTTATCATAATGGATGAAACTATTTCAAACGTAGGTGTTCAAGCAATCTTCTTCACAATATAACACCGTAAATCTTTTTGGAATCGCTGATTTTTGTACGTTTTAGGAAGACCGCGTATATAATGGGAGATTTATTGGGTGGCTACGCCCAATTTTTCCGAAAACAGCAACCTTCGGTAGACCTGACAATGAGGTTTTGCCAAAAACAGTTGTTTATTGCCAAAAAACATTCTCTGTGGGTGGTTAACGAAATCTGTAAAGGGACATATCGCATAATCGTAAATATCGATTCAATTTCCCCTTAAAATTGGTCATTTTGTCCAATTTACGTTCGTCCGAAGGAATCGTTCGCGAGAGGTACCGAGTGATGAATGTTCCAATTTTACATACAATGAGTTTTTTATATAAATAAATCTTTTGCGGCCGACCTACGTCATTGTTTATAGTAGAATTTGTGCCGAAGAAATCGGAATGAAGAGGAGAGATTTATTCATCGTCTGGCTTGTGTTCCACCTCAGACTAAGCGCTAGGCTTTGGCTTATGTAATACAATATTTTTCAATCTAGACTTTGTTATCAGTTGCGCGTGTTTTCTGGATAAAATCTAGATTCGATTATACACATCATGCTTACTTAACATTAATAAAAACAGTTTAGTTTGTGAAAATTTTATCACTTTCTACTTCTTGGAACATTTAGGTTAATCAATCCTTTCGAAAGACATATCGAAAATCAAAACTGGAATACCAAACAAATAACTCTTTCACTTTTTTTTGTAAATTTTCCTAAACTAGCAAGTTGTCTATCCACATTTTCTTTGATCATCATCGGGGTGTATTTTGTACGTCATCGTCTATTTGAAACGGAAATGTATATCCGGCATTTGTAGTTTTTATAGTCCCCAACGGGCCTTGTACGGCGAGGATACAGCTCGTTTTGAAATATGGACTTTGTCGCAGACTTGTCTACTGCTTTTGATAGCTCTGTTACACGTTAGTAGGGCTAGGCAATTGATGTCTTTATTTCTTATTCCTTTTTACTTTGCCGTCAGCAACTGTTTTTGTCTGGGGGATATCGAATTTTGGCTTTGTACACCGAAGCGTATGTTAACGGCCTTAAATTAAAAATCTTGCTCGGAATCTTTTGTTTTTGGTTCTTCTATCGTCTTTGTTATCATCATCAGCCTGTAGTGTCCTATGTCTGACCAAAAGCCGTCCTTTAATTAGTCTTAAATATATTATGTATAGCAATTTTGTGACCATAAATAAAACTAAAGCAAAATAAAACTAAATAATAATTTTTAAAATATATATATGTATATAAAATTAAATACTTAATAATAAAATAATAATATAATTAAATAATATATATATCAAATTTTGCTTTAGTTTGAAATTTTATTTTCACCTATCTACCCAACGTAGCGCAACTTTGACTGATCGTTGATAAGATCTAAATTGACAACTCCTCTAAAAGGCTTTTCGTCCTAAAACTTTATTTTTCTGCCAAGTCATCGTCAGCGATACCGCTCAAACAACAATCCGTAAATAACCAATTGTTAGAAAGGAAGTCGATGTAAGGAAGTTTGTTATTCGTAGAGATACGAGACATTAACGACGTCCGTCGGTTATCGGTCGCGGCGTGATTGATGTCAGTTTTTGTTCTATATGTGGGTAGTAGTTAGCGTAGAAATTATGCCTTCATTCCAGTAATGAGGTGTGTTGGTCGCGTGTATTCGTATTATGTTATTAGGGAAATCGGAAATCAGCCAGTAACAATTAGAAATATATGTACATTATATAGTGTCTATTGGTAAACAAATAATAATAAGGCGACCTGAGATTGCAATTTTGAGGAAATTAATCTGTGTCTGTTTGAGCAGTGGTGGCCCAGTGGTACCGGCCCAACTTACCTACGAGTTGTAGGTCGTGGGTTCGGATCCAGGCGCTGTACTTTGTGTAAATAATTTCATCACCACTCCTCGCAAACCGGGAAACGGCAGGAAAACATGAGGAAGAGACATGGTCACGGCATGTCCTAAAAAGTTCGAAAATATGTGACATTTACTAACCCGCACTGGGGCCCGCGTGGTAGATTACAGCCCACTCCCTCTCAAAGATTGGAGACCTGTATCCCTGCTGTGGGAACATTATAGGCTGATTATGCTTTATGCCTATGCTAATCTGTGTCTTATTTCGAATCTATTCTTGAATACACACTGCAGGTACCTTCGTAGGTATTTCTTAAGACGTTCATGCTTAATTAATAGTTAAAGCGTGTGGTTAATGCAACAACTCGTGATTTTCGCACCGTGTTTGTTTACCAAATAAGGCATACGAGTAAAATACACTATACTTAGGCAATATTCTAGCGGTACGTGGTTGGTTTCGTAGCTTGTTAAATACTCCAAAGTCTTCGCGACAAACGTTCGAAATTCAAGCTGAAAACTGTTCCGAAATCTACCGGCAAACTTTTGAAACTACAGTATAAATGAGGTAGTTTTAAACAAACGCTATCGGAAAGTTTATTTAAATTCTAGCTTGATATTTAAGTTGGTGATATATTGAAATAACAATGGCTTCGTTAAATTAGTTTCTTTTTCTTCTACCTTTATTCAGTCAGTGTAAAAGTAGGTCTCTTCCACTGCATTCTTTTCGGATCATCGTCTAGTTAATTCACAATTACTTTAATCAACTCTGCTTTTTGCTGTCCACTGGTGTAAATAATGTAGTAACCCTAACCTGATTCTCCGCCTCCCAATTCCAGTTTGTTTCGGCGCCTGTTTAAGGTCGTCATCATGCATCAGGTACTTACAAGATAACGAAGAATTTTCACACTGTACTCAAATTTATAAATAGAAAATTCACCATATCTAAAATACTAACAATTTCTCAACAATTTTCAAATTCACCAAAATAATTTCTAAACTCCCGAATTATCAAAACAAGGGACCGCTAAAGTGAAACAATGCGGAGTATATTAAACAATAGAGCATCGTGTCCGTGCTGAATCTAATAAATCTTTTAATAAGAAAGGAGTTCGGCGTCAGCGGCAAGATCAGAGAGGGCATCCGAGCCGGCTAATTGGTTCCACCTCCACTGTCCACTGTATTGCAGTAAAAGTGCAACAGAACAACTTTTATTTGGCGAAATAAACCAGATTCCAGATGTTTGTATAAATCTTCTGGCTAAGTGTAGGCTCGTGCTACTTTGAAAAAGTGCTTAGCTTTGCTGTCTCGTCTTTTGTCATCTTATTTATAAAGTTTTAAAAATGATTTTACATTAGTAACTTTTAGTCATTAGTGACTCCTACCTAGTGGGTACTTAGGTATTATATAAACTCCAGCCCCCCAGACCAACTAAGTAGTCACAAAACCGATAAAGGATCGCCATAGCTTGTCAAATATACAGACAACTATTACTTATTTCATACATTTAGTTAGTAGAAGTCAGTACATAGCTATAGTCATGTGGCAACTTGCCAGTCTAGCCTGGCCTACGGACTACGAGTTAGTAGGTGTCAATCGCCACTATAATTTCGATACGGCTCCGTTCTCGATATGTTCTCACTTGCTCAATAATTCATATGAGAGCTTCTGAGAATATTCATTAGTTTGCCAGTTTATATTTTACAAATGTAGGTACTATACGTAAATGTAGGTGGTTCTACTTACAGTTTAATTGATACATTAGCATCTGCTGTCATGCTGTCTGCCATTTCACTAAACACCGAGCGTTTGCAAACAGACGACGCTGTTTGTACAGTAACGAATCATACAATAAGCCAATGACACGTACACGATGTTTCTGCAGCCCAAATATTTGAGTTAAAGCCTCTGAGCACCAAATTAAGCAGTTTAAAATGTTGGGCGCCTTGTCTATCCTTTACTATACAGTTGGTTAGGTATACATATCGCACCCCTAGATGAAGACTCCAGCAACTCAAAAAACCTCATTTTTCAGAAAGATATCAAAGATCTAATGAGACATTCATAAAGGTAACGTTGCGGTTGAAGGCATCGTTACGCGAATTATATTGATGTATAGGTATTCAAGTCAGGAATTCGATAAAGCCACTAACTCGAAACTCGTACTTTTAGAGTTAGTGGGGTTTTTATCTAGGGGTGCGATATGTATTTACCAATAATTTCATCTTTATAGGTATCTTTCAGATCACTTTCGTGATGTACCTAATGCAATCGTCGTCATATCAGCTAGAAGGCTGCAGAAATGTAATGTAAATGTAAAACCTACACTTCTGCCGCATTTCGCTGACATTTGCACTTTGCGCATACGCAGCCCTTCATTAATATTTAATCAGAAAACACTGTGAGTCTGTGAACAGCTGTGCCGCAAAAAAGTCAAGTGTCGCAATTTGGTGTGAACACACAAAATGACGTCACGTATATGGGAGGCCTTTTGTAAATGCCGGTCGCCGCCTTTCATGCAGATTTGCCTTTTTTTTTTCGCGACACGAGTGTCAGTAATTAGTGCGTGCTGATTGATGATTTTTGTATCAAAGGGCTGTCTTTTTACAGCCGTTTTTGAGGTTACAGTGAGAGGTAATTGACATGAAAAGTCGGGTGCCATTTAGCAAGAGCGTGGCAAGCCAGTGCAGCGTATGTTCTGAAGCGTGATTTCTCAATAGTCCCCCATTGAGAAATCACGCTTCAAAACTTAGCTTCAAAACTTAACTAGAGTTTTAATGAAAATTCTGGCTGTAAAAACAATTAAAGTAACAGATTTATTTCGACCTTTTCAACCGCCATTATATTCTACAGAATAACATAAATCAACTGGATACTTAGTTAATGTACCTCTACCATTCAAAAATAAAACATTCTATTACTGTAATCAGAAGTTATTTGATGCGACTGAAAGGCGTTACATTACACAAAGTCTTTTAAATTGAATTTTCTTTTGCCAAAGTTAATCGAATTTCTAATTTGATTTCGGTCTTATTTCTATTTCAAAAGCTTAGTTTATTGTTTTATCAACAAGTAATAACATAATATCACGCATGTTTCTCCCCAAAGGGTTAGACAGAGGTGTACCTTATACACCCACATTTCGCCAGTTATATTTAAGTCCCATGTTAGGAGGCGAGCCTATTGCCACCAACCGGGCACAAATTCAGTCTTCGTCCTGCAGTTGCGATCACCAACGAGACAGTCAACGCAACGAGTAATTTTATGTTATAAAATGTAACTATCTTTTCAAATTGTTTTACTTTCATTGCAATTACAAGCTTTCGAATGAAGCTGTATACAATTTCGTTGTCCAAGCAACTTTTCTAAGTTGAATAGTGACTGATTAATGTTGTACAGAAACTACAAGTGTGTACTGTTGTCACATTGAGATAGAAACTAGTGGATGGATAAGTTGAATTGCATTGAAAGCAGGCTTGAGCTAAATCCTCTTTGCTCAAGTATTTGAACGCGGAAAGCGAACTTGAGAAATAGCAACGAGTTGATATTGAAGAGAGAGAAAAGAGGGGCTCGTGGCTAAGTAATAAGAGCCGCACGGGTCGATTAACCAGGTTAAGCTTCGCTTGCACCTGTTGGTCTATGGATGGGTGATCATCTTTACATCATACCAAGACACTCCGTGCGTCTGAAAGCATTTTTAGCCGCTGTTACCGGCTGTCTTTCGTGGATCTTTGACAGTCGTAAAGGGTCTTCAATCCGAAAGTCTGACAACTAGTTTTACCAAGGGGTAAGGTATTACCCAGAAACTGGGTTGTGGAGGTCAGATAGGCAGTCACTCCATGTAAGATATGGTGGTATTCAGCTGCATCCGGTTAGACATGAAGCCGACCCCAACCTAGTTGGGAAAAGGCTAGGCAGATGATGATGATGATATTGGCTTAAGGATTTCACCAATTTATATCTTGGTTGTGACTGCCTGAATTCACTAACAATAGGAAACACCCAAAAGAAAAGAAAATCGGTCGGTTGAATTTTCAACTATCGGCGCTAAGCCAAGCGTAGAAAATCCAACAGCCTAGCTAGGCATTTATTTTAGTGTCGCCTAGTGTTAGTAAAATCGGGCATAAAAGCCAGAATAGTGTTCGTAGCTATAAATAATAGGTCTTTACCTATGAAATTGCCGTTTTGTATGAAAAAATTTAAACGAATTTTTTTCATGAATTTTTTATTTGTATTAATCGAAGTAATCACCCATGCAATCCATGCATCTTTGCCATCGCAGTGGCAGTTTATTGATGCCCTTCTTAAAGAAATCAGCTGGACGGGAGGCAACAAATTCTTCAAAGGCATTTTGTACTGCCTCTCGGGTATTGAATTTTTTTCCCGCCAAGAAGTTATCCAAATTCTGGAAAAAGTAGTAGTCTGTAGGCGCAAGGTCTGGTGAGTAGGGCGGATGACGGAGAGCTTCCAACCCCAGTTCTTGCAACTTGGAGACCGTCTGCTGTGCAGTATGAGGTCGCGCGTTGTCGTGCAGGAGCAGCGGAGACGAGCGATTGACCAATGCTGGTTGGAGATGCGCCAGCTTCTCCATCATTGTGTTCAGTTCTTCACAGTACACATCTGCAGTAATGCTCACCCCGTTTGGTAAGAAGCTGTGATGAATCACACCGGCGCTAGACCACCAAACAGTGACCATCACTTTTCTAGGGGTAAGTTTTCGTTTAGGGCATTGTTTAGGTGCTGAACCAGGATCCAACCAACTTGCTGAGCGCTTGCGGTTATCAAACAGAATCCATTTTTCATCGCAGGTAACAATGCGGTTCAAAATTCCTTCATTTGTGTGTCTGTTGAGCAGTGCAAGGCACGTCTCGACGCGTACTTCGCGCTGGCGATCATTGAGTTCGTGGGGCACCCATTTGTCAAGCTTTTTTACCTTGCCAATTTGACGCAAATGGACCAATATTGTTTTGACGCTAACGTCGAAAGCTGCTGCTAATTCAGCCGTAGATTGTGTATCATCAGCTTCCACAATCGCCTTTAATTCGTCATTGTCGACCAAAGTCTTCGGACGACCGCGAGGTTCATTTTTCAGGTCGAAATTTCCAGAACGGAAGCGAGCAAACCAATAACAGGTGGTGCGTTGGTTTGTAGTGTTAGCTCCGTAAACGTCGTTGTTGTTGCGTGCCGCTTGTGCCGCGTTGCTGCCACGACGGTACTCATATTCCATAATTACTCGAATTTTTAACGTATCCATGATGACGAAAAAGATTGAAATGCGATGAAAATGTAACACTAATCAATAAAGAAATGACTACTTTTGGAAAAAAAAATCCATGTTTTTAAAATAAAATTAATTTGAAATTAGAATTCTTAGCCAAACAAAAATTATTTTGATTTGAAATGGCCAGTACTGCAGAACGGCAATTTCATAGGTAAAGACCTAATATAATTGCAAGGTTTTAACACTTTCGCTGAATCATGAATCACACACATAGGTAAGGTTCAGGGCAATTGTTTAACTATTGTGTCTGCTTTGCGGACAGCGAAAGTGTTAAACAAGTTAGTCTGGTTACTCGACAAATAATTGTTCAGCTAGAACACGGATGCTGTAAATCATAAAGAAATTATGCCTTCTAGCCTTTATGAATTGTCTTGTAAAACCTTCTTTAAAATATCTACTTACAAATTAGCCGCTATTGTGACAAGACCCATAACATTTAACCATTTATTTTTTAATCTGGCAATGTAAATGCTTACTGCTTGGACAGATTCAGATTTACAACCTAATGTGTGGACTTTGAGGGTATATTGATTTATGACTAGCTATTCTATTGGACGTATTGTAAAGGAATGCAGCAATGGACGGCTCAGTGTCGTGGACGTAGGTCATTAGGTGAAAGATCCGTTAAGACTATAGAGTTTAGTCATTGCTATTTTACGAAATCTATTTAGGATTAGCGTATTCTCTTTGCGTAACAATCGAAGTTTCTAAATTGAAGTAATCAACAAGTAACTCTCTAATTGTTTCACTTTTTAAAAGTGTGATTGTATTGTTTTCACAGATAAGAATGTGATTACTGGCCTTGACAATCGACAATTGAAATGATCATCCGTAAAAAATTACGGAAAAGTCATTAAACTCCATTCAAAAGTTCGTTTTTCGAACTTTCTGCTCTTGCCATACCAATCAATACATACAATATATCCTTACATATTATAAATATTAGAATATTCGTAGGTACCTATGTATTCATGTGTAAGCTAAAAGAAGAAAGATAAGGAAAAAAATATATTTTTGTTTGGTGAGAGATGTCATACGCCAGTGGTAACGGCCGCACGGGACTTACGAATACGTTCGTGGGTTCGAACCCAGCCAGGCACTTTACTTTATGTAAATAATTTCATCGACCCTGTTCTCAAAACGATAAAGGAAAACATCGTGAGGAAACCGGCATGTCCTAGAACCAAACATTCCAAGAGATGTGATATCTACTGCACAATGCCCGCGTGATAGATTAGGTACAGACCACTCCCTTTCGAAGAGAGGAGGCCTGTGTCCCAACAGTGGGAACATTATAAGCTGATTAAGACGATGATTAAGTATAACAAGAGTTTATGCATATGTATATGTACCTATATAGTAACGTAGGGAGATTTCAGCAGATACAGACACCGACAGCAACAGCGTACAAAAATAAAATAACACCTATATTTATTACCTTTCCAACAATCCATCACCGCCAAGATAAACTCGTACAGCCTCATTTAATAAATTAAATAGACTACACGGAAGTATGATAACCGTGAAGCGCATAATCTCGTCTAGTTGCCCAACCGCTGATAAGCACTGCGATAGGCCGTTGGCCTGCGCGCGAGTGGCGTTGCCGCGTACCTGCGCGTGCGACGCGACGCTATCGGTGTACGCGACTTATCTCTCGTTGGGAAACGTTCATGAACAAGGACGTTTATTGTGTTATGTAGAATTCAAACACGTGATTTTGGTGTTGTTTTGAAATTATGGTTTGTATTGCATTTATTGTTACACATTCATAAACTCTTCCCATGGTGATGCGGTGAACCAATACTTCGACGCGAACAAAAATGTTATTAATTAATTACATTCTTATTTATCTTTTATCGGCTAGATAAAGTATCGACTACCTACCAAATTAATTTGTATTCAAAATATATTTATGAAAATTAAACCATTTAAATAATTTGGCAGACAGTTAGGTACCTATTAGGTGCACTAGCAATTCTAATAATGGGCTCGAACTCGATCTAACTCCTCAATTTTAGATGCCACCCCTGATAACGCCCTCGTACAATTTGCTGTCGACCTGACCTTGCTGCCGTAAAAGCATCGGGTGTGAAATTTCATCAAAACCGGTGGCAATTTGATGATATTTCGATCTCGTAATCAGATGAGCGAATCGGTAAACCGAAATAACAATATGATGGAGGCAAAAATGTGTTGATATTTCCAAATAGTTAATTGATTCAGGCGTGACTGCGGAAATCCATTATAAAATACAATATATGTAGATATATGTATGTATTTAGTACCTAACCTATTCCGCTTAACTATATCTTGAGTCATACAAACCCTGTAAGAAATCGCCACGTGTTTCACCTCTCAATGACCTCTCGACGATTGACCAGTCGCGAACCCGAACATGACGCGTTGGAATTAGGATATATATCTACGTCTATTGTATTTAATATTTCCAAATACTTACATCACTACTTAATAGGGTAAATCTAAAACAAAGACAAAAAGTCAGCTAGTACGTACTGCTTGTAGGTATTCGTTAAAACTTTAATTCCAAGGCTTCATTAATAGACCATCAAATTGTGCCTGAAGCTGCCTTTCGTAGAAAGTAGCCCAGCGCAACCTGGGCAGAAAGAATCCATACTTTTGTAAAAAAAAATACTGCCTAGCCTTTTCCTAACTACCTATGTTGGGGTCTGCTTCTAGTCTAAGCGGATGCAGCTGAATACTTACCAATATTTAAATAAAGCGACTGCCTATCTGACCTCCACAACCCAGTTACTGGGGAACCCGATACCCCTTTGATAAGGCCATGATGCCAGAATTGTCAGCCTTTTGGGCTTCTGACTACCCGTAACGGCTGTCAAAGATCTATTTATGACAGCCGGTACCAACGGCTTAACGTGCTTTTTGAAACACGAAGGGGTCTAAAAAAGACAGAAAGAATAACATTTATTTGGACACAGTTCCTGAAAAACACAATACAAAAAAAAAAGTGAAAATAATGTTTTAACAATAATGTGTGCCTCACTGCGCCAAAAAGGTTCATTTATTTATTTATTTATTTTATTTATTTATTTGCATAATGTACACTCAGTTACAGGCTAGGCTTAAACTTATGAGTACATGACCATGTACATGAGTCATTTCAGCATTAATGCCAGACAAATGCTGTCTGATGCTGGTTTTCTAATGAACCCTAAGGGACAAGTGACGGGGAGTACATACACTTTCACACAATTCATACAATTTCATACAGAGCCTCGATATGTAATGGTCACCCATCCACGAACCGACCGTGGCAAGCGTAGCTTAACCTTTGATCGACCTATGCGGCGGTAATCACTTAGCCACAAGCTCCTCCGCTTTTCTCATAAGTACTTAATTCGAAAGCGTAACGAAACATCAGAAAAAAGATCAGAAAGCCGAGCACCTTGATCGTCATTATCATTATAATAATTATCATATTAGTATAAAACGGATAACATTCGTGATAAAATTTAAATTAAATGCCTTAGGCAATCATTTTACATTGACATTGGATCTGAACCCGAACTAAGCTCTTACTGAATCAATTGCAAATTCGTCAGGTGGACAGTAGATACTTACCAATTCTGAGCCCGTCTGCCAACTCGTCTAATTGACGAAGTCTACTTTGTCCGCTATTTAAGGCTAGCTCGCACTGTGTTTCAATATCGATTTGGTCTAATTGTACTTCGGCTGTGCAACCTAGCAATGACATTTCTCAGCCAACTTCAACTTGAGGATTTCAATAATGTGGAAACAAGCTTTTCATTTTGTTCTTCAAACTGGTTTTGATAGGGGCCGTAAATCTGTCAAAGAATAACGCAGGTGACTCAACGAGGAGCAACGCAAAAGGGCAAAAACTGGCTTGTACGAATGAACGTACTAAAGATGGTGAACACGGAACATTTGGTTCGTACGTAAATTAGTAAAGGGAAAAGAGGCCCTAGTGCGAGTTTCTTTTAACTATCTCGACTTTACGCATCGACCGCGTTCGGAGTTCCGATTGGCCCTTCACCATTTGATTGAAAGCCAGTGAAGGACCAATTGGAGCGCCGAACGCGGTCGATGCGTAAAGTCGAGATAGTTAAAAGAAAGTCGCACTAGGGCCTCAGGATGATCAACATCATACGAACACATCTTGCACTCAACCACCCCGCTCTTTAGTAGCGAATAGGATTCGAAATTGGATCGCCACGAACTTTTTGACGAACTCATGTTCGTTAGTGGTACCTACGCACATGCAAATAAAGTGTTCGATGTTCGTGTTAACCACGTTCTCGTTCGTGTACACGTCTTTCCGATCTATCCTTTATAAGTCTCACCGTGAAAACTTAAGCGAAGTGAGCTTGAAGTAAGCTGTCAATAGTGTCAATCTCTGATGGCAGCTCACTTCACCAAAGTCTTCACGGTGAGATTTTTACAGAATAGAACGGCTGTTATATCTTAGATATTTTAGTTGCTATGGTAACCGATGAAAGGTCAAGAATATTTGATACTCGACGACATAAATTGGACCGTCTAGTATTCCCACCTCGGGAGTATTGGAGTTGCGAACTGGTGTAAGGTCAACAGGTTTCAGACTAGATATTTGTTTGTAATTAGTATCAAACCTCGTTTGCAATAACATCCCACTCTCGAAGTTTGTAATAACCTAATATACTCTTTGTATTTGTTTGCCATTTTATTGGTTTTACGAATTTCAATGGAGGACGCGAGTGTCGAATTAATACTGATTACCTAGGGCCTCCACACAATTTTGGTATGTTGTTTTAATTACTAAGCTAAGAGGGCCAGTGGTTGAAGTTATTAGGTTAGGTTAGAGGTGATGATCTCAGAACGAGATCAATTATTTGAAATCGAAAACAGAGCCAGACAGAAATGTGGTCACCATACTGTCTAAGATCGGGTCTTCTCGAAAAAAGTTTCGTCTTGAACAGTAACTAATATAACTAATCCTAATAATCAATTCACCATTATAAATCAAAGTAACAGTACCTAAGTATTTACCAACAATGGTGTCACCTTAGATTCCATTGAACTAAGCCGTACGTGGGTGAGAGAGGGGTCACGTGACCGCGGTGCGTAATGTCTTGGACAAAGCGCTGCCATTTGTATGCATCGGCTAACTGTGCCTGGCCCAGGTGTGTGGTCGACTGGGCGGCTTCTGGTCCGTGCCTGGGAAGTTTTAAATGGGCTTTATAGACACTTTGATGACGAAGAAATGGGCATATTGTAGCTATGACGTGGCCCCGACAAGCCTCGTCCTAAAAATGTCACGGGTGCTGAGATTTTTTAGGGCAAATTTGGGGACATGCTATTTCAAATCGAGTGTAGAGCAATTTTAGGGACAAGGTATTTCAATCCTAGTTATCTCAATGTACCTTCTGCTTGCTTGAATCTACAGAAGTTCTATCTCTCTTTCGAAGGATAGAAGATATTAAAGTCTGCCTAGCCTTTTCCCAACTATGTTGGGGTCGGCTTCCAGTCTAACCGGATGAAGCTGAATACCAGTATTTTACATGGAGCGACTGCCTATCTGACCTCCACAACCCAGTAACTGAGTAATACGATACCCCTTGGTTAGACCGGTTGTCAGACTTTCGGGCTTCTGACGACTCGTAACGACTGTCAAAGATCCACAAATGACAGCCGGGACCAATGGCTTAACGTGATTTCCGAGGCACGGAGGAGTCTCGATATGTGAAAATGGTCACCCATCCACGGACCAACCCCGGCAAGCGTAGCTTAACCTGATGGATCGACCCGAGCGGCTGTTATTACTTAGCCACGAGCTCCTCATAGAAGATATTAAAGTACCTAACCGAAAAAAATTGACTCAAGTATTCTAGGGTTGTCTTTATGTAGCAGTAAAATACTTTTTAATTCATTCGAATCGGAAATTTAATTTCGAAGATATCACGAGTATAAAAATGCAGTACGCGAACCGTTCGACGCCGGCGCTGCGTCTCCGCGACGTTCCTTTAGAGAGGAGAGGATGAGCACATGGGTAGATATGACCTGGAATAGGACATAGGATACGTTTTATCCCTATATTCCCACGGGATCGACATCCACGCGGGTGAAACCGCGGGGCACAGCTAGTTTAAGATAAATTATCAAATTGGGATTCTGAACTTCGTAAGAGTACCTATCTTTATTATTTTAACTAACGAATTCCATTATCTCGATTTGGTTTTCAACAAAAAAGAAATTTTCTATTTAGTTAAATTAACCTAGGTACTTTGTTGTTTGTTCTGTGTAACTCATAAAAAGATGAATCTGATCCACAGCTAGTATTTAGAATCGTCTTTAATAGTTTGAAGGTTCTCGATGTATTTTCAGGAGGTAGGTATCTAATTTTCACTGAATTATAATGGAAGTTCATCAAAATTACATTTTATGCCATAGAAAACAAAATTTTCTAACAATGATTCTATCAGAACTTGAACTGTACATAATATAACCCTGTTTTCTTTCATTACTTTTCTTTGTGCAAGTTACGAAACGCAACTTAGGTAGGTACTGAAGTGCATCCCATATTAACGAAGTATATATCTAACCACCGACACTGGTATGAACATAGCCTCATTTTGTAGCTATAGAGTTGGGAAAATTTTGATTAACATTGTTGCATGGAATTGCCAGTGAAAAAAAAAACAAAAAAATTACGAAGTTTGCTTTCGAAAATACAATAGACGTAGATATATTTAGTAACCAATTCCGCTTGACTATTCTTCAAGAGTCCTAAAAAACCCTGTAAGAAATCGACACGTGTTTCACCTCTCAACGAGGCATCCTCAGGATGACGATTGACCAATTGCAAACCAGAACGCGACGTGTTACCACACCGAGCGCTGGACGCAAAGTGAATCAAATCGCCCGTCACCCCCACTTATATAGGATTGCTGCTCGGCGCTAATTGACTAGAATCGTTATCAGTGCGATAAGCGCGATAAGGGGCGAACAATCGCAACAAAGGCGACCTTGGCATACTGGTATTTAATTCGTTTAACAGTGTAACGTTCGCTGTATTATTTTTAATAATTTCTAAACTCTCTAATACTGACATTTTAAATCCTTTATCACAAGTATGTAAAATTTTGAAAGAGTTATTATTATTTAATGAATGACCTGAATCTATTAAGTGTTGAGCAAAATGAGATTTTTCTGGACAACTATTCCTATAAGCTGCAATATGTTCCTTATATCTTGTTTGGAAATTACGACCAGTCTGACCTATGTAAATACCATTACAATCATCGCAATTTAATTTGTAAACACCTGATTTTTTATGGTTTTCTAACCGATCTTTTCCGTTACAGATCCGCCTTAAAGAATTATCTGTTTTAAAAGCTACCCTTATTTCATTTCTAAACAAAGTTTTTGAAACCCTATCACTAATTGACCCTAAGTATGTCAAACTACCTATATATTGATTAGTTTTTTCTGGAGGCAGTGGATACAAAAGAGAACGAACTATGTTACGGCGTTTCGTTTGTATCAAATCATTAACCATTTTCCTACTATAACCATTGCTCTCAGCTATATGATAAATAATGGTTAGTTCTCTGTTATAATTATCTTGGGATAGTGGTACTGACATCAATCTATGAGTGAAACTACGATAAGCTGCTAATTTATGCTGAATTGGGTGACAAGATGACGCAGGAATCGTAACGTCTGTATAAGTTGGTTTTCTATAAATCTGAAAATCGTGTTTGTTGTTAATTCTTGTAATAGTTAAATCTAAAAAGTTAAGGGATCCGTCAACTTCTAATTCTAATTTAAACTTGATTTTAGGATGTAATCTATTGATTTTATTAACAAAAACATCTATTTGACGCAATGTACCTGTCCAACACATAATTATGTCGTCAACATAACGGTAATAATATAAAATTTGTGGCTGTCCAATAATGTATTTATTTTCAAAGTGGTCCATAAAAATATCTGCCATAAGAGGACTGAGTGGAGAACCCATTGCTAAACCTTCTTTTTGTTTGTAATATTGATTATTAAACCTAAAATAATTTTGTTCCATACAAATCTTGGTCAAAGATAACAATTCACAAACCTCGCCAGGATGGACCCGCGAAACAACTATATAGTTGTTTCTAAGGCCGATAAAGGAAATACAGTAGTTATCTTAGACAGGAGCAGTTATGTCCAAAAGGTAAATGACGTAATACAGGGAAACGATTTTGAACAGCTACGATCAGACCCCACTAAAGTTTTTACTTCACAGGTAAAAAATATCACCAAAAACACGTCCTACATCGATCAAAAACCTTTGAAATATATTGTACCAATGAACCCTAGGTCTCCAATGCTATACGGTTTGCCTAAAATTCATAAGGATAATATCCCAATTCGGCCGGTGGTTTCTTATATCGGTGCACCAGCCTATAATTTGTCAAAACATTTAAACTATTTATTAAAGTCCAGATCAAATTTTAAACCTAATTTTAGTCTAAAAAATAGTTTACAGTTAATAGAGAAGGTAAAAGATATCAACTTGCCTACTGGTGCCAAGTTATTATCATTGGATGTCGAAAGTCTATTTACAAACGTTCCTTATGAGGAGTGTTTACAGATACTTGAAGATCTTTTTGAGAAACAGCGGGTCCATCCTGGCGAGGTTTGTGAATTGTTATCTTTGACCAAGATTTGTATGGAACAAAATTATTTTAGGTTTAATAATCAATATTACAAACAAAAAGAAGGTTTAGCAATGGGTTCTCCACTCAGTCCTCTTATGGCAGATATTTTTATGGACCACTTTGAAAATAAATACATTATTGGACAGCCACAAATTTTATATTATTACCGTTATGTTGACGACATAATTATGTGTTGGACAGGTACATTGCGTCAAATAGATGTTTTTGTTAATAAAATCAATAGATTACATCCTAAAATCAAGTTTAAATTAGAATTAGAAGTTGACGGATCCCTTAACTTTTTAGATTTAACTATTACAAGAATTAACAACAAACACGATTTTCAGATTTATAGAAAACCAACTTATACAGACGTTACGATTCCTGCGTCATCTTGTCACCCAATTCAGCATAAATTAGCAGCTTATCGTAGTTTCACTCATAGATTGATGTCAGTACCACTATCCCAAGATAATTATAACAGAGAACTAACCATTATTTATCATATAGCTGAGAGCAATGGTTATAGTAGGAAAATGGTTAATGATTTGATACAAACGAAACGCCGTAACATAGTTCGTTCTCTTTTGTATCCACTGCCTCCAGAAAAAACTAATCAATATATAGGTAGTTTGACATACTTAGGGTCAATTAGTGATAGGGTTTCAAAAACTTTGTTTAGAAATGAAATAAGGGTAGCTTTTAAAACAGATAATTCTTTAAGGCGGATCTGTAACGGAAAAGATCGGTTAGAAAACCATAAAAAATCAGGTGTTTACAAATTAAATTGCGATGATTGTAATGGTATTTACATAGGTCAGACTGGTCGTAATTTCCAAACAAGATATAAGGAACATATTGCAGCTTATAGGAATAGTTGTCCAGAAAAATCTCATTTTGCTCAACACTTAATAGATTCAGGTCATTCATTAAATAATAATAACTCTTTCAAAATTTTACATACTTGTGATAAAGGATTTAAAATGTCAGTATTAGAGAGTTTAGAAATTATTAAAAATAATACAGCGAACGTTACACTGTTAAACGAATTAAATACCAGTATGCCAAGGTCGCCTTTGTTGCGATTGTTCGCCCCTTATCGCGCTTATCGCACTGATAACGATTCTAGTCAATTAGCGCCGAGCAGCAATCCTATATAAGTGGGGGTGACGGGCGATTTGATTCACTTTGCGTCCAGCGCTCGGTGTGGTAACACGTCGCGTTCTGGTTTGCAATTGGTCAATCGTCATCCTGAGGATGCCTCGTTGAGAGGTGAAACACGTGTCGATTTCTTACAGGGTTTTTTAGGACTCTTGAAGAATAGTCAAGCGGAATTGGTTACTAAATATATCTACGTCTATTGTATTTTATAATGGATTTCCGCAAAGTCACGCCTGAATCAATTAACTATATTTGCTTTCGAACTCGTCAAGGTAACCTCTCCGGAGTTTCAGAACATTTCACTTTTTGTTTTCTTTGTAATTTTCGGAAAATGGTTGATTAAAATGTATAGTAGTAGCCTAGTGGTATATTATACTTGCTCGGAATAATATGAGATAATTATACGCATTAATTATTATGATTGGTCGTGATATAACTTATTGACTATGGCTACGTGACAATAAATACGGATACCTACTAGTCATGTTTTGAAAAATAGGTACTTAGGTACTAAAGTAAGTATAGTAAAAAATTACTACGTTGTAAGGAAAATATTACATTTATACCTCAGACCAAATAAAAAAACAAAACAGAGCGTTGCGAAGAATACAGTGAAGCATGCCAAAACAACACCTCCGCTCTGTGCATACACGCTCACACGCACACTTTTACAAACATTTACAATCGAACTACAATCAAACTACACCTCACTAAGTGCTCACATGTTTACGAAACCGGCCTCACGCCACTGTTGACAACACTCTGTCTTGTTTTTTTATTTTGTCTGAGATTCATGCATCGTATTCCAGTAGCATGAGCCAGAAAAACATAACATAAAAGGGAAAACTACAAATTAAAAACCGGCCAAGTGCATGTCGAACCATGCACAATGAAGGGTTCCGTAGTTGGGATGAATTTATAAAACAAACTTAACATTGTAGTTGAAAAACTTGTTCTCCCATCTCGTTATATATAGTATGAAAAAATTCACGGCAGTAGTATATATTATATACTACTGCCGTGAATTTTTTCACATATCCAAACCCAACCATTTAGCTGGCAGGGGGGGGGGGGACTTGGCTCTAACAAAAATTAGCGCTTTAAAGCTTAATATTCCGCAAACGGATCCCTGAATCCAAAAATGGTTTTCACAAACTCACATTATTCACATTTTAAAATACCTTTCCAACGATACCCCACACAATAGGATTGACGAGAAAAAAAAATCCATCCCCACTTTACGTGTAGGGGAGGTACCCTAAAAAAATATATATTTTACGATTTTTTTTTACCACTTTGTCTGCGTGATTTATATGTATACCAATACCAAATTACAGCTTTCTAGTACCAACAGTCTCTGAGCTAAGCCGCTGTTTTTTAGTATCTGTTGTTATAGCGGCAAGATAAATACATCATCTGTGAAAATTTCAACTGTCTAACCTTCACGGGTCATGAGATACAGCCTGGTGACAGACGGACAGACAGACAGACAGACAGACGGATATAGCGAAACTATAAGGGTTCCTTGTTGACTACAGAACCCTAAAAAGGAAAAACGTTTTATAAAGCACCAAGAACATTAACGTGTGACGGTATGATCATATGGATGGCCTACCTCAAAGCTAGTTATTTCCGTAAAAGTTTTCATCTGCAATTTTAACTCCTAAAGTTTCATTCAAAAGTTGTCCGAGTGGCTTTTGCAGGGAAATGCAAAGCAATTTTCCTAGGGATTCCGGTCGCTCGACATTGGAAAAGTAACTTTTTAATAGTGGCAACAAGGTTGAACTTTGCGTGTGGTGATGTAATACTGCACTGGTGCAACGCCCTTGACCGGTGTGGAGAGCCCGACGGAGCGCGTTTCCTAAACCCTTCAAATTAAATATTAAACTTTATTAAGCTGCACCACTAGAATGTGAATGTGCTAAATTACTGTGTAATGAGAAAGCTGTAAACTTACGTTTACTTTGGAATTAATTTTCTTAATTAAATTGTGTAAGTATAAAGTGACAGATACTTATTTATCGTTCATCTTCAATGTCGCCATCTTACAAAAGGTTATTCAACCATAGATATAACAAAATGAAAACGATTTTTTCAAAATTGGAATTCAAAGCCAACCCATTGTATTCAAATGCGTTCCAAAGGTGTTTATGATAGTTTATGCTAAACTTGTTTCCGTCCTGAGAGTACTCGGAACGTTTTACGAGACTATAGCTTTAATTAAACCGTTCAAGCTCGAATCTGGCCACTTTCGGTGACAAATTGGGTTATAAACCCTGTAGGTAAATGTACACCGTGCGGCTTTCACAGGTCATTTTCCCCGAAAAACGCCACGTTATAAAACCGAATTGTGTAAGTATCGAAACGGCAGGTAGTATTTCAGAGGTGTTGCCTGAATAAAAAATATTTGCACTTTTATAGAAAGTTGATAAAAACATGGATCATTAACTCGATCATAACTTAATGGGTCGCAGTTTTACGAGTAGTCATTCTGCAATTATTTGACGTTACGATCGCCATTTTGCAATAAAAAATACTGGTCCGTGTAGTTGATTTTATGCTGTGTTGTATTTTCTACGAAGTAAACAGTCTAGACGGTATCTTAGCGACTAATTACAGCTAATGAAATGTCTGTCCAGAGTGAAGTCGGAGGAGAAACTCTTGTTTTATTGTAAACAAAAACAAAATAAAACGTCCATGCTGACACAAATGAAAGCGCTAAGTTTATCTCTCTTATAATGTTGTTGAATAAATTCTTGTAGCTGTTTGATATGGACTTTTATGAGAGAATAAAATGGCGTTTAATAAAAATTAAATGAGCTTTCGTACTGGGGTTACATTTTACTGTTAGGTACTTTTAGTGTCTAGTCCGAAACAATATTTTCGGACTAGACACTATCAGTAATAATGACATTCAAGTAATACTACTGGCGCTTTGGAATAATGATGTGATCATAATATTTTAATAGTTTTAAGTAAGTTACATCAATAATGGAAGTAATGAAACTAAATTATTGTCATGTCATTGATACCAGAACAAAAGAAAAAAATACATTTAAATATTTGACAAAAGTTCTTGAAACGCGACATAAAAAAGTATCCATTAAAGCCTCATTTATGCAAAACTTAACATTCATTGCTCCATTCTAACAGCCTTTCATTTAGGTACTTAACTCAGTAATCCAATAATGGCCCGCCTATTTTATACTTATCTATCTTTATACTTAAGTGCAAATATCTATCTTTATACTTAAGTGTAAAAAATAAATAAAATTGAAGTGTCTGTTTCTAATGACAAAATAACAGCTTTTTAGTAAATGCTTAAGGTTGATGCGCTAGGGTGGCCCGCGAAATTCAAATTTTCTTACGTTTTTTGCAATTTGCAGGTCAGTATCAGGTTGTATGTTGATCTAAATATTATTAGCGGCCGTAACAAATATGGACTTACAGAATTATAAACATTAGAATCAGCAATACAACTCTCTAAGTTCATGTAAGTGTATTGAATAAAAATTTCATGAAATCGTCGTCAATACATTCACATCCAATTTCACCACGTTTTCTCGAACAGCTGTTTCCAATCAGGGCCGTTTTCTTCCAGGGTCCCATAAAAAAATGTCGAGCGAGACAAAATTCAGTCGAGCGTAGTGTTGCAATAAAATTTAGTTCGGCCGCCGTCCGGGTGCCGTTCGGTCACCGGCTCCCGGTTACGGCCCGTATTGATTGGCTCCGGACCGTTCGATAGATACCCCACATTGTGATGGCGTTCTCATGGGAACGAGACGCTAATGGGATAGTTACAAAATAGTTTTGAAATTACTTAAATAGATCAAAATTGTTGGAGATGATTGTGGGATAAAGATTTGAAGGTCGTTTAGGCATTTCGTTTTTGTGTCATTGCTTACGTAACATTATAACTATTTAGACCTCACAAAACTAAAGCAGACTAGTATAAATTAACTAGCAACATTTGTATCAGAGAATATTTTAAGGCCGGGTCGGACTCGTGCACGAAGGGTTCCGTAAATTATCTATAAAAACGGTAGTGATATCTTTTGGTGGTTAGCTAATTGTTTATTATTTGATTTTGACTTTGATTGAGATAAATAAATAAATAAAAACCGGCCATGTGCGAGTCGGACTCGCGCACGAAGGGTTCCGTCATCTAAAAAACTGCAAAAAAATCACGTTTGTTGTATAGGAGCCCCCTTAAATATATTCTATTTTTTAGTATTTGTTGTTATAGCTGCAACAGAAATACATCATCTGTGAAAATTTCAACTGTCTAATTATCACGGCTCATGAGATACAGCCTGGTGACAGACAGACGGACGGACAGCGGAGTCGTAGTAATAGGGTCCCGTTTTACCCTTTGGTTACGGAACCCTAAAAATGACAGTGGTTTGGCCACTAGAGTAGGCATCTATTCTAGAGAGTACGTTGTCATTAATTCAGGAACAGCTGCAAGTTAGACTAGTATCTCTTTCACTCTACAAATTGTGACCTCGTAACTTCAGTCGCTTGTAAACTATTCAGTCTTCCTAAATGAAAGAAGCTATCCTTCCTTTCCTTATTCCGAGGTAGTGTACGAACTACTAACCTACGTGTCTACCAAAGAACAACCTTTTTAATTAAGTTAGTTATCCGTAAAATCGTAGCAAATGAATCGAGTATCTTTCTAATTACTAATCATATTTGGAATTTGACAAAATACGCAGCAACCAGGGACTGGGCAGAGTATAGAAACTTAGGCTGAAATCACACATTCTGAATTCCTCTCTGAATTCAGAGTTGGAATTCATAATTTGAATTCCGACAAGCTGTATCATACATATCTTAAAAATTCAGATAAATCAGTAGTCTCATGTTTCTCGGCATTCTTACAGATCGATCTGAGAAAATCATAATCTGAAAAATCAGAATTCGTGTGGAGCATATTAAATTGTATGCAATGGGCTTTCTTAATTAAGAAAGCCCAGAATACCTAGTAATTACTAATATGAATTCCGACTCTTAATTCAGAAAGGAATTCAGAATGTGTGAGTCCAGCCTTAGGCTGCCATCAGACGGACTGCATTCTTGCAGAATGAATGCAGTATAGTACGACTGCAATACTCGTAATGTACTGGAAACAGCACTCAAACTGCAGCAGCTGGAGTGCAGTAAATTAATTTGAAACAATTGAAATGCAGTCATTACAAAATTACATTGTCACCAGCCATTAAAAATATTAAAAATAAAAGCTTGTAAAAATAGGTAAGTCTACTCACACGTTTTCAATTCATCCGTTCACTTATTATTGATACCGGGATGGGTCGATAAGGAGGATGCGACATCTCTCCAGTCAGCCGGGTGACCCGCAGAATGGGCTTGGAAAGCGACCCGCTAAACTATCCTCACTATTGTGTCTGGGAACCGTTTACATCGGCTGCTTTACATCGAATCTTTGTCTAGTTTAATAGGGATAAAACTATTATTTGTATAGCTGACATTATTGTTCAATCTTTAAGATTAATTAAATCTGTTAAAAAACGATGAAACTGTGAAAATTGTATTATTATAACACATACTTTCAGGAGGTAAATAAATATAAAAATATTATGCTTTAGTTTATTTTCTAACATAATTACTTACCTAGCTATTAATCTCAAGACACTTTTATTTACTTACAATCAGGCATAGGTAAAACACAGTTTCCATACCAAAAAATCACATTTTCCCAAAAACAAATACCACTATAACCGTATCTACCGTACTATCCTTATTTCCATACTTCCCATGTTCCCACTACACCTATTTTTAACTCGGGCGCCAAATCCCATTATTGTCTAGAGTACGGGTTTGCAGACGGCTGCATTCAAGATGGCCGCCGATCAATGGTTACCATGGAAACGCGTCGCGCCCGCTCAGCTGGCTGCTGAAACACGCTGAAACCAAAATACGACAGAGATACACTTATACTACACGCGTTATGTATGACAGAGAGGTGGCATCGAAGGGAAAATTATGGGGAACTGTGTGAAAAGGATACCATAAGGATAATTAAGTTTGTGAATTTTCTTAAACAGCGTGGTTTGGAAGTGTAAAAATTCGTTGTAAAGAAAATTACGTCGGTAAAAACAAAGTTATAGCATGACAGGAGAATGAGGCCGTCAGTAAAAACAACTTTTGAAAAATGATGACCAGCCATATAGATGATAGCCAGCTAAGCCAGCCTTTTTACATAAAATCCTTTATTATCAGCCTAATGGCCAAACATTAGATAAATGAGAGAACCAGGCCGAGAAGACGAGAAACTTTAAACCTATGTTAAATATGACGACATTTTTATGTATAGCCGGGGTAATGAGAGCACAAGACAGTAATACCTATATCGGGCACGTGTGTATCTATTATGTATGTACACTTGTTATATGTATATGTGTTGATATAGTGTGTGTTTCTGAGTATCGAAATGAGCACTTTGATCCCCTTTATATGCTGCTTGTTTTTAGCACAAGTGAGCAATTTGCAAACGGTTTAATGAATTGTGTTAAAGATTAATTATACAACTCATTAAGTTAACCTTTCTTTCTGTATCAAATACAATGAGCAGTTTTATCTTTGCTTTGCTTGCAATTATCTACACTACATATTTTTTGTTTATTAATCAAAAGAATCGAAAATTAGACTTGATTTGACGACTCGGACTTAAGAGAAAATATGCAAGTTAAATACCATATCGAGCCATAAATAATTTGGGCGTTAAAATATCACTCTAAATCCCCAAGAGTAAATTAATAAACTACTCAACAAACACTATATTTACCTAATCCATTTAACACCAATAGCTTTCTAAACTAACTATCAGTAACTAGTAATCCTTTGGATATCCAACATAATAGAAATTCGACATTCACCTACACACGAAGTCTAATTCCCTGAGGAAAGATCTAGCGATCCACGAGATGGCATTCATTTGAAGAGGTAATAAATATCAAGTTACATTACACCTAACAAGGACTGTTAAAAGTTAATTGGATGTGACTTAACTTCGCTTTAGCTTTACTTTTAAAGGGTCATTCTGTGTTCCCCCAAGGTCAAGTCATAATGTCCTACTCAATTACCTACATTACCAACAGGTTATGGGGCCAGGGCATATCATTATTAACGTAGCTACTTAGACTTCTGTGGTATTCTAATTGTATATCAAGAAGTTAGCCCTGACAGTATCTAATTAGTTGCCTTTTTAGGTCAGATATCTGACTCTGTGTCTTAATCCTACCTAATACTATAAATGCGAGAGTGAGTTTGTTTATTTGTTTGTAACGTTTTCGCGTTAAAACGGCTCAACGGATTTGGATGAAATTTGGCACATGTGTAGACCCTGACCTGGAATAGGACATAATGATACTTTTTATCCCTATATAAACGCGGGTGAAACCGCGGGGCGCAGCTAGTTGGGAAATAAATGACAACAGTTATTTATTTGTTTTTCCAGCATTCTAAGAGGAGTAAACGCAAGATACTTATTGAAAGCGTTTCAAAACATTTATCCACGTTGTATGGCAATATTGGCACTGCTAATTCTTGGGCCAAAGAACAAGCCAGCCCTCGTCACGTGAAGTGTCCACCAGTCGGCAAGAAATTTCCTTAAAAAAGGAGTCGCGCACTCGGGCCCCATAACCTGAGCGTTTCGACCCCAAACGGCTCAAAACTGTAACGTTATTAGCAAATACTATTAAAATGACAACAAAATTAGTCTCCATAACTCACAACCCTATCGAGCTGCGATTGTCGTGCAAACTTCCGAAGCGTGCCGACTATTATTGTCGACTGTCGACTAGATACCTATTCATGACCTATTCCCACGCCAGCTCTCGTTCGGTTGTCGGCTCAATTAAGTCGTGCCCTGTTTAGATATCTGTTGGAAATTACACGTTAATTGCTAAACTGTAGGTATAATTTTGGAATGAATTTAGAGACTGCTTTTAAAAAGACGCTATTATTCGGTATATTTATCTCTGGAACGGTGCTGCAGGCCACTCTTACAGTAGCAATTACAGGTTTAATTTTGACAGTTCAGCAATATTCATTGCGGTATTTAGGTACGTTGTTGAGCAGACAAATTCGAACATATTTATGAAGCAATAGATTTGCAATATCCTTCAAAATCATTCATATTGTGATTGATAGTGTGTTACGAAATTAGGGTGCAGGTTTGATAATATTTATCAGATATTGCAACCAAAATTTGATAACGGGTTGGTCCGTGGACGCGTGACCATCAGCACGAACCCGTTGGTCCCAGTTGTCATTCGTAGATCTTTGACAGTCGTTACGGGTCATCAGAAGTCTGACAACCAGTCCTTACCAAGGGGTATCGTATTACCCAGTTACTGGGTTGTGGAGGTCAGATAGGCAGTCGTTCCATGTAAAATACTGGTATTCAGCTGCATCCGGTTAGAATGGAAGCCGACCCCAGCATACTTGGAAAAAGGCTGGGCAGATTGAATTTCCAATCTCCAATTCTACTTTCTCGGGGTTCACACTTGAAATAAATAAGATTTCGTATGAGATTCTTTGCCGAAGAAAATCAAATTACTCAACCATACTATATTATATCTAAAAGAACATCTTGCCACTTCATTCCCTTACTTAATAAGTCAATAAAGTATTAAACAAACTTCTTCACAACTTCATAATATTCCCTCACGCTTTGGTAACAGAATATTTGTTACAAATTGGCGCACACAAGTTCATGAACCTGTGTGTGAAGGCGCTAATCAGTCTTTTTGTGGGGGTTCTAATCAAATTACGCCTCATAATTGGCAAAGTTTACCTACGCTCAATATATCTATTGTATAATGTTCTATGTATAATGGATAATACAGATTTCTTTCGGCTGTATTTGTAACAGATTATGTATGGCTTGGATATGGGTGGGAACTAAATTGTGAAATACTTTTACTGCAGTTGTGTTGCTGATAAGGCGCGTTCACACTATGTCGTGACGATTAATTTATCGTTTCATTTTGATTGAAATAGTCGTGGAAGGTCCTATATGTGAACACCTCCATTTAAATACACAAGCCACGACGCTTTAAACGACACGATAATTCTGTCGTCACGATATAGTAGGAAGTCATTCGCCGCTAAATTGCGGACGCTTTGTGGCGGCCACCGCTCTTCTTATAGAAAACTGAAGATTTAGAGGAGTAAACTGTAGGTACCTACGTGTTTGTTTTAAAGTTCTCATCATCCTCCTGTCCATATCCTAATAAAATTGATGTGTGGTCCGCGAAGTACGATCGAGATACCTACTTAATTATCTATCTATCTATTTATTTTACACTCTAGCTACTGCCCGCGGCTACGCCCGCGAGGTAATTCTTTTTCTAAAATAAAAGCCTAAGGTACTTCTTATACCATCGGCTATCTACTAGTGAAAGTTCCGTCGAAATTGTTCCAGCCGTTTCGGAGATTAGTCGGAACAAACAGGAAGACAGACAAATAAAAAATAAAAAGTGTTTTTGTTATACGTACCGTATAAACTTTCATTCACATTTAGTAAAATGCTAGCTTTTATTTTTACATTACAAACAGACACTTCAATTTTATTTATTTGTAATAATAATAAACATAAAACTTGTTTAGTTTTCTCGAATCCTTCAGCTTCACACGTCGTCGTTTTAACAGAATCTATACATCAGTCTATTCTATACATATTATGTATAGAATAGACTGATGTCTACATATCATGTATAGAATAGACTGATGTATAGATTCTGTCGACACAAAAATCTTTCCATTATCATGATTACACATAATTGTGATATAGCAAGCCTTAAGACCATTTAAGCGTAATGATAGAGAGGGTAATTATTTCAGTAATTCAGTTCACGAACGAGGCAAAGGCTAAATGTCATGCAGCCTCTGTGACGAATTACAAGTTAATTTTGTGCCACGAGAACCTGTTAAAACGATGACTGTGTGAAGCTGAAGGATTCGAGAAAACTAAACAAGTTGTATGCTTATTATTTGGTATTTCATTCATAGTACCTAATAAATAATCATAAGTAATTTTTTTTTGCTTTTCGCATGGCTTTTTACTTTTTAGCAAGAGATAAAAACTGTTTTTCATGAAAAATAGGAAAAATCTTTACAGGGAAGCGTTACTTCACCAATCACTTTGGCTTATCATATCTGATGTCGTATTATGATATCTTATGAGATTTAAAAAAAAAAAAGTTAATTTCCTCAATTAACCCAAGCCCAAACCCCGAAAATGAATGAATGAATTCAAAATCTTCTTTTACAGATTTTGAATTCATTCATTCAGGTTAAGGAAAAATCTTCAGTATCTATATTTTTTTTATTTTTCATTCAACCTATTTAGGTATGTACTTACTAGGTACTGGCTATTTTGTTACGTATCTATGTAGAATTTCAATCGAATCTTCATAAAAAGAGAGATGCCACTACACAAGGATCTTTTGGCGCGTGGCCAAATTCGGAACTAACGCCGCCATATTGTTTTTCTATACATTTCATAAAACAATTTTCACAAATGTTTACCGACAGCGCCCCCCAGTCAATGTCGCTCGAGCGCAAAAAGATCCTTTTAACAGTGTAGGTAACCTATACATATTTCCATCATTTATTTGCAATAGGTATTGTTTTTATTTAGGTTGTGATGAGATGAGATTATGATGAGTAACAATGACAACACCAGGAGTGACCTTGGTTGCCGCATTTTCTTTTTATATAATATCATTGAATTGCGTCGGTGAAAAATGCAACAGTATCTAACGTTGTTTTATGTAATTCGCAATAAATGTTTATTTAAACATACATATCTATCTATATATACTAATATTATAAAGCTGAAGAGTTTGTTTGTTTGAACGCGCTTATCTCAGGAACCACTGGTTGGACTTGAAAAAATATTTTTGTGTTGGATAGTCCATTTATCGAGGAAGGCTATAAGCTATATAACATCACGCTACGACCAATAGGAGTGGAGCATAAATGAAAAATGTTGAAAAACGTGAAAAGATATTCCTTTTTGAGAGCTTCCGTTGCGTGCGCTGCGTAAACGTTTTAAGTTACGCAAATATAATGTATGATGGAATGTTCCTCTTTAAAAGTTCCAAATAAAAGTCCGCGACAGCATATGTCTATCTTTTAAGATTGACTCACGGCCTTTACCCTCACACCTTTTTTTATGGTAATAAAATTTGTTCGAAATTAATGCATTATTTACGAAGGAGTTTTATCAACATCATTTTAATTCTTATTCAAATAAATAGTTTTAACATCAAGGGTATTTATGTAGCATTAAAATACTTTTTAATTTATTCGAATCGGACATTTATTTTTCGAAGTTATCACGAGTATAAAAATGCAATACGCGAACCGTTCGACGCCGGCGCCGCGCCGCTGCGACTTTACTTACTCTAGAGAGGAAAGGATGGGCACACGGGTAGACCATGATCTGGAATAGGACATAGGATACGTTTTATCCATATATTCCCACGGGATCAAGACCTACGCGGGTGAAACCGCGGGGCACAACTAGTATTATTATGAATACTTAAATGTCGCTTTTCCTGTTTGTGTGACCGCGTTGTTTTTCTAAACTATGCAACGGATTTTGATGCGGGTTTCACCATCATTTAGAAAATTTATTCTGGAAGGTTTAGGATAATACAATGATAAAACTTAAGTACATTTAATAAAGAAATCTCAATGTTTTGTCAAGTCGTAAAAACCGTGTGAAGCAGGGGCAGGTTGCTAGTACCTACAATAAGTACATAAAATGGGTTGATTGATGGAAGTGGCGAGTGTCCCCGATACTCGCAAGGTTGCCGTGCATTTGCGGCGTGTGGGCGCAATGGACTCGGCGCACGCGCACATTAGCGCAACAGGGCTGCGCTCGCTCGCACATGTTTGTCCTGGTTTCATTGTCTAAATTAATCGCGTTACCAGTCAATTGTCATAGACCTCTGCTGAACCATTGAATGCCCCTTCTTTGAATATTACTGCATATGACACTGAAATACTTGGTTTAGTACTTTGAAATTCCATCTCACGTCTCATCATATTGATACAGCCTTATTTCAGCTACTGCTGAGTTGTGGCTTTTCTCTGTTTTTGTCAATCTCCACGCACTCCTGTGCTAGTGATCACCCAGTTGCCGAAATTCGATCTCATTCAAGATCTTTTGAGCGTAGAAGTCCCCCACAAAAGTTTTGAGATTGAAATAATGATTCGACTTCCTGATTTTCTTGTTTGTAATAAAAATAACTAAAAAATAAATAAAAATAACTTTTTTAACGTGACAACGTCTTATAAATTGGTTTGCCGGGTGACACTTCAAGAAACTGCGTTACGCTCCGCTCACAATGAGAGCGAGTGAGAGGCACGCGTCCCTTCCACTCGGGCATGGTTAGCCCGCCTAAGAGCGAGAGAGACAGACATATATTCACATTAAAATTATTTTACCACTCAAAGTCGTTGTCACGTAAAACTTTCGCCCGTATACCGACTTTACAGGCAACCAATTTTTGAGATATATTATCGAAATATATTTCAAAAAAAGTTATTTTGGAATCTATAGGCAGCCCTACACAACTTGCAAGAATAAATTAATGATTGTCACCTTTTTATCGCACAGATTATATACATAATACCTATGTATATCGTGTCTTCAAAAATATTCCATGCATCATAATGTGTGTCATATAATGCACGTATGTTGTGTATGCTGCATTCATTCATATGATGTGATGACTCTTTTTATGATAGTGTTGATGACTTCAACGAATGTTTCTTGCGGTTTAGTGATGGTCGTTTGCGGGACTATTAATGTAGACTTACAGGTCAACAGAAAAGCGTAAGTACCTACTTGAGGTATCTGGACGATTGACATAATTATGATGTGATATAAAACGTATTTTGTGACTATGTTATATTAGAATTAATTTTGTTGTTATATTTTCTTACTCAATATTTTACAAACTCATAATGTAAAATTTCTTCGTGTTTGTTGTCTCTAGTCTGGTTAGGCTATATATTATGCCCACCTCAACGTACTTGGAAACTATTAGAGGTGATAAAAATCTTTAAAATCAAAAACCCTTCGTAAATGCACTGATTACATAATTTTATTTCAAATTAATAGTTTGGTCACCATATTGTCGAAAACATGGACTTGAAATAAAAGCT
Organism: Lithophane ornitopus; assembly: GCA_948473465.1. NCBI lineage: Eukaryota > Metazoa > Arthropoda > Insecta > Lepidoptera > Noctuidae > Lithophane > Lithophane ornitopus. The sequence goes on along the minus strand of OX419616.1, from coordinate 12,165,916 downwards.
GTCAATAATAAATATAATAACCAACGCACGCCACTATTATCTATAGGCAAACATGGAGCCACCCAACTGAATCTAATCCCTGTAAGCCGCTGTTGTTATCACCTGCGTGGCTCGTGTCTCGTGGCTCATAACTCCCGCTGGAGTACACCTATTGTTTCTTTTATTGTCGATTCCCTTTCACGCGAGATATAACCCAATTACAATAATACGCGATAAAAATATCATCAATATTTATTTGTTTTGGTACAGACAACTGAACAAGGACCTGATAGAATAGGCACGATCTAAGGTGCGATAGAAATCAATATACGACATAACAACCAATATAATGTAAGAATATCGTTTGAGAAAAAAATCTCAAGATTCTATCTAGAAACGACTCTACATTTTCATTGATTTTGTAAAAGAAATTAAGAATTAGGGTCCACCCGGGCGAAGCCGCGGACAGCAGCTAATAAGAAGTAGATAAGTAGGTATATGAAATCCAAGCATAATTATCATTATTACTGTCGTCACATGTTGTCACTGTCATTAGCCGCCTTTACACGACATGCGCTTTCACGCGTGAAAGGCCTTTCACGCAGGAAAGAACGCGCGTGTAAAGATAGAAAACGAGAACGAGTAAGCACGCGCGCGCCGCCCACTCGCATTCATTTCATGCGTTCAAGTCTGTGCGCTTCGAACATAATTCAGGGCACATAAAAATGGATAAAAACAATCTCACACGATTGCGCGTGCAAGCTTTCCCGCGTTCAATGGGGCACACTCCGATCGCGAGTGAAAGCGCGTGTCGTGTAAAGGCGGCAAATGACAGTGAAAACATGTGACGACAGTATGTTAGGATTGCGGCGGCTATTGAGTGTTGAGTGCAAAGTCATCTTTGCACTAAACACTCAAGGACACTGACATTACGCTCGTTTTTCGGTTGTTTATCTTCATTTAGGACTAATCTATTTGATTCGCCTCAATAAACTACTACCAAGTACTAAACGACTGTTACGCTCCCCTCGTTTCTTTTGTTTTATAGATTTAATTACTCTTTACTCCAATGACCCACATTCAACTGATTCTGACGGCCATCGATGGATAACGGACAAATTGATCGATTTAACCCACTAAAAGGGAGCAATGGATGATGAAATCCGTATATTGCCCAGTTACTGGGTTGTGGAGGTCAGATAGGCAGTCGCTCCATGTACAATACTGGTATTCAGCTGCATCCAGATAGACTGGAAGCCGACCCAAAAGTATATATAAATAGTTGGGAAAATGCTAGGCAGATTGATTTTTTGGATGATGAAATCCAACAATGACAAGCACTGTATTTACAGGTCTGTACCTATAGAATATTATAGTTTATTATAAGAAATGATCGATCGACAAGAATCAAATAAATTCTTGTCGATGTATGTACATCTTTATGATACTGACTGTACAAATAAAAACAAAATAAAACTCGTCCTCAAGATTTACTTACTAAAGGCCCTTACATACTGGCGCGACTTGTCGCGCGACGCGACGCAAATTGTTTTGTTAAAAGACGCACGAGATGATGAGAAGAAAAGATGCACGAGAAATTGTTTTGTTAAAAGTCGTGTCGCGCGACAAGTCACGCCAGTATGTAAGAGCCTTAACACAAATAAACTGGCACGAAAGAAAACACGGAACAGCGATAATTATACCTTTTTTAAATAATTTAAATCTTATTTACTTAAGCAACCCTCCTGCAAATCGGCTTTCCCACCTCTATATTTTAATTTATTTTGCTAAGCTAAAACCAACCTTGTTGATAGACAAAATGGTAGCAAATATTGGGACTTAGCGTGAGCACGGTCTTTGTAGGCTTTCAGTTAAAGTCTAGGTATAAAAGGCTTAATATTCTACAAATATTGTAACGAAGCTTTCGTCTTAATTTGGCAAACTGGGAATTCAAATGTCAGCTTAAGAAAGACTATTTATGGCCATGGGGGATGCGCTAACGTAGCCCGCGAAATTCTTCCCTTACGTTTTTTGCAGGTCGGTATCAGATTGTTTATTCATTAAAATATGATTCGCGACCGAAACAAATATGGCTTAACATAATTATAATCAATAAAATCAGCAATACAACTTCCTATGTTAGAATTGGCCTCAAATGTCATAATTTCATGAAATAGTCATTCAATAAGGTGAACTTAGAGAGTTGTGACCGATACAAATCGCGCACTTGGTCGCAACGGCCAACTAGCCGAACAAGGACGCAATTCGTATCACAGTTTCTATGATCAGTTTTTGACAGATATGCCATACAAAATCTGTCAAAAACTGATCATTGTGAGACCACTGACACCTTTGTAAATTAGTAGACTTGGCCCCCAGATCGTAGCGACCACAGGTCGTGATCGTGGCCGTCTAGTGCGCGAGATCTTGCATCCCGCGTTGGATTTGCCTCAGATTGAACAGTCCCTAAATGCCAAATCCTTCTAATCCGCCATGTATACACAGCTACACATCAAGCTATACATTTTCAGTTTATGCTCATCTCGCATTATATAGGATTTCCGTACAATGCGAGATCAGATTATACTGGAAATGTATAGCTTGATGTGTAACAAAACAAAAGCGGCTTTTAAAACCAAAAGTGTCAGCTAAAAAAATAAAAAAATAAAAGGAACATTACACAAAATGTCTTCACACGCAGAAATGAAGGCCATACACTCTATATTTCAGTGGCGCAACAAAAACAGTTTACATTACTCTGGGGGCACAGCCGGCCATTTTATCATAACGAGGGGCACGTTCACTGGGTATCAAAGCAAATAACAGGTGGAACTCAGATTTGCGAAAAAGTATCAAAATATTCTTCGATACATGCCTTGTACGCCTTCATAATAATATTCTCTTTCATAATGTTTTTGGGGTTTTTTTCTGAGGTCTTTTCATATTAGGTAGGTTAAACAAGAAGAAGAAGATTAAAAGAAGATATATCAGACCGGAGCTGGGGCAATTCTCGTAATATTTTAACAACGGTCTTATTCTAACCTACTTAATTAGCAATCTGTAAAAAATACAATCTTTAAACTAACATTTTTGTCAAGTTTAACAGATCGCCACTTTGAATATGAACGTTTTTTCTAAATACGAGAATTGGCCTCCTGTTATCAAACCAAGACAGCGTTGCGAACAATACAGTGAAGCATGCCAAAACTACACGTCCGCTTTTATGCATTAGACGCACACATTTACAATCAAACTACACCTCACTAAGTGCACACATGTTTACGAAACCGGCCTCACGTCACTGTTGACAGCGCTTACTTTTGGTTTTTTATTTAGTCTGAGTACCTGCAGATACATAATAATACCACATCACACATGGTGAAGTAAATTTTTAGATAGAACCTCATTGTAATGTGAAAACATACTTCTATAATCAGTATTGGGGAGACTCAAACTCAAATCTACTTAAATTGCTTGAAGAATGAAGCTCGGAACTGAGTTTCTCTACATTAAGGTGCTATTTATTTATTTCTGCTATGTGCTATCCAGAATCAGCTAGATTTTTGTTTTCTTAATAATGTCTGATAGTTCACTGAACAGCTGTTTGATGGATAGCTGTCAAACTCCGTAATTCTGTCACTGCCAGAACAATAGAAAAATCTATTTTGAATTGACGTCATTCAGGACCGTATCCGAGGAAAACGTGATCGATACGTAATAAATCACGTTTATATTAAACGTGGTTTACACGTGTTCATAACTGTGAACCGTAGGTTGACGTACCTACTCAACAATAATAAAAATTAAACTGAATATTTAACTAAACGACCAAACGGTCAAATAACTGTTTTTCCAAATCTTGAATTAACAAACTAATTATACTTAACAACTAGATTGTAAGCAAACGACGAAACCATTTATTTAATATTTTTAGTTATAAAACTATTCTTAGTTATAACAATTGTTATAATCTATCTCGTAAAATAATAAGTTGGAGTTAAATTGCTAATTAGCCTATCAGGCTAGATTTTTACAGAATAGGTTGGCCGATCTAAAAAAAATAAAAAAAACAAAAAACCTCTCACCAACAGCTCGTCGTCAAAACTTAGGTGAAGTGAATAGTGTCAGTCCCTAGTATCCGATCGTAGTGAAGTGCTATCGACTCACAGGAGGTCTCTGCTTATCATCGTGACATATAACTCTTATCTGCATGTTACTAACTCCCAATACATCTTTTTTTTTAACATTTCAGTGCCATCCATAATAATTGAAACGATTGACGGTTATAACGGTCAACCTGGACCAATAAAAAAGAAGCTCCACGGAACCCGATCCTTTTGCGACACTCTTTATTGATAAATTTACATCCCCAAGTAGGAGAGTTAACGTGCCAAATATATTCTATGTACGTAAGCTTTTCTAAATGCTAATGAGGTATCACAATTTACATTTTCAGAGGTTATTTCCATGGTAATAAAATCGTTGCCTCAAACGTAAAGGAGCATATCATTCAATAAATGATAGGAGACTTTATTGAGTTATATATTTGTAAAAATTATATGAATAGACCGGGTACCCGACTTATTGAAAATCGATCTATAATGAAGGCTTACCGACCGCGAAATTCTATTGTGATTTATTTTTTCAGTTACAATTTGCAGATACATCAATTTATGCTCTTTGATCTCTAGAGTAGTAATCTCGGCCTCCTATCTAATTGCATAACTTATTTTCGTATCAGATTAAGACTAATTTGTTCCATTTTGACAGTTCAACAACATTCATTGCGTTATTTACATTGTTGAGCAGATTTTTTTTCGAACTGTGAAACAATGGATTAGCAATTTGTTTCAAACCGATTCAGATTGTGATTTATGTATTACGCAATTAGGGTGCTAGTATTAACGAGCTAATGCTAAAAATAACATAAAAGTATAGGAAACTACATAATAATATGTTCCTACCAAAACAGATGTAGAGTCAACTGTAGGAAAGTTTTATACTGACGAGGAAGCCTTGAAAAAATGGCGCCCAAAAAAGGCAAGCTTGTGCGAATGCTCCTGTCATATCGAGGCCAGATAAGTCACAAATCATCGAAATATACACTCGACCACCAAATACAGAAGAACATTAAACATTACGCACTTTATGAAAAGTAATAATTATGTAAAACTTGTACGAACACGAAATTTTTAACTGTCGTAATAATCCTTCGCCGTAAACTCTGAGTAACTTCCATTGCTCTCTTACTTACTATTTTAATAAACGTCTTTTATGTTAGTGGAGCAATGGTTGCAATTCTCTTGACATTGCCAAAGGTGAAGGCGTTAAATTCCCGTCACAAAAGGCCAGTAATGACGAAATTAAATCCATTAATTGCCGTCTGAAGAAAGCCCTAATGCTAAACGCTTTTACGAGTGCCCGAATTGTCTTCGTGTACGTCACAAATCCAGAATTACTGCTCAGTTTTACGGTTCACTTGGAGAGGGGAATAATTTTTAAGTTGCCACGTCCTCTACAGAATAATGGCCTTCCAATGTCCGCTAGACTTATAGATTTGTTTTTGTGTGGTTTATACATAAGGGTAGGCGTCCCAACTGATGGTAATTAAGTAATAATCACTGCCGTATATGGACTTCTTCAATATCATAGACATCGCAGCAGCCTTCCCGTCTCAAAGCTGGGATACCTCTTGTGCTTGTAACTAAATGCACCATACCACACCTGCACCCACACCCTTCAGCTAAGAACACACAAGGTTCGGATAGGTACCGGTTAAATTTTGAAACTTGTATTATGATGAACTTGACGCAAAAACCTTTACATTCGGTTTCCTTCGAACCGGTATTTAGAAGATATAAAAGTTTTTTCGGATTTACCGGTTTAGAGCAAATAATCGGTTAATACTTCCGTTATTATTCAGCGCGGCATTCTCACAAGTAGTCACAAGTTGCAACGCTATTACCGACCTGCTGCTCGTCGAATAAACCGGTTAATTTAGGTTAAAATAAAATTCTCTAAGCGTTCGCATTCTTTATAAAAGTTCGGAAGAAACCGAAATAAACCGGTATTAACCGTTATTTTTTTAACCGGTTCCGTGCCTTATATTATGAAAATATCTATCTAGCTGTGTAACACAGATATTTTCATCATCACCACACTTGGTAGACAGATCGATCACAGTTGACAGACAGGGTGACACTGCTGCCCATTTTGCTCACAACCCTCTCTAACTACCCACAGGTGAAAAGAGGGTGGCAGACTTTGCAACCGCACGTTACAAGTACATTTTCAAGTTACCCGTACATATTTATGCTCGCCGAAGCCTGTGAAAGGCAATGTTTAGCTTGCTTATGTTTTATTTAATCACATGAAAGCGGTGAAACGGATTTGGAAATGTTGGGATGCGGTCATAAATTTCGATGGGAGTTGGGACGTTAAATGGAATTCGTCTTGATATTGTGTTTTTGTGATGAGGTAATTGAAAAGTGTGGAAATTGTTTTTCTCTGTATACCTTTGTTCCAGAAAATCTTAAATTCATGAGTATTATTTACATAGGCATTTATTATCTTCACTTTAGCCTATGCAGTGGCCCTCCGGGACGTACCTGTGGGATCGGAGCCCTCATGGACGAACCCGTTTGCGCGACGAGAAATCCAAGGAATCCATATAATTCCATATGATTTTTCAATTTTAATGAGTACATTTTTTTTACTGTGTTTTTAATTTGTGTTTTTTTAGGGACCATGTGGTCTGCATTTTTATTAATTTATTTGTATGTTTAGTAACCGCTTATTCCTAATTATGATTCAGGTGTAAAAGTACTGTAATTCTTACGGAAAAGCATATATTTTTTTCATTCCTCCCCTTTATTTTCAGTCCTCCTTATATAATTTGCCTCACCTATGTTTTAAACTAATGGGTCCCATCTGTCTCGGGTGTAAATTCACTCTCAGATTTAACACACTAAAAATTTCTAAGTAATGAGCAAAATACCAAAAAGATCCATAATCAAAGTTAATATTTGAATTCCACTAAAGCCCGTATAACTGCTAATAGCTAATCGTTTGTTGACAGAATATTATCTGTTTTCCCGTATATTAATGCCGTGACCTCTAAACCGCTAAACTAAACTAAACCCGAGAATATCGTCACATCACGACCTAATTCCTGCCATGTCATGACCCCATTACGGAATATCAATAAAGAGTTTTATGTAAAAAGTCTTTCATGCACGTGGTACGAACGTGACTGGCTTGCGCCTCGGTTTCTGAAAATCTCTGCTATCAAATCTCTTGTTGAGGTGTTGTGATTGGTGGATTGATTTAGCGACAGCCAATACCATCCAATCCAGTCATTTGACATGAGTTTTCGGTTTGTTTTGCTTTCAAGAATGTGTAGACTTTACATTCCAAAGCTCAAATTCTTTGTTTTTGCTTGTTTGCTGTGACTACATTTTCCATCATCTGACAACTTCTTTATCATCTTCTACCCTTATTTCTGGGTTTTGTCGTTGCCATCTGTTCCATTATTATCATAAATAATTACATTATTTATCCACGCTTTAGTTTACTTATAGCGTGACTTACGAAACGTGGTATCAGTCTGCCAACTTCAAAATAGTGTTATTATTTCTTCAAGGACTATTCCCATCGAGATCTTTTTCATTACCTTATAAACTAAATCTATAAAGAGCATCAGATTTATAGGCGTAGAGATAAGACCAGATTCCAATTTCTTTTCTAATAACAAAATATCTTGAGCCATATTAATAGGTCTCTCTCTACTCCAAAACATATATATATATATCGTCTTTTATATTGGCTTCTTTGGAATGTTCATATCTTTTGGCAATTACTGGGATTTTTAAGGCAGGTATTTAATTTATAAATTGATAAAAAGGGTTTTTGAAACATGGCGAATCACATCCATCCATTAGGGAATAGATCATTCAGATTTCAATGGATAGTGGGTATCTGGAGTAATATTAACATCAGAAGAGATTAGATAAAATGCATGAACCACAAACTGTAGTATTGAAGATGTTGTAGACTGGTCAAAGTACAGATAGAGGTGAGCAGTAGCGACAGCCAGGATTAACCAACGTAGACAAGATACGACTAAAAACAATCGAATAAGCATACTTCGTCGTCTAGCGCTATTTGCAGTCTGTCTACAAAGTTTCCTGTGTATCTAATGAAACGAGCACGCTTCACAAACATATATAAAATGCATCAGACCGACCTAGTAGATTTATATTCTATCTATCATTGAACCCAAACATCGCTGGCTATTCCCGTTTCCCAATTTGGTGTGGCGCGAGTGCGCGGGTGCGCGCTGACATGCGCGTACGACTATTAATACCACGTGCTCGGGCGCGTCGAACCCCTCCCCCTTCCCGCCCTTCCCCTCGTCTATCCCGCTCTTTATAAATATAGACCGAGGGAATCCATTGCGAATTGTACGTACACCACGATGTTGGACATTATCGATGCTCCGATCCGAATGCTCCAAAACGCGTGAGTCAGAGTGTAAAATTGTAAATAGAAGGCGAATCCGACCTCTCGTATGTAAACGTAAGTAGTATTTATGATTTGAAAGTATCGTGTTTAAAAAATGTGAGGTTGAACAGAAGGAATGGCTGGTAAATGGGACGAAGTTATGGGTGGAAATTCGCCATAAGTTTCAACGACCTGTCAATTACTAAATAAACACTGAATGTGAAGAAAAATCTTTGGTTTTCATGCAGATCTTCTGGGGATTATGAAAGTCTTACCTTTCGCCGTCCTTACTCTTTAGTCTTACTCTAGCTGTTTTCATGAAAACCACTACTGAAAGTCAGAAAATTACCTCCAAGTAGGTAGTTCAGAGTAAATTTTCTGACTTTCAGTTGTTTTCCCATTGTTTACCCTTTATCAATACTATTGGTATGAGAATAAAAAACCTGCCTTCTCATTGTTATTCAATTTAAAAAGTAGATTTTACGAGTGCCTTGTCCGGTTTTCCCGATTCAGAAATTAATTTTCCGACAGAGACTTTTTATTATTTGTTCATGGCGTTTGTATCTACACAATATTGTGATAATTATGTTTGTACCTACATGCCGAAACTCATAAATCGATTCCATGAAATCTATTTTATCTGCATTCAATATACATACATCGTAAATTCTGTAGACATTTTATGTCTTCAAAACTTCCTTGTAACCATTGGCCGAAGATAAAACTACTTCTCGTTATGAAGTTTAGAATCGATTTAAAAAATAGACTCTTGCTACCGATTAGATTGCGTTGATGAATCGAATCGAATTCAATTAGGTTGACATTAACTCTGTTCAAATAAGTGTCCTTGACAATAATCAAAGATTTCAGTTGAAGATTCGCCCTACCGCGTCAGAAGATGGTCGTTTTTGTTTCGTTTTGTCACCTGTGACATACGTCGCAGAATTTGACTTGATTGTCACGGAAACGCCATTATTATTTGTTAGCTCGATCTTTGACATTAAAGCTCAAAACACACACGAGTCGGGAGCACGGCGGGTAAAATAAATTGTACCTAATTCAAGGAATTATATGGATGTCAACACACAGAACGCGGGTGCGGGTCGGGCGCGGAGAGGGACGGGAGCGGGTCGGGCGCGGGAGTACGGCGGGCATAATAAATTGTAATTCAAGGAGTTATTATTATACTATAATATAATTTGAATTATACTATATAGTATTTGTTTTGTGAATAATTACAAAAAAATCTTCTGTTTGGCGATAGATCTCTGGATTATGAAGATTTTAAATATGTCCCCGTGACCCGACCCGCTCCCGCCCCGCACCCGCCTCGTGTGTGTTCTGAGCTTTACTCGAATCATAGGCGATTGAAATCGAATTACGAAGATATCGGAAGTAAGCCAACAGTTTCTTGTTCTAAATCAGAATCCGTAATCCGAGCAATATCTAAAGATTTACTGCCTCACGAAATTTAATATATGTTTGACCGCATTTCTCCTTGTTTCATAATTTCAGTTTCCTCAAGATAACAATGTGAGGTTTATGACTAAGAGCTGTATACCACTGTTTATGCTACGGTTACCTAATTTTGATGCTGTGTTATGAAGATGAGAGCTTGTGTACCTATTATTATTTTCCTTATACAAACATAAAGCGAGTATAGCACTTTCTAATTCTATAAAATAACAAGCATATACCTATGATAAGATAAGACCGCCATAGACGGCGCAGCAAGTGGCGCCGTCTGTTACGAATGTTGTATGTTTGTTACGAAGTTACTGGAATCACCAAAAAGGTCTAATATGAGTGACATTAGCTGGTGTGGTGACAGTCACTCTAGCAGAGGGTTGCATCGACGGTTACGTGGGCGCTGTCTTGTGATGTCAGGAGATGATATCAGGGGAGAGCCCACGTCGAACTGCTGTCATTGAGGTTCAAAATAAACTAGAGAAGCTATTAGAAACAAAAGATGTGTTAAATGTGACAACCGCGGTTTATGCGTATTCAGATAGTAGACTGAGACGTATGTTGTCCAGCAGAACGAAATGTTGCGCATAAATTTTGTTCGTGGCGTCTGTTGAATGAACCTCAATGACTGCTATAATAATCCGACAAAATCCTGAAGATATTGAACCTACTGAATCACTAATACTATGACCACTTCTGGTAAAAGGTGCGCCTTTTAAATAGTTTTATTACTCCTTTATTTACATTTCTGGTAATCAAACAATTTGCAAGAAGACCCTTAAAATCTACTACCACTAATCTCTTATCTCCACCTTAATAACTCAAACTCAACTCAACTCAAGGCAAGGCTCTTTCTAAGTGAGTTACGAGTACTTTACCTTTTCTATAAAATTTCATTTATACACTGTCTACCATTGCGCTTCTTTATAACTAATAAAGCAACCTGAAAAGAAAATATCATATGAACTGAGTCAAATGGTTAGGAAATTCCTCCGTGGTTTTGAAAATTACATAGACAAGTAAAAAAGATGAACCTGAAATAGTGTGTATCAGATAGGCAACTTTCTCCATGGGACTAACAACGTAATCGCGAAGAAATTACCGTCCCATACATAACTACAATACCAATCAATCTGCCTAGCCTTTTCCCAACTATCTTGGGCCCGGCTTCCAGTCTAACCGTATGCAGCTGAATACCAGTATTTTACATGGAGCAACTGCCTATGTGACCTCCACAACCCAGTAACTGGGTATTACGATACCCCTTGGTAAAACTGGTTGTCAGACTTTTGGGCTTCTGACGACCAGTAACGACTGTCAAAGATCCTCGAATGACAGCCGGGACCAACGGCTTAACGTGCTTTCTGAAGCACGGAGTACTCTCGATAAGTTTGTAAAGATGGTCACCCATCCACGGACCAACCCCCGCAAGCGTAGCTTAACCAGATGGATCGACCCGTGCGGCTGTTATTACTTAGCCACGAGCTCCTCAACAACAAAAGTACAATACCCTCGACCTAAATTGTATGGGACGGCTGTTTATTTTTTCAGAAGTTGTTTAGGTTGATAACTGTCTCTGTACCACACCCTTAGATTTGACCACACCTTTCTGATACATGCTAAGTATATCACAATATGTTATGTGTCTCTCTGGGTATCAAAATTTCGGGTCCCGGAATACATTTTGCGTTGTGTATGGCACACAAAGCAACTTTTTTAAAGAGATAAACAAGAATTCGTGGAAGCGAGTTATTTTCAGCCAATGTTTGTAGAAATAAAATTAGGACTTTAATTAAACCTTTTTCCTCGGTAATCCTGACTTTTAAACATTTCTTCGTACTTAAATAATTATATTTATTTTACGAGTACCCACAAAAACTGTACAGACATCTTAGAGCTAATTTATTTTATTTTAAAATGAATTTATGTTATTTTGGCCTTTATTTGTGTTCTCTTAAAAATCGTGGGTGAAGAGGGTACGACGGGTCACTCGCCGGTCAGTCCGAGCGCGTTTTTCAGATGATATTGTAATGCTGTGAAACATTGTTCACAACAATGGCATGGAGGACGGATTGGGAATCCCATGTGTTTAGCAGAGACTTACCTACCTAAACTTATTTACTTCTTCCCATCTTTTTAGATACTTCAAGAAAATCCTTAGTCCCCCAAGTATAACAATAGGTACTCACACACACACACACACACACATTACAGTTATTTGATACAATACAATATTCACGTTTTATGTTGCATATTAAATAAATTAAAGCCTCTTGCATGGATGAATCTGTCGCATTGTAAACTAGTTTGTGCCTGCGGCTTTATCCATGTGGAAAAAGTCGCATAATGGAATAAATTATTCACTAAGCACGCCAGGATACTCCCTACACACATGCACAGTTTTAGTATGGTACGTATACAATGTGAGTTACCTATGGTCTGTCTCAAAAGTATTTGATGAAAATGTAAACAAATTAATCAGAAGACGTTTCTATGGATGCCAAATTGTAGTGTCGCTTACAAATTAAGCGCTTTGATTCGATTATTTGAATACATAACCCAAAATTCTAGTTTTAAATCACATTTTTTTTTGTGGCGTTTGTTTTATAACCTCAATTTGATTTTTCAATTCCAATTTAATAATGTTATTCAATCTACAATTGTTGGAAAAAGTGCTGAAACCGTCACTAGAAAAGATGAACAGATGGTATGCTTAATTACATAACACAACATAACATCACGCCTGTATTCCCCGAAGAATTAGGCAGAAGTGTATAGATATATATACCCACATTTCGCTAGTTATGTTAAGTCCCATGTAATAGAGGGCGAGCCCATTGCCATCAACCGGGCACAAATCCAGACCCCGAGCTGCTACTGAGAATTTCCTGATGGAAAAAGCCAATAAGACTTTGCACTTTGCTTAATTAATAATTGTTAAAAATGTGAAAGTTTATTTTTTAATATCGTAGACTAATTTGACATTTCAAATTATTGTTGACTGTTTCATTATGGAGTTGGACATTTGCAGCTGTCAAATTAGTCTACGAGATTAAGAAACAGACTGTAATACTTAGCACTAAGATAATAATTATTATGTTGTAAGAGAAAGTTCTATGAATTCCAAGAAACATTAGCTAAGACACCGATTTTATTGCAGTCAATGAAACTTGCAGTAGGTAAACTGGACTCATAAAAGTATATTATAATTTAAACATGTAAACCCAGTAATAAAACAAACTTGACCAGTCGTAAATAACTAAAAGGAAATCGTAACATTGTGGAATAATAATTATTAAAACAATCTGAACCAAATAGAACTGAGAGTAAGCAAATATTTAAATGAGTGTGAGATACATACCTACATATATACATAAACTCATGCCTTCTTCCCATCGGGGTAAAGAAACTACAGAACGCCTACGATCCTTACATATCCCTTTTGCTTCGTTTACGTTCATACTAACACGAAACGAGGGGTCTTTGTCGAATTGAATGAAGATTATAATAAAAAAATCGTAATACGTGTCTAAGATGTATGTATAAAAAACCTGTGGACTGAAATTGCCTATAGAGTAGCTAACTAGCTTTATTAGCTTTTGCCCGCGACTTTTTCCACCTAGAAGTCAACTATAAGTACCATAAACCATATCCTATAGCACTCGGCAATAATATAGCTTTCTATCAGTGAAAGAATCGTTGAAATCAGCGCCCTAATTGCGTCACACAACAATCTGAATCATTTTGAAGCATATTGCTAATTCTACTATTCATATGTTCAAAGTCTGCTCAAAAAATCTGCTGTTTCATACGCTAAAGTTTTTAATGCCTACTATCCTAAACTATATGGAACAGCTGTTTTTTTTTTTCGCGACTTCAAAGTAGATCCGTTAGTAAAAGTTTTTCAGTTCGATGGTCTAACGCACCTTATAAAGTTTGTAATGTTATTTTTGAAACACCTTATATTTATCCTTCAAATTCAAAAAACATTATTGAGGATAAACGTCACTGCACAACAATATGTTTCAGGAATTCTTACCCAAAGATCACGGTATCTTTGTGAGTTCATCATTATCTCCTTTTAAAATGAACTGATAATCCCAACCAAAGTAGATATCAATGATGAATTGACTATTTCATTAACATATGCCTTATATAAATGAGCCCATTTATATTGTCAAATCAATCGGATATTGGTTTAATTGAATTGTTGTTTAGGTGAGGAACAGGTGTTATTGATTAATGATATGTGGGATCACAATTTAAGTTCGCTTCTCACGGTTCAGTCCTTGTTTTGTTAGCAAATGCATCGTTATCGTCAACATTCTCTTCTACACCGTATTTTAGTTCATTTTTATTGTGATCCGTTTTGACAATGGATTATTATATCAATTATGTTTCAAGTAAAACAAAGTGGTACATCATTGTAACTTACACACATAGCATCATCACGGCTGTCATTGTAACTAGTGTGGCTTTTCAATTTTATTCATGAACATGGAACGCTTGCATGTCATGTGCCGAAATATCGGATGCTTAAAACAAATAAAACATGGTAAATATCCCATTTTGTGTTATATTAATACCTAATGTCCTTCTTAAACGACTCTTTTGTTGTACTTATGTACATTTAAAAAACTTCCGCATTCTTTAGAATTTGTAATAGTTATGTGAGACTTCACAGTAGCTAAATCTAGCAGAGTCGTGTGACTAGATCTTTATTCGTTTTGGGACTGCCAACGTAGGCGTAGTCGTCATTAGGTTTATTGTTCAGACATATAACATGTTACGACATTCTGTTCATTATATTGGAAAACAATATCTGAGCTTGTCGAGTTACCTTTTGTGGTTACCGGGAGCTTAGAAGATTAATGAGTTCGTTAGCCAGAGTAATGTGCTGCGGTTACAATATTTTGTGGGCAGCTTTACGATTCTGGTGGCGTAAATATGATTATTTTTTGTTTTACACGTTGTCTCTGATTAGCCAAGACGTCTTGCGTCTAGTTTTGGAGAAACTAATCAGGAATTTGATTATTTTTTAGACACTGTTTCAAATTTCCGCCTCAATGGCAAACAAGGATTTGTAAGACCCCATATAAGTGGTTAACAGAGCCTATCATTTGATATATTTTGAGAAAATTTCATATTTGCTTTTGAAACAAACCCGAAGGCTGAAGACATAAGTACACAACATTTTCTTGTTTGTGTACTTCCACAAAACAAAACACTTAGGTAAAAAAGATTTATAATTATAGTTATATATTGGATATAAGGCTGGATATAAGAGGATTTGTGGCCCGATGATTGTCTGACCCGAATAATTTCAATGAAACAGGAATATTCCAAATGTTTTCGTTACGTTAGTGAAGAAAATGATATGGATATCGGCTTCAAAGTAATTGAGTTAGGAAGGTCAGATACCAGTAACTCTCTTTAGCACTCGCGAAACATTTATTTAAGGAGTTGTGATGTAGCTGTCTATTTCATGATCATCGTTGTCATTCAGCCGAAAGCCGTCCTTTCTGGACATAGGTTTCCAAGCATCGGCAAAACGACACGTGTTTTTTTAAGTGAAAATTATTGGTGATTCGATAATTGGACGAGAATTGAGAGTGAGCGTCATGTTTACGCACATTTCGTTACATGAGAGAGAAGAAAGATCCGTTTCTCACATTAAATCTTTATATTATATTCTCATATTGTATGTTTATATTTAAATTAGTGAATTGTTTCTTATTTTATGTATTTTGTTTCTCTTCTACTCTTACACACGTTGTCTACATCTCGTCTATCTACTTTCCTATCGCAGGTATGCTGGAAGAGATTTCTCTAGAAATAAGCATTGCCTTTGTACGTATTTTTCTGTTCCTTTCTTGTTGTCTGTATTTATATGTGTGTGCATAAATAGTTAAATAAATAAATAAATAAATCTCTCTTATTTCACGTGTACCTACGGTGCTACTTTATGACATGGCTGACACTACACATCAACACGTGCTGTTCATTAACCTAATCAACCAGTTCATCGACTTTACAAAATTATGAAAAAAAAAACTAATATCTAGGTGTGAAATTTGGCATAGTAAGATGTCGCCTTTGCCAGAAACTTCGCCGTTGAAGTTTTAAGCAGTAGCAAGACAAAGGTCGCACTGGATAATGCCAGTTACCAAGAATGAGACAAAATAAACAAAATATTCGCAAAATATATTCCTAAGGTCGTCCTTAAAATGGATCTCATTATTAAGAGCCGTCTTTACAAAAAACGGGTCAAGTGTGACGCTATTGAAGAAGCAAAGATTATATTTTTATTTCTTTAGTTTTAGTTTTTGAGTTTCCTGTTTATGATGGCAATGTTATCGAACGGCCTTTCCGTTGTTATACACAGACGATAGGCAGACTTTTATGCATAAGAATATTGCTCTTATTGCAGCCCGATTTCCTTCAATGGAAATCTAAATAAAATCAGCCCAGAATTTGACTAGTTTGTCACCTTCAGTAGCGTCCACTAACGTGCAGGCAACTGGACACGCTGGACGCGCTATGCGTCTTTCTTTCTTTCTTTGTTATCGTCAGGTTTCATTATTTGTTTATGAAACCCTAAACAAGAGATTTTATTTTGAGAACATAATCACTAAAGCGACCACAGAACGGAAAATTATGTAGCAATTACAGAAAATGTCGGGCTGAAATTACTTTTGTAAAACATGAATTATTCCAACAAGAATTTCTCCTGGCAAAATGTTGAGAAAAACAGTACAACAGTCATTTTGCTCTTTTATTTACTTCGTAGGGCTATTCTCTAGGATTTCGCACGAACTTAATCACATTCATCGTTGGAAAACTTTGCAGAATGAGCGTACGTCACCGAGAATTCATTTGAACGTTAATTACGATGTTGGACGGATAAAGACCCAAAACTTATTTTTTGTGTTCGGAAGCAGCATGTGGGCGACAAAGACTTCTCAATCACCGGCGTCAGGCCTTTGTGCCTTCAACATGTTTCACGCCTGTCCTTCCTTTCCTATGAACACTAAGTATATCATCTGTTTTATACTATTGTTCGGGAAAAATGTGTAAACAGCTAGTTTACGAGATTATTTCTGTCATAATTGTGTTAATATTGCTCGCTGTTGGCCTCGGCTGTAAATAGATGACCCCATCACATCTCGTGGCAATTTTAATGTTTAATAGGCCAGCGATGTTCACTTGTTTACTCACAAATTCATAGGGAGATCAACAAACGTCAATCCCTTTAGAAGTTGAAATCATTCATTGACTGTAACCACCTTTGCAGAAATGTAGATACCATTACGGCACGGGAAATATTTAATTGATCCTCGAATAGCGTATTGACTCAATTTACACTTTTTTTTTTTTATTAATGATAAATACTTTTCGGGCTTTAAATGTTGCACGCTTTTAAAATAAAATATCCTTTTTTTTTAACTTTCTTGCTTTTTCTCACATCTGGTCACAGTAAATATGCTAGGGGGTACCCCGACCAAACGGGTTAGATTAGGTTATAACTGTAACCAACAACGCGCGAACCGAGTTAATCGCAGTTCCTTGGCTATTTAGTATTTTTAGGACACAACCAGGAATTATTAGGCGGGATCAGGGTCAAGAGCAGGCCAGCCGGGGCCATTCTGTAATAAAAAATATTATTTAAGCTTCACAAAAAGAGGCGCATTCATTATATTAGAGGGTTCATTAATATATTTAGGAAAGCGAAATGGGAATTATTTGAGGTTCGATTAAATACATTGCCTTACGGAACCCGTGCATACGATAGTGGATTGCGTTATAATTAAGGTTATTTTACGACCGGTTACTATGCTACATAGTTCTATAAGTAAAGGGTTCTGTAGTCAAATGGTATCCGTGCCAATGTGGTGGGTTAGGCGCGCGGTCACATCGGAATGTCATTACAAGCAATGGAGAGTTTGAATTAGTATCTATCACTAACTAAATGATGTTTTAGTCGATATAATTCGATTTTAATGATCAAGGGGCCAAATCTAACAAGCTAAGACTTAATATCAGAAATAGAACAGCCTATATGTAAGGATTTTGACGCAATTTAAGCATCTTTACCTAAGATTCGAAAGATTAACAAATATACATAGATTATCTAAGGTGACATATGTTTTCTGATGTTACGGCCACATGGTAGCGATAAAGCAAAGATTTGCGTTGTCGCGACATGTCTGGACAAACAATTCGTCACATCGTGAACATCCAGGCGAACTCGAATGCTAAACTGCGAAGTTTTTTAACAATGTGGGCAATATAGTCGACAACGCGACACGAATCTTTGAGCGTCAGTGTGGCCGTAACATAAGACGCAAGACGGATCGGTAATTAATTATTTCCCTCGAGCTAGTTTTATTTCAGTTGCCTCCACAAATAAGATGGCTGTACTCTAATTACAAGAAAAACGTGACTATCACATCCTCCGTCTTCACCCAAACCAATTTACACCAAAAAGGTGATAACCGCTAAATTCTTTACCTACTATAAAAGCTACAAAGATGAAAGAAAGTTATTAAGCAGTAGACAAAGTACTTTTTAGCTCGTATACTTGGCAATATGAAGCATTTGCAAATATTACGACCGCGCCGCGAGTAAATGAAAACATAGGTAGATTATTATACACTTGTGTACCTACGTAGGGGCGTAACTATGTATAAACTGGAAGGTATGAAGGCTGTGATACTAGATAACGTTTTTATCATGAACACTATATTCATGAAAGAAAAATACAAGAGAATGTTCTTGAATGGTGTATAAACACGTCTGAAATGAAAAGTAATATGCTAGTATTTTATTTAGTCTTTGTAGTTAGAAATATAAAATGGATTTGAATAAAGACATAGGTACGAATCATTCATCACAAGAATTTTGAATGTACTAGGAATATGTATCTACTTTAAAACACTTTATATAGTAGAAATCTAAAGACTTAACTTTCCGTCTCGGTCATGGAAAAATAATAGATATTTTATTCGTTCACCAATAATATACCTAAACAACACAAAGTCTGCAGCTAATCTCGCTAAAGCCAAACCAGTTGATTCATCTAAATCAATTTATTTTCGTAACATTGCAAATAGAAAAACCCTCACTGTCGCTCATCCCGACGGATGTACTGCTAACGAAACGACGGTAGACATTTATCAGAATATTTCTATTTCATCGCTGGCTCGACAGGCGGACTGCAAAAATATCAACAAAACGCTACGCAATAAATCAAAAGAATTGCGATTCACTCACCTCGCCAACGATATATTCTATTTCTATTACGTTTGCGCATGAAAGCAGTTTTGGAGATAACGTATGTTACAGATTCATACAAATGAAAAATATGGGAGATACGTTTTTGATTGTACACCTACACGCAGAGTGTTTTAGGACGGCTTATGTTCCAAATCTGTCTGAAATTGAAAACTTACTTATGTTATACCAGTTAGATAAATAGTTTATTGGCAATCAGGCACGGTGACTGTGGTGGATTAAAAATAAATATTTATTGAAAACACTCTTTCGACAAACCTTCACAGTAAGTAATAATAATTTTATAATTCCTCTTCCACAGAGTTATGCCGCCTCAGCACCTCCAAAGCCATCATCAGCGCCACCACACACAACGCTACAGCGCAGCGTGCGCGGTGCTGCCAGCAGTGGTGTTCCCGCGCGAGTCATCCCTCGCTTCCACTTCCCGAAAGGCAGACCACCGCCAGGTCATCAGCAGGACCACGCGCTTCATAAAGTACAATCTGCGTTTGCCACCTTCCCAAATAGTCAGGTATGTTGATTGTGTTATTATGTCGTCTATGCATATGAACTTAGAACAAAGGATTTAAAGCCTATTTTAAGTTTTCCAATAAATATTGTGGCATTCATTGCTGTTAATAACATGTCAAGATGTTAACGCAATATCATCCGTGTTTATAGTATTTATGTGCGTTCGCAAAGTACAGGTTTAGTGCTAACCAGCTACCTGGAAATAGCCGTACACAACGGCAAGCCCATAAGCTTACTTCCTGGCTTGTGCCTTTGCTCCCTAATGTCAAAACAAACATCGACTTTAAACCTGGTCACGGATAGCACATTACAGGTGACGGGCATAAGCTATAATTTAAGTTGGTTTATAACGTGGCAACAAAGCGATAGAAACCATTTTGATTACGGTCAAAATTGTGGCTCACTGTCGTTCTATTTCGATTAACATCCCTCCATTACAAAATAGAATTGAGATCAAAGTGATTGATTACATCATTGAATTAATTCATTAGATGCGTATGCTTACGAACACCTACAAGTAGTTCAAATTGTCAATAATGCCAAGTTAAGCCGCTAACTGCCCAATTCTACGCACAACTTTTCTATAGAGCGTCTGACGATTAATTTATTCGCGACAGACGGCGACGACGTATGGATTCACGTCAATATTTAATTATACTCTTTCAATAAACAGAATTTCGCAAATCCGTAAAAGAATTCTGAGAAACCAATTTGGTCGTATCATGACAAGACGTTGAAGATTCTGTATCATTAAATTACTTTCTTGGCTTAAGAAGGCCTCGAAGTTTCTACCTAAAACTTCCAGAGACAAGAACTTTTGGACGTAAACATTTAATTTCATATGTAGAAATCTTACTCAATTTCTTCGTACATTTTGACCTATATGCTTGCTGAATTGGCTCATTAGTCTGAATGTAGCGACTGAGTCTGCTAGATAATAGTACTTGAGTGAGTATTAACTCTTCTTGTGTTTTTCTTAGCGAATTAAATTTAATTAATTACATTTAATCGTTAATAACGTTCATTACTAAACAAACTTTTGTAATACCTAGTTAACTCAAACAATGTAGTGCCAAGACCCTTTTCCTTAACGTTATGGAAGCATGTCTGAAATTACTTGTATTAAGTCCAAAATCAAAGTAGTTTTCGTCATTCCAGAAAATGTAACTGTCAACATAAACAACGATGTGCGAAGTTAGACACATTCTAGAAATTTCTCTATTCAAAGCAATACATGTAAATAAGTTACGTGTGTGGACCGATGTGAGAAGTGTATCGTCCGTATACGCAATATTTATAGCTTTGTTTGTAGAAGAAATCCAAAATCATTTGCTGTATTACAGAATAGGGGAAAATGTTTACTGAAATGTACAAGCTTTATCTGATTATATCAGTATAGGAATCAACACAATTTATTCCTATATTTAAACGCATTGCATCCATCAAATTTTCAATTGAGTGACTCTGGCTGCCCTCCGAATACATACCTACAAGGCTACAACTCATGTGAGTCCATCCCATTAATCGATTTTGTCATTTTCACGGGTGGAACAGATGACCGTCGTATTTAATCGTATACATACAAACATGCTGTAGATACTCCTGAAAGTACTTCGTATTTCATGACAATGATGAGACCGAAGACGTAAGTATCCCGATTAGTATCTCTTCGTAATTGATGCAGTCATACGAATCTATTCACGAGAACAATCCATTAATATAATTGGCACGATCGCGACATTTCTGTAGGTACTTAAATTTAGACGCCATGTCAATCAATTTCGATTTCAAAACAAGCAGACCTTTTGATCGGTTTAAATATAAAGGTGCCTGAGTTTTATCGCATCATTATTTAAAATTAAGCTGTTAAGGGTAATGTCGGATTAAGTATACAAATGTTATCTGCACACTCGATGGCGCGAGAGTATCGACGAAACCTCAACGGGCTCGTAAAAAACAATTTTCCTACCAAATAGCCCCAAACCGAATCGATAAATCCAATCTAGTACAAATTCCATTTAAGCTTCGGATTTGCATTTGCTGAATTTACGATGTTAACGCAAAATCTGACGCAAATTACGTTACACGTCGAAATAATAATATGCGTGAACACAACTGTTTACTACGTCAAACGTTATATCTTTTTTAGAGTTTTGTTTGGCTCCAATGTTTTTTTCTATTGTGACTATGACAGTGTTTTGTTATTTTAATGCATGCAGGCACTAAACTTTAACGTCATCTTTAATCAATCTTGCACGTGTGTTATAGTTTTTTACGAAGTGATCGCGAGAGCTTGAATACAATTTTAATTTTGTATCTGAACTATAACAAAATAACCAGTTTAACATCAACTCTTATTTAACAAACCCAAAAACTGCCTTCACATCCCTCAGAAACATCGGACAGAGGGACGTATCGTTCAATAATACGGGGCCGTGACAAATCTATGCGACATTTATCATCGACAGACGACAAATCCTTCGTATTTCAATAAGTTAGCCGAAAAATAACAATCAGAGTTGGGCGACTTCCAAATATGGTCATTTTACCGTCGAGCAAAGCACTAGCGGATTGTTTATGTAATTGGACGAAGAAGGCCGAACCTGGTTAGCCACGTTATTGGATGGCCCTACCTCAAACCGATCCCGTTCATAGATATCTGATTATATATCAGATATATATCAACTGTGGTAAGATTGGATACATTAGAGATGTTTTCGGACATAAAATAGCTAAAGAAATTCGCTTGGATAACAATCTCGAGGCAGAGAAAGAAAAATCCTCCTTTATTTATTCTTTCATAGAAAAATAATTCAGAGTGTTTATCCTAAGTTCAAGTAAAAATAAATAATCGTGTCGATAAATTATTAAAAATGCAAAACTAACGTGTTTGTAACTCAATAACGCAGAGAAGGCTGAATTATATATAGATGATAATTATTTTAATAGACCGCAGATATATTTATTCAAAAAATACTTTCCACCCAGGAAATCATGCCACCAGGTGCATCTATTGTTACTTATTTATAACTCAATTTGCACATATTCAAAGTACAACAAATAAAATATATCATACACATACCAAAGTAAAGGCTGAACTCTCTAGAAACAGCTTCAATACCTCGAAATGAAAATACGGCGAGAAATGCTTATCTGCTGAAGCTAAGTTTCCTTACAAGGGTATCGGCACGACTGTCTGCCGCAAAAGGCATGCCAATAGTCAAATGTTTAGATAACCTAATAAGTGGAGGTCTGGAGAAAGATCGGCGATGCTCAGTGTCGGCAATGTCGGCTTGTTGAAAGAGCATTGAGATAATATAATGGGAAAAGTAGACGTTAAAATGTGTAGGATGTAATTGGACGAAAGGTACTTGGCAATGGCATGCATTTGTTTTATGTATTGCAAGTATATTTATACGTATTTGATGTACTGATTACTGATATTGCAAAGCTCGAAAGCCACCTCGTTTACGATCCTAAAGATGAGCGTTCGTGAGAGATTAGCATTCATTTGATAATCGCTGTTTGTTGAAATAACGCACTGGAGGATCCTGCTAATGTCTTCTGTTACTATTGTAACTTACGGACTAATCTTTGCGTTAAACATACGTTACGGTTTATTAAAGAACGCTTTATAAAACTTCCACCATTTGTTGACAAAATAGTTATTCGTAAAATCATGCAACAAGTACTCAAATATTAAACTGCAGCAAACGTGATCTACAGGATCTATTCATTTTGTTTTTGATATAATTTCATGCCGACTACTAAATAACATAAAATATGACAGAAAATGAAAAATCACAGTGAATAATAAAAATAAATGCGTTGAAATACAACATTGTTTGAATTTTACGACATCTTCCTATGACATATTGACGCAAATGATCTAGGCAAACAGTCAGATTTTTCAGACTGAGTTATTGAAACACGTTTCAAATCCCAATAATAACTTTTGGTTCGCATCCCTGGTCAAATTAAATAAAGCCTAATAATCTATTTCTGAGATTTCGAATATTGGAAATCCTGAACAAATTGCTTCCTCAGTTTTTTCGTAAGGCGGATAAAAGAATAAAGGTAAAAATAAATCAACAAAGGATCACATTTAGATTATATCTCCTGAGATTGTTTTTCTTGGGAAATAGTTTTGCCTGAATTTATATCCTTAGGCTAAGACCTGGGGTTCGAAATAAAACGATCCTTGTTAGTTACATTACCGTGATAGGGGAAGTGAATGTTTGGTACAGAGCACATCTTAGCCTAGTGAATCCCGCACTCATAGAAGGAACATCACCGAGGGATTTTCTTTGATAGAAATTTGATATCATCATCACTCTTCGCAGACGGAGGATCTAAAAGCAGTAATAAAATTATCAACTTTTCTATAAAGACGCCAAAATCTGTGCGAAATGATGAAACAAAGTTCATTATTAGTTTAGTTGTTAGCGTCAAAGTTGAAATTAAATTTTAATGGCGTTAATGTTGACGTGTGTCCAAAACAGCTGGACTTGGGCCAAATAAAGCCGGGGCTAATTACAAATTAGAGAAGCGGTGACAGCCTGACACTGATATTACTACAATTATTATATTGTTCACTATATTAACTCCATTTTGAATAAAAAGGAACAGCTGGCTGAAGTACTATGAATGGGTAAGCGACGAAGGGATTGGCAAATTAATGGGCAGCTTCATTCGGCTGCGTAGACTGCGATCTTTTGCCAAGATTCCATTTGGAAACTCTTTATGACTGTTCATGGTGAGCCATACTCAGCAATGGACAGGATGACTGTCTGAGTCATATAAAATCGAATTAGGAAATAGTATGTTGTAATTTCATTGAGAATTAGAGGATTAACTTGAATTCCTGGGAATGAAGATTGGATATCGAAGTCATAGCCCATTCTGACGACACTATAAAATCCGTGTAGACTCGTGAGCGAGATCCATCAACTTTTAAAACCATCACTATGTAGAAGTTTGCCCACTAAAGTCATACATCTTGTATGTAAGATATTATGCTGTTGCATCTTAAGAACTCCAAAGTTTGCACTAAAATGCCGAAATGCTGTTTACAAATAAGTAAATTATACAGCGCGTTATTATTTCTCTAGATATTTTGTAAAACAATGACAATTAATGCATCAATATTGTAGTGTAAAGAACTCACTCTCTCTCTCTCTCTCTGTATAGAACCCCGAAATATGTGTTTTATTTTTCTCAAACCATTTATCCCAGTTTATTTATGCCTTTTTCTTTTAGGGTCGGCGCAACATTGTGTTTTTCTTCCATTCTTCTCTATTAGTCGTCATCTCGCTATACATCCCCTTTCTAGCTATATCATCCTTTCACACAGTCCATCTATCGTTTCTTTGGTCTTCTCCTACTCTTATAGCCATCCACATTCATACACATAACTTTCCTCACGACATTTTCCTCATTCTTCCGCATCACATGCCAACCGATTTCCACATAACTTTTCAGTCACCGGTGCCACTTTCAGACTTCCTCTTACGTATCTACCCAATACCTACATTCGCGTAACACACAAAATAGTTGGTGAATTAAATTATATACCTACTAGCTTCCACCCGCGGCTTCGCCCGCGCGGTATGTCGATAGAAAGTAGCCTATGTCCTTCCCCAGGGTGCTATCTATCTCCTTGCCAAATTTAATTGAAATCCGTTTAGCGGTTTAGGCGTGAAAAGGTAACATACAGACAGACAGAGTTACTTTCGAATTTATAATATTAGTATGGAAGTATGGATTGTTAAGAGACTTAATTGATTCAAGCGTGACTTTGCGGAAATCCATTATAAAATACTTACAATAGACGTAGATATATTTAGTAACCTATTCCTCAAGAGTCTTAGAAAAACCTGTATGAAATCGACACGTGTTTCACCTCTCAACGAGGCATCCTCAGGATAACGATTGATCAGTTGCGAACACGACGTGTTGCCACGCCGTGCGCTGGACGCAAGAGAGTATGTCTCTTTTATGACTCTTGAGGAACAGTTAAGCAGAGTAGGTTACTAAATTATCTACATCTATTGTATTTTATTGTCAAGAGTTCTATTTCATGCATGACACAAATAGGTTCTTAGTGAACACATTCCAATATTAAGAGAAGGTTTAATACCAAGCATAGGATATGGATGTAGGTCGCTGTAGTGTTCATGAATGGGCGTCTGTAATTGCATTATGCACTATTTCAATTATTTAACGATACCTCCTCGTATGCTGCTTCAAGTGCTTACACTCGCGCTGCTCCTAACAGATTTGCTCCATAAATTCTCCTCCTCATTGGAAGGCAAGCGTCTTATAACTAAATAAAGATAAATTCTATTGACGTTTCATGTTTTGTTAGGAAAATGGCAGGAGACTTAAACTATGTATTTTGTGAAAGACCTCTTGATATTTTACTGGAAAAATAATAAAGATCAAAAGATAATAGACAACTGTCTCGACGTCAATTAATAACAAACACAAAAACACAAGATACTTATACAGGGTGTTAGGGTAGACACCGTTATCCTTGAAACTAGTGGTTTGGTGTCATCTATAATATACTTTTTCTATGGGAACAACTTTGCAATCGCAAAAAAAAACAGCTGTTCCATACATAATGTCATAGATGACACCAAACCACTTGTTTCAAGGATAACGGTGTCTACCCTAACACCCTGTATAATAATAAAAAGATAAACATAACATAAAATTGCGCTTGTACTTCCCCGAAAGGTTGGGCAGGTGTAGGTACCTACCTCTGGTGAGATGTGATTTGGAATTGAGAAGAGTGCTATCCCAAGCCCTCACACCCGTTGTCACGCTTGTTACAAAGGCATTAATATCTCACAATTCCTCGAATCACCGTCACACAACACAGCAATACATCAGTGCTCGATGGACCATTACCCGTATAAAGCCGCTCCCAACGTTTTCGCTCGGTTTCAGTCAGCCGTGCACGGAACAACAGATTCGGTCACTCGGTGTACATCGAGGTACTGTCGAACGAGCTATTTAGTATACCTACAGGCAAACTTCACTGTTAACGCATTTTATAATCAGCCTATAATGTTCCCAGTGCTGAGACACAGGCGATCTCTCTGTGAGAGGGAGTGGGCCGTAATCCACCACGCGGGCAGAGCAGGATGGTGGATAACAAACAGTCTTGTCTTTGAATTCTTGGTTGTAGGACATGCCGGTTTCCTCACAATGTTTTCATTTACCGTTTTAGCAGACGTAAAAGAATTGAACTCAGGCTTAGACAAGTGACAATCGCTTCGAAAGCGTTTCTTATTTCTACAATGACTTTCAACGGGATTAACATAAGCTTTTCCATAGCTTATGTCATTCCTATAAATTTTTGCCTTTTCCATCATCGTTATCGCTGATACAATGTCACTTTGTCTACGGCCTCAGCACACTTACAACATTGCTTAAAAATTGTTACAAGTTCGCTGCCTCATAGTTTGTTTGACTGTACACCGGGCTATCGGCCGAACAATGCTAGTGCACTTGGCAACTTGCCAGAACTGACCTTATGTTATTCTTGCAGTCCCCGTACTCTAGTTATCATCAAATGAAGCAGTGTAAAAAAACTTGAGATTAGTTTTTGGCTGAAATATTGAAATTACTTACTTAAGTACTTAGGAATATTTTTTCGTCGAAAGCAAAACCATATTAGATTTAGTTTGAATTAGTTTTTGAACTTAGCTTATTAGTTTTTTCAGTTCTTTAAATAATTTAGGTACAGTATTGTTGCCAAGAAAGGACCGATATTATAAAATTTGCGTAATTACAAAACTCTATGCCTTGATAAAAAGTAAAACACCCAAAATGTGTCGAAACCATCGATTACTCAACGCCCATGCCATAGACAATGCACCATTTATCTTTTTGTCAGTGTTCCATTCTACATGCAACCAATTCTACACAGTCTTCGTCCAATCGGGTGCGCAGATTTTCGAACAAGCCGTTAAAAATTCAGACAATTTAAAAAGAGAACATACATTTGGCTTTTGTTCTGGACGGCGCAGTTCGCAGTTCATAAAACGTTGTTTTGGCGCCCATACTGGCACGGATAACCGACGATTTGCTTTACTAGATGTTTACTAGTTTAGTTTCCTACCAATATTCATCGGCTATTTACAATAGACGCTCTACACAATTTGCAAACTAGGTCACCTTGTTGCTTTGTCCAAAGAAAATGGTATAAACTTGCATAGTTTTTGATTTAAAAGTTCCTTTCAAATTATATCGTAGTTTTAAATGCTTCGTCCTAAATATTTATACAAAGTAGTCAATAAAGACTCCCTGGACATGGCAAGGGATCAGCACGCGTAGAATGACCACCGTAGAAACGAGTTTTGTCCACGGAAGAATAGTCAAAATTACAGATAAACAATCACAATCTCTCATTTTGTCTATTCTTCCGTCGACAAAACCCTTTTCTACGGTGGTCATGCTACCCGTGCTGCATGTATTATTTACGAGATAGCAATATTATTGGTTGGGAGCCAAAGCCTTGCGTTGCATTCCATAAGTCAAATCCTAACCCGCATCCTTTAGACCAGTCTTCATTTCATTCAGACACCCGAAAATCGAAGTGCACTTGAATGTCAAGGTATTCCACAGTGTATGTAGGTACTTTGCAATAGTGTCATTACTATAATTGTATTGAACCTATTTCGGCCTCGTCATTACAGTCATTAATAGTTTTGATTACACTTTCTTCTGTATTATAATTCATACGTTCTAAGTATATCTACCATTTGCTTCTCCCATATTTGTATCTTGCATGGAAAAGCTTCCACTAAATAGCGGAACAGCTTGAAGTTCCCAGATAAGTAAATCTCCAACTAACTGTACTATTATTTACTAATAAAAAAACATAATACATTTAACTACCACTTAGGTAGTAGTAATTGGTATTTAAGTGTTCTGTAATCACTTCACAGCAATTCACTTTCACTGGATCAACTAAATGATTAAATCTATTCTGTACTATGAAAAGAAAGCACTTACATTTTAATTGTGATACTATCGATACGCTCGTTAAGTGAACAATCGCGTTATGAAAACTAATTACACTGGAGTAGTAAAGATCGAACTTACCTATAAAGTTCTTTTCAATACTTATATGCTCCTTTTTTTCAATACATTTCTTATTATTATCACCTGTTTATCAATGTAAGAGAAAGACATGGATAATGGATAACGACATTAAAACGACCCACTCCTCCTTTGTACGGTTTTTACGATTTGACAAAAAAACGATGATTTTTAGTTATAAATATATGAACCTTCCGGAATAAATTCTCTAAACGATGCGATGGTGAAAAGGAAAACCTCATCTAAACAATCTATTGCGTGGTTTAGAAGAAGAACGCGGACATACAGACAAACACGAAAAGCGACTTTAATTTATAATAATATGTATAGATAATATAAATTGATGTACAGCATCAATTTAGAATGTTCTTGACGCAGAACGGCACTTTCGCAAAATGTCATCGTGAATGGTCACTTTTGCATAATGTAACTTTGCTATTAAGTATATTAATAATGTAAAATGACCTTACTAATAGCAGAACTAGCCGATTTTGCGCCACCTGTACCTCTAAATTGGAGTACTAAGTAAGTGCTAAGCAAAGCTATCTCAGATTTAAAATTATTTACCATAATTTTCAGTGGTCTTGTCGGGACACTTTTGATCATAAATATAACTTATCTACATATCCATACTCACCCTGTGTGAGAGCAAATTTGGCTCAACTCGAGCCCACTCACAAGGGTAGCTCGCTGGGCTTAATGGTCGCTATAGTGCCCAAGTTGAGACAGTTTGCTAATCCAGCAACTACCTAGTTGCCTATTGCAAACTGATATAGCAGCTTTGTAAAGTAAGTAAAAGAAAAGGGGAGAGTTTTTCAGGAGTGATGCAATAAAGTTATGAAAGTACGACTTTTTTATATCTACGTTTGACAGCTGTCAGTTGAAGAGTTAAATTGTCTCTTTCTTTATTTCGTATTTGATTTAATAAACAATAGGAGTTCGGAAATTAACATCAGGTCGAATCAAGGGAGCATACAGGCGCGATGCGATCGACGGTGTGACGCGACTCTGGTGGAACAATTTTTATGAAAACTTCATGGAAATTGTTCTAGCGGAGCCGCGTTGCGCCGTCGCGTCGCGCCTGTCTGTGAAAGCCTTCAATCTCCTTGTTTCAAACTCGTATCGTATTCTATACAATATTTTGATTTCCGTGGAGGGGCAAACGGGCAAGAAACCCGTTCTTCTCCTAACCTCCTTCGATTTGGAATGGGCAACTAGGTTCATTTTTCTGAATGACAAAACCTTACAGGCACTTTTTAATCGTCAAGGGGTCTGTCCCCTGACGATTAAAAAGTGCCTGTAAGGTTTAATTGACATACCTTCAACTGTTATTAGCGAAACACAATAGAATTTTAATTGTTATCGGTATTTAAAAGCCCGATTGACACATGATGGGATAAATGCTTTGAGTTTGAGTTTATGAGAAGTGAGAGAGTAGCATTTCAAATTGGGACCGAGTTCTAAACAAGGTAACTTCTTAATCACATTTGTAGCACCCCAGTGTCAATATCCTAATCTAATCTTTAATTAAATCTGCTCTTACAACAATACACCTCTGCCTTTATCATTTAAATCTTAAGGATAGCTCGTATTATCGAGGAGCTCGTGGCTAAGTAATAACAGCCGCACGGTTCGATCCATCAGGCTAAGCTACTCATTCCAGGGTTGCGGGAAAGTCCGAAAGGGATACCGGGACCTTGGCAACAGGCAACTGAAGGAACACGGGTGGGTTTTAGTCAGTAAAAGTCTGACACGCCCTTCCGCTCCGCCCAGAGCGGGAGAAGTCATTTGATGACTTCCCAATCTAAAAAAAAAAAAAGGCTAAGCTACGTATGGGTTGGTTCGTGGATGGGTGACCATCTTTACATACCGAGACTCCTCCGTGGCCTCAGAAAGCACGTTAATCCGTTTATCCCGGCTGTAGTTCGTAGATCTTTGACAGTCGTTACGGGTCGTCAGAAGTCTATCAGTCTGACAACCAGTCTTACCAAGGCGTATCGTATTACCCAGTTAGGTTGTGGAGGTCAGATAGGCAGTCACTCCATGTAAAATACTTGTATTCAGCTACATGCGGTTAGACTGGAAGCCGACCCCAACATAGTTGGGAAAAGGCTAGGCAGATTGATTGAGCTCGTATTATCATCATAATCACTTCACAAAACCACCTAACATGGGTTCACCACTCCCGGTCATAAAACTGTCGTAAAAAGCGGTGCATCGTCCCTTAGCTTCCTCCCACCGTCTTTATTACAAACAGGGTAAGTAAGTAGTTCCACTCATTTACACATTATGTTCTAAGTAAACCACTAACCGCACAGTAAGTAACCACAGACCGCAGTTTATACTCAGTACGTGCATACTTAGTACTACTTAGGGCTGATTTCATCAAAGTCAGATATCTTTTATCCGTGGAATAAAATTATCGTCTGACAGTTTTCGTATGGGAAAACTGTCAAAAATTCAAAATTTATACTCGGTATAAAAGTTTGGTGAAATTCGCCCTTAGTAGGTAAATCTGTAATAGAAAAACATAACTATACTCCATTTGAAATAAGATTAGACGTATAGATAAACCTTTTTTACATTCTGTTCAACCGATTTTGAATTCTATTGCGTTGGTGGCATGACAAATGGCAGCCGCAGTAGATAGTTGGTATTGTGTAACTTTTTTTTGCTTTTAATGCTATCCTTATGCCTACGGTATAGAAGTCAAAATCGGTTGAACGGACTGTAAAAGGGTTTGTTTTAATGTCTAATCTTATTTCAAATAGGGTATAGGTAGTGTGAACGAAATTCTATAACAAAGTAACACCGGGTAAAAAAAAATCTTTGGGTTTCTACTCCTTCAAATCCTTACCGTTTTGACGTTAGAGGTTAAGGCCCTACCCTACCTCAAATTGCTTAGCATGATCCTCAGCTATGCCGAAAATACTGTAGCATTAATTTTGAAATAAATATACGTTAAAGTTGAAGATTGATAAAATTTCTCGATAGAAAAAAAATCCAAAGTTACCTCTAAGCCGAACTAAACGAAACCGCTGCTATTAAAAAAATACTTCAAATTAGAAATAATGTTAATTTCTTTTCTTAAATTACCATTATTTTCAAAGTTAAAAGCAATTACCTAAAGTACTCGACGCTTGGAGCCGCCAGCACTCCACTCCGTCTCGCTCTCACTGAGGCCGCGAGTAGTTTGGTGCGAGATAAAATTTGAGATTGGGTACGCCCTTAAGGCCTCATCATACAGTATCATATCGTACTGATGACTATCTTCCTATTAGCGTATCGATAGCAAACGTTCAAATATGTTTGGTCCTAAATTCAGCGCGATCTCCGCTCACTGACGCAGTCATAAGGTCCTCAAGGTTAGGATATGGAGAGATCTGAGCCGTCCATGATGATGCCTAGGACAATAATTATTAACTAATTATACCTAATTCATTAGCAGGCTCGGAGTAATCCTGCCAGGGTTGCGGGATAGTCCGAAAGGGATACCGGGACCCTAGCAACAGGCAACTGAAGGAACACGGGTGGGTTTTAGTCAGTAAAAGTCTGACACGCCCTTCCTCTCCGCCCAGAGCGGGAGAAGTCTTGGAGTAATCTAAATCTTGGCTTGGAGTAATAGAATTACTTATGAATGAGTCGCTACTAAGACATTAATTATTTAAATGTATTCTTCTATGCAAATAACACATTCACATCTTTGAAGGACAACAAGGACATTGTGCGTATCTACATATCTACTAATCTATGGTCGTCCATCCCACACACATATGCACTAGGTCCAGCGATAATTACCATAGACCAGCCAGAGATGGCGAACCTATGGCGCGCGTAAAAATAAGTAAATATTGAGCGCGAGAGAAATCTTTATTAATTTTAGTGCGAGATCGTACGAATCTATGATTATTGGATTGTAACATTAAATTCTATTTTTTTTTTTGAAATTGTGTCTTTTACTAACTAAAACCCACCCATGTTCCTTCAGTTGCCTGTTGCCAAGGGCCCCGGTATCCCTTTCGGACTTTCCCGCAGCCCCAGTATTATGACCCCCTACAACATGATTTTAATATGACTACTATGTCTAGTGACCTATTGTTTTTAGTAAGCCGTATATTTTTTTCATAATCAGTGGCACGGTAAAAACCTGACACGCAGACTTAAAAAGGTCCGTCATCCCTGCCAGCCATTAGACCATCCTATTATAGACCTTATACGGTTGACGGACGAATGTATTAAAATTCTGCAATTGCGAGTCCTCGTTGTATAATTAGGTTCAGTCACAGTGTAACAAACAAGCGCAGCTGTCGTCAGCGGGAAAGCGGAGAAAACAAAGATCCCATCTTGTTTGCTGGCTCAGTGCAATAGTATTAGTATTCTGGTTCTGGTCTTAGGATGTCCAATTGCTAAGTCAATATATCCAATTTGTCTATGTTGAAAGACTTAAACAGGGAGAAACGTTGCGTTTTAAACCGTCGAAAATATGTTTTTTGGACATGATACGATTGTGAATAGCGATGATGCCCTCCCCCGTCTCAGCGCTCACATATCTCAGACAGTGACTAGCAGTCGCGCGCGGACTCTAAATACTTACATTTAAGGCTCTTACATACTGGCGCGACTTGTCGCGCGACGCTACGCCTCGAAGTTTTCTCAGAAATTGTTTTGTTAAAGACGCGTCGCGCTGTCGCGTCTCGCCTGTTTGTCGGAGCCTTTATGTTCTTCTTCGTCACCCTATCTACTGAAAAGTTGGCAACACTTCGCTAAAACCCGACAGTGGCCGATGATAAACGGGTGACGAGGATAATTTAGATTTTATGATTATTATCCCCGCTCTTACTGCGAGTCTACGCTTGTAAGTTTATTCTTCAAGTTTTGTGAAAATAACTTACCTACGTACCTAATCTAATTAATAGTTTTCCTTTTCAGGAACAACACGGAGGTTAGAGTTTGTTACTTTTTTTTTTTTTCGTTTCTTTAATAATGAAAGATTAACAGAGCCCACTTACCTATTACTTAAAACGATTACAAAGAATTTTTATTTTTGATCCGATTCTTTTCATTCACATAAGTATTTCATTAAGTAATTGCCCAATTCTCAAAAACCTTAGATCTTTCATAAAAATATAATAATAAAATATATAAAAATATTTCTTAGCCTTGGTCAGAAATTTTATTGCAAAAAACCTGTCACAAAAATGTCAAGCCAACATTAATAAGAAATATTACACACACGTACAAAAACTGGCGAGCCTAAAAACAAGTGCACAAAAAACCTTAGTCAAAAAAAAAAATGTTACCTACCTCAAATCTAAATCTTAACTTTGAACAATTTGTCAGTGTGTCGGCGCTGTCGGAGGACGTGGGACTCTTCTCACGGATATTACGACACGTAACATAATGCAGATGACGTCCTCAGATACCCATTGTTCCGTATTTACGACGACGGGAAGTAATTACAAGTAATTGTTGTTTTTATGCAAGTATTTATTGTGATTTCTATACAAATTAACATGTTCTGTGCCTGATGCGCGACGAGATTTGGCACAAAACATTCATTACCTAATATTTAATTTGGGGTATCGTTTTCATTGCGCTGTGTTGTTTAGCGCCAACTTTTTGTATATGTTGTCTAGGCTAATTAACTTTTTATAAAGTGCCAGCAATACATCGTCAACTTTGTAAGTTTTTTATCGTTAGATTTATAAAACTAAGCTCCTAAAAAAAATATTCTAATAAATTGCAGCATTCGAATTCGATGTAAAAAAAACAAATTCCAAAACTTTTTAAAACTGTTATAAACACCCATTTCTTCAGGACATTCTTTTTAAATGATGAATGCCTTCTAATTTCGAATTACGAATCAACGCGTTCAAAGTTACACGTTCCTTTTATATAATTAATCGCTCTGCAATTTATTTCTAGAACGCATTCCTAAGAATTATGTCATTGTAGTCCGATTCGGTATCGGAAACGCCATCGCGGGCGAATCCATCAAAGGGTCGGTTGTTCGACAAGCCGAGCCCACTTGGCGGCCGTTTCGCGACCTCTTTCCCTATTCAACACATTTGGGTCAATCGGAGCACGGTGCAGCTAAAGTATAATGCGATATTTATAACGTTACAGCTTGTGGTCTTTTGTGACTTATGTATGAAACGCGACGTAAACTATGAATGAACGTATTGTAGGAGTAGGTACTGAAGAACTTTCAGCGAGCTGTATTATCAATTTATAGAGCAGAAATGTTGCTGTTATGGATAAAATACAGTAGAGCTGAATTTTAAAGGTGCTTTGCTTGATCAGGCACACAGAGAAAAACATAAAAGGATTCTTATTCAGTTTTGCAAGATGCTATATTGTTTTTCCACTAAAACGAACAGTAAATTATCTTTGTAGCCTACTTGGTGGAGTAGGTACCTAACTAAAAGTAAATGTCATCAACAATCAATAGTAGATGTGAGCATTGCTTATTAGCGAGTTTATCAAGCATGAATCAGAATAACGTCTAAGATAATACAAATTGGTTAAGAAATCCTAAACGACTTTATCCTAAATTACGATTTATGATAATAATATAGTTTTGGCAAGCAATGAACATCAAAAACAACGCCATAAAAAATAACATAATATTATTTCGGACAACTAAGAGATCCAAACATTGTTTGTAAAAGGTTTCCACTTAAAATACTATTATAGGCTAAAGGTATAAAAATATTGATTAAAGCTATTGTATACATAAGAGTAAGACACCCACCCTAGGCTTTGCCTAATACATGCATATTACGTACGAGGGCGGGCTCATAAAATTTAAATCGGTCAAGTTTAGATCGATTCGATAAAAAAGATAATCTGAAACATCTGTTTTGGCACACAAATATAAAGTTAACATCGTAAAAAATAAGATACCTAACTATCTAAATACTATTTTATGTCAATTTTTATGAAGAGGCCATTTTTATAAATCCCATGACTCCCACACACGACACTATAGGTACTCACATCGTTCGGCGCACCATGGACTCTTAAATCGAGCCACCCTGCGCTTTTTGTATAGAAGTCTATAACTTTTTAAATGGTCGTGAATTCAAATTCGGAACAATGACGACACCAAAATGATGGCCAGTATGTCGGCTTTAAAAAAAACTTTTTCTCTGACTCATGCTTTTTTAAAATGTTTTAGATATAAACCTCACAATCCTCACATAGAATTGCAGGGTGGGTGGCTCGATTTCGGGAGTGTATTTTTACCACCTACGGCATGAGCTATTCTCAGATTGTTCATTGCAGTCCAAGAGAAGAAGTAGAAAAACGTTTAATAAGAAGACGGAATCATAACAATATATCTTCACCAACTAACTCTAAAAAACACTTGTCGCGCCTTTATGTAATCTATTTAAATTCTGGGTCACTTCCTGCTTGTAGGTAAGTGGGTATCGTGGCCTCTAGAATACGGCAATTGTTGAAATATATATCTAAAGCCCTCAGATGATTGGATAATAGTATTGTTTGGTAATTGCACAGTAAAAGTTAAATGAATGAAACCCAGACCAAAACAATTGAGCATCCAATCAACAAAGGCTTTGCAGAAGCTGGGTGGTTGCCGTATTTAAACTCTGCCTATTTTGGTCGATTGAACTACAAATAATTTAAAAGATTTTGAAGCTTAAAAATCGAATAAGTATTTAAATTATTTAGCATAAGCAATCAGCTTAAATTGTTCCCACTACTGGGACACAGGCTCCTCCTATCTTCGAGAAGGCTGTAAGTAATATACCACGCGGGACTAGTGCGGGTTGGTAGTTGGTACATATCACATGTCTTCGAATTTATGGCACTAGGACATGCCGGTTCCCTCACGATGTTTTCCTTCACCGTTTTTTTAGAGCAGTGTTGGTGACACTATTTACCTACTGAAAGTAAAGCGCCTACCTGGGTTCGAACCTACAATCTACAACTCGTAATTTGGGGCCGTTACCACTAGGCCACCACTGCTCTCTTTCCTAGACTCTATTAAAAAAGGTTCTGTACAAAGATCAGCATCATCCAATTTTATTCTCATTACATTTCTGCTGTAAGTACAGCTCATAATAAACTTATAAGCGACTTATAAGACCGTAGGTATAGCTCGTACCAACACAAGAGAAGAAGTACACATGCACACAATAAGGCGACGTACACACTTCTCTTAAAAGTCCAGGGTAGGTAACCACACTGAAGAATAGTGCAGTAATATAGTTTTACAGCGTAATAACAGTAAAGCCACTTCATATCGTAGACTTCGAACTGATGCAACCTTTGTCATCACGATCCTTGTAATAAAAGATTATGAGGTTCTGAGATTGTTTGACAGGCAGGATGAACTTATCTACTGCCAGGGTTGCGGGAAACTCCGAAAGGGATACCGGGGCTCTTGGCAACAGGCAACTGAAGGAACACGAGTGGGTTTTAGTCAATAAAAGTCTTATACACTTTCCCGCTCCGCCCAGAGCGGGAGAAGGAATTTGATGATGAACCAACCACAAAAAAAAAAACATGAACCTATCTTATCTTATCTTATGTCTCTCTCTAACTATGATTCAGGTTGACGGCTGAGGCACAAAATAACGATGATGAAGCTTATCACAGTCAGCCTCATCCTATGGTCAAACTGGACCAATTTCAGATCAAACAGGAATTAAAGATTGACTTTGTTTTTTTTTTGTTTGTAAAAGCAGTATAAGGATTAGTGGTAGCCCAGAACCTTAAAGGCCACCCGTTACAACGGCCCCGACTTACGAGTTGTGCAGGTCTTGGGTTCGAACCCAGTCAGGCGCTTTACTTTGTGAAAATAATTTCATCACCACTGCTCTCAAAGCGGTGAAGGAAAACATCGTGAGGAAATCGGCATGTCCTAGAACCATAATTTCCGTGACACGTCCAGTCGTTACGGGTAGTCAGAAGCCTATAGTCTGACAACCAGTCTTACCAATAGATATCGTGTTACCCAGGAACTGGGTTGTACAGATAGGCTATGTAAAATACTGGTATTCAGCTGCATCCGGTAAGACTGGATGCTGACTCTAACGTAGTTGGGAAAAGGCTAGGGAGATTATTCGTCCAGTCCATGCTGTCTCACTCTCCTCTGTCACTCCTGATAACAATCTCTCTAAACCTGAATCTCAGTAGAGACATTGTCAATTGTTTCAATATTATCGATAGTGCGTTCAAATGTTGCTGCTGTACTAAACACTAAATAAGCCACTCGAACACTAAATAAGTCACTTATCAACGTGTAAACGACTCATATTATAAACCAGTCATCGCAGTAGTACCGCACTGCGCTACCCCGACAACGAACGCCTACAACCCAACGCACCTCTCTACTGGAAGCTCTCCACGATTTAAACTAAATTGCTCCAATTTAATACCAGTTTGAGCCCCAGTATCAACTCAGGCTAAATAAATAGTATAACTTAATCCGTGTTATTTAGCTGAGCGGAAAATAGCTCGGATGTTGAAAGTGAAAATGAGCGCGATACTTTAATGCGGTTGTTTATAAAACGATTAATTTGTTACACGTGAATTAAAATTGAGCTTTTTTTATGTGTAACATCTTTCTTCTCGCTTTCCTGCAATCTGTGAGAGTGATTTTGTGAAAAGGGACGGAAGTGTGTAACAGGAAGCTGTGAAAGCGCGCGTTATTCGTTTTTGACGCGCAATGAGCGCGTGCGGCTGGGCTGAAAATATATTACATTTATAATTACTATGATTCTTACAAGTTTCCATTGTTACCTTAATCTTGTACGCCCATCATAAATTAATCATTAACCTCGAACCGTAATTAAAGAAGTGTATCTATGCATCCACGCTCACACGCACACATTTACAACCGTTTACAATCAAACTACACCTCACTAAATGCACACATGTTTACGAAACCGGCCTCACGTCACTGTTGACAGC
This sequence comes from Lithophane ornitopus, assembly GCA_948473465.1. NCBI lineage: Eukaryota > Metazoa > Arthropoda > Insecta > Lepidoptera > Noctuidae > Lithophane > Lithophane ornitopus. Next base: position 12,127,108 of record OX419616.1, on the reverse strand, counting down.
GTCTGTCTTAGTTTTTTATTTGGTCTGCGCACGCATCACTAAGTTTACCAAGTTTAGTATCAATACAGCTCAGACCTGTCATCGAAGCGACACAATACATCGCTATTTCCGACGTCCAATGGGGGCTACATACGGTATTGTTCCCTACAGCTTCTCATATAAGCGGCAAGCTATATCAACACATTGTCATCTAGATTGAGTGGCGTTTAATAGCGAGTGATGGCCGCGCTTCGGTGAAGCGTGGCGGTAACTAAATGCTGTGCTGTATGTACCAGAGATATGAAGTTTTTAATACATAGAGTAATTGTTCTTACTCATGCTAGTATATTTTTTCATGTTTTAAGAGCAAGCGGGCAGGCGTTTTATTTTCCGACAAAAAAATTACCACAACTTCCTCGCCATCGCCAATAGGAGCCGAGAAAGACAACTTTGGGAGTTATTAAGTCAAAAGATTTTTACAGAAGGCTTTAAATACAAAAATCTATGGTTACTATACTAATCCATTTACCAGACGTGGCCATAATCCCAAAATCCCCTTTTATCGTTAATAGTAGCGGTCATTTTGAAGCCCGTAGACAGTAGTGTGTTAAGACTTGATAATTATGAATAATAAATCAACGTAGTAGCAAAATATTCGTTCGGTAAAACTAAAGCAAAGTAAACTTAGTAATAAATAGTGTGGCACCTGGGGCACAGCTAAACATGTTTAAAATTGTCGGGTAGCTGGCCCAACCCTAATGAGTAAGTATCGGACTGACCCGTAAACCCTAATCGATTCCAACAACTTTCACGAGAATTAGAGCAACTCATACTGATTTGAAATCAAAAATATTCGAACACAAAACTGCATTTAATTTTCCAGCCAGTGGTGTTGTACTTTTGGCAGAGCTCATTCCAATTTCGTATTGCGATCCTGTGTAATTTCGTGGCTATTTTCAAGAAAAGCACATTATTACTTTTTTAATGAAACGAATTTTCTTTAAAGCTTAGGTAGGTACCTACGTCAAAAGAATACTGCTTAATTTATTTTATCAAATTAACTCCAAAGTCAAAGTTTCAAAGGACATTCGATCTTACAAAAAAAACATTCTTATTTTAAATCTAAATCCTTTAGAAGTTTGAAACTAAAACTACTTTCAAGTTACGACCTCTTTTTAACTGGTTCCAAACTTAAATGGTGTGTTCTATTTTTGTTTATGTTCTTGATATCACTTATACATTTAGGTGCCCTAAAGTTTTTATTACAAGGCAGCTACCTACATGACTTATCCGTTTTATCTTAGCACGTACAGAGCTTATGACTGGCAATGATTCCCAGGGTTTTATAAGTAGGGTACGCATACAATTTTAAATACATCGTAAAAGAATACACTGATATTTTAGGCATGATATGAAAAACAATGGTTCTCAGTTACCTATTCGTTCTATTTTATCGACGTCAACCAAGCTTAAGATTTTCAAAATCAAAAGACAAAAAAAGTTAATTAGTTATGTTCTTCGGACGAGTGAAAACGTAATTCTAAATTCTTTTAGGTAAGTTTAAATTTATTTTAAACTTTAGGCTTTATTAGAACTAATAATAGGTGAGATTAGAGTAGGTTTGTAGGTAACTACACAATATGTCAGGATTAGTAAAAACAACTTTTTGGTCAAATACTACTTTACTTAAAACTAGCTTTTTAAAATTCTCAAATGTTATAAATTCCACATGATTATCGTGCTTAGCTAAAATTTACGTCGATTTTTATTGAGGTATAAAAGTTAATAATTTTAGTCATTATGTCGCCAAATCTGCATAACATTAAATGGGCTTCAACTTTATAGCTGCGAATATGTTAATAAAAATTATTCCAATTATCATATTAAATATAAATAATTCATATTCATAACTGTGAAGGTCCTTTGAGAAATACTGCGTATCAGTTTCATTCAACTTATGCAGAGGCGACAATGACATACAGCCAAGTCCTTTCATGAACCGAATCCGCATTCTGCACATAAATTAATATTTTTTTTGCTGCAATAATTCTGGTAGTTTCATATCAAATTATTGAAGCTTTCAATGAAAGATAGGTACCTAAGTACCTACCTAGATCTTGGAAAATGACCTGTGTTTCATAAAAATTTAGGTAAACAGTAAATTAAAAACGAAAATGATGTATCTGTTTTACAAAAACGAATGTAACGAATTTTGTCTCTTTATAAAAGCAATTTAGTAAGACCATGTTTGGCAGATAAAGGAACATTGATAAACTGTTAAGTTATAATGAAATTATTGTATTTGCAAACCTAAAAGTACAAGTTATTCTCAAAGCAGCCGGTCTATTCTGTAAAAAACTTACCGTGAAAACTTAGGTGAAGTGAGCTGTCATTCCACTGCTAGGGGTAGACAGTATTGACAGTTCACTTCACCTAAGTTCTCACTGTGAGATTTTTACTGAATAGATCGGCAGGTAGGATCTAGAGTGTCGAATGTTTGGCATCAATATCAGTGTTGCGCGAAAGTTCACACCTCCGCCTGACAGTTGGCGCCATACATGTTGGCGCAATCTGTCACATTCGACGTTACTTCTATTTTTAATTACGCACCAATAAATGTTATTTGTCTCTTGATGAATATCCTACCTGTACCAATAAACCTACTTTATTATTTATTACAACACGATGCTAATAAAATTTTCACAAACAAGCATTTTTCCGGCACGTTTTTTGTCAAACAGTTGACGGAAAAGGCGTTATGTCATTAATGGGCCAATATTCCTAATTCAAACGACAGTGAGCTCGGTGCGGGGTCACCGACCGGCCGTAAGTGGGTCAAGCCGACTTGACGTGACTATTTATAGCCGATGGACGGCTAGGTTTGACAACACGGCTTGATGCCCCGCGGCCCGCGGCTTGTGCCGCGACGCCCTTCCTATGTGAATTTAGAATGAGAACTTGAATAGAGACATAGGAGTGTTGGTATTGTGGGCTCGGGTTAGCTTTGATTACCTGGGTTAGATCTATCTTGTGTTTTCTTCAGATCTCTAAAGCTATGTTTACTTACACAGAGACCTCTCTAAACTAAGTATATACCTACCTACAGTGCTAGTTTCAGCATTAAGTAGCAGACTTACAAAAGCTACCTATTCTATTTATTGTTTGTTATATTTCCTTTATTAATGTTTTCCTTTATAATTATACATTTGTACATCTTAAGCCTCGTATTCATGGTAAACATTTGTTTAGCAACAGTTGATCAACGTTGTTGATGAACGGCGAGAATGCTGCTGGAAACTTTGTTTAAATCAATATGGGTTGTCCACACACGCCAGTCTGCGTTAAAATGTTGCCCGAGGAAGTAGTGTTGTTGTGCGCCTAGGAAGTAGTGTAGTTGTGCTACCGTCATGTTTATAAACAGTTGCAAACACGTCCACACACGTCAACATTTGTTGATAAACTGATGTTTTTGCTCGCCGGGCGTCAACTCTGCAACATGGCGTGATCAACTCCGCAACACAAGTGTTGCCCGCAATTTGTTGACAACAACTCGGCAACATGTTTATACAACCATGTTGCTAAACAAATGTTTACCATGAATACGAGGCTTTATACATATATTATAAATTAAAGTCGGTTTTCGTGTTTGTCTGAATGCCGCGTTGTTCTTCTAAACGCAACAGATGTCGATGATGTTTTCAGTTCACCATCTTTTAGAGAATTTATTCCGGAAGGTTTATGTATATAATACGTTTATATTAAAGTTACGACTTGACAAAACATCGAGATTTGTCAAGTCGTAAAAACCGTGCGATGCAGGAGCGGGTCGCTAGTAATATAATAAATCTAATCTAATATTAGATTGTATTTAAGATTTTTCAAATATAATTTCATAATAAAATCTATTTTAAAAAAATGTTATCAAATATTAGGTCTTTACCTATGAAATTGCCGTTCTGCAGTACTGGCCATTTCAAATCAAAATAATTTTTGTTTGGCTAAGAATTCTAATTTCAAATTAATTTTATTTTAAAAACATGGTTTTTTTTTTCCAAAAGTAGTCATTTCTTTATTGATTAGTGTTACATTTTCATCGCATTTCAATCTTTTTCGTCATCATGGATACGTTAAAAATTCGAGTAATTATGGAATATGAGTACCGTCGTGGCAGCAACGCGGCACAAGCGGCACGCAACATCAACGACGTTTACGGAGCTAACACTACAAACCAACGCACACCTGTTATTGGTTTGCTCGCTTCCGTTCTGGAAATTTCGACCTGAAAAATGAACCTCGCGGTCGTCCGAAGACTTTGGTCGACAATGACGAATTAAAGGCGATTGTGGAAGCTGATGATACACAATCTACGGCTGAATTAGCAGCAGCTTTCGACGTTAGCGTCAAAACAATATTGGTCCATTTGCGTCAAATTGGCAAGGTAAAAAAGCTTGACAAATGGGTGCCCCACGAACTCAATGATCGCCAGCGCGAAGTACGCGTCGAGACGTGCCTTGCACTGCTCAACAGACACACAAATGAAGGAATTTTGAACCGCATTGTTACCTGCGATGAAAAATGGATTCTGTTTGATAACCGCAAGCGCTCAGCAAGTTGGTTGGATCCTGGTTCAGCACCTAAACAATGCCCTAAACGAAAACTTACCCCTAGAAAAGTGATGGTCACTGTTTGGTGGTCTAGCGCCGGTGTGATTCATCACAGCTTCTTACCAAACGGGGTGAGCATTACTGCAGATGTGTACTGTGAAGAACTGAACACAATGATGGAGAAGCTGGCGCATCTCCAACCAGCATTGGTCAATCGCTCGTCTCCGCTGCTCCTGCACGACAACGCGCGACCTCATACTGCACAGCAGACGGTCTCCAAGTTGCAAGAACTGGGGTTGGAAGCTCTCCGTCATCCGCCCTACTCACCAGACCTTGCGCCTACAGACTACTACTTTTTCCAGAATTTGGATAACTTCTTGGCGGGAAAAAAATTCAATACCCGAGAGGCAGTACAAAATGCCTTTGAAGAATTTGTTGCCTCCCGTCCAGCTGATTTCTTTAAGAAGGGCATCAATAAACTGCCACTGCGATGGCAAAGATGCATTGATTGCATGGGTGATTACTTCGATTAATACAAATAAAAAATTCATGAAAAAAATTCGTTTAAATTTTTTCATACAAAACGGCAATTTCATAGGTAAAGACCTATTATTACACAACTCAGCTTCTAAAAGCCTCAAAATAAAATTAAAAACAATTCGGTCTTTTTAAAAGAAAGTTTTTATAACTGCGTATAAATCAAACCCAATCTGGAATGCGTGGAATTATAAAAAGACGCACCTAGACATTGTGTTGTGATACTAAATTCCACTAATAGTGAGGCGTCTGACTGTCTGGCACAATGTCTGACCAGTCCACTGGACTGAAGCCACACGAAATTTGATAAGAATTTTATTACGACACAACGAGTAACCACTTCATTATTTTCATTTGTGAAATGGGAATTACAGGATAGCATAGCTTATATGTTTTTTTGTTTAATTATTTTTTACTGTAAATAGGCACCTATAACTACATATAAAAGTTTTTTTATTAAAGTGATGTCGCAATTTCAATAAAATCGATTTCTGTGTATTGGAATCAAATAGGGTTGAATAGAAACATTATCCGATATGTATCTAGATATCAATATACTTCCAGAGTCGCGGGAAAGTCCGAAAGGCATACCGGGGCCCTTGGCAACAGGCAACTGAAGGAACACGAGTGGGTTTTAAGTCTGGCACGCCCTCCCGCTCCACCCAGAGAAGTCATATATGATGAATTCCCACCCCCAAAAAAATAGGTATCAATATAACTTATAATATGTGGATCCTTCCTATTCATTCTATTTATTCCCGCGGAATATTGGAGAGATCCCTCCTCTTTTATTATTGTACCCCAATTACGACGATATACTCTTTCAGACTCTTTCTTGTACCTGTACGTGGAGTAGGGTTGAAAAACAGACATTAAGTAATGTATTTTTCTCTATTTAGGTACCTACCTACATTTCGTACGCAGACCGTACACCCTACCTATTCTGATGTAAATAGGTAGGCACCTACTTCAAAAGGACGGGTATCAATAAGCTTAATTTAATAAAAATTCTAACCATTTCATCAAACACATATTTGAGAGTAGGTACAATAATGAAACTCGAACCTTTTACAACCCTTTCTATGTATTTATAACTAGCTGTTGGCGGCGACTTCGTCTGCGATCCCGGATGAAAAGTAGCCTATGTCCCCCTCCAGGTTATGGTCTAGCCATAGGCCAAATTTCTTCCAAATCAATACAGATAACTTACGTAGGTACCTATTTATCCAATGACAAGACATAATCTGTCAGATCCTACCTAGGATAGTATACGACACATTCAGCCGTTTTAGCGTAACAAAGAAACTCACTTTCGCAGTTACAAATAAGTATTATTTCGGTAGGACAGACTTCAATATAAATGCTCATTAAAAAAATCAGCTGATACCAGAACGTGTACTACCTTTTTTTTTTCGACAGCATTCTTCCTGCAAGCTTCCTCCCTTCCTCCAGCTTCTGTGAAATTATATAAATATAATTTATATAATACATTTCTTGTTTTAACACTCGGCAATACTGTAGCATCCCATTCATCATCATTATCATTTCAGCCGAAACACGTCCACTGCTGGACATAGGCCTCCCCCAAGCACCGCCACTTCGACCGGTTCTGTGCTTCTCGCATCCAGCAGATGCCCGCGGCCTTCACCAGGTCATCGGTACACCTTGGGCTTCCCATTAGTGAAAGAATTTTCGAAATCGGATCAGTCGTTCTGAAGATTACTCCTTAAGTACTGTGAGGTTTTATGCGATACGTAACCTCATGTGGTACAGGCTGGCGAGAGGACAGCCGTAAGTTTCGAACGTTCCGACAATTTGGTTTCAAATTGTTAAGAGTGCTATTTTGTTTAGACTCGCGACAATCTAAGAAGTCCGTTTTGACAGCTATAAAAATCCTTTGTGTTGCGATGAAAAATAAAATTAGTTTCTTCTAAACTGATTCTCGAGACATATCGATTAAACATACTTATAGAGTTTGTAATCGACGACTTATCTACATTGTTTAAAACTGATTCTCAAGGCTTAACGGTTTATTACAAGTACGATAACGAAACGTCAAAACGGACTTCTTAGATTGTCGCGCGTGTAGGGAGTTTTTGGTCTAGTCTTAGCTACCGGGTAGAATACGTGTCTTTTATACTATTAAATATTAGAATAAACCCTCTTAAATCCTCACCCTCACCCTCTTTGATATTACCGCCTCACACGCCTTCACGTAGGTATAGGTACCTACCTAACGCTCCTAAAGCGTTACAGTACAAACTCACAAATTTTATATCTTTATATTATTATAGATGTCGCTCATACAGCCGCCAGAGAGAAAGCACGTGTCAGATTCTTGGATCATATTCCTTAACAGCGGAAGCACTCATGACAATATACAGGCGGTTCCATTCCACCTGTCATGACCATTGACATTCGTTGAAGGAAACGGAAACGCAAAAGATAACCGCAGTCCGAAGGTTTGGGCCACATAACTGTCGCACACTGCACGTTTTGGGACAACAATGGACCATTAGTAACACTTTTTGTACCAAAACTGGAGCCATTTTGGACGCGGAAAAAATAGCCGCCATTTCTGGAGATACATAAATTATATGTCTAAGATAAACTCATCCTTACGTCTTACTTAGATGGATTTATGGAAATCTTTTCAGGACTTAAGTTTTATTAGACTTTTTATGAATAGATTGAAGATATTTTTAATTAAAACGAACCTTTTTATTCCGAAATTGAACCTTTATAATGTTCACAAGAACCATCCATCCTTGAAACTTTTAACAAAACTAAAACCTTCACGATTATACTTACTTCTCAAAACTTAGTCTCACTCAACTTAGTCAAGGAACGACTGAAGACCTAAAGGTATGCCTCTCAATACTAAAGCACGTCTATCTTGTTTGCAGGTCCCCCGCGACAGTTTCAAGCACATAGTGAAGGCATGCGAGTGTCCTCTCTACTGGAAGATGCCGCTGTTCCTCGCCACGCAACAGAACCTGCACGTGCCGGTCGACGGACACAAGTTTATAGACTTCTGGAGAGAGTAAGTACTACAAAATATCCAGTTTAAACCTAGTTCTACATTGTCGAAAGTTTGACTCGTTCACTAGTGTAGCCTATGGATAAGAGCGGGAGAGAAGCTCTAGAAGGTTTTACAATATTTTTTCATCTGTAGAGGTAGATATGTGGAACAGGGTGTAAAGTTAACTCGTCCTCTATAGAAAAGGGAGGATCCTCCGACCAGACGGGAGTCGTGACTGGTGGAAACGATTGGTGTCGGGTGTGTTAAAGATAATTATGTCGATAAGGATTGCGAAATGATAGAAAAGAAGTTTCGCAGGCTAACCTTCAGCACGCTAATTGCGTAGCACACATTCAATCACAATCTGAATGATTTTGAAGGATATTGCTTAACCAAAAGTTGCCTGCCCAACAACGTAAATAACGCAATGAATTTTATTGACCTGTGAAAATGAAAGCCATTGCTACTATAAATGTGTTACGCAATTACCCCACAGTTTTTAAAAGCCTGTGAACTATATCGATTTTTGAGCTAAGAGACAATTATATTAATAGAGACTTCATCACTAATTCTTTCAGATACCCAAGGATAAAGCGGTAACAATTTAAAAATATTCAAGCATATTTTAGGTTCTTCCTTAGCCAACTTTTGGCTACTTCTTTTTAAATTATAGATATTTATAACTAGCGTGCACCCGCGTGGTATATCGATAAAAAGTAGCCTATGTCCTTCCCCAAAATGCCATCTATCTCCTTGCCAAATTTTGTCGAATTCCATTCAGTGGTTCAGGCGTGAAAAGGTAACATACAGACAGACAGACAGAGAGTTACTTTCGAATTTATAATATTAGTATGGATATGGAAGTATGAATTTCTAATAGCCTATAATGTGTCCCACTGCTGGGTAAAGGTCTTCCCTTTTTCCTTCCAATTCTCTCTGTTTTGTGCGATTTCTGGCCATGTCGACCTAATATGCTGCGCTCCATTTGCCGCTGGCAACTCTTGAGTTTGAATTCTGTTGTTCAGTAGCTTTGGCTACTTAATCCCACACGAAAACTCCACCCGTCACCGTAATCTGAAGCATTTAGAAAGGGCGATAACATCAAGGTTAAATTCGTAATATAAGTTCAGCAATCTCATAAAGAAAATTAATAAATCTCTCAAATTCTTCAGGTTGAAAAACTTAACGGGCATCTAACGACGCCGTCAGGCATTGTTACTTTTATTAGGACTAATTACGTTTCCCTTGGAAAATCTTAAGAAAATAAAGCTCTAAAAATTAATTAAAGAAATGAAATAAGCTTTCCCTTGAAAGTAATAGCTTTAACTTACTTAAGTACACAGATGCTAGATAATTTTCTTTCAGAGTTAAACTAAAGCGTCTTCACGTTTCAAAACTAGTATCGTTAGTGTTCATTATGCGTAGGTACCGCTAAAGGTGCATATCCACTGAAGCAGAGACGAGGGTAGCTGAGCGGAGACCTACAGGAATCGACCAACACAATGGTTGAAATCAGCATCGCGTCTCTCGCCTCGTCTATGATTGGACGATTCCTGCACGTCCCCCGCTCAGCTCCGCTTTAATGTTAACACACCCTTACGCTTGGGCTTCCTAGGGAAACGGTTCCGTCATATTAAAAGTAACTGCCGTATTTTCACCAATATTTGACATAAAGGTATCAAAAACGTTATTTATACAGTATTTGGGCAGCTAATAGTGTGTGACCGTTCACCGCTTTCATAGGAATCCAAAGGTTAAGGAATGTAAGCTCCTTGCCGGATTGCCTCATTTCACAATCATGGGGTGACATCACTGACATCGAATCCATCAATCTTGATGAAGAAGCTATCTTCAGTCACTGTCTTTTGTTTTCTTTTTCAACTTCCTAAACAGACACTCAAGTTGACAGTTGACAATCAGCGATAGTTTCCCGATGCCAACACAGTTTCGTAATAAGGGCCCGCTTAAAGCCCTGTCGTGGCTTGTTGCCCTAAATGCTCAGTGACATACAACTCCAAGCGAGCATTGTTGATGGATGCACCCATCTGGAACAGATAAGAGTTGTGCTCGAGAGGAAGATAAATGTCCAAATGTAGAGTTTAGTTTAGATGAATGGCCTCAATTCGCGATGAGACGCAGTTGTGTTTTACTAAAATAAACGAATTAGCGTTCTGTAAGACTAACTTTTCACCATACAGGAACGTTCTAGTATAAAAAGGCACCTCTGTTTGAGTAAGACGGAGGAGTATGACCGTGGTTGTCTCTAGGTGCCTCTTCTGAGCCATTATTATCATCAGCATCTTGTTTTTGCCCAACTACATTGGGATCGGCTTCCAGTCTCAGCGGATGCAGCTGGATCAACCCATGGTTTAGTATTTTTTCTCGTTAAAGAATCCGCCTGAAGAAAAAACAGCCATGTCGAACTCCTAGCGACTAAAAGCCTATGGAGTTCTTCTTACTATCATCAGTCGGGAGTGCGGGATTCAAACACTATCCGTAAGAAATGTAATCCATTAAAAACTAATTCATATTAATTCTCGTTTCCAGAATGACATCACAGTGCCACGACATGGCGTCCCGCTTCGTGTACATCCTAACGCGAGGGAAGAGCAACACATTGGCGCCGGAAGACTTCGTGCCTCTCGTGCAGGACGTCGTCGACACACACCCCGGCCTGTCCTTCTTGAAGGAGGCCACTGAGTTCCATTCACGATATGTGCATACTGTGAGTAGACAAAAAACAACCCTTTTCCTGCATTTAGAGGCAAGCGTTTACCGTAATCCTTCCTTTATTGTCTTTTTACACATTGTGCTTACGTTTTTCATCCAACTCTCCTGTCGCAGGTCTGCTGGAAGAAACTGCTTTTGTTTCTTCATTAGGTGTTTTGTGTTTACATGAATCAATAAATAAATAGTCGATTGAAGTAAAACAGGCTCGTTGACCACTATCTCATTTGATGGTAATCAAGTGAGATAGTGGTCAACGAGCCTGTCACCAAATTGATGGAAGTTAGACGAGAAACTTATATAAATTCATGACCCTTTTAAATCTTTTGATGAAAAATGCGACTATTGAGGGCGGTGTTCACAATTCGTTGTCGTTGAAAGGAAATTCTCGAATTTATCAGTAGATTGGAGTGTGGTCAGCAAATGGCAATAGATTTATCTAGCTACACTATCACACGGGAAACCGAGACCAGCGCAGCGTAGACAAACTGCAGCATGAAATAAAATACCTGCTGTCCGCTTTTGGTGAACAAAGGAGTGACTAGGGTTTACACGTTCAGTTGTTCAAAGTTTTATCCGAAAAACGCAACATTTTCATGTTCAGTTTTGGTCGCAACAATTTGTAACAAGAGCTGCGGTGAGTGCAAACTATAGAAACTATAAAACTAAGAACAATTTTATGAAGGCAACATAATGAAAAATAAATTATCAAGCAGTCAAAATACCTGTACTTGGATTCCAAAAGTTTTTCGACGATACTTTTTTCATGTAACCGCGTTTTTATGCCACAAGTTGCTAATATCAGGAAGCGACTAACATATTGGAGTGGCCCACATCGGTAACTCAGCCCTTTGGGAAATTTCGCGGTGCATAGGTACTTAAAGATACACATATTACGGGAAGCGGACCACAGTATATTGTACCTATTTGTTTTATACCTGCCCACTTATATAGGTATAAGTCAAAATATTATTTAATTCTGCCCAGTTTTTCTCTTACGGCAATTACTGGGCACTTGGGCAGTTGTTCTAATCAATAACTTTCGCTGGTTTTTGGCTGTTTGTTATTGCGTAGATGGTAATCGTCGTCGCACGCGAACTTTCTAGATGTAGTTGACGATAGGAAATATTTACCACAACACGCCTAGGGTTCGAATTCAAATAGTTAATTTGTAGGTACCGTGCGTGACAATTAAAAGGTTTTTTTTTATAAGTATGGCACTCAATGTTATCTTTTAAGCTACCAAAGTGCACTATACAGAAACAACTGAAAACGCAAAAAAAATCAGCTGATCACATTTATGTGCGCTTTACTCATCAAAATTTAGGAAACAGCTGATTTTATTTCGCGATCTTTCAGGTTTAGTCAAGTTTTTCAGGTTAAAAGTTGTTCATAGTGATGAGTACAATAATGACCCCATAAAAGCAGTTTACCGTTATTACATTATACACCTTGTATATATTAAATCATCGTAAATATTAAATCATTGCCAGTGTCAGTCCAATCTTTTACCTGTTTTTTTCCAAATTATTGTGTTAACTGGCCAGCAATAAGAGTTAAGCGTACTATTTTCAGTTTGGCAACACTGGTAGGTAACCCACCACCACAGCAAAACATTACCCTCCGTCTGGGGCAGTCGGGTAAAAATATAGGGCAAACTGTATAATCTAACAATGGGTTTTTTATTTTTCCAGGTGATCGCTAGGATATTTTATTGCGTGAACCGAACTTGGTCCGGCAGAATATCGATCCCCGAACTAAGAAGAGCGAACCTCCTGCAAGTGATACAGTTGTTAGAAGATGAAGAAGACATTAATCAAGTTACACAATATTTTAGGTACCTAATTTTTCCGTTCAAAAAATATCTTTACTTAGGGCCGTGTAAAGCTTTGCTTTGTAAATTTTAAATCCAATTTATTCGGCCAATTCCAAGAAGTTTAAAGAAAACACTTAATTTTAAGCCTCTCCCCCACCGGCGCGTTTTTATCGCGCGATAATAACGCAATCATCTTTGCGATAATGCTGATAATGCCTAATACAAAATGTTCTAAGAACACTCATCGGAATATCGCAGGATGGAGAAACGCGCGTCTTACTCCTATTACGGCATTATTATCGCAGCAGTGTGTAACTTTGTAGCCGTCCTATTACTAAATATACTGAAAACAGATATCGCAATAACGCTTGCAGTATTACCGCGCGATACAAACGCGCCTGTGGGGGAGAGGCTTTAAAAGAAATTGTCTCTTTCTTTGTTTAGCCTCTGAGATTGAACTATTAATGCCATTAGGTACAAATCGATATATAAAAGCTGTAAGTAGTCTCTTATTCCCTGAAGACCAATTTATAGCCTGCCCCTAAACTTAATGTTATGCAAATAATATCAAGTAGATAATTAAGTTATGTTTCTAACTTATTCCCATTTATATTTTCAGTTATGAGCATTTCTACGTCATCTATTGTAAGTTCTGGGAGCTGGACAGAGACCACGACCTCTTCATAGACAAGCATGACCTGGCGAGGCACAATGACCATGGTAAGCACTTTGAATTACCTACTTATGTCATTTTCTAAAGAATACCGTTTTCCAAATCTCGGATTTTTCTAGAGATTAATGTAGAGAAAGCTAGCTTATTTAATTTGACTATGTATAAGTCCAGCTATCTAATTGCGTAACTTATTTTCGTAACCGATTAAGACTAATCTGTTTCATTTTGACAGTTCAACATCATTCATTGCGTTATGTTGTTGAGTAGAATTTTTATGAACTTATGAAGCAATGGATTAGCAATTTGTTTCAAACTGATTCAGATTCTGATTGATTGTGTATTAAGCAATTAGGGTGCTGGTTTCCTTACGATGTTTTCTATCACCGATGTCAGTTATGTCATTATGTCCAATATAAACTCAGAAACTACCTACAAAAGTACCTAATAATAGAAAAAAAAAAAACAAAATGTATTAAATAACTTCAATTTTGGAAATGTGCCCCTGGAAATGTAACCCACCGATAAAAAACATGGCGTCAAAGACTCCCCGAATCATCGTTCATGCAACAACTTATATACTTACTTTTGTTTCGCGAAAGACGTAGAACAAAAACTTCCTGCCCTGTCATGTTACATTATAAAGTTATATTTGTTCGAGGAGACTTGGGACGGAAATATGGTTTCTTTTTGGCTAAACAAAAAGTTCTATGCGGCTTTTGAGGATCATAAACGATGTGTCAAACTTCTTACAGTTGTTTTATTTGTTTTAAAGCTATTCTAAAGGCTGTTTTTTAATCTCGTAGTCGTAGACTGATTTGACACGTGATTGTTTTTGTTTTTTCATTAACGGAGTTTGACATTTGTACCTGTCAAATTAGTCTACGACTCTACGAGATTAACAAACAGACTTTACATACAGGTATCTCTACTCCGACCTACTCAAATGGGGTTATCGGGGTTTTCCCGACTAGTTTCAGACATAGTCTCGAGCTGCTAATTTTATTTCTAGGTAATTCAATCTTTAAATAAAACCTCGGTAATACGGCAGCGTATTAATAAATTATAAGTTTACCAGCTTCCGCTTGCGGCTTCGCCGGCGTGGTGTCTATAAAAAGTAGCCTATGTCCTATTCCAGGTCATGGCCTACCCATGTGCCGAATTTCATCCATATCCGTTGAGCCGTTTTAGCGTGAAAGCCTAACAAACAAATAAACAAACAAACAAACTCACTTTCACATTTATAATATTAGTTAGGATAGTTAGGATAACCCAATTACAATTCCACATTCACAATGTAAATAACATATCCAATGGTCTTTATTTCTATCAATATTCCATTAAATCCATCAAGTATCAGCATAAACATCCTACTGAATTCATCTTCACATTTTTCAATGCCTGACCGGCTGTCGGGACATTATTATAAAAGTCAACGTCACTGTACACTCATTTAGAAAAAAACATTTCCCTCCTTTTTGGCAGTCGTGTAAAAATAGAGGTAACTTCATCTATCAATTTTCAAAAATTTCCTTTAATTTGAACTAATCTCCATTACAGCCCTATCGAGCCGCATGATCGAGCGAGTCCTGTCCGGTTGCGTCACGCGCGGTAACCAGAACCGTGTCACGCCAGACGGAGAGCCTCGCATGTCCTACACCGAGTTCGTGTGGTTCCTGTTGGCAGAGGAGGACAAGACGCATCCTACGGCCATCGAGTATTGGTTCAGGTATGTTATCGATGAAAGGCGTGGGCCACTACCGGCCAACTAAAACTGCAGAGGGCTCATGGTTCAGCAAGTATGAGTCGAGAGCTATAGTCCCAAGGCCAATATAACTTTTTTATTTTATTTGGAAAATCGTCAAATAAGGAGCGGGAGCGCGTGTCAGACTTTTACTGACTAAAACCCACCCGTGTTCCATCAGTTGCCTGTTGCCAAGGGCCCCGGTATCCCTTTCGGACTTTCTCGCACAGGCCAATAAAACACACACACAGGCCAAAACCATGAGTCGAGGGCTAGAGTCGCAATATGCCAATAACTCTGGCTTGACGAGAGAAGGCTGGAAGCTCGTTAACTTACTCTTGCCCACATTTTTTTTCTTCTCTGTTAATACTCTTAGCCTTGGTCGATGAATCAGTTTTCTCTAAAATAACTCTTGTATGAATTAACACATCATATAAACTCCTTTCGCCCTCAGATGTATGGACGTGGACGGCGACGGCTTCATCTCGATGTACGAGCTGGAGTACTTCTACGAGGAGCAGATGCAGAGGATGGAAGCCATCGGCATCGAGACGCTGCCCTTCAACGACTGCTTGTGTCAAGTGAGTAACACACATCTGCTTAACCCTTCGTGAATACGGGCAATACAATCATGATTAACTGTCAAACGCATGCAGAAAAAATCATAATAAATCCATTAGCCATAGCCGCGAGTAAGCCTATCGCTCTCAAAGACAAGACAAGATTTTTATAGAAATCCACATGCAGTCAATGCTTGCATCCGGTCTTCATCAGCACGCTTGCTTAAGAAGTGCTGGCTGACTTAGATGAGCCTCGATGTCTCCACAAAAGACCTCTAAGAGAGGTCAGCCTGGCTATCAGGCCAGAAATGAAGGTTTAAAAAAATATGGTGTGACATGGTCAAGTTGCTATAAAGATGGTTAGGCCTGGCGCGCACTAGCGGCCAGGGCCCTGTTTATCAAAAGTCACAAGTCTACACGTTCACAAGTTACCTAGAATGTTAATTTTCTTTAAATTCATAGTTCATCTCCATATTCATAATCAGCCTTAATGTTCCCACGGCTGGGACACGGGCATCAGATCATCTCTCTCTTTTGTCCACATTTAAAATAAAAAAAATCGAATGTAAACATTTATTGCGGTATTAAGCACGACACTTGTAAACTTGTAAGACGGAATAGAGAGTCGCCAGACACTCTGAGGATTTGCTATGATTTTCTACAAGTTGTAATATACCTAAGTAGGTACTTGTGAACTAAATAATGACACTTGGTAATACAAGGCTTGTAAGTTTTGATAAACAGGGCACAGGTCGCAGCGGCACGCGAGATGTATAGGTACATTAGTATGAACACCACACCACACCACACACCACAGACTGTGGTGTTGGCCGTTGTGACCTGGCCGCTAGTGCGCACCAGGCCTTGAACCCACCTTGATAGATTAAACAGCGCGAAACTCCAAGCTATATATGACTGATTGGTGAACCCAATATTGGAAAAGTCTTTTCAAACGCTAGCTGGCCGCTCTTATCAGGTTCAACGTGATAACCACACACATGCGGGCAATTGTCACCTCCATCCCTCATAATGTCCTACATCGCACTTTTACACTTGTTTTATTTGTTTCTATATTTTATTTTGTTATCTTCTGTATATTATGTATATTGTGTGCCTTTCAGTCTGTGCTGAATAAATGTAGTTTCTTTCTTTCTTTCTTTTCCATCCGTCCCCTTGACGGAAGGAGGTGAAAATTGTTTCAAATTCTACACGAAGTCATACTGAACTTTCTAACGATGTGCGACTATAGCAACTTTACCACAACTTTACCACAGCACTGATAGAAGGGAAACACAAGACATCATAACATCGATATTTCCTTCAGATGCTAGACATGGTGCACCCGGCGACAGAAGGCAAGGTGACGCTGTCAGACCTGAAGCGCTGCAAGCTCACACCCATCTTCTTCGACACGTTCTTCAACCTCGAGAAGTACCTCGACCACGAGCAGAGAGATCCTTTCGCCACGCAGCGCGACTCGGATTGTGAGGTAAGGATTATGAGGGCCTAGACAAGTGACAATCGCTTCGAAAGCGTTTCGTATTTCTACAACGACTTTCAACAGGATTGACATAAGGTTTTCGATAGCTTATGTCAGTCCTATACATTTTTACCTTTTCCATCATCGTTATCGCTGATAGAATGTTACTTTGTCTAGATCCTCTGGTAGTGGATGATAATTTAGGAGTTCTCGACACGGCATCTATACATAATTAAACAGATTTTGATGAGGTTTTCAACTATCGTTTAGAGAATTTATTCCGGAAAGTTTATGTGCATAATATAGGTAAAGTTACTCAAAAGTAACTAAGACATCTCGATGTTTTGTCAAGTCGTAAAAACCGTGCGAAACAGGAGCGGGTCGCTCGTGAAGTTTAGGAGAATAGTTTATGATGACGAGGTGAAATATTAGCCAGTGGAACTATTAAGACTCGTGGAGGTTACTCTGTACCCCAATCCTCCATACATTAACGTGTATTGTAGGTACCATTTTGGTCGATTCAATCGGCATTATTCACTGACATCATAGCTTAACTCTTCATTGTCGTCTTGACATCATGTCTGGGATCTTCAGCGTAGTTACTTCCATATATTTTGATAGCAGATGCCAACTTTTTCACTTCTCGCATTGAAAATCGACAACTGATACGTGATAGACTTTGCGATATATTTAAAGCATTGCCATATTTATGTACATGTTTCAGATGTCTGAATGGGACAGATTCGCAGCCGAAGAGTATGAGCTGCTGGTCGCCGAAGAGGGAGGCAGCGACGCACAAGACCAAATGTAAGCCAACTGTCTAACCACCACCAATCATCGCTATATATTATACTATATTATTATTTAAAACACATGCAATAATAATGTTTGTTTCTTACCATAAACAGGCAGTTGTATAGGATAATGAAAGAGGCAGAGAAAAAGAAGTGTATGAATCGATTCTTAGAGTTGTGCCGAGCTAATGGACTGAACGGATTCCGATTATACAAATAAATAATTTGTCACTCGGTGGTAAAGTAGAATATTATAGAATAGATATGTCTTGGCCCATCTCGCACTAGAACAAATTAGATACATCAAGCATTTTTGAAGCATTGGGCGACACTTGATCACGTCTGTGTACTGTGTAGGACCTGCACATACCCTCGTTACTTACCTCCTGGACTCCTCGTAACAATAATATAGACTTACTTATATACTTCTGCGATATGTTCTGAATGCAAACGATAATATC
Source organism: Lithophane ornitopus (assembly GCA_948473465.1). Taxonomy (NCBI): domain Eukaryota; kingdom Metazoa; phylum Arthropoda; class Insecta; order Lepidoptera; family Noctuidae; genus Lithophane; species Lithophane ornitopus. The sequence goes on along the minus strand of OX419616.1, from coordinate 12,108,714 downwards.
ACATAGTCAATTAATTCAAGGGATCATTCCTACCTTGTGACACCATCTTAACACACATCACAAAGATATTAGACTCATAGTACCTACATTCATTTCTGTTAGTACCTATATTTATCTATGTTATATGTATGTATATATTCCACTATATATTTTTCTTTCGTTCATTATATATTGTAATTTCTTTCATCAGGGAGGAAGACAGATCTGGCTATGCTAGGGTAAGACTGTGTTGGTGATTTGCAGTGTATGTATTGTGATACTTTGTGCACCGGCCATGTTGAACCGCTGAGCCCTGAGCCTCACGACGCGCCTCACAGTGAGCTTGACGTTGTGCGGCCGCACTTGTGCCCTCCATTTGCATTTTGCTCATTTACGATTTTTCGCTTATAAGAATGAACATTGCACTCAACTGTAATCACATTAAACCAAAGATATCGAAAGAAACTTCTAAATCTCCTCTCCCAGAATTCATTGCTGTTGATTTTGCTTGATATCTTTGTCTGCCTTACTGATGAAATACATATTATTATTCCTGTAAATATGTAAACCCTCCCACTCCGTACACAACTGAACATTTTGAGCTTTTGTTTGTTAATAATACCGAGACTCAGCAACGCATGGAGCGAAACTAACAAAGATGAACTTTCTCACTTGCATTCAGTACATACGAGTTCGAATGACAGCGAGCGGCGTCGCATAGCATTAAAAATGTGGTTTCATATTTCAGCTCGTACGATGAGACAGACGAGGACTGTTTATCTCCAAACCTAGACGACATCACCAACACGGAAGTAATCGAAGACTCGAGCGTTGAGGAGTCCACGCTCAGCGAGTGCGGCGCCGCGGTGCGCGTGCGGCCCGGGGCCCCCGGCCCCATGGGCACCGCTGGCCCCACCGGCCCAGCTGGCCCCGCAGGCCCGCCCGGCGCACCCGGCGCTGGCTACGTCAACCTCAGCACCATCTACTCTATCGGCGGCGACCGCTGGGCCAACACCGCCAACCCTCCCGCCAAGAATGGACTCTCCGACAAAAAGCTTCCGGAGAAGCCGGTCCCCCCCGAAAAGCCCGTCAGCCTCATGATGGTCAACGGCAAGATGGATAATAGATACGCCGGCTTCGGCAACAACAGTTTCCTGTACTCGCAGCTGCTGGGCTCGAGTGGCGCGCGCGCTAAGGACCCGCCCTCATACACCGCGGCCACCAGCGGCGCACTGTTCGACAAATCTGGCGAGCCCAAAAAGACTGCCACGTCACCTGTTAAGCCTAATTCGCCTGTCACGAGTCCCGTAAACGGAATCAACAAGATCTCAGACAACTACGAGCGAGCGGTGGCCGAACGACTCAGCCCGCAGAGGGAGATCTCCAGACTGAACCGAACCAGTCTGTTCAGTAAAGTGAACACGGGGGTGGTCTCCAGCAAAGTGAAGAAGAAATCCGCTCGACAGGACGAGGAGGACGAGGACTACGCACGCGACAGCGACGAATGTTCCATTTAGGAAACGCGAACCCAGTGATGTTGCCATATGCAATAATTATTCAAACGGTTTTATTTCAGTGAACACCAAAGATTACACTATGAACGTGCAATTCGTGAAAACGTTAGATTACCTACCTTACCTGATATCAAATTAGAATAGCGAGTAGTATTATCTCAGCCGTTAATCGAAACAGAGAAATATTTTTCCAGCGTATCCTAGTGGTCGATACGTGCCTTGTGTCAGTGTAGCGAGTTTAGACGATTCCGCGTTCGAACGTTGTTAGTCGATTAGTGGATTTAGAACAAAAAGTGCATTATCCTTGACAAAAGAAAACTGTTCTTTGTACGGAACCTTGTGTTAGTATCGCATAGACTAGTTTCAGCATTTTAATAGCGTAGTATTTATGTATGTATTATTTTAATTTACGTCTCAAATTAACCATATCAAACAATGGTATTTTTGTTTGCACAGGAGTTTGCGTTTTGATTTTGAATTATTATCTATGTATTTATCTAAATTCGTCTCATGTGATCTATAATGTATTGTTCACATACAATTAATTACAAAATCATATCATTCCTCCATCCAGGTCGTATTAATTATTTGTATTAAAATCATAAAATTCAAATTTTAATAGAATCACACTGTCATTAAAAATGAGTCGTCCATAGAGCTTTATTTATTTATTTATCATGACAAAAGTCAGTATAATAAACACGCACAGATTAATTTAGAATAGTAGATAGAAATATTTTTGATAAGGGGTTGTCTCCTATCCTGCATCTACCTTCTTTTTTCGAAGTATTTCATAAAGCGTGGTGTGGTGTGTATGTGACTGGTGTGTGCAACCAGATTGTATTGTGGTGGCCTGGTGGGCTCCATACAGGGAGTGCATAATTGACGCTAGTAATGTATGTAAGTATTACATTAATTATATAATGGAACTGTTGGTAACAGTGGAGAAGCGTCGCTTCCCTCCATGTTGGAGTCATGGTAGACACGTGTGAATTAAAGAAATTGTTTTATTCGATCAAATTCGAAACTAAAATTAAATTTATCTTTTAATGAATTGTATATTATTATTATTACCTATATTATTGAGTGTTTGACAATGCCAGTTAAAGCGAATGTATGGATGTTCGTAAAAAGGAGGAGTTTGTAACGACATAATAAAGAATGTAGTGAACATAGCGAAGGCAGCTGTAAAATAATAAGCTTGTAGGTAATGCTAGGTAGATTATGTTATGCTCTAGTCTACAGGTGCTGTAACAAGCCAACTGACGGTCTACCACTTCCATGTAATTTGTTCAAGAGTTCTTCAAATCAACAAGTTTGTCACAGCCAAAGAATCGGTTGTTAGATTTTATAATCGCCTAAAGTACTGAGTTTTATTATTCATGGATTTTATATTTCAGTTATTATTTCATAATTCTCGGTAGGATAAATTGCTAAGTTTTATGAGAATATCATGTTATTATTCTAATGTTAGTTACGATTTTAAATCCAATTTGTTTTCAAGTGTGTAGTTTCAAAAACTTAATGTGTGACCTATCTATCATACATGTAAAAATTGTGCCTCATTTATAATATCTATTCTATCACGAATAATAACCGCGACATAAGATCACCAAACTCACCCGTACCTACCTATCCTATAGCTTCATTTAATGTTAAGACTAGTCATTTCCATAAAATGTAAATCATTTCTATTTACAATCCTCAACTGAACTAATTTTACCAAGTATTAACCAAAACGATTGTTCACATTTTTAACAAATTTTATTAATATGTTGTGTACTGTTATATTAGAATAATTTTATTGAGGTATGTTTTAAATACCTACCAGTTTTGAGCTTAGCTGTTTTAAAATAATTTAGTTAATTAATTAGATTAGGTAGGTCTGTATACCTAAGTTACCGGTTTTTTAAGGTAATTTTTTTCAGTAAGAGATTGACTGTCGTAGTGTTCTTTTGTACCTAGTTGTTATATGAGTTGAGTAGTCTTGTTATACTTAAATGTTTTAATCATTAATCAGGTCAACGTTTTAATATTTTTACTACCTATCTCACTAAAAAGACGTGAATACTTCTTATCTGAACACCTTCTCAGCCATGTTTCGTAATAGTGCCATTTTGTTTTCAATGTGTAATCAAACAAATAATTTCAAATTTGCAATATTAGTAGGTATTGCGACTAATATCATTAACACATGCAATAATACCTATGTTTTGAAGAAATAATTTACCCCCTTCGTATTCATCATTTAAAATCATAATTACCTACTTGCATTTGAAAAATGTATCTTTGAACCTTTCTAATGTAAGTACCTACGCATTTGGTACGCGTGGAATGTAATGGAGACGTTCCTAAGAAGCCTAATAATAAAAAATTAGGTTCATCTTTTATTGAACTAAGTAGCAACAAAATTGTAACCCTATAAATAAGTTAAGATTTCCTTAATTTAAAATAGGTAGGTACGATATTTCGTTATTATATTTATCGGTACCGGTCTAAAATTTTTTAGTTTGCATATTAAAAATTTTTAGGCGCAAATAATTATTAATCGTATTGTCACTATTGTCAATAAATGCACAGTTGTAGACTGTCATTAACAAATTAGTTCAATAACTTAGTGCCGCGAGATTAATCACAATGAATCATTGTTTAAATATAAGATTTTTTACAGACATTAGTGGTGACAAAGAAAATGGTGTGTTAACATTTATTAAACGATGACAGACCTATTGTTAAGTCTCCTAATAAAGTACATAACTGTATTTAATATTGATTTTCTTTGATTCCCTTGTACCTACATGAATGCCTACTGGACCAAATATCACATAGCTTTTCAACAACTGATCGTGGGGTCCGATCCCTGCCCGGGATATTTTTATATTATTGGTTTGTAAATAGCTCGCGGTTTAGCTTTATCTTTGTGTTGGAAAAGAAAAGAGGAGGTGCATCAGTCGGCCGGAATTCTATACCTAGTTATTATTTTATTAAAATAAAATAAATAGTGAAGAGGCATGATGAAAGTAGACAAGTTACGACTGATTAAGTACGTACCTTAACACTTAAGGCAATTTGTCTCATGTGCCTGTAACTACACGCGACAGTCGATTTTTGTAATGGCTGCTTACTATTACCTAAAGTGACCACATGCCCTAATAGAAAGCGATAGTTGCGCGAATAGGTAGGTATGCGATCACCACGCACACACGGCTACACATCAAGCTCTACATTTCTAGTATAAGCTGACCTCGCATTATGAAATCCTATACAACGCGAGATCAGCGTAAACTGGAAATGTATAGCTTGATGTGTAGCACACGGCTACACATCAACGTACAACCCAATGAGGTTGCGGGCACGAAACCAGCGGTGAGGAGCGATGGCCGAACGGGGTGGTGGCGATGGAACAATTTTGTACCGTCGCGTCGCGTCGCCACCGCCCCGGTCGGTCATCACTCCTCGCCCCTGGCATGAGCCCGCAACGTAAGGGACTTTGTGCGGAAAAGGGAGTCCAAGTTCACTTACTACTATTAAGTAGGTAGGTACGCGATCGACGAGGTCATCGTCAATGAAGTCGCGTTTGTATGTTTACGTCATCATTAATCGACTAACTATGAATCGTATTCGTAGTGTGTCCATCACTAAAATTGACAAACAGCTGTTAGTGTCAATGTCTAACTAATGTCATAAATGTAAACATTCTACAAATGTCACTGTTGAGGGTATTTTCTTGTAACGTTCTCTTGAAAAGTATTAAAATATTTTACAACGCGCCTCTATTAATTTCAAAAATGCCCTTTTACGCAGTAGCAAAAGGTCGGACTTCAGGAATATTTATGACGTGGCCTGATTGTGAAGCTCAAGTGAAAGGTTTTCCTGGTGCCAGATATAAGAAATTCGATTCAGTTGTGAGTGCTCAAGATTTCATCAATGCAGAAGGTGGACCAAGCACTAGTGCCAAGTCTAAAAAACCCAATAACCAACCAAAATCCGTCGCGAACTCTTCAAGTAACCTCAAAAGGACTATTTCCACTTCTAGTAACTTCAGTAATAATCAAAGTGTTTCAGAAAAAGTCAAAAGGAAATCTGAAGTTAGTGTCGGCTATGCGAAGGAGAAAAACGATTCTGATGGGGATTTTTCTGACGATTCCGATGACTTGAACACAATACTTTCAAAACAAATGGATGACATTGAGAAAAGACTGAAAACATTTGAGAAAGGAGTAGATAAAATAATGAAAAAGGGGACCAAGAAAACGATCCTTATAGAGCCTCCCCAGAATAAGAGACGGAAAACAAGTGGTGGAGCAGAATTTGATATAGATAATGAAGGTTATGTGCAAGTGTACACTGATGGAGCTTGCTCAGCAAATGGCAAGAGTGGAGCACGAGCTGGACTTGGAGTGTACTGGGGAAATGGCCACCCCCTCAACATCAGTGAGCCGGTGTCTGGGCGGGCTACTAACAATTGTGGAGAGATCCAAGCTGCCACCAGAGCTATTAAGGTTGCGCTTCAGAATGGAATCAACAAACTGTCAATCAACACAGACTCAAAGTTTGTTATCAATTCGGTAACCAAATGGATGCCTGGTAATAGTCTAACTTAAAATTTTATGAATTCAGTACCTAATTGGTTATTAAAGACATGAACATTATATAGCTCAAAAATGTAATTGCATTAGCAATTGCATTTTTCCAAAATGCAGATTAGATTATAAAAGTTTTATCTAAACTGTATAATGTAGATAATTATATCAAAACGAGCTGTGCCTCGCGGTTTCATCCGCATAAGTCTCGAACCCGTGGGAATATCAGGATAAAAGGTATCCTATATCCTTCTCCAGGTCATGGTTTGTGCCAAATTTCATCCAAATCAATTGAGCCATTTTAGCGACAAACAAATGCACTAGGATTATCAAGAAGTATTTTACAATTTTTTTCAGGATGGAAAAGAAAAGGTTGGAGGTTGGCGTCTGGAGAGCCAGTAAAGAACGAAAAAGACTTTAAAGACTTAGATACTGTGCAGCATAAGTTACAGATCAAATGGAACTATGTCGAAGCACACAGAGGAATACATGGCAATGAGATGGCGGATGAGCTGGCGAAGGCTGGGGCTACGATGTATAACAAATGAGAAAAATCCATGTACTATTCTATTCTGCTGTTTGTGATTAATCTATACCTAAAAGCTTCTCATCATGAAATTACTGGTTTATTTTGTGTGGAATAAATGAGGTTGTCAATCCTATTTTTTCTGCTGCTGTCATGCTGTTGATGAATAATGAATTGATGACTGATGAAACTGAGAAAAAATAAATGTAATAATATTGTAAATCAAAATGTTATTATGTATGTAAATGTAAGTATTATTATTTAAATGTTTGTATTATTATTCGCAGAGTAATGGAATAAATAAATAAGCCACCAGTCCTTAAATCTTTAAGCATCATTCACACTGCCCCGAGTTCCAACAGGTGCGGTGGCGAGGGGCTTTCAGTATAGTATAATGTTCTCTGTGCAATTGTGAACAACCCTTTATTCTCTAGTGTCATAATGTGAAAAAGTACCTGGGAACCACCTGAGAACATATTGTTAAAAGTTAAATTTGAAATACGATTTAATTATTATTACCTATAAATGCGTTTTATTCATTTCTGCTGTTTCTACATAATTAAAAAACCGGCTAAGTACCTACGTATCGGACCACGCGCATAAGGGTTCCGTAGTTGAGATGAATTTATTCCAAAAACAAACTTTGTAGTTGAAAACATGTTCTCCCATAGGTCGATAAACTTAGTGAAAAATCTACAAATTAACTATTTTTGGATTTTTTCCTTTTTTTATTTTGATTACCTAAATGAACTGAGTTGTATTGATAATTTTTATGATTACTTATAATTCTATAAATAAGTATTGGATACGGCCGCGAATCTTATTTAGATCAACATAATATAGGTACAACCTGATACCACATAATAATATTGTGCATAATACTGACCTGCAAATTGCAAAACACGTACTTAAAAACTTGAACTTGAATTTCGCGGGCTACTGTCGCTGGAAGGGAAGATTCCTTTTTTTATCAATAATTTTTTTTCACAAGTGAAATTGAGACAATTAAAAATAATTTTAATTAAAAATCTACATATTAAATTACATATGTACATAATAGTAGGTACCTACTTATGTTATATATCTAAAAGTAGATTATTTTCTCTTGTATGGCGATCTAAATCTTGATAGCTTTAATTTATTGAAATCATATAATTATTATCGATTAAATGTCAAAGATTTTACAAGCAGGAAATGAAAGTTAAAACATCATTGGAACTACTGGCCGCACCTTTACTTTGTCTCTCTCTCGTACTTTTCGGTCTGTATTCAAACAGGAACACTCAGTCCAGTAGGTATAGTATAGTGCTCTGTGACTCAGTCCATTGACCACGAATACCTACGCGAACTTGGTCAAGGACAAGATCATATTATTATTCATCCTATTGTATATGTAGCACAACCAGGGCCGTAGGCAGGGGGTTTTGGGGGTTCAAACCCCCCCCGAAATGTGAGATCAATCCAGATATCGACCCCCTAGAGTACCTCCTTATACAGATAATTGTAATCTATCTCGCATAGGCGTACTTTATAATCTACAATACCAGTAAAAGTATGCTTAAATACTGTATTTTTATCGACTCTGACTTTGTATTGAATCAATTCCTGCAACTTCAGCATTCTCTAAGATATTCTAACCTCCCCCAGCCTCTCAGTAAGAGTATGCTTAATTACTGTATTTTTATCGACTCGACTTTTATTTAAATTGGATAAATTCCTACAACTTCAGTATTCTCTGAGATATACTAACCTCCAGCCTCTCCCAGGCGGGGTGCAAAAATTTTCGAGCTCGCTACGGTCGCTCTTGCATCTTTTTTGCATCATCCTTCTCAAACTTTTCTGCATATTAGTTCGATTCAGTTACTTCTCTTTCTGTATGATCGGTCAAAGAGAACGAAAACCTAACTTATTCGAAGCTGAATGGTAAAAATTTTGAGCTCGCCTCGCTCGCAATTTTTTTTTTTTAATTTCCGAAGAAGAGAAAATTTGTTTTTATTACATTGTATTTTTATCGACTCTGACTTTGTATTGAATAAATTCCTGCAACTTCAGCATTCTCTGAGATATTCTAACCTACCCCAGCATCTCCAAGGCGGGGTGCGAAAATTTTCGAGCTTGCTTCGGTCGCTCTTGCATCCTTTGCTGCACCATCCTTCTCAAACTTTTCTGCATATTAAGTCGATAAAGTTACTTCTATTTCTGTATGATCGGTCAAAGAGAAAGAAAACCTAACTTATTCGAAGCTGGATGCAAAAAAATTCGAGCTCGCTTCGCTCGCAATTTTTTTTTAAAGATTTCCGAAAAAGCGGAAAATACTCTTTTTTTTTAAATCTGTGTTTAATATTTTTCTACCCTCTCTGAAATCAGAAATAGGTAATAAATTTCTTTAAAAAAAAGTTTGCAATAACCCCCCCCGAAACGAATTCCTGGCTACGGCCCTGAGCACGACACAACCAGTTTTCGTCCCTCTTCTGTAACCAGTTTAAATTTTTGGGGTCATTCATTCATAATCAAAATATAAAGCAACGACCCGACGATGTTGGCGTATGTACAAAGGTATATAAATAATTATATAGGTACGTCCACTGGGCTGAGGAATAAATACAATTAAAAAAAAATATCCATCATAATGTCTGCTGTCGCGCAGTCTGGGCCTAGCGCGCACTGCCATGCACACTTTTATACTGCCAAATTGTGAAATATGGAAAGTCACAGAAGTGGACGCATTGCGCTGAAAAAAACGCATGCGGTTAATTCACAATGGGCCTCCCGCTGCAAATTTGCGGCAAAACCACCGCACGTATTTAGTATCGACTACCGTATGAAGTACCCGACCGCGCTTTGCAGTGAAAAACACCAACCAACCAGTAGGTATATTATTATCCCTTTTTTTTTAACCATCCTGTAAATCTTTTATCTCACGAAAAAGTAAGCCGTAAATCCATTTGTTACGGTCGCGAATCAGAAAATTTTAATTTCTCGGGCTACTTTGACGCATTCCCCTTATGCTGGGGCCACATTGTCGCGTTATCGCGAACTATGCTTCGCGCGCTTTCTGTTGCTCAGCGAGACGTCGAGCCCAGTATTATACGCACCACTTACCGCACTACTTACCACACCACACTATTCACCACTCGTATACACTTATATTTTTACTGTTAGTCATTTAAATTGCAACTTTTTTTTTTTTTTTTTATAAAGTTGCCCCACACTAGAAATTTCTTCCTGTATCGTGGGTGCGTTTACAAACATAGAAACTCACATACACTAACACCCAGACCCGGAACAACTACTTGCAGATCATACAAATATATTTTATTCCGTGCGGGGATCGAACCCGCGACACGTTGCGCAGCCGTCCATCGCTCAGCCACTGCGGCAACCGTGTCGTCTAAGATTAATTTTTTTTTTCTTAAGTGTAGTCAATTTAATCTCAATCTAATCTAATACATTTCCGTAAGGTCAGTACACTGTATACGACAATGATGTGAAAGAGCGGAGCCTTCTAATACAGGCATTGTTTGCTTATAGAACACGTATAAATGAAATGTAATTTTCTTTTGCCACAATAAACTTTTTTGTATTTTTTTGTTTTTGTATATAGTGCTCTGTGCGTCGAGCGGTATGCGAGAGAGAGCGTGCGAAGTTAAATTCGCGATAACGCGACAATGTAGCCCCAGCATTAGTGCGTTTCAGCAAATAGTTCCTATGCCGTAATGTTGGCTCCCCTGTTGTAGGACGAACAAGAATACGCTCGCTACTTAGTCCGTGTTTTTTTACAACTAAGAGATGAAAATGAAACGCACTTTTTTATTAAGTATTGTATTGACTGATAGGAGCTACCGGCCGGGTTGCATCATAGAGTATGGGTTGCATGTTCATGCCCTTTGTGCTTATAATAAGTCTCGTAATACAAAATTATGGTAGTGGCAATACTGGCAATACAGATTAGTGTCTATGTCAACTTAGGTCCATAATTTGCCGCCTTTGCCCGCCCGTCCTTTGCCGGGTACCAACCGCCAAAATATTATTTTTACAACGATCTCACCCACACTAAAAACCATATAACAGGGGGAGCAAAACTCTTGCCATTGGATATTTGTGCCATCACACGATGTAAACTTACTTCTGATTGGTGGCTAGTGTCGACCAAGGTCAGTTTAGTATACAAACAGACACTCACACGCACAGAATTACTGGGAATCCAATGAGACTCAGATGAGACTTCATGAGACCAACTTTCGTCGTTTTGTTTGTCGGCCGGCGTAATTTTACAACAATTTACTTTACGACGTCGTCGAGGTAAGGCGCGGTAAAACAGCTCGTCGCTACTCCTTCGTACACGTTCCCGGTAGTTGTCGCCATTATCGCTCCAGGAAATACTTCAGGAACAGTGGTGATCTAAGAATACTATTCAAGATGTCGTTAATGACGAGCCACGGCGGATATGTGAAAGTTTTCACGGATGGAGCCTGTTCATCAAACGGCAGGAGTGGAGCTCAAGCAGGTTTCGGCGTATTCTGGGGTGATAATCATCCCTGGAACGTGAGTGCGCCAGTCACTGGGGGCCGAGCCACAAACAACAGTGGCGAGATCCAGGCCGCTACGTACGCTTTGCAGCAAGCAAACGAGAATGGCATCCGCAAATTAGAGATCAACACAGATTCTCGTTTCCTCATCGACGCTGTTACAAAATGGATGCCAGGTACTTAACTAATTGTTTTTCTATTACATAATCTCAAGCTTTTCAAATCTGAATATCCAATGAAAATAAGGTACCTACCTAAAACTACCTTACTTACAAAAATATTTTACGAATAAATCTCATTTGATTAAGTTTCTTAAGTTTTTTAAGACAATCTTCTGACTGAGCCAGGACCTTTTTCCCATCATCTCATCTGTATCATAACAACATAAGTTATGAATGTTATTTTCTTTGTATTCCAGGTTGGAAACAAAATGGCTGGAGGCTAGCATCAGGACAACCAGTGAAGAATGAGAGAGACTTCAAACAGCTTGACTATGCCATGCGCTTTGTTCAAGTGAGGTGGCAGTTTGTGCCGGCACATCAGGGAATTTATGGTAATGAAATGGCAGACCAACTGGCTAGGGAGGGGGCCATGATGTATGGTTAAAAAAAATACTAATCCAATACTGCAACCTCCCAATATAGGAAGATATGAGAGGTGTAGCATGTGGACTTAAATCTTTTTTTCATTTTTTTTTTGTGTTGTTACTAGTATTTCTTTTGACTTACATTATTAGATTATTGATGATCACCATTCATTTTGTATACCAAATACTTACCTAGGTACCCATAGGTATATTGTGTGCCTTCTTACATTGCTATTGATTCAATAGAAGTAGTTACTAAATAGAAATAAGACATTCATTCCTTCTATAGGAATCTGGCTTTATTGAAACCAGTATTAGTTTAAGTTTAATTATGTATAAGAACTGTTGTTTTGAAGATACATAGAGGTTGTTTTGTGTTTTTTTTTTACTTGATTTATAAGGATGTTAGTCTTACAAACGATGTGATTGTAAGGCCAGTTTGTTAAAATATTAACAAAGATATTAAATTTGATATCGTATATTCCTTTGTTTTTTTTTTGATAAACCCTCACAAAACACCCAGTAAAGGCACACAAAAATTTTAAGTGCCATGCCACTTAAGTTTGTCCCAACTTTGCCTGTATGGCTAAGTTAAGTGGCATTGGCATACCTCTACACACTTGAAAGTTTGAGGCAGTCAATAGTATCAATGACATCATCATTCTTTGAATGAACTATTATATAAGTTAGCCATGTGCTAGCTCATATACAATTTCAAATACTGAACAGATTATTCGACTTGCTTACCAGTTTTAACTGAAAACTCCCACGTTTATTTCTGAAAGAGGTGATAGACGTACGAGCAAGTACGCGTACTTATGGCTCGGCGAGCTTACTCGCCCGTCTGTCATCGCCGCCAGCCAATTTGACAATGAAATGAGCAAGCTTCACGCAGAGCCGAGTAAGGCCGCGAACTTGGACCGCGTAGGTACACGTCTATCACCCATTTAAAGGATCGCTGTTTTTGTTTAGTCTCAAATCTGTTAAAAACGTCTGTCGACCGTTAAAATTCCACACAGTCGAGATCCGAGACTGCGAGACATCTCCGATTTGCCTTACGGTCAATACTTACGGTATTATATTTCTAATGTGAGTGAGTTGCATTTGTAATAATATCCATGTCGTATTTGTTTACCGGTAACGATTCTTTTCAAGGAAGTACCTACCCTATAGTTGACGTAATTGCTCTATCACCGTAAGGTTGAATGTCGCTCTCACGTCTAAGGGCCAGTTCACACCGAGACGCGCATTTTTTTATGATCCAATATCGAATTTATTTACTACACAATAGGGTACACGCGATGCGCAGGACCGCGCATCTCAGCGTACTTTGACACGTGTCAACCCTCGCACTGAATTGATACCTTTTCGTGATGAAAATAAGTTCCATAATGTTAAAAAGTGCGCGCAGATCCACAAAGAAAGAAGGGGCTTGAGACGAGGATGGGGCGCAGACGCGGCAAGGACGGACGAGGATGCGGATGCGACTTTTCAAATTATAGGTAGGTAAGTACTTATAAAAGATATGCGGACCATAGAAATATAAAAAAAACAGGAGAAGTGGCATGGGGGCGTGTCTGTGTCCGCGCCGCATGTTTGAAATGCTCATGCACTAGGCAAATGGCCGTCTCCGCGAACTATTGCGCTTTCGACCGTGATCGTGAAAACTTATAAGAATGCCGACTTGTTATGTGGATTCTTGCAAAAACCGAAGCCAAATCAAAAACTTTGTGAATAATGGAATCACTTACCATAAGTAAGTACAAGTATTTCTCAGTATTTTTCTTTAAAATCATGAAAAACAACAAATCGAAAAATATTTCTTGGTTTTACTATGTTATGTTTGTTTTCAAATATTACAGCGACTGTATTATTTTTGCACTAAATACATTGCTCCTTAACCACTACCTAAATATTATCTCGCTGTGACTGGACAAGCAATGTAATAATCACAAAACGATATTACAATTGTACGAATGCATCGGTGGTACGGCCGCTGTGTCTTGCGCCGAGCTAGTGATGTGCTTGTGCAGATCCACTAATGTAGGCTATCGACAACAATCGATGTCGATTAGCGAATAAATTCTTCTGTAAACCGTTTTACGCGGTTGGAAGATCGATGTGAAATAATTATTTTTACTTATTTTGATTATTTTACAGCGTAGTAGACAAATGCATAAACAATAATCGTAAAGTAAGTTAGTAAAATTTTAGCTTAATGTCGGCAGAGTGTTATTGGATTTGAATTATCGTATCTTAACCTGTCATAGCCTATTGAAACAGTAGATATTTTTGAACCCTGTTAAGATGAGGGAACCAGTTAGGTGGCCAGACTGTGGCATCAATCCATTCCTTTTTTAAATTCGCATCTTTTCGGAAGCTGAAAGGTAGGTACAATTATAGCGTATTTATCATTTAAATAGTATCCTAAGCAGTTACATCGATACCCCACCATGGACTAAGCAGGCAATATGCCTTTGTTATTAAAAAATGCCTAGTTAATAAAGAAATATGTATATGAAAACAAACACACACCCATGCATAACAAATAAATACATAGTATGAATATTTTGACTTATTTTAAGCAAAAGTCACTAATATTATTATCTTAACCATACAGATTACTATAACACATTCGAAGCTTTTGAAAACTTTAACGGAAGTAAAATACCAAAACCATAAAAAGTAAGAGAGAGCTTTATCCTCGCACTAGCGAGGATAAAGCTTCAACCAACTTAACCGGATTTTTTCGTTGTATTAATATTTTATATTTTTTTAGCTATTATTTGTTATTTTTATTATACTTAATAACCTTATTATTATACTTAATAATTCTGGACTTATCGTTTTTTATTTTCAGGACCCCAAAAATATTTTAGTACCTACAATCAAAGAATCGATAACTTTCCGATTTAGTCAATCACTAGCGTATATGGAAAATAAATGGCTTTTGCACAGCACATCGATAGCGACCATTGCTTTTATGTGAGTAAGTTGTACGGTGCACGTTAAATGCGCGCTGTGTTAGATGTTATAAGGTCTATAATTGATTGTGTAGTACGTTCTGATTTATGAAATGTGGGAGTGTGCGCGATTGCTGAACTGCATGTGTAGTAGTTGGCGCGGAGTGGGGATGTTTTGGAGACAGTGGGTTCTAATACATTTTAACTACCGGCATATCTCCTTCTTTCTTATATCTATGGATGGGACGGTATTACGTTACGCATAATGTGAGTAAAGGCTTACATACTGGCGCGACTTGTCGCGCGACGCGACTTTTAACAAAACAATTTCTGAGAAAACTTCACGGCGAACAATGCGGCCGCGTCGCATCGCGCGACTGCTCGCGCCAGTATGTAAGAACCTTTTTAGTATAGAACGTTCAATTATTTTTATTACCAGGAAAAAAGTAAAGGCTAATATCAATCTTTACAACTTTTTTGACAATACGGAAACGGTTTTTTATGGTTATAACAACTGACCTCTATAGTACCTACCTAGGTAGTACAAAATATCGACATCTGTTTCGTTACAACAACAGCATGTTTAGATTAATTTCAAAGGAAAAAAAAACCGGCCAAGTTCGTGTCGGACCACGCACAATGAAGGGTCCCGTAGTAGTTAGGATGAATTTATCCCAAAATCAAATATATAAATAAATATATAATATATTGTAGTTGCCTAGTTGAAAAACATGTTCCCCCATACATTCCAACTGCAAATTTAAGTTTGTATTTTAAGATCATAGACTTCATATAGGTTTTCCTGTAATCAATGGGGTTTATTTTATAGTAATGATTAGCGACTGTTTAACCATATATTTTTACGGTACTTGGGTTACCTTGGTACCGTGCTTGGGTCACAGAAATACATAAAACTGGGTCCGTTAGATTCAGAGCAAATTGTCTGTGACAGACAGACAAAAAGACACACGTGTGATCTTATAAGTGTTCCGGTTTTTTCCTTTTGAGGCACGGAACCCTAAAAAACTAATAATGGTCTCTGGGCACAATCTGGCTTTCCGATGTGCACGGCATGCGGCATGCATGCCGCATTGTTGTTTTTTGATTTGACAATGTAATAGAAAACATGTTTAGAACAGTTTTTTTTATTCCACCTCTGAAGCCTATTTTGAAGTTGAGTGTTCAATTTAGACTCAGAAGGGGATTCGAAGTTCATTTAAAATTTTCGCAAAAATGTCAAAATAATCGGTCAAAAATAACTAAATTTTGAATTCTCCCCTTGTGTTACACGATACACCCCCACGATTTTGTCTACAGATTGACTGATGACTTAATTCACTTATTCACCCGTACCTTTGCCAAAAATAGTTGGATTTACATACTTTTTTATTGGTCTGAGGATTTACAGTTCGCGCGACGTAAGTTTGCCGCTTTGACTGAATTCTGAAACCACCAGGCTGCTTGATGCGGATGGCATGTTATGGCGCGCTGCTATTAAGTAGTACAATTTGTATCTGTGTTGTGTTTTAGATTTTTTATAACTCAAGTCCTTAAACTCAGTTTCAAAGGTGTCTGATAAAGTGTAAACAAACCGGAAAAACCTTGTTTAAGTTAATTTCTTACGCAAACATTCAATACAGGGAATTAGTATGACATTCATCTGTATTTAGGTTTCAATTTTAAATCTCACTACTTTTTCCAACAATTATTGTTTGAATAACATTATCAAATTGTAATTTAAAAATAATCAACGAAAATAATGATGTTATAAAATTAACCTCAATTGGCAAGTGAATCTTTAAGGTGATTTAACATCTGCGGGAAAGTCCGAAAGGGATACCGGGACACCTTGAGAACAGGCAACTGAAGGAACACGGGTGGGTTTTAGTCAGTAAAAGTCTGACACGCCCTCCCGCTCTGCCCAAAGTGGGAGAAGTCATTTGATGATTTCCGAGCCTCAAAAAAATAAAAAAAATGTGATTTAACATTAGAATTTCGGTGTAATTATTCAACTAATCAAATATATGCACTCAATTTGTGGGGTGATGTCTACGATTGGCATCCACATGTGATGTAGGTTTTCCGATCCATTTGTTTACATTTTTATCAGATACTTTTGGAACAGACCATAGACATTCTCCATTTTTTTTTGGTACGCTAAAGGCACATACACATACATTTCAATATAACGGAAATACTCACACCAATAAAACGAAGAAATGTTCATACAAATAAAAGAATGAAATCGGTTTCATTATATATTTATTGAATGAAACAGTTTCGTAGGTACAATTATGTACTAAAAGCTCTTAATAGTAACGTAACCTTACTATTTACAAACGGAGACAACACTTGACAATCGTCTGCTTCCGTTCTCAGAAAAGAGGTTTATGCTAATTTAATATGATCTTTCAAATTGTATTGAGTTGCATGTTTGCTTGCTAAAGGACACATAATCCAAGATGCGACGCGTATCATAAATGAATATTGCAATGCAAATGTCCCGTCTTCTCACAATAATGTGGCCACATCAACATGCTTGGCACTACTTTTAATTATTGATCAATGATTAATAAAATCTTAGTACTTACTAATCATCGTGTGCTTGGATTGCCTCATTTTACTCAGAAACATAATATATACAAACACGATTAAATAAATGAAGCCATCGCCCCTAACCGACTTGTTTCAACTAATATCGGTAGGTAATGAATAACAAATAAAATGCACATTACAAGTGAACTTAACATAAACAGTCTTAAAATTATTGTAAACAATGCGTTGTAGTCATGCTGATAGATTTATGAGATAATAGAACTTGAGAAACGAAATACTCCGTTAATTAAAAAGAGTAATGGCGAGAACAGTATAGACAGAAAGCTACCTATAACTTAAAAAAGATGGATAAAGGAAGACTGCTATTTTCCAATAAAGAGTCCAGATAGTAATTTAAAAAAAAACGTTTATGGAGGGAACAGGCATCACGTGGCACTCAATAGAATCCCATACTGTGTACAGCGAACATGCATGTACGATCACATTAGCTCGTCAGCATAATTCGATCCGAGCGTTGCATGTGTGGTTTTGCCCCTTTCTATATGTCGTCATTATTCTCATTAAAAGATATAAACGGCACGTGCCTCGCTATAGCTATTCGCGCCTTTATGTTTCACGTATTTTGACAGTAAATTATGTAAAACTATAACAACACGAGTCAACAGATTCACCTGGCTTGTGACAACGATGAACGAATTCTAAAGCCACATTGAACCATAGTATTGTTGCTATATTAACACACAGTATCATAACAAATTTATTATTCGGAACCCAATGAATCAACAATATTATATCGATCGATCAATTTACAATATTTACACAAACTAGCTGAAGGATTTAGGATTAAAATTAAATTATTAAAATCCGTTTTGCGCTTAAAAAGCTCTACATTTTAATAAAGAATAGAACCTAAAATAATGTTTTGTAAAAAACATGCCTATTACAAAAACCTCGTCATTATTGGGCGCGCTTTGCAAAAGTTTCAAAGAATACAAGACAGCGGACATCTATTGCAGTGTAATAAAATAAAACGTCGTTCATTCATGTCCTTCTTTACAATTCGTTATTGCTTTCAATGGCTTTTTTTACCAACTATTTAATTGTAGTGTGTGGCTATACAATTAATATTTTAATAAAACGGGACTCAAAGGAAACTAGTTCAATTAAAATAACAAAATACGTGCAAAAACAAATGTTCACCACATTTTCGTAAAATCACATTATTATTTACATTTTTATTTTAAATATTATCATTTACTGAAATGAAAAATCTAGCCAAAGACTAATTTAAAACGGCAGCTGAGCGCATACATTGTATTTATATATCTGCTATAAGGAAAATACTGTTTAGTGTTGACGTCGTGAGTAGATACCTCTTCTCAGACATATAGTTGTACGTAACGATGTCTGATTACACTAACCTTTGTTTTAAGTAGCCAAAAGTGTAGTTACTATTGGCACAATAATATTTAGCGTCATAAATATTTAATATTTCACACCTAAACACAGCACTATACATTGCAGGAGAAACTACTTGCATGTTGTATGCGCTTAGCTTATACCACGGAAATAATCTGCGAACTATGTACACTGTACTGCTAAATATAGAAGAGTATCAGCTAAAAGTTGCCTCAGTATTAGAGTCACGATCAACAACACAACTACCAAACGTAGTCACCAAACAAGCTCCCGCAAGCAGGCGCGACGCGACACCGGTCGAACAATTTCCGTGAAGTTTTCTTGGAAATTGTTTCACAATAGTCGTGTCGCGCCTGTCTTCGAGAGCCTTCACGGTATTCATTTAATCGGAACTATAGGCAGTTGATTGTTTTACAAAGTTTGTCCAAAATATTAACGTTGCAATCTTCATGGGCGTCCATTGTTTTGTCTAACACCTTATGAACGAATCGAACATGGACATCGCCAATTGTAACGTTATCAAAAGCGACTAATAGAAGATCACAGCAAAATTATTACTAGCGGTCAAAGAGGCTACTACATCCCTATGACTTGACGTAGAACGACAAAATAACCACATTACTGACTATCGAGACATACGTTTGAACATTCGTTTTACCTATGAATTTAACCTCAATAACAGTACTTATTGCTGTTTAAAATTATCTACCTGCAATATACTTGAAACAACACATTACATATTCGTAAACGACTCATTGCTCTGAAATATAGATCTGTCGTTCCTATTTGTACGTCACATCAATATATTGACCGCGCGCGATCACTGAGTATATTTTTAAAGTTTTACACCATTTATTATAACACTAGATAAATGAGGACATTTTTAGCATGGATACTGCTAAGTTTGCTTCCAGCAGGGATACAACACAGTATAATGATTCAAGAAAACCTGAAACTCTAATTGAATGGTTCAAAAGATTTTTGCGTCCTCATGGTTCACTAATGTTATGATAAATGGAGTATTTCTGCATGAATATATAACTCTATTTCTCCTGCTATAACGGCACTACTTACTCATTCGTAAGGCTGGTAATCGAGACGGAACGAGAAGTTTCTCTCATGTGTAGTATTGGATAGTGTGCGTCCTACGGGCGGGCGTCACCACGGACGAGTTGTTCGGCGCGCCCACTATGAGATACCCGCCTGAAGATGACACCACCTTCTTGTTCGCGTTTTCTTCGTTGTTCATTAACTGTTGGAAGATAGGCAATTATTAAACAAAGGTTTAAGCATTAAAAAAAAAAAATTAAAGCATTTTTGTATAGTACCAAGTTCAATATTAAGGCCCATCATGGACCATACCGAACATGGGCCGCCCGCCCATGTGATAGGAATAAGGAAGTACTGTACTGTGTTAACTTTGCAGAAACACGTCTAAGGTGAAGAGCCAGACCAAGAGCGATACATAAACCAGGCAGCATGTGGCGAGCCGTTGGGCAGCAGCGACAATAGGTAAAAAGAATTAAAATTGAAGCAATGACAAATAAATTAACTAAAGTCTGTTTTTTAATCTCGTCGACTAATTTGACAGGAGCAAATGTCAATCTCCAAATTGAAAAAACCAAACAACTATCACTTGAAATGTCAAATTAGTCTAAGAGATTAAAAAACAGACTTTAGTGTAATAAACTAGTGAACCGTTCTTACTTCCCACGGGTGCATCAGCTAATAAGGCGGCATGTCTAAATACCGAGATAATGTGCTAAAACTAAGTTTTAAAAAAATGCGTTTATTTTCTTATTGATGGTGAAAACCGTATCAATACTCATCGTGTAGTAAGAACTTATAGAAGATACGTACGACGTGACAACGTGTACGTTTAGTTATAGATACGTACTTGTTTGTTGATGATGATGGGCTGCATCTGGTTGGGCGTAGAAGGCTTGTAAGTGCCGACGCATTTCATTGTCTGGTTGCCACTCGTGTCTTCTACCATACTTACTGAAACGCATACGAAAATTCATATGAGATAAACAATATTCAGAGTTGATCGGCAACCTTAATTACTAGTGAACGACTAAACATTATTTTTTTGTATGTCAGGTGTTTTATTCAAAAATATTGGACGCATATTTTTGAGAATAAGAATCAATCATCAAGTTTAATTAAGCTGTATTGTGTTACAAAGCCTGCACAGTTTGAGGAAGTGAATTGATCTTATTATTTTCTCACAGTTGAAAATAAATTAATAAATTCAATTATGATGGCAAAACAATCGTATCCTTTTTTCAATACAGATTTTTTTCTTTTTAATTGCGCTGACAGAACACACAGTACAGAAATAGATAGAAATGCCACAAAAAAATCCTTAGCATTATGAAGACATGATTGTTTTGAAAGTACCGTTGTGTTTGTGTGTACAGTCACGGACTTTAATTGATGAGCCACCTGGCACTGTTCGTATTTTAGCCGTGTAATGCAATGTCATTTCGACAACTTCGAAATTAACGTCTCTGACATCTACATTTCAGATAAGTTTTCAAAATAATCGATTAATGAGCTCTGATTCAAACGAGGTCAGTATCAAATAGGTTGGATAAACTTAATGCAACATTTTATTTATTTTATTTTTTAATGAGAACATATTAGTCAACCTCTATGGATAAGACTATTTCCGATTATAAGTAATTTATTTGTCATCTTGTTTACGAGAGGTTTGAGTTCGTGTTTAATCGTGTAATCTCGTGAATGTATGAAACTGTAAAATTGAAAAGT
Organism: Lithophane ornitopus; assembly: GCA_948473465.1. Classification (NCBI taxonomy): domain Eukaryota; kingdom Metazoa; phylum Arthropoda; class Insecta; order Lepidoptera; family Noctuidae; genus Lithophane; species Lithophane ornitopus. The sequence goes on along the minus strand of OX419616.1, from coordinate 12,087,284 downwards.
TTGAAGTTGGCTAATCAATTAAAGTCCGTGGCTGTACATTCAATGAATGGCGTTTGAGTGTACCCTCAGTGCGAATACACAAATAATTTTAATAAAAATGAAATTAAAGCAAAATTTTTATCATTAACTAGCGACCCACTCCTGCTTCGCACGGTTTTTACGACTTGACAAAACATCGAGATTTCTTAGTCACATGTAACTTTAATATTAACGTATTATACACATATCATGCACGTTTTATAACCTTCCGGAATAAATTGTCTAAATGATGGAAAAAAAACATCATCCAAATCTGTTGCGTGGTTTAGAAGAACAACGCGGAAATAAAGACAAACACGAAAAGCGACTTTAATTTATAATGTACTAGCTGATGCCCGCGGCTTCGCCCGCTTGACAAATTACTAAAACCTTCCTCGAGAACCACTCTATCCATGAAAACAGCATGAAAATCGGTGCTGTCGTTTTTGAGTTTATCGCGAACAGGACGACAGACAGACGCGGCGGAGGACTTTGTTTTATAATATGTAAGGATATATAGTATACCAACCAATAATGGAAGTCTTCTGCGTGTTATGTGGGTCTTGGCTGAAGCCGCGCGAGGGGGCGACTTTGCCGCCGACCGTCAGGGTCGGCGTGGACGTGTTTTTCTGTAACACCAATACACCCCAGCTGTGTAATAAATATGTGCGCCTTTTGTAACACCGACCACACCGTGCATAACTGCACTAATACTGAGATGAGAAGACTAAAAGCGAAACTAGATGATTATATTTATCTACATTTTAAACAACTTGTGTATAATGCTGGAAGCATTATAAGCAGCATTGAAAAACATGCTCGTTGTCTATAAAAATATGTTGATCTGAATAATCATGCAACCTTCATTAAAAATAAATAATATTTTTGTTTCAAAATAAAATCTAATAAAATTTAGAACTTCGCTTAGCTTTTGCTATAAAAAAGAAGATGGTAAATTGTATTACATTATCATGCTAAATACAAGTAATGTAGGAATTAGAACCACATCAAAATAAGGTATTACGTTGGTTAATAAAAAAAATGATAACCATTGTAATATTATCATAGCAGTTCTAATACAAAAAACATAGCGATACTATTGTTTATATATGCAAAGCGCTATCAGCACTACATGATGTTGAGAATATTAAAATTATATTAAACTCACTGGCAACTCCGGCTGAGGTTGAAGCCTGTTTTCCGGTGAACTCGGCGGTTCTCCGTTGCTATCGTTCTGAAATTATCATTATTTTGTTTATTACTTTATTGAAGCAGCCACGCGTGTTAACTGCGATGTCTAAATATCATTAGCATTCTCATGCTCTTATCCATCTTATTTGAGGTCGGCGCGACATATTTTTTATTCAATACTTCTCTATTAGTTTCCATCTCGTTAGTCACCACCTTTCTAGCAAATCAAATCATCTTTCACACAGTCCATGCATCGTTTCTTTGGCTTTCCCCTACTGTTACAGTCATCGATATTCATACTGAATGATGTTTAAATAATGTATAAAGAATTCTACTAAGGTGAAGTTACCCTGACACAATGCTTACGATATGTGCGTGTCTACAACGCCTTCGCAGACGGAAACGAACGGTTGGAAATCTAGTCGCAATTGCCAATTTTTTCCAAATGTTTCCTATGTATCGTGGGTGTAATTTACACATCTTTTATAGGGTAACATTTTGTGACATAAATTGGGTCGACAAAGTCGATCAACCGCTATCTGATTTCACCCTTAGACAAACAGCCAGGCCCGAAATAATTATCTGTTATCCATACAACAATTTGTTCATTTACGTAGTCGTAGCAGAAAGCAGAATCATTTATTGGTAAAATCATTGGGAAATGGTGGTGCTGAACCGTCCTCGGAGGAGTGTTACCTGCGAGCGCTGCTGACAGGTAGAGAAGTGCTGCGACCAGTGCGCGCGCTGGCACGGCAGGTCGCAGTACGACGTGTTCCAGCAGCAGTAGAACTGCGCCTCCTGCCTGCAGTTAGCACACCTGTAACACAGACATTAATAGTTAGTCTCACAAAACCCATTACATGTTTCTTGACATGGCATTAGTAACCATGTGGACTGTGATAATAACCTTTTATTGACAGTTAAACATGTTAAGACGCTGACAACAGATAAACCGCGGTCACTGTCGGATTGCATACAAAAGAAAGAGAAGCGCGATGATATAACGCTTGGAATTTATTGCAAAATATGAAGCAATTATGCAAAAATGAGTTGAATAATCGAAAATTAAAAACAACCAAGTTCTACATTCAAATAAGACGTTCTTGTTATTAATTAAAACACCAACATAGGTTGATATTTAATACAGTTATTTTGGATTAAGACTCAAGGTAAGAGGTTAGTTTACCGTTAATTTGTGTCGAGTTTTTTTTTTCAAAACGTGGATTGGAAACAACGAAGTTCTGAGAAATATGTTCAAGTTACACTTTTTTTTTTTCCGCTATCACAAACTATATAGATTTGGCAATTTTTTTGTTTAAGTCAAGATTACTTTTACCGTTTGGCTGTTGTCAGCGCCTTAAATACTGCAAAGCAATATCCATTAATTGGAATATTTTATATCTACACACATAACATAACATCACGCGTCGTTTCCCCGAAGGATTAGGCAGAGGTGTAACCAAATTGAATTTGTGAATTTTATTTCTAAGAATATAAAATACAATACATAATGTCGCAGATGGATTCGAATCCGCTGTTTTACATAACCGCTACCTGTTTACAAAACAGTTCCGTTATGTAAAACATCTGCACGACGCTTAGCGACTTTTCATAATAACTTAACTTTAACACGCAGAATTGCATAATGGTTTTGCATTTATCAATGCCGCAGAATAACGATTAGAGGTTATGTAAAACAGCGTGGATATTACAGGCCGATTTTGTTATTCTTATGGTATTATTTGCTAGACCCCGTCGTTCTCGCTCTATCTGTATTCTATGAAGACTAATATTCTCCCAATTTTGTAATTGAATTCCAAGTTTGATTATCCATAGTGATATGTCCATACCATTGTTTAGACTTGGCCAGTTTGACGGCAGCCTCGAGTTCAACCTGCGCGGTCCGCCTCGCTTCGCTCACGGCGCGTAACTTCTCCTTGTCGAACGACGTGCGCATCTCCGCTATTATCAGATCTGTAATGTCATAGGTATTGATTTATTTTGGACGTATTCTCTATGTTAGCCAGGCGAACATGCCCAGAGCGACAAAGTTTTATCGTCGCATTATTTCGTAATAGACGAAGAACGAAACGATTCGTTGACTATGTACAAACATCGTCATAACGCGAGATAGTAATCTTATGTCTCTTGAATGTTGATTTGCGATTAGTGTTGAATGTTTTGAACTAGTTAATTAATATTCAGCACTATATAGTGGATGGATTTATGTAAGGTAGCACTTTTATGTTTGCATGTGTGGCTTGTTTGTGAATGACATTCATAAGTGCTGATTTTTTGCCTTAATATGATTTTGATTCAATTCATTTATAATTATAGCGTCTGTCGGAGTACGAATGATAACCTTGATATGTTACAGCAGTGCATACCGTGGTTATGTTTGACCTCCTTGAGCTCCTGCTGGTGTTTCCAGTTGTCTTGCTCCACCTGCAGTCGGAGCGTCGTGAGCTGCGACCACGGCTCGTCTAGCTTCTCAAGTGAATCCTCTAATAGTGTGCGGAAGAAATCTGTCATCTGAAAGAATTTTCTATAGTTTGAGTACAAATATGAAATTAGCGAGGTTAAGCCGTTGGTCCCGTTTGTCATTCGTGGATCTTTGACAGTCGGGAAGGGTCGTCAAAAGCCCGAAAGTTTGACAACCAGTCTTTCCAAGGGGTATTACCCAGTTACTGGGTTGTGGAGGTCAGATGGGCAGTCGCTCCATATAAATACTGCTATTCAGCTGCATTAGACCCTAACATAGTTGCGAAAGGATTAGGCAGATTGATTGTTTATTAACGCCGCCCCTCTGTCAACGTCATTCGAGTGCCCAAAGATCTTTGTAACATTATGTTTTGTAACGTCACGTTACCTTGACGGCGTTCTGGTTGAGCTTGGCGGTGACTGGCCCAGCGGTGGAGGGCGCGGGCATGCTGCCGATGGGCGTGTTGGCGTCCAGCGGGTTCAGCAGGAACTGCGTCGGCCGCTGCTGTAGTCGCGGCGGCTGGCATGAATGAATGAAGCATGAATAGTCGATGAAAAGGTGAAATAGTTTGAAGTCGAATTGAACTAAAACCTAGCGTTGGTGCTAAATCCAATAAATTATTTTATTTATGTTTTGGTGGTAATTAACGAAACAATGGCGTTGACCAAGCAAACTCAAATTTGGATAGTGCCAGCTGGGTAAAAAGAAATGCTTATAACACATACCTCTCCAAGCGTATTTTCAGTAGGTGTCCTACTCAACACAGTGATGGGCGGCGCGGGCGTGGTCCCGGGCGCCGCCACTACGCTGCCGGCCAGCGCGCCCGCGCCCGCTGCGGCCGGCGTCAGCGTCGCTAGTGCAGCTGCCGTGTTGCCGCGCTCGGCGATGCCGTTCAACATCGGAGGTGAGGCGGCACTCTGCAAAATGGTAGATTATTAGCGTTTTCCTAAACCTACTAGCCGTTTATACAAATGGCAAAAAACGGAATCCTTATAACTTGTTTTTCATAGCTTTTTCGAGAAATACTATGAAATACAAACTTATTTTGCGGTTGATGTAGTCAATACTGTGCATGCGTAAATATTTATCCCAATCATCTCCTATGGAGAACCCTTCAATGTGGTCCAACACGCACTTGGCCAGTTTTTTAATTACTTTCATGACTCACATCGATGGCGCCGACGGACATGACCGGTTGGAAGCTGAACATCCACTGCCCGTTGACGGACGTCATGAGCGGCACGGTGTGCACGGTCGGCACGGACGCCACGCTCGTGCTGGTCGGCACGGTCGTGCTTGTGGTTGGAGGGGAGCTTGAAGGCTGCATTAGAGGCGTGGTTACTGTGTTTACTAGGTTGTTTGCTAGAACAAAAAGTTTTTTTTTGGAATGTGTTTTTAAATAGTGCTTTGAATGAGATACACATAAAATAAAGTTTTAAAAAAGCATACAACTGAATTAGTACACATCAAGTTTACTAAATAACGTATTTAACGTGTATGAAATAGATAGAAAATTTTTGTAACATGGTGTGATAGGAGGACTTTAGTAAGAATTCTTTAATAATGACAAAGATATTTGATAACTAGAGTGCGTTTCATCAATAACAGTGGAGCTAACATTACGAAATTATTATTATAGAAGAAATTATTTGATGAAACGCACTCTAGGTCGTACTTACAGTAAAAAGACACTTCTTACTGTCATTTCGTTATAAAATGATCTAAGTTATTAAACAGTGTCAGTTTACTGCAGCTAATATTGTAAGTCCGACTATATTAAAAATATACATAAATTAATACATAATTTAAAGACAATTTGTGGAAAAATTTATAGTCTTTTTTTTCCTTTTTTTTCTACTGTCGCTTAATTTTTTTCTAGGTTTTGTAATGATAATCAAAACCAGCTAAATACCCTATTATAATATGGTACTCACCAACAGAAGAGACAGGCGGTCTGAGTATGGATGTAACAGTAAGCGGCGCGGCGTTCTGCGGGCGCGGCAGTCTCACAGGCGCCTGCGTCATGGGCGGCTGTATCGGGATGTACACCATCGAGTTCTTACTGTTCAGCTCCGAACGACCTTCCTCCGGCTTCTTTGGTTGAGGGAATGTCTTCTTCGCTCTAGGACGGACTTCAGACGCCTTTGTAACCGTTGCCGTTGCCGCCTTTCGAGCATTCAACGGCGTAACCACAACCTTATTTATCCTAACATCGCGCAAATTCATTGGCGGTCTCGGCACATTCTGCGGATTCACTGGCCGTAGTCTGAAAGCATTCATGAGATCCATCTTCTCCATATGCCTATCAGCGTCGTCGAGGTCGATAGGCTCAGCCTTAATTTCTACTTGCACTTCATCGTTAGTGTTTTGTCTCTCCGGTGACGTCATCCTCGCGAATGCTCGGACGCCGACGCGACCTACGACTGGTTCCACGTCGTTGCGTAGTCTCTGAAGCTTTGATACCGCGTCTTGCATAGTTATGACGTTCTCGGTACTAGTGGGTGTGAAAATGCTGGAGTCAGAAGTAGCTTCTTCGGTGATATCTATAGTGTTGGCGTTGGTCGTAGTTTTAGTTATAGTCAAGCCAGTGTGATGAGCAGTTGTCGATAAGCTTCGGACACAGCTGATTGTGGGGAGGCCGGAACTGTGACTTACTACTGTGGATTTACTAGTTTCTCGCGCTAAGACTGCTAAGGTAGTGTCATCATCGAATTGCAACCGATCTTTTACACATTTTGGACTTAGTACTTCTGAGGTTGATTTCGGTGACATCTGCTTTTCCATTCTAGATTTGTCGCCCTCTGAATCTTTGTCTTTCTCTTTAGTTGAAGAGCTGCTACCTCTCCTTTTTTCTTTAGAGCTTCCTTCAGATTTCTTTTCGGTTTTGTCTGAGGATGTAGTGGAACTGGTACTGTTAGTTGACCTACTACTTTTAGAAGTACTACGTTTTTCATACCTGGGTCTGTCCTCTTTAGCAGACTTATCACTCGGTGTCTTGTCAGCTTTTTCAAATTTAGAACTTGGTGTCTTTTCAATTTTGTCTGATTTTGAGCCTGGTGTTTTCTCAATTTTTTCAGATTTTGAGGACTGTGTTTTTGTAGTTTTAGACATAGGTTTTTCAACTTTCTCAGTTTTCGTAGTTGGCGTTTTATCTGCTTTATCAGATCTTGTAGATTTCCGTCTCTGCGGCGTCTTTTCCTGTTCTTTATCTTTACTGGGCGTAATAATTTTGGCGGTTGTGTCTTTGGAGGAACTATTTCTGGTTTTACGTATTTCTTTTGTGACTAGCGCTATTCTTATTGGAGTGACTCTTTGCGTTTCTTTCTCAACACTAATTCTTGGATCAGTGTCTTTTACTTTAGGTGGAGTTTCATTTGTTTGGGGTTGAGTGGCTTCATTTGTTTTGGATTGAGAGGCTTCATTTGTTTCTTCCTTAGATTTGTCGGTTGTTGACTTGTCATCGACTTTGCTACTGCTCAGTACATTTTCGTCAGGTTTTTTGTCTTCTGTCAAATCATCGAGTTTTCTCCGTTTCTCGCTGATGCTACTGCAGCTGCTGCCACTAGATTCAATGATAGTTATGACTGCTTCTTCGAGGTCGGAGCGGCGACGCTTTCTAGAAGAACTTGTTGACGTAGAAGACTGAGAATCTTCTTTTGTTTTGATTGCTGCAAGAGTTTCGGTTTCGATCTCTCTGTAAAAATAAACAGTCTTATTTATAAAAATCTCGCTAATCACTGATTAGCAACTGTTTAGCAAAGCAAATGGTTAGTGCTTAATCAATGATTAACTTCTCTTAATTTATAACCGCTAGTTAGCAAGTGATTAGTTGCGAAACGAAATAGAGGTAAGATTATGCCTTCGCCACAGATTGTAATCGAATTAGTCGACTATAAAACAGAATTTTAAGAAAAAAGTTGTCAAAACCACCCTTTTTGTATCTGTCGTGACTTTGACAGACAAAAGTCAACAATTTCATCGGAAAATTGGAATTTGAATAAAATCATATAATAAGTTTATTTAATTGTGTTTGCGATGGTATAATAATGAAAATAATAAGCGTCAATACATTGGAGTTATCTGGGAAAGGTATTTATCTTTGAATTTATATCTACTTAGGTACCTACTTATGTAAACCAATGTAATCTGACCAAATGAATGTGAAATCAGTAGCTATGTATTTTCATGCTACAAACTAAGCCTGATATCACGAATATACTATTTTAGAAATTGCCTAGCAATTGATTAAAATTTAACTATCGTTTAAAAATAACACTGAAAATGTTTTTTATGAAAATAACCATACAAAAAAACGGATGAGGCTTACAGTAGTAGCATAAATGATTTGTAACATCTGTCATCTTCGCTTATATTATGATATAAACAATATTCATCATCATCATCGTCAACCTGTTTACAACCTCTAGGAAAATGGGCTGGTACCATCTGACGGCCAACTCTAGCACCGCACGCGATCATTGGTCAAATCAAATAGCACGCGCTTCCCCGACTTTTTGTTACATACTTCCGTCCCTTCTCGCGAAATCACTCCCACAGATTGCAGGTAAGCGAGAGGAAAGATGTTACACATAAAAAAACAAGAATATTTTTGAACATACTTTTCCGAATTTGAAACGGACTTATCCAGAGGTGAAGAATCATCGTCTTCCATTTGTACTATTTCAGCGCCGTCAGCCATTTTTCGCGCTATTGTATTCGTGTCTTCATTGTCACTCGTATCGCTAAAACAATAACAAAAATATGAACACGCCCACCACAAGGCTTAATATTGTCTCGATTGAAACAATTTTGATTATATTTAGACCATCAGGTCGGGGTCACCAGGTGAGATATTCTTCCATTGTTGCACAATTGCTCCAAGGAGAGTGTGTGGCGCCATCTAAAACTTGTAGTTTGCTGTCTGGCTACGTAGAACGTAGTAAACATGTAGCCGTATAGGTGTCGCTACAATTATAAGCCAGCAAAAAACAAAAAATAGTGTGATAGGTGCAAAATACATCACTCCGCAAAATCATATAAATAAAAATAGGCTCTTGATACGACACAATAAAGTGCAATTCAGGTCACACCGCGCTAATTACCGACAGTTATATTCACGTAGAAGTTGCCTCTCTTTCTATAGCGTAACTCTTATAATATCCAATTAAATTCCATTGAATTGGCCCGATAAGACGAACACGCCGCGCATTTGCTTCATACCTAAAATACGGAGTGCGCCTTTTGTACTATTCTGTGGTATTGGCAGATTCATAATGCTGTGTCGCATTGTCTTAGCGGATTGTGTTAAATGTATGAAACTGAGGAGTAGAGTCTGTCTAGTGAAAACTGAGAGTGAAAAAGAGCGGCAAATTTAAAAACATACGTCTTGTATCCCCGGATCAACTGGGAGAAAACGTATTTGATACTTGAATATTTTTATACAGAATATTTAGTTTTGTTTCTTCTATCAAATACGGCTTTAATTCGCGTATTTTTAAGAGCGTTCGCACTCTTAATCTCTGTCGAAAATACCTCAATTTTTCCTACATTTTTGACAGTGTTTGTCGCCGAGCTAAGATTGCGACTAGACTTTGAACGTTATTAATTGCAAGAATTAACCTTCTAGTATCGGCCTAGCGCGCCACACATACAACACACACACACGTGTTCCCGAGTTTATTTATAAGGTTATCATAATACACAGATAAAATAAAAAGTCACCACTAAGGCCTGTTCAGATATAAGCAATATTCACTGTCGCCTGCGATAATTTATTGACAAGCAACTTTTAAGTGATTTTTTGTGGCGATTCAAAGTGATGTGTTCGAGTCCTTATAAGCACTCGTGGCATGTCTAAAAGTAAGTACTAACCGTTAGAAAGTCCACGTACCTGTTTTTCTCAAGTAGTGCATACAGTCGCTGTAGTTCCTCTTCGTCACTATCCGAACTATCCGAGTGTAGGAGCAACCTGATATTTATAATATTATCTTACTGTACTGTGCTGGTTTTATATTATCTCAAAGAGCGAATAAAGCTTATATTTGAACAGGCCTTAGGATTCCATACCGATTATTGTTAAAAATGACTTTTTTTTGTCAGTATTGGAACAAAATGTCTTGTTTTTTTAAATTGCATTGATTTACACGGCTTAAACGTTGCCTTGTGAGTTTCGCTCGAGTGCTTTGTACATGACAATACTCAGAATCCTGAATAGCAAACTGTTATTAGAGAGTATTTATTTTTAAGTATAACAAACTATTCTTTTGTTGATATTAGACAAAGGCTAGTGCGCAGCGTCCCTACTTTAATATTTTTATTTATAATGTGTACGAACCCATCGTTAAATGAACCCTTGGAGCTTTTGGAGTTGGACCTGCTTTTCTCCTTGGCGGTGGCTGGTGATGCCTTCTCTTTTACAAGAGATCTTACTTCTCCCTCGAACGTTGGGATCTGTAACAAAAATAACACGTTAGTAGCGGATTGTGAGTGCATTAGTAGACCAAACTAACTTGGTGTCCCAGTTTTTCACTCAATCCGTCTAACTGGCCAATTTTTTTAATATTTCGGCATTTAATTACGAAATTAATCGATCACGCCGTATGCTCTTTCCCATAACGAAATAAACTCAGTAACAATTCGGAATATTTTAATTAACAAGAACTAGCGAATAAGGACAGAAAAAAAATTACATTTATTTACCGCAGACTAAAAGGCACACAATATAATATACAGCAGATAAAAAAGTAAAAATTTAATACATAGAAAGAATTGAATATTGCAAGAGTTAAAAATGTAACGACTTTTCAAGCTATGTAATAAATTTTCAAACAGTTCACCGCTACAAAACTCAATGTGTTGTTGAAGATAGACCTTTTGTAAACTAATAAAGCCGAGAATGTCGACCAATCGGCAAAGTGGATATAATAGCACCAGTGGCGTATCACGGTTATCGCATGTAGGTATACCTTTGTACGAGGAGCAAATGCAGGTATTTTGCCCTTGAACCAACCACACTGGTGTGATTCATCAGCTATGGATATTAATGTTGCACTTACCATCATTTTGAGTTGCTCATACATTTTACTGGGGTCAAATATAGTCTTGAAAGGCGGATAAACGAATCTACCGTACTTTCTTGATATATTCCTGATGTGCTGTTCTGCTTCCTGGAAGACATTAATTACGTGATTATTTGATTTAATCCTATAATAATTTCTTTAAAAAAAGAAGCCTCGTTAGTTCTTGCCCTCACAGCCTTCAAGCCCGTAAATCATCCATTCATAATCAGCCTAGAAGGTTCCCACTGTTGGGACACAGGCCTCCTCTCGTGAGAGGGAGTGGGACGTTATCCATTACGCGAGCCCAGTGCGGGTTGGTGGATGTCACATATCTTCGAATTTTCGGTTCTAGGACATGCCGGTTTTCTCACAATGTTTTTCTTCACCGTTTTGAGAGCAGTGGTGATGATATAATTTACACAAAGTAAAGCGCCTGTCTGACCTACGACCTACAACTTGTAAATCGCGGCCGCTACCACTGGGCCACCACCGCTCGTCCAAATCGTCCATTAAACCTACAGAATCATATTATTCTAGTAAACTATGCGAGTACGCATATAGTCTCCATGGTATGCAAAACTTGTCACTGTATGCACCCCATAGTCAGCCCCGCCAGCTTATTTTCTGACTGCTTGTGGATAATACTTTTGCACGAAATCAGAAATTCTAATGTAGTTCGCGCCGATATGATAATCCTTAGAATAAATACGAGCGAAGAAGCAGAATGCAAGTTCATTTGTTTTCACAAACAAGGCCATAGAATAATCTACCAGGCTTACATTCTACAGAACCTTGCAATAACAATCACATCTTTACCTGCATACTATCAATAATATCCTGCCGCTTAGTTCTGAAGTTGTTGGGATCCTTCTCGGAATACAGAAAGCAGTCTTTAGCGGGCACCCAGGCGCGGTCGTGAGCTCCGAAGAAGCGCACGTCGACCAAACCTGCGCTGTTCACTGACATTCCCTTCGCTGGCCAGTATGGGAAGCCTGGAAGGTGGAATATGTTGATTTAAGAACGGCGTTTTGTAAGACGGCAATTTAGGCAATCACGCACAGGGTTTGTCAATCAATCTGCTTAGCCTTTTCCCAATCTATGTTGAGGTCGGCTTCCAGTATAACCGGATGCAGGTGAACATCTGTATTTTACATGAAGTGACTGCCTATCTGACCTCCACAACCCTCAGTAACTGGGTAATATATTACCCCTTGGTAAGAGACTGGTTGTCAGACTTTCGGGCTTCTGACGACCCATAACGACTTGCAAAGTTCCACGAATGACAGCCGGGACCAACGGCATAACGTGCTTTCCGAGACACGGAGGAGTCTCGGTATGTATAGATGGTTACCCATCCACGGAAAAACCCCGGCAAGCGTAGCTTAACCCGTGCGACTGTATTATTACGTACTTATATCATATTCAGTACAATGACCTATTAAGATGTTTTCAATTATTTTAATAACACCTATACTAAAATTATTATTTACTATTTCTGTGGAATTGACATACCTTTCAGCTTCGCCCAGAACAGTATATGCGGCGTGGTACAAACATCGGTAAACCAAGTGGGTCTACGCGCATGCGCGGCGGCGTAGCACTCGGGGCAGGCCTCGATCTCGCCCATTTCCGCACGACACGAGCGAACCAGCGCGCGCGCACCCGCCGTCAACTTCGACTGCACTGAAGAACCAACAGGATTTACTAAGTGATTAAAACAAGTATTAATTAACCAAATAGACTGTCTATAAAAGAGCAAGTAATTTATATGTCATTTAAATAGGCTGAGAATATACACTTTTTTAACATCAAAACTACATAAGACAATCCCCCAAAACGCCCGAACTTCAACCACAACCTAGAGTGCTTCAGCCGAGAAGAAGTCTTTCGTAAGCAAGTCAGTCAGTAAAAATCCTGAACCCCATTCAGATTATGATCAAATCAAGAATTTGATCATAATCTGAATGGGGTTCAGGATTTTTACTGAGTTTCTGCTTAATGCAAACAAATAGAAACGATTATTCGCTGGGTTAAAAAGTTGTGAGGAATTTGGCACAAGCAAATGTGTGGCAGTGGTATACCCACTGCCACACATTTGCTTGTGCCAAATTCCACATTAAGGCAGACAAAGTTATCCCACTTTCACATTTAATGAGATTGCTGTAAATTTTGTGCAAGCAGCTAAAATCCTAACTATCTTAACTTATGTTATAAATACGACAGTGAGTTTGTTTGTTTATTTGTTACGCTTTCACGCTAAACCACGACCAGGTAGACCACCACCTGGAATAGGACATTTTATCCCGCTATTCCCACGGGATCGAGACTTACGCGGGTGAAACCGCGGGGCGCAGCTAGTTACATTATATTTGGACATATTGAGATATCAAATATTACTTGCTCTGTTATGACTCTCAACGATCCCCATATAACATTTATCAATGCGGTATCTGTGTTGGTCAATACGATATAACAGTGTGTAGATTACACAGAAATCTTTTCACTTAGAAGATAAGAAGAATTCATAGCAGATAATTATAAGAAGCAGTGTTCTCTGTTTCATATTTGTTCTTACATGTAGATGGTAAAATAGCTAAAATAATTCATATTGGCTATAAACTTTCAATGTCATGTCACATTACATAATACATTTATTATGAATGCAAAATATTGATATATAAAAATAGATTAGTTTTCTTAATGTCAACTTATCAGTATGCCTGTCTCTCTACCGACATCGTAAAAAAACCATATATTACTATCACGCCTATTATACTCGAAGGGAAGGGCAGAGTCGTAACACCTACATTATAAACAAGCACAATACAACAATACTAACATGTATTGAAGATAATACTGTTGTGCAATATCCATTGCGCGTCCGCAATGAAAGCCTCGGTGCTTCCGTACAGTCCCTCGCTGATGTTTTCCTTCATAAGCGAGAGGTCCATGGGATGCACCACGTACTTGTCGTAGTCGGGGAAGGCAGCGCGGTCTACGGGCTGCATGAAGGGTTCCACCTGGAAACATACCAAGGAGTTTCAATACTTCATATGATTGAATCACATAAAACTACAGTAACGCCACCTGCTACGATCCTTACATAATCCTTTTGCGTCGTTTACGGACATACAAGCACGCCGGTTGCGAATATTACGCACCTGATCTATCTGAAGGCCATCACCAATAAGGCCACTTAGTATAGCAAGTCTTTCTAATAGGGGTCATCATTGAATCAGTCACTTGTTTTTACCCGTAAAGGCTGGCGCAGGTTGGATTGGGCCGCGCCGCAACGAATAATCCCCGTCATCCCTTTCGTACATTTTATATAAAACATCGCACACTAAAGGCAGACGGCATCGGGCTTTTAGGTATTGCAATGCGATGCGATATGGCCCGATGCGGCAGCAATATGCGATGCGATGTGGCTCGATGCGGCAGTAATATGAGCTAGCTTTAATAGGGTGATAGACCCTGTGGCTTCTCTCTGCTAGTGTTTTAAACTAATGTTTAATAATCGGTCAGTAATCTGCGATCACCAATCAAACTGCCGAGTATGGTGGTTATGGGCTGGTTTTTGGCTAAACCTTCGGGAACTTGAATGGTCGAAGATGAAACGTGCTTCATGGTTTAGTAGGCTAGACTGACGTAGAACAAAAACGAAATTCCTTACCCACTAATGATTTATTACGGCGTTCGAATGGTTCACAGTTCACACGGCAGAGCTGTGCCAAACATGTGAAAGCTAAATACAAGTAATTCTAGCCGGTCAAAACTACGGAAATCAGCAGTTTCTGATGAGAAAATTCAATACCCTGAATGAGAAGTCCTGCACTGTTTCCTTCGCATTTTTCTTCCCCCTTTTACTCCTTATATGTGTCATCGCAAATCTAAATGTTAGTGCATGTTATTTTCATTATTTGTATGTGAATTAGCCCTCGACCCAAGCTGTCTATAGTGCGGAATAACTAGCGGTATTTTATTTAAATTTCTTTTCATTGATTAGCATTGGCCTGAATACCAATCATAACCTAACTTTTCTTTTCTGATATTAAAAGGAGACACGCTTTTAGAGCCGAATGTTATGAACAACTCAGGTTATATAACTCTGATAAATTTGTTTCGTAAAGGGAATCTACATTGATACAGCTGTGCAAACTTTCTAAGATGATTTGTTTTGCCTCAAGCAATTTTTGGCCTGTTAGTTTACGTGGACATGTTTAATTATTGTAACAAGATTCGACGTAGCTATTACGGGCGCATGTAAGCTTGTTTCGGTTTGCACCTACATTCATACAATGCAAAACATTATCTAGGTAGGCGTGCCAGACGATGTAGGTGGGTATGCAACACTGTTTCGCACCTTATGCAAATGATAGATTGCATAGGGGTGTTCAAGATCGAGATATGACTAGAGGGCCGCGATTAGAAGAAAATTGAGCATCAGAATTTGTGATTTAAGAGGTATGCATAAAACTTTCTTTGTGATATTACAAACAACAATTTAAAGAAATCATTGCTCATTCATAGTATGATAAACAATTTCTGCTAATAGAAAAGCATGTCAAAATGATGAATCAAGAAAAATGCAACACACATTACAGCGACAATACATTATGTACAACACTCGTACACGTTTATTATTAGCGGCGGTAGAGCGAGACGGCAATACTGACGCGGCAGTATTGATTTGTTCTAGAGGGAGATGGAATGTGTTGTTACGCGGGGTCCGCGCAGCTACGTAGATAAGTGGCAAGGTCATTTCACCGAGTCCCGCCCGCCAGCCGCCGTCGCCGCGCTGCGCGCCGTTCGCTACATACATTTTAATGTCCGGCTGCTGTTGGTTCATGCGTTAATCCGGTGAAAGTAGCGAACGGCGGAGTATGATGGCTTACAGCTTATATTGTAGCAGTTATACGTACGAATACGTCTTTGTTCTAGAAGTTTTATGTAGAACAATGACGTGGGTAAAACTATCATAAATTTTCTGTCTTATCTCAAAACTATTATGGATATTTAATTTTCAGATGGCATATTTTATGGCAACATTTTCAACTACATATTTACATACCCAACCAACCTACCAGCCTACAAAACCAAACCAACATCGAAAAACAATTACCTAGAACTAACAAATTCACTTGTTTCTTTAAATTAGGACATCCGTAATATGACTAAACTGATTACAGGTTTTCAATAGCAATAAGTAAAAACGTAAGTAGAAGTCAGATAAATTACCCCATTGAGGTCCATCATTCGTTCCAGCGCGTGCTTCAGGAGATCACAGAGCATTCCTAGGGATATCTTCTTCATGGCTTGCGACCTGAAAATAAGTGCAAACAGTTGCAATCATCTTATTTATATTCTGTTCCAGTACAATCGACTCTAGGTCGTCGTTTTCCTGCCCTGATCCTAATTTATTAGGGGTCAACGATATGTTTCTTCTCTTCAGTTAATTAGGTATGAATCGGCCATCCTTCCAATTATGCCTCTATAGTATATTGCATGATAGCAAATATGGTCTTATAAGTACTTTGCAAAAATAGCAGATAGGCAGAAACATAACATATCGGAAGATTTTTTGCACTATTACGTCCTTCTTACTAAATTATTAGTGACGCAGGGCATAATATTGTCTATGATTTCTAATAGAAAAGTATGGAAGAAAACTAAAAATGTTGCGCCGACCCCAAATTAATTAGGATGAGGGTAGGAAAATGTATGTAATTGTGTTTAACAAGCAGGGAATTTTATATCTTATTGGAAATTAATTTGTCACAAAACCAGAGAGATCTGTATCCCAATAGTATGTAGGAGTTTGAAAGACGGTTAGGAAATGTGAATTGTAAAAAAAAAATGGTAGCCATGATAACCTAGTTTCTTATGAATCAGACTAGATTATTGTGATAATGTAATTTAGTTATTCACATTTTTTTTGCTTTTTTGATAGCAGTTTATATTTTAAATTATATTCTGCTTTGAGAAGGGTGCTTTGGGGAAGGGTGGGCGTTTTCCCCTAAAACGCCCACCCTTCCCCAAAGCACCCTGTGACTGTCTGACTGTCTTATGTAATTTTGATGTTCGAAGTGCTGATTCTCAGTCTAGTTTGAGTAAATGACTTTTGATTTTGAGAATGGAAATTAATGGCAAATTCTTAAAAGATTGATTACTAAGAAGATAAGATAACTTAAGATTGACTTTTGATTCATTTTTAAGACCAATTAAACAAGATTGTGATGGGAAGCAATGATTAAATATCAAAGCTTAATTCTTCTTTGTATAAAGCCTTTGCCCCGCAGCGGAATAACAGAAGGCTCAAAATATTTAGCCAAGTCAACTGTTGGCCTTCTTCAAAAAGACAATATCCTTACTAATATTATAAATGCGAAAGTAACTCTATCTGTTTGTCTGTCGCGCTTTCACGCCAAAACTACTGAACCGATTTAAATGAAATTTGGTACACAGATAGTCTAGAGCCTGAGAAAGGACATACTTTTTATCGACATACCACGCAGGCGAAGCCGCGGGCGGAAGCTCGTGTACTCATACGCACCAAACGGGAGATTGATTAGCCAAATTTAATAAGCTGAGCTGTATTGATTATGAAAGGAAATCATGTTTTTGAACATGTAACCATTAATTTAATCTTAAAAGTATGATTCCTCTGTGCATTCACCTGGTTTCTGAGCTCTCCGCTTGCAGCACAACCATGCATTCTGGACAGACCCAGTTCTTTTCCAAATTTATCTTGTTCCTCTCCGTGCCAGTCAGACATTTGAAGTGGAAGGACCGTGGGCAGACCGTACATTGCATTGGAGGATGCAACTTCTCGCTGGTACCCTGCTCAACGACCCAGTGACACCGCCAGCAGTACGAATCTGACCGAAGCTTATTGCTCTTCTCAGTAACCTGATGAAAGGATGGAAATATGTATTTTAGGTTTTTCATATTATGAAGTTATAAATAAATGTCTTCTGGACCAAATGAGCAATGTGACAATATTTAATTTTAGTGTTCATTATAAGTTGGTCTGCATATATTTTTTTTATATGAATGACACACACACTGACCATTGGGAGTTATAAAACTTGTTTTATTGTCACACAAGTTTCTGTTAGTAAATTATTGTGACAAGTAAAAGCATAGGCAGCCATTTTGTTGTACATAAAATCTGTCAATATACCCCTCCTTATTGGAAAACACTGGCAACTTGAATATGATTTATGCAAAAAGTTTGCACAGCTATAATAAAATTAAAATAAAAAATGAATGTCTTTTTAAGACATGTTATCCAATCTCAAAAACATTACAATATGTTGTGAAAATGGATCAGCTAACCAGAATATCTACTACTCTAGTAAATTGAATAAAGTTTTTAGTGAAGCTTTAAACAATAGTACCACAATAATGGTTGATTCATGTTATTTTGGAATTAAATCAATAAAAGTTTTACTTACTACAGGTTCTGTCTTTTTGAGTTTTGGAGGAGTTGGCCTAGTAACAGGTTCAAATTGCTCAGTTCTATCCTCCTCTTCCTCGTCATCTGAGTCTTTGTTACCTTTACCAGTGACTGAGTTCAGGAACTGTTTTACCTTATTTACAAACTCAGGGTTTTGTGACCTCATTGATCTTTTGAGAACAACTTTATCAGACTTTTCACTACAGTTGCTCTTTTGGGACATATCACTATTTCTTCTAGCATCATTTATCTTATTGGGCTCTACTAATGAAGAATTCAAGCTTGAACTAGAAGTGTCTAGAGCAGTTCTAGACTTTCTTGTTTTACTTGTCAGCTGAGTACATTCACTGATAATCTTAGACTCTTTTGCAGACTTTATTAAAGATTTTAATTCTCTACTAATGCTCTTGTTGGGTTCTTTTTCTGACACATCAGACAATGTTTCAATTTGAGAGTCATTTGATGCTTCATTGGTGATATCTATGGGAATTATAGTGGTTACAGTTTTAATGTTAGTGTCCTCTATTTTGTTGGTGTCATTGCATTGGACCTTGCCATTGACAAGAACTTTTTCAATTAGTCCTTGTTTAGAATCCTTTGTTAGTGTAGAGTCCAAGGACTGTAATTCTTTAATGGGAGACTTCTGCACAGGTTTCTGTGCGTCTTTCTTTGGAGTTTTTTGTATCTGGGTTGGTTTCTCCTCAGTTTGGATTGGTACAGGTTCCATTGAGGAATCTGCAGCTTCTATTTGCTGTGTTTCAACAGATGGTGGAACTTCATTCTGACGCTGAATTGTAACTTCCACAACATTCTGCTCCAGCTCAGGGTTGCTTTGAGCATCTGGAACTTTAGGTTCTATATTTGATGACTTAATTGGAGACTTTATAGGGGAATTAGCTGGAGACTTCGGTAGACACTTAATTGGGGACTTTACTGGAAGCTTTACCACCGGCATTACTGGCGACTTTACTGGGGATTTTGCTGGAGACTTTGGTACTAGTGTTTCTATCTCAGGCGATTTATCCTCTTGTGTCATTAGATTATTTAAGTATTCATAAGCTGGCGACGGTTGCTTATCAGTTTCTTCATCAGCAGATGGCTCTTCATCCATTTTCTCTACAACTATGATCATCTCGACGTTCCCGTCGGAGCCTGTAACTTCCTGCGTCTCAGGAACATCATCAGTGGTGGACGACACGTCGGTCTCCATGTGCGACTCCGTGCTCTCCTCCATCACCTGCGACAAAACAAGCACCTGGTATTTTTAGCTTGACCTTTTGTGATGTAAGAAAACGTGGTTCTTCTAACTTGAACAGTAGTCCAGAGTCATGTCCTAACAATAGACATCTAAATCTTAAAGGAACCGGTCATTACCCAAGCTCAACCACCCTGCCAGCTACTTACATACCTACTTTCAATACAATCATACTAATACATAGGCTTACCACACGGTTTGTTATTTTTTTGCACTTCACGAAAACACCACACACTATTCACCAAACGCAGTAACGGCTATATCTTGCTCATACGGCTTATGTTTCAATTAGCAATTGTTTTGTGATCAAAAAATATCTCCAACCAACGAAAAAATCCACACATCGCCATCGCACATACAGCTACGTTTGGGTTTTTTTGGTTAACCGACAGATGGAGCTGCATTAGCAACAGTTAACGTACGAAACTTCTTGGTGCATCTCTTTCACACAGTGTATACTTCTCTTTCGCTAGCATGGTAAACACTATAGGGGAACTCGCTCTAACACACTGGTAACGGCTGTTGTCAAAGTTGTAAGAACTCTTCTAAGAATAAGACTGAAGTTAGTTTCAGTTTGTTTATTTAGATTAGATTGCCACAAAACATTTTCTAGAAATAAAAATAACAATATGCTTTGAATTTAGGTGATTCACAAAAAATATATATAAATTCAAAAATTGTCTAGTAGTACCTTGACTACCTTGACTTTGTGTGCGAGTGCTATTGCTAAAAGGATTTACAGCTGATTGCCAACATAAAAAAAACCATGAATGAAAATGAAAACGTAAACGTCAACTGTCAAGTCTCAGATGGTTATTTATTATTTTACAATTATTTATTTACTGCGTGTTAGTGTTTTTAAGAATGGAGTTTATAGAGCTAATACATATAAATAAATTGGACGGTGTTATTCTGAAGTACCCGCACCAGGAAAACGTGGATGGAACTGTATGTATCACAGGGCATCACCTTATTCTGAGCTCACGAAAAGAAGGCGTTCACGAACTATGGGTATGTTTAATTACTTTATTTTAAATTCCTTGCTTTTGTTAACACATTTGCTGCCCTGCCTTTAATCGCTTTAGCATTTATAGGCTACTACTGTACTGTGCTACTACCAAATGTATTACTATCAGCTGATAGTCAATAAATCTGTGGCCACAGTGACAGCCTTATTTGTAAAAGTTACAAATAGTTGTGTCATAGACTACTCCTCTATTGACTGCTTGGTTTTATATCCGCCGTGCCCCCAACGCCCAGTTCAAAAAACGGATATAGGTTCTCAACCTATGTCCGTTCGAGGCGGCATGGGCACGAAAACAAACATTTGTCGTATTAATCCGAAAGGTATTTTTCAAATACAAGTACCATGCTCATAAATTCATATTTATGAACATGGACAGAATCAGACAGGAACTAGCCAGTCAACTAGTATTGTCACCAGTTGACCGGCTAGTCCATGCCTTACAAGTCCCGAGTTGATCGTTCCTACCCATCCATACTATGCTTCTACCCACCTATCCTTAAAAAAAATCTTTGAGAAAAGCATCTGCCTCACAGAACTTTTGTCAACCAAATCATAATTTTCTCATGCAAAGTAAATTATTTTCAGCTTCTCCACAAGAACATAGACAGTATAGATAAGAAAGAAACCAAGCCTATAGCTGGTGTTACTCAGGGCGGTTCCCTGTTCCTCAAATGCAAAGACTTGCGGATATTCCAGCTGGATATTGCCGGCACTACTGAGTTGAACCAAATGGCCCAGACTCTTGAGAACTTGTCTGGTTTACAAGACCCTGGACTGTTCTATCCGTTCTTCTATAGACATATGCACCCAATTGTGGAGAATGGGTATACTTTATACAGGTAAACATATTTTATTATACATTGGATCAGCAAATCAATTTTCACCGCCTCCACGTTTTGACCTAGGCCTAATATTTTTATATTAAGATATAAAAAAGGACCTAAAGAGGTGCACTAAAAAATATGAATTAAAAAATAAAAATATATACATCCGTGATATTTCGCAGGTTAAAACTAGTTTTTAATAACTAAACTAAGGTAAAATTTAATTAACATACTTACAAGTAACTAATGGTTTATTCCCTACAACAATCACAGGAGTGAGATAATCATGAAAAAGATTAAAAAAATAGAATACATACATAACACCATGTATGTATTATATTTTTTAAGAAGGGTTAGGTAGAGGTGTACCTATGGTACAACCACATTTCGCCAGTTATGTTTAAGTCCCATGTAATAGGGGGCGAGCCTAATGCCACCAACTGGGCACAAAAAAAAAAAAACTATATGAAAAATAAGTTTTTAAACTACTGAGGTTAAGGTCAATCCACATCCTTTATTTAGTGGTCCTTATCAGCAGCCTGTTTCATTATAATCCTACAAATATTAACAGTCAATAACAAGTACAAAAAATCAGTTTAACCTATTTGCTGTGGGATACGCCTATCTTCGTATTTTTATTGCCTTATCAGTTGAAGAATGTTCTGCTTGATTAAATTATTATTAATAAAATTAATAAACGCTGTAATTAAGCCGGTTAAAACGTGCCGTAGGCACCTTGCTAAACTATAGTCATTTTGACATTTTTACAGCAGCAGCTTTTCATGTGTAAAACATCAAACAATATTTTGAATGCATTTAAAATTCCCAGAAATATGAAATATTTGGGTCTAATTAACACAACATTCTGTATTACAGTATAGAGGGTGAATTTACAAAAGTATTAGCAACCGAGGAGTGGCGTGTTTCCCGCGTCAATCAGAACTATGCGGTGTGCTCCAGTTATGGGAAGGCGGTGGTGGTGCCCAAGTGTGTTGATGATGAGACCCTCGCCGCAGCAGCCACGTTCAGGCAGGGGGGACGGTTCCCTGTGCTGTCTTATAGGCATAATAATGGAGTAAGTAGTAATGTTCGGCTCTTGAAAATATGTTTGATGTGATCTTGCGATATTTGTACAGTATAAATGAGTTTGATCAAGATCTTATACCTTGTCGTGACTTGTTTGTTAATCACAGAGTTATTGGACACAACGCGACATGTGCGTCACCTTTCGTCGCTCTTGTATGAGCCAGCTTGAGGCACCTTGTAATCAGTCCTCACTTCCTCAGTTTATTCTACACAGTTTCATTTTGAATAGTCTTTTATTGAGTGAGTGAAGGCAGCTAGGAGCATTGACCACATTGTTCATCCAATAGTACTTACTTATTTTCTTTCAGGCAGTTCTAATGCGCGCCGGGCAGCCCCTGTATGGTCCGAAGCATCGGCGGTGTAGGCCGGACGAGGCGATAATAAACGCGGTGGTCGCGGTCGGTACCAAAGGCATCATATACGACCTCAGGAGCTCTAACTTGATATCACAGCAGCAGAATAAAGGTAATTTATGAGAGTATGCTTGCTTACTTGCTTTAGACCGAGATTTCAAAATTGCTTACGTTTTTTGCAAACAAATGTTGAATTTCGAGGCTACATTAAAGGAATCCTAAAGTAATGCTAAAGTAGAGCTTGACAAGTACTCAACTTCAACTTCTCAACTGAATTGAGAAGTTGAGTACGGAACCAGGTTTTCTTAGTGCAATAGAAAGGATTCAAGAAATACTTTCTTGTCTTTCATTCTTCAGATAATATTGTTTTGGTAAATTCTTTTGTAGGTGGTGGAACAGAGAGTAATTCGAACTACTCCCAGTGGAAAATATACAACAGATCAATGGATGAAGTGGACAACCAACAACCACTTTTGGATAGCTATTCTAAACTAATAGATGGTAATGTATTGAACGACTTTACTACTCATACTTGTAATCGGACTGAGCATAATCGCGCGATTAAATGCCACATCTGTATTTTTCTCTATGAACTGTAAACATAATATGCCTCTATTATTTGTGACCTCCTTTTGGCTCGTAACTATGGTCTGTTCCAAAAGTATCCATTGAAAGTTAAAACAAACCCAGTTCAAGTTAAATTCTTACGCAATCACTCAGTAAAGGGAACCTTACAGCTCACCAGATTTTCCGACAGTTAATGACAAACATCTTTAAGGAAATTTAAAATTCGAAATTTGGTTTTAAGTAATCAAATAATCAAATCAAAGCACTTCATTTGTAAGTGGCACTACAAATTGGCACTCACTGGTACCTTTTACATTTTCATTTGTTACTTTTGGAACAGACTATATGGCTATGCTTGTGCTCTTAAAACGAAACAAAGCTAGCAAAAATGTTAACGTCTAACTAAGTTACTACTATCAATGAAATGTCCCAGCATGCAACAATCTTTTTATCTTAATAATGATTGTTATAAAATGTTCCAGCGTGCAACGACCGCGAGATATCGAGTGACAAGTGGATCTCGCGGCTAGAGTCGTGCGGGTGGCCCGAGAGTGTTAGGAATGCATTACATACTGCGTGCATCGTCGCACAGCATATACACCAGGTTACATTTTTGGTTATTTAGTTTATTTATCACGTGCTGTATAAATGTAAACCTTAATTATAATTATGGCTTATTTTTGGTTCCAGAAAGCGGAACCAGTGTTAGTCCACGGCACGCGAGGTGAAGATGCGACGTTAGTTGTGTGCTCTCTAGTTCAGATCATACTCAACCCTGACTGCAGAACTATTAGAGGGTAAGGCAGCCATCTTTTCGTATGCCTCTCCCGCGTATTTCAAGGAACCTCAAGCCCGATTATGACAAGTTATGCGACTGCCAAACAGTATTAGCTTTCACTCAGCTAACTTGACGCACTATTAAGCCTCATTGCCAACTTTCAGAATGCAATCTGTTGTCGCAAATATCGGTCCAATATTTCACTGTTTTCTCAATTTTACTAAATGAACGAGCAGTGGTGACCCAGTGGTAAACGGCCTCGACTTACGAGATGTAGGTCGTGGGTTCGAATTCGAACACCGCTTAACATTGTGTAAACAATTTCATCAGTACTGCTATATAAATGTATAAGCGCGAGTGAGTGAGTGTATAAGAGCCTGTAATGTGTATGTCACACACAAGTGTATAAGCTTCGTTGTGAACTTAAAAATAGTTTTAGTTTTGTTCAAAATTGAGCTCTATTTTGACCATTTAGCACAGCTCAAACATTAAAAATGTTGCCCTTTAAAACTTACCTTGTACATATAATCATATCTTGCTTTTCTATTCCCCAGTCTCCAAGCCCTGATCGAGCGCGAGTGGATCCAGGCGGGTCACCCGTGGTACTCGCGCCAGCGCGTGGGCCCGTACGCGCAGTCCGCCCCGCGCGCGGCCCCCACGTTCCTGCTGCTGCTGGACTGCATCAGGCAGTTCCTGGAGCAGTTCCCGTGCAGCTTCGAGTTCAGGCAGTCGTTTCTTATCACGCTCTTTGAGCATTCTTATGCTAGTCAGTTTGGTGAGTGTTGCTGCAAGTATTTCAGATTTTGGCTCATGAGAGGTAACGGGAAAGGTGATATAACAGAATCTCGAATAGATATTATTTATTATCTTATCATTCGGCTCCTAAGCCGCGTGGACAAAAGTTGAATTCATCCAAATCCGACCAACTAAGCAAAAAAAATATTCCCACTCTTAACGTAAGAGGGGATATTGTTGCATGATTACTGCAAATAGGATTGCTCCCTGAGGGTGTATAATAGTCTGCATACAGGCGTGATATAGAGAGATGTATTATTGATTCTAATGATTATAATTCTGTAAAAACATATTTGTTATGGTCGCGGATAATATTTTGATCAAAATATAACCAGACACTGACGTGCAAATTGCAAAAAAACGTAAGAAAATATGAATTTCTCGGGTTACTTTTGCGGATCCATCTTAAGTTGCTTATTCTTGTCTGTAACAAGAGAAATATGAAGATTTATTAATATTTAATATAATGTCATTAACCTCCTTCTTCCTTCTAGGAACATTCATGTGCGACAACGAACAAGAACGCGAGATCCGCGGCGTGCACTCGCAGACCACCAGCCTCTGGTCGTGGCTCAACCAGCCGGACGAGCTGCCCCAGTACATCAACCCGTTGTACGACCCCACGCCCAACGTTATATGGCCCTCCGTCGCGCCCATGAGCTATGTCATATGGGAAGGTGAGCGAATTATTCATATGTAGGATGTAGCTATAAAACATAGCGATTTACGAGTTAAGAAAAATACTGACTTGCCTGTTGGTGTAATTCACCATCTAAATCATAGAGTCGCGACAATCTAAGAAGTCCGTTTTGACAGGTATAAAAATGCTTTGTGAAGTGATGAAAAAAAAAATTGGTTTCTTATAAACTGATTCTCGAGACATATCGATTGAACATACTTAGAGAGTTTGTAACCGACGACAAATCTACATTGCCTAAAACTGATTCTCAAGGCTTAACGTTTTATTACATGTACGAGAACGAAACGTCAAAACGGACTTCTTAGATTGTCGCGAGTGTAGTCAAAATTACGGACGTCTAAACAGGAATCTAGTGTCGAGTATCGATGAAAACGTTTTATCGACACTGGGGCCGCATATAGTTATATAAGACCAGTGAGAAAATCATCACCCGACATCATTCCTAGGAGTGGCTGCCCGGGCGTCATATGGAAAGCAATCAATTGATTGCGGACCTATGATGGCCGCAGCAAGCACAACCTAGCTAAAAGGGGAATTATTGACACTACCGACACCCGCACTAGGTGTCGGTTGTGTCAATAATTCCCCTTTTGTGGGGTGCTCCTGAACAAACCATGTCACATATGTTGGAGTGTCCAAAGTGTACACACACCTGCACTTCTAAGGACCTTCAAAACGCCACAGACGCCGCGATTGGTGTGGCCACCTACTGGACCCAATTCATTTAACATATTATATACATTATGTTTACCTTTGCCATCGACGAAAAAGAATATGGACAAGAGTCCTATTTAGAAAGAAAGAAAGGAAATACATTGATTTGCACTAAATGTGACGCATATAAGAATAAAAAAACACGCAAACAAAAAAAAACAAGCTGGCTTGTTCGCTCATCATAATACTGTGACTGTGACGCTATGCGAGACAGAGACAACAAGAAATACCTAAAAGCAAATAAAATAAAAAACACACAGTAGCAGTAAATCCGATTGGATTTTCTCCACAATCAATCTGACTAGCCTTTTCCCAACTATGTTGGGGTCGGCTTCCAGTCTAACCGGATGCAGCTGAATACCAGTATTTTACATGAAGCGACTGCCTATCTGACCTCCAGAACCCCGTGACTAGGCAATACGATACCCCTTGGTAAGACTGGTTGTCAGACTTTTGGGCTTCTGACGACCCGTAACGACTGTCAAAGGTCCATGAACGACAGCCGGGACCAACGGCTTAACGTGCTTTCCGAGACACGGAGGAGTGTCGGTATGTAAAGATGGTCACCCATCCACAGATTAACCTCGGTATATATTAAAGCGTAGCTTAACGTGATGGATTGACCCGTGCGGCTGTTATTACGACCACGACCTCCTCAGATTTTCTCCACAAGTAACTTAGAATATAATTCTTAATCAATCCCTATTCCAGAACTCTTCCTCCGCTGGCTCGTCGAACAACACACAGAGGAGCGCGAGGAACAATACGGGATGATCCGCGCACGCGAACAACAGCTACGTGGGCACGCGCAGCAGCTGCGACGGGAGTTGTTCGATATCGCGCACGCGTTCTACAGGCAGCGGGATGATAAGTAATACTAGCTAGTCTTTGTAGTTAGTGTAGGTAGAGTTATGTTGATAGTCGGAGTAGGCCTTAGAGGCGTATTGTCTGTTGTGTCACACATTTATAACGAAAGATTTGATACAAATTATGACACATCACAGAAGGCTGTCGGTAATAAGCAGAGATCGGAACAGGTAGAATATATTTGCCTAAACGACAAGGTACTAAATAACATAGAGTAGATAATACCGCCTTCTAAAACTCTGAAATTATAATCATGATGTTTCCATCCGGAGATTTAACAAATTATAAATTATTTATCGCACTGAATACATTCGTAACAACTTTTTTTTTTTCAAATAATCTTGGGTTCCCTAATAAAGCTGTTTATGTTAATTATCAACTCTATGTTAGTTACTTTCTATATCGATCTCTGGCAATAAGACATGTGTGTCACAGATTTTGTATGATTGCGCATTTACACCTATGGAATTCGGTCTAGCGACAAAGCTGAACGGATTTATCAGAAAACCTAGACAAAGTGACATTCTATCAGCGATAACGATGATGGAAAAGGCAAAAATGTATACGACTAACATAGGCTATCGAAAACCTTATGTGAATCCTGTTGAAAGTCGTTTTAGAACTACGAAACGCTTTCGAAGCGATTGTCACTTGTCTAGGCCCTCAGATCGTCCAGCTTCGTCTTTTCGGGTTCTCATAATCTGATTCCCGATGTCAACTTTGCGTGGTGCATATGCACAGCGATCATGGACCTGTATTACATAAGAAGCCGATTACATAATAAGCCGTTAAGGCTGTTTATGTACATGTATCCTAATTCAGATGAAATTATTCGGGTACCCGAATGCGGGCTAACGACTAAGCGTAATAAAAACTGGGAAGCGAGAGACTGTGACACTTGTTGCAGTAGTGCGTGTTAGGTAGAGGAAGTCAATATGGACTGTCCTCGTGTTACGAATTTCGCTGAACAGCTTAAGCTCAGGTGTTCTGCTGCTACGAAAAGTTCTTGTTTAGGAGAAAATGTACTGTATACGGATGGTTTAAATAATTACCTCATCTATATAAGGCGGAATGAAGGAGCTTTCACGGAAAACGATTAGCTTCATACAAGGGTTTTGATCAACTTTAACAGTAGGTCGCAGAACCACGACCTAGTAAGAAATTAAAGCGATGCTAGAACTTGCAGTAGAGTACTTTTAAAGAAAAAAAAGCGACATCCGTACTGCAGTCTGAAAAATAAACCCGCCGAAACTGCAAGATAAAATAAAAATGTTATTCGAAAAAAAAAGTTTGAACGAATGTTTACGAGTCTATACGTTATTTTAGAAAATGAGAACGTTAAAAAATAATTAATAATTATTATAAATTAATTATTCCCTAAGCAATTTGATAAGCTTGGCTGTTTTAAGGATCTCTTAATATAAACCGCTATGGCCTAAAGTATTGAGACCAATTGAAACACCATTTAACATTTACATGTAACACCAAATAAAAGGGAACATGTATGTTATTATTATGATAAGAGTATTACTCTATTGTTAATCTGCTTAAGTTACGGCTAGCACGAGACCTTAGCTGATAGTTTACGCAGGCGTTTAATACGTTTGACGTTAGTTTCGATATGATGACGTCTACGCGACGTCAAGCAACGTTAGATGCGAAGGCACCGAGAACGTAGGTAGTATGTAGGTATTATAATAAACACATACCTACTTTTATTTTTATTGCAATACGAACCACACCACCTAACAAAGTAAATACTACGTAGAAGTTTGTTGCAATACAACGATTTAAGTTATGCTGCGCTTCGGAATTTCGGTAACACGAAGATTGCCGAGGCGCATATCTTAAATAGTAGTACTGTAAATTGACAGAAATAGATCGCTCGACAATGGGTACAATGCAAAAGGAATAAAAAATTCGTACTCATGTGTCCCGAATTTCATTAAAAGTTACCATACTTATAAATAATATATTATTTTCTACTTTCAAGAATGAAAAAAAAAGGCAATTGCAAACCCTTTAATAATGTAATACGTATGAATTTATAGGAGCTTTAAAGCTATTAGAAAATTGCTGCGTGTATAAAAAAAAAATAAGTATAACTGTTTTAATTATTATTTATTCATTTTTATGATGGATCTGAAATCAATGTGTGAATTGCACAATTTAAACATTTTGTAAGATTTATGACATTAAAACTTAAAACGTTGTCTATCCCTATCTTCTTCTAGGTTTCAGAGGTACTTAACCTTTGGCCCGCCGAGCTTTTATGTAGTGGCATCCTAACTAATAAAATGCATAATACATGCGAAAGTGAGTTTGTTACGCTTTCACGCTAAAACGGCTGAAAGGATTTGGATGAAGTCGCAGGCAACAGCTAGTAATAATTTAAGGTAATTTGTAAAAGAAAGTAATCGATTGTTTGTCGCCAGTGATTGAAATAAGGTTGAGTATCACTCTTCTTAATTAATAATCTACTTATTTTTTATTTTTTTAAACCAGTCTGAGCTTCATACTGTGCTAGGCCTAATGTTAAAATAATTATGATAGTTATAAGGCACCGCTTTTACACCAATGACATAATAAATGCGTTTAATATAATGATTGAATAAGACTGTAATGCATCCTTTCGGCTGCCAAACTTATGAAGTCGCCAACTACCACTGAACATATAAAATGATTTCCACTGCGCTATTGGAAAAGTTTTTCGGATAAATCTCTGTAAAAATCGCGCAATGGAAATAACATGCAAGAAACTCGGTTTCTATGGTAGACACCTGTATCTCTTTTTCTACTTACTATACTACAATATTTCTATAATAAGGCTCTCTCAAAGTTGCCATCTTTTTCTATTCTAAAAGTGTCATAATTTACATTCCAACGGATATGTGGATTATTTGTATTATTTTATAAGGATTTTTTTACTTGGCAACAATTTTATTATGAATTATTTAATTAAAGTAATGGAATCGTTAATCTTATGTAACAAGGACGTGTCTGTTTATATATAATGTGAAAGTACGGCCTATAATATTCGTTAAGTGTTAGCAGATAGCAATTATACAGTATGTTATATAACGATGGGCGGTCTCGTTAGCCAGAAAAAGTATAGCGTCGATAAATGCAAAAAAAAATACCATAAAATAAAACATTTTTTATTTTTTTGATACTTAGTAAAATATAAAAAATTATACGGAAACACTCTGTACACACACTATTCTCACTTGTCTTTCTACGTTTAAATACAAAGTGTGCGTGAACAGTGTTTCTTTTACGTATCGATTTAATACTTTTGTGAATATTTCACTAGTAATATAATTATTTTTTTGAGTCGTAATTAAAATAATTTTTTTAGCATATATGGACGCTATACTAATGCGCGTTAACGGGAACGCCCTTTGTTAGTTATCATACTGTATACAGGGTGTTAGGGTAAACACCGTTATCCTTCAAACCAGTGGTTTGGTGTCATTTATAGAACGTAAAATCAATGGAAAATTACGACTTATTTTTTTCTTATTTTTCAATTCCCTTTTACCACTCGAGTATTTCACCCTTTCACCTATGCGCTAGGGCAACGATCTTGCGTCTCAACACGGGTGGGGGTCGCGGGACGTGACCTGACCGGCCGCGAGCGCGACCCCTCCCTCAGTCAGTTAGCTGTTTCGCTTGCGAGCACGGTATTGGATAGAAACTTTAAAAAATCTTTTAATGAAAATAACGTTTTTTTTTTGTTGTTACTCGGTCATTTATTTTTATATTAAAGCAACTACCCATGGTTTGAGTGACAACGGTGTTCACTCTTACACCCCGTATACAATACCCAACCTGTGTGCGGAGTTTCGCTAGCTAATTTGAGCATATATTGCAATGAGCTTAAACTGATTGATGTGGTGACAGTGAAACTGCACAATACTAGTATTTTTATTTATTTTATTATTTAATGTCTTAAGACATAATCACATTCATTTTATACCACATATACAAGGGTGCGTCGCATAAGTATTACAATACGCAAAAATTGAATCTTATGTAAATATCAAAATTAATGCTAGCTTTGAATATTGTTAAAATGTGATAAAGTATGTTATAATAGGTAATGTAAATGAGAGTTAATTGCAAATAATGAACATTATATCTTTTACCATGTACCTAATGAAGCTGCCACAATATTACATTAGCGCGTAATGTGTTTAATTATTTATATAATTTGTAAAGTAAAAAACACACAATCAAGTGGTTTTTTTAACATATTCTTTTATTTATTTTTTGATGATTGATATGACACAAGGCTTGCATATCTAA
Source organism: Lithophane ornitopus (assembly GCA_948473465.1). Lineage (NCBI taxonomy): Eukaryota > Metazoa > Arthropoda > Insecta > Lepidoptera > Noctuidae > Lithophane > Lithophane ornitopus. Next base: position 12,055,802 of record OX419616.1, on the reverse strand, counting down.
GTAGGAAGTTAGTTAAAAAAATATATATTCAGCATGTATCAGAAAGGTGTAAGCAGTGATAGCCTTGTGGTGTGACCGTCGGACTGCTAAGTCATAGGTCTCGAGTTCGAACCCAAAACACGCACCTTTGACTTTTCGGATTCATGTGCGTATTATATAATTATCACTTGGTTTAAAACCGGTGAAGGAAAAACATCGTGAGGAAACCGGCATGCCAGAGAAATATTTCTCGACGGCATGTGGAGGAGCTCGTGGCTAAGTAATAACAGCCGCTCGGGTCGATCCATCAGGATAAGCTACGCTTGCCGGGGTTGGTCCGTGGATGGGTGACCATTTACACATATCGAGACTCCTCCGTGCCTCGGAAAGCACGTTAAGCCGTTGGTCCCGGCTGTCATTTGTGGATCTTTGACAGTCGTTACGAGTCGTCAGAAGCCCGAAAGTCTGACAACCAGTCTAACCAAGGGGTATCGTATTACCCAGTTACTGGGTTGTGGAGGTCAGATAGGCAGTCGCTCCATGTAAAATACTGGTATTCAGCTGCATCCGGATAGGCTGGAAGCCGACCCCAACATATTTGGGAAAAGGCTAGGCAGATTGATTGATTGATGTGAAGCCAAGTCTGAGGCCCTTGAGCGGCATTAAAACTCTGACACCAGGTTAGTCACTAACCACACGAAAAGATGAAGATCAGAAAGGTAGTATTTTACATGGAGCGATTGCCTATAATGGGTAATATGATACCGCTTAGTAAGACTGGTGGTCAGTCTTTCGGGCTTCTGACGACCCGTAACGACTGTCAAAGATCCACGAATGACAGCCGGGACCAACGGCTTAACGTGCTTTACGAGGCACGGAGGAGTCTCGGTATGTAAAGATGGTCACCCATCCACGGACCAACCCCGGCAAGTACAGCTTAACCTCATGGATCGCCCCGTGCTGGTGTTATTACTTAGCCACGAGCCACTCTTCTGATATATGCTGCTGTATAAATAAATATCGTCGATCTCGCTCGAACGCTGATTTGTTATATCAATTATCGTAAAACAAACAGAGTACCTATAGTGACAAGTGTAATCATTTACGTCACAATTTAACACCAAGTCTCGCTATAATAGTTGTTCAGAGAGAATGACAATTGCTTGCATGAGGTAATAATTGAGCACATTACGCGTTAAAAAATAAATGCATATATGATTTATTTTATATTATATTGTAATATACGTACTTATATGAAATAATATTAATGTCAATTTGAGATAATATGAATTTATTTGTTCGTCAATTAAATATTACACACCAACTGAAGGCTTTTGATTACTGCTTTTGGAAATCTTAAAGGCTTAAATGTGAAAAAGTCTTATCCTAATTGGTTCATTAATTTCCGAGATGGCAATGACCAGTCAAACTTACATAACAATAAGAAAATAACATTGAATAAACCAAAACTCTGTAGCGTCTGTAACAAATGACAATCCACTTATTTATGGTAACGTCCCATTCCATACTTAAATATAGCACAGTACAATGTCACAGTACAAAGAGTAGCAACAATTTCCAAGTAAGACATAATTATGCGCGCAAGGATGACTGCTGGACATTCAAATGATACGTTTTTATCTAGCATGCGCACGCGCACTACACACACACACGGACCAACAGACGTATTATTACGTGAGAGGATGAGATTTTATCAACATTTTGAATAATAAAAATCAATGCGCATTTTACATTAATATTCTTTAAGGTATTAAAATATTGATGTGTGCGTGTGTAGTGGCGGGTAGTTGTAAATGTGTCGGGCGTGCCAACAATGGGAGATGGCCGATAAAGGGGAACGTGTGCTCCTCTATAGCCGGCCGTTCATTTAGATACAGCTTTGATGTTCAGCCGGTATTCGCTTGTATTGAAAAGTACTGAGAAATTATCGTTGAAATCTTTTTTTATAACTGATGAAGTCGTCGTTGAGTTATATAAAAAGATTATATATGAGCTGAGAGCCCAATATTTTTTTTAAAACATTATAAAACAATTAATTTAATGTAGATGATTTGATTAAATGAGTCTCATCGTTATCTAGTCGAGTATATCGTTACATAAGTACTCCTTCTTGTTTTCAAATGACAATGAGATTCTATTTGTTTGAAAAAGTACAAGGCCAAGCCAAACAGTTTTCATTATATGGAACGCGATGTAATTTTGATCTGGGGCTGAGTTTTTCAACGGGTTTGTCAACAGTGGTGGAGGTAGGGGGGGATAAAAAACGTTATGAAAGGCTTCGCGGGGCCTCGCTGCCGGCTGCCACTGCCGTAATGATGCGGTTGCCGTAATGGCGGGCCAGTCGTTCACCTCACTACTCAGTAGTCACTCTATGGGCTGACTATCTCTTGTACTTTGTGCGATGGCTTTTTCTCGAAGTTCGGCTGTTTGGAGACGACAGCCTTCGAAACGATTTTGGATGTAAAACGACTTATTAGAAAAAAATAATCTTTGTTTGCCTTCTGGTTATTGTTTTGTCAGGTTTATCTTGGAGTTCTGACTCCGAGATTTGTGAATATTTACAACTATAAGGACCTAAAAACTTTTTAGTTGTGGTACCTATCCCACACAACTTCGAATAGCACTACCTGCTATGTAAAAATCAGTGATGGAGTCAAATAATATATCGATTACATATACTAAGTGGAAAAAATACGTAATTATTGAAGCTAACTCAAAAAATACGCAAGCAAAATTAATAAAATGTATATGGGACCACCTCTGAAGCATGACCTACCAAACAAAAAAAGAATCATCAAAATCGATTCATAATTGGCGGAGTAACCGAGTAATACACACAAAAAAAAAAAAAAAAAACATACAGACGAATTGAGAAACTCCTCCTTTTTGAAGAAGTCGGTTAAAAAAGATGGCAACTTTAAACCTAGTGATTCCCTGGAACGGCACATATCAGAATGCAGTAGATGTTATCAGTCTTAGGTTTTTTGTGCTACGGATTTTAGGTGCAATTGCCGTGATACGTGTTTTTACGTACTACCTAATCTTAACTCAGATCCAATGCTAGTAGGTATATATATATATATATAGTCCCTGCAGACCGTATTTCGGCCACCACGGCCAATCTCAACGGCGACTAGCCTTCGGCGCGGGACATATTATAGTGCACAATAGTGTGTGCGCAGACATAGGTGCACTCTCTCTTCCCTCACTCTCATTGTCCGTAGGGACGTCAATCCCACACGACCGGAGAGAGATCAGGCGCAGGACCAACGGCTTAACGTGCTTTCCGAAGCACGAGGGTAGCACATCGCCAACAAAAAATCAATGCTAGAACTTTTTTTTTTTTTTTGGTTTGTAAATCATCATATGACTTCCCCCGCTCTGGGCGGAGCGGAAGGGCGTGTCAGACTCTTACTGACTAAAACCCACCCGTGTTCCTTCAGTTGCCTGTTGGAGTGTAAAGATTACCAAAAAGGCTTGCGTTATTTGCTAGCGTAATTCTCATAAATTATTATTTACTTATATACCTGTATATGTTATTAGTTGGACCACACATGGCAAACCCATTAGCTCAGTGCATGTAGGTCCACGGGTCCGGCCTCTTCGATTCAATACAATTAACTTTCATTTTCCCTCTGCTGACTCTTGTGATTTGTGCGCTTGCGCTACGGACATCCTTTCCTTATTACTTGTGGACCGGCTATGTATTATAGGTATTTACAATTTTCTATTTTATTTAATTATTGCTCTGAAATGGGGGAAGTAAGTTGTTATTGTAGGAAATTAGATATAAAGTTATTATAAATTAGCAAGGCTGGATGAGAACGGGACTCTAGATAATAGTTAGTGGTGCCAATACTGTTGTTCACAAACTAAACTAAATTTAAGTTCAGTGCATCTTTTTCTTTTTATTTCATTAAGTAAAGGACAGAAGATAAATTTTAGTTTAGTCCTCCCGGCTGACGTAAATTGACGTAATATTAGTAGGCAAGTTTTTAATCACGTCTAAACTTGTATGGAGTAGTGACAGTTTGACAGGACTAAACTAAAATGTATCTTCTGTCCTTTTCTTAATGAAATAGAAAGAATAAGATGCACTGAACTTAAATTTAGTTTAGTTTGGGAACAACAGAATCGGAACCAATAGCATGATAGTCATCACTTTATTATTCATAGTTCATTGCTTTAATTTTAGTTCTTCTCATAATTGTGTAAGTTTGGGAGATGTGTCTGGACAACATTTTTATCTTCTTCTTAATACGGAAAGTGGATAAGTTTGTTTCTTAACCGGTATCCTAATTTGTGTCTGTATGAGCGGACCAGTTCTGTGGGGACCATGTTTGACCTTCATCTCCCTCGGCCACAGCAGCAGTCCAAATCTTGATACGACTGCATCTGAAAAACAAAACTAGTTACACAAACGCATTTGAGTTTCAAAATATCCTATTGTTTCTTGCTCTGCGCAACAGTGAAACGATGCCCGCATGTCGATTGCGCCCAATACATTGGAAAGTAAAGCAAACTACCGCGATACGATAAAGTAACACTATAAAATCTGTACCGATTTGAAAACTAGTACCTGACTTTCCTTACCGGGAGACTTCGAGACTTGTATGGAACTTATAAAACGCGGTTCAAAGTTCGCGGGCGCTATCTAGCGCATCTACACGAGCGCTCATTGTTGCGGGCAACGCTTTCTCTGCGCCCGCGCCGAATGCTCACAATGCTCCAATATTATTGTTGTACGTACTGATGGGAATATGAACGTAACTGTAGCGGTACATACTCGTAAACATTATTCACGCACCTACTATAGTCGATGCAATCATGCGCGTGGTTATTAAGAACTTTAACATACACTAAACTCTTCGGATTTTTTTCGAATTTCAGGGGTTGGTAAAGTGGGGCTATCTCGAAGGACCGTTAGCAGGGTGTGGAGCTATGTCGCAAACTATGCTCAACCTCCTATCCTGCCCTTGTGCCCAAAACAAGCAGACAAAGTAACCTTTGCGCTGTCACCGACGATGCCCTGATAGTGACGGTATTTTGGGCCAACAAGATTTCAAATACTGCAGTGACACGAAGAAGGGGCTGGTTTCTTTGTTCGCTTTCAATGAATGTACGGTTAGATCGGCACTAGCGAGAAGGGAGACATGACTGATTAATTAACCGCCTCGTTAGCTCGTAAGGATGCGCCCTGTTTCCCACACACTTTCTTACAATGAGAGCTTTTGTGGTTCTGGGTCTTCGTTAGTTTGTTTCATCGTATCCTAAAAAGCAGATACCTGCTTTAATTAAATCTTGATATCGAGTTATATAGACTGACTTCGTTACTACATCGTGAATATCTATATCATTATGGAGATTTTGATTTGGGGCTGCCAAAATCTTTTCTTCAGCACGCGTAACATGACCACAATAGATACGGGTTTTGTCGACGGAAGAATAGACAAAATGACAGATTGTGTATGTTTACCCGTCATTTTGGTTTCTATAGTGGTCTGGTGGCAAAGTTGGTCTACTATTCCTTCCTTATAGAAATAAAGGTGCTGTAGATACGTCAAAATATCTCCATTATTGTTAGCAAAGGTTAGAGAGTCCAACTGCCTCTCGCTATCGATGCTTTTGTTCGACTGTCCACCACTTTTTAGAGTTTGCTTACTTTTTTGCTCCAGATCCCCTATGATATCAATGCTTTCAGAATATAAGAAGTCTTTCCTAATAAATAAATTAGCAGTCAGTTATTGAAACTGCCAAATTCCAAAACGCCTTAACCTTATAAATTGTTTGAACAGCACCCATGTTGATGTTGATTACAATAGATTTGATATCATAAATCACAGCAATAAGTTAGCTTCGTAGAAAGTGTGTAGCGAAATTTGTAACAAGAACGGTACGTTTGATGCATACATTGTTTTCCTCACAACAATATATTGTGAAATTGAAATAATAAATAACTCTACCATTGTGTACAACAATACGGCGGATAATTACTCTAACGTATGCAAACGTCGAATGAACTATTTTGTTAAACAGAGTGTAAAAGCCTTTGTGCCCGCCTAATGTTCAAGAAGTCATTACGGTTTAGTTTTAAGTGAGACTCTTTGTTATTATAGTGCTAGGGTTCGAGCGGAAGAGTGAAAATTAACCACTCCGTGTTCATACGATGCATCGTGCATGTTCTTTCCATCTTGTGCGCCTGATTATATCTGAGATAGAAAACAACAATTTCAACTGACTGATTTCTTTTTAATACATACCTTTTTAGTTACTACGTGTGATGCGCATTTAGAGGCCTTTACATCAAAATTGGAGTCAATTTCACGCAGAGTCTAAGCATAAAAAATGAGTCAGTGTCGATGCATTTAATCTTACTAAAGTAGTTGCACAACTTTTTCCGGAGCAACTATTGAACTTGCCTCAGATACATGACTTACGTTTTAAATCACGTTCTTTAATCAAGTTTTTTGAAGATCGAGTATCGGTACATTGGAGCCCACAGATAACGCGACTTGCCTTCCGGCTTTTGTGTGGCTCCGGCGCCGAAACCCCGGTTTTCCAATAAACTATATGTATTACACCAGTTCTACTTCTAATGATAAATGTAAAGTGCGAAAACGTGTAGCACCTACCTTTGTGTCAAATATACAATAAAATAAATGAAATAAATAATTTTACATGCTCCGGTGATCAGTCTTGTGAGGATTTATGGATTGAATCTATTAGTAAGCTTCATAATTTATTTATTATCGATAAAAACCAATCGTCGTGTCGTTAGCAATTTATCGATTTTGCTAGATCATTTTTTTTTTTGTAGATAAGTAGTTTAATTTAAAGTTAACTTCGCATTTTTTGCATCCTCGTGACTCCATCTACGTGGTATTTACTTAATGTGTGAATTGTTGACATCATTATCAAGGTACCGTTTTAATAGCGTCAGAATATTTCTTTGTAAAATAACGGTAACTTAGCGTTTCCGTAGTAAGCGGATCTGAACAATTTTAGAAAGCTAGATTATCCAGTGACCTATAGAAGACAATTAGGATTTATTTTGGGATATTTGTTATTAAGTTTACAGTTAAGTTATTTTTGTTTATTTTTAATATGCTACTGTTTGTTTTCCCTTACTAAATAAAATAAAATAAAAATAAAAACGGTGGACCAAGCTTAGTGCCGTAACTATTCATCAGAGGACCTAATCAGAGGACAGCAATAGGCTTGGCACTGGTTTATGAAAGCTTGCAGTAATTGTACAGTATTGCAATTATTGATCTTTTGTGATTTACCAAATAGGTTTATACTAATTAGGGATAATACGCTATGATTATAGATTCCGAGCTTATTTGTCTACACTTACTGTATTGTGTGGCGTAAATAGGTACCGGACGAGCACTAGTACTTTAAAAGAACAAGATCAATTTAATTCATAGCCTTTATCACAAAGCGATAAAGTTCAATTTCCAATATCAATATCTAGTTTGACAAAAGTGTGGGAAGGCAAAATGTTGTTTGTGTAATAGCTCGTAGGTACAACTTATGGCGTTAAGTACCCACCTATGGTGCTCATGACGTCATCTTGTAATGGAAAACAATACACCTTGAATCTGTTAGTCATGGAGATTTAATTCTTTCAGCGGATGTACGACGTACAAGTGTTTATGGAAATTAGTGCGCATTTTTTTTCTATTGTGATGGGTTAAATTATAGTGGTATTATGGGCACGCGGTTTTGTGGTTAGGTACTGAATCTGTAGCAGTATTGACTTTTCCAGGTGCGTAGAGGAAATCACGTTCCGCAAGACTGTCTAGATTGTCTAGTGAGGACGGTACAGTAGATACGTACAACCCGTGGCACCTGGCTCAAAGACGTTTGTACCTCCCCCCGCTTCCCCGCATGGCGACAGCGGGGCGCGGCGCGGGTAGCAGGGGGAGTATTGAGTTCCGAGTCAGGTGCCATGTTAATGCGCACGGGTTGTACCTATAGGAGATTGTGATGAAGAGTCTACCTACTACTCTTCACTGTGAGGTATATCATCTAAGTCATTATTTTATTCTAGCGACATTATACCTAAAGGGTAGCGTCTTAAAAATTTGGAATAAAAGGCATTATTCCACGAACGTCCTTCGATTACCTAATTTAACCTTTCCTAATAGGTGCATATTTAACGGAGAGCTTCTTAATAATTTTGATCAGTGTCAAAAGATGGCGCCTCCATCTAGGAGCTTCCCTCATAAACACGTCACTCAGAAAATACTAACAAAATTGCAAATAAACAAGTTGTTTGTGCACAATGTTAACATACAAATGGAAATTACGTGAAATGATTTTTTTGCTGACGTACCCAATATCGAGGGAAAATAGAAAACTATCTGGTTAGAATATCAAGTAGATACCTAATAGAATCTTTGTAGGACTCATTTGAGGATTAGAACTGGATTCCAATCACAGAAGCACTGTTCAAAAACTTACAACCTGATAATATTATTAACTTAATTTGAAACATGTCTGTTGGAGATGTTTTACCGCGTAAAAATATAAGTTTTAAGTAAGTAAGCTATATAAGTTATAAGCTGGATAAGTTTAAGCATCGACACCATTTTATTCAAATATTAAACATAACACCTGTAGTCCTAGAAGGGTTAGCAGAAGTACACCTATAGTACACACTGCTACACATCAAGCTATACATTTCCAGTATAACCTGACCTCGTATTATACGGAAATCCTATACAATGCGAGATCAGCATAAACTGGAAATGTATAGCTTGATGTTTAGTCGTGTGTACACCCAGATATCGCCAGGTATATATTTAAGTACCTACATTTACGTTAATAGAACTATCAAACTGTACCTAATGGTGCAAGAAGATATGTCCTGTTCTGTGAGTCCTGTTGAAATGATCGGGAATTCCATTCGGGCATTCGGGCACAAATCCAGACTGCTACTGAGAAGTTCCATATCACTTCAACAGGACTCACAGAACGGGACAGAACTTCATTGACGCTATTGGTACAGTTTGATAGTTCTATTAACGTAAATGTTTGCTTATGTCTACTAGCTACTATTGCGCTTGCGTTACGTGTATTCATGAACTATAAATCTAATGCAAATTCAGTAGTAACGTTAACTGCCATTTCATTAGTAACTCCACATCTTGCAGTTCATATCTAGGCAATTTATGATCTCTCTATTTACATGTTAACCCAGTTTTTTAAATCATCGCACATTCATAATTCCAAACCGATGGACATATTTCACTAATGCCCATATCATAAATACTAATAATACTATTAATAAGATTTACAATAACGACAATCCGGTCCGCGCTCGCTCGGTGGCGCCTATTAGTTGCCAAGCAATCATTTGATCATTAAACTATTATATGAATACATTTACATATTTCTTCTCATTCTACGAGATGTCATTGAGATTGAAAATTAAGATATTCATTAACATTTACACCGGTAATGGCTTTGAAGAGCGGAAAACTGCTGGGGACGTAAATGAATGCCCTTAGTAGGTCATACTGATTTCTATTTAAATATTTTTTGTTATTTAGATGTTTTGTAGGTGCCAAGTGTTAGCGTAGTGTCAAAAAAAGTCTTAATTAACAAAAATAAGGTTAATATTTTCGATGTTTTCATCATAATTATTTATGTATTTCATATGCCAAGAAATTTAGAAAATGGTCCTTTCACTTGAACGAAATTTGAAATATCAGTCAAACTTAAAGATAAAAATGTTTGGTGGAAATGCTGTTATTACAAATTGAATATATCTGGATCTTTACGGTAATGTTTAAACAACCAGTTTGACTAAATATGAATACTTTATCTAAATTCGCCATCTGGTCTTCCGTTCGTAGGTTTCAAAATTATACCGCACATGAAAAATTTGACCCGTTTAGTTCTTATAAGACCAACTTTTTCATCATTTTAATCCTGATATCGTCTTTGAATCATCGGTAGGACCGGTAGATTTTTCTTATATGAAGTCGTCGAACGAGGTATTTCGTTTTATAATTTGTCGGTTATATTTTTTAGATACCAGCCATTGATGATAGGATACGTTACGTCAAAAACGTTATTGTGTTCGTGCTTCAAAACTGGTTTAAAAAATTCCATGTTGAGAAGCCGTTTATTGATTTCTGGTTGCAGAAGATCGTGATTATTTGATTAATTACATAGGCAAGTTATGGTCAGCAATGGCAATGAGTAAATTAAGACTCGTTTTAGCAATGATCTTTGTTAAATCGATTAAGTATAAAATTTGTTTTCGGATGAATCGAGAATTATTTTTGATTCCAAATTTTCAACCTAGCAAAAGACAAGGCGTAGGTTTAATGAAAGTATCTTTTCCAGGGTTGAAAATATGAATCAGATTTTTGGACCCTTGAATGCACGTTAATCCAAAATAACTAAGTTCTGGCTGTGCTAGATATATATAGATTACGAAGAATAATAAAATTCAAATTCTAAAACAAGCTAATCCAAATTAAACTCGTCTATATCAAGCATTCTTCCCGTTTATTTAAATGCTTAATCCAAAATACATAAATAAATTAGACTTTAGATTACCTGGAACCAGAGGGACGGAACGAGAACGAACTAGGCAGAAAAGGATGCATTCGTAAATTGTACCCATCATGTTGCTATGCTAGTAGTAGCCAGTTAAAAGAATGAGGTCTAAAAATAGGCGGGTAGCAACAAACCTGATTTATGGCCTCGACCCACGGCGCTAGTGTTCATCCAAGTTGTTTTATAGCTTAACTGTCGGTGTTTACAGTGTAAGATCAATTGGCGGCGCATGTGATGGCCCGTCGATAGGGAACTTTATCTCGCGGTGCAAGCCGCCGTCAATATGGGTACCTAGGTCCAATTGGACATCATACGAAATCTCATTATGAGTATTGAGCAGCAATAACAATGGAAATTTGATATCTGTAAGGCTTGGTTACGGGACAGTTTTGTAAGGCGGTTTCAATCTTGTTTTATTTTGTATTGTTTACCCGCAGTAGGTCATCCAGCAAATTAAATGAATAATTGTATTCTCGCAGGTGACATAATTTTGTCCTTTACAACAGTGTACAAAAGGACCAACATCCTAACTAATAACAAATTCCTCGATTGTTTTATAGGTATTGTATCCTTTTTCATTTTCTCTTTTAATGTTAGTACCTAAGTAATAACAATTAAAATGGTTGTCAACAGGTGCAAACCAATGAGTTTTGATCATGTTACGAAAGAATTGTTTCAAAATGCATTTCGGACACTTCGGTTGCCCCATTGAGTGCGGCCACCAACACAGCTTCTCATATTGCACCCGTGGACAAAATTCGTGGAAAATCCAACTTGATTATAGAATTACGTTGGGTGTCGAAAGATCTTTATTTTTTCACAAGTTCGGTCGAATAAAACGTATCGGCTCGGAATGGAGTGGTTTTCTTTCTATTCTCCGGTAAAAAGCGAACAGCCGGCCGGTTGTTGTTACTCATTTTACGCATCAAATCACACGAACTGAACCACTTTGAATGGCATCAATCAAAACTCTGAGAAACTCTTTCCTCAAGACAGATGATGGTATAAAACATGTAATTTGTTTACACATTGAAGTACCTACGCACGTAGTTAATCTATCTATTCTATTACCTACGGCTGTTTTTTTTTTCTACATAGAGCTGAGACATAGTGTAACTCAAAATGAAAATTCGAACATGGTTTAGCTTTGAATTTATACTTAAGCGATGTAACCTACTGTTGTATTACATTTGCTAAATACATATAAAAAATTGTAAGACCACTAAGCTTACTATCAAAATAAGATTCGTATCAAACCCGAAAAATCTGTGTAATTTGTAAATTTTTCAGTCACAGCTTTAAACTGACCATAAATAATTTTATATCCATCAAAAAGTGGTTCGCGTGACAGCAGAAAGCCGCCGGGGCGGGCCAAGGAAATTTGAGCCCATCAGTCGCGTTCATTCGATTCATATTAACGCTCAAGTAATGTAACAAATAAGGGGAGGTCGTTGTCCCATCCCGGGCGAGACGCGAACGCATCACAACCACGCCCGGTCCTCGCACAAAAGAAATAGTTAATATTAGAGCCCGCTCCTCCAGTGTCATTAGCAGCGGCACAAAGCTCCACAGTCATTCCACGCTCTTACTATTCGTCAGAGGCAAAAAGTGCCTTGTCCACAATAATTACGGGACCGGCTTTCGAGAGCGCTCATAATTCGTCATGTTCTGGTCGGCCGCGTCGTTTCTGAACGCATCCATAATTTGACGTTTCCCGCCAGCAGTCACGACAGACCGCGGGAAAGTGTCACTGAAAATATAATAAATAGAAATGTAGAAAAGATGCCTAACCTACCCTAAATGTTTGAAGGTTGGCTGTAAACGCATCAAAACTCGTTTTAAAGAAAAATATACTTTTGGCCAAAGTTGAAGACAGTAAATTGGAGTCCATAACACCAGGTACAATAAAATATTCAAGCCATAAAATATAATTTAGTCCCGAGGTAGTAAAACTTAAATACTTACAAAATAAGTGGTCCTTGCATACGAACGCCTGATTCTCTACCTGATTTTATTGAAATATTTTATGGTTAAAAACCAAACGAATTGGAGTACCAAATGTTTGCCGCGGTATATCAAATCGGTTAATATTAGGAAATGAACCGCGGAGGAAAGTAGAGTTCGCCGACCGCTACTGCCGACAATCAGGCGACACTTGCAGATCAATTGATTGTTACGTTTAAAAATCGACGGCAGAAATATACTAGTTTTTCGATTCAACGCTTTCTTCGCAGTCAAACAGCGATAGGTTTGATATACCTAGCGAGTCAAAATTACCAAGAAAATCTACATCATTACCTAAGTGATAGAATGTGTAAGCAATGAAGTTTCTATTTGCTTCTGTTCTATCTATATTAGGGCCTTATTGAGACAAAAACCTTCCTTTTTTTAACTTGTCTTGAAGGAACAACATACATGTTTCAAACTTTCTCCTCCGATAATTCAAGCGAGAAGAGTATCCTCGCTTTTCTGGAGTCGCCAATATCATGCATGTGATTTACTTGTTCCTGTCACGTCGATATGTTTGTTTAAAGCAGTTGTATGAGAAATTGAAGAAGGATCCTGCATTTGGTCCTTTGGATATCTATTACTTACGTATGATACATAAGTACGCGGTTATTCCAAGTTGATAGTATCTATTTCCGTTTCTAAGAACAGTGATAACCGAGAACCTGTCCATACCTACTACGCAATAGGTACAGATTATCGTAACATAATCTGTACCTATTACGTAGTAGGTATGGACCAAGCCAGTCGTAAACGTAAGTTTACCAAGGTTAGTTTATGATTCATTTTCGTAGGTACTCCAAATGACTCCAAAGAAACAAGGGACTGGCTTGATTCGACATCGTTCCCATGCTTCATCCATTATCAAAACACTGCTTGCTTTATAGAAGGACTACTACTTGCTCTAAGTTATCTAGCTGCTTGCTTACTACCTACTGGCTTTATCTGCTTGCTTAATACTTGCTCTAACGTGCCAAACCTGAATGTGATGTGTTTGCGAATGAATGGAGTGAAATCATGCGTACCTATATGTCTGGTGTTCTGTGAGAGGAAGTATGCAAGGGAGTCCACTGTTCCATGTGAGTTTTGATTAAGTTATATACGTACAATAATATAATATATATTTGTCACCATTATGTAGGTACCGTTTTTTGTTTCTACGTGAATTAATGTTATTAGTGTTGTACCGTTTTAATTAACTACGAATAAATAAATAATTATAACTGCATGTTTACTAGGTACCTACTTGCTCTTTAGCTACTTGCTTTTTTGCTTGCTTGCTTGTTGACTGCTGAAACTCATACCTATAATTATGAGCCTTCATTAAAATTTACCGTCAACTTTGATGTTTTAGAGCCCAATATTATGTGAAGAAACCTCAAGGAAGATCCAATCATGTCTAACGATTACCTACATATAGAAGGCAGGTCATATTTTACCCCGAGCTCGCGCGTATTTTACGACATAATACATACTACAATCATTTGTCATTCACCATAATTGTTATTGACAACCTGTTACGAATAAACATCTATGTTTATGTGCTATCTACGTAGATATAACCGTAGGTACAGGTATCTTTTGGCGCGTGGCTAAAATCAGAACTAACGCCGCCATCTTGTTTTTTAGGGTTCCGTACCTAAAGGGTAAAACGGACCCTATTACTAAGGCTCCGCTGTGTGTCTGTCTGTCCGTCTGTCACCAGGCTGTATCTCATGAACCGTGATAGTTAGACAGTTGAAATTTTCACAGATGATGTAGGTATTTTTGTTGCCGCTATAACAAAACCTACAAAAAAAAAACAGAATAAAATAAATATTTCAGGGGCTCCCATACAACAAACGTGATTTTTTTTGCTCGATATTGATGACGGCGACAGATAGACGCTTGAAATATTCACAAAATATTTAGTTATATATTCACATTAAAAATAAATGATAAAACAAATATTTAAGAGGAGTTCCAATACAACAGACATGATTTTTTTGCCGTTTAATAAATAATGGTACGGAACCCTCAGTGCGCGCGTCCGACTCGCACTTGGCCGGTTTCAGTAACTTCCACAAAACAATTGCACTAAGGGGTTTATTCATAAACGTTATGAGACGTTTAAACGTCAAAAATGTATGAAACAGTAAAATGTACTAAACAGTCGCTAAATCAATGGTTTATGAATAAAGGAGTACATTTTTACCAGCAGCGCCCCCCTGTCAACGTCATTCGACCGCAAAAAGAACCTTGTACTGTGTATACCTAATACAATAAACTGATTCGCCATTGATTTTGTCCCGAGCCGTCAAACTAGCCGACTGACCTATGCTCCTCGAACGATTAAGATAATGATTATAATCTTTATAATTACTGTATATTAAAGGAACAAAGCAGCTTTTTTAGTCTCGAAGGCATTTTGAGTCTTTTGAGACATGACGAACTTCACGGACTCTGTTGATTCACTACAGCAAAGAGTCTCTCGCTCTTCATTAATCAACTGGCTTTTAAAATAAAAAGGAATTACTTAAGTAGTTCCTTATGTACTTAATTTATTAAGTAAATTTTAATTTAAACCTCTTTCGTGCACTCTTTTCATTTTAATAGTCTTGGCTTTTGTTTAGAGTCCGTAAACAGGTAGTATTGTGTAGTACTTAGTTCTAGTGTTGCTAAAATATTTTCTATTTTCCAAAACATTTACTCCAGTACATGTGACGGTGTTCCGAACTATATAATGAATGATCGCTTATCATCATACGGCGATTTAACTCTGCAATTGAGCTTTGAAATACTGAAATACCCATTAGGATAACGTTATCAAAACATTAGCGAATGAAATTGGGTGTGTGTGCTTATTACCGCCGATAATACAATTAACTGTAAACGAAAACATCAATCGCGTTTCGTGTGAAAATCTAGAACGATGGGGGTACTTTGGGTAATGAGTAAGTAAGGGGTGATAACACTGCTGTTGAAGAACGAACCCGCACCAGTGACACGTGCCGCAGCAATGCGGGCCGCAATCAAATTAATGAAAGGAAAGCTTTATTCTTTAGTTCTTCAATTAAAACGCTGAACAACCAATAAACTAGCAACACACAGGGTCCCTCGAAGTCCCTCCAGCAATTTAAACTGTAGCACGATTATTTTATTTCAGTTCAAAGAACCGTTCAGTGATGCTATCGACGCGATCCCTGAGAAAACCTTTTGTAATTAAGAAGTCGTGGCCAGCGTGATACTAAGCTGGCACTTTCCAGTCTTATCTATTGACTAATTCCATGGACGAGGCACTTTGTTTCGACCGATAACTTCGACACGGGACGAAGCAGTTCCCGGTGAAATAATTTGCTGAGAATTCATTCTTAGACCAAAATTACGCTATCTTCGTTTATGTCTTTTATTTAGCAGAAAAACACTTGTTCAGAATTTTCCCATGTGTGTTCAAGTTCGAGCTGCTTTGATTGCCTTATTATATTTATAATCAAATCTCAGTTTCAACTTGCACAAATCATGTGACGAAATAATTTAAACCTCGTTTTAATAAGCTCAAGACACACAAAATAAATATAGAATCGTTTTAACACGTTTGCTTGATCGATGGTTGTCTTACAGCTCGCCGACAAATACCTACACGATATTAACACCTAACGTCTAAACCCAAAGCAAATTTAGATAATGTCAGTGTATCCAAAGACCAGTCCGCGAACAAAATGTTAAATTATTTAATTGCTACTTTCAACAAGGCGATGGAATTCTTTAAACACTGACGTGATTATAATGTATTTTTAGGTGATGCAGCACTATGATTTATGATATGTTTTATGAATTCAAATATTTTACGGATGTTTTTTTGGTCCTTTTTGACTATGATAAGTACGTTGATCCGACGTACCTATGTGATTCCACAGAATTTTGCACAATTCATGTTGCTATTTTTTTAAATTGCTAATGATAAATTATTTATTTCTGTAAGTAGGTATGTACAATCACTTTTACACGTCAAACACATTTTTAAAACTAGATGAGGTAGGCGTTTCCTATCTGACTACTCTGAGAAGAAAGGCCGAAACAAACTCAGAGGTTACAGTCTCTTTTAAAGTCCAGACATAATCTTGGTCAGATCATGTGAAGACCATGTAGATTGGTGTCTGAAATGGTCTTTTGAGGAAAGTACCACACAGATTGAGTGGACCTGTCCAGTCAGTGCACGCATTTGTCAGTGATCGTGCAGCTCAACTCAGAATTTAAGGAGCTCAACGATTTGATGAACAATACCAAAAACAGGACATTTGGGTAGGCCGCATAAATTACTCAAACTGCCAGACCATGATTAATTAAAACTAAGGAAAAATAAATAATAAAAAGAAAAGAATAATCCACATAGTCTTCACATTCACAATAATTAAAATAATATAATACTTTACAAAGTACATAATTCATGTCATTGTAGGTATACATAAAAAGTCAATGTGAATATAAAATCCAGAAAGCTATCACAAACATAGAAGGATGCTTACGGCTGCCTATGAGTTGATTGATCATTGATGTTGTTATATATTGTCACAATATTAGCTTTATTGCATTGTAAACTAGCGGGGAAATCCACCATTATCGTTTTTCCATTATCCTCAACGCTCTCCTAGTACCGAGGCTCTAAAATCAACATTTGTACCGTGGATACACGCTTGTTGACGGTTATGACTTGGCTTTTTGATATTCATTTCTCAATGCATCTTTTTTTCTGTTTAATAAGCTTTTAATAAGCGACATTATCGAACAATCAAATTCTTGCATGTCTCTTTAATGATCTCCGAAATGACACTATAATATCATCCAAGAAAAAAAAATTCTTACGATTTGTGTTCTTGTTTTTGAATAATATGTGTTGCTACGGTGACGTGCAGTGCTGACGCATCTAATGTTAATATACCTTGAAATTGAGTTGTATGACACACAGAGAATGTATACTTGACGCTGCTTTAAAATATTCACAATAGAGGAACCAAACAAAATAAGATCGCTTGAGACTGACTGACTTGAAAACAATCTGGAAAATAGACACGTGCTTGACCTTTTATACGTACAAAGCAATCAAGTTGCATTATTATGAACTGTAGAAACTCTCGCAGCACCTAATAATACTGGGACAAACCGAGATATCTTGTTGTTAGGTTATTACAAGGGCACATTAAACCATAACATTGCAGGTTTACTGTCTATTCGACCTCCTGAGGTCATAGATATTCAATAACGACTCAAACCTAGTGCAGTACAAACCCTCGCGCCATAAAAGGACACGATTGTAAAGCTCGTAAAAAATGATTTATGTACTCCTTTGTACGCACAGTAAAGATTTGTATGAACACAAAGTATGAAGAACTGACCATGTTACTGAGAGCCTTGAATTTGTGAACGTTTGCTCTGATTTAGTTGCGTTAAATGGAGTTGTAAGAGATCGTTCGGGTCGAAGTAGGCTGGCCGTGTCGCGGCGAGGGGTACAAGGTAAAATAGACGAAGACGAACGATGGTATCTGCACGTGGAGCGTGGTACTCGGAGGGCCGTCGGAACCGGTTCTGTAGTAACCGGCGTAGGGCACTAGCCGCTTTTACGCTCACCGTAGGCCTGTGAACCGTTTTATCGAACAATAATATGTTTATTCCCATGCTCCATCGCTACGTGGGATCCGATTAGGTCCTCAGTTCCGCGAATGTTTCACTTTCAGAAATTGATTAATTTTCAATCCACGAATTTTGCAAGCCGTGTTTTTTCGTATGAAGGCCACAAGGACAACGTTTATGAGGTCAACGTTTTTTTATTTTAAAGTGAATACCTCGTGTTCGCGAATTTCTGTTATTCTAGTCTAAAAAATAAATACAGTTAAGCGTTATTTACTGCTTCCGCTTCCGCGTGTGTGGGTGGATGTAGGTTTGTGCAAAAATAGTAATATTTTATTTCGACGAATTTTACCTTATTTGGACCTGTACCAGTTCTTTATTGCAGACATAAATTCATAACTACTTAGACAAATGAATTTAAACATTATTTCAGCGCTAGTTTTAAATGCTTGTCTCACCGCTCAATGTTGTTAAGTGTCATATACAGTTTAATGACACGACAAGGTTGTCGCACAAAAAGTTAGGTTGACGCGTCTATCGACATGACGAATGCACATCACTACGAGTTGCTCGTCCTCAAACAAAGGAACAGCTAGGCAGGAATCCGTCAAGTCACGCCGACGAACCCGCTCTGCGGCTGCTCGGCCAGCATAACAACCGAAAACTAATCGAAAACACCCGGAACTAATCATTTTCTAATTATAAAAAATGCGGATAGCATCGAATTCCTTGCTTGCCGGGCGAGCAACCGAAACGACTCGAGGAAAATCTTGATAGCTGACACATAGGGACCCAAACACCATAAGAACAATGGAACCATTAGAGACAGGTGTCGAAACGGACGCGATTCATATCCATAAATACATTAGAATTACGATCAAAAACCGTTAAAGTGCTCTCGCACGCCACTCCACTCGTACGCAGCCCACGTCACCCGGATCTTTCCCGCATTTTTTTCACGTGCTCATACAAGTCCAATCTGCCAAAACACGTAATTAAGTTGCAGATTGCCGTGATTTGTACTGTATATGTCTTGTGCTCAATTTGGACCATATATTTATTCGTAAGTCAAATTGTAATCTAAATTGTAACCGACATTGAAGGCGCACGAGGCGAGCGGTCCGTTCATTTGAAATATTGTAGTCGATGGAGTTTAAAGCGTGAACAAGTCGATTAGATAGACTATAGTGTAGTAGATGTTTAACTCGTTTTAGATGCGTGTGAATGTTATTCCTGCGAGCCGCGGGCTCGGCTGTGGGCCTGTGGCTCAGGTATCGACCGCGCCCGCAGCCCGCAGTCCGCACCCCTCCACGTTTTTATTACTCTTTATTATTTATTTACGATGGGAAGAAAATATTATTCCATTAAACTAATATCTATCATAATTATCACAAGTCCCGTCATCTAGTCATGCTTTATAGGACGCACTTAGAAATTCAACTTCACCTCACACATTTCTAGTTGTTTTATTGAATATCATTAGTTGTAATTGTAAACCTCTATTCAGCTTTAACATGCATGACTCACGTGTTTTGGGAAGTTATTCGAGTTTAGTTTTAATAAACGCAATTTATAATACGCTCAAGCTGTATTATTATAAGACTTAACACTACCTATACCATTTGTAAAACTATAAATGCGATGCACATAAATACGTGAGTAGATAATTGGCCAAAGTAATAGTAAATGTTTGAAGCTGTTCAATGGATGTAAGTTTTGGCTAAAGTCACGGGTCTACACAAAAATACTAGGATAAAGTGTCGAGTTTTGATAGCGGAAATCACAGAATTTTAACTTTATATGTTGCATAAGTCACCACCAAAAAAGAACTCAAATATGTTTAAAAAAATCGTTAAAGCAGCTAATTGCACTTACAAAATTGCAAAAACCGTTGCAGAATGTATAAAGTATCCAGCAGTTCCTGACAAACTGGACGAGATCGCTTACGATTGGCATTAGAAATATTCTCAGAAGTCGATTAATTACCATAAGAAGTCATTTTTAATATTTCCTTGCGTTTCTTCGAGCTCGGTATCAATCAGCTCGAGCCCGGATGCAAAATAGGAGTCTAGTCAACATACACAGATGCAGGTTTTTGCCACCGGTGCCGGGTGCCGGCAACAATTTCCTGTCATCATTTCACATTATGTTATAAGATATAATGTCGTATCTTGCCGCATATTATATGAGGTTTCTGTGTATATTTTAATACTGCGTGTTGTGTAGTGTGTTATAAAGATTTTTGTTGATAGCGTTTGAAGTGTGAGTTAGAAATTAATTATGACCACTATTCTAATTAGACAATTACGAATTTTTGCGATAACTATGAGTAGATTAAAAAAAATTGAATACTCAAAATGACTTCTCGTGGCATACTGTTTTCTTCAAGGATCCAACATTTTCATGCAATCCATAGGTACCCTAACTAATATTACAAATGGGAAAGTCAATTTGTTTGTTACGCTTTCACGCTTAAACGGCTGAACAGATTTGGATGAAATTTGGCACATGCATAGATCAGGACCTGGATTAGGACATAGGATACTTTTTATCCCGATATTCCCACGGGATCGAGACTTATTCGGGTGAAACCGCGGGGCGCAGCTATTGCAATATAAATGAGGGAATGTTATAAAGTTAAAGAGAAATAAACACCTCGTTCTTTCATATTACTCCTTCTGACAGCCGAAGATAAAGCAATGTAAGAAGTTGAGAACCAAAGATAATAGAGCATTAATTTATAAAGTACTAACGTCAATGAAAGTTTTGAGCACCGTCGATGATAATGATGTCTCAATTAATGAATTAAGTAGGCCCTTCGATACGTGTCCGTTATCGTCACTTAATAAGAAGTTACAGAAATTCCAATGCTTGATTATATGAATATAGGTAGTCAACTCGGTTGGCGTGAGTGGATGGTGAAATATTCAATTCCCCTATGATCATTTTTAGGATTTCGTACCCAAAGGTTGTCAACGAGACCCTATTACTAAGGCTCCGCTTTCGTTCGTCCGTCTATCTGTCACAGGGTTGTTTAATACAAGAAACGTGTTTTTCGGCGTTTTTTGCTCGATAGTATTAAATATTGTACCTACTGTTCGGTGATACGGGACCCTTCGTGTACGAGCCCGACTCGCACTTGGCCACTTTTTACAATGACGCAATTCTGAATTCAGTTATATGCAACCAGATTGCTGAATGTGCAGACTGTAGACCTTCGTCTGTCGTCTATAGGCTCAAACACATAAACAAACTATAATGAAAAAATGTAACGTGGCACGTTGCGTCGTCTTAATGTGTTTATGTGTTTGAGTCCTAAGTCGGCGCGCGCTTGCCTCGTGGGCTCGTGGTCCTTCTGCCCATATCCTTAGTAGTTCCAATCACAAATAAGAAAGGTTACAATAATGTAGTGACGTGTTAATCGATCCCACACTAGGCACAGCGGTCGCTCAACAATGCACGCTCATAAGCTGATGTGTGTGAGAGAGAGACGTTAGCTGTGAAATTATGAGTCGTGCATGCGGTTAGCTCAGTATGACGCTATGGCACTTATCTGTGTATTGGAGATATAGCTTTGCAGTCAGCTTTACCGATGTCGAATTGTCGATATTCGAGATGGGAAAAAGCTTATTTTACTGTTAAATCGTACATAGACGGTGTGGTTTATTTAGAGATGACAATTTTGGTTCTAAATCGTGAAAGCTAAAGGCATTTCAGCAGCCGCGGCTTTGCAAATAAAGATAGCATGTCCAAAAGTTAATTTTGTCTAAAACTATGTAGATATACGTACTTGGTATAAATGGTTGGGAAAGGATGGCGTATACGGACAGCAATCCATAAAACAGGGAAAAGCTTAGAAAATACAGCTAATTAGGAAGTCGGTTTTCTCTGGATATTTATATTTCTAAGTAGTTCTGCCATTGAACCGACGTATTTTCCAATTTCGTAACCAAAATTCCAATTTAAATGATCCGTCGACAGGTAAACTGAAACAATCGCGGGATTAGTTATTTAATGGAGCGTAATGCCTTCCTCGAAATTTGGTTCGATTTGTAGATTGGTATGTCCAAACGGTCACGGCACGGGGCTGATTCGTCAAGCTCTTCGAGGCTTCGCATCGGCTGCTTCTAAAAACTGAAGTACTGGGCCTCTCGGACAGGGGGAAGCGGGGAGAGGGCTGTGCGGGGCTCGGGAGGGGGTTGAGTGATCGCAGCTCTATTACGTGCTGTTGGACGTAATATCGAGAGTACCGTCATAGTAAATCGGCCGTAACCTGTGTCCGAGTGCCACCTTGCTACGACGAATCTGAGTTTCTTGCTGTTTCGGTGCTTGAGTTGAACAATTTTAGGAGGAAAAACGATGGAAAAGCAATTTTCACCTCACAAGCTCGGAAAGATTCTGTTTGTCATTCGAAATCTGCGTGGAAATGTGAATTTTCCCCGCTAGCGTGGAAAGAGTTTTTAAAATTCGAACCTTTCTATTCAACAATTTTCTATACCGCCGGGTCGACTGATAATGCGTCAATACTTATTTTATGTCAGAGCGCCAACCTCATTTTTAGAATAATCGCACTGGCCAGCACGAAAAAAAAACGCTCAACGCGCCTACAGAAGTTTTCACATAAAAAAACGTTATATAATTTTCTTCTGTATATTCAATTCACTTTCCACCATTTGGGTTTGTTTAGCAGTGCAGAGTTAGCACAAGCGGTGCATAATGCCGAATTGAGCTTATTTCCGGAAAAATTGAGCGAAAAGTAAATAAAAGCTTAGGTACAATATTTTTGGTCAATGCATCGAGACACCTAGCATTTTCCTCGCTGTAGTGAGGTGAAAAGTTGTGTGTTTCGCTCGGCAGCAAAGTTTTTCTGGGTCTCGTACCTTTGAAACCCTCGCAACGCTCAGGATTCTATATTTGAAAAAAAACAACTTTGCAGCCTTGCATAAGAAATAACTATTTAAAGTCGATTAATTGCGCCAAATTGTATTGAACACCAGTTTTATTTGAAAGAAACGCGAAGTGGGCCTTAGAATTTAAATGTATTTAACCAGATTTGCTTGCCAATGGTAAAACCCAGTGATTTCTGAACAGTGCAGTTCAAGAAACTAAATGGAATGCGATTCACGCGTTTATAAAATAATTATATTTACCTTAATGCAAAATAATCTAAAAATACCTATCGTTACTAATTTTATCGGGTTTTATTACTTACATTATGCAAATCATCATAAAAATAATATTAAAAATAAACAAAAATGCAACTGGTAATAAATGTCACCTTAAAAATCTAAATAAAAGTTCATTGTAGCTAGCCGTCATGGTGAGTCATTAAGATCATTGAACCCTTGTGTCCGCCATCTTGAATCTTCGCCCGCGCAGCCCTCTCGAGCCTTCTTGTATTCACCCCTGCTAAGAACGATGATAGAGAGTATCTATGTTGAACTTTAAATATATTAAGAACGTAATAATTTAAAATATCCTAACTAATATTACAAATGCGAAAGTGAGTTTGTTTGTTTGTTAATCTTTCACGCTAAAACAGCTGAACGGATTTGGATGAAATTTAAGACATTGGATACTTTTTATCCCGATAATCCCACGGGATTGAGACATATGCGGGTGAAACGGGTCGCAGCTAGTAATTAAATACCTACATCCAGCTAGCGATGCAAAAAGCTTTTCAGTTTCACAAAGCGACAATTTTCAATTTGATATGAAATGAAAATTATATTACATACCTACTAACTTCCGGAAAGTTATCTGACTTTTGACAGCCTTTCTGTTTGATTTTGTTTCAGCATTAATTGTTCTTTTACTCCTGCCAGTAATTCTCACCGTGAAAACTTGGGTGAAGTGATCTGTCATTCTACTTGATGCTAGGGATTGACATTACACTGCTCTAACTGCGATTTGACAGCTCACTTCTCCTAAGTTTCAAAGGTGAGATTTTTACAGAATAGATCGATTGAACTCCTAAAAGTACTTATTTTCCTACAAGAGTACACAAGCAAAAAAAGAAAGTATAATTTACTTTTCGATTCCAACTTTCTTCGCTTTCAGAAACCGCAACAACCTACAGAGTCAATAATAATAGTTTTCGGGTGGTGAACGCTAAATGTGTTAACTATAACTTTCTGTGGTTTTCTTCACAATAAATATAGAAATAAACTCAGCATTGAATAGAGAAAAAAAATTATAAATCGATTGATAATCTCAATGCTTCCGTATCAAATTATAGAATGCTGGTTTGGTTGTGATGAAGTAAAATCAAAATACCATTTCATCAATGCATTGTAGGTACAGTACAGGCTGTTTGAATTCATTGCAACTAGCTTCATATTTCTGACTGACTGACTCCTTGACAGTTCAAAAGTGCCTGTAAATGGTTTAATTGAAATAAATGCTTTGAGTTTGAGTTTGATTGGCAATCTCTCAGGGGTTAAAATTTAATTTCATTTAATATTTCTATTAAACTTCTCATATGGTAGGTGTCACCGTGGTATAAACTCCGAAATAGTCTAGCTTATTTATCATATAGCAACCGAAGTTACAAATATTCTGCGAAAATGTCAACCAGCTTGCTATTGTGGTTCATATGATACAGTCCTGTGACTGACAGACAGAAAGACGGCGTAGACGTAGCAATAGGATCCCGTAGATAGAGATCCTTTATAAACGGGAACACAATAAAAGCATGTAAGTATTTCAGACATTTCACAGAGTTGGTCTTATAATACTTTGGCGAAATAGTGAAGGACGGGCGTTTTACTGGAGTGTCCTATGTAAGTAATTTTGACGTTCACAAAGTTCTAATTCCCAGCCTAAGAATAAATTATATTTCATTTTGATTTCTATGCATGAGTAGGCTACTCACTACAACTTTTACCTCTGGTTCCTGAAAGATTTCCGATGTATTTAAATAAGCGTGTATGTCGGGCATTTTCCAGTTATACTATATTTTTATAGTGCCGTAAAGTACCGCAATAGTTGTAAAACAGAACAAGTGAACGATTCAACATCTTTCAGGGCTTTGTGTTGCGTCAGACCGCCGCTATAAAACAACAATTGTATTTTTGCTGTTATAAGGAAACATTTCAATGCATTTTGATTTCTGAATGGATATTGGATTGTGCACCAGTGCTGACGGACGTTTGTCTTTTAAATTACTTATTGTTTGATATTTTTATCCGTATGGCAAGGCAATCGTAGCCTGTCCTATTTTTTTCCTGAATAAGTAATTTCACTAGAATAGAATATAATATAAAACTAATATGATATAAAATCTAATCTTTAATATGTGTGTCTTTAACACCATGCGAATTACAGATAAAATTATGGAAATTTAACACAGGCTGACATAATGGGCTGTTTTATCGCTTAAACTAATCTTTTAAAGACAACCTTTAGATGGATATAAAGAGGAGAGACAATGCTGCAGGTATTTGCAAAGCGATATTATGTTTGCAGGACTATATTAAGAGAGGGTATGCGCACGGTGCTCAGGCGCACGAGCCGATGTAAAAAAAGATTCAGGAAACTGACAGCTACTTTAACAAAAGCTATTATTTTCCTAAAACATTTTAAAACTAGTTTTGCAAAGATTACTTTGTAAACTAGTGCGTAATTTTATTTCTCATAAATAACTTTATAAGTAGGTATTCATATACCAATAATGGTAGGCTACAAATTAAGTCTATAATCAGTTGCGTACTGAAGATAAATCAATTGGTTCGTTATTCCTAGTAATTACACACCAGACATTTTAACAATGTATGTTAAATTACAGCTATTTAGCGGATATTTCACTGCTTTTCAGATAAATAGCGTCTATTCGATATAATTGGCCCTTTGGTACATTAGGGCCTATCTATTGTACCTAAGAGAAAGGCTTGTGTTTAACGTATTATATCCGGGTAAGAACAAACTGCCCAACGTGTATATAACTAATAGTAATGTATGTATCAGCTTGTTAAACATAGCTTATATGTGGCACAGAGTGATAAATAAATGGAAGGATAACGGCGGCTGGACGTCGGTCGCGTTGCGACACGATAGAACGCCATAGGCACCTACATATTCGTTCAAACGTTGAAGATAATAGTTGTGTCGCCAGTTGCTAATCAGATATCACCATCATCTTCCTGCCCTTGTCTCATGTTACGATGGGTGCTGCAACACGTTTTCTTCTTCCATTCTCCCCTGTCAACCGTCACGCTATCATTCACTACCTTCTCTTACATACCATGTCATTCCTCACACAATCCATCCATCTTTTCTTTGGCCTTCCTCTCCCACTCCATCCATCAACATTTATATTCATCACTATTTTAGTTACATGCGATTTCCTTTCAACTTTTCTGTCACTGGTGCCACTTCCAAACTTACCTGTCAATCCTTCAACTTCCTTGCTAATCCGCATTGCTATTCTGCAACCATCTCACCGTGAAAACTAAGGTGAAGTGAGCTGTCATTGTCACCGATAACTACTGATGCTAAGGCAGTGGCAGTTCACTTCAAGCTCACTTCACCATAGTTTTCACGGTGAGATGGTTACAGAATACCAATGCTGATGTCATAAGAATATAATTATGTCGTGTGACCCTATGCAGAGGCACTTAGTCAAACAACCTAATTAACAATCTCCTTAGGGTTCAAAGTATGAAAATTTCGTGACAACCACACCTGCCAATAGGATTCTTTATTACTCAATAAAATTCTCTGAGTGCAGCCAAATTAGCACTTTATTTATTACTCCTCCATGTTACACAGCCTTGCAAAGTACTCGCATGCAATATATATATATAGCAATTAAATGTCGTGTAACATGTCATGTGGTGCTACACACACCTGTCTAACGTACCTTTGCCAATTAAAACGTTCACAAGTATTAATAACTTTGTCTAATTGTATTACAAAGTAGGTACCTCCTTGCTTAGGGGGATACAAATTAGTAAACTCTTTTTTTTACTAGCCGCGAACGTGAGAAATTAATTGGCCGTAAACTATCTAAACGAATAACCTATTACTTATATATTACAGGAATTTAATATAGAGAAACGGATATGATTTCTTCAGAAGTTGATGAATAAGTGCAGAATCTCAATTGACGTTAACATTGCCGTTTTAATAAATCTCTTGGGGTTCTGGCATTGAAAAATCTGTAGGTACAGACAGTAAAACTGTTTCAGATTTTCACATGAAACGCATGCGCGCACCGTCGCAAAAAGTTGTTTTTATTAAAATTGCGTTGATAGACCCCAAATGTTTTTTTTTACGATTTGCGAAGTTTAATCCGATTAAGTGGACCCTTCGCTTTAGAGTGCACATTCCAGATTGTTAAAAGATGTCCAAGCGGCCATTGTATTATGACCGCGCCGACACCTTTCAACAATTTGGAAATAAAAATTCGCAAGGGTTGACCCTGAATTCAAAAGGATCAGTCAAAAAACTCGCTTCAGGGGACTTTTTTATGTCATAAATCATGAGGTCTACGATAAAACTCGTTAGGTACGAGAAATATCTCCGTAGACCTTGCCTACGGTGCTACGGCCTATCATAAATTAAGTGGAAGGACTTTAAAACAACAGGTTTATTGATAATGAAGCCGTTTTAGCGTCCGTGTCTCATAATCATTGATCGCGAGATTACGGCAAAACTAACAACGGTTGACCGACGTAAAACGGGCTAACTGCGGCGAAGCGCTGAATTATTGTCTCATATTCATTATTTTAGCCTTGAGCCACTAGATTTTATAATTACAGATACATAACTAACAGTTTCTCAGATAATTCCCATGTTTATGGTCAATTGCAACTGTATTTGCTGTTTGTATTAATCATTATCTGCGCACGATTCAACTGCCATACTGTCTTTGCGGACATAAATACGTACCTCTACTTAACTGTTGTATTGTATCATAAAGTATGCAAATTGACTTTACATTTTAATTAACAGTAGGTATTTTAGGCCTTGTTTTAGATTTAAAAAGATAAATGACTTGTAACTCACGTCCTGACTTAAGATTTCCGTCTGTCCTAGAACAAGATCCGTGAAGACCGTCGAAAAGTCTTTGAAACCATTTGAATTCTAGCTCAAGTAATATAGGAACCAAACGATTTAAAACGCTTATAACGAACCAAAAATACTCAGAATAATAGCTATAAAATAATATAAAAGTTAAAATACAGTGATATCTCGGCAGCTGGTGCTATTAGCCGCAGCAATTACGGCGAAGAATGAACACCAACGACGCTTCAAATTGCGCAATAACAATCTTTTTTTTTTTTTTTTTTTTTTTCTACCATGATGTTGATGACGTGTCGCGCGGTGTGGAGGGAAGCGTTCAGTGTAATCATAGCTTAGATCTGAGGTTTGTAGTCCGGACCACGAATTCTTAGGAAAGTGTCGGCCCGTGTAATGACATGGTCGGAAATGATTTATTTGTACTGACTTCTGCTACAGAATGCTGCTAAGTAGTATGGCACTACGTGGCCTTAGAATTTACTATCGAAATTATGACGATTCCCTTTTTTTTGGTGTTGGCTGTTTTTGATTATTTTCATATGAAAGAAACAAACTATTTTACACAGTTTTTGAGGGAGGGCTCTGACAGATTTTGGGAACTGCAAATTTTTTAGGATGTGGTAGTGACGAAATGTTCAAGCAAACAACTTTCAATACTAATTATTTCTATCGATTATTCTTCGACGAATGCAGGTGATCAATCATCCGCTAGATCACACTACAACAATAAACAAAACTATCATTGTAGGTAAAGTAACAATAAAGTGCGACAGTAAGTGTGTAGTGTCAATAATGGTGCTGTTCCCATCGTCAGCCCGCGCTCACTGGTTCCCTGGAACAGCTAATGATCACACGTGTGGGAACACCGACAACGCTTCCGCGTCTACCAACAACCTTTACCAACACCCTGCCATCTGACAATAGCCCTTATAACAATAGTAGTAAAGGTTACACCAACTGCACGGTTATGGTCGATCCTTATTTCAACGCACACGCAGATCGTGCCAGTTCACAAGAAAGGTTCAGCGAATATGTTAGAAATAATATTGACTTTCCATTTTTTTTTTTAGATAGTTAATCAACTGTACTTCTAACTTGACTGACAAGACATGGATGAAAATTTGTATACTTAGACTCGCGACAATCTAAGAAGTCCGTTTTGACAGCTATAAAAATCCTTTGGGTAGAGATGAAAAAAAAATTGGTTTCTTATAAACTGATTCTCGAGACATATCGATTGAATATACCTACTTAGAGAGATTGTAATCGACGACTTATCTACATTGCTAAAAACTGATTCTCAAGGCTTAACGTTTTATTACATGTAGGAGAACGAAACGTCAAAACGGACTTCTTAGATTGTCGCGAGTGTACTCGTAAATAATGTTCAGGTTTTGCTGATAAAAATTCTTTGTCGAAATCAGGCGCGGGAAATGACGAAAAGGGATAGAAATAAAAGGAAAAACCTATTATAAATTTATGACGCCTTGGAATTTTTGATTTCTGAATAACTGATGTTGAATCACTTTAAGTGTAATTTAACAATTAATTGAGTCCCAGTAAGGCTACCAGTAACTCCTGATTTTTCCAGCCATGCCTGTTCTTATTGTGATAGCTTGGCTAGATTCTAGAAGCAATGCAGATACAAGCCATACCTGCTTCCAAAAGACTGGAAAGGCAGATTTTAACCACACGTTTTGGGGACTCGTACATAAGGCGTGTCTATGATATATGTCATATACAATGTAGATACAGGCAGGTAAAACTCGCAATCCTCGATCTACGTGTGCCAGTCATAGGGCACTGTTTGTCGTGCATAAATCACCGAGATAAACAGTATATTCGCTGTATATGAACCAGCAGGTATGCATATGGCTCTTGGCTAACGTTATCTGGCTTGCAAACCAAACCAACATCTCAGGTATAGCGAATTTTACCTTTGAAAAAAAAATATATATACATAAAAAAAGCAATAGGAAAAGTAACTAGGTACTTAAGTATTTTTATTTTAATATAATTTATATTTAAGTATCCTAATTCCTAATCCTAACTAATAAATAATAATATTATAAATGCTAAATATATTATTTTTTTAATGTAATATTCACTTAATTTAATTTAATCGTAACTACCTAATATTATAAATGTGGAAGCGAGTTTGTTTGTTATGCTTTCTCGCTAAAACAGCTGAAGAGATTTGGATGAAATTTGGCACATGTGTAGACCATGACCTGCATTAGTACATAGGATACTTTTTATCCCGATATTCCCATGGGATCGAGACTTAGGCCATTCAAGTTAACATGATGTAGGTACGTGATGATTATTATTACATTTATTAAATTACTAGCTGCGCCCCGCGGTTTCACCCGCGTAATCCTCGATGCCGTGGGAATATCGGGATAAAAAGTATCCTATGTCCTATTCCAGGTCATGGTCTACCCATGTGCCAAATTTCATCCAAATCCGTTCAGCCGTTTTAGTGTGAAAGCGTAACAAACAAATAATATTAGTTAGGATTACCTAAAATTATTTTTTTTAAAACCTGTACGAGAAAAGAGCCTTCAACTACAATACCATTAAATATGTCTAGCCAAGCTAATAAAAGTCAAATAGGTATCAAATGGCACCCAGACATTATTATGTAGCTTCTCCGGTAGCTTCGTTGATCACATTACATACACCGTGGTGTTTTGATAATCTGTCTATGACAAGGAAAAAAAATATAAAAAGAGGTCAGTCGTCATGCCATCGTAAACAACATTAGAATTAGATAATATTATTCTTACTAAGAATTTTGTATAATATTTCGCAAGGGCACTAAAATTTGGCTCACAATAAAATTCCCTTGCGCATAATTTTAACACGAATCGATTTTCTCGGAAAATATTTATGAATCATTGGCTTACAATGTCAGCAGTTTCATGCATTGTCTATATTATGAGGATCTTGTCAGTATCCCGATGAGAAATTAATTACGAATGAGTTCCTACCTACGACGTTAAAAAAACAGGCACAACGCAGAAATAAACTCCCGGGCTCTTAAATCGAGCCACCTTGACCCTGCACTTTTTGTATAAAACACTATGACTTTTTAAATGGTCGTGAATTCAAATTCGGTACAATGACGTCACAGAATGATAGCCAGTACATCGGCATCAAAATAACATACTTAAAAACTTTTTTAAGTCCTCATTATTTTGAGGTTTTAGGCCTTTTAAATCACATGGAATTGCATGGCGGTTTAGGAGTTCAGGAGTGTACAATGTGTACATAGGTACTAGGTACTTATGCTGGAAAATTAAATAGGTTTACATGATTAACATAAAATGTTAACGTGTTCATAATATGCATTTCTCACGCTTTTTAACTTCGAGATAGGCAAAGTATCCAATGTTGTTAAGTTAATGTTGATCTAATTAAGATATAAGATTAGAGCGACACGTGATTAACTCTTGTTACAAGAATGTCCGACATTTTCGATTTGTTTTGGGTTGTAAGTTTATTTCGGTCGACCAAATGTCTCTGAAAATCGGAGACATTTTCAGTCTACCTTCAAAATGGACTTTTTGACGTAGGTGTAACAAATGCACGATGCAATAAATCACACACATTTCTGAAGATTTTTTCACATACCGTCTATCTTTATTTTCAATAAAGTGCCAAAAACTTTGCAAGAAGTGTCGTGAAATGAAATGAAATTAAATTAAATGAAGGTTCTTTGTAAGTCCTAGTAGGTAACAAACAACCGTAGCAAAATGAGCCTTGATGAAACAAGCACTCTTCCTTAGACACATGGCCAACGGTGCTTAAATGTGTACATTGTTCATTTTCTAGTTTTCCAAAGTTTTCTATAACTCCTACACCACATGTGCGCAGCTATGTAGGCAGACATGTGTCTTAAAATGTTACCATGTTACACCTGTTACAAGTAACATTTCCCCAGACATTAATCAAGCTCGTGGGCTTACAATGAAAATATTCTCCTGCTCCTATCCCAATTTATTTGAGATCGTTCGGTGCAACACAATGATATTATATTAACAGATATGATATACACTCACAAAACAACCGAAAAAAGTGTTCCGCGCAGCAGCGGCAGCATACATACCTACTTTTCATTCATTTTACATTTCACAAGTAAAAATAATAGAAAAGAGATGGCTTGATAAAAACAACAAGAAAAAAAGAGACAGTGCAGCTGCTAACTAAGCGTATTACTCGTCGCCATGCGTGTCGCAGACTAAAGTCAATACGTCCCAATTAGGACGTTTTCGAGTCTTCACGATTGCGCGCTCACAACTTATCTGTTTAATTTAATATCATTGGTGCAACATATTATTTTCTTCCATACTTCTCTATTAAGGCTCGTGCAAACAGGCGCGATATCGCGTCTGTTTGTACGAGCCTTTAGTCTTATTCACAGTAGTCATTCCCTTTCTAGCCATATCATCTTTCACACAGTCCATCCATTATTTCTTTGGTCTTCCCGTACTCTTGCAACCCTATACATTCATAACGTAAACTTTCCTGACGACATTTTCCCCATTCCTCCGCATCACATGCCCATACCATGACAACCTATTTCCACACAACTTGTCAGACACCGTTGTCACTTTCAGACTTCCTCTTACAACAAAATAGTCGAATTTATTTACCAAATGTTAACACACAGCTAACCAGGCGGTTGTATATATATTTACCCGTTAGCGTATTAGGTAAGTAACTAGTCGATTGATCCATTTTTAACCCGTATGGCTCGTAGGTTAACTAAAAAACCATCAATTTTAATTTCTCTTCATTTTATATTATGATTTAGTTTTCTTTATATTAATTTTAGATATTATCGATATTTCTTTTAAATTAATGAATGATGATAAATGTCTCTTGCAAGAAGACTTGGGCGAAACTTAGAATACGTACCTTCGTACCCCTATGTGTGCGGGGTAGTCTTAAATATATTGGACTAGCTTCCGCTAGCGGATTCGCCCGCGTATTATATATTATTAGTGAACTGATACCTAATAGGTATAGCATTTTACTGGCAAATTTTTTTTAAATCGGTCCATTACATTTTGAGTTTATTCATTACAAACGAAAATAAAAATCTTTTCTCTTTATGGATCAATATAATTGGTATCAGAACTAATCTCCGTTAGGTAGGTAGGTACGCTAATGTCAGCATACTCATCTGATTGGGTTCAATATGGTTTTTCGGCTGATATATTAAAGCAAGAAGATATTAATTCATACTTATTTAAAGTTTAAATAAAGGGGCATGGATATTTTACGACATTTTAATCTCATATTTGTACTAAACATAAAGCTTATGTACGATAACGAATTAGAGACTCGTAACGCGGCATAATCCCTAAATAGCCATAACGTGTGGGTCGTCGCCCGACGGCCTTGCCCTTGACGAAGTACCTACTTACCTCCATGATCCGCGTCCATCGCTGACAGATAGGAAAATGGTGGTACAGGATGCCCAGAATACTTTGACAAGTGGCGAAATACGGAACTAGATGTAATTGTACTGATTTTTCCATCGTTGTGTTTTTACAGCGCCACTATGAAGTCTCAGAATATACTGGGCGGGCTGTACACATTCGTTGCCCCGTGAAGCAGTTTGTAATAGACAAATAGCTATTGTGTTTCTTGTTTTAGAAGTTTTATTGTTTACTTTACATCTAAATTTGATAGAGTAGGTATGTTTAAAGGATCTTGTTACTTGGAAAATCCATTTCATATGGGTTCGATAGATTACTTAGTACTTAAAAAAAAAAAGATGCTAATTGACTGCTAATTTCCATTCAAATGATTAATTAATAACAAAACAAGGTATTAGAAGCACATAATTTAAATGAAACTGCCTTTGTGAACGAACTTAGAGCAACACGCGCTTACAGCGAGGCTACGAGTAGGTACATACAGCCTTCTAAAATAGCGCTAAGTGCCAATAAACTAAAATCTTCAACCTCTAAATACTGGAAAATCATATCAGTTTAAACGTGCAAATCACGTTTTTCTTTTGTAGCAGCTTAGTCACTCGTAAAAGATTTCTGTTCCCCGGAATAAAAATGCGTTTTCTATAGGTACCTACCTATACCTACGTTGACTGAAACCTAGGCTTCAATCAATAGTTAATATAAATAGTTATATAAATATTTCGTAGGAACATACAATAGGTACCTACCTATATACAACAGGCATAAATCATGGTCATGCTCCCGATGTCACTGGTTGCGATAGCATCGGGGGTCGGGCTGCCTCCTACCCTCAATAATGGCTTTGCGTTATGCTCGTGAACGGGTGCTGCTTGTGGTGAGTGATCATCTTGCTGACCATCGTTTTGTTATTGTTATTAGTATTTAACTGTTTATTTACGATGGTCCTAGTTTATCATTTGTGACTTCCAGTTACAGTATAGCTTTATCATAGCTATATGTCAGCAGGCAGACGTTCGAATCGCCGCCGGTTCTGCTTCGCCGCCGGTTCTGCTGAGGCTAAAGCCTCGTCGGGGCAGAAAAAAGGCGGGGCGGCAAAGAAGGGCGGGGCTGCTAAGCAGGCGCCGGCTCGGGCCTCGGCCTCAGCCCCGGCTTCGGCCCCGGCCCTGGCCCCGGCCCCGGCCCCGGCCCCGGCCCCGGCCCCGGCCCCGGCCCCGGCTCCGGCCCCGGCCCGTTTAGCCAAGGTGGCTAAACGTCGGCCCCCACCACCTTCGACCGCACCCGCAGCTCCTATATCCCCCCCAGCCGATGCCGAATGGCAAGTGGTTGGGGAGAAGAGGAGGGCGCGTAAGAAGGCAAGGGCGGCCAACAAAAAGAAAGCAAGGCGGCAGCGGCGCAAAGAGCGAAGCGTCGCGGCAAGGCTCCACGCCCCGAAGTCCGCAGCTGTAGTGGTCACGCTACAGCCGGAAGCGGCAAAGAAGGGCGTGTCCTATAAGGATGTCTTCGCCAAAGTGGCGGAGGTGGTTGACCTTGGGGAACTCGGTGCGGCCAGTGGCATCCGACTGAGGATTGCTGCCACAGGGGCTCGGATGCTGGAGTTCCCCGGTTCGGCTGGTGGCCCGGCCGCTGACGCTCTGGCTGAAAAGCTCAGGGCGTCCCTAAACGCTGACGAGGCCCGAGTGTCCAGGCCCACTAAGTGCGCTGAAATGCGTATCCAGGGCTTGGACGACTCGGTGACGAAGGCACAGGTGGTGGCCGCCGTCGTCGGGACTGGGGGGTGCTCTGCCGAGCAGGTTAAGGTGGGCACCATCGGTCCTGACTACAGGGGTATGCAAGCCGTTACGGTTAGCTGCCCCGTGGCGGCGGCCAAGAAAATAGCTGGGGAGGGCCAACGGCTATTGGTGGGCTGGGTTTCTGCGCAGGTCAAACTGCTGGAACCCAGACCTCGGAGGTGCTTCCGCTGCCATGTGGGTGACCACGTGGGAGCTAAATGCACCTCCGAGGTTGACCGCAGCGATGCCTGCTACCGCTGCGGTCAGCCCGGTCACAAGGCCGGCACGTGCAAGGCCACGCCGCACTGCGTCGTATGTGCGGCGGCAGGCAAGCCGGCCGACCACCGGATTGGGAGTAAGGCCTGCGCTCCACCGAAGCCTGGCAAAACCAGGGGCAGGGTCAAGCCCTCCGCCACCACCGCCACCACTGCCGTCACCGCCGCAGCCGCCGCCACCGCCACCGCCGCTGCCGCCTCCACCACCGTCGTCGTCACCGCCGCTGCCGCTGCGGCAGGGCCCTCGCATGGGTCTCGGGAGGGGGTTGAAATGGAGTGCCAATAATGGCCCCATTTCGCCTCCTCCAGGCGAACATCAACCACTGCGCCACCGCTCAGGATCTTTTGCTCCAGAGCATGGCGCAGTGGTCGATTAATATCGCCGTGGTTGCTGAGCCGTACTTTGTCCCGCCCAGGGATGACTGGGTGGAGGACCTGAGCGGCTCAGTGACTCTCATTTCGTCGGCCGCCGCCGGTACCCCGTCCCTCGAGGCTGTCAAGAGAGGACGGGGTTGCGTGGCAGCACGGTTCGGGGAGATTGTAGTGGTAGGGGTGTACTTCTCCCCGAACCGAACTCTCGCCGAGTTCCACAACTCCCTTGCGGAGTTGAAAGTCGTCGTCGTCGGGTTCCGTTCCCTCCCCGTGCTCGTCCTCGGGGACTTCAATGCCAAGAATATGGCTTGGGGTTCCCGGTATACGGACACGCGGGGCAGGATGGTGGAGGACTGGGCTCTGGAGACAGGCCTGGTCGTCCTAAACCGGGGTTCTGTCCCCACGTGTGTGCGGATGCGGGGTGAGTCGGTGGTGGACATCTCGTTCGCCAGCCCCGCTCTGTCTCCGCGTGTCATTGACTGGCGCGTCATGGAGGGGGTGGAGACGTATTCCGACCACCGGTATATCCGGTTTGACGTCTCCGCCCAGTCCTCGAGCGCGCCGGTCCGACAGGCCCCGAGTGGTCCGCGGTGGGCGCTGAAGCAGCTGGACCGGGAGCTTCTCCTGGAAGCCTCGATCGTGCAGGCCTGGGTGTCATCACCGGACAGGCCTGCCGACATCAACGACGAGGCGGAGTGGTTCCGGGAGGCCATGTCCAATATTTGTGACGTGGCAATGCCCCGTGTCCAGCCCGGATGTGCTTCGCGTCAGGTGAGCTGGTGGTCGCAGCAGTTGACGGCTCTGCGCCATGCGTGCGTTGCTGCGCGACGCCGGTACGCCAGGCACCGCAGGCTCCGTATCCGCCCTCCGGATACGGAAGCCATTCAGGCGGAGCTGTACAAGGGGTACAGAGCGGCGAAGACC
Source organism: Lithophane ornitopus (assembly GCA_948473465.1). Lineage (NCBI taxonomy): Eukaryota > Metazoa > Arthropoda > Insecta > Lepidoptera > Noctuidae > Lithophane > Lithophane ornitopus. The sequence goes on along the minus strand of OX419616.1, from coordinate 12,018,800 downwards.
GCCCTCCAGGAGGAGATCCTGCGGGCCAGGGCACTGGCCCGTGAGGAAACGCTGGAGACTCTGAACGCAGATCCGTGGGGACGCCCATACAAGATGGTGCGGGAGAAACTCCGCCCATGGGCTCCCCCGCTGACGCAGAGTCTCCGGCCTCAGCTTGTGGAGGACGTGGTGAGCGCTCTGTTCCCTTCGAGAGGGGAACATACCTCCCCGCTCATGGCTCCGCCTAATGCGGTGCTCGATGCGGACCACACTGCCGACGACGACGACGATGCTCCGGAGGTGACCGAGGCAGAAATGAGAGTGGCGGTACGAAGGCTGAATGCCAAGAATACCGCCCCAGGACCCGACGGCTTACCTGGGAAGGCCTGGGTCCTGGCCATGGAGGCTCTCGGGCCTCGACTAAGGGGTCTCCTGAGCGCATGCATGGAGAGGGGCCAGTTCCCACTTCGTTGGAAGACGGGGAAACTGGTCCTCATAAAGAAGCCGGGGCGCCCTGCGGACTCTCCGTCCGCTTATCGGCCCATCGTGCTGCTCGACGAGGTGGGCAAGCTCTTTGAAAGAGTAATTGCCAACCGCCTCGTCGGGCGATTGGTGCGGGTGGGGCCGGATTTGGCGGAGAGCCAGTTTGGTTTCCGCAGAGGGCGCTCTACGGTGGACGCCATCATGCGCGTACGGGCTCTCACGACGGGGGATGCTGTGGCCCGGGGTGGGGTCGTCTTGGCGGTGTCTCTAGACATCGCCAATGCCTTCAATACCCTGCCCTGGAGTTGCATAAGGGAGGCACTCCGGTACCACCGGATGCCGACCTACCTCTGTCGTGTGGTCGAGGCCTATTTGACGGACAGGGCCGTCATCTACCCCGGTCACCAGGGAGTGTGGAACCGGCGAGAGATGTCGTGCGGTGTCCCACAGGGATCGGTCCTAGGGCCGCATCTGTGGGACATCGGATACGACTGGGTGCTGCGCGCCGACCTCCCTAGCGGCGTCAGCGTAGTTTGCTACGCTGACGACACGCTGGTCCTGGCGCAAGGGAGGTCGCACCAGGCGGCGGCCGAACTCGCGACACGCGGGGTTGCGACAATCGTCAATAGAATCCGGCAATTGGGACTCGAGGTGGCCTTGCACAAGTCCGAGGTCATGTGTTTTCATGGCCCTCGGAACGCGCCACTGTTGGGTTCCCAAATCACGGTAGGAGGGGTTCACATCGGCGTCGAGTCGACGATGAAGTATCTAGGACTCGTCCTCGACAGCCGGTGGAACTTCGTGGAGCACTTCCGTCGTTTGGCTCCCAGGCTGGACCGGGCCGGGGCCGCCTTGGGGCGGCTCCTGCCCAATCTTGGGGGGCCAAACGCCTCCTGCCGGAGGCTCTACGCGGGGGTCGTGCGGTCCATGGCCCTTTACGGGGCACCGGTGTGGTCGCGTTCCATTAGGCTGCGGCCAGCCCGCCGGTTGAACGCGTCCCAAAGGGTCATGGCCATTCGGCTGGCCCGGGGATACCGGACGGTCTCTCGGGAGGCGGCGAGCCTCCTTGCCGGATTACCGCCATGGGATCTGGAGGCGAAGGTCCTCGCGCACATTTGGGAGTGGCGCGAGGAGATGAAGCGCCGGGGCGTAACTCCGCTGCCGCGAGAAATCGCGGCACAGCGGACAGAGCTCCGGCAGGATCTCATGGCGGCATGGAGAGTGCGATTGTCGCAACCCAGTGCTGGGCACGCCACAATTGCGGCGATAAGTCCCCTCTTTGAGGAGTGGCTGGAGAGGCGCCACGGCGTCCTCACCTTCCGCCTGACACAGGTCCTCACCGGACATGGCAGCTTCGGGAGGTACCTGTGCAGGATTAGGCGGGAGGAAACGCCTGGGTGTCACCACTGTGCGGATCGTCCGGAGGACACGGTGGAGCATACGGTGGAGGTGTGCCCTGCTTGGGCGGAGCACCGCCGTGTCCTCGTGGAGGCGATTGGCGGCACTGACCTCTCGCGTCCGGCCCTGGTCCAGGCCATGGTACGGAGCGAGAGGGCATGGGAGACGGTCACCTCCTTCTGCGAAGCAGTGATGCTCGCGAAGGAGGAGGCGGAACGCGTGAGGGAGAGGCAAAGCCTGCGCCCTCACGCCCCTAACCGCCGCCGCTGGAGACACCCTGGGCGTCGGGAATCCCAGGCGGATTCCCGGCCACCATAGGCGTGGGCTTGCGGACGGCGAGCAATGGGCAGCTCGCCGTCCGATAAGGACCAGGCCCAGGTCGATGGCGCGTCGTGTTCCACGCGCGCCTCAAAGAGATGTCAGCACACCTGACGGGGTCCGTTAGGACCGATGCCTGCCAGGGTTGCGGAATAGTCCGAAAGGGATACCGGGACCCTGGCAACAGGCAACCGAAGGAACACGGGTGGGTTTTAGTCAGTAAGAGTCTGACACGCCCTTCCGCTCCGCCCAGAGCGGGAGAAGTCATATGATGATTTCCCACCCAAAAAAAAAAAAAAAAAAAAAAGGCAGACGTTCGAAAAGTGCTGATTATCAGCCTTGTTTGAATAAATAACTTTTAATTTAGATTTGAAAGCAAAAAAAATGGCATAAAAGACAATTAGTTAAAATGTCGAGTAAAAGAATGAAAACATATTTTTGCTGCGACGCCGAAAGCTGTAGCACGACTTAACGAGTAGATTTATGTTATCATCGTTAAATAAAATTAAGTAATAAAAACTAAAACCCAACTACGACTAAAAAGGTATAAACAAGACCCCACAGACAGACAAATTAAGGTTCCCTATCCATTTGCATAAAATTTTAAGACATAATATAACATGGCATACTTTTGTTTAGCCGAACAATATTTACGCATAATAGCATACCTACGCATAATTATTTTAAGCATAATTTCTCCAATCATAGTAATGTATAAGCATAACATTCAAAAGCATAAATATATTTACGCATAATGACATTAAAACATAATTTTTGGAGGCATGCAACATGCAAGCAGGCATGCAGCGTGCAAGCAGGCATGCAACATGCAGCAAGCATTATTTCTGTCACGGCTCCGGCGCTGCGAGGTTTGGGCGGCCCCCCCACGCGAGATTATCGTCGCAGATGGTTTCACGCTCACCACCGCAGCTTCGGCTCGCTGGCCGGCTTAGCCGGCCAGCCTCAGCCGCGGCGGCGGGCCTTCAAACCACCTGCTCCTCAGCTCACGGGCCGCCCCACCCCTCCGCGCCTACGCGGGCTTTTTTTTTAGTTCCTTTCTTTATGTCCTCTCTAGGTCGCCATTTTTTATTTAATGTGACGTCACATAGCATATAACCAGCGGACAATCAAGACGCTTCCAACGATACCTCATTTGTCAAATTGTGATGAGTGCTTTAGAAGATAGGAGGGATCAGATGAACATACATACATACATACATACATACCGGTCAATATCATAACCCTCCTTTTTTCTTCGCCGTAGTCAGGTAAAAACACACGAATAAACGCCGACATTTCAAACAGGACCCAACTTAGAAAACAAAAAGTAACGCGGCCATTTTGGTAAAATTTCGAATTGAAAATGGCGGGCTACTTACCTACTCCAAAATTATTTTGCTAAATTGCTGATCTTAGCTTATGTAAGGCGAATTACCTACTTGGTTGCAGGTAGGTGCAATAATGATGATAAAAACTGAAACCTACAGAAAGAAAGTTACACCAAAACCATTTCGTGTATTGTAACATGTAAGTTCACACAAAAACCTTGAAATGAACCAAAACGGTTTCTTTCAAAACCTTATCTTCGATCTCGTCGAAAAGCAAGTCAAGCGCTGCGCTAGTATGTATAATATAATATAGTCTAATCTGATCTCATTTTCATACGGCGACCGTTCCATGTCCTGACATGAGCTACAAGCTTCCTTCCACGAACCGCGGCTTTTGACGCCACCATAAATATCAACGGGTTTATGGGCTTACGTGAGAACTTGGAAATACCCGACAAACGCAATATTATGTTTAGGTGATTTACTTAATTATGCTGGTATTATGAGTACTGTATAACAGTTATTACACCATTTAGCTTTCAACGAGTGATCGTAAAATTGTGAGCATCTCATTCCAAGTTTCTCAACTTCAGACCGTCGCCTGGTACTTAAATCTCAATAAACTTTCTTTCTGAACTTTAAAATTGATGGATCCATCTATGTATATAAGTATAAGATGGCGTTCTTAACGAGCTCGTTAGACGACTTTATTTCTACCTAAGATTTTCACTGTGCGTTAATAAATATCTAGCTAACACTTATCTAAAGAACGCTTCACAAGAATCTCCAAGCGCTAAGACACTGAGCTTTTATTTGTTATTTACCAATTGAGATAATAATATACCACATGCACTCTTGTTTGCACCGATTTAAGGCACAACGTCTAGCTCAGACACACTAACTATTAAAGCTCCCAGCATCCCCTCGGACAGTCACGATCGAAATGTGTATAAAACAAGCTGGCGTAAACACCACTCAGAGCTCGCCCGACCGCTTCTTGTTACAAGATTACAGAGGCGACTAACTCCACTTAATGTTTTCTAGATATTGCATCCAATGACAGTTCGCATGCTAGAGAAATGATTGAAAATTCCCTTCCAAGAAGCGTGAAATGAGAGGAGGGTGGTGCGTCGGCGCCGGGCGGCCGCGGCGCACTCGCCCGCTTGCCCGCGCGCATTCCTCCTGACCGCAGCCCTGTGTTTAGGAGTCACTGGCATCCACACCGCCTGCGCACCACGGCTTATGTTCGCACATCACCATACACACTTATAACATGAAGAAAATATACGCGCAATCGAAGCAATATCTTCGGAAAATCAATGAAATATTGGAAGGCCTCGTGTGAGGAGGTAATTGCAAAACTGTTCATAACATTCCTATGCTAATTAGGAAAATAATTATACATAAGGGTAATCAAACATCTATTTTACAATCGTGCCTAATCCGTTCTTAGTTTCGCATATAACTTCAATAAAATATGAATTGCAATAGTTGCAGTTTATTACCGGGCTTTAAGTAACACAGGAGCTGACTACCTATACCTACTTAAGTTGGGAAATATGATGACGTAAATCTAAATGAGAATGTTACAAAAGTGAGCACCACGTTTCCTGGCCGTCCACTTAAGACTTTCGGACAAAATTAATGTCCTAGTGTCGCTTTCATATAAAGCGAAATATCTGTTTCGCATTTTAATGCAATGTCAGGTTTTCAAACTTTGCTTAACTTCAGCCTTTAGATTTTCAGACTCGCAGGGCCGAGACTCTTTACTACTTGAAGTTATCATTTACTGCTCTAATCATAGAAAAATATTACAGAAAGAGAACACAACGCTTATACAGAGTACGAAGCGTTGACATCCATAACATTGTACTAGGAATAAATGCACAGGAAACGGGGTTGTGAGTGCCTGTGAGTCGGACACGCCATTACAATTAACTGTCCAAGACACCGATCAGCATCGCCGCCGTAATTACCGTCACGCAACTAGAATCATTTCATGAAGAACCTTTCTAACTGACGCTTTTGAAGATCGGGTCCCACGAACTGAATACACTAAATATGATGAGTAATATTTTTTAGTGCTCCACAATGAGAGATGGAAGTTCACACGGCATATCACTGATGTTGGTTTTAATAGTATTTTATATTTTTGGTACGAAATATATTTTTGATTACGAAATTGGTATTGCTACCAAGCTATGAAACCTGGAGGTGACAAGTGAAGTGAAGTGAAAAATTATGTGGCTGCAGTTCTATCTGATGTAAGTTAGTAGGTTTCGGACAAACTTGATTGGACAAGGAGGAGAATTTAATAATTTTGGGTATGAAAGGTTACAACCCAATACAACCCTATGGCAAAATCTAACTCTATGATGGTGCTTCTCAAAAATGCATCATCTGCCTGGCCTTGTCGGCTTCCAGTCGAACCGGATGCAGCTGAATACCAATATTTTACATGGAGCGACTGTCTATCTGACCTCCGCAACAACCCAGTAACTGGGTAATATGATACCCCTTGGCAAGACTGGTTGTCAGACTTTCGGGCTTCTGACGACCCCTAATGAGTGTCAAAGATCCACAAATGACAGCCGGGACCAACGGCTTCGATATGTAAAGATGGTCACCCATCCACGGACCAACCCCGGCAAGCGTAGCTTAACCTGATAGATCGACCCGTGCGGCTGTTATTACTTAACCACGAGCTCTTCATGTAAATGCTTCTCAAAAATGCGCAGGTGATTAATTCTTACAGAACCAGCCTGCTGATATAACTGTCCTAAAATCTTTTAGGTGAACGACAAACACCTTCTACCAACATTCCAGATTCATTTCAAACTTGTTGTTCCTATATGGTCACAGCAAACTTGGTGAGTAAATCAAAACATAAATAATTCAACTTCACGCCGGTACGTACCTTATGCCCTGAGGACGACACGTAGCGTCACCTGCACCGTTGGACATGAATTATCGCCGCAACGTGTGAATACATCAACTTTATCAGCGATTGAATCAATTAAAAGGTACATTCCTTCACTAAACTGTAAGTGATATAGTGAACATGTGACGACAACGATCTTACCCAATGACGTAATCATTTTATGTTTTTTGCTGTTCAAAACAGCCTACCGAAACTAAAATGCCTAAAATGCGTTGCAAGTGTTGAAATTGTTGCTTTTAATGCGTCATTTAGTCGATTACAGTCTAGCTGATATAATTATGAACGTACTGGATGGTAGAGAAGTGGCTGTACAGTAAGTGATAGATGCATTCCTTAGTCTTAGGTTTTGGTTCTAAACACAATTGAATATTAAGTTTACTGAAGAATAATAAGTATAAGAATAATTTTTCATAGCTAATTCACTAGCCAACTACAGTACAACTATTTTCTTAATGTCTCTCGGCAAACTTAAACTTTAAACATAACAAACGTGATGGAACTACCGGGATGAAAGGTATCCGATATGTCGTAATCGTAATCCAAGTTCGTGGTCTACCCGTGTACAAAACCGTTCAGCCGTTCGGTTTGTTATGTTTATAGTTTAAGTTTGCCTAGGGAAAATAAGAAAATTGTTGTACTGTACTCTCCTACACTTTGCCTGAATACCTACCTACTTAAAGAGAATAGTTTCCCTGAAACAACTTTTACGACTCTCAAGAGTTTCTTGCAATAACAAACACTTGGCATATTACTTAATCATTTTACACCACAATATCTCAGGTTTAGGTATGTTTGTTTTCCTTCCATATGGAAACAAACAAATGTTACTTGCAAACAATTAAACAGTTTGAAATGGCCATCGAGCTAGTCATAAATGCATGTTTGCTGTTACTAAGCGTAAATTTTCGATACTAGTTTTGAAAATTTACGCGTGTCCTTATGTGTGATTTCTTAAACTTCAGTCCCTAACAGTAAAGTGTCGGATGTAAAATAAAACTCGATAATGCAACTTTGTTTTTTATCGACCATCATTACTTTAAACGGTACATCGTAAAAGCTCTCTTGCCTCTAGAGTAGGATGGCGTGCAATCAATTAAAATAGTTTTATTCGGAATGTTCACACAGGAACTGTAGGCGCGCTTTCAATAGTACCCCATCATTAACACTAGTTTCACAAAACATGACGCAGCCAGCCCGGTGGGCACCCCGCGTGACGCTGGGGCCGCTGGGAAGTCAATGAAACACCGCTTTGATAGCTAACATCGGCGACACGCACTGTGCGCAAATTGTTGCCTACCTACGGTTACGCAACGATAAAATTGTCGCTTGCATGCTACCACTGTGCAACGTGGCGAATAAAATAACCACTCCAACTGCCACCGTTTCCTGGGACTTGTCTGTCGCATTGTGAAAGAATTCCGACGTTGCATTATTGTGAATGCGACAATGGCTTTTTGAAAGAGACGAAAATTATGATACAGGACATGTTATGAATAGTAGGAACATAAATTATGCCGGCTGTACTTATCTAACCGCACTTGCGCTAAAGGTAAAGGGTGAAAAGGTGTTTAATCGTAAATCAAATGCATGTAACAAAGTACAATGTGACAGCTTTATAAACAGGATAACCTTTATCTGAGCCTAACTTGGCAGAACAAGCAGTATTTGCATTAGCCATCATCATCTGCCTAGCCTTTTCCCAACCAAGTTGGGGTCGGTTTCCAGTCTAACCGGATGCAGCTGAATGTGTATTTTACATGGAGCGACTGCCTATCTGACCTCCACAGAAACTGGGCAATACGATACCAAGACTGGTTGTCAGACTTACGGGCTTCTGACGACCCGTAACGACTGTCAAAGATCCGCAAATAACAGCCGGGACCAACGGCTTAACATACTTTCCGAGGCACGGAGGAGTCTCGATATGTAAAGATGGTCACCAATCCACGGACCAACCCCGGCAAGCGTAGCTTAACGTGATGAATCGTGCCGGCTGTTATTACTTAGCCACGAGCCCCTCTGCATTAGCCATAGGTAGGTATATCATTGTTTTATTATACATATATTCCATCTGGCTTTTTGGATGCTCATCGGAGGTAAGTTAGCTCCAGGTCCTCTACTCAGGACTCCAGGGTGGGGGAATTGTAGGCGGCAACCCATGACAAATTTTGGAAGAATTGGAGTTTTAATAATTGATTATTTTAACGATGTTGATGAATTTTGTCCTTGTCACGTCACGACCCATGCACGTCAAACGTTACCATAACCAATCCGAAAGACTTTACAAATTGCCTGTAAATCATACTTGTTACTGTAGTTGCATGTGTTTTTCCGCATATTTACCTACGTATTAGCTCCAGCAACGCGTTGCATAACACGGAGTGATTGTCGTAGCCAACAACCGTCCACGAGCCCTCCGTTCACCAATTAATCCGTCCAATTGAATATCTAGTGCAATACCTATCATAGTAGTACATAACCTAGTCAGCTGCCTGTCGAACCGCCAATAAACGCTTGTTTGATTTACAATTATTGGTTTTGTCGTTAAATCACCGTAGCGGACGATATGTACTATTGTTCTCAATGAAAATATTTTTGCACTGATGTAATTTTGTATGTAGCGAATGATAAGCTACTTTGCGTTGCAAAAACTTCACGCATGGCACGTATGCATCCAATAGATCGCCAAACTTTGATAACATTCCCATAACGTACAGTGAGGCTATGATTGCACAGGTAGTATTTCCTTTGAATTATTAATGAAATCACGGATAAAACATTCCACATAGCATTGCAGTGCTCGGTGTACAGGTGTTGTACAACACAATAACTTCAAGGTGCCAGTGAATGGTAGCTGCGTGAATGAACACGGCACTAGTGACTAGTACTGGGTACTGGCCACGTTAGTATCGGAGCGGGCGGTCGCGATCATAAACAAACGACCAATAGAACGGACATTGTGCCCCAGTTAACGATACATTTAATTCCAACTAGTGTCCTTCTTAATCGTGGATATTGGCTCTAAGGCCGCGTAGATAATCTGACGTTCGACTAGTTTACCTACCTACAACGACACGTAATAAAATTACTTACAGTCTTACGTTGAATTGTTCTGTGGACATAAATTATGGCCATCAATAAAAATCTTAGCAAGCATAAAAATTGCGTGCTCGTGCGCTCGCGGACTTTAAACTGAATGTATGAAGAGAGCATGTTAATATTCGAAATTATTTATGACTTGCTAAAATTGCCAATTCGTATTATAAAGGCTGCGCGTACGCACCTCACGGCTCGTAAAGGTGTTCTGTTACACGATGCTACTCACGTTTTATGTCTTAGTCAATGGTCCAAAGGTGTAAAATATAACCAACTATCTCATTTAAAAGCAATAAGGAACATTTATATGAAGATACACTTATCTTTTGGCGGCAAAATATAGTAAACCGCGTATGGGAGCAATTTTCTCACGCACGGTGCGTGAATGCGTAGTCACCAAAATTAAATAACAATTTTATATCCGTCGACACCGACGCCATAATTTATACTTCCATGAATATTCAAATATGGATATTTAATCTGATTAAGACAGGTGTTAGTAATATTACATTACATTTCCTATAAAAGGTTACATTTATTATTGTAATGAGCTTTAAGGTGAATGTAAACGCTTTAGATCCATAATGCGCGCGCGCAGTCGAATGGCCTGTTTAAATAAGGAGATATATTTCATTGGCCATTCCAGCTACATGTGTAGATAAGTACTGCTAAATGAAATCGTCTCGTTAACGTTAGTTTATGATTTAATGGAGCAGCATTCGATAGTGGGCAATAATTCCACAGTTATGAGCTCTTGAGAACGTTATTCAGAATAGCCACTTAGTTTTACAAGTTGGGATAGGTACTTACATACATATAGCAATTTTGTACTGTTGGAAACGCATTCAGACCATCAGGATATATAGGACATCAGGACTACGATTTCATCTGTTTACATATAGAATTGGCCCATTTAGATTTGACTTTTGTCTGAGAATTCTCGTTCCCGGCCTTTGTCCCATGTTATGTGGGATCGTCGCAAAACTTTTTATCCGTCATTCTCCCCTGGCAACAGTCACGTTATCATTCATATCAATCCTCACACAATCCACCCTTTTTTTCTTTGGTCTTCCTCTCCCTTTCCATCCATCAACATTTCTGCTATTGCGAATTCGCTGATTGAAGCCATTCTGGATTTTAGCGTCTGCCTCATTCGTTTACTAGTGGGCAACGTCCACAGCTGCCTGCATGAGGGTTTCCTGCATGATATCTATTTCAAGCATTTATTTTTTTCGGATTATCACGGTATTCTTGATTTTGTAACCATTTTTAATATTTCTCAAGTTAGTTAAAATGCTGGGCTTCATTGTCCTCTACATATTTTTATGAGACGGACTGCAGACTGCAAGCTCAAAATAATGGGTGGGTTAAAAATCCTAACGAATGTTATAAATGCGAAAGTGAGTTTGTTTGTTACGCTTTTATGCTAAATCGGCTGACCGGATTTGGATGAAATTGGCACAGGGGTAGACCGTGACCTGGAATAGATCATAGGATACTTTTATCCAAATATTCCCACAGGATCGAGACTTAAGCGGGTGACACCGAGGGGCGCAGCTAGTAGTAAATAAAAACAAGTTTACTTATGGAATTCCACTTTTATTAACAAAATAATTGTTGTAATCTTACCTAAGTTACATAATACAATAGATACAGAGAGTGACTTATAATAAAATTGCTTAAAACTAATACAACACACTACAGTTATGATAATTTTAACAGTAACAGACAAAACTATAATTAAATTACAAACAAGATTTAAGAAAAGGTAATGGTGTCATTAAAACAAAGGAAAACGTTTCTTTGTAGTCTCGGGAGTTTGTTTGACGAATTCATTTACAGACCTGAACAAACCTCACCATTTAGAACGATTCTGTATTAAATGCAACGTTAATGCAATCGATGACCTCTGACTAACTGCTACAAAATAATAAAAACCAAATTAAATTATGCAACAGAGTACTATGAAGTTTTTGCCAAACTCGATTATCATGTACCGAGACTTTGATTATTGCAAAAAAATCAGAAAACAAGGCGTGCCTGTTGTAACCGGTGAATTGAACATAAAAGTGCAATAATGATTGTGGTGTCACAAGCTGACAGCAATCGTGACCGCGGCGGCGAGGCGGGCGCATCGCGGGCTGCGCTGGCGCACCGAGCTGACACCGCAATCGGCGCGCGCAGCCGAGCGCCCGCGTAATGACAGCTCCGCCGCCATTAGCTCTCATTACCCCACAGTCACGTACCGCAGGCAGAAATGGATTTGTCTTTGCAAAAATAATGATTGTAGATTGCAGACCGCCTTCAAAGAAAATTGGATTCGAATGCGCGTAAACAGGATCCAGGGTTAGGCGGTTCACATCGCTGCCCTTGAGCAGCCGTGGACGTTGCACTCGCTCTGCCCCCCGCCGCCGCCGGGAGCTTACTGTGCTCTACATTATCCTCCGAGGACTACATCTAGGTAATCGCTTGCAATAATTGCATCATTCTATTTTACATTATTGTCAGTTCCACAAACAACTATTACAAGGAATTCTTATACAAAATAATTATTTCCCATAGCTAGTTATAAGGTAGGCAGCATTATTTTCATTGAACTATGAGTTAAAAGAAATGAAACAGACACGTTTGGCTTATTGCATTTAATCACAAATCGATGCTGAGTTGTCAGTAACACGATCCGAAACTCAATTTTATGTTATGTTTTGATACACGATACTGACTTAGCTAATTTAAAACAAGATGGGAAACTAGCTCCACGTAGTACCATTCAAACGAAATGTTGTAACTTAATGACTGTATGATTCATGCTTCGGTTGCGTAAAATATAGCTGAGGTACAATAAGTGTACCTAATTATAGTGCCAACTTCAAATACGAATCCACGTACGATGAGAAGTTACATTAGAATACAAATTCTTGGAACTGCATGACTAGCAGACATAGAATGTCACCTGACAAGTGGGTCCTTATCGACAAAGCTCTCAATAAATAGCAATCAGAGTTGATTATTGAATCAATAACGTTATGCATCGTCGGTCGCGGAGTCTATAAAATGGTGTCCAACACTTCATAAACCAGATGAGTGAGAGCGACCGCTGCGGCGCGTTGAAACAAAATCCAGTAGCCACTAGAGGCATCGACCTCGAACATTTCACACATAAATCTTGTTCACAGTCCCCGTGAGCCGTGTTCGGTGTTCGCTAACAAATTACAGCGCGTTATCCGAGCGCGGCCGGCCGAGGGCCGTTATTACAACTAATTGGCGACAATCAAGCCGGCTACTGCTTTTGTGCCGCAGAATTTTCTCGTCGCATCACTTCGTTTTTCAGACAATTCAAATTCTAACTTTATTATGTGTTTTTTGTTCGACTTGTCTATTATTCAGCGAGGTTCCACAAAATGGTTTTGCTTTATTCATACATCCTGAGAATCTTTGAGTGTTTTCAAGTTAGGCTTGTATTGTATTGAGAAAATGGGGTTCATCAATATCTCTATCGCGTAGTCCGCTGTAAAGACATGCGTCATAATCGGGTTGGGGTGTCTTCGTAAACAATCAAAAGCTAATTTAAATTCCCGTTATTTTATCGCCCTCGTTACTGTTATTGAATACCTATGCTACGAGGTACTTGAATGCGTTAACGTCCATGGGAACTGCGGAGGGTGCATTTTCCCCCTCACTGTCTATTTCGAGCATGTGTGCAACTATGCATACATAACTAAACTCCAATTAGCATTTGTAATTTTTTTATTTTAGTTTAGTCTCGCGTCAAGCTTGACTTATCGACTGTCATTTCAGAAACACGGGAAAAATCTCCATTTTGATAGCTAAGTAGTGCAGCGCCGGTGACGACGCGACAGTGCAGCACTCGCGTGGCAGTAACTGTGCGAACATTACACTAATGCGTTAAAGTGTTAAACAAAGGAGACTTACGTTAGGTCGGGCGGTTCCCTCGACCCTCGCGGTTCGCACGGCCCAGCTAACGCGGAAGCGCAATGTTTACACGACAAAAAAATAGCGTTCGTCGTGAGCACGCGTATACAATACACATAACTCCGACTTCATGGGAATAACGCAACGGCCTACACTCTTGTTTATCGACGCTTATATTTTAGCATCTTTATGCGCTCCTGCCCGCGCTGGTTAGTTCCAGTTTTGAGTTATAACCGAATGAAATAAACGATCTATTCAAGTCGTCGTCTCCGGCTGAATAGTTATTCTTCGTACCTATTCCATTTCCTATTTGCTATAACATGTTCTGGAATAAACTCAAGTTGTAATATTTGCGCTAGATACATATAGTTTGGGTATTCATGAAGATTGTACGTGTAGTGGGTAGGCAATAAATCTACATAGCATTTTGAGGATAATCTCAATATTGCAAGTCTAAATCAAAGGTCAACTGTATCCCAGACATGTTTACATTAGATTATGATGTCACGAGTTCTGAAATGTTGGGAAATGAGGTGAGCCTCCTGAAATTATATCTATGCGATTGCTTCAGTTATAAACATAATTGATTGACACGATCTACACAAGACTCGCTCATGAAACACGCGGTTATACATAAAAAATAACATAAGTAGTACATACTTAATTTCAAAACATAGTTAATCTTGAAATTAAACGCCATCTAATTAATTTGGAAGATAATAAAACACGATCGTAGAAAAACCGAGTAGCGGAAAAATTACAAGACGTAATAAACTTAATGCGATAATTTGTTATGAAAAATGTTGAAGCGTCGAGGGGCGAGCGTTCTACCTACGATCCGATTGTTCCGTACGTCTAATTCTCACTTTTAACAAAACGTTTACAAGCGGGGCCTTACATAATTATTTTTTGTCGGTCCCTCGCTTTTATTCCTTCTACCTGGGGCTTGGTACCTGCCCCACTAAACCCACTACCCGGAACACTATTAAGTAACTCTACGAGGCATAAAAACATGTAGAAATAACAGAGAGCCGACACTCTTGATGGACACAGTATAATTTAGTCTGCAAAGAATTTGTGAAATTGCTTTGTTAGACGCGCTTGGGTTTTGAGAAGGCGGGCGTTTCTTGAGAAAGCCGAACAATTTGTTCATTAGGTAATGGCTAAGGGTTTGAATGATAGCTCGTTTTCAACTTCGGTTTCTAGAAATGGCGGTAAAGTTAGTATTATTACCACATGGGTATTATTATTTAAGTAGGTATGTAAAAAAATAGGGATGTTATCTTTAAGGATTTCACAATGTGCCTTGTGGTATTTGGAACTGCAAACAGGCTTTTTGAACCGGTTTTTCAGATATTGGGGCAAAACATATTTTTTTTCTAATTCAGGAGTTCTTTTGGAACTGTCAGTGACCAGATAAAGGTCTTCAAACTAACAGTACTAGTAAGGAACAATTTTGTACATGGTCTTAAGATATTGGCAATTATAAAAACGGTTAAACGGTTTGGGCAGATACCCGCCATCGCAATGCAGAAGGCAAATATTGGTCTTTCTTAAGCAACTTTTGGAGAAAGATATGAATAATTAGATATAAATCACTAAGATCCTAACTGCCGTGTATTCATACGGAAGTAAATGGGAAAAACCAGCACGCTGCAATATCTTATACATAATATTATCCTGTTAGGTACATATTCATTCATTGGCAGTCCAGAAAGCGGTTGAAGCCGCCTCACAGGATACGAAATGTAAATAAAAAGATAACTAACTATCAACAAAAACAGTTTTACATAACAAATAACATGGAAACTAATCTCTTTGAGAATCATTTTCGAACGCTGTCGGATGTACCTCAATGTTGTGTAGGTACAGCGTCGGCTTGCGGGGCGCGGGGGGAAGGTTGTCGGCCCCGGCCCGTGACGTCACCGCACTGACCACTCCGGGACCGCCACAATGGCCTTTCTCAGAAGGAGCAGATGCGCCTGCGCCGCTATCTGCCGCCCCACTCCCCGCACCCCTACACGCTCACCCCGGCCGCACGTGAGGTTTTCGAATGGACGCTGATAACCTTACAGGTCCAATCTTACAGAATGTACCTCGCATTCTTCAACCGACGCTCAAGAACATACCGTGACTTAACCGCCAAAAAAACTTATTCTTTACCTTTGAAATTGATGAAAAACAACTACAAAAACTTACATTGAACAACCAATAGCTAACCGGCGCGGAGTGTATCTAAATGACATTATTTGGGCGGTCGCGCGCAGGTAGAGGCGCGGAGGTAACCTCGGCGTTAGAGCGCGTACCTGCCGCTCAACGTATCATTACGCGCCGGTAATCATACCCGTGGTAATCACCGGTCTGTCGCTCTGAGCTGGCCGCCGACGCCGACTACACCGCTGCCTCCCGTAGAACCTCGCAACTTCCATGGATGAGTGTGGATCTAGTCATGGTGTACAGAAACATGCACTAAACCTCCACTCATCGAAAGAAATTGACCTTTCCGCCGCCGCTGATTCGTGGAACCGTCGAGCACGACGCACTGCACGCACTGATCGTTAGCGATGTCACGTTGTAGCACCGAACCGTTCACGAGCACGTTGCCGTGTTTTTTTTTAAACAATCATGATTGTATGCGGCGCGCGCTCCTGCGACGGAGCACGGCCCGCGCGCTCTGCCCGCTCACTATGAAATAAACGGTCGAGATTTGAAATCTGGAAAGCTAGACGCTGCGCGTGCGGCGGAGGGGGGAGGCGGGAGTCGCGCGACCAATCGCGGCGCAGCGCGCGCGCGCACTGACGTGGAGGGGCGCTCCACCGCGCCGCCCGATATTATCTTTCTATAAGAACGTTATTTTCTTCTTTCCTACTCGCCAGTCCGTTCAACCGACAGCGGAAGTGAAATGAACGCGCGCGTAAACTGCACACTCTGTGCTCGCAGTTGCGCTACTATCCACCTGACAACAGATTTTAAACGGCCGACGTTATGAATGAAAGTAAAACATACTTCATAGACGAAGCAGTCAGTCATGTCGTTGGTACATTAAAAGTCAGTTATACAACAAGCTGATTTATTTGCTCGGTATCGATAGACTTCACAATCCAATCTAAATGCCATTGAGATAACAAAGTGCATTAGTAACATGTTTGTGGCTGCAGCGGTAATTGTAAAGCACTGTGACGGTCACACACCGTGCAATTCCCCGTTGACAATAATCACATGGTTAAAATGCGCACATTATAATCAATGAACTATTTCTTGAATATCTCATGCATAAAACACAAAGGTATCATTTACAAACTAAGTGGAATTTAATTCAAAATGTATTATTAAGTTTTCATTGAAACCTAAATATTAACAACATGCATACAATTACAGATTTAACTATCAGATATTTAGATATAACATAAATTATGGCCAGATTATGCCGCCCTAAACTTTACACTAGGTGAATATAGTGCGGTCATTGAGACAGTAATACTATTTGGCGTCAATTTAGATTCAACATTTAGTTAGATTGACTATCTTGATGATTGATCGATTGATTGTCAACACTGAGGGCGTAACTTATACAGGGTTATTGGTAAAACACCAACAACAACCTCTTAAGGAGTCATTGTACTCATCATTATGAACAACTTTTACTATGGGAACAAATATGAAATCGCGAAAAAAAGAAAAGCTGTTCAGTACATTTATGTTCGCATAACTCGTCAAAATGTACGGAACAGCTGTTTTTTTTCTCCTCCTTAAGAGGTTGTTTGTGTTTTACCAATAACCCTGTATATTAGTGCTTAACAATTTGTACAAACAGGTTTTATTCTTCTGATGTAGCTTTTTGCGATCCGAAATTTAATTTAAAAATATAGTTCAGTTCAGAGCTCATGATGCTTGTAACCATTGTTGGTCTTTGGAACAAATTCATAGATTCGGTTTTCGCTCTGAAGTCTTCATCTAAAAAAATTTAACCCTGCATACTATTATCAGAATTAGAAACATTCAATACGTAGGTAATATTGTACAGCTCTAACACAAGAGATGCAAATAAGATTATCGAACAAAGTTCAAGGAGGTCGCTGCACACGATATTAACGGGGCTAAGACAGGATGAGGCGTTTTGCAACGACCGCCAATACGACGGAATGATATTTTGCGAAGATAATTTTATACATTTACACGATTTGTCCTTTGGAATACACATCAAATATATTTTCTATGAGATTTTGGCTCAAATAATCTAATCAAGAACCGGCCAAGGGCGCGCCTGTTCAAAGGGTTCCACAATTGGGTATTTAACGCGAGTATTTACGCACGCAGAGTACGTATTGATTTTTTCGAATGCAAAAATAAGTTTGTATTTCAGAGTATTTAAAAAAAAAACAATGAAGAGCATCTATAATATAATTTAAAAACAATAGTTACATGTATGCCACCCTTAATTTCTCTCTTAATTTCACCACACCATTGTATAATGGTTCACAGAAAACACCGATGGAGAGACAGACTTTTGGTATTACAAGCAGGGTGCTAAGGTTCAATTTTAACACTTTTGCGTCGTTGTATAAACTAAGTCAATAATAGGCCGGTTTAAATTTTATGTTTATCACTACAGTTAAGTGCTATTAAATTACTTGTTCTGTGTGCTCACAACACTTCACATTATCAATTTACCTCGCTTGCGAGTTAGGTAAATCTAAATTATTACATTTTTATTTTTATCCCTATATTTTACCCCAGGCAAAAGGAGTAAGTAAGGATCGTAGCAGTTGGCGTTCTGTAGTCTCTGCCTACCCCCATAGGAACAAGACGTGAGTTTATATATGTATGTATTTCACCCCATATATACTATATATCGTCTATACTATGTATTTTAGACCAATGAAAGCCGTATTGAATGGTAGTAGTTTTAATCAAGACGAAATTGGTTGAAGTTTGTCAAAACAAATTAAAAGTATAAATAAGGGCGCAATCGATGGACAGTTTATGTAACAAAACGAGCAAAAAAGAATTAAGTCAATTAATTGAGTTTGTAACGCGTTTTACACAGATTCGTTAAATAAAGAAAGAAAAAACAGATTTTCACATAATTTCTGCCCTCAAAAACCAACAAATCTCTGTCAAATGTTACAGGGATTTGTTGATTGTTGAATAATGATTCCATCATAAATGCAATAAACATATTACAGAGAAACATATTTAAAAAAAAATACCTTTAAAAAAATTATGTAACATTTCCAATCACACATTTTTTTCACTCGTATTTCTAAACGTTAATTTTAACATTGCACAGCTTTGATAATGATTTTTGTTGATTTGCGATGAATTATTATAGTTGGTCGCATGTAGACGTATCTTGATAAGCACGAACGGCCATGTGTCATTATTTTTATAATTCAATCGCATTCATCTGTATTTAGATCTAGTTATGGTTACATCACAGGAGATGGCGACACATTGGCCAGCAGTACCACCTACCATTGACAAATAAATAAAACTTCGGTTAGAAGCGAAACTGCGGCGTGTCACACGCCCGAAGCTAAAAGAAGTCATAAACTCGAATAGGCATGAAGCTAAAAGTCACAAACTAGCGCGATTTTGAACACGTTCGGAAGGGAATTTCGGTACGAGGTATTATTTAATTTTCTGGCTCTCCAACCACAAACAAATATTTAAAACACCTAATGTAGGCTAACAGCGAAATTTTGACGCGTTCGTAGGAGTTTCGCTTCTATCTCAAGTTC
Organism: Lithophane ornitopus; assembly: GCA_948473465.1. NCBI lineage: Eukaryota > Metazoa > Arthropoda > Insecta > Lepidoptera > Noctuidae > Lithophane > Lithophane ornitopus. The sequence goes on along the minus strand of OX419616.1, from coordinate 11,999,583 downwards.
TATTTCGTTTTCTATGACACTACCAACAATGCTACTATATTTGTGATATTTAACAGACCTTGCACAAACTTCCTATGGGTTATTATTCGCCATGATGATAGTACATCCAAGATCTGTAAGCTGCATGAGTTCAGCGCCACCGTCGAGTAGTCGGTGAGAGCACACAGCCACCTTCTCGCTGATGTCACACTTCTGTTTGTTGGTGAGGTGGCCAGCCGTCACGACCGTTGCAGACAGTTGCTCCAGCAGTTGGGAGGCGGAGTACGCGTCCATCAGGAAGCTGGAGGATAGTGATTTTGTTATGATAGGAATCTTTTGTATCATTAACTAATATAAGAATAGGGTGTCCCGTGGCCAAGGAGCAAGGAGGTAATGGTGCCCAAGGTGTTCCCGGCATATACAGGGTGTATAAAGACAATCACATAGCCTTTATACACGCATACTGTACATCAAACTAACATTATTGCTGGGAACAACTTTTATTTTTGGTGGGAAAATCGTTGTTTACGGCAGCGCGCAATGTAGCACACAAAACATTGGCTTTTGGGTGCATGCAAAGGTACAGGAGTGGTGGGGTTTTTAATGTTATAACATTTAAAACTTGTTTTCGTCAAAAGAATTACATTGACCTTCAGAATCTCCGTAACATTCCCGGGTATGGTCATAACAAAAAAAATAAGACAATGACGTACAAGTGTACGTTCGGCACTCGTGGAGGCTATGTTATTGCACCCTCTAACAGGAATTAGGGCGAACTTTTGTCGCTTTACACAGGAATACAGAACAAGCAGATGGAGCAAGAGAAGAAAACGGAAGATGCGATGACCATTTAAAACCCATACGCGACTTTGCGCGAGCGCAGGCCAAGTGCTAATTGGATATCGCCATCTACCGATGAATCTTCCAGGACGTCATCATCATTACAATACTGTCAGTGTTAAAAAAAAAAACAACTAACCCGCGCCCAGAGCACTTGGATACAATTCCCAGAAAGGACAAATGAGATTTTCTGTTCGAAAACTTTTACCCACATTTGAAGTTAGATAAAAGACAGCAATAGCCTTAGGACAATAGTTGTTGTTAGTGTAAATGTTAAGGCGTTAAATGGCGATCAAAAGTCGTGAGATCGAACCATACCTGATTAGACCATTGTGGCTTTATTTGTACTTGAATAATATTTCAAGTGAAGTAATGTTCAACTATTAGTTCGATTGAAACATTAAGGCCGTACCCTACCTCAGATTTTATCTCGCTCGCACCATACTACTCGCGGCCTGAGTGAGAGCGAGACGGAGTGGGGTGCTGGTGGCTCTCAAGCCTCGAATAGTTTAGGTAGTTGCTTTTTACGGTGAAAATAAAGGTAATTTAAAAAAAACATAAGACCTGCTTTATATTTAGTTCAAAGAAGTATTTTTTTAATTCGGTTTATAGTTCGGTTTAGAGGTGACTTGATTGGATTTTTTTTCTATAGAGAAAATTTTATGTAATAGTGTTTTCGCCAAACATGGGAGCATCAATCTTCAACTTTTACATATATTTACATATTTCAAAATTAATGCTGCAGTATTTTAGGCATAGTGGAGGATCATGCTAAGCAATTTGAGGTAGGGTAGGGCCTTAACTATTTATTTTTAATACACTCACCTTTCCACAAACTTCTCCAATTCACTGTAGTTCTTGATGCTCAGGTATTCATTGACCAGCTTCTCAGGAACAAGGCCAGTTACCTGTTCACAAAATATAGCTATTAGAAAAAAAAAGTTAACTTTATTCTTTCTTATCATACATTGTTGGTGGAGCAAAGAGACACTCATAATTCTTTCGTATGACAGTTTCGAACGTTCCTACAAACACATTGATTCATCCACAGTCATCTTGAACCCACTGCAGTTTACTGCTGGACATAAGACTTCTCCAGTTTCCAACTGCACGCCATATACTCGTTCCACGGCTACTCCACTTCCAGTCAGCAAAGATTAACGCTCCATTTAGCCTAAGGGTCGTCCTACTTTCCTTGATTTGCGGTGTCTACGCAAGAACACGTCTACTGCAGTTGTCCTGCGACTACTGCACCTACTGCAACACACATTTATCTCCACATTTATCTCACCTATCATCACTCATCGACTAACAGAGAAGTATGGAAGAAAAATACATGTTTCCCCAGACCCCAAATAAATTGGGATTAGGCCAAACGATGATGTCATCATAATAGTACCTCCACTAATCCTTCAGCAGTGATCTTGCCCAGCAGTCGCTGGCAGCACTGCATGGCAGTGAGCGCACGGCGCAGGTCTCCTTCACACGTGTCGACTGCTTGGTGCAGGACATCGCCCTCGCCAACGTCCACGCCTTCCGCTTCACATATCTCGCGCAGTCTGCATTGGCAATGTTGTTTGTTATTTTGATGAAAGTTTTTGACTATTTCTTGGTAAAATAAACCAAGAAATCAATATTTGTGTGAATGTAATTTTTGTCAAGCTTGAGAAAAAAATATTGAGTAACATTTATTGAGGCTTGGTTAAACACTGCAATACTTAAGCACTTTTACTGCGAAGTACTTAGAATGCATACAAATTGGCATGCCATAAATATGTGTCTCACAAATCTATAACAACCGATCAGTTGAATCCATTGGCGCGCCGCCTATAGCTATAATTAGGGTGACTGGTAGTTAATTAGTGATCAAGACACATGACTTAACTCATCATTATGAACAACTATTATGATGGGACCAAAACTTAAATCACAAAAAAAAACTGCTTTTCCCTATATTTTGACGAGTTATCTGAACATTAATGTAGTGAACAGAGATTTTTCTCAGATATATCTACCTGAGAGGCGGGTGCTTTGCACTAAGAGTGTTAAAATTTAATCCCAAAAGTGCCATGAGAGGTAACAATGAATAGCTTAGTTTAATTAAAGCATCATCAGCATTATAGCAGAAAAAGATGGGTCCACGGGATTGAAAAGGAAGCCGGTCAGAATTGGCCTGCAGTAGTACAGGACAGAAAAAACTGGCAAGGAGGCCGCTACCCAAAGAGGGGTCCTTAATTAATTTCCTGAAATTTATTTTCTATGTACATTTGTTTATTTTTTAATTAAGGAATAGAGGCTTTGTTATTATACTTAAAAATGCAGACTTTTATTTAACCACCTAACTGTCAAAGAAAAACTTGTAGAAGACAACTTGATCAATAAGGGTGAATCATAAAAACTATACCTCTTGATAACATTCTCCCTAGCTAAAGGCTTGAAGCGAAACTTGGAGCATCTGCTAGTGATGGGAGGTATAATCCTTGACACATAGTTGCAGATGAGACAGAACCGTGTGGTCCTAGTCTCCCTCTCCATGGTTCTCCTCAATGCTGCTTGAGCCGCATTTGTCATGGAGTCTGCTTCGTCCAGTATCACTAGCTTGTATGGAGGACATGGTCGACCACTGAAATTGAAATGAGGATAAAGACAATGAGGTTTTTATTGCTGAATGTAAATAATTAAATTATCATCATGCTGTCTTTTATTTAACACAGATATTTTATAAAATGATAATGAAAGTCTGGGATATGAACAAGAAGTCTGTGATTTGTCATCATCTACAATGCTTTTTCTCAACTGGGTTGGGGACAGCTTGATTGTTAAAGAGCCTAATAATAAATAAATAGAAAATACTTACTCAGGTCTTGTACTGCTGACAGTGAGTTGAGCAAAAGACTTCACTTTATCTCTAACAACTTGAATGCCGCGCTCGTCCGATGCATTCAGCTCCAACACACGATCCCGAGTTATATCACCAAACAGTTGCCGAGCCGCAGCAAGGATAGCGCTCGTCTTGCCGGTACCGGGCGGGCCGTAAAACAATAAATGTGGTAGATCACCACCAGACAAGCACTCCCTCAACACTTGCACCACTTCTCCCTGATCTACAATATCGTCTATAGTCTTCGGCCGACTGTAAATTAAATAGCGTTAGTTACATTACGAATGATAAAAGTTACAAATGGGGATATCTATCATGGTTTCATGTTAGTACTTACTATTTCTCAACCCATGGTGCTGGAGGCTTTTTCTTGCCAGAAGATTTTACACCTGAAGAAGAGGGTTTGTCCGATGCGGATAATTTTCCACTTTTAAGAAAAGCTTGCATATTTTCTGTTAGTTAAAATGTTGAGTACAAACTTACTTCCTGCAAAAGCGCGGTTATAGAGCATTGTCAATGTCAATCAATCAAACAGAACTGACAGCACGATAACGACAGACAGACTATAACACGATAGCACAGATGTTAAAAAGTCAAAGTTCCAAAAATGCCCACTTTAAAGCTTAAATTTCGCAAACGGATCCTTGAATCGAAAAAATGTTCATCATTATTTTTGAAAGATTTTTTCACACAATGAAACTACATATAAAAAAAACATCCCCAGTTATCATGGAGAGGTACCAAAAAAACAAAATTTTATTTCACTACCTACTTTGTGGGCGTGAATATCTTTAACCTTGATAATTACAACTTTTTAGTACCTAGGTATGTACTAAATGCTGTAAACTTTAGCATGCTTAATTTGGTTCAAAAATGGAACGCAAACCAGTGTTGTATCACAACGTCACGATTACGGTATTTTTTAGACGATTATTACTTCTATGAGTATGATTAGATGTAGGAACGTAAACGAAGCAAAGGAGTACTTAAGGTTGATGCGCTAGGGTGGCCCGCGAAATTCAAATTTTCTTACGTTTTTTGCAATTTGCAGGTCAGTATCAGGTTGTATGTTGATCTAAATATTATTAGCGGCCGTAACAAATATGGATTTACAGAAATATAAACATTACAATCTATACACATAATACATATACATACATACATATAATAAATCTGTAGACGAGGCGTTTCTGTACAATGAAAAAAAAAACAAAAAACGTAGGTGGAGTGTCCAAGAATAACCAACAGATGCCATTTCTACCATTTTTGGAATTTTTGTCTGTTTGTCTGTGTGTCTGTTTGTCTGTTTGTCTGTTTGTCTGTTCGTTTGTTTGATTGTTCCAGTATCACGTAAAAAGTACGAAATCAATATGGTTAACTTATACACTCAAATATTGTGTGTAACTCGACGTTTCATTTAGTCTTTGTTTCATCGCAATCGCTTCAAAATATCAAAAGATATAAGAGTTTAAAGTATTCAAGAAGAAATTTTCATTAGGTATGTAATGTAGATACACGTAACGACATCTATTGTCGTAAAATGACACTAGCGTAAAATCAGGTAGGTTTGTGAGAACGTGTGTAACACACGATCATAATCATCATAATTATGTTCACATACTTACTACTACGCGCGGAAACATAACGCGATACATTGTGAATTCACCCAATCTAAAGTTTGGTTTATTCAAGTTTTCCAAATCTATTGTTTGGTAGTAGTGCCATAGGTGGCGCTTTTAAATCATGATACAAATATTAATCATGAAAAAATGGTGACAAATTTTAATTTCTTAAAACTTGTAGATTCTTACATCGAGCAAAAGTGAGTAATTAAGGCACGAATGCGCTTACTAAATAAACACGAGTAATCTACTTTTCTTTCAACTACCAATGTACCTGCTGCGATAAAATATACCTGCTCAAGGTTAACTCAACTCAACCCAAATCAAGTTAGGTCAAGTTCAGGTCAAGTCAGGTCAAGTCAGGTCAAGTCAGGTCAAGTCAGGTCAAGTCAGGTCAAGTCAGGTCAAGTCAGGTCAAGTCAGGTCAAGTCAGGTCAAGTCAAGTCAAGTCAAGTCAAGTCAAGTCAAGTCAAGTCAAGTCAAGTCAAGTCAAGTCAAGTCAAGTCAAGTCAAGTCAGTCATGGAACCCTACGCATGGAACCCTACGTCTTTTCTACATAGCTTACAGAGTGTTCGAACGTTTTCCCATATATTTTGACAGTATCACTTCGTGCTCGATAGATGGCGTTGTTCATTTAACGTAATTTTCTGAATCGCGGTGTTAAGAGTCTCCGTAGAAGAATGACTTTTGCCGAATTCATAATTATCGAACATTTGCCTCATTTTGAATTGAACACATAATCCATACTAATCGATGCTTAAAAGTATAAATTCGATACTCTTAGATTTTAATTTAAGGGGGGGGGGGGGATATAGGGGATGAAAGTTTTTATGGGAAACCTATCATTTTTAGAGTTCCGTAGTCAACAAGGAAGCTTTATAGTTTCGCCATGTCCGTCTGTCTGTCCGCGACTTAGCTCAAAAACTTTTATTCGACCAACTTACATGTGCAGTTGCAAAAACCCAAACATTCTGTATGCGAGAACAAGTTTTTAAACACTTTGAGGGACAGTAAACGCCCATAGACGTAATAACAATAAAACTTTGCGAAAGTTTGTTTGATAAAATAATTCATCCCAACTACGGAACCCTTCATTGTGCATGGTTCGACACGCACTTGGCTGGTTTTTTTTTAAGTTAGGGCTGTGGAAATGTATGCTTTTTGTAACTAACAAAGAGTTACGTTTTTCTAAAATCATCCCTCATGAGGGTAAAAACCCTTCTTTACCCTCTTGATTTTAAAATTCACATGTAAGTACTTACTTGACATTTTTGCGGGACTCTCTTCAAGAGCGTTAAGGGATTGAGAATATAGTCATAGTCCGTATCTTGAGAATCTGTCCACTCAATCAAAAGTTATTACTACTTGGCTCTTGGCTTGGAACGAAGAATTTGAGTTTACCAGTGAGTACTTACTCGATAGATGGCGTTGTGCAAATGATGCGATTTTCTTAAGGGGGATGCGCCGGTAGCCCGCGAAATTCAAATCTTAAGTTTTTTGCAATTTGCAAGTCAGTGTCAGGTAGGTTGTATGTTAAAATGAAATTATTTATTTTGTAAATAGGTTATTGGAATCACTTTTACACGTCGTAATAATATCAAAAAATTGTAAAATTAAGCTAGATGAGGTCGGCGTTTCCTATCTGACTACTCTGAGAAGAAAGGCCGAAACCAACTCACAGTCTCTTTTAAAGTCCGGACATACCAAGGTCAGATATTAGCATATTGGTCAGGCCCTATGAGGGCCATGTAGATTAGAGTCTGAAATGGTCTTTTGAGGAATAAACCACACAGATTTGAGTGAACCTGTCCTGTCACTGCAAGCATTTGTCAGTAGTAGTGGAGCTCAGCTCATAACTTAAGGAGCTCAACGACTCGACGAACAATACCAAAGAAAGGACATTTGTGTAGGCCGCATCAAGTTCTCAAATTGCCAGACCATTGTTAAAACTAACTGAGAACGAAAAAATATAAGAATAAAAACAAAATAAACATCCATATAGTCCTCACATTCACAATAATACAATACTTTACAAAGCAATCATGTCATTTTGTCAATATCCTACATATAATATTCAATAATGTGAATTTGTATATAAAACTGGTAGGTATATTTTGATGATTTTCACTTATTCAAAATGTCACAATGCCAAAATGACAAAATATTAGCAGAGCGAGCAGCTCAATCCCATGCTTTTTGTCTTCTAAATAATCTGAAATTGTATAGTAGGTACCCTTTTTTACAAAGTTTGGTTTTAATACAGCTTTTAAATCGTTTAATGGGTAAGTTTCGAATGTCAATATGATTAAAATATGATTCGCGATCGTAGCAAATAGTAGCTTTACAGAATAATAACCATTAGATACAGGAATACAACTCCTGCCATATTAGTTAGATTAGATAAATAAATATTTGAAACAACTGCGACTCATTATTTAGATCAACATAAAACTTGATACTGACCTGTAAAAAGCAAAATCATAAGAAAATTTGAATATCGCAGGCTCCCCTAAAGCTTTCGCCTTAGTTTCCATCGTCCATACAATATGCCATAGTTTTTTCATTAATCTTTATACAATATTTTTTCATTAATCTTTCCGACAGTTTCATACTGCTGTCCATACTATCCACACTATCACCACAATATAGATATGGACTACCACTAATATATAAAGTTACTGGCTGTCTCATGTCTGTTAATTTTACGCCGTAACGCCTAGGTCGCCTAGACAGACCACGTGGGTTATGGGACATAGGATACTTTTATCCCGGTAGCACATTCCCGTGGGATAATTTCCGACATCCACGCGGGCGAAGCCGCGGGCAAAAGCTAGTCAGCAATATAACTCTCTAAGTTCATGTAAGTGTATTGACTGACGATTTCATGAAATTTTCATTCAATACACTTACATCTAGTTTCTGCCTACCCCATTAGAATAAAGGCGTAAGTATAAGTATAATATACGAATTTCTTATCTATGCCTGTCTGTTTTGGTTTACGTAAATGGTAACATTCAAAGTATTTAGTTACTGTGATTCAAACCAGTTGACACTAGTTGTCAACATGACACTGACAAATTCATTCATTCATTCCATCATTCATTGCTGAATAATTGCTGATGATTGTTGATGTGATTTTGCCGCTTAGTGATGTGAATACCGCGAAAATATTACAAAACGTTTTAATTTTTATAATATTACTCAAATAGACAAAAAAACTAGATCACAAATAATAATGACAAGATCTAAAACAAAGTCAAACGCAGTAGTTGCTTCTGTTCCTCCTCCAAAACGTGTTGAAAACTCATGGCTACTACTTGTAAAAGGTTTTAAAACTTTCTTATAATTATTGCATTCGTCCACAAATTACGTGACTTATACTTGAATAATTACAGATTGTTTGCTGGACAACAACAATTTCACCATCGTTACTTTACAACACCCGGCACATGGAGAGCCCTCAAAATATTGCCTAGATGACAAAAACAAAAAAATCTATGAAATCCGAACATTTGACGAACCATGTCGTTCGTGGTTTGTTGGAGAAACTGTAAAATCCGATGGAAGTATACAAATGTTTACCCCAGTTAACCCTATATTTCTAGGTAATATTTCTTTTTTAACAGACTTCAATATAATCTTTTCGGAATGATTTTAAAAATTATTCTTCTAACTGGTGTGGTTATCAATGCTGATTAAAAATATCAAAAGTTTACCTTATTATTTTATAATTCTTTTGGCCTTATCAATAAACTAGCTTACAAGAACAAAGCATGGTGTACAACATTATGGAAACTAATTTTCTATAACAAACATTTTTCAGTATTACCAAAGTTGAAGGAACAGTGCAGTGATAGAGCAATACCATTAGAAGACTTGCTCTCTGAGAAAGGATATGATAAAATCCTTGATTTTGTGCCTCATTTAGAAAATGTTGCTGATTTAAAGGTACAAAGAACTGATTTGCCTACCAAGTCTATCTCCAAATCTATTTAATACATGAATAAACTCACACCTTTTCATGGGGGTAGGCAGAAACTACAGGACGCCACCTGCTACAATCTCTTTAATATAAAAAACCAAACAAGTAGTACACCAAATCCTGCAATTCTCTGACTCATGCAATAGTTAAAGCATTATTGCAGAAGCTTGTATCTTCCTTTAAAAGAATGAATTATGTTGTTATATGAAAAATAAAAATACAAACCTTTAGTTTAATATCAATGAATGAAGGTTAAAATACAACAACAATAGAATTCAGTCTTACCATGGCATATAATATTAACCAGTTACTGGGTTGTGGAGGTCAGATAGGCAGTCGCTCAATGTAAAATACTGCACCTGGTTAGACTGGAAGCCAACCCCAACATAGTTGGGAAAGGCTATCTGCCTAGCCTATCATTGATTGAATGAAGGTTAAAATAACTAAGCATTGTCCTTTTTTTTTCTAGGGTCCAGCTGATATGAATGCATATAAATACAATGAAGAGAAGACTATGACCTGGCTGGAGGCGCGAGTCCGCAGACTTGCTAAAGTGCTGAAAAAGAAAAACATTCATGTTACTTCTGGAGCAGTTTCTGCTACATTTGTGTCAAGTTCATTAAAAGATATGCATGAAGGTTGGCATAAATTATTTTATTTTATGATACATATTGTTTTCTTCTTTTTGCGACCAGAGGTTTTTCCCCGCTATACATTTACTGGATGTTATTATAAGGGGAAGGTTACCAGTAATCATTTATTTATTTGCTACACTTGGCTTACCTAATTAATGCTGCTTTAAGGAATACCAGCGTAGTCGCACCATATAACTAATTTTATCTTTCGTTTTCCAGAACGCTACTTGAAATATGCCTGTGGCATGTTGTCTGAGTATCTTCAAGATGAAATGAGACAATCATTAGAAAAAAGATTTAATTTTGAGCCAGACTCAATCGAAACTATCGGAAACAAAAGAAAGTCTGAAGTCGAGAATAATGAATCTAAGAAAAAAATTAAATGTGAAACTTCAGATGATGAATCTAAAAATAATATTCTTGTGTTTCCTGACAAAGACATTGGTGTAGTAAAAAAGGAAAAGCCTTTAACAGCAAAAGAAAAACAGAGACAAAAGGCAGCAAGTGGAACCAAAACAATTTCATCATTTTTCACTAGGAAATAAATCTTATTAGTGAAAATTATGTAATGTAATGCTTGAGATGTGATGTTTTCTATTAAATAAATAATAAGAATAAATTATCTTACTAAAGTATTGCTCCCTATCAACTGTTTACAAAACTCTCTTAAGGGGCTAAGACGACACTTTGTGCGATCGAGTCTGTGGCGCACGTGTTACTCCTAAGCAATGATATGAATTTACTATGCGGTAACGCGTGCGCCACAGACTCGATCGCACAAAAAGTGTATCGTCTGCGCAGCCCCTAAACCTGAGTGCACGACTGCAACATTATATGAAGTTGGTCAAAAACATTAGGTACTCTCCTTCTGGGACAGTCGGGTAAAAAGTATATGAAGTAAGTAGGTACACTAAAATTAAATGCAAATTCAGCACTTTTCAGGGTTCCGTACTCGAAGGCGCCGATTCGCCGCTATAACAACAAATCCATACATTATAAATCTTCTGGTAATACATTCGAAAGTAACTCTGTATGTTACCTACCCACCTTTTCACCCCTGAACCATTGAACGACAACATTTGGCAAGGAGATAGATGGTATCCTGGGGAAGGACATAGGCTACTTTTTATCGACATACCACACGGGCGGAAGCTAGTAATATATAAAGTTAATAATCGATCACCTTACAAGAAACCGTGTTTTTTTCTGCGTTTTTTGCTCGGTACAGAACCTTTTTCTACTTTGTTCCTAGGCATTTCAAAAATATTATCTAAAAAAATACAGCTGTCTGAAAATCACCGCTATGCGTCTATGTAAACCGATCCTTAAAAAAGCGTATTTAATTGCAAAACATGTATAAAAAAAAAAAAACTGACAGTGTACAACAGGGTTTACGTTTATTTTTAAGTCAGCTGATGAATGAATCGTGCTGATGAATCATTAAAAAAGGAAGGAAACTGGTTATTTTTGGGGGAAGTCCAGAATAATTTATTCGAAATAAAATTACACCAAAATGAACATGATGAACAAGACGAAGTTAACTTTAGTGCAAATTGGAATGAAAACAAACTCTGTGATGAAACCAAATGGTAAGGTAAGTTACCTACGTTTACGGAAGAATAACACTAACCGGTTATTTCCGAAAAAAAAATATTGGCAACACTGCTTTGGTCGCCATTAACAAACCCAAACGTCCATCCGTTTCGGACTTCAGCGGATTTTTATACAACACGGACATTTAGAAATAATTAAGTGAATCTCGGACACTTCGGACCTTGTGTAGTGAAACTGATGTGATTTATTTTGATATTGTCGTGTCTAAAGACTTCTATAAGTGCTCTATATTCTAAAAATCGCGGCCAATGTCAGCAGGCGTGTCAGATCAGGTATTTCGCATTTACACTATCTCTGTTCAATAATTACGTGTTTAAACGTATTGTTGTATAGCTAATATTGGTGTTTTGTTTCTTGTTTCATGATTGTGGCGATCGTAGCGGATGAAAGGGCAAGGGAACCAAGGTAAAGATGGTATCGTTGTGACGTTGCAAGTGTTTTCTCCGTAGGTGGAACAGCGTACCGGTCGGCTTCGCATTCGGTTCTCGTTATTGCGAGGCTACGATTAGCGTCGTAATCTTTTTAGCTTTCACTTTTATTATTTCTTGCGTGATTTTAGATCTAGAATAATGTAATTAACCATGCTACTGTGTGAAATGTGGTAATGTAACTGTAATATCTGAATGTTGTCAGATGTATGCTTAGTTGAAATGAATATAATCATTATGTTGTACACCTGAGAGGATGTCGGTGGGTGGCCCACCCAATCAACCCACAGACGTCTATCTAAAATAACTTGAAAATCTTTACCACCCACACATAATCAATGGCTGTGTCTGTACCACTCTTGTTTATACTGTGGGTGACTATAGAGCAGACATGTATTACTTTGTAGAACACAGTAAGTTTAACAAAATTTATTAGATTATGCCTGATTTTAAATGATATATGGGACTGTACAGACGCAGTGTTAATGCAGGTGTTCAGTATTTATTTTAGGCAAACAAATATTACATTCTTTCATTGAATAACTCAGCTTTCATTCAAAAACTTTGGAAGCGCAATTTAATTTTTGCATGCAAATACTTCTTAAATGATGTACTTACTACTTCTTACTCTGTTTTGGTGATTCCTTTCCGAAAGGGATACCATAGCCTCTGGCAAAATTCAGGCAACTGAAAGAACACGGGTCGGTTTAGTCAGTAAGTGTCTGACAAGCCCTCCCACTCTGCCAGGAGTGGGAGAAGTTATTTGATAATTTACAACTCAAAAAAAGTAATTCCCTTTCATTGTGTGGGTCAAATAAGTAGATTAACACAGTTTTGACTGCAGTACTACAATCAGCAGGTACATTCTTTATCTCCAGTCAATAAAATTAAACTTTTGACCTAGACTGGATTAAAATAATATTGGAAGTGTTATATATAATAATAACACTGCACCGTCTATTAATTCTATAACAAGATTTTATAACTCAAACTCAAAGCATTTATTCCAATTAAACCATTTACAGGCACTTTTGAATTGTCAAAGAGTCGGTCAGTTAGTCAGAGAGTTGAAGCTAGTTGCCCATTCCAAAACGTAGATCTATATGGAGAAGAACAGGCAAGAAACTCCAAGGACACTCTTTTAAAAGTGGATATAGATATTACAAAATCCTGGGTACAGTATTCTTGTTGCTTCTATATGTGAGAACAATGTAAAACAAAAAATAATCAAAATTTAAGATTAAAGATATCATGCTGGCATAACATGCTGGTTTCATTAATTACTAAGTATGTGTTACTTTTATAATAAAAAATTTGATCACTAGTATATTGTCACAGCTGTGTTCTATAATTATGCCATCTGCTGTAAGGTCAAATTACAGTGAATATATAACCGTCTTTACCATTAATCTTAAATCTGTGGGCACAATAGTTTCCTCCCAAGGCAAGCCAGGGCTTTCTGTCATGCTTTATAGACAGAACAAAAGACAGAGATTTACAGGAAGATCTGCCCTTCTAATACGGGAAGTCAAATTTGGCCTCAGTAACTAAGCTAGGCCCTACCCCAAACCAAATGAGTTAAGTTAGCTATCTTTACTTTTACACTTTTTGGCATATAGTGTAATCATAACTTTGTTTAGATTCTATTAGTAAATATTACTCATATATTGTACCTACATGAAAGTAGGTTAGTAGTGCCATAACTGAAATGCCATTTTTAATAAATGGCATTTCAGTTATTTATATTTGCACTCATACATTCTTTGTTTTAACGCAAATGGCTGCTGCCTCTTATGTTCTAAAATGAAGTAATCTTTCAATGGATTGATGGAATTAAATCAGTTCTACCTTGAATTTCTGTCATTTTTTTTCCTTGAAAACCAACATGATTCTGAGCAATTCACTATTATAGCAAAGAATTGACTTATGTTTAGTCCACTGTGAATAATAATTGTAGTCAATTGATTACTTCAATTGCAATTAATAGCTTTTGTATGAAACATCATTGCTACTCTTGGCCATAAATGATTGATGGAATTAAATCAGTTCTACCTTGAATTTCTGTCATTTTTTTTCCTTGAAAACCAACATGATTCTGAGCAATTCACTATTATAGCAAAGAATTGACTTATGTTTAGTCCACTGTGAATAATAATTGTAGTCAATTGATTACTTCAATTGCAATTAATAGCTTTTGTATGAAACATCATTGCTACTCTTGGCCATAAACATTCTTGAAATCCTGAATTCTAAAGAGGCAGACAGTACATTATTTCTAGATTTGGTATACATGAATATTGAATACCTAGGTCCTATTACGATAACACACGCTATGGTAAATACAGTGGTCATTGAAAATCTTCTTACCCTTAATTATATACTGGTACTTCTTAATCCAAAAATGATTAGAAATTGGAATTAATTACATTTTTTTAAATGCATTTTTATCTGCCTTAAATAGCACTGTCTAGATTCCTGCAAATACTTGCATTAGATGTACTGTAAAATTAAACCATTAGTATTTGTGTTGCTAAAATCTAAATATTGTTTAATAGACAACACAATATTCAACTTTAGTTACATATGAATAAAGACCATAGCTGCTTGCTGTCAGTTATCAACATTTTAGATGACTCTGTTAAATAAATCTGTGTTGTGCTTCCAGGTACCTAGAGTTTGTAATGGTCTAAGAACATTTAAATAATGGCAGTAGCAATATTGCATTGTATAACATTCTTTGTGCACCCACCTGTATACTGCACTGCTTATGAAACAAATTACCTTGTTATGCACACACATGACACAGTATCAAATATAAAGATCACTCACTTATAGACACAATATAATTTGCAAACTCAATGGATCATAAATCTTCATACACAATTAATTAGTGTTCTGGTCTTGATTACTTATATTAATAGTCTTGTCCAGTTTCAATCACAAATGGCATTGCTGGTAATATGCTGGACTTCTATGTGATCAAAATAGTACTTCCATTTGATCAAAATAATCCAAAGATTCTATATGTGGAGTTTTACTTGTGAAACTTTTTTGACATTTAGTCACTATATCTGAGATTTTTATTATGGCAACATAACATGGTTTCACATAGGCCTTTCAATTTTGCTAAAGTAACCAAATTGAGTTGTGTAAATATAAGAGTGAATCATTTTTGACCACACCTTTAAATTCTGAGCTTTTCAATGAAAGTGACAATTTGATTGAACTGTGTAATATTTACCTTTTTATGGAATGTGCTTAGTTAGTCAATACAATTTTGTTTGTCCATTGTTTGTCCAGTTCTTTCTGATTACCTACATACTTAATTCTAGTTCCGTTAACAAGATACTCCCTTCTGTCCTATCCTACCTTTGTGTACAAAATGCTCATAGCTCAATGTTTATGATTATAGTGACAAATGCACCGAAAGAGCAACATTTAGAGAGCGGCGGCGACGAGTTGGCCGAGGTGTCATGGCGCCATCAGCAACAGCCTTCCTATGCGCCACCCATCTCGTCCGCGGCCGACCCCTACAGCGTGGCAGGTAGGTACATATGTTTCGATACACTACCAACCCTCCCCAACCATGTAAAACAGTCAGATACTTTGAGTTATCAGTCCTGAGAAATGTATAGTGTGCTTCATTGAAAATTATTCACACACACCTGTAAAGTCCCTAGAATAATTTAGATTGATCCATTGTTTAGTATTTGTACAGTTCCTAGAATCCCTTAGCCTTGTTTTATCTATCGTCGAGTCCTTTTGTCAATAATGTGTAAAGGTCATGTCTATATTGAGTTGAACTTTGACCTATAGAAAACTGCATCAAGCTCAAAAACTGTTACTATGCGCACGATGTCTTAGTGCCATCTTACTTACGTTTTTGAGATGAACCTCAGAATATTTATCAGTTTGAGATGATGATGATAAGCAGTTTAGTTCAGATGATAAAACTAAAAAGCGGGACTTTATTTATCAAATTGTGCTAATAAGAGATACTGAGGCTTATTGTCGTATATTAAAATTTAATTTCAGTCTTTTCAATTTATTAAACATCTTTTGTATCTTGTTGCTTTTTAAGTTAATTATAACTAGAAAGTGGGAAATTTGTTTAGAGGCAAATATTTTTCCTTATTTCAGGTTATTACGGTACAACAGCACTTCCTTATCAAGCTTTTGGAGTCGGGGATGGGACATGGTCCACCAATGGAACAGACCCGATGACTTTCGGAGGATACAATCCTCACGATTCTTATGGAATGGATGGTAGCTAGTATTCATACAGTAACAAGAGAAAAGATGTCACTATTTTCATCAATTTCTGTATCAAATATTCATGCCAGAAAAACGACAATACCTCGATCAATATCTTGCTTCTGTTAAACCGCATCCATCTTGTGTCAGACATTGTTAATATATCATCTCATTACCATTTACCTTACATTTTCATAAAATGCTTATCAAGTATATATTTTTGATCTTGCCAATCTGAAACACTCGACCACTTTTAATTCTCTACTGTTGTAATTTCAGGTGTATTTGGACCCTCAACAACACCATTTTCGACAGCTGCATTCGGACAACCAGCGTCGACTTTTAATTATTTTCACGGCAATGGAGACTATTCGACATGGGGGCAACTTGGTCGCGCGAAGCAATATGATGACTATTACAGGGCAGACGGGCTTTATGTGCCCGACGGCATCAAAGCCGTGGAGACAGGGGTGCATTCACTCTCGCTCGGCGAACACAAATCGGAGAAGGATCGCCCGCCGGAGCTCAAGGACGTGTCTGGTGGCTCTCAACCCAAAAAGATGACATGGGCGTCCATCGCGAGCCAGCCGGCCAAGCCCGCGCCGTCCTCGCAAGGAGGCGCCGTAAAGAAGAAGGGGCCCGGCATGCCGCCACCACCAATAATTCCTGGAAAGCACAACATGGATATCAGCACATGGGACGCTGGCAAGAGCGCACCCGTAGTGACCGCGCCGCCGCCGCCGGCCCTGCAGGCCCCGCCCGTGCCCGCGCCGCTGCCCATGCCCGCGCAGGCGCCCGCAGCGGCCCCCGCGCCGGCCGCCATGCAGCAGCGCGGGCCCCCGCCGCAGCATCAGCCGCCGCCCGCGTGGGCGCACGCGCCGCGCGCGCCCGCCCCGCACCCGTCGCACGCGGCGCCGCAGCCGCACGCGCCGCGCCCGCAGCTGGCCGCGCCCGCGGTGGCCGCGCTACCTCCGCCGGCCGCCCCCGCCGTGCCGCACCCCGTACTGGACGAATTGCGCGTCAAGAATGACTACAACCCTAAGGAGTTCGATCTGAGTGCGCCTCTAGCTCGGTTCTTTGTGATCAAGTCTTATTCGGAGGATGACATCCATCGCAGCATCAAGTATGAGATTTGGTGCAGTACTGAGCACGGCAACAAGCGACTAGACGCGGCGTTCCGCGAGCGCGAGAGGGAGGGGGGCGCCGTCTTCCTATTCTTTTCAGTGAACGGTAGCGGCCATTTCTGTGGAATGGCTCGCATGACTAGTGCGGTGGATTACAACTCCAACTCTAGTGTGTGGTCTCAGGACAAGTGGAAGGGACAGTTTCGTGTAAGGTGGATCTATGTTAAGGACGTTCCGAACGTGCAACTACGTCATATCAAATTAGAGAATAACGAGAATAAGCCGGTGACAAATTCTCGCGACACGCAGGAAGTGCCGCACGCTAAAGGGCTGCAAGTGTTACGCATCATGCACTGTTATTGCCATTCGACATCTATTTTTGACGACTTCATTCACTATGAGAGGCGTCAGGAGGAAGAAGATTCGCGGAAGGTTCCTGTTCATCACGTTCAGGAGAATAATCGTGAGGACCAAGACAACGGTCGCGGGTACCGCAACAACTATCGCGATTACCGTGACAAGCGCGACAGCCGCGATGGCCGGGAGGGTCGCGACGGCCGCGATGGCCGGGACGGGCGTGATGCTCGCGACAGCCGCGACGGTCGTGATGGCCGGGACGGACGTGACCCGCGGGACCACCGGGATCACCGCGACACGCGAGACGTTCGAGACCCTCGAGACCACCGGGACTCGCGCAACTACCGTGACCCCCGCGACCCTCGCGACGCTCTCGATTTAGACGATGACGGACCTCGGGACTATAATGACCACAATGACCGCAATGATTCCGGCATGTACCGCGACGGTCCCTTGTCTAATATGTATCGCGACCGTGATTACAACAGGCCCCGTAAGGTTGGTTCCATGCCAAAAATATTGCTTTTATTGATGAATATAAATAAAGCCATGTCATTTAGTTATTTTTTAAATATTTGTCAAACAATGATTATGTAAGTGGTGCTAACAGAATGTGTTGTTTCAGGAACGGGACGGGTCGCGCGGCCGCGGACGACCTCGCAACTGATAGATGTGCTTGTTATGTGAACACAATTTGAGGACTGGCTTCTCCCCATAGACAACTAGTAGTCGACTAATTGGTACCGCATTACATAGACGTATGTATAGTGGACATACATAGACAGGAATGAGGAATTATGTCCTCTAACGACGCGACCGGCGGTTGTTGCGTTCCTACTTGAACAATTTTAATGTAACATAGATATTATTGATTGTTTTAAACAGTGCATCGCTAAAAAAACTTTCAACAAATTAAAATGTGCTAAATAATATTCGTACTGGAAGAACGTTTAATTAAACAAACGCCTAGTGAACAGAACATTAAGTAAATACCAACAGTTGTCATGTACCAGTAATGCACTATGTGACGACGAGTGGAATTGTGGACTTTATTTCAAATTTGTGGACTGAATCGATAAAATATAGTAATTTTTATAACTAGAAAATTCTGTGGTGAGAGGAGTTGATCCTACGGTTTAGGGACTGGTGAAGTTACAGAAACGTTGAAACAAGTATCTACACATTGTGCGCTGACTGAGTGTTACGATACCTCGGCATCAAGTGTCTATGATATTCATTAAATATATGGAGAGCTGATATTATCAGTGGTGACTTATAACTTTTATATTGCAGAAATTGTAATCAAATAAGGTGTGGACCTTTTGTATAAATTTTTTTATATCAATATAATGGACAGTTATGTATGAGTTCTCTCGTGGCATTGAGTTTGGTCTTACTCCATGCGCTGGCGGTTTTACTTATTTTCGATATGGCAATATTACATATTTGCTTACAGTGTATTTGATATTGCAATATCATGGAGTAAAATATCATCTATATTATCTATTTGAGGTACTTTGTGAATTAGTTGAGAAGATTCTGATCACATAATTATTTCTAAGTTGTAGGTATGAATGGATTGTTCCTTGTTGAATTTTTTAACATGTGTACATATATATTATAAAAAGAACTCTTAAAATATTTTCTACTTTTAAGTGAAACTACAGTGTGACGAGAGAAATTGATGACAAACAAGAGGAGTATTCCATTATAACTTGTTCTGACCTTAATTATATTTTTATTCATGTATCATTACAACCCCCACCTTGATTTTAAAGTGCCTTTCGTTTACAATAAATAAAATGTTTGGATTCTGTTCTTAATTTGTGTAGATGTCTAGTAGTAGTGCCACAATGGTATTTTATGAATACCTAAAACTAATTTCTAGTTAATTTTGCTAATGCATCCTAGATATGTCATTTGTTTTACATATTTTTTTAGTTTGTATTCTGATTTTAGTAAGGAAACTGATTTCCTTCGTAACATGATGATGAATTGATTTTAAAATTATGTACCTTCTATATGAAATTCTCTTACTTAGAAGTGATACTGGATTAAAGCCTGTCATTGAAATTGTTAATTATTATTTTTTCCAGCCATTCCTAAAATTATCGTTTGTGTGTCTATTAGATGTTATTGTAGATGATATTATTTATGTTACATAGCAAAGAAATTATTTCTATATGTAATTGTTATTGAATTTAAATCAAAGGACGAACATACGATATTTTTATTCCACTTTATTCAAGGAATTAATTAACCTAACCAAAAGTTTCCAGCTAGTCTGGGTTTAGCTGGTCAGCGTTTATAATACTGCACAGTGCACTGACACAGACTCATTCAGTGGCTTCAAAAGCTCTAGTGCCATCTAAGACTCAATTTACATTGCCGTAGAACGGAATGGAAGCGATTTTTTTTGTACACACGGCTACACATCAAGCTATACATTGCGAGGTCAGCTTATACTAGAAATGTATAGCTTGATTTGTAGCCGTGTGTACAAAGTTTAATGACCTGAGTACAAACTATACCCCATTTGAAATAAGATTAGAAATTTAAACAAACCTTTTTACAGTCCATTCAACCGATTTTGACTTCCATACCGTAGGCATAAGGAGGGCATTAAAAGCAAAAAAAATACACAATACCAACTGTCTACTGCAGCTGCCTTTTCTCGTGCCTCCAACGCAATAGAAGTAAAAATCGGTTTTCTGAAGAATTCTCGCGCATTTTCGGTAATTCCCGCTGTTATAAGCTCTTATCTAGTTTGGACGTTAAACAATTGACATAAAGTGCATTTTCCTATGTAACATATCGTTACAAAAAATCGTTTCTATTCCGTTTCGTGGCAATGTAAATTGAGCCTAAGAGAGGGACCACACAGACCACACTTATCGACGCGGAATCGGTTTGAACCGATCATAATTTGCAAAAAAAGCGAAAAATTCGCCTCGCTTCGGTTGGGACGACACGAAACCGATTGGAAACGAATTTGCATCGTGCCGAAGTTCCGATCGCCGAAGTTACCTAAGTGTGTGATATGTGATGGGCTCAAGCCGATACGGCGACACCGCGCCGATAAGTGTGGTTGGAGTAACCACACTTGTCGGCGCGGTATCGGCTTGAGCTTAAGTACTATAGAAATAATGCTTCGCGTCTTTATCCAGTGCGTAGCAACCTGTACAAAATGTATACTAGGTTTGCTTCAAAATAAGAAAGCTTTTGCCACAGCCAGCGGAAACTGCAGTCTAGCGAAAAATTGTCGCCAGGCTGTGGCTAGTATGAATGATGTTGCTGTAGCTACTTGAAGTTGAGCTAATGGAGGGAAGTATTGCGGTAAATGATGGTTGTCCACAATAGGTATGCAAGTGAATGCCGTAAGTAATTTTGCGGTTTATGGCTATGGTGTCTGGTCACCTATCGGACCACACCACACTCGTAGCTCACAAAATTGTAGCTCCTTACGAGAGAATTCCTCCACCTTTTCAAACAACAAATCCTGTCAAATGTTTTGCCTACCAGTATTATATAGTGCTCTGTGCATCTGGCATAAAGGGTCTTAACACAACGGGCGCGATGCGGATTTCTAATGAATTAACAATACCTTCGGTTTCGTATAAGCAGCATACTGTCCGCCGATGTGTAGAGCACTCATCAAAGATTATATATATAATAGTAATAGTATAAAGCAAGGAACTTAAATTCACCTACCGCGAGGTATACTAGGGGTGCACCCATTTACCCAACCGCGCTATAGGGGTGAGCACAGAGTTCAACAAAATAACAAAAGAGTACGTACGGACACCAACAAAATTCGATTAAACACTGCTTGGCACTTTTACACATCATTTATTTGACATAAAATTATTCGATAATCTGAGTTTTAGCATCCGCGTCTGTCTGTCTGTCTGTTCGCGATAAACTCAAAAATTACTGCACCGATTTTCATGCTATTTTCACCAATGGTTCTCGAGGAAGGTTTTAGTATATAATAATCGACATCCACGCGGGCAAAGTGCTAGTTATATATAATTAATTAAAATATTTTGCTCAATAACAAAGATTTAGAAAACTGGAAGTGTTATTCGACTGTTGTTACCTACTGACTGTAACAACAGTAGGTACCTACCGCCTGCCACTATTCCAAAGGAATGCTTATCTGAGAGGCATACAGATTAGACGAGAACTGAGGGGAATAGAGTTGGCTTGTATTGGCTGGATTGTACCTATTCTGTGCTTCTGAGAAGGCTGTATGAAAATTACGAATAACTTACCTACATAACATAACATTACGCCTGTTTTCCCCAAAAGGTTAGGCAGTGTATTAATAGTAAACCCAAGTTGATCTAATGGTCGCTAGCGTTTCTGCAAAGCATGAAGTTCTACGTTCGATTCCTAGGTCAGGCAAAGTGTTTTGGAACTCAATAGCAGCCCGTAGCCTGGATTTGTGCCCGGTTGATGACACTAACTAAGCTCGCCCTCTTTTACATGAGACTTGTGAGTACATTCGGGCGAAATTTGGGTGTACGAGTTCCATTCCGTAGCACCCGTAGATTTCGCTGAATATAATTTTTCACTTTCTTTTTTTAGGCATCATACATGTAGTGTTTTTGAACTTAAATCATTAATGTCAAAAAATAAAATGACAGCAGAATGTTTCTAAACGAAAATTTTGTTCCAGAATATGTGTATTCTTAAAATGTTGACATTTCTATCTTGGCATCTCTTACTTTCTCTCTGAGCTTTAGTTTTGTTGTCCTGCTTTCACAATCATGCTCACCAAGGTATATGTCACTCATTTTCATTGATATGGAACACGGCGATTTGTGTTGAGTTAATTGAATTTACTGTGAAAAAAATCTGGATTATTTTAGTAAAAAACGATGGCTGCTATAGTAAATTTAGTAATGTGATAAGTTAGTTGTGTTCAAATGTTACAATAATATGTTACGTGAGTCAGAGTGCTTTATAAACGTGCTCTGCCCTGGGATTGTTTGTTTGTGTTCAGTGCCTTCAATCGCGTCTCGGGTCCGTCAGTCGTCTTCGCGTAGTGTCAGTTGCAGTCGGTCGGCTCGGGCTCAGCTTGAGTATCGTTCTCGTCTCGCATTTTATTTTCGGCTTTGCTAATGGCATAACATATTACGAGTGATATCAACAAAACAATGTTATCGAACCGTATCACTGTCAGATAATCACAACGATAAGAACAATGTGAAATCAATGTTACGATGAATTTATGTACTTTCGTAGTAGAAGAAAGACAGTAGACAGAATCAGTGAGTGTTGGGTTGGGGATATTTTTGTAAAAATGAGACATGCATTCAGTCGAAATGCAAAAAAGTGTATCAGTGCAAGTAGATAGTGATTTCGCTTTGTTGCTGCCGAGCGGTGTCTACGAAATAAAAAAAATGGAGCCAAGATCGAAGTTACGAAAAGTGATACTCTTCTGTTTGCTACTGTCATTATTTGGAATGGTTGCATTTGGATACTTCTGCCCCGATCAGGTGAGCCTACTCAATATTGTAGTACTTACACATTTTCAAATAGAATATTGCGGTGTTTATGTTTTTTGGTTGACAGTTGTTATGGTTTGTTTATCACATTTTCTAAAATAAAAATATTTTAGACTATGAGTACATAACTTAAAAAACTTAAATCAAAATATTTTTGATAAAGAGTATGGTTAAAACTTTAATAAATTATCATGCATATTGGTATATCATTACTACAAACTCTGCTGAATTAAGAAAGAATTAAAATCTTGCATTTTATCAGTAGCTATATAAATATTCTTAGCCGAATATGGTTAACTGCTAAATACCATATTAATGTAATAAGACCATATTATGGTTACAAAGTAATGTAGTTTAATTGTGTTGTACACAGATACTGTAATTTTGTTAAGATTAAACATCTGTGGTAGTTAATATAATGAGTAGACTTTTTATTCCTGTAAAACTTAAATTTATTTCTTTTTATGCATTAATTTCATACAAAAACATTATCCTTATTCCATAATAATGTTTGAATACTTAATAATATTATTCCCAAAATAAACTAGGTACAATGCCTGCCTATTGTTTTTGCCAAAAACCCTTCTTTAACAGTTTTTTTAAAGAAGTTTAAAATAATATAATCATGAACAAATATTTAATTCTGTATTCAAGGCTACATACAAT
The DNA here is from genome assembly GCA_948473465.1 of Lithophane ornitopus. Lineage (NCBI taxonomy): Eukaryota > Metazoa > Arthropoda > Insecta > Lepidoptera > Noctuidae > Lithophane > Lithophane ornitopus. The sequence goes on along the minus strand of OX419616.1, from coordinate 11,975,687 downwards.
TGATAAAATAAGTGATAACACTGCAAAAAAAAAAGCATTCATATTACATTCAAAACCACAGCAATTAATTGATAAAATAATATGAGGAAACTATACTATTCAATAATAATAATGAGTATGTTTTACATCGATAGGTATACATATGACTCAGCCGAGGATATTATTATACTGCGGTTATAACTTATGTATAAAAATATAATTTAAATATTTATAGAATTGGTGTGTCATAACTCATATATTAATGAATTTGTATTGCAAAAGATATTAGATAATCTGATTTATATAATTAAAATATGTATTATTTAGACTACATTTTAACGTAGGACACATTATAATAGCCCCAAATTCATATAAATAAATCAAAAATCAAATTCAGAATGATCAATGGGTATTAATAGATACAAAAAGAACATTGTGGTTAATACAGATAGTGCTAAAGTAGGAATTTATTCTATGTTATTGTTCTTATATTTACAAGTTCTATATTACTTTAAGTTTAATTTCCGTTATTTCATCTATACACTTATAAATTACATTTTTAAATATTAGAATATAAAAACATTAAAAAATAGCAGCCCACTGGTATCGGGAACAGGGTCCAAGCTGGTTGGTTGAATTATTATTAACATGTAGAAATAGCTAAGTAGGTTTATTCAGAATGAAATTAAAATAAAATAACAACCATATTATTTTAGTATGTTAATAGATATTATTTTTAACAGTTTATTAGTTATTAAAACACAAACAATAGGTTATACCTACAAAAATATTGATATATTGTGGTTTCTATGGATCATCCTCAAACATACTAAACTATACTTTGCACCGCTTGTACTGCGGGTTACACCTACTCATCTAGTTAGGTAAATAGTCAGGCCTTATTGGTGGTGTTCTTCGGAAAGGTTAGGTACATAGGACCCGCATCCAGCGTGCGTGTATGACCAGATGTATGAACATAAACGAATTAACACCATACTCCATGTATGTAAGGATTGTAGCAGGTAGCATTCTGTAATTTCTGTGTAGGTACCTCCATGGGATGGTGTGATTTTATGTATGTAGTTAGATCAATTTCTGATTAGTAGTAAGTCTACCTTCAGTATGAAATCAATATTTCGCATGTATCAGTTTTATTTATTGCATATGATTTTGTGCAAAATTATTAATAGCAATAGGTAGTCTAAACTGAACCAAAGTATATTCGAGGTATTTTTAAACTGTCCTCTAGCTATCGGGGCCATGTGACTGTCACTTCAACCTAATTAAAACTTATTTATCAATAATTAATGCGGATTTATCCAGTCTATGCTAATTACCAAGAAAGGATATTAAGGCATCCCTAGACAGGCGCGATGCGACACCGGTAGAACGATTTCCGTGAAGTTTTCATAGAAATTGTTCCACCAGAGTCGCGTCGCGACTTTCTGCGCGAGCCTTTATTATTTTGCAATATCATCCACTGATTACTTAAAAAAATACATGATAATTGACATGTTATGTGTATCTTGCTTGTTATTTACACCTATTGTTATGTTTTTGTATAAAGTGAATACACTTAATTCTCTTTACTTATGTTATTTGGTTAACAATGCCTTATGATTTATTAAATCTCTGGGCATAAGTTATCTTATAAGTTTTGAGAAAGTTAATGTTTTTACATGATTACTTAGTTCAAAGCATTGTTTTATGTCGAGACCAATGTTTTTCTTCAAAACATCATAATCAACTTAAAGTCAGTGATGGATGTGAAAATTCGGGACTTTCCGCTTTAAACCTGTTTATTTACCAAATAAGACAAGCCCAACATATGCCCTGCCGTTGCCACACTATAGAAGTTCTAGGTAGATAGCCTACTAGCTTCCGCCCGTGTGGTATGTCGATAAAAAGTAGCCTATGTCCTTTCTCAAGCTCTAGACTATCTATGTACCAAACATTTAAATCGGTTCAGTAGTTTTGGCGTGTAAGCGCGACAGACAGACAGAGTTACTTTCGCATTTATAATAATTAGTAAGGAAGTAAGGATATACCATTGGTATATCCTTACTTCCTTACTAATTATATACCATTGGTATATCCTTACCTTATGTACATGGTAATATTATTGGTATAATACCAATAATATTACCATGTACATGGTAAGTAACAAGTACTCTACTAATTAAGAGCGTGGCGGCCATGCTACTCGGTTTTTTATGAGTAGGTAGTCAGTCATCGAGCAGGCCGGTCTGACGAGCCGCCCGCAAAAAAACACTCGGCAGGACTTGCATCCTCCAGCCGCCACTACATGAGGCTGTAACATGTATCGATCAATTATGTTTTAATAAAAATTGGTCCAAACGTGGCGTGACACGCGGTTTTTATGTAATAATAATTTCAAATCTTAGCAAAAATCAATTGGAACTGCTAATGAATACTTTTGTTTCGTAAAACTGGTCTTCGATGTGAACAATCTCGTGGACGCCAGCTTAATAGACGTGTCGTGAACTCGTGGGCGGATGAGTATTAGCAGTCGGAAATCAGTTTGTAATTTGAATAGCTGCAAACAGATTGCAATAACTCTGTATATGTAGGTGTCACGGACTGTCGGGTGCCTGACCTCGGCTATAAACGTTTTCGAGCCACTTGTAAACGTTTACGCTTTGTTTGAATTAATTAAAAGCGTAAAATTAAAGGTGATCTGATTAATTTCTATAAGAACATGGCTAGCGACTACTGTGCCAACATAAGTTCCGATACAATAGTTCATTCCCAACTGTTCAAATCCAATTAGAACTTGCTTTTCACATAATATTAAACTAAGTATGACATTATTTTATTGTACTTACATCCATTTCTTACTGGAGCAGATACATATACCGCCCTAATCACGACAAAACTTGCAGTATCCAAGTCAGTCTTCCCGGCCATCAAGCGTGAGGCAGTAGCCTTCGGTCCTTGAAATACCACTTTCCAGTTCCCGTTATGGTCATGCGTTTAACATTCGAATTGCAAAAGTCGAGACAAAGGATAAAATTGCATCTCTTTGCACGCGGCCTGCGTTTCGTACTGTGTCCCCGCGGCCTCATATGGCGCAGCGAGTTGTCCGCCATGAATTGATAATGGACAGGATAACACCTGGACAGATACACCTACATCACTGACTACCACGTATTCAGATATAAGGACTTTATTTATGCAAATTTTAGCCGTGCGTTCAAAGACACGATGCATATTTTAAAAGAAGACAGCTTAGCGCGCATCAAAAGCATTTTTCGTTCAGAATGTGGTATGGGCAGAAAACACGATACTTTTAGCATTAACGACTAGCGTTTTAGTCGTTTTCGGAAGCACGATACCGCGACTGAACGCTGAATTCCAACACATTCGGATGCCGGTTAGACTTTATTCATATTGGGCTTGAACTGCGAAACACGACTCGATGCTCAATTAATATTCTGATACTGTACTCAAACGCAGCAAGTCGCTAAAATGCGATGCAGCATCGATTCAGTCGCTGGATACGCGATTTTACATCGCGAACGCAAAGAGTCAGCAAAACGCAGAACAGCACTGATGAAGTCGCGAAATCGCAGATGCTAAAGTTAGCACGTCTGCTAAGGTTCTAGTAGGCCAAATTCTAAGGATAGCAATTGAATTTGGCCTCTTAGGGTCTTAACAGCGAGCCTTTAGAATGTATTCATTTGAATTTTTGATAAATGAAGCTTTCAAGAGGACGTCATTCTAAATAAGCCTGTCCTATTCACGTTACCTAGTCTAGTCATCAAATAAGCAATGTTAATTACTGTTAAGTATTTGGTACTCAGGGCTTGTAGTTATGTTGTAAGTGCTTAGCTGCCCATTAGCACAATTAACTAAATTAGATGGCGCCAGAACGAGCAGTGGTTGGGATTATCTCAGAATTACCTATAGTTAGGTAATCTAATGAGAAAAATGTTGTTTCGGGTATAAATGCGTGTCAATCATTCGAAATTTTGGCCCTGTTTTTCTATTCTTGCTTTTCGTGCAATTAGTATTTTGGAAGCTTAGACATTACATAATGCTTAATTCTATCATTTAGGACTGAAACATTTTTCTGCACTAAATTGCTTTCACACGCGATCGCCGCATTAATTTTGTTGGTTATTATAAGTAAAGCCTTGTTACAACATGTTGATAAACCGTTATGTACTTGACCCATATCGAAAGTAGGTCCTACTTTCAGAGAAATTTTACTCGGAGCAAGAAATATCTTGAAGTAAGATAAATACGTGCAAGTGAAGCAAAGTTAAAGCGGTTCGAGGTGAGCATTCAGGGCACGTTGCGGTTTTTGTTAATTTTGTAACGTCAACACATACTTATGTAATTCGAGACTTGATAAGGCAGAGGGCTAGTTTTAATAAGCATAGTTACGCCCTTCTACCGGTTACATACACTTTCATGGCAGTTTTATTACTTTACGGAGCAAGTTGGTCGTGTAAAGTTTCGGCGACGTAGGCGACACTGTGTGACAAATAGGATAAGATAGCAAAACAATGAAGGTAAACAAGTCCGAAGCTCCGAGGGGCTGCATTAGACGATAAACTTCATAACATTTAATAACTATAAGTATTATATTATGGCGCCAGAAGGCGTCCGCGTCCTCCGCGCTAGGCGCCGTATCATATTTCGTAAAGTAATACTCTATTATAAACCGCACTGCCAATGCATCAGTGATGAGTAATCCGCAGCGAAAACCTTTGATCGATGCGAATGCTAGACTTATTGAGAATCGTAATAATCGATACAGTGCTTCGATTAATGCAATTGCTTTTACCATTTGCCTGACTAATACTACTTAAGTAAAGTACATTTGTATTTGATTCTAATTTGTAAACTGTACTTTATATTTACTGTTTGCTGTCTCGACGACATCTCAGTAATCGTAATAAGTGGAGTAGAATCGGTGGGGTGGAGGCAGTGCTGATTGTAACTGTATATTAATGGGCCAGGCCGCTCTACCCACTTCATTAGGCGAACAAACAAGCGGGGAGAGGAGAGAGGATAGACGCCCTTCATCCCGTCACCCTCCTAACCCCACCGACCTTTAACGCGAGTCTAAAAGATATTAAAACAATTTTTCTTTTTTGATTAGATTTTATTGTAACGGAAACCATGAAAATATGCAGAGAAATGAGAAATAAACTCGAGAAATTGGGTTTCTTAAGAGGGGTTAAAGGGCTCCTTTCATGATCGTACATGAGGCGACGAAGTCGTTTTAAGTCTGGTTCTTCAAGTTCTCAAGTTTGTCAAAGAACATTTTCGGGAAACAAGATCGGGCGGGTTGACTTTAATTATTACGTTACTGTGTTTAGTGATTAAATAAATAGGCTTACAGAGTTACAGCAACATAGAATACATAGTAAGTATGTACTTGTAATTGGCCCCAAAATTACCATTTCTATTGAAGAGCTCCTAAACATTTAACGCCACTATGATTTCTAGAACCAGTATTTCGTTGGTTTTCACAATAGAGGTGGCTGTTTATTATAATACGTTGGACTAGGTAATAAATTGTCTGTGATATTAAAATCCGTTTTTGAGAGAACAATGCGATATGGAATAGAATATTGAATATAAATGGCTGTTGTTGCCAATTTGAGGTGTATCGTGTCGCAGAAGTTTTGAAGAAAGCTGTTACAGTACGGAAAACTACAGGAAGAATTTTCCCTGGCAATAACACTCTATGTAGTGGTCATAAAAGGCAAGTAAGGTGAGTTGTCAGAGACAACACATTCGAAACATGCTGCTATCGTCAATTCGATGGCAAAGTGTGATTTAGAGCAACTTTTCTTAATTGTGTAGTTTATTCAACTCGGCCTATCGCAGTCCACTGCTGGACATAGGCCTCTTCCAGGCTGTGCCACAAAACCCTGTCCTCCACCTTCCGCATCCACTCAGTCTGTCCAAGGATCCCAGCCACCACCTTTTTAGGGTTTATTAAGGTGGATGCGCTAGGGTAGCCCGCGAAATTAAAATTTTCTTATGTTTTTTGCAATTTGCTGGTCAGTATCAGGTGTCATGACGATTTCATGAAATAGACATTCAATGCACTTACATGAACTTAGAGAGTTGTATTGCTGATTCTAATGTCTATAATTCTGTAAATCCATATTTGTTACGGTCGCAAATAATATTTAGATCAACATACAACCTGATACTGACCTGCAAATTGCAAAAAACGTAAGAAAATTTGAATTTCACGGGCTACCTTAACGCATCCCCCTTCAAGGGATATATTTCTTTCAATGTTCAGCACTGGAGACATATTTAAAGGGTGAAGTTATTTGGTTATTCGGTATTTGTATATTAAGGAATCTTCTATCTATTTTAACACTCTCATCTAAACTGTATCTTTCATAGGAATCCAAATTCAGTCCTTCCTCGTCTGCACCATAATGACACCTAAAAAAGGTAATTTACACTGCTTTTTCTTCGCGTTAAACGGATGACCTCTTTTGATATTCAGATTTCTCTCGGCTCAGAGCTGCGGTTAATTTGAAGTGAGCCAACTCATTACCTTTCTTTTTTAAAGGGCGCTTGCGTAGCCTACTATCACTGCATTCGTTATGGGGAAATTCAAGACGGGGCATTTTATGTTTTATACATGAGGAATGAAAGACATGACAGAACATTTTTAGTTTAAAAGAATAGAGACAGACCAAGAAGGATGAAGGTAGAGGTTTGTGGATGATATTGTTACTATAAAAAAGGTCTGAATCCTAAAATTTGAGTTTGTTTGTTACGCTTTCACACTAAAACGGCTGAACGGATTTGGATGTTTGGCACATGCATAGACCATGACCTGGAGAAGGACGTAGGATACCTTTTATCCCGATATTTCCACGGAGTCGAGACTTACGCGGGCGAAACTGCGGGGCGCTGCTAGTACTATTATAATGACAGCTGTAAAGATGTCTGGTCATGCTGCGCTAACCGCAAAAAAGTAGGAATAACGATTCACACGCTCGTGTTCCGAGGTTTATTTTAAATACCTATTTACCGCAAAGAAAACGATTGTTTGTTTATTCAAATAAAACCGACTTCAAACAATAAGCTAAACTCATTGTTTACACGGAAAGAAGGCACCTAATAATCACTACATATTTTATTTAAAACAAAGTCCCCTCGCCGCGTCTGTCTGTCTGAACGCGATAATCTCAAAAACTACCGAACGGATTTTCATACGGGTTTCACCAATGGTCGGAGTGATTCATTAGGAAGGTTTATGATATATGTATAATTCATTAAGGTTTTGTGTAAATTGGCTGAAATATGACGATGATTGTTGGAAAAATCATGCCGACTGGGAGCTTTACTGGCGTACGCCGCGTAAACCAATAGAGTTATATGAAAACAATGTGTTACGTAAATACCATTAATTAATCCCAGTAGTAGGTACGTTCCCGTGGGATATTTTCCGACATCAACGCGGGCAAAGTCGCGCGCAAAAGCTAGTGTAGCATAAAACTGAGACAACTATAATCCTTAGCACGTGTAACTGAAACTTTCGGGGGTGGACATATCGGATAAAGATACGGAAAAATCCATAAGATAAAATACAGACCTGAAAGAGAAGCTTATTGGCCCCTTATTTATGAGAAATACCCACATAATACTTGAGTAATATTTCTCATATATAACCCGCAATGTGTGTTTAGGCATCTTCCGCGTTACATGAACCCATCCGACCTCAATATCTACTTGATTTTGATACCTTAGGGGTCAGAATAAATGAAGTTTCATGGGTCTCTCCTCAACCTTTGTGTCAAATATGAATCACAAAGCGATAATCTTCGATCGAAACAAGTTTTAGACGATTTTCATTATGTTATGTTAATTTACTTTTAAGCCATTACGATCCATTTTTTTATGCAAAACAGTCTCGAAAATTACAATAACACAAACTGATATGGTATTAGTGATCTATAACAATGACAGAAACATATTAGAAGCGGAATAATAAAAGCAGATATTTCTGTTAAAGATTATAATTATAATAATATGTGTACCTAACCGGATTTTTAGAATTCTGTAGCTACTGTATTGTATCACTTACTGCAAAACACGGAAGATTATATTAAATTAAAGAAATTGCATATTTAAGTACGGACCCTTAGATATGCAATTTCTTTAATTTAATACAATCTTCCGTGTATCACATGTAAGTACCACAACCAAACCACAACGACACCACGTGGACGGGCGCTATTTTTTATGAAAATGAATAATCTATTCACACGGACTACATTTGGCCGTCAAAAACAACCATGTGGGCGATACCGACCACATGAAGGCGACGTCGCAGCCACAACGCATCTACAACGTTGCGTTGACAGCCGGAGTATATCTGTCTGCAAACAATAGCCACAACGTAACCAGGTCGCAACTACTAGCGACAATCAATACAACCACGACGCCACTGCAAGAAAATGCAGGGATACCACTGCTTGCCCTCATTTTGTACGTGTATACGGGCCCTAATCACTACACATTATATTAAAACTTTTTACAAAAAAAAAAACCGATTTCGACTGCGGTCGAAGTCGGTGTCTTTGCTTTTCAATTTACGTTTTTTGCCACCTACTTCCGAAAGTTATTTTTCAGTCTTGAGTGTTTTTTTTGGAAGTCGGTTTTTTTTTGGTAAAACGTTTTTATTTTTCACTTTTTAGTTGTGGTACCTACCCCACACAAATTCGAATACCACTAGCTGATGTAAATAACAGTGAAGGAGTAAATCAAGACATCGTCTAGATAAACTCATTGGCAAAATACGTTATATTGAAGCTAACTCAAAAACTACGCAAGCAAAGTTAATAAAAAAATTATGGGGCCACCTCGGATGCAAGACCTACCATACAAATCATCAAAATCGATTCATAATTGGCGGAGTAATCGCGTAACAAAAATCCAAAAAAGAAACATACTGACGAATTGAGAACCTCCTCCTTTTTGCAGAAGTCGGTTACAAACAAAGTCCTCCGCCGTGTCTGTCTGTCTGTCTGTTCGCGATAAACTCAAAAAGTGCAGTAGGCACCGATTTTCATGCTGTTTTCAGCAATGGATAGAGTGGTTCTCGAGGTATGTTTTATAATCTATTTATACTAGCCCAGTAAAGTGTAAAAGTTGGTACAGTCAGCATAGATGGAGACGCGCGACAATTTATTCACTCTCGTGTCGCGTATTTACTTACTATGCAAAGTTTTATTCATTACATCAGGATCTCATATTTACTACACTACCTTCTACTACTATTGCACATAAAACAACAATCAATAAAGCTCTGTGCATGCCCAAAATACGTACCAGTCAAATATCATGAGCCTCAAACAGCATTTTCGTTTCGCGGCATTGTGTAAGTGCTGACAAGCGTTATCACGCCTGCTAATCGGATTAAGATACAAACGATGAGCGTTTCTGACAAAGCTTTAACAATTTCGGCAAAATGTCTGTCTCGTTACGCTAGTGGCCACAATCACCACTACTGAAAATGGGGACAGGACGGGACAGGACTCCATAGTTTAGAATCAGGAATTTCTCAGAAACAGCCCGGAGTCTAGATTTTTGCCTGGCTATAGGCTCGTCCCTTATTACATGGGACTCAGACATGTGTGTGGGGTTCCATTTCTGAGAATATAGGTGTGGAACTTTCATCATCATGAGCCTATTGCGGTTGGCTGGATACAGGCCTCTCCAATCACACGTTATATACTTATATATGTATGTACATACCTATAATGTTTGACAACTCAGTCATCCCGTTTAGCTCCGCTGTTAAGAATCTTGGTCTGAATGTCGACACATGTCTTGACTGGCGAAAGCACGTCACGACTGTAAGTAAAAAAGTCACCGGAACGTTGCGTTCGCTCTATCGGTTGAAAAATCTTCTACCATCACGCGTAAAGGCAATGCTTGTACAGTCCCTAATCTTTCCCATAATAGACTATGGTGATGTGTGTTACTACGACCTGAATGCAGATCTACTCAATAAACTTGACCGCCTTCTAAATAACTGCATTCGATTCGTTTTCAATCTTCGTAAGTACGATCATGTGTCTGCGCACCGTTTGCTTTTAAAATGGTTACCCATACGTCAGCGCAGAGAGTTGAGGGCGCTGTCTATGTTGTATTCTATACTCGACAAACCCACTTCTCCTTCTTATCTGGCTTGCCATGTTCAATACCTATGCTCTCCCCATAGTACAAATCTTCGCTCCACCAACAATCTTCTTCGACGATGTCCTTCTCATCGCTCTGGTTTGATTCACTCTTCTTTCTTTGTCCAGGCGGTATTTCTTTGGAATGCGCTCCCTCTGAATATCAGGATGGCAGCGAGTCGGTTATCTTTCAAAGTAGCGGCTCGTGAACATATTCGTGAGAATTTGGCAGAATCAATGCGGCGCTGATTTGCTGGGCTTGTTTTCTCCTTCACTTATCGTTATTTCTCCTGAAAAAGTTTATTCTGTTTATATGTATGTATTTAAGTATATATGTATTACTATTTATCCTTTTTCGAATTATCTATCCCGTATGTTGCACCTGCCATGTTTGTCTCTGCATCACCCTAAGGTTGACTGGTAGAAAATGCCTCAGGCATTAAGTCCGCCTTTGTACAGTATTTTTTTTTTTACTTTTGCATAAAGTTTTAATAAATAAATAAATATTAATAATTATTTGTCTTGTCCCCAGGTGTGCGCCCTGTCGCCGCGGGAGCGAGTTTCCGAATCCTTGGCTCTCTCGTACGCCGAATCTCCCGGGCGGCCGCTACCTGACGTCATCGCTCAGCCGGGTCTCTCTTACGACGAAGTCCTCCACGACGACTTCCGATTCGACCTGAACGCCCATGACGTCATGGTCTTCTTGCACATACAGAAAACTGGCGGTACCTCTTTTGGAAAGCATCTGGTCATGGATTTAGACTTGAAGGTTCGTATTAAAAAATATATATTTTAATGGTAATAAAGCCGAAATCTGCTATAACATAGGTGTCGTAGATGCAAAGAGAAATCCCATCCATCCCAGAGACAAAGCTGAAACATCTTATGTATCTGTAATTACACCGGCACCCATACCCTTCAAATCAGAACACAGCAACTCTGCTTGGCGGCTGAAATTCCGTGGACAAAAAAAAACCGTGAAAGTGTAAAGTTCACTCAACCACCATAAAAAAGGGAGGATCCTCCGACCAGACGGGTGTTGTGTCTGGCGGGTAACTGCCCAACCATTGCTGTTGGGTTCTTGTATATATGTCCACTGCACGGTAAACTTTAATTGCGCGATGCAGGATTTATGTGACGTCAGGTCTTTGATGCGTAGTTCGCATGTGGCGATGTAGATACCGCCACAAACTCCTTCATAAAGCGAACTACTATTAAAATGTGTTATGTCACCAATAAACAAGCTACCCACATCTCGTCAATACACCTGTTTCTCCCGTTCTGACCGTAGGTGTCTAGACATGCAGCTTTGTGGGTGAGCTGGAATGCCCGTGGGCGATTTAAGGTTTGATTCAGTTAGATGTACTTAATTGCAATTCGCCGGTCGCCTACACTCCAAAGTTGAGATCGCGATTGTTGAGTGACAGACGTGACATCTGTTACAGCGCATAGCGAAAAGGAACAGGTTTTGAGAAACTGTAATGTCCCATAGATAAGTCTTCGTGGAAGTATGTATACATAGTCAGAAACGTCCAAGATTGGATGAATCTCGTTTAAATATGTAGTGAATTATAGACTGTAATCACTCCCAGCAATTTGGAATCAGAAAATTTGAATGAAAAATCTCTGAAGCACGTGACAGACATATGAAACGACGGTGTTACATCTGGAGTGGGCTATTAAGGCGCGCGAGGTACGGTGACACGGCAGAATTGAAGGAAATGGCGAACACTTTAAAAGAAAATGCACCGTCACTCCCACGACCTGACTTTCCGACACTTTGTACCACCGCCTACTTATTACAAATGTTACAAATTAAATTACACGTTTGGTAGTACCGAGGCAGCTAAAATCCTCGAGTTCATAAAAGCGGTTATGTCAAACGTCGGCACATAGACGTAAATGATAATGGACCTGTAATTAGAAGCGTTGCGGCTGACTCTTCAAACATTTAAAGCTCTTTGTGGATGAGCTTTCAGACTTAATTAAAAACGAATTTTCAGTATCGATGCTGGGCAGAGTGCGCGCACTATAATCCGAAAAGAGTAATTGGATTTTTTTTAATTTTTTCCGCTGGCGGTTAATGTTAGTAACGAAAATTGATAGCACAGCGTCTGACGTTATAAAAATTAAGCTTTTCTCGATGAAATCTGAACGCTCTTTACAACCGGAACTTTTATAGCCTAGTACTCGGATCTTTTTATTTGATTCCTCTTTGCAGATTAGGTTTTACACGCTGGGTTGGGTTTAATCATCAATAATCTGTTAGAATTTATGTGGATGTTGTATTTTTATAAGCGTCCCGAGTTACCCATATTAAAAAGCAATATCGAGATCCTCCGCATCGTATCTCATTGATATTCCCCCTTAATAAAGCCGATTTGAATGTAAATTGACACAAGTAGCTACTTCCACGATAGCCTTCGTCTATAAAGTGTATCATTTCTGCTCATGTGAGATAGATTTCTATTCATGACGGAAACCTAGCAATTCGCGTTGGCGTGTGTTAAGAATTAGAAACAGGATTTATTTATAGTGGTTGATTAGATTATCTTTACGCATTGCCAGTATTATAAAGGGATTTCCGTTTTTTTTGCCTTGTTACATAATAATTCAATCGGCCCGCTTCAAAGCTGTAATTACTTTATCTGAACAATTTTATTTTCATAATATTTATCTTAATATATGTGTTCTGCCACTATACCAAGATAATTCGATTTCCGGGAGTCGACCACCAAAATTGAATCGAATCATTATTTGGTTAATTGAATAAAAACAGGCGATATTATACGGAATCGGGGCAGGGGTCAAAGATAAAATTTAAAAAGATGCTCTATACGCAACTGCCCGGGCACTGGGCACGTACGCAAACTTCGAACACTTTCAATGGGACGCCTTTCATTCGCTCCCTTCAAGCGAACAATCGAAGAGGTCTGCTGTACCGCCAATGAATGATATTCAGCGTTATTAATGTATACGTTTTATTAATTCTATAGAGGCCAAACCATTGTGTAGAGAATATTAAATTCCGTCTGCATGTGCCGACGAATATCGTATCTTTATCTTCGGATAGCTAATGTATTTATATGACAGACGTAGGCCACTATTTATATATCTTTTCAGTCTAGAAAATATATTTGTAGATCTAGAAATTCCGTTGTGTAATGTCGTCTCGTCTTCATGCAACATTGACTTATTATTTGCGCCATAACTCGGGTTTATTCCTTTTCGCGTAGGTAAATCCTTTTAGCTCGTCCATATGTTGGAAAGGGTATGTTTGTGAATGTTCGTTTACTACGTTTTTCAAAGTCATTGTGTGGTTGTGGACGTGTAGATATGTAGTTCGTTCATATGTACGCTGGGAGCGAGGCGGTTCAGACGGGGCGCGTGTTTTCAACCGCACTGTAAATATTTTAACACTCCGGCTGTTTCGGCCCTCCTCTGCCTACTGTATTGGGATGTGGTTTCGAACAATGCTCAAAAGTAAAACGTTTTATTGGATACGGCACTCAAACTTTTAATAAAAGCTTTTTTCGCAGAATTTCTAACTGTTGGATGAATTTAAAAAATAACTGCAACACATTCAAAACTTTTACAACATCGCAAACGCGTTTTACAACTTCGCGCTTCTAAAACTGCTGACAGAAATATTAATGGACATCTAAATTGGAATGTGTATTCATGCAAAATATTCAGACATGTTCATTTTTCAAGTGCCTCATGTTTCTATTTTTATCTCCTTGCATTAATATGTACCAAACAACACATCAAAAATAGTTTCAATGATTGGTTCCTCATTGCTGCTTCTTTTATAGTTTCGTGACCCCCAACAAAGGATGAATATTCCGGTGCTTACGGGCCCAACTTTAATTCTATGTGCATAGCATACGTATAATGTGTTTCTAGCTACCTCCTAACTGCTTTGTTTCTACGCATTACAATGTACCACTACATGCTCCCGAGCCATTGTTAATTCTATAGCATTTGTTCCGCTTTGAATAATTTTGAACACAGAAGTACCGAGTTAAGCTTCATAAAAATTGCGTGTAAACAGCATGGGTCTATTGTTTTAGTTTGATTGAGTAGACTATAAAATATGTGAAATCAAAGGACGTTTTAAATATTACAAAAAGAGTATGTTATGGTTTAGATTTTAGAGACTAAATTAACTTGATCATAAGTGAAACACAAGGGAAAAGATCAAAGGACCTATATAAACTAAAGGAATTTCTAAGATACCAAAGAGAATTATGTAAGTCCTGTTGTCTTGGAATTTAGAACATCAGAGTTTGAAACGACAGAAAGTTTGTATTAGAAACAAAGACAATATCAACATTGATTAAATCTGAGCGAATTCAGCAATATCTATCCAAAGTTACGTTCAGTGTTCAGCGCATGAAAACAAATAAAAATGATTAACCGGCCGTTTGAGCGAGGAGCGATTGTTCGAGCTCTTCGCCTAACAGTCGTATACTACTCGTAGACAGTAGATACTGACAGTATTCAACCATTGATACCTTTTCAGATATTTCTGTGCTCTTTTGGAACGAGACAGCCAATAGCGTTTGTTCTTATTTTTTATTTGGGATTCTCCCGATTGCCGAGAACAGCTCTAGTATATCTTCTAGTAGTATTAATCGTTGGGTCTTCTTAACATTTGTTTTTACACACGTAAGCTTTTACACCCGTTCTTAATATCTAATCAATAGTCAAGTCGGCTCGTCGCCTTGACCTAATATTCCCTTGTGCAACATTTCATTACCATCTTTTATAGCGTCGAGGTCCCTGATTGAGAAACAAATTAAGTTTTGAGTGTCCATTTCACTGAGTTTAGATATTTTAGAGTTTAGGTACTTTTTACTTTTCATTCTCAAAGCTGATTACTGACCGTTCTTGGTTTCACATCTTCATATAGGGTTAGCAGCTCTATACAAATTCAGGTTCTAGGTTACCTTAACTGTAAAGCTTGTTCAAAGCTTTCAGTTACAAGGTGCGTCGGTTCTCGAAACTAATCGCCATCTAGCTTTCTCTGAAGCTAATGTTACCTTGTTTTAGTACCATCATTGTATTAAATAGCAAGAGTTCCTAGAATTCCAACCTTCCAGCATATATGTTAGTAAATACTAGTCACTATTCCCCACTGGCTTGTATGTTACGTCGTGTATTAACTCTTGCACAGTCGTCGTGTAATTTGGTATTTGAGTGTATCTCGCGCCACTTGCTCTACGGACATCCGGCCCGCTCGCTTCCGTCCTTCTAATTTACTCCACGAATTCACTATTCAGCTTCATTACTCGTGTAGTGTCCGAAATGTACTGATTCTATAGTTTGGCGTCCTACAGATTTGTTATGTAAAAGGTCTTATGTTTATAATGATGGAAGTTTGTATTGAATGAAATTACTGCGGTTCAACTATTATCTTGATTTATTTCTTAGCAGCACATAGCAGCGTTTTACAAGGTTATTTTGACAGAGAGGCAGAGACAGAAAACATCTATAATGTGGAGTTGCCACATAGAATACTAAAGATACCATACAGTTTATGTGGTATGCCTGATTGCTATCAATGACCTTGTCCACCCACTGCCAATTGTAATAGGGTATTGTTATGTTATGATTACTTTGGATTTTCCTAAGATTATTTAATCTTTAAAACGTGGTGACAAGTCATGAGAGGTTATGATGAGTGACCCTCTTAAATGTCTTCTGATAACCATCGTTATACTTGTCTCGTACGATGTAAGTAAATTCCCGACTTATCACCATTATGTTTTGTATTTAAATCTTGTGTTTATCATCTCTGGTAAGTATTGGTTACTCTGTACCACACACACTGATAATGATTTGATGTTTACCATCTCATGCTCTCAACGTAACAAGTTTTCCCGTTATCACTCTCCTCGGTATAAGAAGTGGGATATCCTGTTTTTCTTTAATTCTCGGGATCAGCGACACACAGCTTGTGTTTACCTTGGAAAAACTTTCATATAACAATCCTACCTACCTAGGCAAAATCGGAAAAATATGTGAATCCGATAAAAATGTTCGGATTAAGTTAGAAAGCCTAGGGGTGTGCTTTTCAGCGGATTTTCCCAGATTTTCATGAGGTCTCGTCTCGGGTGTAGAGGTCGGGCGGGACTCGATTGTCCGCTTCGTGCGTCCGCTCCGCTCGGCACGCGCTGGCATGGCAGCGATACTGATTTCACTGGTAATTTCCGCACACAACCGATCCCCCTTCAAAGAACTCACGCCCAATGGAGGAAATGAAAATCCCTCTCGTTTAAATTGTACGCGAGGGAACGATTTAACTTTTGTGTTTAAATGTACTTAAGTCATAATTTATTGGGATTTCTACAGTATGGGAATTTGTTTTTTTGGAGTATGATTTACTCTTGGGTCTCTTATAATTTCATTGCTGTATTCAGGTAATATTAAGATTAATGCGCATAACAAAAGATTAGAGAATAATTGGTGATCGGGCCATAGTGATGTACTGGCGTCATCTTCGGCTACCTAAGGCTCGTAATTTTATTACTTTTAAATTACACTGACAAAAACTAATTGGTCCATTTTTTTCGCAGAGGCCATGCAACTGTCAACGAGCGCGAAAACGGTGCCATTGTTTTCGGCCGCACAGCAACGAAATATGGCTGTTTTCGAGATACTCCACTGGTTGGAAGTAAGTACCTCATAGAAAAAACTGTTTCATCGCTGTCATGGTAAAATTCTAAATATTTAAAGCACTCCATTCTCTTTTTTGTTGGCTCACGAACATTTTTTGTTGGTCGAATAGCTCGGTGGCTCCAAGCTGTGTAAACTGCAACACGTGTCTCATTAGAATTCCGTGTTGCTCCCAATGGCGACAAAGAGCTGAAGTCATATTGTAGCGCGATAAATTCATGTCGTGGTAATTATTTCGGGCCCGAAATTTGAATATGAATTATTATTGTGGCGGGCGCGAACAGGGACATTCGATTACATCAGCGGCGCCGGCGACGACGTGTCCTTCGGCCCATCGTAGGCCTTAACTGTTTTGGGCATGCAAATGTGCCGAATGTACATAAATAATAGGCACTTGATACAGTGGACCATGCAAATCACCTCTCCCGACTATTGTCCACCGCCCTTGGGGATTATACGACTGACCGAACGTGGTTAGCATCGATGATTGAAAACGAATTTCGATTTGATTACCGCTCACAGTATACAGGGGTCGTAAACGTTTATATGTGGACCCAACTTGTATGTAAGTAGGTACATATCTGACGCAGACAATGTTTGTGGCGAAGGTACTAGGTGCTTGGAGATAGTCATAGAAATAAATGGTATGGGATAATGGATACAATCTATTTGTCGGGTCCGCCTCGACGGAGCATTATCATGGAAACGACTTTATTTTGTGAAATCTACCAAGACACATAGAGCCAAAAGTGTCTTTCTTACTATACCGAGCAAGATAAGAGTAAATAAAATTGTTCTTTGAGAAATTCTTTTTCATAATATCGCCATGTTAGGGATCGTTATCGTTTATTCAGAATCTCGGAGGGTTGCATTTATTATTTGCATGGCTTCAGTGAATATTTAAGTATCGTTTTATCTTATTTGATTTTTGTTAGCCCGTAGCCTCACTGTTGTAAATCTCGCAACGCAATCCTTTAACGATACGTTTTCGATAAGCGATATTTATTACGAAACTCTTGGTAAGAAAGCACTAGAAGTAAGGCGGAGTTGATCAGGTGCTGCAAGTTGAATGGGCAACGTTTCTAAGACGTATAATGTTCCGAGAGCGGCGCTACGTGTCACGTTGCGAGTGAACTACGAGCGCAACGTGCATAGCTCGCGTGCCGAGAATACAGCGCCATGACTGATACCCGCCACTCCGTAAGGAAAACCAGCATACTGCCACTTTATAATCTGCCTAAATTGTCACGTCAAATTAAATCGAAATGTTGCCGACACCTGACTATAAAACGGCTTGTGAAACAATTGTTATATTGTGAGACGTTGATTATATCAATTTTGTCGCGTCCCAAACCGTTGACGTCTCATTGCTATGCCGGTTAGCAGGCCGTAAATTAACTGTCCACCACGTGGTGAGCTCACTAAATAGAGTTACCGGTGGTGACCACTAGCCACGGTGGTCCACTCACCACAAGGCACGCGTACACTATCATAAACTCAATAGCTACCCGTTTCATTGTTACGTAACTGGAAAAATCCAAGGTACGAATTAATTTTAATAAACGTTCGACTTCACACCCACTGATTCGCTCCGCGACACACAGATGTATTTCATCTTAATTTATTGAAGCAATTCTGTACAATATTTTTAAAAGCAATCTGGATCTTGTCAAACGAGCTATTTGTCTGGTTTTTGTCCCTACTCCATTGTGGTATAAGTAATTATGTGTCGGCAGTTAACTTAGGCAATATTTTTGTTTTCCTCGCTTTCGTCATAAAAAGTATCTTTATTTTCGTTGAGAATGTTTGTTTTATCTGAAGGGGAGCGCAAAATAAATTTCGTTTGATCAATTTGCAACGAAAATAATCTTATTTCTCATACCCTCCCCGTATCGACCGCACTTGGGCGGGTGTTATCGCCCGAACAGAATTTTTATTGGACCCAAAAATATTATCTATACGGCGTACTTAATTTACTGTGGGGTAGTGAAAGACACTGTAGTTGACACTTTCAAATATTATTATTTATTGCATTTACCTGAGCGACGTGTTGACATTTTCTCACGCGAGATTGGAATTGAAAAGTATATCCAAAAATAATAAATTTTAAGAACAAACAATTTCAATTTAAATCTTAAAACATATTGAAAAGATAAAAGTATGCAAAAATCAAACCAAAATACTTATGGGCACTTATGAAACGGCAGAAGCTAGGTGCACGGTTCCAATTGGTCGTTTCCTATGGAGAAGAGCCGGCAAGAAACTCCACGGTTACTCTTTTAAAAATAATTGGCTGTTACAATATTTTCGAATTACAGTGTTATTAGGTATGGGAGGACAGTGTAGGCCTTTCAAAAAGTACCAGGTAAGTACTTAACAAAATAGAAAATGTTCAACAAATCTACTACAGTCCACTAAGCCTACATCGTTCTCACATTCACAAGATGAAAAAGAATATGTTAAATGTTTACATGTTTTCTAAATTTGATTACGTACAGGGTGTGTCATGTTCCTCTACGAAGTGTTTTGACAGGAGTCACAAAGGGTCATTTAAATTTACACGCAAGATGGATAATGTGCTGGTCTTGGATTAGGTTAGGGGCCACGTAACGATCTATTCAAATACTCGACAACATTGAATATTTTATTCATTAGACGCGGAACTCGTCGCTTTCTGACATTGAAAGAAATATGTCGCATTCAACGTCAAGAAGTCATCGTTTGGTAATTGGTTTTATGCATTCAATACGCCGTCGAAGAATGTCCAGCGTCCAAGGTGACTTCGAATTATAAGACAAGGTATCTTAAACATAATGCGTTTCTAAGTCGTTAGAGAATCTTCTCACGGGGTGATAGGTGGCTCTGCTATCTCTGATGACTAGTAAGCTATTAATTTGGTTGTCGTCGACAGCACCGTTGGACCTCCCAAGTAGTGTCGTTCGGCGGCGGCGGGAGGTCGCACTCTTCCCTTATTTGACAAGTTGTTACCGTTAAGAGATTAGGCTCATTGTACTCCACTGTCTCCACTAATGCGCTGCACATTACGGTTTGGATAAACACGCTCCCTTAAATGGCGGGCCGCTATTAACCGGTGGTTCAAGTAAGATATATTTTTACTCTATATGGGATTAACGTCAGATAAGATCTGGGTCTAATATGATTGAAGGCCATCTTGTACCACCGACCTGATTGTTAGACACGGTGTACTTCATAATATTTATCATAATCCGGTGTGGGTTGTTATTTATGCGCCAGTAGCTGCTCTAGATGGTTTGATTCTTTGTGACAGTGTCATTTAAACAGGTTCAGAAGTATTGTGCGCACACAAAGGAGATCGGCGATACCGCCGTATTATTGTATCGTCGACAGATAAAAGTGTCACATAACTCAACCCACAATGTGAACTATTTGGAGTGAATCCATTTCAGAGAACTTTCATCAGCCGGTTATTCGTGCATGTGGTTTCGAATCAGGGCTCAGTTAGCAGCTATCATGGCTGTCATCTAATCAAACACAACAGTGGACTGCAGTTACGCGGAACACATTCCGCTTAAATAGTAACGTCAATATTAAAGTGGTATCACAATTGCAGTTTCAGATAGCTGACCATTTTAGCAGGTCGCCTGTACTTAGTTTAATATGGAGTAGTCAGTAAGTGGAGAGGGCACGAACATTTCGCCTTTGATTGAATTCACTTCCTAAATGCTTGAAGCGGGCGAAGAAGAATTGTTGACGTCGTAGGACCGCCGGCTTCGGGTCATATGGCACATTTCTGAGTGGCGTGGCGTCTGTCGCTGTGGTATATTTACCGCTCCATTTGCTTACTTCTCTTTGGTGTTATATCTAGGCCTCAATCAGTCACGTCGCACGATAGCCGGTGCGCGGTTATCGCTCCATCGTAAATTAACTCAAATTATCTGTCTCCACTCGCAAACATTGTCGACTCTAGTCTGTCTGTCGGAAGCTGCCGCTTTGTATAATACTTGTGTTTCTAGATTAATCACTTTGCATGTTTACAATCTGAATAGTTAGTCGTTGTAGATTCTAGTTCTACCACTACTAACTGAATTAAGTACCTACGTAGTTAATTGTTTTCATTATGCTAGTCGTTATAATTAAAATGATTGCTGGTGAAGTTCTTCTATTATAAAATCCTTTTTACATTCTACAGAAAAAAAAAAAAAAAATTCGCTGCAGTTTTAATACAACCGTAATTGGAGAGTCATTCATGCTTGAGGTCAGATCTTTTAGAATATGAACGTTAAAATAAAATCCACGTTAACAAGCGCCTTCGTCATGAATGGCTCCCATTCAAAATATAAAAAATGAAATGTCATTCTGCAAAGCTTTCATAATGACACAAAATTATGAAGCCATTACAAGCCCGCACACGATGACAGAGCTGATATCAACGTAACTCCGGCAATTTCAGAACCATATATTAATTTGTCTAAGACATTTCGCGTTCGTGACATAAGTGCCTAGATGAGATTACAAGAATTTCTGTTATTTAAATTGGATATTGATTTCGCCTTGAGTTTATTAAAGTCAATTCTAGACTCTATTAAATCTGTGGAGAAGTTGTGTCGGTTCATTGAAGAGAAATGAAAAATAATTTCCGGGTGGTATTAGAAACGGTTCGTAGGGAAAACAACAATTTGTTTGTTCAGCCGTCAGATATTGTTCGATGGGTTTTATCGGGAGAAGTTTTTACAGCTTTGGGAATAAACTTTTGTGTATCATCATATATTGTTTGCAGTGAAGCAAACAGTAAATATTTGACATTGCTTCCTGAACAAACATAAAACACTGAAGGGGTTATGTTATGAAGGATCCCTTCTGTTATAAACCTTCTGAACAAACACTCGCAGTATATGAAGAGATATGCATTCATATTAGAGCAAAGTTTTATCGATGTAATAAACCACATCTAGGTTATGTTTTCATAATTACAGTGGTAATGTTTATATATTTGGGCCATATGTCAATCCATTAACCTTTTTGCAATACTTGTTGGTATATACACGGACTATACATAGTTGGACATGGACACACAGTGTTTTAAACTTATATACTGTCCAAACTCAAACCATTTATTTCAAGGAGTCGGTCAGTCAGAATCAGAAATATATGAAGCACATTCCAAAGCGGAGAAGGTACATAAGGAGAATAACGGACAAAGAAATTCCATGGACACTATTTTAGACTTGGACATTTACAGTCTGACGGTCAATAACTCTTGCTTTTCTATTTCCCACTGAAGTTACCGCTTAAGTCCATCATCAATAAACAAAAGAAAACAAAGATTAAAATAAATATTTAATTTTTTACTTCCTTCTGTGGGAATTATAGCAAAACCTCAGCCACTTGCCAGGTTGCGCACGTTTCGAGAATTAACTGTGTGGGAAATGGATTACCATGACAAACTGGGAACCTGACACGGAGTACGGTTGTTCGATTTTATATCGAACAAGTAACGGTAAGGCAGCCTCGGTTCTTAATGAGTGATTCGCTTTACCCCTGGGTCACACTGTAGCGGCTTCGGCTTTCGTGCAATCTGAGAGAGTGGATCCTAATACGTCGGAAATCGCATAGGTGTCTGGTTTGGGAATACGTATTCGTCAAAGGGCAAGTGTGTCTGTAGCGTTAAACTACGAAAAATATGTTTTCTCTCTTTTCTTTATCAGACTTTACGTGTATGTGCCTTTGAAGACGATGAAGGTAGTAGGTACATAACATCCTGCCAGGGTTGCAGGAAAGTCCGAAAAGGATACCGGGACCTTGGCAACAGGCAACTGAAGGAACACGGGTGGGTTTTAGTCAGTAAAAGTCTGACACGCCCTTCCGCTCCGCCCAGAGCGGGAGAAGTCATTTGACGAGTCCCTACCGTCAAAAAAAAAATAAGGTACTTTACATAAGACTTTTTGTCTTAATCGTGTGCTTTTTAATATGCATGGTGTGTTTCCTATCGTTCCCATGGAGGATTTGCCACTTTTAATAAGATTTTAAGACTTTTTGTCTTCATCGTGTGCTTTTTTAATATGCATGGTGTGTTTCCTATCGTTCCCATGGAGGATTTGCCACTTTTAATAAGATTTTATCCAAGTTTAAACCGCCCGTCTTCAATCGTTATCTCTCCCATTATTCTTTCAACTCGTCTCGCAATCGGGGCATGCCCTCTATTTCGACACATCGAACCGTCGAAGCGTCTATTTCAAATGCACATTGTACGCACGCAGGGCTGTCTTCTGAGAATTGTAACAATAGTAATTTTGTAGCAACTTCTCAAAGTTTTTGCATTGCAACTATAGATTCAGATCTCGTATATAGTTTCTTGTAACGCGATATGGTAATTGCGTCACGTTCCCGTCTATGTACTGCAGCCGCTTCTCCTGCACACGAGTCTTAAATACGACGTACACATGATTTAATGTACTTGAAAACCACCACTTTCATGCCTGCCAAGTTAATTTACAACGTTGGTATTAACCTTTTGAACGCTACGCTAGGCATTTTTATGCTAACGCTCTACCATTGTCCTACGTGACATTTAAAAATATATTTACTGTCGCCGCTAAATTATTAGGTACCGAGTTTTTGTTACTAACAGACCATTGTTTCTACAAAGTTTTGCTGGAATTACTTATTAAAATAAAATTTAGATTTACATTTAGAAGGAAAGAGATAAAAGTTTTATGTTTTCTTTTGAGATTAGTGAGAAATGAACCGCTGAATGTTTAGGCAGTCTGATTGAAATTTAAATAAAGGTAAAATTCTGTGTTGTAAGTAAAATCAAAGGAAAAGTATTCTTTGTTAAAAACTAAAGTTAGCTACTTGTGTCCTAATAAGTGCAGCTTCCTATTACGGTTGTCGGGATGGAAAGAGAAAACATGTTGCACCGACCCCAAGTAACATGGAACAGGGGCAGGAAGATAATGATGAACTGATTCATATAAAAAAAATGCTTAATTTGGTTTTGTGCCTCAAACACCATTTTTCCTGAGAATTTAAAGTCCTATGCTAAGCTATTCGATAGGTAAGTTTCGGAGTAAACGGAGATAAAAACTGTAGTGTGTAGTAAAACCAATAATGGTCTCTTACCTATAGGGGCAAAAAACAAAACGATCGATGAAATCAAAAAGATTATGCTAATGTAAAAACACAAACAACTTGATCATCAGCGAACGCGTCACGAATCAAATTGATACATATTTATATCACGGACGAAGCCCAACACTGGCTGGTCGTTCCATAACTTAGAAATATCAGACAGCACAATAAAACGCCACATATATCACGCACGCGCAGTAGAAGACACATCAAGATATCTTTATTACTTACTTTGATAAACAGAACTAGAACTATCGCGTGAATTAATCGGTCGTTCACCTTTGTTATACAGAACACATGCTGTTCAGTGTCAGACCTGTGCGCACTGTCACATTAGACCCACGTTTTACCAACATTACATAAAGTGATGCCCTTAAATCGTTGATTACATTCGACTCGAATTGCGGAAAAGTCCCATCGCGAAACTGGTAATGATGTCGGCTCTGATTACAACTCTGATTACTCGACAAAAGGAAGAGAAGTAAAATGAAAAATATAGCTGAAAGCACGCAGATTTCTACAAAAATATACGTCAACAGAATTACTTTAAACGCATGGATGCACCGTCAATATGAAGCCGGCTTGTCGTCAGCACGCGTATAGTCGCTGAAATGGAAAGATTTAAAAGGGGCGACGACGACGCTACGAGGGTGTTGTGTAAGCATGTGGACGTGCAGCACGCATTGCACGTAAATCCTAATTATGTATTTGAAAACAATCATATAAACATATATAACTTTGATACCTTGTGTGGCAGTGAACCTATAAATTGATTGTGCCCTCAACTAATTGACTCTACTATCTCAAAAACATTGCTATTATTTCTAGCGTACCTCTATTTATAAACTAATTACAAATTAAATATTTAGCCACATGTGTGCATACGTCAATCAAGACGCGACAAAATCATGGCGTCGTATCGTAATTGTGAATCAACAAGTCTGATAGTAATTGTGAATTAATTAATGCGTTTGCGCCGCCCGCCTGCCCAATGGCCGTAGCAGAACAAATTCACTGAATCACTTCCTGCCAACTAACTACCAATAATAACTTGGTTATAGGCATTTCCTTTATCGCTTGACAATTCTGAACACAATTTAAAAACTTTTGTCACTACGTATATTGCTCTTTGCTACTTCAAATTTATTGTTCAATAGCTTACAATGTTTCCGTATAGTTTTAATGAAAAACATGTTATTCTGTTTCAAGTTCTTGAGAAATCGTGCTATTTACTAAATTGGCTGTTATGTTCAGTATACATTATGGGATCATTTACTGTGATACCTTAAATGTACTATCCAACTTTTCGATATAGTGACAGTTTCGTGGCAATTAACTTTGGCACGCGGCTTCTTGGCTAGAGTAATCAAGTCTTATTCTCGGTCCTGTAGTCGTTTAGTTCATCCCCAAAGCATTATAACAGCCCGTAAATATCCACTTTTAACATGGGTTTCCCCTATAGACCGCTACAAGGAACAATCCTGGAAGGATATTGTTATATTACCTCGCGTCCCCTGTTACGACCCCCGTGGGATGTGATGTGATCTATTCGTAGATAACTGGAGACCATGCAGTCACTACCAACTACTAAGTAACTGGAAACACCCCAGATATTTCATTTCAGATCTCGGATTATAACTGCAGTAAAGCGCACCATTTATATTAAACCAACGAAGTCGGTGGCTTTGGTTTTGAATTTTCATTTTTTGCCACCGAAAGTTATTTTTCATTTTGTAGTTTTTTTTTTTTTAAATCAGTTATTTTTTTTGTAAAAAGGTTTTTATTGTTCACTTTTGTAGTTGTTGTACCTATCCCACACAAATTCGAATACCATTACTTGATAAGTAAATCAGTGACACAACTTTTTTTAAACATCATCCATATAGACCAAGTGGGAAAAATACGTATTTTTGAAGCAAAGTCAAAAACTAACTGAGTCAAGTTAATAAAATTTATATTGGACCACCGCGCAAGCTTCTTGTAACAAATGAAAAAGAATTTTCAAAATCAGTCCAAAGTTGACGAAAATATCGATGAATATAATAAAAATAATAAAAATTCGAACATAAAACCTCCTCCTTTTTGGAAGTCGGTTAAAAAGAAGACACGCGGCAGAGCACTGACCCTACGTCAGTTTGGAGGAGGGCAGGAGGATCATGATAATGAAATCACCCATAATCGATTACAAACATTCGTATCCATAAAGACGTAAAAAGCAAATCCTCGCTCGATTCATAAAACAGCCATAAAGATTTAATCGCTAACTATAGAAAAGCAATTTATTACGGCAATAATAACTATATTATATCTTCAAACTAAATTAGAACGGAGGATTCTAAAGTTACCTCAAAGTGCAATTAGTTTGAGGATTATCTGCTATTAATTTTCTCATAGTCCATGTGGTTTTAGTCTGTCGTAATAATAAATTATTACTTTAAAGCTTGGTGGGTGCCATGTGGCTTGTGATTCGGTCCCTCTGGGCTCTAACGAGGGTGTGACAGCAGCAAACTTAATTTACCATCTAATCTATTAACACGATCTTATCTTCTTCAACCTAAATCTATTTATGTTTTTTTCCTAGTCCTAACAGCGGTAGTTATGATTCATAATCATTGCAGTAAAGTGATATCTGTAAAATATAGTTCTTGTGATTTTCTCGTTCATTATAAGACCAAGTGTATATTCCGTGAATTTTAGCGTGAATTCTGCGAATCATGTTTTGTCTTACGCCTGTCGAACCAGACTGTCTAGACTCAGTTTCTAATCTCAGTTTGAAGGACATTAAATGTAATCAAGCGAGAGTCCAACTTGCCGTAAACGAATTTAATTAGTAGGTTTTTGGTTACCGCGTTGACTGTCTATCGTATTTCCAATTAGTAGGCACAAAACTTGAACTGAAAAAAAAATATTATATATGTAATATGATATCGCGAAGCGCCACTATACATTACATTTGATATCGCGTGGGAAACGGCGTTTAAACAAATACATTATTCATAATATCGTATCGTTTTGTATAAATTGAGATAGGACTTGAATTTCACATAGTTTTGTGATGAATTTCGTGACGGATTTCGGAACTGCATTTAGGTCAATAGGAAATGGTTTACAATCCTTATCTATGTAATCGCATATTTACGAAATTTTACATAAAATGTTATCTTATCCATAGCGTGCACTTTATCGAATGTCAATAACAGTTCACTTGTTAGCTCAGTGATTGAATTCGGCACGCGTTGCTCCACGCCGCGCGCCACACCACACCGCTGCCACGCCACTCCGTTGCTGTTGACGTGAACAACTATAAATTAACGACAATTGCACTAATTGTGCAGCTAATGGCTGTGCTCACTCACGCATTGTCTAGCTTCGCTATCCGAACATTAATTACTACGCTATCCGGAAATATTTGACGCGTGGGAATGGCATTTACTCTCCCTCTAGGCTTTAACTGTCCCTTGTTCGATATCAACCTACTAATATTTACCCAATATTTTCTTTATTGGGTTACGTGATAGGATTTCTTGTACGTGTAGCTACGGAAGTTTTTCTTTGGGAACGATACTAAACGTACCGTACAAATCAAATCAATGTTATATTGAAGTCATACATACACCCCTCCCGGGTGAAAATAACTGATGTTTATATTTGTTGGGATCGGGAGTCGCAAAGCGCATGTGGCCGACACTGAAATTGCTTTCAGTATAGAGCTCGCGTGAGGCGCGCCGCCAATCTGCGGCCGATATAAATCTACAAGCCTGCCGAGTTTCGAATAAATTGCAAACTATAAGGATCCGTGCAATTTGCCCTCCCACTAGTGCGGCCGTCGATCGGGAGACTAGCCACGCGATTTCGACGATTTGTCATGTCAACCTCACCGTTTTTGTTTTACATTCATCTCCTCCGGCAATTCCGTATCAGTTAATTTGTTTCCCGATAAATTGCGAAACGTTTCGTTGTATATTTATCTCTTACGTTGCACGAACGTTTCTGTCGGTTCACAATAACTTGGAAATTGAAAATTAAGTAGATTGCTTTTGTAATTAAAGGCAGCAAACAAAAACTTCGAGTGTACATTTTCGCATAAATAAAGTTGCTCGATAATTCAATGTTTTTACTGAACTTTTTGTTATGTTGAAAGCACATTTAGATAACGTTCGAGTACAATGTAACTTTGCAAAATGTAATTTCAAACGTGTGGGTAGAGTGGACGATAATGTGATTCATGAAAATAGGCAATTTTACTTTTATGGTAACATTAAAGTCTTCTTTCTCTTTAATGCACAATGGAGATGATATTATAAGCAATAAGATCTATAGTTGCAGGAATATGACATTTGAAAGTTGAAAGGTAAATTACTGAGCATGACAGCTTAGGTTTGAGATCAAAGTCTGTTTCTCGAACCTAAAAGATATCCAAGGTTACATTTTATTAACTGGTTTGATGAAATAAAAAAATACGTTATTCTTTAAGTCGTTTTCACAATTTTGGCATAATTTTGGATGACGAATATTTCATTATTCACAAATAAAATGTTTAATATAGCGTTCCGTTTTAATGTAACACTTTAACAGCTCGTAAACATTCCGCCTGGAGATCATTGAAACGTCCAATTATGGTCTTTATTGTTTTAATTTCTCTTAATGTATTCGTCACTTGAACAAAGCGTGTCTGTCCATTGAGACAGCATTGTTGTCGACTTGTAAAGAAACTGAATTAGCTCTACTCGGAACTATTCTGCTGAAGAAAACCGGAACTGAATGCGAAGAAAGTTTTGTAAAAGCGCCCGGTTGTTGTGTAAAACATTTGACGATCTTTATCGTCCATACAAATAGTGCACTGAATAATATTCTTTGGAATTATCAACCATACTGTATTCTGCGCAAGTTTGCATGGAAACTACAAGTGGACGCTGTCCTACGGTATCGTCCCAAAGCGCACGAACGGTACGTCGTCGTTAATATTGAAGCACTGAATTCACAATTTTGGTTGTTAGTGCACTTTATGTTGTAAAGGATAGCCGAGGACAAAGTCGTTTCTCCGAGAGGTAGAACAAGTTCGCTATCAAGTTAGCCGCCACCTCCAAACTTGTAGACTCTTAATTTACTGGCTCTCTCTCTTCTGTATATTCAGTTACAATTAGAGGACGCTGAATTATGTGAATTCCATCGTGTGGAGTCAGTCTTTCTGGTCACTCACAAGTCACAAAGTGTACATTTTAATTTAGTTAGTGGTCTATTTCTGTACCATGAGTGATTTACGTTAACATGGTTTAAATTTATTGTCAAATTATACCGCAAAATTAGATTTCTTGGAACAATCACTGTCGAGACAACAGTATTGTTAGCCATATCCATTCCTCGGTCAGATTGCTCGTCTCCTGAGATAGTATTAGAGTTGTTGTTATTCTTGGCTTCGTGCATGTTTGCTGGGGACGTGTTTGCGGTTAATTAATTTTCTCACTTCCCTACACCGACTTCTGTGCCGGATTTGCCATCTGTCCATTTCAATATAACGCTCGGGTGAGTCAAGCGAGTGCCTAATCAATCGGTTACGCTGTTGGTTTCCAATAAACCTATTTCTCATGTCGTGATTGAACTATAATCGAAAACCTTTTTTAAACCGAATCATTCTGGAACCATTAATGGCGTCGTTTACGATCTGATTTCATTGGTATTGTCTATCTTTATATGTGTCCCTATGGGCCGAAGGATCGTATACGCCAATGGAATCGTTGTTTCGTCCGAATGGTTGTTCTATCTACGAAAGTTTTATATGAGGGATGTGTTGAGAGACACCGGGTGGTAGTGATCTAATTGTTATGGTTCGGGAGTCGGGCCCGGCGGCACATGCTGCCGACACACGACCCTAACAAATAGGGCTGTCTGCGGATAGTGAATATGAAGTCGTTAGTTAAATGCTTCGCGAAATGGCGATGGCGGTCCAAATTTGTGTAGCCAGAAATTCGGTCTACGAAATTCGTAGCATTGTAATACTGTATCTATCTTAGTTTTGCGTCTGTTTTTGTGCGTTTTGCAAGTGACGTCACAGATTGGGATGGAAATGTTAAAGTAACCTTAGCCGCCACGAAGGTATTACTTGCACGTTCCTAATCTTAATAATACATTATTTCAGGATTTTGCTTAAAGTACGGCCCTGTGCAGCTTTCCTATCGGGGCAGACATGTTTGTTTTCTAGGGCAATAGTTTGTCGGATTGTGTTTAATTTAAGAGCGCACGCGCAGGCCTAGCGTAGAGTGACAGCTGTGCATTTTCCTACCGCAGCGCGTCATTTATGTAGCACTTTAGCTTCCGTTCTACATTGTGGTTTAGTTAAGAATTATTTATAAACACCTAAGTGGGGCTTAGTAACGAATGTCTACGTAGCCGTAGCCGTACAGTCGACGATGATTAAAATGTCACCTCGTTTATGCTGACACCGCAAACGTTCAGAAAATCCCTCAAGACATAAGTTATGTCCATAAAAAATTCACCGTGAAGCGGTCGTCTGACAAATAGGGGACACCCGCAGGGTCCCCGGAGAGGTGGCCGGTAACGAGCTACCCTGGCTCCCGGCAGCCCGGCAACCACACAGACTAATGCCCCCACTTTGCACGTATCATTAATGTTACCGCCCTGACCACCCGTATCTTGGGGTGCACATATTGCATCTTTTAACGCGTCAGCTTTTCTTTCCAGATGGGAAATAGCCTGGAAAAGGATTCATCAATTCAAAAGCTTCCAACTAAACTTCAACTAACGAGCAGAATCCGTTTAGGTTTTTATTAATTTAGATTTTAATAAAAGTTAGTTAACGAATGGAATTCTAAATGGATTCGTTACGAACTTTTGAACTAACCAAGAGATCTCGAATTTTCTGTTTTAAAGTACATTTTTTCTCTGTACCTAAGTATTTTTAGCAATTTCGTGGACTTAAAATACATAATTTGGGCGTAATGTTTCCGGCTGCTCCAAACGGAAAATGTCTTTGTTTGCTCGCGGATGCTTATTACGACAGGTCCGGAAAATTCGTTCCGGCATGAAAGCGCTGGACCGTACTTAAGTGGGCCAGCTATTGTACAGGTCGCTAGTACTGCCGCTACAATATATAAAACGCTTTTTGTTTTATTACAGTTATGTATCAACATCGCCAACACCCGTTTATTTAATGGTCCGCCTAATTCGACGGCCCGCTGTGATTCTTAGGAAAATATACTTGGTCTGAGAGTGCGGCTCACCATACATGTTTATTGGCTTACGCAGCGCGAGCCGTACAACATAAAACAGTGTATACGACTTGTAAAACGTCGTGTTTGATGTCAAAGTGAGGACAAAGAAAAGCGGAGAAATTCAGCGAATTCAAAAATGTCTTGTATCGAGATACCGGGCGTGAATCTTGTGTATGTATTGGGGGAGGGTGTCTCTTTGGCGTATCGGCTGGCATCAACAAATATAGTCCGGGGTCAGGCGCCACTCGGGGGGCCTTCAAGGCCTCTCAGCTCAAGATATACCACCCTATAGATTGAAACATTCCACTTGATTAATTTATACTGAACGCGGAAAGAGATAGCGTCGATGCATGAACCAAATATGTGCTCGATTCCAAGTCTAGCCGCCTTCTCGGGATTCTGAATACGTTCATCAAATACTGAATGTGTGAGAAGGTGGATAATTTGGATTTCAATCAATCTGTCAGCTCGAATAGGAAGGATATAAATCGAATCTGTGCCAACTGCCAACACAAGTATTCATCAGTCTTGCTTGATGTTCTAAACTGCATTAATTTGACCGTTCTGTATCACTCGAATTCGACGAAGCACATTGCTTGCTACTATAGCATAGCCTGCATGCACACATGACACACTTTCTATTAAAGGAAATAGGTACCTATGCATAACCGATTAAAACTAGCTCTATATATTGATCGAGACATTATTCATTCTAGGCACATGACCGACATATGACAGGCTCGCCCTTCTAACAAGACTAGCAACATGATAAAAATGCTAATACAACCAAAACTCGCGCCATATTCGCCAATATACAATACACAAGCGATAAGAGGTAATCAATCAACTATTGATTAATTAGTCCCTTATCATTAAGCGATTACTGAATGTGCTAGCTTATACTGAATGAAATTATTAGTTGTTCATTGTATTCCATTTCATATCGATGATAATGTGGAACCAGTAGAGACAGATTACAGTAGGCGAAGTTTAAAATGTAGCTATTTATTTATTTTATTATTGATGTACACACAGTTGATACAGTACGATAACGACGATACGATAATGTATTGGTATTTCGTGATTGAAATGAATGAGGGTTTTCTGAAATGACGTTCATTAGGTGGCAGCACATAGACGTCAGGTTCGGGCATCTGTCAAAAGTGTACATAGGTTTCATCAAATAGTTCCTATGCCGTAATGTTGGCTCCCCTATTGTAGGGCGAACAAGTATAAGCTGCGGCGCTGCCTAATACGTCCGTTTTTAGGGTTCCGTACCCAAAGGGTAAAACGGGACCCTATTACTAAGACTCCGCTGTCTGTCTGTCTGTCTGTCTGTCCGTCCGTCTGTCACCAGGCTGTATCTCATGAACCGTGATAGCTAGACAGTTGAAGTTTTCACAGATGATGTATTTCTGTTGCCGCTGTAACAACAGAATAAAATAAATCTTTAAGGGGGCTCCCATACAACAAACGTGATTTTTTTGCCGTTTTTATAGATAATGGTATGGAACCCTTCGTGCGCGAGTCCGACTCGCACTTGCCCGGTTTTTAAGGTTTAACAGTGGAGCCAACATTACGGCATAGGAACTATTAGATAAAACGCACTCTAAGCGCGCCTATATTTCCTTTAGTCGTGACTGAATGATGTGATGACCAAATGAATGAAACGAATGAGGAATGTCATCATAATTATATGTATTTTATATTCATTCATGGAAGACCTCTTCTCAAAGTGGCGCCAACTGGTTGCGTGAATTTTCATTAAAACCCTCAGTGTCAATGCAAATGGGAATGATGACTAATATTAGACATGTTCGAACAAAATATTGTAATTTCAAAGAAGGCATAGTAAAATGAGAGAATCGAAAAAACCTGTTAAATCGATGGAAATATGGAGAAGTTACACCCAAGTTTTTGGAAGGGATTTTTCCCGTCCTTTTCGCGCGGTACGGACAATGTATGACGGCGCTAGTATGAAGTTACATACTTAGTCGTGACGTAACGTCTGTGAGACTTAGTGCCGTCTTTGTCTAGCAGTTATTTTAAAACGTTTAATACCTTGGCAATTTTTTAAGCTATTAGATTTTTTTATAAAAAAATATTTGTTTGCAAATAGTGCTACAAATATTTTTTTAATTGAAAATAAAATAAAATAAATTGTCATCATCACTATTGAGTGTCAATATACTCGTAAGTTCAACAATGAATAAATGCATGTGTAATATGCGATTAGGTGCGTATGGAAATAGCACGTTGGTGTACCAAGTTATCGCTTCGAGCATCGGTGTGCGTGTTACATGGTGTATGTTAAGTTACTGCTCTAGCCTGCACTGTGGGTAACGGTGATCAATCACTCGCATACAAATTTACCCGGGAACATTTCGGAAACAGGATGCAAGGCAATTCACTTTATTACTTTATACATAACCATTTCTTCCTTTATGGATTCCTATTACATATACAGCTATCAGGTATCTGGTTGCCTTTATATGGAAACACAATGTTTGTGTATTTCTGGTGGTGTGTAACTTATGGGAAAGTATTGATATCAGTTATTCAAAACTTGAACATCCTACGTCCACAGCTCGAGTAAAAAATATGCAACAAATATATATGCTGTGCACGTTCCAAGATTCAATCAATACCTCTAATGTTCTGTGCAACCGGTTTAATTGCACTGAGTACTAAAGTTAATGAATGAGAAGATATTATTATTAATGTGCACTTAAATCACCATGTACAGTTGGAACCTGTTAATCAACACACAAATAAACCTTAACTAAATGAAACACATAAAATTCAATGAACAATTGCAGCACAAACACCAAGTTCAAGGGAACTTCAGTGTTTTCCATAAAAATGTCGTGTTTACATGCAATAAAGGCAATCACAGAACTGACGGTTTCGTTACGTTTCCCATTAGCATTGATAAACGTGAAATAATGACAGGTCAGACCGGTCTCTAGTTAAAAATTAAGTTCTTCTGTGTACCAGATGGGATCGCGACACGCATCTGGGCCTTGCGCGCGCGGCTACATTGCTTTCCCACGGCTTATTGAAAAACCAGATATACCGAAGATATGGCGTGCTTTACTATTAACTATTATAATGAGTGAGCGAGGAAGTATCGATGATTGTACGCCCACTGGACGATGTGCCTCGAATAAACTACGCTTTAGTAAACAGTTACTAATTGGTCCAGTCGGGGCGCGCCGGTCGCAGCCGATGACATTCGATTACACAATCGGATGTTTACGGACAGATTTATATGAGATTGTATCTTGTTTCAATTAGATAGGTTACTAATTGGATTAAATGCAGTGATGGGATGTATGTCAACCACAATTTCGGTGGGAAAGAATGTAGATGCTAATCGAAATATCAATAGTCAAAGAAATATATTCATAATACACAATAAGTCTGTTGGGTATTAAATATGAATCTTGTGTCGTTAATATATTCATGATATTGAAATTTATGTCCCCAGCTAGTTACTCGGGTGCAGTGATTATAGGAGCTTGTTGGCTGTCGTAAAATCATATGCATCGCTGAGATTTATGCTTTCCGCTGAACTTAACGACTTTTTATAATAATATCTTAATTACGTTACGTTCTTCGGGCTCTTAAAGTCATAATGCACCACCTTTATCATGTGGCAACACCTTTAATTAATTGCATTGTGTGGTGGGAAAAATTCTTTTCTAACTACAGAATAAAATATTCGATCATTAACTTTTCACTTTAACTTATAGATGTACATTACCGTCATAAATACTTTATCATAACTATATTTGCATGATTTGCATATATGGATGTACAAGTTGTTTGAATATATTGAAATGGCTGCCCACCGAGTATTGGTGACAGACTGCGTGTATTGTGTGGTACAGCAGAAAGCTTTCGATTCCACATTAAAGGTACGCGTCACGTCTTAAGGTACATCCAAACGTCACGCGTGCCGCTTCCGGCGAACACCGGTCTGTAATGACACATGTGCTGGCAGCACGGCCGTGGGCGGAGCGAGCGGAGCGGTCGGAGCGAATGCTAAGCCCACATCGATCCATGCAAATTTAATAGATTTGCCTGCCTCATATACATGTGGGTATAACCTAAATTAATCTGAGGGCTCACCGCGAGATGTTACATAACGTACGTGGTGTAGGACATATTCCTTGCCATCTGTTGAATGTTTTACTGCTGAACAGAGTAATATAAAAGCTTTCTTCGGTAAACAATACCTAAAATCTATCGCTACCCTGTGATCTCTTTCGACCATCGCGATCGTGCAGTTGCTACCTGAAAATTCCTATTTTTTTCTTGGACGCCATGTCATGCATATGTTCAACTTTCGGCAAAAATATTGAAAGTCTAACCAAAGTCCAACCCTTTTCTCGAATATTTATTTAGCCCGCCTATTGGCAAGTCAGTGTTGGCGTTGTACTCTCCTCACTCACATTGTCTGTCATGCATGTCAGATGGGTTCATTATTAAATAGTTAGTGACCGCAAGCACGCTAGACTGAGCAATTACCGTCACCCGTCTACCAAGACCCCAAGATTATGTGAAACTTTCATCGATCGGAGGCATTCGGAAGTATTCGGAACTTAAGTTTATAGTTGCGACTACTAATAGTTTCATGAGGCTTTTGAACGCTGACGGGCTATGAGTTGGTTAACTGAAAATGGTTGAGTTAATAGCAAAATGGTAACTATGTGTGATATTAGATGAGACATACCTTCATAGTTGGAAATCCGGGGAAGCATCTACTACTACAAAATCAATTTGCCTAACGTTTTCCCAGCTATGGTTCGGCTTCCAGTCCAACAGGATGCAGCTAAATACCAGTATTTTACATTGAGTGACTGCCTAGCTTTTATTGTTTTTATTATATCGAATCTAATACTTAAAATAATTTAGTGACTCGAATAAATAGAATTAGTAAACTTTGAGAATATGTGTGTCAGTTGGACGAGTTGTTGGTGCTATTATAACAACTATAGATTGGTCGGCGCGTGACGGACAGACAAAGAGATTCCGGAGACGATCGTTCGAGTCGCAATTATGAACCACGCCCGCGCGAGCCCACCCTATTGTCGGCACACGCAGGGTTACATCTCCCCTCTTTGATGTTAACCTCTCAATCGAACCTATTTATAACCACTCTCCAAAACATAAAAATGTTCAACACATTTCGACTTTCGACCGTAACTTTTCTCTCTGCGGTCGAAAATACAAAAGGGTTCGTGATCGTGACAACCTTATTTCGCTCTTTAATAAGATTTTTTTAATGTAAACAGTGTTCTTGATGTTCCTGATGCTTGCCCAACAAGCAGAAAATTAAAAATTTACAAACAACCCCAAGGGATTCTGTTTCGAGAAATAATTTTCTGTTCCTTCAAGATTAACTTCGGGAGTTAAACAAAGCTAATGGGTAGGAGTAAACACTATGAATAAATTAATGTAGACTTGTGGAACAAATAGCTTTAATCAATGGAGCTATTAAGTTAATTAATGGCATAAGGTTTAGGTGACACTATTAGTATAATTTCGCCGATTTATCTATTATGCGAGGCAGTGATGCCTAGGCGTGTGGTTACTGGGAACGCATTGCGAATGCAGTACGTGGTACTGTTCCCTTTACGTTGGGCACCGCCCGCTGCCGCACGCCCGGTTCCACGCGATCAAAATTCAACCCGCACATGCAACACGACTCTACATTTTTTTCCCATCTCCTTCATTCGACAAGTTAACACGTCGATTGGAGGATGTCGAAAAAACTTATACGATGTTCTCGGTAGCGGCGACTACGCGCTTCGACTGCATATAGATGCTTACTTAGCACATTTCACAAATTATCGTCTCCATGTTACATCTTTGACATGCATGACACATATCGTCCTCTGCATTGTACGTAATTAGTAGGCAATGATTACATTGTTTATGACGAGTAATAAAAATTAAGCAGCATATTAATGTTTTGGTAGAAGCACGTCGCGTGAGCGGCCGTCATCACAATAAATACATTTAATTTTACTATCGCTCATAACAGTTCCTTTATATGACACATATTAAAGTGTAAATGAAATCATTAGATGGAAGCGAGACCTTTGTTGTTAAATCACTAAAATCGCCATTGTGTTGAAGACAACAGCTGTCACGTGAAGCTATTGAGTTAGTTACTCTACATACATTTCATAATAGCAGTTACAGTGCACTGTAATCCGCTGAAATTATAGCACGATACGGAAAATTACTATGAAAGCTGAATTTCAATATAATTTTAGAGCATCCGCGTTCAATTTTGAATCAATGGCCTCTCAGGCGACTTCCATTGAACAGTGCTGATTAGAAGGTATTAATTAACAGTCTGTCGGGGACTCAGAACGTACGAGCATCAAAGCGAGCTCTTGATCACACGATTGTAATTGAGTCTTGAAAATTAACGTAACGAGTCGACCACAGCTGAAACATCGCTTCGTGACGTATTGTCTATGAAAGATTTAATAGCCGGTACGTAATGATCGGTTAATAGCGTGTTGTTTGAACGGTGTCAGCTTTATATAGCGCGCGATGAAATATGCGTTTCGTTTTAGTCGCACTATACATAACAGAGAGTGTGACTAGACTATGGCTTAACCAACAATTTATTACTGCAAACAGGATATTCGGTTTAACAACTTACAGTTATTGCTTTGAAAGTAAAGTTTATAATTATGCATCCCTCGGTGAACATTTGCTTATTGTAACTGTTGAATAATATTTCTAAACTTATGTCGTAGCGCCATATTAAAACCGAATGACGCGTTTGCGTGCTCAAAATGTAATTATACCAATGCCGACGGCTAAAGTGAAGGCCGAATTTCGACCGGGGTGGCTTAAAATGAAATCCATCATTCGGCTGAACTGTGGTGACGAGACGAGGAGGCGTGGTCCAGAAATACTCTGTGAACGCTCGGCTGGTTTATTTTTGTCGTCCTCCATCGACAGGTATGCGTTACGCGTAACGTACGTAACTCTTCACACAATAGATTTTTGGCTTGTTTTAAGC
This sequence comes from Lithophane ornitopus, assembly GCA_948473465.1. Classification (NCBI taxonomy): domain Eukaryota; kingdom Metazoa; phylum Arthropoda; class Insecta; order Lepidoptera; family Noctuidae; genus Lithophane; species Lithophane ornitopus. The sequence continues at coordinate 11,937,444 of OX419616.1, read as the reverse complement.
GCCAGACATGTTTTCCAAGCTCGTTAACGCAAGCCTGCAGCCGCAGACATGTTTGAACGCACAGCACTAAACACTAATTCGCCACGCACTACAATTGGCTATTTTTGTGCGTCGTAAATTTTATAACGTTATCGGCTCCGTAGTAACTGTTTAGCTGATGTAAATTTTATGTACGCACACTTTTCCTGTAATTTTTACGACATTGTGGTCAAATTACCGCATTGGATGGTACAATAAAATTTAATTGTTTCGGTAGAGTCGTGGATTCGTAGTCGGGGTAACAGTAACTGGTATTATTTTATTTTCGTCACGTCGCAATCCTATTTGATGGTTGTTTGTTCGGCTGTATTCGACAAAGGAGTTAGCGTGGTCCTGCCGGCCGACTTGCGAGGATTATCCGGATAATGCCGCACCGTTTCCGACTGATGCCTCTTATCGCTCGAAGAAAGCCGCGCCTCAGTGTAAATAATATCCCTTCAGTATCATTGTACTATCGACCTTGGATGTTGCAACAGTTACGGACGTTTTCCTGTTTGTTTCTTTTTCATTATCATTTATGTTTTTTATCGGTTCATTGTTACGAGTGTTAAGTTCAGTAGTGTAGTCTATGATAATTATCATTGGCATACAATTACTCAGTTGTGACGTATATGACTTAGCGCCTCATTTAGCAGCTTAGGTTGAAAGTTCGCAAATAGCGCATTAGTAACGTCAGATTCCTACTTCATCGCTTAGTAAGCCATAACTCAGATGACTCCTACAAATTGCCCGAACGGTAATATTACAACACCTAATATATTTAATGCCTAGATGAACATGTAAATAAGTTATGCGCCACTCGTGTGTAGTGTAACACCCCTAATATATCACTAGTTAATTTAGTACAGTCACGTGCAAAATAACGTCTTTCTACGGTGCTCTAATGCGAAATGAGAAATTCCAGTTCTAAGAAAATCCTAAGCATCGACGTTATAAAATAATAAATTCTCGACGACACCAGTCTTTCTGAGATTAGTTTTGGCGTTTCTTTTTGTTTCACAATTTCGTCCAGCTAAAACCCACTCGTAACATAAACTACCCTCTTTTCTTATATATCAAAAGACGCAATTAGCTACTTACACTGAGTAATCCCCTAGATGTGAGGATTACCGCAATGAAGGTTTTCATTAGAGGGAGCGACGGCTGAAATAAAAAGAGATGTAATTTCCTTCTCATGTCGAAACCGCGTTAATACGACTGAGGGTCGACGAAATCCTTTCTGGCCATCAAATTAGTCTTTACCTCTTACTACGAGCTCTCGATTAGGGATGTCATTAGTGACATTTTGACGTATCCGAGTGTACATACTATTCAAAGGGTCATTTACAAGCATGAATGGTAGGAAAGCATTCGTGAGTAAACAAATGAAGGTAAATAAATCAATCATCGCTTCGCGGTCGAAATGAGTTTATTTGTAACATTGGAACTCTTACGAGTATATTTGGTAGTGGTCTCGTTTTGCTACTGTCGGATCCGCTTGTAGGGATTACCAGATTATGTTTGCCTTAAATATAAAGCTGGTAACTTACCTTTGCGTTCGAGGTAGGCTTGTGTTAGACGTGTCTTTGCTGTTTTTAATTTCACATTTGCTGAGCTATCTCTTCTAAATAAAGGACACTTCAGGGGTCGAGAGATCAGAGCTTTTAACAGGCAATATTTGTTCGGATCTGTTCCTGTAGCAATTTGTGTTATGCGTCTTCGTTCTTCAGAGGACAATGGGCCCGATATATAAGATAATATGAGTTCTATAATGGAGATATGTATAACATATCCATTCAGCCGTCGTCGCCTGTTCCGACACAATAGATCGTTACAGACGTCAGGCGACACTTCCGTATGTATATAACACACTTTTAATATAAGATCCTCCATTATTATTTTTCTGAATGTTTGCCTAACGCAGCTGTCGACATCACCAACTTGTGAATTTTCTTCGACAAGAAAACCGGCTTTTGTTTCCTAAACGTTGACAAACTGCTTAAATCCAGTTGAATATAAATCCTACTATCCTACTCCTACTTAATATTATAAATGTGAAAGTTTGTCTGTTTGTGTGTTTGGATGTTTGTTACTCAATCACGCAAAAACGGCTGAATGTATTTGGATGAAATTTGGCAAACAGCTAGTTTATAACCTGGACTAACACATAGGATACTTTTTATCCCGATATTCCCACGGGATCGAGACTTACGCGGGTGAAACCGCGGGGCGCAGCTAGTATTTCCATATATCTAACCAAGTTCCCTATTTTGATAATAATAGTTGGTATCATTTTCAGAATCGTACACAAAGCAAAAACATTTTATTTTCGCAACAACTGTGCTCAGATATGAGCGGTTTAACTGGCTCGGTTCTGTATACGGAAGAAGAAAATTGAAAACAAAGTTTGTTCGTTTCGCAATCCAACACGCGTGGAAAAATGGTATAACTAGCGAAGTAGCAATTTAGCTTTTGTTGGCTTCCTCAGCGAGACCGTGCCGTTTTTACTAGCTTTGTCTTTCATAGGAAGCAAATCTCATTAGTCTTAGTAGCGACTGAAAGACCCGACTTGCGCTTTGATACTTACATTTTCAACCGTAATTATGAAATGACCGCGACACTAATTATTTTAGAATGTCAACGAAGACGTGATAGATGGAAAATGTTTGGCTTCGTCTAAGTTATTTATTTCATCCTTCGTCTTATAATATGGTTGTGTGCTGCATCTGCTGTGTTGCATTTTCAATTAGGTAAAGGAAATTGTGATCGATTTGAAGAGCGTTTCAACATAGAAATATACCAGACTTCACGAAGAATCGTGCAAGTACCTATTAAAAATTCATTAAGCACCCGAGCAAAACTACAAATTTCAAGTTTCTACATTAGTTTTGTGTGTTTTGGAGCTAATCATCCGAATCCGCTTTTCCGAATGAATACGTCCTGTCGCACAGAGTGAATGATGATTATTTTTGTGTTCTTTTAACACTTTTTCAACGATGTTGTACACAAATGTCAAATGAAAAATGGCTGTCTATCTAATATTTAAATTGGGCATGTCTGACACTAGCCTAAACAGCCTGCTGACGTCAGTGAATGCCGGTCTTCGGTGTGAATATTAAAGAGAAGACAGTGCGACCGCGATGCTCTAAACCTTTTAAAAACGAATGATTTACTGCAGGCTATCTTTAGGTGCTCGGGCTGACGTTGGTCGTATCGATCGATCAGTACTGCCATCATGTTTTTGTTCAATAAATAACGATCGTGTTTCTTTGATTTACGTTAATGCGGGGCATATTTAAGCTATTTTACGATGATTGAGATGCTCATAAAAAAAGCATTGTTTAGTCTGCCCGCAGCACACACGATATTGGTATTAGAAACAAGATACGTTCTAACGCAACATTTTTGTGTCCGGAATTTAGATCGGCAACGAGATAATGTGTAACGGCTGTAATATATTAGGAAGGTTGGCAGTATTGTTGTTAAGAGTTAGCTAATTCAACGCGTGATGTCGGGGGCGAGTGGTGTGTTCTGGCATTCAGTCGGTGAATGAACCGCTGTGTGAGCTCGTTCGCTCGCGTACATGTTCACAGGGAAGTGGCGTATTGCCAATCCGCGCTCGAATATCCTACGGGAGCCGTTATCGTCACACTTTGCCTGTACTACTAGCTAATGGACAATAACATTTGTCAACGTGTCGCTGCGATGCGCTCAGCAAACGCTGATAGCGCGTCATATTTGCACAAGAGCCCGGAGCTTTTGCTACGCTAAGCCATTCTCGTTTCCCGTATCACGATTGAATGAAATAATTGTTTTATTTTTCTGTTTAAATAAAAATAAACAGATCATGTTATAAACATTTTACTCATATATTACAATAAACGATCACTTCGTTTCTTTTCACCGCAATACAAATAAAACGCACACTTTACGTTTATATTGATGAAGATTAATATATTAATGTTTATTTATTTTTATTTCAAAATCTCCACGATAATGACCGCAAAATGTTGAACGTGGAAATATGGCTTTATGCCAGAATTAAGAAAAACATTTGTGAGGCAAATATGTGTAAGTAAACATTAGTGGTTTGACACCATGATAATCGTTTCCTACGTGTTTGCATAAATCGTCACGTTGAAATGAACATATTCATGAAAAGCCAATTTACACGTTTAATCATGAATAAGTAATGATCACTTCTAGATCTTGGTCCCATTACTGCATCTTGTATGGAAGTGGTTATTGGCAATTAATTCCTAGGTAATTTACATCGAATTACCGCACAAAGAGCCGTGAAATTAGAATGACAATATAATAAACCGCGAGTAATAAACAGAGTTGTATCGACAAGGTGTAGCGTGGCCGCTTGCCAACCACGACTCTGTATCTTGATTAAACGCACGTTTGGTATAAACCCTCGCTTCGCCGCCAAGCCGTCTGAAGGTAAACCTCCTCCTTCTATGGATAACCACGGTAAACACATGCAAATCGAATTTTTATCCATGTTGTTTCATTAAACTGGTTCAGCTTACTGCTCAGACAAACAACATTTACGTGGCGTTACATAACAATGTATCAGCGCTATCGGTATCATGATCTGCATGCACGCGGAGATCGTTTGATGTCAATTACACGTGGAACGCGGCGGGGCTAATACCGATTATCCAATATTATCAAGCGAAACGCCAGCGATCGGCGTGCCAACATCGCTGCGGTATTGTAGTTAATCAAAGTAATTTATGCTCCGATGCATAACAGGATAATCTGTTCAATAGAATATGAACGATACGGGATTATGAATACTAAGCAAGGTTAACAAGATTGGAGCGAGCGTGAGAAATTATTGGAAAGCTAGGGATTCAATTCCGCGGCTATCGGCTATCGAGCAGTGACAAGTGAGCATGGCCGTCGCGACCTATCTGTGAGTTCATGCTTCGCTTCACGCAGCTCTTCAGCGAACATTGTGTTCTCTCTCCCTCACGATTTATATTCAGCCAACGTGAAATATTTGCGTCCATTTTACTTTCCGTAAAAGCGACCTTTTGATCTCCACTTTACTGAGGTGCTGTGACTCAACTCTCGACCTTTTAACGTAACTTTGAGACGATGAAGCTGTTACTGAACTATGTTGCATCTTCAATGAAAAACTTGAGCGTTCTCAGACTTCTTAGGATCGCGTTTCAACTTTTAACAAAGTACTCTTTATAATTTTACTAGCGACCCGCTCCTTCTTCGCACGCTTTTTACTACTTGACAAAACATCGAGATTCCTTAGATACGTGTAACTTTAATAGTAACTTATTATACACATAAAACTTCCGGAATAAACTCTCTAAATGATGGTGAAAACCTCATCAAAATCTATTGCGTGGTTTAGAAGAACAACGCAGACATACAGACAAAACACGAAAAGCGACTTTAATAATATGTATAGATACCTAGATGGTCAAGTTTTTTTAAGAACTGTGCACCTATGTTGCTACGGCGAAGTTGTACGTAAATGGATATTAAAAGATTAATTAAGTAGATAGTCACTAATATCCTACCTAGAATTATCACATAATATAGTTTGGATCTTTGCCAAGCGTAATGCCTTCAACTATATTTTTCTCCAGTTTTCACCTTACCCACTTTAGCGCTGGTCTCTCGGCTGCTCAGTTTGTTTATAAAATCCATTACCCATATTAAGTTTTTTTGTTTGTCCCTCAGATGTGGTCTACACGCTGACTTCACGGAGCTGACTGCGTGTGTGGGAGGGGAGCTGGACAGGCATGAGGGTTCAGCGGTGCATCGACGGTACTTCTACATCACGCTGTTACGAGAACCTGTGTCCAGGTGAGAGTTTCGGGAAATTACAGACGATTCTGGAAAAATAGGTAATTTAGGAAAAAAGTTCGAGGTAGTATTACCACCATATCTGCTGTGTATATGCCCCGAATCAGCGTTACTGTTGACCGATTTGAAGGTATAAGTAGGACCCGGTTTCGTTACGGGAGAGACTATTTAGATATTGCTCATGACCATAAACAGCAGTTATAGATGGCAGTGTCCCAAAATTCACAAAGAAAATTTATTAGACTACGAACATTCTTCGGACATCCCTAATGCTGGCACTTGACTTACCGTATTTGCGCAAATATTTGTGTTATTTCGTTAATACAAATTTAACTTTATTCCAAAATGACAAGGCATATTTTGTATCACCCGCGTAACGCGAATATTTTGATAAATACGCCAAGTGAAGTTCCAGCATAATGTATCGAAATTGTAACACTGGCATGGTTAGCTATTATAAAACATGAGCAAGCTGAAGATTCAATGTTATACAGACATTCTTGCTTTACCAGTAAATGGTGCGCAGTGCGCTTGATTCTATTCTTATAATTACATTACTGTTGAACGCGTAGCCTTAAATTGGATCGGTTCACGGTGCTAGCTTAAACCTGCGAATAATGTTCCACATACCCGGCTCAGCTTACTTAATTACAGTATACTTGCTTATGTGCAGCCTTTAATAGTATATATTTTACTTAGAGCTGCTGAGGGGTGTAATTCCCGTAAATTTTGCGTTAACGTTCGCCTGGGATTTTGTTCTTGATTTTTAGAATATTTGCGCAGTAGGTGGTGGCGAAAATGTAAAGTCTGTACCTAAATGGAGAAGACGGCAGGGTATTTATGATAAGTGCATGAATTCGTGATATTTGCACTTGTGGGCGACACGAAAATGATTCAATTCGTATGCGACTTTTTGTTTGCGTTTGTTGACCCTGTTTACCTCATCGTGTCAGAATCGAGAAAACAAATAGCTTGAAAGCAATAGATGGAGTTCAATATGCAACCTACATTGTTTGGACATAGAATTGAAAATCCTAGTGAGTCATCTTGCAAAGTGGTCTTCGTAAGTGAAGACATCATTTCGGCCTCAAAAAGGGATTGGTCCTTTTTTTCTATAATAAAAAAGAACAATTTGATAATATTTGATTGATTAAAAGCCCTTACATAATAAAGATGTATAGGCAAGTTAAAAGGAAGTGACACAGGCCATTAGATCCTAGTTCCCCGTGGGTCGTAATTTAGCGAGCTTTATAATAAGCTGTGTTCGAAAGCTGTCTCCGACCCTCGTCAATATTTTCGTTCAGAAAGCGCTTACACATTGGACAACATTTTTATTCCTTACACGTAAAAAAATAAATGATATTTTTACTCTACTATGTTGAACTAGTTGGGCAATACTTAGAGTTGATTTTGTTCCTTTTTTTGGTGACGTATGATCTACCGCAGTGTTACTAAATATGTAATGTAAATTATGTGGATCTCACACCGCGATGGATAATGTTCAAAGTTAGACTGTGGTACTAGCAAAAGTTTCAAAGCTTCTCAAATTGGTCTATAATAATGACGTAGGTCAAATATCTGTAGGCGGGTTATTATTTCATAGTTTCTACACATAATGACTTATGTTAGATAATTTTCGACGTTTTTAACCGACTTCTTCAAAAAGGAGGAGGTTCTCAATTCGTCTGATTTTTTTTTTTTTTTGTGTGTATGTTACGCGATTACTCCGCCAATTATGCATCGATTTTGATGATTCTTTTTTTGTTTGGTAGGTCATGCTTCAGAGGTGGTCCCATATAAATTTTATTAATTTTGCTTGCGTAGTTATTGAGTTAGCTTCAATAATTACGTATTTTTCCATTTAGTGTATGTAGACGATATATTGTTTGACTCGGTCACTGTTATTTACTTAGCAGGTAGTCTATTCGAATTTGTGTAGGGTAGGTACCACAACTAAAAAGTGAAAAATAAAAACTTTTACAAAAAAAAAACAACCGACTTCCAAAAAGACACCGACTTCCGAAATTAAAATTATTTTTCACGTTTTTAGTGTTTTTTTGTCGGTTGTTTTTTTTTTTTGTATAAAGTTTTTGAATAACTAATTTAATAAATGGAGCAATAAAGGTAATAGGCTTATTTGTATTAAGTCTATAAACTAATTGTTGGAGTAATCAATTATTGTCTTCCTTTCAATTCGCTTTCTTTGTCTAAAGGGCTGACTGCCTTTATAACAATAAGGTTTCTTGTTTCGAAATTCTTAACGGCACTGGCAGGACAATACTGTTAGCCGGAAAATACAGAAAATTATGTCCATTAACTTCATGGCTTCCTAATCATTGGCCTTTTGCTTGCCTGTTTAGGAATTACAGATGTTCTTTTGTAATTTGTATGAGCTTAACGTTGAAAATATGATGTTTTGTCCAGGTATTTGTCGGAGTATCGGCATGTGAAGCGCGGCGCCACGTGGAAGGGATCCCGGCACTGGTGTCAGGGCAGAACAGCTACAGGTAAATAATATTTATCATCATCTGCCATCAGTGTTTTCCCAACCATATTGGGGTCGGCCTGCAGTCTAACCGGATGTAGTTGAATACCAGTATTTTACATGGAGCGACTGCCTATCTGACCTTCACAACCCAGTAACTGGGTAATACGATACCCCTTGGTAAGACTGGTTGTCAGACTTTCGGGCTTCTGACGACCTGTAACGTCTGTCAAAGTTCCACAAATGACAGCCGGGACTAACGGCATAACGTGCTTTACGTTCTTGTACGTGCTACAGGTAAATAATATTCCTATTAATAAATAATACCTAATTACGTGGCGAAAACAAATGATACTCTAGATTTGATAGGGAAAGCGTCAGAGCCCGGACACTTAGCTGTGCTCTTAGTGCCAGGATAAACACCGCAGGATTTTCGCCGGTAGGAGTCCGATATCATCCTACTCCGTTCTTACAAACTGAGGATTACCACAGAAGAAAAGGGGGCAGCGTCAGAAAAAATGGCGAGGGTCACCCAGTGATTTTAGCCGGTTGATGTCTGACGTAACCCTCCGCTTTCCCCCGAACGAAGGATATCCGAGACGTCTTCTAAACGTTAACAAAAGCGGAGAACGTCTTTGAAATACAGAGAATTGATTGAGACACAAAAGGCTACAATAAATTTATGTGTTTAGAATTGAAAAATTATTGGTTTCCACACATATTATTCTTTATTATTTTATTGCCGTAAGAGAACTACAAAGAAAGGTAATTTCAATAACAGATCACGAATGAACGAAGTTTAGTCGCTTACTTGAATTCTGTTCTGGCACCCACGTCGTATAGATGAGTAACTGAAGATGAGTAACACGTCTAAGGCGGTACCTTATTAAATCATTAGTAGCTACTAATAACTTTACGCCCTTTTGAATTCCATGGTTGGATAGCACTTGTTTGATGATGAAAGAAATACGTACGATAGATCTTGTTAGCATGTTTGTGGGTTTGTTAGAAGACTTAGTTACTTATCATAATGATCTTATTAATTTTGTTTTAATGGCATTTTGCTATACTAAATCTACTTAATAAACATATTAAATTTTATTCACTGACAGACAAAGCGCAGTCTAAGCCATTGGGCCTTAAATACATTGCACAACAGTTCCTTGAATAGAGAAAGTAAGCACTAAGGAAGGATTTTCAAATATTCATCGCCTAAAAGGGTTAAATAGGGATGAAAGTTTGTCATTTTTGTCGATGGGAAATCCCATCGGGCACATGGGTTGTACAGAAATAAATGGTATCGAAATAGAAAAAATGATTTTATAAAGGTCTTAACCTTTTATGGTCGGAATCCTAATTATAATAGTTGTTAATATATACCTGTCGCCCAAATGGCCGATAGCATTGTTCAACTTCGGCTAAAACCGTTTATTTTATCATTCAAGAACCGTTTTATCGCACAAAACCACAAGCCGCTCAAAATAATTAATAGTTCAAATTATTAAAACACTACTTCGGGGCACTTGAATGAATTTGAATTAATTAATTATTCATTCTGAACTACTTCTAGCATTAATTAACATCTTATACTTTATCATTCATCAAGTAGTTGAGTGTGTCCATTTGAGGTGAAACCAGCGAAATTCTATATTTCTTACGTTTTTGCAAGTTGCACCGCCGTTTAACGTTTTATGTTGATCATGTATACATAGATTAATGTATTAAAGCTGAAGAGTTTGTTTGAACGCGCTAATCTCTGGAGCTACCAGTTTTTTACCTTTGGCATTTGATAGCCAAATTCTATAGTTTTATAGATTATATTTTCATCACGCTCTATGACCCTTAGGAGCCGAGAAAAAAGAAAAAAACTCAGAAAGAAAGCTTTGCGAAAGCGAAGTCCGAGACACAGCTACAGTATATATTTTATGTAAAAAAAATAAGATTTATCACGCGGACGAAGTCGCGCACAGATGCTAGTTATTCATTACACGGCAATTTTGATAACACAATACAACATTGATTATATAAATTATAATCATTTAAAACATCAAATATATCTCTCCAAATTATATTTGCTGCTACTAAAGCTATTTCGTAAAAATAAGACGATTTAAAGTAAATATAATTTCGAGAGCTACATTGAAGGATCCCCCTTAACCGCTTATTGCACGTTCCCCGCGCCATATGCAATATTGTACTCACCTATAAATTACACCATTTTATGGCCAGCTATGTCCTGTATTAAATTAAATGTATTATTACATAGATCATGTTCCTATCGTTAGACTTTAAACGCTCATAATCTATTTTATCGTTACCGCGATCTGTCAAAGTACAGGCAATTACCGTCCAGGTGCATTATGATAAAATTGAACTTAATATCGGAATTACCATTAAGGCCTTCATTTAAAATATAGTGCTTTTTGATTAGGTTTGAGACTGATGGAATGTTTTTCATGCTGAAACGCACAGCATCAATATTTACGGTACCTATATCACTCCAATTCGGACTCAATTCGTATTCCTGTTCCGAAAAGGTTGAACCAACTCGAAAACACTTTAATAACCAATCTCAAAAAGAGGAAGTTCTCAATACGAGCGTGTGTATTTTTCTCCTCAGATGATTCCCGTTTCCGCGTTTGTGTAAAATTGTTCATAATTTATAAATAAACACGCTATATTTTTCTATAAATATTGCCTATATTAGTGGGATCCATATGGCCCATACGTGCTATACTTTTGATCTCCAAAGCCCGTTTGAACTCGTTTATTGAAAAATCTCAAGTAAACATTTTCTTACCTTTGCTTTTTGGCTAGCGTGTTACACAGAGGATCATTTTTAATTACCTCTTCCGTATCTTCACACTCTGGTGACTCTGAAACGGAATTTAAAGCTGTGTAAACACATATACGTTTCGGGGTTGCCAGTATTCAGTACCTAGTAGATAATGTATTAAGTTTAGGAGGGTGTAAGTTCGGGGCAAATTGGAAGCAAAGATCGGAAAGGTTGACCCCCAGTAATGGGGGATTAGTGGTCAAGGAGACCGAGGGTAAAGTTACAGAGTGGCTCGTGTTTTAAAATGTTTCAGAGGAGAACCTTGATAACTCTTTCCAGGGACTGAAAAGTACGGATAAAATAAATGAAAAGGGAAATAAGCAATTTGAAACAGCCATTTGAAAAAGCCATTTATTTATATTTTTATTTTATTTCACATTACTAAATGGGTTTATGCAAACCCACATAGAAATCGTGATATTACGTTATAGTCATGCTGATACAAAAATGTGTGGAGAATATGAAGGTGTCAGCAATTTGTTCTCGATTTCATGAGATTTCGAGACGAACTCGTTATAGCTAAGTGTACTGAGAAGACGATAAAAAGGATTTCTATGTCTCCATAAAATGATATTTAAGTATAATGTTTTTTTTTATAGTGTTGTGCATTTATCTGCAATAAATTTTATACTCATAATTACGTCGACTAGATAAGAAGATACAGGGATTTTTTTAATAACTTGCCAACTTGTTAATCAATTAATCACACATAAAATATTGTTATTACAAGCTTTATATACACTTCTCATCAGACAAATCGAAACATTTCCGTTTTTATGGTTTCGAGTTTCTAAATATACACATTTTTCTGATAATCCTTACAAAACATTTCGATTTTTCTGATGACTATATTAACTTGCTTCGTTCGTGTGTTTCCGGTTACTCTCTTTGTCGTCTATTTTTCAAGCACTTTCTGGCATCCGATTCTAAAGCTATAATAAAGATCGATGCGGATCTAGAACTTGACCATGGCAATATAAATTTAACAAGACGTCTCAATAAAGATCAATGTTCTAGAATCTAAATCACCTAAGGCTGTGGGCTGTGGGGTATTTTTATACCGAAGTGAACAATTATGATTCTATAGCTTGTTCATACCTATGTACTAATAATGAACTATGTATGTAATGAATGGACGCAGAGAAAGCAAACATGCGTGACTACGATCGATTCTCGTTAGAATTAAATCATCAGCTCTAAACATTATCATTAATTAAATGTAATAAACAATAAAAATATATGTTGTTGCGTGCGGGAATCCATCGGTTCGCAATTCTGTTTCCCGTTTTGTATATAAGAATATGTTTAAACGCCAACTTTGATATATTGATATAGTTCGTGAAACCTTTCATAAAAAAATGTTTCCATTAACTTAGGTTTGTTCGAACAGTTGTTGATGTTGATAACTTTTAACAAGTTTTTATGTTTTGAAGTTTTTATAGGATACTATATTTTTTATGCCTGTTGTTCTTTAAGCCTTTATCTTTCAAAGTTTTTTATTTAGTTGGTATCTTTGAAATATATTAGAAATTCGAAATCAAGCCGAGCTTGAGTAAGGGCGAATTTCATCAATGAAACTAAATATTATTATTGTAGCAAAACATTATATTATCTCGGTTTAGTTTAATAAGGTTGTAGGCGCCGGTGTCTTTCACGCAGTTATCGTCGTTAACTCTATCTTTAAAATACTCAAAACTCTGCACATTGTGTTTTTGTTTAAGATAGATGTGTTGTAGACACATTTGTTACAATTAAAAAATATTTAAACGGGTTCAGCACATGTAGGTGAACCGCGTTCAAGAGCGGTCATGATTGTTGTGGTAAATTGTAACTGACAGCTCTTGAACGCGGTTTAGATTTGCTGATTGCGTTTAGTTTCATATGTGAAATTCGCCCTGACTCATGGTCAGACTCAGTACGTAACAAGATTATATTACAAATCTGTCATTGAAAGCTGCATACATTCTTCTTCAGATGGACATTTCATTAGTGAAGACTTCATTTATAATTAACCAGTCGGATATCATAATATTCATAGTGTGATGCCCGTCTATGAATAGATCACTTCACCTTTACTATGCGTGTTTTAATTATAACCGAGAGACACTAATGGCTAATTAGTAACCACGATGTAATAAGGAATGAAGTGCTAATGTCCGACAGGCGCCAAGGCGGTAGCCAATGAGACAAATAAGTCACATAAAACGATTGACCAATGACAGGCATTTGTTTCCTGACCAAGTCGATGCCTATTTTGTTATTGGTTATGGTCAGCCTGTATCATCCCACTGCTGGGCAAAAGATTCCCCTTACTGTTTTCTTCTGTGGGGAAATCCTCATGGAGACTCTTCGTCGGTTGAGAACTGTGTCTGAGAGAATTGGGCCCAGGAGTGAACCTTGGGGGACTCCAGATGTAAAGAAATTAACTGGTGACTCATAGCCCTTTGCAACCATATTTTGTTTTCTTTTTGTGAGATACAATTTAAACCAAAGAAGCAACTAACAAAAAATATGCCAAAACCTTCAAGCTTTTAGAGGATTCTGTGGTCCACCTTGTCGAACGCACTGTTGAAATCAGTGTTAATTGCTTATGTTGAACCTCTACCGAAACCCCACGGTTTTTGACTTAGGGGCCGGGCGATACTCGCACACGCACTCCTTTGGAGTCTTCTCAACTTGCCAATAAATGGCCCACATTGATTCTGGACTGAAATAACTAGAGAAAACCTAAAGATTTTTGTGTCCACAGGTGCGGAGGTACCAGCATGTTACTCCGGCGACTCCTGGCGTGGTGTGACCCTCGAAGAGTTCATGACTTGCCCCTGGAACCTGGCTAACAACCGGCAAACTCGCATGTTAGCTGATTTAGCCCTGGTGGGGTGCTACAATGGAACTCTGAAGCATCGGACTGCTGAGACAGACAGGGTACTCCTCGCATCTGCTAAGAGGAATCTTGCTGCTATGGCGTACTTCGGACTTACGGAGTATCAGAAGGTAAGCTAATTTATTGTTTAACGAGCTTTGCAGATTCATCTTGGTGGAAAAAGGTGATAAAGGGAAGAAGTTCGCAAGTTTGGCGGCCGCTTGAAGTTTGAAGACTTATAATGGTGATTTTGTAGTACCGTAGTCGGAATGACCTTATTAGCCAGCCAGCAAGGTATTAAGGTTCGTTGCCCAGAATCTGTCAGACATACAATTTAAATATCGCCATGGCGGCTATTATGATATGATGCACCCAGCAATCATATTGAATTTTAGTAAATAATACTGTAGTACATCTGAACTAGACCTGTTTTACCTAATAAATCATACTAAAACAAGAACAACCACCAAATCGCACTGAACTAATTATAACACTGCACGAAGTTGAACTTATCAGTAAATGCGATCACATTTACTGCCAATACGACTGTTCAAATGATACCTAATTGCTAAATTTTGTGCTACTCGGTTCCATAACGAGATATCGTCGTATCGATAATCACAATCTATAAATCCAATAGGATTTGTTCAATGTTTGCTTTGCACTTCTGAAAGCGTTTAAAGCTTTAGTTACTCTGTAATGGAACGTCCTAAGGATTAGATTTGGGAACATTTGTTTAAAATATTATTTTAGTATTTTGAGAATAATTCTTCATACTAGAATTCTATAATCTATAAAGTATTCAATCTGCCTAACCTTTTCCCAACTATGTTGGGGTCGGCTTCTAGTCTAACCGGATGCAGCTGAATACCAGTGTTTTACATGGAGCGACTGCCTATCTAACCTCCACAACCTAGTTACTGGGTCACACGATACCCCTTGTTAAGAATGGTTGTCAGACTTGGGCTTCTGACTACCAGTAACGACAGGCAAAGATACGAATGATAGTTCTCACACTCTTTTTATAATGTGTATCTGTACCGCATACATATGCCATGAGATACCTACCCTACTATTACCTTTCTTTACGACCTTTGAATTTAGTTCACCCGGCCTCTACTTAGCTGATGTACGCTTAAATTTGCAATTTGGTATTCCTTAAGGCTTCCATCTCATGTTACGAGATATCGCACTTAACTCATTGATTATTTAACTTACCTTCACACAGGCCTCTCAGTAGTTCTAAGTGTCTAACTCCACATTTCCGACGAAATCCACTCATGCATGATTAGGTTGGTCGCAGACAAACGGCAATTGGTTACCGATATTTGACAAACAAAATCTACGGCATTCTGTACTCCTGTAAAAAAAATTGACTAAAATATCGGCGAATTTTTATCGACAAAAGAACATTAAATATAGTTTCCGATGTCGATCTAAGATTATCGGCTCTACAAATTTTGTCATCCAAGGCAGCCAATAAGTCGAAACATCCCTTTTCCAAAACCCAATCGCTGAAAGTAATCCACACGAATTTATTCGGAACACTCATCTTCCTTCGCAAAAAATACTATCTAAGATATAAAATCTATAATTCCTTCTCGAATATAAATGAGTATTAATCCTTTTTTAGGGTTATTCTATTCTGAAATGGTAATTTTGTCTTTTATTCACTTTAATCTTGCTTCTGGCGAATAGTCACATCTTCCTTATGACTATATGATGGTCGTGTACGGCGACGTAATGGTCCCCGCTTCACTGAACTATGTGTGTATGTAAAATGCTAAACTTTCACACTAATGTACCTATCCGGAGTGCAGTATGTGGGTTTTGCCTGAAAAGTATACTTGGGAACTGGTAAGTAAGCTTTTCATAATGTGCTGTTGCCGCGAAGTAAAATTTTACTTCGTGGATTTTGCATTCCCGTTTGTAGTCTTTGAAGGAGATGTCAACAGTAGATAAAATCGCTACCATATTTGATTTTCTGCCGTAAATAATATTGACCTTTTTATTTACTATGTATCGGACTTC
Source organism: Lithophane ornitopus (assembly GCA_948473465.1). Classification (NCBI taxonomy): domain Eukaryota; kingdom Metazoa; phylum Arthropoda; class Insecta; order Lepidoptera; family Noctuidae; genus Lithophane; species Lithophane ornitopus. The sequence continues at coordinate 11,921,373 of OX419616.1, read as the reverse complement.
TGTTAGAACTGTTACCTGATACTTCTAGATCTAGCGAACCAACCCCGACCCAATTGCAATTCCAAGTTGCTTTTTTGCAATCGCATTTTTCATCGCTAGATTTTCCCACAGACTGCGAAAAACTGTTTCACAAAATAAATTCACAACGTTTGGCAATAACACACATCACACGTGTTGACGTGTTATGCAACTGGTATTCCTTATTCTATGTTCATGTGACCCCTCAGACATAAGCTCGCCCATTATTTGCACTTGAATCATCGTCGTATCTGCAACGCTATTAATTGTAAAACATATCTGTATTAAATTTAATGCTATGGATGATAAAGCTTATCTTCATTTATCACAATCAAAAGAACTGACTGCAAAGCAAACTTGCTTAATAATACAGAACTGCAATGTCGCCATGTCGCGTTCTTATTTTAATGCAACTTTTTCATCGTCAGATTTTTCCACAGACTGCGAAAAACAGTGTCACAAAAGCAAGCATATGCAATGTAAACGTATGCATAACACAAATCCCACGTGTTATGCCACTGGTATTACTTATTCTATGTCCAGTGACCCCGCAGAGATAAGCTCGCCCATTATTTGCACTTGAATCATTGTCGTATCTGCAACGCCATTTGTCGCCGCACCGCCCCGGTCGCAGCCCGCACTGTTCTTTGTCTCAATGAATATTCATTGCTCATCTATAAACAGTATGGTTTAACTGTACTATTTTTTTGTGAAGTTACTAACCTTTTTCTTTTAACCATGGGTCGTAAAAAGAATCGTTATGTCGTATCCTTATGGGAGCCGACATGATACTTTTAGGATCGGCGATTTTTTGAGGCTATAGAATGCAAAGAGTTTCCAAAACGCGATGCAGTATTGTTGAAGGCACAAATTGCTGATCACCAATTATAAGAGGATCGTGTCTGCTATGTCCCTAAAGGAGTAGCATTCTTCTATGCGTTTGTAACAACATGAACATTAGCCTCATTTAGACGATGCTGCAAATAGCACGACAAAAAGCACAGTGCAGACATCAAAAAGTAGGCGTGTGTGTGCTCTGTCATTGATGTCTTAAGTACACTATTCTATACTATTGCTTGTTGTACTATTTCTAGCATGGTGTGTGCTTGTGCTTTAGCATTTAGCATTATCCTAATGACGTGGGATCATCTTTCAGTTTACTAACCATGGAGATTAAATCAATATTCGTTCATTATCATTTATTTTAGTTCTAACGTTCTTCAGTAGAGGACCTCAGACACGGCGTAGTGGGCTTTTATAATAAAAAATAATAGACTAGTACTACACAATATTTATAGACGAACACAACTAAAACTCAATACAAACTCCACCTTCCTCCCTCATAAAGTTTACAAGTCTATAAATATTTTCGTCGATATTCATGTAACTAAAATGGGTTGTTAGCTGACATTTTGTTGCATAAAACCTCCACAGGCTTCCACTGAAGGTGAGAACGGACTTACGTAGCGTCCCCCGAGGCGTGACTATGGTATATGTTAGCAAGGAGTTATGTTAAACGCTGGGTTACAGGGAAACTGGGTTGCACCGGTAGTGAACCGTACATAATGTAAGTAACAAGTGACGGCGCTACTAAGTACGTGTACGTGCATGCAGCGTTTAAACACCTCCTTTAAATTATTGCGGCAGAGATAACTTTTATGGAAACGGTTTATCATTTTAAACCGAGTTTAAAAGTATTTTTTTACTTATTTTGCTGTTACGTATGTTACAGCATATTACATTATGGTCAGTATCGCCCAACCAGTTGAGGTGATAAACTTAGTATAAGTTTTTGTTGTTCATCTAATTTATTTTCTTTTATATCATGAACAGCTGATAAAGAACTTTGGAGATCGAGAATCTTCAATGTTTAAAAGGCTACTGAAAATCGAGAAATTATAGAGGAAATTATTTTTAAACCACATTTAATTGGTTACGTCATTATGTATTGTTATGTGGGCAGCACTAGAAGTTAATGGCTGGCAGCTAATCAATCTAAACTGTCAAGTTAAACTGAAACACGTCACGAGCCGTAAGGAAATGCGTTCTCCGTGGAACAATTAAACACGTTGTTATGGCGTCTGTTATGAGAATAACCCTTAAAATAAACCTTTACACAACTAAAAATAACTTCTTAAAAATACTGTAAGTCATCATTATCATTATGGTGTCTAAACATAAAGCGGCAATCATGCGCAGCTGCCGCGCGCGGCCTGCCGCGCATTGATTGGACGACTGCCGCGCGGCAACGCTTCTGTCTACCTGCCGTGCACAAACGCTAAAGCGCGGCAGAAATGTGTCTTGCAATCGCTGCGCGTTGCTGCCGCGCTCCTGCCGCTCAGTGTTCGGACACTCAAACTCACGTTCTGACGCTCAATCTCAACGTGTACACACGGCTACACATCAAGCTATACATTTCCAGTATAAGCTGACCTCGCATTGTACGGAAATCCTATACATTCGCGAAGCGAAAGCGAGACCAGCATAAACTAGAAATGTAGAGCTTGATATGTAGCCGTGATACCATACACTGATTTCAAGATAATATCAGTAAACTATTAAAGAATTTCGCGTGCGGAGACAATCCTTGTGCAGCATCAGGTCATCTCTACTAAATAAATGTATTGTCATCTGAACAGAATGGGTACGCAAAGTTTTAACTTGATAGAACAAGAGGAAGTTGGCCAAAATTAAGTTGCAAGAATTTGTCTTACCAAAAAAGCTTTTTATAAAGTAGCTTTATTTTTTATATGACGCTGTAAAAGAAAGGGTTACGATATGAGTACAAGGTGACAAGAGCTGTAGGAAATGAGGTGTTAATAGATTTCTTTTAGTACTTGTCATGGGGTAAGTTTATTACCCATTCGTGGGGTTTCGTTCAAACAATGAACATTTACTTTAGAAGCTGCTCCAAATATTCAGTTGTTTAATTCAAGCTGTACTTTATGCGCTATTTAGAAATCTTGATAGTTGACATTTCGTGAATCGTAAAATAAGGATTTACAGCAACTTATGTTGTCCATATATTCAAACTTTCATTCTTTGAAAGTTGTATGAAATGGCTAGATCACGGACAATTGACGTAGTGTGTCAATTTGCTTAATTAATAAATACAATTTATTTTCCGGACTGTATCTACGAGCTTTCAAAAGAGTTAAAGAAAAAGGTTTTATGCAAAGTGGAACTTTTAAGTACTATTTGATCCCCTTGATTTTTATGAGGCTTATCACTTGGCCCTAGTAGTATCTCGTAATGCTTCTGCAATAAAACCAACGCTGTTATGAAAAAAAATAGCATACGTTGCTGCGGTTTCTTGTTCATGAATATTTCGTAGTGAGGCAACGCGAAGGATCTTGAGAGAGACTCTAGCTTGAATTTTAAATGTCCACCTCGTCTATGACTAACACTAAGAAGGCTGAATTCTAATGCAATAAAGTAGTTATGCATAAGGACATGCATGACTAATTAACCTCTAATTTATCGATGCTTTATATGCACAAGAATGTTGCTATCATTGTAACTATTTGCCTGATGACCAACAAATATATAACTGGTTATCATCTCAAATCTAAATCTAATGTCTGTTCCAAAAGTGTGTGATGAAAATGTAAACAAATAAAACGATCCTATAGATGCCAATTTCTAGTGCCACTTAACAAACTGAGTGCATTGATTTAATTATTTTAATATTTTTACACGAAATTCTAATTTTCAATCACCGTAAAGATGATTTTAAATTGGAAATTGAGATTATTTTGTAACCTCAATTTTCGTCGATGATTTTTACAATTTAATAATGTCATTCAAACAATAATTGTTGGAAAATTGGTGAGATAAAGTTTAAACCTTCTAAATACAGATGAATGTGTTACTTTTACTTTAGTTAGAGAGTGATTGATTGCATAAGAATTTAATCTGAACAGGGTTGGTTTACACTTTCATTCGCTACTTTTAAAACAAACTAGCTTAGGGAAACACTAGATGGTGGTAGCCATTGTGCCTGCTGCATTGAGTTTTGGGATCCGATCCTAAGTTGATTAAAGTTTAATTTGGTTTCTCCATCACGAATTTCTCAGAAGCAGTTGGGATCTCGATTTGAGCCCGGTTGATAGCAGGCTCGCCGTCTATTACAAGAGAATTAAATATGACGGGCGAAATGTAGGTACTGTACAGAAAAACCTCTGCTAACCTATTCTTGTGTGATACCACGTTGTATTTATCTAAGGACAAACATGCTACTGTAACTGAATTGCCAAACTTAAGTGGCAATGGGCAGGGCACATTGCTCGCAGAACAGATGGCACATGGGGCCGAAAGGTTCTGGAGTGCCGACCTCGAAGACTTGGGGTTGGAAGGCCTCCTAGAAGGAATCCGCTGGATGCAGGAAGCACAGAACCGGTCGAAGTGGCGGTGCTTGGGGTAGGCGTAAGACCAGCAGTGGACGTCTTTCGGCTGAAATGATGATGACGAACAATCATTTAAAGCTAGATAAATCGGAACATGGATCCACGCGAGACACAATGGCTTTTTAATTGTTTCTGTAATAACGGCAATCAACCGGTTAAGATAACAGAAGGTACACCAGTTAAGTAGATACCAACTGTGACAGGCTTCGTTACAATAACATACCTATTTGAAACGATAACATTTTGTCTGTGGATCATGGAGTTATGCATATTGTCATACAAATATTTGTACGAATGATCAAGCGTGCCGCCAATATTATTCTACGTTTATATTCTCTCTTGCAAAGAGCTTCAAATATTATCATCTTTTAGAAATAAGTGAAGCTGACTGAATGAGTAATTGATGCCGATATAAAAAATATTGGAGTTGACTTGGCTTTTATCCGAAGGCTTCGTGTAATTTTCAAACTTAATAAAGAGGGTTAATTTTGACAAAATAAACACCAGTCGTGGCCGTGTTTACTTAATAAAACCTACATTTACGTTTCCCAAGTGTAACAGTTGAGACAATAATAAAAGAGAATCTTGCGTAAGAAAAATCTTTCAACTCACAGTTAAAGAGTCTCATCCTTAGTCTAATTTTCTGTCATATTCGAATTTTAACTTATCGAGATGATTTATGACAGGACGCTAAGGGGTTGGTTATAATTTTTGTTTACTCGACAGAAGGGGTGCGTCAAACCTCCTACACCCTTAATCCGTAACACGATTTTAATCACAATCACTTTCATTTTGAAAACACAGCAAGGAAAACCTATTGTTTCGTAATGAATTCGTCTGTTTGAAAGCGAGATCAATGCAGTTCATACAGTTGAAGCGTCGAATGAACGATATGATTATGACTTTATGAGTGTTTTCAACAAAGGATGCAGATCTGCAGGTTGATTGACTAACACACTCACAATCCCAATGCCATTCATTTTGACAATTCAACAGTATTCATTACATGTTGTAGAGCAGACACATTTCAAGCACATGAAGCAATGACCGGGGATGTACTTGTACAGTTTATTTTGGTTTACGGGTATGCCACCCCGTGTCTCGGTGACTAATATTATAAATGCGAAAGTGAGTTTGTTTGTTTGTTATATTTCACGCAAAAACGGCAGAACGGATTTGGTCAAATTTTGGCACCTGGGTTAGGACATAGCTTACTCTTTATCCCGATCCTGTATCGAGGCTTAGGTGAACCCGCTGGGCACAGCTAGTAAATTATAAACTTCTTCGGAATGTGTTATTGTAGTAACTTTCATTCATTAAGCCCATTATTAATTTTATTTTCTCCTCTACAGATATCTCAATACGTGTTCGAGGAGACGTTCAACCTGCTGTTCGCGGTGCCGTTCACGCAACACAACGCCACAGTTTCGGGCGCCACACTCGCCGCACTGTCGCCCTCTCAAATCGCACACATCAAGCGACTCAACTCCCTCGACCTAGAGCTCTACGAGTTTGCCAAGAACCTCATGTTTAAAAGGTATGTTTACATTCATTAGGAAAGGTTTCATATAAAGTTTGTAAAGGACAAAACAAATAATGTTTCCCAATTTACTTTTGTCAACTCTACGACTTCGCGATTCTATGGTCATGTTAGAGTAAATAGTCCAATCTCTCTCTATTCTATTTCTCTCGCCCTGAGTGTTACCCGCAATTTCTTAGCGATTTCCAATAGCGGATTCAGTTTTACATAAAATCCAAATTTTCATGGCGCCAATCTCGGCTCAGCAATCGCAGTCGCAATCCAATTTCAAAGAGGATAGCGCTATAACACTAAGCTCGCCTTCATAGTATATTTGTATCGCATTGATACCAGAAAAAATCGTTATTTGTTAACGTTTTTAGTAGTTCGACGCCCGTCGATGGAATAAAACGAAATTCTCTGTATAAACCCGACTCTCCGCGTCTCAGCGAATGCGTGACCGATATTTTTACATTTACACAAACCAAATGTTATCAAGTAAAGATCGCCAGTTTTACGCGTCGCACGGCTCACTAATAATGTGGTTTAACGACGTGAAAGGTTTTAGGGATCCATATCGTGGGGAATAACAAAACCCTTTTTGTTAGGGATGCCTACGCGTACTACATGTGTTAGCACGTAGTAAAGCACAATAAGTTTGAACTCCACGCCAGTTTATTGTATTTGTACACAAGCAGTAAAATGGTGTTTATAATTTAAATGCTAAACATTATTCTACAAGTCCAATTTGGGCGACAAATTCACGCTTGGCCAGATTTTGTCCGCATACGATACATATTTATGTGCCGACCTCGACATGTCGCCGTGACCCCGAGGATATAAGTTGAGAAATGTCGCTTTAGATTGGGTTTCTAATCTAAAGGGATATCAACTGTGCCCTTTATACCGCACGTTTGCGGTACCAACGCTTGATTCGATAGAATTTCTTTTATTTCTTCACTATTTTCCAATACTACGGAGCAAAAGTTGGATAACTGTGTCAAAGTAATTTCACTTCGGGGAGAATTTTAGCCGTGCTCGGTTTGTGTATGTTTGTAAAATTTAAGGAATTTAGGGTATGTTTGTGTTGTTAATTGAACTGTTATAATGCTTTGTGCTTGCCGGAGCCATCTTATATTGCTCATAGAATATGTAGCCGGCGCGAGTGGAACGTTGTACGTGTTCCATAGTATCAACACCTGTGCCATACAAAGATCTGACCTAATTACTTGTTACAGATTCGAGGCGTTGAAAAAACGAGATACGGATTTCGAGTACCGGTGGCGTCACTTGGGGGAAGTGGCTCGCAGCGGCGTCACCGAGTTCGACTGGGATAGCAACCTGGAGGACGCCACCACCGAGAAGGCCAAAGGCAAGTAACCTGCGTCGCGCGCAGGCCTGTGACGTCACCACCCTAGTGCATACACTAGTCATAAATAACCACAAATTGAATAAAGAATTTATTTTTTATTCATCGGTCTCTCCAGACCATGTAAATACTATTAGGAACGCGATAAGTACATTTTCTCAGAGCGATATAGTGCAGAACGAAATCGATTACGATCGCACTGTACAAATGAGTTTATTTAATTTTATTAATCGTCGTGCATTTATAAAGATATTCTAAAAATCCTAGAACTTTATTCTATTTTTATTTACTTTGGCAACTTTATATTTTATTTGTAAAATGCGCTCTAAATCCATCCTTATAAAACTATAAGTTCATAATTACATACAATATATTATAAATATATCTGTAGTGGGTATGTAACGTTGTTCTGTATTGTTGAATGAATGTTGACGTTTGATAGATACAGGGTAGGTAATGCATCTAGGTTGAACCCAACGAAGTGTAGCTATAGTGTTATCGTTACTAGTAATGTCCAGTGAAAAGCGTCTGAGGTTCCACTGCGAAGGTTTCAATACAAAGATATATATGAACTATTAAATCAGCACCCCAATCGCGTAACACACTTTCTTTCACAATCCGAATTATTTTGAAGGAAATTCCTAATACATTGTTTGAAAAATTCGTCTGCTTTACAACGTAAATGAATGTTGTCGAATTCAATCAATCTGCCTAGCCTTTTACAATATTTGGGGTCGGCTTCTGGCTAACTGGATGCAGCTGAATACTAGTATTTTACATGGAGGGACTCCTTATCTGACTTCCACAACCCATTTACTGGGTAATACGATAGCCCTTGGTAAGACTAGTTGTCAGACTTTCGGGCTTCTGACAACCCGTATCTACTGTCAAAGATCTGTGGCGGTATCTACATCGCCACATGCGAACTACGCATCAAAGACCTGACGTCACATAAATCCTGCTCGCGCAATTAAAGTTTATCGTGAAATGGACATATATACAAGAACCGAACATCAACCGTTGGGCAGTTGCCCGCCAGACACAACACCCGTCTGGTCGGAGGATCCTCCCCTTTCTATGGTGGATAAGTGAACTTTACACCATGTTCCTCATACACCTAAAGATCCAAGAATGACAGCTGGGACCAACAGCTTAACGTGCTTTCCGAGGCTGGGCCCTGTCTCGGTATGTTAAGATTGTCACCCAACCACGGACTGATCGCGGCAAGCGTAGCTTAACCGCTTAATTAATATGGTCGAAATATCAAAATGAAAGGCATTGCAAATGTTAGTGTGTTACGCAATTACCTCCGTGGTTCAGAAAAGCATGAAAAGTAAAATGAATTCGCAATCGTGGATATTAAACCTTCGTAGTGAAACTTGTGAAGGGGCTCCGAGGTAAACGCCTAAGCGGTTATAGTCGGACGCGGGTGATGACGTCCGAATTTATTTCCCAACCAGCTTTCCTCATTTATAAAGAGAACAGGATGCGGTCAATTGCGATTGTTTGTGATTGAATCGAAACGGGTGATTGATCGTGTGGACGTTGTGGGAGACTCGAGAATGGGACTGACCCCGATCGCTCTTGCGAACGTGGACGTGCGGCTTATTGTGATTACTTATCAATTGAATGTAGTCCTTTATTAGAAAAACGACGCGTTTCTTTAATCCGTTCCTATAAAGAATCCAAGTCGACCAGCACCCTAATTGCGTAATACACGATCAATCACAATCTGAATCGGTTTGAAACGGATTTCTAATCCATTCAGGTCGAAATAAAATCTGCGCAACAACGTAAATAACGCAAATAATGTTGTTGAACTGTCAAAATGAAACAGATTAGTCTTAATCGGTTACGAAAATAAGAAACGCAATTAGATAGCAGTAGTAATGCCTACAAGTTCAAGGGCGGGAGCACATCAGGCAGCTTCTCAAACATCAGTTTGGCTCGGAGTCCAAATAAAAAAAATCGAATCATATTGCTCAGGATACCCCAAAAGTGTGGAATCTATCCTAACTAATATTATAAATGCTAAAATGAGTTTGTTTGTTTGTTACGCATTCACGCTAAAACGGCTGAACGTATTTGGATGAAAATTGACACATAGGTAGACCATGATCTGGAGAAGGACATAGGCTACTTTTCATCCTGGATCACAGGCGAAGTCGCGGGCAACTGCTAGTTATTTTCTGCTACAATTGCGCAGCTACTCACCGAACAATATTGTAATAGGTATTCCCAATCGCCGTCAGTATGAATGGTTCGGGAGCTCTCGTTAACAACGCGGGTAATATTTAATTTTGCTTTCTGTTCACTGTTCGATATCGTTAGTGTAACCCCAACGGTTCCGACGCCCGGTGAGAGAACAAAGGGAATACCACTATTAATACGTAATGTACAGTCGAGTTCAAAAGACAAAGGTACGGAATTGTATGCACCGCAAATATTAATACATTTGCCAATCTTGAGGGTGGATAGTATCTCAAGTGCACTCAATTTTGTAGTGCATCTATATAAAGTGGAGCTACTGTACCTAATGAAATGTAAAACGCATTTGTTGCTAAGTGCATTATTAGTCGGGCCTTTTTTTCTACTCGTTTTTTTATATAAATTGGTGAACAAAAATTCTGATAAAAAATTTGACCAAAGAACAAAAATGAGTGCTATGTATGTTTGTTCTCATATGAGTTAAGTTTGAGGTTAAGTTTTAGGTTAAGGAAGTTGATAATTTGGTGATAGTTTAATTTTAAAAAACAATAAGTTAAAATAACCTGAAAAAAACAATACAAAAATCAAATAATGTAGTACATAAATTTCGATGCAAAAATTTTAAGTGTTAAGATTTGAATATTTTTGTTTTTTAATTAAACTATGGCCTCATTAGAAGGCTATTTACTCATTAAGTGCATACTACAGTACTCTGTAACCATGCAGCTGTAAATAAAACGATTGTGTTCTCTGTGTTGTTTACTATTAGTTAGATTTATATTATGTAGGTGTAACAAACTTTTTTGTATAAGTACAGCCTATATGTGAGAAGTTCGGCAATCTTTTTATTTTATTTTTTGTATTTATTCTAGTTTCTTTTTTGTTGTGTCTATACCCCATTTGAAATAAGATTAGACATTAAAACAAACCCTTTTACCGTCCGTTCAACCGATTTTGACTTCTATACCGTTGGCATAAGGATAGCATTAAAAGCAAAAAAAGGTACACAATACCAACTATCTACTGCGGCTGCCATTTGTCATGCCACCAACGCAATAGAATTCAAAATCGGTTGAACGGAATGTAAAAAAGGCTTATCTATACGTCTAATCTTATTTCAAACGGAGTATAGATAAAAAAGTCTGATTGTAGAGTTCGTCAGTTAGATTATATATTGTATCTCGGTCACGTTTTACGTGGTTGGTATTTTTTTTTTGTATAAAACCCTTCAAATGTCACCTACAGTCCTTTCACTGTTATTTTTCCTCTGATTTTGCATCACTGTCAAAATCGTAGTGATCTTTATTCTTATTACAATAAAGTTGCTATTGGGTTGCTGCTGTCAAAGGTTAAAAACTGTGACTATACCTGATACACTCTATGGTTTTGATTTACCTATATTTTTTTTTCGATTTTAATCTAACTAAATCGTTGTGAAAATACTCGATTATGTATACAGTATCTGAGAATGCTCGTGTCAAACAAAAAGAAAAGAATGCTAGCACAAACACAATGCCATGTTCAATACTCAGTTGGCGACAGAAAAAGAACAGAAAATCTTTCTATTATTTTACACGAAGGCAATGTACCTAATGTATTGAAATCGAAATATACCATTCAAACAGCAATAGCGAAAGTAAACTGCAACAAACAAGTCTATACCGACTGTTTGCATTTATTCTTAGTGCGAGTGCATTTCGTATTCCATCCCCTGCACGCCATTTTGAACGATATCTCACTGTAACAAAGTTCAAAGTTAAGATAGCACTTTCAACTCTGTAAAGTATAAGGGAATTGTGTATCAAAGCAAATTTTGTTTTTAAACTATTTGAAACGGTCGGTACGAAGTCACGACATACTTTATAAACATTTTTTCGCCGAACATTTGTTGTAACTTGTCTATTTTTACAAAAGTATTTTAAGAGCAATTTTCTTTTTTTTTTATTCCATTTTTGCTGCATTTATAGAACATTCTTTGTTTTGAAAACAAGTTTTATTTATTATCGATGCATTTCATTCTGTTTGTTTCAGTTTTTTAATTTATTTGTTACAATAATTTGAGCAAAAATGTATTCAAATGTAACATAATTTATTAGTAATTGCAGCTACAATATTAAAAAAATTGTATAAAACGTATCCAATTTAACTCATCCCTATAACAAAATGGTGCGGATTGTATGTATCGTGTATATAATTTGTATTACATGTATGTTCTGAAGTCGAGTTCAAATATTACAATACGGCCGATAAATCATGACTGGTCTGAACATAGGCTTTCTGGTGTATTCTCTCACTCAAACACAACTCATGTAACCATTTGGTTCCTAAAAAAAATTATTGCGCAACCTTCTGCGCAAAGTTCGGACTGGCCATGATTCATCGGCCGTATTGTAAGTCCAGGAGTGTGTGGATGCTCTAACACGAGCGATTGATATGTCGTCTCTTGACAATAACGTTTGTAGGTCATTTCAATTTAGTCCTTTGTACTGAATTGTATGCAAGCCAGTGTGTATGGAGTTGATTCTTTATACGTAGATAAAAAGACATTTTACGAATTACTTTATTTAGCTGTACGTTCAATGACATCGGGTTGGATGAAATATTGTTCTTTGAAAAAGTGTGAACAATATTTTGACAGCGCGCGCTGTCGTCGCCTGTACATTTTTATTTATCTCATTAATTTGAGAGCTATCTCAGAATCGATGTTACTCTCATAATTAGTTTATCGAATTAGTAGTAAGTATCGATAAATGTATGTATATTTTTCTGTGTGTAAAATAACGCTAAGCCCTGTGATATAAAAAAAAGATTGCACCCAGTGTTTTTCAGTAATATCCTTTTTTGAAATTCATGAAAAGGTTTTTAATTTTGAAAGTTGCCTTGATATTTTTATGCTTGACGAGTGTATATAGTAAATTCATGGTAAGTATAATTTGGTATGTGACGTGGATAACTTATAAACGATGGGTGCATAAGCCATAAGATAAGTTAGCCATATAGAGCACCTAAACTTATTGTGGTGACATGATAATAAAATAGATACCTTATAGTTATGTATCATATATGTACCTATAGAACACCACCGGTACACTCCGCGTTGTCTAGTACCAAAATTTAGCGTTTAGTTGTTTTTTTAAGTTCCCGACTGAACCAAAATATAGTACTTTATATTGTGTTAACGATCACCGAGTAATAAAAACAAGCGAAACTACTCTTTGGTTTTATTTCAAGCACATAAGTCAACTTAACGATGGTTGCGGCGACAGATTTATAGGCATGTCTAATACAACTGCAAGAGAGGAATGCACGAAAACTATACCAGTCATGTCTGATAAGCTCTTAATTAACTAAATAACGCGCGGAAAAAATGTTGATGAAATAGCTGGAGCCGCTAAAGTCCAATTAAGTAAGGCTTGGTTGTGTACAAAAACTTGTAAGTATCTGGAGTAAGCTTTATTTTTCTAAATATGTCCGTATAAGGAGAGAGTGGTATGTGTGTAGTCGTAGTCGGCGCTGCGACGTGCAGGAAGTTCGAATGGTCGAATTTGCATTTATGTCATTAGGCTGCATCCGTCGCCGGCGACCGGAGCGACCGGGAGTGAGCGGGCGTCCCGCAGGCGACCGATACACCCCACTGGGGAATAATGTTGTTTGTTATGTCTACAGCTACACAATCACACTGCTATTCTAATAGACAAACGACCGTTTAATCCTTGATTAGGATTTCTCGAAATCTCTCATCTTCGCGGAAAATGATAACTATATTTCTAAAAAATATAATTATACTTAACAAATGGCGGTGACAGTAATGACTTTATAATTTATGATTCCCTCACAGTATCTAAAAATATACCAAATATATTACAGCTATGCCATCAATAAATTAATATTGGAGATCCCGCATCATAAACTGATCACTGAATAAAGAATTATTGGCGAATATAGGTCAGGCGGGTGTTCGACCAATCGTCTGCAGGCTACGATCAATTTAAATAATGCAGGCATGTGAGGAGTGGTTGAGTTACTTTTTATTAAAATATTCGCCAGTTCCAGAGCCCTCGTCGCACCTGTAAGTAGTCCCTGAAGGGTAGACAAGGATGTAAGTTAGGGGAACCTTGTCGAGCCTTGTGGTGAGGAGAGCGTAAATTACGATACCTACACACCACCGCCAGGTCAACCATTCAAACTTGACCCGACCTCGACCCAGAGATACCTGTCTGTCCATAAGATTGTAAGAAGACCAAATTGGGTTGAAGATTGGTATGGTTAGAAGAATTATATGCTGATATTCATAAAATGTCTGGGCTTTGACATGACCTTTGATGAGCACCCATGAGCATTTTCTTCTTCAACCCATTTGCTCCCATTATGTTAGTCAGGTGTTGCAGCAACTAGAAGTGCCTTGATTCAAGGACCTCGCAAATGGAGATCCACGATTCAAAAACAAATGAGAAGAGTTCATGTTCTTCAACAGTGAGTGACCAGACAAGGAAGAGAGTTAAGGGTCATACTTCCGGAACAGTACTTGATCCATTGTTGAAACCCAAATTACAAATGAACCGTTAAAAGATAAAAATAAGTGAGCCAAGAATGTCATAAACCATTTCTTTGTAAGTAAAAGAATTAACAGACAAATGGGCACTTATTGTGATATCAATGGCTTGTGATATCAAATTCGATGCGTCTCCATACGTCAGATAAGATCGCGAGACGCATAATAAAACGATCAGGTTACCAGTAAGTGGTGTTTGGTGGCTCTTACAGTGCATTAAGATGCAACCGGGGACGTTTCCCGACCATCTCCTGTTACATCGACGGGTTCCAAGGAAACAATTTAGAACGCTTCTTAGAAAACTAGAAATAGCATCCGAATTTATAATTCCAGTTTATTTTTAACGAGTTCGATGAAAATCGTTGTCGCTTTGAAAGTTTTTTAAATAATTATGTTTATTTAGCCGTTGATGTATTTATTTGTTTTATGAAGTGTATTTTGCTTTGATATGAAGCAATTTGTTTCTACCTTTTGCCAAGAAATCGTCGTTTGTAGATATAACAATTTTCATTTACGATAGCGCCATCATAACTTTCTTACCCGAGCTATAAAGTTCAGAAATTATCTGGAGATGAAGGTGTATATTTTCAGAGCAAATCTGTAGCAAAATCCCAAAACCTACATGCAGCAGTAGAAGCAGAGTTGAACAAAGCTGAAAGTTTAGACACAACACAATAGGGGTTTGCTAAAACCATTGTTTTGAGTAAATTGAACGAAATGCATTAAGATAAAGAAGGTTTTATTTCTGTGCGAATGAACGATGTTGTTTCCACAGAGACACTTTACTGTTTAAGCGAAGTTCTACAAAGGAGAGAAACGTCTAAAAAAACGTCTTTCTGAACAAGTAGGAGTTCGCACTCTTTGTCTTCACGTTGCGTTTCTTGTGATCGGCCATTGTGTCCTTATCGTGCCACCAGTTATCTGCTGGGTTTAGGCACCAATTTATAGTTATTATACGGGCGGGCCTAAGGGCACCGGTTATTACGGTCCGCCTTTGTTTGGCCTGATAAAGGGCTGCTAAAGGTAACGGGCGGTAAGCAGGTCGACTCACGAATCGAACGTATTGACATTAATAGAGTCCGGCGTTTTATCTTGTTTGTGGGTGCGAACTATAAATTAGATTGAAACTTGTTTGCTCTGATATCTTAATAAATAACTTTGTTGTTTGTAACTCTTGTGTCGTTACAAAGTGAAAAGTTTAATATCTGGAACAAATTCAGAAAACATTGAAACCTTTCGACGATTTAGGAAGTAATCTCAAGAATGGTATAAAAATAAAGCAGAACAAAAAAGCTAGCGAAACACCGCAAGGTCATTTTATGTCAATATTAATATAATATTGACGAGTCAGTAAGTGTTTTCTAAAGGCTCTTACATACTGGCGCGACAAGTCGCGCGACGTGACGCCGCGTCGGTGTTGTTCTGCCGTGAAGTTTCTCAGAAATTGTTTTATTAAAAGTCGCGCCAGTATGTAAGAGCCTTAACGCAACAAGATTGTTATTTCCTGTTTTCCCAGTCTCATAATGGCGGATTGTGACAGTATCACAGTAGGGCCTACAACATCCCATCTTATACATATAGTGTTTCCGTGTTTCCCCCATTTGACCTTTGTCGACACTGCGAGATGAAACGCACATGGTTTTCTTCGGTTACCTGTTTAGTTTAGAGATGTTTCATTATTTATTTTAGTTTCGCATCGGTCGTAAACATACAAAACTGCTGAATGTTGGACTACAACAACATATACCACTACATGGGCTAAGAAGGAGGTAACCTACATACAACACCAGCTCGCAGGTAGGTGAGGGAAATTATAAATGAAAAACCAAATATTATATTCCGTCGAAATTTTTAACATTGTATGTGGTTAAAAAGACCTTCAAGAACGACGATATCTGGGCAGATCTTTAGATTAGACCACAGCAGACCACAGCAAAATCTTTTCGTACGCCTCGTGCCTCGAAATGAGAACAAAACCTGCAAATCTCATAATTTGCAACAAAATTCAACAACTAGCCGGAACCAGCTCTCAGCGACCGACGCCCATGCTGGATAGTGAACGAATCTATGAGATCGAGATAAGTTTATATCTCATAGACAGCACATTCATTTCGCTACACCTTTGCCTCACCCACGCTTACCAGGCCGTAAGTACTAGGGCAACAAGCTTTCGCGGAGGTGTCCTTATCGTAAACGCATTCAAAGGCTCTTGGAACGGCGGGGGCGCTACCGGCTACCGTATACCGTAAATAAAATTAGCCTTTCAATAATTTATGAGTGGTGACGGGACGGTCAGACTCTCATTAAACCGAGAAGAGGTGAGGCGAACAAAGGGATATTGTTTGAGGAAGGGCCATCGGTGGGTAATAAAACTTTGTTAGTACTTAGTGCCGCTTATGGCTATGCAATGGCGCGTGTAAGTGCTGTATCACCTTTGTGTAACAATCATCTTTTGTTTAGTTGTGATATATTGGTTTGGAAAGAAAAAGAAAATTTTATTTAACCCAAGTTAAGTCACGCAATATGTGTGCCTCACGGCTGCGCCAAATCGGCTCATAAATGCCAGACAACTAGTGCCTGACGCTGGTTTTGGTTTATACTTAAGAGTTAGCTTCATCTTTCTCACAGACCGACTCCTAGACAACTCAATAGTGCCTTTAGCATAAGCATAATCAGCCTTTTTTTTTCTTTATTGGGAAATCATCATATAACATCTCCCGCTCTGGGCGGAGCGGGAGGGCGTGTCAGACTTTTACTGACTAAAACCCACCCGTATTCCTTCAGTTGCCTGTTGCCAAGGGCCCCGGTATCCCTTTCGGACTTTCCCGCAAAAGCATAATCAGCTTATAATATTCTCACTGCTGGGACACAGGCCTCTTACTGGTGACAGGAAGTGGGCCGTAAACCACCAAGCAGGTTCTAGGACATGCCGCATGCGTTTCTTCACGATGTTTTCCTTCACCGAATTGAGAGCAGTGGTGATGAAATAATTTACACAAAGTAAAGCGCCTGTCTGGGTTCGAACCCACGACCACGACTCTTAAGTCACGGTCGTTACCACCGGGACACCACTGCTCCCATAAAAGACAAAGGCAAAAGTGCCTTCATTGAAATTAGCATGAGGTCCTGGATTCGATTCCCGGGTCGGGTAAAGTGTTATTAGGTTTTTCCATCTGGAAATGTTCAGTAGCAACCCGAGTCTAGATTTGTGTCCGGTTCATGGCAACAGGGACTTAAACATAACTGGCGAAATAGATACAGTTCTGCTTAACCATTCGAGGAATAAAGGCGTGATGTATAAGTATTATGTGTTATGAGTTAGAGTAAAGAGATAGTGTCGTCAACTGGCTACTAAAAATATAGGATGAGTGAAAATTGTAATGGCGTTATTTTACCGCATTTATATTTTGTACACTACTTTTTGCTGTTGCAGTTTGTGCCGAGAGGCCATGTTTAACTTTTCTGTTTTCAGTTTTACCATATATTTTTGTAGTTCTACCAAAATAAATTATTCCTTCTTTCTTTGCCCAATAACTTTGAGAGGCAATTCAAAAGGTGTGTATAATGGGCATAAGTTGCCCATAAAGTATCGGCGTAATGTTTCAAAATGGCGATTACCGATCTGCTTCAAACTCACATATATGTATAACGTAGATAATAAAATGATGAATGAAAAGCGATAACATCTTTTATATGTAAATGTTATTACATACATATTTGAGTGTTTCTGAGATATATTTTTTCTTATCAAATACATAATTCATACTGTAAGTAGGTATGTAGGTAGTAAGTAAGTACTAAGTAAGGGGTACCTTTTCATGTGCTGAATTATTTATGTAAGTATTTATGTCTATCCTGAGAATTCCTGAGTTTTAGTCTACATTAATTTGTTGTTACCTACCTATTAGGTATTAAGTAAGTGCCTACTACTATTTCTTAGTACTTATAGTTTTGATAATTTATCTAATTTTCATGCTCCTTGAATAACGATTATTCCTGATGTCCACCACTTTTTGGCCACCACTGGGGGACAGCGAAATAACTTTTTTATTTTTTCTCGTTGGCCACCACTGGGGGGCCAGCGAAACAACTTTTAAAATTTATTCTCGCTGTCCACCACTGGGGGACAGCGTCACAACTTTCTAAGTTATTTCCATTCGCCACCACTGGGGGAGAGCGACACGGATTTTTAAATATTCCTTATGACCACCGCTAGGGGACAATGGCACAACTTTTGACCCAATTCCCATTGGCTATAACTTTATCCTTTTCTCAAATAATGCGCGGTAATTCAAACTAAATAAATTAATTATAATTTTTCACGCGCCAAAAAGTAGTGGACATCGGGAATAATCGCTTCAAAACGATTATTCCCGATGTCGATAAAATAATTTAAAGTTATAGCCAGTGGGAATTGGGTCAAAAGTTGTGCCATTGTCCCTTAGCGGTGGCCATAGGGAATGTTTAAAAATTCGTGTCGCTCTCCACCAGTGGTGGCGAATGGAAATAACTTAGAAAGTTGTGACGCTGTCCCCCAGTGGTGGACAGCGAGAATAAATTTTAAAAGTTGTTTCGCTGACCCCACAGTGGTGGCCAACGAGTAAATTAAAAAGTTCTTTCGCTGTTCCCCAGTGGTGGCCTAAAAGTGGGGCAATCGGGAATAATCGCTTGAATAACGGCCATTGGTCGTGTATAGTGATGGATGACAATACGTATTTTCTCGTCCCTTAGGTACATTCGATTTAAATTAAAAACACAACACTTATTTACTTTCCTACTTAAAAATCGCACATACACAATTATATTAATACTCAAACATGGAAATCAAATAAAATTGACATAACTCTATCATTCAAATTAAATGAAATATTATAATGAAATGCTATGAAACACATACCTAACGTATTATATGATTCGTAAAAAATAATACATGAATCAAAATAGTCGGCCTAAAGTTGTATAGGAATTTGTTTTTTTTTATACCTACTTACTTATGAGTTTCATGGGAGAAAGTATGAAAGTTCATGCCCTTGACGGATGCAGGTGACTAAATCGCCACCCTGTATATCTTTATGAACTTGAAAATACAGAAAAGTAAAAGCGAAGAATGAAATTGTTCAGCAGACGTTATCACTATTAGCAATTTTCTTCCCGACCACCTTTGTGTAATTTTATGGAATACTCGCTACATTTCATAAAGAATTGTTATATAAGTACCAGGCAAAGTAACAATTTGTAGTTCTGAAACAAATTATAGAACAAACTAATGGTTATGGTGGTCTAAAGTCCACGCGATCGAACTTGACGGCAAAATACGGTGTATCATTAAAATTAATTTCGACGAAGTTTTTGTTTTTATACTACTTATCCAAAATTATTTCGATAATATTTTTTAAAATAAATCTTGGCTATGGTTCCGGTTCCGCTGTCAGGCTGGCTTGAACTTGGATCTTTATTAAAACCTAGCCAGAAAATACATTTTGTACAAAATAATTCTTGTAACACCCGATCAATCATAATGTGAATCATTTTTAACGATATTGCTAAACCATTGCTACATAATTGTTCGAAAAAAATCTGCTCTACAACGTAAATAACGCAATGAATGTTGTTGAACTGTCAAAATGAAACATATTGTGATTGATCGTGTGTTACGCAATTAGGGTGATGTACCTACAAGAATTACTTTGTTGTTCTGGTTTTCGAGTTATAAATGCACTAATGGAGAGACAGCAGCAAGACGTTTTCAAATAAAATGTTAGATAAATTAAAAATCTGATTATGAAACAGCAAAGGTGTCTACCTATAATATATATTTTCAATTCATTCTTCGCAATACCGTCTGGAGGTCGACGGCGCGCGGCGCGTCGGACGTCAACAGCTGATCATTTTCCCAGCAACCCTTTGCTTACTGCATGGCGGGCAAACTTAGTCTCGCCAAGTCCCCAGAGGGGTGTCTATGCTTTTATATTTGTAGGTAAGTAAACTATTATAGTACACACACCGTCCAATTGAAGTGGGCTCATGGCTTCTGGTTGCATGGGTTAGGGTTCTGCGTATATAATTTATGGATGTTTGAGGTGAAGTTACGGTGCATTTTGAGCAAAACACTAGTGAGTTCACTGTATGACTGGATTGTAGAGATAACTTTCTGTAGTAAAAAGTTTTAAAAGCTGAACTTATTAAAAAAAAAAAAGGTTAAGTAACTTACTTATAGGAAAATTTATAGGATATTTTTTTCCATTATTCAGTCGACATTTCTCTAGATTTAAAAGTTGTCACCATAACATCTAACAAATTATGGAAAAGGCACCTTAAACCAAAATCATAAAGTATCATTTTGTCCGTAAGTCCGTAGGTACCTCCAACACTGCAACTGAAAATTTTAAAAGGTAAGTAGAGTCATTAGCCTCTGAGACGGCGAAGTGGCTGAGAGACGTGACGTCGCGGCCGGCAGGCAGAGTACCCTCATGTGGAGATTAGGGGAAAAGTTAGCGGCAGTGAGTGCAGCCCCCCATCTCGGCGGGCACTTGGAGCTCGACGGAAATGCAGACGCACGGGAAGGGTTGATCTTTTGAAAATAGAATATGTTACGGTACGGTACGTTTGTAGAAGGCTCCCCATACAACCTGCTAATCGTTCGAAATAAAATTACAACAAATTAAAACAATCCAGCCGGTTTGTCTTGCAAAGGCATTGAATTTGTAAACGTGTCATTTTGTGTAAACAGAGCAATTACTTCTTTGTCAGCACAAGACCTACTTCCTCATCATCATCAGCCTATAACAGTCCACTGCTGGACATAGGCCTCCCCAATTGCACGCCATTCAGCTCGATTCTCGGCAACTCTCATCGAGCTGCTACCAGCCACCCTGTGAACATTGTCGCTCCACCTAGCCTGAGGGCGTCCTACCTTACGTTTGCCGATTCGTGGTCTTCACTCAAGAATACGTCTACCCCAACGGTCATCGGTTCTGCGGCAAATATTACCGGCCCATTTCAACTTCAGCTTGCTTATTCTTGAGCTACCTATGTCGCTAAGTCCTACTTTATGTATTATTTAATGATGCAATGTAAAATGACTCAAAATTAATCCACCGTTTTCTTTCATGAATCTCTTCAGCAACTTTGCATTCTTACCTAAGTTAGATAGGTACTTTTGTTGGAAACTGCACCAACTCACTTAGAAACATAAATCACCGTTACACACAGCCTAGAGCAAGATAAAATCGAAGCCAATCAATCCAGCTCTTCATTATCCAGTAATCTCAACGGATGCAGTACTGCGTTTTCATTCCGAGAGCTATCATACAACCCACAGGCATAAACAAACGAAGAAAGCGAGCCATTTCAATTACGATGTGAAATGAAACAGTAAGCATTGCCCGAGGGAATGATTAGAACTGTTCCCTACATCGGGTATAGACGTTGATAAGATCTCTGATTCATAATTAGGTACATTCTTCGACGGGAGTAGTCACATTATGACAGGGCCCACCCACGAAGGTACGCAGGATGGCGCGTCTTAAGGTTTTGAAAAAGAATCTGTAATTAAAAATTCCTAACGTTTAATAACACGTGAAAAACATATTTTTGTACTTCAGTAAGGATAATGTTAGCCTATTAAATGTTCTTAGGATACGTACGTGCATTGGTTAGTAAGTCAGGGAAATAATTGTAAACAATTTGACTATCAACTTAAATTGTCGGTATATTCAAATCGCTTCTGCCATTCTTTGGCAGATGAAGTATGAAATTGTTGTAACACATTAAATTGATGTAATGAGACAATTCGTACTTTATTACCATTAATTTCTCTGATTGAATTTCTACTGACGAGCTTTCAAAGGAGTTTTGCTATCGTTAACGGTGGATAAAGAAGTTCTGATTACAATTTATAAATCTGACTGTTTCTGATTTGTATAGAAACTCTGGACGTTTCTAAAATATTTAATTGTAATTGATAAGTTGGTTCTAATTAAAACTAAATTAATAAATAAAATAAAGATCTTTTATTACGAATTCGTAATCTTTAACAAAGTTGTTAAACGAAGTGAATAAATTATGAATGAAATCAGTATTTCGTGGTCCGATCGTAGAAATGGCCGTATCTATCGTGATCTGCCTGGCCATTTCAGGATACGCAGCTCCTCGACGCAAATGTGCGATGACACCGGGCTGGTTTTAGTCAGTAGGTAATAGTCTGGTAGAACTCTCTGCCCACCCCTGGGCGGATGATAACCATGAATATCCAACCAGACAAAAAAAATTGTGAGAACTGTTGCCAACTGGTACATACAAGTTGGTCGCAGTTAAGGCTTTACATGCTGGGGCGACTTGTCACGTGATGCTACTTTTAACAAAACAATTTCTGAGAAAAATTCACGGCGATGCCGATGCGGCGGCGCGGCAGACAAGTCGCGCCAGTATGTAAGAGCCATTACTTCGCTATTTAGTATTTTTAGGAAACTAGAATAGGATTATTCAGGTGAATAGGTCGAATAGGAATTATTACCCGATTGGGCGGCAGTAAAGACAGGGTTATGTTTTTTACGTACCTACGTATCTGGGTCGATATGCCCAAGCGTTCGCGCCGCGTTGCCCAGCGCTGGGCAAATCGTCGAACGCTGAGCGTTGAACGATAATTATGGCGGATGTTAGACGGTCAAATCATGAAATGGCGGCGAATCGTGAAATGGCCAGGCGGATAACGAAATGGCCAATTCTACGATGGGACCACGACTTATATAATTAATCTAATCAAATTAATTACCAACTAAAAAGAATTTTAATAACACTCAGTTTACGTAGGTAGGTACTTAATTCAATCAATCAATCAATCAAAAATCTTTATTTATCTCAACATCATATTACAGGCACAGGTTAATGAGATGCACAATCTTAAATAGAGAAAGGTGTCTGTGGTAGGAGTATCCTGAGTTACAGATCACCCAGCTCTCTTAGTAGGTCGGGTCAAGATAATGTATAACTGCAGGTATAAAAAGATTGAATAGTTGAAAAAAATTAGAAACAGAATTCTAAATAAGAAAATGAAAATAAAATAATAATGAACTTAAAATAATTAATAATGGAAATGGGGAAATGAATAATGAGTAGGTGTGTTGAATGTTTGTAAGTGTAGGTGTGTGGGTGTGTGGAGTGTTAGTGTGTGAGTGTTAGTGTATGGGTGTTATGAAATTGGTTTTATTAAGTTTTCCGTGGCAATGTAGTCCAGATTTAATAGCCAATAGCGTACTTTTCTTTTACAAATAGTCTTTGTATGAGAGTAGATAGATATTTTGTTATTAATTGAATTATAAAGAAAAGTGCCAAGAAAACAGAAAAACTTTTGGGAGAAACTAGTATTATAACGGCTGATTGAACAAACATTTGTTGACCGTCTATTTTGTGTTTGTAAATCGTGATCTAAGGGAAGTTCAGTGTGTTTTTTTAGAACTGTCATAAGAATGAACAACTGCCGGACCGTTAGCACTTGGCAGTGTTGGTAAAGATCGAAGGTTGGATAGAGGATTGGGAAAAAGCAACTAACTTTTAATATGGCTCTTTGTGCTCTCTCTAGATTTATCAAAAAAGTTTTAGAGGTACCGCCCCAAGAGGTAATACAATATACTAGCAAAGACTGGCATAGTGCAAAGTAAACTATCTTAATAACTGATGTATCAGATATATGTCTTAAATTTTTAAATATGTAGATTAATTTTCGGATTCTTTTAACTAGGGTTTCAATGTGTTGTTGGAAATTGAGTCGATAATCTATGATTATGCCAAGATATTTGATAGAGTTTGTTTTAACTAATACAGGACAAGAACAATGGTTGATGAGTGAGTTGCAGAGTTGGGTACATGAGTGGACTTTAAGGTTGAAGTTTGGTTGATCCTGGGGCCTAAGGGAGTACGTCATGTATTTTGTCTTTTCCACGTTGAGGGTAAGCAAATTGTAATAAAGCCAGTAATAGACCTTATTAAGACCTTGTTGAGCATAAAATTGAACCTCATCCCACGTATTAGCATCGAAAATCAAGGTAGTATCATCGGCAAATGTGATGATTTTACCGTTAGGCAGCTTGATATCACATAAATCGTTTATATAAACTAAGAATAATGTTGGACCAAGAATGCTACCTTGTGGTACGCCGTACTGATTAGGAAGTTCGTCACTAATCCAACTATCTACTTTAGTAGTTTGTGTTCTGTCAGACAAATAGTCTGTGAATAGTTGAAGTGGTAGACTTCTTACACCCATATTCTCTAACTTTTTAACCAAAATAGGAACAGATACTGTGTCAAATGCTTTAGCTAAATCTAGGTAAATGGCTAAGGTCTTTTTTTTATTATCTAGTTTGTTGAATTTAATTAGAGAAAATAGTTTTTTTACAGCTTTTCAATAAGATGGCGACAGTAAATTATTTTTGTATTTAAAATACCTATATTTTAATTATTACGTTTCTAAGATTTATTGATAATGTTCATTAAATTATGAAGCGTGAGCGTGACGATCGGTGTAGGTACCTAACTATAGAGCCACTGATAACGAGAATATCACTTGAAAGTTCAAAAGCTAGGGATGCAAGAAGTGCCAAAAAATATCGATATATATCTTATCGATATTAAAAAAAAAAATCGATATCGATTTCGACATATCGAAAAAAAAAATCGATATGTCGATATATCGGTGAAATATTGAAATTTTCAACAACAAAAAAAATGAACATTAATTGAAAACTAAAAAAAAAAAACTTTTTAAGGCTCTGTATTCCGCGGCGATTTTACTCAGTGGCGACAACGGTTGCTATTGGAAAAAAATATATTATTGGAAAAAATATATCGTTTTTGATACATTTTCGATACTTTATATTTTATATCGATATATCGAAATAAAAATTATCGATATATTGAAATAAAAAATATCGATATATCGATATTTTTTCTGCAAGCCTATCAAAAGCTCATATCAAAACGCACCGTTGCCATATCACATCATTCCTCACCCTATCATTCTTATTCACACCTCAGAGACCGAATAAAAACCCAAGACAGAGAGCTGTCAACAGTGACGTGACGCCGGTTTCGTAAACATGTGTGCACATAGTGAGGTGTAGTTTCATTGTAAATGGTTGTAAATGAGTGCGTGTGAGCGTGTATGCACAGATCGGAGGTGTAGTTTTGGCATGCTTCACTGTATTATTCGCAGCGCTCTGTCTTGGTTTAGTCTGAGAGTCACACCACATTTTTATTTAGACCACGTTAAAATTACCAAAATATGTGTAGGAATTAATATCTTGTTATAGAGGATTTCGTGGCTACTGAATACTGGTATTCAGCTGCATGCGGTTAGAATGGAAGCCGACCCCAACATAGTTGGGAAAATGGGTAGGCAGATGAGAGGATCTCGTGGCTAAGTAATAACAGCTACACGGGTCGATCCATCAAGTGAAGCTACGCTTGCCGGGGTTGGTCAGTGGTTGGGTAACCATCTTCCGAGACTCCTCCGTGCCTCGGAAAGTACGTTAACCCCGGTCCCGGCTGTCATTCGTGGATCTTTGACAGTCGTTACGGGTCGTTAGCAGCCCGAAAGTCAGACAACCACCAATAACCAAGGGGTATCGTATCGTACATCCACAACCCAGTAACTGGGTTGTGGAGGTCAGATAGGCAGTCGCTCCATTTAAAATACTGGTATTCAGCTGTATCCGGTTAGACTGGAAGCCGACCCCAACATAGTTGGGAAAAGGCTAGGCAGATTGATTTTGAATATCTTGTTATACACCTACGCAAAATCGTTAGTGCTTTTACTAATTATTGTTGGTTATCAAATTAACCTAACTAGCGATCTCATTAACATTAGATAAATAAGTGAATATCACACACATTGCAAACGCTTGCTACAATGTTTTAAGTATTTTAAACCCGCATTCTCCGTATAATTCACCATTTTACAGAACTAGCAGCTATAAAATGCAACTAATGATGCATTAAAATGCTCAGCCTTTTATGAGCAGTCGTTATCACAGAATCTACAAAAATTATTGCCTTTAACATCTAAAGAAAGCCATGGTAGGTATTTATTTCCGATCAATGACACTATTCTCATTGGCAACAAAAAAAGCTGCCAAGAACGAGTCGGAGTCGCACACAAAGGGTTCCGTATCAATCAATCAATCTGCCTTTTCCCAACTATGTTGGGGTCGGCTTCCAGTCTAACCGGATGCAGCTGAATAACAGTATTTTACATGGAGTGACTGCCTATCTGACCTCCAAAACCTATTAACTGGGCACTACGATACACCTGGGTAAGACTGGTTACTGGTTATCAGACTTTCGGGCTTCTGACGACCCGTAACAACTGTCAAAGACCCATACCACCGTACAATATTCAACATTACATACTTTTTTTAAATACTTTAGTAGGTAATGAAAAACACGTTTTTTGCATGGAGTGGGAGACACCCTTTAATTTCTAACTTTATTTTAGTACTTAACTTACATACTCCGTGAAAATTTCAAGTGTCTCACTATTACGATTCAGTAGATACAGCCCAGTGACAGACGGACGGATGGACGAACGGATAAACGGACAGCTCAGCCTTAGTAATAGGGTCACGTTGGCATCTTTTGGGTACGGAATCCTAACAAGAAAACCTATAATATGTTTGTAAAAGATTAGATGGGTTACACAACAGAAAGATAATATTATAGAAGGTAGCACCGTAGCGCGCATATTTATTAACTTTTATTACAAACTCCACACGATACGGACAATAAATTTTAAGCAGGTGTTTATGAGCGAAGATAGTACAGCTCTTATACGGAAATAAAAGTGGAAAGTTCAGCACTTTATATTAATAGTTAATGGACGAGTTGTAGATAAGTTCAGCGTCTTTACCGTTTCATGTTTTAGTGATGGTAATAAATATTTTTATCTATCGAGTGTTTATATGATTTGTATATTTTATCGATTGCATTCAATTAAAGGTACCTAAATTAACATTATCGTATATTATAGGTAGATTTTTTATTTCGATTGAACTTTCTGCTTGTTTTTAACAAATAAATCTTTAAGGCTCCTGCAGACAGGTTTGACGCGAATCTGGTGGAACAATTTTTCTTCACGGAAATTGTTCTACCGGTGTCGCGTAGCACATTAAAGCCTTGTTCTGCGATAAAATCGTTACGTTTTAACAAAATTACGGCTTTATTTTCAGATAATAATTATCCCACGTCCCATAAACCTCTGTAAGTAGATTACAAGCTATCACAGGAAGATTAGCGCTTGAATCAATTTTAATTAAGACTTAGCGATTCGCTTCTGAGGACGTTTAAAATCAATATTGTTACGTAAGGCTCGCATGCAACGAACGTTTTAAGGCACGATAAATTATTGTTTTATTGCCAGCTTGAGTTTCGTGATAATTATTCAGTCTTAAGAGGAAATAGGGTCGGTCTTTTTTCCATACAAAAAGTCTTAATTCGAGGTTCGGCTCTCGTCTATTTCTTCCTCCAATATTGGACCAATTTGAAAGATATTTTATAAATTGCATAAGAAGGATATTTATTGTGCCCCTATGTTTTTCTTTTTTCATGAATAGTTGTCAAATTGTACAATAGCCCTCTGATGGTAGCGGCCTAAACAGGCAATTTTGAGCATTTTCTGAGGGTTCTAGTGCTGCTACAGATAATGTATGGAAAACATAGCGGCGGCATAGAACTAGTTGATATGTATTTTACTGTAAAAAAATATTGCTCTAAGGTCACCAGAGAGAAAACAAGCGAGAGCGTTTGTCCACATACACATCGACCCTATTTCCTCTTAATAGTTTGAAATAGGAAGTGGTAGCGGTGTGTGGTGGTGGCGCCGGGAGGGAACGCCCTAGGAGGACATAAATAGTGACCTTATTGGTGATGTTCTTCAGAAAGGTCAGGTGTATAGTGCCTACTCTCAACACGCGTGCGAGTATAACCAGATATTGTATGAACGTAAACGAAGCAGCACGCGTAGCATGACCACCATAGAAACGGGTTTTGTCGTCTGAAGAATAGACAAAATGACAGATTGTGATTGTTTATATGTTCCTTTGTCTATTCTTCCATCATGCTACGCGTACAGGAGTATGTAAGGATCGTAGCAGGGTGGCGTTCTGTAGTTTCTGCCTACCCCTATGGGAAGAAAGCGTTAGTTTATGTATGTATGTAACGTATGTGTAGGAACTGTAGGAAATGATGGAATGACATCAATTTTATCAGCGGAAAGTTACGCGTCATTTGTTCGACTTGATTTGAAGTGACAGTGAATATTGTCCATGTGTTACTCGGAAACGTGGACGTTTTGAATAGGTCCATGCTGAGAGACCGTTGGTCCTATAATAGTCGTTACTTTACAGGTTCAATCAATCGGCCTAGCTTTTTCCCAACTATGTTGGGAACGGCTTCCAGTCTTACCGGATGCAGCTGAATACCAGTATTTTACATGGAGCGACTGCCAATTTGACCTTCACAACGCAGTAACTTGGTAATACGATACCCCTTGGTAAGACTGCGTGTCAGACTTTCGGACTTCTGACGACCCGTAACGACTGTCAAAGATCCACGAATGACAATTGGGACCAACTGCTTAACGTACTTTCCGAGTCACGGCGGAGTCTCGGTATGTAAAGATGGTCACCCATCCACGGACCAACCCCGGCAAGCATAGCTTAACCTGATGGATCGACCCGTGCGGCTGTTATTACTTAGCCACGAGCTCCTCGTTACTTCACGGGTTAATAAGCCGAAAAACTGATAATGGGTCATCCTTAGGATATCGATATTGGAAATAACTTCCAAAATTTTCCTTATTTTTTTCTCTCTTTGTTCCTCTCAATCAGAGCACCCGCCATCTATTCTCTTCACCACCCTTGGTTGACTGGTAGAGAATGCCTAAGGCATTAAGTCCGCCTTTGTACCTTTTTTTTGTGTGCGAAAAGTTTAAATAAATAAATAACTGGGTCACTCACGGTCGGGGTAAAATTCTGATATAATCTCTTTGTCAGCTTTGTAGAAGATTTTCGCACTTACAGATATGATATCATATTTACTTTGGAAGTGTCTAATACCTAATTACCAACTCTGGTTGTATTGATGTTAGTAGGTACAATAGGACATCTAATCTATCGACTATTCAATTCTTTTTACGTTTTTTGTAAAAAAGTAGGTATGGATTTCGCGGGCCACAGTAGAGTTTAAATAAGTTGTCAACTTCAAATTCTAAATTCAGAAACCGAGTGTAAGTCTCAGTATTCTGCGAAGGGTTAGGCAGAGGTATACCTTTAGTACACCCACATTTCGCCAGAGGGTAAGCCTATTGCCATTAACCGGGCACTAGTCCAGACTCCGGGCTGCTACTGAGAAATTCCAGATGGAAACACCATTTGCCCGACTCGGGAATCGAACCTAGGAACTTATAATCATGTAGTAGTGCCACTAGACCATCGCGATAGTCAGTTATAGTTTGTCGTCTTTTAAAATAAATTCAAAGGTACATTGTTTCTACCTTTTACCAAGTTCCTCTCTTTAAATCGACAGCTGATTTCACGAGCCTTCTGATGCGTCACAATTCAGCGACATGGCGACTTGCCACATCATGTCTTATCGCATGCGCGACTGGCTAGCTATGCCCACATTACTTCTCACGTATATCAAGACCGCTTCAAGGAATGAGCTGAAATGACAAGATTGGCGGATGTCACACCGTCAGACACGTACCTACATTAGTACTAAATACAATCAGAATACGTCTGAACTCTGAACAATATGAAGGACTATCTTTTGCCCGCGATTTTATACGTATTTAATTCTGAATTTCCCATACAAACTTCAACAACCCATATGGGATTGATTGAAAAAGAGTATGCAGATGTTACTCATTTTATTTTTTAAGGTTATTTACATTTTATCTTAAAATAGCTTCGTCAGACTTTTACTGACTAAAACCCACCCGTGTTCCTTCACTTGCCTGTTGCCCAGGTCCCCGGTATCCCTATCGGAGTTTCCCGCAACCCTGGCAGGAATTGGGCCTAGCGGACCCCGTCAATTGTGCTGACATGTCTTTGGAGCCACGCGTGGAACACAATGCGCCGTCGACCCGGGCCTGGTCCTTCTCGGTAACGAGCAATGGGTAGCTCGCCGTCCGCAAGCCCGCGCCTACGGTGGCCGGGAATCCGCCTGGGATTCCCGACGCCCATGGCGTCTCCTGCACCGGCTAGGGGCAAACTAACTGTAGGTATATCAAATTCCATGAAAATAGGATCAGCGGTTTAGCCGTGAACACGTAACAAACAAACAAACAGACAGACAAAGACCTTCGTTTATGGATTCTCGCGACAAAAAAAAGAAATTCCCTATAGAACTTAACAATAGGATCTCGTGAAGGATGTGATCGAGACCAAGGTGTAGTATCTACTAGGTATTATGGTATTATTTATTCTGAGGGCCTCCAGTATAATTTTATTTATTTTGCGAATAGAGTTATTAAGCTCGTGTACTGTTTATATTCTGATGTTCGTGACCATATCTGATTGGTGTGGCGTGCTTCTATTTTATATACGGAGTGATTGCCATCTGACCTCCGTAGCGTTATGGGGAAACGCGGGTGAATAGGCTCTTAGGGGTAGAACTGAGGACTTTTATTGAGATTATAAATACTTACATTAAAGTATGAATATAGCGTGTTTTTTTCCTGAAATAGATATCCTGTGATTTGCTTGATTATTAGGTAAAGCTTAGGATAGGTGTCGTGATATCGTCATAATATTGGTTCACGTAACAAAACAGCACATATTGCCTGTTTATAATGAATTACATTGTATTCGACATGCACTCTGTGAATCATAAGGTGCATCTTTTCATGCGCGAAATCTTTTAAATCGCGAGAAACTAATCTGTTCCCTACATTTATAGCTGTAGCATAGCTCGTCAAAATGTAGGGAACAGCTAATTGTTTTTCGCAATTTCACGGTTGGTCCCATAGTAAAAGTTGTTCAGAATGATGAGTACAATGGCCCCTTAAGAGATTTCGTGTATGAAAAGATACACCTTACACTTATGTGATTTTATTTTGATTTTGAAGTTGAAGTTTTTTATGGAAACCGTTTTGTGACTTTTCATTGACAAAGGTAGCAATATTTTATTTTCAGCTTATATAATATCTAGTAGGTATACCTACTACCAAAATAATCCCAAGTTTTTACTTCACTGAGTAATCGCGCTGCACACGGTTCAAATAAGTTTGACAGTTTGCACTTACTATAGGAGAATGCTTGATACAGTTCAGTTTTATGTTATTGAACTTTTGTTAAAGTAATAATATTGGAAACATAAGTGGCAACTTTAAAACATAGTGTTGTCACTGAAATTGTAAACATTGTGTTAGTGTCAATTTGAACTGTAACCTCTAATTTTCAATTAATATTTATCACCAATTCACGGCTTTATTTTATTATAAGTACCTATTTGATTATCTTGACACGTTTTATGAGTAGGTTAGGTACCTAACTGACAACCCACGCAATTCTGGTAGAACAATTTCCATGAAGTTTTCATAGAATTTGTTATATTAGAGTCGTGTCGCGCCTGTCTACGGGAACCTTAAAGATTGGTGTACAATCAAGTTATAATTTGATGAATTATTAATTTGAGAACCTATTGTAGGTAGGTAGCCCACCTACTAATCGACAAAAAACTATATATTCAAACGTGCACAAACTTTTTAGAACCGTGACGTGGTATCATGAAAATCGATACCTAAACTATTATACGGACAGATTTGAAAATAGTAACGAATCATTAGTTCTACTTTTTCAGCCATTTGGAAAAATGAACTGCAATGGGTAGGTAGGCAACTACAGTTCCTAATTGGTGTATGGATGAAAACGGAATCAGGGTTCAACGCATCTTGTGTCGCTTAAAATTCTGATCAAGCCCCAAATGAAATGGCCATGACGATACATGCCATGACCATAATCAGAATCACGCGAAAAAAGATGCGATGCCAAAGAGATATTGTACAAATTCCATCGTCAAATTTCCAAAAAGAAATCACTACAGAATCTACAGACTGATCTTGTAGAATCAGACTTAATAATAAAAATTCCCACAATTAATGTCCTCCTGACCGCATTTTCGGCCACGGCGGCCAATCTCAACAGAGACTAGCCTTCGGCGCGGGAGATATTATAGTGCACAAGTGTGTGCGCAGACACAGGTGCACTCTCTCTTTCCTCACTCTCATAGTCCGATGGGACGGTAATCCGACACGACCGGAGAGAGATCAGGCGCAGGACCAACGGCTTAACGTGCTTTCCGAGGCACGGGGGTATCACACCGCCAACTTCCAAACTCCGGGCTGTTACTACGAATTCCCACAATTACAAACTACGTAGACAGAATTAAATATGAGCCTATTACAAACCCATGTGTTAATAGCGAACAGGAAGCGAGGCATAACGACCACAATATTGACTTAGCAACGCGAACGCCACTTAACAAACATTATAATTAATCGTCATCTCGAAACATATCACAGATACGGCACTGAGTTATTTCGACGGTTGGACACCGCGTGAATGAATGAACAGATCGAGGACGGATGGAGCATAAAGCTCACTAATTTGAGTTAACAATACGATGACAACCCCTCATAAAGCAAGTGTTGACAATGGACAGCACAAAGTGATGCGTCCGGGCAGATCCCCGTCGTTGGCACGCCGCGCACGGGACACTCATTTGCACTCCATCACATTTGCATTTTTGCATCGTGGGAGCGAGGACCGAGGAGCGAAGCATGCGCATATTTGGCAAGGAATACAAACACCGTGTTGCCTGTTACACGGAATGTGAAATAACTGACTCCATACACAAGCATTTTGTGTTCCTACTGAACTTTTTAGACAACTCCCGTAGCGGAAAAAGAATTGCCATTTCAGTGTAGGCATTGCTGCGTTCTTCAGCGATAGCCATATATGGATATGATCTTCCAGTCCATTTTGAGCAAAGAAACTCGTTGTCAAAGACGGAAATTTTATTTTGAATTACAAATTATGAGTTAACGATATCTCCTATCTACAAGACATTCTTGATGAGTCCAATAAGGGAAGGAATCTTGATTGTTCATTTCAATATCCTGCAAACAAGACACACGGACATCAAAGTTTTTAAAATACTCCGGCAAGATAAGAGTCATTAAATGCCGCTAACTGTAAGAATTAACGATTGAGGACTATTATCAGTTGTGACGAAGAATAATAGTAAAATCGCTGATAACGAACTTATAATTGCTGTTTAAGGCTTAGTAGGAGCCATTAAAGCATCCATTAGACTGTATAAAGCTGTAATAGATGTTCGTGCTTTATAGTAGACATTTCGACGTCTTCATAATCTGCTTTATAGTTACTGTTATTGCGTGTGTTTATTTAGTGTTCGATAGATAAAAAGCCTTTACTTTTACGGGTTTGAACACACGTTATTGTCGAGAACAAAACAAAAGCAATTTGTTAGCTACGATAAAGTTTTGTTTTATTATCGACGAATTAATTGAATCGACGATGCTTTTACGAAACGTGAAGCGTTAGCTCCTAATGCGTTGTTCACGATATGTGTCCCCAAAAAGTCGAATGGACGTCGATTTACGATGGCGTTAAAAAATTATATTGTTTTTAGATGGAGGGAAAAAGGTGCTTCATGTTGATGTAAGGGCAATAACGTTGTAACATTATTAAAATATAATGACACCATTTTCTTTCAGTGACATGGAAAGCTTTTAGTGTTGATTAAAATTCATTGCAATGCTGTTACAGGAAATTAGAAAAAAAGGAATGACTTTTCCCGCTTATTTTTTTTCCACATTGTGCTTTTGTCATTGTATCAGGATTTTTTGGATATCTTTTATGTTAATACTTACATCACAGGTACTACTCTAAACCAATCCATTCCATAGTTACATGGGTTCTTAAAAGATTTAAAATATTCATCACTGATCACAATAATCACCTCATGAAGTACTTTCCACTATAATTAATTCGGACTGTCTGCCTAGACAAGTGGCATTTGAGATTAAAACTAATGGAATATGGACCCTTTTATTTTCTCTTGCATCTGATCGGCGACAAAGATGGAAATGTGAAAAGTACGTGGTGTAAATCCAAAATGGCGGGTGCAAGTGAACACGTGAGACGTATTTGTAAATGCAATGTTTACAGTACAGTGACTTGTTGCTCTGCTACCAACACACAAAGTTACTGTCACTAACTATAGTGCGTTCATTATAACTTGACCCGTGACGTGATTGGTCCGGTTCCGTCAGTCGCCATTTTGAACCCTCTTAGTATTGAAACTAAGCTTGACAAGTAATGGTGCCAACATGACGGCAAGGGACAAGTTATAGTGAACGGTCTGTAAACATTGAGATTTGAAATTATAGTGAGGAATTTGACGAACGGTGTGCTGAAAACTGAAATAGCAAAAACTTAAAACATCATCCGTATAGACCAAGTGGGAAAAATATGTATTTTCAATACTACGTAGGTTTTTATCTATATGGGCCAACCAAGAACTACCTACCAACCCAAAAACTACCTAAGCAAAGTTAATAAAATTTATATGGGACCACCTCGCATGCTACCTCTATCAAATGAAGAAATAATTTTCAGAATCGGTCCAGATCTGACGAAAATATCGATGAACAAATTCAGTGGAAATGATTACCTATCAGAGTGGTATTTTTTTTGGCAAAACCTAGGTAGGTATGCCTGTGTTTTGATTGAACTTGGAGTCATCATCTGCCAAGCCTTTCTCCAACTACATAATTATGTTAAATACCTAATGGCTCATTATATTTTTTTTCAGTTTCAAGTGTCAGAGATCGGGATCGATACCAAAGTAAAACTTAAAAGAATGGCTTCGGCGAGTCGTTTCCGTGTGACCCATAGCTTCATGCGTCCTTACCCAAATGGGCCCTGTGGTGTTCCCGCAGGCGAACTCAGCAGTCTGCAACTCTAGCAGAACGGGAGCATTTGATGAACTTTCCGAGGGTGACAGCCGGTTTCAGTTCCTGTAAGAATTTCTCTGTGAAACGTCCATTCCACTGCTGCTTCATATGTTCTGAAGATATGTGCGCGGAATGCGGAATAGGTACGTAGGGTAGGTACTTTGTTTTATCATCACCAAGTAAATTGTTTGCTTGTGATACTTTGCCTCACAAAGCCTCTTAGGTTTGCAATGCAATACATAAGATACACCCAGTACTGACTAGTACGGTCAGCCTCAAAAAGATGTATACATCGACAAGAACTCATTTAATTATCTACATTCTTTGTTTCATAATATTGTATCTATGTGTAGGTACAAAACATATTACACATTGTGCGCATTTATAACGTGACGTGTACTTTATCGTAGGTTTACGAAAAAACAGCGACTTCATATATTTCCATACATTTTACTTCCCGTGTATTCCCGTTCGTCCCAATGGTGGGACGAACGGGAATTTAATAAAATATATTTTCCCTGTGTTATCGTGATCCCGTGACGTGGACGTGGACATCTACGACGTCATGTTAGTAATTATAAAAGCGCACATTGGGTGACACATTGATACTATATTAAGAAACACAAATTGTAGACAGTCAAATGAATTTTTGTCAATGTATAACCGCCTGGCCGCTCCCGAGATTAATATTAAGAAAAACAGCAGTATCTGTAAGTTAGGGTAGTCGTGTTCTTGAGTGGAGACCGCGAATCGGAAAACGTAAGGGTAGGACGCCCTCAGGCTATCTGTAGCGGTATCTACATCGCCACATGCGAACTACGCATCAAAGACCTGTCGTCATCCTGACGTCACATAAATCCTGCATCGCGCAATTAAAGTTTACCGTGCCGTGGACATATATACGAGAACCCAACATCAATCGTTGGGCAGTTGCCCGCCAGACACAACACCCGTCTGGTTGGAGCATCCTCCCTTTTCTATGGAGTATGAGTGAACTTTACACCCTGATCCTCATACCCCTAAAGGTAGACCGACGATCTTCACGTGGTCGCTGGTAGCAGCTGGATGAGAGCTGCCGGAAATCGAGTATAGTGGACGATGATGAAAACAATGGACTGGATAAATACTTACATCTTTTTGAGGCTGATTGTACTATGGCAGTAACGCGATTATATGCACCTTCTTTACAAAGTAAACAGGCTTCTTTCTATTGACTTATCCTAAAGACATATAGGTAGGCTAGACGTAGAAACAATGTGGAAAGTGAGTGTGTCCGCTAATTAGATAACAAGCACTAGGAGAGAGTATCGCGTATATTGCCATGTACAAGGTGTATAAACAATAACTAAAAACCTCTGAAGGGGTCATTGAACTAATAATTATGAACAAGTTTTGTACTATTGAATAAAAAAAATAAAAAAAATATACTATTGAGCTGCTCGATTACTGACAAATGCGTGCACTGACTGGACCGGTCCACTCAACCAGTGTGGTTCTTTCATCAAAAGACCATTTCAGACATCAATCTACATGGTCTTCACATGATCTGACCAAGATTATAAAGAGACTGTGACCTCTGAGTTTGTTTCGGCCTTTCTTCTCAGAGTAAACAGATAGGAAACGCCAACCTTATCTAGTTTTTAAAAATGTGATTGTCGTGTAAATGTTTTTGTACAATCCTACTTACAAAAATAAAATCATTTATTATTTACTATGGGACCGACCTTGAAGAAATGTATCATTTACTATGGGATCAAACCTGGTGAAATCGCGAAAAAAAAAGTAGGGAAAAGCAGATTTTTTTTTCGCGATTTCAGGAGTCAAAGTGTCTCATGATAGTGAAAGTTGTTCATAATGACGAGTACAATAATGAAGAGGTTTTCAGTTATTAAAATTACACCTGAAAGTTGTAGATGTATTATTCATTTAGTACTTATTTTCAATTAGAGAGCTACATTAAGGATATTGGATAATTGGATTATTTTATGGTTCATGCTTTGAACAAAATTTATTGAACAGCTTGTGTCGTCATTTCACAATAGCGAGAGTCTAGCGGCTCTTCCAGCCAAGGCTTCTCTCCTTATGAGATTTCAATTGAAATGATCCAAACTATGGTCACTCTTATAGCTTATGCTTCGGGTGCAGGAAACCTCAAACGAGGCAAATATTTCAACCCTATTAGATGTTACATGTTTGAGCCATTTGGGGTTAAAACACTAGAGCCATTAGTCCGAGTGCCCAATAAGTTTTTCGCGATATCGCCAAGCGGTGGTCAACTCTTCACGTGGTCAAAGGCCCTATTTTTACTCGACTATGGCGAAGCAAAAAGGAGGGAAAATTAAAATCCAGAGTCACACGTGTTAGGGCATAAATGAGCCACCAGCCATGATGTTTGTGAGCCACTGCTGGAAGGTATCGGCTGGGTCTGTCACCTTGCAGCAGTGATGTCATAAATGATTTCTGTGTTGATGTCAATGTTTTACTAACATATTTTACTAACACTATGAGTCCTGTTGCTTGAATTAAATGAATAAATCAATCAAACATGCGACTCCGGATTGATAATTTGTCTGTCTGTGATGTTTTGTTAAACCTTTTTAGTTGACTTTGAGAAATGTGGGTGAGCGGTATACGTGTACTTACTATATATACACCTCTCACCCACATTTCTACAGTTATTAGTTATTCCCGGGATGAAAGCGTAAGTACCTATAATAATAGGTCGTATAGTATACGTAAGGTACACCTCTGCCTAACCCTGCAGGGTTGGTAACAGCGAAGATAATAAGAGCGTTTATTCTTAAAGTGGGGAACGTGACAGATAGATGTCAAAGATTTCGCTGTTTTGATTAATTTGGCAATATTACCGTATGGAAATAAGAAATATGGCTATTGATTATGAAATGCAATTGATAATATCGTTACACCGAATATTTAGTTTTAGTTGTAGAAAAAAGGATTTGGAATCTTTCCAAATGCCTTTTTTACACCTAAAACCGGTTACAAATTCAGTGTTATAATTGCAATTCATTATTAATATTCTAGTGAGTTAGTTAGCGATATTTCATAGTAATATTGCCAAAATAATCAAAACAGGTAAATATTAGGTCTTTACCTATGAAATTGCCGTTCTGCAGTACTGGCCATTTCAAATCAAAATAATTTTTGTTTGGCTAAGAATTCTAATTTCAAATTAATTTTATTTTAAAAACATGGATTTTTTTTTCCAAAAGTAGTAATTTCTTTATTGATTAGTGTTACATTTTCATCGCATTTCAATCTTTTTCGTCATCATGGATACGTTAAAAATTCGAGTAATTATGGAATATGAGTACCGTCGTGGCAGCAACGCGGCACAAGCGGCACGCAACATCAACGACGTTTACGGAGCTAACACTACAAACCAACGCACCACCTGTTATTGGTTTGCTCGCTTCCGTTCTGGAAATTTCGACCTGAAAAATGAACCTCGCGGTCGTCCGAAGACTTTGGTCGACAATGACGAATTAAAGGCGATTGTGGAAGCTGATGATACACAATCTACGGCTGAATTAGCAGCAGCTTTCGACGTTAGCGTCAAAACAATATTGGTCCATTTGCGTCAAATTGGCAAGGTAAAAAAGCTTGACAAATGGGTGCCCCACGAACTCAATGATCGCCAGCGCGAAGTACGCGTCGAGACGTGCCTTGCACTGCTCAACAGACACACAAATGAAGGAATTTTGAACCGCATTGTTACCTGCGATGAAAAATGGATTCTGTTTGATAACCGCAAGCGCTCAGCAAGTTGGTTGGATCCTGGTTCAGCACCTAAACAATGCCCTAAACGAAAACTTACCCCTAGAAAAGTGATGGTCACTGTTTGGTGGTCTAGCGCCGGTGTGATTCATCACAGCTTCTTACCAAACGGGGTGAGCATTACTGCAGATGTGTACTGTGAAGAACTGAACACAATGATGGGAGAAGCTGGCGCATCTCCAACCAGCATTGGTCAATCGCTCGTCTCCGCTGCTCCTGCACGACAACGCGCGACCTCATACTGCACAGCAGACGGTCTTCAAGTTGCAAGAACTGGGGTTGGAAGCTCTCCGTCATCCGCCCTACTCACCAGACCTTGCGCCTACAGACTACTACTTTTTCCAGAATTTGGATAACTTCCTGGCGGGAAAAAAAATCAATACCCGAGAGGCAGTACAAAATGCCTTTGAAGAATTTGTTGCCTCCCGTCCAGCTGATTTCTTTAAGAAGGGCATCAATAAACTGCCACTGCGATGGCAAAGATGCATTGATTGCATGGGTGATTACTTCGATTAATACAAATAAAAAATTCATGAAAAAAATTCGTTTAAATTTTTTTATACAAAACGGCAATTTCATAGGTAAAGACCTATTATATGACAGTTATTTGCGACTTTGCCAACTTTTAGTATCAACGCTCTTATGTTACGTTATAAAATTACAAGTTTTCAAAAACCGAACGTCAGCTTGGGCCATTGTGTACGGCCATTACACATCCACGGAATACGTAACGACGTTCATTCATAAGCACAGGATGAGGCAACCGTTTGTAGGTAATGAGATGCATAAACTCGTATCAAATTAAATAGCCTTCCTCGCGGTTCCGTTCGCTTTGCATAATTCTCCTATTAAATCATGGGAGCCATTACTTCCTTCAAGTTTAAGGAAGAGAGACTAATTTTATAATTAAAACCATTATTTAAAGGGTCGATTACGTGTAATGAAACAATTCGGCTTTTTCAGGAAAAGATCGTCTGCCATTTTGCTGGTGTGGAGGTAAGTAACATTATTTTGCAGATCTTGTACCAGAGGCCCTAGACAAAGTGATATTCTATCAGCGATAACGACGATGGAAAAGGCAAAAATGTATAGAACTGACATAAGCTATCGAAAAGCTTATGTCAAAGTCGTTGTAGAAATAAGAAACGCTTTCGAAGAGATTGTCACTTGTCTAGGCCTTCAGCACCCTAATTGCGTATCACAATTTCAATCACAATCCGAGGGTTTTGAAGGATATTTCTAATTAATTGCTTATTTATAGGTTTGAAAAACTCGTCTGCTCAAAAGCGTAATTATCGTAATGGACGTGGTTGAACTGTCAAAATGAAAGAAATTGTAATCGATCTGGTGGTGATCGTAATATGGATTGGGATTCATTATTAGCGAGGTTTACACATGATTGTAGGTGTCGTTAGATAAATCATACTTCCATTACTCCAAAGTAAAAATTAACGTTTTCCCAAGTGAAAACCGTAAAAACAATCTGTAACAACGAAAATAATCCTTTCCCTAAAAAAGATTCTATCCACAATGTAAAACTTAACTAACACTACGTCATGCTCTTTGTTCCCAGTGTACTGTTACCGTATCGGTCACTCCCAAGTTCCCAACAACTCTACAGTTTACACATCATTCGATTTGCCGTGAAGTTTGCAGCGAGCTTTAGGCGAAGCCTCAAGACCACCACTAAAAGGTTTTCAGTGTTGTCTACTGCCTGGCTGATTGAATTTGAATAAGGAACTTGGAAACGTAACTACCGGCAACCGGAACAAATATGGCGGAACTACGAGACTTCATAGTGTACGGTTTATAGTACACACTAATTCCATGCTTCATAGATAGACACACAACTGGTAACTAGAGTCCGCTCCACCACTGAAGTTCGGCGGAAAATTGTGGAACTATTAAAAAAAAAAACTATTTGATCCAATGACATAGACACTAGCGCCGCGTCTATAGGACTGGAGTGGCGCCGCGGACTCTATGTATCACAGAACAAATTCCTAGTAGGTAAGTAGGTACTTCGCCAAAATAAGCAAAAGAGTTTACAACTTTAATATGAGTTCGGTTCGCTTCGCTTCGAAATTACGTCGTTTTGGCTTACAAAGAAATTAATTACATTATCAAACAACATTTTTGATTGAGTAATTATAACAATATTTCAATTTTCCAATCATTCATGGCATTATTTTCAGTGCGATACCTTGGTACTTGACCCTCTCATATCGGAAAGTGTGCATCTTGATCTGTACATCTTATGAGAAATACTGTTATTTTTTTTGCCAATATAGTTTTCAGTCGTCATCTGCTTTTCAACTTTTCACGCATAAACCATTGCACAGATCGATATGAAAATTGACGGATAGGTACCCTAGGTATAAAAAAAAACGAAATACATGCATACTATGTCGCGGGCAACCAGTATTTCATATGGAGCGACTGCCTATCGGACCTCCACAACCCAGTTACTGGTAAAACCCTACCCCTAAACGTTGGGCCGACATAAGCCAATGTACGCCACAGTATACATAAACTATTATCAGAACATTGAACTACCGTCATTTGCGTAAACTCATCGTTGTAATATAGACATTCTGTGGCTTATATTTGCGCGTATTGGGCCAACGTGTAGAGGGAGCATAGCACGATACCCCTTGGCAAGACTGTTGTCAGACTTTCGGGCATCTGATTTCTCGTAACGACTGTCAATGATCTACGAATGACAGCCGGGACCAACTGCTTAACGTGCTTTCCGATGCACGGAGGTGTCTCGGTATGTAATGGGTGGTCCCATCCACGGAACGACCTCGGCAAGCGTTGCATGACCTAGAAAATCGACCCGTGCGGCTGTTATTATTTAGCTAGGAGCCCCAAACCGAAAGAGCGACCCAAAGTAGAAAATATAGAGATTACAACAACATCAACAACTACAACAACAACATCCCAATTTAAACAACATCTTTAACTTTGCTTTACGATGCAATCGTATTTCGCTAAAAGCAAAACTGATGAGATGCGCATCACCCAGATACATAAAACATAGCTTACACATAAATCGCTCTCCCATACATAAATGCATGTGATCAATCATTCTCTTGATAATGAAGTTAGAGTAATATCTACATAGTACAGCTTCATATTAACATCTTGTTCGCAAACACAACTTTCCTATTTCACTTTTCCCGGTTGAATTGACTGAGGAAATTGACCTGAATCTTGTTACTTCTTATCTTCATTGATTATTATATATTTACCCACAAACAGTCTTTAACTACCTAATAATTATGTACATGTATATAAAAGGTGGAGAAATAATCACACAGGGCATCGCGCATCGCTGTGTGGAAAAGTGCCCAAAAGACTGGCAGCATTGCCACTTTTTATGGAAATGCTGATTCTTTGGCTATAAAAAGTTATAAACCTAAAACCCAAGTAACACAGAAAAGTCAACTAAAACGGTTTAACAAAACATCACAGACAGACAAATTATCAATCCGGAGTCGCATGTTTGATTGATTTATTCATTTAATTCAAGCAACAGGACTCATAGTGTTAGTAAAATATGTTAGTAAAACATTGACATCAACACAGAAATCATTTATGACATCACTGCTGCAAGGTGACAGACCCAGCCGATACCTTGCAGCAGTGGCTCACAAACATCATGGCTGGTGGCTCATTTATGCCCTAATACGTGTGACACTGGATTTTAATTTTCCCTCCTTTTTGCTTCGCCGTAGTCGGGTAAAAATAGGGCGTTTGACCACGTGAAGAGTTGAGTTGTAATATTGCCAAATTAATCAAAACAGCGAAATCTTTGACATCTATCTGTCACGTTGCCCACTTTAAGAATAAACGCTCCTATTATCTTCACTGTTACCAACCCTGCAGGGTTAGGCAGAGGTGTACCTTACCTATACTATACGACCTATTATTATAGGTACTTACGCTTTCATCCAGGGAATAACTAATAACTGGAGAAA
Organism: Lithophane ornitopus; assembly: GCA_948473465.1. NCBI lineage: Eukaryota > Metazoa > Arthropoda > Insecta > Lepidoptera > Noctuidae > Lithophane > Lithophane ornitopus. Next base: position 11,878,483 of record OX419616.1, on the reverse strand, counting down.
TATGGGTGAGAGGTGTATATATAGTAAGTACACGTATACCTCTCACCCACATTTATTTGTTAATTCAATCTGCAATCTGCCTAGCCTTTTCCCAACTATATTGGGGTCGGCTTCCAGTCTAACCGGATGCAGCTAAATACCAGTATTTTACATGGAGCGACTGCCTATCTGACCTCCAAAACCCATTAACTGGGCACTACGATACACCTGGGTAAGACTGGTTACTGGTTATCAGACTTTCGGGCTTCTGACGACCCGTAACAACTGTCAAAGATCCATACCACCGTACAATATTCAACATTACATACTTTTTTTAAATACTTTAGTAGGTAATGAAAAACACGTTTTTTGCATGGAGTGGGAGACACCCTTTAATTTGTAACGTGCTTTCCGAGGCACGGAGGAGTCTCGATATGTGAAAATGGTCACCCATCCACGGACCAACCCCGGCAAGCGTAGCTTAACCTAATGGATCGACCCGAGCGGCTGTTATTATTTAGCCACGAGCCCCTCTACATTTATTTGATAATTATATAAAAGATTTTAATGTAGGTACCAATTTTAATTCTGATTAAATAGCGTGTAAAAAAATCCCTGTCCGATCCGTGAGGATGTTGTTAAGAATCATACTGAGAGTATATATTGTGTTTTTTTTTTGGAAAAAACAAAATAGCAAATCGCCGCATTTTTCATTTTTTTTGTTCAATGGTCCGGTTTAATGTTATGGGGCGTGGGCGTCGTCTAGCGGGTGTCTACAAGTCATAACATGTGACCTCTGACGAAAATTTGCTAATTTATAATGAAATTGGGGTTGGATTTAGGTAGTTTTTATTTTCAATAATATTTTTTTTTCTGGTGTTGTTATTGCAGTACCTATGTGCCCGTTTAGGATCAGACAGGGTTTTTCGCTGTATATTAAGTAATTATTTAATATAAGGGCGAGTTATTGTCATCAACCGGGCCAAAATCCAGACTACGAGCTGCTACTGAGAAATTCCTGATGGAAAAATCCCATTAACAGTTTGCCTGATCTGGGAATCGAACCTAGGACCTCATGCTCAGCAGTAGCGCTTGCGACCACTAGACCAACGAGGCAATACTTTTTTAATGTATTGTAATTAAAACCCATGCGCTGTTCCGACGTGGACGCCACACGCAACTACGTCCGAGTAATTAAATCAGCGATTAACTACCCTCGGAATAAAAAAACGATGGCGGTACGAACATATAATTAATTTTCATGTCGGGTTTTCCCATGACTGGGCTTGCATGCGGGTTGACGTGGGAAATCCTGAGAACGAACCATGAATATAATTTAAGGAGCTACGGACCGGTAGAGTTGGTGTTAGGAACATATATCATAAACTCATGCACTCAGTTAGGTAGGTAACTTATTTTCGTAACCGATTAAGATTAATTTGTTTCGTTTTCAACAACATTCATTGCGTTATTTACGTTGTTTAACAGATTTTTTTTCGACCTTATGATGCAATGGATTAGACATTTGTTTCAAACCCATCCCAATTCTGATTGATCGTCTATTACAATGAGGGTGCTGAATTCGATTCCCAAGTCGAGGCAAAGTGTCGGGCAAAAATTGGGTTTTTCCATCTGACTCCGTTGCAGCTCTAAATATGCATTTGTGCTCGTTTGATGTCAATAGGCGCGTCCCCTGTTACATGGGACGTAAACATAACCTGCGAAATGTGGGTGAACGATAGGTACACACGGCTACACATCAACGTATACATTTCCAGTTTATGCTGATCTCGCATTTTAAAAATTTTTCGTACAAAGCGAGTTCAGCTTATACTGGAAATGTATAGCTTGGTGTGTCGCCGTTTGAACACCTCTGCCTAGCCCTTAGAAGAACACACTCGTGATGTTATGTTATGTAAATGCAGCTTAACAAGCCACAGTCGTCCTTTTCATGAAATCCTCTGACTTTTATGTTAGACGTTTTCAGAATGAATGCATGATGGTCTGACATTCAATTGCACTTAGAATGAATGGTCTCCCCTTGTAGGTCCTTCCCTATTTTTAAACGATTTAATAATCGTGTTGATATAATGAAATCCAATACTTACGTGTTTGAATGGGAAACTGTCACGATACAATTTGTTTTAATCGGCATGGCTGGCATGGTCTCCGTAATGTTAGGGTTGGTACTTATAATAATATGTCATATGAAAATTATTAATATTCCCATGCCGTTGCTAATGATCATAATTATAATGTTTTCTTATATAAATTAAATTCGCTTTTCGTTTCTGTCTGTGTGACATTTTATAATGCTGAATGTAGTTTTATAGATGGCAGAATAGATCATATAACAATATCAAAGTTTGCCCAACTCGATCCGGAGTTTGGATCGGTTGACTTAACTCCGGCTAAGTCGTGAACTTCAATTGAACTTTTGTTGACGTTCCTCTACGTTGTTGTACTAACTACTTCCAGAGTAACCAGGGTTAGTTACTATATATCTCAAACATGATACAGAATTGATTCTATTAACAACTAGCCGTTGCCCGTGCTTTGCAGGAAAACTAAGTACATAATTATTTAATCTATAGGAGATCATTCATTTTGGGCTAAATAATGAAAATGACAAACAAAAAAAAAAATATATTCCGTTAGAACATGTTATTCTTCAGTTTTCACTATTGGACCAAATCAGTAGGGCAATTTCCTGCGCTGTTATACGATTTTGAAAAATACTGTTTTCAATATGTTTGAGTTAAAATAATTAGGTTGGTAACTAAAATACAATAGACGTAGATATATTTAGTAACTAAAATACAATAGACGTAGATATATTTAGTAACTAAAATACAATCGACGTAGATATATTTAGTAACCTATTCCGCTTGACTATTCTTCAAGAGTCATAAAAGACCCTGTAAGAAATCGACAGACTTGACTTTGAGGTGGAGTCCGGTAGATTTTTATTCTCCTCTTGGTTCAACTACAGACGAAAATCGTATGACAAACATTTAACTTTGTGTGAGGGGTAAGCAGCACATAGTTTTTAAATTGTCAGACTTTGGTTTCCATATATGAGCACAATTTGATTTAGATATTTAGATTTTTTTGTGGAATGTTGACACATTGACCTTATTTTATATTGATCTCTATTCTACTCTTCTCTTCGTAGCAAAATGGGATAAGAAATACAGCATAAATAAATAATAAATATTCTTCGGCAGACAATAGGGGCCTGCACCACTACGTGGAGCTACTGCATCCAGGTAGTGTTTCTCATATATGTCTTCCCAAAAGCGAGTGCGTTCTTCCAAGAGCACCCCACGTAGTTCTAGCGTCTCATTCAGCATCATATATGGTGACTGTTCGCGAGTGCTACCGACCACGCGGGCAGTGACGAGCCAGCAGGCACTGGCGTCCTGTAAAATAAAATGAAAGTTGAATTGAGTCATCGAATCTTGGTAGAGCGCTAAACAATAATATGATGAAAGTTTTTTCAGCTTTTTTGTAAAACCCTAGCAGAGACGTATAAATACAAATAATAATAAGTTTTAACAGCTGTTATAAGTTAATGCTACAAGCTGAATGCTTACCCAGTTTTCATAAAGTTGTGCCAAATTTCACGTACTGTCCTCATTTTTAACCGACTTCTTCAAAAAGGAGGAGGTTCTCAATTCGTCTGTATGTTTTTTTTTTTTTTGGTTTTTTTATTTGTTTTTTGTATGTTTGTTACGCGATTACTCCGCCAATTATGAATCGATTTTGATGATTCTTTTTTTGTTTGGTAGGTCATGCTTCCGAGGTGGTCCCATATAAATTTTATAACTTTGCTTGCGTCATTTTTGAGTTAGCTTCAATATTACGTATTTTTCCCACTTAGTTTATCTAGACGATATCCTGTTTGACTCCTTCACTGTTATTTACATAGCAGGTAGTGGTGTTCGGATTTGTGTGAGGTAGGTACCACAACTAAAAAGTGAAAAATAATAACTTTTTACAAAAAAAAAAAACGGCAATTGAAAAGCAAAGACACCGACTTCCGAAATTATTTTTCACTTTTTAGTGTTTTTTTTGGAAGTCGGTTGTTTTTTTTTTTTGTAAAAAGTTTTCTGATATTCGAGAGTTTCGAGACTCGAATTAGTGCCGATCATAGGGTCCACCAAGCCATCGTCTGAGCGCAGTGTTCAGCACCTCGTACGTCAGTGTGAGGCACCGGAGTAACATTCTCGTCTACAAATGAATATTCATACAAATATACTTGGTTATGATCAGCTTCCACATGCAGTTTCACAGCCCAAAGCATAGGAAAAGTAAATAAGACATCCGAAAATAAGTCGACGTACTCTAGAATGTTGTCATTGCCAACAGGATTGTCGCCAAAATAAAATGTCTTGATTGAGTTGGCTACTTCTTCTCGTTCTTCATCAGATTCAAACTTTAGGTCAGCTGGTAGGAAATCAGAAAATTTTTCATTCATTTTAGTCTTCCAAATTTCAAAGAAGTCAGTACGTAGCAGTCCTTCCATGTTAGCGAATCCATATAACAAAGGTAATTTAATGTAGTTGCCTTTCTTTAGTATACTCAGAGGAGATTCTGTCAGGAATGCTCCGTCTGTATCACGCTCCACACACGAGGAAAACAAGAAAGTAGAATCAGTTCTATCCATAAACATATCTGAAGTCAACAAGTCCATTGAAGCTGTCTTATAGAACTCTTCTAAAGTGTCTACATCGTCTACGTTGGCGATGTTCTGATTTCTGGCGACCGTTTTGGCAATCTCTAGAGGATCTCTCTGGATTGAAAATGCGACAAGATTTCCACCACTTTCAGGTATAACTCGGTGAAACAGTTTTTCGGCAGACTTCGAAAGCATTATTAGGTCCACTGATGAAGTACCTGCACTACTACCAACAAGAGTGACATCATCAGGGTTACCGCCGAAGCTGGCGATGTTCTCTTGTACCCAGCGCAGCAACGCCACCTGGTCCTTCATACCAGCATTGCCTGGTACGCCCTCGGTGCCGGGACAAAGGAACCCGTGAATGCCGAGACGGTAGTTAAACTGATCATGATAAAATCTTTTGTCCTCATAAACTGTGTTCCTGTATATAAGTTTCCAAAGCCCGTTATATATGCTCCCCTGTGAACAAAAACGAAAACTGAAAGGTTTCTCTCAGTGGTGTTGGGCACAAATATATTAGCAATCTTCTTTCACCTCTACGAAGTCTTGCATTAAGTCAACCATAAATCCGTTCTGTGGACATGCCACACTTTTCCCAGCAGTTGCAACAAATTGTTCCGACCAAGTTGGTGGTGGCAGAGGTGCCTGTAAAGCACAAGAAATTATTAGATATATTTGTAATCTTAAAGTATTTTTCATTTACAACATGATTGATGTAAGTACCTTGAATTTGTTATGCCTACCGGCGCTGTGGCATAGGGTATATTGTAGAATGCGTATATAGATCCTCGCTGGGGTGCTTGCGTCCACGCACCGTCCCTTGCGCAGTTGTCACTTCCAGCCATTCGTCTTCAGCAAGAACAGCCGTCACACACAAGTCCACCACTCCATCGCAATGACTATAAATTACTTAAAATTTTGATGGTTTATATAGTATTTAAATATGTTTAGGTATGTTTAATAATAAGATTTGTGATTAGGAGTGAGTAATATATTATTTTATCATTGAATTGTTTCCATAACAGGCTTGGATTTGCATATAAAGTGCTCTTTATTATATGGATGAATAATTAATTGATGATTCACATTGCGCCTTATATTGATATCAGTCACATTTTTAAATCGTGGTTTCATTAGTCAGCATCATTTAGTGGTACGCTGTCCAATAGCCAGCTTAAGAATCGTCGTCACACACTCCCGCCCAGTCATCATGAATTAAGGCAAATGTTCATCCAGCACCACATATATAGAGAGATATTTCTCGACGGCATGTGAAACCAAGTCAGAGGCCCATGGGTGGCTTTAAAACTCTGACACCAGGTTAACCCTACGAAAAGAAGAAAACCACAAAGAAATTGAGAAAACTTGTTGTGACGAGATTCTTTTCGCAAGGATAATTTACTTTACATTTTTTAAGCCTTTGCAGAGTAATGAAGCCAGGACTCGTACAGCAGCGTCGCTGGAACAGCAGGACGCAGCAGCGCAGGACATTTATTTCTGTTAGTAAATCTTAGACGACACTTTTACACGTAAATTGTTTGGTAAATATTTTAAAGCTGGATGGTGCCGTTTCCTATCCGTCTGATCCCTGAAAAGAAATGCGGAAACAAACTCTAGAGGTTATTGTCACTTTTAAAGTCCAAAAATTATATAATTAGGATATTATCTGAGTCTAACAATGCAGGGCCATGTCTTTTCAAGAAAGAGTCAGTGTAGCATCGCATCAAAGACCTGACGTCACACAAAATCCTGACGTCACATAAAAATTCTGCATCGCGCAATTAGAGTTTACCGCGCAATGGACATAATTATACAAGAACCCGATATCAATCGTAGGGCAGTTGCCCGCCAGCCATGACACCCGTAAGGTTGGAGGATCCTCCCTTTTCTAAAGAGGATGAGTGAATTTTACACCCTGGTTTTCATACCCCTAAAAGTACTTACGACAATAGTTCCTTCATATGTCTGTCAACATTTACAGATCTTCATGAGAGGAGGCATACATCAATTATTATTATAATTAAAGAATATGGTTACAGTTTGAGCAAAACATATTATTACCTATTAACGAATTATTTTCATTAAAAAAATATCAAAGAATATATTCATTATGGATCCTCACAATAAGCCGTTTCTTTACTTGATGTCATACGGTTCAGTTAGGTACATAACCGTTTTTTCTTTTTCTATCGCCCCTGAAAAGTGATCCCTTATTCAAAATTCATTTATTTACGTTACTCGTCCATGTTTGGGTCTCAGAAAATTCTTATGTGTATCAAATTGCAACCGGAAAATTTTAACTTTTATTTCGTTTTTTTACAACACAGAATATTAGGCAATAATGACACCGACCCAAGATCGACACGATATCGGTTTGGGTGATATACCTTGTATGACGTAAACACCGTTATCCTTGAAACAAATGGTTTCGTTTCATTTATAGAACGTAAAATTACAACTTTTTTATTTATTTATTTAAACTTTTCGCACACAAAAAAGGTACAAAGGCGGACTTAATGCCTTAGGCATTCTCTACCAGTCAACCAAAGGTGGTGAAGAGATTAGATGGCGGGTGCTCTGATTGAGAGGAACAATGAGAGAAAAAAAATAATAATAAGGAAAAATATATATATCAATATGCATTATAGATAAAACAGATTTTACAGTACATAAATACGCAATCAACTTATGATACATAAATACTTACATACATATTTACTATAATATATACCTATAATATATATATTTATATGTATACATAATATACAAATTCAAGGCAGAGTGGTGTATATGACTCTACTCTATTTATTTTGAAAAAAATCTCTGCAATTTCCGCTTAAATGCATACCGACTGGTGGCCGTCCTGATATCAAGAGGAAGCGCATTCCAAAGAAGAATGGACTGAATATGAAAAGAAGAATGAACAAAGTCAGAAGTATGAGAAGGGCAGAGTAGGAGAAGATTGTTAGAAGAACGCAGATTCTTAGTGTGTGAAGAACATAGATATTGGAAGTGAGACACAAGATAAGAAGGAGGAGTGGGAGAGTTGAGAACGGAGAAAAGCGTGGTCAGAGCACGCAAACTTCTTCTTTGGCGAATGGACATCCATTTGAGCTCAGACCTATAGCTCGAAACATGGTCATATTTCCTCAGGTTGAAAATGAACCGAATACAGTTGTTGAGTAGTCTGTCAAGCTAGTCGATGATGGGGAAAATTAAAGTCTGCACAAGCATAGTTTTCGTCTTAGCGGGCAAAAAGTTCCTCAGACGATACAGGGATCGCAGAGTACCGCTGACCCTTTGACTAACACTAGAGTTTTTATCTATCTTTTACCACGAGAGTATTTCACCCTTTCACCCTATTTAAGTCAACTATCCATGGTTTGAATGACAACGGTGACACCCTTACATGCTGTATAATAACCGACATCCACTCGGGCGAAGTCACGGGCATCAGCTAGTAATGAATAAAACTGAGTAGGTAATGAACTGAGTAACTTTATTTTCATATTAAAAGTGAAATGATAACAGTCATCTGCCAATCAATTTGTACAATTTTATTTAGTTTTTCTTTGAAATTGTTTAATAATGTTTAAATCTTACTTCGTTATCTACCCTACAATTATCGCTTTCGTAAGAAATAATAGTATAAACAACGTTAATAGATTAAATACATTCTTCTGCGCCGTACTGCCTGCATCACTTCGTGGTGGTACTGCATCCAGGTAGTGTTTCTCATAGATGTCTTCCCAGAAGCGAGTGCGTTCTTCCAAGAGCACCCCACGTAGTTCCAGCGTCTCATTCAACGTCATATATGGTGACCTGTTGGCGAGTGCTACCGACCACGCGGGCAGTGACGAGCCAGCAGGCACTGGCGTCCTGTAAAGTAAAATGAACGTTGAACTGAATCATATAAACTTGACAGAGCGATCAACTTTGATGAAACTTATTTCAACTTTTTTGTAAAACCCTAGCAGAGACGTATAAATACAAATAATAATAACTTTTTACTAAGTTAATGGTCTAACTTAATGCTAAAAGCTGAATGCTTACCCAGTTTTCATAAAGTTGTGCCAAATTTCACGTACTGTCGTCCTCATTTTCTGAAATTCGGGTGTTTCAAGACTGGAATTTCTACCTCCCATGTCGTCCAACCAAGCAAACGACTGAGCGCAGTGTTTAGCTCCTCTTACATCAGTGTGAGGCACTGGAGTAACGTTTTCGTCTACAAATGAATATTCATACAAATATACTTGGTTATGACCAGCTTCCACATGCAGTTTCACAGCCCAAAGCATAGGAAACGTAAATATGGCATCCGTAAAGAAGTCGACGAATTTTAGAATGTTGTCATTGCTAACAGGATTGTCGCCAAAATAAAATTTCTTAACCGAATTGGCTACTTCTTCTCGTTCTTCATCAGATTCAAACTTAAGGTCAGCCGGTAAGAAATCAGAAAAATTTTCATTCATCATATCTTTCCAAATGTCAAAGAATTCAATGCGTAGCAGCCCTTCCATATTGGTGAAACCATACAACAAAGGTAACTTTTTGTAGTCACCTTTTTTTAGTATATTCAAAGGAGATTCTGTCAGGAATGCTCCGTCTGTATCACGCTCCACACACGGGGAAAACAAGAAAGTCGAATCAGTCCTGTTGTCAAACATATCTGCAGTCAATAAGTCCATTGAAGCTGTCTTATAGAAATATTCTAAAGCGTCTATATCGTCTACGTTGGAGACGTTCTGATCTTTGGCAAACGTTTTGGCAATCTCTAGAGGATCCCTCTGGATTGAAAATGCGGCAAGATTGCCACAACTTTCAGGTATAACTCGGTGGAACAAGTTTTCGGCTGACTTCGAGAGCATTATTAGGTCCACTGATGAAGAACCTGCACTACTACCAACAAGAGTGACATCACCAGGGTTACCGCCGAAACTGGCGATGTTCTCTTGTACCCAGCGCAGCAACGCCACCTGGTCCTTCATGCCAGCATTGCCTGGTGCGCCCTCAGTGCCGAGACAAAGGAACCCGTGAATGCCGAGACGGTAGTTAAATGTGACCATGATAAAATCTTTTGTCTTCATAAACTGTGTTCCTTGATATAAGTTACCAAAGCCAATAACATAAGCTCCACCGTGAACATAAACAAAGACTGAAAGGTTTCTCTCAGTGGTGTCGGGCACAAATACATTAGCAATTAGACAATCTTCTTTGACTTCTAAAGCGTTTGGCATAACGTCAATCATATATCTGTTCTGTGGACATACGATACTCTTGTTACTGGTTGCATCAAACGGTTCCGACCATGTTGGTGGTGGCAGAGGTGCCTGCAAAGCAGAAGAAATTATAAGATGTATGTATTTGTAATATTGAACCTTTGTTCATATACAACAGAACTCATTTCAGTACCTTAAATTTGTTCACGCCTACCGGCGCTGTGGCGTAGGGTATGTTGTAGAAGGCGTATAGATCCCCGCTGGAGTGCTTGCGCCCGCGCACCATTCCTTGCGCAGTTGTCACTTCCAGCCATTCGTCTTCAGCAAGAATAACCGTCACACAGAAGAAAACTACAACCGTCCGCCACTCCATCGCTATGACTATAAACTACTTTATCATTTGGATCTTTTATGTAGTAAATAGATATTATCTTTATCTTTGAGCACATAAATTGCGATTGTGAGTGAGTGTAAGTAATAAAATACTTTATTGCTTTACTATTCCTTCCAAAACATTCTCAGATTTGCATATTATGTCCTTTTGATTATGGATGATAAGTAACTGATGATTCATTAGGTACGCAGTTACGCACTTGATATTTCATGGATTGTTGATTGGCACAGATTTCTATGGTCATATTTTTAATCCGGGACGTCCTGTATAACGCACATAGCCTTCCTTGGCAGTCGGGTAAAATAGGTACGATTTTTTCGAAATCTTTGCTTTTTGTGTTACTTAATGTAGGTAAACGTTTGAATAGAAAATCAGGTGGTACGTTTTTATCAAATTAAAAGTTGTTAATGACTCAAAACTCTTCGAAAACAGTGTCCTTTTCATTTTCATTGATAATCTCTATGCTGAATATGTACCACGTCTTTGGTATGTGCTAGTCAATTAAAAAGTAGTTGTTTGAGTAGGATGTTAGAATCCTTTGCAAGAAAAATTTTCACTTTCACATTACATTCATTTTTTTCATAGAGCGGTGATAGCCTAGAGGTGTGACCGTCAGACTGCCAAGTCATAGGTCTTGAGTTCGAACCCAAGGCAAGCACCTCTGACTTTTTGGATTCATGTGCGTATTGTATAATTATAACTTGCTTCAAAAACAGTGAAGGAAAATATCGTGAGGAAACCAGCACGTTCTAGATGTATTTCTCGTCAAGTCAGAGGTCCATAGGCGGCTTTAAAACTCTGACACCAGTTTAGTCTCTAACTACACTAAAGTGGGTGATAGACGTGCAACCTTACTCGGCTCGCCTTCGGTGACACACGTGAAGCTTGCTCAAAATTTCATTGTCAAATTGACTCGCGGCTCGCGGTGATGACAGACGGGCGAGTAAGCTCGCCGAGTCATAAGTACGCATACTTGCTCGCACGTCTATCATCCCTTTAAAAGAAGAATACTTTCACGTTTTTTTTTCATCCTGAGATGCATAACAGTGAGTATTGTGGCAATATTTTCTCTGGCCATTGTGCGGTACATGTTCGGCAGTGTACATAGGTGTTAGGATTTTTTCTTAAGACCGTTCTTGAATATACAGCGTGTAACAAAACCCTGTCTGATCCAAAAGGGGCACATAGGTACTGCAATAACATTACCTACCAGAAAATAATTTAAAAAATATATATTATTGAAAATAAAAAAGTTATTGCAATTTGAGATTCATATTTTTAACCGACTTCTTCAAAAAGGCGGAGGTTCTCAATTTGTCTGTATGTTTTTTTTTTTTTTATGTTTGTTACGCGATTACTCCGCCAATTATGAATCGATTTTGATGATTCTTTTTGTTTGGTAGGTCATGCTTCCGAGGTGGTCCCATATAAATTTTATTAACTTTGCTTGCGTAATGTTTGAGTTAGCTTCAATATTACGTATTTTTCCCACTTAGTTTATCTAGACGATATCCTGATTGACTCCTTCACTGTTATTTACATAGCAGGTAGTAATTTCGGAAGTCGGTGTCTTTGCTTTTCAATGTCCGTTTTTTGCCACCGACTTCCGAAATTAAAGTTATTTTTATTTTTTTTAGTGCTTTTTTTGGAAGTCGGTTGTGTTTTTTTGTAAAAAGTTTTTATTAGTACCAAAATTACCCCAATTTCATTATAAATTAGCATATTTTCTACATACACTAAACTTCCGCCATCCGCGCCCTATGTAATAAACCGGTAAAAATAAATTCCCCATTAAAATTTTTTTTTCGGAAAAGGCTAGGCAAATTGATTTTGAGTCATTCCTACTTGACTAAACTAGTAATGGATATAAGTGATTGAATCTTTGTGCATATTTTGAATGTCATTAGAGATATACCTACGAAGTTTAAATTAGTCGTATCGTCGTACCCACATTGTTTAACGTAGACAGTTGTATAATTTTTGCAAGTTTATTATGGATATATATTCATATTGAATGAACAATTTCATTTTTTTATATCATTTTATATCCCTTATTCCTTGATTCTATTGAGTATTTGGTATGAATTTTGGTTATTTAAGACAGATACAGTGTGTGTTCATTTTTTTTCAAACTATAAAACGCGATGTTGCTTGCTTGTGTTGCACATCGCTTCGTTGCCACTAGTACCATTAACAGTTCCATGATGGAACTATTGTTTTTTTTTTTTGGAAGTCTAGTTAAATTTTAAAAGAATCTGAAAATAATGGAACTAATGTTGAATTTTTTATCACTAGTTCCACATTATTATTTTAGGCACTTTTGTATGATTCAAACTAAATGGGAAGCTCGTTGAATGCCGACAAGTTGTGCTATTCTGTAAAACTCTCACCGTGAAAACTTAGTTGAAGTGAGCTTGAAGTGAACTGTCACTGTAGCATCAGTGATAGTTATACAATGAACGCTTACTTCACCTAATGTTTCACGGTGAGATGGTTACAGAATAGCAATGCTGTTCAAGCTTATATTACAAATCAGTTATTAGGTGATAAAGTATATCAAATTCAGTAGTTACATATAAAAGGTACCTACCTAAGCAAGGAGTAGATTGAAAACTTCTTAGTTTTACAAGAATAAATTGAACCCGATTGACTTAAAAGAATAATTAACTTACTTTATTTGCATAAATAACATAGGTACATAATCAGCCTATAATGTTCCCACTGCTGGGACACGGGCCTCCTATCTTCGAGAGGTGGGCTGTAACCACTCAGGCCCAGTGCGGGTCAGTGGATGTCACATGTCTTCGAATTTTTTTATTCTAGGACCTGCCGGTGCGGTAATGTTTACATTAAGTGAAATGTTTACAATCATCTTTTATTCAATAAGTTCATTAAAGTTTTTCGTAAGAAAGAATAGGATAAACAAAGTTAATAAATTAAATACATTCTTCTGCGCCGTACTGCCTGCGTCACTTCGTGGTGGTACTGCATCCAGGTAGTGTTTCTGATAGATGTCTTCCCAGAAGCGAGTGCGTTCTTCCAAGAGCACCCCACGTAATTCCAGCTTCTCATCCAGCACCATGTGTGGTGAACTGTCCGCGCCTGCTGCCGGCCACGCAGGCAGCGATGACCCTTCTGGCACTGGCTCCCTTAAAGGATAAAATAAACTTTGAAGACAATCATTTGATACAGGTTTACACTTCGTTATTTAACAATTTATATCAAACAGGAATCGAATTCACAAAATTGTGCGTGAGAGTGAATGTTATTATATCAAAAGCATGCTTGTTTACCCAGTTTTTATAAAATTGTGCCAAATTTCACGCATTGCCTTTCTCATTTCCTGATATTCTGGAGTTGCAAGGCTCTCATTTTGACCACCTACGTTGTCCAACCAACCCCAAGACTGTGCACAGTGTTCAGCACCTCGTACATCAGTGTGAGGCACCGGGGGAACGTTCTCGTCCACAAATGAATATTCATACAAATAGACTTGATTGTTGCCAGCCTCCACTTGCAATTTCAAGGCCCAAAGCATGGGATGAGTAAATACAACATCCGAAAAGAAGTCAACGTATTTTAAAATGTTGTCATTGCCAACAGGACTGTCATCAAAATAAAATTTCTTGACCGTATTGGCAACTTCTTCTCTTTCTTCATCAGACTCAAACTTTAGGTCAGCCGCTAAGAAATCAGAAAATTTTTCATTCATCATATATTTCCAAATTTCAAAGAAATCAATGCGTACCAGCCCTTCCATGTTAGTGAATCCATACAAAACAGGTAACTTTTTGTAGTCGCCTTTCTTTAGTATACTCAGAGGAGATTCTGTCAGGAAGGCTCCGTCTGTATCGCGCTCCACACACGGGGAAAACACGAAAATAGAATCAGTCCTGTTGACAAACATATCTGCTGTTAACAAGTCCATTGAAGCTGTCTTATAGAACTCTTCTAAAGCGTCCATATCGTCGACATTCGCGAAATTCAGATATTTGGCATGAGTTTTGGCAATCTCAAGTGGATCCCTTTGAATTGTAAATGCGGCAAGATTTCCACCGCTTTCAGGTATGACTCGGTGGAATAACCCTTCGGCTGACTTCGACAGCATTAAAAGATCCACTGATGAAGAACCTGCACTGCAACCTGCAAGAGTGACGTCATCAGGGTTACCACCGAAGCTGGCGATGTTCTCTTGTACCCAGCGCAGCAGCGCCAGCTGGTCCTTCATACCAGCATTGCCTGGTACGTCCTCGGTTCCGAGACAAAGGAACCCGTGAATGCCGAGACGGTAGTTAAACGTGACCATAATAAAATCTTTTGTCTTCATTAACTCTGTTCCCTTATATAAGTTACCATAACCTAATACAAAAGCTCCCCCGTGAACATACACGAGAACTGAAAGGTTTATCTCAGTGGTGTCGGGTACAAATACGTTAGCAATAAGACAATCTTCCTTCACTTCTGCGTTGCTTGGCAAAAAGTCAATGACATAGTTGGCTTGTGGACACACGATATTCTTGTCCCCGGTTGCATCAAACGTTTCCGTCCATGTTGGCGGTGGCAGAGGTGCCTGGAAAGCAACAGTAATGATTAGACTTCGTGTAAAAGTTTGATTGACTTGGCATTACATGATATCTTGGGAATTTTGCAGGTGCAAGAGACTTGCCGAGTGGTCTACTACATTTTATTTTTGACCATCATTTTCTCTACAGTTTCCTTAAACAGCAGTGCCGCAGTCGTCACATAGTGGCCGCACTCACAGACAACTTCGTGGATTGCATAATTAAAAAAGAAGTACCTTGAATTTATTTAAGCCCAAAGGGCCTGTGGCGTAGGGTACATTATAGAAAGCGTAAAGATGTCCGCTGGGGTGTCTACGCCCGCGCATCGTCCCTTGCGCAATT
This sequence comes from Lithophane ornitopus, assembly GCA_948473465.1. NCBI lineage: Eukaryota > Metazoa > Arthropoda > Insecta > Lepidoptera > Noctuidae > Lithophane > Lithophane ornitopus. The sequence goes on along the minus strand of OX419616.1, from coordinate 11,863,303 downwards.
GTCACTTCCAGCCATTCGTCGTCAGCCAGAACAGTCGTGACGCACAAAAGAACTACACACGTCAGCCACTCCATCGCTACAACTATAAACTACTTCATAATTTGAGTGTTTTTTATAGTAAATATATATCTAAAGATGATGATGATATTGATATCTTTATCTTTAAGTACTTGATTTGTGATTGTGAGTCAGTAATAACATATTTTATCATTTGTATTTTTTCTAAAATGGGCTCTGGATTGCATATTATGTGTTCTTGATTATAGACGATATTTAGTTGATGATTCAATTCGCACTTCAAAAAAAAAAAATCGTTGTCTGGGACGTGTTGTCTATCGCACTTTCCAAACCACTAAAGACAGCGTAAGTAAGTATAGATATTGTGTTTAGGATATGTCTTTTTTTTTAAGGTGTATTTTTTTTAAATCAATGCTTTTTGTGTTTTGCAAATGAATGGAAAAAAATATATAAAAAAGAAAAACCGAAATTAAAAAATAACTTTACACAAAAAACAACCGACTTCCAAAAAAAAAAACAAAAAAAGTGAAAAATTACTTTTATTCGGAAGTCGGTGTCTTTACTTTTCAATTTTCGTTTTTTGCCATCGACTTCCGAAATTAAAGTTATTTTTCACTTATGTGATTAATATGATTGATATGTGATTTTGGCACTGTATGTGTGTGGGATTTTTATCCATTTATCGAAACCAATAGGCACATTATTACGTCTAACGATTAACAAACAAGTGACACACAACTAATTAGTGAGTTCCTTATAGTTTTAGTGATACCGTATTATTTATTAAATTAAAGGTGGGTTAAAACTTAGTCGTTGATCGCATGCGTATAGATGCGGCCGGCCGGCGCCCGGCGCGGGCGCATGGCCGCTTTAGCGTCATCACACGTAGTTAAACGCTAGTTTACAGCTGCTGGCGAGTGCTACTGTCTCGTAAACTTCAAGTGATAGTGTATGGGCGCGAGTTAATGGGAGAGATACAGAAGGATGAGTTAGGAGAAGAGGAAGTCAGAACCTGCAGTGATGACCAGTGACTACTTAGTGAATTCGGTTCAAAGTTTCCAAGTGCGCAAGCGCATTCTGTTTTCCTGAGGTTATCGTTTCATTTGAAAAAATGACATAAGAGTATAAGGTTGTACGGTTTCTACCAAAAATATAGGAATTTTATTTCTCTGATAATTTGTTTTCAGTTAGAATTTTGAACAAAAATCTAAGATTCTTATACTTACGTTATCCAATATATTTCTTGATTGTATTGTATCCCCTACTATACTATCCGTAAATCACAATGCGTTTCCCTTTAACATACCATTCATCTCTAGGACCAAAAGATTGTGGTCCGAGAAACATTTTTAAGAAGTAATAGGTCTTCTGTCCGAGTCTTTGTATTGAGCTAATAATTCTGATGGTTCCGGGTTCCACCCGCACTGTGCTAGCCCGACCCGACAACAAACGAGCTGTAGCGCCACACTTCACTGATACTTCTGAATTTGGACCGAAGACTGTACCAAAATAAATTCCGTAGAAGGTTATTGGAAGGAACCTCTAGCGAACTTATTGGTGGACTGGTGAATTGGTGAAATGTGGATGTACTTGTACGGATACATGTCATGTCTGTATTCCTTCGGGAAATACTGGTGTGATGTGAAATGTGATGTTATTTTATATGAAAGGAACCAAAGTGTTCCCAAACCACCATGCGGCCATAGTGACCGTGTGGTTCTTATATACCTCTCTCTCTTATTGTGGGTTGTGTAAAAGCGACGAAAGAATTATTGAGTGAGTGGGCAATAAACAGGGTCAAATTAAATTAGTTAGCGAAACTCCGCAGACGTGATGGGTATTGATACATAAATGAAAAAAAAAAATTATAGGTTTTTCGCATACAAATTATTAATTTTATTTTAAAGTTCGCTTTTGTGTTGTCTTGTATGTGAGGTAACAACCATTATTTTTTTAACATAATGAATTAATATGATAAATTTTGTTTTTTTTTTGGAATTTTGAAAATTAAACTACCTAATAACGTATCCAACATTTGTTGTTGTTTTTATTAACTGTTAAATTATATAGTTTGGTACAGATAAATTATATACAGTTTCATTCATGCCGCCATTTCTCTATTATTCAGAGTTATTTTAGTTTTTCGTACTTACCCGTATTCTTTGTCCGCGTAAGTATATCCCAATTATCATATTATTCTTTTTTCTATTCATAATTATTATTAAAACAGCATTTTCTGTTGTTTTTTGCATGAATAAAAAGTTAAAAAATCTTTGTTTAACTCCTGTAGTATAATAAAGAAGAAAAAAACGCTATTTGCCCGTGTCTATACTCCATTTGAAATAAGATTAGACGTATAGATAAGCCTTTTTTACATTCCGTTCAACCGATTTGAATTCTATTGCGTTGGTGGCATGATAAATGGCAGCCGCACTAGATAGTTGGTATTGTGTAACTTTTTTTGCTTTTAATGCTATCCTTATGCCTACGGTATAGAAGTCAAAATCTGTTGAACGGACTGTAAAAGGGTTTGTTTTAATGTCTTGTCTTTAAATGTAATTTCAAATGGGGTATAGTGCATGCTGCGAACATTGCGATCAATTAGTGATTATGTCATTACCCCTATGACCGTCTGCACGTCCTATATTCAGCAATGGCTATTTACGGCTGATCCATGCAAATGCGGGTCATTCCGTGTTAAATCGTTAGATTAATATTTAACGCGCAGTCGTAAACTGCAGTTAGTCGTTATTTTCTTGGTCTGTGTTTAATTATTCGTGTTTGTGCCTGTTGTTTATATACATTAATGTATATATGAGTAGGTATTGCAAATAGGAAGCCACATAACGCTGCGGAGTCATTTCAAACTCTGCGCAGCATTGCAAGCTAACCACAGAAGATCATCTTTACAATATACAGGGTGGCGATATAGTCATCTGTATCCATCAAGGGGGTGATTCTATTTCATTACGATATGTTTTCCATAAAAGTTAACTATACAACATTATTTTTTCTTTATGCTAAACCCAAAAAGGGGTCATTGTACTCATCATTTTGAACAACTTTTTCTATGGGACCAACACAGAAATCGCGAAAAAAAAAATCTGCTGTTCCATACATGTTGTCGATTTAAGTGAACACAAATGTAGGGAACAGCTGATTTTTTTTTCGCGATTTCAATGTTGGTCCCATAGAAAAAGTTGTTCAAAATGATGAGTTCTACTTTTCGGGTTTAGTATAAAGAAAAAATAATGTTGTATATATCTGCTCGCGACTAGCATCCACGTGGAAGCCAACTATACCTTAAAACATAATGACCTATTATTCGTAAGGTAGAGTGCGTTCCATCAAATAGTTCCATAGCCGTAATGTTGGCTCCACTGTTAAATTTAAATAAAACCGGCCAAGTGCATGTCAAACCACGCACAATGAAGGGTTCCATAGTTAGGATAAATTTATCCAACAACTTAACATTGTAGTTGAAGAACTTTTCCTCTTGAACTTTTTTAACTTATGTTTTTGCAACTGCAAATTTAAGTTGGTCGATTATTACTCGGCAACTTGTGGAGCCTACTTAGCGGTGATAGTTTTCCTTTTAATTTAGTTATATATACTACTGCCGTGAATTTTTTCACATATCCAAAATCAACCATTTAGCTGGCAGGAGGGGGCACTTGACTCTAGCAAAAATTAGCACTTTAAAGCTTAATATTTCGCAAACGGATCCCTGAACCCAAAAATGGTTTCAACAAACTCAGATTATTTTTAAACGACCTTTCCAACGATACCCCACACCATGGGACTGAATAGAAAAAAAAAACATCCCCACTTAACGTGTAGGTGAGGTACTTATATGTACTTTGTCGGCGTAATGTATATGTATACCCATACCAAATTCCAGCTTTCTAGTACCAACAGTCTCTGAGCTAAGCCGCGAACAGACGGACAGACGGACATGGCGAAGCTATAAGGGTTCCTTGTTGACTGACCTATTTCACGTGTAAATAGATAATTATTTACACGTGAAGACTTATAAATGAATAACTAAGTTTGCGCGACTAGTTTCGCCGTGAATATCTAGCTTTACAAATAGTTTGCGTGTTTTAAAAAATTTCATCCAAATTCGTTCATCCGTTTTTGCGTGAAAGCGTAGCAAACAAACAAACATACTCACTTTCGCATTTATAAAAGGTATTAGTTAGGATAAGTGACGTTATTTAGATCCATATTAGATAATGGCTTATCTAGGATGAACGGTTGCGAAGTGATCCACAACAATGATGACTGACAGCTAGATCTGCTTCAATCAATCTCTATTGGGTGATAGGATTAATATCAATATTTCCGGTGTCCTATACGTTTCGAATTGAATAGTGGTAGGCCTGAAATAATAATAATAATCTATATACTTACAAGGTTATTGGTTACAATTCGTTTTAAGGGGATGTTTTATATTTTAAAATGTACGAAATAAACATAAAAAGTTAAATGACTAGAAAACTTTTGACATTTAGGTGCATATGAGTAAAACGGGGTCATTTAATTGTAAATGAGCTCCCCTTAATGGATTATAACCAATAACCCTGTATATGTCGCAGATGGATTGTCGAATTCGATGTTTTACTTAACCGCAAGCTTTTTTACAAAACAGCTCTGTTATGTAAAACAGCTGAACGACGTTTAGCGATTGATTGAGTAAGTAATTTCTGCTTTGGATTTTATAAAATTTCTGAACTATAACACGAAAAATTGCAAAAATGTTTTGCATTTATCAATGCAGCGTGCAGCGGGTCAACGATTAGACGGATATGTAGGTAAAACAGCGTGAAATGAAACGCCAATTGCCAAACATTAGGCTAGCCCTCTGGTCACGTGAAGAGTCGACCAACGTTTGGCGATGTCTCGAAAAACTAATTGGGTGATGCGACCCCATGACTCTGTGTTTTAACCCCAAACGGCTCGAACATAATAGGTAGTACTCCAAATAAGATTAGAGTATTTGCGCCGTTTGTTCTAACTTCCAAGGAATTATGGTCATTCCGTTTGGTTTCTTCCCGTCGTCGAGTGCCAAGCCATTGGATTCTAAAACAGCTGCACCAGGCGTGTTTGATTGATTTGTGTCAATCTGCCTTTTCTCAACTATATTGGGGTCAGCTTCCACTCTAACCGGATGCAGCTGGATCCCAGTATTTTACATGGAGCGACTCCACAACCCAGTCACTGGGTTGTGGAGGTCAGATAGGCATACGATACCCCTTGGTAAGACTGGTTGTCAGACTTTCGGGCTTCTGACAACCCGTAACGACTGTCAACTAGATGACAGCCACGAATGACAGCCGGGACCAACGGCTTAACGTGCTTTCCGAGGCACGGAGGAGTCTCAATATGTAAAGCTGGTCACCCATCCACGGACCAACCCCGGCAAGCGTAGCTTAACCTGATGGATCGACCCGTGCGGCTGTTATTACCTAACCATGAGCTCCTCTCATTAATATATCCATCCATACCACAGAGTTTGATTGATTTGTGTGTGGAATTGAATTGACTCACGATGACGAACGATGCTGACATAAGTGATATCATTGATGCTGGCGTGCCGTGCTATTCGTCCGAGGCTGTCGACGCCTTCAAAGCCCGGGCAGCGATGTGGAGCTCCGACGGAGGTATTTACATGAAAAAAGTACGTTGGACATAATTCTAATTGACAAAGTAAATGTATCAACCAATATACAAAGATTTAATAACAGTAAGTTGACTGAATCGATGGCTTAATTGACTGAATTGGCAAAATGGATTTCTGATTGGTAATGTTCATACGTACTTGAAACGAATTTGTTAATACAAATTCAGGCCTTCCAAGGATGTTACTTCATAAAAATATTAGATACTTAGTACCTAGTACCTACTTATTCATTCACACGAAGCTGAGTAATAACATACAGGTGTTAGGGTAAACACTGAATTTTTTTTTCATTATCAATAATGAAACGAATAGGAGCAAAAAGCATAATTCCGATTACACACTGGAGACGTCAAGTGGTGGTCTCATTTGCGATAGCAAAGAAGTGGCTCAAGAATTTGTACATTTCTTTTCCAGTATCCCACTTAAAACTACTTGAAACCTTAAACTCCTCGCCATCGCTCTCTTTTGATTTAGTAAGGGCGAACGTTCCAGCCTGCCTGATTGATTTTAACTTTAAGCATATTAACCCCGTTACAGTAATAAAAGCTTTTAAGCAAATCAAGATCAAATTGACCGAGGATCTTTGGGGAATGTCCATTAAAGTCTGTACCTCCATAATTGAGACCATAGCGCCTTACTTAGCCTTAATATTTAATTTGTGTGTGGATCAAGGAGTCTTCCCGGATTTAATGAAATACAGTAAGGTAATACCACTTTTCAAATCCGGGGACAGTAAAGACTCCAATAATTATAGGCCCGTATCCGTGCTGCCGGTTTTCAGCAAGGTGTTTGAAAAGGTAATGCTGAATCAAATGCTCAATCATTTTAACACAAATAAAATCCTTCACGACCAACAGTACGGTTTCACCAAAGGACGTTGTACGACTGACGCCGGTGTAACCTTATTAAGACACATTTTTAACGCGTGGGAAGAAGCCCAAGACGCCATAGGAATCTTTTGTGACCTCTCCAAGGCATTTGATTGCGTCGATCACGAAACCTTACTCTTGAAACTTGAGCATTACGGACTAGGTAAACTTGCGCTCAGTTTAGTAAAATCTTATTTAAATGATAGACAACAGCAAGTTCAAATAAACGGTATCAACTCACTAGGTTTAAAAGTAAAAATGGGTGTTCCACAAGGCTCGATTTTGGGTCCTTTCCTCTTTTTAGTGTACATTAATGATCTACTCCATTTATTAAAAAATCAGCCACACATGGTGTTATTTGCTGACGATACTTCCTTAATTTTTAAGGTAGATAGACGTGCTACAAATTTTGACGAAGTAAATAACGCCCTACTGCAGGTCCAAAATTGGTTCACTGCTAATAATTTAGTATTAAATGGAAAAAAGACTAAGTGCATAAAATTTTCTTTACCAAATGTCAAAAGTAGGGATTGTGAGATTATATTGAATCAAGAGAAACTAGAATTCGTCGATAAAACTGTTTTCCTGGGGATCACGCTCGACTCAAGGCTACAATGGGGTCCTCATTTAACATCTCTTGCAGGACGGCGGAGTTCAGCAGCATATGCTGTCAGAAAAATCCGTCAATTTACTGATGTAGATACCGCGAGGCTAGTCTATTTTAGTTACTTTCATAGCATAATGTCTTACGGTATTTTACTATGGGGACGGGCTGCAGACATCGAGTCTATCTTTATTCTGCAGAAAAGAGCGATCAGAGCCATTTATAATCTACGCAGGCGCGATTCTTTAAGGGAACTGTTTAAGGATATTAACATCATGACGGTACCTTGTCAATATATATATGAAAACATCTTGCACGTAAGAAAAAATTTACATCTTTTTAGTAAAAGAGGCGATAGACATAATTATAGTACTAGAAATAGGGACTTATTAGTTCAACCAGGTTTCAGACTGGCTAAAGTAGACTCATCTTTCATGGGGTACTGTTTAAAATGTTACAATAAAATCCCTCCCCACATACTTCAACTGAATGAGACGAAATTCAAAACTTGTATAAAACGCACACTATGTAGGCAGGCATATTATAAGTTGGAGGATTACATCTCTGATAAAAATGCTTGGCTTAATGCTGGTCCTGCTCCACAACCACAACTAACTAATTAACATTCGAAAATGCTGTTGGAGCTGCTGAAGATTGTAAGACTATCTTTGCATTGTATAAACTCAATCTCTCCTTTGTATTATATAATTGCACAGGTGTGAGTACTATGTACTATAGAGCTACCATTTACCGGGTATTTTGTCTTTCATTGACTTGAGTGTGCCCTGGCGGCTGGGAATGTCATGCTCACTCAAATGTCTCGCTGGTGGTGGCGTATGTGTTGGATCATTTAGCTCCCTTCAAAATGGTTGAGCTGAATGGTGCTGATCCATGCGTCATGTTCGTGAACGGGCGCCGTCAGTTGTGACTGGTCATTTCTTAGCTGCCATGGCTTATTTTAATTTTTGAATTGTGCTTATTTTGTAATTGCGGACGCTTTTAACGTGCTTTCTACATTGTTCTCACATGTATAATTTCAACATGAATAATGTAACCATTATATTGTAACAATATTTTGATTTAAAAGAGTGTCCATGGAGTTTCTTGCCCGTTCTTCTCCATAGGTACCTACTACGCTTTGGAATGGGCAACTAGCTTCATATTTCTGACTGACTGACTCCTTGACAATTCAAAAGTGCCTGTAAATGGTTTAATTGAAATAAATGCTTTGAGTTTGAGTTTGACTGTTATCCTTGAAACCAGTGGTTTGGATTTATAGAACTTAAAATTAATGGAAAATGATTTTAAAAAAATGTTTAAAGAAAATCTACATTTTACCACAAGAGTATTTCACCCTTTCACCCTAGGGCGCTAGGGCAATGAACTTGCGTCTCAACACGGTTCGGGGCGCGGGACGTGACCTGACCGGCCGCGAGCGCGACCCCTTCCTCAGTCAGTCAGCTGTTTCGCTAGCGAGCTAGGTGTCGGATAGAAACTTTTTAAAATCTTTTAATGACAACTAATAATGTTTTTTTTTAATTGTTACTCGGTCTATTTATTTTTGTAGTTTATCCATGGTTCGAGTGACACCGGTGGTTACCCTTACATCCTATATAAGATAGGGATATATAAGATATTTCTTCCATAGTTCAAGGTAACCCATCCACTACAGCCACTCAAAGACCCAAACCCATAGCTCACCCAATAAGTTTTGTTTTCACGTTTTGCAATAGTCCTGCACCAACCGGTTGTCCTCGGGTGCACTTGACTTCATACATCGATAATCGTCGGTTGGTGCCTCCTCATCATTTGAAATTGTCTAAAGGGCGGGTCTCTGGGAGTTGGCTTCGACCCGTCGCGCATCATGGGCCTTTCAAAGTTCCGGGACCTCAGGTCCCCGGGATATTTCAAATAAAAAATTAAAAAAATGTGAAAAGCCTTGGTGGAAAATGAGACCGAACAATTGAGAAATAGGAAAGGGTTCCTAATCTATGCGTGACACTCAATCCATTAAAATTAAAAGTTCCATCCCAGTTCAATTATAATCGATCAATCTGTCAAAAATGCGATAACTTTGGCCCATTCAGAAGTCGTCTGATCCCTTTAAGTCACCCCACTTGAACTTTGACACTGACTAACAAAGGCAACTCGTCCTGACAAACTTCTACAATTTCCATAAAACCTTGTTTATCATGTTCCCCAGCCGCCCGTAATTTTTTACGTTCACGATTTTAAAATGAAAATATATTTTGGGAAGTAACTCCTGTGAGTTGTTATTTATTTGACACCCGATATACTGCCAAAAGTATCTCGAAGGCCATAAAATGTACGCTCTTTATCTAAAGGTGAACCTACATGAGTGGTATATGTACAGTCGAGGAAAGAAAATGTTTAGCACGTTTAGGTCAAGTTTTTGTTACACTGCGCATTAAACTTTATGATTTTAGCGACTATGATACGACTGTGACTACTGACGACTATGATACGACTACAGCCAATATCACTACATATTATAAAACAAAGTCCTCCGCCGCATCTGTCTGTCTGTTCGCGATAAACTCAAAAACTACTGCACCGATTTTAATGCTGTTTTCACCAATGGATAGAGTGGTTCTCGAGGAAGGTTTTATAATTTGTCAAGCGGGCAAAGCCGCAGGCATCAGCTAGATGTAAATAAAAAAAAGTCGAGAGAATGAAGTTCCTTTCGTTGTTTTAATTAGCAGGCTCAATTCAATTAATTAACTACGTATGAGAGGGACTAAATGAAAAATAAAATGTTTTTTTAAATTATTAAAACTAGCTCATGCCCGCGACGTCCGCGTGAAATAAAAATAAAATGTTTTTTTTTAATTATTAAAACTAGCTTCTGCCCGCGACGTCCGCGTGAAATAAAAATAAAATGTTTTTTTTTAATTATTAAAACTAGCTTCTGCCCGCGACGTCCGCGTGAAATAAAAATAAAATGTTTTTTTTTTATTATTAAATCTAGCTTCTGCCCGCGACGTCCGCGTGAAATAAAAATAAAATGTTTTTTTTTTATTATTAAATCTAGCTTCTGCCCGCGACGTCCGCGTGAAATAAAAATAAAATGGTTTTTTTTATTATTAAAACTAGCTTCTGCCCGCGACGTCCGCGTGAAATTTCTTGTGTCCGCGTGAGTCGCATCGTCTGACCGAGCTATTACTTCGTTTTCGCTTAGCGTTCTTTCAGACTTTTTGTTTCTTTTTGCTAAGCTCCTAAGGCTCCTAGCGTGATGTTAAATAGCCTTCCTCAAGAATTGGGCTATCAAAGGAAAAAAAATATTTTCAAAACCAACTGATTAGCGCGTACAAACAACAAAACAAACTTTACAGCTTATTCGTTTAGAGTTATAGGTAGATAAACATTTATACACAAACACAAAACAGTGCGTCTTGCTCACATTCGCCAAGTATGCAAAGTTTATCATGCGTTAAGGCGAAAGCTTCAGGGTAGCCCGCGAAATTCAAATTTTCTTACGTTTTTTGCAGTTTACAGGTCATGTTGATTAACATATGATTCGCAACCGTATCAAATATGGATTTACAGAATTATAAACATTAGAATCAGCAATACAACTCTCTAAATTAATGTAAGTGTATTGAATGATTCTTTCATTAAATCATGACATTTGACACTTATATGAACTTAAGGAGTTGTATTGCTGATTCGCATGATTATAATTCTGTACAACCATATTTGTTACGGTCGGAAATCATATTTTAATCAACATACTACCTGATACTAACCTGCAAATTGCAAAAAATGTAACTAAATTTGAATTTCGTAGGCTATCTTAGCGCATCCCCCTTATGGAACTTCGTGAATGAGTGTCCGCTATGCGCGGAACCTGTGTATTTGAAAGCTGCTAAACCTTTTCATTCTGCGACTGTACCTACCAAAGGCCGCAAGTTATTATTACCTGTGTGAATTTACAACCAAATTGTAACTTTTATGATACCCTTGTTTGTTTAAAATGTTTAATCGATAAATAATAAGGCAGAAGTCGTAATTTGCTAGATTTTATGGAGCTGTGAAACCGTTTGTCAGGGAAGGTGCTGTAATGAATTTTTGGGACATGTTTATGACATAGCATAATTTTATATGGCGTAGGTAAATGTGTTTTGTACAACCATCTCTTCGAAAAATTAGCCAGGTTACTTTATTGCTTTCAGGAAACCTACAAAGAAGTATTTCATACCAACGGGAGTTTAACCCGTCTAGTATATTGTCAAAACTCTATACATATAAATATAGAGTATAGAGTTTTGACAATTGCAGAACACTAAAAAAGACTATAGGAATTAATGGAATTTATTTCAGAAAAAGAGTAATTAAGATAATTGTTTAATTTTCGGTGCATTCATATGGCACCGTGTCCGGTACCATCCAGCACGTAGCAAAACAAAGAATGCCATAAATAACACAATAGCAAAGACACGACTGCAGCATAGTTCTAACTTTTGAATCGCTTGAAGCAATAAGAGAAAATTTACGACACAATAAACGTGTCGGAGACCAAAACTACTCAGCTAAATAGGGGTATATAACGCTACTCTGGTCACGTAACACGCGGGCACACGCCGCCACGCGCCCCGCGCCGCGCTCAGCAAATTGTTGTGAATCCTAAGATAACATCACAAAATTCACAAAACGGTTGAGTCGACCCGGGGACGTCCGCGTCCGCTTCACACTTTCATTTACACGAGTTATAAATCGGCTCCCCCCTCCACCCTTAACCCCTCTCTGCTGATACGCGCACACTGCTGTTTACCCCTCACCCAAAAGCTTCGAAGTTAATTATGCCAAAGCCTTCGAGAGTTAATTAAGTTACAGACTTATCTTGGCTGTTAGCCCATTGTTTCGACTGCTTCTAATCTCATATTGGTGCGCTGGCGAGTCGCTGCCGAAGTTGTTTGTCGTTTGTAATTGATTTATGTTGTGAACGACTAATATGAAAAGATTGTTGAGCATTAAAAAAACAAATTGTTTTCAGCACATCCCCGAGTCCTCAGACCCGGCGTCGGGCGTCGCGATGTCCCGCGGCAGGGAAAACGGTGGCTGGGGATTTAAACTTAATTGTGGCGGCGCCGCTTTACCCGCTTTTATTTTTCCAATGCGCCTGATAGGGAAAACGGGGATATGTTGAACTGTCATCTCATCAGTTTGTCACATTAATTAAACGCCTAGGAGGGCTTGCAAACGAAACGTGACAAAGTCGCGTTTTCGATTGTCGCCGTCAACACTCGACGACCAAATTCGAAGTCGACACCACGAAAATAAAGATAACCGTTCATCAGAAATAATAATAAAGTTTCAGAAGTCAGTAAGTAGTTGATTTCATCACTAAAGTCGTGTGTCAAAGTTTGTCTTTGTCCGAACCCGCTTCAACATCGTCTCAGAGGAATAATAATTGCTAACAGAAACCCAACAACAACCGTCGGGCAGTAGCCCACCAAACATAACACCTGTAAAGTCGGAGGAACCTCGCTTTTCAATGGAGGATGAAGAACTTTCCACCCTGTTCCTTAAACCTCTAAACGCGTGAAGATATCGTGTAGTATACACGATATCTTCACGCGTGGCATCTACTACTCTTCTTTTCTTCATTTTAGACATTTCGTCGTAGACATTCCTATCCTACGCGTGCATTTACATCTAACTTCAAACTTCTGTCTTCAGTTATTTACGCATGTGTGGAAGTCACGGTTTCATAATAATGACTCATAGAAATACCAGGTGCAGATGACTAATAAGTAAATTCACAAATTATGATCAACCAAATCAATTATTAATCTGGAACATATGCGCCAATCACAGATACGGTAGATAATAATGACATTATCTACCTATCCGTTATAATAATTTTATTATAGATAGATAATACAAAACATGTAAAGATGCATATTTACATAATATTTTCTAACTTCAATTGTGAAATAGTCTCTTATACGGAACGATGGAGTGGTTGACGACGAATGGCTGGAAGACAATTGCACAAGAGACGGTGCGCCGGCGCAAAGATACTAGCGGGGATCTCTACGCCTTCTACAACATTCCCTACGCCACAGGGCCCTTTATGTAATCGTGTTTCCGCCAAACATAGGATCTAGCATCAATCTTCAACTTTAACGTATATTTATTTCAAAATTAATGCTGCAGTATTTGCGGCACAAAGGAGGATCTTGCTAAGCAATTTGAGGTAGGGTAGGGCCGTAAGCATAATAATAAGTTTACATAAAAACAGGAAACCAACTCCGACGTGGATGATAATCTGAATTAAAGCGCGTGACTGCAATCTTCTGAATTCTTTTGGATTCTTTAATTTGGGCGTCAACCTCCTGCCTACGGCCTTGCTATTAATCGGAAGCACACACGCAAATCATAGATTATTTTAATCGATACGGCAGATAATACTTACACTCACAATCAAAAATCATGTAAAGATAAAGATGATTTGGTAAAATAGTCTATAGTTGTAACGATGGAGTGGTGGACGTGTGTGGTTCTTTTGTGCGTGACAGCTGTTCTGGCTGACGAAGAATGGTTGGAAGTGACAATTGCACAAGGGACGGTGCGCGGGCGCATAGACACCAGCGGGGATCTCTACACCTTCTACAACATTCCCTACGCCACAGGGCCCGTGGGCTTAAACAAATTCAAGGTGCTTTAATAAATTCTAGTAATTGTTTACGTAACATCATGATAATTACATTATGCCAAAGTTGTAGGCTAATGTGGCTCACCTATTGATATGACAGCAGCATCTCGTGCCACCTGCTTTAGCCGCACAATTCCCAGGAAAGGCTCACTTTGACATTTTGTCTGTGGGCGAAGATTGTTGACAACTTAAAGATGTTTTGTCTGGCCTAACCGGACTTTGGAAGCGCTAATGTAGAACGAGACGACAATGACTTAAGTTAAACAAGTTGTTCAACACGTTCACGAAAACAAAAAAATGTCCTAATACTGCTACTACTTTTACATTAATTCATTAGTACTACTTTTACATTCCAGGCACCTCTCCCGCCTCCAACATGGTCCGAACCGTTTAATGCAACCGATGAAAAGAGTGTCGTATGTCCACAGAACGATAATCTAAGTAACTTTATGCCAGAAAATACAGAGGTTAAAGAAGATTGTCTCATAGCTAATGTATTTGTGCCTGTCACCACTGAGGAAAAGCTTTCAGTTCTTGTTTATGTTCACGGAGGCGGTTTTGTAGCAGGCTTTGGTAACATGAGTAAAGGTACAATGTTAATGAAGCAAAAGAAAGATTTCATCATGGTCACGTTTAACTACCGTGTCGGAGTTCACGGGTTCCTTTGTCTCGGCACCGAGGACATACCTGGCAATGCTGGCATGAAGGACCAGGTAGCGCTGCTGCGCTGGGTGCAAGAGAACATCGCCAACTTCGGCGGTAACCCTGATGACGTCACTCTTGCAGGAAACAGTGCAGGTTCTGCGTCAGTGGATCTACTAATGCTGTCTGATTCAGCCGAAGGATTATTTCACCGAGTCATACCTGAAAGCAGTGGGAACCTTGCCGCATTTACAATCCAGAGGGATCCTTTTGAGATAGCCAAAACGTACGCCAGAGAGCTGAGCGATCTGGTTATCGTAGACGATATAAACGCTTTAGAACAGTTCTATAAGACAGTTTCAATGGACTTGTTGACTAGAGATTCGTTTGTCAACAGGACTGATTCTACTTTCTTGTTTTCGCCATGTGTGGAGCGTGAAACAGACGGAGCTTTCCTGACAGAATCTCCCCTGAGTATACTAAAGAAAGGCGACTACAAAAAGTTGCCGGTGTTGTATGGTTTCGCTAACATGGAAGGACTGTTACGCATTGGATTCTTTGAAATTTGGAAAAATTTAATGAATGAAAATTTTTCTGATTTCTTACCGGCTGACCTAGAGTTTCAATCTGACGCAGAACGACAAGAAGTAGCTAATAAGGTCAAGACATTTTATTTTGGCGCAGATCCTGTTGGCAATGACAACATTCTAAAATACGTTGACTTCTTCTCGGATGTAATGTTTACTACTCCTATGCTGCGGGCTGCGAAGCTGTATGCCGAGGCTGGCAACAATCAAGTATACTTGTATGAATATTCCTTTGTGGACGAGAACGTTCCCGTGGTGCCTCACACTGACGTGCGAGGAGCTAATCACTGCGCTCAGTCGAGGGCATGGTTGGATAACATCAGTGGTACAGATGAGAGTCTCGCGACTCCTGAATACCAGAAGATGAGAACGACAGTGCGCGAAATTTGGCATAACTTCATTAAAACGGGGTAAGCATTCAGTTTTCCACTGCAATTTGGGTCGCTCCCGGCTAAATAATAATCAATCGGGTCGATTTTCAAGGTTAAGCAACGCTTGCCGAGGTCGGTCCGTGGATGAGTGAACATCCATAACATAACGAGACCCCTTCGTGCTGGTCCCGGCTGTCATTTCGTAGATCTTTTGCAGTCTTTATGGGTAGTCAGAAGCACGAAAATCTGACAGCCAGTCTTGCCAAAAGGTCCTTGCAAAATCATGTTACCCAGTAACTGGAATTTGGAGGTCAGAGAGGCAGTCCATTTAAAATAACTGGTATCCAGCTGCATCTGGTTAGACTGGAAGCCGACTCCCACCATAGTTGAGAAAAGGCTAGGCAGATTGCTTTTGTCACTGCAATTTATAATTAGTTCAATTTCATGTACATAATTATGTTGTGAAATTGAATTACGCAAACTGATGGTAAGCACTCAATCTACCAGTTTAATATATAATGATGTCTAATTTCGTTTTCACATTCCAGGAAGCCCGTGCCTCAAGGGTCGTTGCTGCCTGAGTGGCCAGCAGCACTCGCGGACAGGTCACCACACATGGTGCTCAATGAGACGGTGGAACTACGTGGAGTGCTCTTGGCAGAACGCGCCAACTTCTGGGATGATATCTACGAGAAACACTACCTGGATGCAGTACCACCACGCAGTGATGCAGGTGGTATGGCGCCGAAGAACATATTTAATTTATTTGCGATATATATTCTGTTCTATCTTGCTAAAAGGATAATAGTAGAATAGAGTTCGTTACTAGTAAGTCCATCATATGATTGTAAAACTGAACGTGAGGCGTTCAGTTTAGAACCCATTGTTGATAGACCCATTGTTTTAATTATAACCAAATGAAAACTGAACGAAAGACCTTAAATAAAAAACCGACTGAGGACTTAGGACCTTAAATTTTGTGTACCATAAATGGCAAAACATGTACCTAAATCCTGTCCCTAAGACCATTCAAATCTATTGTATAAGTATGTACTCATGCTGAGGGGAAGCCTTCTGTCACAGTCATGACGTGCCAGCAGCTGGCGACTATTTCTGTTTTGTACTCGTGATATTAGATCTATTGTGTTTTATTTAATTGTTCTGTTTTACTCGAGTTAATAATCTTTTAATAAGCACGTGTTTCTGTGACAAATAAACTTATTTTTCTTTCTTCATGTTTTTCAAAATAAATATCTTAACTTGTCTTTTTTGAGCAGTTCACTACTTTGCTCGGTGCCCAAGTTCTAAACTATTTATGTCATTAACTCCGAACTAACTAACAATTGGCAAAATTCGTGTTTAAACCAAAGGTTCTCTTTGAAAAGCTCTTTCCATTGTTGTGCATCATACGGAAATTGGGCGCCAAGAATTCTGTAACTACAGTGCCCAAGTTGACACCCTATTGAGGTCATTAAGTCCAGACTGACTAAAAAGTTGGGTGGCAAGAACTACAGGGGCCATTTCACTCCTTAGACACGCATTTTTTAAGTGACGTCACGAGTCGTCTAAACACAAGAACTCTATTTTAACATCGAAGCGGGCCGGGTTCTGAGGCGGATAAAGGTGCCACTTTACAACAGTCCATGACTGAGCTATATAGCATACGTTTACTTAGCTTAACTTTGTATTAATGTAGACGGGTTCGTCTATGGATTGCCCACTGCGACCCGCGACCATTCTGCGCATGTAACATTTGAATTTGATGATGGCAAAAAAATTAACCGTATGGCAACTCTCTCCGTGCACATCCTGCGTAGCAGTCTACAGTGGACAGTAACATAATCGTGGCACCATAGAATCCATAGACCACATTCTTACAATGCGTCAGATTATATCAACGGTATAATTATGTTGTATGTATATCTTGCTCATTCATTTGCAGACGATGAAAAAATCATTGATTATGTTGAGACATCTGAAGTCTCTGCAGCGATGCTAAGTCGACTGGCGATATACAGTCAGCACGAAGAACTTCATTTCTGACGTTTTATTTGTATGATGCCAATCGATGCAGTTTCTTATAAGGATTAAGGATCTCCGCACACGGGCCACCGGCATATTTCCTGTAATTTTCATAGCGACGTTTGTGGCTTTCGTGTGAGGCCCGTGTGCGGCGAGTCCATATAAAATGTATGAAAACTACAGGAAATATGCCGGTGGCGGCGTTTTGTGGTAGTGGCCGCTGGCCCGTGTGGGGAGACCCTAAGACTTCTGGACCATTTGAGGTTACGTACAAGCCACACTCACAAACCTCAGTTGATCTTCAGGATTATTTGATCCTTATTAGAAACGGGAACGATTGGCTTCAAAAAAAGGGTTTTGTGAAAATTTACCATTATCTTGCTGACTGTCATGTTTTTACAAAATATGTGAATCAACAAATGTGAATGCAGTTAGCAATTGAACAAAAAGTTAAAGACAATTCTTAGAATGTTTTTCTATAGCTTGGACGGTTAAGATAGGTACTACCCTTACTATCCTGTTCTAAAAATAAATTTTGTAGTAACTAAGTACAAGTACTGATGTCTTTTATAAACGCAACAATGATCGTCGATCAGAAAACAAGCTAGCGTGTGATACCAGTTTGTATTCACCATTTATCGAGTTAATATTATCAAAATAATATGCGTATTATTAACTAGATCACAATTGAATGTATACAATAACTTGTATAATATACAACTGGTATTCAGCGACCTAGTGTTTAACTGAAAGAATGCAGTTACGGTCGTGTGTGATTCTTTTGTACGTGACGGTTGTTTTAGCTGATGAAGATTGGCTAGAGGTAAAAACTTTGCAAGGGCCGGTGCGCGGGTACAGGCACCCCAGGGAGGATCTATACGCTTTCTACAACATACCCTACGCCACAGGTCCCACGGGTATTAACAAGTTCAAGGTGCTTTAATTAATAAAATCATAATAAACATAACATTACCCTCCTTCTGGGGCAGTCGGTTAAAAAACCAAAGACTAAGAGCTAAAACTCTGACTCCTAAACTAGGTTTATGTGCCAGTGTCTTAGCAGTCAGTAATACTCCGTAGCAAACAAAGCCATATTAAACTAAATCACGTTTTAACAATTAGCAAATGGTGTAAAAGAAAAAAGGAGATAATGTTTAAAAAGAAAACACAAAATGAAAAACGTTTAACTGTGTGGTGAGGTGAATAAATGTAGGGTTTTAGGGTGTGTGTAGTGAGTGAGTGTAGGTTGTGTGTACTGAGAAAGTATGGGGTGACACCGTTAACCAGTATTTAATTATAAATATGATGTCTAAGTACTATGCCTAGAATGCAGACAGGCTTTTTTCCACCCCTTCATCTGCCGTCAAGCCGCGCAATTCTAACTAATACTGACGAAAGTGAGTTTGTTTGTTATGCTTTCACGCTAAAACGTCTGAACGGATTTGGATTAAATTCGGCACAGGGGTAGACCACGACCTGGAGAAGAATATAGGCTTTCATCCAGGACGTTTCATCCTGGATCGCAGATGAAGTCGCGGGCAACAGTTAGTCTACACTAATAGTATAAAGAGGAAAGATTTTTATTTTTGTATGTATGTATTTTTGTGTGTATGATATCGTTACAAACGAATAAACTCAAAAACCACTGCGCCGATTTCAAAAATTCTTTCACCATTAGAAAGCTACATTCACCCTGAGTAAGATAGGCTATATATATTGCTAGAAAAGATTAGGGATCCTTACTAAAACTCCAATAATGTAACCCAAGGTGTAAAATAATTAGCTAAAATATTCTTTACATCGCGTGCGCTGCGAAAACTATTGAGGATAGAATAAAATAATGTACTACGACTTTGAAGAACACATTATTATTTACAAAAAGTGGCGCGACAGCATATGTCTAACTATTATAGTTTTGCTACAATAAGAGTTCTTTTATTTTGAAATTTTAATTAAAATGACGCCGCTAGAAAAGGCTCTTTATTTGTATCTTGGTATTAATCCTTATCAAAATAAATTACTTCATATTTAAGACTGTTTCAATACCTTTATATAACTTTTTGAATTATTCAATTCGGACATTCTATTCGAAAGATATCACGAGTTTTAAAATGTAAGTATAGCTCCAAAAAATATCGGCTCATACATTCAGTATACAATGGCTTTTTTGATGATATCACAGTAGATAGGTTGGTAGGTATGTATGTTGGTATGTATAAGTAGGTAGGTAGGGTAGGTCGGGTAGGTAGGTGGGGTAGGTAGGTAGGTTGGTAGGGTAGGTAGGTAAGGTAGGTAGGTAGGGTTGGGAGGTAGGGTAAGTTAGTTGGGTAGGTAGATATGTTGGTAGGTGTAGGGAGGTAGGTGTAGGGAGATAGGTGTAGGGAGGTAGGTGTAGGGAGGTAGGTGTAGGTAGGTAGGTGTAGGGAGGTAGGTGAAGGGAGGTAGGTGTAGGTAGGTAGGTGTAGGTAGGTAGGTGTAGGTAGGTAGGTGTAGGTAGGTAGGTATGTAGAGGGCGGGTAGGTAGGTAGGGTAGGGTAGGTAGGTCGGGTAGGTAGGTAGGGTAATTGCGCCGTAGATAAGTACTTAGTGCTACCCGTGCGAAGCCGGGGCGGGCAGCTAGTTTTTAATAAAGGGGTAAGACTTTTTTCATTTAAGTAAGATTAGTATGATAAGTATAATATCAGATTCGTGTTTAACGGTATATGTGTCGGTATTTATATATTATTGATTTATTAATTGCAATTTTCTCATTTATTTTACACATAAATTAAATTAAATCGATAAAATTACTATACGGTCAATATTTCACTAGTCCAAGTATCTACCTTCATCTATGAAGTCACAAACAAGTTCAAATATAAATTTTTCTCTTCAGGCACCTCTGCCGGCGCCAATATGGTCGGAACCGTATGATGCCGTCGAGGTGAACTTGGTATGTCCACAAAACAGTAAAGTTCTCAAAGAGCTCTTTCCAAAACCATCGCCGATAGTGATGAATGAAAACTGTCTAACTGCTAATATATTTGTACCCATAACAACTGAGGAAAACCTATCAGTCCTCGTGTATGTTCACGGAGGAGGCTTTTTAATAGGTTACGGTAATATAAATAAAGGAACACAGTTAATGAAGAAGAAAGATTTCATCATGGTCACGTTTAACTACCGTCTCGGAGTTCACGGGTTCCTTTGTCTCGGCACCGAGGACATACCTGGCAATGCTGGTATGAAGGACCAGGTGGCGCTGCTGCACTGGGTACGAAAGAATATCGCCAGGTTCGGCGGTAACCCTAATGACGTCACTCTAGCAGGTGGCAGTTCGGGTTCTGCATCAGTGGACCTAATAATGCTCTCGAAGTCAGCCGAAGGATTGTTCCACCGAGTCATACCAGAAAGCGGTGGAAACCTTGCCGCATTTGCAATTCAGAGGGATCCTCTGAAGATTGCCAAATATTATGCCCTGAAACTGAACTTTACTAACGTCAACGATATTCGAGCATTAGAAAATTTCTATAAGAAACAACCATTGCATTTGTTGACTTCAGTATCACTATTTGATAGAACAGATTCAACTTTTTTATTTTCACCGTGTGTGGAGATCGATAAGGGCATGCCAGCCTTCCTGACAGAATCACCTTATATGATACTTCAGAAAGGAGAATACAAGAAGTTACCGATGTTGTATGGTTTTACCAGCATGGAAGGTATGTTGCGTATTAGTCACTTTGACATTTGGAAGCATTTGATGTATGAGAAATTTTCTGATTTCTTGCCAGCTGACTTAATGTTTCAGTCAGAAAGAGAAAGGGAAAACGTAGCCGAGACAGTTAAGTTATTTTATTTTGGCAAGAGGTCGATTGGCGATTACAGCGTTTTGGAATTCGTCGACTTATTTTCGGATCTACTAGTTACTTATCCCATGCTGCGAGCTGTGCGACTGCACGTGCAGGCTGGCCACAAGGAAATCTATTTGTACGAATATTCTTTTGTAAACGGAGGCCTTATACCATACACCAACAAGCAAAGCACTGACCACTGCGCTCAGTCGAAGGCTTGGCTGGATAATGTGGATGGTAAAAATGAAAGTTTTGAGAATCAAATGTATAAGGATATGAGAAAGATAGTGCGAGAAATATGGCACGACTTTATTAAGACTGGGTAAGCATTAACCTTTCATATGCCGTAATTACAGAAATAATTATTAAAAAGCCCTTGTTTCTTGCGTGGATCTTCGTTCTTTTACGATTATACGTAGGGATAAGGGCGGATAGTACCAATGAAATTGAACGCGTTCGCACGTGGAAACAAGCAGAGAGCAACAGAGTCATAAGCTGTCAGTGTTTCAGTTGTCAATTATTGTTCGGGGATGTTGACATTGACACCTCTTGAACGCGGTCGCGATCATAAGCTGTCAGTGTCAAAATTATTGTTCGGGGATGTTGACATTCACACCTCTTGAACGCGGTCGCGATCATATGCTGTCAGTGTCAAAATTATTGTTCGGGGATGTTGACATTGACACCTCTTGAACGCAGTTTATTGATCGCGATCAGTTTCATACTTAAGTACACTACGTACTAGTTAATGTGACACATCGGGTTTTATAGCTATATAATGAACGACTGAGAGCCGTCGATTTACAGCGCCGAACTATTTCTACTACCAGCTAGGTGTGCTAAATTTTGCGACCTACCTACATTTTGTTTTTTTTTATATTGGTAGGTATATATGTTAACGCTTTTGTGCGTAAATCGGTTAGAGTACAGATTAACTTATATAGTTGAGTCCAATAAAGTGGCAAAAATTGGCGTTTTGCCCTCAATTATGACGGAATCAAAGAACAGCTTCTGGAGAGCCTTAAGAACGGGTTTTCCCCAGCCTTTAGTTCACCGGGCGCCTTATTGTTTTTGCTTCTTCAGAGCCATGCTAAACTCGTACAAGCTGATGTCTGGGATGCCCATGTAACACCCACTCTCATGAAGATCGGAGATGCTACACTCGAAGTTGTGGACCTAAAACAAACTGTCCAGTTGGGTAAAACTTCGAGAAAAAGGTCAATCGTCGAATCTGACACGGCTGGGCAGCGTTCGGGAAGCTACGCAATATCTTCTCATCCCACATACCGCAGTGTCTCGAGACGAAAGTCTTTGACCAATACGTGTTGCCACTGGCACTGTAACGTGGTCGCTCACAACGGGCCTTAATAGAAGGTTAAATAAAACAAATTATTTAAAAAACAAAAAACCCGCCTGCAAAAACGCAAAAGAGAAAAACAAGCATTATAATCAGTAGAATTTTGGTTTTACAGGCGGGGAACAAACAAAAGTTACATTATATTACAGTTTATTGGTTTGTTCCTGTTTTTCTCTTTTGCGTTTTTGCACGCGGGTTTTTTGTTTTTTAAATAATTTGTTTTATTTCAAGCTTTTTAGTTTTATCCTACTAATCCTACTAATATTATATAATAATATATATAATATAATATTATATAATAATATATATAATAATATATTTATGCTCGGAGGAGCTCGTGGCTAAGTAATAACAGCCGCATGGGTCGATCCATCAGGTTAAGCTACGCTTGCCGGGGTTGGTCCGTGGATGGGTGACCATTTTCACACTCCGCGCCTCGGAAAGCACGTTAAGTCGTTGGTCCCGGCTGTCATTTGTGGATCTTTGACAGTCGTTACGAGCCGTCAGAAGCCCGAAAGGAATTAACTCATTACTAGCTTTTATTTGATACCAATATTGTAATTCTTAAAAGAAAAAAAACTCTCCCTTTACTTTTTTTTTGTTTACAGAAGATATATATAAATAAAATATAGCCTATGTCATTCCCACAATTAAGACGAACCTAACGACACCTCGTATGTTAAAATCCACCAAGCCGTTTAGGCTACAGAGCGTGCCAAAGAAATAGACATACATACATACATACAAACATACATACATTCTCTCGAAAAACATAACCCTCCTTCTGAGGAAGTCGGGTAAAAAGACAAAAGTCTTTCGCTTACTATTTTTCGCGATTTAACGGTGTAGCATCCGTTAATATGCAGATTAACTAGGTAAAGTGTAGATATCTTCTACTTTAAGTTTTCACACTTTAACGGATCGTTCCCGGTAATTTCCAGATTACCTAGTTAATGTATTCCGTATTCAAACGGTAACATAAGGCAGTATGTCGATGCATAATGTGCTGGGTACGATTCATCACACAAGATCTTTTAGGGAGTTGGTAATGGAAATCCAATTAAGGCTCGTGCAAACAGACGCGATCGGCAGCGGGCGCGACAGGCAGCGGTACCTTTGTCGACAAAGGTACCGCTGCCTGTCGCGCCCGCGATTTCGCGTCTGTTTGCACGAGCCTTTAAGTGGTTGTTTACGAAACATCGTCTCGTTTTGGTGGATACTATCTTATGTGCGGAGGCGAATTTAAAAGCTCCACAAAGTTCTTTAGGCATTTGCCTTGGCAAATTCGCCTCCGCACATAAGAATGATATGAGCAAGTTGGCATGGTACATGTAAGATATTGTATTGTAGTGGTAGAATAACTAATTGGCTTAGTTCGTTTTCGACCTACTAAATATAATTGTTGTGCAGGAACCCCGTGCCTCCAGGGTCGTCAATGCCTGCGTGGCCGCCAGTTGGCCCAGACGGTTCACCACACATGTCGCTCGGAATTAACGTGAAACTAATACGTACATCCATATCGACAAGAAATTGTCGCTTTTGGGATGCAATCTACCAGTCATACTACCGCGCAGCCGTACCACCTCCAGCGCGGATGTGGATGGTCCAAAGCTTACTGTGGAAGACATGAGCCTACAACAGCAGTTCACTGCTGGAATAAGCCGCTCTAATTGCACGCCATTCGTATCTAAGCAAATCTCATCGAGCTGCTACCAGCCACAGCCAGGCGCGGTCCGAGGGGGGGTCCTGGGGGTCATGACCCCCCCCCCAAAATCATCCAAGCTGTCGAGAGACTGAATGATTTACGTGCTTTACTAACCGAACACTGTAGGTACTTGAGCCACAGTGACCCTGATGGGCAACAAAAAAAAAGAGTAGAGTAGGTACTTATCGATTAGGGAACAATTTCCCTAAATATATTACTCAGCACCAATGCTGACCCCCCCCCAAAATCTTGGGCTGCGACCGCGCCTGGCCACAGCAATCATTTAAATAATTTTCTGCAATTGTAGTTATAAAAATTAACATGAAAGCTGTAATATATGGACTCATCAGCAAGCTTGCTAGCCGTTAGTTAAATAAACATTATTATAAGACACTTAATATTGTGTTATTACTTATATTTTTCCTTATGTCCTATTCTATGATACTATTATTTATTTATGTATATCATAAAGCATACGGCTATAGTAGAAACAAGTCCATACAAAAAAAAGAGTCTAATTCATGAATTATAAATAAGTACACATAATTAGTTTTACTTTTTCATCATAGCTTAATCAATTATTCTCATTATTTAGGGTTTGTTTTGGGTAATGACTGCAAATCTACAAGTTCTTTGAAGTTATTCCGAGAACAGGTCCTTTTTTTCGCCATAAGTCATTTTACGAATAGGTCCTATAACTACTAAATCCTACAAACGTAAATAATATTAACTTATCTAAGGTAAATGCAGCTATTACCGACGCTGTTAAGACATTTTTGAAAGCAATTATTAAGAGAATTGGTTGCTTTCACACCTATTTTTCTTTTTTCTTTTTATATGGTAAGTTATGTAAACTTTTACAAAGAAGATTATTTAGGACAATAAATTATTGAAGCCAACCACTGCGGACCCACCATACCCATGGTCATACCCTTGGGGTTAGGGTGGGTCTGAATGTCTGAACCATACCACCATAGTATTGTTGGGATTTGTCAGTTCGGCCCTAGGTATTTCGATATCGTATTTAGAAAATACGACGTCTAAAAATTATTTTTCTCAAACATACTTTCGAGTATTATTTTGACAACCTTCTTCGAGATAAAATCAAAATTGCAGTACTTCTCAAATACAGGCGAACGCCCGGCCGGAAATGTTTGAATGAAAATCCATATCTGCGGCCAAATAAATTAGATCCTACTATGAAAACTCATATCTGTCGTTTTATGTAAAAATGGAACGAACTTTTTACTTTAACACATGGCAACTAAGGAGATACCTAACTTATCAAAGATTTTGTTTAATCCATACGATGCGGGCAACGTTTTCTTTAGTGTAACTCAGAGGAAATTCAGTCAGGAAAGCTCCATCTCCGCTGTATCACACACGGTGAAAACATGAAAGTAGAATCAGTCCTGTCGTTCGGAAGTTAACAGTTCCATTAAAGCTGTCTTATAAAACTTTCTAACGCATAAATATCGTCTACGTTGGTGAAGCGCTGCACTCATACCAGCAAGAGTGACGTCATCAGGGTTGCCGATACAAGCGAAGCGATCTCAATTTTTTTTGCATTCAGCTTCGAATAAGTTAAGTTTTCCTTCTCTTTGACCGATCATACAGAAAGAGAAGTAACTTTAGAAAAGATTGAGAAGGATGATGCAAAAAAGATGCAAGAGCGAGCGGAGCGAGCTCGAAAATTTTAGCACCCAGCCTAGGAGAGGCTAGGGGTTAGTATATCTCAGAGAATGCTGAAAAATCAAATCATATTATTTATTTGCTTAATACAGGTAGATATAAACAGATGTTACAAATAAATATAAAGTACTCTGAAATTGCAGGAATTGATTCAATACAAAGTCAGAGTCGCTAAAAACACAGTATTTAAGCATACTTTTACTGGTATTGTAGATTATAAAGTACGCCTATGCGAAATAGATTACAATTATCTGTATAAGGAGGTACCCTAGGGGGTCGATCTCTGGATTGACATTCTGGTGTCTCGCCTCGGTTTCTGCCTACGGCCCTGCATTTCACCATAACATAGTACAAAAACTCCCCCGTGAACATTCACGAGGACTGAAAGATTGGTCTCATTTGTTTTCGGGCACAAACACATTAGCAAAACTAAAGTGTCTGGTATTGAGTCCCGAAAGGTTTATGTGTTTAATGTTATCTTAGATGTAGCAGCGCCCTGCACCCGCGCCGGTTCGCTAGTAAGTAATAACATAATATAATAACAGTCTGACTAGATGACAATTGAATGTGTTGAATATTCTTGTAAAAACAATCCATTGTACTTACCTAGTCTATTCATTTAACAATGAAGTTATGGACGTGTGCAGTTTTTCTGTGTGTCACAGCTGCTTTAACTGATAAAGAATGGCTGGAAGTGAGAACTGCGCAAGGCATGGTGCGCGGGCGCCTGCAGTCATGCGAGGATATTTACGCTTTCTACAACATACCCTACGCCTCAGCCCCTCAGGGCATTTACAAGTTTAAGGTGAGTTGATTAATTCCAATTGTTGTTGTTTTATTCGAGGTTATATGCCAAGACTGCAGGCCTATTTATTTGTAGTCTTATCTAACTTTTGTTCTCAAATCACAAACTAATTCATATTATTACTTTTGCTCTTCAGGCACCTCTCCCGCCGCCAAAATGGTCGGGTATGTATGAAACCCAAACGAAGAATTTGGTATGTCCACAAAACAAACTAGTCAATCAGTTAATGACAGAAAAGCTAGTTATGGATGAAAATAATTGTCTAACTGCTAATATATTTGTACCCAGATCACCTCATGGAAACCTATCAGTACTTGTGTATGTTCACGGAGGAGCCTTTTCAATAGGTTATGGTAATATAAATAAAGGAACACAGTTAATGAAGAAGAAAGATTTCATCATGGTCACGTTTAACTACCGTCTCGGAGTTCACGGGTTCCTTTGTCTCGGCACCGAGGACATACCTGGCAATGCTGGCATGAAGGACCAGGTTGCGCTGCTGCGCTGGGTACAAGAGAACATCGCCAGGTTCGGCGGTAACCCTGAACAAGTCACTATTGCAGGTAGCAATGCAGGTTCTGCTTCAGTAGATCTCTTAATGCTTTCGAAGTCAGCTGAAGGGTTGTTCCACCGAGTAATACCAGAAAGCGGTGGAAATCTTGCCGCATTTGCAGTTCAGAGGGATCCTTTGGAGATTGCAAAATATCATGCCAAGAAACTAAATTTTACCAATGTCCACGATATTCATGCATTAGAAGAGTTCTACAAGATAGCTTCGTTGGATCTGTTAACTTCATATTCATTTTTCGATAGAACCGATTCGACTTTCTTGTTTTCCCCATGTGTGGAGCGTGATACAGGAGACGGAGCATTCCTGACAGAATCTCCTCTGACTATACTAAAGAAAGGCAATTACGAAAAGTTACCTGTGTTGTATGGATTTACCAGCATGGAAGGCTTGTTACGTATAGATTACTTTGACATTTGGAAGGATATGATGAATGAGAAGTTTTCTGATTTCTTGCCAGCTGACCTAAATTTTCCATCAGAAGAAGAAAGGGTAGAAGTAGCCGACAACATTAAAAGATTTTATTTTGGTGACAAGTCAATTGACGACGACAACGTTTTGGCATTCGTCAAATTCTTTTCGGATGTCATTATTACCTATCCTATGCTCCGGGCTACGCAGCTGTACGTGGAGGGTGGTAACACTCAGGTTTATTTGTATGAATATTCCTTTTTAACCAATGACACCGAGCAACAGCCTAATATACGAGGAGCAGACCACTGCGCTCAGTCGACGGCTTGGCTGGATAACATGGACGATAAAAGAGAGAGTCTTGTATCTGTAAAGTATCAAAAAATGAGAAATACAGTACGAGAAATATGGCACAACTTTATAAAGACTGGGTAAGTAGCTATATATTTTCCTTCCTCTTGTCGTCCAATAGCCGCCTTTACACGACACGCGCTTTCACTCGCGATCGGAGTGTGCACGATTGAACGCGGGAAAGCTTGCACGCGCAATCGTGTGTGATTGTTTTTATCCATTTTTATGTGCCTTGAATTATGTTCGAAGCGCACAGACGTGAACGCATGAAAGCGCGAGCGGGTGGCGCGCGCGTGCTTTCTCGTTCTCGTTTTCTATCTTTGCACGCGCGTTCTTTCCTGCGTTAAAGGCCTTTCACGCGTGAAAGCGCATGTCGTGTAAAGTCGGCTATTAAGTCTTTATTAATTTAATATCTGCCTACCTCGTTTGTCTAAGTCACAAGCAGTCACAAGCAGTCTCAGCAGTAGGTCAGGCGTAGTGTTATTGGGTTTTTCGATTAGGTTTTCTCTGTAGCAGCCTAGAGACTGGATCACACTGGAGCCATTACAAAGCCAAGCCATTACATTGGCTTTAAACATAACGGGCGAAATGCAGGAGTACACTGTGCTATGGGTACATCTCTGCCTAACCCTTCGGGGATTGTAGGCGTGATGTTGTTATGTAATTTTATGTATTTTTTTGACCTCATTGGCTTTAAGTTCGTTTTTTCTGTTGTACAGAGAGCCGGTGCCTGAAGGTTCGTCGCTGCCAACATGGCCGCCAGTGGTTATGAACAGGTCACCACACATGAACCTTGGAGAAGAGCTGGAACTCCGAGGAGAGCTCTTGGAAGAACGCAGTTACTTCTGGGATGACATCTACCAGAGATACTACCGGGATGCGGTTCCGCCAACAACGCCAAACCAAAGATTGATAACAATTTCGTCAAATAACAATATATCGCAGAAGATATTTTACGGTTTTCGAAATCGGACATTACCTACAGAATGGGTGAAGATAATTTGAAATTGCTGCCTTCTATCTTCACATTATCATCATCATCAGCCTAGAGTTCACTACTGGACATAGGCCTCTCTTATATGGATGTTGCCAAAAAAAATTTTTTGTCAGTCATATATATTTTTAAAAATATTGGACACGTATTTTCTTTTTACCCGACTGCCCCTGAAGGAGGGTAATGTTTTTCGAGAGTATGTACATACATAGTCTCGAAAACATTACCCTCCTCCTTAGTCCAAAGAAATAGACAAACATACAAACATTTCTATGTTGGTCTATTTCTTTGGCACGCTCTGTAGCCCTGTAAACGGCTTGATGGATTTTAAGATACGAGGTTTCGTTAGGTTCGTCTTAGTTGTGGGAGTGACTTATGTTATATATTTTTTTAATATTTCATCTGCAAATACAAAAAAAAGGAGGGGAAGGTTTTTTCTTAAAACAAATTACACCAATATTGGTATCAAATAAAAGCTAGTAATGAGTTAATTCCAAATATATAATAAAAAACTAAAAAGTTTGAAATAAAACAAATTATTTAAAAAACAAAAACCCGACTGCACCGGGGGACAAACCAATAACCTGAAATATGGTGTAACTTTTGTTTGGCGGGGCCTGCAATACCTTACAAAAAACAAAGTTCAATGATTGTTTTTCTCTTATAGGTTAAGTATAGGTTTTTGCAGTCGGGTTTTTTTTAAATTAATATGATCAAGCAAAATTACTTGTATTTTTTTATTATTATCTAACTGACGGACTCAACAGTTTTTTTTTACGCCCTCAACATTCCTATTGCACGCCATTCAACTCGTTTTCCGGCAACTCTCATCCACCTGCTACCAGCCACCCTGCCAACATCATTGCTTCAACTAGCCTTTCCACCTAGTCCATATATAAGTTCGTATATTAAGTTAATATAGTGTATTAAGTCTATTTAACAAAAGTGTAATAAGACATAAATTCCGAAATATACGGTTGTACCGCGGTGTGCCTGTAATTTTCTAAATTTAACAAGAATGTTATCTAACAACGTGATGGCTCTATTAAGAAAAGTTCATCGGATGTGATAATTACAACACGGGGAAAGCTGTTCAAGTCTATTTCCATCATGAATACCTCTGGAACTGTATCGACGGTCCCGATAATGTTAGTCCCAATCCCAAACTTGTCATGAAAGCCAAGGCCAAAATTGCTTTATTTCATGTACATACAAAAGAGTCAAATACAGCATCAGTGATCAGGTAAAATCTGGTAAATCAGGTAAAATTATGCCACGGGAACGTACTACCGAGATAAAAATAGTGCTCTATGTCCTAGTTAGTTCTACCTTAAGCATCGCGGTTTGAAGTCCCCTGCCCCACCAGGATTTAGAAACTTACAAGTGAAGCTGTCAGCCCAATGTCTGAGTTCTCTCTCTCATAAATTAGTGTACGAAGCCGGTAGCATAAAGTACCCGTATGAACACGGCAATCTAGCCTCTCGTCGATATAAACATTAAACACCTAAATATTTAATATTTGAAACTGCAAGGCAATTATAATTGCATGGTGAAGCATCGTGACAAATATGCTCTGTTATTTTAGTTGAATCCCTTCGTGGTTAAGGTGAAGTTAGTGGTAGAAACTGAATGAGTATTTTGGGATCTTTCCTGACTTACGTCTTAAGGTTCTAAATCTTTACAGCAACTCGCCGCATAAATTGACTCCAACGTAGTTTGATGTCGACGGCAAGCGTGTCATTGCGCATACACTTTGTGAAGGTGATCGTATAATCTGCCATCCAGCTTACCTGGTACCAGTGCTGCCTTTTGTGATTGCAGTCCATTATAGCAACAGTGATTAAAAAAATTCTAAATAAAAAGCTTTTATTCGCAGAAATAATTTCTTACCTCCTAAATATTACCTCTGCCAAACTGCACAGCAGTTTTTTGGCAGACACAGTTCCTTTTTTACCCGACTACGGCGAAGAAAAAAGGGTAAAAAAAAGGGTTATGATTTTGACCGGTATGTATGTATGTATGTTCATCTGTTCCCTCCTATCTTCTAAAGCACTTATCACAATTTGACAAATGAGGTATCGTTGGTGACGTCTTAATTACCCGCTGGCTATAGGCTATTTGTGATGTCACATTAAATTAAAAAATGGCGACCTCTAGAGGAAATAAAGTCAGGAACTAATAAAAAAATATTGTTTAATCGTACCATGTTGGGTATCAAATGAAAGAGCATAATGAGCACATTTCAAAAAAAAAAATATTATAAACCCAAAAGAAAAAAAAGAAAAAAAGGTAATAAAAACTAAAACAAAGTAAAAAAAATCCGGAGTCACACGTGTTAGGGCATAAATCGAACAGATTACGTGTGACTCCGGATTTTTTATTTGTCTGTCTTGTTTATACCTTTTTAGTCGTAGTTGGGTTTTAGTTTTTATTATTTAGCGTGTAAAGGTCACTGAGATTTAGACACTGATGCAATATCAGAGGTCAAATAAATGTGAAGACATCATTATCATAAGTACACAACGAACAAGAAAGGACGAGTGGTGAATAAAACTGATGTTAGCAGTAAAATTGGTTAACAAAATACGAGGTAGGATTGAAAGGTATTGACATTATGCTAATTCAGTGAATTCGCGTCCCGTAATCCCTACTTATAGGTAGTTAATAATGGACAGACCACTGGGGCCATCAATTGACATCTAAAAAGAGATTTATTTTCCATTTTCGTGCAGACTGTAATTTTTCAACAAAATCAAGAAAGCAGCCAGCGAGATATACAAGAAACCTGAAACGGACAGCAGCGAGTCCTCGGATGAAGACACAGAAAACAGCAAATTGTAGCATAGCACAGCAAGGAGATAGAAAAGAGCCGAGAACACAGCATAATTATCTCTGCCAACGGATTCAACGGTGAAGATTGAACGGAGCCAACTGGCGGCGACGTCGTAAAAGATGCCCATTCTTATATAAATATTACCCGTCTCTCCACTAGTCCATTGCTTACTCAAGGATGCATATCCGGTAGGCTCGCAAATCCCCCCCTATCCCGACGGGCACAGTCTTCCCTACCATTACTCGCGCCCTCCGGTCTACTTCTTGATATGCAATGGCCTCTGAAACCACATGAACCATGAGGCTCCAGGGGCTAGTGCAAATCCTGGGGTTCATTCGATTTATCGAGTCTGGTTAAGCCACGCTGGAGTCGGTGCATTTCATTCATTCATTCATTCAAAATCTGTGACAGTGAGTGTATGGGGAGAATGCTGCTCGCGACCATAGGATTTACCAACTTCTCTTAGGCCCACCCTATACGTGTCCCCCGTGTAGTGGTAAATGAGCAGCAACGCCGAGCAACAGGCGGCGGCAAATAAAAAACCTATTGCCAATGCCACAAAAAATAAAGATTTATATTGTAATAAAACTTGAAATATCTTGACTTGTTTACAATTTGAAGCGTCGTTTTGAAGGCGGCGTTGGTGGAGGGTTAGCATCCCGGTAGTATCTCTGGTTGATGTCATCCCAGAAGCGAGTACGTTCTTCCAAGAGCACCCCAAGTAGTTCCAACTTCTCATCCAGCGCCATGTGTGCGACGACCCTTCAGGCACGGGCTTCATGAAATTAAAAATATTAATACACAATAGTAAGAGTAATACTAATATATAAGGGCCAACCCTTCCAATAGCCATGACACTAGAGCTCTTAAGAATTCGCCGCAGGCATACTGTCTTAATAATTAAAATGGCGTGTACCTTACTCATACTATAATTAATCTGGGAATCTAATCCAGCATTTATGGCATCTACGTATATTATTCTGAATTACACTGAGGTGGTTTTAAAAATAATTATATTCGTTCGGAATCTCATGCTTACCCTGTTTTAATAAAGTTGTGCCACATTTCACGTATTATCTAGGACATTTTCTGCAATTCGGGTGTTGTGAGACTTTCATCACTATCCAACCAAGCCGCCGACTGAGCGCAATGGTCAGCTCCTCGTACGTCAGTGTGAGGCACCACGGGAACATTCTCGTCCACAAATGAATATTCATACAAAAAAACTTGATTGTTGCCAGCCTCTGCGTATAACTTTGCTGCACGAAGCATAGGATAACTCATAAATACATCCGAAAAGAAGTCGACGAATGCTAAAATATTGTCATTGCTTACTGGATTGTTACCGAAATAGAATGTCCGAACTTCATTGGCTACTTTTTTCTTTCTTCGTCTGATTCAAACTGTAAGTCAGCTGGCAAGAAAGCAGTAAAGTTTCTATTCATCTCATCTTTCCAAATTTCAAATAAACCAATCCGTAACAGTCCTTCCATTTTTACCCGACTATAGCGAAGAAAAAAGGAGGGTTATGATTTTGACCGGTATTTATGTATGTATGTATTTTTGTATGGATGTATGTTCATCTGTTCCCTCCTATCTTCTAAACCACTCATCACAGTTTGACAAATGAGGTATCGCTGGACGGGTCTTGATCGTCCGCTGGTTATAGGTTATGTGACGTCACGTTGAATTAAAAATGGTGACATAAAGTAAGGAACTAAAAAAAAAAATTGTTTTATCGTACCTTGCTGGGTATCAAATGAAAGGGCTTAATGAGCACATTTCAAATATCTATTCTATACATATAATAAATCTGTAGACGAGGCGTTTCTGTACAATGAAAAAAGAAAAAAAAACGTATGGTGGAGTGTCCAAGAATAACCAACAGATGCCATTTCTACCATTTTTGGAATTTTTGTCTGTTTGTCTGTTTGTCTGTTCGTTTGTTTGATTGTTCCAGTATCACGTAAAAAGTACGAAATCAATATGGTTAACTTATAAACTCAAATATTGTGTGTAACTCGATGTTTCTTTTGGTCTTTGTTTCATCGCAATCGCTTCAAAATATCCAAAGATATAAGAGTTTAAAGTATTCAAGAAGAAATTTTCATTAGGTACGTAATGTAGATACACGTAACGACATCTATTGACGTAAAATGACACTAGCGTAAAATCAGGTAGGTTTGTGAGAACGTGTGTAACACAGGATCATAATCATCATATGTTCACATACTTCGCGTGGAAACATAACGCGATACATTGTGAATTTACCCAATCTAAAGTTTGGTTAATTCAAGTTTTCCAAATCTATTGTTTGGTAGTAGTGCCATAGGTGGCGCTATCTATCTTTTAAATCATGATACAAATTAATCATGAAAAATGGTGATAAATTTTAATTTCTTAAAAATTTTAGATTGTTACATCGAGCAAAAAGTGAGTAATTAAGGCACGAATGCGCTTACTAAATTAACACGAGTGCATTAATTACTCACTTTAGCAAGGTACGTAATCTACTTTTCTTTCAACTACCAATGTACCTGCTGCGATAATATATACCTGCTCAAGGTTAACTCAACTCAATCCAAATCAAGTTAGGTCAAGTTAGGTCAAGTCAGGTCAAGTCAGGTCAAGTCAGGTCAAGTCAGGTCAAGTCAGGTCAAGTCAGGTCAAGTCAGGTCAAGTCAGGTCAAGTCAGGTCAAGTCAGGTCAAGTCAGGTCAAGTCAGGTCAAGTCAGGTCAAGTCAGGTCAAGTCAGGTCAAGTCAGGTCAAGTCAGGTCAAGTCAGGTCAAGTCAGGTCAAGTCAGGTCAAGTCAGGTCAAGTCAGGTCAAGTCAGGTCAAGTCAGGTCAAGTCAGGTCAAGTCAGGTCAAGTCAGGTCAAGTCAGGTCAAGTCAGGTCAAGTCAGGTCAAGTCAGGTCAAGTCAGGTCAAGTCAGGTCAAGTCAGGTCAAATCAGGTCAAGTCAGGTCAAGTCAGGTCAAGTCAGGTCAAGTCAGGTCAAGTCAGGTCAAGTCAGGTCAAGTCAGGTCAAGTCAGGTCAAGTCAGTCATGGAACTTAAAAACAGTCTTTTCTACATAGCTTACAGAGTGTTCGAACGTTTTCCCATATATTTTGACAGTATCACTTCGTGCTCGATAGATGGCGTTGTTCATTTAACGTCATTTTCTGAATCGCGGTGTTAAGAGTCTCCGTAGAAGAATGACTTTCGCCGAATTCATAATTATCGAGCATTTGGCTCATTTTGAATTGAACACATAATCCATACTAATCGATGCTTAAAAGTATAAATTCGATAGTAACTCTGTCTGTCTGTCCGTCAGTAATTCTGTATGTTACCTTTTCACGCCTGATCCACTGAACGGATCTCGATAAAATTTGGTAAAGAGATAGATGGCATCCCGGGGAAGAACATAGGCAATTATTTTCTCAAAAACAAATTTAAGGGGGGGGGGGGGGGGGTGAAAGTTTTTATGGGAAACCTATCATTTTTAGAGTTCCGTAGTCAACAAGGAAGCTTTATAGTTTCGCCATGTCCGTCTGTCTGTCTGTCTTTCCGCGACTTAGCTCAAAAACTTTTAATCGACCAACTTACATGTGCAGTTGCAAAAACCCAAACATTCTGTATTCGACAACAAGTTTTTCAGCTACAATGTTAACACTTTAAGGGACAGTAAACGTCCAATAGACGTAATAACAATAAAACTTTGCGAAAGTTTGTTAGATAAATTAATTCATCCCAACTACGGAACCCTTCATTGTGCATGGTTCGACACGCACTTGGCCGGTTTTTTTTTAACTTAGGGCTGTGAAAATTTATGCTTTTTGTAACTAACAAAGAGTTACGTTTTTCTAAAATCATCCCTCATGAGGGTTAAAATCCTTCTTTACCCGCTTGATTTTAAAATTCACTTATTATTGACATTTTTG
Source organism: Lithophane ornitopus (assembly GCA_948473465.1). Lineage (NCBI taxonomy): Eukaryota > Metazoa > Arthropoda > Insecta > Lepidoptera > Noctuidae > Lithophane > Lithophane ornitopus. The sequence continues at coordinate 11,827,352 of OX419616.1, read as the reverse complement.
CGGGACACTGTTCAAGAGCGTTAAGGGTATGAGAATATAGTCATAGTCCGTATCTTGAGAATCTGTCCACTCAATCAAAAGTTATTACTACTTGGCTCTTGGCTTGGAACGAAGAATTTGAGTTTACCAGTGAGTACTTACTCGATAGATGGCGTTGTGCAAATGATGCGATTTTCTTAAGGGGGATGCGCCGGTAGCTCGCGCAATTCAAATCTTAAGTTTTTTGTAATTTGCAAGTCAGTGTCAGGCAGGTTGTATTTTCTTTATTCTGTAAAAAGGTTATTGGAATCACTTTTACACGTCGTAATAATATCAAAAAATTGTAAAATTAAGCTAGATGAGGTCGGCGTTTCCTATCTGACTACTCTGAGAAGAAAGGCCGAAACAAACTCACAGTCTCTTTTAAAGTCCGGACATACCTAGGTCAGATATTGGCATATTGGTCAGGCCCTATGAGGACCATGTAGATTAGAGTCTGAAATGGTCTTTTGAGGAATGAACCACACAGATTTGAGTGAACCTGTCCTGTCACTGCAAGCATTTGTCAGTAATAGTGGAGCTCAGCTCAGAACTTAAGGAGCTCAACGACTCGACGAACAATACCAAAGAAAGGACATTTGTGTAGGCCGCATAAAGTTCTCAAATTACCAGACCATTGTTAAAACTAACTGAGAACGAAAAAATATAAGAATAAAACAAAATAAACATCCACATAGTCCTCACATTCACAATAATACAATACTTTACAAAGTAATCATGTCATTTTGTCAATATCCTACATATAATATTCAATAATGTGAATTTATATATAAAACTGGTAGGTATATTTTGATGATTTTCCATAGTACTTATTCAAAATGTCACAATGCCAAAATGACAAAATGTAAGCAGGGCGAGCAACTCAATCCCATGCTTTTTGTCTTCAAAATAATCTGAAATTGTATAGTACCCTTTTTTACAAAGTTTGGTTTTAATACAGCTTTTAAATCGTTTAATGGGTAAGTTTCGAATGTCAATATGATTAAAATATGATTCGCGATCGTAGCAAATAGTAGCTTTACAGAATAATAACCATTAGATACAGGAATACAACTCCTGCAATATTAGTTAGATAAGATAAATAAATATGTACATACAACTGCGACTCATTATTTAGATCAACATAAAACTTGATACTGACCTGTAAAAAGCAAAAAACATAAGAAAATTTGAATTTCGCAGGCTCCCCTAAAGCTTTCGCCTTAGTTTCCATCGTCCATACAATATGCCATAGTTTTTTCATTAATCTTTATACAATACTTTTTCATTAATCTTTCCGACAGTTTCATACTGCTGTCCATACTATCCACACTATCACCACAATATAGATATGGACTACCACTAATATAAAGTTACTGGCTGTCTCATGTATGTTACTTTTACGCCGTAACGCCTAGGTCGCCTAGACAGACCACGTGGGTTATGGGACATAGGATACTTTTATCCCGGTAGCACATTCCCATGGGATAATTTCCGACATCCACGCGGGCGAAGCCGCGGGCAAAAGCTAGTATAAAATATAATAACCCCAAAAAAAAAAAAAAAAATTAAAGTAATAAAAACTAAAACCCAAGTACGACACCCCAGACAGAATAATTAAAAATCCGGAGTCACACGTAATCTGTTCGATTTATGTCCTAACACGTGTGACTCCGGATTTTTAATTATTCTGTCTGGAGTGTCTTGTTTATACCTTTTTAGTCGTAGTTGGGTTTTAGTTTTTATTACTTTATTATTAATCCATACAATGCGGGCAACATTCTGTAGTAAACCTTCTTTAGTATACTCAGAGGAGATTCTGTCAGGAAAGCTCCATCTCCTGTATCACGCTCCACCCACGGTGAAAACATGAAAGTAGAATCAGTCCTGTCGTCAAATCGTTCGGAAGTTAACAGTTCCATTGAAGCTGTCTTATAGAACTCTTCTAACGCATAAATATCGTCTACATTAGGGAAGTTCAGGTTTCTAGCATGAGTTTTTGCGATCTCTAAAGGATCCCTTTGGACTACAAATGCTCCCAGGCTTCCGGCACTTTCAGGTAAGACTCGGTGAAACCATCCTTCGGCTGACTTCGAGAGCATAATTAAGTTCACTGATGCAGAACCTGCACTCATACCAGCAAGAGTGACGTTATCAGGGTTACAGCCGAAGCTGGCGATGTTCTTTTGTACCCAGCGCAGCAGCGCCACCTGGTCCTTCATGCCAGCATTGCCAGGTACGTCGTCGGTGCCGAGACAAAGGTACCCGTGAATACTGAGTCTGTAGTTAAACGTGACCATGATTACGTCTTTCTTTTCCTTTACAAACTGTGTTCCTTTATTCATTTCACCATAGCCTAGTACAAAAGCTCCCCCGTGAACATACACGAGGACTGAAAGGTTCGTCTCATTTGTTTCGGGCACAAACACATTAGCAATTAAACAATCTTCTTTCGCCACTTAAGTGTCTGGCATTGACTCAAGAAATAGTTGGTTCTGTGGACATGCAACACGCTCGCCGATGGCTTCATATGGTTCCGACCATGTTGGTGGTGGGAGAGGTTCCTATAAAGTAAAAGTGTTAGTAATTTATGGAAAAAGGGTCGCCTGCTAAACTATATATTAGTTGTTTTTTCCAAATTAACGATGGGCAGTTAGCTCGGGTTGGATATGTCTAAAAACTTAAGTTCAATCCTTGAAAATATTTTTACCTACGAGCCGCGGATGCTTTGGCCGATCAGAAACTGTATCGAGGCATTTGCTGAGCTACGGAATCGGGGTGCCATAGGCAGAAGCTTAAAAAAGGATTATTCATAGGTATATCTTGAACTTATCAACGCCCGTAGGCGCTGTAGCGTAGGGTATGTTGTAGAAGGCGTAAAGTTCCCCGCTTGGGTGCTTGCGCCCGCGCACCGGCCATTGCACAGTTGTCACTTCCAGCCATTCGTCGTCAGCCAGAACAGCTGTCACGCACAAAAGAACCACACAGTCCATCGTTACTGTAGTGAACTATCTCTCAGTTGGACGTTTATTTTTATTTTTTAAGGCATCGGTTATATCTACCGAATCATTTACCGAATAATAGGTATAATTTAGCACACGTCCTGGTAGAATGTTGATTTGTTGATGATAAATAGTTAATCTAACTAAAGGTTTTCCTAACAATGCCGAGATATTGTTTAATATTATGCAATGTTGATAAAAATTATAAAAGGAAATAAATCTTCGATATTTACCTGAATCACCGGAAACTAGAATATAGCAAACTTCTTGGATCAAGAATACTCTAGCTAGCTAGACAAAAGATCACGATAACACATCTGTGTTAAAAAAATACAATAGACGTAGATATATTTAGTAACCTATTCCGCTTGACTATTCTTCAAGAGTCCTAAAAAACCCTGTAAGAAATCGACACGTGTTTCACCTCTCAACGAGGCATCCTCAGGATGACGATTGACCAATTGCAAACCAGAACGCGACGCGCTCGGTGTGGTAACACGTCGCGTACTGGTTTGCAATTGGTCAATCGTCATCCTGAGGATGCCTCGTACATACATAATAAATATATCTACGTCTATTGTATTTTATAATGGATTTCCGCAAAGTCACGCCTGAATCAATTAACATTTGTGTTCTTAATTCAGATTATTATCATCCTTAGTACCGAAGCTTAAGGTTGAATTATGAGATTAGTTAATCAGGAAAGTTGGTAGCTTAGTTGAAAGGTAGATCAGAAAGACTGCCAGGCTAGGGCTTAGTATGGTTCTCCGAGGAGGCTTATGTATTGCATTCCGAACGCTTCATGTTGGTAATAATCTATTACTATCGTCGATAAAATGAAGTCATTCAAGTGATTGTGATTGAGTTTCAACACAGGATCCATCATTTCTATCGTGTGACAAAATCTTCTTCTTATACAAGGAAAAATGAACGGATATTGCAAGCCCTAATGTCGAACCATGCACAATGAAGGGTTCCGTAGTTGGGATGACAAATGTTTATCCAACAAACTTAACATTGTAGTTGGAAAACTTGTTCTCCCATACATTCTGTATGTAGTTAGTCGATTATTATTCGGTAACTTGTGGAGCCTACGTAGGGGTGATAGTTTTCCTTTTAATTTCGTTATATATACTACTGCCGTGAATTTTTTCACATACCCAAAACCAACCATTTACCTGGCAGGGGGGGACATTTGACTCTTACAAAAATTAGCACTTTAAAGCTTAATATTTCGCAAACGGATCCCTGAATCCAAAAATTTTCACAAACTACATTATTTTTAAACGATACCCCACACTATGGGATTGACGAGAAAAAAAAAACCATCGCCACTTTACGTGTAGGGGAGGTAAACTAAAAAATTTTTTTTTTACGATTACCACTTTTTCGGCGTGATTTATATGTATACCCATACTAAATTATAGCTTTCTAGTACCAACAGTGTCTGAGCTAAGCCGCGGACAGACGGACAGACAGACGGACATGGCGAAACTATAAGGGTTCCTTGTTGACTACAGAACCCTAAAAAGGATCTTATAGTTTGGTCATAGTTTACGTTTTTACCACAGCTACTGCCCGATAACGTAAGTATGTATGCTCGTTTTTGCGCAGTCAGTGTTGACAAATAATGAATGACATTAATCAAGATCATCGATAAGATATTTTACATTGATTTTGCTAATAGATCACTGACACATGATGACAAGGTTGTTTCTTGTGTCATTTCTAGCAGTCTTCAGTTCCGAATACGAAGAACAGACGACCGCGGGGGGGCTATATAAGTTTTTTTTTTTTTAGACGTTGCCCCCCACTAGGAATTTCTTCCTGTATCGTGGGTGCGTTAACAAACATAGAAACTCACATACACTAACACCCAGACCCGGAACAACTACTTGCAGATCAAACAAATATTTGTTCCGTGCGGGAATCGAACCCACGGCACGTTGCGCAGCAGTCCATCGCTCAGCCACTGCGCCAACCGTGTCGTCAAAATCATATTGGAGGATTTTCTGCGTTTTAAGGCATGGCGCGGTCACATCAGTAGATAATTGATTTCATTTTATTATTTCAGTTCGTAGTTTTTCCTTTCTTTAGACAAACGTTAATCCAAAAATAAAACTTTCTTTTACAGGTGTGGTTTGGATGGTGGAGTTGGTGGAGATATAGCATCTCGGTAGTATCTCTGGTAGATGTCATCCCAGAAGCGAGTGCGTTCTTCCAAGAGCTCTCCACGTAGTTCCAGCTTCTCATCCAGCACCATGTGTGGTGACCTGTCCGCACCTGCTGCCGGCCACGCAGGTAGCGACGAACCTTCAGGCACGGGCTTCCTGAAATGTTCAATATTTATTAGGTCAATAAGTAAAACGAAAATAGGTACCATAATTTGTTTGCGTAAAGTTATGCTTACCCAGTTTTTAAAAAGTTGTGCCAGATCTCACGCACTATCTTCCTCATATCTTGATATTCTGGAGTCGAGAGACTCTCATCTTTACCATCCATCCAAGCTGCCGACTGAGCACAGTGGGTAGCACCTCGAATATTGCTGTGAGGTACCACAGGAACTTCCTTGTCAACAAAGGAATATTCATACAAAAACATTTGATTGTTACCAGCTTCGGCATAAAACTTCACAGCCCGAAGCATGGGATAAGTAAATATTACATCTGTAAAGAAGGCGACATATCCCAAAATGGTGTCATTGCGAACAGGATTATCACTGAAATAAAACCTCTTAATCATATTGGCTACTACTTCTCTTTGTTCATCTGATTCAAACTGTAAATCAGGTGGCAAAAAATCAGAAAAGTTTTCATTCATTTTATGTTTCCAATCTTCAAAGAAAGAAATACGTAACAGTCCTTCCATGTTAGTGAATCCATACAACACAGGTAACTTTTTGTAATTGCCCTGCTTGAGTATACTCAGAGGAGATTCTGTCAGGAATGCTCCGTCAGTATCACGCTCAACACACGGGGAAAACAAGAAAGTGGAATCAGTTCTATCAGAAAATGAATCTGCAGTCAACAATTCCATTGCAGCTGTCTTGTAGAACGCTTCTAATGCATAAACATCATTTACGTTGGTGAAGTTAAGGATTCTGGCATGATTTTTGGCAATCTCTAGAGGATCCCTCTGAACTGTAAATGCGGCAAGATTCCCACCGCTTTCAGGTATTACTCGATGGAATAACCCTTCCGCTGCCTTAGAAAGCATTATTAGATCCACTGATGCAGAACCTGCACTGCCACCTGCAAGAGTGACGTCATCAGGGTTGCCACCGAATGTAGCGATGTTCTCTTGTACCCAGCGCAGCAGCGCCACCTGGTCCTTCATGCCAGCATTGCCTGGTATGTCCTCGGTTCCGAGACAAAGGAACCCGTGAATGCCGAGACGGTAGTTAAACGTGACCATGATGAAATCTTTCTTCTTCATTAACTGTGTTCCGTGAATCATTCCACTATAACCCATTATAAACGCTCCTCCGTGAACATACACGAGAACTGGTAGATTTTTTTCATTTGTGTCTGGCACAAATACATTAGCTTTTAGACAATCTTCTTGAGTCTGTATCGGATCTGGCCATAAATCAATTAAATATTTGTTTTGCGGACATGCGACAAATTCGTTGATGGCGTCATACGGTTCTGACCACACTGGTGGCGGGAGAGGCGCCTGGGAACAAAAAGGGTTAATATATTTATAAAGATTAGTAATTAACCTTTGGTATGCGTATGGTTGAACGTGGATCTCGTTGAGAAACAATGGATTTTTAATTGTGTCTGTAATTATAATGGCATATGACGGGTTAATCAAAAATGGGGTTTCATCATTATGGCAATGCGGGCTAACATTTGCTGTGCACACGACCACGGACACCCTGACGACCTGTGGACACGACGTGCTTTCGCGTGAAAATCGGACATTCGAAAAACATTTAGTCGTCCATATTTTTATAAGGGCAAATAATTGTAGTATATAAATATATAACTTTATCACTACAGTATTGGGATGTGTCGGCGGAATTAATCGGTACTTTTATCTAATTTGTTTGTGTTAACGTACGGATAGATGCACGAGATCACCAAGAATCCTACTAATATTATAAATGTCTGTATGTTTAGATATTAACAAACATCCGTCCGTGTCATCCGTTGAGCTGTTTTTATAATATAAAATCAATAGGTAAGTACCTTGAATTTACTTTCGCCCATAGGCGCTGTAGCGTAGGGTATATTGTAGAAGGCATATAGATCTCCATTGGGGTATTTGCGCCCACGCACCAGCCCTTGTGCAGTTGTCACTTCCCGCCATTCGCCGTCAGTCAAAACAGCCGTTACGCATAAAATAAGCACACACAACCTCAACTTCATCACTACTGTTTTTATCTGCTTCTGTTGAATCGTGCATCGCGTATAAATAGTTTCAAGTGGTGTTATTATGGTACTAGGTATGACCATGGAACTAAAAAATCATAGAGGCGAAACATCTCCTCCTTTGTCGGACGGATGCCGCCAAAATAATTGGACCTATTGTATTACGATCCATTATCCCCCCTCCCTTCATCCCACTTCGCTCAATCAAATGTGTGACGCATACGATGAATCAATCCTCTGACTGTGTTGATTAGTTATCAACGATTTTCTTATTCAAAACTTAAAAAAGATTGTAGGTCCCGTGCAAGTGAAAGAGATAGTTGATCACATCATAGGCTATAACTACATTAAAATTCGTTAGGCACCTTTCCCACCGCCAGCGCCGCGCCGGCGAGGAAGCGATTAGTTGTCAACGATTTTTAACCGACTTCTTCAAAAAGGAGGATGTGCTAAATTCGTTTGTATGTTTTTTTTTTTTTGTGTATGTTACCCGATTACTCCGCCAATTATGAATCGATTTTGATGATTATTTTTTTTGTTTGGCAGGTCATGCTTCAGAGGTGGTCCCATATAAATTTTATTAACTTTGCTTACGTAGTTTTTGAGCTAGCTTCATTAATTACGTATTTTTCCTACTTAGTGTATGTAGACGATATATTGTTTGACTCCGTCACTGTTATTTACATAGCAGGCAGTGGTATTCGAATTTGTGTGGGGCAGGTACCACAACTAAAAAGTGGTAAATAAAAATTTTTACAAAAAAAAAACGACCGGCTTCCAAAAAAACACTAAACACGTGAAAATAACTTTAATTTCGGAAGTCGGTTGTAAAATACGAAAATTGAAAAGCAGACACCGACTTTTTTTGGAAGTCGGTTGTTTTTTTTTTTCTTACTCAAAACTTAAAAAAGATGGTTGGTCCCGTGTAAGTGAAAGAGATAGTTGATCACTGACTGTTCACACCACTGGCGAGTACTCGTTTATCGCAGCGACAAGAGCTATCAAAGAGAGTACTCGCTCAACGACCTTCGCTTGGCGGGCAGAACACTCGATGAGAGATGAGATATTTATGCTTACGTTTGGTACATACCTATTCCAACCAGCAATCGCTTTGTCGCCGTCGCGACTCTACTCACTTCTCGTTAGCCGCCGGCGCCGGCGATGGAACAGAGGGCCTAGACAAGTGCCAATCGCTTCGAAAGCGTTTCGTATTTCTACAACGACTTTCAACAGGATTGACATAAGCTTTTCTATATAGCTTATGTCAGTCCTATACATTTTTGCCTTTTCCATCATCGGCATCGTAATCGCCGATAGAATATCACTTTGTCTTAAGAGCGGAAGTTTCACTTCTATGCATTCGTATTCTATGGTATGATTCATCTTATTTGCTGAAGACTCTATGAGATAGATAATCATATCTAGATAAGATCTTTATATGATCCTTGTCAGCTCGATTGGCAGCAGTATCATTTATCTTCTAATACTACTGCATAGTGCATAACATTATTTTATCGAAATAATCGAAGTACGTATAAAAAATGATTCTACAATAAAATCAAATTCTGTGATAAATATAGGTAAATGTTTCTCTTCTTCAGAAACTTCATATTGATTCAGAATAGGCAGCATAGCGTATCAGACGACGATAAATAATAGGGGCAGTAATAATAATTAAAAAAACAAAAGCCAGTCGGCTGCCTGGCCATTTTCACCGAGGTATTCCACTCAGAGCACTGATTTCAACGGCACTTGACCGAACGGCACCTGATCTACTAACCGTTCGGTGGAACAGTTTATTAATATTATTTTCGTTCCACGAACGGCACCTATCTAAAAGATTTTTTCTTGTGATAATGATATTGCTCTTGTGGCGGTATCTACATCGCCACATGCGAACTACGCATCAAAGACCTGACGTCACACAAAAATCCTGACGCCACATAAATCGTGCATCGCGCAACATGCAGTGGACATATATACAAGAACCCAACATCAATCGTTGGGCAGTTGCCCGCCAGACACAACACCCGTCTGGTTGGAGGATCCTCCCTTTTCTATGGTGGATGAGTGAACTTTACACCCTGTTCCTCATATCCCAAAAACCCTGATCAAAAAATACATCACTTAAATTTTCTAATCAGGACAAATGAATCATCATTGTACCTACATACTTACTGGATTACTCCACTTTATTATTCACTTTCCACTTTACCTACCTATGTAAGTTACTGCTTACATACGGTAAAAAGAATGGCCAGGCAGCCGTAGCTGTCTTGTAACTCTACAGCTACCTGGCACTGCATTCTACTAGGCTTCTAGGCAGTAACATACCTACGTATGTTACTACCTAGACGCGTAGTAGAGTGTGCCAGTTTATACCGAAATATCAACAGCAGTAGACTGGGTCTCAGTGGGACATAGTTGCCTCCTTGTTTTAAAAATGCAGGTTGGTAGGTACCTCATAACTTTTTGGGTGAGGTCAGTCCTGTTATTGTAATCACATGGAACTTTAATTTATGTTTAGAATACAATGTGATTTGGTTCAGTAACATTGTTGTGTAAACAAGAGTTGCAATTTTACATAAAAATCCATTTATAAATAGGTACTTACTTACATAAATAATTTAAGGCCAGCCTTTAACTAGTCAGTGCAAAACTAAAACTAGGTTCGCATTAAATACTTAACTAAGTACTTCTTCTTCTTCTTCGCTTCGCTCTTGACAGAGCGGTCGTGGTCACGATGATCTTTGTCCAATCGCAGGTGTAGTCGTTGCCCGCTTCACGATCTCTCTCCATCTGGTTCTGTTACATGACAGTCTGGCGCATTCATTTACAGAGCCTCCAACCACGGATTTTATTTGATCGGTCCACCTCATCGGTGACCTCCCACGTGGCCTATTACCTTCCACTCTGCCCTGCACCACTAGACGCTCTATGGAGTCATTATTCCGCCTAGAGACATGACCAAAGAACTTTAGTATTCGAGACTGTACTTGTGCTGTTAGACGCTGTTTGATGCCGAGTTCTTGGAGTATGGAGACGTTTGTGCAGACGTTTGTGCGGAATTCTGTCCATGATACCCCAAGCATTCTTCTCCAACACCACATTTCTAGAGCGTCAACTTTTTTCTTTTCCAGTTCTCGTAATGTCCACGTCTCAGCTGCGTACAGAAATATGGGGACGGACGAGCCTGATCTTAGTGGCCTTAGTTATATTGCAATTCCTCCATATTTTTTTTAGCTTATCCATTGCCCCTCTAGTCATAGCCATACGCCGCTTCACCTCATCCACGCAGCTGCCATTGTTCGCGACCATAGCACCAAGATATATGTAGGATTGAACTACGTCGCAGTTCGCAATCTGTGTCATGTCTGGCGAGTTGTTGTTGCTACGGTCTACAATCATCATCTTGGTCTTACTGCGATTAATCCTCAATCCAAACGTAAGACTCACGCGCTCCATCTTAAGGAGTAGTTCCTTCATGTGTTCAGCACTAGTCGCAAACAAGGTTGTGTCATCAGCGTAGCGGAGGTTTGCAATTTTGTAGCCACCAATCGCAACACCATCAGTCCAGTCGTCGACGGTGATTCGCATAATGAGCTCCGTGTAGATGTTGAATAGGAGTGGCGATACAATACATCCCTGGCGGCATAACTAAGTACTTACCTAAAGTTTTATAACTTAGGCCACAATTTTCGTAAGAAAACATGATACTTACCTATGTAAACAGCCAGTCCGTTGCGAAAATTCGGACCTAACCTTTTTTTGCGAGTAAAAATAGCTAGTTCGATTCCGGGTAGCCAATTTTTTTTTTTTTTTTCTATTTGCCCTAATCGTTTCCGGCATTTAAGTTGATTACTTGCATGACAATTACCTTTAGACCTATTCAAAGAGTTTAAGTTTTAGGAAATTGCGTAATAATGTGAAACGTTTTTATTCTAAACTAACGAGATAACATGAATAACAGTCGTGTCCAAAATAATCCTACTTAGATTAATACACTATTTAGTACCTTACCAATGCTAAAGTGTGGTTTCCTGTAGTTACTATTCAGAGTTCATGTATGGGTCATTCTGTGACATTGTGGCTCATCAGACGACCTTGGAACGTGATTATACCTCCTAAACTAGTCTGTCAATGAAGACTGATCTTATGCACTCGGTAGCTGAAATGGATGATAAGGTATGTACCTACGTTCGTGTTTCTATGCTACCTGAATAAGCTTCGTCACTTTACGTTTGCAAAAAAGGTTTGCGTTATTCGTGATTGTGAGACATAAATGCTTGTGTAACCCACGATCAATCACAATCTGAATCATTTTAAAAGAAGGTTAATGCTAATCCATTGCTCGAAAAAATTGTCTGCTCAACAACGTAAATAACGCAATGAATGTTGTTGAACTGTCAGAATACCGTCACATACACCGAATATAGTGGAGCCAGACATGAATGCTGTTTTTGTGAAAGTTTCCCAAAGATATTATATTAAACAGATAAGTTGTGAGCGCGCAATCGTGCAGACTCGAAAACGTCCTAATTGGGACGTATTGACTTTAGGTTGCGAGTGCATGTCGTCGAGTAATACGTTTAGTTGAAGCAGCCGCACTAGCTGTCTCTTTTTTCTTGTTGTTTTTATCAAGCCATCTCTTTTCTATCATTTTTACTTGAAGTGAAATGTAAAATGAATGAAAAGTGGGTATGTGTGCTGCCGCTGCTGCGCGGAACACTTTTTTCGGTTGTTGTGTGAGTGTATAACATATCTGTTAATTTAATATCATTGATGTTTCCACTGCTGGGACACAGTTTAGGTTTCCACACGTTGCGAGGTAATGGGCAGTAATCCACCACGCAGGCCAATTGCAGGTTGATAGATAGTACGGGTTGAAATATAATAGATATATGTATGTATAGAAGATAGATTCATAGAATACCATAGAGAATACAGACTCTTTATTATGCACACCAATAACACCATCACCATAATATCATTTAGATATTTCCCAAGTATGCAAAAGTAGGACCTTAGAGCACTGAAAATAAAAGAGCGAGCGTTATGCTGGGGCCACATTGTCGCGTTATCGCGAACTATACTTCGCGCGCTCTCTGTTGCTCAGCGAGACGTCGAGCGGTGTGCGAGAGAGAGCATGCGAAGTTAACTTCGCGATAACACGACAAAGTAGCCCCAGCATTACAGTAATCGCGTATGATGTGTAACATCTGTCATCTCACCTTGTTATTAAGGTAATAGGCAAAATCAAAGGGGCGGGGCCTCGTCAAGGTCGTTTCTGATGGCCAACACTAGCACCGCGCGCTCATTGGTCAAATCAAATAGCGTGCGCTTCCCCGGCTTCCTGTGACACACTTCCGTCCCTTTGCACAAAATCACTCCCACAGATATGATTATTTAGATTTCGATTGCGAAGCGAGAGGAAAGATGTTAAGTATAACACAGTCTTATGAAACTTTTCCAAAGCGTTTTGATGAACAGAAAGGAACATAGAATCGTGAATCAATTTTAACCAATGAGTAATGATCCGAAATATAGGTATCATTACTGATGCTGTATATTAGATTGACCTTCAACAGAAACTACGCATTTCTCATAATAATATGGAGGCATCCTGAAATTGCACCACTTATTTATACCAAATTCATAAAATTATCGGGCATATAACAATTTAATCAACTCTACGAATGCCAAATTATGAACTAAGTACAAGCTTCCGGCACCAGCTTGGCCCGCGAGATAAATTAAAATATATATATATATGAGCTGTTGTCCGCGACTTCGTCTGCGATACAGGATAAAAAGTAGCCTAATGTCCTTCTCCAATTCAAAGTCTACATAAGTGCCAAACATCCAAATCCGTTCAGCCGTTTTATCGTGAAAATTTAACAAACAAACAAAAAATAAACAAACTCACTTTCGCATTTATAATATAATATTATAGTTAGGATAATATTTATAATGTATTTTTGTTTGTATTTATACATAAAAATCCTGTCCGATTTGAAAAGGGGAGCCACAATAACATTATTAAAAAGTATTTTTTTTTTTTTTAAAGTAATAAAGATATTACTGTTTAAAATTCACGTTTTAAGTACCTAAATTACCCCAATTTGATTTTAAATTATTACAGAGGTCATATTATAATGTTATGACTTGTCCCGCTAGACGACGGCCGTCCCCGCCCCATGTAATAACCGGGTAAAATTCCCCATTGAAAAAAAATGAGGCGATTTCTTTTTTTCCAAAATAAAACACATAAATAGACTCTCAGCACGATCCTTAACAACACCCTCACGGATAGCACAGGGGTTTTTTTACACGCTGTATATTATATGTAGATGTAAACAAATCACCTTGAAACTCTTGTACTCACTCAAAAAACCGTAACTTACAATTACCGACTTCTCTGTTAACACTGACAAAAATATGTTTATAATTATGAACATGTTTTATAATTCAACATGTGATTTAGGTGGTGGTGTAGGTGGCGGTACTGCATCCCGGTAGTATGTCTGATAGATGTCATCCCAGAAGCGAGTGCGTTCTTCCAAAAGCACCCCACGTAGTTCCAGCTTCTCATCCAGCACCATGTGTGGTGACCTGTCCGCACCTGCTGCCGGCCACGCAGGCAGCGATGAACCTTCAGGCACGGGTTTCCTAAAAGAAACCATTCGAATCATAGGTATATCGGAAATACGTCAATGATTTGAATAATCGGAGCGCCAGCACTGCCTAGCGGCGCTCGACGGAGTCTCTACAACATAACACTCGACCCCATAAGCAGAGTTGGTTAGGGGCTGTCAATCAGTGAGCACGTTTAGAAACTGTCGCGCGTTCCGTATAAGCTATGCGTGAGAGAGAGAGAATTGCTATGATCGTAAATTTTATTATAATTTGACCGCAAACGCGCCCTAACCAGCACTACCCATAGTAATTAAAATATGGCTAATGATAACGCGAGAGAGTGTCTCTCGTGTTATCATTAGCCATATTTTGTCCGTTCCTCGTTCGTGTCCATTACTTTGTCCGTCAAGTATAGTATTGTAAAAAAGAACGAGGCAGCAACTGAATTTGAGCTTGCTGAGGGTCAATTAAATAGATATACTTATATACTTATATAATATATACTCTTATTTTCTAACACTAGATACTCACCCAGTCTTAAGGAAGTTATGCCAAATTTCACGGACAAGATTCTTCATTTTTAGATACTTAGGGGACGCAAAAATATCATCTGCGTGTGTCATATTTTTACCATCCATCACAGCCATTGATTGAGCGCAATGGTTAGCACCTCGTACGTTTGTGTGAGGTACCACAGGATCTTCATCGTCCACAAAGGTATATTCATACAAATAAATTTGATTGTTGCCAGCCTCCACATGCAATTTTGTAGCCCAAAGCATGGGATAAGTAAATATGATATCTGAAAAGAAATCCACGTATGCTAAAATGTTGTCGTCACCAATAGGCTTGTCACCGAAATAATACTTCTTTATCTTATTAGCTACTTCTTCTCTTTCTTCATCAGATTCAAAGTTTAAGTCAGCTGGCAAGAAATCAGAAAACTTTTCATTCATCTTTGGTTTCCAATAATCATAGAGCATTACACGCAATAGTCCTTCCATGTTAGCGAATCCATACAACACAGGTAACTTTTTGTAGTTGCCCTTCTTTAGTATACTCAGAGGAGATTCTGTCAAGAATGCTCCATCTCCTGTATCACGCTCCACACACGGTGAAAACATAAAAGTAGAATCAGTTCTATCGAAAAATGGATCTGAAGTCAACAATTTCAAAGGTGCTGTCTTGTAGAACTCTTCTAGTGCATAAAAATCATCTGCTTTATTAAAGTTTAGTTCTCTGGCATACTTTTTTGCTATCTCTACAGGATCCCTCTGAACTGTAAATGCGGCAAGATTCCCACCGCTTTCTGGTACCACTCGTTGGAACAATCCTACCGCTGACTTAGAAAGCATTACTAGGTCCACTGATGCAGAACCTGCACTGCCACCTGCAAGAGTGACATCATCAGGGTTACCGCCGAAGCCAGCTATGTTCTTTTGAACCCAGCGCAGCAGCGCCACCTGGTCCTTCATGCCAGCATTGCCAGGTACGTCCTCAGTGCCGAGACAAAGGAATCCGTGAACGCCTAGGCGATAGTTAAACGTGACCATGATGAAATCTTTAGTCTTCATCATATACTGCGTTGATTTCATCATATCGCCATAGCCCATTATAAAAGCTCCTCCATGAACATATACGAGGACTGAGAGGTTTTTCTTATTCGTGTTTGGCACAAACACATTAGCAATCAGACAATTTTCAAGTTGAACTATGGTTTTTGGCATGAGATCTAGATATGGAAACGTAGGCTGTGGACATATTACTTCCTTGTTGGTAGCGTCAAATGGTTCCAACCATACCGGCGGAGGAAGAGGTGCCTGAAAAGAAAGATCAGTATTAAACCAGCGTCATAGTTCATCGAAAATTTACGCTTTATAGGCACTAGGTTTCTATTTCGAAATCTCTCAGGGGCGAGAAAGCGGTGTTAGAAAATGATGTGGGAAATCTGATCCTAGCACATATTGAATAATCGTATTTCAATAAGTTAGAAACCCTCTTTAGTTTTTCTTATCGAATTAAAGGTAATAAGGTTTCCTTACGATTCGTCGCTTTCCCGTAAATCAAAAGTGTCTTCTTAACCTATCAAGTATTGGAATTACTTGATAGACTTTGAAAAGTTATATTAGACGGTCACGTCCTAAATAGGACTTGATCGTTCTCTCAATTCCTAAATTAGGACTCCTAATAGCATTTAACTCACCGCATGCAGGTTTTGGTGAGGCAGGAGTAATTCATTACATCCGGTGTCTGTATGTAGATATATATTGTTTTTTGTGTGAGATTAGTAATTATAATTGCAGCACACTAACATAGCTTTAATAACTAAATTGTAGCTAACCTGTAGATCATTGTTGTCTAAATAAATTAATTAACCTGTAAACAACTCATATCTTAGTGCGCAAATCAACAAGGTCATGACTAAATGAAATCGTAAATATTATTAATATCCTCAATATACCTAAATAAACAACCGAGGGCCTGTTATTATTGTCCTGCTGTAGGGCATACACCTCTTCTGATTCATTGCTCTAACGATAATAATGAGCCAGGACATTCATTACATTGAAGCTGACCATTTTTTTTAATGTCCGTATCACTGATACATTGTTTTGTACGACTTAATCTATTTCAAATTATTTTATCTATACACTCCTTTTTGTGTGTCTCATTTACTCTCTACTACAAAAGATATCATTATCAGCCTATAGCAGTCCACTGCTGGACATAGGCCTCTCCAATTGCACGTCATTCACCTCGATTCTCGGCAACTCTCATCCAGTTGCTACCTGCGAAGATCGTCGCTTCACCTAGCCTGAGGGCGTCCTACCTTACGTTTGCCTAAAAGATATTCCTAGGCATAATTCGAACAAAAACATCACTAGTGTGACTTCATCCTACTTTGTTTATGACTTTTGATTTTGATTTAGATATCTAATTATTTTCACATAATCACCTCATTGCAGTCATGTCACCGCACTTGGAGGCTCGTTATCCTGTGATAGCATAAGTACCCAACACTGATTATAGTGATAATAAGGCCTAGAACACATCTATATTTAATATAATAAATGTGAAAGTACGTAACTCTGTCTATCTGTCTGTTACCTTTTCACGCCTTAATGGCTGAACAAATTTGAATGAAATTTGGCTCACAAATAGACTACGATGTTGGTTAGGTAGGACATAGGATACTTTTTTGTCTCATTAGTACGTTCCCGTGGGATAATTTTAGATCTCAACACTGGTAAAGCTGCGAGCATAAGTAAGTGTTGCATAAGTATTTGACAACTCTACTTAGTGGGTTATCGATTCACTTATCACAGATATTATAAACACAATGTGGAGCGACACAATTATTTACATTTATAATAAACTAGCTGCGCCCCGATGTCCTATTCCAGGTCATGGTCTACCCCTGTGCCAAATTTCATCCAAATCTGTTAAGCCGTTTTAGCGTGAAAGCGTAACAAACAAATAAACAAACAAACTAACTTTCGCATTTATAATATTAAGTTAGGATATACCATAAACATAATATACCTTAAATTTGTCTACGCCTGTAGGCGCTGTGGCGTAGGGTATGTTATAGAAGGCGTATAGATCCGCGCTAGGGTGCTTGCGCCCGCGCACCGGCCCTTGCGCAGTTTTCACTTCCCGCCATTCATCGTCAGCTAAAACAACCGTCACGCAAAAAAGTACCACACACGTCCGCCACTCCATCGCTGCGTTTGCGAACTGACTCATAATATTGAATGATAGCGACGGAGCTGCAGTTATTATCTCCCCAGCAACTAAAGGTTAGATTTAAGTTGATGCGCATTATCCATCCTTTTTACCCGAAGTACTAGCGGTACCCTAGACTCGCGACAATCTAAGAAGCCCGTTTTGACACCTATCAAAATACTGTTAGTAGTGAAGCAGAAAAAAAAACGGTTGTTTTAAAAACCGATTCTAGAGACATATCGATTTATTATTCGTTATTATCATCATCATCAGCCTACAGCAGTCTACTACTGGACCTCTCCAATTGCACGGCATTCAGCTCCATTGTCGGTAACTCATCCAGCTGCTACCAAACAGTCGCTCCTCTTTTAGACATGATGACGAGTTTACACGATAACACCAAAATCACATAATTATTATCCGAGTCAGAAAATATAACAAAAACCTTTAACCATTTCTTTTAATGACATATTAAATATCAAAAGATAGCTAAAAATATATGTGGTCAGATTTTATGTGTTATGTTACTCTCTTTTCTAAATGTAATGTTTGTAAAAGTATCGATTTTTTAGAACATCGATTTTATTCGGTCAAAAATGGGGTTCAAATCTTCACAACACTACCGTTGCCATAGCAACGAACCCAATGACATGACATTGTATTATCATCCTGTCAGAATATTAATCAACGATTAATTCGTGTTTTTGAGTGCATTTTTCCAATATAAAGTGAAATCTGGTGCTTTCGAATGATACTCATTGTTATAGTGTATGGATATCATAGTAATTAATTAGGATTATGAATTTGATTTTTCGATCTCTTACGTAGACGTTCATACAAAGTTATCGCGGCATGTATGATGAGAAACGTCAAAACGGGCGTCTTAGATTGTCGCAAGTTTCGGCTGGCTTCGAACGAGTGCAAATTAACATGTGAAGACGGTATTCTGTTCACAACACGTTGTGCACAAGTTCTGAGCAGTATCCTATCAAAAAGTACTAGACTTGCATGAATTCAAGATAGTATAAATTCTTGTTAAGTACTTTTTTGTATAAATATATTTACATATTATATAGTCTATGTCCATCTATGCTGATGGATGGATTATGTGAAGAATGATACGAAAGAGAAGGGACTGAATGATACCGTGACGGTTGACAGGGGAGAATGGAAGAAGAAAACGTGTTGCGTCGCCCCCAAGTAACATGGGACAAGGACAGGAAAAAAAGATGATGATAGCCTATATCCATCCATCTGGAAAATGTACCTTTCAAATGGTGAAAAAAAACCGGTCAAGTGCATGTCGTACCATGCACAATGAAGGGTTCCGTAGTTGGGATGAATTTATTCTTCTATATAATCGACCAACTTAACATTGTAGTTGAAAAACTTGTTCTCCGATACAGAATGTATGGGAGAACATGGTTTTACAACTGCAAATTTAAGTTGGTCGATTATTACTCGATAACTTGTAGAGCCTATGTAGCGGTGATAGTTTTCCTTTTAATTTCGTTATATATACTACTGCCATGAATTTTTTCACATATCCAAACCCAACCATTTAGCTGGCAGGGGGGACGGGACACTTGGCTCTAACAAAAATTAGCACTTTAAAGCTTAATATTCCGCAAACGGATCCCTGAATCCAAAAATGGTTTGGACAAACTCACATTATTTTTAAACGACCTTTTCAACGATACCCCTCACCATGGGATTGACGAGAAAAAAAATCCATCCCCACTTTACGTGTAGGGGAGGTACTCCAAAAAAAAAATTTGTCACGATTTTATTTTACCACTTTGTCGGCGTCGTTTATATGTATATCCATACCAAATAACAGCTTTCTAGTACCAACGGTCTCTGAGCTAAGCCGACAGACGGACAGACGGACCTTCTGACAGACGGACATGGCGAAACTATAAGGGTTCCTTTGTGACTACGGAACCCTAAAAAGTAGGTAGTAGTATTTAACAATACTATACCTATGTCATAATTAGGTACATATGTAGAAATTCTTATCAAAACTAGTTATGAAGCTGGCTGGCTTATAAGATTGTCGGAAATGAGATCTTTCGGAATGGTAATAAATAGGTACTGCAGCTTTTCGGTTAAAAGGCATGTCGGTGAAAGTACTAGAATAAACCCTCGTACGCCCCCCGGGCGATATTTTATCGCACACTCTTCTAATGGTAAACGGTAAAGGAAAACACAATAATTTCATCTGTGTCATGATCAGGAGAGATGTGAAGGGAATAGGTAGATGAATAGGTAAGTAACTCAGATTAAAATCTCATTAAAACGCTGAATTAAAACCTTTATTTGATTTGCCAGATATAACGTTGAACCTCCTGTACTATACATATATTATCAAAAAACAGGTAATTGTACTGTTTGTGTTTTGTGTTAATAAACACAAGAACACCGAAAAAAGTTTATTTATATGCGTAGCCAAACATGCTTCATAATTCATCGCGTGGTTTGGGTGGTGGTGTAGGCGGCGGAACTGCATCCCGGTAGTACGTCTGGTAGATTTGATCCCAGAAGCGAGTCCGTTCTTCTAAGAGCACCCCACGTAGTTCCAGCTTCTCATCCAGCGCCATGTGTGGTGACCTGTTCGCGCCTGCTGCCGGCCACGCAGGCAGCGACGAACCTTCAGGCACGGGCTTCCTAAAAGGTGCAACATAAAAATCAACTTCCAAATATACATGACTCCTCTGTGGCTGAGGATTCCAGCTGAAGCTAACTTCCACCTTCGGCCTGATCATCACTTACCATCAGGTGAGATGCAGGCCAAGAGCATACCAGTTGTGATTTAAAAAAAAACTAACAGTCTAGTCTACCGAAAGTGTCAACCTTTATCAACCCGTGATTGAACCCAGAAGGAACTAAAGTGATGCCCCGTTTAGTGAACGAGTTTCAAATGGATAAGAGTTAGAGTAATGTAAATTGTGGCCGAGTGGTGGATGGCAACCCACTCCGCCAGACCCAGCAGTGGGATACTGATAGACTGATAATGATACTTAAAAATAGGTATATAGTTCCACTTACCCTGTTTTGATAAAGTTGTGCCAAATTTCACGAACTACCTTCTTCATGTTCTTGAACTCCGGAGTCACATGAGTCTCATCATGGTGTGTCATGTTTTTACCATCCATCACAGCCGCCGTTTGAGCGCAATGGTTAGCACCTCGTATGTAAGTGTGAGGCACCACGGGAACATCTTCATCCACAAAGGAATATTCATATAAATAAATTTGATTGTTGCCAGCCTCCACGTGCAACTTCGTAGCCCAAAGCATAGGGTAAGAAATTATGACATCCGAAAAGAAATCAACATATCCTAAAATGTTGTCGTCATCGACTGCCTTATCGCTAAAATAGAACTCCTTGATCTTCTTAGCTACTTCTTCTCTTTCTTCCATAGACTCAAACTTTAAGTCAGCTGGCAAGAAATCAGAAAACTTTTCATTCATTTTATGCTTCCAAAACTCGAAGAAGTCAACCCGTAACAGTCCCTCCATTTTAGCGAATCCATACAACACAGGTAACTTTTTGTAGTTGCCCTTCTTTAGTATACTCAGAGGAGATTCTGTCAGGAATGCTCCGTCTGTATCACGCTCCACACACGGGGAAAATAAGAAAGTAGAATCAGTTCTATCCATAAATGGATTTGATGTCAATAAATCTATGGGAGTTGTCTTGTAGAACTGTTCTAAATCGTAAATATCGTCTACATTCGTGAAGTTGAGTTTCGCGGCATACGTTTTGGCTACCTCTACAGGATCCCTCTGAATTGTAAACGCGGCAATGTTTCCACCACTTTCTGGTATAACTCTGTGAAACAATCCTTCGGCCGACTTTGACAGCATTAAGAGATCTACTGATGCGGAACCCGCACTGTAACCTGCAATAGTGACGTCATCAGGGTTACCGCCGAAGCTGGCAATGTTCTCTTGCACCCAGCGCAGCAGCGCCACCTGGTCCTTCATGCCAGCATTGCCTGGTGCGTCCTCGGTGCCGAGACACAGGAACCCGTGAACACCCAGGCGGTAGTTGAACGTAACGATGATTATATCTTTTGTTTTCATTAATTGCGTAAATTTAAACATTTCGCCATAGCCAAGCACAAACGCTCCTCCGTGGACATATACTACGACTGACAGGTTTTTCTCTTTTGTGTTTGGCACATACACGTTTGCAATTAGACAATTTTCTATCTTTAATGTTTGTGGCCAAATATCTAAGCCTGGAAACGAGGGTTGTGGACATATTACTACCTTGTCGACAGCGTCGTATGGTTCCAACCAAACCGGTGGTGGAAGAGGTGCCTGAAAAAAAGGCCTAAATTAATAGTAGTCGGTAAAGTTTTTGGCATCTGGTTATGAGGAAACGTTTTGAGATATTGCGTCCATATGACTTTTCTTATATTTTTTTAAGGTCCTTTAACAAAATTAAAGCTTTTCAGTTCTACTATTATAATGGTGAAAGAAAAGGAAACCTGAACCATATCATTGCACCTTAACGCCATTGATGCGTATCGCCTTTTATGTATCAACGCAATTAAATCATTTATCAAACCCCCTGTTGTTTAGGTTAGATCTTAAAGTATTTATTTATCGACCAGCTTATTCATAGCCCAGTGGATTGGAGAAGTTGTAAGGCGGAGACTGACTAACATTTGTTTGTAATTTATCAATAGGTAATGTATCATTCAAGGCGAACCTTGTTACAATACGGTGATACACAAGACGCAGCGAACGCTTGCTTCGAGCATTATGAAATCGTATCTCATATTCCCGTTTCAAAGGAATTCAAGGACTCGGCTTGCTGCACTAACTTACATTATTACAAACAAACGTTACGAGTCAGTCTCCGCCTTTAGAGTTACGCAATCATTCGACATTGTGTTGCCCTAGACCGCCAGATATAATAACCGACGCCACTCCACGCGTGTTAGTTTGGCCACATTTGATCTCTTTAAGCTACGAATGAACAACCGAACCGAACATGCTTCATTGACGTAGCGCGGCATAGCTTGACTCGATATAATTAAGATCATTTCCGATCTTAGCTACATGGCTTCTACAGATTATCTTTTTAACACAAAAGCAAACCCTGAAACTAATAACCAAACCTAAGCAAAGTTTCTAACTAACTAACTAAGGGACGGTTAAGTTGAGTATTATAGAACACATGACATTATATCACTCCTGTGTATCATGAAGAGTTGAGAGAAGAAGAATAGGTGGTACATAGTTTACAGCTACATTTGGCCAGTTATCTTTATTGATTTATTTATCATAAGCATACCAATAGCACAGTCACTTACAATAATTCAATTGAATATCATCTAAAATAGGCATTTCAGCAACCATGCAAATGACAGGTATGCATGACATTGACGCATGAAAAATTAGAGACAAGGAGAACAATAGAAAGTGTGTTTAGTAGACCTTAATCTAGAACACTAATAAATCAAACCAATTTGAGCCAGTCAGCCAGTGTTATGTCCCTGCATGCGGTAGGGGGAGAGCCTATTGCCTACCGGGAACAAATTCGGACTCCGGGCTGCCACTGAGAAATTTCTTGCATCTTCTTACACGTCTTGGGGATTGAACCCAAGATTTCATCCGCAGTTGCGTTTACGATCACTAGAACACCGAGGCAACCAAAAGTCACAATCGTACTATTTTTGTTATTGTTACTAATCGCATTGTGTGATATGATAACTATTTTAGGCAACGATAAACATGAGTAGCAGAAATTCGTACTTCCAACTCGTTTACTTAATAAAAGATGATGAAAGTGACCGACTGTGAAACAGAAAGAGGTTGTATTTAATATTTTCCTTATGGTACGTACGTAGGTACCTAAAATATATTTAAAAGCAATTAAGCTAAATGAGTAGTACTACTAGTACATTAAACTCACATGATTCATAGATAATAATCAAAATCTGTATTTGTATATCAAAGAAAATCACATAGGTAATAAAAACGCAGCTGAGTAAACAAACCTTATATTTGTCCAGGCCTACAGGCGCTGTGGCGTAGGGTATGTTGTAGAAGGCGTACAGATCCTCGCTGGGGTGCTTGCGTCCGCGCACCGGCCCTTGCGCAGTATTCACTTCCCGCCATTCGTCGTCAGCCAAAACAGCCGTGACGTACAAAAGTACCACACACGTCCGCCACTCCATCGCTACGTTCGCAAACTGACTCACATTTTTGAAATTGATTATTTATCATGCATGTACACCTCCATTCCTACTTATCTCTTTCAGCAATTGAATACAGCTACTTCATCTACTAATATAAGTAAGGAATTCGTGGCGGCATCTACATCGCCACATGTGAACTACGCGTCACACAAACTCCTGTATCGCACTGCACTTGACTTTTCTATAGAGGATAAGTGAACTTTACACCCTGTTCCTCATACCTACCCCTAAAAATTTTAATACTAAAACATTACTCGGCTTAGTCAAAGTTCTTGGCAATATAATCTCTCACCTAGGTACCTATTACCACCGTTAACACTATTGAAAAACGAAACAAAAACGATTCTCCGGAATCTCAGGCTGTCGCTGAAAATCAGCGCTGGGGCTCTGTCGCAGCATTATGCAGGGTCGCAGCATTATGCTAAGTGGCCTTTTTGCGTGCATGTGACGTATATTTTCCCGCAACTTGTTATTTTCGTGTATTTGTTCTTTCTTTGCGTCATGTCTGCCGCAAATTAACGTATTTTGTTTCTTTCTTTCTTTCATATTTACGGTGAACAAGGATGAATTCCTTAGTTATAAAAGTTATTGGTTACTAACGCTAGTGTCGTCTGTTAAGGGTCATGTCCTACTTAAGTTGCGAAGCACTTTAAGAACGGCAGGTACATTATTAATAGTATCCCACCAAAAACA
The DNA here is from genome assembly GCA_948473465.1 of Lithophane ornitopus. Classification (NCBI taxonomy): domain Eukaryota; kingdom Metazoa; phylum Arthropoda; class Insecta; order Lepidoptera; family Noctuidae; genus Lithophane; species Lithophane ornitopus. The sequence continues at coordinate 11,802,684 of OX419616.1, read as the reverse complement.
TTTTCATGTAAAATGTTACCAAAACGAGACCATATGGCTCGCACTGTCAAAAACTTATCAGATCTAATGTAGAGCCAAGCTTCTCTTCAAGCTACACGACCTAACTCTATAAGCCATAACTTTACAAACTCTACACCTTAGTCAAAATCTGTGGCTTGGCCGTTTCCGGCCCGATCGCATACACAAGAGAAAAAATGAATGAATAATTAACTATTGTTTATCAGAATTTTTTACCTTACGCCCTGTGACTGTAGCTAACGGCCAAGCCACAGATTAAGACTAAGGTGTAGAGTTTGTGAAGTTAGGGCTTATAGAGTTAGGGCGTGTAGAGTTAGAAGCTTGGCTCTACAAAAGATCTGATAACTTTTTGACAGTGCGAGCTATATGGTCTCGTCTTGGCAACATTTTACATGAAAATGTTTTTGGTGGGATTTCACTTCTTTTTGTAAGTTGCGTATGACAATATTTTTTTATTTTGTTCATTTTTTCTTTCTTTTTTTGAGGTGTATTTTTGCACATCGGAGGTGCCTTTTCTCATAGCCCACTCTCTTTAATAGTATAATATAAGTATACGAATGTAGTCATATTCAGAAAACTGACGAAAACTCTTTTATCTCCTTATTGAAGGGGTGTTTTTTATTTTATTAAACTAAAACACGTATCTTTTAATTTATAATAAGTAGTCTGTGTATGTGTAGGTACATGTATAATTTTCAGATCTCTAGCATAAAATTAAGTTTTTAAGGGAAAACCCATACAAACTTCCATCCCCTAAAATAAAGGGTAGGGGGTGATTTGCTAAAAATCCTGAAATATGTGTTTTATTATTTATAACAAGGACTCGGATCCTTAAATCAATTTTCAGACCTCTATCATCAAAATTTGCGGAAGTCTCATACAAACTTCCATCCCCTAGTTTAAGGGGTTGGGGGGTAAAAGTTTCAAGTTTTAGATTTTTTTTTGTTCTTTATGTACTAATACTAGCTTACATACCAAATTTCAGCTTTCTAGGACTTCAGGAAGTACCCTATGAATTTTGATGATCATCAGTGAGTGAGTGACGAAATCGGGGTTTTTTAGATATCAATAAAATCGAAAGTATTAGAGCTATGCAATTGAAACTTTCTACGATATAATAATATAATATAAATCCACTATTGACATCATATCCCGAGAATTTTGTTTATCTGGTATAATCCAAACCCAAGTTATGACGGTTCAAAAAAACGACGAAACGCTTCGAGAAAAGTTAGATAGTGCCCTTGCGCTTCGCTTGTTCCTCTTGGCGGGGGCACTCCCGTGCCCCCAGATCTCTATTTGAACTGCTATTTTTTTCCAATTTAGGTTATTGGTCTTGATACCTTATTGTTCAAGTAATTGTGTTCAAACTGATAGATACAATCTTTTTGTCATCATAGAGTGACGATGCATTTATATTGGATTATATAAACATCAGCCAGTCAGATCAGTCTGGTTTACCAACGAACAAATTAACTCACAGACTGATATAACCAGTTGTAGTATGGTAAAGTCGAACAAGCTTTAAGGAATGCAGGTCTACTTTTAAACAATGTTGTAAGTGTACTGAAAGTGGGCAAAAAAGGAGGAGGTCACATAATGCTCGCCTGTATTTTTAACCGACTTCTTAAAAAAGGAGGAGATTCTCAATTCGTCAAGCAAAGACACAGACTTCCGAAATTAAAGTTATTTTTCACTTTTTTTGTGTTTTTTTTGGAAGTCGGTTGTTTTTTTTTGTAAAAAGTTTTTTCATGGATATGTTCGTCAATTGTAGACCGAGTTAGAATTTGTTTTTCATTTTGTTGAAAAAGCTTGCGCGTTGATCTCGTATAAATTTTATTAATTTTGCTTGGGTAATTAATGAGTTAGCTTCGATGATAATATATGTATTTAATACATTATGTGTATCTTGATTTTGATTGGTATTCTTCTTCCCATCACTGTTGTTTACATAGCAAGTAGTGGTATACGTATTGGTGTTGGGTAAGTACCATAACTAAAAAGTTAAGACTACGACAAATTAAAAAGAGAAGTCAGTTTTTTTTAAATTGCTTTTTCAATTATTTCACAAGCTTTAAAAGTTATTACGCACAGGTAAAAAATTAATACATGCAGTCTAGTCGAAATATGAATACTTTTTGCCTGTATACAAACTGGCTTGTTCAACTGTATCTACATGATACGTCTCAAGGTCGTCTGTGGCTCACATAGCCCAGTCACAGGCCGATGTACATGAACTCTGAAAATCATAGTAAGTAGGTACAGAAAATCACACTTGAGCATATATTTTATTTTATTTCCGTCTGACTATTGTATTTTTCCGCTTGGATACCTACTAAACGTAACGACTTCTTATGTGTAAAAATAACAAATTGTTTGTGGTTTATTAGCATTGAGGACTATTATTATTGTACAAGGTTTTTTCGGCTTCACTTGTTCTTATACAATTAATTTTGCAATAGTTGTAGTCAGCGCAAATGTTAGATCCATTTTTGTCGACACTTTGAATCGAAACGCACAATTTCGGGAATATTATAAATCTATGTAATATTCTAATAACAAAGACGATTTGATGCGGTTTTATCATCATGTACAATGTACATAGAGATATAATTTAGTACTTATTTAAGTGATAATTTTCAGGAAAAAAAAAATACCGGGTCTATAGCTATATATAGCTTTTGGAGTAATGGACTATGGTATTATGTTGACATATCGCATTTTTACGTGTTTTACCTGTCAACACAACATGTCAAATTAATGATTCACATGTTTTTGTGAACGAACATTGATATTTCGTTATATCAACATAGTATCCAAAATATTATTCGTTATTTGATATCTCAACTTATACACATACAAGTTTTCTCTTTTATTTGACAAATTGAGATGTCCAGTGACGGCCAACTAAGTTCTGAACCCTAAATGTAATAAATAATAACGTTATTAATCGTTATTATTTCTATATTATTTTCTTACTTTATTAACGTATGTATGCGTTAAGTATGTGTCCGTTGTTTGGCCCAATAAAACAATTTACATACTATTTAAAATTAAAATAAATTATTGCTCTAACACTAGGGAACTGATAGGTTCGTGGTTTTTCAATTTAATATTGGTTCAGTAAGAACAACTTTGCTTGATTTCAGTAAGTAGTAGGTACTTCAACAATTCAACAAATATTTTTATAATCGTCATCATTTGGTTGATTGCTCCTCATTGTGTTTGTCATTAATAACATTGTTTACATACTAATATTCCCCACTCAGAAGGTGAATAAGTTGATAACTGTTGGTGCATGTTGACAACTCGGTGAATAAGTTGATAACTCGATGGTGAACGACTCGACAAGTCTATTATTATGCAAACTACTGGGAATTTCGTTTATTTATTTTCATCATTTAAAAGATGGTATAAAATAACCCCTAAAGCAACTAAAAATAATACTGTAAACTAATTTACCGATTTACCAGAAGAGGTCAAACCTTTAAAATGGCTGTCCTGACAAATTGTCATTTTAGACATGTCAACATATCAACATACGCTAAGATTTTTTATTACTTTTTGGTAATCTTATTTATTCGGTGTGCGTATGGACTGAGGAGCCAAGTCTAATATTTAAACGCGGGGACTGCCAATATTTAGTAGTAAATTATCCGATTTTGTAGCCCCGATCCTGGAATTTGGAGTAAATGGAACGTAGTAATTTGGCTCCTCAGTCCATACGCACACTGTTATTCGTAAGCTTTTAATAGCATTATAAACATCGTCAAAACAATTTTTTATCAACCTGCTCATATATTATCGAATCGGTGGCATACTAAAAACGTACCCACAGTAGATAATTATAATCTGTGAAGATAAGTTACATCAGTGAACGGCGTGTGGCGTTACTTATCTTTAGTGCACTTTGTGTACAAAGCTCTTCGAATTCGCACTTTGAGTTCGCACTTTGAGTACTAAGGAATAATTAAATATAAATAATATTTTAATGAAGTTTTTGTTATGAACCAAGGGATATAATAAAAAATGTGGCGATTAATAATAGTGTTATCAGTAGTAGTGTTGTGTAACTGCGATGAAAGTGAATGGCGACAAGTGCGCACGTCACAGGGAGACGTGCGCGGGCGCAAGGACCCTGAAGGTGGACTGTACGCCTTCTACAGTATACCGTACGCCACAGTACCCAAAGGAACCGACAAGTTTAAGGTACGTGCGTCTTGTTGTGCTCTTTATTGCTTTTTCGGGCATATTATAGGATCACTCGTGTATCTGTCTGTCTGACTAGCCGACTGGCTGGCTGGCTGTTTGGCCGTCTGTCTCAGACAATGTTCTCCGAATCTACTGGGCCAAAGTTGAAATTTGGTACCTACATGTGTGAATTTCTGCGACCCAAACACGTACGTGTAACGTATAAATGAATTTTGTAATAGGGGTATCACTTTTCGGGAGTAAATTGGAAAACCAAAAATATTTTTTGCAAACTGTACCGTATAAAAGAATTTGTTATGAGGATCTCAAATATATATTTTTATATAATTTTAAAATAAATACTTTAAAAGATATTTATGAAAATTAATGAAAATTGGCCATACCCCCTTATCTCCGAAATACAGAGTAAAAAAAAAAAAAAAAAATACTGTTAATGGTTTTTTACTTATAGATTACAGCAAAACTTATAGGAAGACTATGGTCTTAAAATAACATGGCACATGGTAACTTACATTTGCAGATGGAATGTGTGGGAGAACATGTTTTTAACTTAAATGTTATGTTTGTCAATGGGATAAAAGCATCTAACTACGGAACCTTTCATAGTGCGTAGTCCGACACGCGTTAATCCGGTTTTTACGTAAAATGTTATTCCTGTTAACCTCTAAGTCTCCGGACGGTATTACCTCATTCGTTATTATATTTAACAATTAATTTCATATTTGCAAGCGCTTAAGAAACTGTAAAATTACACTCATGCTACTTCATTTTTATTTCTAGGCGCCTCTGCCAGCACCGGCATGGTTACAACCACTGGATGCTGTTGACAAGGGCATCATATGTATGCAGGGTACTGCACCATTCATAGATATTTCGTCGAAAACAATGCAGGAAGATTGTCTCATCGCAAATGTTTATGTCCCCGACACAGAAGATAAAAACCTTCCTGTTATAGTCTATGTTCATGGTGGAGCGTTTGAAATCGGATATGGATCCTTGTTAACAATTAAGCATTTAGTAAGGACCAAGAAAGTAATTGCAGTCAACTTCAATTACCGAGTCGGAGTGCACGGATTCCTGTGTCTGGGCTCGAAGGACGCTCCAGGCAATGCCGGTCTGAAGGACCAGGTGGCACTACTCCGCTGGGTTAACAAGAACATCGCTAGTTTTGGAGGCAACCCCGATGACGTCACCATTGCAGGCTATAGTGCTGGCTCGGTATCTGTGGATTTGTTGATGCTTTCAAAGTCTGCGGAAGGACTATTTAATAAAGTTATTCCAGAAAGTGGAGCTAATGTAGGTTCTATTTCAGTTCAGACAGATCCCCTTGAAAACGCTAAAACATTCGCTAAAATGTTAAACTTCACTGATGTAGATGACTTTTACGCATTGGAAGAGTTTTACAAAACGACTCCACTCAAAACACTACAAAAGAGCTCATTTATGGACAGAAAAGATTCGACCGTGCTGTTTTCGCCATGTGTTGAACGCAAAGATGGCCCTGCTGCGTTTCTCGATGATTCACCGGTCAACATAATAAAGAATGGCAAATATAAACAAGTTCCCATTTTAATCGGCACCAGCAACATGGAAGGATCTTTACAAATAGCTAATATTGAGAAATATAAACATGAGATGAATGAGAAGTTTGCCGATTTCTTACCAGCTGACTTGCAATTTGAAAGCGAAGAAGAGAAACAAGAAATAGCAAAAAAAGTGAAGGAATTTTATTTCGGCGATCAGCCAGTAGGAGAAAGCACAATCCTGTCATACGTCGATTACTTTGGTGATGTTACTTTTGACTATCCTACGCTGAGATCTGTTAAGCTACATGTAGAAGCTGGGCACGACCAAATATATTTGTATCGGTATTCTTTTGTGGATGACAGTACTCCTGTTATCCCTTTCACGGAGGTTCGTCGTGCTGGACATTGTTCTCAGTCGATGACAGTATCTGATGGAGATGAACGTAGCTTGTCAGAAGAATACAAAAAAATGAAAGCAACGATTAGAGAAATGTGGTTAAACTTTGCTATTTACGGGTGAGTTACATTCTTAAATAAAATATCCTGCCTGCCTCTCACATTCATCTTAAAGGTATAAAATTCTTTATATTTCTATGAAATACCTTCCGTAGTTAGTGACACGTCAGTTTCATAGAACATAGAAACCAGTCGTGTCGCAACGACACGTCGCCTGCTGCTGCCGCCTGCGGTCGGCTATGGAATTTTAAGACAAAGAATTTTTTTTAAAAAACCTTAATAGATACTTTAAAAAAATACTACTTACAAAAGAGTTTAGTAAATACTACTTAGAAAAACTAATTGATAAAAACAAAACAAATTGAAACTAAACTGAACCATTGATATGTAAATTACAATTTTCTAGAAAACCTGTGCCAGAGGGATCGTCCCTGCCCGCCTGGCCAGCGGCAGGAGCAGATGGGAGTCCATTCATGTCTCTGGGAAAACCAGTGAAACTGGACGGAGTCTTCATAGGGGAACGAGGGAAATTCTGGGAAGATATTTACCAGAAATACTACCGAGGGCCAGTAGCGCCACCACAACCACCACCAGAAAAACACAGTGAACTGTGAGCATATTACCATTTGTGGATTTTGTTAAATAAAGATTGGAGAGAAAAAAAGTTTGTTAATTAAGTATAGGTTAAAGGCCCTGCCTCACCGGGACGCCCTAACAGACCGCACCCTATTATCACAAGACTAAATAAGGAGCAGACTGTAAGCTTCATACTAACGTCTCGCGCGGGAACACTACTACACGCACAGCGATGTGTGCGTGGCCTGTCACGGAAAAGGCGCGCGGGGGGGCGCCCGCTAGAAGGTAAACCGGTTTGAGCCAGCTCAGTGAGAAGGCAAAGCGCAGGGGTGTGCCGTGTGCCAGCGGCAACGATACGTACGACGCGGAAGTTTCGTTATTTATTTTAAAAATGCCAAATTGATGTAGTGTATGTATTAATAATAGTAAGAAAACCGAATTAGTTTCTTTTTTTTAATCCAAAGGAGCCTGTCAGGGAATTATCTATATCTACCTATACTACACATAAACCTTACACATTTTTAATGCACACTACAGAATTATTTAGTTACGAGTTAGGTATCAAAAATAACTAGGATGGCGATAAGGTTTCCCCATGAGAATTATTATTTATTATCCTTATTTTTAAGTAGGTAACACCTGTATTGGCGTATTATTGTTCGTCTCCTATTTGTTTCATATTTTTGTTTTAGTGGTTGTGTAAGTACCAAAGTATGTTTATAGGCCTTCTTAGCACATGAAGAATATATAACTGAGTGTTTGTTCACGTGGTCTTGGCAAGCTGCCGTTTGAACTTTTCTATTAGATAGGTAGGTACTTAACTATTTACTTAACTTACTTTCATGAAATAGTAAAAAAAGCAAGGAAAGCTTATAGTTTCGCCATGTCCGTCTGTCCGTCCGTCCGAAAGTCACAGTAATTTTGATAAGTAATTAAGTAGTTAAGTAGGTAGGTACCTAACCTAACCAACTTCAAAAAAAGTATCTATGTATGTAGGTTTAGCTATTTCACAGTAAAATAATTACATAAGTACTTATTATCGTTTTTTATTAGCATAACCTTAATCAGCCTAGGTATTAGAATAATGTTAACCATTTCGCCTTTCAAAGCTACACTATTTTTTTTAATGTTCCGTACCAAAATTGGAAAACGGAAAACTTATCAGTGCCTGTCCTTCGTTTCGTCCGTCCGTCTGTCCGTCGGTCCGTCCGTCCGTCCGTCCGTCCGTCCCTCCGTCCATCTGTGCTCATTGCCGAATCTTGAGTCCCACTTGCCCGGTTTTATTTTATTTTCAATAACCGAGTGACAGCCCTATGAAAGTAGGTACCTAAGGATTTTGAGCTCTGTTAGAAAGCTTTCATTCTGCTCTTATTTTTCTGTGCTATAATTGCGTAACACACGATCAATCACAATCTGAATAATTTTGTAGGATACTGCTAATCCATTGCTTCACATGTTCGAAAAATTTGTCTGCACAGCAACGTAACTATCGCAATTAATGTTGTTGAACTCAACTGTCAAAATGAAACAGATTATGATCGATCGTGTGTTACGCAATTAGGCACCCACTTCAAAGCTGTATCCAGGATCCCCATTTCAACCACATAAATCGGAGAAAGTAATAAACTTATACTGTGTAAGGAACCCTTTTTATATCATGTGGTTGAGTTCAATGGCCTGCTGGTTCACAGTGGCGATGGCGGTGACGTCTGTGTTGATGCTTGGACCTAAAAAAGGGAATAGGGGAAGGTAAAGTTGTGGCATATGACATAAGTAGGTGCAGCAATTTCCCATTGATTAATCAACAAAGATTTTATGGCTTACTTGATTCAGAAACCTTCAAAATATTATTGATACTGAATAAACATGAAATGATCTCTAGTCGTTTTCATTTACATAAACACCACTATATATTTATTTATACTATTAATAAGAAATCCCTTTATTATGTCAAATACTGGTAAAAATTACAGATTTCCATGACGGCCGTAAACATGTTGGAATCTCTATTTTTTGTCAATGTTCCATACAAGTTTTGACAAGAACTAGAGACTTCAAAATGTTGTGAATGTTTCGCCAGTGCAAACGCACATTTATAATAATGATGGAACCTCTCTTCTAGGCAACCGTAGCTTAAAGGACAGTTGTCTGTTTATACGTTTAAAAGGGCAAAGCAATAAGTTCTAATTTACCAATGAATACACCAGTTTTTTGAGCGTCGACCGACATAAGTGTAAACCTATTTCTAACCTATATACATGTGTGTATAATATCAGGCGGAGCTACTTATAACTCTATGTGTTTTTGCGGAGGCTGTGGCGGCGGCACTGGCGCCCGGTAGTATCTCTCGTAGATGTCGTCCCAGAATCTCGCTCGTTTCTCCAGATATGCTCCGCCCAGCTGCACTGGTTGTCCCAGAGACATGTACGGACTACCGTCCGCTTTTGCTGCTGGCCAAGCAGGCAGAGCCGATCCTTCCGGTACAGGCTTACTGAAACATTTAATTTAAAAATCTTTTAATACGACCGTATAAGTTAGTACGATAGTATAAGTATTTATTTGTCTGAAAGACACTTTTAGGTAGAGACCTGAATCCTGACAGCTAATATGGAATAGACCTGTTAATGCAACGTGTTAGAGGTGTCACTGCGCTGTTTTCTACAAATAATAAAGTTTCAGTCGGCTCTATTAGCTTTATAGCACTTTTCATCTCCTGATGAAGATGAAAAGCTTCTTTCACGATCTTTTCATTTTCGTAACTTTTAACGATAAAAACGTGCGCGCACGCATCGACGTTATACAGCACTAAGCAAGACAGAGTGCGCGCCTCGACCACCACACAGTGCGGCCATGAGGTGCTTTTCCGTGTCAATATACTTCTCATGCCGCCACACAATGTAAAATATTATACCTCTGTGCGTCGGCGTCGTGAACATTATTTTGCCATGCAATTTTTCACAAAATAAGTTACAATTCACAACTTCATGCATTTGTCTCTTTTGTACTCATGGAATATTTTATAGAAACCCCCACCGGACCACATGAAAATTGCGATTTTAGGCGCCGTACCCTGGTAAAGTCAAGGCCTTAAACTGTTCATGACGCATGGAAGGTCTGTTAACTTTGACTGTTGCACGTAACTCACCCGTGTACTACGAAGTTATACCACATCTCCCTCAGGGTAGATTTCATAAGTTTGAATTCTTCCGACAAGTCACTCTCATCGGTGGTCATGGAAGCAACTCCGTCGAGTATGGCCATCGTCTGCGCACAATGTGTTGCACCCCTCACGTCCGTGTTAGGAACAACAGGCATACTATCATCCACGAAAGAATATTCGTATAAATATATTTGATCGTGTCCAGCTTCTACGTGTAGCTTAACAGATCTGAAAGTTGGAAATCCAAAGATGACATCACCGAAGTACTCAACATACGACAGTACTGTTTGTTCCCCTACAGGCTGATTACCAAAATAAAATTCTTTCACTTTTTTACCTATTTCTTCTTTTTCTTCTTCATTTTCAAATTGCAAATCTGCTGGTAGGAAATCTGAAAACTTCTCGTTCATAGAGCCTTTCCATGTTTCCAGATTTAGCATTTGGACTAATCCCTCCATGTTGCTGGTGCCGATCAAAGTTGGAACTTTTTTGTATTTACCGTTCTTTATGATGTTGACTGGCGCGTCATCGAGAATCCGTTGTTCATTTGTTTTGCGTTCTACACACGGTGAAAACAGCAAAGCCGAATCTTTTCTATTTATAAATGTGCTCATAAATAATGACTTTAGTGGTGTATTTTTATAAAACTCTTCCAATTTATAAAAGTCATCAACATCAGTGAAGTTTAACAATTTTGCGTAGGTTTTAGCGTTTTCAAGTGGATCAGTCTGAACGGAAATTGAACCAACATTAGCTCCACTTTCCGGAATAACTTTGGTAAAAAGTCCTTCCGCAGACTTCGACAGCATCAACAAATGTGCAGAAATGGAGCCAGCACTACCACCTGTAAGCGTGACGTCATCAGGGTTGCCTCCGAAGTTAGCGATATTTTTTTTCACCCAGCGGAGTAGTGCCACCTGGTCCTTCAGTCCGGCATTACCTGGAGCGTCCTCCGAGCCCAGACACAGGAACCCGTGCACTCCGAGTCGGTAATTGAAGTTGACTACAATAACTTTCTTGCTCTTTACTAAATATTTAGGTTTTACTATTTCTCCATAACCAATTTCAAATCCTCCACCATGAATGTTTACTATAACTGGAAGGTATTTATCCTTACTATCGGGGACATAGATATTAGCAATGAGACAGTCTTCCTTCATTGTTTTAGATGTAACATCTATGAATGGTGTGGGACTCTGCATACAAATGATGCCTTTGTCAACTGCTTCTAGTGGTTGTAACCACGCCGGTGCTGGCAGAGGTGCCTGGAAATTGAAATAAAGAAGCATGAGCGTAATTTTACATTATCTTATCAAAGATTGAGCACTTTGACGTAATCAGTGATAAAGGTAATATTTCAAATAAGGTATACTTAAAAACATATAAGAATCGTAACTACCTTAAACCTGTCAGTTCCGAGAGGCACGGTGGCGTACGGTATATTGTAGAAGGTGTACAGTCCACCGTCAGGGTCTTTGCGCCCGCGCACGTCTCCCTGTGATGTGCGCACTTGTCGCCATTCACCATCATCACAGTTATACAATGCTACCACCGATAAAACTATTAAAATCCACAACATTGCTAAAGATAACTTGAAATAGATAAAAAATAATCTATATTTTATTCTTGCAAGCTTGGTGGTTTGGCGCGATGCACTATTATCTGGCTCCCTCCACCTATATACTAACCTGATGTCCTTCGATGGCAAGAACTCCTCCTCCCCCTTCACCGTGTACGTCCCGCACTCGTCCAATATTGAAAGACAGCCATTGGTCAGCGCGATGCATGTCATGACGTCACACGATACAGCTCATCAATTATTACAGGCAGAGTTTTTAAAATTATATGTAATTTTAGGGCGGTTGCATTTGTTTATAATATTTTGTTTTGGAGGTAAGGAAGAGGAACCCTTACACTATTTGTCTACTGCACCGTGAACTTGACGTCAACGAGAAACGAGATTACGCGACCATAGTAAATGTAGGTACCCCGTCGCTACTTCGGCATCATCATCTCGTTCTCGTTGACGTCCCGTTCACGATGCTGTGGACAAACGGCCTAGTGCGCAAGTCCGACTTGCACTAGGGTTTTTATTATTGACCAAATATGTTTTTTTACCTACATAATAATATAATTTACCTACTTTTGCTTGTTCCTTTTATCTCGTAAGTTAGTTCCGTTTCTATCAGTGAACTACATTAAAGATACAATAGAATTAGGTAATAGATTCTATAGAAAGTATGTCTTATTATTTACTATAACTCAATAATAATATTTGCTTTTCTGTAGGTACCTAAATACAAATGTGTATGTGTTATTAATGAGTACCTCCGTGACACTTATCAAAATCCATAAGAGTGTACAATGTAACAATCGATTGTGATAAGGCTGTAGCTTTCACAAAATTTACCTCTATATAATATTTTTTTTGTAATATTTCCTATTTCATATTCCTGTGTGGTTATCTCAGTGCACATTTTTGCGATAACCCCTTTTGAGGTAACATTATGTTAAGTACGAACAAAACAAAAAACAGCCAAACATTTTTATATTTTTTTATAAAAGAATAATACTAGATTAGATACAATTTTTATCAAAGAATTTATGATTTTGAACAAAATAAGACAAAAAATGTATAAATTAAATAATCTCAATACTAATAAATATGTAGATAAGTAGTATTATCAATTAATCGCTTTAAATGTAATTAATTCGCTGTGATTAGAAACTAATACGAGATTAAAAGTAAATGGTGGTGTAGACTGTGCAGTACGATAAATTACATAAGTACTTTACTCAAAAATGTAGCTGTTACGGTTTAATATAAAGTAAAGTAAAATGACAGTGAAACTACCGCAAACATATAATTTGAGATAGAGACGATGCTGCCAGATCCAGGTTCAGCAGTAGTACTAGGAGCAGCAGTAGTCGGATCAGTAATAGTTGGATCAGAAGTAGTCGCATCAGTTGTAGTCGGTGTAGTAGTCGCAACAGTTGTAGTCGCGTCAGTTGCAGTCGGGGTAGTAGTCGAAGTAACTGGCATCACAGGACCCCGGTAGTACTCCTCGTAAATGGTGTCCCAGAAAGCCGCTCTGTCACCCAAAATACAGTCATCTTTCAATACTATGGGTGAACCCAACGACATGTGAGGAAATCTTTCAGCGTTAGCAGGTAGCCACGTCGGCAGATCTGGGTCACTAGATGTCGGCGAACTGAAATAAGAAATGATAATTTACCTAGTACCTTAAATAATAAATCACGAGTCGCGACAAAATAGGAACTCAATTTTCGTTTTTTTTTTAGTTCCAATGATTCTCCTTTAAGATACAAAATGGCTCTATCACCAATGACGATGACAACAACACAAACAAATAGTAGAATTACTTAACGGTTGTATATTAGTACGATTATCTGGCAAAGAGAGTTGCAACATCAGTAAAAATAAAATTCTCTTACCCAGTCAAAATAAAACTGTGCCAGTATTCTCTCAGGGTTTGTTTCATTTTATTGTATTCATCCGTTTTGTCAGTAACATCTTCATCCATGACAGCAATCAATTGTCGACAGTGACCCGCCCCTACTATGTCGGTGTTTGGAAAAGGTGGTGTAGTGTCATCCACATACGAGTATTCAAATAGGTATATTATGTCATCGAGAGCTTCCACCCGAGTTGATAGCGCCCTCAACATAGGGTATCCAAATAAAACATCGGTAAAGTACTTTATATAAATCCGAATATTATCTTGACTCACTGGTTTGTCTTCGAAATAAAAAGCTTTGACCTTTTGTGAAACCTCCTCTTTAACATCTTCGCTATCAAAATACAATTCAGCCGGTAAAAAGTCTGAGAATTTCTCATTCATCTTATCCTTCCAGGTATCAAAGAGACTAAGTCTCATCGCGCCATCCATGTTAGTAAATCCATACATTAGAGGTATCTCGGTATAGTTACCTTGTTGTAAAATACTAAAGGGAGCATTAAAAACCACTCTTTCTTGACCGATATCAGTTTCCACACATGGACCGAATCGAATACCCACGTCCTTTTGACCTGTTATTGCATCTTGATGTAAGACTAAATTTTGAAATGTAGAAGTTTTGTAGAAGTCTTCCAAATTACTCAAATCATCTCCGTCATTAAAACCAAGTAGCTTAGCATAGCTTTTAGCATTTTCGATTGGATCAATTTGCACACCGACAGCGCCAGTACTAACACCGCTCTCCATTATAGCTTTTTTAAACAATCCTTTTGTAATAGAAGAAAGTGTAAGAAAATCGACCGAACCAGACCCGGCACTACATGCTGCTAATGTTACATCTTCAGGGTTACCTCCGAAGCTAGCAATGTTGGTGTTTACCCAACGAAGTAATGCCACCTGATCTTTTAGTCCTGCATTCCCAGGAGCACCTTCAGTGCCTAGACATAGAAAACCATGCACACCAAGTCTGTAGTTAAATGTTACTACAATGACTCTCTTGGTCCGTACTAATTCTCTGAATTTTTCTTGATCTCCGAATCCAAACTGGTACGCTCCTCCGTGGACGACAACTAAAACAGGTAGATTGGTCACATCTGTATCAGGGACAAATACGTTGGCTACCAGACAGTCTTCTCGTATATTCATCTGATTCCAGGGAGCACTGGGCTGCGGACATATGATACGTCTGTCTACAGCATCAAATGGTGACAGAAATACCGGTGCAGGGAGGGGAGCCTGAGTAAAATAAGAAAAAGTACTTAATAATCAGTTAAAAAATAAAACATCGCAATAACGAAATTCAGTAAAGCACATAGTGACAAAAACTGCCAAGTAATTAAAATTATGATTAATAAAATGAAAAATAATTATAATCTGTGTTTGTTTATTGAATTACTCAAAATCTGACGTTGCGTCGTTAGATAGGCTGTTATCTAACATCTTATTCATAACGATGGACCTTGCCAAGTCGGCCCCAGCGATAGGGAATAGTACGACAAAAAACTAAAAGAATTAACGACGATAACCGAAAGGAATTAAATAAGTACCTTAAACCTGTTAATCCCTGTAGGTGCAGTAGCATACGGAATATTAAAGAATATGTAGAGTCCGCCTTCAGGGTCCATGTGGCCTACCACGACACCCTGAGCTATATTCACAGTAAGCCTTGCATCTTCCTCATCTTCGCTTTGCACCAGTATAGCAAAACTACACAATATGAACACCACACACTTCCACATCTCGACTGAACAGCTAAGTAATGCTATGATAATGTATATATACTTTGCATCCATTACGCCTATCGCTAATCAAGACAGATAAAGTCGAAAAGTATCGATCGTTGTTGTTTTGGGCACCCTCCGCATCTAGCGTGGGCGTTCATTGCATTACGCATCGTCTGCCTGATTAAACTATATTTGAAAATTATTTGTGCGGTGATCAGTAATACATTATCACTGCTCGCCCTCATTTACTAAAAAGCAGAAGTTTTATGATCATTATGATATGCATTTTTGATGTACTGCGCGTTGCTTCTTCTAAGTTCAATTTCCGTCCAGAGCAGTATTTGATGATTACAAACCCTCAAAAAAAAAACAACATCTTTAATAATCTAAAAGTTATTTATTTTTATTTTTATCACAGTAATTGTAAAACCTCGTAGGTATTATTCATATAACATAGATAGTATAATAATGTCTATGATCAGCAGACATCTATTTATGGATGCAAACAAATTACAAAACATAATTATGAGCTTATGATCAATGATGTGCGTAACTTTTTTAATCGATAACATAGCATAATTATCGCAGAAGACTAGTTATTACAAAGATAAATATAAAGATGATTAAATCGCCATGAACCGAACATTTGAGATCGTGAATGATACAGCGCCTGGTTGAGGAGTTCCAGTAGTCAGATCATAAGTAGTTGGAGCAGAAAGTCGTAGTAGTAGTAGAAGGCATCACAGGTCTCCTGTAGTATTGCTCATAGATAGTGTCCCAGAAAGCCGCTCAGTTCTACATAATTTTATCCTTCAGCTCTATGACTGGACCCAACAACATACAAGCAGACCTTTGCGCATTTGCAGGTGGCCATTGCAGTGAGCCACTTAGCGTGGCCGCGTTGGAGAGCTAAAACACAAGACAGAAGAGCGATTTAATCCTAACTACCTAATAAATATTATAAATGCGAAAGTGAGTTTGTTTGTTTGTTACGCTTTCAGGCTAAAACGGCTGAACGGATTTCGATTAAATTTGGCACAGGGGTAGAATAGGAAATAGGATACTTTTTATCCCGATATTCCCACGGGATCGAGACTTACGCGGGTGAAACAGCGGGGCGCAGCTATTATATAAAATTGGAAACTACCTTACCCTGTGGATATTAAATTGAGCATATACTCAAGATTTGTCCCATTCACTTGTACTCTTCAGTTCTACCAGAAAGATCTTAATCGTGCACTGCTCTAGATTGAAAGCAGTGTTCGGCGGAAAGCGGATTCATATTTGGCGGAGTTATCGTGTAACATACAAACAAAAAGAAAACATACAGAAGAATTGAGAACCTCCTCCTTTTTGAAGAAGTCGATTAAAAAGATAGATGGTAGTACGTTAAGGAAACTAAACCTTCAAACAGGTCGTCTGGATGGTAAGCAACCACGAACGACAACCACAGTATCGCTGAAGCATGGCTTCCAAGTCATACTTTTTTGGGAAAATCGCTGACTAAGGTTTTTTCTGCTATCTCGCGGTTTGTACTTGTGGTGGCAAAAATGTCAAGCCAGGTGAATCAGACTATCAACCATAATTATATTTGATGGCAAGTAAGTAATATTGAGCATGCCGGAATACTGTGCAGTAGTGAAATTCAGCAGCAGGGTACGAGGCAAAATTTCTGTATTTATTCAAATCAACCTATATAAATCATTTAACTATTATAAACGTTGCGCCGACAAGGTGTCTCCACCATCCATTGTAACATAGAATTCATAAATTCTAAAAGCTTTAGCATAGTTCCTTGGTGTAGTGAAGTCTCAGCACTGCAGTTTTTAGCATCGAAATTCAGATTTATGGCGAGAAATGGCATGAAAAGCGAACGGTAAAGCACTCCTGATGGCACTTCGCCGGTGAGAAATTTTGCAATAAACCTTCCGTGGAAATTTCCCCCAAAGTTTATTCAGTGATAAAATCTTGAAAGGCTTAAGGCTGTAACTACATGAATTGTGCAATGATCTGAAAAATTACTTTCAAATACTTCGCAATCTCAAATTCGGTTTCCGAAAAGTCCTCGAACTGCTTTTGGAGTCGATTGAACAATATTCTGTATGTAACTTGTTTTTATTGTGACTTGTAAGGAGCACTATTGTTTTACCTACAAATATATTAACAAAGTATTCGCCACATCGAGCTTTATTAGGGTAGCGAGTAGCTCAAAGACTTTACAGATATTTTATTGTTGCCGAATATCAATGAGCTGCTGATTGATGAAGAAACTAATATTAAAATTATAGATGAGGACAACTAAACATTAAAAGACAAAAAATCCCCAAGAAAACATTACTTACATCAAGACAAGACCAATAACATATTTTTACCACAAGAACTTATTCTGAAAAGTAATCTTACTTTACTTATGTTGCTTAGAACAAGCTTAAACTTTAAATAAAACCCCGCAGATTTGTGCTGCCTTAGTGAATCGTAAACCGTATCCATGGCTCACTCATGCATGCGTAGGTACTTAGCTGTTCGATAAACATCCCTTTCAACTTGTGCGGCTCAAAGTTAATTGTGTAGGTATATACAGAGCTACGCCGTTTTAGGATGGTACGTTTTATTGGCGAATGAAGGGGTTAAATACTACCATGCTTTTCCGATAGTTTGACAACATTCGGGCCTTAGCACAAAAATTAACGTCATAATGTTTAATGTCAAACTCCATAAAGAAATGTCATGTTTAAAAGGTGTTTAGGCTAAACAACTGATAAACACAGTTTTGTGGTAATATGGTACATGTTTGCTTCTTGGCTTGTTTTAATTGGCTTGCATATGCAAGCAGTGATTGATAACTAAACATCGCTTCGAAATTCGAGGTGTGAATCATTCACTAGAAAATTAAAAAGAGAAATCAAAACAAATGACGAAAATACTTACTTCAAAAACTTTAAAACAAAAGCTCATTTTAAATGAGTTCGGTTTCGAATCAGCACTCAGCCATTTCTAGAATCTACTTAGATCCATTTTCTAAGAAAAACAAATAAAAATGAAATTACAATTTAAATATTTTAGTAAACAATGTTGAACTTAAAGAATCTTATCTAAAAGAAAAGACTAGCAAAATGCTGAACGAACAAAGCTCAAAGAGTTATGACAAAGTTTTCTGAACGCTACCGCAAGTATAGAGCTAAATGGTAGGAGCGCCGATACTTCTGCGGAACGAGGCGAGTTCGTTTACCGGTAAACCTCTTGGAGCGTAGAACTTAGTGTTCGGATCCGTAAAGCGTCTCGAGGATTACTTGAACAGAGAAACTTAGATCAGATCCTGTGATATATGGGCCAACTTGCATCGACGGATACGGCTCAAATAAATATTTGTTCCAGTACCTAATTGCGTAACGTAATTAGTAGTACAATCGCTTTTATTTGGACAGTTCATCCATTATTCCATTGCATTGAGACGGTTATCGCTGGTTATCGCGAACACAGATTTAAAAAAGGATAAAAGCACCTAACGGCGCACGTGTGTATGAAATGAAAGCGATTGTCATTACTTTAGGAATGTGTTACGCAATGAGGCTGCTGATGAAGAAGCTTGCATTGCCATCTTGATCTTTGAATGATTGATTTCGTTAAGTAGATACTTATATGATGAGTCCGCGTTAAGGCTCTTACATACTGGCGCGACATGTCGCGCCACGCGACGCCGCTGCATTGTTCGCTGTGAAGTTTTCTCAGAAATTGTTTTGTTAAAAGTTGCGTCGCGCGACAAGTCACGCCAGTATGTAAAAGCCTTTATAGTCAGTCATAAGGAGATAAGTGAGCGTAATTATAGCTTTATCAGAACTAGAGTTAGTTCAAACATTTTTCCATAAATGCTCGGTTCCTTTAAACAAAAACGACTCGTTTTTTCGTACTAATGGTAGCACATTTTTTATTGTCAAACTGGGCATATAAATAGATTCGTAAGCTAATTTTACATGTGACAGCTACTTCCATATGGGAGGATCTACTGTGCAAAGCTATGAGGTATTTGCTTCATTATTGGCAAAGATACAAGAGTCTTAATTTTAACCAATAACGATTCGTAAATTATCGGAATTGGCCAAAAGTCGATCAATTAACCTATAATACATACAGTACAACTATTTTCTTAATGTCCCTCAGCAAACTTCGTCTTTCGTCAGTCGTCGGATTTTTATCAGTCGCCCTTTGTACTTCGTGCAGACCGGACAGGAGGGACATTAAGAAAATAGTTGTACTGTATGTAACTGAGAAACATTATCATTTCTTCTTCTTTATTTTTCTTGTTTCAATCAAATCCGCTTATATAAATTCATTTCTACACGACCTATCTTAACAATATTGTGATCCAAAAAGCGTACCTATTTGTCGAGTCCATTACATGACCGCGGCCCGCAGCGCCCTGCAAGTGACCGTCGCTTTTTCCAATTTTCCGCGTGTCCGGTGCATTCATCACGAGTTTCATCGCTGGACCAATAAGGGATGGGCGTTATAAACGACCTTTGAAACAATGCCCGTTGTTTTCATCACAGAAAAGTGCTATAACTGTCGCTATTCGTTTAGTTTTCGCAATAGAAAATATTTATTTTAGTTTGTGCGCTTTCTTTGTTTTTTAAACGATCTACCTTTTCGCTGACATCTTACTATTGTTTTTCTGAATAATACATTCCTGGATGATAAACTTTGTAATGAAGAAGTAATCATTTTTGACGTGACAACGTCTTATAAATTGGTTTGCCGGGTGACACTTCAAGAAACTGCGTTACGCTCCGCTCACGTTATGCGCTCACAATGAGAGCGAGTGAGAGGCACGCGTCCCTTCCACTCGGGCATGGTTAGCCCGCCTAAGAGCGAGAGAGACAGACATAAAAAGTGAAAGGCACGCGTCCCTTCCACTCGAGCACAGTTAGCCCGCCTAAGAGCGAGAGAGACAGAGCGAGAGAGACAGAGCGAGAGAGAGAGAGTGAGAGAGATAGGCATACACACCGGTTCATGTCTTGCGCTTCTATTTCGCAGTGCGAGATTCTTTGCATAAATTAATGTTTTAAATATAATTCTTTGTATAAATAAATGTTTTAAATTGTTACTATTATTTCATCCTTCTTCCTACTATACGAATGAATATTCACATTAAAATTATTTTACCACTCAAAGTCGTTGTCACGTAAAACTTTCGCCCGTATACCGACTTTACAGGCAACCAATTTTTTAAGCAAGACTCATAATATTGTAGCACAAGCACAATCAGCCTATAACGTTCCCACTGTTGGGACACAGGCTTTCTCTCGGTGAGAGGGAGTGGGCCGTAATCCACCACGCGGGCCCAGTGCGGGTTGGTAGATAATAATTATACTGCCATTTTATCGACGACACGGTTGGCGCAGTGGCTGAGCGATGGACGGCTGCGCAACGTGTCGCGGGTTCGATCCCTGCACGGAACAAATATTTGTATGATCTGCAAGTAGTTGTTCCGGGTCTGGGTGTTAGTGTATGTGAGTTTCTATGTTTGTAAACGCACCCACGATACAGGAAGAAATTCCTAGTGTGGGGCAACGTTTTAAAAAAAAAAAAAAAAAAAAAAAAAAAATCTAAATCCTAAATCCGTGTATACCATGACATTGATCAGGCAGGGGCCATAGTCCTTCCATAGTTCCAGGTTACCAATCCACTTTATCTATCCTGCAATAGTCAAAGAGTTGTGATTTGAACATACGGACAATTTGAGTTGGTAGTCAGTCTGGTAAATACTCATTAATTTCCCATTATGAGAGCGTTTTAACCAAATAGAATTGATTGGTGGTTCTTATTCCATCACGATTCACGCTAAGCACCAGCAATTACCGCTTGGCTGGTGCACACAAACTCAAACTCAAACTCAAAGCATTTATTTCAATTAAACCATTTACAGGCACTTTTGAATTGTCAAGGTCAGTCAGAAATATGAAGCTAGTTGCCCATTCCAAAGCGTAGTAGGTACCTATGGAGAAGAACGGGCAAGAAACTCCATGGACACTCTTTTAAATCAAAATATTGTTACAATATAATGGTTACATCATTTATGTTGAAATTATACATGTGAGAACAATGTAGAAAGCACGTTAAAAGCGTCCGCAATTATAAAAAAAGAACAATTCAGAAATTTAAATAAGCCATGGCAGCTAAGAGATGACCAGTCACATCTGACGGCGCCCGTTCACGAACATGACGCATGGATCAGCACCATTCAGCTCAACCATTTTGAAGGGAGCTAAATGATCCAACACACACGCCACCATCAGCGAGACATTTGAGTGAGCATGACATATTCCCTGCCGCCAATAAGGCACATTCAAGTCAATGAAAGACATATTACCCGGTAAATGATAGATCTATAGTACATAGTACTCACACCTGTGCTATGCATTTATACAATACAAAAGAGATTGAGTTTATACACAATAAATAAAGATTAGGACTACCAGACTAAATAAAAAAGTACGTAGGTAAGCTTAAAAAAATTGCATCATATGCCCTCGTTGGTCTAGTTAGTGGTCGCAAGCGCTTTTGTTGAGACTAAGGTCCTTTTTTTGTTTTTGAGGGTTGGAAATCATCAAATGACTTCTCCCGCTTTGGGCGCAGCGGAAGGGCGTGTCAGACTTTTACTGACTAAAACCCACCCGTGTTCCTTCAGTTGCCTGTTACCAGGGTCCCGGTATCCCTTTCGGACATTCCCGCAACCTTGGCAGCGGATTGCTGTTCATTACTTTAATATCTCACTGATTCATCATTACTCCAATCTCAAGTCTTGCTGTGCTCAGATCTTGAAGATTAATAAATGTTTATTAAGTATTTAGAGGATATCTATGTAAGTTTGTTCTAACTGTTGATTTGTAAAAAAATATGGCTAAGTGTTTCACGCTGCCAAATACATAGGTTCATGTCTCTATTTAAGTACATAGATAAAGATCCAATACTTCAGGCTTTTCAGATAGGTTAGGTACTCCAGAATGATATCGTTCCATACTTACCGTACGTTCACCTTATTTTATTACATGCTACGTTTGTTATCCCGAGTAACAATGGTGACCCTCTCGCTAGTGAAATTTCCCGGCATTATCGCGATATCCCATGTCATTGTTTACTTTAAATCGACTTTCCAACAATAGCTGAGCAATGTTGATCGTGGAACTGGGTTTTCTGCATGAAATATGAACAGTATTGTTGGATAATGGTCGTTCGCATAATATGTTCGTAATAAAAGCTCTTTGCAAGGTTAAAACATTCTTTGTCTTGGCTCGTAATATATAATGTTAATAGCGCGTATCCAGCTCTCGTAAAAGTCAACGTGTGTCTCTAGATGCGGTATACGAATTTGCATAATTTCAGCTCGTCGAATGCGATTGTCATGACTACTCATGACGCTTCCGGTGGTACCTTTTCAGGAGGTAGGTACAGTCGAACAAGCTATTTGTTATGCAGGCAAAATATATTCATTTTCCGCTACACTAAGAAAATTAGTTTTGATTGTGTGTGTCATTTAACTTTTTGGGCTTTTGGCTTAGCATAAGACCCTGTATAGCCAATCAACACTGCTCGATTAGCAAGAAACGTTATACAAATAAACTTTTTTCAAAAGACTGTGCAAAGTCGACTCTGCGGGATGGATAGTGCATATCCTGTAGACCCACACCCACGACATGAGCTTTGTAGCACCTCAGATAGGTTCCACGTTCATCTTAGTACCTAACCGGTCTCACGAAAGAAGTCTCGCGAACGCTACGCTACAGTCATGCGACGGAATGTTGCTAACGTCTCTACTCTACCTACTACTTCAGCGCTAAACTAAATATTAGTTTCACCGCCGCGGGACTTCTCTCGTGAGACGGACTGTACCATTCTCGGTCGTATATTTTTAGGGTTCCGTAACCGAAGGATGCTACGGAACTCTATTACTAATTTTAAGCCGTCGTGTGCAAGTTCGACTCGCACTTGGCCGGTTTTTTTCAGACAGTTGTATAATACACTTGGTAGGTAAGTAAATAAATAAAACATAAAAAGTTGGCATCCATATTATTTTATTCTTGCTTTCTTATCACAATGTTATAATAAATAAACATACACACTTGTTCTCATAATTTGTATATTATAGAAGTTATAGAAAATGTTACAGCATTAAGGGCCACACAAGGAACTTTTAATAAACCATAATCTTTTAGGGTGCAATCAATCAGAAAATGTCAATTATCTCTTCTCATATTTCCCTGTTTTTCCTCACACCCTGATGACGGAACCCTGTCCGTACCAAAAGCGATTATCGAAAGATCGTAATGTATAATTTTCCAAAACTAACCTTTAAAGGGGGTGAAGGGGGTGTTCTTCGAAATTCAGAAGGGGAAAGTACGAAATCCACACGAACGAAGTCGCTGGCGAAGCTCGATTCGTAGGTATAAAAGAGTGCAGCGATCGCGTTTTCGCGCGACTGTCGCTTTCGGATTGGACACGACCCGAGATTATGATTCATTAACTAAGTGCAGCGATAAGGTCGTATTCGAGTTGGGCCCATACCTAACTGTTCACGTAATGCGTCTTACCACTCAAGCTCGTTGCACAATAGGCTAATGGCCAAGCCTATGTAATACTGGGTGTATATCGACCGGTATATCTAAGTGTGATTCAATATTTGTGAAATTCATTCGAAAACGGTCACTTTGACCATACGTTTTAATAAACATTAATAATTGTACACTTAAGTAGTATTATGATAACAGATCCCACATTGATATCGATTCTACAGAGCACCGATTACCGAAAATAAAAATATTGCTATAATAAAACAGCTCACTAAAGAAACTTAGTCGGCAACGAGAACTGACAAATTAATTTGGAGGACATCTTAGAAAAGTTAATTTGAAACTAAACCCTGTAAGACGTGCCAATTCACTTGGTATACATAATGCTATTCACGAGCGCGCATCATATGACTCTTATATCATTGTAATAAGGTATAAATTGATATGACAGTCTAACGTACATTCATGAATCTGTAGTTCTTAACATCTTCCCGCTGTTCTTATTTTGCGTGTTAGTAAAAGACAACAACACTATTTTAATTACGTTTTTTCGGTGCTCCTCAGAATCTGCAATATTGATAAATTATTTCATAAAATTCGGCTAGTAGATAAAATATTCTTATTCGATGACATTTATTTACTAAGTGAAACTGGGAAACGAAATATTCCTACGACTCTCATTATACGTCGAAACAGTGGTAGGAAAATCGGTGTCATACTTCAAAAACGCCTCGAATGCAAAAACCTGGTGCCAGTCTATTCTGTAAACACCTCACCGTAAAAACTTAGGTGAAATGAGCTGTCAATCCCTAGCGTCAAGTGGGGTGACAGCTCACTTCACCTAAGTTTTCACGGTGAGATTTTTACAAAATAATACAGCAGTCGATTAAAAAGTGAAGTGACTATGATGGATGATCAATGTGTAAGATTCAGAACAAGGGCCGATAACCCATAAAATATATCGCACCCCTAGATAAAAACCCCACTAACTCTAAAAGTACGAGTTTCGAGTTAGTGGCTTTATCGAATTCCTGACTTGAATACCTATACATCAATATAATTCGCGTAACGATGCCTTCAACCGCAACGTTACCTTTATGAATGTCTCATTAGATCTTTGATATGTTTCTTATATAAAATAAAAACAGTGTTTCGTCATTTCTGAAAAATGAGGTTTTTTGAGTTGCTGGAGCCTTCATCTAGGGGTGCGATATCTTCTTTTGGTCTCACCCCACCACTGCATTGAAAACTACTGACCTATTGTGTAAAAATCTCACCGTGAAAACTTAGGTGAAGTGAGCTGTCAACACTGTCACTGTCAACTGTGGAAAGAAAACTCGCTTCAAGTTCACTTCACCTGAGTCTTCCCTTTGAGATTTTTACGGAATAGACCTACTTTTTTTGTTTACCAAGTTGACAGTTGGCATCATTATCAATCAACGCAGCCATGATATGAATAAATAGTCCGCAGTTCATTCATTCAGACATTCTTCAATCAGAAATACAATATTGATAATCTACTTACAGTTAGTTGCATTATTATACACATCAAAGGTTATTTTCAAATCAACGTATGATCTATTTTACCGACGTGTCAATATAACTTAAAACTGAGGTTTACATTAAGACCGTAACCTACCTCAAATTTTACCTCGCTCGCACCATACGACTCGCGGCCTCAGTGAGAGCGAGACGGAGTGGGGTGCTGGCGGCTATCAAGCCTCGAATAGTTTAGGTAATTGGTTTTTACGGTGAAAATAATGGTAATTTAAAATAAAAAAATATATAAGACCTGCTTTATAGTCAGTTCAGTTATTATGCAAACTTTCATGTAATTTTTTATAAGGTTATAGGTTTATAATTGGGTTTAGAGCCAGCGGTTTATAAATTTTGGATTTTTTTCTATGGAGAAATTTTATGTAATCGTGTTTTCGCCAAACATAGGACCTAGCATCAATCGTCAACTTTAACATATATTTATTTCAAAATTAATGCTGCAGTATTTTCGGCATAACGGAGGATCATGCAAAGCAATTTGAGGTAGGGTCCAAAATAAGAAACAACTTCGCCATTTTTTTCGCTGAATCGTTTCATTTGAATATTCACCAAATACTTGGTAAATTTTGAGCGATATCAATTTTTTTTAAAGGACTGCCATTTTTCTGGACGGCAGTATTATTGTCTCATTGAAAAAGTTTAGGAGACAGCCACAAAAGTAGCATATTTATGAACGCTTGGAAATACGCGTAAGCATTTGCCTATTTAAACGAACCGCACTCGCACGCGCACCTTTGATGCTTAAGGCGAAAGCTTCAGGGTAGCCCGCGAAATTCAAATTTTCTTACGTTTTTTGCAATTTGCTGGTCAGTATCAGGTTGTATGTTGATTAAAATATGATTCGCGACCGTAATAAATATGGCTTTACAGAATGATAAACGTTACAATCAGCAATACATCTCTCTAAGTTCATAAAAGTGTATTGAATGACTATTTCATGAAATCATGACATTTGGTACTTATGTGCACTAAAAGAGTTGTATTGCTGATTCTAATGATTATAATTCTGCAAATCCATATTTGTTACGGTCGCGAATCATATTTTAATCAACATACAACCTGGGGGCCAAGTCTATATAATCAGTTTTTGACAGATATGCCATACAAAATCTGTCAAAAACTGATCATTGTGAGACCACTGACACGTTTGTAAATTAGTAGACTTGGCCCCCTGACCCAAGTCTACTAATTTACAAACGTGTCATTTAGTCGGCAATCCATCACAATGATGTTTGGAAGGATCTTCTGAAAAATGCAAAATTTCCACAGCTATAGCTTTAAAAACATCGAAGAATCACCAGCGTGTACAAGTTTAGTTGGTACTTTAAATTAATTCCAATATTTGGCGAAGAGACAATAAGCGACATCTCTTATCTAATCCAATAAATATTAGTACCTTTACAAATAACACAACACAATAACCTATGTTTCATATGGAGATCATAATTTTGCCTCAGATTCATGGTATACATTTTTGAACTTGGAATGTGTTAATCATGTGCATGGCAACATTAAAAACTTGTACCAGTGTTGCCATAGGAAAAAAATATCTTTGATATTTTGTATTTCTTTACATTTTTAAATATATTAGACCGCATTTGTTTTCACGAAATCTGAATGGTTATACAATATGAAAGTTGCATGGTAAACAAAATTAGTAAGATAGAAAAACATCTAATTCCATATCCTATTTTTAAAGTGTTTGCAGAGAATTTTACTGGCTATGGTATATATTATGTGGCTTGTAATTTAATATAGTTCGTCAGTGCGTCAAGAATCTTGTACTGCATTCAATCTAGTATTTTATTATTACATTTGAAATTTTAACATAATATTCGAAAACAAGATTGTGCACGATACATTGTTTGCAGATGGCGTTTAAAAAACAGTTAAACAGTACTTACACACATCTATGCGCTTCACATAGACCACAAAAGCAAATCTACTTAGGACTACATAATAATATTTATGGAGTTTCCTTCGATCACAATGTAATACAGTGACATAAGTAAGTTATGATATAGATAGATATTCGTAGATCTATGCATTGTTAAGACTCGTAAGCCAGTAAAAGAAAAGTAAAGGTTTCCACAGAAATCCAAATCACGTAAAAAAACAAAAAAAAGCATTACTGAAAAAAGAAAAATTAAAAACTAAAATGTCCGGCTTTTTGTCAAAATTGGAAACAGCCTTATTTTCGAAATTCGAAATTCATTATAAACCCAGTGACTCCCAACTATATTGAGCTAGCTAATTAGCAGTCGAATGAGAAGCAACGCATATTAAAATGTATTAAATAAAGCAACTACTAACTAAGTTCTGTTAACCTAATGCAGGGCAAAAAAGAAATTTGATGAACCATGAACTACATATATAGATCAAAGTTTTTGTAATGAAAAACTATAGGTTGATTTCCTAATCCAAGTAGTTAATCTTAATTTATATTTGTGCCCCTGTGACTTAAGTTTAATTTCCTAGGAGTCAAAAACCCTAATCAAAAATCTGTCGCCGTCAGTCTGTCTGATTTAAAGGCTGTTACAAAAGTAAGAGATAAAAGTTTAAACAAACCCAGTTCAAGTTTTATTCTTACGCAATCACTCAATAAAGGGAATTAATTACATATGCATTTGTATTTAGAAGGTTTCAATTTTATATATCACATCATTTTGTTCAACAATAGATGAATAGCATTATTCAAATGTAATCGAAAAATCATCGACGAAAAACATTTTTAAGTTGATTTAAAATAAGAAATTCTGTTTTATGTATTCAAATACCTAATCAAATCAATTTTTGACTAGCACTATAAATTAGCATCTACAGGTCCGTTTTCTGATCCTGGATTTGTTTCATCAGATAATTTTGAAGTAGACCATGCAGTCGCACAAACCAAACAGTTTCATAATGTTAATAATAATAATAATTACGGAAGCCTGCGAGTCTTAACAGACATCAAGATATAAGATTCAATATTTAAAAATATAGTTCTCATCCACACTAGACAGTCTCAGATATAAGTCTTAAGCAATATTCACGTTAGCACTCCGTCCATTCTGCCCAAACGTCAAGGTTCCTATATACAGCCGATCGTTCCAATTCCTTTGTTAAAGTAGGGACTGTTCCACCATTATCTTTTCAAATCCTGTTGGAGGTGGGTAGAGGAAATTTTCGAAGATAACATCCAAGATGGCGCCGTCGTCAACTGCAAAGTAAAATATCGTGTTTCAGTGGGCAGTTAAATTACGCAATTGTTTTATAGTTTTACAGTAGAACGGGCACGAATAAAATCAATTCAATGTGCATGTTTCAGGATTGCCTGACTAGTTTTCGATTTGCGACCTTGACATGTGATTATTTATAACAATTGTAAAGGTTTATTCTCAGCATACGTGTATGGTATAATATACTCGACCGTCGAACATAGATGTAAATCAGTTGTTGTTACAGTTCGATTCAAACTTAATGGCGGCTCGGAGCATGAGGCGATTCGCTGGGCAGTAACAACATGTGTCAGCGGGGGTGACCGGTGGGGTGCTGCGCAGCGAGTGGCTAACTTCCGAGCCGCCATTAAGTTTGAATCGAACTGTAACCTACTTTTGACAACAGTTCCTAGTAAATTGAAACTTCACTTAGTTTGAAACTATCTAACTGTCAAATAGACAATAGATCTTGTCGTTCTATGACGTGCACATGACATGCGAGAAATTCGCGCAAGCCGTACTATCAAATTATCGCCGCGATGATATCGCCGTGTGGAGATTGGTACATAGAGTTTCTATTGAATCTCTCGCCCGTGGAGACTTAGGCCATTTGTCCACCGCACATTTAGGGATCTCACAAGACGGCCACGACTACGACCAGTGGTCGCAGCAACCAGGTATACTATAGAAACCGTTACAAATCGCGCGCTTGGTCGCAACGGCCAACCAGCCGCAGACTATACAATCGAAAAATACATACGCTATTATTGGCCGTATAAATAATATAGGAACTCACCATAAAGTGCAGGATACACCGTCCCCCTAATATTACTAACTGGAATCTCCATAGTCTTTCCATTCAAGAAGAAGTTCAGGTCAACATGGTCATAAGCCACGCCGATGGTGTCGCCCTCTACCGGCATTATGGCCGCCGTGTTAGCTTCTTTCTCGCTCTCTGGCTTTTCATTCTCAGTGTGGGTTGGTGAATCCGTTGACACGAGTAGATCGGCCGTGGGTGATTCTCTAGGCGCGTGCGCAAGATGGTATAGTTCGATGTTCGAATGGCGCACTGTACCGTCGCTGTTGAGACACCATGATTCTTTGTCCATACCACCTGTAATGTAATTAGGAACAATATGAATGATATCATTGATCTAAAATTACTAACTAGTGTACTGTTTGTTAACATGTTTGTCGAAAGAGCGATGTGACTTTTATTCTAGACATTAAAACAAATACACTTTGGCGCCCAAAATAATGTTTTGTGATGAGAAAGGATTTTGCAAGTCCTGATACAACCTCACATGTCTTGTAAATTAACTCTATTAGCTAATGACGAGCACCTTTGTTTCAGCACCTTATGTAAGTTACAATGACCTAAATATTAATTTTGGCAACAGAAATACAAAGTGTGCATAGTAATATATTGAAGGATACATTACACCAACAGTTGACTGTTTACCAAACTTGGACTCGGAAACTCTGTACTGAATACCAAGTTACCTGCATGACTAAGAGTATAATGAAACATTTTAAATAACTAAATTTGAAATGTCTAACATTTTAAATGTCTTATTCTAACCTTTATTTTGTCTAAAGAATAGTCTTGTATAGAAAATTTTACAATATATTTTTCTGTCAATTACCTAACAAAGTAGAATTTCATGTTACCTTCTGTGTAACCTACATTTTTTGTTGAATGTAAACAGTCCATAGAATTGTTCGAAAATATGCTTCTCACTTTCTTTATTATTCTAAAGGTGTGAAATTAGTAAGTGTCAACATTATGCAACAATATGCAAAGTAAGTTTCTTGATAATATTCCTTTTACTACTTTTACTAAATTTTTTTTTTCTTTTTTATTCTTTTTTTTTTTGTTCATGTTTCACCACTTGTGCAAAATTAATTTTAAAGAGAAGTACACATATTTGCACGTAATAATTTGTGTGCAACAGTATCTTTATAACTCATTAAAACTATTCATATCTTCTCCTTTGTAAATACTAATTGCCCCGTTTCGTCATGGTCGCAAGTGCGCCAGCTGAGAGTGGGCTCCTGGGTTCGATTCGGGAAGTGTTATTAGGTTTTTCCATTAAGAATTTCTTAGTAGCAGCCCGGAGTTTGGAAGTTGGCAGTGTGATACCCCCGTGTCGCGGAAAGCTCGTTAAGCTGTTGGCCGTGCGCCTGATCTCTATCCGGTCGTGTCGGATTGCCGTCGCATCTGACTATGAGAGTAAGGGAAGAGAGAGTGCACCCGTGTCTGCGCATAAACACTTGTGCACTACAACATTTTCTGCGCCGTAGGCTGGTCTCCGCTGATATTGGTCGCCAAGGCCGAAATTCAGTCTGGAGGACTATTATTAAAAATACTTTTTTTCATTACAATGAAGTAATGGGGCCCTAACAACATTTTTACTATGACAAATTTATAAGAAAGAAACAAATATTTCAAAATATTATTTTACCATGAACTCTGTTAAGATCTGTCTCCCTGGTAGCCACACCAACAGCCCACACGCCTCCCTGCTGCAACTTTACTTCAAAGTACGATTTGTTCTGCATTAGAGGAGCATTCCCTAGCGCACAGCCGGACCCACACACTCGCTGTCCACCTTTTATTATAACCATTTCATGGCCTGCAATAAAAGAATAAAGTATTACTTTATAATTTAACAATCACTATCATCAATCATTTTGTTTTATTCTTAGGAAATTCTCAGGGATAAGAAATATTTTTTTGGGGGTGCTATAGCCTCCACCACTAGAGAAACTTGTATCTGGCTCATTCTAGACAGTACATTGCAACATTGCAACAGTTAACATACACATATTTTAACTTTTTTTTTTGTGTTCTCCTTTTATACGCAAACAGCTTTCTAGCCACAATCAGATGGAGTCTTCATGTGAGATTCTTTTTGTGATATTTCATTGCAACATTACACAACAATAAACAATATTTTAACATGGCATAGCTATTCTCATGTAGTTTGTATGTTTATGACTCGTTGGTTGATGAAAGAAATGTGTTTATTGAGACAAAAATTATTTATTGAAAAATAACCGATTGTCCATAACTCAACATTAAATTCATTATGATCTGATAAACAGTGATAAACCCTACAAGTAGTAGTATTTTATTGCTTTTTAATCTTGGTTTTAAAAGGCTTATTGTAGCTAAGGCATAAATGTATTATTGCCTACTTATTAGCTTAGCCTTGAGATAAGTGTGAAAAAAGTTGTAACTCGTCTCTGGGATTTAGAAAACCCTGCAACATTTTATTTCTGATTAATTATCATATAAAAAGGCTTCAGAACATGAATACT
This sequence comes from Lithophane ornitopus, assembly GCA_948473465.1. Lineage (NCBI taxonomy): Eukaryota > Metazoa > Arthropoda > Insecta > Lepidoptera > Noctuidae > Lithophane > Lithophane ornitopus. Next base: position 11,770,888 of record OX419616.1, on the reverse strand, counting down.
CAACCCAAGCAAGGCGTGAGCCTTATGGAGGTACACTCAGGTACTAAAGACAAAGGATTAACATCTGACATAGCTCTTGAATCTATTATAATAGGTAATTAAATCTATACTGTATAAAGAGATTGTTCAACAAACAAACTCTCTGCTCTATCATAAACAGGGGCCAAAGAACAACCCACGCAAAATCGATGCGCGCAACAATGTTCGCTACTGAGAAGATTCTAGCAAAGTCAGTCAAATCCATTTACTTTTTACAAATATTTATTTAGTAAACATTGTTTGTATTCTTCTGTTCAACAGGATGTAATTAGAAATCAAGTATACAAACCCATGTGTAATGTATCCAATTGAACTGGATTTTCCTTAATTCTTATCGGTACACTGGGTGTGAGCGTGAAGCCATTCATACAACTTTTCAGACAGCAAAACATGTTTATCTTATTCACTAAAACCTTTTACAATAATCGATACAGAATTTATATTAATTTTTGTTTTTACAATTTCAATTTACGTCATTTTCTTTTGACATGTAACTGACAGTTGCGTTGTTGGTATGACATGACACTGGCACTGTCATGTTTAGGACCCCTTTCCACGAAACTAATTTGATACTATTCGGATTTTAAAATACGGTTTATTCTCACCTCTATGCTGCTCTGCGGTTCCACCGAAACGCGGTACTTTTTCAAACATTTTGTTCTGTTATCGCCAGTTTTTCGCTTACCGCAGCGTCAGCGTGTAAACAGCGTAAATTCCGGAAGCCTAAGAGACCATATCAATAATCTCGCGCGCATATTATCTTCTACATTAAATGATGAACCTAGCTTAATCAACTTAAGAATAACGTTCCCACTATTGGGACATAAGCTCTCTTTCTCCCTCTCTGTGAGAGGAAATGGCCCGCCGTTATCCAGATGTTTTCCTTCATCGTTTTGAGAGCAGTGGATGAAATAAATAACGCAAAGTATAGTGCCTGTCTGGGTTCGAACTCACGACCTACAACTCGTCAGTCGGGGCTATTACTACCGGGCTACCACTAGTCTTCATCACTTTATATGTACTTACCTACAACAATTAAATAAAAATATTATGAGTTAATCGGTCACGCGTTCTCACTCAATCTAGGCCAAAAAACAATCAGAGATTTTTTCTCCCAATTAGAAGCAAATATTGATTCGCGCTAATAGTTCAAACAAGTAATATTTGTATTGATCCATCCAATATTGATCGATATAATTATGATATTATGCAAGATCAATTTACCTTGAAATTGGGATCGGATTTAAAATAAACGATGTGTGCAATACGCGTGCGGATTTTGATTTTGAAAGACAAATCGATTTTAGGTAAGCACATGGAAGATCCTGCTCTAACCAATTGTAGGTAGGAACTACCCTATATATTATAGTAATCTATGGTAGGAACTATTTATTTATTTATTTGCATAATGTACACTCAGTTACAGGCTAGGCTAAAACTTATAAGTACATAACCCTGTTAGAGCGCAGCAAATATATGTAACTTAAATCTAGGTTAAAGGAAGTAACATAGTTAGTTAACATAGTTCTAGGAAGTAACATAACTGGCGAGGGTGTACAGTCTACCTACAGGTGCACTACCTACCCTTTCGGGGATTTCAGGCGTGGTGTTGTTTCAATAAGTTACGAAGGCTTTTATTTTTAACCGACTTCTTCAAAATGGAGAAGGTTCTCAGTTCTACTGTAGGTTTTTTTTTAAATGTATCTTACGCGATTACTCCGCCAATTAATGAATCGATTTTGACGATTATTTTTTTGTTTGGTAGGTCATGCTTCAGAGGTGGTCCCATATAAATTGTATTAACTTTGCTTGCGTAGTTTTTGAGTAAGCTTCAATATTACGCATTTTTTCCCACTTAGTCTAAGTAAACGATATATTATTTGACTCCGTCACTATTATTTACATAGCAGGTAGTGGTATTAGAATTTGTGTGGGGTAGGGTACCTCAACTAAAAAGTGAAAAATAAAAACTTTTTAAGAAACAAAAAAAAAACAACCGACTTCCAAAAAAGGTTGCAAAAAACGAAAATTGAAAAGCAAAGAGACACCGACTTCCGAAATTAAAATTACTTTTTACTTTTTTTTTTAAGTCGGTTTTTTTTTTGTAAAATAGTATACATGACTTGTGTAGGTACCACTTACATAATTCATCTAACACTAAAATAATATGTACCTACAAGTATATAAAAGGGGGGGGGGGGGGAAATAATCACTCAGGAAGTCGTTTTTTTTTATTATATTATCGCCCTATCAAAGCTTCTTACCTAAGAATTTCCCCTTTTGAAAGAATTTGTGAAAGTTTGTCCTCGGGGCACATTAGTGGCGTGTTTTGCACCTCAGCCTGCCACAAGAAAGCTGGAAATTACGGGATGATGTCATACTATGACGGAGACTCAGTCGGTGGCCTCTTTGCCTTATCTGGCACAGGTCTGGCACTCAGATATGTCGCTAAAGTTTTTAAGGGTTATCTTTAACTATTACGAACCCTATTGTTGATGTAAAATTGTAAAGCTAGGTACCTACCTACCGTAAAGATTATGTAGGTTCCTACTAGTAGTTAGTTAAAGTGAGACTGATTGTATTACTTATACTGACTGATTGTAATACCTAAATACATACATGTTTATTACAGTCTGTATTGTATCTTAAACACCTGTAGAATTCATAGAGGTGTTTAGTATCTTACCACACCAACATTTCGCCATTTACTTTGAAGTATACTCCATTTGAAATAAGATTAGACGTATAGATAAGCCTTTTTACATTCCGTTCAACCGATTTTGAATTCTATTGCGTTAGAGGCATGACAAATGGCAGCCGCAGTAGATAGTTGGTATTGTGTAACTTTTTTTGCTTTTAATGCTATCCTAATGCCTACGGTATAGAAGTCAAAATCGGTTGAACGGACTGTAAAAGGGTTTGTTTTAATGTCTAATCTTATTTCAAATGGGGTATAGGTAATAATAATAATAAATTCTTTATTCAGAGTAACAATGAGACTCATAGTGTTAGTAACAATAAAATAAACTTACAACTATGTTAGTGATACATTTACAACAAGTACCTACACAAAACAAACACAACATAAAAAAATCACTGCTTCAGGAATCCAGATGAAATACTGGAGCAGCGACTCACAATACGAAGTACCTACCTACCTAAGGGGATACCACGGTTGGTAATTGGGGATGAATCTATTGCCATCCACAAGGGATTGATCTCGACTACTAGGATATGCCTTTGAATGCCATTTACCGAACTGAGGCACCACCTACTACTTATTTATCTTCATTATAACAAAATCCATAAGCAGGTCCGAGAAGGTTTTTGATAGGGATTTCGTTCTCCTAATCGCAGCCTTAGACGATGAACCTGCCACCGGCTTGTTCATATTGAGCGCACGGTCAGAGCCATAGCTGAGCGTACCTTGGCAGTAGGCCAGGAAGGTGTTAGAATTATTTCATGCATTACGTTACGCAAGGCAGTTTGTCCGCAAAATAGTCATCATCTGTCAAGTGATAATGAAAAAGGCATTGTATTAAGAACATAGTACTAGATATTAGTTTAAAAAAATGGGATAGGTAAGTACCTACATACATAAACAATGTATACCTATCATAGATGTTTATTATCGATAATAATATTCTGCAGTTTGTTAAACTTGTAACGTTTTGATTGTGACTGAAATACTTAATTTATTCTTCATTTATCGATTTCGATAACGGACCCTTAGAAATTAATTCATTGCTAGTGCTCCTAGATGGCTCGCTAGACCGAATTTATTTGAACACGTCGCAACTAGATCCATAAAGTTAATTGGCCTGCAGTGTTAAATGTAGGATTGTAGGTACAATTACGTGTGCGAAAGTTTGGGAGAGGCGTAGGTCGTCTTGGTGCTCTACTATTCATAAAATTATCAAATCTTTGTAAGAAAAGAGACACGAAGCTATTACCAAGAAGCGCCAAATACGCAAGAGAGACCAGTACTTAGTAGGTAGTAGAAACCCTCTAGGGGAGCTCGTCTGGTGAAGCTCTTACACCATGCCTATTGAAAGGCCTTGGGTTAGGTTATGAAAGGTCTTCGATTGCTTTTAGGCTTAGGTAAATCTCACTAGGACACCATGGTCGCGCTGCCAGCCAAATATACGCAGCTTTATGGTGGGTATCTCACCAGACGGCCAAGTCTACTAATTTACAAACGTGTCAGTGGTCTCAGCACAATGATCAGTTTTTGACAGATATGCCATACTAAATCTGTCAAAAACTGATCATTGTGAGACCACTGACACATTTGTAAATTAGTAGACTTGGCCCCCAGGCGTCCGATCGGTTGCGCTACCGAGCATAAATTCTTTGGTAGTGCGACCATGGTTGCGCCGCCTGTTTTCCTAGGAGATAGGCCTCCTCTAAGCGCTTGTTTAAAAAGTCCTCTAAGTTTCAAAATAGGTTGTGGCCATTACTTAAAAATAAATTAAATAAATAACACTTAAGTAGCTGTACCTATGTACTTAGTTTAAGTTAATGTAGTTACCTACGCTTTCGAGTAACGGCGACATGTTTGGGGTATTTGAACGTTGTGCAATATTTGCCCACTTTTCCATGGTTAGGCAAAGTTCGTTAGGACTATTTGTTTAGCCTCATAGATTTTAAATTCCAAAAGATTATCATGTAGAGACGGTTAAGGGCCATAGTTTCCTCACTGACCTTGTGTGTGGCGGAGCTAAACTTGGAGGAATATTCTTATCTTCTATGTTTTATAAGAAAAGGGAGAATTCTTCAATGGGGAGCATTGAAGAATTCTCCCTTTTCTTATAACAAATAGAAGATAAGAAAATTCCTCCAAGACTCGGGAACTATTTTGTGGATAGGTTAAGTAGATAACAAACAAAACCATGGATCCCTTCGGCATTATACATTATTCTAAGTACTTGTATATTAGGTAATAAAATAATCAGCATCTCGACATTCATAGGAGTTTTTAATAAACGCTGTTTAAAGTTATGTGACGTTCAAACGTTAAAAATGTATGATTAAACTGTTGCTAACAGGGCCGTAGGCTCCAGCCTACGGCCCTGAACGGCAATCAAACCCCCCCGTAATGCGAGAAACCACCATAATCTCAATCCAAAGATCGACCCCCTAAGGTACCTCCATAATACTCCGTATACAGATAATTGTAATGTATTTCGCATAGGCGTACTTTATAATCTAAGTACAATAGCAGTAAGAGTATGCTTAAATACTGTGTTTTTATCGACTCTGACTTTGTATTGAATAAATTCCTGCAACTTCAGCATCCTCGGAGATATTCCAGGGGGGACCTGGCTGTTATTATCTCAGAGAATGCTGAAGCGGGTGCTAAAATTTTCGAATCGCATCCTAAATTCTCTTTATTCTCAAACTTTTCTGCATAAGTCGATAAAGTTACTTCTATTTCTGTATGAACGGTCAAAGAGAAACAAAACCCAACTTATTCGAAGCGGGGTGCTAAAAATAATATGTCCACTGCTGTTGTTATAGGTAGGTAACACGTATTATGCACCAAAAAATATGCTTAACTAAGTATTTAATTAGATTCTCTAATATTATTTAAGTATTAGCCTTACCAGTTTAGTTTTATATTTTTGGATTGGAACCTAGTGTAACAACATAATAACTTAGTATTATTTTTTAGTAATTCCACAGCGGTCATCAAACCTAACTGTAGATATTCTATTTCTTAGCATTTTCCAACAAACGATAACATAAAAACTAACACCTACATATATGGACATAAATTTAAGAAAAACTTTATTGGCATAATACATGTTACAGAATAAAGCAATCAATTTGAACCTCCGGTGGTAGGTCAGACTAGGTACCTACTAGGTATGTATGTAGGTAATGTATTATTATATTACTAGCTGATGATGCCCGCGAATTTGCCCGCGTGGATGTCGGTTATTATATACTAAAACCATAGTCGAGAACCACTCTAGCCATTGGTGAAAACAGCATGAAAATCGGTGCAGTAGTTTTTGAGTTTATCGCGGACATACAGGACGACAGACGCGGCAGAGGACTTTGTTTTATAATATGTAAGGATAATTATATATGTATGTATTATTATATACAATTAAAACAAAAAGTAAATCAAAAATATCAAAGATATAAACGTATATCATATATCTAAACTTGTAAAGTGTGATAGTTAGTGTGATAAACACTATGCGGGAATTCCATAACACGTCCAACAGGGCACATTCTATGGGCTTATTGATATTCGATCAAAAAGAACAAGTTCTGATTATAATTTTAATAGGTACAATGAATATTTTTTGTATAATAGCTATCTCCAAATCGGGACCGGTTATGAGAAAATACTTAGATCCTGTTAGAAGTTATGAGTGAAGAGTTAAGGTAACTGTCGAAAGCCGAGGTGGTACGGTACCTTGGATTACCTACCTCCCTGCCTACATACGAGTATGTATACACAAATTCACTTTTAAAATATTTTTCTTGAGCCGATTCGCACGAAGTAAATATTTTTGAGGGCGAATCAGCAACTCCAGAAATTGATTCGCCTACAAATGAATTAACTTCGTGCGAATCGGAAAAAATAGAAGAAAATATAATTCTATTGAATAGTGTCGATTCGCCTGTTTCAGGCGAGTAAATTCGTGTGAGTCACCACACCAATAAGCCCCGGACTCGCAAGGATTTGGGAATCATCCTACATACACCCCGGTACACAGCACTTTCTTTAATCAGTCGGTATACCTATACACTACCTACTATCTGAAGAACGTAGGTACCACACTACATTTACGTCTCTGATCTGACCTCTGGTAAACAAGGGATCTTGTTTACCAGAGGAGACTCTCATCCAAACGCCACATATAGTAACCGGAAATCTCGTAAAACAATGAATTTTCCGGGTCGACACGTCGCGAGTACAACAGCATTGTATTGTCTTGCTCATCATTTTATGTGTGTCGTACCCACTGTTTACGTTTCCCATAGTAGGTACTTATACCGGGATTTAAGTAATGTAGGTATATTGTATGATTTCACATTATCTGAACACGCGATCGTTTCATATCACCCCTTCCTACCAGGGAGAGTCAAGAAGATGAACAGCGATGATTTATTGAAGAAAAATACTATCTGCAAAACTCTGTTCTGAATGTCCACATAAACGATTTTTAATAGCAGATCACAGAAATAGCTGAACTTACTTAATATATATAGGCTTCAAAACAGCCCTTGAAGTAGTATGGTAAGCAAGTTTATAGCTCTTTCTTTTATAGCTTTAGTTCAACCGGTGGTCCGGTCGGGTCCCCTGGTCTCCTCGCTCCCTCGCCCTATTTCTGCGTTTCTTCACTATGTGTGCGGAATTCCTATTTTATGAGCCAACCACTTGGTCAAAAAATTACCTAACGAAATGGGGCGTAGGTACCTCATATCTTCTGTCAATAAGCCTGCAGATGCACCCAACCTGCAGAAGTAGAACGGTACCCAAAAGCAAAGGCGGTGAAATGGGGTGATGTCCGATTCCCCGAGTTCCATTTCCCCAAAATGATTTTTCATACATTCATTCCCTACGTCACCAAACAAAACATATAAGTCATTTGAGCAAGTCAAGTTGAATTTAATTGATGCCTAGGTAAGTACTTATATGTGAAAACGTTACACTACAGCTTAATTATATCTCTTTTTCATTATTCCCAAATCTGTATTAATAATTGCTCGTATTTCACTCATATTGACATTTGTTATCAGCCAATTAATCAGTGTTCAATCATCAAGTTGTTTCATGCCCACACAGGGCCATATACTTTCTTTTTGACACGCGTGCCGACCACCACCTAAATGTCAAGTTACAGTGTACACTTATCTATAGTACGATAAGTGTGCGCGACACTGCTGGGCGACATAGCGAAAAACTTCAGTTATAAATCTTATGCTTATCAAATATAGGCTACCTCCGTTCTTTAAGTATACATTCTTTGAAAAGCTTTAGGTATACATTTTTTGTAAACATCGATCACGTCCATGTATCAATCAATCAGTCTGTCGCAGTCTGTCTGCTGGACACTTATACGCTTAAAAAGCTGGGACGGTAGAGCACCGTAAGTTCTGGTGGAGCTTGGGAGAGGCCTATATCCATGTACCTTCAATACTTATTCTTAAATTGGAACTTTGACGAATTTCTTCCGTTAGACAGATTAAGAGAGGTAGGTACTCTCATTCGTTTCTGTTTCCCGCGATTTTGTCTGCGATCTAGGATGAAAATTAGCCTATGTCCTTCTCTAGGTCATGTCTTCCCATGTGCCAAATTTCATCCAAATCCGTTCAGCCGTTTTAGCGTGAAAGCGTAACAAACAAGCAAACTCACTTTCAAATTTAAGTATAATATTAGTTAGGATTAGGATCCGACGGTCTAGCTCTACTTTCGCATCGTGTTCCTTACTTCACGAGGGGTAGTGATTTCCCCACGGAATCGTTTTACTCCTGACAGTCTGGTGCCACATCTGCTGTCTCGGGGTCGTAAAGCGCTTCGTGGAGTAGGTCTTGATCACGATCCACGGTGATTGCTTCCGTTTAATTACCAGGTCAAGCAAGAATTGCTATTAAATGACATTATATATTTTAAGTCAGTTTAAATTGATATTATAAGGCTGTGTATTTTCTGTGCGTGCAATTGCGAGAGGCCTTATGTCCAGCAGTGAACTGCTGTAGGCTGATGATGATTGTGTAAAGGTACAATTTCGTAGCCGACCGCAAGCGGCAACTGCAGGCGACGTGTCTATTGTACTCTACTGACTGGTTGACTGGTTTCTATGTAGTTCTATGAAACTGACGTGTCGCTAGCTACGGAAGGTATTTCATAGAAAATCATAGAAACCAGTAGTGTCGCGGCGACACCTCGCCTGCCCTCTGCAGTTATCGCCTGCGGTCTACTACGGAATGGTACCTTAATAAAAATACAACTGGGAGTTTGGTAAAGCGGTTGTTACCACCACAACCACTTTCACAAAACAACCAACCACTATGCAACCAACCAACCAAATAACTTTTTGGTGTGGTTTCGATTCAAACTTAATGGCAGCTCAGAACATGAGGCGAGTCGCTGCGCGGTAACAATTTCATGTGTCAGCGGGGGTGAGGGGTGGGGTACTGCGCAGTGAGAAGCTAACTTCCGAGCCGCCATTATGTTTGAATCGAACTGTAACTGATGCTAAATACTCTGCCAATTTTCGTAACCTAGGGCCGATGTAGCAGGTGGCGTTCTGTAGTTTCTGCCTACCCCCATGGGAAGAAGGCGTGGCTTTATATATGCAGAAACAAACATACAAAAGAATAACTACAAATGAATACACTATTGTAGAACAGTTCACTATTTGTAAACTATCAATGACATCAGACAAACGAAATAAAAGTAAATACGTAGTAAATATGACCATAAATTAGAAATATACGTTTAATAAATGCAGCTTTCCAGCATTTAGGATAGAGTTCAAACGCCATGGATTTGGAGAATGGCATGGTAAGGATTGTACTAAGTAAATAAAAACACTATAGAAGGTGACTGGATCACCTCAAAAATGTAAAACATTGTTCGATGATTAGCGACAAAGATGACCCACTGACCCAATCTATCTGTTATTTATAAATATACTCATTATGTATATAATGTACATTTATGGACAGTTTATGGCTATTCCCACTTGTACTATTCAGCACAATTTAACGGACTGATGAACATACGATACCTAGCCTGTACGATCAATTCAAAATATTGCTGACGAGCGACTTCACAAACATATCCTATCCTAACTATTCCGAATTTCCCCCCAACTTTTTGTATTTATGTTATTTCGAATTTCAAATAATCTTACCTATTTTCTTTCTTTTTTCTATACGGCACTCGGCAATATATCTATACTATAATACCTCGATTCAAACTTAATGGCGGCTCCTTAGATTATAAAATGTATAATGTAACATTTATAATCTAAGGGCGGCTCGGAACATGAGGCGAGTCGCTGCGCAGTAACAATTTCATGGGTTAGAGTTAGAGGGGGTGAGGGGTGGGGTACTGCGCTGGTTGTAACTAACTTCGGAGCCGCCTTTACGTTTGAATCGAACGTTATCAGTGTTATTTTATTGTAATCGGACCTTCTGGGTGACACTTTGACGTAGCTAACGATACCCATGCCTTATTTTGATTGTGCAGGCAAGATCCCTCTCGATCCCTTCGATCCCTTGGGCAGATCTTGATTCACCCCTGGAGATGACACCCATGTCCACGAACTTATGCAAACTTACACACTATAACTAAGCGAGTTTGTTAAAACTTTCAACGAATTTTACTGTCAAGATTTAATCAAACTAAAGAAATCAGGTATGTTATACAACGTAGGTACCTAATTTAGCTTGTATATTGTACCTAGCGACTTATAGGTAAGTAGTTCTTTTGCAGAACGTAAATTCTTAAAAGAAGGACTTGATGATTCTGGGAGTTTCCAAGTTATCAATTTATAATACTTAATAACTTAGGAGTCCTAAATTTTATTATTGTTAGGAAAATAGGAATCCTAAATTTTATTATTGTTGCCAAGCTGATTATCACCCATGTCGATCAATACATGAAGTTGCCTTGTATTTTATAAGTTACAGTCGGCAATGCCTGGTTACCTACAGCTGGTAGCAGAAAAGAAGAATTCAGCCATGTGACTCAGCTGAAATTGCAGACACCACCCCGTGGCAAGGGTGCGCGTGCGTCAGTTCATCCGCGCGCCGACTTCCTCCATATAAAACGATCGCTCGTGCGCAAACGCATCAGTTTGTGACGGCCCCCTCAGACACACACTACACACGGTGAGTGGAATTTTCTTTTTTTCTGTTATTTGATATTCCCCCTTATTACTCACAACTCAGTGCTTCCGCCGGTTTAGATTAAAAAATATATATTTGGAAAAACCAGTGAAAAATTAAGTGTTTTACGAAGAAAATGTCCTTAAAATTAAGTTTTATAAATTAAAAATTTAAATATCTAAGTTAAAAATAAATGATAAGTACATAAACGTGAATTAATTAAGGCTGAGTAAACTCGCCATAATATTATCATGATTTGTGTCGCAACAAAGTCGTCGCAAGCTTCATAAAAATCATCGTAATAAAGCTATAATCGAGTAGGAATCGATTAATTTATCGGAATTTTGTAATGATAGGCCTTAACGGCCTCGGGAAGTGTCGAGTGGAATGAACTTCTTTTTGTCCCGAACAAGGTCGCTTTCTAACATAGGACCGGTCTGTAATCCCGGGATCTTGCGCAATCATCCAGGGTTGTGTTTGTAAACAATTCCTCATTCTAATATATGCTTACAAGTCCGAAGATTCGTATGTGTCCTGTGCTTAAATTGTTCGAGGTTATTTTTCTATTTTGAATACATTATTAGGCAAGCAGCCTTTATAATTAGTTTTATTGCACGTGCTTAAGTACACACTTAAGTTAATGTTACGTTTATTCCTAAGTAAAAGTTAAAAAGAAAATTTTCAACGACTTGAACGTGACCAAGGTACAAATAATTGGTCACAAATAATTGCTTAGTAAAAGAGAACATACAAATACCTACTATATAAGTATTCTCGATTGCTTTTTCCAGACTTTTTATAGAAGAGTGAAGTTTTACAAAGCTCCGAAGGTTTAGCGGTTTAAAGTTTAAACCGCCGGTGTTAAATTAATCGGAATAACCTTAGAGAATAAAGAACGAATGAGAGTTAGACAAGGGCCAGGACCAAAGGCAATTGGTCCTGCCTTTGGCTTTGACTTTTTGGCCAGGATTCATGGCATCAGCTGAAGCTTGTAATGTTGCAAAAAAAAAAACGGTATTTCTTCAACTAGGTACCTAGTAGATAGTACCGATTGCTAAAAGTCTCCTCTAATTAATTTAATTTACTATGCGTTTAATAATATAAACTGTTTTCAAAATATTCAACATTTAATCCCCAAGAATCTTCGGACATACAAGCACAACAAAAACGAACACAATTGAATTCCTGAGGTGATGATGATGCCTGTTTTGTATGGATAACGGCCCTAGGACAAAACACGCATCATCGTGTTACAAGACAAGACGTCTCAAGAAATGTTTGTTTGTCTTGGCACCTGAGTGATACAGCATTAAAAAATCGAAGATTCCTATAGTCGTCTTCTCTCGTATCGAGCCGAAATTAATGAGAATAATTTACGTCGTGCTAAAAAAACTAGCCAGTCAGCAAGGAGTATAGTAGCAGGACTGAATGCAAGACAGAACAGTCCGTGTTAGGGAAAAATTTTAAACTAGGAATGGAACGTCCCTATAGGCTATATCTACTACATTTAGGGGCAGTTCAGGCAACGCTATATACTATATATAAGGAAGAACCCCCTGAGAAGCGCTCACGTGTATCGCATAATGCAAGCCAATACTTTATAGCATACTGTGAACGTGTTCATATATTATGTATGTTGAATGCTGAGCGATATTGTTGTGCTATATTATTATAATGTTTGCCATAGGCTACATATATCCTTTACATATATTATAACGTAATATGAACTGTCCTCTAAGTATGTTGGTTCGGTCTAATCCTAGTTTCCTTACCACGACCCCCTACTAGGTCCCCTTAGTCCCCTAGGTCCCCTAATACTTCAAATATTAATGATTGAACCTTGCCCGCCTGATATGTACATATAATCAAAAACCTATTTAAAAAAAGTTCCGGGTTTTTCTTTATGTAGGTATTTTTGTTTCGCTAATCACGTTACATCAACCCGAAGGTCCGTGACCTTTTCTGGCTATACTCGGAATTGTGTTATTTATTTTAATATTGTAGCTTACTGTAGATTTGACAATAAAAAAAACTAGTTTCTCGGCAAAAACTGGCTAATACACAGTTAGGACAACATTTTTGTACCTATTCAAGACAATGAACGTCTTTTTTTTTTATATCTAACGAACTACTGGGTACATCCCAAAAGTAAAAATGCTTCATTATTCTGTAAGTAAAGCCTTGTAACTCTAAGTAAAGATATGTTCAAAATTTAACCCCAATAGATAGGGAAGTCAAATATGGCACGTGGGTAGAAAGTATTGGGGATAAATTCACAGGAGCCAGCTAGGTACCTGCTACATACTTCTTACTTAGTAGGCTTTGGTAAACTTACGCAAAGTTACACGTTTACACTTTCATAATGTTGTTAATGAACATAGTTAAATATTTTACGACTATGTAAACTGACGTGTTAACGTTCATAAATAACTGGCAGATTATAACGCGAAATCTTTATTTATTCGAACCTAATGTATATTTGAGCCTATGAATATTTTTGCAATTAATCCGACATTTACGTGCACTGCCTCAGTCTACTCTCGCTTCTATCGTTTTTTAAGGTTCCGTACCCAAAGGGTAAAACGGGACCCTATTACTAAGGCTCCGCTGTCTGTCTGTCTGTCTGTCCGTCAGTCACCAGGCTGTATCTCATGAACCGTGATAGTTAGACAGTTGTTCACAGATGATGTATTTCTGTTGCCGCTATCAACAAATACTAAAAAACAGAATAAAATAAATATTTAAGGGGGCTCCCATACAACAGACATGATATTTTTGCCATTTTTATAGAAAATGGTACGGAGCCCTTCGTGCGCGAGTCCGACTCTCACTTGGCCGGTTTTTTTTTCTTAGAAGAGCTTGGAAATTTTCTTTAACAAGGGCTCAATTACTACACATAACCCAACATCACGCCTGTATTCCCCGAAGGGTTGGGCAGAGGTGTAGGTAGGTACCTATTTATAGTAGGTACTAGGTACACAAACATTTCGCCAGTTATATTTAAGTCCCATGTAATAGGGGGCGAGCATATTTCCACAAATCCAGACTCTTGGACTGCTAATTCCAAATTCCAGATGGAAATAGCCAATAATACTTTGCCTGACCCGGGAAATGAACCCCAGCAGCAAAAACCAGCAGTAGCGCAGCTCAATTACTAGTTGGCCACATTTTATTTTTTATCTATCTTATATTAACTGTGCGTTTGCACTGGCGAAACATTACGACTAAACATGTTGAAGTCTCTAGCTCAAGTTCCTGTCAAGAATTAAGAATGTAAGACGGTCTAGTGATCGCATACGCGTCTGCTGTCCTTGGGGTTTGATGCTCAAGGCGGGCAAAATCATATTGGGTTTTCTTTATGGAATTTATACCCGGTTAATGGCACTTGTAGGTGTCATCATCATCATCATCCACAGCCTGACTTCACCCACATGCTGAGCACCTCAGCAACAAGAAAAGAGAAGCCTATATATGCTCACGAATGGCCTCTTTTCTCGTGCCAATCCCTAAGTTCCTGTGCCAGCCTCATCCAAGCTCTACCCGCGATGGTTAAATGTCGTTCACCCATCTCGTCATCGCAATATTGGAGTGCTTACTATAAACAGTACACTATACCCACCTCTTTGAGGGATATACAACATTATTTTTTCTTTATGCTAAACCCGAAAAGGGGTCATTGTACTCATCATTTTGAACAACGTTTTCTATGGAAACAACATTGAAATAGCGAAAAAAAAATCATTTGTTCCCTACATTTGTGTTCACTTATATCGACAAAATGTATGGAACAGCTGATATTTTTTCGCGATTTCAATGTTGGTCCCATAGAAAAAGTTGTTCCCAGTTGGTCCCATAAAAAAAAAATGTTGTATAGGGGACATATTTATGCTATAGAACAGACAAGTATGATATTCTAAGTGAAGTGACGATTTTTCTCTTTCTTACAGAAAATGAAACAGTTGGTGTTTTTAGCCCTTTTCGCGGCGGTTGCGCACGCGCAGTTCCAGAACGGTCGGATCCTGGAGCCCCCAGTACCCTCGCTATGTGTGCAGAGATCCATCCACGAGAGATACGCTGACAGTAAGTACATATCTTATTGAAGCTGATTAATTAGGCATCATATCTTGAGGGAGAATAGAAAATGGACAGAAAAATATGGATTGAAATAACTGTCAGATGCTCTAGTAAGATCAAACCTCGGGCAAGAGTTGGATTACTACCATGTAGGTACGTGTTATATACCTACGTAGACAGACCTTTCTCTAAAGATCCCCATGGTAACTACACAAACTCTCTAATGGCGGATTCCTATAATTTACGGACCGTATTTGGTTAATATTAAGACTCTTGTATCTTTGCCAATAATGAAGCAAATATCTCTTAGCTTTGCACAGTAGACCCTCCCATTAAGGTAGTAGCTATCACAGGGAAAATTGGCTTAAGAATCTATTTACATGCCCAGTTTGGCAATAAAAAAACTACCATTGGTAAGCAAAACGATTCGTCATTGTTTATAGGAACCGAGCATAAGTACCCCTTTCCATACTAGGGTAGGCTCTTTACCACGGATATCGATCTATAGCGCAGAGCTCTTTCCCCACATAGACAAAAAAGGCTTCTTACAATTTTCGGCGCATCAGGATGATACAAGGTCCTGTTAACCGATTATTATCTCCATATTTGGCAAGAGGTATTATTGTCAAGTTGCCCGAAGTTATTTTACTCCAGCAAAGAAGATTACCAGCTAAAGGTAATGTACCTAATGAGTAATGAGCTATGTAATTACCGCACAAGAGGATTCCGGAAAACTTCATGTACGATAATAATATTTTAATGAAGGTATTTTTTTTTCGTGATAATTTATGGAAATTTTGTGATTAAAATGAACTCGTCTTCACCATAATGGTCAACTAGAGTTCGTGCAATGACCCCTTTCTCAGTAGGTATACCTGCCTCTTATTTACCTACAAACAGTGTGAGATTTTACAACCCTCTGTCACTTCATGGTCACCGGTAGGTCTACTACCTATATAACGTTTTTTGTTTGATATCCCATACCTCCAGGGTATTAATGAGACCATTTCAAAGAATCAAATGGCTTTTTTTTTCAATTTGTCATTCAAAAACAATTCGACAAATTCACAACTTAGTAGGTATTTACGAATTAAAACAAAAAAAAACAATTCTGACTATTTTTGTCCATAAAAAAAATAACATGACAACGTAACGCATTTTCTGAGCTTTAAATTTTAATATGAATGATTATATTGGACTTGGACGATGAAGATTTATGGAAGAAGAACACATGCTGCGTCAACTCTTATAGATTGGTCTATAAATTGGCATAAAGCCTTGAGTATGACAGCGCTTTATCTGTCTGTAACTAACGATCCAAGATTATCATTAGAAAGCTATGACTACTATCATAGGACCTCATCAAAAGGTACAAGTTGGTCTCTTATCTCAGTGAGATAAGGGGAAACCGGTCCGCCATGCCAGCATGCGCCCGCGCAACCAGAAATACATGAAATTCTTATGTATGATATCAGTAAACACTGGGACTTCCGCGTGCAAATAAGCAGATGTATATGTCACAAGTTTTGTTACTATTTTTGAATGCAGTTGTGGTTTTTGTAGTTTTTAAGAATAGTAATTTGCATATTTCTTTTCAATTTCTGGTGCGCACTTGCATAGATAATTCTGTTTTTAATAGATGATACTGGTAGGTAGTTAGGTAGGTCCGAAAGATTTGAGTTCGAGTCTTCACGTTGTTAGAATTTCTGTCATTTTACATAAGTAGGTCAGTACATAGTGGTTTAAAAATTGTATGGTTTATATCCTCATTTCTTGAACTGGGTGACGATGATCTGAAAGGAATCCTAGATCCAATAGGTAGGTACTTAGGTACCTCGGTTTAATAATTATTTACTAATACTAACTAGGTACCTATACTATATTTAGGACAGATTAACTTCTGGTTATGTCAACGCTCTACTAAAGGACAAATAAGTCAGCTCCAAAACAACAACTGCTTAGCACAATCGCAGTATCCGCTTCAAAGAACAGTGGCATTGTAAACCAGAAAAATTATTAACATTATCATATCTATCCATACTAATATTATAAATTCGAAAGTAACTCTGTCTCTATGTAACATTTTTACGACTGAACAGATATCGACAAAATTTGGCAAGGAGATAGATGGCATCCTGGGGAAGGGCATAAGCTACTTTTTATCGACATACCATGCGGGCGAAGACGCGGGCGAAGCCGCGGGCGGAAGCTAGTACCTATCTAATATTATGAATGCGAAAGTGAGTTTGTTTGTTGTTACGCTTTCACGCTAAAACTGCTGAACGGATTTGTATGAAATTTGGCACAGGTGTAGAACATGAGCTGGAATAGGACATGGGATAGGTACTTTTAATCCCGATATTCCTACGGGATCGAGACTTACGCGGGTGAAACTGCGGGGCGCAGCTAGTTCTTTATAAAACCACGATGTTCACCGTTTGTTTAAACTAAAAAGTAGATATGTATAGATAGTCTTAGCTAGATCTCTAGCCTGGTAGCCTAAATATATGTAAGTATAGTGTTTCGATTTATAGAAGTTACACGTGGAACGAGGTATGTCATAATCATGAAACCTGAACAAAAACAAAATAGTTTCACCTTTCATTACCATAGGTCACATTAAACCGATCCACGTGTAACTTCTAATCTAAACACTATAGAAACCATATCTACCTACATTCCTTTTATCGGAACATCGAAAGCGAAGATTTTCTATCCGCAGTTAGTTCCCACGAGATATCTAGTAAAATAGTAAAATCACGAAGTAGCTACGTACAGATACTCGCGGAAGAGATCAAAGTATCCAATCGTAAGAGGTGTAAGGCTTATGCCTTTACGTCTTCCGGATATTTGTCTCACTTAGGTCAAATTACGCGGATGGAAGACTTGGAAATGATGGCAAAGTTGACCTAGCTTGGACTCACGAATTTACGATCGCATAGAACTTTGTTTTTCGTGAGCAATTCTTTTGTGTTAACTTCCTTTTCTGTGACTCGTCACGTCCCAAACATTCATCCACGTATCGGTTGAATAATTTTTGATAAGGATTCCTCAGTTAACTCCTAACGATCGGTAGAAGGTAAGTTATAAGAAACTTAGCCTAATAAACATCGTTACATAATGTAAACACTGTTAACTGTTATATCTACCAGGTTGTAAATAAGCCAACCTGTTACTTCGAAAGTGAGTTCAGGGGTTAGGTTGTATAACCCTTGTTAAGGCAGGCAGGGTACAATCGTAATCATAGTCCGGATCTAAATGAATGTTGTTCAGTTTCTCAATATTCCCAGGCTATACGATGATCCGTACATAATGTAGGACTTATCTATTGGCAGCCCTGCTTGTTTTAAAAAAATATTAAATTCTGTTGTCTTTTCAGACAAAGGCTACTTCTTCTCATGGAGAGACCCTGCGCTCCGTGGTGTGGAGGAAGACTGGCTGAGTGCCAGGAACTACTGCCGTCAGCGGTGCATGGACCTCGTGTCTTTGGAGACCAGCGACGAAAACGAGTGGGTTAAAGCACGCATCGTGCAGGACAAGGTAAGATATCATGGATAAAATTGTGAGAAGCTTTGTTCGGAACTTTAGAACTAAAAAGATACAGCAGTAGCGTCAGTTACCATAAAACCTTATTGACTCTACTATATGTAGTTTTCAGTAAAATAAAAAAAAACAATGATTTTTTTGTTAAAATGACGTCTTGATAAATTCATAATCATTTTAATCTCCCAATCCTAACTTTTAAAGATACATTGAGTTAGAGAGCTTTAGATAACTATCTACAAAATCGTTAAATTGTTGCACAATTTAATGTCTATCTGTGATTAGATGAAGTCTTAAACAGTGATGTAAGACGACAGTAAAACATAATCAAGTTCTCATTTCCTATGTTCGAAGTTCATTAACGACTCTGATGCAACATGCAACGGATCAAGTTTTGATAGATTAAAATAGACACAGCGGCATTTTAAGCGTAAAGGAAAATGGTGTCTAAATTAGAGACGATTCTAGAACAGTCCTTGCTTTGAGCTCCTTATGTAAAGCAAATGACTTCACGATGGTTGCCAAAGACTGTAGCAAATGTCCACGCGTGTCCCGAGTTCAAAATACGAGGAAAACGCTCGTGACCGTGACGTGAAAACATATCACTTTTTCAAAGCTAAATAGAAAGTGTGGTATTCGTATTCAACACGGAATCTTTAAAAGAATTCATATTGTTTCCTCTTTTCGTAATGGTTTGACTCTTCGAGAACAAATCTCTATCTGTTGCGTGTACGAGTTATTTAACTAACGCCCGCGACATTTTGACAAAATTTTACGTTAACTTTACTTCTTCGTTAGAAATAAAGAAAAATAATCGTTTCAGGAACGTAACAATGGTAGCGTCGATTTTTCCTAAACGAGTTTCACTATTGCTATGGAATGTATTTCGCACTACGTGTGAAATACAATGTTTTGTTGCATTGTCTGTTCCTCCCGAGAATATCGACACTTGGGAATAATAAGCACTTGTTTTTTTACACGTAGAAATCTGCTGTTTAATAAAACTTTTATAGACGGAAGATGAGATCTTGTTGAGCATGAACTATGACCAACCGGTGAAACTAGTAATGGTATAACCATATCCACCGTAGCGTAGGTCGTAGGTCCTACTTAGATTCAAGCAGGGCCGTAACTTTCTGTTGCCATCACCGACACTGCAGAATGACAATTTGTTCAGCACAGATATTAATGCCAAATGATCCGATTGTCCCGTTGCCAAACTGGCCATTGCCCTGTTGACACAGTATTGTTATGTTAATGAAGTAGCGCGTTCATTATGTTCTTACAATCTAACGCTGAGTGCGCAACGATCCTCGATAATTGTGACAAATTGTCGTATTCATTGTTGTATCTCCACGGTATTGTTTAGAATCATCAAATAGTTTCGCCTTATTCGCTTATCTAATAGACTTCTTTTTTAATGTCTGTTTTGCCATTGTTATTTTTTTCTTCGTACCTAACAGATAGAATCAAGTAGCCAGGCAGACGAACAGGTAATTGTTCGTCTTATGTGCTCATACAAATACCCAGAGGTTTTGTGTCAAGGTACCACCATAATGTAACGACAAAGTCATCTAACGTTGGCAGTTGTAGAGAATGACCATTCTTATGCTATGTGTTCCTTTAGCAAAAATACATCTGGACATCGGGTCGCATCTGCGACTTCAAGGGATGCAACCGTCCTGATCTGATCCCCAACGAGATCAACGGCTGGTTCTGGACCGCTGAGCTGCAGAAGTTGGCTCCTACTACGAACCGTCAACAGAACGACTGGTCCGAGGGTGGCGGCATCGGCAAACCTCAACCCGACAACAGGGTAAGTTATGCACTCATTTCCTCGTCTAGAAAACTGTTACCAAATTAAGGAATCGTTCCGCGGTGTATACAATGGGTGCGTAAGAAAGCATGACATTACGAAATCGGTCATACTCATGACGCAACGTAAGACCAATTCCGCGAACAGTTGAGTAACGTTTGTCATACGCACCCGCCGAACCCGTTAATGCATCCGTACAGCGGATATAACGCAATGAAAACGAAAGCGACACGTGAATATTTATGGGCCTGCGAAATATTCGCCGAAGGGCGTACCCGCATGTCGCGGCCACTTTCTACAAACAGCGACCGCAAGCTGTACAACAAAAGCTCATCGTTATTCGGCGCGCGTCGTCGCGTTGTTTGCGCGTCACTTTCCCCGCGAGTCGCGCGTACCCGCGGCCTGCGCTCGCGCCTACGCTGCGGAACAAACAATACGTAACCCTCTGCGGTCGCACGCGCATCCTCCGCATCCGTTGTTGCTTGGCGTTCAAGGCCTCGCGCATTATGCGGTTATTGTAGGTACGCAACCAACCGATTGATGTAATGGCTTTAATTTTAAACAAAACTTCGCCATTTTCAATTCACTCGTAATCTTATTCTTCCCAGACATTTAGCGGGACCTTCAGGAGTCTGTATATTTACGCAGCTAAAATGCGCTTGTTGTGAGTCAGGGTCAGACTCTATTTGCAGCCAGTCATGTTTTACACTTAAAAAGACCGTTATCTTTCAATTGGATAAACGAATCGCTGCCTACCCTTTAGGGACCCTGCCGAGAATCAATGCGTCAAGCTGGGTTAGGTCTGACTAAGCCATGGTATGATATGTTATGGTATGGTATACACTAATTATTTGACCATGTATCTTCCTATTAACAGGAGCTACTGCAAGGTGGCGCTGCGGAGCACTGCGTTGCCATCCTGAACAACTTCTACAACGATGGCGTTCACTGGCACGACGTGGCCTGCCACCACCGCAAGCCCTTCGTCTGCGAGGAAAACGATGCCCTCCTGAAATACGTGCGATACACCAACCCTAACCTCAGAGTTTGATCCGATACCCTCACGCTGTCACAAGAAATAATTAGAAGTTAAAAAGTATTTTATAAGCAGTAAACATGGACTATTCGACGCGAACAAATTATTTATAATTTAACGAAGCAATTCTCCAGCTAAATGTTCGTGTGCTTACATTTAAAATCATGAGGTAGTAACCATACAACCAAATATTATCGTTAAAGCTGCAAAAACTGCTAAAATCACGATTTATAACTTTCGATATCCAAAATGAAGGATCCGGTTCTAGCTTTAAATACCTCATTACATAAATATTTATTGCAGTATTGTACATTACTTTAGTCATGTAACTGATGCAGTCGAGTTTAAAAATAAATATTTAAGATCTGTCAATAAAGACTGTTTTAATTTTTTATGATTTGTTTCATTACTTTCTCCTAAATGCCGTTAACCCAGAATAGTGGATTCATAAACAAGGATTTCGCGAGGTTCGCGAGGAGCGGCATCAACGCGCCTTATGAAAAAATAAAGGCAATGGAGATCCTGAATCCTGCACGAATAAATAAGACGAGAACCATGACTGTGATCACCAAGACCTGACTGACTCCTTACGCATATAATATTTCCTTAAATTACGTTATAAGATTTGTATTTATTCATAAACTATGGGTGCTTAGCGCATAAAAATGCTAAAGGTTGTATTTTAGATACAAAAATCGTTCGTTACGTTTACGTCACACGTCTGTGCTAGGGCCTTTGTAACACAACATTGGCTTCAGTTGTCTTTGACCCTAGTTGGGATCAACCATGAGTGGCGATGTTTAGAGCTTTCGTTTCCAAGACAGCGCACGCCAGCTACCGAAATACAAAATCCATGACGTGAGAGGAATGAAACAAATGAGTTGATAGGAAACAAACTGCCATGCATTCCCGCCGTATGTAGTGCCAGCCAGCCGGTAGTGTGGTGATCGGTCAGTGGTAACAAAGCCAGTCTAAGCTGGCATCGCATTTTTTCGCATCTGAATCATTTTGAAGGATGTTGCTAATCCATTGCTTGCTTCATATGTTCGAATAATTTGTCTGCTCAATAACGTAAAAAATAACTAATAACACAATGAATTTTGTTGAACTATCAATTTTAAACAGATTGTGATTGATCGTGTGTTACGCAATTAGGGTGCTGGTTAAGCCTAGCTAAAACTATGTCTACCTAATGCTAAGTTTAAAGCTCCAGCATCATTGTACGGTGATAAAAGCTATTGACAAAGACTACACTACTTTTATTTTTGTACCTAACTCAACTCTTTTTATAAAGAACAAAATATAAATAAATAATTGATCCTTCCCAAAATACTTGAAAGTCTACTTATCCATGAAAAGTGTACTTAAAGTATTTAGACGATGTGTGTGCCTGCAGCAGTGCAGCTTATTGTTGTATTTCCTTATCAGGCGCTAGGTGTGTGGCGCCGACGGTGACGGTGTAAAACAACTTTGTTATACACCGGCGCTAAATAAACGTCGCTCTTTGCTGAAATAGTAGTTTAGATGGCTGTAGTGAATGGATATTCATGGGATGTTAATTGTTACATAAAATATTCTTTGGATCTTTACTACTTGATGAGATCTGAAGACCAAATAAGGCCAAAAAATACTATAAATTATTTTATTATTGTGGAATGTATTTGTAAAATATTACAGCTCCAAATTAGAAAAACACAAAAATTTAGACAACATAAATGCATTTATTTCAGCACTGCACTTACAAATAAAATTTTACTTTATGACATTATATTGCAATATTTTTAAACATACCTTTTTATTTTTATTTTAGATAAATATTGATTTAGATAAATTATTATATTGGTTTTAAGTCATAATTTAGGAGATTTAAAAATTTTATTTAAAAATACTAAGTAGGTAAGTAGTTACTTTATATTGTCATAAGGAAGGCATTGCAACTTTAAACCTGTATCTGAGAGAAGACTTGGGCGATGGTTTCTTGGTCATTATGAACCAGAGACAGATATTGCAGAAATATAAAAGAGTCAGGAGCATTGTGACATGCATTAAACGACACAGACGGAGGAAGCTCATTTTTAAACCAAAACTGAAAATAATGCAGAAGGATTATTGTTACATTACAAAATCATTGTACCTGAGATTATACATAGTTTAAATAGTTTCATACTATTAATAACTGGTGTGTGTTGGATTACCACAAGAATCCAATAGGAAACGTGCATTTTAGAATACAAACTACATAAAATATTAATGAAACAGCTTGTTTGCTTATAACTGGTAAATGCACATTTCGTAAATAAAACTTACATTTACTTACTCTCTATTAGCAAAGTCCTCCATGTTAATGTCTATAGACTCATTGGACCTCTGATTGTCTGGTAGTATAGAGTAATCCTTATCAAAGTGCTCCTGAAGGCAGCATATCCTTTCCATTATAAATAGCAGAAGTATCGCCCAGAAATATTCAAATTCAAACACCATGTTGTCATTTTTTACCTTCTACCATTATTATATGATAACCAAACTTTGTTTTTATAGGGGGGTCTGTGTATACGGGACTCGCGACTGTAGATATGGGCAAGGCAAATGCCGCATCCTGGAAAGGGCCGACCATTGAACCACGGATCTGCCAGCCAAGGTCTCCGCCTTGCCGTGCTTTGTCTTCACTATACGCGGCCGCTACATCCGGGAATTTTTGACCGGCTTTCAATTTTTCCAATGCCTCCAAACATCTTGACTGTTTCTCACATAAAATATGACGTACTTTGACAGCTGACCCGCCTTTTTTCTCTTTTGCTGCAGATTCTAAATTTAAAACAAAGAGAATGTATAGGTCTGTCAATATTTTTAATAAAGATAATCTTCACGAAAACACCGAAAACACACTACAAAATGTAAACAAACCTTTCGTGTCGCCTCCAGATTTTCCTGCGCCGGATTTAGCTCCTCCACCGGCTTTACCTTTTTCAGGTTGCTTTTTAGGTGGCATGTTCTGTTCTTCAGTAATGTTGCGTTATTTCTTATTTTTTCGTTCACTGAAAAACGTAAACAGAAAAGTGCTATCAGCTGTTTAGGAAAAGTGAGGTTATTTTTTACGAAATGTTACCAGGCTATACAAATTTTGAATGTCGTTTAAACTTGCGACAATCTAAGAAGCCCGTTTTGACGTTTCTTTCTTATTCTTTCTTTCTTTTTTATTAGGTTTTTTTTATTGGTCTATCACACACGTAATTTTTCTTCACACGTAATTTTTACACGGTCATACACAACAAGACAGTATTTATTTTATTACGATTTATATTACCTAGATTGTTTGCATGTTTGTTCCTCAGGGTGCCAGGGTGTATCTAGAAAATACCAGGGTAAAACAGCTAAATAGGGGGGTATGGGTACTGGGTAGTATTTAGCACTAGCACTTAGCAGTAAAGAAAAAACCGAAAACTTCCGAAAAAGCGACAAATTATATTTTTATCTGTATCAACCTAAATATTTCATTCAAAATCATTCATAAATCATTCATTGAACTGACTGATCCATCCAAAATTTCTCATTCAAAGAATTGGTTTTTGTTTAGCTCGAAGTAATAAATTGTTTTCTTTTCTACATGAATATATAAATGCGTTAGATTTACCTATTTGGTTCTTCGTGACACTATAATCATGTGTTTTTTGTGTAGTTTTTAAATAAATAGTCAATAAAATCGGCTTGATACGAAAAATATGAGATTGCCGTCGTGTACATTACCCTTGTATATTTATTAGTGGTGTTGCGAAATAGATACAATACACCCAATAACCATGGGGATTATGTACGAAAAGCGTCCTCTGAAGAGGCCACGGCTGGGTCCTCCGGATGTGTACCCTCAGGAGCCCCGCCAGAAGGAGGATGAGCTCACATCCACTAACGTAAAACATGGTTTTTCCACAACACCACAATCCAGCGATGAGTTTGGTACAGCAAGGAATTTTAATTATTCAGCATCCAAGGTGAGTAAATACAATGCTCCAAATACAGTCATGTATATTTCTTCTTGGTCCTATATTAGTATGCAATATGTTATCTTCGTAATTAGGTCAGCAGGCCTTGTATGTTCTCTCAGATTGACAATGATTACAATATATTTAAATAACTCTTCCCATATTCCAAATCCTGTATGAATAATGAGTGAGTGAACAAACTTTTTTACACTTTCTGAAGGAATGGAAGACATCAATATTATTACAACATATTTCAAATTTCCCTTTGCAGATTGGACAGTTCTTTTCAAGCATACTTTCTAAGAAAGAAGAGTTAAATACTCTGCCTGATTGTGGAAGGAAAAGGCAGCAAGTGAATCCTAAGGACAATTTCTGGCCAGCTACTGCCCGCACTAAAGCACAGATAGAAGCTTGGTTCAAGGATTTAGCAGGTATTAAGAATAAATGTATTAAACCACTAGCTGCCCCCCGAGGTTTCACCTGCGTAAGTCTCGATCCCGTGGGAATATCGGGATAAAAAGTATCCTATGTCCTATTCCAGGGTTACCCATGTGTCAAAAAAATAAAACCTAATAGAAAGGACGAATGTATAAGAAACAACACATTATGATAAAACTAGCTGTTGCCTGCGATTTCGTCTGCGATCCAGGATGAAAAGTAACCTATGTCCTTCTCCGGGTCATGATCTACCCATGTGCCAAATTTTATCTAGTTTCGTCCAGCCATTTTAGTGTGAAAGCGTTACAAACAAACAAACTCACTTTAGCTTTTACAATATTAGTAAGGATATATAGTTAGGATATCCTGTGCAATATGCATGGACTTACCTTACTTCCTAGCTTACTTACTTGTGTAAAAATTAATTTCTTCAATATGTTTATATTAATCTCCAATAAGAAAATTAACACTTATTGTTATCATTCACAGGAAGCAAACCGTTATCCCAACTAGCAAAGAAAGCGCCTAACTTTAACAAAAAAGAAGAGATATTTATAACACTGACCGAGTACCAAGTGTCTATGCCCAGAGCTGCCTGGTTCATTAAACTTAGCTCTGCTTATACTGTGGCTGTGTCTGAGGCTAAGATCAAGAAGAGACAGTTGCCTGATCCTACCACTGGTAAGTATTTTTCATATGGTGTATCCACCCTGTATAATATTATAAAGTCAAAGTCAAATCATTTATTTCAAATAGGCACTTTTGAACATCAAAAAAACTAAGAAATAGAACTGATTCTAGTTGCCCCTTCCAAAAGGTAGTTTTCATATGGTGAAGAATGGGAAAGAAACACCACCGTTACTCTTTAAAAAAAATGGTTTACAAGATTTTGTATACATCAATTATAATTACATGTGAATACGATGCACCTAGAATACGATTACTTTAGCGCAAATGGTAAAAAGAATTTAAAATGGAGCAATGACAAATAAATTGATTATATATAGTTTCAGCATCCATTTGAAACTGGGAAGTAGATAGATAGATAAACCATTCATTTAGTGACCACAAAAGAAGTAGCACAACACACAAAAGCACAATCAAATCAAATCAAACGTTTATTTGCTAGAATTACATTGTTTTGATACTGGTGAGATCTTATATCCTAAGTGTAATTGTATTCTGCCAGGCATGCAAATTTTTATGTTATACATAAAATAGCTATCACTTTGTCTTATACTTATTGTATGCACAAATAGATTTCATGACAATGGAAAAATAGTAGTGTCTATGAGTGTCATATAAAATTGGCTGAAAAAAACTTATATGATGTATTACAAAACAATATACTCTACCTAAATATTGTTATAATTATTATCCATTATTATAGCTCATAAATAATTGACCATATATTTTCACCATTAAAAAACTGGTATTGTAAAATACTGGTATTTAGCTGCATCCGGTTAGGCTGGAAGCCGACCCCAACATAGTTGGGAAAAGGCTAGGCAGATTGATTGATATTTTTACCATTATAGGCTGGCTATAATAGTGTCTGTTTTCTTTTAGAATGGACTACAACATTGATCAAATTCCTCAAGGATCAAATACCCAAGTTAGCTGAACACTACCAGAATGCAGTTCCAGGAAATGTGTCAGACAAAACACCTCCATCACAATCAGGCCAGGGAACTCCTAGCCACAACTCATCAGGCAATCCACCTGGGAGCTCCACACCTAACTCTACTGTGCCCAACTCTATGCACTCTCCAGGAAATTCCAGTAGTAAGTAAAGAAACTCCTTAAACCTCTTTGACTTTTGAAAAAGTCATAGTATGAAGGTCTCTCCACACCCACATATTAACATACCAGGCTTGGGACTGTACGGGTTTCATTCCATCAAACAAAACAAAAAAAATATTTTTATTTCCCACATCATAAGTCGCCTGTCATTTTTGTAGATCTTTGACAGTCGTTACGTGCCGTCAGAAGCCCGAAAGTCTGACAACCAGTCTTACCAAGGGGTATCGTATTACCTAGTAACTGGGTAAGGGTCCGATAGGTAGTCCCTCCATGTAAAATACTGGTATTCAGCTGCATACGGTTAGATTGGAAACCGACCCCAACATAGTTGGGAAAAAGCTAGGCAGGTGATGACATATCATAAGTCATCCAAAACCTCCTTGAGTTTTGCAAGTAAAATTATAAGAACAAAAAATTATGTATGTTTGTGAATAATAAATCATGACAAAAACCCAGCTACCTACTGGGTAATACGATGCGATGATTACCCCTTGGTATGACTCGTTGTGTTGTGTGTACAGAAAATAAACGTAAGTTAAAAAATATATGTATATTGTGTGCCTCATGGCTGCGCCGAATAGGACCAGTGGGCCTAAAATGGTCACATTAGCAATTCCTCTAAAACCATTTCATTTCCTGAATTTCCAGCTGTCATTAGCAATTCATCTAATTTGACACAAAAGCAATGCATGAGGACCATTTTACGAATCTCCATAGTGTAATCATCCAACTGTCAAACAGGTGAATTGAGTGAATTCTTACCGAATTTATATGAATCGCACGCAGATCATATTATGAATTGTCAGTTTGTGACATTTTGCGATGATTCTTAATAGGTATTTTCCTATTATGGTTCAGCCAAAGTGACTGTTTTAAGCCCCCGTTTAGCAAAATGCCAGACAACTAGCTGAAGGAAGGCCCTGACCTAGGTGATAGAGGATATGTGTATAGGTGTGTCAACACCTCTGCCTGCCCCTTAAATTCAGCCGTGAAATAATGTATTATTATTTTTGTCCAGCTCTCGGCTCCTTAACTCCTGGAGGAAGCGAGAGCACAGACTGGCGACAAGCCCTCAAGCTCTGGAATTACTGCTGCCGCCTCGCTAAGTACCTGCTGGACGAAGGTCTGCTCGACAGGCATGACTTCCTCACCTGGATCATTGAACTGCTAGATAAGAGAGCTCCTGATGATGGACTGTTAAGGTAAGGAGTTAATTTTGTTTGTCAGGTCCAGGAACATAAATTTTATAATTATTTAGTACTGGATTTGGAAATTTACTAACGGCCAGAGGTTCTCTAGTACAGTGTTTTTCAACCTTTTTCATGACACGGCCCCTTTAGTACGAAGAAATATTTCGCGACCCTACCCGTTGCTGTTTTTTTATGTATTTTATTTTGTGACAAATATTCAATCCAACATATTTATTCATTTTCATAATTAGGGTTCGGATAAATACATACATTACATCGAATGCGTCGCCAACAGATAACGCAATTTACGCGCATACGTACGACCACGGCCGATGCCACCATGGGCGTACCCAGGGGGGGCAGCTGCCTCCCCCTGGAAATCTCGCAGAACATGTATGAACTCGAATAATTACTAATCAAAGTGTATACGGGGCCTTATGCTCTAATTTTTAATAAACCACGCAATGGCAAAATGCACCGTGCAATTGCCACAATATAGGGCAAATCATCTTGGGCTGGTTAATTAAGCGAATATTTTCGATCGTTGTACGTGTCCTATTTGGATTCATTATCATCCTCATTAGAGGCGAGATTCGTTAAAGAACATTCACCAGCGTTTGCTCTTTCATTGTTACATCCTGCTCAAATTATAAAAATTACGAAAAAATTAAGAAAATGTATGGACGAAGTATCCAAATTTTATGAATTAGAAGGGATCACATCTGAAGCTGATATGGCGCACTTTTTGGGTTAACAAGCAGGAGGACTTCGAAGATTTGGAGATAATGGAATTAATCCAACTAGCAGAATGTTTTTATCCGGAAGTGAAAACAGCCCTAGAAATTTTACTGGCAATGCCTTATTCTACGGCTACGATTGAAAGATCATTCAGTACGCTAGGATATTGCCACAATCTTTCATTAAAGATGCGCTCTTGCTTTGCATCAGTATTACTCTTTCATTGCACTTTATAAAAAAGAACGGGCAAGGCAGCATTCCTTAATTTATTTATTTTAAAAACTCACGCCATCTTTCTCTCATCTTTCTCACGTAAAAGAGTAATAAAAAACTACAATACGCCAAGTGGTACGATCCTTATACACTACACTACATATACCTAATGTTTCATGTAGTTGTGTGTGTGTAGTGTGTATGACAAAACAGCCGCGGACGATCCGACCTAAAAAATCTTGACTTGCCCCCCCCTAGGTCAGAAGCTGGGTACGCCCATGGATGCCACGATTTTTTGTTTATTTGATACAAATGAGTTAACAAAATGAGTAAAAAATTTGAACTTGGCTGTCTTACTCACTTTTTGCGAGTGTACCAATTTTCTAACCTGTTATTAAAGACTTGTAAGAGGCAACAGACTTTTAAAAGTTATGTTCTGCGCAAACTCCTTTTTTTGCCACAACCATTGCAATTCAAACCTTATGAAATTGATATCAACGACTTCACATGAGGCCCTTTCGTGATTTGCAATTGCAACTACTAGAACAAAAATTACTTTAATACCTTTTTTCCCCAGGTTATTCCTCCCGCTAGCGTTACAGCACATGTGTGAGTTCATCTGTTGTGAGAGCCTGTCCCGAAGGTTAGCAACCTCCTGTGCTAAGAAAGCAGCCGCCATCTGTTCAGTACTGTCAGATACTACGCTGAGGACTCTCAACCAGCCTGCTGTGTTCACGAAAGCTGTTGATAGGAATGCAGGTGAGATTAGAATGAATTTATCTTTGGCTTGTTTACTTATAGATGACCAATCATTGATTTCTGCTGTAATTTGTAATATACAAATTACAGCAGAAATCATCGTTGCGTTTTACCTGCAGAATTAATAATATAAATCACTTGTCAATCGAGTCACATACTGTTTTTTTTTTAAACAGTTTACTCATTATGGTGATTAAATCTTGTATCTACATAAAACTAAACAATAACCTTTTCTATCCAGAACCAAACGGCGCCCCAATGTCACCAGCACCCGAAACGAACGCAGACGTCAAGCCAAACATATCCCAAATCAAAAGGGAACCTACTCCCGTAGAAAGTCAAGGGACTCCCAACCCTAACCACTCCTTAGGCACGCCAAATCCGACCCATTCCTTGGGGACTCCGAACCCCAATCATTCGCTGGGAACCCCAAATCCCCCACAGCCAATGGACGTTCAAGTGAAAGAGGAAAGGGCCTCCCCTGCGAGAGATACGAAGGCTACGCTGACCACTGTGGTAGCTGCAGCCATGAATCCGGTACAAGTTGGTTTCGGAGAGATACTCAACTGTTCCTACCATAGAGATGTTATTATTCA
This sequence comes from Lithophane ornitopus, assembly GCA_948473465.1. Lineage (NCBI taxonomy): Eukaryota > Metazoa > Arthropoda > Insecta > Lepidoptera > Noctuidae > Lithophane > Lithophane ornitopus. The sequence continues at coordinate 11,739,806 of OX419616.1, read as the reverse complement.
GCTGGCTACGGTCCTGCAGGTAAGAAAGAATTGGATGGTGATTTTAATAAAAAACAACAAAAACTTGATTGACGCGTTTATTCACTTGAGAATGCGTTTTTTCTGGCGTGTTACATACTTTGTAAAAAAGGATTAAAAAATTAATTTGCCTGGAATTTTAAACTAAGGGGCTTGCACAAAATGTGCTTGCTGCTGAGGTAAAAAGGCAATAAAGGATTTACGAATATTGAACTTTATTTTCCGCGTATTACAGTTCAATAAGCAATAACCGATTTTTTATTTACTACTCTCTTAGCTCTGCATGTTTTACGTTTTTAAGTTTGTTTGTACTGCACGGTAGTTCAGATCAATACAACAGTCACTTATTTTTATGATTACCCACTTCCTATCACAGAAGGTTTTCAAATCAATACTTTTTCTCAACAGATAATTTCCATCGAGTGTCCAACAGCCATGGTGTGGTCGGGTTGCGGTTCGTCTTTACAAGGATCGCCACTTGACCTGCTGCCGTTACCGCCATCCGCGTTGCCTATGCCTCACATGGACACCGCTATCACAGAGGAGCATAGGAAATTGGTATGTATCCAATGATCCAACGAAAAAAGTTATCAATCCATAAAAAGGCGTAAGTTATTATAGCGCGATTGAAAGGCGTTTACGAAGTTTTAGGTGCCCTCTAGAGCTTCGGAAAGAAAGTACTTACAATATGAACGATATAACTTGGCAGGTCTGAAATTAGGCAGTACGAACTTTCGCGCATGTTTTCTCACTCACACTCGCCTCATGTCACCATTTGGTTCCTAAAAAAGATTACTGCGCAGCCCACTGCGCGAAGTTCGGAACTGCCAAGTTATATCGGCCGTATTGTATACAATTATAATTGTAAACTATTTTTATAGGTTTATGAGGCTGAACAAGAAATCTCGGCGAGAAGTAAAAAGGCTGAAAGTAAATGGTGCACGGATAAATGGCAAACCAGCTCTCAAGGTATACTATATCTAACTAATATTATAAACGCGAAAGTTTGTAAGTATGGATGGATGGATGTTTGTTACTCTTTCACGCAAAAACTACTGAACGGATTTGGATGAAATTTGGCACACAGATAGTTTATAACCTGGATTTAACACATAGGATACTTTATATCCCGATATTCCCAAGGCACGATCTTACGCGGGTGAAACCGCGGGGCCCAGCTAGTTGTTAATATATTTTTACTAAACCAGAGAAAATTTTTGTTCGACTGAGTGAGAGCGAGACTGATCGGCGGGGAGAAGGCTTTTGGGCGCCAGTAGTTTAGGTAATTTCTTTTTACGGCTAAAATAATGGTATAATAAAAACACATATCTGCTTTATAGTTAGTTCAGTTTTAGAGGTATGAGGAATAGGGTCTAAAGTTCACTCATCCGCCACTGTCTGTCACACTGTCTGGCGGGCAACTGCCCAACGATTGATGTTGGGTTCTTGTATATATGTCCACTGCACGGTAAACTTTAATCGAGCGATGCAGGATTTATGTGACGTCAGGATTTTTGTGTGACGTCAGATCTTTGATGCGTAGTTCGCATGTGGCGACGTAGATACCGCAACACAGTTATTATGCAAAGTTTCATTATCTAATTTTAAGTAATTTTTTTTTAATACTAGCTGTTTATTGTTGTTTAGAGGTAACTTTTTTCTAACAAGAAAATTTCATAGAATCGTGTTTTCACACATAGTCATTAATCCTCAACTTTACCATATATTTATTTTAAAATGAATGCTGCAGTATTTTCGATATAACGGGGATCATGCTAAGCAATGTGAGGCATTATAGACTCTTCAACCTTTTTTCTAGCCCGAGTACTAGCAGTGCTAGAGGCTCTAGACAGGCATTGTTTCGACCGGGTTGATCCTAACAATAATCTGGACACACTGTATAAAGAAGTGTTCGCAAACTGCCCGCCGCCTTCGAAGGATAACAGTGATACCAAAGACCCGGTGAGTAATACATAGTAGACCTTATATTTAATATGTACAGAGCGGCAATTCCCGCAATTTTTGTTCCGATTCACAATCTGTCAAAAATACAATCAAACCAAAAATTTTGACAATTTTGACAGATTGCGTGAATGCGAACGTTTTTTAAGTACGAGAATTGGCCTTCAGTTCAATTTTTACATTTTTTACTGTAATTCGTATGGTGTACATATTAAAAGTTATTCTATTCTGTCCCGTTTTCACAGATAGTTGATTTATAGTATTTTCTATATTTATTATATTTTGTCTAAAGCATCCCATTGCAGTGCAAAAAAATCTCCATTACCTATAACTTCCAGTTGTCCTCTCTACCAAGAGCTGAGACCAGTCCTTTAGCTAAAGGGCCCAGTTCATCCCCTCTTTAGATATGTTTCCTATTCTAAATTGAACTTTCAAAATGAGACTTTAAAGTTGATATTTGAGTAATTGCGTAGAAACTATTGCTTATACGGCCTTCGTGGTCTCCAAACCTAATCAGCAATGTTCCTTTCCATGTCCAGGAATGGGCGTGTCCCTACTCAGTAGTTCGCGTGATATGCGAGTGGGCGGTATGCGGCGCGCGCTGGGGCGAGCACCGAGCGCAGGCCGCGGCCGCGCTGCTGGACCGGCGCCAGCACCACACCACGCACCACCACCATGATCACCATGCCACAGGTACACCACAACTTGATAGCATTATTAACTTTTGATCTTGAATAAAATGTACAGGGTTATTTGTGAACAGTTGTGAAATTGTATTGGAAAAAAACAAGACAGAACAAGAGTTAGTTCCGATTTTAGTCGCGCGCCAAAGCACCCCTGTAGCTCTGTACTACTATATCTCTCAATATGAAAAGATGTAGTTGCACAGTCATTCATACACTGAAATGGTCAGTACATGAATATCATACACTCGTGCATTGCACATATGCATCTTGTTCGCTGGATTTTGACGCAAAATTTTTGAACGCCGCAGTTTTTTAAGCCGTTGGTCCCGGCTGTCAAACGTGGATCTTTGACAGTCGTTACGGGTCGTCAGAAGCCCGAAAGTCTGCCAACCAAGAGGTATCGTATTACCCAGTTACTAGGTTGTGGAGGTCAGATAGGCAGTCGCTCCATGTAAAATACTGGCATTCAGCTGCATCCGGTTAGACTTTAAGCCGACCCCAGCATAGTTCGGAAAAGGCTAGGTTTTTTGTACGATTATAATAACGTGTATGTTTTGAGGCGTAACTGAAATGATATTTGTTTTCAGGTTCAGACGATAAAGAATCTGTGAGCTCCGGCACAGGTCTTTACAACGGACCGCCCGTATTCCAGAATCTTTTACTACGGTTCCTTGATACTGATGCCCCGGTTTTAGGTAAAGTTATGTAGTCTATAGTATCCACTTGAACTTGGAAATGTCAGATTAGATTACCAAAATAAAACATAACATCACGTCTCTAATCCAAAACCAAAATACTATATTTTATAAATGTTATTTATTTGATTAAAAAAAAAGAAAATAAATCTTTTTTAATATTATGTAATAAACTCATTGGAGACATCTGTATTCCTGGGGATCAAGGGTCGTGACTCGGCTACAGTGACCCATAACAACTCATGCGTCAGCTAAGCTCAGCAGCATATATGCTGTTACAAAAATCCGACAATTTACATGATGTAGATGCCGTGAGACGATCGCTCCACATCACCATCATGGCAATCCACTGCTGGACATAGGCCAATTACATGCCTTTCAGCTCGATTCTCGGCAACTCTCATTCAGCTGCTACTAGCCACCCTGCGAAAATCATTGCTCCACCTAGCCTGCGGGCGTCCTACCTTACGTGATAAGTGGGGGTCACTTATCATTCCACACCAAGCCTGTATTCCCTGAAGGGTTAGACAAACCCACATTTCGCCAGTTATTTAAGTCCCATGGGAAGGGGTATTTATCTCATAAATCTCTTCTTATTATTTTGTTGTATTGTGTATAGTGTGTATTTGAGATCAATAAACATTATTTCTTTCTCATACAGACGAGAGCCCGAACTCTCCGCCGGGCAACAGACAGCAGTTCGCCAACCTGGTGCACTTGTTCGGCGAACTGATCCGACGTGACGTGTTCTCGCACGACGCTTACATGTGCACACTTATTTCTAGAGGTATGTACTACCTTAAGGTCTAAAATTGCTTGCATATTTATGATCCATTAAGTTTCTCGTTCAGAATTGGTTATTTTCATGAAAAGGTTAATTAAAGAAGGTGATCTATCATTTCCTAGAATAGAACGTACCGAAATAATTCTAAAATTTTGAGACAAAGCCGTAGACGACTTTTCCAGCCTCACAATATCATATCCACTCCTGAAGTAAATCAACAATGTAACGTGTTGTTAAAATCCAGGTGATCTTATATCTCCAACGGAGCCAACGTCGACGGGTGGCAGCAGCGGGCACACGGTGGCGCCACCTGCCAACAGCACGGGTACTAACCACAACATGGATGACGACATCTTTGCTGGCATCGACCTCAAGCCTAAGATGGAGGTCAGAACATTAATGTTACTAAAATACAGTCAAAAGACTTCTATAAATCTATATAAATAATTATTTTCGGAGCTCTATGCGGAGGCGAAGGCGAAGCGAAGACCCGTTAATGGTTATAGTGGTTGTATTTCAGGAGCGCGCTTCAATCATTGGTATTTAAACTTTATGTCAATTATACAACATTAGTTTTTGTTTATGCAAAACCGGAAAAGGGGTCATTGAATAACCTTTTCTATGGGACCAACTTTAAAATCGCAAAAAATTATCAGTTCTTCCATACATTTTGTTGATTTAAGTGGACACAAATGTATGGAAAAGCAGTTTTTTTTTAACACAACAACAACTATAATTATTCTGAGATACGCAGCTCTACTAAATAGAGGCATTAATTTGTGTACAAATATTATAGGTTACAGATTAACCGGTTTTTTTTGCTTTATAGCATTCATCTAGCTAGCTTTAAATACTTGGGGTAATATGTGGGGAACGTAGTGGGTAGCATATTTGTCATTCGTTATTATGTTATGTAATATAATATAATGCTATGACAAGCCCTATTGTTTGCTTTTCATAATGCTATAGCTTGTCCACTCACGAATGACGCGCCCCACCACCGCATTTCACGTACGCGGCGACGCGGCGTGTACGTAAAATGCAAAAGTAGGACGCGTCATTTGTGAGTGGACAAGCCCTACTGTTTGTTTTTCCTTAAATAAATAACTTGACTACGCCTTCGGTTCGCTATTGATATTAAGTTTATAAATTCTGCCTATTCTAAATTCGCATATTTTTTATAGGAAAATGTTCGAATGGATTTAGACGACTCAAAGATTGACGATGACCTTGACAAGTTGCTGCAGCATATCAAAGAAGACCAACAAAATTCTATGGATGCGCCTGATAGTCCGAAAGACCCTGGAGAGCCTTCGCACAGGTGAGAAAAGATACCAAGAAGTCGATCCCTTTTATTGAAGTTTGTTTTATTGGTATAAATATAAGCTGAAGTTAGACTATAACGATATTAATTTACAATTTATTACAGCGTAAACTCCCCAATGATGGGCCCGAGCGGCATGAGTATCCCGGGCATGCCGTCTATGAGCATGGGACCAATGTCTGTACCAGGTATGTAAACTATTCACATAATAAAACGGTAAAGAATTCTATTTGAGAGCTAAGAGCGTTGAGCCCGCGCACGTATTCGTAGAACGGATACGCGACGCTGTTTTATATACAACCACGTCTATGTGCTGTCAACGCTACATCACTTAGGTCTATTTAAATCCTTGTTTACAATATTGATGTTATTTCCAGTTAAACAAACATCAACTTTAAGGAAGTGTAAATAAAGTTGATTTTAGACTGTCTAGTACCGTAGATAAAGTCATTAAAAAAATATGAAGTTTAAGCGCAAACTGAAGCTTAAGTGTAGGCATTACAGTTGTTTTTCCTAAAACTCGTGTTTGTTTACGCTCATTCAGGACACTAATCGCTGCAAAAAATTACAAGAACAGTTTTTTCTAGAATAGAATAGAATAGAATAATATTTATTTGCAGAAAACACGGTATTAAAAGTTGTTACAGTACAAATTGAGTCCAATCATGTTTTGCTTAATATTAAAGCATGCAAAATTATAGTATCAACATTACAGTTTATGTTCGAGAAATTGTTTAACACTATAGAAACTATTTTCATTCAGCCAGTTATACAATTTAATTTTTAAAAGTCTGTAATTTAGATCTTTAAACGTATTTGGTAATTTGTTGAATATACGCACACACATAGCTCTATTGATCTATTATACAATTTAACCTGTTTCATCAGGTATCCGCACAACTAGCTCGGGTCCCTCAAGCGGCTGCGGCGGCGTGAGTTCGGGCACATTGTCGCGGCACTACCACTACACGCTGCACTTGCCGCTGCCGCCCGCGGAGCCCGAGCACACGCCGCACGACGCCAATCAAAGACATATACTGCTGTACGGCGTGGGGAGGGCCAGAGATGAGGCTAAGCATGCTGTTAAGAAGATGACCAAAGGTATGATTTAAAGTGGGAATAGATGGCGGGATAGAGGTGTATGGAAGAAAAGGGTAGGGCCAGATAAGGGACCTAGCGTTTCAGTAACATCGTCTGTAGAGGAGCTCGTGGCTAAGTAATAAAAGCCGCACGGGTCGATCCGTCAGGTTAAGCTACGCTTGCCAGGGTTGGTCCGTGGATGGGTGACCATCTTTACATACCGAGACTCCGCCGTGCCTCGGAAAGCACGTTAAGCCGTTGGTCCCGGCTGTCAAACGTGGATCTTTGACAGTCGTTACGGGTCGTCAGAAGCCCGGAAGTCTGACAACCAGTCATCTTGGTATGGCACCGTATAACCCAGTTGCTGGGTTGTGGAGATCAGATAGGCAGTCGCTCCATGTAAAATACTGGTATTCAGCTGCGTCCGGTTAGACTGGAAGCCGACCCCAACATAGTTGGGAAAAGGGTCGGCAGATTGATTCTCGTCTGGCCCTAAAATAGTATTTATAGGCTGCAAACTTATTGTAAAATAATTTGTTTTGTTTGTTACAGAAATATGTAAATTATTCTCCAAGAAGTTCTCAATCGACGTAGCTGAAGGTGGAAAGATAAAGAAGCACTCCCGTAGCGAATTCAACTTTGAAGCTGTTACGCAGAAATTTCAGGTACCTATTATCATCAATATTCCATTCCAATACCATTGCCATAAATCCAAAAATATTTATTTAAAAAAAGTGAGCCTAGCAGATGTAAATTAGAGGCTGAGAAAGCCGACTAGTTAAGAAGTGAATGGCACATCGCGACTTGCCGTAGGAGCTGTCTTGGCCCCGTAAAGTCGCGACATTACATTTATTTATTTATTTTTAGCCTGTGTTGTCCCACTGCAGAACAAAGGCATCCCTTTCTCCTTTCCACTCCTCTCTATCTTGAGCTAGCTAGAGCTAGTGGACCAATCTTGTCTGTAAGCGTCAAGATCATCTAGCCATCTTCTCTTGGTACAGTTCGATCCAAACTTAATGGCGGCTCGGAACATGAGGCGAGTCGCTGCGCAGTAACAATTTCATGTGTCAGTGGGGTGAGGGGTGGGGTACTGCGCAGCGATTGGCTAACTTCCGAGACGCCATTAAGTTTGAATCGAACTGTATTACATATTTTCGTAACAAACTACTTCCTATTCTTTCTTCGTACCCTACTCTACTCATATTCTTGGTCGTTACGTCACGTTTCCATTTACTTCCTTATCATTCATCCCTTTTGTTATTGTTCCTATCGTATATTAATTTTTTTAGGCAATGTCCATGTACGAACAAGGCGCAGTTTCCTGGGCAGTCGGCTGTGCGGTGTGCGAAGCCCTTGCGGCTTACGCAGCCGGAGCCACGACGTACCTACCGCAGGCCGAGCACGTCGCCTTCGCGCTAGACCTCATGGAGATCGCGCTCAACGTGCACGGACTTATTGAGACTTGTATACAGGTATGGATGATGATAAAATAAAAATAGGCCATTTGCAACCGGCCCGGGCTTCTGTCGTATTTCTTTTGCTCATCACGCCACTGGTGGGTACATGAGGCGAGTCACTGCGCAGTAACAATTTCATGTGTCGTGTGTGTGGGGGTGAGGGGTGGGGTACTGCGCAACGAGTAGCTAATTTCCGAGCCATTAAGTTTGAATCGAACTGTACATATTATGTGAAACGTAACATACAATGTAACATATGCGTTGGAACAAATTTGCCTAGTTGTTGTGTAACATTTCATATAAGTATTAGTGTAAGACGGGCTTGTGTCCGCAACTCAACGTAAAAGCGCGTATTTTTTTGAGTACCTACCATACGCATGTAAACATTCCTGGACACCGAGCTACTTAAAAAGATTTTGCATTACTTTCTCTTAGTGCACTTTTACCTACTCAGTGACTTTTACTCGTTTGGCGGCTAAATCTGTGCACTTTTTTTTTCATTTGTCTGCTACAGCGCACGATTGCAATCAAAAGTCATAAAATCTCTGAAACCAAACAGAAAATAATAGAGGAATTGTTGGCAGATTCTGAAGGAGTTATCCGAGGTGGAGAGTGCGCTGATCTCTCGCGGCGCGCCCAGCAGCGGCCTGGCCGCGCCGCGCGCCTACACCTCGGCGCTCGCGCTCTACACCGTGGGCGCGCTCAGGAAGTACCACTCCTCCTTGCTATGTAAGTTATTCACGTGACAGCAGCTTGCTAAAAATTGTTCACATGTTTTATACCCAAGTTTATTAGGGTGAAACTTCATTAGGGTTCTTATGTTAAAATTTTAATTCTGATGATGTTAAACCGGGACGATATGTTACTATACTCCATTTGAAATAAGATTAGACATTTAAACAAACCTTTTTACAGTCCGTTCAACCGATTTTGACTTCTATACCGTAGGGATAAGGATGGCAAAAAAAGTTACGCAATACCAACTGAATACTGCAGCTGCCATTTGTCGTTCCACCAACGCAATAGAAGCCAAAATCGGTTGAACGGACTGTAAAAAAGGCTTATTTAAATTTCTAATCTTATTTCAAATAGAGTATCTAGGATCGGAACAGGAGACGTTTTATAGTTTCTACCTCCCCCCTACTCCCATTGAAAAAGGCGTGAGTTGTAAATACGCAATCATCAATATCGTTCCTAATACATGGATATATATTTTCTTTCTCCTCAGTATGCGTCGAACAAACATCAGCAGTGTTCGAGCAACTGTGCCGCCTCGTGAAGTGCGTGGTGAACCCGGGCGACTGCGGCTCGGCCGAGCGCTGCGTGCTGGCGCAGCTGCACGACCTGTACAAGGCGGCCGCGCACCTGTGCCACGCGCCGCACGCCGACACCTTCGCTAATGCGTACCCGAAGATCAAGTTAGTATTCTACTAACAATGGGGCCGTAGTTTATATTGTGACCTTTTGATTCAATGGTTGCAGATGAGATCAATCCTGAATCTGAGTTTTTTTAGGGTTGAGTCAGGCATATCCGTTCCAGATTCGTTTTTCCAGAAAAAAGTTAGCACCGAATGGGCCGTCCGATGAGTAGGAGCTTTGCAATCAATCTATCCATCTTGCTTTCTTCATCAATCATCTCGATGATTTAGGATAACGAAGTGAAGATACATACATACGAAAAATGTGGAAGCCTGGTGGATAGTTCTGGCTCAAATAGCATGATATTTCAATAAGAGACTGTATTTTTTTCAGGCAAGCTCTGTATTCACCACTGCAACCAACACCTTCAAACTATCCATACAACCCTCAATTTTTGAGCGAGTTCTTCACAAATCCACGTAAAGGTACACATTATACAAAAATATCATGAATTTTAATGTATATTACAACTATTATTTGCATGGGTTTATTTGTACTAATTATTACTATTATTATAGGTAAAATAGAAATAGCGTGGGCGCGTCAAGTGGCAGAGTCGCCGGCTAATAGATACAGTTTCGTGTGCTCGGCAATGCTCGCCGTCTGTCGGGAAGTGGATAATGATCGGTAAAGAAAACATCATAAACTCGGGACTTTTACTTTAATGGTATAAGGGGTATTTCAGAATGGACACAGTACACGATTTCATTCTGACAAGAATTTTATCCAATTAAAATCAAGTCTGTTATTATTATTTAAGTTCTTCTGATACTTTTGAACGGTCAGTTCGTTTTTATATTTTGAATGCTGACTGTAATAATAAAAAACTGGCAATCACCTCTGCCAAAAATAGCCCATAAATAGGGTGCAAAAGATCTGCAAATGAATAAGTGATTTTTCGGGTTTTGTCTCTAAGATGCACTGCATGACTGCGCACTTGCGATGCCTACGATATTGAGATCGAGTTCATATGCGACAGTAACCATATACCATCAGCTATAGTTTTACCGAAACCGCTGTATCGCACCTTAGGTAAGTGCGCGGTGGGCGCAGTGTAGGCCGCTCATTCGTCAACACTCACGGCGTCCCGCCGCTCATTCGTCAGCGCTGCCCCCCGCCTCGCCGCGCATTCCTAAGGCGCGGTACAGCTGTCTCGGTCAAACTATAGGCCTCTTGCTCGTTTCACCAAAAAACATCGGTTCATACAGAGTGAACGAGCTGGGCGTCGTGTGCGCGGAGATGACGGCGTGGTGCAGCGGGCTGGCGGCCGAGTGGCTGGGCGCGCTGGTGGCGCTGTGCGGCGCGCAGCACGTGCCCGCGCCCGCGCACGCCGCGCCGCCCGCGCTGTACCCCGACCTGCTGCTGCACCGCGACCTGCACGACGCCGCCGCGCACGACGCGCTCGCGGTCTTCACGTGCATACTCGTTGGTAAGGAACAATCACCTTCGTATCCGACATAGACCCTTTAGGTCTGCGCCGCCTGCATCCGGCGGATTTCCGTGACCTTCACTAAGTCTTCGATCCGGTACGTAGTCGCCACTGGAGAACTTTCAGTCCATCCTTTATGGGAGCAATTTGTAGTCATTGAATTCTTCAGGGTATTAACAATGTGAAGCGATGTAATATTGTTTGCGTAAAATCACATAGCGAAAGAAGTAATCATCCCATGTTTATAACGTCTTAATCATGCATTTCCGCAAAGTAACGCTTGATTCCTTTAAGTATCTTAATAATATCGTGTGTTAATTCAAAACGTCTTGTTTCAGCCCGACACTGCTTCTCTCTCGAAGACTTTGTACGTCACGCAGCGTTACCTTCACTACTAAAGGCCTGTGGCGGCGGCGGCAGTTCAGGGAATGCACCCAACGCACCTTCGCCTGATACCGGAGCTAGGCTGACATGTCATCTGTTACTAAGGCTTTTTAAAACTGTGGACACGCCGCAGCCGGGTAAGCGAAATGTATTTCCGTTATTCTGTTTGTTTCAAGAAGTTTCTAAAAAACTATAATCCTTCGTGAAAACTTATACCTATCATATAAATCTATTGCAATAGTTTTGTATATTTGAATGAATGTTAACACTGAACGAATGAATTGATCAGAAATCCTCAAAAAAAACTTATGTCTACGGTAAACCTAAGATTGGTTTGAATGATGCATAAGCTGCGATAAGGTCGTGTAGAGACTGTATCGACATCACGTCACGTTGACAATTTGCTAGGGTCGCGTATACTGTCGACGAACGCCTACGCTGTGGACAACCGCCAGAAGCGACACTTTTAACGTAAATCTATCACATATTTTTGAGCAATGCGCCTAAACTTGTTTTATATTTTAGCCCTTCCTTCCCAGGTCTATACTCAGTATCCACATCTCCGGGGCCGGGCGGCGCGGCGGCGGGAGTGCGTCTGTCGTGCGATCGTCACCTGTTAGCTGCCGCGCACAAGAACATCGGTGTTGGGCCTGTACTAGCCACGTTGAAAGCGATACTCAGTATGTGTATTATGTTTTTATTATTGACTAGCTGTTGCCCGCGACTTCGTATGCTATCCAAGATGGAAAGTAGCCTATGTGCTTCTCCAGGTCAAGGTCTACCCCTGTGCGAAGAAGCCGTTTTAGCGTGAAAGCGAAAAAACAAACAAACAAACTCACTTTCGCATTATTTAGGACTAGCTTCCGCCCGCGGCTTCGCCCGCGTGGTATGTCGATGAAAATTATATTAATGATGACACTGAAATTTGCACAAAAATACAAGGCAAGCAGGGTTTCCCAACCAAAAAAAAAGTTTTTTAAATATTTGCCTCTGTTCCACTGCTTAGCAAAGGTATTCCCAAAAATGTTTCTCATCTATATCTATACTAATATTATAAATTGGAAAGTAACTCTGTCTGTCTGTCTGTATGTTACCTTTTCACGCCTAAACCACAGGACGGATTTCGATAAAATTTGGCAAGGAGATATATGGCATCCCGGGGAAGGACATAGGCTACGTTTTGTTTCAAAAATAATTACATAGGGGGTGACAGGGGATGAAAGTTTGTATAGGAAACCCAGCATTCCTTAAGTATCCCGGTAGTACATTCCCGTGACACGATATCCGACATCCACGCGGGCGAAGCCGCGGGCAAAAGCTAGTCTTCAATAATTACAAAAAAATCGAACACATTTCCCCCTAGTGGTGGGTGATTCAACGGCCCGAGACGGTGGCAAAGCAGGCGGCAAGAAATCCTGTGAACTGTCACATATACTAGGAACCAGTGACACAGTGCCTACTGACGCGCAACTGGATCTTATGTCGTAAGTAAACGTCTGTTATACAAGTAAATAACTTTCGATACAAGTATAATCCATGCCTCGATATGTGTCCTGTTTAGTAAACAAACTCTGTAAGTGTTGCCAAGCAATAAGGCGAGCTATATCTTTCGATTTAAGTTGTATAATTGCTTGGCAGGTGTCAAAATAAAATTAGTGGAACACCGCACGGTTTTAGTCGGTAAGGTCTGACATAAGCCTTTGTATCCCCAAACGTATTGTGCCTAAGATCATGTTTGTTTACTTTTTAGAATACTTACCTGGCATAGTAGTTTTTTACCATTGACATCTCGACATGTTCCTTGAAAATTATTTTAATAAAAAAATGAGAATATTTTTTTTTTAGTCTATGGGAATTTTTAGTTTTGAAGTAAAACTTACCTAAAGTTAAATCTTGTTATTTGGGATCGAATACTTCAAAATCTTCAAATACCTTTTGAATAAGTTAATTTTAATAGCAATCAAGGATCATGCCAAATAAAAATCATAATATTATTTATTGACTCGCGATGTTTTTTTTATCCTTAGGATGGTAGATTCAGAGATGAGTGGGGGCCATAGAACTCCTAGGTTTGTTTTTTTGATATTGAGTTACACGGTTGCACATCCTACGACCACCGGACTTGGCTTCACTGTGTACTGTTGTACATAAATACTCGTATCATTCTGACATGATGTTTATCTTTGGCGTAGCTAGGGAAAAAACTAAAATTAAGTGACTTAACCAACACTACATCCTTATTGCTACCCACCCTGCTAGGTAATTGCGTAACACACATAAAATGACAATTGATCCCAATGGGTTTCATTTTGATAGTTAATCCACGTTCATTGCGTTATTTATGTTGTTGAGCAGACGTATTTTGCAAACCTATGAAGCAATAATGGATTAGCAATATCCTTCAAAAGTCAAAACTCTCGGATTCTCTCGGATTGTGATTGAAAGTGTGTAACGCAATTAGGATGCTGGTTACTGGGGTTGATGCAAAATGTGTTTCTGTTCCTTTCTCTCTTGTTATGAGGACCCCTAATTACTTCCTATCATGTCGCAGTTTGTTTCATCGTGATAGATCATGTAGTTCAAAAGTTACACCGTTTTGTTTACACTGGGGACACAGTAGCGAAAAATGTTTAAAAATTCCATCAATAATTTAAAAAAATACATAGTTTTGTTTTTTTTTTTTGCCGTCGATAAAATTAAGCATAGATCATTTCGATATGTGCACATTATAAAGAATCACACTGCATAATCCATTTACCTTTTATTTGGTCTCCTCCCGTTCATCGACCAACGCTACAAGGTAATGTTGAATTTAGATTTCGTTATAGCCATGTGTTGATTTCTTGGTCCTGCAAGACAACACAACAGCTGTTTAAAATGCAAACACGTTTTAAAAAATAACAAATGATGTAGATAGACCGAACAGGATTCACCTTCACCTACACTATACAAAAAAAATATCGTGGCTTGAAATCCCAAGTCGCGTTAGAGCCTCGCCAACGGCGACTTTTTCGCACGCGTTAGACGTGAATTAAAGCGCTAAAAACGGACCTTAAAAAATATGTGTGTGTTAAAGTCTTTCAACTGCAAAAGCTCTAATCCGACTTTAGGGTTTCTTGTCCATAGATTTAACCACAGGTGAGTACAGATGGTTCACTCCGCATTTTAGGTATGAAGCTACAAGTAGGTACGCGGCGGGCTCGACTTGTATAATTCAGTGGGCGTACCGTAGTCAGAAGATATAAGAGTTAAAGTGATACCCAACTGATAAGGCGCGTCGTGAATCTTCGTTCGCACAGAAAATAAAGTATGGGCCCGAAGATTAACGAAAGGATGCTTAAAACTCACAATCAACCTTAGATCACTACTATAAGGTTCATAATACACTGCAGCTGTTAGTTCCGTCTCACTCGCAAGTATGGCGGATGCCAAACATGCCACGCGGCGCGCGCTAAAATGGCGGCAGCTGCCGACCAATAGCGGTACAGGAAAAAGAAGCCCGTTGCGTGGAGCGTGCCGATTAGTCAATAGCATTTCCCGCACTTTGAAAATTCATCTTCTGCGCAGGTACATCGGTAAGCCATATCAGTTGGGTCTACTGTACGCGGTACAAAGAGGGGCAACTTGTAGGTGAATATAGCTGTAGATAATTAGCGCTGTGCGACCTGAATTGCACTTTATTGTATCGTAGCAAAAGTCGTTTTTTATTTAAATGATTTTGCGGAGTGAACCATATGTATTCATCTATGATATAAGTTCTCTGTCACTCAATATAACTTAGCTACGCCAATGCTCACTCGCTTCGCTTCTCTTCATATTGTTTGCTCCTCCCATCATGCTCTCTGTGCAAGGGAAGTCTCGATGTGTAGTTGCTTCATCCCTTTGTCTGTGAATAGAGGACACCCTATGGTTGTAACGTTGCCCTTACTAATTCAACTCTTTACTTACAAATATTAAAAAGCCTAAAGTTATAAAAGAATGTTTGCCATCGAAATACATGACTGTATTGTTTTTGACATTGCGGTTTCAACTGGAACACTGATGTCCACACTTAAGATGGATTCGCAAAGGTAGCCCGCGGAGTTAAAATTTTCTTACGTTTTTGCATTTGCAGGTCAGTCTCAGATTGTATCTTGATCATAATATGATTCGCGACCATAACAAATATGTATTTACAGAATTTTAATCATTAGAATCATTATTACATCTCTCTAAGATAGAATTGGTCTATAGAATGACTTTTTCACGAAATCATGACATTTGAGAGCAATTCTAACTGGAAAAAATAATGGACGGACGGATAGCGGTGGCTTAAGAATAGGGTTCCGTTTGGCACCCTTCGGGTAAACCCTAAAAAAGCGTATACGTGATTGAGTTTGATGTAAAAACACTGTCAATATTTCTAAGTAAAGAGTTCATTTCCCCATCGGTTGTGTCGTCCACAGGTTCACGTCATGTGTTAACAATCGGCTCTGTGTTTCACCCCTTAATGTCTACCCTCTACAGGTCTTCACAGCGACTCTTTGACTAATTCCTCATCTGTTATCTTAGTATTTAGTTTGTAGTCAACAATCTAGCTAAAAACCTCCCTATACAGGATAACTTTGAGTTCATTGGCTATATTTCAGGGTTTCAAAGTACTCATGAATATGATATTTCTTTTATCATTGGTTCAAAATCAAAAGTCATTTATTCAAACTAGTCAGCACTTTCCGAATGTCAAAATTACATAAGACAGTCTCCCAAAACGCTTCCTAGTGCTTTAGCTGGGAAGAATAAGTAGCGCAACAAACTCCCCAGCAGCACAGCTGTTTAAAAATCATTTACATTACGCAACACAAAGCATAAATCAAAACTATTTGCCGTGCAAATAGATTGATTTGTTAATTGTTTAATTCGAAAAAAATATGTGCTGCTTCATACAATAAGAGATGCTTCTTTTTCGTAATAACAGTTGGTTAAATTCATGAGTAGTTTCACGCCCTGGCGAATAACCAATAAGTTCCAAGATGGCCTATCAATTAAGATGTGTCCACACCAACCCAATAATGTCAGCCGAAGCTATATATCTAAGTATAATGTCCATAGTTACTGTCATTGGGAGAATGTATGGAAAAACATGCGCCAATTAGCGGCAGACAACAAGTTGGTCAGTACACATCCTTAATTTAAATACGTCCTTAAAATAGCCTTTAAATTGGGTGTCAAGCTTCTTCATGTCAATAAACTAAATCGCACAACATAAATAACTAATGGGTTAACTTTGGCATACATGGGTTACATGTCTATTAAGGCTAGCGCATATTACAGCCGCATCGGGGCGCAGCGCATCGCATTGCATCACAAAAAAAAACCAGAGTGACCTGCCTGTCGAGTGCAATGTTTTAAACAAAATTGTATTGTCGGCCTCGTAACTGCGTTACCAAGCTTTACTAAGCTCGAATGCACGTCACTAAACGACATGGTCGTTTTTTGCTTTTGAGACCAACAGAGCTGTTTTGTAAAACAACATTACACATTTTCGAGGTCCACTAAACGAAGGTGATGACGTAAATGTTGGTGGATTTCTGCAATGCGTTGCATTGCTGTGTGGCCTGCCCATATATGCGCTAGCCTTTTACATTCGGGTTACGATATCTTCTTCAATGGAGAGCCGGCAATGGTTGCAGGGGTAGCGGTGGCGTGGGTTCCACCCTGCTGGACTCCTCGCAGTCGCTTTCTTCATTGGCTCGACGAGTTCTAGCTGACATTTGCTCTGAGGAGTGGGTGCTGCAGAAATGCCTGCAGAACCCTGATGAGTTGTATCAGCCGGATATGCTCCTGGATCCTATGTTGACACCGCGACAGGCTCAAAGGTTAGTAAAATTTATATCAATAGAATTTACAAACTATTTCGTGTTTTAGTTAGCTCTTATATCGCTATATTTTCCATCGTCTCTTTCTTGTTTGATCTGCAAATAAAACAGAAATATTTGTATCGATAATCGTCAAGTTATAAAAAATAAAAGTTTGCTACCATTTGTATGTACCAGCAGTGATAGCCTAGTAGTTTGACCGTCGGACTGCCAAGTCATATGTCACTTGGTTCAAGTTAAACATCATGAGGAAACCGGCATGCCTGAGAGACATTTCTCGACGGCATGTGAAGCCAAGTCAGAGGCCAATGGGTGGCATTAAAACTCTGACATCAGGTTAGTCATTAACCACACGGAATAAAAAGAAGATTAATTACTTTTTGTTAGAGCATACTCATAGTTTAGGTTGCATTAACAGGAACATACTTAATATTCTCACACAGATTACTTCATATGATCTGCTATCCTGAGTCAGCTAGTCACACTCACCCGGATCTCGATCAGAAGACAATGATCACACGACTTTTAGAGGTAACTTTATACTTTAATTTCACTAACTTAAACCTTATGTCAATGTGGATAAAAGTCTCAAACCCATACATTTGTTAACAGAATCTAGAACAATGGTCGCTACGTATGTCCTGGCTGGACTTGCAGCTAATGTTCAAGCAGTTTCCTAGCGGGTCGTCAGAGTTGAGCGCGTGGCTTGACACCGTCGCGCGCGCCGTCATCAACGTGTTCCAACAGCCAGCGCCGCCGCCGCCTGATAAAGACAGGTAGACAATAAGTGCTCACCGAGACTCGTCGAAACGAATAACTCAATACGAAGCACTAAAAGATGTTATCATTAATCATAACTTCACTAGTTGACACCGTGGTTATTCGAAACGAAACTCTTGCTTTAAATTCTGGTATCATAATGTTGAGCCGACAGTTATTGGCTGGTCATCCAAAATGTTGTTCTCTCATAGCCCGCGTGCATCCGCTAGTTACCGCCTGAGGTACGTCAGCTTTGGTAAGACAAAATTAGCAGACTAAGTTAGCTTGGCCTTTGTCTACCTCCCCCGTCTCACTGCTCACAAACCTCAAGGGCCTAGCAGTCCCGCGCGGACAGTAAAGTCATAATGGTGCCGATTCTGTTGTTCACAAACTAAACTAAATTTAAGTTCAGTGCATCTTTTTCTTTCTATTTCATTAAGAAAAGGACAGAAGATAAATTTTAGTTTAGTCCTGTCAAACTGTCAATCCTCCAAACAAGTTTAGACGCGATTAAAAACTTGCCTACTAAAATTACGTCAATTTACGTCAGGCGCTGATTAATTTGACAGGACTAAACTAAAATTTATCGGCTGTCCTTTTCATATTGAAATAGAAAGAAAAAGATGCACTGAACTTAAATTTAGTTTAATTTGTGAACAAGGGAATCGGCACCAATACCTGTAATTGTGTTAGACTAACTAATATTGTAAACTAACTGGTTGAATCTGGAATGTCTTAACTGAATTTTAAAATTGTATATTGTAACTTGCTTTTTAATTACGATGATGTGTATGTGACCTATGACCAAATAATGGTGACCTGGGTTATTGCAGAACCGGAACGGACCGTGGCGTGGTGAGCACGAGCAAGTGGTCGGAGTCCGTGTGGCTCGTCGCGCCACTCGTCGCCAAGCTACCTGCTGCCGTGCAGGGACGAGTGCTGAAACAGGCGGGACAGGTCAGTCCATCACGATTCTACAATAATTCAACATATTAGCTAGCGACACCAACAAACAATGTCTATGTCATCATTTCTTGTCCGCAAAGCCAGACTACAGTGTAATTTTTCTAGCATGTCTTATTTCGTAAACACGTATGGCATAGAAATCAACTTTTTCACTACAAACTAAATTAACCATTTAAGCATATACATTTTCTAAAAAATTTTTGGCCGCCGTTGTTTACCAAATAAGACAAGTAAATTGAAACACACTTTACATAAGGTTGATCTTTAGTTTCTTAACATTATCAGATATTAGAGAGCGGATGGGGCGCAGGCTGCAGCGGCAACTGTTCTAGCGGCGGCGGTGGTGGCGGCAGCTCGCACAGAGACTGCAAGAGTCATCAGAGCCCGAGTTATAAAGGGTGAGTCTTGTGAGAAATACAAATGTATAGTCCGCGCGACTGCTAGTCACTGCCTGAGATATGCGGTGAGACGGGGAGGGCGCAATTGATATGATAAATGATTTATTTTTCTGTAAGTGGGTTTGTACAACTTTTACACGTCAATCACATTTTTTTTAAACTAAATGAGTTCGGCGTTTCCTATCTGACTGCTCTGAGAAGAAAGGCCGAAACAAACTCAGAAGTCACAGTCTCTTTTAAAGTCCAGACATAATCTTGGTCAGATCATAAGATTGGTGTCTGAAATGATATTTTGAGGACAAAGAACCATACAGATTGAGTGGACCTGTCCAGTCAGTGCACGCATTTGTCAGTAATCGTGCAGCTCAACTCAGAATTTAAGGAGATCAACGATTTGACGAACAATACCAAAAAAAGGACATTTAGGTAGGCCGCATAAATTACTCCAATATAAAATTGGCCTGAGTTAGCTTGGCCTTTGTTCACCTCCCCCGTCTCATCGCTCACATAGCTCAGGCGGTGACTAGCAGTCGCGCGCGGACTATAGTAATTGATGTTGGAGTTTGCTGCTTTCTTGCTCCGTCCATATAAATATAAACTATAGCTTGTTCGCTCCACTACCGCATTTTACGTACACGGCGCCGCGGCGTGTACGTTAAATGCGGTAGTGGGGCGCGTCATTTCAGAGTGGACAAACTATACATGCACTGCTGCGTATTAAACTAATTTGAAATGAAGTTATGTCTCTTTGATTTCTTCTAATACGGGTATAATGTATCATAAGACTGATGTATCCACGTTTTTCAGTTCCTCTGGTGGAGGCAGTGGCGGCAAACGTGGCGTCAGCAGTGGCGGCTGCGGCGGCGGCTGCGCGTGCGGCGGCGGGAACTCGGTGCGCCTCGCCAACGAGCCGCTACTGTCGCTGGTGCTGACCTGTCTGAGGCATCAGGACGATCAAAAGGTATAATGCGACAACAGTTACGCGTTAAAAAAGCTTTTTTATAGCATAACTGTTTGTTTTCCCGAATAAACTCTATAAAAAATCTTAAAATCATTCATTGACATCATCAATGGTTCATTCAATGATTTTATTTTTCTATAGAGTTCTTTTCATAGCAAAAGATTTTTCAAAATTCATAAATGCATGCCCTTGGACGTATTTTTCTGTTCCTTTCTTCTTGTCTGTATTTATAATATGTGTGTGCATAAATGGTTAAATAAATAAAATAAATGTCGAATTTGGACTATAATGTAAAAGAAATAAGGTTCGAAAGCCCAAATATAATGTAAATCTAATTTTTACCCAAAAGGAGAGTCTCCTCAGCTCGATCCACGCACAACTCCAACACTACCTCACTCACGCGCGGGAACACGACCGCGCCGCGTGCGCCGACAGCTGGCAGGACGACGCCGCGCCCGACGCTCTGCTGCTGCGCTTCTCATTGGCTGGCGGCATGTTTGACGCCATCCGACGCTCCTACCAACTCACTGCTGATTGGGCAGTTTTACTCACGCAGCTCGTCGCGCATCAGCTGATCGATGCGTACAATAACAGGTAACTGTACTACATTAGTACTAGCATCATTAATTACTTACTAATGTTCTACAATATTTCATTCTAAATGTTTATATGAATATAATATTTAAAATGGCAACATTCCTTTCAGTCAGCAAAGACTCACGCGCCGCCGCATTATAGTAATCTGTGCGCGCAACTGACACAAAACTATTGTGAAGTTGTGCCACTGAGCGCCCGGTTCTTGCCCGTCCAAGCTGGCCCAGTCGCCTTTTGACGTCATCGGTCCATTTAGTTGGATGGCCTGGCCCACGCCACACTTGTCACCGGTCCGGTCTCCACTAGTGGACACCGGTCCTTCAATAGACATTGACCGGCCCACTGCTTCTTCATCTTGCTAACTTTGCAGCTATTAATCACTCACTATATGCTGATGAATCGAACATCCTTAAATATCGTGTATTGAAGAGACGTGCATATTTCAGATAAACACGTCATAACAAGTCCTGAATGAACAATAGATTTGTTCTCATGTGAAGGATGGATCCTAATTTGATATTTATTTTACCCTAATGCTTCGGGGAAAACATGTGGGGTGTTTTACGAGGCTACTTGACCCCCTCACTTTCTCCCTTGCTGGAAAGATTTGGGCTCAAGTTGTCAGCGCTTTTCACCTGTGTGCAGATATCTAATTTGCCAGTATTTAATGGAAATTCGGAATTGTTCTAGAATACAAGCCTACTCTATTACTCTCTCTAGCACTTCCTCCAACAGATTCGTCGGCAACACAAATGGCCTGACAGACAGTGTACCTACAATAAATTAATATAGTTTGTGTCGTAGCAACCTCTTCTCCACTCTGATCGACATGCTTGCCACTCTGATCCACTCGACCCTGGCTGATGGCGGTGACGATAACAACCGGAAACATTACCAGAATCTCATGAAGAAATTGAAGAAGGAGATTGGAGATCGACACGGTCCGTCTGTGCAGTGTGTCAGGCAACTGCTGCCGTTGTCTAAGAATACTATTATTGAAGTAAGTTTGTTTGTCTATTTTGTTGCGTTTCGGGGGCTAGAGGGGGCGATCGATCAGGTTAAGCCATGCTTGCCGCGGCTGGTCCATCTTTACATACCAAGACTCCTCCGTGTCTTGGAAAGCACGTGAAGCCGTTGGACCCGCTTATTTTTTAGATCTTTGACAGTCGTTACGGTTAGCGAAGCCCAAAATTCTAACAACCAGTCTTACCAAGGGGTATAGTGTTACCCAGTTGTGGAGGTCAGATAGGCAGTCGCTCCATGTAAAATACTGGTTATCAGCTGCATCCGGTTAGACTGGAAGCTGATTCCAACATAGTTGGCAGGCTAAAAAGGCTAGGCAGATTTTGTTTCGTTTCGGAAGATTTATAAAAAACGGAAGAGATATTTAAAAGAACGCTTCAACGCTCAAAATATAAAGTAGGACTACTGTGTTAATTACATCAAGAATGTCATGAAGCTTTCAAAATAAGACGTTTTACGCGCGTATGGGTATGGGCGTATAGACTCGTGTAGCTATTATACTAGGACCCAATACATCCCGTTCACATCACACGTTTCACTCGGATACTACGCCCATTACGTGCGTAAAGTTATCTGAAAAGGCACAAACAGAAGTGTTCGTTTGGCGCGTACCTTTCACCATCTGTAGTTTTTCGTACCTTTATATAATCATTCATTCGTATGCGTTTTCATAAAAGCTTAAGTGTGTCTAGTCATTAACAATAAAATAATGCCGAACTAATCCTTACATTGAACATTTCCATACTTGTTCGTATTATTTGTATGCTGTACATACCAATGTTCTGCAGGTCATCGCCTGTGAACCCATCGGATGCCTCGTCGACCAAAAAGGAAACAAGATCACTGGATTCGATAGTGATAAGAAACAGGTAAGTCGTCATTACATTACCTCATTTGTAATGCTGGGGCCACACTAACGGTCAACGTCAATGCCCATTATCGTCATAGATAACGCGGTGTTTATCCCGATAATTATAGCGATTAATTAAGTGGCCACACTTGAACGGTCAACGTCAATGCTCATTTGCCGCCATCCGAGTTATCACCTAACGTCAAACGCCAATGTGAATGCCGTTGTCAAATACTCGCGATAAGTTGTGGCTACTACCACCTACAGTGAACGTCCATCATCGCGATAATCAATGGCGTTTCTCGTTGGTGTGGCCCAAGCATAACTAGCCGGCATATCTTTCATAATTAGTTATTAAGGATCTGCCCAAATACCAGGTCCTCATAAAAATAGCTTGATAGGTCGGATAGTAACGGAGTATTCGTTGCATCTTCAATGTTTAGTATGGTACCACATAGTGAATATTATTTTCAATAACCGAAAATATTCATCACTCACCATCGGATTTATCATTTGTGTATCGATGTTGACGCGTCATTTTTGACGTTGCCCTTTGCATCGTATAATGCTTCTGCGAAACCTGCGTCACTCGTAAATTAACGCGTTAAATAAGACTTTACACAGATGCAGCCAATATTTAATACGTTAATTGAGATGCGTCATCGTTATAACCGTTAGACCATAGGCGATAACTAGCGTGGTGGTTTTTTCGGCACATCAAAGGCTTTTACCACGCTGAATTACTCATCAAAGCACGTTGTCTACATTAGCGCTGTCTCATTCTATGCGGCGCACGCGCCGATTAAGGACCACAAAGTACCGCAGCTGCATATATGTTAATTGTGAACGCGGTTAACGCACTAACTTCGTAGCAACTGGGAGCTGAACAACCACATTAATTTAGCCAATCGCTTATCGGGATATTTTTTTATTAAAACCATATTTTTTGCGCAGTTTGGCTGAGACGTTTACAATAACATTAACGCGGTATAGCAGGAGCATATTATAACAAGGTGGATGTCGTTGTCCACAGGGTCTCCGGCTAACGGACAAGCAGCGTGTGTCGAGCTGGGAACTAGTAGAGGGAGGGCGCAATCCCGCGCCTCTGTCTTGGGCCTGGTTCGCCGCCACCAAGATCGAGAGGAAACCACTCACTTATGAGAATGCTCACAGGTAACACTCAGCAGCTACTATCCTTTTTTTTTTGAGGGTGGTAAATCATCCAATGACTTCTCCCGCTCTGGGGAGGGCGTGTCAGACTTTTACTGACTAAAACCCACCCGTGTTCCTTCAGTTGCCTGTTGCCAAGGTCCTGGTATCCCTTTCGGACTTTCACGCAACCCTGGCAGGAATCCTACTATCCTAACTATTATACATTATACACACACACATATACTATATAACTATTACTACTATATATTATAAATGCGAAAGTAAGTTTGTTTGTATAGGACTAGGAATAGGACATAGGATACTTTTTATCCCAATATTCCAACGGGATCGAGACTTATTTGGGTAAAGCCATGGGGTGCAGCTAGTTCTAATATAACTAACATACGTGAAAGTACGCATAGCTGTTTGAGAAAATCCGAGAAGTTACCAACTTACCTACTTTCACCGCCAAGCAAGTATAGCATTATTACGGAATGAGGTCCTCTGCCGAAAATCGTCGGTAACCACTATTCTGCACTAAATTCCAGAACAAGTAATAAAAATTATAGATTTTTTTTATAATAATGTTTATTTTGTTGTTCCAGATTACTGAAATACCACACGCACAGTCTAGTGAAGCCGCTGAGTTACTATCTAGAACCGCTGCCACTGCCGCCCGAGGATCTTGAAACCAACGACAGTAAACAGGTAAGTCGATAAAACAGAAAAAATGCATCATTTAATTCATTTTTATGTCCGAAACTAAAAGTCCTGCACGCTTAGCATGACTACAAAAGAGACGGGTTTTGTCGACGGCGACGGAAGAATAGACAAAATGACAGATAAACAATCACAATCTGTCATTTTGTTTATTCTTCCGTCGACAAAACCCGTAGAAAACCCGTGTCTATGGTTGTCATACTTCGCGTGCTGTGGTAGGTAATGGGAACATTTTTGGACAGAAATTGTAATATGAATATTTTGTTCAGGACAATGGAAGTTTGGATTCAAGCCCGACCGGCGCCGGAAAAACAAGATCACGAAACGCACCATGCAAGAATATCAAGAAATCTAAGCCGACCACACCGGTAACTATACTAACTATTTATTTATTTAACTAAACTTGAATATCATAACCCGTTTCTGTATATTATTATAACTTAACGAACGTTGTGTGAGAAGTTTATGAATATACGCGACGTGAACACTAAAGGTAAATGTAGAGAAATCGGTATGGGTATCAGCAAGAATGATCTCATTCGATTGTTTGAAATCCATATCTCGTCTTCGCAAACTAATCTGATTGACATATACTTGCACGTATCGACTTTCCGGTCGACTTCTATTATATAATACCACAGAATAGTAAAGGTCGGCTCCACACAACAAGCGAAAACGCTTGCACATATAGTCACGCTTCACGTACAGCGAGTGCAACAGCACTCGCGACTGGCATCCAATCGGGGTGCACGCACGCCTCTGTGCGTGCGCCAGTTATCGCTCGTCGTCCGGAGCCGACCTGTCGTGTTGACTCGGCGCTGCCCCGCAGACGGGCGCGCCGGGCGGGGCGGGCGCGCCGGGCGCGGCGGGCGCGGGGCTGGCGCCGGCGCCGGCGCAGCAGCCGCAGTTCATGCAGCAGCAGCAGCAGTGGTTCCCGCCGCCCGGACAGAACTACTACAACCCGCCCGGTGAGTACACTCTTTCATGAGGAAATATGCTCTATATCAAACAGCGTAAAGTTCGTTTTTCAATACTCAGTTGTGGCGCTAGGTGGTGCTGATAATTATCCTTTTAGCGATCGAGAACATAATGTTTGTGGGGGCTAGGGCTACTCGCAAAATATATGAAAAGCCACTGTGGCTGACCATTATAGTAGCGAATGGTTCGTGTGTCTCGATCGATTAAATTCGGTGCCTTGACAACTCTTCATTTTGAATCTTATTTGTTTTTTAAATCCCGCTATGCTTTATAAAATTCAGTACTATTCATTTTCAAGTGCAAAATATATTTTATTCATATAGAAATAAGGTATATTTTGTACTGACCAAGTAACTCGAATATTTGGAAAACAACGCCAAGTAAAATGCAAGTATAACACATATCTGTGTATGCGCAGCCGGCGTAAGCCCACGCAGCGTGGCGGCGGCTCCGCCGTCCAACAACCAGTCGAAGCAGGCGCTCAGTAACATGCTGCGACAACGAGTGCCCTTCAACCAGATGACGCAGATGCAGGTCAATGTATGTATTGTTATACTATTTATGTAGCTGCCGGTATTAATGCTGCCTTATGTTAGGAACCGGCTAACCTACGAATCTTTGCTGGATTTCCAGCCTAAATAAATGCTTCAATAAAATCACGTTATTGGACTTTCAACTTTCGGCGCTGAACCCAGCGTTTATAAATCCAACAACGCGCTTATATTTAAGTGTCGCGTAGTCAGAGTTAGTAAAAACAGGCATAAATAATACAAAATACTATCTGATTAAAATATCCTTTTTATAGTAATGGGAGATACGAAAATAGAACACATAAATACTCATTAAATTTCGTATTTTTGAAAATCATATGTTCTGTCTGCAAATTACGCCATTCCTTTTTATTTGTCGGCTATAGCCGTCGCAAGCGTTCAAAATAATAATAGTCATAATATATCACAATCACTTGTACGTATTTTTCTGTCTCTATAAATGTGTGTACATAAATGGTTAAATAAAAATAATTTAGCAAAGCGGAGGCTACCCGGGTGCGCCACACACTCGCGCGCCCTTCCCGCGGCAGACCATGCGACAGATGCAGCCCAACCAGATGGGCGCTATGCAGTCCGCGTAAGTAGCTCACACTTTATTTTCTCCTGCTGAAGTAAAACACCAGAAACTAACCAAGAAATCAAAATTATTGGCTTCTTTCTGGTCTTGTCTCACCTCTGCGCGAATGATCTCTCGAGACTCGTAATCATCATAGGCATCAATAGCACCTCTGGCGTGCCGATGACAGCGACTCTGAGCTGCAGGTTATATAAAACTCAATCAATCTGCCTAGCCTTTTCCCAACCATGTTCGGGTCGGCTTCCAGTGTAACCGTATGCAGCTGAAAACCAGTATTTTACATGGACCGACTGCCTGTTAGGGGTATGAGGAACAGGGTGTAAAGTTCACTCATCCACCATAGAAAAGGGAGGATCCTCCGACCAGACGGGTGTTGTGTCTGGCGGGCAACTGCCCAACGATTGATGTTGGGTTCTCGTATATATGTCCACTGCACGGTAAACTTTAATTGCGCGATGCAGGATTTATGTGACGTCTGTCTGACGTCAGGTCTTTGATGCGTAGTTCATATGTGGTGATGTAGATACCGCCACAGCCTATCTGACCTCCACAATCCAGTAACTGGGTAATACGATACTCCTTTGGTAAGACTGGTTATCAGACTTTAGGGCTTCTGACCACCCGTAACGACTGTCAAAGATCTACGAATGACAGCCGGAACCAACGGCTTAACGTGCTTTCCGAGGCATGGAGGACTTTCGGAGGTTATTTAAAACTAAAATTACATTTTGCAACCAACAGTGTTGCTGGTAATATGATGATCATGTTATTTAATTATGCCGCTAATATTCAAACAACTCTTAACTTAAATTAGACTTTACAGCTTCTTATACATTCATTCCTATTACTCAGACAAATGAACCCAATGGGTGGTATGGGCGGCATGGGCCCGATGGGACAAATGGGCGGAGTACAAATGCCCGGTCAGATGGGCGGCGGTCAAATGGCAGCCAGTCAGATGGGCGCTGGACAGATGGGCGCAGGTCAGATGGCCGGCGGGCAGATGGGAGGCATGGGCGGGCAGATGTTCGGAGGACAGTATGCGGGCATGCAGCAGGGGTATGGAGGCTATGGGCAGCAGATGATGCAGGGCAGCCAGCAACAGATGATGAATCAGGTATGGTTGTCTTTCTATGTCTTTTTGCAATTAAAAATAGTGATCCCTATCTTTTTTTACTCTCACTGTGCAACAGAAAGAGCATCAGAAGCTCCTTTGTTTGACCGCCATTTGCAATAAGTAAGTATATTTTATTTCGCGCGTTATAGCAAAAAAAATACATATTTCACATTTTCTTGCTCGAGGTGTTGTGTTTGTGCTATACCCGAATCGCTTTAGCGTAGCAATAGTGACCCACCTACATTTTCTAGCATTCATTATCTCGAAAATGAAATAAAGTCCGTTGACGTCCGGAATAAGTATCTATCGTGGTTTTCAACATGTTCCAATAACGAAAAGCCATACTCAGTTTATTGTTTGGGTTCCAACGGAAAGATATTAGGTAAAGGGAAAAATGACCTGTATTGCCATGCCTTCTTCAAATCTTTACCTTAAAAACCACCTCGATAAGTCGATAGTATTGCCGTTTGCCTCGTAAAGGTCTCACACCTTTACATATACTGAACAAAAAACATTGATATCTTTCAATGTTTTTATGTTTACTGTTCGGGCGCCTCCGGCAATCTTCGGCTGCTGTCGTGAAATAACGGAAGGCGGCGAGAGGCGCATTTACTAAGCTGCTCATTCCTTCTCTTCAGTCGCACTCCAAGCTCTATATTATGTCACCATGTGTAGTTTACAAGTAATTTTTGTCCCATCTTCCAGGGAATGGGCCAAAGTGTGAACCAAATGGGCCAACAAGTGAACCCGATGAGCCAAGGCGTCAACTCCATCGGTCAGAACGTAGGTCAAATGAACCAGGGCGTCGGTCAGCCGTCTCAGATGCCGCAGTCAATGGGGCAGATGAGCCAGGGCATGGGCCAGATGGGCCAGCCTATGGGACAGATGGGCCAGATGGGGCAGGGTGGTGGTATGTCCGCCATGAACAGCCAAGCCGCTTCTATGGGACCCCAGGGTGGTAACTCCATGGGTGGCTTCCCTGGACAGCAGACATTCCAACAGGTATTTAATAGCAAGTGACTTGCTTTGAACTCAAAAGAAATCTTTCCAAAGGGGGAGAGTACTCATATGAACAATATGGGATTAAATAATGCTGAAAAGTTTTCAATCTTCCCCTAAAAGAATGCCAATGAGTTCATTTTTAACCCTTAAAATGTAATCTGTATTTTATTTTATCGTGATTGTGAATCTCCAGATTCTAATGTATTTTGGTTATTTTTAGAACATGATGGGTAGTCGCGCAAGCCAAGAAGCTTATCTAGCGCAGCAGAGACAAAACGCTGCTCGACCACCGTACATGCAGGTTAGTACAGAAAATAATAATGATTTATGGTTACTTATGTCCCATTGACTTAACATGACAAAAGAAAATTATCTTTACTCATTAGGCATTTATTATTTATTTATTTCTTCTTACAACTATCTTTACAGCTCATTAAGGTTTTATTTTTAAATAATAGTATCGCCCGACAGCAACGCAACAATGATTCCTATGAAGTAAATAACGGTCAAAATCATAACCCTCCTTTTTGATTCCCTGTAGTCGGGTAAAAAAAAACTTCCTTCTTACAGCAAGCACCAAACGTCACAATGGGCGGCATGGGCGGCCCCGCACCGCCTTACCCTCGCGGCATGCAAAACCAGCAGAGCTCACAATACCAACAACAGATGAACCAACAACGCATGCGACAGCAGATGCTGGCCATGCAACAACAGCAGCAGGGGCCGCTTGTGCAGCACCTACAGAGGCAACAGTACCAACCGCCATATTAGAAGTAAACAGTAACAATAATAACGCCTTTATAAAACCTTTAAGGTAAAAGCGCCAGCGCAGCCCGTGAAATTTATATTTTCTTACGTTTTCTGCAATTTGCAGGTCACTATGAGGTTATAATTATGTTGGTCAAAACATGATAAGAAAATTTGAACTGTGCTGGTTACCTTAGCGCATTCCCCTTAATATTGCTAACGAGTCGTCGACATCCTGCCGGCTTCCCCCGACACTATAGTCACATTAGAAATAAAAGAGCCTTCGCAGTGAGCGAAGATGTTCCTTGAACGTAAACGCGACGCTTACGCCGTGTTGACACCTCTGTCTTTTGGGTATTGTAAACACGTCTAGGCAACGCAAGCGTCTACACAAACAGCGCAATATACTATAGTTGAACGGCATTACCGTCACTTTTGCATAGCATATACGTTCGACAACCGTCTACGGTAGGCAAAGGGTGCCTCAATAATGGACCAAAAACAAAGATATACTTTTCAGGTCGTGTTTTCATTGACCGCGGTGCACGATGTTTACAATGATTATTTTGATTTCTGTATGTTCTTCTCTTCCCTTTTGATTTTCTATCGCAACGGTATTCACTAATATCTCTTTTCCATAGTACTTCTCTATATTCATTCATGACTTTATCATTCAAAAAAGGTTTTGTGTGATAACCTCAATCATTGTAGACACGACTCTAAATCTGATGTAACACCAATAAAATGTGATATGCCGTCCATACATGATAACACATAAACGGCTACTTATATGTAAGAATATTATAAGGCTAACACCCGATTTATGAAAGGCCGAAGCAGCCGCTGTCTCTGAGATAGTATGATAGTGTCAGTCATCATTGTTCCACAGCGAAAAACATACATACATAGTCTCGAAAAACATTACCCTCCTTCTGGGGCAGTCAGGTAAAAAGAGGTGAGCTACACAGGACGGATAGCGCCATCTCTTTTTCGCACTGGAACAATCAATAAGGGTCAGGTCAGACCGCGACGTGACGCAACGCGACGCTGTGCGCACTTTTGAACAAATATCGAACTTATTTTCTACACGAAAAGGTATAATGACAATGCGTGAAAGCGTGTCGAAGTACGTTGAGAAGCGCGGTGCTGCGCAGCTCGTGTACCATTGTGTAGTAAATAAATTCGATATTGTATCGGGTCTTAAAAAAGTACGCGTCGCGTCGCGTCTAAGTCGGAAATAACAAATGCCAATCAAATTACGTAACATAAGATTAACCAACAGATTCTATTGAACTTTCAGAAATCGGGGATAGTACTAGAACTTCGTTATAGTTTTCTCACGAACATACGGAATTCGAAAATTCGAACGTTTGAAAATCAGGTGATACCGCTCGTCGAAACTATATATTTTTACATTTATTCAGTGTGGAAAAGGTTTGAGAAATCTATGATGTAGTCCTAGCACAATAAATATTCATATTTTCATAAAGACGAACACTTCAGTGTGATGACAAATTCAAGATATTTTATCAATGCAGTCTTGATTTTACTGTAAATTTTAGTGCGTAGTTTGATCCACGCAAATTATCGAATCGTAGAAAAATTACAATTGTATTTATTTTTTATTAATAGACAGATCTTATTTTGTGAGTTCTATAATTTGTTATGTGCCTGTTGTCGTCGATAAGCGGTTAATTTTGCAGTTCTAGACTTGGAACTCGTGTAGGTACATGATAAAATGAAAGCTGAGAGAATATTGTCACAGTAGGTAATATGTTTTTGTGTTGCTAGAGGAAACAAGTTAATGGCAACACTGCATACAGCTAATACATTACCTACGAGTATGTGCAATATGTTGCCGGTGCTCGACTTTTATTTACTAAGAATACGAGGCTTAATATCACGGATTGGCTTTGACTTATCCCGTGATCATAACATGTTTGTAAAGCAACAAAACAAGTTGGATGTATCTATTTTATTATATTCTAGTACAATTAAACGAACTCACAAATACTAGTTTTAAGTTAATTGTAAATAGTTTGTCATTTATGTTTAATAAAAGGAGAATTTAGAAGATTACTGTTGTTTTATTTTATTTATTGAATGAAAACCTTCGATAAGTAAGCAATTTGCAGGTCACTATGAGGTTGTATGTTGATCAAAATATTATAAAACCTGACTTCGATAAGTAAGCACTCTGCGACAGATGTCATGATCTCATAGTTTCGGATTATTTTAAATTAAATAAAAAATAAGTTAAAGAATTCGCAAATTACACTGTTCGTTATTTTATAAACTACAATATTTTTACAAAAGTTCTTCAGTGATTTTTTTGATGAAAATGCCCTAAAACTGTTGTTGCTAGATTCCAGCACAGAGCATGTAACTAGATTCCAGTATCACGCGTATTCCAGTATCACCCGTGTTCCAATATCACCCGTTATCGTAGTTAAAAGATAATGCGAACCGAGATATTAAAAATATCTACCCTGTTCATAACTCGACATCTGTAAAATAACGAGACGCTGAAAAGGCTGAACGCTGCGGACGCTGGTAATTAACATTCATGTGTAGAACGTAGCGTTATTTTGTTTTGTTTATCTGTCAGCTGTCGAAAACTCGTTTTTATTTTAGGTTATGTTATGATTATAGCGCAGTAAGTTTTACAAACATTTTGATAAAATGCTTAATCATATTAAAATTTCTAGACATAGTGCCATAAAATCTTTCATAAATGGGCACAGTTGTGCGTGTAATAATAGAAAAATACACAATGTAGGCCTAAATGATATACCGAAGATAACAACAACCGATATTCGGAAGTTATTACGACAAAAAGGCTTAGCAGTACAGGACGGGTTCACGGCACTCACCACCAAATGTTCCATATGCTCTGGAGACCAGAAAAATGCAGAGAGTAAAGTGTATGTGAACAAAACAACAGGTTAGTACCATTGTAAACATAACCTAGATCATTTAATAAATAATGAATGATTATTTTATGAAGATCATAATTTCCCAGAGCAGAGTACGGTGGGAAGACCTTAAAGTACGTGAGCACAAAATTATTTCGATAGTTTTCTGGAAATATCGCCATATTTTGGCAAACAGGGCTGCTATATCAGGTGCCGCATTATGACGTTATAATGCCATTATAATTCCAGTGCTAAAGATAGACGGAGCTGTACATGGCCGATAGCACCATCCCTTTTTTGGACTGGATTCATGATAGCATTACCAGATTTTGTTTTGTTTTTGTTCCTACAATATATAGCTTTGTATCAACTGCCCCGTTGTCTCGTCGTCGCAACTGACTGCTGAGCGTGAGGTCCTGTGTTCGATTCCTGGGCCAGGCAATGTGTTATTGGGTTTTTCCATTAGGACTTTCTTATTAATAGGAGTTTGACAGTTGGCGATGTGATACCTCCGTGCCTCGGAAAGCAAGTTAAGACGTAGGTCCTGCGCCTGATCTCTCTCCAGTCGTGTCGGATTGCCGTCCCATCGGATTATGAGAATGAGCGAAAAGAGAGTGCACCTGTGTCACACACTTGTGCTCAATAATATCTCCCGCGCCGAAGTCTAGTCACCGTTGAGAATGGCCGCCGTGGCCCAAATACGTTCTGGAGGACTATATATATATATTTACCTTTGTCCTGCTCTATACTTAAATTGAACTCTTTGTATGGGCGAAGAAACGAAAAGTTAGAGAAAACATCTTAGCGATACAAACATGTAATGCATGTAACCAGAAACTATTTCAATAACACTTTTTGTATTTCAGGATACTTTCTTTGTCCCAAATGTAATGTACATGGGGATTGGAATATATTAGAAAGGCTAGTGAAAAAGGCTAAAGTTGAAGCAACCATTAAAGATTTCATTGAAAAATGCCAAAAGCAATCGGAAGAATTTCAGAAAGATTGGCATAAAATAGTCAATGACACAACATCATTCACACATTTGAATGAGACACAACTATTAGATTTATTTAGGTTATTTGAATTTCCAGTAAGTATTTTATTCATGAAATACAATATTATAGTTTAGTATCCAGTGTGCTACTAAACTATATTTTAATCTTTACTCAAAAGATTATTCATACACATTGCACTATCTAGTCACCTAGAATATACTATCTAATCAAAGAATGCAAAATTAAATAAACATTCAATAACATTCCATTTGATGGTGAATGAAGTTAGCATTTTTCTTAATTTACAGTTTCATCCTGAAGCCGACAAAATATTATCAGACGTAAGAGTATCACCTGACCACACAGTATTATACTTCCCCTTAAAAAACTCACTAGACAAAGTGGTAGGTTACCGTAAAGTACAAGCAGGGAGAGAGGATGAGGCTGAAACCCACGGGCTGCATACTGCAGGCCTGTTCTCTTGTAGAGTACCGAAGGTTAGCCGTAGTGATCAAGCTGTTCTTGTACCAACAATACAAGATGTTTTACATTTAGCTGCACAAAAAATTCCTGGTAAATATATTTGGAACTTTTGCTTTCAAAATTTTAGGGAATTTAATTCATTGCATTGAAAATGAGTCGACTTAGCTATTTAAACAGTTCAATGCCACCTGCAAAAATTCTATAGCATAGTTTAGTGTTCTCTTTCAGAATAGTAGTGTGATCCTTCACTTTAGTCATTGTACTATCAAGTGAGAAGAAAGATCATAAAATATAACTTTTAAGCCAAAGCAACACTGGAGTGTGTAGATTAATCATTTTTGTAAGTCACAAATGAATACCTTTAGTTTAGAGTACCTAATTATGAAATTATTTTAGGAACATTAATCTGGTTGAGCAACTTAATTATGAAATTATTTTAGGAACATTAATCTGGTTGAGCAACTGCAGCTTACCGCCCATAGTATTGCCCACTCTCGAAGCGTATCAAAAGCTATGTTTGTGGGGCGACTGGGACAACATGCGCGCCGTCGCCGAGAAACTAGGCGAAGATAGATGTCGATTTGTCAGGTACATGTTCTTCTGGGTTTGATGGTATTCCTTATTTATAACCTCTCTTAAACCATGAAAATACTAAACATAGTGTGTCCCCGCTAGACCTACAGACGGCCTAGTGACCGCATCGGAAGCTGCGGATGCGAACCTATCGCTGAAGACGCTGGTGTCTGAAGCGAAGCCCGCCGCGCACCGCTCCATCACCACCTTCGCAGCCCTACGAGACGACGTCTACTTTGAAGTTACCAATGTTGATAGAGTATGTCAGAACCTTTTCATTTATAACATACTTACCTAAATACCGCGTCTAATTAATCTTAATGTAAATACAATTATAATGACATACCACCGAGTGGTTCCCATAGATGTTATATTGCATTCTCGATTAAGTTTCCAAACCACAAAACATGTAAACAAATGTGTTGTTGGAAAGAAAACTTTAATACCCACACATAAAGTTCAGTTTGCACTAGAACTTCAAATTTTTTATGACTTTTCAACAGTACTATTCATTCTGAAATCAACTTAATTTACATTACAATAAAGTCGATATTGGTTTAAGTGAAACTAACATCAATAAGAAACAAGTTTTAGTAGACTTTAGGTGACTCTGCGGCAGAACAAGGCGAATATGGTGGGACGAATTTGAAATCATGAAATGACTCCTACCGAACGGACTGGTTCGCATTAGCAGATGATTTCATGGTATGCGTGGAAAGGGGAGACTGAGGCTTTTGATCTAATGGGACAGTAAAGGCTAAAAGGACTAACAAAAACCACATAGCGGAAGTTGCTACAACACTTTTCCAACTTCTAAAACCCGAACTCCTATCTTAATATTGTTTCTATCAGGTACGTGGTATAAAATGGCGTCGTTTTCCCGCGCTGACTCGTCTGTTGGGCGGTCACCGGCGCGGAGAGCTGACCGTGCTCACTGGACCCACCGGCTGCGGAAAGACCACGCTATGTGCGGAAATATCCTTAGATCTGGCACAGCAAGGGGTGAGAATAGTTAATTTTCTACAAGGTTGACCGATGACCTGGTATAAGCCGCAGGAGTCCGCGGGATACGGGAAACACAGAACCGGTCGAAGTGGCGGTGCTTGGGGAAGGCCTAAGTCCAGCAGTGGACGTCTTTCAGCCATAGTGATGATGAAGATATTTAATATTAATTATTTTTGACTTTCTGTGTTATTTTCATGATCAATCAGACATTCAACTCATCCTATTGCATAACATTGATCGACTATCGTACCTGGAGGCACATCATAGATTCCTACGCCCCAAGGTATTCAGCACTGGACGTCTTTTATCTTCTTTCATCTTCTAAAAAAACACTCATAAATTTTTCTACAAACCAGGTGAACACCTTATGGGGTAGCTTCGAGATCCGCAACTCCCGCTTAGCGCGGACGATGCTGCAGCAGTACGCCGGAGTGCCTCTAGAGCAGAACTTGCAGGACTTCAATAAATATGCCGACGACTTCCAGAAACTACCCATCTACTACCTGGCCTTTCATGGGCAGCAATCCATCAAAGTTGTTATGGAGGTAAGGCGTGTAAGATAATTAATTAATTACCAGTAAGGGTCAGTTCACATCACAACTTCACACCGAGACGTGACGCGACGCGCACTTTTTTATGATCCGATACAATATCGAATTTATTTACTACACAATAAGGTATAGGCGATGCGCAGCACCGCGCATCTCAGAGTACCTTGACACGTGTCAACCCTCGCACTGAAATCTTTTCCTGAAGAAAATAAGTTCCATAATTGTTAAAAAGTACGCGCAGCGACGCGTCGCTTCACGTCGCGGTCTGAACTGACCCTAAGTGAAGTTAAATCATAATTCTATAAAGTGCTTCGACCTACTCCGCCGTTGCACTCGCCTGCGTAACGACGCATAACCCATTTATAAAAGCCACATGATGCGAGCTCGCATATGAAATAACATGATCACCTTTTCTAAATTGTGCAGGCAGTAGAGCACGCGCGGTACATGCACGACATCTCGCACGTTGTAGTGGACAACGTGCAGTTCATGCTAGGACTTGGCGAAGATCGCGACGGCGACCGCTACCACCGACAGGACGCAGTCATAGCTGCGTTCCGAACATTCGCGACCGCGCGACACTGCCACGTCACGCTCGTCATGCATCCTAGGAAGGTGAGTCAATAGGCTCAGCGTAGATCAGACTTTTTGATTTGTGTCATAAAATGCTAAGTTGTATGAAAATGAACGCAAATTTTGTTTGCACTTTATGACACTGATTATAAAGTCCATTATTGTATGTCATCGTTGTATAATAATTCCAAGCGACTTAATTTTTATCAAGGTCTCTCTCAGCGTCTTATTTTAATCCTCTATCAAGAGTGGTGATTAATGCAATAACCCCAAATTACCTACGGGTATTATTTCACATATTCAAGCCCAAATATTATTATTTTCGTGTTATTCGCCCGCAGGAACGTGAATCAGAGGACTTGTCAACGAGCTCCATATTTGGCAGCGCGAAAGCTTCGCAGGAAGCCGATAACGTTCTCATAATACAGGTAAATTTTAAAGTAAAATGCATGTGTACATAAACTTACATTATGAATCCACCTTGGCGCAGTAGAATGAGCCGTCATTGTTTTGCAAAACGAACCAAACAAAACCCTCATAAATTGTTAAATTGTAGTGCCATCGCATGTGCAAGTACCTATGTGATATGTTTGATTACAGGACAAACGACTAACTGCAGTGCGCGGCAAAAAGTACTTACAAGTTGCCAAAAATCGTTACAGTGGCGAGCTAGGCATTGTACCTCTCGACTTCGATAAAGATGCGCTCAGCTACCAAGCCAAGAAGAAAAGCAAAAGTAAAACAGACGAGCCAGATAAACTATTGAACCAGTGCTTCAAAGAATATACAGTAGTCGACGCTAATTATATTGACGACTTCGAAGATAAAAAACCACGCGGAGATTTCTCAAGAAAATCACAAAATACTCGTCACAAAGACCAGCCTAGTAGTTATTTAAGTGATGTTTTGAATTTAAATAGATAGTCTTTAAGGATAAAATTCATTCCTTTACAAAATGTAAATAAAATATTTATTTAAGTATATGAACTGATTACAGAATGAGAATCTTTTACTGATTGCCCCTCTAAAACGTACCTATACCATAACATTGAGGATTTTTTACTTTTTCTTACTAATAAATGAAACTACCTCCCTCAAACTAGACAAAGATAAAACATACCTACCCTCCATCTAAATCACAATAATGGTTTCCTGTACCTATCAACCGAAGTAATGAAATTAAAGTCCATTTATTTAAGTCCTTGTTTTCAATTGATGGTGTTTCCACATAAACAAATATCAACTTTATGATGGTGTAAATTAAGTTGATTTCAGAATGACTAGTACTATTGAAACTGTCATAAACATGCTTAAAGTTTATGAACTTTGGAACTTTATGAGTTGGTGTTAAAGTGGTTCTCCTAGAAACAAATATTTGTTCACACGTTTTGAAACTAAATCGCAAACTCAGTTTACATTCCCATTTTGATTGCCGGGTAATTCGACGCATAAGTATTAGGCAGCTGAGCTTCTTTGGTACAGCTAGGGACTTGTCCTCCAGTCCTACTATCGTTCATTGTACTTTATTCCACAGTGGAAGGGACAGGTATACCTAATATGCGAATTTTGAAATAATACAAAAATTTAAAGTTATTTTGTATTTATTTTAATGACGAGCTGTGCGCTACTTTCTATCGTATCACCAATAATGATATGATAATAACTATTAATATGAGAATTTAATTACAATGGAAACAAACATAGATCTTTGTTACAGGACGGCAGCGACGTATAAGCCAATCAGATAACCGTCGTACAATATAATAATATTAATAACACGTCAATTAATAGTCCAAATTATAGTTACCAAAGAACTACTTAGGTAAAATGGGAGTTATATATTTTTTAATAAATTACATTTAAAAATTTGACCGTTTTTTGCAAAGTCAGCACACTCGATAGCAACTCTAATACCAAGAAGACACTTTTAATTATTCTATAGTACATAGTAGCAGCATAACATAGCTAAATTCATAAGAAACTATCGCAGCATCAGCTACCGAAGTAAGAAGATACATAACATTAATTGCATAATGCAAAAAAGACTATCATAAAAAATATTTATAATGATGTGTTGTATTGATAATATGTTCCTAGCGTGTGTATAGGTAGGTAAACAAAAAAAACGAAGTTTTCAAACAGATATTTCAAGTGACTACACTAACTGTGGCTGATGATACAATTTTTTTTTGTCTTTTTATTCTTATTTCCCATCACGTCTGTGGAGTTTCGCTTATTAATATAATTTGACCCTGTATAGATTGCCATCGACACGCTAAGAAGACAATGATATTAATTGATAATAATTATAATGCCATTATTAACATAGACATACTTAACTGTAGCGTATGTCTCTAAGACCGACTTCTTTATCTGATAGTCTATTATGGGTAAACACATTAACCCTAGAAGTAGAGAACAAATCACAATTTTACCAGCTGGGCTAATTGTCCTGCTTAGGCGCAAACTATCCATTCCATTCAAATTTACTTGAAATTAGTAGGTAAATTAAATCGGCCAAGCAACTGTGAGTCGGACTTGCATACTATGGTTCCAACGTTCTGCAATTTAGACGCATAACCCTGGTGCCAGCACCACAAGACCCAATGAAAAATTCGTTTGGAATAGCACATCCTTATCAAAGGAGTGATTTCAAGAAATCCAGAATTTCTTTATTTCTCTGCAATATTCGTGATCATACTGATATTATAGTGGCCATATGTATCATTGTACACTACCGTCGCTTATTTACATGCAGCCCAAACTATTTTTACATGACAAATATTTTTATCTATAATAAATACAATAAAATAAAGACTACACAATGGATTTTGATACGGTTTTCACCATCATTTAGAACATTAATGCGGAAGGTTTGTGTGTTATTAACTTACTACATTTTTATATTTAACTTAGGTATAGCTCAAAAGTCTCGGCCATGCATGCTGGTGCATGTCACCAT
Source organism: Lithophane ornitopus (assembly GCA_948473465.1). Taxonomy (NCBI): domain Eukaryota; kingdom Metazoa; phylum Arthropoda; class Insecta; order Lepidoptera; family Noctuidae; genus Lithophane; species Lithophane ornitopus. The sequence continues at coordinate 11,700,258 of OX419616.1, read as the reverse complement.
TGCACCTGTGCGAAACAGGAGCGGGTGTTATATTTTATAAAAATATAATCAACAATGATGCAACTTATAAATACAAAATATATCATATCTAGTTAATATATCATATCACATTTTATTAAACATTTATTTAAGATAGAAGCCAAATTTTATTTATACAAGGTGTTATAAGATTTCATAATATTCTATTCATTATCTTCTGTATAAATATAATTATATTTTATGTATATAAAACATTCCTAAATACGTCACATAATATTATATCTTAAAATTATATTTGGTTATAATATAGGCATGTACTTGTGTAGTACTTAAAAAATCAATTGTAATGAGAAGTTGCTATTTCCAACATTTTATTTGTACATTGATAAACAAATAGTAATTTATTTAAGAAAATCCAATGTTAAATATGATAATGTTCTCTGTTAATGAGTTTATCATCACCAAAATAAACCAAATGCAAGTTTTGTATAGAACAGAATACAGAATGTGCCCACAGGCCTTGTCTATTTGATGAGGTGAGAGTGTACAGCTTGGATTAAAGATGCCTCATTTGTACGATTTTTCCTTCTTTTACATTTGGGACAAGGTACATTGGCATTGAGACATTTAGCATGAAACACACTTGAGCACTCATCGCAGCGATAGGTTGTGCTTGTCTCGAAAGGGTAGAGTATTTTAGGATCACGACATACTTCACAAATGAAGCCCTTTTGACTGCATAGCCAACATTCCAGAACATGAGTCTTAGCAAAGTTTACTACTTTCTCTAGCTGCAATGCTAAGGAACCATTAGGTATTAGAGCTAAGTCTGATATTGTATACAAGTGAAGATGTTCATACAGATACTCTCGTGGCCATACACGTTTTTGTAACTCCTCAATGACTGGTTCTCTACACGTAAAAATGTAAGCTCTCAGAAAATTCAGTTGTATCCTTAATTCCTGTAAATGTGCCATATCTGAAACACCACTGTAAATTTTTGGGTTTAGTTTTTTCATGTCTATCCAGGGGTGATGTTGAAATTCCAACAAAAAGAGAGCCGACTTTTTGGAGACTGGGTATCTTTTAAAGTCCCAGTTGTGTATGACTCGAGCTGGAATGATAAACACATTGGGGTCCATGCAGTTACAACAGTAGTACTCTCCCGTGTAAGCACATACTTTTGCTTTAGAGATGGTGCTGCCCAGTAAATCCTGGCACCCCTTACATTGATAATTTTGATGATCGAGCCCCTGTTCCCTTGACAATTTACCCAACTGTGATATCATCTTCTGTAATTCTTGGACTGTAAAAGATGTGGACATCGAAGTGGGAACCACTTCAAAATCTAAACCTTGTAACATTGGGTCTTCTGGGGTTACTGTTTCCGCTTTCAAATCACAAATGTCAGTATCTTCTGAACTCAGCTTTAGCTCTTTATGAATATCCTTCATAATATCTCTTAAATTAGGAGTAGTTGTATATGTTTCCCCAAAGTTATTTGAATTGTCAACTAAAGATGACAAACTCTTTAACTCAGGTGTTTTTATCATGCTGCTACCATGAGATGAATTGGAATTAATGGAGGCATTCATATCATCGTTGTTGTCAGTGGACCATCCCTTACCACACAAGGAGTTCCCTGTTACAATGACATCAGTAGGAGCAACAAAGTCCTCTGAATTAACAGAAGAAGGTGACATAGAAGCTACATCTTTCAGTTCCTGACTGGTGGATGGCTTTTCTATTTCTAATGGACTCAATTTATTTTTGGAGTCAATACTTTCGTTTTTCTTTTCTGCCTTCTGTTTTGGTGATTTTTGCTCTTCCATTACCTGTGGGTCAAAGTTTTGACTGGTGATATCTTTTATATCTTTCGAGAGAATGAAATCCAGAGCCTCATCTTCATTCAAAGCCAACATCCGACCCAGTCCAGTGATGTTTGAAGTATGTGTAGGTGTAGACGCTAATTTTGGTTTCACTTCCTCATCAGTAATAGTGCTAGCCACATCCAGAGCAGCACTTATAGGAGCTTGTCTTATCTTAGGCACCCATATACCAGCTAGCATCAGGACCTGCTCTGGCCAGTAGTTTAGCAAGCTTGAATTAATGGGTAAATTAAACTGAATGCATGTTTCGATGCCTTCAACAAGTTTTTGGGCCACCTCTAATATTTCAGAATCACACACAAATGCTGTCCTGTTATAGAAAGGTTTCACAGCAGATATGTTCTTGAGGAGGGTGGACATGTAGGAGGACAACAGGCACTCATTCAAGGCAATACGGAGCCAAGCCCGACACTGACCTATTTCCGTATTGATCTGTGGCAGGGACGATATTTGGTCAATGTTTTGTCTATGTGATAGCACAAGAATGAGGGGCCAAAAGTTCGGCTGTGGCTGCTGGTCAGACTCGCCTGTTAGTGCATTTTTGGCCTTTCTTAAGAATGTGTCTTTCAAGCCATGGAGAAATACTGCCTCTAGGGCCATACACAAAGTATTTGTGGAGTCTGTCGAACCTAACACGCTGTGGAAGTTTTCTTCAAATTGATTGCTGTATTGGATGTCTTTTACACTTTCAGACAGATTGTTTATTAGTGCTTCTTTTAACATAGAATCCCGACTTCGGACTGTAAATCCTGAGGCGACGTTCTTGAAGAAAGACATGATTGTAATAGTACGATGTATCCTCAATGTGAGATGGTCTTGATATTCAAACAAAACTACATTATCTTGCTACCGTTTACAATTGCTGCAATTTACATTGTTTCTACTTAATCGTCAACAAAAATGTACTATTGTAAACGTCACTCAGTATGTCACTTTAGTTAGCAGTGTGAAATATTTTGTTATTCCTTTCCTTTTTCAACGATTAACGTAAATAAAAGCTATGTTTTCTTATAATCTTATCGCACAAAAACCATCACAATCAACTTGCTTGCTGCCTTGATATTTTTGATACAAAATACGACATCACGTTCAGAAAAAACTTGTCACTTTGCTGCCTAGTTTGACAGTTTAATTATATCCCAAACAAAATCGAAACACAATTGTTTAGTCGATTTAATTTTTTGTCGAGAGTGAAGTAGTGACGTTCAGACGTTTTAACGCTATAGCAGACTGGGTGTCGCGTCGCATTGCAAAAATCCTCGTCACTTTCATACATTACATACCAGCGCACACTACAAGAGGACAGCACCGCATTTTTTATACGAAAATGCTTTGCACTGCGGCTGTAGGATCTGTCAACTGAAAGTTTCAGGTTAAGATTGATAATAGTGTTGTGAAAAGTCTAGTCAGCACTCTGTAAAATACTAATTCCATGGCACTCTGAACTCTCGAGTCAGTACCAGAACAACTCTAGTTGTGTCACATATTAGACTCGCGACAATCTAAGAAGTCCGTTTTGACAGCTGTCAAAATGCTTTGGGTAGCGATGAAAAAAAAAATTGTTTCTTAAAAACCTTTTCGCGAGACATATCGATTGAACATAATTGAACATACTTAGAGAGTTTGTAATTTACGACTTATCTACATTGATAAAAACGGAATCTCAAGGCTTAAGGTGGATGCGCTAGGATAGCCCGCGAGATTCAAATTTTCTTAAGTTTTTTGCAATTTGCAGGTCAGTATCAGGTTGTATGTTGATCTAAATATTATAAGCGGCCGTAACAAATATGGATTTACAGAATTATAAATATTAGAATCAGCAATACAACTCTCTAAGTTCATGTAAGTGTATTGACTGACGATTTCATGAAATTTTCATTCAGTACACTTACATGAAATGTAAATAAATATTTTTTACGGCCGCTAATAATATTTAGATCAACATACAACCTGATACAGTCCTGCAAATTGCAAAAAAAAAACAAAAAAAAAAAAAATTGTTTATTTCAATTACAAACGGGTTACAGCAAACACGATTTGGAGGTCACCTTTTAAGCAATGAGATGCTTGTGTTAGGTGACTCCGCACTTCCTCTTAACATTAAACAGTGTATGCAATTGAAAATAAAAGAGAATACAAAAATACAAAATAAAAAAACTGAAAGAAATATAACAATACAAAAAGTATACCGTAGCGCACTTGTGTGGGTATGTTTATGTGTGGGTATGTGTGTGTGCGGGTGTGCGAGTTTGTGTGTGTATGTGGGTGTGCCTTGTGTATATGAGTTAATTTAGTTGATTAGTTTTAGGTTTTAGGTTAGCCCTGCGACCTTGTCTTGGGATCGGAAGAAGCCAAAAGCAGCTTCTTCCACTAACGATTAGCTACTGTGGTCATGTAAGTAACTGTCACAGATTATAGAAGCGATGAAACCAAAGTCTCAATGTCGTCGTAGGTTTTGTTCATAAGCCAGTCATTTACAGCTACTTTACATTCACGGAGTTTCATGGGATAGATGTTTAATTCTTTATTCAGGAGGTTGTATAAGTGGGAAGATTGTCTTTCATACTGCCTCTTAGCAAAGACAGACCTTACTGGGACATTAGGAGCGACCAGGCACTTCCTTCTGCCACTCGTGCTTGGTGTTGCGGGGTCATACGGAAGGGATCTGTGCTTCCTCAAGATTGTATGGAGTAAATAGTAGGAGTGGGCGTTGCGACGACGAACCGTTTCCAAAGACCGTTTTATGTTCTGCGACGATGGAACCGTTTTACGTCCTGGGTTCAAACAGTCTTCGTTGCACAAACCAGTCTTCGAATTATTCAGTGCGATTCTTTATTTTACGTCTTTGAAAATACAGTCGAGAACGCAATGATAAATGATTCAACGAACGGAACAACACGAGTAGACGAGTCGTCGTCTTCGAACGACCGAACGGAACGCGACAAGTAATAGACGGACGGACGACGAGTCACTCGTCGTTCGTCGTCGTCGTTTACAAAACAGTCCTTGCAATAAAAAGTGAACTTTATACCAATGATATAGAGTCGATAATATATTACCAGTTGTCAATGCGTCTCGTTCCTTTTGTTTGCAAAACAGTCCTTACAATAAAAAGTGAACTTTATATCACTGATATAAAGTTCACTTTTTACATACAGTCGATAATGCTATTTCTTGGAATTCGAGCCGATATGAACGTCTCGTCGCGTTGAACCTATTTGTTTGTTTACATTTTTTTGGGCCTGCAAACTTGCACGTGTTTACCTCAGCTGCGAGACTGTCGCTAGGTTGGCATTGTCTATACGTTATCATATTCTTAGTTGCTTACTTTATTCGTAAATACACACATATTAAAATAATATTGATTTTTCTTCTCTCCATATAACGAGAATTCTCAATAACGCCATGCGCAGTTTTTACTGTTTAGTAAACCATTCACACATTTTAAATCGTTGATAGTTGAAGTTGAAACTAAGAAACTGCAACTATTTCACTCGACGAGAACGTCGGGAACGTCGAAAAGACGACAACGACGAGAACGTCGAAAAGACGGCATCGCAATTATTCTTCGTCTTCAAACCAGTTGCAACGACGACCGTTTCTTGCAACCGTTTTCGTCGTCTCGAAAACGGTTGCGTTTCGTCCGCGAAAAATTCGACAACGACCCACCACTAGTAAATAGAGTTTCCTAACAGACAGAACGCCAGAGGTTAGGCAAAGGCTTTGCGTTGGGAATCTATAGGGTTTAAAGAGCATAACCTTAAGAAGAGATCTCTGCGCCCTCTCAAGTTCCAAGAATTTAATTTTTGTCGTCCCACCCCAGCATGGCAAACAGTACGTGAGAATTGATTGGGCCAATGATATGTAGACTTTCTGTAAAAGATTCTTTGCGACAACGTGTCGCAAAATTTTAAAAGTCCATATTAATCTTCTAACCCTTTTCATGATAAGTTCAGTACCTATGCATGTGCCAGGACAGGCGTTGGTCTATCATGATGCCCAGATATTTGGTGTACTGCAACTTGTCAATTTTTGTACACGAGCAGTCTGAAATTGAGGGATTTCCACAGCGGTGAATTTTAATCACGAATTCTAGTGGTGGTTTAGTGTGCGCATACTTCGTGAAGCATATGTAGTTGGACTTGGATGCATTCAATGTGAGGAGATTACTATTGAGCCAATCTGCAATCTTTGACAGGCCAGTTTCGGCTGAGTTTTTAACTTTTGTCCAAGTCTTTTCAGCAAAGACTATGGCAGTATCATCCGCGTATGAAAAAATCCGGCCTCCATCAATACTCATGTTGCATAGGTTATTAATATAAATCAGGAACAATGTTGGGCCAAGCACAGTCCCCTGCCCCACGCCGTATGTGATCGTTTCTTCTATGCTAGTATAATCCCCTATTTTCACTGTTTGTTTACGATTGACCAGGTAGGATTTGAACAGCTCGAGAGGGGGTCCCCTGATGCCGATGTTTTCGAGTCTATGCAAAAGTATGGGGACAGATACTGTGTCAAAGGCTATTTTGAGGTCAAGGAAAACTGCCAGACATTTATCACCCCTGTCCACTTTGTCAACTATCGTAGAGGATAGTGACAAGACGGCGTCCTCTGTAGACTTACCCTGCCGAAAACCAAACTGAGATGGTGACAGAATGTGTTGCTTAGACAGGAAGTTTATTAAGCGTGAGTTAAGGAGTCTTTCTATGATTTTTGATATTGATGGCAGTAGGTACTGAAGTATTAACTGCCGGAAACCCTTGGAAAGAGTTATCAATATTGCATTCGTCCTACAACATCGATTAATTTCAGTGACAAGTTCGATTTTGTCCCTATTCACCCCATTTTACGGTACTGAAATTGGCCTATAGTTGGACGGGTCTAACTTATCTGCACACTTGTAGACCGGCGTTATGAGGGCCACTTTCAATGCATCCGGGAACACTCCTTGCTCAAAGCATAGATTTGTCAAGTGACTCAAGATTGGGACAATGTGCTCGTGTCCAGCTTTGAGGAATTTAACTGAAACGTAAAAAAATTTGAATTTCGCGGGCCACCCTAGCGCATCAACCTTAACGTTTTATTACAATGTAACCTTAACCGAAATTCAAATTTTATAAACATTAGAATCAGCAATACAACTCTCTAAGTTCATGTAAGTGTATTGATTCTAATGTTTATACTTCTGTAAATCCATATTTGTTACGGCCGCTAATAATATTTAGATCAACATACAACCTGATACTGACCTGCAAAATGCAAAAAACGTAAGAAAATTTGAATTTCGCGGGCCACCCTAGCGCATCAACCTTAACGTTTTATTACAATGTACGAGAACGAGACGTCAAAACGGACTTTATCGCGAGTGTAGTCTGTGGTCTCAAGTGACTGAAACAGAAGTTCTGTCAGTGTCAGCAGCCGGACCGGCCGTCATTTTAAATGTCAAATATCTGCATTGACCAAATTGTTAGAATCTGTTTTCATCGAGATTTAATTCGTAGTTTTAAAATATACATTCAAATTGGAGCAGATTATTTTAATTACTTTTGTTTTTTTTTACTTTTTAGTTAGAACAACTCTAGAAACCAGTAAAGTACTTTATAGACATTACCTGTTTTCTTAAATCGATTATAAAATTTTAGTTAGAAAAGTACTAAAAAGGCATGTTTTATCTCTTACATTTTATATTACTTTCATACTGCACTCGTAATATTTATACTCTTGCTGAAAAATACCCTAGATCAGAAAAAAATGGGCAAGGTACGTACAGATTCTAGAATATTTTCTAGAAGTTTATGTTATCACTTGTTTACATAACAACTAGGGAGCCAGAAAGGTTATTAATTGATTTGTTAAATTCTAGAATTACTTCTCTGTCGTAAATGCGGCGCTGACGTGGCAGACTCCTATTACTTGTTCAGTAAACCAAGCCCTGGAGCTCATAAAACTGAAAAACAAAATATATTTGGACAAAAGAATGTAACTGTGCAAACTTTAGTGAACCCATTTGGCATCAATTTCGAAATGGTCACTGCAGAGAAAGCAAGATGTGATAACATAGGACCTGTAAGTAAAAGGTGAAGTGTTAGTACACTACAATAAAATTATAATAAAGTTATTTAAGTTAACATTGCAATCATTTCAGAACCAGGGTGCCGACTCGTGGTTTCCTGGGTACAGCTGGCGGATCTGCGCTTGTAAACACTGCGGTCAACATCTAGGTTGGACATTTGAGAAGACAGACAGTAATGCGGAGAAGCAAACCAGTGAGAAAATGAAAACTTTTCATGGACTGATCTTGAAAAACATTCTTGGTGAAAATTGTAAGTAATATTACATTGAGAATTCATTATTTTAGTCCTCTTTGATTTAAATACTTAATCATTGTTTTCTTTTCAGTTACTGACTCTCTTATAATGATGCCGAACATGTATAAAATGTAATTTATATTTATTAAAGTCCCATTTTTATGGAAGAGGGTATGTAAGTATTGTAAATGACTGTTATCTTTATACATTGATGGATTTCCAATATTATTATTAGAAGTAAAAAAAAAACATTGTAAGGCTAAATATTAAAGACATATTTATGAATCACTTATTTTATTTTAATCTCTTATTCAAACGTGGCCACCTGCACATCTATATTATACCGTTTGGTCCCAATGGCCCCGTCCTTACTAAAAGGATCGATCGCGCGAATACGCGATCATCGCGTTCATATGTCACTTCAAGTATTTGTTCGGAAAACCGGAAGGCGCAACTTCGTGTTCGGGTTCGCTGAACAAAATGCACGCGACGTTTAGACTCGTGCGTCGGTCGCATACTCTCGCGACGATCGCGTTGGTTAGAACGTGGCCATTGAGCCCAAACAGTATAATATAGATGTGCCGTCGAAACGAAAAGAAGAAGAATCTCTTACTTGTCTAAGTAACAAAAGTACCGAAGTAAAATTAACAATTAAGTCAAATATAAATGAAAAACTGAAATTAGTTTTCTTACATGTCATAAAAAAATTTGAAAATGTACCTGATGACATTAAAACAAACATAACTAATAAACGTCATAATGACAAAGATCTTATAAATCCACGTTCTAACTTACATTCAGGCTGCCAGTCAGCCGGCGACAGGATCTGGCTATGTATCGGTAAACTGTGAAATTGCCAGTATGTGTGAAAGCTACCATACTCTTAGTTATCCATACACTACTGTAACGCCGGCAGCCTGAGGCCGCGTCCTAACCAAAAGTGATCGTCGCGCGAACAATCAAGTCACGTTTGTACGTCAAAATTCATAAAAACAATTGCGTTGATCGCCGCACTCTTTTTTATGAATACTAATGAATTGCTCCTGCTACGCACGGTTTTTACGACTCGACAAAACATTAAAGATTTCTTTATTATGATTATGTAATATGAAAGTTATACATTTTTTGGACAAACCTTTCGGAATAAATTCTCTAAATAATGGTGACAAGAGTTATGGATGCACGATGTCCGTCATAATTCGTTCACGCATAGCGTGATAAAAATCAATATTTAATCGCGCGACTATCGTTTTCGGTTAGGACGTGGGGTCCGCATGTAAAAAGGGACTACACTCTGAAATGACGTGGTAAAACACACCTTGAAGTTATTTTATAGGTACCTATTTAGAGGTAAATATCTAACATAAATAGCATAAAATATTATAAGAGGTACGTAAAGGATTTTATCTAGCTCGCTTTTATCAACTTTGAGTCGATTTTATTTTACAATAATAGGTATTTATTACCCCTAATCCCTGATTGACATGTTCTCATGCAAGCAGTGGTAAGTACTTACATGAATTTGTAATGACGACTAAAAAGCGAATATTATCTTTCTTGGAAATACCTATACGTACATTCTTACTAGTAATATAGATGCGAAGGTAATTGTCTGTTACCTTTTCACGCCTGAACGGCTGAACGGATTTGGATGAAATTGGCACAAGGATAGACCATGTCCTGGATTGGGTCGTAGGATACTTTTTATCGCGGTAGTACGTTCCCGTGGTTTAATTTTCGAAGCCGCGCGGGCAAAAGCTAGTTATGATTTTACATACCAAATCATCTTGGAATATTTTACACTATTTTTGTTGGATCTGTGTAAATACAAAATTCAAGTATACTAGCTTAGTAATAATGACAGACTCAGACTTCAGAAACCATTGCATTGATTGAAAACACACTCGGAACTATAAGGGCTTATTATGCAATAGAAGTAGGTACCTAAAGCCTGTTACTTTATTGCATCATACTTGCAATTCATTAAAATGCAAACCTTGTTTAAAAAAATCTAATTAAATCAATAGGTTTAGTCGAGCCACTAACTTTAAATTAAGTTACATCTTCTCTATTATAGATAATCTATATTAAAACAAATAAGCCGCAAATACACTGCCACAAAGTATGCAAGTTTCAGGCATTTACATTACATGCTTATGATTTTTAAATTAAATTGCTAATATTTTCTTTTATTGCAAAAATTATGAAAGCAGAATAATATACAACCATCTGAATGGCTTGCTAACATCCTAATTACAGGTAGGTACCCAAATTAGCAACATTGGATCTTAAAACTAACATGATTTAAACCTGTTCTGAATGAGATATTTTGCAGCTCCAGTTCACTCAGTGGATTTCACTCATGTTTCAAACTTACTGTCACTATCTTCAAAAGTTTTAATTAGCGAACACAGTTTTTAGTTCAATCTGTACTTAATGATAACAAATCACAATTTATTGTATACATCCCCTAATTTAAGAAGTAGCAAATCTTTGATGTAATGACTGTGCAGTAGCTGCAGGTGTCGGCGAAAAATTGATACCAGTAGGAGCCTCACTGCTTGCAGCATTACCATATGTTTTACCTTGAATAACAGCTATCTCTTTTTGCAGTTTAGCATTCAGGACTTGTTTATTCACAAACTTCCGGCCAACTCCGCGGTTGCCGCCACGGCCGCGCCCTCTCGAGCGATTAGATCCTCTACTAGCATTTGACCGGTTAGATCTATTAGATTTGTTGGACCGATTTGATCTGTTGGAGCCCATGGATTTAACACTGCCAGGGCCTCTCCTTGTGTTGTAGCCTCCAAACTGATTATTTAACTGTGCTAGACTCTGTTTGTTCAAATAGCCTGCACTACCAACACTGTTACGACGCCTCTTTGCAAAATCATTGGCAACACTGACAGTCAATTGAGAAGGCGAATTACTGAAAGAGTTATTCCTTGAGCGTGTGAATGTTTGAGATTTTATGATATTATTCCGAAGCAGCATATTTTGACGTTGCTCTTTTAAAATCTGGTCTGATCTCAAACCTACTGCACTATATCTATTGCCAGTACTCAAACCTCTTCCCCGTTTAGAGATTCCCCTCTTGGCTACAGCCAGAGGTCGGCGGATGTTGTTCATTCCTCTTCGTGTTGTAACACCAAGTCTACTATGAACACTGCTTTGAAGATTTGTGTTTAAATTACCACGCTGCAGTCTGCCACGCATGCCTCCTGTAAATAGAAATATTTGCTTAAGAATAACTGTCCCACTATTGATTTTATGAATGATTGACACAGATTAGACACAAATTCCTCACATACAATTCAAATCAAGAATGCTAATGGGACATAATCAGTATACAATACAGCAACAACAATATGTGACTATGCATACATTAAGGCGAAAGCTTCAGGGTAGCCCGCGAAATTTAATTTTTCTTGTTTTTTTGCAATTTGCAGGTCAGTATCAGGTTGTATGTTGATTAAAATATGATTAGCAACCATAACAAATATGGATTTACAGAATTTATGAACATTAGAATCAGTAATACATCTATCTAAGTTCATAATGATAATCCTATTGAATCACTATTTCATGAAATCATCACATTTGAGGGTTATTCTAACAAGCAAAAAACGTAATAAAATTAGAATTTTGCAGGCTACCTTAGCGCATCCCCCTTAGGGATTAGGAAACTGATAAAAGAAATTGTCTCAAGTATGATTGAAAAGTTAATTATAATCTTTAATATACCTACCAACCTTTAATTTCAGGATTGACAGGAAAGCACATACCTGATGGGATCTAATACATGACTGTACTTAGAATTAAGGCTCTTACATGCCGCGAATTGTCGCGCGACGCGGCTTTTAACAAAACATTTTCTGTGAAAACTTCACGGCACACAATGCAGTGGCGTCGCGCTAGTATGTAAGAGCCTTTAAATAAACAGTATAGTGAGCAAGGCAAGGTGTTTCTAGGTATGTAATAAATAACAATAAAATAAATATTCTCGCAAAGGCAAAAGCATCAATTTTGACTGATGAATGAAGAGACTTATGTGTAGCATCATGCATGCCATAATATGCATAACAAGCTTTTATAAAATAAATGCCATTTTAAGTATTGATGAGGATTAAGTTCTTATTAAATGGTGACAGTCATCATAGTCACATTAGTATGTGTTACGCTACTGTAAGTAAACATAAAATTACCTCTATTCATTCGCCCACCCCTCACTAAATGGGGCATAACCAACTGATCTTCCAATCCTGCTCTTCCTTTTGGTGTCAAGCCTCTCAGTTGAGAGCGAGATCTCGAGGCCGACCTAGCGCGAGAGTTCGAGCGCCGCTGTCTGGAGCGAGAGCGATTGCGCGACTGGGAGCGAGGCCGTGACTGAGACCTGCCGCCTTGCCCTGCGCCGGGCCCTCGCGAACGTGAACGGCCACGACGGGCTCCAGACGGCGTGTTTGGCCTCGTCTGTGAGCGAGTGCGAGCAACGCCTCCGCGCCCACGACCTCTGCCACCTCGGGCCCTGCCACCGCCACGACCGCGGACATTTCCGCCACCTCTCCCACGAGATCTACTTGATCTGTTTTGTTTTATGATATCATCTGAAATGTAATCATGTTATCAAATCAATTTCATCATAAAAATATTTCTTGTTGACAAATGGAGTTGGCGGGTGCACAAATTCATTTCCATTTAATTAGTTTAGATTATAATAAGAAAAGATTAATTATTTTTAGACATAATATGCTATCTAGAATGGCATACAAATAAATAATAGCATCCAAATCATCAGAAATCTTACTAATATCCAAAAATAGACCTGTAATTCTGTATGTTCGAATATTACGTAGTTATTTACTTACCTAAAGACATATTAACTGAATCCGCCATATTTAAACTTTTATATTATAGTTCGATGTTTTCTGTACTCGATTATGCTATGAAAAAGAAATTTTACAACAAGGTAGGTTAGCATTTAGCATGAAAAACGAAAATGAAGACAAGCAGAGTGCAGACTTCAAAAAATGCAATGCGAAACGCACAGATAATATTCCGAATTTCTGATATTCGTTTCCGAGTTTTCTACTCGATTTGTTTCTATCTATTGTCTATGATCATAGAGATGAACCAGCATAATTCTTTAAGCATAATTCCCGTGTAAGTCTCGATCCCGTGGGAATAACGGGATAAAAAGTGTCCTATGTGTTAATCCAGGTTATAAAATATCTGTTTGCCAAATTTTATCCAAATCCATTCAGTAGTTTTTACGTGAAAGAGTAACAAACATCCATCCACCCATACTAACAAACTTTCGCGTTTTTATTATTAGTTAGAAGATTAGATACGGAACATTGACAGAAAATAGAGATTTCAACATGTTTTGTCTTGAATGTTTCGCCAGTGCAAACGCACGGCTAACCATTGCTTCCTATGATCTAAAAAAAATCTGCTCATCATCGCAACTTACGAACATATGAGCAATGGATTAAAACATTTGTTTCGAACTCAGACCAAATAAAAAACCCAGACAGAGCGCTGTCAACAGTGACGTGAGGCCGGTTTCGTAAACATGCGTGCACATATTTTGGTGTAGTTTGATTGTAAATGTGTGCGTTTGAGCGTGTATATGCACAGAGCGGTGGTGTAGTTTTGGCATGCTTCACTGTATAGTTCGCAGCGCTCCGTCTTGGTTTTTATTTGGTCTGAGCAAGTACCATGATCACTGGTCAGTAGTGATTAAGTGGATTTGAAAAAATTACGCGTATCTAGTCAGTCAGAACTGTCAGAACTCCAAAAGTCTTACAACCAGAACCAGTCTTAGAATATCGATTTACCTAAGTAACTGGGTTGTGTAAGTCGTAAAAGATCAATAATAATATATAAGATCGGGATGGACATAATGACTTCGGCTGCTTCAGTGAATAATTAGTTTTCCAGAGGCCCTAGTGTGAGTATCTTTTAACCATCTCAACTTTACGCATCGACCGCGTTCGGCGCTCCGATTGGCCCTTAACCAGTGAAGGCCAGTAAAGGGCCAATCGGAGCGCTGAACGCGGTCGATGCGTAAAGTCGAGATAGTTACAAGAAACTCACACTAGGGTATCTGTTGTGATAAATGAATACCAAGATTGATGATGATGATGAAGGTTGATCGTCTTAAGTCCCCCTGAGGAAACATACGCGCTGTGTATCTTCCGGATTCGACCGTAAGGTATAAATTGGAATGGCATGAGGTCGTCGATTGCGGAGATAGGATCCGTGAGTTGGCGTCATTTACTTCATTATTCGACACTCACGATCATTTTTTGACTGGATATCATGCCAACCATTACGCCACATTACGCCATCTGGCCGTGAATAGTACTAGCCTGTGCGTGAATGTGTTGCTTTGATGAAATAAAAAACCAATTTCAAATATTTTTCTGAGACTCAGACCAAACAGGAAAGGATCAAACGAGATCCTTTTTAAGCTCAGAAAAATATTTCGATCAGTTTGTTAGATATTGCATGTAAGAATGCGGACTAAATGCGGATGCAAACTAACATAACATCACGCCTGTATTTCCCCGAAGGCTTAGGGCATAGCTGTTCATAGTACACCCACATTTCACCAGTGTAACAGGGGGCGAGCCTCACCATCAACCGGGCACAATCTGACTCCCGGCTGCTACTGAGAAATTCCAGATGGAAAACCCAATAACACTTTGCCTGACCCGGGAATCGAACCCAGGATCTCATGCTCAACAGTAGCACTTGCGATCACTAGACCAACGAGGTAGTTCAAAAACATTCTGGCAAAGTAGTCGTTCTTTTGTTCGTGTGTAACATCTGAGAGTACTCGCACCTGATTTTTCAAGAGACTACAAGACAAAAACACTTGAAGTAATTTGAACTTATATGGTTTATTAACAAAATGAAAATAGGTGGAAATAAATAACATTATATATTTTCACGTCGTATTAATTTGTACATTATGTATTTCTTATATGTAAATTATTCTTCTAAAAAGGCAATAACGCACGTAAAATACCAATTGAGTTATAAACGAGTAGCAATGCCGCTATACTGCCAAGAAATACTGTTTCTCTTGACATATTCTAGTTTTAAATATACTTATAATTTTAGTACAAGTAAATTAGTTATATTTAAATTACAACAAGTATTTAGCACCAACAGGAGAGCATAGTTTAATTTATAAGTGACTATGTATAATTTAGTTAGGTACTATTATGTGAGTTAATGAAAATTAACAAACCGAGATAAGTTTAAATGAATCACAACAATATGAAACCATTGGAATTGTTTTTCTGAGGAATGGTACTGTCCCCAAACCCATTAAATAATATATTAATGTTAAATGTAATTAAAAATAGAACTGCAGTCGTAAAATATACCGTAGCTAAAGCTTAAACTTTCTAAGGCATGCTGTGGCCTTCAGGGACTGGCGCCCACTAGTTGAACCCACGCAATACTTGCCTTCGAGAAATATCACAATAGTAACTCGTTTGGCAGTACAACGGCAAATTAAAATGTTTGACAAAATTTATTCATACATAATCATAAAACTAATTGTAACTTCCTGTGCGAATATTCGATACAGTTTCTGTTTTATAATTGACTAATTATATAATATGTACAGACTAAAATATTATTACGATATTTTAACATATGAGCTGAGTTTGTAAAGTGAATCACAGTTTAAGTAAATGGTGTTTAACCTGAAGGCCGTTACTGTAGGCGTAATAACACTAAGGCCAATTTTACATAATACGTAATATTTAAAATCGTTAATACAATAACAGGTTTATGAGTAATTATTTGACAAGTTTTTGATATCGGTAATATCAAACTTAAGTACACGTTTACGGTGCTAAAACTGGAAAGGTAACAATATGTCAAGAAGCAGTGCACAATTATTGGAGAAAATATTTACAGTTTCTTTGTAACAGTAAAAATTGCTCGTAGAACCTGAAATTGTTATGGTGTGTTCCGTTTTACACCAGGAATCCATTATTAGGGAGAGTGCATCGTGTGTTAGTTACATTTTGCTAAGTTTCCGTCACGCGCCGTGATTTACACCTTTCGTTCATTTTTGAAAAATGAAATTTTAGAATAATCGATAAATGAAATTAAGGGAGCAGATGAACCGTTCAATCAATTATCGTTAATATTGTGTGAAAATCAACCTTCAGTAGAGTTAACCATTCACTCGAGTGAAGCGTCTAATATCAGTAATAGTAACTACGAAAATTTAAATGGTTTAACGAACTACGGTTTCCAAACAAACGTGAAGCATTTTTAAATATATTAGGATTACATTAAAAATCTTAGAATAGTGTTTCCGACAGCTATTCCGCCTCTGGTCATCGATTGTGAAAAGCAACTGCTACGCAGGTGTAGGAATGATGTTGATCAGCAAGTATATACCCAGAATTCTTGAAAATGTACATGGATTTGTAAATAAATAATCTTTATGAATCGGCCTGTTTTCAGGCATAGAGCGAGAAACGTGCTATTGCAGTTTCAAACGAGCGCAGACGGAAACAAACAATGCACAGAGTCACGATGGATCGGACGTCAAACGGAACACATAATATTTAAATTTAAAGTAAAATTTTATTAAATGTAATTGTGCGAAAATACATGCACTTTTCAACTAGTACCATACTAAATGAATTAAAAAATATATAAAAATACGCTACAACGTATCGCTAGGTTCAAGTTTAGATAGGACACCGATCATACAAAACAAATAAAAAAAATTCTTGTCAATGTTTAGAGTTTTACAATATTATCGTGCTACAGGAATGAGAGTACGTTCGACGTCGACATAAGAGTCGCACAACACTTGGCACCTTTTGAGTATTTACGCATTAACGCTACCATATCATAATATACTTAAACGTACCGGCTTTCTTCCAGAAATAGACTACTATCTAGAGGAGGCACACACTTCAGGTCGACGAAAAGGATCTCGAAAAATATAGAAATAAATACAACCTTATTCTAAAAATATACAGTCCCGCCGCGCGTCTCCGTGGAACTCGGAACAACATCGCTCGCGGCACGAGAGTCTATTCGCAACCTCGCAGTGGCGCTCGCTACAGTCTGATGTCGCTGGACGCGGCCGCCAGCAGCGACGTGCGGCGCCACGCCGCGTCCGGCTCCGGCGCCGCGCCGTCCGCGGCCGCGCCCGGCGCCGCGCCGTATCGGTGCAGGCTCAGGAACTTAAGGTTGGCCACGATCGACGAGTTTATCGGCCTCGTCGGGATGTTGACGGTCGTCGCCGACCGTTCGATTCGTTTCGTCCGGCCCTCCGGCGGCGCCAGTTCGAGCGACTGTCCCCGCCCGTAAAGTCTGGACTGACCGAAGCGGGGCGTCAGCCGTCCTATGAGATTTTCCTCCTTCCGTGTGGATCGCGGCGCCGTCTGCGCCTCCTCTGGCGGTTTCGACTTTCTCTTGAGAAAGAAGGGCGTCAGGCGCTCGGCGAGCGGACGCGACGACGTCGAGCCCGCATCGTGGACGTTCGAAGTCGAGCTGGAGGTCTTCAGCGGTCGCGTCGAGGTCGTCTGGCTTTTGATCGGATTGGACTTCCGCTGGGCGCAGACCCGAGAGAAGGGTCCGGCGTCCGGCGAGGGCACCAGAGACCCGAGGCTCGCGTCGGGCGCGGGCGGTTCGTCCTCGCACACCTTGAGCACGCAGTAGGCGTCGCGCTGCAGCTCGTCCAGGAGGCTGTCGTCGGTGGAGACGGTGTCAGTGCGCGCGCAGTCGTCGTGCGGTGGCAGACTGCCGGCAGACGCGCTGCGCGGCGGCGCGTCGTGCTCGGCGGGGCGAGGCGGCGGGCGCGCGCGCGCCGCTTGCCCGCGCGGCGGTACGGCGGGCGGACTCTCGTCG
Source organism: Lithophane ornitopus (assembly GCA_948473465.1). Classification (NCBI taxonomy): domain Eukaryota; kingdom Metazoa; phylum Arthropoda; class Insecta; order Lepidoptera; family Noctuidae; genus Lithophane; species Lithophane ornitopus. Next base: position 11,682,185 of record OX419616.1, on the reverse strand, counting down.
CGCGCGTAGCTCATGAAGTCAGCCATCAGTTCGTACTCCTTGCAGCGGTATGCCACGTCGTGTTCGGGCGGCGAGGTTTCGGGGCGCGGCCGGCGCTCGGGCGGGCGCGGCTCCACGTGCACGTATTCGCAGACGGGCGCGCCGGGTGACAATTGCGCACGCGCGGGCGACAGGCGCGCCGGTTTGGGGGGGCGCGCGGGGCGCTCGGCGGACGCGTCGCTGTCCTCGGAGGGCTCGTGCTTGATGCAGGACATGGTGAGGTAGCCGCTGCCGGTTGACTTGGTGGACTTGCCGGAGGAGCGCTCGTCGGCGTGGCGCGCCAGCTTGAGGGACTCGGTGCTGGAGCCGATGTCGAGGCAGGCCTGCAGCGGCAGCGTCTTGCCGTCGAGGTCGACGCTGGGCGAGGCGTCGCCGCGCCAGGCGCGCCACAGGAAGGGCCCGGCGTCGCCCGCGGCGCCGGCCAGGTGCAGGTAGTTGTCGTCGCCGATGGGCGCCTGCTTGCTGCCGTACTTGGTCTCTCGCGCGAGCGACCGCCGATATATGCGGTGTCGATGCTCGAGGTCGAACATAGTCTCTTGCAGTTCGCGTAAAGTCGCAGCTTCCGCCTCGCGTTCTTCTACGCTTGTACCCTCTGTGGAAATAAAAATATAAATACAATGATGAATCTTTGAATCTGTTATTTTTACAGGAATTTAATTGAATCTGTTTTCATGAACTCGCCCATGACTCCGCGAGCTCTAGCACAGTAGCCAGGCGGCAGGTACCTTGCGGGCGGTGCAGGCGGTCGTCCAGGCGGTGCGCGTGGCTGACCAGCAGCGCGTGCAGGCGCTGCAGGTCGCGCGCCGGGTCCAGGCGCAGCGCCAGCGCCGCCCCGCCGCGCCGCACCTCGCGCGCTCCGGACTCCGTGAGCTCGTAGGCGCCGTCGGGCCCGCCGCAGCCTTCCGCCGCTGCTTCCGTGCGACCGCAACTGTAGATACAAAAACGATGGTTCATATTTTGCACGATAAGTGGTGGTTTTATCATCTTAGGAGGTCTGGTAGCCGACGGTCGACGCTCAAACATTGATTAATTGAGACGTTCATTTAACGCAAGAAGGCATAATACGACATGGTTCATAATGAACGCAGCTAATTAGATAATTTACAACAAATGTACTGATTTCGAATCTTTTTAGCATCTTTCTATTAAGTTTTTAATCTCATCTTTTGTCGGACTAAGATCGTGTATGCCTCACCAGGTCCACTCGCAGTCGGCGTAGTACCCGCGGTGCGGCGGCGTGGCCGGCGAGTGTCGGCACAGCGCGCTCAGCAGGCGCATCCACTCCGCGCGCTCCACACAGTTCGACGCTTGCACGAATAACACGCGCTCGCGGTGCACTGGAATACATTATGTTCGAATTATACAACTGGCTCCACATAAATATAACAATTATACACACCCTTCTTCTTCTAGCGTATCGAAGGCAAATAAAAAAAATTCAAATATGATATTGAGCCCAAAATCCAGACACGTGAACTCCGCTCATTGCAGTGAGTAGTGTGTGACAGTGCACGTACCTATCTGGAAGATGTTGTTGGCGCCCAGCTGCGCGCCGGCGGGCGGCCCGTCCACGGCGGCCACGGCCAGCACGCCGGCCAGCGCCAGGCGCTGGCCGGCGTGCAGTGAGTAGTGTGTGACAGTGCACGTACCTATCTGGAAGATGTTGTTGGCGCCCAGCTGCGCGCCGGCGGGCGGCCCGTCCACGGCGGCCACGGCCAGCACGCCGGCCAGCGCCAGGCGCTGGCGGGCGTGCAGTGAGTAGTGTGTGACAGTGCACGTACCTATCTGGAAGATGTTGTTGGCGCCCAGCTGCGCGCCGGCGGGCGGCCCGTCCACGGCGGCCACGGCCAGCACGCCGGCCAGCGCCAGGCGCTGGCGGGCGTGCAGTGAGTAGTGTGTGACAGTGCACGTACCTATCTGGAAGATGTTGTTGGCGCCCAGCTGCGCGCCGGCGGGCGGCCCGTCCACGGCGGCCACGGCCAGCACGCCGGCCAGCGCCAGGCGCTGGCGGGCGTGCAGTGAGTAGTGTGTGACAGTGCACGTACCTATCTGGAAGATGTTGTTGGCGCCCAGCTGCGCGCCGGCGGGCGGCCCGTCCACGGCGGCCACGGCCAGCACGCCGGCCAGCGCCAGGCGCTGAGCGCTCGCACGTGCGCCCGTTCGCGACCACGACAACTCGCCACTGTCGCAACAACACAATATTCATTGTAATTAAACAAACTTAAAAACGTCCATAACTAAAGCATGGACACAAGACGCTGTTCAAAGAAGTTCAGTTTATCATGCACTCTATTTAACACATCCATAGTCCATAATTACTAACTAATATTATAAATGCGAAAGTTTGTTTGTTATGCTTTGACGCAAAATGGCTCAACGGATTTGGATGAAATATAGTTTACGGTTAGGACATAGGATGCTTTTTTGGTTTGTTTATAATAGGTCTTTACCTATGAAATTGCCGTTTTGTATGAAAAAATTTAAACGAATTTTTTTCATGAATTTTTTATTTGTATTAATCGAAGTAATCACCCATGCAATCAATGCATCTTTGCCAGTGTTTTGCAGTGGCAGTTTATTGATGCCCTTCTTAAAGAAATCAGCTGGACGGGAGGCAACAAATTCTTCAAAGGCATTTTGTACTGCCTCTCGGGTATTGAATTTTTTTCCCGCCAAGAAGTTATCCAAATTCTGGAAAAAGTAGTAGTCTGTAGGCGCAAGGTCTGGTGAGTAGGGCGGATGACGGAGAGCTTCCAACCCCAGTTCTTGCAACTTGGAGACCGTCTGCTTTGCAGTATGAGGTCGCGCGTTGTCGTGCAGGAGCAGCGGAGACGAGCGATTGACCAATGCTGGTTGGAGATGCGCCAGCTTCTCCATCATTGTGTTCAGTTCTTCACAGTACACATCTGCAGTAATGCTCACCCCGTTTGGTAAGAAGCTGTGATGAATCACACCGGCGCTAGACCACCAAACAGTGACCATCACTTTTCTAGGGGTAAGTTTTCGTTTAGGGCATTGTTTAGGTGCTGAACCAGGATCCAACCAACTTGCTGAGCGCTTGCGGTTATCAAACAGAATCCATTTTTCATCGCAGGTAACAATGCGGTTCAAAATTCCTTCATTTGTGTGTCTGTTGAGCAGTGCAAGGCACGTCTCGACGCGTACTTCGCGCTGGCGATCATTGAGTTCGTGGGGCACCCATTTGTCAAGCTTTTTTACCTTGCCAATTTGACGCAAATGGACCAATATTGTTTTGACGCTAACGTCGAAAGCTGCTGCTAATTCAGCCGTAGATTGTGTATCATCAGCTTCCACAATCGCCTTTAATTCGTCATTGTCGACCAAAGTCTTCGGACGACCGCGAGGTTCATTTTTCAGGTCGAAATTTCCAGAACGGAAGCGAGCAAACCAATAACAGGTGGTGCGTTGGTTTGTAGTGTTAGCTCCGTAAACGTCGTTGATGTTGCGTGCCGCTTGTGCCGCGTTGCTGCCACGACGGTACTCATATTCCATAATTACTCGAATTTTTAACGTATCCATGATGACGAAAAAGATTGAAATGCGATGAAAATGTAACACTAATCAATAAAGAAATGACTACTTTTGGAAAAAAAAATCCATGTTTTTAAAATAAAATTAATTTGAAATTAGAATTCTTAGCCAAACAAAAATTATTTTGATTTGAAATGGCCAGTACTGCAGAACGGCAATTTCATAGGTAAAGACCTAATATTTTCATCAGATACTTTTGGAATAGACCATACACTGTCAAGATAAGAAGTGTTTACCTGGTGAGTCTAAAATGTCTTCGCTTGGCGTGAGCTTGAGCGGCGCGCGTCCAGCGGCGGCGAGGCGATCCTGCGCCTGCTCGCACTCCTTCCGAGCGCTTGATCATCGTTCTGAAAAATTATGATTACTATTAGTATTCTCTACCACCATACCTTCAATGAATTATGCTTTGCAATGCATAAAGAAAGCTCACTACACATCAAGCGACCAAATTGTTTTCAAACAAATGGTTTGTCTACACATGGCGTACATTAAAACTAGCATACATGTTCGGCTCAGTATGATGCGGCACAGGCCATGGGGCAAATTCGAATGTATATTTTTTGGGCAGGCTGGGCGGAATCATGGCGGCCCAAACAAGTGTAGCACGCCTCATGAAACACAATTAGCCGACTTTACAACATTCGCTGACGAGAGCGAACTGCCGACTTTACACTGACTGACAAGTACACAGATTAAGACTGTACATACGTACCCCAATCTAATCCAAGGATGCAAAAACAGTTCAAGATAATGTTAAATCTTTGTTGAAATTACATTGGTGCTTATTCTCTTGGCACTTAATTCTGGCAGAATCGGCGCCATTTTGAATGTGTAGAAAATATAAGAAGGCCATTAAAAAGGGTATAAAAACTCACCCTTCTTTCAGCAGCACGGGCGTTTCTTGTATGTTGTTGTTTTGTGTGTCCGTACTCGTGGAGATTATTTCGAGAAACTGCTTTATTGCTTGCACCTGTAATGTAACAGTAGTTGAAGTATGTGCGTGATATTTACAGAACACTATACTCCATTTGAAATAAGATTTGACATTTAAACAAACTTTATTACAGTCTGTTCACCCGATTTTGACTTATATACCGTAGGCATAAGGATGGCACTAAAAGCAAAAAAGGTTACACAATACCAACTGTCTACTGCAGTTGCCACTTGTCATGCCACCAACGCAATAGAAGTCGAAATCAGTTGAAAGGACTGTAAAAAAGGTTTACTTAAATGTCTAATCTTATTTCAAATGGAGTATAGCTGAACCCTGATTTTAGAATTTAATCTCAATCGAGCTTATAAGCGACAGCCTGCGACACAAGCAACGGGGTCATAAAACGTGAAAGTAGGACAGTACTTAATTAATATCAATCTAAAAGCCTATACGAGTCTCGTGTTGTCTCTCTCTCTCATATTCTATGACAGTGCCCGACAGGAACTTAGGCTAACTTTACGTTTAGGAAAAAGTGTTACATACATGTCTTGGCGTGCAGAAGCTGCGGTACAGTTCGGCCATATACTCCTCCTTGCACACCTGTTGCGCTGACCGGCTGCTGACGAGGTTGCCCAGCGACTGGATAGTCTTAGAGATCAGTGTCAACGTCCGGTTTGTTTGTGGATCCTGGAAGATACATTTTAGATGAGTACTAGCTATGTAGTACTGTGGTTCACTAGCTTGTCCCGATGCCCTTACGTTGCTGATTAGTATGCGTCGCAGTATGGATTTTCATAGAATGAATTCGAACGGCTCGAGTTGAGGCGATGCCGATCCGGTGTCGAGCTGATATGTTTGTCTGTGAAGACCTTTAGGGTATCAGCAACATTATTTATCGATAAACAGATTTTCTTAACTCATACTTCAAGTAACAACACTATCAGCGCTTGTTTGCCTCAAATATAAAATCATCAAATCTTTTTAATTTGTCGTATTTAGATATCGCCTCTGCGGTTTCGCTAGCTAATTTATTATTTGACTCTATATGTATATGGAACTGTTGTGTATTTGTGCAATTACAATGTATTTCATGCTAAGGCCCAGCAGTTTAGGCTGTGCTTTGTCTGTCAGTAAATGAATTTATTTTATTAAGTACACTAGCTGTGCCCCGCGGTTTCACCCGCGTAGGTATCGATCTCGTGGGAATATAGGGATAAAACGTATCCTATGTCCTATTCAAGGTCATAGTCTACCCGTGTACCCAGCTGCCCATCCTCTCCTCTCCAGAGTTGGAAAAGTCGCCGGCGTCGAACGGTTCACGTATTGCATTTTTATACTCGTCATAACTTCGAAATTAATTGTCCGATTCGAATGAATTAAAAAGTATTTTAATGCTACATAAATACCCTTGATGTTAAAACTATTTATTTGAATAAGAATTAAAATGATGTTGATAAAACTCCTTCGTAAATAATGCATTAATTTCGAACAAATTTGATTACCATAAAAAAAGGTTATAGTGAGTCAATCTTAAAAGATAGACATATGCTGTCCCGGACTTTTTTTTAGAACTTTTAAAGAGGTACAATTCCATAATATTTGCGTAACTTAAACCGTTTACGCAGCGCACATACGGAAGCTCTCAAAAAGGAATAATTTTTCCCGTTTTTGCAACATTTTTCATTTATACTCCGCTCCTATTGGTCATAGCGTGATGTTATATAGCCTATAGCCTTCCTCGATAAATGGACATCCAACACAAAAAGATTTTTTCAATTCCAACCAATAGCTCCTGAGATTGGCGCGTTCAAACAAACAAACAAACTCTTCAGCTTTATAATATTAGTATAGATTAGATATTAAAGTATAGGTACGTCGATGAATACTTACAATTTGCTCCGTAGTGAGATCAAAGAGCCTGGGCCCGAGTATCGCAGGCGCGAAAAACCTCAGGAAGATGAAGCCCGACACGACAGAGTACCGCACCTCGGCATTGCGTGGGAAGTGTCGCGCTGCACATTGTCGTAACGCGTCGAAGAGACGACACATTGCGGTAGGACATGTGGCGTATGATGAGGTTATTGCTGCGAATACCTGGCAACAGTACGATAATGTTTTTCAGAATGGCGTATTTTTAGATTTATAGGTAAAGGCTGGATGCAGAAGGTAAAGAACCAAGTGTTGTAGCGCAACTTAATATCTGTACTTTTAGGTTCAGATGTTTGTTGTATCAATAAAGTCCTACAAAGACATTTTTTTTTTTTTTATCTAAGCTCACTTTCGTTTTGGTTTTATGCTAAAATAAACATTACGAAATTGGGATATTTCTTTCAGTAAAGTAATAAATGTAAATACCGCTACAAGTAATCTATATAATAAAAATGAAATGTCGTTCGTTGGTAAGCAGCGCATAACTTGAGAACGGCTGGACCGATTTGGCTATTTTTTGTTTTAAAATGATCGTCATAGTCCGAAACAGGTTCTTACGGAAAGAAAAAATTGATTTGAAAAATGCAGGAATATTAGAAAATCATTATTTTTTGTATGAATTATTGAAATTTGGACAGGACAACGTCTGTCGGGTCAGCTAACTTACCCGTTCAACATAGTCTTTTAAATTGGCGAGGTTGGCAGTAACGGCAGCTGTGGGCTTGACCCTCGCGGGGTCAATCTCGCATGGTCGTCGCTCGGCCAACACTGCCGCCAACGTTGGCCGCAACACTGACCGTAGGTATGACGCACCGCTCAGTCGCATCGCTTCGTCCATCATCTTTGAGACGAGGGTGTTGCCTCTAAATATTGTTGTTGCGTCACTGTAAGAAATTAAAACAATACACTATTATATTTTTTTGGTGAAAACATCTTCTACAATATTTATAGACTTCTATTATTAAAAAATAATAATGTATTAGTGTGCTATTAGCTATTTTCTTCGAATGCAATCGACAGAGACATCTTACATAAATGTACAGAAATTTACAGAGTAAACACAGAACATAATAACAGACACGAACAGTATAAGCATTGGGAAGGCCCAATAGCCAAAGGTGGCGCCAACGTAAAAAAAAATGGTTTTATCGAACTTATAAATCTAACAAATAAATTACAGAATAATAACTATATATGACCGGTAGTGGACTGACTGGGGAGTAAATCAGCTGAGATGATAAGAGATAAAGAGTGAAGATGACGTAGAGGCTTACTCATGCACCGGACGCTGTTTACAATCAATTATTATGATTAGGACTGCACAAACTGATAGTAATTCTACATAATTCACGTGTGCCCTCAATCGTTATTATGTATTTGGACCCAATTAATTTGTATCATAGCTATTCTGGACGCAATTATTCATTTTCACAGCCTTATTAACAACTATCTGCGCCACGCGGTTTTACCCGCGTAAGTGTCATTGTAAAAAGTATCCTATGTCCTATTCCAGGTCATGGTCTACCCATGTGCCAAATTTCATCTAAATCCTATCCTTAATAATATTAGTTAGGATTACTATATTCGACGACTCACGATTTCTTATAGGATTATACCAGTTTAGCTGTACGTGGCAAACAATATTTAAAAAAAATCTTTATTTTGTTCTCACACTGATATGAGAGTACGGGCTCCCAACGATGTATACATATAATATTAAATGACAGTAAAACGCAGGTTCACATGGACACACTAAAATACATATTAGTCACGAAATATGTGAGTCGTTAGCCTCTGTCTAACCTTCCACAAAATACAGGCGTAATAGTTCATTATAAAGCAAGGTACTCACGTAAGCGCAGAAATCTCAGCATCTGCAAGCTCTTTGACGATGGGTACAATGAGATCATGGTGAGTAAATAGCCTTACGAGGGGTTGTGCCGCGTCCGTTTTACTTGACACTATCTCCCCCAGTATGTACACTGCCGATGCTGTAATGGGCTGAAAATATAATAAGTTCATTATAATTACTAGCTTATAACTTCCTTCGTCTGCGTGCCCTACTCCAAATTTATTTGGGAACTGCACAAAATGTTTTCATATTCCAATCTGGGGCTGTAACCTTCAAATGCACTCCCCTTTCATTGATATTTTTATCATCGTTTTTTGATTTGCATTAGCTTCCTGCCCTTGTCCCGTGTTACTTTGGGTCGACGCAACACGTTGTTTTCTTCCATGCTCCCCTATCAACCGCCACTCTATCATTCATCATTCACTCCCTTCTCTTTCATATCATCCATCACACAATCCATCCATCCTTTCTTTCGCCCTCTCCATCCATCAACAAATATTCATCACTCTTTTAGATACATAGGTCATAAAACATGAGTATTTAATTCAAAAGATTCTAAAGTCTGAAACATACCTTTTGATGAACACTCCTTAGAAACAATTCCTCGAGTGTCCTATAGTGCTGTAGTGGGAAGACGTGGTCCACTGTGTACTGGAGCAGTAACCGCAGTGAGCCCAGCGTGGCGCTGCCCGCTGCCGACAACCGTGTGCCAGGCGGCGTCGCGCCCCGGGACAGGGCTCCACCAGCGCGAGATGTTAGGAAGAACCTGGTGGTATCATAATTTTTGTTATAAAAATATTTATAATGAACATAGGTTAGGTAATCAATCAACATAAGGTAATAGGTAAAAATAGTTTAGAACTATAAAGGTTGTAAGTATAATGAAAGAAAGTTAAAGCTCCGTCACAATCTTGACACCTGGTGGCTGGACTGAGCCAATAGTGACGGCTAGTTAACTCAAATGCAAAACCATAACATTTTGTTGCATTAATTTCCCTTTTGGAACCCTGGTGGACGATTTTCATAATAGCACTCGAAATATGTATGTATGTGTTGCGAAAACTATTTTTTAGAGAACCCACCCATTAAGATTCGAATTATAAATTTAAATTAGTTGCAGTGTTCTTTGTATAGTTTTGTATCTTACCATGCACGTAGAGGTGTAGGCGAAGGTTGTCGCAGTTGTAACCGCACCTCGCCGAGAAAGATCGGCGTCGCACCGTCATGCCACACCGACACTCTGGCTTCGCAAGCCACCCCCGCCTGGAATATTAAACAAAATTCAATAAATATCGAATATCAAAGATTCTTTTAAACATATACTGAAAGTCAGCTTAACTTACCGTTTGTGAGCCATCTTTATCCTTCGGGTCTGCGTCCATAACGAGATCAAAACAAAAAATTTCATCAAATTGTGGATTAACAGTCTTCTTTTTAGGTTTCGTACGTTTTTCAACTCTTCGTCCGTTCGAATACAATAACGTGACGAGAGCAAACGGGTCACACTGTCCATTCTTAGTGGTTAGCTCGGAGCACTCCAGTACTCGGAGGCGTAGGGTGTCGTGTCCTACTCGCGCTGCGCAGTGCCTCTCGGGGTCTGACCAATAGTCAGCGGCGGTGGGGGTGGGCGAGGCGTCTGACTCAGGCATCGCATGCATGGGCGGCTTCGTCCTCGCCGCCCATTGTGCCCGATCCTTCAAACTCTCCGAACGCGACAATGACAGAGCAGGCTCCGTCGCGACCGCACTCAGCAGCTTCTTGCTCGTGGAACTCGAGCAAGAACCAAACCTCATACTCTCCTTACAATATTCAGATAATCTTACGAGGTTATTTCCTTTTGTTTTTGTCGAGCAGTTGTCTGCTGCAGTAGCAGGGTCAGGGTCGGGAGGCTTCGGTTCCATTCGTAACCTCTTTCTGGAATCTTCAAGAGTGAGTTCGATGTATGCCTTTCCCTGGACCTCTGAGTCTGCGTCGACCGGTCGCAACGCAAACCAGTGGTCTTTATTGTTGTACCGGTGCAGATCTTCCCGTTTGATGGCCACTTTACCGAGCACTTTGTCCTGTTTGAGATGCTTGTCACGATCGAACACGTATATGGAAAGATATCGAAATCGTCGCGGCACCTCGAATTGGAACTCCTCGCCGAAGAATGGACTGGAACAAAATAATAAAGTTATGGTTTAAATCATACAGGCAGGTATGATTTGTGTTCAGATAAGTAAGTTATTCGAACTCAATATTTGTTGCATATTACATCCGACAATCGTTATCAAGTTTTCGACTGCGTGATAATTTATATCCGGGTTGCAGCCTAGTTGTGGACGCGTGGGGTGCCTGTCTTACACGAGTGTCTGTATTGCCACCCACAGCTAAGTGAATAATTTTCTAAACTTATGTTTTATGAAATCTTTTCAGATTTAGTTAGTATAGTGATGGTGGTGCTATTTTTCCAATATCTGATGAGATTTGCTGGTTTTGGACCAACAGGTTTAAATTATTTAATATCAAGAAGATAAATCAATTGAAGATATAAATGTATAAGCAGAAATAGCTGCTTTATCACTGAGGGAAATATCTATAGTTTATTTGCCAATTTGCAGAACCGAGTAACACAAAATGTTCAGACGAAGCAATAAAACAATTTAATGAACTGTGGCGCCTGACGCCTCCAAGAAAACGGTTATAAAACTTTACATGTCAAATTTAATCTAAATGGAAAACAATCAAATGTTGGACATTATCACTCTTGGCCCTTAAACGCAACACAAACCGCTCAATTAAATAGAATTAGTATTCGAGATCCTTTATCCTAATAATGCTATAAATTGGTACATTCCAATGTTTCTAACCAATCACTTTCTTCAGCCTATAGATTTCAAGTGCTGTCCATGGGCTACCCAATGATCAGAGTACCGAACGGTCGTAACAACTGAATAAAATTAAATTTGGAACAGCAGCAGTGTATTTCCTGGTTTACAGAGTATATGTAATCCCGGAAAAGCGGGTATACGCAAAACGTAGTTACTTATTCAATTTTCTAGTATGTAAACAACGCTGGTTTCATGATGCAAGACCGTTGCACAGTGACGTATGCGTGGGATTGCCTTGTTCAAAGGAGAAAGTTTGGCATTCCCGATGAAATCTCATCTCACAGCCTAATAATAAACCACGTGCCTACTCTTGAAAGTGTATGCTTTATGGGAATGGAATGATTATTGTATTTGTAATGCTAGAGTTAATTTATGATTTTATGAAAAATGAGAACAGAAATTCTTTTCTCAACTTTTAAGCAAAGTTATTTTTATGAATTTAGAAATGGATTTATAATCGTTAATGGACTATCATCGGCCACAGCCCAACTTCTCCTACTATTGCTGCATGCTGGGCATAGATCTCGCTCTGCTTGTGCCAATCTCCAAGCTCTTAATTTTGGTTAATCAAATAATTCTTAGATAAAACTGGTGTTGTCACCTTACGATTGTTTATAGTTTTGGAAACCGTAATGTATAAAGAATAACTATACATGCATACCCAATATAACGTATAGCTATTTGTAAAACACGATAATAACTCAATAAAGGGGTTTATTGACTCGTTTGGAGTGTACGTAGGTATAAGAAGCTCGCAGTGTATCGAGTCGGTGGCAGGCTCGCAGGCGCATCCGGCGCCGGCGCAGTATTTATAAACCGGAGGCGGAACCGCACCAGCTGAGCGGGGGCGGCCCAAGCTCACTTGCTATTGCACATACTTCACGCCTCTAATTTTAATAAGTTGAATTGATTAAGTGAGACCACTCATTCAATAACCCGGATACGTAACCAACAATAGTACTATTGACTTAGCTATATTTATTACACCTCGTGATGTGCCTTAATCGTCGTAAATATAGGACACGGCTGACAGTGCTCTGTTATCTATGCATCCTGGTATTATGCATACCTACCATATTATCGCAATAAAAACTATAATTAATCAATTGATTGAATTTGCACGGAGCGTATAGTAGGTCGACTCACGAATCACGATGACGCATTTTTGAATGAACTCCGGAACACCTTTATTCGTATACATGTTGTCGGGTCGAGAGCACAAAATAGCACATGTTAGAAACCAGAGCAATGCACTTAAGACTGCCGCCACTTCGGCCGGGGACTGCTCAGGCGCAGGCGATGATCATTTTACGTGCCACGAAGTTCCGGGACCAATTTATCACTTAAAAGCTTCCGTTTAATGTTGTGGAGCTACTGAGTACTGACGCGATTTTTACGAGTCTCCCGACGAAGACTCACTTGTCATATCTTTTGGTAGCCGATATATTGTCTTGCCTATTGGTATTCGTATATTTTGGTTTTTAATATATTGATGATAGGTTTTTTCTTTAAGAATTATTCGTTTAATAGAAATATATAATTCAATTCGTTTAAAAAACCGTATGCGTCAAACTACTAAATATTTTTGCAAAGTAAAGTTACATGAGGAAATTTAAATAATTAGCCACACCTACAAGATTTTTTTGTCAACACCAGAGAATCGTTATTCCAAGGAGAACATAGTCACAAAGCATACACAAGCAACTAATATGTAGGTACATTATCAGTACATAGTTAGCGAGGCACAGATAGTTTGGACAGAGGCACATAGTAAGTGCAGTGATAAGGTATCGCGAGACAAAGAACCCATTAAATGAACTCGACGAGTGACGTGACATTTCCTTCGATATCCGCCAGTCCACTGTGGGCTCACCTCTTGGGTCACAAAATCATTATCGCTTCCGTTCATTAACAAGCAAAACAGACTATCATTACAGATAAACAATGAAACGCATGGACATTTTCTACTTCATCAGAGGTGTAATCATAACGGAAACTACAGATTTTAACTGCTTTATTACTTTTAGGAATTCCCAGTTCTATTTATAACGAAATATGAAGCGGTATTCGTTACCAAAGAGGACCGTCAAAAATAATCAACAGGATAAATAAATTCATAGCAGGCCCGTTTTACAGAAGCGTCGGTTTTCAATTATTTGAATTATTTTGCGTAATTTCCTAGGTATGAATGTGCTGGTGGAGGCGTGGGCCGTTCCCACAACTAATCAGGGGAAGCGTAACCGGCGGCGGTAATTAAAATCATTGCTGCGGTGCGGCTGTCTTTTATTCATTCTAAAAACTGAATGGCAAAGGGGGTGAAGCGGAAGGGACGTTCCGCGTCGACGCACGCGCACCGGAAGCGCGTCCGGGACGTGGCGCGCCACAGCGCCGCCCTCCCTTACAGCACAATAGCGCCTCCCCCGAATTGTACGCGCTATCAAAAGCCGCACCGCAAGCATGAATTAATTGTGACTAATGTTTAATTGATGACAAATCATTCAACACGCGAGGCGAGGCAGAGCAGGTGGCTTTGAATAGAATGTTTTTATACAGGTTATAGAATGTTCTGTGATATACCTGAAGTTGCATAGCCGTCTTTGTTTATATTTTAACGTTGCGCATATTATAACGTGATGAATAGATTTTTTCTTTTCAAAGAAATCATGATGGGACTTAATGTTGTACTATCTCGGTATGTATGCTTATTGTTCTTTCTACTTTAAAGAAACAATAAATATTGATATATCATCTAACAAAACTCTTAAAAAATAAAAAATCTAGGCTAGGTACTCATACTCATTTCCTAGTAGTAAGAAGTAGCTAGTCATCTAGACGGAATATCGGCCATGGCACTCAATCAGCGGAGAATAGCCACCTACACGGGAGATATACAGCACAAGTGTGGTGCGCAGACGCAGGTGCAGTCATAGCCCGATGGGACGGCAATCCGACACGACCGGAGCGAGATCAGGCGCAGAACCAACGGTTTACCGTGTAAGGTTCCGACTCGCGGGGGTATCACACCGCCAACTTCCAGTTTGGGCTGTTACTGAGAAATTCCTTATGGAAAAACCAACGGAGACCAACGGGGCACACACTTAAAACAGGTACGGTAAAGGCCGAAAATTAGATTATTTTATTCCTGAGTCACACATGGTCGTGAAAGCGCCGGAAGTAATACATATCATATGCAAGAGATTAGGAGTGTGCGCCTGCACACTTTCGTGACGATACATTAATGTTTCGAAGAAAGTTACACATCGTTTATTCGTACGTAGTGCATTAGACTACAGTGTTTCTAAACTATTTTATATCGTGTGACGGCCGGAAGTTTTACGACGAAGTTGTTCGTTAATATTTCTCTAATAAAAAACAAAATTAGCGCCTATACTGTTGTAACACAGAACATTTTGTAAGGACACACAGATAATGACACATTCGGTAGAAACAAAAAATATTTCACGACAAGGTCGACAAGCCTAGTATTCCAGGTAGGTTAGGTACCAATGTGGAAACAGATATTTGTACGCCCGTAGTACAACGTACAGCATACATTAATTACTTCAATTAAACGTATGATCTCCCACTTAAAATACTTCATTCATGAAGTAGAGAAACCTTGACCTATTAAATTGTTTGCTCTCCCTAAATGTTGGTAAACGGTTCCCACACGATAACGGGCGGAAGCGACACCGGACACCGGACAATGGATCCGTTATTATTATGTCAATTCTGGAGCGAATATAACGTTCCCGTTTTGTAGAATTCGAGAAGGGCCCTACAGGAAACTTTGAAATAGTAACGTCTAAATCAAGGGCATGTGGCACAAATATGTGAAACTAGAAAAGATAAGATTTTAAAAAAATGCTCTAGCTGGTACTTGCTATGCTATAAAGTATCTGCCTCTCTCAAACCAACTAAAAACCAAGCCAGAGGGCACTGAATTGGTCACAGCGCTCTGGCTTGTTTTTATACTTAGACCAAATATATTCAATTCAATTCAATTCATTTATTTCTTTGCAAACATGGGTATAGTACATAGGTGTTTTGATTAAAATAAAGTTCTCCATATTTTACCGTCACGTGGGCATGCAAAGGTTTACAATTCAAACAAAAATAAGCTGCAAGTCATTGGAAATTATATAAAAAAAAAAATATTAAAAATTTAAAATGTCAGTGTGGTCACAGGAATAAAAAATATAAAATAAAATAATAATGTCAAATGGAAATAAAAGGTAAGTGAACCTGGATCACAATAATTATGTCAATCAAAGTAACATTATGTCAATCAGTAAGTGAATCGTCATTAAGAAAATCGTCAATCTTGTAATAAGTTTTCGTAATTAAAATGTCGTTTAGCGCCCTTTTAAATTCTAATGTAGTCATATTTTTTATAATATTAGGTACTCTATTATATATAAGTGGGGCAATACCAAAAAAACAACCAACCAACAACAAGACAGAGCGCTGTGAAGAATACAGTGAACCACGCCAAAACTACACCTCTGCTCTGTGCATGCTTTATCATCTGCTGCTAGCTGCCTCTATCATCAGTCAGTCGCGGCTAACTTTATACTGCCTCGTACCCAAGACTAACCCTAATAGTACTTAAAGTTTAGTTAGTTAAATTGGTTTTTACTACTCATTAAAGAAATTCGATCGATCAGTAACATGAGGTTAGCTAGCATACAAAACCTGCACGCGAGCTAAGCGACCTAGCCGCTCACATTGGACAACCAATCACAACTGCGAACCAAAATTAAATGCTATCTCTCTATTCCACTACAATTCCTCTAACCCATAATCTACAGTGGCAACTACCAGAAAAGCGTCGAAATAAGTGCGACGAGTCTCGGAGAAATGGATAAGGTAGGACATTCACGATCGACGTAAAACCATTAGTAAGTTATTGCAACGTAACTCTTATCTCGGTAAGCATAATCGGCCTATAATGTTCACACTACTTGGGCACAGGTCTCCTCTCTCCGAGAGGAAGTGGGCTATAATCTACGACGCGGGCAAAGTGCGGATTGGTATCTCGGTAAGGTAAGGTATAAATTAGAATTATCCAGAGTTTTATCAAACTCACGGAAATCATTCAATACATATAATATAAATTTTAAACCAATGAGTGTTACGGCATTCAACGGTGTAGGCCCCTCTCGCCCCGTGGATCTTGCCCCTAATTACCTAAGTATACCCACTCGCCCCTTTCAATATTAGATGGCCCCAGTCGCCCCCGATTGTTAGTAGGTTAAAAGTACAGTCAGCACTCTAAGTTTTTAAATATTAAAATAAATATTGTTTTCTTAAAACTTCAATCAAAACCTAACAAAAAGTACTAGGCTTGCATGAATTCAAGATAGTATTACAATCATTAATTAGTATTATCCCAATATTAAAAATAGTTTATACCTAACAAAAAGTACTAGGATCGCATGAATTCAAGATAATATTACAATCATCATTAATATGAATTATCCCACTAATAAGATTTGGATGAAAGGCACACAAATAGTTTATAACTAACAAAAAAGTACTAGGCTTGCATAAATTCACGTTTAGTTACACTTGGAAATAAGTAATAAACTAATTAGCAAATATCGCAAAACGCATCTCTTCCACAATATAATACGAACATAGAAAGAGAAAGTATTCATAATATATTCGACTCTCATACGATTTTCTCAACGGGTAACATATTTTACCAAACGTTTTGTTTATTGGACCTATGAAAAAGGTTCGTTTTGTTATTATAGGTAAGCCAGGTAGTAACAACTATCACATTAAGTGTCACGAGTTGGTGAGATTACAGATAGAGTTATTAAAGTAATCAAATATAGCGTTATTCATAATGTGTGCATTTTTCTGTCTGACTGTACCTTTTTTGGTTAAATTTCAAAGGAAATGCCGCAAGGGGCGAGTGGGTACATCAAAATAATTATTTAAATGTCAATTTTCCACTCGCCCCTTCGAAAGGGGCGAGTCAGTACACCAAAATTATTTAAAAACGAGGCGAGTGGGACATTTTAATCAAAGGGGCAAGATCCAAGGGGCGAGCGGGGCCTACACCCATTTAACTTTGATCATGAATGCGCTGCCTGCTTAAGAGGAAATAGGGTCGGTCTTTTTAACCGACTTCTTCAAAAAGGAGGAGGTTCTCAATTCGTCTGTATGTTTTTTTTTTTTTTTTTTGGATATTTGTTACGCGATTACTCCGCCAATTATGAATCGATTTTGATGATTCTTTTTTTGTTTGGTAGATCATGCTTCCGGAGGTGGTCTCATATAAATTTTATTAACTTTGCTTGCGTAATTTTTGAGTTAGCTTTAATATTACGTATTTTTCCCACTTAGTTTATCTAGACGATATCCTGTTTGACTCCTTCACTGTTATTTACATAGCAGGTAGTGGTATTCGGATTTGTGTGGGGTAGGTACCACAACTAACAAGAGAAAAATAAAAACTTTTTACAAAAAAAAAAACAACCGACTTCCAAAAAAAAACACAAAAAAAGTGAAAAATAACTTTAATTTCGGAAGTCGGTGGCAAAAAAAAGGAAATTGAAAAGCAAAGACACCGACTTCCGAAATTAAAGTTATTTTTCACTTTTTTAGTGTTTTTTTTGGAAGTCGGTTGTTTTTGTAAAAAGTTTTTATTCTCCATACAAAAAGTCATAATTCGAGGTTCGGCTCTCGTCTATTTCCTCCTCCAATATTGGACCAATTTGAAAGATATTTTATAAATTGAATAAGAATGATATTTACTGTACCTCTATGTTTTCCGGTTTGATGATACATTATCTGTAGAAGCACTAGAACCCTCAGAAAATGCTCAAAATTGCCTGTTTAGACCGCTGTCATCAGAGGCCTATTGTACAAATTTGACTACTATAAATGAAAAAAGAAAAACATAGGGCACAGTAAATATCCTTCTTATTCAATTTATAAAATATCTTTCAAATTGGTCCAATATTGGAGGAGGAAATAGACGAGAGCCGAACCTCGAATTATGAATGATATTTACTGTACCTCTATGTTTTCCGGTTTGATGATACATTATCTGTAGAAGCACTAGAACCCTCAGAAAATGCTCAAAATTGCCTGTTTAGACCGCTGTCATCAGAGGCCTATTGTACAAATTTGACTACTATAAATGAAAAAAGAAAAACATAGGGCACAGTAAATATCCTTCTTATTCAATTTATAAAATATCTTTCAAATTGGTCCAATATTGGAGGAGGAAATAGACGAGAGCCGAACCTCGAATTATGACTGGAGAAAAAGACCCACCCTATTTCCTCTTAACTGTCTTGTTAGAACACACATGAGAAAGGTTTTTACTCACTTGAGAGTTCTCTCCATGGTGGATGTGCGAAATATTTCCTCTTGGTCGAGCGACAGGACGCAGTATATGTCGCGGTGGCACGCCGCCCCATGGCTACGACCTGGCAAGTTTTTTGCTTCACCTGAAACAACAAAAATGATAAATCAAATTTCATTTATTCTAATTATGCTGAATGACTGTCTCCCAAAACGTTTGCCCGACACCACTTCCTAATGTTGGGAAGAAGAATTAGAATGGCATGAAAATCTAATAATAAAAACTATAAGTATTGAAGAAAAAAAGAATGTTGTTTTCATGCATCCAGTGTTGTAAGTTCGATAATATTATTGGGTCAAACTCATTGAACGTCCTTCTATATAAGAGTTCAAAGATTCAAACGCAAAAATGCTGATGCTGAACTAGCTTCTCAAATTTATTAAATTTTCGGCTCATATATGTCTTCACTAGTATAACTAACTACTAACAAATTACCAGTGCCATCTTCGTGCAACCGTTCTTATCTTGCTTTGTTTAACATGATCAATGTTGACATTAAAGTTTACTAATTACACTGAGTTTCCCATAGTTTGCATATTATTGCTTATTTTATAGAGCTTGCGAAGTAAGACCTTGAGTGGTTGTAATTTCAATGGACGTTTAATACGGCTTTCTAGTTTTTTTTTAAGAAGTTCTGCAATGAGATGGCGTATTGCATAACGTGCCCGAAGCAAGTATTTTTCCCAACAAAGACATCGAACTCTGTACGTTTTCATCGCGCTGTATCCCGAGTTCTTGAGTTCTTGACTCCATCTCATTATCTAGTGCTGTTGATTGCAAAACGTTCATAAGATATTATAGTATACGATAGATTTACAAAATCATATGCAATTTTAAAGGGTAAATTTCAAGAAGATCAGGTTAAGCTACGCTTGCGGCGGTCAGTCCGTGGATGGGTGGCCATCTTAACATACCGGTAAACAATACCGATTAGACTGGAAGCCGACCCCAACATAGTTGGGAAAACGCTAGGCAGATGATGATACAATTGACGAATAACCTATCGATGAAAAGTTTAATAAAGGGAGAGTCATAAAAACTATACTCCATTTGAAATAAGATTAGACGTATAAATAAGCCTTTTTTACATTCCGTTCAACCGATTTTGAATTCTATTGCGTTGGTGGCATGACAAATGGCAGCCGCTGTAGATAGTTGGTATTGTGTAACTTTTTTTGCTTTTAATGCTATCCTTATGCCTACGGTATAGAAGTCAAAATCGGTTGAACGGACTGTAAAAGAGTTTGTTTTAATGTCTACTCTTATTTCAAATGGGGTATAAGTTAAGGAAGAAGAGACTCGTGAAAAGTTGTCCAAGATATTTTTTTATTTGTGCTTGAGTATAAAGGTAAAGAGTAAAAACTCATTAGTCATTACTTTTTTTGGATTGAAGCCTGAAATAATGATACACTAAAGATGGCGAGCCCATAGGTTGCGCAACGTGTTGCGACCTCGTCAGTTATCGCTAAATACGGAGACACAAGGTGAGGCGACCATCGGCCCATAAGTAACTACTGCCCTGACGCTTACCTGCAAACAAAACCTGTTTGTCATTTTTATGTTCTGTTCTCTAGATTCTTATGATATCTATATATGTTATTAACCGTATTATATCCTATTAATGTAATTGATTGATAATTGGTGGCGGCAATGGGCCGGCCATATTAGCCGTAGAACCGATGACCGTTGGGGTAGACGTGTTCTTGAGTGGAGACTGCGAATCGGCAAACGTAAGGTAGGACACCCTCAGGCTAGGTGGAGCGACGATATTCGCAGGGTGGCTGGTAACAGCTGGGTGGCTGGTAGCAGCTGGATGAGAGCTGCCGAGAATCGAGTTGAATAGCGTGCAATTGGAGAGGCCTATGTCCAACAGTGGCCTGCTATAGGCTGATGATGTTTGATAATTTTTTTACAATAGTAATTATTGATTTAAGGTACGTAAGTACATACATTAATGACTGTAATTTATAAAATTCCGTTCATACATGCGCTCCACGATTGCATACAAGATGACAAGAAAGATATTCTCACTGTTTTCTTCAGCCGCGTAGACAATACAATTTGATTGCTATGAATGGCCCGTTTGTAAGAGGAACATGACGAAATGTAATTCTAAGTAGCTACTAATATGAAGACAGATGTAATAGATGGACTAGAAACTGTGTTAGAATAATAATGTCAAGATGTAGGTACTATGTATTTGGACAAAACCTCGAGTCCCATTAAGGCCCTACCCTACCTCAAATTGCTTAGCATGATCCTCTGTTATGCCGAAAATACTGCAGCATTAATTTTGAAATAAATATATGCTAGAGTTTAGGATTGATGATAGGTCCTATGTTTGGCGAAAACAAGATTACAGAAAAATTTCTCAATTGAAAAAAATACATAGTTACCTCTAAATCGAACTGTAAACCGCAGATATTAAAAAAATACTTCAAATTAGATCATGAAAGTTTGCATAATAATTGAACTAACTATAAAGACAGTCTTCTGTTTTATAATTTTTTAAATTACCATTATTTTCACCGTAAAAAGCAATTACCTAAACAATTCGAGGTTTGAGAGCCGCCAGCACCCCACTCCGTCTCGCCCTCATTCAGGCCGCGAGTAGTATGGTGCAAGCTGAGGAAGGGTACGGCCGTAATGGATGTCGATTTGCGAAATTGCTAAGTGGAAAGTGGCGATAGGCAGCTTGACGCTATTCAATAAGATATGCAGTCTTTTCTTGCTAGATATCTACGAAATTGTAGTTCACGTTTCAAAGGTCGAAACAAAGTATTGTTCTAAACTGAACTAAGTGAACCGACAGTGCTTCTGAATTGGATAGATTAAGCAGTGTATATGACTCCTGTGTTAGACATTTTGAGGCTCTAGCAGACTAGGATCCTGAACTAAAGGGAAGGTCCGCTCGGGGAAGGTTAAGAAGGTCTCGAAGCTATTCTTCTAATCAAGAACGAATCCAGGGTTGATAGACAAAACAATGTAATCGTCTTTAGACCGGCGCAATGACCGAATAGGGCAAACGGTTGACTTCAAAGCGAGTCAATTAGTCACTAAGTCCATTAACCTTCCCTGTGGACCCACAACTGTTGTTATTTTTGCCATGTAACGCAAAACATAACGTCAAAATTGAAGTAATTTCCACGGAGCTCACACGGTTAAAGGGATTGAGATGGTTAATGATCAAGAGTGTAATGGTCGTGACGAATTAAATACAAGTTATCTCTCGGTGCGCCTACTCATCTAAGCCTATAATTTATTTATTGTTCAAGTTTAATTTACTAATAAATACATAATACGTAAGCCATGCCCATGTGACGTGTCACTAACATTCTGTGGTTCTTCTTACAAAGATGACGTAATGCTTGCCAATGATAATAATAGGGAATTATGTTTTGAAAACAATTTCCTGGTTTGAGGAAATAACCAATAGGTGTAATGGCCGTGACCGATACTGATCTTGTACAGCAGTGATAGGCACTGCACTTATTATTTAACACTCGTTATAACGATAAGAATACTGATAATCATTGTTTTTAGGTATACATAGATACGTCACTCAAGTTTCATAGTACTTTCATGTATTTTTTTCTTAAACAAATTGGTCAATTAAAACGTAGCACGTAATTGTTGTAAATTGAGGCACGCTGCGATAGTTAGGACCGTTAAACAAAGGAAAGACCTTCCTGCGACTCTCACAAATTCGTAATTGTAGTGCTAGAGAAACTCACAACAAACTGTACATAATTGCTGATGCAAAAACAACCGTCATCATCATCAACATCACAGTAACACACGCCACTAAACTGGATCGTGGGAGAGAAACGGGATCCTTTGAATAGCGCCATCAGCTACTGAGGAAACGAATACGCACCAGCTATTTAGCCACAGCCACAATGGAGATCATTAAGATGTTTCCACACGCTCGTATGCGTAGTGCAATTGTTTCGAAATCGAGAGTATTTTACCTCAGCTCGTTGTCAGAGCGCATGGGAACCGTTTGAGTAACAAAGTGATCGATTTCGATATCGTTTTAAGCATTCCCGGAAAATAACAAGGTCACAGCCGTAGGTATCCCTCGCTTTTCCACTGATAGTAACAGTCTTGGCTTCAATAATAATAACCAAACCTGGATCAAACTTAACATGTCAACGTTCTGTGGAAACGGATGTGGAAAATGTCGCTCCTTGTTGCTGTTTGTAGCTGCTTGATAATGTTGGCCTTTCTCTCCTAGTCGTAAGCGCCTACACTACCACAGCTCAAATTCACTTTTTATCTCGCTCGCACCATACTACGCGCGGCGTGAGTGAGAGCGAGACGGAGTGAGGTGCTGGCGGCTCCAAGCCGCGAATAGTTTAGGCTTAGGTAACTGCTTTTAAAGGTGAAAATAATGGTAATTAAAAAACATTAGACCTGCTTTATAGTTAGTTCAGTTATTATGCAAAGTTTCATGATCTAATTTAAAGTATTTTTATCAACGGTTTATTGTTCGGTTTAGAGGTAACTGTGGAATTTTTTCTATTGATAAAATTTAATGTAATCGTGATTTCGTCAAACATAGGACCTAGCATCAAACCTCAACTTTAACATTTATTTCAAAATGAATGCTGCAGTATTTTCGGCATAACGGAGTATCATACTAAGCAATTTCAGGTTGGGTAGGCCCTTAAATTAAATTGTTTACTGTTATACTAAAGGAAGACTGATGGATTATTGAAATGGTAGTGCATTTAGCTATACTAGTTTTTCCCTCTCACATAGAGGAGGCCTGTGTGAGTGTCCCAGCAGTATAAACATTATATAGGCTGATTATGGTATACAGATACAATTACAGATGGTATTATTATGAATCAAATTCTGGTTGGAGGGTTTAGCTTTTAGAAATAAATTTTACAAGAATCTTCCTGAATTTTAGAGTAATATTACTGGTAGTCGGTAGAGGAAGAGACAAAGTCTGAGCTCACACAATTTTTTTAAGTTTCCCGGGAAAACCAACTCTTATACAATTATTTAATTCTGCGTATGCGCTCAGGTCGACAGCCCCGTTGTTCTTAATGTATGAGTTTTTTAGAGATGATTGTGTTTTCTCAGAAGATTAATTTTGTTTGATGATTGTTTAACTTCTACTGCACATCATAGTGGCACTAGTAGGTTCAATTCCTATAACCAAGAGTTTGTCTAAAACTACCTACTTGAATGCATATTATGTTCACTCGTAGGTAATTTTTTTAATCAACTCGAATACCTACTTAAGCTCGTGGGAGGAAACCTACGTTCGTAAGATTCGTAGTATAATATCCAGCGACCCAAGACGTTCACCCACGCGGCCCACGCCACACATAGGATACAATCGCTGTGCAGGTGGGTTGCGAAGTAGAACGCACTTTTTCGCAAAAACGTAATCAGATTCAAGCCACTAATTTCGCAACAGTGAATTTACTTCACATAATGAACATAACAGTACTTAAGTAATTTGACTTTGAGAAAATACAATTTTCTTTTATCTTGAAAGTTAAAAGTGAAAGACGATATCTACATTGTACTCGACCAAAGTGTGTGCATGTATAGGTACATACTGTAATTACAACGGTAGGTATACTTTCTCATCTTCGTGTGTGTGAAATCGCACACAACCTTTGGTGGTGCGTGCCTATGATCGTTCATAGGGGTCAGTGGTGTTACTATTGTTATTTATTAATGACAAGTAGGTACATGAACCTTACACGATTACCTACTGGGTAATAGGTGCTAGTAAACCAGCGTGGCGGTACATCCTCCTGAAGTTGTTGACACTCTACAAATCTCCCTCGATGTAGGTCTTAATACGGTGCACCGATAGGTATTCTGGCTATCAATTCAGTTTCAGCACGAGCTGACACTAAATTAATCCGGCAGTCATCCGAGTAAACATTCTCTAGTAGGTACTCCCTAAAATGGCTACTCAGATTATTAATGAATATTTTAAAAGAGCAATGAACTTAAATAAGCCTATTATTAGCCTTCTATGATAGTTTAAAAGTAGTTTTTTTAATCTTGGTTTCCAGTAACTTTTAGAATTATGGGAAAGGCATATTAATTTTAATTATTTGAAACTTTGATACAACATCAGAGTTTGGCATTAGTAGAAGCTAGTCGGAAAAAAAACGTCTCAATGTAATCTCCAATTTAGGTTTCATAAATAAATAAACCATCTTTATTGAAATCTCTATCTTGATTAATGAATAGATAATACATTACTTAATCATGCTAAAATTACAGGTATCTGCAATGCTATAAAGTGATTACCACTATCGTATTAAATCAGCAAATTCAGCAATCTTATCAATGGTAATTCGTATTTATGATGCACGAATGTGTTTGATTGAATGAAAATATGATATTGGCAAGTGGTACGGCTTGCATGTGGTAGGTACTCCGCAGAGACGGCGATAACGGTGACGATAAACGAGCGCGTTTTTCATTAACGGATCGACGAGTTTCCATGAATGGGTGCGTTGAATGGAAAACGCTTGGTTTGCCCCATTCACAGCGCGCCGCCGCCGCCGCCCGCCCCTCACTAGCGTTGTTGAATCCGAGATAACTATGTACCTACGCCTTGTATACCTATCAAGGCGCGACGCTCGACGCCCGGCGCCGCTGGCATCGCGTCGCGCCGCTCTCATTTGTTTCTAGTAAGAATCCTGCTAATCATTAATCGCCTAAACAACTTATCTACGTTACGAATACCGGCCGAATACGACTTTATACGCCTCTGAAAATAATCTCATTCCACGGATACTATAGTATTGCTTGAACCATTGCTGTCTAGCATAAAAATTTATTAGTTTCCTGTATATGGAAGCAGAATTAGGTTAAATTTTACACACTACATAGTATGTTCGGAAGAGTTCGCGAAAAGATTCAACCTAGATTTGCGTTTTATGATCATAGTAGTGTTTAAAAAATTAAGTACGTAAGTAAGTAGATAATGTATATATATTATATAAATTATCCACACTGTAACCACGATTTGTGACCGCGGCCATTCTTCTATTTCTTAAAACTTGTCTAAAAATAGTATTTCTCGTTTTTAGTTCAATCGGCAATAGGTAATTTATGACGAGGGATCTCTCCCTCCCCCTTTCTCAAATTACCTACTATTGCCTCGAATCAATCAATCACACCTATTTGTGAGCAAGCTTCAAAGGGCAGCTAATAATAACATAATCACTATCAGTCAAATAAGTTTAGGTGTATCTGTGTATGTATCATCAACCAGCCAGTGCTTATCATGTTTGTTACAATTGTATTATTTAACGCCTTCTGTTACACAAGTAGGTATCAACACGATATCGCCACTTGTAAATAAACATAACTCCAAAGAATTGCTAGTCGTCCGTCAGGCAGGCGACAAGCAGCAAAGTGAAATACACACTGCTAATCAGAAACCTCTGTTTACCCAAGAAATAAGACACGATACGTATGTACTTAGGTACGTGCGTGACTCACATTCACATGTTAATGTAGTGTTGTACAAAAACAACGTTTTAATATTGCACACAGTCGAGACGCCCGCGCTGAGACTTGAGACGCCCGCGCTGAGACTTGAGACGAACTTCTAAGAGTGAAAACGATGCTTTATGTCTACAGGCCTCAAAAGGCGCAGGTAACCGATTCCTGAGTCATACCACGCATAAAATAAATAATAGGATTCAATTAGCAGTTGCCCTTTCGGGATCGTTTAAGTGTTGGTAGGAACAAAGGTGTTCGATGGCGTACGTGTAGATAAGGCGCAACGGAAGTTGCCATAACTAATGTATAATATAAGGTTGTCATATTATCGCTTGTTCTGGACTACTGTGACGAGAGCGCCTGTGAGGACCGAGACGAGACGCCTTCGTCCGCGGCCATAAACAAGGCAATCTACTAAGTACAGAACTAATTAAGACATTCCATAATAGCGATATTTTAACAGATTCATAGAAAAATATGGAATCCTTTTAGTTAGGTCTAATAGTTTGTCACATTCCAAAATAAATTGTAATGTAAAATGTTCAACCAACATAAGACTTTTTCGATAATTAAAGCTGTTTAATTTTGTAATCTATCCTAAATATAAATATCAAGTGTAAGTATTTAGATTTTTTTATGCATAGAGATGGAATATTAGATCAGCAGGTATAAAAGAACTTTTATAATGATTAAGTTTTAGGGTTCTTTCATTTTAGCATTACTCGGGACAATAATCAGTGGTTTGGAACCACACACTGAGAATGATATATATCATACTTAACCAAGTTTTAAAGTGTGCTTCACAAATAATACAAATAAAATAAATGAAAGTTTTGTAACTACAATGTATATAAGCAAGACCCAGCAAATTAATTCTGGAACTTAAATAATTAAACCAAGACCTATGAAAATATTAATATAGCAAAGCAACATAGTTAGAGGCGAAAGCGTCGGCGGGTCGCGCCCCGGAAGGCATACTGCACCCTTATCATGGCAGACACACTTCGTGTTATCGTAGATTTATGCGCCCGCGCCGCCATCGCACGCCTGCACAAATCAATCATATCATACATTTCTGTACCTACATATGGAAATGCATTACTTAGCTCACGTCATCTGATTGTGCAGTGTACATAAGGCACCTACGTACACATTGTGTCAAAATCACAATTGTTATGCTCATGGTCATTTACTTTACAAATAAAATTAGTTTCTTTTCAAGGGTTGTTATGGGACTCATTGATTTTTCCTTTTATGATGTAAAATTGAAATGTCTGT
The DNA here is from genome assembly GCA_948473465.1 of Lithophane ornitopus. NCBI lineage: Eukaryota > Metazoa > Arthropoda > Insecta > Lepidoptera > Noctuidae > Lithophane > Lithophane ornitopus. Next base: position 11,654,853 of record OX419616.1, on the reverse strand, counting down.
CTAATAGCGGACCTTGGTAATCAAGAGCAACTTATTCAATTTTCTTAATTCATGTATTTTCACTGGCTACTGCATACAAATATGAGTATACATATATGAGTGGGACTAGCACAAAGTAACTTTTAAGAAACTATTAATATTTGGTATGTATTGTGTTATGAACATTGGCAATATGATTTAATTGAAAAAAAATAGGATAAAGTGGTTAACTTTCCTCATTTTTTAAACTTATATTTAATACATATTATTTAACCAGATGAATGCCCAAACTATATGTAGACACAGTACATAGACCGGGTTCACCATACATCACTAATTCAATTTAAACAAAAACACATAATCCTTCCATTCCAGAACTTAATGTGCTAGGACTTACAAACAGATCTATAATTAGAGTGAGTGCAGAAGTGTACATATTATAGATGATATATAACCTAATCTGTTATCTAAACTATCAGATGAATTGAGGCTTTTATAAAATAATATACCTAATCAAGTTTTTTAAGTATTGGTCAATGATAGATAATGTAATCAAAATAAAAAATAAACAGAAGCAAAACAAAAACATGATATACATAATGGATGAGTACATATTGAATGAATATGTGTATTGTAGAAAAACTCATTGTACAAAGTAGTAAAACAATCTCCATACTAAAATCTTGACTACAACACATTAAAAGTGCAAGTATCTTTCGCCAAAGAAAGCAACCAGGTGGGGAGTTCCAGTAACAAGTTCTTCTCATAATGAATTAAATGATGAGAGTACACAGCAATATCTAATCTTGTATGATCTAGGCACGATATTCATTGTATTCACGGCAATTCATCAAATTCATTCATAAAGTTTGTGTGAACTGTCAAAACAGTACAGGACGATAACAAAGAACTAGACTCCTGATTATATGTGAAAGAGATCACATCCGCCGCATCATGTGCACTTGAAACTATCACCTAATTTACTCCTGTGGAGATATTCATTCACATCTGGCTCAGAAAATTAAAGAGTTCTTTGGTACCACCTGTTCACCACAATGACAACAATATTTTTCTTACAACACGGCAGGCGTCAAATAAAGCAGATTTTATTTTAAAATGATTTTAGGACACTTACTAGAAGTAAACAGTAAAGAAAGTTGGCAAAACAATACGTACCGATCTTTATTTTCAATCTTTCTTCAACTCGCACTTTACGCATATCGTCCGCCATGTTAAATCCATAACTGTTTATCTCTTTCATCCGCTGTTATCTCTTTCGGAACGAGCCCGTTCGGCCGGCTTGTCCCGCCACTTCCGGAGTGTCGTAATGGTCTACTTGAGTCTGTTTTCGAATTAGCTGGGTAATTGAAATCCATACACAAAGTTCACTCTAAGAATCCACATTTTCGACGATGTTTTGAATATACATTTATTACACACAGTAAACCGAATGAATTCACGCTTGCATTGCGCATGTGCTCAATACATACATGCACTGAGCACTCTTCTATCAATGAATGAACGCACTTAGTCCAACTTCATAGTCCTTTTCTTGTTTTCAATGTAATTTTGTTACTAAACACTTATCTCACATTTCGAATAATTGATTCTATACAACACAACATGATCATGAAAATGTTTTGAAAACTTCATTTCTCAATGAATAAAAACTATGAATGGGCAATTACGTCACGTCAAGACGTTCAACGTTGCGCCTGCGCGGCCACGGGTGAATTCGTTCCAACTTCGAACACCATCGCCTCGTTCGCTGCTCTCGTCCCTAATTTAGAGAAAGAGATAGAAATATGTCTGTATCTCACTCGTTCGTACGGGATGCATAGATAAAAAAGATTTCAGCATAATTTTTAAGTGGCAACTTTAAAGAAAACGAAAACATAGGTGTGCGTACACATTCGACTAGATACACACGAAGCGAGTTTAGTAGACTCGGTCACGTCCACACATAAGTTTTGACAGTAGATTGACGCTAGCGATTTCATAGTAAATACTACTAGATTTACTACTTCCATGTTCCATCCAAATCCACTGGGCTGTCAGATTGTGTATAATTGGTCATCAAAATGTATCCTGTTTGTACTAGGTTGTACTGTATAAGTGGATACAAAAATAAGAATTCGAGTATTTATAAAATAATTAGGTTGTATGTTTATGTAAATAAGATTCGCGGTTCAAATTTTTATGAATCGGTTTTACACAGATAAGTTTGACGCGCTGTAATCCCCGAAGATTTAATAGAAGGCTGTAAATTATATTTTATAAATTATTCCTTACATCTTAAAGGGGTGAGCAAGCACGTGTAATTATGGGTCGGCAAGCTTACTCGCCCATCTATCATTGCTGCGAGCCGCGAGCCAATTTGACAATGAAATTTTGAGCAAGCTTCACGTGTGTCGCCGACACGGCGAGCCGAGTACCTAAGGTCTTAACACGTACTTTAAGTACGCACGTCTATCACCTACTTTAAAGTAGATATCAGTGGTAGTCTTAGAGCATTTAACCTAGGGTAAATGCTCTAAGGTGGTAGTACCAGTATTCTAAAGTGCATTGTGGTGGTAGTTATTGGATATTCCTTGGTGCTCTGTGTTCTGTGTCTGTGTTTATCCAATAACCTCCCTTGAGTAAGTATGTTCTGTGGTGTTTATTGTCAAATCTGACAAGTGACCAAACTAGAGATGGGTTGTAACAGGTTAAACACGATATCTGTTATGACTGTGACAAAAAAATCACAGCTCCAAATATCTGTTATTAAATCACAGCCTGTTATTTTTGCACGGACGATAAATACGCAGCCCGTTATTTTTGTACGGACGATAAATACGTATTTAAATCTCAATGGCATATCTTCTTTATTTCTTTTGGTTTAAAGTCGAAAATCGTATCTATCTGTTATAAAATAACAGGCTGTTATTTTTGTACGGATGATAAATACGTATTTAAATCTCAATTGAATATCTTCTTTATTTCTTTTCGTTAAAGTCGAAAATCGTATCCGAAGTTTTAACAGTAACAGCCGCGGTAACAGTCTTGAGGAGCTGTGATTTTAAGTCACAGATATTTTTTATCGTTAGGAGCAACTGTTATCTGCTATTTTTTAATATCTGTGACAATAAATATGCCTCACTCCTAGACCAAACCAAGTGACAGACTAAACTATTTACATTGGAATTTTGGAAAATTATTTTTATTAGTTACTTAAGCAAAAAGTATTGTGTTATATTGTAAGATTAGACTAAAACAATAGTACAGTAGTAGCAGTTATTGTAAAATATGTTAAAATTATAATCATTCCTTAAAAATGAACGATAATTACACACATGTAGACAGCAATGTATTTTACGTTACTGAAAATATTATGGGTCCTTGCGATCAGAGTGCTGAATATGAACAATTGCTTAATGATTTTAATTCTATCTATGACGAAAATTGCAGTTGCAAAGAAATTTGTTCTCAAGCAACATGTAAGTGCCTTCAGAAATCTTGTGGTGATAACTATCTTGCCTACCAGAGAGATGGTCAGTTGAACTACAAACTTAAACCTAAATCATATCCAATTTTAGAGTGCAATGATAGTTGTCCTTGTTCAATTGAGTGTGGAAATAGAGTTGTGCAGAAAGGACCTGTGGAAGGCTTAGAGATCAGGCATTGTGACAAAGGATTTGGTCTTTTTGCATCATGTTCCATTCCTTCTGGGACATTTTTATGTGAATATGCAGGAGAAATAATAACTCCAAACCAGGCTTCTGTAAGACATCATAATAATAAGATGCAGGGAAAAAATAATTATATATTTTATCTAAGAGAGGTGTCTGGCAGCCAACCTATTGTTACTATTATTGATCCAAGTGTGTTTGGTAATATTGGGAGATATATAAATCATAGTTGTGAGCCTAATTGTCAAATTTTGCCAGTCAGGTGCGGAAGTCCTATCCCAAAGTTGGCAATATTTGCTTGTGGAGACATATTACCTAATGAGGAGGTGACATTTCATTATGGTTCGAGTGAGAACAGTCATCCTGTAACTGAGACTGATTTGACTAGGTGTTTGTGTAAAGCTAAGAGTTGCAGTGGTTTCATGCCTTTTCAGAAGTATTAACATTTTATTAGTTATTATGGTCAGCTGTTTAATAAACATTCTCTCTCCAAGATATTCGAGAAAGTAATGAGTACAAGGCTGGTAAAGTTTTTTGATAAAAATGATATAATATGTCAACAACAGAACGGTTTTATTAAAAATAAATCTACTACTTTGGCAAGTTTTAAATTAATAAAAGAAATCCTTAGTGCAATAGATACAAAAAAGATTCCAATAGCTGTATTTCTGGACATGAGTAAAGCCTTTGACATGATAACTCTTGACAAACTATTAAATAAACTAGAAAATTACGGTATAAGAGGCCCAGCCTACAATTGGTTTGATAGCTACCTAAGGGGTCGAAAGCAATGCACGGAGATCGTGAAAATGTGCCGTAAGACTAACACCTACGTAACGTATAGATCTAAGTACCTAGTTAACAAATGTGGCGTACCTCAAGGGACTGCGATTTCGCCGATACTATTTTTAGCATACATTAATGAACTACCGAACGCAACAGACCAATACACTATACTGTTTGCAGACGATACCACTATTCTGACTAAAGAGGCTACTGTTGAGCAAGCAATAAATGTCACAAATAAAGCTCTAAACGATGTACATGACTGGTTAAACCTAAATAATTTACAAATAAACACAAATAAAACTAAATTTATGACATTTTGCACAAATAATAATAACAAAAAAAAAATAACAGACACATTTGACACACAAATAAAATATAATAATGACAGAATTGAAAAAGTAAATACTATAAAATTCTTAGGAATACATTTTGATAATTACTGCAACTGGAAATCACATGTAGACATGGTGTGTAAGAAATTAAATAAATTTACATACGCGCTACGGAAAATAAAACAGTTAACGAATGTAGAAACAGGTCTAATTGAGTACCACAGCCACGTGTGCTCTGTACTGAGATATGGGATAATCGTCTGGGGAAACTCCACGGACTCCCAAAGAGCATTTATAGTTCAGAAGAAATGCCTCAGATCGATCTATAACCTTAAATGGACCGATTCCTGCCGACCCGTGTTTACAAACAAAAAACTGCTTACACTCCCATCCTTATACATTCTACAAATGTGTAAGTTTGTTAGAAATCACCCTTCGCTTTTTGAAAAGTATGAAAAAGCTCCTTTAAAAAGAAAGGTAGCAGAAAAGCCTCTGATAGTCCCTCGAAATCGACTAAAACTTTGCGACACGAACTGCTACAGTATGGCGGTTAAGCTATACAACAAGCTACCGGAAAAAAAAATGAGAAAACTAAATGAATTAGAATTCAGTAGAGCCTTATTTAATTGGCTGTGCGACAGATGTTTTTATTCCATAGATGACTTTATGAATTTGAAATCCTTTTGACATAGTGATTATTTTTTTTTTTTTTTAATGTTAATTTTCTTGTTTATGTTAATAATGTAAGAAGACAAAAAAATATTTAATTGTATACTGTAATTGACATAGTGATTATTTTATTATTTAATATTATTGTTAATGTTAATATTATTTTTTGTGTTATTAATGTAGAAAGACAAAAATTTGATATAATATTTTTTTTTTAAAGCTTTGACTATGTCTATTTAAAAATTTGCACGACTAGAAAGTCGAATATAGTGAAACCATATAAAAATTTACCATATACAATGTACCTATATTCTGGAAAATAAAGAATTCATTCATTCATTCATTCATTCTCTTGTCTTCTGTTGGTATGCTAAGCCCTTGTTTCTGTAGTGGACGTATAATTTTATACAAAATTGATTATCTTGTAGTGGTTTCTTAGTATTATAATATTGACCTGTTAATAAAACCTGTTATTTTAATCATGCATTTATTAAAAACATTGACCATTAGGTAGTGCTTTTAATAAATGCGGTTGAAAAAGGAGCTAAAAGAATACTGATGTTAAAAAATGCTTGCGCAAACAAAATTAAAAAAAAAAAAAATATTGTAATAGTCATTAAATCAAAATATTAAAATAACAATATTTTTTGATGAAATTGAATTTGATTTCATAATATCCCTGTGGAAAGTATTTTTTTGTGAAACTGTATTTGTGTTTTTTTGCTTTCTTGTAGTGCTCCACTCCTGGGTTTTCTCTATTCTTTCTATTTCTTGTTTCCCACACATCCTCCTTCCAGATCTCCAGAAAACAATCCAGTTGATACAGAATTAAATTGTAGTGGACGTATAATTTTATACAAAATTGATTATCTTGTAGTGGTTTCTTAGTATTATAATATTGATCTGTTAAAAAAACCTGTTATTTTAATCATGCATTTATTAAAAACATTGCCCATTAGGCAGTGCTTTTAATAAATGCGGTTGAAAAAGGAGCTAAAAGAATACTGATGTTAAAAAATACTTGCACAAACACAAAAAAAATATTTAAATAATATTATAATAGTCATTAAATAAAAATATTAAAATAAAAATATTTTTTGATGAAATTGAATTTGATTTCATAATATTCCCTGAGGAAAGTAATTTTTTGTGAAACTGTATTTGTGTTTTTTTGCTTTCTTGTAGTGCTCCACTCCTGGGTTTTCTCTATTCTTTCTATTTCTTGTTTCCCACACATCCTCCTTCCAGATCTCCAGAAAATAATCCAGTTGATACAGAATTAACCAGTGATTATACCCCACCTTATATAAAAAGTATAATATCAAATACTTTTTCAAACTCCACATTCTCCTTGAGCTCTTCTTGGTATTCGCAATTTTTTTGCTCCTGCTGAAGCGCCAGCCGCTCGCGACTCCTCCAAGGAACCTGCGTCGCTCGAAGCGCTCTCAAAAACCTTGCGCCCGTCTTATGGCCAAGTCCGGCAGCGGTAGCAAATCACGCTACCAGCTCCTGTTATTCCTTAATTAGCACTGGCGCACTTAGGGGGGGCGGCAGGGGCAGTCCGGAGACCGTGCGGTATCCCTGAACCAGCCGGATGGCCATAACCCTTTGGGACGCGTTCAACCGGCGGGCTGGCCGCTGCCTCAAGGAACGCGCCCACACCGGTGCCCCGTAAAGGCCCGTGGACCGCATGACCCCCACGTAGAGGCTCCGGCAGGAGGCGTTTGGACCCCCTAGTTTGGGGCCGCTTCAAGGCAGCCCCGGCCCGCTCTAGTCTGGGAGCCAAACGTCGGAAATGCTCCACGAAGTTCCACCTGCTTTCGAGGACGACTCAAGTAGGCCTCGGACTTGTGCATGGCTTTGAGTCCCAATTGCCGTATCCTGTCGACGATTGTCGCAACCCCGTGTGTCGCTAGTTCGGCCACCGCCTGGTACGACCTCCCCTGCGCCATGACCAAAGTGTCGTCAGCGTAGCAAACCACGCTGACGCCGATAGGGAGGTCGGCGCGCAGCACCCAGTCGTATCCGAGATCCCACAGATGCGGCCTCAGGACCGATCCCTGTGGGACACCGCACGACACGACATCTCTCGCCGGTTCCATTCTCGGTGGTGACCGGGGCAGATGACGGCCCTTTCCGTCAAATGGCGACCACACGACAGAGGTATGCCGACCGCATTCGGTGATACCGGAGTGCCTCCCTGATGAAACTCCAGTGCAGGGTATTGAAGAAACTATAAGTATGTAGATTAAAAATCGGTTAGAAGACTGCACAAAAATCAGTACTGGGCCGCGCTTTGCACGGCCAGGTCATTTTCGGACGTAATCAAACAGGTTTTTTGTTTTCGCTCACGCGATTTCTTATCATAATTATATTTTTTTGTAGCTTCTGCCCGCGACTTCGTTCAATGGTAGTGATACATCACACTATACCAACTAAAAGCCACATTTTTATATAACTTCCTTGTATGGCTGTATGTAAAGAGAGTTAGGACTATTGACGCGGGATCAAGTGACGTAGGTACAGTGGTATGTTGTGCTCGCTCCCATTTCAGTTAATTTCCTACGTATGGGAATAGTTTATTTCGATTTCTGACTTTTATATATCTCAAACAAACCTCAGTTGGTCCGAAAGAGGTTTTTTGTTAGTTTTTAATTAGTTAATTATCTATTTTCTGACTTTAGATTTCTTTCAAAATCTGTGAATGCAGATTCAAATGTGTCAGGACATTCTCCTAAGACCGACAATTTGCGGCAAACTATAGAAGAATACAAACATAATGCAATACTTCTCGACCCCAGAGGAAATAGTGTGATAATATTTTATAGCCTACAGACCGACCAGACAAGGGAACACGTGATGTTGGAAACTACATTCTCACAAAAATTCAAAAACTATATTTTCGGCATTGGAATCGTTCCACTTCGAAGAAATTATTTACAAAAAAAAAAAAAATACAGTTCTGACTTCGCTACGATGTAATTATTATATGTATAGATTTATTTCGATTCGGTTTATCTACTTTATCTCATGCTGGGAATTACGTTCAAAACATTTTAGATAAGTTCTGCGAAATAAGAAATAAACTGTATTTTTATTGAGTTTAATTAGCCGCACGCAATCGCGACAGCTGAGCACGGTTCCGCCCAGCTTAGGAAAGCTGCTAGGTTCGATCCCCAGTTCGGGCAAAGTAGGTATCCACTATTACATGTAAATCTGGGTGAACTAAATACCTCTGCCTATAACTCTTCTGAGAATCAGAAGACAGACCTGATCTAAGTCTCATTCGGGAGGAAACAGCTGTTCAGGAGAAGTACCTACTGTCACCATACTTAGGTGCATTTGGTGGTGGGAAACCTTGACTGCCGACTGCCACCACCTAGTCAGGCGCATATAATTTCACAAAAAGGATGTGATTACAACCTAAACTAATAAAGGTTCAATTATCCCTCTCCGGGAGCACCCCAGGGGTAGGTACTCAGCTCGCCATTATGTTGAACTTAAATTGGCAATCAAATTTTCCGAAAGATAATTAATCAGATCGTAAGCGTGTGGTGCCGGGTGTATCTCACTTACTGATAGCTTCTTGGTTTGATGAATGGAGTAAAGACAGCCAAACGCTTTCGAAAAATCCGCGGGTTGTAAGAACTTCAAATTATTCCGTGTTAGCGTGTACCTATTTACAGTTCTCGTGCACATCTAATGTGTCCCGGGCTGACTGTTCTGCTAATCCACTACATGAGATTGCCTTAATCGCTTCTAAAATGACATCCACAGTTTGCAGGAAGTGATGCGGCTGACTATTCTCAGTCAAGGCCAGGTAGGAATAATAAATGATTCAACTGTATTTTCCATTGCAGTTGTTGTATCATCCTATTATGTATGAAGTTGAGTTTCATAAGAAGACCATTAAAGTAAGTGTCCGTTTGTTTTAGCCGATTACTTTAGATCAAAAACCTGACATCCGGGATCGAAATTGAAGCAAACAGTTTGAGAATAGTTGTCCGATTGACCCGAAGATCCACGAATACGTCGCGGCTGGCGGGAAGCCCGCGACTCGGCGGTCAACACAGATATGTGCACAATATGTTGTGTACTTAAGCCGTTCGCGAGTGGCGTCCTATCGAGTTTCGCGGCGGACGACGACGAGTACGCACGCCACACGCGCTCCAGTGACCATAGACCCATTGCTGAGGGTGAACGTGGAACGTGCCAGAGCTTGAGGGACAATTGGTGCAATCATCTCGTTGAGCGTAAACAAACGAGTAAGTATGGTCTGCCTTTATGTAACAACGTAGCGGCTGAGTAGCTGCCGGTGTTTGAAAATATCATTGTTTTGGTGTTGTTTGTGAGTTTATGTAGGTAAAAGATTGATTCCGCGATTTACAGTTTTATAACTGTCCAAGTGGGGACCGGTCCTCGATATGGACGACGCACTAATCATATCGGTTTTATATGCATAGTTTACTAGCACGATTTATATTTGTATGATATTTTCTAACAATCCATTACTTAATTAGGTGCCTTCAGCACATTCTTACATTTTACCTGAGTTGGAATGCTAAGGAATTACCTTGGTACCGAATCGAATAAATCTCCACTTGATGCGCAACTTTTATTTTGGTGTTGTTGGGCGTCCAAAGAATCCCAACCACGGATATTTTTTTAAACTTTCTATCCTTAATTGTTTTCTGCCAACGGGTATTTCTATACCTATGTTGTATAATACATATTTATGACCATATATGTACCTAAGTGTTACTTCCACATATTAACAGGTACCTATAGAGGTCTTAGATTTATAAAAATATCTATGTTTCTATTGTAGGTATAGCTAGTATAGCTATATGTAGGTGTAGGTATAGATAGGTGTTCGTAAGTTCTTAACTCGTTTCTGATGGAGCCAGTTCAGCCAGTGGATGTCAAACATCAATGAATTTATATCGATTTTTATTTATTGGTCTCGTTATGTGCACGAAACACTGTTTTCGCATTACAATTATTCTAAGGTGTTGCAATCGATGTCTTAACGTGGAATTGGTGCTAGTTTTGTAAAATATCCTTATAATTGTTATTGTCACGAATATGTACCTAATTACTACTACAATCGAACGATTGACAATTCCATGTCTACCATCTACCGTTCTTCGCTGTTTCCGGCTTTTGACTGTTTCTGCCTCGAGATTCAATCACAGCGAGGCGAATACCTACCACACGAGATTCGCGCCGGTAAAGAAGATTTTAATATGTCACAAGTTGTTGTAGATCTTGGCACTGAATCTTTGCCAAACATTGTCATTAAGGCAAAATTCGCCTTCAACCGCTAACATTGTATCAACTAGTCTAGTGGAAGTTGTTGTGCTTTAGCAGCGGACGTTTATGTAATACAAATACTCGCTGTTGCCCTCTACTTCGTCTACATGTATATTTTTTTAAATACAAACATCCAGGTTACGAACTTGCCTATGTTAGTACTTACTTCACCAGGCCTCGGGCTATGTATCTCATTACGATCATCGGTTCAGTGGTTTATCGTGAAAAGGCGGCAGGCAGACAGAGTTACCTTCGCATTGGAAGTATGGATGATAGGAACGATGGTCTATGCCTAATGCAAAGTTAAAAAAGCAGAAGGTATATAACCTGACTTTTTTCTTCTGTGTTCATCTGTATGTTTTTTTTTTTCGTCATTTGTGAACCGATTTTGAAAATTCATTTGGTAGAGGACGCTTGTGTCCCCTATAAATTTTATTAACTTTGATTGGGTAGTTTAGAGTAAGCTTCGATAATACTTACGTATATCCACTTTGCGTATCTTGATGATGTTATAGGTACTTCCTGTCACTGTTGTTTACATAGCAAGTAGTGGTACCTACCTGTACGAATTAGTGTGGGATAAAAATGATTTAGGAAGTCGGTGGCAAAAAACTAAAATACAGATCCAAAGACACCGACTTCCGAAATTCGTTATTAACTGTGTTTTTTTGGAAGTAATACGACCCACTGACCAACGTTTTTTTCTGTATCCGCGAATCTTAAATTCTTAACATATAGTAAATAGGTATAAGCCATACTTAGTTGCCGAATTTCAGGCAATTCGAGCCAGATACAGAGAACTTAGGTCAACTGTGCCCAGAGCTAAAAAAATCGCCTTCTTCGTCCGTAGGTAGTTTGCGGATTGTGTTTTTATTTACCTACTTATTTTAAATGATTTATTTGTGTTGCGAGAATTCGAGATAAAATAACAACTGGAGATGCATGCAAGGTCGAGGTCTCTAGATGACGCTTTGTCATGTGTTGTAATCATGTATCGCTATGCCTTTTGTATTTGTAGGTAGGTAACTCGTATTGACCTGCGGTTGTAGGCAAATAAACGCCTCTGGGTAATCGGGAGCCTACAGTCCCGTCTCTTGTTCATTAATCTCTATCTAGGCCTCGACACTCTCGATCTACTGGATTATTCATTTTTCCTAATCGCAACAATATCAAGATAAGAGAGAATTAGTTAAGTAATTTTTGTTTATATATGTAGTGGCCAAACGATGTCCTAGAATTGATTAGCTCACCTTCCCGCCTGGGGATCGTCTAGAACCTGTTCCATGTTCGACCTCCTTGGTTGGCACCTTGCAAGTTATTTATGGTCAAAAGATAATTGCTATATTTTTGTGCTGCATGTGTTTTTAGTTACTATGTGCCGTACCCAAACCAGTCTGCAGATTGTTTTCATCATCGTTATTATTGCTTACTTCATCTCTAGATGGAACATTGATTTTTATAGTTGTCAATCGAATATTATTAATATTTATTTTTACATAATATAACATTTATGTTCAAAACCGTAGTAGGTACCGTTACGGTTAACGACTGCGTCTAATGTGACTTGACTACTATCACCGAGGCGTCAACTGGTAGCTGGCGTTAGTTCTACCTGCATGTCCAGAGCGTTCACAAACTCACAAGAATTTCCCAAGATTTCCCATATTTTTTAGCAAAACAAAACTTACATTAGTTTTGTCATACATATAACTCACCAGTATCTGGTCGCCTGGTCGGCCGAGCTCTGCTCGGGTGAAAAAGGTAAACATATCGTCCAGGTATACCAACGTTATATAACATACCCGAGGCTGTGAAAATAGAGAAAACGAATTTTCCCAGATGTGAGCAGATAGAGAACCTCTTTATTGCAACTTTCATCGAAATTGTTAGAGTCGTTTTCGAGAACGTTATTTCTGTCAGTGGTTTTTTTTTTAAGTCCGCCATTTTGAATAGGTACATATCTAGGATTTTTATACTACTTAGCTCTGGTGGAAAGCCTGGATTATTGTTGCGTCTTATCTTGGCTATTCCTTGGGTGACAGACGTGCAAAATTAAATAAGCTTTTTCAGTATGTTTTTGTACATAAACAAATGAGTGGTCGTGTGAGTCGTGTTATCCACGTCATTCATCATTGAATTTAAAACTAAAGGAAGTTTGTACATCGGTATAATATTTCAGACTCCTTGAGACCTACTAGGTACCTACCTACTTATGGGTTTATGATTTTGACCGGTATGTATGTTCATCTGTTGCCTCATAACTTCTAAACTGCTCATCATAATTTGACAAATGAGGTATCGTTGGAAGCGTCTTGTCGTCCGCTGGCTAAAGGCGTTACATTAAATATGGCGCCTTCTAGAGGACATAAAGTAAGTTATAAATAAAAAATATATATGGTGCCATTTTGGGTATCAAATGAAAGGGTTTAATCAAATGTATATATATGTACATATTTAAATATTATAACCCCAAAATAATTTAAATAAAAATCCGGAGTCACAAGTATTCAGTTCGATTTATGTCCTAACACGACGTGAGACTCCGGATTTTTAATTTGTCTGTTTGTGATATCTTGTATATGCCTTTCTTAGTTGGCTTTTTTGTCCTACTTGGGTTTTAGTTTTTATAACTTTTATTTTATGATAAGTAGGTAACAGGAAAACAATCCGTTTCGATTCTTGGAACCTGTTCACACAGTTAAGCTCAGATATTGTAAATATTGATGTGCACGATTGTCTGTTAATGTGGGGTTTGGGAAAACCATAATTAATTTCAAGACGTCATTCACTTTTCCTCATGTTTTGTTCTCCTCCTCATAGACCACAGCTGACAATCATTATTGTCAGCTGTTTCCAATCAGAAGGAAACAAACTTTTGTTTTTTTCTACCATATTTTGTATAGAATTCCATATTTACTTGACCTTCCTTCACACACGACTGGCTTTTATCAATAGGTAGATAAGGAGTTCGTATGACACATCTTATAACACAGTTTTATCTATCGTACACATTTAAAACTGTTTGTCTTTCGAAGAAGTGTTGTTTTAAATGTTATTTTGACGAAAATAAACATAATGATACTACAGTAATTATACCAAGAACTGACAGCAAATAACAAAGTTAGGTTTCCCGAATTTGCTGATTAGGTGTAGCAAAACTTTGAAAACAAACTTACGATTACCTACGTTTTATCTTCATTAACTACCTATAATACTTATAACTTATATACTTAACTATATACCTACGTAACAGCTCATTTACTTAGAAATAAACTGTTATTGTTTGTTTATGGGTTCACTGGAAGCCAGCTAATTAGATTAACACAATATCAATTACGTACCTACCTACCTACTTAATTAATCATTATCATACCTACTTCAATGCTTTAGTAGGTACACAGATTCAAAGCTTTTTTTTTGGAGCTTTTGAGATTGTAATATTTTGGATTTAGGACCGATGCCGATAATGTTGTATATTGATAATGTTGTACGTTTGTTCTGCAGGGAAGCATCATGAGCCGCTTTATAGCGGTGTTGGGGTGCCTGTGCGCAGTGGCTGCGCTAGCGCACTCGGCCGCGGTGCCCACACAGGACACCATAGTCGTCGCCAAGTCTGACGATACTGTGAGTTTTTATGAACCTTTTCAAAATATACAAAACTTAAAATAAAAAAACGACTTCCAAAAAAAAAACACTCAAAACTGAAAAATAACTTTAATTTCGGACGTCGGTGTCTTAGCTTTTCAATTTTCGTTTTTTGCCACCGACTTCCGAAATTAAAGTTTTTATTTTTCACTTTTTAGTTGTGTGTAACCTACCCCACACAAATTCTAATACCACTAGCTGATGTAAATAACAGTGAAGGAGTAAATGAAAACATCGTCTAGATAAACTAAGTGGGAAAAATACGTAATATTGCAGCTAACTGAAAAACTACAAAAGCAAAGTTAATAAAATTTATATGGGACCACCTCGGAAGCATGCCCTACCATACAAAAAAAGAAACATCAAAATGGATTCATAATTGGCGGAGAAATCGAGTAACAAACATACAAAAAAAAAAAAAAACATACAGACGAATTGAGAACCTCCTCCTTTTTGAAGAAGTCGGTTAAAAATACTCACTTGTTCTTTAATGGTGTACGAGCATCTTAATTTTGTCTGAATAAGTAAACGGGTCACTATAATTCTGTGGTGGTGCGTGGTGCTAAAGAATTTTGGAGTCCTTTTCGAGGCATTCCTACTTAGTACGCTCGTCATGCTCTGAGCTTTGAACCGGGACTGCATATGGCCAGGCTGACACATACCTGCAGGTAGAAAAGGAGCCTATTTTAGGGCTTTGCACCTTTTCAGGCATTAAAGCAAGTACCTAAGGTTACCTACTTTACTTAAGTCAAATGACAAAGCTAACGGGATAAGGTTGAAATCAATTTAATTCTTTACGGTGATAAAAGTGTTGACATAATTTTCGCCGCATGCTGACAATACTGATCCCTTATAATAATACTTATTTTGTATTTAATACAGATTGCTACTTCTACACAGTCCGTAGCAGATATAACAACAGAAGAACCAAGTCCACCAATCAAACTAACCGAAATGAATGTTGTATCCGATGTGTCGCTCCGGTATGCACATACGACGGTGGTGGCTAAAGTGCGCAACCCCGCCAAGAGGGCACAAGAGGCTAACTTCAGGGTACTGCTGCCTGAGACTGCCTTCATCAGCGGATTTGTCATGTAAGAACGAGAAAGAAAATGAAATTTATTTGACCCCTATGAACACAAACACAAAACAGATAAAGTCAAGCTGTTTTGTTTCAATTGTTAGTGACCGAAATATGACCGATCAATTTACTAAGGTATCACTCCACTATTCATATCAATGCTCCATTTTTACAGGACACTCGATGGCAAATCCTACAAGGCTTACGTGAAGGAAAAGGAAGAGGCTAAGCAAATATATCAGAATGCCGTCAACCAGGGAATTGGTGCTGCTCATATTTCTGCCAAGTAAGTCCCTACTTCCGTTCAATTCGGCTCGGAACATGAGGCGAGTTGCTGCGCAGTAACAATTTCATGTGTCAGCGGGGGTGCGGCGTGGGGTACAGCGCAGCAAGTAGCTAACTTCCTAGCCGCCATTAAGTTTGATTCGAACAATACCTACCTACGTATTGCAGTGCATTTTCCTTTACCTACATGTTAATTGAGCTGTACCTCAATTAAGGTAGCAAAATCACGATCTTTCGCGTCAAACACGAAATGGGGGAACAAGTTTAGTATTACGGTACGTCTTTGTAACCTTTGTAAAAACAATACCTACAGTACTTATATGTATAAATGACTACGGCAAAAACTCATGATATTTTGAACCCGTGATTTTTCTCAAAATCAAAGTCTCATTATATTTTGTTCATCCAATAAGACAGAGCCGTTGAAAAAACTACCTACACTTTGCTTTGCTTGGTGCACCCATAAAAGTACTGACAAACGTTTATGTTTACCGAAAATGGCACGCGACATTCACGACCATACAAGCCACAAAATTGAAAGTGTAGTGCCTACTGTCTATTATATGTAAAGTAGTACATATGTATACAGCTGAGCCGTCATGTGCCAATGTTTAAGTAGGCATTGTTTAGAAACAACTAGTTTTTGTCAACAGCTTACTGGTGTGCAAAAGTTGTATGTTTTTGAGTAGATACTTATAGGTATATTTTTAAAGAACAAACTTTCCTTTGTCCAACTGAACTTCTAAGCAGACGTGACTTGAAACTAAATAAACAATCTTCGTTAGCTTCAATATAGGTCCTACATGAAATAGGTAGATATTGGAAAGAAAGGCTTTTTAGAGCGTTGGCTCTGTCACTCATAGGTAAGTAAATAATTATGTGTATCTTTCTAAATCCCCGTATTCATCCAGGGAAACAAAGTTGACCAATATTGTTTCATCTAAATGTTTTGAATGGTGGCCCATTGGTAGCGGCCCCAACTTACGAGTTGTAGTTCGTGGATTCGAACCCAGTCAGGCGCTTTACTTTGCGTAAATAATTTCATCACCACTGCTCTCAAAACGGTGAATGAAAACATCCTGGGGACTCTAGGATATGCCGGTTATATCCTGGCATAAAAAAATCCAGGACATGTGACATTAACAGACCCGCCCCGGGCCGATGTGTCCCATGAAGTGTCGCATAGGTATGAGACTCACAGAGACAACGCTATATAAAGTGTTTACCACCAAAATTCACAAAAAAAAAAAAAAAAACTAATGTCACTACGGCACCTACATTAAATTTACGTTAACTTTCAGAGCGCGCGACTCCAACCACTTCACAGTATCAGTGAACGTGGAAGCTTCCTCCAACGCGATCTTCAACCTGACGTACGAAGAGTTGTTGGTACGTCGCAACGGCGTGTACAACCACGCCATCAACTTGCACCCCGGCGCGCTGGTGCCCAAGCTGACCGTCACCGTCAATATCAAGGAGACTGAGAAACTTGTGGAGCTGAGAGTGCCTGAGATCAGGACTGGAAACGAAATTGATGCTACTAAGGATGATGCGCGTGAGTATGAAGCAGTATAAATGATCATCATCTGGGTCGGCTTCCAGTCTAACCGGATGCACCTGAATACCAGTATTTTACATGGAGCGGATGCCTATCTGACCTCCACAACCCAGTAACTGGCTAGTACCCCTTGGTAAGACTGGTTGTAACGACGTAACGACTGTCATAGATCCACAAGTGACAGCCGGGACTAACGGCTTAACGTGATTAAGCAGTTTAAATATGTAACAATATAGGTTCGATCGATCTTCGGTAGGACCGAAACAGTGTGTGTTGTTTCACCCGACTACGGCGAAGCAAAAAGGAGGGTATAGTCGACCGGAGATAGCATATATCTCCGTTCGACTATAATATTATAAATGCGAAAGTGAGTTCTTTTTTTGGTTATTACGCTTTCACGCAATAATGGCTGAACGGATTTGGATGAAAATTGGCACATGGGTAAAAGATGACCTGGAGAACGACATAGGTTACTTTTTATCCAGGATCATAGATGAAGTCACGGGCAACAGCTAGTCGATTATATTTTGCGGCGACCAATATCGATTATAGGAAATGTTGACTCCATCTCATCGTCTGCCTAGCCTTTTCCCAACTATGTTGGGGTCGGCTTCTAGTCTAACCGGATGCAGCTGAATACCAGTATTTTACATGGAGCGACTGACTATCTGACCTCTACAACCCAGTAACTGGATAATACGATACCCCTTGGTAAGACTGGTTGTCAGACTCTCGGGCTTCTGACGACCCGTAACGTCTGTCAAAGATCCACGAATGACAGCCGGGACCAACGGCTTAACGTGCTTTCCGAGGCACGGAGGAGTCTCGGTACGTAAAGATGGTCCCCCATCCACGGACCAACCCCAGCAAGCGTAGCTTAACCTGATGGATCGACCCGTGCGGCTGTTATTACTTAGCCACGAGCGTCTCCATCTAGCTTATTTAATTTTTTTAAACATGTGTCAAAATGATTCCGATATTGTTTTACAGAATAAAATGAATAATTTAATTATAGCCATTAGGTCTTGCACATTTTGCCTCATTTTGACTGTTAGTAAGAAAAACCGATGTTGTATATTGTTGATCTTCAAAATTCATAAGTAAATTGTAATTTGCAGAAAACTTGAAGGTATCAATCGAGCGAACCCACGATGACCGCGAGGCGACCATCACGTTCACACCAGACCTGCAGGAACAAGAGAGACTCATTCAAATATACGCGGTAAGTATTTAGATATGAATTTCGAAATTATTTCTTTAATCCTAGGTCGAAATCTTAGCATACAAATTACACTAGCAAGCTCACTAATGTAAGTAGAAATGTCTTTAATTTCAAAGAAAGCGAAAGCCTTCAATTTATGTGACCATTATGAACACCTACTTCATGTCAAATTTATCTACGGTCACAGGTCAGGGGTTACTCAGATTAATATAGTTAAACACTTCAATTGTATTTCTGAGGTATGCAATCAAATTATCTTAACCTAAGGAAAATTAATGTCCAATAACTAATTCATATAGTTAGACCGAGAGCGCTGTACCGTGCCTTACTTATGTGCGCGGCGAGGCGGGAGTCAGTACAGATTGCAGACCGCTCATTCGTCAACACTCACGGCGTCCCGCCGCTCATTCGTCAACGGTATCCCCCGCCTCACCGCGCATTCCTAAGGCGCGGTACAGAGCAGTCTCGGTCAAACTACATGCCCAAATCTTAGCATACAATTCCCTTGTTTGCTAAGATTTGGATACAGAAGTTAGAGACAAGCAGAGTTATTCTCGAAGTCGGTTTTAAATTTCTGAATCGAATTGGTGCTGATTTCGATTCAATCCTGAGCTCATAGATGTCGGGAGTAAGCCTTCGATTATGATCTGGGGAAATGTGAGTTTACTAATAAAATAATTTTATTATGAGATCAATTCTGAAATATGAAAAATAGCACAACAAGGTGTAGCAATTTGTAGGAATCATCAGATTTTTTTCCTTCATATTTCGGGTTTGGTCCGATAGTAAAAGAGTATTTTCCTCGTTTTCCCTAACACCTTGTATACACCACTGCATAACTTTTTAGCTGTGATCTTATAAATATTAAACTTTATGATGTATTTACAGCAAAAGGCCAAAGAGTCTGCCGCCAGCACCCACTCCTACTCGTCGTGGTCTTACAGTGAGCCCGAGGAGGTGGCCACAGAGGGAGTGCTCGGACAGTTCGTGGTGCAGTACGATGTCGCGCGCCCTAAGGACGGCGAGATCCTGGTGAGTCCCCTTTTCAACATCATTCTCACTTGCCCTTATCACAATTTATTTAGGGTCGAAGCAGTCGGCCCCTTTATAGCCATATTATCTTTATTCTTCTTGAGTCAATTAAGTAGATAAATAAACAATAGAAGTTTCTGCATTTTATGACTTTCTGCCTTCCCTGGCTGAAACCATAATAAAAGATAATATATTAATCATCTACTACAAAACATTAAGACATTGTCCATATTCCAATTTTACCAGCGCTAATACTTTTTGGATCATCGGCAGTCGAATATATCTATATCTTTATTCCGGAAGATTTATGTGTATGATGTTGATGTTTTAGCAGGGGCAGGTCGCTAGTGATCTATAAACCTTTATTGATTATAAATAGGTAAACGACGGCTACTTCGTGCACTTCTTCGCGCCTACGGAACTGCCGCCGCTGAATAAGTTCGTAGTGTTCGTCCTGGACACCTCCGGCTCCATGATGGACCGCAAGATCATTCAGCTGCGTGAAGCCATGCAGACCATCCTCGGAGAACTCAACGAAGGGGACTACTTCAGCATAGTCGAGTTTGCGTCCGTGGTCACGGTATGTAGCTCAGAGATTTTGACGAAAAACCAATAAGCACGTTTTTGGACGTACCTACTTACCTACTTGTTTTTGTCCACCGCGGCGGGCGTCGGGGGTGTTTGACAAACTAGTTGTTGTATCAAGCTCGTTTATCGCTAAGAAGAAGTAAGAGTTGGGAAAGTGAGAAATAACTTCAGAACTTTTAAACATACTTGAGCATCAAAACAGAGAGACGTGGTTAAAGGTTTTTTTTCTTGTAATTTTCGACTTTATTTCAACTTCTCGATTGTATGATCTCCAAAATTACGAAGATATTTGTTCAAAACTCGCGTACTGAAATCTTCTTTAATGTAGGTGCACGATCTCAAAGAGGCGGAGGGCGAGCCTCCCAAGAACACGTACTCGTTCTTCGACTACAACGACAAGGGGGCGACACTGGTGCCGCCGTCCAAGGCCACCAAAGAAAACATCGCCAAGGCCAAAGTTATCGTTAGCTGGCTACAAGCTGCCGGAGGTAAGTCGGAAAATCATTATTACGGTTTAAAAGATACATTAGGTATACCTACAGCGTACAGCTGTCTGTCTGTCTGTCGCGCTTTCACGCCAAAACTACTGAACCGATTTAAATGAAATTTGGTACACAGATAGTCTAGAGCGCGAGAAAGGACATAGGCTCATTTTTATCGCCATACCACGCGGGCGAAGCCGCGGGTGGAAGCTAGTGGTATTATAAGTAAAACGAGTTTATACGCGCTCCGCAAGTGGCACGATAAACTTAGCTATGTAGTTAACAAACCTCTGAATCAGCTTGCGTACCGGCTGAGGCGTTTATCAAATAGATTTATCTAATTTTAAGGGCAATGTGGTATTTCTATCCTGGCAAAATGTGCGTGTACTTACTTACTAAGTATGTCTATACCTACCATCGGGGAATTCAGGCGTGACGCGTGATATTATGTTTATATTATCTCAATTGTATTTTAATAGCACAGGTAGACATAAATTGTGAGTTGTCCTAACTATATATTATTATTTATGTGTTTATACCTCCACCTGTCACCATCGAGACACAATAGAATTTTAATTGTTATCCGCCTTCTAAAGGCGAATCAACAGTTGGGCGGAATATCTTTGACCTTATTATCTTAAGAAAGTGACTTAATAAATTAAATGAACATTCTGGAGTTTGTATTATATAATAGGTAAGTAGAAGTATTATCATCACATGACCTGCTACGGTTCACTCGATAACGACAATGATTACTAATAAGTAAGCGTGATTTGGGATTTCCATAATGACATTCTAGCAGTTGGTATGAAGCGAACAAAATTCCTGTTACCTATACTGCATTTGAAATAAGATTAGACATATAAATTTAAAAAAAATACAGTCCGATCAACCGATTTTGACTTCTATTGCGTTGGTGGCATGACAAAATATTAATGGCAGCTGCAGTACACAGTTGGTATTGTGTAACCTTTTTTGCTTTTAATGCCTTTCAAAATTAGTTGAACGGACTGTAAAAAGGTTTGTTTAAATGTCTAATCTTATTTCACGAACACACAAACGGCGCGGCGCCGTCCGTATAAAAACGCTCGCATGCAAAATGCCGAAGGCAAATTGGCAACACGGCAAGGCGACACGACTGGTTTCTATGTATTTCTATGAAACCGACGCGTCGCTACCTACGGAACGTATTTCAAAGAAATACTTTAGTAGTAGCGTCGCGGCGACACGTCTCCTGCGGCTGCTGCCTGCAGACTTTAGTACCTATTAGTTAAAATCCTAAAAAAATATAAATGCGAAAATGTTTGTTACGCTTTCACGCTAAAATGGCTGAAAATGCGAAAGTGAGTTTGTTTGCTACGCTTTCACGCTAAAACGGCAGAACGGATTAGGATGAAATTTGGCACAGGGGTAGACCATGACCTGGAATAGGACATAGGATACCTGATTTTTATCCCGATGTTCCCACGGGATCGAGACTTATGCGGGTGACACCGCGGGGCGCAGCTAAACTATCTGCGCCCTTGTAAATAATATATGGTTGCTAGAGGGGCGTCGATGAGGTCCTTGCCTAGGACACTCTCGACATTTAATCCGCCTCCTGCAATACGATTCGTTTTGTTTAAGTATAGGAACCGAGCATGGGTCAACTATTCACGCATCTCTCATTACGAGAGAACAAACCGTTGCTAACATACTGCTCTTATATTGCAGGCACGAATATCGGCAAAGCCTTGGACGTAGCTGTGGAACTGATCAACAAGGGAGTAGACTGGACAGTTGCGCCACCGGCAGGTGTGACCGCTAACGGCACTGATGCGTCTGTTGCCACCACTGAAGCAACTACTGCTGGAACTTCTGAAGTTGCTGTGAAGACTGAAGTTGCTGACAAGAAAGGTAAACGAACTTTTTTTTGTTTTAGAGTCAAAAGTTCCAAATTCAAATTAGATCGGGGACTTGGACGGACCTGTCGTTTATCTCATATAAATTCGAAGGTGGAATCCTAAATAATGTTACTAATGATAAAATGAGAAATGATATGGAATGGTTTAAATGTTTTATTCGTGCTAATGCTCTATAATATCTTATTTACATTGTGGATTAGAAGAAATATAAGTTAAGCATTTTTGTTAAAATTTGCATGTTAGGTACTTGCCTAAACGTGACATGAAAGCCCGCATCCAGAAGCTCGCATTATATAAAACTTGTAACTTACCAACTTGTACTGCAGAACCCAAGAACCTGGAGCCGATCATCATCTTCCTGACCGATGGCGACCCGACCGTCGGCGAGACGGACCCCAAGCGCATCATCACCCGCGTGCAGGAAAAGAACTTCGGACCTAACAAGGCCACCATCTTCTCACTTGCTTTTGGTAAGTTCGAGACACACTATATTTTTTAAGCTACAGTCCGACCATGGAGATAATGCTTTCTTGACACCAGAGGGCCTAGACAAGTGACAATCGCTTCGAAAGCGTTTCGTATTTCTACAACGACTTTCAACAGGAATGACGTAAGCTTTTCGATAGATTATGTCAGTCCTATACATTATTGCCTTTTCCAACATCGTTATCGCTGATAGAATGTCACTTTGTCTAGGGTCTCGGGGCTTACCACTACCGCTTAGAGCAGTATTATTTTAATATTACTTAAGTGTAGGAAAGAGATGAAGCTCTACAGCTCCATCTCTTTCCCCCACTGAAGTAAGACCACTGTCACTGTCCATTCCAAGGTTGCCTGGAAGAGATCGTGGGTAGCGATAAGGCCGCCCATTGTATATGTTGTAGTGTTTGTTATTGTTTTTTGTTATATATTTTTGTGGTGTACAATAAAGAATATATAAATAAATAAGATTAAAATAATACTGCTGTAAGCGGTTGTGGTAGGCTCCCTGAGGCGCTAGTGTGAGTTTCTTTTAACTATCTCGACTTTACGCATCGACCGCGTTCGGTGCTCCGATTGGCCCTTCACTGGCTTTCACTGGTGAAGGGCCAATTGGAGCGCCGAACGCGGTCCGGTCGATAAGTAAAGTCGAGATAGTGAATAGAAACTCACAGGTCTGGGCTCTAGGGCCTCTGTTAAGTTTCACCGAAAAAAAGTGACATATGGACACGACGATCACGTATTCGCGCAACGATCGCTTTTAAATAGGATGCGGCCTTATGGCAAAGACATAAAAGTCACAAGACTATAATTGTTAAAGTTATCATTTGACGGTTACATAAAACTTAATCCCGCAAACGGTTGTACACTTGTTACTTGCAGGCGAGGACGCAGACCGCAAGTTCTTGCGCAAGGTGTCGCTGCGGAACGGCGGCTTCATGCGACACATCTACGAGGCGGCGGATGCTGCGCTGCAACTGCGCGACTTCTACCGACAGATCTCGTCACCGCTGCTCGCTGATCTCAAGTTCACATACCCGGCGGGACAGGTGAGGATAAGAATAAATGGTTGAAAATGGTGTTGTACCAGTTGTAAAAGTTGGTGGATTATGCATAGTTCATATTTTGTCTGTTTAGGGCATGCAAATTTATTTTCTTAGGAACAATAAATTTGGAATAAAAAATGTTATGATGTAGGAAGGACTTTATCCGAAACCTTTAATGCCGGCACTTCACTACTATTTGTTAACATGTTCGCGATATTTCGGCAAAACAAAAAAACCCTATTTTTATTGTGTATTGACATTGACGAAATGGAGCTGAAACTATTGAGTTTCTTACCCGTTGTTCTTCGTAAGACTCTGTATAGGACGCTTTAGAGCTGGCAACATAGCTTCCACTCCTTTGAGTAACTGTGACCGACTCTTTGCCAATTTAATAGTGCCTGTATTCTTTTTCAATATGGTGCGGCGGTTTGACTTCAATTTAATATCCAAAAGCTGTCGAATCGTTCTGTATCTACAATAAAAAATAATGACACGTAAAAGTTAAATAAGGCTTTTGGCCTTTTCAAAAACAGCGTTTATGTTTAAGTCCAATAACCAGGAACAGGGCCCAGGTTTTAACCATTTTTTAATTTAACCAGTAATGCCTAGTGTGTCCATATGGACACGTAATTAGTGGTAAAAAAGGGTAACTCATTATGGCAACTTATTCCTTGATAAAACAATAAATCTTCAAGTCATTCGGCTCTCTAAAGTACCACCTGACATTGTATATCACTGGTGGCGCGCAACTTTGAGATAATCTTACAAAAATTTACGTTTTATTTTTCACAAGTTGTGAATTCACAAAAAAAATGGATCCGAGAAGGGAGTGAGTATATTTGTACAGTATTTATACATTATGTAATGGTTTTTTGGATTGTAAACTACTTAGTTACTATTGACGTATGTTTGTATAGAGTGAACCAATAGATGAACCATTTTTATGGTTACGTTTTATCGCTTTCAACTTGATGTGTCTATATGGACACGCTAAGCACTTGTCGCAGCTTTCTTCTTTCTTCTTCAGAATCTTTGATATCGAGCAGTTAGGAGGCAGTAGCACGTTATATGAAGTGTTACCATTTTGACCTCTTATATTTATTCTATACATATACATTACACTTTCGTCCATTCTGTCTACCTCTCCCATATATTATAAACGATAAAAAAATGTGGTCTCGGTCTTATCTTTTTGGGAAAACTGCTTTATGTGGGAAACATCCAAAACAAAACAAAAATATCCAACACTTCATAAAACGTGCAACTGCCTCCTAACTGCTCGATATCAAAGATTCTGAAGAAGAAATAAGAAAGCTACGACAAGTGCTTAGCGTGTCCATATGGACACTCATTTTTTTTTCGCACTTTGAGTATATTTCTAAAATATATTTTTCTTTTTATCATTTATGAACCCCTAAGTAATTTCATCGAAAGAAAAAATTATAAATGTAAAAAAAAAAACGGGCATTACTGGGTTAAAATTCTAATTACAAAAACTGTCTTTGAAACCTAGTCTAAGCTGTCAATTTTGTATGTGGAACTTTTCCTTAGTCGAATAAATTTCGAAATTAAAAAACGAGCTCGAAGGTTTAAAGCTCCGTCTAAACTGAGATCTCGGTTTGTAATAAGACGGTGTAAGTTTGACGTGCGGTCAATTTTAGGGCGTGGTACAATTCATCAAATTGAACACTTTTCTCCATGGGACTAACATCGAAATCGCTAAAAAAATATCAGCTGTCCCATACAAAACTTCAATATCTACTCGACTCAAATGAATGGGACGGCTGATAATATTTTTTCGCGATTACGATGTTGGTCCCATGGAGAAAGTTGTTCAGATTGATGGTCTGTACCACATCCTTAAATTGGACCACACCTCTGATACACCCTGTATAAACGATTAAAGTTAAGTAATGATTAGCGACTGTTTAACTATACATTTTTGACGTTTATAATATATATATATAAACCCCTGAATGCTCAACATTGTGTTATAATACAGGTGCGATCAGACTCGCTGACGCAACACTCGTTCCGCACGTACTACGCTGGCTCCGAGCTGGTGGTGGCGGGACAGGTGCTGGACGACGCGCCCGAACTGGAGCCTACCGTACACGCCTTCTGTGGAGTAAGGGATGGATATGGCAGGGTGAGTGGACTTGTAGTTTATTTAATCACCATCATCATACTCCTGCCCTTAACCCAATTTAGTAGGGATCGGTGGAGCATCTCTTCTTCCACCTCTCTTCATCTATCACATAAATGTGCTCAAATATTAATACTTTTTATCGACATAACACGCGGACGAAGCCGCGGGCCGAAGCTTGTTTTAAATATTTGGGAAAGTTCACTTTACAAAGTATCTTCTAGTATTCAAAGTTTCAAACACACGAGCGGCACGTGTCAACGGCAGAGGCAACTGCAGCCGTCGACATGTCTGCGGCTGCCGTCGACACGTTTACGGCTGCCGTCTACAGCTGCCGTCGATGTGTTGACGGCTGTTGTTGCCTCTGCCGTTGTAAAGCGCCCCTCGTGTGTATAAATACTAAGATACTTTTTAGAGTGAACTTTGCCAAATATTTAAAACTAGCTTCAGCCCGCGGCATCGCACACGTGGTAAGTCGATAAAAAAATTAAAAAAAAACATCCAAATCCGTTCAGCCGTTATAGCGTGAAAGCGTAACAAACTCACTTTCGCATTTATAATATTGGCGATTGGACGCCCTGTATTTTTATTAGATATCCACAGTCGTATCTACTGCGAATTTGCCGTTATTCAATTGAAACTACCCCAATTTTTATTCTCAATTTGTAATCGATACGACTCGTTATAAAAAATACCATTATCCGGTTACAAGACACTACAGCGAAAAAACATAAACTAAGTTCCAACGAAAACAAATTACAGAAACGCTACGAGATAGTCCCGAAGGTTCCCATAGAGAAGAAGAAGGCGGGATACTTGCCCTTAGAGCGGCTGTGGTCGTACCTCACCATCAAACAGCTGCTGGACGAACGCGACGCCTCAGACGGCAGCGACGCCGATGACAAGCAGAACACGCCAGAGAAGAAGGCACTTGCACTTGCACTGAAGGTATGGAAACTAAATTATAACTATACAGGGATCTCTTGACGCGTAGCAAGAACTAACGCATCTATCGTTTTTAGGGTTCCGTACCAGATGAGTGCCAAACCTAACCCTATCACTAAGCCTCCGCTGTCCATTCGTTCGTCCGTCCGTATCTCAAGAACCGTATTAGTAACAGTTGAAATCTTTTCAGATTTCATATTTATTTTTCCGCTCTTACGAAAAATAATAACAATTAAATAAAGTTACTAATTAAAGGGGGTCCCTAAACAAGAATCGTGGACCCTTTTTCTAAAATAAAAGTTACTGTTTATAACATCAGCTATCGGCCAGTGAAAGTTCCATCAAAATAGGTCTAGTCGTTTCGGAGATTAGCCGGAACAAACAGACAGACATTTTTTTTGTTTTTGTTATATTTACCGTAAGTATTCTTATTTTTAATTTTGACATTACAAACAGACACTTCAATATTTTTATTTGTATAGGTTACCTTTAGTCGCCTAATGTTAGTAAAAACGGACATTAGAGTACCATAATATCTTTAATGTTCCTTTCTTCATGGTTTTTTAAATGAATATGTGAACATTTCCAGTACGAGTTCGTAACGCCACTGACATCGCTGGTGGTAGTGAAACCCAACGCTACCAACGCAGTGAACGCCGAGTCTGTAGATAATGCAGGTGATTACCTTATTGAATTTATTTCTGTCTACCTAAATGGGAAAGGGCATGGTTTATTGGGTATGTCTATGTAGCGAAAGCATAGCATAATCAGACAATAACGTTCCCAATGCTGGGACTCAGGGCTCCTTTCTGTTATAGTTGGCCATAATCCACCACGCGGATCAGAGGGTGACTAGACAAGTGAAAATCGCTTCCAAAGCGTTTCCTATTTATACAACGAATTTCAACAGGATTGACCTAAGCTTTTCGATAGCTTAAGTCAGTCCTATACATTTTTTCCTTTTCCATCCTCGTTATCGCTGAAAGAATGTCACTTTGTCTAGGGCCTCAGTGCGTGTTGGTGATGTGTATGTAATATCAAGTAATTTTATTAATAATAACTATATATTTACAGCTGGTGCCGGTGGATACCCCAGCAGTGTTGGTAAGTACATATATTTAAAGTAACATATTTTTCTATTATTCTTATTAAAATCTGCTAGAGGCAATGAAATGGTTTTAACAGTAGTGTCGCATTATTATGAGAATAAAGACTACTCCGCCCTACCGCGCCTCCGCCGGCGCCGCCGCAGTCACCGAGATCAATATTTATTTGAATTCAGAATCTCAGATAATAAGTTTTGGGAAAAACAATTCAATGTAATACGTCATAACAAAGTTAAAATTTGATTGCAACCGAAATTTATTTAGGGCCTTTTGTATACAAACGGTCGATCAAAAATCAAACGTAGACTGTAGATATTTAATTAAATGGCAATATTTTTATAAATTATTTAACATTGTGTATTTAAGTACAGATATCCCAAGGAAGGTATGCGCTCCGGAAATCATCGTCTATCTTCGGAAATACGAACACAAAATGATGATATCTAATATGGAGCTGCTAAAAACATGGGAGTATTTTGTCTGTGGCGCAACCTTCGTGTTGATTCGGCAATACGAAGATTACCGAAGCGCACTTATTATCTGGTTTACGTGTAGTTACATTGCTATTCCGCACACAGAACATAACTATGTATGTTTTATGCAGCTCTATCAGTAAGCCTAGCGGGCCGTCCTATGGCGAGCCATGCTAGCCAAGCGTTCAGCAACTCAGGCGGCGCGTACGCCGCGGCTCCTGCGTTCCCTTCCATTCCCGGCCCCCCGGGGGCATTTGGAGGTGGTGGCTTTGCCAGTAAGTGCTCCAAGTAACAAGCATGCGCCTATTTTAGAGCTTATGGGTTTATATGTCACCGGATTAAACATAACGTCATTGATTTTCATAAAGCTTAGTTTAATTTGGTACAGTCAGCATCAAAAGTCGATTAAAACCTCGCGTTTTTTATTTACAAAGGTCACACGAACTCTGGACCGTTACAAGAAATTCTGGAAAGCTGTGTTTTGAATAGTTTTATCAATTTAGATGTTATGTAAAAAATGAGTTAAAAGTCGTATTTTCGCTGCTGACCGTACCATATAGAACATAATCTATATTCCATCTTGGTGTCTTCGTCGCGCGTATACGCGATCGTTCGCGTACATAATGTCACTTTTTGTTCGGAAATCTGGAAAGCGCACTCGTCGGAGCGCCCACGCGTTCAGGTTCGAACAAAAAGTTCGACGAATCGTGTATTCGCGCGACGATCGCTTTTAACTAAGACGTGGGGTCATTCAATCTTGCTGCTCAGTTCTCCATCTTTCAAACTTCTTCCTAGTTGCTCGATTAAGTGGATTTTTTGCATTTTCCCTTATTTCCTTAATTTCATAAAACATTAATTTCCCACTATCTCTGTAAGCTCGTGACAGTCTAACTTTCGTTACAAGGGCATGTAATTACCTTTGCCGGCTTGCCTCAAGAGGCAAGCAGCTAAAAGGTGATGATACTCATACAATGTAAATACAGTCGAAACGAGTTTTTTTTTTAATGAAAGTTCTGTCATGCACCAGGCCCGCTGTCTCTAGACTTCATGGAGGAATCGGAAATAGACGAATATGCTCTCGAAGGTGAGACATCCATCATCTTGTGTCCATAAAACAGAAAAAAAGGTTTTGTGGTAAATTGTGCTCTCAGAATATTCGTCACTGTTACCCAAGACATGCTTCAAAATAAATCAACGTTCAGACAAG
This sequence comes from Lithophane ornitopus, assembly GCA_948473465.1. Lineage (NCBI taxonomy): Eukaryota > Metazoa > Arthropoda > Insecta > Lepidoptera > Noctuidae > Lithophane > Lithophane ornitopus. Next base: position 11,624,900 of record OX419616.1, on the reverse strand, counting down.
ATATTCGGTTCAGTAAATACGGCATACGTTTAGGGTTCATTGTGTTACAGAATGTTAAGTCTAAGTATCCAATTTATTCATGCATAAACTATCGTTTTCATCATCATGATATGAGTCAGTCAACAGTGTGGTACGGGTTTCTCATAGGGTAGTAAAGACAAAACTTTTAGGTAATTTGAAAGCAAACTGTGATAATCTCTTGCATAGAACATCTGCAGTACCAAAATTACGAAAAAATCGTATAACATTGGTGATCAATTTGATCATCCAAATCATTTATCTAAAACATCCATTAGATTTTGTTACAAGGCGTTGCCCACTTTCTTAACTATTCCCAGAGATTAGAGATGCCATTGCCACTCCTAGTACAAGAGCCAGGGCTACAAAGATATTTGTGCCTCTGAAGTGAAAATAAGTTGATATCATGCGGTTTTTCACCTGTACTTGTTGACGTTAGCATTGGGTTACCGAGTCATTGCTAGTATCCATCTCATTTCATGCCACAGTATGATAAACTAAAACATTACAGAACGGCGGCGGCGCGGCGTACCGTGTACCTAATGTGATTTTAAATATTACTTACAAGCTTTTTACCGCGGCCCGCGTGGAGGTCGGAAAGTATCCTGTATACGGAAACGATAAAAAGTACCCTATAAGCTAATCTAGTTCATGGGGTACCTGTGTGCGAAATTGCATCGAAATCAACACAAAAATAGCACATTTATAATATTAGTATGGATATGTAGATATTTAAGTTAGTGTTAACTGCACGATGACGGGATGACCATGACCAACATGCATGGGAGGTTACGTCTTGCAATATATAATAATATATAGTAGTATTTTATTTATTTTTTATGTGGGAAATCATCAAATGACTTCTCCCGTTCTGGGCGGAGCGGAAGCGCGTGTCAGACTTTTACTGACTAAAACCCACCCGTGTTCCTTCAGTTGCCTGTTGCCAAGGTCCCGGTATCCCTTTCGGACTTTCCCGCAACCCTGGCAGGAATATATAGTATACATACTGTTTAAAAATAAATAAATATCTATGGGCTATTTTAAAGGCCTCAAACTCAATACTTGTTACAACTGATGAATGAAATGAAATATAGATAGGTATTAGGTACTTTATATTCCATCTGAAGGTCGAATTTCACCATTTAAGTAATAAACAAATTGTATCACTGTGTGCTAGGTTTTGCAAGTGCTCCAGCAAACAGATTCTTTAGCAGACCCGCCTACGGTTACAGTGCTAATATTAGCCCCTACGCTAGTGCTGGGCTGAAGAGTGCGTATCCGTATCCGAGTGTAGCACTGTACAGCGATCCGATAGATATCCGTTTTGGTAAGTTTTTAGTAAGTACAATAAACCACACGTAACAGTAACAGTTAGTCTTTGACAGCGCTTTTACGACATAGATTTAAGATCGGTTTTTGTAGTCCAATTGTTACTACTGTTGACGTGCGGCTAACCGTACAAGTTCTTCATTTCGTAGTTGCCATTATCAGACCGTATTTATTGATCCGAAAATTATGATTGTGGATATTGAGACTTGAATATTTTAGCAGTCTTTTAAAATAATATTTTATGTAAGTACCTATTTAATATCTTGAGATGAATATTGCAGTGCACAATTTAACGCATAAACATGACGCCTGTATTTCCCAAACGGGTAAGCAAAGGTGTGTACAAAAAAAAGTCCCACGTAAAAAGGTTGCTCAGTGGTCTAATAGCAGTATTATGTCTCGGCAATGACCTTGAAATAATTGCTCAGGACCGCTCGGAAGATATACCTACCGCGTCTGTGCGTAACTGCCGAGCACTCGAGACTGTTGGGTACTGATATGCACTCGAGATTTCGAAGCGCGTCGTTTCGGCCGTTTGCTATGAAGACATAATACTGTTACTTATTCTGTGGTCTAGTGGACAAGCGACCTGCTATGTCGTGGGTTCAGGCGGGTAGTGTCATTGGGGTTTTCCATTAGGAATTTCTCAATAACAGCCCGGTTTCCGAATTTATGGCCGTTTACTGGGTAAACTGGCACCTTATTTTCTATCATTTTAAGCCTGATTTACACGGTGTGTTGTAATTGCTAGTGGCATACCATAAGTTGAAGCAATAACAAAAGTTGCACCGTGTCCAAATCGTTTAGACGACGTAAGTCATCTGTTGCTTCAATGTTATTGTCCATGCCACATGCAATAAACATGCATCATGTAAATGGGGCTTTAACGACTAAGTGACATACTTAAATATACGTAGATGCTGACACATTCTTGACGACCCCGGTCCCTCCCCGCCCGGCGTACCTACCGACGGCGTCACCACTACCTGAGCCGACCACATCTCGCCCCAGCTTAGCTGACCTGCACCTACAAGGCTTCACCTGGGTCGAGGCCCTGCTGGATGCCAGTGCGGACAACCTCGTGCTGCCCACCAATGACACGACCGTCACCTTGAAACTTGCCAAAGACTCTGTTGTAAGTATTTATAAACTGGTTTTTTTTATGGGTTGAAGGAATGTGCCCCTTATGGATGTAATTTTAGCAAATATATTGGTTGATGTGTATTTGTCAATGGAGATAACAGGAAATCATCAGTCCCGTAGCCATTTTCTAACATTTTTGTGTTGGTATTAAAGTACCTAAATCAAATAGGTGAACCCTATGTAAAATACAGCCCCACTCTCTAGGTATGTTTATACTTCTAATTTAGGGCTACAAGAAAGATCGATTTATGTATTGCGGCCAATTGAATACCGGTTCTTATTATTCTCTTCATAATACTTATTCCCAAGAAACCTATTACAAAGATATCTTTTACACTTTTCAGCCCCCGAAAGAAGCAAGCGGTGACGCGGAGTGCGCAAGCGCAGTGGAGGGAGGCGCGGGCGTGTGCGTGTACCTGTCGCGGTGCGACGCCGCTCGGGACATCACTGTGGACGTCTACAGAACGACGTACTGCTCCGTCAGTCAAGGGTACGTTAAATGCAGCTATCGGTTATTACATTAGTACGAATCGATGGGTTTCGAAATATGGAGATGCGCTAGAGAGCCAAGGTAGACGACTTAGCCAGAAGAACTCTCTAACTTAGTAGTAGTGAGCGCGCCACGTTCCTCGCACAATGGCCGTTTGAGCCGAAAAGTTCGAAACTTACAGCGTGAGTAGACTTCCCACAAAATCGGCTGCCGACTTGGTGAATGGCCGCGTAAAACCGAAAAATGAATGCACACACAGGCACAGAACCCGTCGAAGGGCTGAATAATAAAGACATAACACGACTAAAACTCAATGTAAAACCATGTTTGAAATAATGGTGGTAGAAACCATTGGCGATTGATAAAATATGTCATACTAGCGTGTCTTATAGAGCTGTTAAGTAACCAATGTCATTTCTACTTTCAGTTATGCGGGAGTCTGCTGCCCACAGAAGAAAGTCGACTTAACACATTAATATGTACCTACGATGTTATAAATTAATAAGATAGATAGAATGGAACCATGACAATAAAGTGTTGTTTTGAGATTTTGTGATTACAGACACGGCAAGCATAAGTAAAATGTATTGTTTTCGTATATTGTATATATCGAACAGAGATTTACCTACTAGGAGTAAGTAATTAATTTCCACAAACATTACCGACTGTCAAGAAGCAAAGAAAAGGATATTTTATAACAAAGAAAACTGCTTTCTTGTAGATATTTCAGTGACAAACAAATCTATCAAGTTTTAAACCATATTTTTAACTAGGAGTAGTTAGGTACTATGTAATTAAGTAGAGTTGTTTTAAACTAGTTTTGAGCAAAAAAGTAATTGCCGAAAACTTAAGGTGCTAGATTATTACAATAGTGCCATTATTAGAATTAAACATGACCTACTGTTGTGAGATGTACCTAGTTTTCGTTTTTATACAATTGAATCTTAAATAAAGATAAGATTATTTTTCAATGGGAAGTTTTATTATTTTGCGAAATATTCCCACATTCCGAACCTTTGTTTCCACCACTGGGACCACCTATAGGGCCAAGAACCATCTTAGGTTCGTTATCACTATCGGCTTTAGCACCCTCGAAAATCATGAAAACGACACCCATAACGAAAAATTTGAAAGTTTTCGCAGACGCCATCTTGGATTTAGATTTGGACCTCAGTATCGGCTTTAGCACCCTCGAAAATCCATGACATAATTGAAAATTTTCCTTGTCGCCATCTTGGATTTACATTTTGTACTCAATAACGGCCATAACACCCTCTAAAACGATAAAAACGACACCTGTGGCACGATAAAACGTGTTGATACTTGAAATTTTATTTTATTCACATGAAATTAAATTTCAGTTACTAACTGTTTTTTTTTAAATTTCTCTCTTGTTTTCAAGATCAACTTTCGTTGGCCAGACTCTATAGATCTATCATCTACGGTGCCGTACCGACCAATGAAGAAAGGGCCTTACTGTGTGTTTGCATGTGCAAATCTGCGAATCCTTCAAAATCTTTTCCTGCCAAACCTTGGATCGACATCGGTGCCGATTCTGTTGTTCACAAACTAAACTAAATTTAAGTTCAGTGCATCTTTTTCTTTCTATTTCATTAAGAAAACGATAGAAGATAAATTATAGTTTAGTCCTGTCAAATTGTCACTAGGTACTCCAAACAAGTGTAGACGCGATTAAAAACTTGCCTACTAAAATTACGTCAATTTACGTCAGGCGCTGATTAATTTGACAGGACTAAACTAAAATTTATCTTCTGTTCTTTTCATAATGAAATAGAAAGAAAAAGATGCACTGAACTTAAATTTAGTTTAGTTTGTGAACAAGGGAATCGGCACCATTGACAACCGACTTCCAACCGAAACCAACTTTAATTTCGGTGTCTTTGGTTTTGAATTTTCGTTTTTTGCCACCGACTTCCGAAATTAAACTTATTTTTCACTTTGTAGTGTTTTTTTGGTTTGGAAGTCGGTTGTTTTTTTTGTAAAAAGTTTTTATTTCTCGGTTTTTAGTGGGTCAGTTTATAATTTATCTAAGTTTTAAAATAGCCTAAGGTCAACTGCTCATCACCTTATATAAAATATTGCTTTTCCCGATGCGATCGTTGAGTAGTTCTCTTGGTACTTCACCATCAGCTCCACTTCACCATATACATTGTGACTTTGTGACGAGCATATATTGCTAGGCAACCATATTAAAGTAATCGGATCACAACCCGTAAAATGATTATTATTGAGTAATTCCGGTGGCCATCTGTGGTCTTCATCATCAGTTCCACTTCACCAAATGGTACTTTCCGAGAGCAACTGCACGAGTTACTATAAAAAATACCCAAATCGCTATAGGTGTGCCTATAATATTTGAAGAGTTCCCTTGATTTCTCCAGGATCCCATCATCAGATCCTGACCTGGTGACAATGGGACCATCTCTGAAGTATACCCTTTCAAACAAAAAAGTCTTTTGCAAATCCGTGTGATATGAAGCAGTTATACCCGAACAAACATTAAAAAAAATGTATATACATCGTGCCGCTACAATGGCGACACGTATACGATTTCGCGTATTCGTTTTATGAAAATATTTGAATTTCATTCAATGTTATTATTTATTTATATATTTTCAATTTTCTAAATTCCCTATCCTGGAGCAACCTGTACTTAAAGAACTGTAGCGAAGAGGTCATTTGCCGGGGTCTCGGATCATAAGGTAGGCAAATAGAGGAAAGCCGCGCACCTACCCTACCTACATTCGTACCCTACCTACCTACCCTACCTGTCCTACCTACCCTACCTACACCTACTTTACAATTAACGAACACAACAAAAAAAGAATTATGCAAATCGGTTCAGCCGTTCTCGAGTTTCAGCGAGACAAACGAACAGCAATTGATTTTTATATAAATAGGTAAACATCCCCAGGGCCGTAGCCAGGAATTCATATTGGGGGGGGTTGTTGCAAACTTTTTTTTAAAGAAATTAAGTAGGTAGGTACCTATTTCTGAAAAAAAAAAAGAGTATTTTCCACTTTTTCGGAAATCTTTAAAAAAAAATGCGAGGCAAGCGAGCTTGAAATTTTTAGCGTCCAACTTCGGTTTTCTTTCTCTTTGACCGATCATACAGAAACAGAAGTAAAATAGCAGAAAACGATGCAAGAGCGAGCGAAGCGAGCTCGAAAATTTTCGCACCTCGCCTGGGCGAGGCTGGGGGCTTAGTATATCTAATAGAATGCTGAAGTTGCAGGAATTTATTCAATACAAAGTCAGAGTCGATAAGAAAAACAGTATTTAAGCATACTTTTACTGGTATTGTAGATTATAAAGTACGCATATGCGAAATAGATTACAATTATCTGTATAAGGAGGTACCCTAGGGGGTCGATCTCTGGATTGTGATTCTGGTTTCTCGCATTTCGGGGGGGGGTTTGAATCCCCCCCCCCCCCCCCCCCGCCTCCGCCATCCCATCCGAATTGATAACACTCCTCCTTTTAGAAGACGGTAAAAAACTGACAGAAACTAGAGATTTCAGCAGTTTTGTAGGTGAATGTTTCGTCAGTGCAAAAGCATAGTTACAAGCACAAATGTCTACCACAGCGTCCGCTATCGCAGGCCAATTCTGTCGGAACAACCGGAACAATGCATTAGTTTAGAAACTTCACTTATATAGAGTCGATTTAGCACAGAAATCGACTAAGATTTACGGTATTTCACATCTCTATTATTGACGTTTGAAATGAATGAAACTTCGTTTGACACATACTCTGTGGTTTTTGACAGATTTTTATCAATATTGGTCGAACTCGTCGCTTTGCAGATTTCTTCAAGGATTATTTTTTGTACAGTAGAAAATAACTGTAAAGGTATGGTAAATTTGGCCGACGCGTTTATGATAAATACGGTGACGGACGGAGCTATGAATTTGTTACGTCAAATTGTAAGTTCCGACTACAACTTTGTATTAGAGAAGGTTCTTATCCGATACAAGGGTTCATTGTTTGCTCTCTAAATTAATCACTTTGTTTCGTACCGCAGGGTATTTTCAAGCCTCAACAAAGTCCTCAACCACCTGTTCAAGTTATAGTAAGGATGCCGCTGTGGCAACTAGCGCAGGAGGCGGGGCCCTTTGTGCGCCTTGCTGGACTGAGCGGTGCTGCTGCTGTAGTGCTAGGTGCAATGGGCGCTCACCGCAATTTTCCCGAGCCCGATACTAAAGAAGACTTGAGGAAAATATTTGACACAGCTAACAGATTCCATTTCTTACACACCCTTGCACTTGTCACAGTTCCTCTTTGCCGGAGACCGTATATTGTAAGTCAAATAGATCTTGATTTCTCTTAACTCTATTTGCTAATTATGACATTGAACTTTGTAATTAGTAATTAATACAAAGTGGCAATGCTGCCAGCCTTTTGGGCACTTTTCCTGTTGACAGTGATGTGGACAATTTTGTTGATGCCCTATCTATATGATTCTTTCCCTTGGTTTTTTTATATACATGTACATATTATTATTATTATTTCAAGTCTGATAAAATTATATAATTTACCATTAGTAATTCAAGAAGGAATGTCAAGTCATGAATTTGATTAACATAATAATTATCATTGTTGGAAAAAAAAGATTACACTGATATTGTTATCACAATGAATTTCTTGTTCATTGGTATTATTTTGCTTAGTTCCGATTGATACGATAAGTAGGAAGTGAAACTGCAATAACATATTCTTCACTTTCTAAATGTTGCACAATAAAAATCTTTTTTCACAAAAACTTCCTTTCCAGGCTGGTGCATTCTTCATTGCTGGAATGAGCCTATTTTGTGGCACATGCTACTACCACGCCTTCACCGGTGACCGCTGCTTCCGCAGGCTCACTCCCATTGGTGGATCATGTCTCATCCTTGGTTGGGTTGCAATGGTGCTGTAAATCCTTGTGACTATTTGTTCTTATTTCGATAGATGGTCAAGTGTACATTCTAGTGTAGGGTTATTTTAGACTATTGCACAGTTATTTTTATTATTAACTGCTATAAACTAGTTTTAGAACTACTATTTAGCATTTTATTATGTCTAATTCCAGTGTTCAATTTCACCCCTGTATGCACGACATATAGTTCGAAATATGCTGTTATTAATTATAGATAACATTATTATTGGTGCCAACCATTAATAGACACTTTTATTCATGTTCATGTTCAACTGTCTCGAGTAATATAATTAATATACTTAAATGAAATAAATATACGGGCTCAATGAAAAGTAACATAATCAACTCTTTACATAATGTTTATGGATTCATCATATTTTTGTGGACAGTTTGGTGGCAGTGTAAAGTTATATAAAGGTATTGTTCAAAACGTATGTTGTGTTTTATTTATATCGCAATGTGTTGCAAGAATTCATAAAATAAAATGTTAGAAATTAATTGTATATACCGGAGTCACATGGTTCGATTTTAGTTAACAACTTTTGTTATTTCACCAAAAAACAATTTAATTTGAAATTTAATTTGATTGAAAGTGTTCAGATGGTTCGAATTGCTTTCGACTTAGGAGTTGATCCACTAAAATTGAATGGTGTGAACCCCTTATTAGATGATGCAATTTATTTCGTTTTTTATTGTTATAAATGTCAATATCTTCAACAGATGGAGAGTGAAGGTTGGCTGGATATAATTATAGCATTCTTAACACTATTGCCTTTATGAGATATAAGCTGTTGGATTGGACATAAGACAAACAAGGTGAAAAATGAAACCCAGTGTTGATCAATATTGTTTACATGGTTTTATTGAAATTGTTACATATTAAATTTTGCACTTTTTCTTTACTCATTTATGATACTTAAAACATACACCGTTTGGTAATAAATGCTATTATAATTCATAGGACTCTCAAACAAGTTTTAGTGGTCCTTCAAATAGCTTATATATTAACGTGCCAATCTAATCAGAAATAATCAACTGCAGGTGGTATTCGAGGAATAACTCGCGAAGTGAAAGTGAACGGGCACTCTATTATTATTATTATGTAGGTTCAGCAGACTTGGCAGCATGGATGGTCAGTCCCGTGGCTAGCGGCGCGACACCGATTCGTGCAGTCTCGTCTCCATATAGTGAAGCCAACAAAATCCATCCATGTTACATATTTACCATAAGCTTTATATTGAGAGTCAGCAGATCTCTGATGTACAGAGAAAGTAATATACAAAGTTATCACATTAAATTAACACAAAATATAATATAAACATATTTCTGTAATCTAAAAAGAATCCAAAGAAAAACAAAACTATAGAACGCACAGCACTTTAAGTGTCTGTCACATTTAGGTTAATAAAATCACTTTGATTGCACATAAACAGCAGTCGTCCGGAGCGTGCGCACCGTCAATATAACACATATTATAGGTTTCACTAACCGCATTCACACGTGTATAAGGGGTCGATAAGTAATCACAGTAGTGGGGAGAGGACACGTGGAGCGTTCACGACAAGTGGAACGAGTGCTGGCCCTCGGAGGCAGCCAGGCGCAGCTTGGCGCGCATGACGTCCGCGCTGGTGTAGTCCGGCAGCTTCAGGTAGTTGACGCACGTCATCACGGACGGCAGGTACTCGTCCGGGTCCAGAGACGACTCCAGCGACTTGCGCACCACCGTCAGCGGTGGGTTCAGCGCTTTGAAACCTGTGGTAAATACCGTCATCATGAAACTGCTCAGTTTACGAAGTACACCTGAATAGGTTCCTGTAAGCTATTCATTAAGTCATTTATTTACCTCCTGTGGGTAGCCTCGGGCTTCCAGTCACGAACTGCAAGAACAAACGCTGCTCCTCGCGGTAATAAGAAGCTAGTATGTCGATGAGCATGCGAATGGCGCGCGACTCCGCGTTGTAGCCGTGGTCGGGGCGGATGCACTCCGTCAGCATGCGCGGCTCCCAGCGCTGGTCGCGACCGCCTGTAAGAGACAATAGATTTATAATATTGTTGATTTAGTCATTGCGTATCACGTGCGCGTGGGATCTAATTACTATGGTCAACTATGGTGGTACAAGAAGTGTGTGACATTTATATGCGAAAAAACATATTTGTTTTGGATTAGAATGATTGATGTCATAATATAAATAGTAGAAATAAATATCTTACCGGACGGACTGCCACAGAATACTTGTTCCAATTCTTCTGGATAAAATATCTTGAGGTTGGCTAGTGGGAATACTGACTCAAAGCCTTCTCGGAATGCTTCCATTTGTTTGGTAACACCTGTGGGGAAAAAAGAATTCATAGTATTTGTGCCTTCTTACAATATTTTTAACACAATGTAAAATTAAATCTTGAGATCTACTTTTACCATGTATTTTAGTCTGGCATGTAACCAAATATTTGTTCACCTTTGTGTTTGCCAATCTAGGTATTTATGACAGCTCATTTCAACTATTCATAAAGCAGCCAAATTGACAATCTCATGTCTACCACAAGGACACTTTTATTTATTTACTAGCTATGCCCCGTGGTTTCACCCACATAGAACTCGATCCCGTGGGAATATAGGGATAGAACTTATCCTATGTCCTATTCCAGCTCATGGTCTACCCGTGTGCCCATCCTCTCTAGAGTAGGGAACGTCCCACGTCGTGGCGGCGCAGCGCCGGCGTCGAACGGTTCGCGTATTGCATTTTTATACTCGCGATAACTTCGAAATTAAATGTCCGATTCGAATGAATTAAAAAGTATTTTACTGTTACATAAATACCCTTGTAGTTAAAACTATTTATTTGAATAAGAATTTATATAATGTTGATAAAACTCCTTCGCAAAATAATGCATTAATTTCGAACAAATTTTATTAACAAAAAAAAAGGTTATAGTGAGTCAATCTTAAAATATAGACCTTTGCTGCCGCGCACTTTTTTTTAGAAATTTTAAAGAGGAACAATTCCATCATAAATGAAATTTGCGTAACTTAAACCCTTTACGCAGCGCACGCAAAAAGGAAGACAATCCAAAACAAAAAGAATTTTTCAATTCCAACCAGTAGTTCCTGAGATTAGCGCGTTCAAACAAACAAACAAACTCTTCAGCTTTATAATATTAGTATAGATTTCAGTGTATCTAATATAACTGGCAAAAAAAAAAACATTTTACAAAAAAAAGACAACCGACTTCCCAAAAAAACACAAAACAGTGAAAAATAACTTTAATTTCGGAAGTTGGTGTCTTTGCTTTTCAGTTTTCGTTTTTTGTGTTTTTTTCGGAAATGGGTTGTTTTTTTTTGTAAAAAGTTTTTATTTTTGACGTTTTAGTTGTCGTCCTCACACAAATTCGAATACTACCTGCTATGTAAATAACAGTGACGGAGTCACATGGAACATCGTCTACATAAACTAAGTGGAAAAAATACGTAATATTGAAGCTTACTCAAAAACTACGCAAGCAAACTTGGTCAAATTTTATTTACATGGGACCACCTCTGAAGCATGATCTACAAAACAAAAAACATAATTATGAAAATAAATGTTACCTTCATAAAGCAGCCAGTGGGTAACGAGATCAATGTAGTTGTGCAGGTTGTGCGCGGTGACGGGCAGGTCGCGCCCGCCTCGCCTCAGCTCCGTACAGCCGTCGCCCGGCAGAATGAAGTCCAGGCCTAACTCCTCGATGGGACACCCGTCCAGCTCCAGGCCGCTTATCTATTACATACATACATTAAATATTATGCAAAGTTATTTTGTGAAAATCCATGACAGTATAATGTTACGTAAAAATATACCAAATAACAGAGCTAGCACCAAGAACAGTACTGTTGTACGCGTCTGATTATTGTGTTGTACCATTTGGTGGCATTTATAATACTCACAATTTAGTGTCCAAACATGTAAACGTATTAAAAAAAAAAAAAAAGGAAAATGACTTGTGATAAAGTTTAGTTTGATACTTGACATTTTTTATGACTTTCTCAATAGTCATTCTGAAATAATTTACACTACCATAATGTTGATTTTGTAGTGGAAATAACATCAATTGGAAACAAGGTTTGGAATAAACTTTATTTCGATGCGTAATTTTTTTTTGCACTGTGTTCACTGCTTCTTGAATTTTTTGGAATGACGTTGGGAACATTTGTGCAATATTGATTTGTGAAATGTATTGACAAAACAAGATAGCGGCGTTAGTTCCTTGTAGCACTCTGAGTATGACGTACCAGCTGCGTCTTCTGCTCGGGCGAGTGCCGTGTGTCTGCGGCCAGCAGTCGCGCGCGCTCGGCCACGCGGCGCAGGCGACACAGCGAGCGCCACAGCTCGGGCGCCACGTGCCGCACGTCGCTCAGCGACAGCCACTTGTCCTCGCTCACTAGCCAGCGGTACATCGACACTGATAGTGGGATGTCCACCTGAAACATGACCATGACTTTAGTATACAGCGGCTTTATAATGGTGTGTCCCTAGAGTTACATAATTTTATGTAGTGTATGGACACAAACTAATGAGATGAAATAATTACAAAAGTTTGATTTCGAAACAAGTTGAACCTGTACAATCGGAATCAATGATTTCACAAATTTTAACAATGCAACATGTCATTTTTACATTTGAAATTGACAGACATTGTTATCAAAGAGAATTATTGTGAATATGACAAGATTTTTCCAGCATTAAAAGGCATTAGGCAAGGTGTAGTACAGTGTTAGACTCACCATTCTGGAATCCATAACAGCTTTAGCCATAAACTTCCCCAGGAAGCGGAATTTGGCCTTGACCCTTGAGACGTGTGAGGCGCGCGCGTTGCGGCCCACGGCCTGCGGGAACAGGCCGCACGGCCACGACACGTACGTGGCGTCGGGCGCCGGCGACGGGATCGACGTCTCTTTCTCGAGCTCCGACGGCTCCGGGGAGCGTTCCTCGTCGAGGTTCAGAGCATCACGGACCGAGGAGGCGAGACGTGCCGCCGCGTCCGATGATCGGTCGGTCACAACCGGCGGTTGACTCTTCACGATCTCTCCACCAAAAGAAGTCGGCTTCTGCTTGAAGTTCTCAGAGCCGTGCCACAGGTCCAAATCGGCACGCTGCAGTTCTTGTGAAACCAGCGCGTAGAACTCGAGCGTGGGCCCGAGGCCGGTGCCGACTTCGTTCTCGTACTGTATCTCGAGGAGGGCTTTGGAGTGCGCGAACTCGTGCATGACGTGCTCCGCCTGGCGCAGCACGTTGTGGCGCTGCACGGTGCGCTTGCGCCGGTCCAGGCGCGGCGCCACGCGCTCGTCGGGCCCGCCCGCCGCGCCGCCCGCGCCGCGCTCGCCGCCCGCCTCCAGCAGGCGCTGCAGCGCGCGGTCGCGGTCGAACGACACCACGTAGAACAGCAGGTGCCGGCACTCGAACGGCAGCACGAACGGGCTGCAACAGCACATAGTGTTACATCTAAGCGCCACGACACACTTTTATATCACATGTTGTCAATTAATATTTCTCAACGCGACAGTGTTTTTAGAACAGTCTGCAAAACGTAATGACTTACCATGCGTAAGCTATCTTTTTCAGCCACGGTGGGAGATTTCCGGTCATTATGACGAGCGGATCTTGAAGTTGGCGATTGGCTTTGGCAGCGAGCTATAACAAATTTCAACGATTAGCAAGATTCTTAGGAGGTATAGTCGGTTGTAGAACGTTACGCTTAGCGGCAAGTGATTTACATACGTAACACAATTTAAAGCCTAATTAAAAACTAGCATTGAAGACACTATTGGTACGGCATTAATTCGGAAATCCAAACTAATATTATAAATGCCCAAGTGAGTTTATTTGTTTGTTTGTTACACTTTCACGCTAAAACGGCTGAACGGATTTGAATGAAATTTGGCGCAGGGGTAGACCATGACCTGGAATAGGACCTAGGATACTTTTTATCCCGATATTCCCACGGGATCGAGACTTACGCTGGTGAAACCGCGGGGCGCAGCTAGTAGACTTATATTGCGCTGTTGTGTGTATCGCACATAATAATGTTTTCAATTAAATAACATTTAGTTTATGCCTCTCTCTACATACCTTGGCATTAATAAAGTCCTGGTTGGGCACCAGCGGGCGCAGGTCGGGCAGGCAGGCGGCGCGGTACAGCGTGTGCCAGTGCCGGCACAGCGCGTGCAGCGCGCGCAGCAGGCTCAGCGCGGGCAGCGACGCGTCGCGCACCTCGCCGGCCGAGCCCAGCCCGGCCGCGCGGACCATGCCTACTAGCGGCGACGAGCGGAGAGGGACCATGCCCTCTGTAAACAGATACCAACAACATTCATTACTAGAAACACAAGTTCTGTATATAGGGTATATTTGCCTAAACTTCATGTAAGTAAGTATCTTAGAGTGGATTATATCTTCTTCTGAAGTCCCAGAACGATAATCATAAATGAAAATGGTAATAACGTACAGTTTGAAATAATCAATCATAAGTAATAATAATCAGTACTAAAGATGTCTCAAATTGAAGCTTGCTTTTTTTAAGACACAGCAAAATAAAAAGTGGGTATGAACACCATTAAATGGGCTACTCTATTTTTCGGACCGAATCGAGGAAAGATTTGATAGTTTCATGCACTCATATATACAGCAATCATCATCATCGTCATCATTTCAGGCGAAAGACGTCCACTGCTGGACATAAGCCTCCCATCAAGCACCGCAACTTTTAGCGGTTCTGTGCTCGCATCCAGCAGATTCCTGCGGCCTTCACCAAGTCATCGGTCCACTACCAAATGCAATGGTAACATACCATTCCACAAGAGATCAGGTTTCCGGCGCGAGGACAGCTTGGTGGGCTGCCCCTTGCCCTTGCGCGAGGCGGCCGTGTCGGCGCGCGGCAGCTCGCCCGCCTCCACGGCGCGGTAGTAGATCGTGTGCGTCTGCACCCAGATGCCCGCGTTCGCTGGAAACATAGTAACATTATGCTTTATTTACTACTTTATAGGATAAAGACTCTAAGAATGTGTATGTAAAGACGAGTACCGTCAACACATACGCACACACACACACTTCCGACTTCGCCATTGTCTCCAACGCACTTACACACACATTCACAGCGTGTTATTACTCTCGTTAACCACGAGTAAAGCGCGCGTCGTTTCGTGAGATATAATACTGTATAGCTAATTACCGAGTGGTGTCTCAGTGTCGGTGTCGGCGTCAGTCTGCTCGCCGAACTGGCGCACCGCCTGGTACACGGTCATGTTGTACGGCAGCACTGTGTCGCCGATCAGGAACTCCAGTTTGTGGTCAGAACTGGAAAAGATTAGTACTGTGTTAAGTATAGGCTTAAATAATGCTTCTATGCTTATAACATTATATCTGTACAGAAAATAACTGTTGATCAGCTTGGACGGTGACAAAAATTTGCAAATGGAAAAGTTTAGTTTTCAATGAACCTGTCGTAGATTTGTAAAAATGATAAGATTCGTAAGGGACCCAAGATAGTCAACATTACCCTAAAGTAGCCGGGACGTATTACTCGCAGAACGGAAGGCAGCGGCCTTGCGTCCAAAAATGTTTGAAGTGGTAACCGCGTACGAGAACAACGTACCTATCGTTGTAGTGATGTTTGGGAAACCTATTATATTATGTCCAGCAGCAAATGATTTTTCTCGAGTTATAATTATAGTGTTACGTACTCAGTGGGATGGTGCGGCGGCGTGGCCAGCGAGTCGTCCACGTCGTCGTCGGAGGCGCCGTCGTCGTCGGAGTGCGGCCCGCCGCCCGACTCCGAGCGCGCGCGGCCGCTCGCGTAGCCGCGTTGTGCTAAATACCTGCGGAACAATCGTCACACTTTATAAATAACTATCTTCCGCCCGCGGCTTCGCCCGCGTGGTATGTCGGTATTTTATTTCTATAAACTTTTACACGTCAATTATATTCATAAGTATGTACAGTTAGTTATTGCATAGTTGTTTCATAACATACCTTTCAATGGCCTGAACTAAAGCTAGCGGATCAATCCGCACTACGCCGCCCTTCCATTGCTTTAGATTTGAGCAACTTGGATGACGTTTGAGATCACACTGTAAGAAAAAATAAAAATAGATTATTGTTGTATATAACGTAGACTAGTGATAGATTTTTTGTGCGTTTGCAGCATATACACAACATTCTGATTGTGGGAAGCACTTTGTTCACCATAGGACACATTATTTAATTTTATACACAATTTGAAATGGCTTTAAATTAATATGTTTGATTGCCTTTTGAATGTTATTGTGAAATGAAGCATAAGCAGTAAATATTAAACCGGAATTTCACAGTGCGCGATTACACGGATAAGTACGCCTTTTGCAGAAGCGAATAGCAGACATGGGCCACGTCGTTTGTCAAAAGTGGGAGGTATCTTCAAGGGTTTACTGACCATAAGCTGATGCGTGTTGAAGAACTTGAGCGCGGAGGTGGCGGGGCGCGCGGGCAGGTCGTGCACGCGCACCGGGAACTGCTCCAGGTGCGACACGCAGGCGTTGACCTTGCTCACCAGCGCCGCCAGCGCCGCGCCGCCGCCGCCGCCCGAGCTGCTGCCCGCGCCCAGCACGCCCAGCGCGCCCACTGCGGAGCTCCACTCCGCACTGAAACCACAACATTGTTGCTATCTAATAGAACCATAAAGCCTAAAAGAAAGTCTCAAAGAGACTCGAGCTCAAACGGTATCTGATGCGAGAGCAAACAGTCAAACGGCAGGATATGGATTCAGACAGAGCTTTAAACTGTAAGTCCTTCATTCTCCAAATTCCCGTTTTTCTGCAGATTTTTTTTTTCTTCAAATTAATAGTTCAGTGGTGCCGATTCTTTTGTTCACAAACTAAACTAAATTTAAGTTCAGTGCATCTTTTTCTTTCTATTTCACTATGAAAAGGACAGAATATAAATTTTAGTTTAATCCTGTCAAATTAATCAGCGCCTGACGTAAATTGACGTAATTTTAGTAGGCAAGTTTTTAATCGCGTCTAAACTTGTATGGATTAGTGACAATTTGACAGGACTAAACTAAAATTTATCTTCTGTCCTTTTCTTAATGAAATAGAAAGAAAAAGATGCACTGAACTTAAATTTAATCTAGTTTGTGAACAACAGAATCGACACCAGTGTTTTTTACTCGGAGTAGAAAGACCAAAAACCTCACGAGGTCACGATCTGTGAATGCTGATCAAAAATTTAAGAACAGTTTCCTAAGACCGTTTTCGTTTCCCTGTATCCACAACAGGTAAGGTTTATAGCTGCCCTATCTCAAATGTCCAAGCTGTATATTCCTCTATTTCCTCAGCACAATCACATGTTTAATTTATGAGAAGTTCGTTTATTTGTTTGAGCCTTGGTTACCAATAACACAAACTAAGAAAGATTACTAACTCGATAGTGAGCGGCATGTCAGCGAAGACGTGCAGGAAGAGTCTCAGCCTGTCCTCAGCGGCGGCCACGTAGTCGTCGCGGCCTTCGCCGTCGCCGTCCCGCGCTTCGCTCCCCTCGCCCTCGGGCTCCACGCCCGTCAGGAACTGAAGCAGAGCGCCGAGTACGCCCGAGTGGTTCACCTGGGGAATAAGTATTGGATGTGAATAGGTATTTTATTGAGTCTGCGGATATTGTCCTAATCCCAATGTTTGGTGATGTAGTGTGTTCTGGTATTGAATACCGCACCACAAAAAAAATCACCTAATTGATTGTGCGGTTAATCTTGATTGTGCGATGCAGGATTCTTTGACGTCACATGCTATTGTCATCGACTTGTAGTCGCGATTTGCTACGTACTTCATACGTACGTCTACGTGAAAATGCCACTAAACATTTTATACCTCGAAGGGCGACACGTCGTGGTGCAGCAGCGTGTCGCGCAGCGTGTGCAGCGCGGCGCGGCGGTGCTGGTGGTGCGGCAGTACGTACCTCGAAGGGCGACACGTCGTGGTGCAGCAGCGTGTCGCGCAGCGTGTGCAGCGCGGCGCGGCGGTGCTGGTGGTGCGGCAGTACGTACCTCGAAGGGCGACACGTCGTGGTGCAGCAGCGTGTCGCGCAGCGTGTGCAGCGCGGCGCGGCGGTGCTGGTGGTGCGGCAGTACGTACCTCGAAGGGCGACACGTCGTGGTGCAGCAGCGTGTCGCGCAGCGTGTGCAGCGCGGCGCGGCGGTGCTGGTGGTGCGGCAGTACGTACCTCGAAGGGCGACACGTCGTGGTGCAGCAGCGTGTCGCGCAGCGTGTGCAGCGCGGCGCGGCGGTGCTGGTGGTGCGGCAGTACGTACCTCGAAGGGCGACACGTCGTGGTGCAGCAGCGTGTCGCGCAGCGTGTGCAGCGCGGCGCGGCGGTGCTGGTGGTGCGGCAGTACGTACCTCGAAGGGCGACACGTCGTGGTGCAGCAGCGTGTCGCGCAGCGTGTGCAGTGCGGCGCGGCGGTGCTGGTGGTGCGGCAGTACGTACCTCGAAGGGCGACACGTCGTGGTGCAGCAGCGTGTCGCGCAGCGTGTGCAGCGCGGCGCGGCGGTGCTGGTGGTGCGGCAGTACGTACCTCGAAGGGCGACACGTCGTGGTGCAGCAGCGTGTCGCGCAGCGTGTGCAGCGCGGCGCGGCGGTGCTGGTGGTGCGGCAGTACGTACCTCGAAGGGCGACACGTCGTGGTGCAGCAGCGTGTCGCGCAGCGTGTGCAGCGCGGCGCGGCGGTGCTGGTGGTGCGGCAGTACGTACCTCGAAGGGCGACACGTCGTGGTGCAGCAGCGTGTCGCGCAGCGTGTGCAGCGCGGCGCGGCGGTGCTGGTGGTGCGGCAGTACGTACCTCGAAGGGCGACACGTCGTGGTGCAGCAGCGTGTCGCGCAGCGTGTGCAGCGCGGCGCGGCGGTGCTGGTGGTGCGGCAGTACGTACCTCGAAGGGCGACACGTCGTGGTGCAGCAGCGTGTCGCGCAGCGTGTGCAGCGCGGCGCGGCGGTGCTGGTGGTGCGGCAGTACGTACCTCGAAGGGCGACACGTCGTGGTGCAGCAGCGTGTCGCGCAGCGTGTGCAGCGCGGCGCGGCGGTGCTGGTGGTGCGGCAGCGCGGCCGCCAGCGCCGCCAGCTGCTCCAGCGCGCCGCCGCAGCCGCCCAACGCGCCCCACTCGCGCACTACGCGCGATGCCGTCCATTGGATCCACTCGCGCACCTTCTCTCTGTTCACATAACAGATGCATGTTTAGTGGCAACAGATAGCACCCCATTTAGGCGCTGAACAGACGATGGACAATTAGTCCGCGACTACAGCACGTATGCAAATGTATGCCGGAAGACAAAACGACCGTGCCGCCAATGCTTACAGGATGACCTCACCCGCGCGCGGTTTTCGTGTTCAGAATGTCCGCCTACTGCTGAGCGCGTCAACGACGTTCATTTGCACGATTAAAAACGGATGACAAGGTCATCTACTGCATTTGGCTGAAGACCGCGATGAAAGCGACGAGGACACAGTTGCTCCTTGATTTTCAAGAAACACGACGACAAACGCGGGCTGTCATTCGCGGAAGTCTGCTTAACTCAGCGGACAGTCCAAATTGCATAAACCATCGCAGCGCGTAAAAAAATTGACATGCAAATAAACATTAAGGTTAGAGCAAACTGCGGCGTGAAGCGACGCGACTCTGCGCGCACTTTTTTTTACCATCCGATACAATATCTAATTTATTTACTACACAATAAGGTACACGCGCTGCGCAGCACTGCGCATCTCAGCGTAATTTGACCCGTGTCAACTCTCGCACTGAAATAATACCTTTTCGTGAAGAAATAAGTTCGATAATTGTTAAAAAGTGCACGCAGCGTCGCGTCGCTTCACGTCGCGGTCGGAACTGACCCTTCTTTTCAACAACAGACAATCGGTCTAACTTAAAATTAAATGAAACACTACTTTTTGGAAAGACAGGATCGCACAAAAAATCATAGTCATGCCTTGTACTGTCGTGTGCTAGGTTTATTAACACTGTCGTTATGGCTATCATTGTATCACTTATTATGTCTCTCTTGTAGCTTATTTATTACATAACATCAACTATGATGATTATGGTTAACTTAACCTAAATGACCCGACTTCTGACCCATGTGGAGCGTTCTAACATATATGTACACAATAAAGTAATTGATTAATTGCAGATTTGCTTACGCGAATTCAAAAAGATTAAAGTTAAAAAGCTTCTAATTCAAATATACATATTAATCATGAAAAAAAAAAGTTCCCCTCCTTTTTTAGGGTTCCGTACCCGAAAGGTGCCAAACGGAACCCTTAATAAGCCTCAGTTGTCCGTTCATCCGTCTGTTTGTCAGGGGGCTGTATCTCACGAGAGACCGTCCGGTATCCCCGGGCCAGCCGAATGGCCATGACCCTTTGGGACGCGTTCAACCGGCGGGCTGGCCGCAGCCTAATGGAACGCGCCCACACCGGTGCCCCGTAAAGGGCCATGGACCGCACGACCCCCGCGTAGAGCCTCCGGCAGGAGGCGTTTGGCCCCCCAAGATTGGGCAGGAGCCGCCCCAAGGCGGCCCCGGCCCGGTCCAGCCTGGGAGCCAAACGACGGAAGTGCTCCACGAAGTTCCACCGGCTGTCGAGGACGAGTCCTAGATACTTCATCGTCGACTCGACGCCGATGTGAACCCCTCCTACCGTGATTTGGGAACCCAACAGTGGCGCGTTCCGAGGGCCATGAAAACACATGACCTCGGACTTGTGCAAGGCCACCTCGAGTCCCAATTGCCGGATTCTATTGACGATTGTCGCAACCCCGCGTGTCGCGAGTTCGGCCGCCGCCTGGTGCGACCTCCCTTGCGCCAGGACCAGCGTGTCGTCAGCGTAGCAAACTACGCTGACGCCGCTAGGGAGGTCGGCGCGCAGCACCCAGTCGTATCCGATGTCCCACAGATGCGGCCCTAGGACCGATCCCTGTGGGACACCGCACGACATCTCTCGCCGGTTCCACACTCCCTGGTGACCGGGGTAGATGACGGCCCTGTCCGTCAAATAGGCCTCGACCACACGACAGAGGTAGGTCGGCATCCGGTGGTACCGGAGTGCCTCCCTTATGCAACTCCAGGGCAGGGTATTGAAGGCATTGGCGATGTCTAGAGACACCGCCAAGACGACCCCACCCCGGGCCACAGCATCCCCCGTCGTGAGAGCCCGTACGCGCATGATGGCGTCCACCGTAGAGCGCCCTCTGCGGAAACCAAACTGGCTCTCCGCCAAATCCGGCCCCACCCGCACCAATCGCCCGACGAGGCGGTTGGCAATTACTCTTTCAAAGAGCTTGCCCACCTCGTCGAGCAGCACGATGGGCCGATAAGCGGACGGAGAGTCCGCAGGGCGCCCCGGATTACCGCCATGGGATCTGGAGGCGAAGGTCCTCGCGCACATTTGGGAGTGGCGCGAGGAGATGAAGCGCCGGGGCGTAACTCCGCTGCCGCGAGAAATCGCGGCACAGCGGACAGAGCTCCGGCAGGATCTCATGGCGGCATGGAGAGTGCGATTGTCGCAACCCAGTGCTGGGCACGCCACAATTGCGGCGATAAGTCCCCTCTTTGAGGAGTGGCTGGAGAGGCGCCACGGCGTCCTCACCTTCCGCCTGACACAGGTCCTCACCGGACATGGCAGCTTCGGGAGGTACCTGTGCAGGATTAGGCGGGAGGAAACGCCTGGGTGTCACCACTGTGCGGATCGTCCGGAGGACACGGTGGAGCATACGGTGGAGGTGTGCCCTGCTTGGGCGGAGCACCGCCGTGTCCTCGTGGAGGCGATTGGCGGCACTGACCTCTCGCGTCCGGCCCTGGTCCAGGCCATGGTACGGAGCGAGAGGGCATGGGAGGCGGTCACCTCCTTCTGCGAAGCAGTGATGCTCGCGAAGGAGGAGGCGGAACGCGTGAGGGAGAGGCAAAGCCTGCGCCCTCACGCCCCTAACCGCCGCCGCTGGAGACACCCTGGGCGTCGGGAATCCCAGGCGGATTCCCGGCCACCATAGGCGTGGGC
Source organism: Lithophane ornitopus (assembly GCA_948473465.1). Taxonomy (NCBI): domain Eukaryota; kingdom Metazoa; phylum Arthropoda; class Insecta; order Lepidoptera; family Noctuidae; genus Lithophane; species Lithophane ornitopus. The sequence continues at coordinate 11,602,939 of OX419616.1, read as the reverse complement.
TTGCGGACGGCGAGCAATGGGCAGCTCGCCGTCCGATAAGGACCAGGCCCAGGTCGATGGCGCGTCGTGTTCCACGCGCGCCTCAAAGAGATGTCAGCACACCTGACGGGGTCCGTTAGGACCGATGCCTGCCAGGGTTGCGGAATAGTCCGAAAGGGATACCGGGACCCTGGCAACAGGCAACCGAAGGAACACGGGTGGGTTTTAGTCAGTAAGAGTCTGACACGCCCTTCCGCTCCGCCCAGAGCGGGAGAAGTCATATGATGATTTCCCACCCAAAAAAAAAAAAAAAAAAAAAAAGGGGGCTGTATCTCATGAACCGTAATAAATAGACAATTGAAATTTTGAGATTGTGTATTTCTATTGCCGCTGTTATAAAAAATAATAAAAACAAAATAAAGTTAAGTTAAATAATGGGTATCCCCACAAGAAACGGTATTGTATGGTAGGTAGTACGGAACTCTGCGTGTGCGAGTACGGCTCACACTTGCCTGGTTTTTATTGTCTATGGGAGGTAGGAATGCGGGTAAATGTTCTAGTTTATTTAGTCCTAGCTTTTGCCCGCGGCTTCGCCCTCATTGATGTCGGAAAATATACCACGGGAACGTACTACCGGGATTAAAAGGAACGAAGCTATGATCGCATACCTAATAGCCGAAGAAAAAGTACTCTTGTCCTAGCCCTGAACCGCCGTCAAACATTATAATTTCGTTACGCTTAATTTTGAATCTGTGATATCTTTTAAAGTATTCATTTAAATGATATGTTGGCAATATCAAGGCATATTTTAATCTAATGCCCAATTTAAGTAACATATTTTATTGGATAAGTATGAAATAAATACTTGTCAAAATAGCTTCGCAAATAACAATGAAATTTTTATCAAATTCTGAAAAATACAAAAAATTATTGTGGGTCATCCTTAAAGGATAAATATACGCTATTGCAGACTTTTAGATTAACGTTTAGATTTTTACATGTCAAAGGAGAGGTGTTCAGTGTTGAAAATGTTGTAGTGTCAAAATGGTCAGAGATCGCACAAAATAGAGTGGTTTGGGAGGAAAAAGGGTAGGCCTATTCCCAGCAGTGGGACACAATGTAGGCTGACAAAACAGAAAATGTGAACTAACTTGTTCTGCACGGTGAGATTGGCCGAGGTGTGCGGCGAGGCGAGCAGGCCGCTGTCCTTGTGCGCGTGCGGCGACCGGCCCCAGCGCGACGGGTTCAGCGACGACAGGAACGACGACGTCTTGGACGCGCCGCCCACGCGGGTGGCCGACCGGGCTCCTACCGACACCCCAGAGCCTGCATAATGTCATGATTCACATATAACAAACACCGTTTACAAGGTTCATTCTGAATTACTGTCAATATTAACTGGTCCCTTGTTCAATTACTGGTGTATTACTTATTTGGTTGTGATGTCTTAAAAAGTCTTGGAAGTCTTGAAAATACTCATTTAGTCTTGAGAAAACGTCTACTTGCAATTATTTTTAAATGATCAGTAACATAAATCAGGCTGTTTTCCGAGCATAAACACGGTCGGGCGGAACTTCGGCAATAACGTCTTCTTTGCATTTCGTCGCACTCGTCATATAGTATTTATAGATACGTGCAAGTACTTTTCTATAAGGTGTGTGTGTCAACCGAATACAAAACGAAGCGTACATTTCTGCAAAGAGGTTCAGTTCAGTTTATTTCGGCAGTTGTGTCTATAAGACGTATACGTCCTATATATCTTTCTCTTGCACTGGAACAAGCCTCAGTAGGTAGAACTACTTGCAGTGTGGTGCACATACCATGTGGCTGCGCGTGCGGCTGCGCATGCGTGGCGTGCGCGGCGTGCGCGGCGTGCGCGGGGTGCGCCAGGTGCGCGTGCGGCGGCGGCGCGTGCGCAGGCGCGGGCTCGTCGCGGCGCCGCGCGTGGCGCGTGCCCGCGCCTCCGGAGCGCTTTACTGCGCGCTTGCGCTTTAACATCTCTGCCAGTTGTAGGGGACTGCCGGACCTGATACAAAGGCAAATGGTAATGATTGTGAATATTGTGACTGATAGTATCTTTCAGAACAGGATAGAAAAATCCTTTGGTAAGAGAAAAAGGGAGGCCAGAAAAAGGGAAGCCTTCATGGTTAGTCTTTACCAAAGGCAATAAAATAACAGTATAAGAGCACATCCACTTTTTGAAAAACTATGACTTTGTTGAGCATCATCTTTGCCACTATTCTCTATGACAAAAGCTTTCTAAATAGACTCAATCTGCCAAGCCTTTTCAACTTTATTGGGGTCGGCTTCCAGTCTAACTGGATGGAGCGACTGCCTAGTTGCCCTCCACTACCCAATTACTGGGTAACACAATACCCCTTGGTAAGACTGGTTGTCAGACTTTTGGGCATCAAGACTACCCGTAGATTTTTGACAGCTTGTTCAAGTAACACAACAGGCTTGGCGCGAGCGACAGCGGCACTCGCCTCTTGTGTATGTCCTGCGCCTAACGGGTATGGTTTTTGCCGATTATCTGACAGTCGGACCTTTAGTGTGGTGAAGTCGTATTCATTATTATACATCATTACTCTCACCTGTGCACTGAAGTAGCAGACATCTGCGCGTGTGTCGACGCCGATGCTTGTCCAGGCTCAGAGCCGCTTCCATCACTGCCAGCAGCTAATAAAAACAAAAACGTATACAATTTCACGGTACAAACTTAGTGATCTTTTGGCGCTTGAATGACATTACAAATATCAAAAACTTTTTCCCATCATAATTATTACCTTGATTAAATAACTACTTACGCATAGTACTGGCAACGAATGATCCCGAAGCAGAGAACGCAAGGGACAGGTTGTTCTGATGTTCCAGTGATGTAGCCGACGTGGAGGCGGGCGGAGACGAGCCGCCTGACGAGCGGACACTACCACCGCCTGGCGACTGGGGGACAATGAGAAGAGATTTCGCCAATATAATAAATTACCATTTTTGTCTAAGATGGATGATACCTTGTCATGACAAGATCGTTTTTACTCGTCGTGTTACCTTGAGCGGGTGATGCCTGGGCGGCTGCGCGGGCGGCACCCTCTCAGCAAGCTGCGCCACCTGGTGCAGTACTCCCTCACGTCTGAACTGCACGCCCATCTCATCGGGCAGTCGCTGCATCAAGATCTCGGCAAGTTGCAGAGATCCTACCACGATGCGTAAGTCGCTTGACGCCATCATGCCGGCGATGTGGGAGGATATCACCTAAGAAATGTTGTAGTGTTATTTTCAGTCGGTCATAAGAGTTTTATTCAGGCATTTCAGTCAGCCACCCTATGGCTAATCTGCATTTTCTAAGGATGTATTTTACCATTTTCGGATCTATGCACTATATTCCAGGTACATTCCGTAAAGAATCAGAATTTGTATGTGGACAAGTAATGTTTGTTACCTGCATCTTGAGCACTTGTCTCAGCAGCGGCGCGTCGGCATAGTAGACAGCGCGCAGTATGGCCTTGAGCGCCTGCGAGCGCACGGCGGGCCCGGCCGAGCTCCAGTACACCTCGTGCAGCACGGCCAGCAGCGCGCGCGCCAGCGCCGGGTGCGAGCGCACCATGGCGATGCGCGGGTCTGGGCAGGAGGCTACGCGTTACTTTGTGTACTACAAGATATTACGGCTTTTGGATTTTAGAAAAATGATTTTACAACATAACTGTTTGTAAGCAGTGTTTTTAAGTATTTGCAAATAAATATTGGAAAGTAGCGCCAGAAAGCAGGGCTGAATAGTGTTTGGACCCGCCTAATCAATTTATTTTGTAAGGTCTCACAACAAATTGATTTAAAAAAAGGCTTTTTCACAGCACACATCGTGTGCTGTACTGACCGGGAGCGGGCGCGTGCGAGGACGCGGGCTGGTCCGAGGGCGCGGGCGCGGGCGCGACGCGCTGCACGGGCCGCGCGGTGCCCGTGTGGTCGTTGAGCTGCTGCATGGCCGTCAGGTCCACTGTGTAGGAGCGGCCGAGCGTCGTAAGGCACACCTCTTCCTCTCCGGCTGATGCGCCGGCTTCGAGAGCGCGGCTCTCGGCCCAGGAGTATGAACGCCATACGCCTATGTAAATAAGATCCTTTTAGTTATACCAAACATAAAATTACAGGTGCGTATAGCATCAAATATAGAGGATCATTGAACAGTTTTGATTTGTAAATCTTGACAACCTATATGTTTTTTATCTTTTATTTAAGCCTAAAATAAGCTTTCATGTAAATTTATATAATATTTCAATATATAATATAAACAAACAATACAAAAGTTAACATAAAAATATTATCAAGATATATGTAGTGATTAGTTTAATTAAGATTAGCGTAAACACAGTGTGCTTCTTCAGTCTTGGTTTCTGGGTAGGCTCTTCAAACACCTACGAGTATTTCGACTCATATTGTACAACAGGTTCAATAACGTCTAACTTACCTCTATCATCCCGCCACTGCCAATGCGCAGTACGTTCTGTGGTGGCAGACCAGGGTCTGTCGAGATGCGAGTCGACCGCGAAGATGCCGTCAGTCGGCAGGCGCGGCATCAGTTCGCCGATCAGGCAAGTTATCTCGTATAACTCTTGAGGAAGACGCGGGATTAATTCCACTTGCTGAAAAGATGGCTTGCGTTAGAAAGTATGTATGGTCGCGGAATAAAAAATGCTTATTAGATTTCAATTTGGATTCCATCTTAGTCTATGTGCAATAAAGCGCTAATATGATAGTACTAAAGTTATTAGCTATCACGTCATTTCTTTATACAGAAAGTGCTTTGGCATTAGAAATGGACGATCAATCCGAGCATATTCGCAAAGCAATCGCTTGCGGAACTAAAGTATCAAACTGTTTTAATGCAGTTTGGGACATGATTTAATAACCGGGCGATGCACGATAGACGCCCGGGGTTCACGGTGTGGGTCTTTTGCTTGTCGGTGATGAATTATATCATTTGTCAAGTTCTGTCTTGGTATTAATGGTACCTCCTGGTGCAGGGTGGAGCCTGTGAGCAGACACAGCAGCGTGTCGGCGATGGAGCGCTGGTGCAGCGCCAGCGCCAGCTGCGGGCAGGCCGCGCACATGACCCACAGCAGGCGCAGCACTGTGATGAACGTGGCGCCCGAGATCAGCGGCGGCTGGACTACCAGCTGGAGGATAACATATTCATTAAGAGCCTGCATTCTACTTTGGCAACGTCGCAAATAGATGTCAAATATTTACCTGTTTTTATTAACTAGTTAATATACTGTATGGAAATATGCAATATCGCACTATAGTGGACTAAGATATCAGTTACAGTAATAACACTGAATTAGATGTTGTAACAGTTTTAGTTGCAGAATGGGGCACTAAAGAGAGCATGCTCTCGTGGGCAATGTGGCACTCGTGGGTTGCAGCTGCAAATTGTCCGGTGGTACACCTTGCGTTGTTACCTGACATCATGCTGACCTGAGGCCTTTTTGGCATTATAATCATTGTTTTCTGTTTTTTAGTTTAAAGACTTTCTTTTTTCTGTATCGCCAATAAACGCATTTTTCTTTCTTTCTTTCATATTACAACATGTAACACAAATACACTCACCAATTGTTGCAGATTAGTAAGTAGCTCCGGTGTTGCGATCTCCTGGAGGCGCGCCGGGTCGTGTTGGAAACTGTCCACGAGGCGCGAGAACGCCAAACACACGCACTCCACAGATTTTTTATCTTGTTGGGTAAGTCTAAGAAAAAGTATAACATCTGTGAAACATGTCGGAAAGATGAATGGAGACGGAGATTCTATTCCATTTCTTTGTTGGTCTATCGAACCGTAATCTGAAATCTGTGTCTTATTTGACACTTTTCGTTGATTTGATTTATTTCCTGCCCCTTTCTGGCCCTTCGCTGCGTTGAGTTAGTGCTTTGATGCTACTAGGCAAATGGCGCAATTACTTTATCAAACATCACTTGCATTGTTTGTCATGCATGATTGCTTCACATGACAAGTGATGTGGAAATACGACTCGGCATGAGCAGTGTGTGCCGCCATGATAAGTCATGACTAAGACTTTTATTAATGGTAGCAACTAGTCGAGCAAAACACGCGAATAAAATCTTAATATAAAGTAGGTAATAACATAAAGAAGTGTTTTGCTACCTATTAGCCAGTAGTTGTAGCGAGTCCCTCACTAGATGGAACTCGTCCGGGGTGAGGTTCTGGCAGCAGTTGGCTGTGATGGACAGCGCGGCGCGCTGCGCGTTGATGGAGAAGAAGTCCAGGTACGTCAGGCACGCTGATACGCCACGCTGTAATGATACGTGTGACGTCAGAGTAGCATGACACTTCTAGCATTTTAAATGTCGAGCAAATAAGTTTTATTTTGAGGTAGAAGAAGAAGGTGGAATATTTATGTAATGATAATAGAGGGTTCTGTGGCGAGACAAGTGATGACTGGAGGGCCACTGAGAGCCCAAAGCTTGTTGTAAGGCATGTTTTCCGACTGCGGTGGTAATCTCTGTCTGTAAGATGCAGGATTGTCGTCCTCTGTAACTTGGTAACTCGTTGGCTATTACCACCGATCCGAGACTGGAAGTCGATAGCTTGACGAGGCAGTGCTTACATCATGTGATGCTTGGGTAAGATCCCGTTAGTTCCCCATAATTATATTAGAAGATATATTTAGTTCTCAAACATTAAATAACAATCCGCCCCTACTTCGGCGGGTTTTACTACTGATAATGTTTTGTCAAGTCGAAAAAACTCGAGAAGCAGATCGACATTTATTTATTATAAATAAGTGTATAATTTATGCAGAAAAACTTTCCGGAATTAATTCTTTATATTAATTATGATGTTGAAACAGCATTAAAATTGGTCGGGCTGGCTATATGAGACGTAAATGCTTACCGCCTGCAGTATAGCTTTGGAGTGTCGTCTCGAGAGCATGTCGAGCGCGGTGAGGCTCTGCTCGGCCACGTCCATGCACGTGATGGCCTGCAGCTTGTCCAGGAAGGCGGGCACGGCCAGCGCCACGGCGCCACTGCTGCGAGGGAGCGCCTCCAGCATGTATGTGAGCGCACGACATGCGTGGTTCATCTAGGGGAAAAGAAAAAGGTTATCTTCTACTTAATGATACTCTTAAATTCAGTCACCGACAGACAACGTAAAGATTAAATTATTACAAAATAAACTTTATTTGAATATTAATAGGGTATGTTTTGTATTGGACAAAAACGCCAAGTGTAGTATTAAAAGAACAGTACGCAGCGCCAAAAGGCAGAGTCTTGTAACAGTTATGCCTGTGACAGTCCCTTCCTAAAACTCGATGTTCCACATTAACGCTCGAGTTGTGGAGTAGGATATTACTGAATAAAGAATATTTATCAAGGCGAATAAAGTTGTACCAAAATCTTTTGGCGCGTGGCCAAAATCAGAAATAACGCCGCCATATTGTTTTCAATAAATATTTTACAAATGTTTACCATGCTTGTGTACTGTACTGACCATATCAAAGTTATGCTCGGCCGCGAGCAGGTTGACGAGCGCGGGCACGACCTGGCGCACGGGGAAGCCGGCCAGCGTGTCCTCGTTGCCCATCACCAGCAGCTGGCACATCTCGATGACGGCCTGTAGTTGCTGCCCTTCGTCGCCAGTCGCCTGTAGACCGGCCAGCAGTTGGGCGGCTTTTGATGCGGCTGTGAATGAGGAAATTGATGAAATTATTATTGAGTGTTTGAGAAAGAAGTCTTTATTATGCTGATTCTTTACGAAAGGCACACTATCAGCATAATCTTGTCATCTATCGATAGTTCGATACTAAAATTACACATTGATAATTTTCATAACCACTGCACTGCTTGCACTAGCACTGCATTGCTTATCGAATAACACAGGGACTGGCGGGCATGGAAGTGGTTTATAGAATACTAGATTCCGCCAGCGGTGTCGCCCGCGTGACATCTTCATAAATTATGCCTATGTTACTAGATTCGCGACAATCTAAGAAGTCCGTTTTGACAGTTATTAAAATGCTTTGTGTAGCGATGAATATTGGTTTCTTATAAACTGATTCTCGAGACATATCGATTGAACATACTTAGAGAGTTTGTAGTCTTAGACTTATCTACATTGATAAAAACAGATTCAAAGGCTTAACGTTTTATTACATGTACGAGAACGAAACGTCAAAACGGACTTCTTAGATTGTCGCGATTGTAAGTGATAATATCTACTGGTGAAAGAATGTTTTAAATCGATCCATTCGATTTAAAGTACAAAAATAAAACTTTTTTCTTTATAATATTAGCGTGGATGACGCGTTGATTTTATTATACGAACCAATACGAAACCTGCTTATCACTACAGCCTTGGCGCCAGACACCTTAAAATAAATCCACAATATCGCAAAAGCGCGCCCAGGTTTTAGAGCATGTGTGCAAAAACCCTACATATTTTGTAGTTTACCATCCCTTTTAGCAGTTTTCAAACAAGTGTTGAAATGTATGGCTGTATTTGGCATGCACCATTAATTCCTAAATTCATTTAGCGCTAAATTTATAACAGCAACTAACACAAAACATAGAGCGGTAAATTTAAAAACATCACTCTGTTTCTGTCAATATCAACAGGCAGAGATAGAATGATGTTCTCAAAACTGCGAATAAATCTTAAGAATCTTCAGACTCACCCGAGTTGGCAGTGACAGTCCTATGCAGCAGATGCTGCATGCGCGGGCCCAGGGCTCCGAGCAGGTGCGGGGGCAAGCCTCTGGCCTCCAGCAGCGCCTGCAGCCGGCCCACCTCGCCCTCCTCGGAGGAGGACTCCTCGGCGCCGGCGCCCGTCGAGCCGCTGCCGCCCACGCCGCTGCCGCCGCCCGCGCATTCTTCTGACGATGACGACGCTGTGAATGAAAATTGTTGGTTGAGCCATTTTTTTTGTTCTATTCGTCCTATCTTCTGTAAATGCTCAGGAACCGCATTCTCTTTGTTCCTTGAAAAATCTAGCTCTAGCTAGAACGACTGCCCCAGAGTTACAAATCCCATACATTGTGAGTTTTATAGGGAAGTGTCAAACACAACAAAAACATTCTAACGTAAAATTATAGAAACATACAATTTTTTTTTACCCTAAAGTTATTTTCACTTCAGCAAGAGGTTATCACTGAAGTTGGAACTATTTATTTAGCCTACATAAATACATGAAACTTTGTTACTTATACCTATGAAGTATTTCAACAGGTGTATGTGTACACTTACCTTTGCCCTTGGGCTTAGCATCGCTGGCTGCGTTGTCAGGCATTGAAGCGGACGCTGAGGCCGGCGGAGTGGACGATGTGGATGCCACGGCACCCTGCCAAACAACATTTAACTTCATATCCTGCTCTTTATTGTATTTTACCTTACTTATCTTTTTTGGAAAACAAACACGATACAAAAATTACGTCTTTTCACATCAATCATAGATGTTAAGCTAGGTATGAACGTCTAGATGCTTGAAAGTACTTAAACTACACATGCAATATGAATTACATTAAAATCTGCTTTGTATTAAACACATTAATTTCCTTAAAATTAAAATCTCAGTTCGTCATATTTGTTTACCAAATAAGATAAGTTAAGGGAACACACTATAGATAAAATGTATGAGTAAGTACAGATGGATTATTTATCTGACGTGTTCTATATGTAATTGTCTACGATATAAGTAATATTCACCGTTGTTAGTGGCTGGGGGTGAGACCGGCTGGACGCACCTCCAGTACTGGCACACGAACCCAGGCTGCTTTTACCTGTCATAACACAATTTAATATTAATGTACAGTTAGATAATGTATCATTATAATGCGTAGTTTCATGGTCTATTGCCCACTGAATAAACATTAAATATTACAAAAACTTAAGACTTCCATGGCTGGTCATAAATGCTATCCAAGTATTTGCAATTCAGCCGAGGAACTTCGTTTCTTGGCAATAGCCGGTCCTTTTATAAAAGGCATATTTTTCCACCTTCACTATTACACCGGAAGCAAATATGAAAAGGATGTTTTGTTTGGTGTCATTGCGCGTCCCGGCAGCAGACCTTGTTGTATCATACGATGCAAATGGCCACGTCAAAAATGACGCTTTAACGACGTAAGAACAAGTGATAAAGACAGCAACGTCAATCAATTGACAAGTTACGAGTTTAATGTAACAAAGTCCACAAGTGATCGGCGTTTTCATGACAATATGGATTCCTACAAACGCAATCGGCTGCATACAACATCTTGCCGTACGCCGCGTCAAGATGATTGCAATGCCAATGCATTGATGACCTGATGTAGTCTCTTTGAAATGAACACTGCAAATTAAAAAACTCTCTCGCAGCTCTAAGAACTGGACGCTAGATGTCACCTTTATCTGAACGGATCTATTGCTGTCCCTTCCCGCAAATCTCCCCATTAATGAGCGCGAAAGAGACGACATGCAGCTTATTCATTTGCAAAATAAACAAAACCTTAATCTCTCTTGCCTTAATTACCTTGTTTTCTTCTTTAAATCGAGACCGATTTTCCTCTTAACCTAAGTAATTCTTGCTTTAAAGGCGATCTCCAAATCATGTATGTAAATGCGCTTTGCAATTGTATTTTTTAATACTTAATTTAGGAATGATTTGGGCTTCTTATGTGCATTATGTTTTTCTTAATTTTTTTATATTGTATGTTTACCAGCTGTCTGATTACGTCGATATAACCGCACAATTCTTGTAAATTTAGAAGCTTTCTAGTTCTTATAATAATTAATTTATGGATAAAAACAAAACATAAGAACATGGCAGTGGCATCTAATAATTTTATGTTAAAAAAATATTTGCTCTAGTCAAAAAATAAAGACACTATCCAGTGAGGAAACTGAGGAATACATTCGTAACGACTAAACGCCGCCGCCGTCCACATTTCCTCCTAATGAGAGACTCCAGCGCAGGGGATGATAAGTACCTCGTTTGTCTCGACGCGTGGACGCTGGCTGCGGCTGCGGCATGTCGCGAGCTCTCGCCCGCCGCCCGCCTGCCGCGCTGCTGCCTGCGCTCTCGTTGCCCGATACCTGGCGACACAACACTATTGTAAATACTGGCCCTACATTCATCGTCAGCGATCACCAGTCCACTGCTAGACACTACCTGACCACTGCTCCAGCAACATTACAGCTACCATTTAAAAAGGTACAAATGTGCACTTAGCGTGCTAATAGAATATTATTTATCTTCATACACAACAAACTGCAAAGCCAAGTATTGAAGTACTTTCTTATCTACGAAGCGTAACCTTAGCATTTATATTTTGAACTTATCACTATATTGAACAGTATAATTATGATAGTATTTGTAAGTTAGTTTACAAATAATTCGGACAAATCTATCAACAACGACAGAAAATGGGTCAAGTACTGTTGCAGGAAAACAATATGGCTATTATCAAATTCAACTTGAGGAAACATGTAGAAGCAAAAATAAAATACATTATGACAGTTGTATTATAATATCAAACAAATACACAAGTAATATACTTAACGCAATTCAATTTATTTACATTATTAAGTACTATCATATGCGTGGGCCTAAAGATCAGCAAGGTTACACTTTTAAGGAGCAGTATAAAACATTATCGATATGGATGTTTTATAAGATACCTGTCTTTTAGACGCAGTGTCTTGTCGCTGACGCTGCGAAGTGCTGGCTCCCCTCGTCAAGCAAGCACCCAGAGTCGCCCCCGTCGCAGCTGCGATACTCTGCACACAACACAACTCTCACTTACACGCTCACAACACGTCGCACATATTTACCACCAAGCAATGCACACATGAATTATTCATAATGTAATCTATCATGAATAGGTATATTTTATTTTCGCGAAGATATCAGCTCTGACGTCTACGTCAAGACCGAGCGATCGCACGACTAACACTGATAATGATATGCGATACAATGTATTTATTACTATTGAGATTGGTTGAACGACATTTCTATGTTTCCGGTTAAAAACAGTCGTGGTATTTTTGGTAATTAATTACTACAATGTACACTAATAGGTACATACCTACTTACAATAATTAAATACTTACGAAATAATTAGGAACATTATCAGTGCTTTCAAGTAAATTTTAGAATCGCCTCATTAGCTTAATTATAAAGTAAGAATAAAGAAGTTTACCCTTCTGGCGTTAGTTTGACGCAAATAAGGAAGATCTCGCGGAACTATTAATAATTTGCTCGCCGAGCTATGTGCTTTGGACGAACTTGCCTCTGTAAACAAAAACGTGAACGCATTACATGAAAACATTATTACGAGTGAATAATAATCGTGATTAGTAATGATCGATAACGATAATCACCTTGGATATCTTTGTCTGGTAGAGGGGGTGTACTGGGGGTACTTGGGAAACTGCCGAGGCTCTCGGAGGCACTACTGATGCGGCCCGCTACTGTTTGACTGTGTACCGCGTCGCCGGGCGGGTTGGCTGCAATATCAATATGCATTATCTGCGATGAATGACTGCGCTTGATACACGTGATAACACCACCTGATAAGCTTCGGCTCGAGACCTACATTATGCTCTAATACGTTTAAATAGACTAGTACGTAATTAATTCATCGCTCTCATTTCAAAATATAAGCAAACCTCAAACTCGCTAATGGAATTACACGTAAACAAAATATCCAAGGCTGCAATTAATTGGAAGAGGTAAAAATTACCTGAATGATCACTAATGACCGTAGCGGTTGGGGGTCCGAGGTGGCTGTGCCTGTTCCGCAACAGGTATGTGCACGAAGTGAGAGTGGACGACGGAAGTTCGACTTTGTCGAGTTCGTGTTTGGATGACCTTCCGGTACTGCTAGTATCTGTCTCGTCTTTACTGTGAGAATCTATTTTAAATTTCTTTCGGCACTCGTCTACGTTGAGCAGACAACTGCTCTTTCTGCTCGATAGAGAGCGATGTGCTGATCGCTTTCTCTTCTTGCCTTTTCGCCGACTAGCTGTCGGACTGTATACAGAATAATCCGAGTCCAGTAACTCTGTGACAGTTGATGAGCTGTACGGCGAATAAGCAAAGTCTCTCTCGTCAAGCGGCAGTAATCCTCCTTCCGGCTGAGTAGCTTGAGCGGAAGTAGCTGTGAAGTTCTGATTCAGGGGCAACTGTGTTAATGTCTGTGGTTTTAAATTATTCGATGTTTGCTCACAAGCACTCTCGCTGGATTTAAGAGCAGTCCGTGAGCGTGTGCAGTATGCGACGCACTCCTCTGCACTGTTGTTCGATATAGTCTTGCGTTTTTTCCTGTCATGCGAGGAAGTCCGTCCGCGTTTCGGGTGAACGCTGGATTTGTGGGCGTCACCGCCCTTGAATTCGGTGGTATCACAGCGTGTCTCGTATACGTCTGTGCCGTAGGACCAGCGCTCAGTGATGGAGTAGTCAGACCTGGGCAGTGTGTTGACGAGGCGCGAGCTCCGGCGCAGCTCGACGTGCGCGTATGGCTCGGCGTCGGACACGCGGCTGCTGGAGTGTCGGCTGGTGGAGCGCGGCAGGGGCGACGTCACGTTGCGTCTACTCCGACGGCTGTGGCTCGCTCGACGCACCTGACGCAACCACCGACCGCCCACCACCCTGCTAGGAGAAGACCTGTCACACAACACACACTTCGAAATTATACTAATTTAACCATCAACATTTCTTACACTGACAATTACAAGGAATAATGCTAAGGGTACTCTAATGTAGATTTTTATTATTACTACAATTTGAGATGGGGTCATAATAAAAATCGTTTCAAAATCTCTACATTCATTTTATAGATCTATCTGCATAGAAGCTTTATGCGAGAAAAGAAGGATAAAAGATTTAAGAAGTAGCAACAACAACCACTGATATGTTTTAGGAATTATAGTCTTACAATTATAAATGCTGAACTGCAGCATAGGCAATAGGTTCCAAAATACCCTGTACATAATGACTGCCAATTGTGAGCATAACTCAGTTCTTTATCAGCCTAGGACTGCTCTTGGCAACATTAGAAATGGCACAAAGCTCTTCGAAGCACCACGCGATTACAGTCCCGAAGAGTACTACAGTTCACCATCATCTGCCTGCCTTTTCCCAACTATGTTGGGGTCGGCTTCCAGTCTAACTGGATGCAGCTGAATATCAGTATCATTATCCATATCCATATCATTTAATTTCATTTCATACCCCTTGGCAAGATTGGTAGTCAGACTTTCGGGCTTCTGACGACCCGTAACGACTGTCAAAGATCCACAATCTCAAGAGTACTACAGTTCATTAAATTATCCAATTTAGTACAACACCACAAAATTAAAGACTTTGTTGAGGGAAGGATGTTTTAGGCAATAACTCCCTCAATATTGATGATGGTCTTTTGAACCCATGTGATCTTGACCACATCCAGAGACCAGAGCCAGAGGACTTGATCACTTCCACCCCAAACAAGCTGAATTTGCTCGATGGATGCATCCATGCTGACTGATAATTGGATTGTATTTGGAGGATTGGAAAGAACCAGACCACAAACTGCAACAATGGTGTTGTTGTTGCAGTCATGGGTGTCTCATTAACTAAACTAACATTACTGATTGGTTTTTGCTCAGGTGTTATGAGCATATTGGACATAATACCATGAACACATGCTCAATTTGCTCTACACATAATTTTATTATACCTCAGACTCTAATGGTCACCATTAGCCATAGTAATTACCTGTGAAACAGATTGGTGATTCTAGAATTTCGCTATTGTCACCCATCTATCTTATTGAACATTTACTTTATACTCTTATTTTTGGTATACAAATGTCAGTCACCAAACACAGTCAGTTTGTCATATTTTTAGGAACATATTGTTAGATCATTTTCAATCAGATTGTTGGTATAGGTTTTAAATTCACAATTCACAAAGTAAAAGGTGGTAATAGAATTATTATCTTAACTATAAGCAGTTTATGTAGTGTTTATACTTTTATGCCATAATATAAAATAGTAAAAAAATTAGATGGAGATCTGTGTTTTTCAATATTACTCTACCTCCAACTTGATGTATGACATGTGTTCATTTAATTAAACCTTGAATAAAGGCTTAATTAAATGGTCTTGATTGATAAGACTTCTTGGGACTGAGATGCAAAAGCAGAATTGTGATACTTATTACTATGCTATGGACATTAATTATCACCTGGACACATGTTACTATTTTGATAATCTGTTACCAAGTTCACTTATTTTAATCTCAAACCACAATACAATTCCATTGGGATTGTGTTTTCATTTTTGAAAATACATTAACAAATATTATTTATAATAAACTAGCTGATGCCCGTGGTTTCGCCTGCTTGATAAATTATATACTAAAAACTTCCTCGAGAACCACTCTATCCATTGGTGAAAACAACATGAAAATTGGTGCAGTAGTTTTTAAGTTTATCGCGAACAGACAGATAGACAGACAGACAGACGTGGGAGGCGGAGGTCTTTGTTTTATAATTATGTAATGATAATATTTCTGCATAACAATCCTTTCCATAGACAGCAAGTTAAGGTGTCTTCATGAACTCTAGTGAATGGTGGTCAACCTTACAACTAGCTTGGGATTACCTTTGATTGGTAACACAACTTCTGGCAACATGTATTTTCCTATAACTACTCCACCAATAGAAGTATATCTGATCAAATTGAGTGGATATGATGATGTCAATAAATTAAAAAATATTGTCTCTTATAGATTAATATGATCTTATTGATTGAAGCTACCTCATACTATGCTTTTTCTGAGAATTATTGTTTTTGTTTACTGCCACAACGTACCTGATTCATAATAATTGTAATAAAATTCTTTCAACTTTACACTATGATAATAATATTGAAATTATTAAGAGGATATTTATATTTATTCTCTTGAGTCAATATTGTGTTGCTTTTTTTTTCAAATGCAGGTATAGCTTTATTTTTATTGTACCTTAATGATAGTTTAGTGCAAAATGTTATCATCATTTGTCTATTAATAAAGACTACACAAAAAAAATGTGTGTTTTCACTATTGAAATGAGAGCATGTGCAATATGTGCATGTAATTTTTTTAAAGGCCAAATCTTTGTCAATTTGATCAGTTACAATCAACATTGCAAATGCTTCATTGTAGTCTTGATAACCTGTTATTTCTGTAGTACATATACATACTTTGTTTTGAACAATAGAGGCTCTAGAATGTTCTATTAGCACTATAAAAACACCATATTTAAATAACATAGTAGTTACACAAAAAATTATATCAGATATCCCGTTAAAAGATGTCAAATAGTCTAAATAGTTGACTCAAACTAAATTTTGAAATAGTCCATCCTAGACAAGGCAGAGGTGATTAAGTACGAAGTCATTTATTGAACACAGGAAACCATAATATAAAATTAGGGCAGTGTTGTTGCTTGTGTGTAT
This sequence comes from Lithophane ornitopus, assembly GCA_948473465.1. NCBI lineage: Eukaryota > Metazoa > Arthropoda > Insecta > Lepidoptera > Noctuidae > Lithophane > Lithophane ornitopus. The sequence goes on along the minus strand of OX419616.1, from coordinate 11,586,491 downwards.
ATCATGTCATTGATAAGATAAATATTGATATCACAGAATTAGACAATACAAGGTTGTGTGCCCAAAACCAATCAGCTGATGAAGCCTCACAGTGACTACCTACAAGATGATTATTGTTTATTTTGTAAATTATTTCCTGTTCCGTGGCAATCTCACAGTTGGGAAATACACACCCTTTGATTGAAGAAATAGATACAATAATTTGGGAGTAATAATGTCATAGTTGTTACCCGCTGGACTCTCTCGTGAGTGCAGAGTGCGACGACGGTGTGATGTGTTGCTCGGCCATAGACGACGCTGAGGGACACACGCGGCTGCTTGTGTGGGGCCTGCGCAGGCCGCCCGCGCGCGCTACCTGCCCGGCACCATGCCAGGGCGAGCGCTACGACGCAGTCTCCGCATCCACTGCGCTACACTGACTCACTACCACATCACCAGTCCACACTCGAGTCTCACCGTCCGCTTCCCACTTGCTGTCCGTATTCAACACGTATCACCACACGACTAATGACACACCGTGAAGCTATCTGGAACAAAAGATGAAATACACAGTCAGCGATCGAACAATGCTGCGTTACATAAACATTTTAACAATTAGCACTACCTGTCACCGTAGCAGGCAAATTGAACAAACTAATAATCGCGCACTAATACACTGATAAATAAACACGATGATTACTAAGAATTTCCAGACTTTCAAGCAACACGTTTTATAGAAATTATTGTAATGGATGACACATCAAGGACAGAGCTACGATTTTCGAGTTATTTTTCAATCCATTCCACACAGCTGGCTGGCTGTCATGTACAGTATTGCCATTAAACAAACCTGAACTACTACCATACATTTTTCCTTTGGTAGGATTTTCATGGTAACTTTCCAGTCGTGCGTAGAAAAATGTTGTTTTAATATATCGTCAATTCGTCAGCATAATTGTAGAACATTTCAATTATTAATTAAATAATCTACAGCGCGAGACTTGAGGCATCCCAAGTGTGTTTATTTGTTTCTAGTATTGATGCGTGAGTATGAACTTGCGCAGTTTTATAATAGTCGTCCGTCTGAATGATACATAAAAGTAAATGCATTTCAATTTTCCACAATTCAAAATTCGCTTGGGTGTTCGAGGCTGTTATTTGAGGCAGAATTCACAACTTAGGCTTCAGTTTGATAAGCTCAAGCTGCCGATTGCAAAAACTCTTTATATTTGCGTAATTTGACATATTCGTCTATTAAAAACTGTTTTTACTTCATTAAAATCACGTTCAAACAATAAATTATTCCAATATAGATCCATTGAATTTAAGGAAAAATTAAATACCAAAGTAGAAACTTTGAACCCGGCAACATTTTAGTAGTTATTGGAATTATGTAGAGTGCGAGTGAGCAGGAGAGATAACAACAACAAAGCGAACGAAGGAGACAGATGTTCATATTTATTTATACCGAAGTTTGTTTTAAATGACCGTAGAATTGAGTCCAGAAAACTTCCGCTTCTGTGCGAGTATAAAAAGCATTTCTATTATTCATGAATTATTCAAATAGTGGTAGATTTTATTTTTATATTTGTTTACCTAATGGAAAAAACTAAATGGCTAACATAACTGTATTCATAAAACAAGTTTAGCGTGAGCGTCTAATATGAATCTGAGGTTTGGTGAAAGATTTAAAAAAAAATAGGAAGGACCTCTACCTCTAAATAGATTAGTGTATGACCTAAATATGGATGTCTATTTTATAGGAAACAGATGTGTTCCGACATTACTCAATACTAATATCTCGATTTATACAAAGTATCACTCGGCGAAAACGTTCGGGCGTTCAAAACTCGAGTTGACTTCCTTATCTTGCTATGCAATAATGCAATGGAAGTCTCGCAGCTCTTCTACTCTACTCAGCATTATATTCGTGGAGGATGATTTGCCCGCTCATGGGCTGAAAGAAGAAATTATATCACCAGACTTGGTAGTATTCACAAACTATTGATTCGCGGGGATCGCTGGGCAATGTCACCCTGTGCGCGTGAAATATCTACGTGCTAGACTTTGTAGGTAGGTATTTATGCGGTCACTGGTCTGTCAGTTTGAATAAGAATAATGATTACTTACTTTGTTATTTAATTTTGTGATGATAAGGTGCGCTTTAGCTATAGGTATAGGGACCAAGGTATATAAGATCTTAAAAAAAACACGCATCTTCTATTGCTTTATTTTAGGAAATAAATAACGCTATGACATATACATCACTTCGGAGTTTCACTAGCTAATTTGATAAAGTAAATAAGGTAGGTACCGGGTACTGACTTTTCTGATGGTAACAAGTAGGTACCTATTGCAAAAAAGGTTACCTAATAATCACTAGGTACTTCTACATGCATGATTTATTGCACTCAATCGCGCAGATTTATTGCTAGGTATTATGTTGTTAGGATCGTAGAAAATTCTAACAACAAGCAAGGCCAGAGGCAACGATTGATTTAGAGTTGAATAAGTGGTCATTATCAAATGCAGATGGAACTTGACGAAGTTCAAACCTTTTTGTTATTATTAGGTTTATGGATAATATGAGACGGGGCAATTAGGATAAGTACCGTAACCATTGTACTTAGCTACAAGAAAATGTTCTTTTATAGGGTTCTGTACCGAAGGGGTAAAACGGGACCCTATTACTAAGACTCCGTTGTCCGTCCGTCCGTCTGTCACCAGGCTGTATCTCATGAACCGTGATAGTTAGACAGTTGAAATTTTCACAGATGATGTATTTCTGTTGCCGCTATAACAACAAATACTAAAAAACAGAATTAAAAAAATATTTAGGGGGGCTCCTATACAACAAACGTGATTATTTTCGTCGTTTTTATAGATAATGGTAAGAAACCCTTCGTGCGCGAGTCCGAATCGCACTTGTTTGAGTAATGCTAATTGCTATCACAGGTTTTGGAAAAATGGTAGTCTGCTAAAAAAACGTCATTTCTCACCTTTTATCTTTATGATACCAACCAATGCCATTAAGTAGGTAGAAGAATAAAAAGACTTCTAGACCAACTATATGTATAGTTAAGCAGTAAAAAAACCCAAAAAACTTTTCCTTTATTATTATTTTCATAACATAAAAATGTAAATTAGTGACTTCCTAGAAACATCAAGTCAGACGTGAGCTCATCACAAATCGTGCAACGCAAGTAGCAACAACAGTTTGTAGGTGTGCTTAATTAAAGCGATCAAGGACGTCATTGTCTGGCGCATGACCTTTAGTCCTCAACCTAAATCTACATTATTATGTAAGGTTCTGTTGACATGGTACACGAACACTTTGAATAGTCTTTATGGTCACTTTCACCATTTTAAGTTTGCTTTATAGGTGAGTGGGTAAGGATGTAAGTATATGAGCTATCGCGGTTCCGTAGGCGGGGCAAAGGGCCAGTGGTGAACGACCGCGCTGTCGCGGTGACCGCCGTCCGGTCGGACGGGCGCGGCCGCTCCTCGCTAATATGGAATAAGCTTGAAAATTATTATGTATGTGGAAACCCGATGCAACTCGGCGACGCGTCATACATAGTAAACAGGTACGGTCTTTGTTATAACGGTAAGTGATTAGTGGCGGCTGAACTTTGGTGATCAGCTGCGCACAGGACTGCAATGCAAGCAGCCCATGGCAGTAAAGTGTGCTGACTGTACCCAGAACCAGTTCACATAGGTAACGTCAGATAGTAGATAGAGGTATGTAAAGATATTAAATCTAAACGAGTTCTAAATACACCCCAACTTTAGGTAAAAGTGCCAAAAAACTGTGGTGTATTCAAATACTTATTGGTCTGAGCGAATGTGACGTAACAAATACCAATCTATGACAACAAGCAGATTGTTTTTATGAGTGTTTGACATGGACTTGACACTTGGTTGTTTGTTGTCATAGACTGTGACGTCACAATTTTAAATACACACGTTTAAATAGCCCGGGTCGGTTGGCTATTTTAAACTTCTTTTTTAATTGCTTTTTTGCCGTCGACATTTTTTTTACTATTATTTGGCCATGTAAACCATAAAAATAGAAAAAAAAAAACATGCATATTCCCTATTAGATAGCTGGCTATTACCACCCTTTTGATTCACGAACAACCTCAAATAATATAGGGAAGATAGTAAAAATCTAGTTTTGTCAAAAACTGCACAAAAAGTAGGTAGGCGCCTATACCTAAAATAGCTAACCCTGCGACATCTATTTATTTATGACCATGTGAGCGTCAGTCAACTGAACCAGTCGGGAAATAAACTAAACAATCTTCGCATGCCTAATAAACTTAAGGAACGAAAGTCCACTGTCCACGCCAGAAAAACACAATAAATATCCTTCTTAATCAATTTATAAAATATCTTTCAAATTGGTCCAATATTGGAGGAGGAAATAGACGAGAGCCGAACCTCGAATTATGACTTTTTGTATGGAGAAAAGACCGACCCTATTTTCTCTTAAGTGGGTCGGTTTTTATAAGCTTATTTGGTGCAAAAACATCTTAATTCAAAACAATTTAACAAATAAATCAGAATCACAATCAGAACGGTAAAAGTAACGTTCTAATCTAAACAAGAAACAACAGCACCACTTGTTCGAAATAAACCTGTCTATGTTGGTAGTTATAATTCAATCGCATCTCGAGCAACTTGCTGACGGGCGAAACAACACCAGCAGTCACCAGGTGCAGTTGCCAGGTAGCTACACAACAATTAATTCATGTTTACCTTCTTTTGAACTTGTGAGCTTTTTCATCACTCAGGTACACGAACTCCGGGATGCACCTAACTCATGTTGGTCACGTGAAGCCTTGTTATTGAAATGCGCGTGAGTTGACCAAATAAAAAAACAACGCAAATCGCCGTCGCCGTCGTCGCCACTCCGCGCAGTAACTAATTTGTTATTCCAACATGACCTTCCTTGACTCCGAACGTTTATCCTCTCCTCGGCTAACAAAAACGTTACCGGCTCATTGTCTTAAAACGTAACATTGGCTCCGTATACATACTGTAAATGTCACGGCTGGATTGTTATGTTACATTTTTATTGTTTGGAAGCGCTGGTAAATATTATGTACATAATTTTTTTGTTACTAGGCCCAGTACGGTTGATATAAAATAATCAGTTCACTGATGAAACTAATTCTGAGTACATGGTACTCGATACCGCGGCTTGGATTTAGTTTTGCGAATTTTTATTCTAAGTTTTTGTGATCGAGGGGTCGTTATGCGAATATGTGCTTTTATAGAAGTTTGGTAAGGCCTATTTTGGTGTGATTGCGGATGCGTATCGAGGGGCTGTGCTACAAGGCCGCGGGTCGACAACCGCGGTGCTGCAGCCACGTGCGAAACCAGCTCACCTCGACAACAACGCTGCGGAGCCTGCGGACAGCGTACTGTGAAACTGGGCAAAACAACACCCATGATATATTTTGGTAAGTATAGACAACAGTTAATTTCATTTTCTATTTGTAAGTTTTACCTCTTAAACAATTTAAAAGACTTAGGTGGAGTCTTGTTTCTTTTTGCCAAACACAAAATATACATTATTTTAGAATTTACTAATTATAGTTAACTTTATATTATGGACACTTATAACTTAGAAAAGGTTTATATTATTCTTAAATTATAACTTAATACTTACTTACTAAAGTTAGAAATGAAGAACCAAACTAATGAAAAACCCAAACTATTTTATTTCATATAAAATAAAAATAATAAAATTTATAAACGTGTCGATGTTTTATTTTGAAATAAATAAATTCTATGATCAGCTGCTTTAATGTGAATTGGGGTAGCCCGGTGGCCGGTATACTCAGGTAAAACTTCCGGTAGTTAGCATTTTTTTGAATGGGCAAGTGCAACTCCTTGACTCAAACAGATGAGGGACGCAGAAACTTAACAATGGAAGTTTCTAACGACAGTTAAGTACGCAGTTACGCATAAAGATTTTTATTATTGGCAGAGGGCAGGAGCCTGGTACAGGGGACCATGAATAAATAACAAGAAACGCAATTATTAATTAGGCATCGGAACAAAAGATTAATGTAAGCAGCAAGCTTATTGGAATTCATTCTTATTCTCACAGAGAGCACATTAGACGAGACAAATCCTTATAAAAAATTCGAAAATTGATAGTTGACGATTACATTTAATAGTCAGCGGGAGTGCAACTAAATCAATGTGCAGTTGAATTGGGGTGCACGGTGCACCCTTGGGGAGTCAACGACCGGCCCAGTGTGGCGCCCGCGCCCCCGCGTCCAAACATACACGACTTCTCCGGCGCCCTAGCGGTTCAACGACCTTTCAACGAACCCCCTGTAAAACTTATAGCGAGCCAGACAGATCAACTCCCGTTCATAAACAATCGATAGGCGGCACAGACAGCCAGGTATGTAGCTGCCTACCTTTTTAATATGATATGTAAGGACTAGACATGTGGGATAGCTATATCCAGTGTAGCAGTCACAAGGGAGTCACGCGAACTTTGTTTTCATGGAGACGGAACAGTTTATGGGGAACGGACGTTGTTTGAGTAGATGAAAGTAAGCATTGTGCGTATGCTTATGTTTGATGCCTTGCAGTTTACAATGCACTTACGCATAATGCAAGATGTAAAATGTTAGAAGTACCAGCTGAGATTCAGTAGGTCGGTTGCGTTCGACTATTTCTGTAAAGCCAGTAGCCTCCATGGACATACTAGGTACACGAGAAATAAAACGGCGCCGGTCGCCATGTCGTCGAGCGACCCCAACAAGTATGTGTGGATGTGTGTCGCAAGTACTGTGACCATGCATGTCCGCAAACATCAGTCTTACCAAGATGGAGCCATGTTTTAAAGCGACGATGTAATGCACATGAAGCGTGAAGGTATAAGTGAAGGAACACGGGGCAGAGCCGAGACGAGGTACGAGATTCGGTAAGCGTCGACTGCCATACCACGCGCGACTGAAATAAACTGCGCTCAATGAAATCGATTTATGCATAATAAAGTTCTGTTACAAGCGGATCAATCGGACATTTGCAACGGACATAAATTAATATTTCATTGTGTTAGACTTTCTTATTTGAAATAAACCGTGCATAGTTAGGGAAAAGGTGAATCACGGACTATGCTAAACGTAGACTGCACATTTGACCCAATTAACTCGTACTTATGAAATGCAAACGTTGCACTAAGAATGCAATGCGGATCTAAACAAAGAAAATTACATTGTTTTCATAATGTAGAACATTTATACAGAGTGAACTTTTGTTGGTAGCAGAAAATCTAAAGGCATATCGTCAAAAAAAATATTGATCAGCTTAGGAATGGGAGCAAGAAATCTAAAACAAAATAAGTAAAAGCAATAAATGTTGTGCTCTCCACTAGCACAGAAAATAAAGCGAATGACGACTGTAGTGTGTACGTCTGAAAAACTATAAATATCGCTTTCGGTTCGATACGAGCGGAGAAAGCTATGGTGTTGCAACCGTGTCGGCCGACGTGTAGCCAAAAGGTTTCGTGACGACAATCTGTGCCTCTTGCATAATTTTCCGCGTTCACCACGATCACGATCAACCTCTGCGCGGCTTAACATCGAATATAAACGATTTCTCCAGTTGGGAAAAGTAAAGATTGACTGCTATCACTGAACTTATTTTTAATTTTTTTCATGAAAGCATTGCATCGTCGTTTAGGCTCAGTTTCAGGAGCAACACTTCCAGGAAGTTTAATATTCAATTTTTCAATTACTTATATACTTAAAATTCATAATTTTATTACTTCAGTATTTATGCCAATTTCCGAAAAAATATTGAGGACGTACGAACAAAAGTGTGTCAGCGAAAAGAATGAGTTCAAGTCTACGGCCGTTTACGCAACACGCGCAAGTGGGCCGATATTGTATCTGATTCTGTGGGCTTTGTGGGCAGAGAGGTACTTGCCACACGATGCAATATAATCAAGCCTGGGCGACGAGATTTTATTGTACTTTCCAATATAGAATATAACATGCATATATTGCCATTGAAAATGTCTTTCTTCCGACTAGTACCAACCGTTACAAAGTAGTGGTGAAGAAGTGAACGATAACGAAGTAATGGATTCCTTTTTTTGTTTCTTTTTACAGACCCTTTAATCATTGCTTAAATGGATGAATAACATTTTACAAAATTGTGCTGTTCAATTTTGTCCTTTATTGAAATCTGTCCGTTGAAGCTGAGGCTCCTGGCAACAGGTGAATAATTTGTTATCAACGAGCACTCCTGAAGGTAAGATTACTTCTACAGATAAGTACGTCATTGTGAAGACAGAGGGTGTTTTGCTATATTCAGACTTAAACAGCGGACATATTTCTGCATATCGGATGTCATGTCAGTAGCAGACAGGTGTTGTGCGCCTATTTCTGTAGCATATGATGTTACGTAAGTATTAAGTACCGCCACGTGCTGCGCACACACAACAAACCAATGAACCGTGTGTAAATAACACAGGTAGCTATTGTATTTATTTAATTTCCTAAATAATAGAATGATAAAAAAAAATCCTAAATGATAGAATTTATTTAAATTGCGTATCAGCGAGACTGTGCCACTGTATTATGTTTTGAATTTTAAGATGGTAAAAAATTGCAAGATATTGTCTTTGACCTTTTTCAAATCGTTCACGGCAACAATTAAAATTCAGAATGCATGGAAACTGTAAAAGTAGCTTTCTGGTACCACACCGAGCGTTGGACGCAAAGAGCTTTGCGTCCAGCGCTCGGTGTGGTAACACGTCGCGTTCTGGTTTGCAATTGGTCAATCGTCATCCTGAGGATGCCTCGTTGAGAGGTGAAACACGTGTCGATTTCTTACAGGGTTTTTTAGGACTTTTGAAGAATATTCAAGCGGAATAGGTTACTAAATATATCTACGTCTATTGTATTTTTAATCGTGGTATAAGTTAAAAACGAAAGCCCGATTGGTCAGAGCACTAGTTTTCCTGTTTTTCCTCTATGGACTTGAGACGTGGACAATCCGAGCAAGAGAAAGACAGAGGATAGACGCGTTCGAAATGTGGTGCTGGAGGCGGATGCTCCGAATTCCAAGGACAGCCAAAGGCACAAATATGTCTGTCTTTTCTCAACTCGATATCAAGACCCGATTGCCTACAGTTTACCTACACCTGGACCGGAGTCGATAGAGGCAGATTGTCCGCTTAAAGAGGTCCAGTGACCACGATCCTTAGTAATGAGGGACCGATTGAAGAAGAGATGATGGATGAATTATATCCATACATAATATCATAAATTCGAAAGTAACTCTGTCTGTTTGTATGTTACCTTTTCACGGCTAAACCACTGAACGGATTTCGATCGAATTTGGCAAGGAGATAGATGGCATCCCCGGGAAGGACATAGGCTACTTTTTATCGACATACCACGCGGGCGAAGCCGCGAGCGGAAGCTAGTTAAAATATACATAGAGTATTAAACTTATAACACCCCTCTTTTTCAGTCGGGGGTTAAAAATTATGCATATTTTGTAGATTTTTTCTAAAATCGAGCCCATAAATAGGTAGTTCGTTTCGATCGTGTTAGCTGTTAGGACTACTACCTATGAATCGTTGTCAAAGAGTGTCGAATTCTAGGTGTGTGTGTAACTATGTTTTGATGCCTCAGCCTTAGTTCTTTCGATATAGTTATGAATAAGGTAGTGGAGAAATGTCCAGCGGTACCATTAACAAAGCAAACTCACGTACAGAAATAGTTTCATATGTTCCAACAATTATTCAAGATATGACATGGTACTTTTTTTTTTTTTTTTTTGGTTGGGACATCATCAAATGACTTCTCCCGCTCTGGGCGGAGCGGAAGGGCGTGTCAGACTCTTACTAACTAAAACCCACCCGTGTTTCTTCAGTTGCCTGTTGCCAGGGTCCCGTTATCCCTTTCGGACTATTCCGCAACCCTGGCAGGATGACATGGTACTTGCGGTTGGATTGAACACTAATGTTGTTTGTTCAAGCCACTGAGGCGTTTCTGTACCGCGATCATCAATAGCCCATTATGTAGGTATTAACCGCTAAATCAAACAAGTGTTATGTATGAGTTACAACCTTGTCCTCATTTACTTACACGTATCGAAGGTTGAGCAGTTTTTTATGTTCTTACAACCACCGACAACCTTTCTGCAGTACAGACAGCAAATACAAGTTTTGCAAACACCAAGATTATAATATAGACAAAGGCAACCAAATCAACTAAATTGAGGATTGGCAAACTTTTTATCACGTACGTACCTAATATATTTTTTTTAATCTGTGCCTACACTGCAACTACAACTATATACATAAAATTGGCAAGTTCGCATTATCACTATACTCCCGACAGCTAAGATTAAGCTTGAACTGATAACATGCATTCCATGTGGTAACAAAGGAAAAACGCCTACGTACGCAGTTGCAGGATTGACCTATAAAATTAAATGACAAAGAACGGCCCTAAGGCCCTAATTTATAAACTTATATTTTCGGAGAGGTTTGTTTATGTTCTAATGAAATCTAATCTTTTCAAGGTAAGTGTAATCGTCAAAATAAATAACGTTTGCCGGCTACCTACCGTGATAATGCGGAAAGTGCGTGAACGATAAGGAATCCAATCTTACCTATATTCTATATCAATGTCAGTGGGTTAGACGTCCACAATAACAGGAATACTCATTCACATTAAAGAATTGTATTAATGCATTTAAATGGCACTGCTGCATTGTAACAGTAGGTAATGAGAGGTGTCGGGTGAGCCGCGTCCGGGCCGCCCCGCCGTCGCTGGATCGATACGGACGCGGCTGCCCTGCCACCGCCACTGCCCTGCCACCTTGTACCCCTGCCAATTCACCAGACCCCTCAGCTCCAGACAGACGATCAAAACTTATTTATTTATGTCCATCAAACGTAATTCGTCATTTACTCCATACTAACGTGGAGTAAATGACGAATTACGTTTGATGGACATAAATAAACAGTTAGACAAACAGGAATATTGGCATATTTCATTCAGAACTACCCGACAACGCAACAACAATATTGGACTTATAGCAGTCATTATTATCTCGAGGGGCCTGTAGTTAAACAGAGATTCAGATGCGCAAGAATACTTAGCATAATGCTGACATAACATACTAAAATGTAATGAAACCGTAGTTTACGTTGACACAGTCATTTGCAACGTGGCGCTGGGTATTTATAGGTAGGTAGATATATCTCTGTAAATTCGGTCCACACTCAGCAAAGGTAAACAAAATGGCTGCACCGCTGACGATAAGTTATCGCTTCGTTTAATGTGTCGAGATACGTCGGCGAGCGTAACGCAGAATGGGAAGTGGGCGAACACTGGCGAAATGCGTCTTGCCAATCATTTGATGACAACGGTCGAGTACTCGAGTTCGCTATAAAAAAATCAGTACCTAACGACAACAAGAATTTTACACATATCCGTGACCGCATCAAAACAAGGTGATACTTAGTTGGTTAACAGATAAAAGCACAGTCGGTCCGGAATCCAGGCCAGCAAATTTCGAACATTTCCAACGGTTACCAAACTTAGTACTTAGAAGGATTTTTGGCAATACAAAGAACATGTTGCTCTCGACAAGGAAGACGACGGCGACGAACGAGATGCTAGGATGAGAAAAGAAATCGCAGAAGCCAATATCTTCCCCATGTACTGCTTTACTTGACTTTAAATTACTTTTTCTAGCCAACTACTGTCTCGACAATCTTCTTTTCCGCGATCCGATAACTAACCACTGTTTACTGATGCTTTATACTTCTCTGGATGTATTCTGCAAATGCGGCTCGCTCGCTTCCATTTTAGCCTGGCAGACTTGTTGCCTACATCGCGCATCGAGCGGCGATACCGGTCTCGAAGTGTATCTTTACAAATCCGGTCTGCTTTATTTTTAATATCATACGGTGCATGGCCCGGCCCTATGCAACTAGAACTTCGGATTTCTGAGACTTGGTACAGTTCGATTCAAACTTAATGGCGGCTCGGAAGTTAGCTTCTCACTGCGCAGTACCCCACCCCTCACCCCCGCTGACACATGAAATTGTTACCGCGCAGCGACTCGCCTCATGTTCTGAGCTGCCATTAAGTTTGAATCGAACGGTAAAGACCAAGATCACAGATAGGTCGGGATAAGCAGATAGACATATCTGTGGCGGTATCTAAATTGCCACATGCGAACTACGCGTCAAAGACCTGACGTCAGACAGACGTCACATAAATCCTGCATCGCGCAATTAAAGTTTACCGTGCAGTGGACATACAAGAACCCAACATCAATCGTTGGGCAGTTGCCCGCCAGACCAAACACCCGTCTGGTTGGAGGATCCTCTCTTTTCTATGGTGGATGAGTGAACTTTAAGGGTCGTGCAAACAGACGCGAAATCGCGGGCGCGACAGGCAGCGGTACCTTTGTCGACAAAGGTACCGCTGCCTGTCGCGCCCGCGATTTCGCGTCTGTTTGTACGAGCCTTTACACCCTGTTTTTCATACCCCTAAATATCAATGCGTTTACACAGAAAGATCACTTTTTGGAAAGTAAACCGCAAAGGGGAGTCTGCTTCAACCGACTCGCAACTTTTCGAGGAACGTCTGTCATACGTATGCTTCAGGAGTCTTTATGGCCACAGAATGCTGTAGAGGTGTACTTAACAGCCAATAACGAAAACATGGACTAACGCTGTATCAGGCGTATCAATGATACGGGGCGCCCAAGCTGCAGGGGCCCCCATGTGTATACGCAAAACCTCAAATTCTCATTGATAAGAATGAATACCTCGCGGCTTCAACAGCCGCGGTCCAATTTCAAAGCGCTTGCATCTATTTAGTAAAACCACGCACAGTCTAATCTATCCGAGTCAGGATGCTCCAATTTTCAAGTATGCTTCGCTAGGTCTTGCATTCTCTTAGTATAAAGGCCACAATGACTTAACCATCCGACTCAGGATGCTATTTTTGTTAAAAAAACAATTCCCTCTTTTTGAGGTTCACCGCAGTCGAGTAAAAAGAGCCCCAACATTATTTTGATACCTAGACGCCGAAACTTTGCGATGCGGTGAAGAATTTACCGGCAAGCCATATAGCTAAAATTAGCAATCATCACTTAGCCGACTACTTTATGAAATGACGCAGCAAGATGGTCGTCATGTGCGAAGTAAAAATCCTATTTAATCCTAACTAATATTATAAATGTGAAAGTGAGTTTATTTGTTTGTTACGCTTTCATGCTATAACAGCTGAGCAGATTTGGATGAAATTTGGCACAAGGGTAGATCATGACCAGGATTAGAACATAGGATATATTTGATCCCGATATTCCCACGGGATCGACTTACGCGGGTCAAACCGCGGGGCGCAGCTAGTTTACTATATTTTGTAAATGTTTATGACCAAAACTACGATTAATCCTTTAACATGGAAAAAAATGGCATGCAAAACGTCTCTCGTTTTCTTATTTGAATTGCAAGTCATTGGATTTATAACCTGCTTCCTAAGCTGGACTGATGAGGTGCTTGGAAGCTGCAGTAAACTGATAGTGGAAGGCAGTGCCGTAACTAGGGCGGTGCCAGCGGTGCCCATGCACAGGGCGCAGAAATGACCAGACCAGGGCCACTAACAATATCTATTATTTATTTTTAAAGACAATCCATTTAATTGTCAGAACCGGTTATGATTAGAAAATATTTCAAGGGCGCGGTTCTGAAGCAGCTCGTACCGGGCGCATAAAAGGCTAATTACGGCACTGGTGGAAGGGTGAAGCTCACGCCCAAGTAGTGTTTGTATTGCTATTTAGGAGAGGTAAATACTGTGATATGGATGATGTCAAATATGGGCAATTTTCTACAACATGGAGCCTGTACAACACTGTTCCGTGCATATATTTCGTTTTTAGAAAAAATACATGCTTTTACATTGTATGTTAAATGTTTCAATCAGCTTTTTAGGGTTCCATAGTCAACAAGGAACCCTTATAGTTTCGCCATGTCCGTCTGTCCGTCTGTCCGCGGCTTAGCTCAGAGACCCTTGGTACTAGAAAGCTATAATTTGGTATGGATATACATATAAACAAAGCCGACAAAGTGGTAAAAAAAATCGTGATTAATATATTTTTTAGGGTACCAATTACGGAACCCTTCATTGTGCATGGTACAACATGCACTTGGCCGGTTTTTTAACCTTATTAGCAGTAAGATAATTGTTTGTTTGTTTTTAAGAGGTAATCTCTGAAAGTACTGTGTGATCCAATTACAAAAATTTATTCTGTTATAGAAAGCTTCACCATTTCCAAGTGCCATTGGATATGTTTAATGGTATAGTAGACTTCCACGCGAAGGAAGTCATGTTAAAAAGCTAGTAAAATATTTGTATAATAGTATTTTTTGTGTTGTTGTTTGTATACTGTTGTGTAACTACACAGACTCAATAATTACGGAAAAGCACTAAAACAAAAAATCTATTAATTTAACCTGACCTGTTATTTCAAAGGAAGCTCATAGATACTTGAAAGAATGAATGAGAAAACATGTTTTCTTCGTTTATCATTATGAAAGTAATTTTATTTCTAATATTCTAAAACTTATCTTTATCCTTATTTTTATCAAAAAAAGTTAAAGAACATTGTTGCACATTATCTCAGCAACAATAAAACATTTTGGTTTATCAGGCTAATACACTATGTTTGTCTGTAATTAAATAAAGTCAGTTCCAAAAGTATCTGATGGAAATGTGGATGCCAATTTGTAGTGTCACTTACAAATTGATTGCTTTGATTTTAATTATTTGAATACACCCAAAATTCTAATTTTAATTCACCTTAGATATGTTTTTTTGGTTGATGATTCAATTATTATTTAATACTTATTGTCAATGTGCCCCTTTTTTATAAATAAACAATAATTATATATTATATTAGGTACTGTTATTCAATCATTTTTGGAAAAAGATGAGATATAAAGTTAAAACTGTCCAAATACAGATGAATGTGTTACTTATTGCTTTAAGTGACACAATCATCTGTATTGTGTAAGAATTTAACCTGAACAGGGGTTTATTTATACCTTCATCAGATATTTCAGATCTTTGGAACAATCCATAAATCCAAATATAATAAAATGTTATTGTCACTGTCAAATCGCTAAATGGCAGAAACTTTGCTAGATTTCCAATAAATTCTGGAATGTCCAGTTTAAGCTAATTGAAAGGATTTTCTCAAAAACTGAACTGTCCACCTAGGTGAGTTTTCATGGGGACACTTACAATGGGTGCATTAATAGTGTCCACGAGTGGCCATATTGCTTATATGCCTGCCTCAAACACAGCCTGATGTGCAGCTCATGCTAACACAATGGAAAACAATAATATAAGAACAGGCCTGGCCTTGACTAGGACCATATTGACTTCGCTTCTATGTGTCAGCATATTATTATACCATATAACTATACCAAATGTGTCACAGCTTATGTTAGTAATAGCTGACAATCCTTTATATCATAATTCTAGTGACAGTTCAAACCAAGTTCAACCAGAGTATGATTGCAATTTTAAAAATTGCATTAGTTTCTCATTTTTATTTCATGAAAATTATTCAAGAGCAATCAAAGCCTTTCACCTTATCTACCACAATTTGTTTCTAAATGCTCTGAAGAAAATTTCATATTACATATATCTAAATTGATGGATTCTGTAAGTTAATTAATTCAATGAAAACAAAACAAAGGCTTACCTTTGGCAAACAATTATTTGGCATATTTTAGTCTTCCCATTGTCTTTGCATCAAAATTATGTTGAAATCTTCATTATTGTGCTGGTCAAAAAGCAAAATCTTTTGTCTAAAACGATTTCCATTTTGTTCAAGTACAATACTCTCCATGTTGCAAGAAGATAGATGCAGTGTGTACATGTAGGTACATATAACACAATCACAATAATTCTCTACAGAATAACAAGGAAGTCATTTGAAGCCAGGAGATTTATCATGACCTTCCAATAATAAGTATTCTGCACAACACAAACGAAGGTACTCGTACAATTTTATGGAAATGAAATCAATAACTAAGTTTTCAATCACTCTTACGATAATCAAATTACTTACGTTAGCATGAAGTCCCGTTGCAGCAGTGAAATGGACACAAAAACTTAGCCTGATGGCCTAAATCAACACATTGTAATGTACTTCAAGTAAGACGCAGAATAAAATCACTAACGCAGTCCATTTATCGCGAGTGATGTTTGACAAAACTTCAAATCGATTAATTTTTCTACACTACATGAATTTACAAGAATGTTAATAATTTCACATTCAGTTCACAAAATATCACTGACTTAGGATGAAATGACACTATTTAATTTTGATTCATACTGATTTTCACCAATTTTCAAGCGCTTGGAGAACAAAAACAGCTGGTTCCTCATTTATTGTTTTTTCTGCCACATACAGCAAAGCAAGCAAAAGCATAGTGCATTGGATGCCTTTTCACGTTAAAAACCGATCAGAACCGAAAATTATACGGTAAAAATAAAAATATTTTGACGTGATTGATTTTTCAGTATAATTTACATTTCATTTTATAATTTACATTAGTTGACAATTTTAATGTAATGTATTGTTCATAAAATGAAACTGAAAGAAAAAATCGGTTCTTGGCT
The DNA here is from genome assembly GCA_948473465.1 of Lithophane ornitopus. NCBI lineage: Eukaryota > Metazoa > Arthropoda > Insecta > Lepidoptera > Noctuidae > Lithophane > Lithophane ornitopus. Next base: position 11,569,806 of record OX419616.1, on the reverse strand, counting down.
TATTCGACAACAATAAAATAACCCATCTTCGGCAGCCCGGGTAAAAAAACATGACACTTGTAATATTTTCTAAAACTGTTTAGCTCTGTCTACGGTTTATTTAGTATTTTATTCTTTAACTGACTTCTAAAAGGAGGAGGTTATTGTTTGCAATTTGTATTTTTTTTAGATAAAACACTTGTCATTTTCCTGCAAATAAAAGTCAGTTAATAAAAAAAAATACCTAAATTTTCTGACTACTTTTTTTTTTAACTACTTTTATTTATTTATTATGAGTTCCTAAGTCTGTATATATATCAATTACAGGTGTTTTAACCAACCAGTCTAAGCACTCAACAGCAAAGACATATGTAGGTATTCAGAGTTTGCCAACCACCACGAAAAAAAGGTGCAGGTGCGGGAAATTATGAAGAAACATAAACATTTTATAATTAATGTATTTATTATAAACTCGCATAATTCAAAGAAATTCATTAAAATCTTTGCACATTTCGTAGTTTTTATCTTCATCTGTTTGCTGAAGTATTCCGATGTAGTCGTCTTCTTTAGATAAACACAAGTTTTTAAGGATTTCCGAAGGTGATGGCATGTTCTTATCTTGTATTGGTATGGAGTCTATTAATTCTTCTATATTTTGGTTGAACATTTTTAGAACTTCACTTTTTTCCGTTATTGCAATTTGCATATTTCCTAGCGTAGGACAGACTCTATTTTCATTAAACGATTCAGCAATCAATGAAAAGTGTTCGGATTCCATGTCCTCCAATGATAACTTAGCTCCGCTGCGAACTAACTCAGCGTTTGCTTCAGACACATCGTTATAATTCAAATTTTCTGTCATTGAAATCTGTTCATCAGATGACGTTGGGTTTGGTTCACTATGTTTCTGTTTAAGTTTTTCCACAAGTTCTCCTGTTTGTCTTACCACTGTACCAGGTGGTTGTGCTTGGCATTTATGAGTTCTCTGTGATACCTGAAATAAGAAACAGCTGCCTTAGTTAATATGTTCATTTAGGTAGGTACCTACATTTTACATAAAAACAAAAGTATTACATACCTTGTACCGAAAATTTTTTTGGCAAGCCGTGCATTTGTATGGCATAACACCTGTATGAATTCGCCTGTGCACGAGATATGAAACCCTTTGACGAAAACATTTACCTGCAAAATATACACAAAATTTTCTTTAGGTAACTGATTTTTAACTATTCATTAGTTTTCAGCCAAATATAATTATTGGTTTTTACCACAAGTTTCGCAAGAGAAAGGCTTTTCTCCTGTATGAATACGCTGATGATTGTGAAGCGTTGATAGCTCTTTAAAAGCGCGCCCACAGTAAGTACATGAGTGAGGTTTCTCATCGTTATGATACAGAAGATGCTTATGATATGACTGCTGAAATGTAAACGTTTTGTTACATTGTGTACAAGCGTATGGAGTTTCACCTGTAACAAAAAGAGTTAATTAATGAAAAAAATTATCATTTATGTTATCCTAAATCGTTGTTGTTTGTTGTTTTAGTTTACTAGACTTCAACGTGGTGATGTTTCGAAAGCTAAAAAAGCAAAATAATAGTACCTAATTATTGGAATGACTTGAGGTTTAGCGTTATCATTAGAGTTAGCCAATGTGAATAGTTATACAATAGTCGACATCATAATGCTTTACCACTTTTGACAACAATTCCCGGTAAATGTTAACTATAGTAAGGTTGAATGAAGCTGTCTTGTCTTAGCGGCTTAAAGACGGAATAGACCTTGTCCGTAGGGGTGGGTCGTTACGTGATGTTTGCGAAACGTCGAAGGCGTCACGAGTTATCCGGTATTCTCATTGACACGCTAAGGGATACTAACAGAAATAAACTTCCCCTCATACTTTATTCAGGCTTAGGACTGACTGCATCGAAAACAGAGTGAAGTTAATGTAACTATGTAACTAGTGACGTGAAATAACGCCCATAACTATTGTCGTTTTATGATGTGCACGTGACATTCATTCAACCGTAGGGAGGGAAAGCAATTACGAGGTCGACTATACCATATGTAGCGATAAGGCTTAGGAGTCTTTAAAGTGTATCCTGCTTCCTGAATCAATTTTAATTATTCTGTTAGTACGAATTACCTCAACAACTAACACCAATTATTATTTTAACCTGTATGAAGACGTTTATGTTTCTTCAGGAAATATTTAGTCGTAAAACATTTACGGCATACTTCGCATTGCCATTGTTTATTATCATTTCTTTCCAAGTGAGACAATTTTTCATCTTGTTGATCTGGGTTTCCTCCAGAAGTTTTGTCCATATTAGCATCAGAATGTGAATTTCCAGACAAAAATCCAAAGTGTGCTACCCTCAAATGAACCATTAAAGAACCTCTCATTTTAAAGTTTTTTGGGCACAAATGACAGTGATAGCGGGTAAAAGTTTGATTTGAATTTTCGTCAATATTGTGAATTAAGCACCTGTGCATTCTCAAAATGTTGGCATCGATAAATTGTAAACCGCAGATGTTGCAAGTAGTGTTTGTTTGTACTAATGTTGATTCCGTTTTTACGAACATTGGTTCACTGCCTTGAACACTATCTTTACTTTTTGATATATCTAAAACAGGGACTGTGTTTACCGATACCACTGGTAATTTCGGATAAATTTTCACGAATTTAACAGGAGCATTTGTCGCTGATGACGGAGTTTTATTTTTAACCACTGGCGTTTTCGGTTTCTTCTGCTGCGCTGTCGACTGATTTTCTATATTGTTTTTTTCATTTGAACCTGTTAATCTTTCTTTTTCTTTGCTTCCTTTTGTTGTCAATAGTTTCACATGGCTAAACAAGTGTATCGTAAGTTTGTCTAAACCAAATACTTCTTCCTGACATACCGGACACAGCATTTTATTTGTTGACACATCTATTAATCTGTCTCTTAATGACTGCACTGATTCAAAAACACCAATATGCGCACAAATTGGACAGGGTAAAGAAGCTGCATTAGCACTCATTCTAATAAGAAAAAATGGACTTCCTCAATTATGACGTTAATGAAAACTAAACAGTGTTAGCACGCCACATGCGAGCACGATAGCGCGAAACTAAAGCTCTGATGAGTTATTTTTGGATGCTGCCATGGATGCTACGTACCTAATCTTTTGGCGGGCTTACAAGATATTTTATAAAACTAATACATTCGGTTTGTGAAGCTGATTAGATACTTGTCTTGTTTTGTCAATGAAAAGAAAATACTTCAAAAGCATATTGACGTTTCGGATGGATGGATTTCGTTAATTGATTTATTATTATTATTGAAAATTGCTCATGAATTCTCTATCTATCTATTTAGCCCGTAATGCCCCACTGCTTTGCAAAGGCATCCCTTTCCCGTTACATGAAATATGTGGATAAAGGTTTATATTTTTCTAAATATAATCGTCCTTTTAACTGCAAAAAACCTTTCAAATATTATTTTTTTACGTCTCTGAAATTTCTCGAGACCTTGGAGTCTTTTGGTAGGCGTACGAGGGGCCGAAGTCAATTCACAGAGATCCATTAGACGTTTTAATGAAATGCAGGATACAACGACTATTGCAGGATATGTTAGTAAGTATATATAGTAAGTTACTACTTATAGTAAGTTATAGGACTTTAGGTTTGGGTAGCTAAAGTGGACTGGATATCTACAAAATATGTAAGGTCTGTGACACTTGCCTGACCAATGTCTTAGTATACTTTTGTTTTTCTAGTCTACGTCCCTTCCTCCCTCCACTCCATTATTCGCGAGCCTGTGCGTCCTCCTTCCAGTTTTGACCTATCCAGCTCGTCCCGTCATCTCCTACGTGGTCTGCCGCGACCCCGCCTCACTATCTCAGCCTCAGGGCACCAGTTATTTGCTATTTCGGCCCACAGTTTGTCCGGTATGCGGCAAACGTGTCCTGCCCAATCCCATTTAATTTGGGCAGCTTTTTGAGCTACGTCAGCTATCTTTGTTTAGGAGCGCAGTATTGTGTTTCGAAAACGATCCGTTAAAACTGTCATAGCGTAGAGGTATTTGAGGGACGCCTTTGCCCAATTGTGGCCCGGAACCGAAAAGGAAACAACCTAGAAAAAAAAAACAGAAATAAGTAGTAAAAATAGAAGTATGTACTGCATTCGTGGTCTCGTGTCTCGTAGAGGTAATTTTTTAACGTACTTAAAATATTTATCGGAATTATACGGTTTTCTAGCATTTCTTTTTATTAAAAAAACAACATCAAAACTTCAAAAAGCTTGCCGATGTCATTTGTTATTGTTTGAAAAATGGCGGTGAATTTGTTTGTTATTGTTATTGATGATGATGCCTAGTGATATACAATACATTTTATAATATCGATTTAACAATATCGTATAACTTTGTTAATTCGGTTTTGGCTGGCTGCTAATATATTTTGTGTACTACTTTAATTTATATTTTTTTGCAAAAAATGTCTGAAGGAGCAAAACCTCCTGGCTATATGGCTCAACTTTTAGATGCTTTAGGATGGAATCAAGGAACCCGAATTCCTTTAGCAGATTCAGCGAACAAGGAACTAGAAACTCTATTAATAGACAGGTATACTAAAGTAGATTTAAATTGAGAGTATTCCAAAAAATCAATGATCATTTTTACAATCTTTGTACATAATTATTTCAGACAAACTGAGTTACAGCGCCTGAAAGAGGCTTTAAGTTTGCAAAAACAGAAATGCGCTGATCTCAACAACTACAAGACCCATGTCCATACAGAATATCAGGAGAATACTGTAAGTATTGACTAAAATTCAAAAAATTATTAAGTTTTTAAAGTTATTCATTGAGATACAACTGCATATAATAATGTTTTGCAAATAGTTAATAAAAGTCTGTATGATTGTTTTTAGCGTTTACTCTTTGCGCACAAGCAGCACATGGAGCAGGAAGTGAAACTGCGTCAGTTGAGTGTCAATGAGGCAGACACACTTGACCGGAGTGTGGTTGAGACTTGCAAGCAGAGCAGGGACATCGAGACTAGGATTGACAGGTTTCAAAGTAAGCCCTGACTGCTTAGTCTATGTTACCACTCTTTGTAGTTTGGTTTAGTTTGCTTATTTTCATGCATTCATTTTTTGTTATGGATGATTTTTTTTTAAATACTGCAATTATTTGTAATATGTTGCACAGATATAGGTCTATATTTAGGGGGTCACTCTTATGATTTGAAAATTGGTACTACTTTACTATGTTTCATAAATCAGGAAACGTACTGCTGTCAAAACTTTGATTAAATTAGAGTAGTTACACATAATGAAGTTTATTTTCTAGGCAGCTGATAAAGTAGTAAATAATATTCATCACAATTTTTTTTTTCATCTTGAATGCTGTCTTCTATTCTTTAAGCAGACGTGGTATGAGACATTTGGCAGTTGGACTGTGCTCTCCAGCAAGAGTCACCACTCATAGGTGTCGCATATTGTGTTTATGCTACTCAAAAGGGTTTATACTTAAAAAAATATAATAATGAATATGCCTACCATTGGGGAACCATTTAACAATGTATGAGTGCAGCATGTGATCATGGGTACCTTTAAGATTCCTCACTATACTCTTTTTGTGAACCTTAAATCATTCCTATTTTGGTGTTCTAGAAGTACTACCTAGCCAAGTAATTGCTACCAACTTGGATGTAGCGCTTGCTGGCCAGAAACATGAAAAAGAGGCCCATTTGTTTTATAAAAGCGTGCATCAGAAGCCCATTTTCTTAAAGGTTCATTTATTTAAAAACGCGTACTTCAATAATAGGTAAGTACCTAATAGGTAATATGGGCCGGTATCCGCAACTCCACGTTAAAGCGCGTCGGTTGGGAAATCGCTTATTCGATCCACCCCAGCCCCAGCAACGTTTTGGTGTTACTAACAATCTCATGTAGGGTTACCAAAGTACTTTGCCCTGTAATTGGCGACCACGAGGCAGTTTAGAAGCACACGACGTACATCATTACAGGGTAAATACATTTTTAGAGGATCAATTAAATATTTCCCAAAAAACTTGACTTAAAAGTAAAATAAAAAAAACCAATTTAATTATTTCAGAACAGATCTCTAACCTCTTGAAAAAGGCTGATTCTATGAAGGCTGAAGTGTGTGGTGAGCGTGGAGCCCTAGAAGAATGGCGAGCGGCCCTCGAGAGAGGTACTTGTGACATCACGGCTATGGAACAGTTTACAAAGCAAGATCTTTCCAAAGCAAAAGTAAGTGGGTGTAGGTACACCTCTGCCCAACCCTATGGGGATTACAGGCTGATGTTATGTTATTATAAACTGTCTAGTGTTATAATCACATTTTACATTAATTTGTAGAGTTAGATTCATAATAATAATCTCTCTGATTGATAAACCTATACTGAGATAAGATACTTCTAAGGCCTGGCGAGCACTAGCAGCCAGGTCGCAGCGGCCAGTGAGATAGTCGGTGGGGCCGCTGGCTGCGTGCGGCCAGGCCGCTAGTGCGCTATTGCCCTACAAGTCACACATTGCATTATTTTGCATAAAAATGCACTTTTCTACAAGTTACTTTCTATCCTATTGCTAACCACGTATAGATCAAAATTGAAGATCCATGGGCGTCAGCAGTTTTGAGTCACGCGACTTGCTAATCCGAAATTTATTGGTAGTATATTAAAAAAAACATTTTTTTTAACTGTTTTGTAGGCATTAGAGACGAAGAGACAGAAGCTGAAGCTGGAACATGATCGCATGCACGACCGGCTGGTGCAACTGATCTCCAACCTTAGCGCTGAGGAGCGCGCTTGCGACAGGATCTCTGTTCAGGTACCACCACCAATATCACTTCTGTGGGAGAGTCACAAGGGCAGGCAGATATTCTATATTTCTTCCTGGTCTTGTCACAAGACTCTTGATTAAAAGAGGTCGGCGTAAAATGTTTTGTTACCATCACACTGTATGTTCCAAAATTAAGGAATATTGCAAAAATAAGTATTGCTTTGATTTATTAGTTGATTTGATCTCTTCCTTCCTGCAGAACTAAAGAAAAGAAAGAAAGAAAATAAATTTATTTGCCCCAGGTAAGGCACACAATATCGAACTCTCATTGGGTTACAAAGTTCGGTACCTGACATATCGAGTCACTTTAAAAAAAAATTGAACGAATACTTCTTTTTACCCAACTACGGCGAAGAAAAAAGGAGTGTTATGATTTTGACCGGTATGTATGTATGTATGTATGTTCATCTGTTCCCTCTTATCATCTAAACCACTCATCACAATTTTACAAATGAATGGTATCGTTAGAAGCGTCTTGATCGTCCGCTGGCTATAGGCTATGTGACGTCACATTAAATAAAAAATGGCGCCCTCTAGAGGCCATAAAGTCAGGAACTAAAAAAACATATATAATTTTTATAACCCCAAAAGAATTAAAAAAAAGTAATAAAAACTAAAACCCAACTACGACTAAAAAGGTATGAACAAGACACCACAGGCAGACAAATTAAAAATCCGGAGTCACGTAATCCGTTCGATTTATGCCCTAACACGTGTGACTCCGGATTTTTAATTTGTCTGTCTGTGGTGTCTTGTTCATACCTTTTTAGTCGTAGTTGGGTTTTAGTTTTTTATACTTTAATTTTTTGACCACTTCTCTTCATTCCAAAGTTTCGATAATTGAATATCATCAGGTGGTCCAAGGCATGGCGGAGAGGAAACAAATCATGAACATGTGGACATCCGCTGTTGAAAACATGAGGCAGCGCGATAAAGACATCAGGCACGTTCGAGAGGTAAACAATTGTCATTATCTAAGACTGATGATGGCTGGAGCAAACGAATCCTTGAGTGGAGACTGTTAATCTGTTAAATGAGGGACTAGGAACGACTCCAGAGTAGATGGGCTGACAACCTTCAAAAGGCGGCAGGCATAGACTGAATGCGGAAGGCACAACACCAAGAGTGTTGACTGGCGTGTAGCTATATTTATTTATTTATTCTGCAAGCTATCAGTCTAATACATAACGTACCATTAGCGCTTCCAAATGATACATACATGTACCCAAATTTGAAAAACTTGGGAGAGGTCAAAGTTCCGCAGTGGGCTGTGTTACTGGAATGAATTAATTAGTATATCTGAAGTAGGCAGTTCTTGTTTGTCGAAAGACCTTAGAAGCGGATCTGAAAGGCTGATTACAGGGACACAAAAACATTCAGCGTTGTCACTGGGATGGTAACACACCCGGGTCCATATCATGAAGTTTTAAATGCCATCATGATTCTGATGCGAAAAAGGGATGGTGCTATAGGTTATGTATAGCTCCGTCTCTCTCTGACACTGGAAAAATTATTGCATGAGTCTTCATAATATGGCCCCTGCAATGCTACTGGTATTGCTTATACCCATATTTGTCCTCGCGAGTGACCACTTACCTCCAAGGGCTTCAAGTTGCTTGCCATCTTATTTCCTACCAAAAATGTATGTTACCACCGTTACCACCAACCCGCACTGAGCCCGTGTGGTGTATTTTTGCCCATTCCCTCTCACAGAAAGGAGGCTTCTGTCCGAGCAGTGCTGTGGGAGCATTATAGGCTGATTGATTTTGATTATTATGTTCCAGGACTACGCAGTATTGGAGAGACAATCAAATAACCTCGCGGAGCTATGTCGTGAGCAACAAGCGTTCTGCGATCAACAGCGCGGGAACAACAATGACGCTATACTTGAGAACATGGGGCTCACCACTCAGCTCGGTCAAATCCGCCTGGCTCACCAACGACTGCTGGAGATCAATTTTTCGCTTGACAGCGAGGTGATCTCCTTACCTAATACTACCTACCCACAAAGAAATGGCACGGTGTAAAGTAGTACATTAAGGCCTATTTAAAAATATATCGTTCCTGTCCATTCAAAGGCGGAATCAGCGCTATCGACGGCGATGAGATGACTTTGTACTCTTCATTTTTTTATTATTTAGTGGACAAATTATTGATGTAAGCTTGGGAACTTGATTAATAAGGAAATTGACCATCAACTTAAATTGTCCATAAATTCAAATCTAAACTGTCACATTTGTCCGTCGTATAAAAAAGAACCCGGATAATTGATGTAGAGTGTCAATCTGCTCAACAATCAAGTTCTCTGACTGTACAAATAAACATTTATATAATACCTATGGTCCATCAATCTTTTTATCAGAACCAAAAATAATTAAATCCATGTGTCGATTTAACGGCCGCGAACTGTTAATTACTTATTGTAACATCATACCTATTGTGTGATTCAGGCTCAAAGTCTTCAGCGAGAGCTGAGTACCATGCGCATTATGCTGGAGAAGCTGCACTGCGAGAACCGAGCTATCATGGACGAGCAGTTCCGTAGGGACACGGCGCTGCGGGCTACTGAAAACAAGGTAGCGTACACGTTATCACACTAAGTAAAAAAACTTCTACAACCTCTAGTATACTCTGATAACTGTCAGTTGCACTTCTAATATTGGCATATCATAATCAGATTGTTTTTCAGTAATTAATGCTCTAATTCCTAAAAACTTACAGATCAAAGAAAGTAAAGAAAAATTGACGGACTCCTTGGATAAATCAAAATCATCAGAGAAGAGGGCTAAGGAGCTTGAGAATATACTAAATGTAAGAGTATTTCATTACTTACTTAGATAATTATTCAGTTATTTAGACAACAGACAGTTTAGGTCGTGTTCAGACGCTCCCTCGGCACGCGCAAAATCAGCGTATGGGTCCCGAAGGCGTACGGACGGGGTGGGTGCGACGCGTGTGCAGGGTGAGCGCTGGGCTGGCGCGTGGCGTGTGCAGTTGGACTTCGATCAATGCAATTTGAGATCTATTGATGTGTCATACATAAGACTCTTTTATGTATGACACATATATATACAATTATATACAAAAGATTTCAAAGCGAGTTAGACGCGGGTGCTGACGCGCGTGGCGGGCACTTAACGGGCGCGTGTCGCCATTAGTAGGAAAGACAAAAAAAAAATCGCGTCCGCCATCTTGGATTTTCATTTAGACCGAATTCACACTATCTCTCTCAGCTCGTGGCTAAGTAATAACAGCTGCATGGGTCGATCCATCAGGTTAAGCTACGCTTGCCGGGGTTGGTCCGTGGATGTGTGACCATCTTTACATACCGAGACACCTCCGTGCTTCGGAAAGCAAGTTAAGCCGTTGGTCCTGGCTGTCATTCATGGATCTCTAACAGTCGTTACGGGTCGTCAGAAGCCCGAAAGTCTGACAACCAGTCTTACCAAGGGGTATCGTATGACCCAGTTACTGGGGTATGGAGGTCAGATAGACAGTCGCTCCATGTAAAATACTGATATTCAGCTGCATTCGGTTTATCCCGTTAGATTGGAAGCCGAGCCCAACATAGTTAGGAAAAGGCTAGACAGATGAGACTCTTTAGAGGTTTTCTTGTAATCTATAAGTAGCTTATCTCCGGAAGTAAGTAGCCTAAAAGAACTATTTGTTATTTTTTTCCCAAATTTTAGGCTCATTACTTTTGGAGATAAGTCGTCTAGTTTGATCAATTTTCTTAAATAACTCTAAAACTATTTATTCTAAAATATTGGCTCTGTGTTTCAAATTCAATCGTTATGCTTCTGTTATAGCTGTTGTTTATCTTGTACAAAAATAAATTGTTTGGAGCGCACACTTATAAGCGAAACTGAGCCTATAAAACGCCCAGTTTCACTTCACTTATAAACAAAATGTTATATATTTGTCTCTAACAGTGTCTAGCAGAGAGCTCTTGTTCGTAATATGATAAATTCATAATTTTAAATGTAATAATTAGGAAGAAGAGCGCTACGCCAATCAAGTCACGACGAATCAACAGCGCGCGATGCACTGCTCTTTCAAAGAACAGCAGAAACTACTGGGTCTACAGAACGAAGAGAAACTGTTTCATATGCAACTCAAAGGTAAGAATGTTATTTATAAGTTGTATAAGTTGAAACATGTAAGTTCCCTTCATATTCTACCAGGTACCTACCTGGTGTGAAAATCTTAATTGAAGGTTGTTACTAATAATAAGTAGTAGGTACCTACAGTAAACTGTAAAGGCAAGAATTATAAAGAAAAGAAAAAAATTTACATCAATAATGAATTAATGATGCAAAAAAATATGTCGGTGGTGTTGGTTGTTGGTATGTCGTCATGACGTCAACGCCGGCTGTCGCTGATAACCAGCGCTGGGGTTCTGTCTCGCTTGGGGTCGCAGCATTATGCTGAGCGATGGCCCTTTTGCGTGATTCTGACGCATATTCTCCCCCAACTTGTTATTTTCGTATATTTGTCCTTTCTTAGGGTCATTTTTGCCGCGTATTTTCTTTCTTTCGTATGTTGTTGCTCGTGTGTTATGTGTTGGTATGTTATTGTTGTTTGTTTATGTAAAATGTAAATAACAGAATTCTATCAATACTTTGTTAGATACTCGGCAATAGTATAGTAACTTTTTTAAATGTCTCGAAATATGCTCGTAGTGTCAAAAGTCGGTGGTAAAAAGAGTCAAAATAAAAACCAACAAAAAATACAAACCATTCGCATTTTTTTAATATTTTTTTTGTAGGTATTTATCAAATGATTGTTTAGAAAGAAAAATACTGTACCAGTCCATCTAATTTACCTTGTTATCTCTCTTTGTTGTCCTAAAAGGTAGCAAGTAAGTAAACTTCTTAACAAGCTTTGTTCCACAGCCTCCAAGGCGATGTGTGCGAAGCTAGAATACAAACAGAAGAGCTTGCAAAGATTGGCTCAGTCTCAGAAAGAATCACTTTATATCATTGTAAGTAACATTTTATAGTAACTCTGAATTTTACTAATACTAGTCCTCAAAATATATTAAGTAAAAAAGACCGTCTAAGTCCGAGTCGGACTCGCACACGAAGGGTTCCATACCGTATTAAGATTGAGCAAAAAACGCCGAACACACACGTTTCTTGCATGGAGACCCCTTTAATTTTTAACTTTGTTTTAACTTTATTTTTTGTTACATCGGCAACAGAAATACGCAATCTGTGAAAAACTTGCTGAACAAAAACAAATAAACAAACAACCTCACTTTCGCATGTATAAATATTAGTTTGGATGCGAAAGAGAGTTTGTTTGTTACGAAAACGGCTGAACAGATTTAGATGACATTTGGCACATGACCCATGTGCCAAATGTCATCTAAATCATGACCTGAAATAGGACATAGGATACTTTTTTATCTCGATATTCCCACGGGATTGAGACTTCCACGGGTGAAACCGCGGGGCGCATCTAATTTATAGTATTAGTAAGGTTATGGATACATTTTTGGATTTTGTATTTGTTTCTAAAAGAATTATTGCATCAGTTAGCAGCTAGTTTTGTGTACTCTTTTACCAAATCCATGTGAAATTAACTTGGATTTGGTAAAAGAGTACACAAAACTATCTTGTATGTTTATTGATCGAGGTGTCTATGTCATAATTGTAGTGTTACCAAGTGGAGACGGTCGGCGCGCGAGTGGCGCACATGGAAGGCGCACAGTCTGAGCGGGAGTGCTCGGCCGAGCTCGCAGAGAGAGAGAACAAGTAATTTAGGGAACAACATAATATTTTTCTATATTGTGATCCGTGTGCACATCTAGACAAACTTGCATTTTTAATTTACGCTATCATGAATATGACAATTGACCAAATTTTCAAGATCCTTCATCATTAACATCACACCTGTAATCCCCGAACGGTTAGTCAGATCTAATTCCCTACACCTATAATTCCTACACCCACATTTTGCCAGTTATGTTTAAGTCCCATGTAATAGGCAGCGACTTTATTGCCATCAACCGGGCACAAATTCAGAATCTCTGCTGCTACTAAGAAATTCCTGATGGAAAACCCCAATAACACTTCGCCCGACCTGAGAATCGTACCCAGGACCTCATCATGTGCCTAGAACTTCATCAACTATGTGACTGTGAGGGCTGTCACTGTCACGCAAAACTGTCAAATTAAAAGTGCAAGATAGTGGCGAGAACATGTCTAAGCCAAAGCACGAGGTAAGTGCTTTAGGAGGTGTATCTATCCTACATTTATGTTCGCATAACTCGTCAAAATGTAGGGAACAGCAGATTCTTTTTCGTGAATTTAGGTTTGGTCCCATAGTAAAAGTTGTTCATAATGATGAGTACTCATACCTCTTAAAATGTTTCGTGTATGAATAAATACACACCTTATATACAAGGTCAAATTAAATTAGCTAGCGAAACTCCACAAACGTATACCGTATTCGCTAGCTAATTTAATTTAATTTGACCTTGTAGAGCTGGCATTGTCAACACTTTCCATACAAACCAAGCGTGTCCCCGTTTACTCGAATTATAATTCAAATTACGTATATAGAAACCGGCGACAAAACTTGTGCGCTCAAAACACTTTCGGCGCCGCGATTCCGTGCTCCTTGACAATACAGCCGATATAACTTGGCAGGTCTGAACATAGGCTCTGCAAACTTTCGCGCATGTTCTCTCGCTCACACCCGCGTCATGTAATTTTTTTGGTTCCTAAAAAATGATATTGCGCAGCCCACTGCGCGAAGTTCGGAACTGCCAAGTATTGTAAGTAACGTATATCGACGTAGTGTGTGTACTGTGTACAGAATGAAGGACGTGTGCGGGCGGCACGCGGCGCGCGTGTCGCTGCTGGAGCGGCACTCGGCCAAGCTGCACGACGACATGCGGCGCCTGGCGCGCGAGGTGGAGTCCCGGGGCGCCGAGCACACGGAACTGGTCACTATCTACTGTACCCTATAGTCTATTATCTTCCCACTACTAGGAACAGGCTCTCGGAAAATAATACAGAATTTTTCACGATGTTTCGAGAGCCGTTGTGAGGAAATAAATTCCAATGCTTATTTCCTTATAGCTTAGGTTTCATATTATGTTAGCGGTTGCCGATACATAAAGGTACTGACCGGTGTTACGGGCCGTAATGTACCATTTGCAGCGAGCATGTTACGTTACGCCGTGTCCTAAAGGTGGGTACTGACCAGTAGTACAGGCCGTAATGTACCATTCGTAGCGCAACGAGCGGCTCCTTGCTCGCGTGTTAGTGCTCGTTTCCACGTACCGACTGCACGAATGCTCGCTTTGTAACATGTTACATTACACTCGGTAACACAGGTCAGTACCCACCTTTATGGAGATACGGTGCCGTCATTTACATGACGTATACATTTACTTTATGGTGTCAAATGACCGTAACAAGACAGCATCGAAAATTCATGCTTTATCCATGAAAACCTGACTCCTATCCTATACGCTTTTTAAACACTACCTATCCGTTCACTTGAGCGAACATAATTAGACATCATTATTTGATCACAGCAAAGTCGTCTAAAAAGCGCGATGCTGAACGTGGAAGGCGGCGAGAAGGAGCTGGCGCAGTCGCGCACGCTGTGGCGGCGCATGCGCGTGGACGAGGCGCTCGTGCGCCTGCGCGTGGCGCACGCGGCGCGCGCCGTGGGCCGCCTGGGCGACGCCGCCTTCGGCCTGGACGAGCAGCGCCTGCAGATCGATGCGGTACATCTTCGGAAACATAACATACGCATCACGCCTATTTTCCCCGAAGGGTCGGGCAGAGGTGTACAGGACATCCACAGTTATACACACGAAGCCATACTCCGAGCTCACGCTCGGCAATTGTGCTGGCGGCTAGTGATCCAACGAGGCAGTTATAATAACGGCTGAAAATTCCTTTTTTTTAAATCGCAATGTGTTTCAAGACTTTATGACGAAAAATCTTTCGATTTATGGCTAACACGTGTGACTCCGGATTTTTAATTTGTCTGTTTTTTTTCTACCTTTTTAGTTGGCTTTTTTGTAGTAGTTTTAATTTTTATATCTTTTTACAACCCACCCCATTTACTGTGACACACATATTCCTCGATAGTAATGGTTTTTGATTCCGGGAAAGCTTCTCGAATTATCAAGTCCAACTTAACGCAATTTCAGTTTCAAAATCCTTTTTCCCTTCCTCCCTTCATACTAAATGTCATGATAATTTTGTCGTCACTAGGCCATGAACGAGCGTTTAGTGGAGATAAGCATGCGGCGCGATATGTTTAGCGTGCAAAAGCGCGCGCTGTTCGAGGACTGCGGCAAACTGCGCTCCGAGATACGGGAGCGGGAGCAACGCATCGATCAACTTATCAAAAGGTGCTGGAATAAATACTCTAAATGACAATGAAAACCGCATCACAATCTGTCGCGGACGTACACGGAAAGCGACATTAATTTATAATATGTATGTATACTTCTCATCAGAATAATCGAAACACCTAGCAAGTTTATGTTTTGTAAGGATTATCAGAAAAATGTGTATATTTAGAAACTCGAAACCATAAAAACGGTTAGGTAATTGTTTCGATTTTTCTGATGAGAAGTGTATAATAGATTATAATATGTTCTGTGATTCTGATGATATAATACGGATACCGAACGACCAGCATAGCAAGGTTGAATAAAATTGGCTCGTTTTAGTCGTGAAAACATTAGGTACTAAATGAAAATTTCTCCATTCTTTAGTTTATCTAAAACTATGGGATTTTAGTATTTGATATTTTAAATCTACGTTTCAGATACCAAATATTCATTGACTCGCTGGGTAAAGATGATTCTGGGCAGCAGCTCACGGTGACTTTCTTCAAAATCAAGGTATTTAATATAATCCTATTGTTAACGCCAATTTAAGCTATGTAAAGACATGCATGAACATCTATCAAGTTAGTTGCCAATAAACCTTGTAAAGGATAGACGCATTTCATTTCAAAAATCCATTGACACTGTGCTATCTAAAGTCAACCCTATCACCTCAATATATGGTCGAATACGAGCCGGATTAAAACCTCATTAAACATCGACGGAGCGCCGCCGTGAAAACAAAAGAACCGTATTCCATTGAGCGATAAGGGAACACCTGGTGTTATTTTGCACGGATTTCTTAGAATTGGTCAATTAGTGTGTGTGCAAAGTGTATCATTTGAACATTAATAACTTAGCAAATAGACAAAATTTTGTAGATTTTTGTGATTTTACGCTTAAACAATGACAAATCAAGCAGACCAAGCATTAAGTGTACTAGAAGATTTGGCGTCAATACTCAAAAAGACTCAGATAAACCTTAAAAAATGCCACAAAAGAACGGTTATCGAAACCTGGATATTTACAAACTCGTATTCAAACTATTGAAGAATACTGGGTAGCTTTTAAGAAAGCACACCATGATCTGTTGAAAAGTACAACTCGGGAACAACGTGGACTTATTTCTTCTTCATGAAGACTTATACCTATGTATGTTAGGAGATCTTAGAGACATGTTGACTTCATGCACTTTGAAGACGACTGACCAACCTTCATGCAGCAATACGTCATGTGATGGAAAATTACGGGCTAAAGTGATGCTACCTAATATACATCTCCCTCCGTTTTCCGGTAACTACGAAGAATGGCCTACATTTAAGGACTTGTATGTGTCATTAATTCATGAATGCACTACACTAAGTGAAGTTGAAAAGTTACACTATTTGAAGACCAGTATCACGGGCGAAGCGGCATCATTACTGAAGCATATTCAGGTGACGGGTGCTAATTATGTTCAAGCTTGGGAAACGCTGAATCATCGATACGATAATAGGCGCATAATAGTAAATGCATTGATGAAGCGATTGTTTTATCAGAAAAAATGTACCATTCAAACTGCAGCACAGCTGAAAACCCTCCTGGATTGTACCACTGAGGTTATTAACAGCCTAAAAAACGTAGAAGTGCCTACCCATTCCTGGGATCCAGTAATTATATTTCTGGTTGTGCAGAAGTTGGACCCGGAGTCACACAAAGAATGGGAACAGAGTGCCTACTCGGTGAACGATCAAGAGCTGCCTACATGGAAGGAATTGCGCGAGTTTTTAGAAGCCAAATTCCGGACGCTTGAAATGGTTTCCCCGACGTCTACCACTAAACCTACTAAAGAGCGTGTTCTTCATGTAACAGCAACAGAAAATGATAAACAAAAACCATGTGCTTTGTGTATAGAAACGTACACACTGTGTCATTGCAGCATATTCAATAAAATGACGATTAATGAAAGAAGCGAACATGTCAAAGCAAACAAACTATGTTTCAACTGCCTTGGGGCGGGACATGCGGTGTATAAGTGCCGTATGCCAATGTCTTGCCGCACCTGTAAGAGACGACATCACACACTTTTATATCAACCCAAGAAGATTGATGAAGCGGCTCCAAATGTAGAAACCAAACAACCGACTTCATCCAGCCAAGCAGATGTAGAAGAGAAGAAAGTTCACTCAATGATTGCGTCTCATTATACCGCGGGGCAGAAGATATCTCTATTGGCTACCGCAGTAGTAATTTTGAAGAGTGAACATGGACACACTTCTGTTCTTAGAGCGCTGATAGACTCAGGATCTCAAGCATGTTTTATAAGTGAGAAGGCAACTCAGATCCTGAACCTAGAAAAATCACCAGTAAATCTAATCGTCTCCGGAATGGAATCCATGAGTCAAGCATGAAGTCAAGTTACAAGTATTGTCACGATGGGAAAACCAATTCAATTTACCTATTAGAGCCTACGTGATGTCCAAGCACTTGACCTCCAACATACCTAGAACCACCACGATGGGGACCGATTGGCCGCATATAGCAAACCTCCAACTAGCAGATACAAATAATTGTGCATCAGGACCTATTGATCTGTTGTTGGGTGAAAATGAATATGCAACAATTCTCAAGCAAGGACTTATTAAAGGTCCACCAGATACACCATGCGCCCAAAATACCTACCTGGGATGGATATTAATGGGTGGAATATCAATTAAACTGATCGCACGAGAAAAATCCTTAACGGCCATGAAGCAAGAAATTAACATAGAAGATTTACCAATATGGGAAGTTGATACGGACACGAAAAGAAAACTTACCCTAACTGAACAACTATGTGAAAAAATATACGAGAAGACACACAAGCGAGATAATGACGGAAAATACATAGGCAAGCTACCGTTTAAAACAGAACAACCAAAATCAGTAGAAGGCAACACAA
Source organism: Lithophane ornitopus (assembly GCA_948473465.1). Classification (NCBI taxonomy): domain Eukaryota; kingdom Metazoa; phylum Arthropoda; class Insecta; order Lepidoptera; family Noctuidae; genus Lithophane; species Lithophane ornitopus. The sequence continues at coordinate 11,551,694 of OX419616.1, read as the reverse complement.
GAGAAATAGCAAAAGGAAGACTCCTTCAACTAGAAAAAAGATTTAATCAAAACACAGAATTGAAGCAAGAATACACAAAGGTGATCAACGAATATAAAGAATTAAAACATATAGAAGAAATACCTAAAGATGAAATAAATAATAAATCAGTATACTTACCTCACCACGCGGTGATCCGTAGTGACAAGGAAACAACAAAGACTACTGTTCACTAAACGATGAACTCTTGTTGGGTCCGATGTTACAAGATGACTTGAGAACCATTGTCATTAGATGGAGAATTCATGCAGTTTGCTACGTTTCTGACATTCATAAGATGTACAGAATGATTTGGACAAACAACGAAGACATTGATTATCAAAAAATTCTATGGAGAGATAATACATCGGAAGACATTAAAGACTACAGACTTTTGACTGTGACATTCGGAACGGCTTCCGCACCCTATCTTGCCGTAAAGACACTCATGCAATTGGCTGATGACGAAGGTAACAAATATCCCGAAGCTGCAAGGATATTGCGCGAAGACTTTTACGTCGATGATGTTATGGCCGGACACGATAATCTGGAACAAGCTATAAGAATCAGTCAAGATCTCAAAAAATAACTGCGTCTAGGTGGCTTCGAACTGAAAAAATGGTCTTCTAATAACCGTGATTTTATGGAGACTATTGAACCAAGTGAAAGATCATCCAATGCACATCTAGAACTAAAAATTGATGGAATAATTAAAGCCCTGGGCATACAATGGAATTTGGGTAAAGACCAATTCGAATATAATCTGAACTTACCTGTTAGCGGCAAAGCAATCACGAAGCGAAGCATTCTATCCGACATTCAAAAGTTATTCGACCCGCTCGGATGGATTGCATCTTGCCTTGTAATGGCGAAGATTTTAATTCAACAACTCTGGCAAGAAAAGATTGATTGGGACGAAGTCTTGAATACGACTCTGGCTGAAAAATGGGCTACAATGCGATCTGACCTCGAACATGTAAATGGAATCTACATAAATAGATGGATGGGAACGTCTAGCACAAGAAAAGATTCTATAGAAATCCATGGATTCTGCGATGTCTCTGTACAAGCATATGGTGCTGTCGTGTACTGCCGAGTCATAAACTCAGAATGCACCGTAAAAGGCACAATCATTGCTGCAAGAACAAGAGTAGCTCCTTTGAAAACCATTTCATTGCCTCGACTAGAACTGTGTGGAGCTTTGCTTCTATCCAAGCTACTTAAGCAAATAATGCAAGCAATGAGAATACCTACAACACAAATCTATGCTTGGACAGATTCTTCTATTGTCATCTCCTGGTTACATGGAGATCCGAACAAATGGGAGGCGTTTGTGGCAAACCGCGTTGTCGAGATCACAACCAATGTAAGTTGCAGTCAGTGGCACCATGTCCAATCTCACGATAATCCAGCTGACATTGCGTCAAGGGGCATGTCAGTAGCCAACTTGAAGAGTTGCGACCTATGGTGGAACGGACCACAGTGGTTATTACACCAGAAGATACAGTTCACTAGACTAAACATAACACCAATAGACCTTGAAAGAAAGAAAAACACAATACGAGCACTGAAAATAACAAAAAACGAAGAAGGTAATAAACTATCCGCACGACTCGATAACTTTGATACACTGACTGAACTACTGAGAGCAATCACCTACTGCCGAAGATTCCTGAAACAAAAGAAATTAAAGGAAAACATAGATAGAACAATCACAACTTTAGAACTCCAACGATCCCTGCAAACCTGTGTAAAAAGAGAACAAGAGGAAGAATTTACAGAAGAGATAGAAAGCTTAAAGAGAAAGAAAAGAGTAAAAAAGTCAAGCAAAATAAAATCATTAAATCCTTACCTTGACGAAAATGGCGTCCTCAAGGTGGGCGGCCGGCTCAGGAACGCAGAGTTGAGTGACGAATGCAAGCATCCAATCATTCTGGGTCGTAACAGTAAACTTACCTATCTTATAATAGCAGAAGCCCACTCGAAGACGTTGCATGGAGGCATACAGTTGATGCTTACGTACCTCAGATCCAAGTATTGGATACTGCGAGCAAAAACGCTGGTCAAACAATACATCTATCGTTTTTTGGTATGCGCCAAACTAAATGCAAAAGTGAGAACACAAGTAATGGGTGACTTACCAAGCGTACGGGTGAAACCTGCACGAGCATTCCTCAATTCAGGAGTCGACTTTGCTGGACCATTCCAAATATGGCTGAGTAAGGGCAGAGGAGCCAGAACTAGCAAGGCCTACATAGCTATATTTATTTGCATGTCCACCAAGGCACTACATTTGGAATTGGTTGGTGACTTAAGTACCGCAGCATTCATAGGCGCCTTCAAAAGGTTTTTCGCACGCAGAGGAAAATGCATAAATCTGTGGAGCGACCAAGGGCGAAATTTTGTTGGCGCTAACAAACAACTATTTGAAGCCTGGAAGGAAGCTGGTTTGCAATTTGATGGAAAAATCGCTGAATCGCTAACGACGGGACTCAGTGGCATTTTATATTTACCTAACTTCGGAGGATTATGGGAGGCCGGAGTAAAATCCATAAAATATCACATGAAGAGAGTTCTCACTACAAACTTGACATTCGAAGAGATGGCGACGGTTCTCTGCGAAATAGAAGCATGCCTGAACTCGCGGCCTTTATGTCCTATGGACGACGACACCATGCAAGCACTGACACCTGGTCATTTTTTAATAACGGAAGCACCAGTCAATGACCCGAATCCAAACTTAAAGGACGCTAAAATAAGCAATTTGACACGCTGGCAATATACTCAGAAATTATTGAGTGACTTCTGGTCGAGATGGCAGAAAGAGTACCTAACGAGACTCCAGCAGAGACCAAAATGGTTAAAACGCGAAGAAGAGTTTAAGAAGGGAGATATAGTGCTGATCATGGGCATGGGACGCATTACCGACAAGCACCCCGGCCCCGACGGTTTAACCAGAGTGTACAGCGTAAAGAGCGGTGACAGTATAACCAAGCGATGTGTTGCAAAGTTGTGTGCTTTACCAATCGATACAGTACCAGATGATGAGATGATTGTTTAATGTAACTAAGCTTTATTTTGCATGTAACTTAACTTAATAAATTATTGTTTTTAAAGGACTAACATAGTCCTTTGGTGGGCGGCTTATGTTAACGCCAATTTAAGCTATGTAAAGAGATGCATGAACATCTATCAAGTTAGTTGCCAATAAACCTTGTAAAGGATAGACGCATTTCATTTTAAAAATCCATTGACACTGTGCTATCTAAAGGCAACCCTATCACCTCAACACCTATTATTAGGGTTTTTGTTACACGCTGTATATTTCCCTCTTGAATACTGCACATGTATAAAAATATTGTCCTACTAATAAGGCCGCGATCACACCAAACGTGTAGTCAGCCGCCGACTGTGAGCGTTTAGTTCAAAATGTATGAAAAAATAACGTCAGCCGCCGACTAACTGCTGATTATGACGAGCGGTACGTTCGGTGCGCACAGTTCGCGGCCGAGCGCGCCGAGCTGCGCGAGCGCGGCGCGGCGCTGGACGCGGAGCTCGCGCGCTGCGAGCGCGACGTGTCGGCGCTGGAGGCCACGCTGCGGGTCGTGGCGGCCGCGCACCAGCACTTCATACACCACATCTCGCCGCTCGCCGAACATTGTATGTCTACTATTTCAATAATCTAACGTCCTGACTATAAAAAAGGTCATGACCTCTCTGTTGAGTAAATAATTTAATGTCTTTGTCTCCGAGTTTGTATCGGCATTTCTTCTCAAAGATCAGTCAACTAGGAAATGCTAGCGCCATCTAGTTTTAAAATATTTACCAAAAAACGTGTGAAAGTATCTTCAAAGATCTACTTACAGAAATAGTCATTATTAGTGACACTAATTCTAAACAGCTGCTAATAGAGAGATAGTTTCTCCAACTATACATGAAATATCACACAGCATTTTGATTTCCTTAGCGCCTGAAATAGAAGAGTTGAACAGCTTAAGGAGCCAGTTTTACGAGCTGCGCGCGGAGCTACAAGCGCTGCAGGCGAGCAATGCGCGCCTCGAGGAATACAACCGCGACGCCGACGCGCGCCTGGCGCTCATCGCCGAGAAGAACAAGCAGCTCGATGCTAGGAAGTAAGTGAACATTTTGTTTTTGTTTTGGGTTAACTCATACCATTTATACCTACATACATTTATGTCAATTATAAAATGTAACCATAAAGAAAAATGAGCAGATGATACTACATGTTATGTTTTCGTAACAAGTTTACGGCCAGTTAGTATTTCTGTTATGTCATCAGAAATGAAACAGAACAAGGATTGGAGACATCTCGCGAGCGCATGGAGCGGCAACACGTGCACCTGCAACACGCGCGTGACATCGTCGCGGCCAACGCCAAGCGCGCGCAGAAACTGGTGGAGGGAGCCGACGAGTGGCGACTGTTCCAGGTCAGTCACGACCCTGCCAGGGCTGCGGGAAAGTTCGAAAAAGATACCGGGACCCTTGGCAATAGGCAACTGAAGGAACACCGGTGGGTTTCAGTCAGTAGAAGTCATTTGACAAATTCCCACCCTCAAGGAAAAAAAAAGGTCAGTCACGACAACACCGCATCTACTTGCTGACTAACTTAATTACTCGACTGCGGCGGAGCCCAAAGGGAGTTTAATATTTGTTGTTGGTAGTTATGTATGTTTGTCTGTTTCTATGTTCTCTTCTAGAGGCAAAACGAGTAAGGATATATATTGATGACACGAGCAATTAAGCGGATATTACCTGCTATAACAGAAGGCGTATATTTTTTCTTTTTACATGTATTGAAGAGACAAATTTATAAAACACTAGCTGCTGCCCGCGGCATAACCCGCATGGACCCTAATTCTTATTCTAAAATAAAAGTAGCCTACGTTACTCCTTCCATTTCGGAGATTAACCAGAACAGAGCGACATTTTTTTTTTTTTAAGTTTTAAACACTATATACTGTTAATACTGTAATAACTGTTATTTTGACATTACAAACATACATTTAAACATAGATGTAAAGGAAAAACCTTAAAATACTGTCTCCCTAGGCCTATCACAAGTAGCGTGATACTGATACGTGACAATTGACATGTTTAATTTTCACTCTTTTTGTTTAAATGTACTTGTAATATTTCAATGTTTGTTCATTGATATGTAAAAGTAATGTGAATGTCGTGTAGCGTGATGAGTTGTCAGATTCCCTTACCAATGACCAATGGCTATGACAGGTGGCACTGTGGAACCGCGACTTCGGCGACGCAGCCTTCAAGGCGGTGACGTCCCTGTGCGAGGCGGCGGCGCAGGCGCGCGACGTGCGCGTGCGCCTGGCCGCGCTCGTGGCCGCGGCCGACGTGGGGCAGCACGTGCCCAAGCACATGCGCCGGTTGCATACACTTCTGCACAAGTCAGTATCATTCATCATCACTGGCAGCCTTGTTCCAAACTCTGTTCATCAAAATAATGTAGGTATCTATCTACAACATTATTTTTTCTTTATGCTAAGCCCGAAAAGGGGTCATTGTACTCTTCATTTTGAACAACTTTTTCTATGGGACCAACCTTGAAATCGCGAAAAAAAAATCAGCTGTTTCATTCCATACTGTTTTGGTCCCATAGTGACAGTTTTTCATAATGATGATTACAATGACCCCTTTTCGGGTTTAGCATAAAGAAAAAATAATGTTATATAAATAAAAATGAAATAGGTAATGTTCGTTGGTAACTGCATTACTTGAGAACGGATGGAGCTATACGTCCTGTAGAGCTTCAACTCTGTCCTACATTGAAGTAATATTCAAATAATACTCCTGTATGCGGTGGTGGTAGGACCCCTGATCACACACGCACGACGCCGCGCCGGTTGCGAGTACCTATTACGCACCACTTTTTAAATAAATATTCGCATAAAACGACTTGTCGTAATGGACTTCTCACACAGTATTTCGAATGCTTGAATTAAGATAATCCCAGTGATAAATCTTCACTAGGATTTATTTCGCAGATTTTCCTTCAATTTAACTTATTTTCTTGTCTTCAGCAGCTAACCTGCCATTTGACATGACATTAACTTATCAAACCTTCTTTTGCAGGATTGTGACAGATGTTGAAGAGAAGAAGGAAACCATCTTGGAAGCTGAAGGTAAGATGTGTTTAATGTTTTAATGTTACAAGCTGAACTCGCAATTCTGTAGGCTTTCCGTACACTTAGAGATCAGTTTATACTGGAGATGTAGGTATAGGGTGATGTATCATCGAGCGCGTACAATTTGACCAAACCGTATCGGAAAAAAAAAAAAAAAAAACTGGGCCGTTTCTTCAGCAACCAACACATTATGACGAACGTTTAGCTACGTTGGTCCTGCGCCTGATCTCTCCCCGTTCGTGTTGGATTGCCGTCCCATTGGATTATGACAGTAAAGGAACAGAGTAACCTGTGTTTGCGCAAACACTTGTGCACTATTATAATATCTCCTGCGTCCAGTACGCAGTACTAAACTGTACTAATCTTCGTTGAGATTGGCCACCGTGAATGAAATCGCTCGAGAGGATATACTACTATTGTTTTGAAGGGAGGTTTAACTGCCTCATTGATTGTGCAATGAGTCCTAGCTTCAATACCTAGGTCAGCAAAAATGTTGTTGGTTTCTACCAGTCTGAATTTCTTAGGAGCAGCTTGTAATTTTGGTTGATGGCAGTAACCTTGCCCCCTGTTACATATGGTACTGGCAATATGTAAATGTAAGCCCAGCTTCGCTCGGGTGATTTTTTTTCGCGCCCTGGCTTTTCATGTCTCTGTACTGAGCCGAGCATTGAGAATACTAACAGAGCGCATCCCAGCGCATCAAGAAACACACTGTTGGATTTTCAACTCTCGGCGCTAAGCAGAGCGTTGAAAATACAGTGAGTGAAAAAATCGCCGCGTTAAAAATACGCCAGTGTGAACCAGGGATAAAATGCAGCAAGCCTAATCTAGCTGGGTGACGGCGGCTCTGCGGTGAAGAAAAAATTACAAATCCTTGTATATTTCATACTGTCTTTGTTGGTTCCAATAAAAAAAAACACCGTGCCAGATAAGCTTGCTGCACTATACTGGTATGCTTACTTACCCCTTTATATTTTGCGCACAGAGTCAATCTTCTCGTCTGCGTCGTCGTCTTCCGGCAGCGGCGTGAGCGTCACCAGCGGCTTCACCAAGCGGCTCGTCGGCTTCCGCAGGCACCTCGCACCCAAACTACAGGAGGATGCGGTATGTATTACTTATTCATTCGACTTTTCGCATTGCATTACCCATAGAATAAGAACCGGCCAGACCTGGCAAAGCGCAGCGCAGCTCGGTTTTCACTGGTAAACAAATATCACCCCCCCCCCCCCCTCACTGTCACTTTGGCAGGGAAATCTGCGTTAAAAGTTTAAAATGTATTTCTATTTGCGTTCTCCATCTACGAGATCATAATTATTGTGTCAGAAAAAAATGATCAGCTGTGGGTGGACAGTCAGTAGGCGACGCATCGTCTACAGCATAATTAGACACTCGCATTTAGCGTTGTCGAAGTGTCCCCCATTTGATTAGATTGTACCTGAAGCGGCCAACCTGACGCTACTAGACGGTTTATTGATTTCCAATAATCATAAATATAGAAACTTTAAAGATCTTTTTTTTATTGTTTAACCCTTTGGATTACTTCTAAAGATATTTTTAAAGTAACGTTACACGTTTTTAACCGACTTTTAAAAGGAGAAGGTTATCATTTTAGATCAACACGACTTGATGATTGTGGCGTCAACCGTCATGTCAGCGTAGTAAAATGGGTAGGAGGAGTAAAACTGCTAGTCGAGTGTAGATTTAGGAAAATTAGGACACATCGTTATTGCGGTTATATAATGTAATTATCATTAAGTCAGACGGAAAGAAGCCTAAGAAAATTCAGAAACTCGATACTAGCCAAGTACAAGGTCTAGATGCCCAGAAATTTGTGAAATTGGGCTGTGAGTAATAATCATGATGAAGAATTTACATGGCATGACAACTTTTATGATTGAATGACCATTTCTTTCAGTTTTATAAGATTTTGTATACAGTCACGAGCATAAATATATTACTATGGACAGTTCAGCAATATTATCTGATTTTATGATTCATTCTTTAATATCTCTTCTGACCGCCATTATACAGGGTGTGGCGTAAATAATGGATAACCCTGAAACTGTCGATTGGCCAGATTACCATCTATCATTTACCCCACTTATATCGACATATGCCCATGGATGACCAAATTATTGATATTTTTTATATATCTTATAAAACAAAGTCGGGTTTGTTCAAGTACTTATAACTCGAGAACGGCTGGACCGATTTTGATGATCTTAAATTTTTTGGATTTGTCTCCGCCCAGAATAGCAGAATAACTATTAAAAAATCGGAAAAATTCACGAAATAAAAATATATGCAGAAAATATATGGTATAATATATTATGGGGCATATGGCGATATAAGTGGGGTAAATGATAGATGATAATCTGGCCAATCGACAGTTTCAGGGTTATCCATTATTTACGCCACACCCTGTACATACTTCGTCGTGACTGTACAAACATTTCCAATGATTCTTCAACAGGTATTATTTTGTCATCGACTTCATATTTTTCTTTCTATTCCAGTTGCTTGACGACATTCGTGAAGAAGGTAATTATTACATTCTTATCATAAATGTAATGTATATAATTAAGTTAACATAAAATTAATTGTGTTGCAAAATCCTACAACGTTTCCACTGCTGGGACACAGGTCTTCTCTCTGTATTTTTTTTACTTTTTGTAATATTTCCGAGTCCTGGGTAAGCCGCTACAACTTACCAAACACTCATAAGTGTGGATTTTACACCATGCGCAACCAACTGTATTCTATCACCTTGAACTGCCCTGCTTATCAATTACCCTGATTTTTTTAAATTATAGTGGGACCCTGTTTTGTAACTGTCATTGTTGACTGAATGTTCTGTCCTCTAGCAAAGCGCTCTTCTGTGTCGCTGCACGTCATTACCATGGGGCTGGAGTCTTATTCACAGAGTATGCCCGACACCAAGCCCCGCCCCTCAACACTCAAGAATTTTGTGCTGAAGTAACCAGGTTTAATAACAAGGTTGACTAGCTTTTACTAACCGCCTGTACTTACTTATGAAAAGGTATTGTTCATATTTTGATTTTGAGTGTAACTGATTGTGGGATGGGGATCTATATAGTCTATCCACTCTTATAGTGGCGCTTCACCCAAACGGCGTGGAAATGTATGCAATAAAAATATTTAAGTACCTATATTTCATGTAAAAACAATTATGAGAGAAATGACAGTACCTAATCTCGCGACAATCTAAGAAGCCCGCTTTGACACCTATCAAAATACTGTTAGTAATGATGCGGAAAAAAAATCGTTGTTTTAAAAACCGATTCTCGAGACATATCGATTTATCATACTTAGAGTTTGTAATCGACAATTTATCTACATTACTTCAAACTGATTCTCGAGTCATATCGTTTTATTATTCGTCATTAATATCATCATCATCATCAGCCTACAGCAGTCTACTACTGGACCTCTCCAACTGCATTCAGCTCGATTCTCGGTAACTCATCCATCCTTTAACCATTTCCTATATCAAAAGAAAGCTAAAAATATATGTGATCAGATTTTATTTGTTATGTTACTCTCTTTTCTAAATGTAATGTTTGTAAAAGTATCGATTTTTAGAAACATCGATTTTATTCGGTCAAAAAAGGGTTCTAATCTTCACAACACTACCGTTGCCATAGCAACGAACCCAATGACATGACATTGTAATAACTAATAACATCCTGTCAGAATATTAATCAACGATTAATTCGTGTTTTTGAGTCCATTTTGCCAATATAAAGTGAAACTTGATGCTTTCGAATGATACTCATTGTTATAGTGTATGGATAACATAGTAATTAATTAGGATTATGAATTTGATTTTTCGATCTCTTACCGTTACCCGTTCATACAAAGTTATCGCGGCATGTATGATGAGAAACGTCAAAACGGGCTTCTTAGATTGTCGCAAGTTTACCTATTTTTTTTACTGATATACGTCGGTGGTAGCATGTTGCGTTGCACACACTTTTCTTCGGTAGTTTTCAAAGAGCGCCAGTATTTTAGGGGATGGACTATACATATTAATCTTATGTTTTACTTGCATTTTGATGATGTTTTTAACTTTTCTAACTAATTAGTAACTAATTACACAAAATAACATGTAATAGTTGGTGTTATTCGTGGGCATGCGTCCTGCGACTTAATGAACATCGAAATAAGGTTTAAATTACAATGATCGACACTCGCTTGTGAAATACTAATGACTTAGAGATTGCTAGTTTTGATAAATGTTACTACTTATTTAAATTTAAAAACGAGTTGGGATTTTTGGGAAACATTTGCTTGCTTGTAAAATCTGCCATGCAAATACCATGCAGTTTATACCTGACCCAAATGAATGAAATAAACACTATTAGAATTTTATTTTCGTTTTATTTATAAAGATTCAAACCTTTTAAATTCACTATCCTTGATCACATTTTGTACTTGATGCTAATCAATAGAAGGTACAGTCAGCCGGTCAGTGTTATAAATATCGGGATGAATATACTGTTAAAATTAATCAGAACTCACACTGAAATAGAAAATTAAACTACTTATACTCCATTTGAAATAAGATTAGACGTATAGATAAGCCTTTTTTACATTCCGTTCAACCGATTTTGAATTCTTTTACGTTGGTGGCATGACAAATGGCAAGCGCAGTAGATAGTTGGTATTGTGTAACTTTTTTTGCTTTTAATGCTATCCTTATGCCTACGGTATAGAAGTCAAAATCGGTTGAACGGACTGTAAAAGGGTTTGTTTTAATGTCTAATCTGTACGGCCGAGCGAAGAGCCACTGAACATAGATAGACCGGTCAGTAACTTCGATTTGGGTGCGAAACAACAGTGATATGGGTACCTATCTACACATTTAGGGTTACCATACGTCCGGATTTGTCCGGACATGTCGGGGTTTTTGGCCTCCCGTCCGAATTTTTTGACTAGAGGATTTTTTTAGAAAACAACATGTTCCTACCTTAGTACAGGAAAAAAATTAAAAGTTAAATGTTTTATGCAATGTCCGGCTCCTATTATCAGTACTTTTAAAATTTCGAATTGTAACCATAAACACAATGGATCCAGACATTCACTGAAGTTCTTTGACACCGGAAAGGATGGCGATTTGAGCACAATTTACTTCAACAGGCGCAAGGTCGATATTTGTTTGCAATTGACAACTTCTGTAATACCGGAGAGATGTTATGTGAATGAAATACGCAAATATTACTTTCAATTTTATTACAACATTTTCATATTTCAGTTTTACAGGTAGCTCGTCACACATACTCTTGTCTTTATATTTTGACTTAAAAACACTATTGGCAAGAAATCATTCTTTCATATATTAAAAAAAAACGTATTTTTTGGTGGGATTGTCATTTCAAAGTTATTGTCGAAATACTAATTACGATTAGGACACTATTGCGCAAGTCACTACACAAGCATCTGGCTTCTACTTTATACTATGTGCTAAATTCAGTAAAAATAAGTACATTCTGTGCTTCCAAACTTCAATAAATCTAAAGAGTTCAAATACATTTATTAATTTTGATATTTACAAAGGAACACCTGTGGTTATACACATAAATATTATGGTTATTTATGTGGCAATTGACTAAGTTATTTTTAACATGATACATTACACAGAACTATTTCTTTTACACAAATGTAGGGCAACAAGAAGGAACAATTAAATTATTTTATTTAACACAAGTATTTAAAAAAGTTACCAAATGCTGAAGGCACGAGGTTTAAATGAAATGGCAGTTTCAAGACTTTAAATTCTCAATAACTAAAGTATAGACAGATGGGTATGGTATTCTACATGAAATATAGTCACTGAAATTACTTTATGATGATCTACCTTACGTAATATTATATAGCATTACTAATTTATAAAACCACCAGCTCCAATCTATAAATGAGCATTGTCATGTTTCAAAAACATTTGGTAGGTACCTACTTGAAAAGCTCCAGTCTGCAACTTTAAAGCTAAATTAGTACCTAAGTGATCATAAGTGTACCTTACATTGGGTGTAGGGCATGGCCTACAGAATAGGTGCTAATACCGAGGCCCAAAAAAAGTATTATACTTTTGCAGGCCAGTTTTTGGAGTGCTTTTTACATCTTTTAAGATATGATAAAATTCTGAATAAATAATATACACATATTTCAAGTTTACAATGAAACTCCACATCACACGCAATACATAATAATAAAAAATAATATAACATAATGGAAATTACTTAAAGGTGATGTATCTAGTCTGAAATGAAATCACAAAGTTGTTTTATATAAATATATAAAAGTAAAAAATAAATTAAAAACAATCTATAATTTAATAATCAAAACATGAGCCATTTCTTTCCATAACTAAAAACAATAAAGGAATAATATTACACATTTTCATTCTAACACTGTTGACCAAAAATACTACATACACAGGACAATTCACCACAAATTTAACATTCCTACATTGAAATTTAGCTATTCGACGAAAAGGACACAATGGCTGGAATAGTAGCTGCCCAGACCTATTGGTATTGGGAATTCAATTGAGAGTAGGCTATTCCTCATGGGCCTGTGTCGTGGCTTTCGCTTAACTCTGCGTCGCCTTACCTCACGTCGCCAATTAGGCCTTTCATCAACTGCAAACAGTGTTAGAATATCAAAGCGTCATAAGTCAGGGAACCGCAATGGGTCTTCTATAAAGTCGTCGGGTATCACAAATAGATCAGGTGCAATATCATTACGGAAATCAAATTTTTGAAATGTTATCTTAGCTGTCACAGTTGGCAAGATTGGTATATCAATTTTTACAGGAAACCCCCTTGGTAATTTCATTGCTACAAATTCTCGTAGCTTAGCAAAATGTTTGAAGGGTGCAATCACTTCCAGCACATTTAATAGCATGTCAACACTTAATGGGAAATCATCACTCATAGCAATAGTGGCTCGGAAATTCCTTGATGATTCCTTGTACACAAGCTCTCTTCCCAGGCTAGGGTAGTACCCAGGGGGAGATGATATGTATGAAGACCAATCAGTACTGCTCTCAGGAGGGGGGTTCAGTGATGCACGGCGGGTAGGCTCCCCATTTGTATCCAAATTTTGTGTATTTCCTTTAGTCAGGCTTTCAATGATAGCCTTATTTTTTTGGAGGTCATCAGTTGACAAATGTTCTCGTCTTTTACGAGACTCTAATACAAGACCTGTGATGGTATAAATATCACTCCTATATATTCCTGCAACAGTTTCTTTACGATCTTCTCGGAATATCCAGCCAGATTGAGCCCTTGTAAACGAAATTCCTTTGGTTGACATCTGAGCAGCGAGTATATCACTTGACATGAGAATATCTACTTCGTCTTCTATTTCATTTTCTGTTTCTTCATAGCGAACTCTTTGGTACACATTAGCTTTATTATCTAAAACAGTTAGTGACTCACTAGGAGGTTTCTCTCCCTGAAAAATAAAAGATATGTCTCCTCTTTCCCATTTCATGTCCGTGAAATCTACTAATGTGGTGTCCAATCTGATTCCAGAACCTGATTTGTAAATCTTGCATACGTCTGATGGTAATATTCTGGAGACTAAAGGTACCCATGAGTGGAAATCCCATTTTAGTTCCATATAGAAATCTTGTATTTGAGCTAGAGCTCGAATAAGATCAGGTCTACGACGTTCCATCTGTTCCCGTGCTTGCTGTTTCAATTTGCGCACTAGTGATGATATAGTCTGACGATCTCCGTAGCTGATGGCTTCAGCCAGTGGCGACCAGCCTGCGAGGTTTTTAACTTTGACAGGCGCGCCGTGCGCGAGCAGCAGCTGGACGCACTCCTTGCGGCCCAGCATGACGGCTAGGTGCAGCGCCGTATTGCCGTGTTTATCTTTTCGAGCCACATCATGATTTCTTAGTAACGAAGAGAGCTTGCGAACATCACCAATAAATATACACTCGTGGAGTGGATACCCATCGTCTTCTTCGCTACAGTTAGAAATAGACATCTCGCACACACGTTTGTTTCTAATTCATTACTCTCATTGATAACTAATTCTATAGGAACTTGGAAGTGGAAACAATTTTGATTAATCTAATCAAGAAGATAAGAGAACGGCTTCATATTTTGACTGTTCTTTACTGTATTGAATAATTTCCTAATTAGTTCTGTAACAAACTTATTTTTTAAACCATAATATTTACTCATTTGTACACTAAACAAAATAATTATTTTCTTTCTTTTACGAAAAGTAATGTGTCCATCATCGTTTTTAGGTTCTGTTCCAATAATCAGGACGAAATTTTAATATTTTTGTCATCTGTTTACGTTTATCACTTTTACTCTTGGATAGTTCTAAATCATGCTGTTCTGCTGTCAGAAAGTAACATGCTTAAAATTGTAAATTGAAGGAATACTGGAACATTCGCGCTTTTCTTTTTTTATTAGGAGCAAATGTGAGAGCATGTAGTCGATTAATTTACAGAATCGATTGTATTACGAATAATGATTACTCTCTAAATTAAATAATTATAATCGTCTGTCGTATGTATGTCTATTTAGCGGTTCGGGCAGTATTAGGGTAAAATAATTGTTCTATGAAATACAAGATATTTTTTCTTGCATTATTTTATTAAAAGATTTTATCACTTTTGTTTATTTTAAAAAAAGCCACCACCGTCTCCTAATATCATCAATAGAAACAAAGGATACAATATATCTCTACTGCGATCGTTGTCACGGCCTTTTATTACTATAGGAGGTCCAGGATAACACGGTGGCGCTACCCCATTATTGTAGCTAGGATAACAAGTGATCGAGGTGATCTGTAAAAATATAAGACAAGCATTTTAGTATCTTTACATTATAAAACAAAGTCCTCCACCACGTCTGTCTGTCGTCCTGTTCGCGATAAACTCAAAAACTACTGCACTGATTTGCTGTTTTCACCAATGGATTGAGTTAGAGTGGTTCTCGAGGAAGCTTTTACTATTATAATAAATAACCGACATCCACGCGGGTGAAGCCGCGGGCATCAGCTAGTGAAAGATAAAGTGAGAGATGGATTTTATGAACTGCATAATAAATAAATAAATAAAACATAAATAAAATGAACTGCATACATAAAGTTAATTTTAGTTTCGTTTTGGATTCTTTTTGGAAAATAAGAGCTTAAGATATTATATGCCATTGGGTCAGTAGCTATATCGACTAATAGCACAACGATCACAGAGCCTAAATACTACATCGGAAAACCTTGCGAAACAAGTGAAGGGAAGGGAAAGGGTCATACTAATTTTATTATTACACTAGCTGTGCCCCTCTGTTTTACCCGTGTAGGTGTCGATCCCATATGAATATAGGCATAAAACGTATTCTATGTCCTATTCCAGGTCATGGTCTACCCATGATTGTGCCTTTTCATCCTCTCTAGAGTAGGGAACGAACGTCGCGGCGGCGTCGAACGGTTCGCTTATTGCATTTTCATACTCGTGATAACTTCGAAATTAAATGTCCGATTCGTATGAATTAAATTAGATCGCCGCGGCGATCTTTTTAAATTTTAGAACACAAAAGCTGCTATTGTGACATAACTTTGACAGTGTTAGTTATATATTATGTCGCGGTCTTTTGTGTAAGTAATAATGAGTACTTATCATGTAATATATATAGTTTTTATGTATCATCAATAGTTTTCTCAGCGTATGCCAAATAATGAATTTTATAGGCAAAATTTTGCTACTTTGGGTTACATTATTGCAATTTACTTGAGGATCTCTAATGTTTTTGAAAATTTATCATAGCTTACTGATAATTTTGCTTTCTATTGGTGAACAAATGGTTAAAATCGGTTCAGTAGTTTCGGAGCCTATTCGGTACTAGCAATCAAAAAAATCTTTCTTCTATATAATACTATTAGTACAGATAAATCACGCCTGTATTCCCCGAAGCAGAAGTTCAAATCAGAACAGAAAAATCCTAATCTTTCTTATAAGTTAAATCTGGGATTCAGCTACATCCGGTTCATCCGGTTATACTGGAAGCCCGAAGCCCTAAAAGTACTCTTTACCGAAGCCTACTACAATGTACCTAGTTTGGAAAACGCTAGATAGATGATGATGATAAACTTATGCTAAGTTGTCAACTACTTACATAGAGTGTTAATAAAATTGAGAGAAGAATGAAAACTTTCGTCGTCATTTGGACGGTGGCGCCGCGTGAGCAGAGAACACGAAGATCACTGTATGTGTTTGATGAATAAATTATTTTTTTCTGAATTGTTTCGCTTTTATACCTACCTGTATACATATTACACCATCCATGATAAATTACTGAAATAGTTGTAGTTATTTCAAAAGTGTTATCGCTTGAACTATTTTATAAGCACGTTCGAAAATACAAACGTTCTACATACCTACTAATAGTTATGAAAGTACATTTTACAAAACAGAAACATTTCAAAATACTTATCCATACCTTTGATTAGGTACATACATGCCAATTTTTGATGTGTAACGTCTTTCCTCTCGCTTTCCTCCAAATCTCTCCACTCGCTTTCTTGCAATCTGTGGGAGTGATTTTGTAAAAAGGGACGGAAGTGTGTAACAGGAAGCCGGGGAAGTGCGCGCTATTTGATTTGACCAATGACCGCGCGCGGTGCTAGAGTTGGCCGTCACGTCAGATACGATAGCACCAACCCATCCCACTTTTCGAGAGGTTGTAAACAGGATGATCAAGAATGATTATGATTATGTCATGATTGATGTCGTATCTCCATGTATTTTACTGTGTGTACATAAATAATAAAATAAATAAATGAAGATGATGATGATGATGATGATGATTATTATTATAATTTTTTATGTATCTAAATATGTCACCCAAGATGTCAGATGTTACACATCTTGCGACTCCACCACGAAGACGACCCACTCAACAATTAACGAAAATAATAACAATCAAACAAATACTAATCGTCATCTATTCCTCTATATATATTTAAGTTCCAGAAAATGAATACAGAATGCCATAATATGTGCTAAGTTCCATCCAGCGAGAAGACCATGATGATTTTGTTACTTATTTTGCCGCTTGCCAAAATATACCAATACAATATTGCTACGAGGTACCAACCCCTAGAAACAAGAACATTTTCATTGTCGGTGTCGGGTATTATGTGCTTTCCTAAAACACACAGTGTTGAGGTGAAGAAAGCTGATGTAAACTTGCCTTAAATTGGTCATCTATGGTTAAAACTTACCAAAATATCCATGGTTTTATACCTGTCTCTCTCACTCACCAGCGTGCGTCCCTTTCTAATCTAGAGGGATGCTTGTCACGAAGCTGTCAATGTCATAGCGTTTGTAAATTTTGCCGGTAAAACACCGAAAAATTTTCCAAAGTTAAAAAAAGTGTTGAAATACAATAATTTATTGTTATAAATTAGCACACAGCGTTTATTTAGTGTTGTGTCGTGTTTCTCCATTGTGGATTAGTGTTTTTTATTATGAATCTGGACCCGGAGGATCCGGATGAAGTTGTGCGGGTAAGTGTTGAAGGTGAAGGTGAACAAAGTTCGAAGGTTGACGCTTCGGATGGAGGTCAGCAATCGAATAAAAGGAGACCTGATGACTCATCATCATCTTCTTCATCTTCCTCTTCCTCGGAGGAAGAGGAAGGCATAGCTTCACCTCCGCCCAACAAAAGACGAAAAGTTTCACGTAAGTACAATAAAGTTCAGCCATGTACTGACCCGCGTGTAGAAACTCTTATTCAACAAGTGGGGTTTATATCTAGTTACTTAACTAGCTTACCTCTTCTACCGACTAATTCTAGTCAATCAGGGCAATTTCCGAACAACGAGAAAGTGAGCCAACTCCATCCACATCTACTTTTTTGAGAAATCCGACAACTTCCTTTTGTAAACTCTCTTTAGGTGAACTTGGTACAGAGTTTGACGAAAAAAAAATTATTCCACATGCTGACAAAGAACGATTACAAGAATTGGCTAACCTTCAAAAATTTGATACCCCTTCTTGGAAGGGCATTCGTTACAAAAAAGCTTTACAATCTTCCATTGCCAGTCCTGGTTTTGTAGGTCTTAAACTTAATGAAGAGTTGTGCCATTTTAACAAGAACAAAGACTATTTTAGCTCCAACTGAGCAGTTATTAGCAGGCTTGTCTAACAATATTTTGGAACAACGACAACTATTAAGGTCTGGATTACAAGATTTGCTTGACTGGGCATCGGCAAACCCTAATAATTTAAATACTAACACATTGTTTGAAAAGATTTCTGGTACTTTTGATCCAGGGTCCCCGTCATATAAAAATTCAGAGACTGCAATGCAGATTGTTTGTGGTAAAAGGGCAGAGTGCATTGAAGTGAGACGGGACCGTATTGTAAAAGAAATTGCAAATCCAAATTTAAAAGCTACATTATATAATGTTCCACCAAGTCAAGAATATCTGTTTAGCCGAGAAGCTTTGAATCCTATCATAGCTTCTTTAGGTGGATCTCAGGTTTGGCTTAACACTCCAGGTTACATTAGGGAGAAAAAAGCTTTAAACACAACTCATGTTCAAAAGAGACATCACGGATCTTACAAAACTCATAACAAAGATTACAAGATAGAAAAGAAACATAACCTAAAATTTAAAAAGAATCAGCCCTTTCGTAAAAATCACACAACAAATAACACACCCTCCAACACCAATAATAAAAACATCTGACTATCAAACGAAAGCCTTCAAAGGGGGTTGTCTAAAGGACCATGCCCATTTATGGCAACAACGGGGAGCAAACAATTTTATTTTGAAATTAATAACGGGTGGCCGAATTCCATTTATAAAGAAACCCCCGCTTCGTTATCTAGACAACCATGTGTTAAAAAAGTTTGCAACCAAAACAACAAAAGAAATGACAGACATGATTTTTCACTTAAAACAAAACAAAATATTAGAGACACCGCCAATTCTCAATCCGGGCTTTCTATGTCGAATGTTCTTAGTAAAAAAATCAGACGGAGGGCTACGTCCCATCTTCGACCTCAGAGGTCTCAACTCGTATGTGTCAGTGAAACATTTCCAGTTAATTTCACAAACAGATGTAGCCAATTTCTTGCAGACAAACGATTGGTTAGTGAAAATAGATATTCACCAAGCCTACTTTCATTTACCAATTGCGGAAACACACAGGAGGTTCCTCCGTGTGATTTACAACAACGAAGTGCTGCAATTAACAGCCTTACCATTTGGCCTGTCATCGGCTCCAAAAATGTTTGCCACAGTAACAAATTGGATTGCGGAAATCCTAGGTGCACAAGGCTTCCGCATAATTGCATATTTGGACGATTTTTTCCTGGTCAATCAGGATCGTACAATACTAGTTTCTCAGGTTGCGGAAACACTGAGAACATTGGATACCTTGGGATGGCACATAAATTACCACAAGTCTGCTCTGGAACCCTCTCAGGAGGTAGAATATCTTGGCCTAGTATGGAACACTCAGCAAAACTGGGTAAAACTTCCTTCCAAGAAGATAATAAAAATAAAACTAATAATTTCCAAAATGTTGACCAATGGAAACAGTTCTCTGCGAGAAGCTCAGAGTTTATTAGGTTTGCTAAACTTTGCAAATTACGCAGTATCAGGGAGTCGACTACACTGTCGCAGAATGCAACTGTTTCTAAAATTATTCAATCAAAACAGACTACGAGAAAGAAGAAATCTTCCTCTGCCTGTTCAGCAGGACCTAAAATGGTGGTTAAAAGTCATAGAGCACAGCTCAACTCCAATAGTCAAGAAAAGTGTGACTCACTTCTTGACCACGGATGCAGCGGAATCAGGGTGGGGAGCTCAATTAAACAGCACTTACCTATCAGGAAAGTGGACTCCATTCCAAAAACCCTGGCATTCAAACATAAAAGAAATGTATGCTGTATTTGCAGCCATAAACAGTCAGCGGATGACTGTTCAAGGTGCACACATACTCATTCAGTCCGACAACAGGACTCTTGTTGCATACCTCAGAAACGAGGGGGGGACACATTCCCTCGCACTACTAAGGCTGACAACCAGGCTCCTAAAACTGGCGGAGCAGTTGCATTTAACTCTCTCAGCCACTTACCTCCCGGGGAGGCTAAACGGAATTGCGGATCGCCTATCAAGGGGTCGCAAAGTACCAGAGTGGCATCTTCTACCCCAAGCCACGGAGGCTATATTCAAAGTGTGGGGCGTCCCAGACGTGGACCTATTCGCGTCAAGAGAAACGGCTATCGTACCAAGGTACGTAACATTGGATTCCAGAGACTGTTACGCAGATTTCTGCGACGCTTTCAGCCGACAATGGGACTATCAGCTGGGCTGGGCATTTCCCCCACCAAGCTTAATACCAAGAGTACTAACTCATTTGAACAGTGCAAAAGGAACTTACATTCTAATAGCACCGAGGTGGACCAAATGTTTCTGGCTACCCGACCTGCGAGCGAGGGCCATAGCAGAGCCACTTCCGATAAAGAACCTGCGGAAGGTCTTAATAGATCGGACTACAGGCAACTGCCCTGCACAAGTGGACAAGTTGACCCTCTTTGCCTGGATTATTGGGGGTGGGCCGACCAAGTCGCTCACTGGACCGTAGAGGAGCAAAACTTGTTAAAAAGTTGCTGGCGGACATCTACTTTAACAACCTATAATGCCCCAATTAAAAGATGGTTATCCTGGTGTGACACTAATAAAATTAACCCAAAAGCACCTGAAGGCCAGCAAGTTGCTAGATTTTTGGCAAAATTATTTTTAGAAGACAAACTAGCTTATAGCACTATTCTCCTGCATAAATCAGCTGTTTCAACTTACTGTGCAACATCAGAAGTAGATATCTCAAAACATTTTTTCATTCATCAAGTTTTAAAAGCCATTTCACTTGCTAAACCAGCTGTACAAAAACCACCAATATGGGACACTGCAATATTATTTAATTGGCTAAAGACTTCAAAAAATTCAGGTTCCTTATTCGAAATAGCTAGGCGAACAGCGTTAATACTCTTGCTCGCCTCGGGTCGTAGGATCCATGACCTCACATTATTAGAAAATAGCCCAGGTAATCTTATTTCTACGGAAGATGAGATTAGTCTTTGGCCAAAGTTTGGTTCTAAGACAGATTCAAAGACACACAGACAGTCAGGCTGGTTGTTGCGGAGACACCCAGACCATCGTGTCTGCCCTATCAAACACATTAATAGTCTTATAGACATGTCTAAAAATAGAAGAAGCACAGATAGGACTGTCACAAGTTTATTTATTTCTCTATCAGGTAAATTAAAACCTGCTTCAAGAACAATGATTGCAGGTTGGATACGTAGTATTTTTAAAGATGCTCATATTGATGCCCCACCGGGCAGTATCAGGTCAGCTGTAGCCTCTAGAAGTTGGTTGGAGAATAGACCTGTACAAGAAATACTTGACAGAGGAAACTGGAAGAGTATTAAAACATTTCAAAAATTTTACTGTTGTCCAGTAAACAAGGTTGATAATGCCAACTCCAATGTTGACTTATTGCATTTAAATTTTTCTAATATTGATTAAATTAATATATCCCAAATTAAAGAAATAAGATTATATTTTTGAAAGATCTTAATAACCTAGTACTTGATATAGGTTTAATTTATAATTCTTTTCTTGTAACTAATAGTATTATGTATGCAGATGGACACCATTTGTATGCAATTGATTTTTAAATAATTTTACAATTATGTAAGGAGTGTTATAATTTTTGTTACATTGAGTTCTAATAAAACTGATTTAATTTCCAGAACAGTATTATAATTAATTCATCATAGCGTTTGTATTTATCACCAGCAGATACCAAACAGGTCTTCACCTCAACACTGTGTGTTTTAGGAAAGCACATAATATGACTGTTTTGCATTCCCACAAAACAGGTATTATGTGTTGAATAAAACACACAGTGTTGCAGCAAGTCTCTTGCTGGTGAGTTGAAGACTCTATGACATTGACAGCTTCGTGACAAGCATCCCTCTAGATTAGAAAGGGACGCACGCTGGTGAGTGAGAGAGACAGGTATAAAACCATGGATATTTTGGTAAGTTTTAACCATAGATGACCAATTTAAGGCAAGTTTACATCAGCTTTCTTCACCTCAACACTGTGTGTTTTATTCAACACATAATACCTGTTTTGTGGGAATGCAAAACAGTCATATTATTATTATGTCGTCGGGTTCGGTCTGTTTCATTTCATATAAGTCTCACTAGATGGCTCTCATAACATTGTTTTGATTTTGATCGGAGTTTGATTTGAAGCGCAGAAAAAAGTTGACAGATGCGCGCACCAGTGAAACGCCTCGTAGTCTTTCAACTTTTATTCACTTTTCTAGTAAAAATAGTAGTAATTCATAATGTTTATTGAATTATTTACAAATTATAGGTTCATTTCCTTTTGTAATAATTGAAGTGCGTAATATTATATTGGTTTATACAGCGCTGCACTCGGGACTGACTTTGCTCGATTGTATCGGTATAGTTTTAAAGATAAGATTAGTATTGATTGAAAATTCTGTTTGGTTTTTATTGCCGTCGATTTCTTGAAACCTGTAAAAAAACATTTGATGCTCTTCCACTTTACATTGCGTTGTCTGAGACCTGTCTTGTTATTGTGACTTGCGGCGTCACAATAAATAAATAAATGAATTGACTGTACACCTAGTTTCCGGCTTATTGCTCCTGTTTAAGGCGAGGAAAATTCTCCATTATGTGAGTATTAATTTGTACTATGTATCTTGTAAGAGAGTGTCATGCCCACCTGCATACCTAACTGTATTCACCGCAAACCAGGTAAGTACCTATGTATGTTTTACAATTGTATGGTTTCTACTAACTGTGCAAGTAGAATTTTTGTACCAAGAACACAAAATTGCAAAAAAAAAAACCAATATGTGAACATATTTACAGTCTAATTTGCATTGAAAATAAGTATTTATTGTACCTGCCTGATTGTTGATCCTAAATAACTAGTTAAATTATATTTTAATTTTACCCTTGCATTGTTTGCAAGTTTGTTACCATCAGAAGCAAAAGATTCCACAAGGAATGTTACCTTGAAAATCTAAGCAAGCACTAGAAAACACAAGAGACTTTAGTTTAGTTTGTGTTTAGTTTAAGTAAAGAGCTGGATATTATTCTTGTGATAGTTATGTATAAAGTGTGGTACTTACACAATGTTGTAAAATAAAATAAAAATTGTATCACTATGCATGTGCTACTTTGCAAGGCATGTAAATATTGCCTACACATTAATCGGTATACAGGCATATATAATTATAAAAAATACTGCTAAGTATCCATCTTCAAACTTAACTGTATCTTAAAATGTCCTCTGGATCTAGTACTTATAATTTAAACCTAAATAATACTCTTGATTCATCTTCTACACTGTAGAGAGAAAAGATTTGTATTTTTGTGTGTTATGAATAAACTCAAAAACTACTGGACCAATTTTAAAAATTCTTTCACCAGTAGTATGCTATACTATAACTGACTAACATAGACTATAATTTATAAAGATATCAAGCGGGCAAAGTCGCTGGCGGAAGCTACTATGTAAATACACCACCTTGTTACCTTTCAGCATTTAATTCCATATTGAGTGAAGCAGAGAAGTGACATTTGTAGAAATATCCTTTAAACTGTGCATATTAAGAAATATAAAGTCAATGTAAAAATTTGTTCCTTTTAAATAAATAGTGCTCCGGCCCATGTAGTGGCAACAACATTCCAAAAACAATTGATCTGTCTCGGTGATAAATCTGAAGAAGCCCTTTAAATCCTGCACTTATGAGCTTGAACGCATGACTTTACAATAATTACTATGAAAAGGTGATGCCATTTCTAAAGTTATTAGATATTGTCATGCATATGTGTTTATTGGTTTCCATTGAGGACTAACAATAGCTGTTTTTAAACCTAAGCTATTGTCTCAAAAGTATTTATTGGACATCATTCTTGTACATATTGTTAACAACCCATAAACAGCCTATTAAAATGTTTTATTTCTTAAATCTGACGTGTCTTAGATTTTATGTTGTTATTGTAATCATTAAAACTTAATGTAGGCACGTTGTTCTAGATGATTTATAAATCAATTTTAATCTTCTGCAAAATATGATTGTCAGAAGACTTCTTTTTTTGTTCATGTTAACCCCTCAAAGAACCTCTTAACTGGAGGGCTATTGATGGTTATTGCTACTACAGTAAACACGTAAGGTAAAACTCGTATCTTTTCGCTATTCCTTCTTATCCTAAATAATCTATCATCACTTAATATTTGAGTAAAATGTAAGTACTCCCATTTCCTGTGTAATGTGTTCAGGAAAATCCCCTGTGTTTCTCGTAACAAAATTAGGATGGGATCAAATCATCAAAGTCTATAAACGGTTCAGTCAAGACAAGTTGTTAGTTTTATAGTGTAAGTATATCATTCTAGTGAAGTGGTATACGTAGTGGCATGTAATGTGTGGCGGCATCTACGTCGCCATATGCGAACTACGAATAAAAATCATGACGTCACATAAAATCCTGCATCGCGCAGTTAGAGTTTACCGCGTGATCAACATAATGTACAAGATTCAAACGATTGATTCGTTGGGCAGTTGCCCGCCAGATACAATACCCGTCTGGTCAGAGGATCCTCCCTTTTCTATAGATGATGAGAGAACTTTAAAAATGCTTAGCTGGACAACATAATATCTTATAAAAACATTGACAAAATATCTTATTAAACATTGTTATTCAAAGCAGAAACTTGTATTCAAAACCTTAACAACAACTGTATGTAACCAAGTGTGGTGTTAAGAATTTTAAACATAACATTAAAGCATTATCCTATTCTGTTATGACATCACATCATCCTCCTATATATGTGAATGTTGATTTTGTTGAATCAATACATTGTGTTAAGTACTTGTTATACCAATAATAAAATTGTGAAAGACAAGTGGAAGCTGGACTTTCGCTGAGGGTTCCGTAAAAAATTTTCATCATCATCATCACTCTTCGATGATCCTATGTAGACCTTAACCAAGCATCCTTCGCTACAATGACTGATCCTGCGCTTCCTACATCCAGCAGACCGCGACCTTCTCCAGGTCGTCGGTCCACTTATGGGGATCTCCAACACGCTGCACGGTTCTGTACGAGGTCTAGTCCCGTACTTTTCGCTCCATCGTCGGCCATCCGTTCAGCGAGCGTTGTGCCGCACGGACAGTCATGCTTCGGGTTATTTGGATTTCCTTGACTCTCCTGCGGATCTGTTCATTAAGGATTCGATCACACATGAACAGGGGCATCTCGGGGTGATGCTTACATTATGATGTAAGGAATAACGTAAAAGCGGCGATCATTGCACATATCGGATATCTTTGCCGAACATGAAAATTAACTAAAATCTTGAATTGTAAATAGATATCCGATATGGGCAATGATGGCCGGTTTTACGGTACCCAATACTTACCTACTCTAAAATTTTATAGAAAATGTTGTAAGTTTTATGCTACTGTGCTAAACTTTTTACTCGTCCTTAGAACAGACATATGCTTCACACTTGCGCAGAATATACAT
Organism: Lithophane ornitopus; assembly: GCA_948473465.1. Taxonomy (NCBI): domain Eukaryota; kingdom Metazoa; phylum Arthropoda; class Insecta; order Lepidoptera; family Noctuidae; genus Lithophane; species Lithophane ornitopus. The sequence goes on along the minus strand of OX419616.1, from coordinate 11,525,866 downwards.
GATATGTATTTGGGTACCGTCTGTCATATATTTTATTAGGGTACCGTCATACCCAAAGGCGAAAGGGTCCTTTGGCTGTGCTAAATAAACAAGCATCTTGGACACACAATAAACTAACAGTTCTTTGGGCCCCGAAAAAATGTACTTACTGTTTTATTACAGTAGTGGTCAATCCAATGTGTAATAAGGAGCCAAAATAGTTTATCCTATACATGCATGTGAGGTGTCGTCATATACCTACAGTATTTATATGAAAACTATTAAAACGTAGGTAAGGGTCAAAGTTCAAAACTGTCATGGGGCGACAAAAACGTCCACAGTTCGATATTACTGTTGTAAAAGATAAAACCTAACTCAGAAAGGCCACAAAACTAAATTTGCCTAAAATATATGATTAGGAAGCCGTGGACAATTTTAAAAACCCAACGCTCTTTGGATCTTTTGGCTTCGCTTCGAGCATTTTGGTCTTTTGAGCCTAACACATCCTATAGGTACATGGTGCCACATGGACAACGTAAAGGCTTTTTGTATTTTGTTTGATACTATGTTATCTTGTTTTTGGATCATTTACACCTAATCTTGACAGATGACAGATGTATACCTAAACTAAAGTAAGTAACTAAATGGTCAGTCTTACTTACGGACGAAAAAGGCTTTTCCACATGATACCCTTACTCGAAAGGTTAGGTAACAGTTATTTTTTAATGATATCCTTTACTTTGCAGCTAAACCAAAACCGAACAGTAATTTCCTTTGTTTTTATTGGGTCTTTCCTTCTTAATTTTTATTCAGGGATCTCTTCTGGGTTCTTTGTTAGTGCATCGGACAAAAGGATTCTGTATTAAAAAGTATATTTTGTGTAGTGGTCTTTGTCATGCATTGTTAAGGTCAGAGTAAAGATTACAGTGAATGGAGTTATTTATAAATTCAACATCGTACTCTTAAGACAGTTAGTCTTATACAAAACAAACTTATTGACATCATGGACAGATTTTGGCCTTATCTCGGCATAAATAAAGGGTTATCTACTACAATAACTTATCAGTACTTGTTTTCTCTTCGTTACTGACAGACTGACAGTTTATTGTAATATATTTTGTAGTGATATTTCAAAGATACACCTGTGCGGTTCACACTTCAAGTGATCGAGTTCCCCGAGCGTGAAAATAAACGCTTGCTCATTTTATTGATTTATTGGAGTCATTGCTGTTTAAATCATTCTGTCCATTGCCTTAGCAGTAAGCTGAAAATACCCAGTAAGTAATCTTTTGAATTACCTATGTGCTTCTTACCTATTTAATCGTATAATCACGCTATATCACCAAAAGGCACGGCAGGACAGTCAATAACCAAACGATTAAAATCTGCAAGGACAAATCTTAGCTATAATGATCATAAATGAGAATTGAACATAACGTTTCAAGAAAATACAGAAATGTGTTTGTGGTGTTAATTAGTCTCGGATGTGCTATGTATTAAAAGTGTGAAAACCTAGACAGACTTGTTGCCAGACACACGGTGCGCATAAATAAACATAATAACATAGACGAGGGCCAAACTGCAGACACTGTTCGGGCCAACATATGCGCTGATAAACATGTTATTGATCGTGTGTCACACTTAAATTATTTATTACATTAAAAAATATTCTAAAAATGAATCGTTTTATTCATGTTAACGCTAAGTTACTCATCATCTTGACCAGGAACTTCTGCTGGATACGGGCTTCCTTGCATTTCTACCAGTATCCACGGTATTTACGTCCCTCTTCTAGGTGTTGGTGTTACTTGCCACTTTGTCTTATATTCTCGTCAATCCATTGTGTCGTCGTCATCTGTGAGAAATTCTTGTATTGTTGCACTCTACAGATTTCCACTGTTTGTTCGTACCAAATCTGCAGGACCTATCCTACGTTCCCAAACATCAGGTAAATGGCTACTTCAGTTTGTTCAGTTACTCATTTAACTCTAAGAAGGCGTAAAACATGGCTCGGATTATAAACCTAGTTTTCAAAATAGACAATCATAATGGAAAAAATATTGACTCGAAAACAAAGATTAATCAAATCTGCTCCCGTAATCAACAACACACAACCGGATTTATATAATGCGGTTGTGCTGCGTTCTATGCACAGTAACTATTTTTACAACTTGAATAAATTAATAATTTGTAGGTATTATGTAGAGTCTGTAACGTGTGACTCGTGTGTAAGTCAATTGGAATTAAGCGACACCTCAATTGCCATAATCCGCTAAATGAACGCTACAAAAACCACTCGTAAACTCTAAAACTCTAAAAAAAAAACAGCTATTCCATACATTTTGTCTCGTGTGTAAGTCAATTGGAATTAAGCGACACCTCAATTGCCATAATCCGCTAAATGAACGCTACAAAAACCACTCGTAAACTCTAAAACTCTAAAAAAAAATCAGCTATTCCATACATTTTGTCGATTTAAGTGAACACAAATGAATGGAACAGCTGATTTTTTTTTCGCCATTTCAAGGTTGGTCCCATAGAAAAAGTATATTATAGATTGTCATCTATCGTTATAACGTTATAACGGTGTCTACCCTAACACCCATATAGGCTACACTTCCTTCCAAAATCTGTCGTAGTCGGATAAACATTTGGATGATTGCCGCTATCATTATTTCTATTTTCCTCGTGACGTGACCTAAGAAGTCTAGATAAAAATGCGTTGTTACTATCTAAAAATGAAACAAAGACGTAAATATTCATTATATGTAAATATTTTTATTGACGTATTGTTGTTTATAATGTAGCAAATCTAATTTCGTTTATAACAAGTGGAAAATTAAACGAGAAACTGTGGTCGGTATCGTTCTGTATGGTCTGGACGTTGACTCACGCGCAATGCTGGATCCTGTTTTGAAAATAAAAGCAACCTTCACTGGCCATTGAACCCATGTAAGCAATGACTGTGATGAAAAATATTTTTATAACAAAAGTCTGGTAAATTTTTTCATAGTTCCGTTTTGTACGTCTCGTGCATTTTATTGACTCAATTTTGCCCTTCTTACGCCATTGCATGTTTTGTAAACTCTTGTTCGTAGAGTTAACAAATACTTAATATAAAATATTTGACTAAAAAAGTCAAAGGTATATTTAATTATTCGTTAACTTGCAAAACGTATAATCAGATTCAGTAGGTAAGTAAAACAATTTAGGTATATACGAGTAGTAATCCTTTTTGGAATGATGTACCTACTTGAAACTTCATGAGAGTAATTCCCTGGGGCATGTTGTGCTTCTGGCAAGTATTTCGAGGGCCGCAGAGAACACGGGTCAAGGTCACGTCACGGAATACGATGTTCTACTTTCAAAACCAGTTAGGCCTCGTGTATACTTTTTCGCTCATAGAAACATGAAAATTTGGTATTTTTCGGTTCCTTGAACAGTTTGCTTTACATTTTAATAGGGAAAGCCTAAAAGCTTCGTTTTATTTTATTCATATTATATTTTATCTTCATTGTCTCTGCTGGATGGAATTGGCTGCTAGTGTTACCAATTACATGTATAAGTAAATAGTAACTAATTACTTCACACATCATGTGGTGAATTCCAGCTATATTTAAACACTGCGGTTGTCTTTTAGCCCACTTCAACTCCAAAACTTATAATCTTTAGCATTCATATTACATGGTGTCCTCAATTGCATGCCTTTTTATTGCTTTTCTTACTCTGCTAACCTAGATACTGCGAAAGAAATAAAATCTATATTGAACTTAGTTGAACTACCGTGGTAGTACTAGTAACCGTGGTGAATAACTCGGTGCAATTGACTGCAATTTTCTAATCGATCGAAACGATGTAAAGAACATTTTCTTGTATGAAACCAATTTTTTTTTTTTGCTAGCTATAGCTCTGAAAACATAACGTTCGTATTAAGTTTTCGGTACGCTTTGCTTTGAATCATAAAACAATTAATAAAGCCTCGACCTTATAGGTACATTTTATTAATTTTTGTTAGTGAATTAATTCCGGCGAACATACAGTGTCGACACGCCAATTCGGAATTTCCCAGTTCCCGTTAATCACGCACAATTCCTGGAAACCATTAACCGTGCCGGATTTTCGATACCCTGTATATGCGATTTATTGATCACAGAACACTGATTTGTCTTGGCGTCTATGTAGTACGTATATGTATAACTTACTACTGCGCTGTACGAAGGATTGTATTTGACAATACTTATAAAAGTAGTAGACTCAATTTTCATGTTACCATTATGCGTTTATATCTGAAACTAGCTTCGAACTTATATTATTATTATTCTTGAAAATGGTTTAAATGGCTCATTTTGATTACTCACACAGAACGAATACACGCTAAAACATAACCTTCCGATATATCGCTACGGAGGTGTACAGAAATTGTCCTGTGATTATATGAAGGAGGTGTCGTTGGGGTAAGCCGGGCCCGTGTTGGGCGCCAACTCAGTACGCCCCGCTCCGCTCCCGCCCCACTTCCCACCGCCTAGCGCTGGTTCAGTTGCACGCTTTCAGCCTTCGGAGTTAACCGCGTGCGCGTTATGTCACCCAACCTTCCGTCAGCGCTTCTTCACATGAATTTCGTACTTCTTCCTCGGTTCGTTGCATATATGCATGAACCACTCTTAGACGCTTACGTGCACTATTCATTCATTAGTCGCAATTAAATTATCATCAAACTTCACTGTTTATTATAATTTGTTAATTCACTGTTATTTAGGGTTTGTAGATTCATAATTTGCTATCACGAAAGTAATAGGTTCATTGTGTGTCACAAATCATTTATTTCGATACTGGAACACGTTTGTGCTATTGCCGTGTAGGTGTAATAATTAGTCTCACATGTAAAAGCTAGATTTTATAAATACTATAGATGTCTGTTTAAACAAATTGAGTGTAACTTACAATTAACGATATTTAGAACCTGCGAGTGTTAAGTATAATTAACTGGTCAATTGTGATATTTGGGAACTCTTGTTCCTGTGTTTTTAAATAGTAATAGAGCGATAATCTCATATAATAATTATCATCTCTGCGTAAAATAGCACCATGTAAATAATGTTATCTAGTGCCATAGGTAATTGTTGACAAAAAGTAGTAACAGCTGACCGCTAGGGCCACGTTGGAAGCTATTCGGTAGCGAGCAAGCGCGATGCCTCGCGCTCGCAAGGTCATTCGTATTGAGCGGTACCGGTCAAATATTTAACGAACCGTACGCGTTGGACCCATCACTTCCCTTCAGTCAAATTTACGGAACCCTTAGAACTGTCCTTATTTGTATGGCCTCCCTCGATCCCCTCGTGGGACAGTTTTTTCTTCTAGAGTGTTCGCTGTGTTGGTAGCAGGGTGTACCTTCATGATACAGAAAACTATGGGTTCATTGAGATCTTTTGTTGAATTGTTATTTTCTCCCTTGCTTCCTCCTATATGTCTGATGCGTACTTCCTACGCTCTATGTCCATAAAATAAATCTCAGCTAACTGCTTCGTCTCACACAAAAGAAGTGTACACGAGACAAAAAGTTTTATCCTGAAATTTATGTACCCTGTCGAGAATAGAAGGAATAAGAAGTCAAGAAAAAAAAAACTGAATCCATATTCCTTCTTGTTTTACATGTAGTCATTAGGTGTCTGAACATTGCTCAGTCATGTTTATGACTGCAGTGTTAATTTTACTGTGACACAGTCATTTGTTTCAGTCTGTTAGATATACTTTTGGAATACGTACCAACAAAACCGAGTCCGAAATACGATGTTATGACTATAACTTTGCTTAGATGTTTTGTTTTTTAAATTCCTTTTGTTGTTTATGTTGTTCATTACAAAACTCGGTATAACCACGTCACTTTTGTTTTTATTATTTAAAATCTACTGCTACTAACAAGCGCTCAAATGGTTTTTATTCATCGTCCTCTTCCATTGAAGGTGTTGGAAAGAATGATATTTTTTCAATTATAGTTGACGACTTTGTGAATCGATTTTCAGACTCGAAATAAATAACGAAAAGCTACATTTTCTTGTAGGTAGCCTATAGAATCGTCACACATGTATGTAGCATATTGGCAGGTGGATGAAGGGTCAATTAGTTGGAGGAAATTAACATGCCTACGTGCCGACCAAGAATATGGGACACGGTTGTCGGAGAATTGTCCCCTCGGGATATTAAATGGCAATCAATAAACTTTTAGATTGCCCACGTATATTATATTTGACAGAAGGTTTTAGGGTTTAAGATTTAGTTCCTCTAAGCAAGTGACGGCACATATGACATATCATTCAATGTCATGACAGTAAAATGCGTCATTATAGTACAAATAGTTGCATTGTTAATATATAACAAACAGTGTACAGAAATGCGTGCATACGGCTCGTTGCCAAGGTTACAGGGTGGGTGCGATCAGCTGGACTTACGTAAGGTGAGCTGGGACGACGGGGAGGCGCGGGGTTCGCGCGGGGAGAGGTTAGGGCCGATCGATAGCCGCTTTCGCCCCTTGCTATCGCCCTGTCCGTTTCAGTGTATGTATTCTCAACAAAACTTTTTCTGTTCTGAAGGATGTTAACTAGTTACCCGAAAGTTCTCCAACTCAACAAATAAGCGTTTTCTATTCAATTGAGATTTGTAAATAAAAATGCTATAGCTACGTCCTAAAGTAATTTCCAAGTTTCCTGTTATTGGCTTCCTGTTAACGCCGAATTTCGCTAGAAAGCGTGTTCTATTGATCATCTTTAGATTGACTCAATTTGAACTGAATCAAATTGGGTCAAGGTACAATGACTTTCCATTTATCCATTCATATTCTTGTTTTTTTGATGTTGTCGCTGTCACGGAACTGAAGGAAAGAAACGCTATCTGTATGCTGGAAAGTTAACCGTGAAGTATTGCTTTGATTGCCAACTAGATAGAGATACCTATAAATGTATTTGTCTATGCAAAGGAAATTGTAACAGGCATAGCTATCCCGCTTACCAGCATTCCAATTAGTCTGTGACTGAATGTCCTTTTATTAACTGTTTCTGATTTGTATCTTGCTCTGCATGCCGAAGCCTTTGTTGTAGGCTAGGCTGCACTGAGGGGTCTTGATTTGTAACAGTGAAAACATGCTGTATCATTCTGAGAACTTCCCCTGAGCTTTTCTGCAAGTCTTGTAGATGGCCACCGGAGATCATAGTGAGTACCTAAACTTCACACGTATTCGAAACTGATTTGATCGCTGCATTGTATGGAAAATCTAAAACCTGACTTTAGAAAAAATAAATAAGTAGGTAATAATTATTTAGTGGCACATAACTGCTTTGAACACTACTGGTTACTGAATTGTTTGGCAGTAAGTCCGTTTTGTTTCCGATAGTACTACACACACCCATAGTTGGACTCGCCATTACATAAAGCGATTTCGATAAAAATCTTCGTTGGTCTTCAGTTCTTACTGCCCAGTTCAATTATATTCATGAATATCGATCAAAACTGGCAGATTTCTTAATTTATTAATACTAAACAAGATTTGAAGAGAGTATTATCCTCAAATCTAGTTTTGAATCGGAATTCATCCTGGAGAATTATATCAGAATACAAACCTGTCAACCAATCTTTTATGATTAACTAAGACTGCCGTAAAAACACCTTTTGGAATAAGGACGATATGTCGCTATGACAGGCGCATGCGCATGCCTGTCGCCTGATGCCACGGAGCTCGGGTGTGTCACGAGACCGAGACGTTACTCATTTCTTGCATGCATAATAATTCATATCAGTCTACTTATGAATTTCAAATAGGAACCAAAGTATGGGAAAAGCTTACTCATGTAGTTGTTTCTACACAAGGTTCGTCCGGAATGACGGACATAAATTTCCCGAGCTTTTTTTCGCTAGAAATTATGAAGAAGTATACAAATCTTATTGCATCGTTTACATAGAATATATTATTGTTAGTGACACTAGGTAGGTATACACAGAACTAACAACGTAAGTACTATGCCAAGGGCGTTATAAGACGTAGGTATATATATATACGTATCTCTGGTTTTATATGAAACACATAAAGTTACCCTGGAATACAATAATAATAACTACTGATATGAACACAAAACACGATATGTTTGCTTTGAGCAGATTTGTTACATGGACGCCTGATGAAAATATTATTACAAACTCCTATGTAGTCGTTGCTTTTACAAAAACTATAGGCGCACAAATAAGATAATAAGATAAGCACCCGCTTTTATTTGACTATTCTATTCAGCTACTACTATTATAGCGTTATTACAGTGCTTTCAATTTAAATAGTTCGAAATACATTTATTTGCAGGTTTCAAAATGACCAAATTAAAAAAAAAAAACTTAAGTACCTATCTTCTTTCTTTGAAGTCATTTTGAAAGCTGTAGTGGAAATAGTAACAGATACTGATCCCTAGAAAGGAAAATATAAGTGCATAGAACGACATCATATTTTACTCTTTCTTGTACAAATGCTGTTTTTTTATAGACACGCTCGCTGGTACTGACCTACCCTTATTTTCCACCTTTGCGCGATGTGCTCCAATTTGTTTAAGTATCTGAATATTTAATTTTGCAAATTATATTTTGCGTTCGTCGTATCGCTTTGCTTTATTTATGTGGCTTTGGTTGTTTTTGCTTTGTTGCAGCTCGCGTTAGTAGTGCAGTGGTGTCATGTTGAGGGCGCGGTGTTAGTGCGCGTGCGCCGCGTTTCATAGTGATGTCGTCGCCGGCGCGCGCGCCCCCACCGCCGGTGCCGGTGCCGGTGCCGGCCGGGGCGGGCATACTGCCGCCCGGCCCTGGCCCTGCAAGACAACGCTCCTTGAAGGACCGACTTAGAGAAGGCATTACCGGACCCTTCCACTGGCAGTGAGTGCTTGTTTTAATTTCCTTTCAAAACAATTCCAGGTCTACGCGTCTTCGGCTGGCTGTACTTTAAATAATGTAATTTAATTCTAGCTTATTTCAAAAATAAGGCATGCTTTTTTTTTTTTTTTGGATAAGATCACAGTATTTATTATATTAAAGGCGTTTCCACTGTGCAAGTAGCTTGCTTGCAAGAAGCTACAAAGGTCAAAATCTACTGGATGTAATTTATAGTACTACCTAGGACGCGGCATAGACGGCGGACATTTTCACCACGAATGATCGCGAGAAACATCATCCGGCTAATAATTATAGGCGGCGCCATCGTTTTTCCTCCGTGTGCGTTATTGCATAGATTTCCATACGTTCTATAGTTGCGGACAAAATGTCCATCGTCTGCTCAGCGCCTAACTTGCTGGCAAGTCAATGTTTCCATCGTGCCAGCTATTTGTTACCTGCAGGATGCAGCTTGCAAGCACGCCACTTGCAAAATGTATATTAGCTTTATTATATTATTATTGTCGTGATTGGATTTCACTGAATATATATTTGTGCGTGACATAATTGGCGTAAATTTTGAACAGACAGTACTTATATTGTTGCGTGCGATTTGCGGCAACACTTGATCGCTAAAACTGATGATAATTTCATGGAAGCTTGGCTTTGTAACTTCCCTTGTCATTTATTTTGTGAAGATTCGTCATTTTAAACTTACCTAATAATTATGTTTTATCAGAGTGGTAGATTTATAAATTCCCTGTGATTGTAGTCAAAGTAGTCGTTTAGTGCCGAAGATAAGAAAATTAGCCATTAAAGGTCAATGTCAAATGTCAAACTTTAAAAATGTAGAATTGCCTTTTAGATTGTATCACTGTAATTTATGGTGATGGTTGTCGTTTCTGACCTTAAATTACACAAAATTGATACAGAAGCAGCCACAAAGTCTATATCTATTAAATGACATCTTGATAGGTCGTGTAATGACAAATGAGCTACCGCGCTGTCTCGCTGTCTCGCTGTGAGTTTTCAATTTCCTGAAAGAATAGGTATCAGGTTGCTTTATGGAAAACCTCGGTTAAATAGACGCAGTGCTCGTTTCCTTCACATTTCCCCTGTATTGCCATTTGTTAACACATCCTTTTAGTTCACCTGTATGCATTATATATTTGTCATAATGCCACGATTCTGGTATAAAGTGGTACCTATGACGTGAGATTCAGTACTTAGTTCTAATTTTCATAGAGTTGTAGAAGGCGTGCACGATCACTTATCGGTAATTATTATAGACTAGATTGGCATATTAAGTACAAATAATAGGCCACCAATATCCGTGTGTTGGATTGACGTTAAATACCTTAAGAGTTGTAGTGAATCCGGTTATTTACCATCGTCCTTTTATGATTAAACTAGCTGTTATCCGCGGCTTCGTCTCCTTTTACCGGGATAAAACGTATCCTATGTGTTACAACCAGGTTCTAAACTATTTGTGTGCCAAATTTCATCTAAATCCTCCGTTCAGCCGTATTTGTGTGATTGAGTAACAAACATCCAAACATACAAACTTTTGTAATATTAGTAGGATATAAATGAATTTGACTCCGAGATGAAAGGTGCTGTAGTACATTAATACACATTTTACAGTAGATTTGTGTTTGGTCTGCATAGTACACCACTTTAAATAGCACCATACAAACTTATTTACATGTGAAACGAGACTGGCGCATCTCATTACCATTTCATTGAAACATTAGGAAAGAAAGCTACACGAATGTTAAGTATTCGATCACTAGAATGATCTCATTAAAGAACCACATACATTAAATAATGATGATGGGCAAAATATAGTTGCTGCAAAGTCATGACAGGACGAGGCCGTGGACATTGCTCGCAGAATCATTGAGGTCGCCAGAGTACATGAACTATCAGTAACTGTTATTTAACCATGTGATATTTATAAAATAAACAACGCGACATATAATAAACAACAACGTATTATTGTAAGGAAATGAAAAATCGAAGAAAACTATTAACTTTTTGTCTCTGCGATTGAACAATGGAAGTTGTCAAGTTGCAACCGGAAGACATGTGTTTTTATCGGACGGAGCGAAACAGGAAAACTTAAACAAAGTATAAGTTGAACACTCTCACTGTCGTGGGCTCCCGGCCGGCATCACTTTCAAACTTTAAAGGCTCGTGCATACAGACGCGATATCGCGGGCGCGACAGGCAGCGGTACCTTTGTAGCGCCTGCGTTATCGCGCCTGTTTACGCTGTAGCCCTGTAGGCAAGGCATTGGACCCGGGTAGTATTTAATAAATATGAACTCAAAGTGGAAAGATGGATTGATTGTGCGACAGATGATACGGCTAGGAAGTAAGTGAACACTGACATGAGGACATATAGAGATGTTGGTATTTGAGTAAAATTACCTACGAATGGAAGGAAAAAAAAATGGGCATAAGGGCAGGAGGATGTTGGACACGATGTGATACTTACTCTATGGTGTGGAAGAGGACCGCAACCACATATTTTTTTGCTATTTTCATTGGGTGAAAAGCAAACAGCCTAAATGGTTCGTTATGTAGTCAAAGTTCCAATGCGTATGTATAAGTTAGGTAATTTGGATTTGTGGAAACAACCACCGAGCTTGTAGCTCATAGTGGATTTTGGCGCACTATTTTTGCGCGAAAGTTTTGATGTAACTTGATTGAGACGGCACCGCTACAAAACGGATGCTGAAGAGGAAAAAAAAAACTTTGTTGTGGGCGCACGGTATTCAATTTGCTAGACGAAGAGTGGTCCGCCGGCGGTTTCGCCCCGCACTAGAGGGGCTCTGGCGTCTCGTCACCGGGAATCCAATTTGTTCCCAGCTGGGACGCGCAATTTGTGCGAATGCATCACGGATTAGCCGGTTGTTGCCTTACGTTAACATTATTTTTCCTCTTTCCCTCGTGGAATTATTCCACTCGGTATATTTATCAAAAGGTCGCGGCGCTGGCGCTTTTCACTCGCCATTTATTTACCTAATTAATATCTAACTACGATAAAGAAATGTGATACATGGTCGTTAATTAATCATATTATAGCAATAAATACATTACTATTTTCAGCCGTTTGTTATTATCCTTCGATAATCTTATGTTACGCCTATTAAGTTGTGAAAACATAAGGTTGATATTATATTTATGCGTCTAAAGATGTGACTAGTCACAATTTCTTATGATATAAGTATATTATTATTAACTTGATAGGTCACAAAACACCGGGGAAGATTTTTGCACGACGGCATTATCGGCAAGAACTTTTTTTTTTATAGTCGAGTGTAGTGTCAATAAGCCTGGAACTAGCATTTCTTTAATTAATACCATGTCTGTCAGTACGCACGTTTAACGACACCCGTGGGTCGGGGCGCAAATATTTGCCTTGTGCAACATTCTCTATCTCGGGTGTGTACATTACCTCCACCTACTGGCTCCTTATCTCCACTCGAGCAGCCTCCAACGGTAGCGCTGGCCTTCCAAACTAAATCTCGCTTGTTTACCGCGCCCCTTTATAACGTCATTTAATTAAAAAGCTTGCGCCACTCTGCGCCGCAAACTGAGAAATTACACCGTGTTGTCGACTTCTGGCTTGCTGCCTATGTCCTAAGTGCACTTTAATATATTTTCATATGACTTTGTACACTTTTTGCTTTCCTCGTTTGACGTAATTTGCTACGTAAGTAAAGATATCAGTCAGCATACACGCACATTTAATGCCAATGTAATCAGTTATTTGATAAAGTTCCCAGCCCGTTCTTCATACGTTGTTTAAAGATTACCTTCTCATTTCGATCTGCAAAACTTAAGCAAAATCAACAACAATATAAACAGGCTGATAAACAGAAAGGCAAAAAGAAAAATACAATTAGCCAACACTTGACAAGTTTAGAACATTGGAACAATATAGCACAGGCGACTAATAAAATTATTTCATCGTGAATCACAAACTGAGTGGCTAGACTTCGTCGACCCAGTTTCGGCGAGCTAATTCATTCTCGTCAGTCTCGCATATTTGGTGAGCTGGTGGAATCGTTGCAGTGCTCAGTTCCGCTGTGCATGTCGCAGGCCGTCCTTGGCCGATATAAAACGTTTAGGCGACAACACCATCGCAGTGTGGGTGAGGGTGGACCGGGGGCGCCAGGCCGGATCACCCCGTCATTGTTTCCTTTTGTGCTATCTATTCTAAACCGCCGGCGGAGCATGTTTGCGGTTGGCTATAGCCTCTTAGTATAGGACGTCTGGCTCTTGTTACTTATGGTTACGATAGGCCCTTCCACTTGAGTCTTGAGTTTTTGATTGCACAACGGTATTGATTTCGGTTCGAATCCTTTCCTAGTTGAGCCTTTTTGGTAACTTTAATTTTCGATGGACATACCGCCGATTAGTTGATTATTATGAAAGTTGCAGCTAGTCTGAAATGCATGTCAGTAGAGTCACCAATATATATACAGGATGTTAGGGTAGACACCGTTATCCTTGCTGTTTGGTGTCATCTATAATATACTTTTTCTACGGGACCAACTTTGAAAACGCAAAAAAAAAAATCTGCTGTTCCATACATTTTGTCGATTTAAGTGAACACAAATGTATGTGAGCGATTTCAATGTTGGTCCCATAGAAAAAGTATATTATATGTAGATGACACCAAACCACTAGTTTCAAGGAAAACGGTGTCTACCCTAACACCCAGTATAAGAAAGTATATTATATTTCTCCTATAGTAATATTTTTATACTTTCTTTGTAACACACAAAGTAAGAACAAATAAAATGTAAATGTGTTTTTATTATTGTTTGGCCCCTGTTTTTCCTCTTTATAAAATTATTTATTTTCAAAGACCTTTCTGACTCAGACCTCCCAGCAATTTACATTTACTCTTTAGATTTTTAACAACAATGATTGTTTTTCCAATATGCAGAGGTTAGTCATCCAGTTTCATTTACTTGCATTTCCCGTTGCGCGAGCGTTCTTCAATGATTAAAACGGCTATTAATGAGAGACGTCTTGACAATGTAGGTACTTGGTTTCATTGGAGTATTGTGTGTGTGGACAGGCAGTACTATAGTGTTTTGCAGGCTAGGATCGTGACGGCGATGGGTGCACGAGGCCATGAGATATTGTACGCGTAACCGTGCTGTCACGCGTGGCCCGCGACACACACAACGCATGGCTTTGTCGTCGCATTAGCGCGCACAAATCAATTTCACAGCCGAACGTTTGCTGGCTACAAACGTATCTATTTTCCCTTTTCTTATTAGCATCTCAATGTGGGTTTATAGGATGGCAACTATTGTCATATCATGTTGATTAAGTTCTCCTTGTTCTCGCAGCTGGCGGATCTGGCACCTTTCAGGTTGAGTACTTACACTTGATGTAGTACACCCGTCGCCGCGTGTATTTGTCTTTATTTATTACTCTTATCAAGGTGCGTTTTCAATATTAATCGTCAATGAGGTCAAGAGTTACTGCTAAATGCTAGAGTACCACCGAATTTCGTTTTAAGTTTTCGGCCGAAATATCCATTTCGGCAATAGTTTCAACTCATTTCTCCAGAGAAAGTCCATAGTTAAAAGTTATAGTATTATAACAACTAAAAGCACAATAAGTGAGAAATACAGATACAAAATGCTTTTTCTCGCTTATGATATCAGATTGTTTGATTAATTGTGTCTTTGAGAAAAGTACGAAGTTTCGTGTGATTTATGTTTAAACGGTTAAATAAATATAATGATTAAAAGATTGAAACTGCATTTCTTTTACTTTTACCAAAGAAAAATCTATCGCCAAACAAAATTTTTTTTTGTTTTCAGTTTTTTGCCGAAAACCCATAGATTTCGTTTTCGGCCTAAAAATCTGTTTTGATGTTTGACAAGAAGTGTCCGATACTTATCAGGTTATTGGTGTCTGTGTCAAATATACAGATAGGTACCCGCTACCGTAGGAGCTTAGACTGATAGCATTATCATTACCTACATCTAATCCAACACTCATATAATTTCGACAAGAGTCACTCTCTTGAGATGTGTGAAATGTTCTCGGAATATGACAGGAAAGTGATAAAATATTACAGAATAAATGATTTCGATTTAATATTACTTGATAAAACACATTAAACGATGAATTTCTTATAGTTTTCCTTCCTGGTTTCACGTTTAGTGTTTCATATTGATCATTTGAGGAACTGCGCAATACAGAGAGACAGATAACAGACAGATTGTCGCATAGTTAGATAATAGTCGAGCCCCCGCTTTTTGTTTGTCCCATCAAGTTTCTATTTGGCTGTTTCAAGTGAAAAGGACGAGATAAGTTTGTTTTGTTAACAACTATCTTCCTAAATTCTGTACTGTCATCTGTCGCTTTTATGACTATATTATACAAATATTTACGTGAAGTGAATTACTGGTAAAATTTTCATCATTATAAATAACTATTTCATACGAAGTAATTTGTTTTGCTTTGTCTTTCAACGAATTTTCAATGTTACCTAGTAGGTTTTGAGACAAAAGTACTGGAACAATAATACCATTTAATAGTGTTTATGAGACGCCAAATGTACGCAAAAACGTTTTATTGGATTTTAATGTCTACGCTACGGCCCGTATTCTAAAACGGAGCTCAGGAACGAACCTGGATCTGAGTATAGATTAGTCTGAAATCTGTCTGTTTTAAATCGAGATTCATGCTTGAGTTGAGCATCGTTGAAAATTCTAGAATACGGTTCTAAGAAGTTAACAAAGAGTGGAACTAATGTCTTGCTATTTGTCTTGAGTCAATTGATGGAAACTGTTTCCTGTTTTCAAAGTTTGTTATCCAGATTTCGTTCAATTCCATATTGCGTTGTTTTCTTATATCTAGTTAAGTACCTAAGTATATCAGATTTATAATAGACAGTTTCGTTTATTCGCCTGGATCTGTAAACTGGCTTTGGCAAAATATTTGCGTAGATCTGTATACTGGCTTTAGCAAAATAATTTGACTTCATTGACCGAATTAGCCTCTACGCACCTTGACGGATGCACTTAATGAAGTGACGTAACCGTTCAAATGATCGCTCAAAACGCACGGGCGTTTATTAGTACAGTTTTAACATTGTTGAAGCGAATTCCGCAATTGAATCGTTTATGCTCTGCATGTAATTGAATGATTGGCGGCGGCGCCAGCTGGACACTTGACGATGTTTGATGCTGCACAGAGCTGCATCCGACAGTAATGCATCACGTTGTTAGCCGCGACTCGAGTACATCCCGTTTTACCTTGTACATTGTACGGAGGATGTCGGACTCGGAGATGTACGGAATTATTCCGCATTTTCCAATTTAGCTTGTTATTTTTTTAGAACGCACACTGAAGGGACTGCAGGTATTTCTATCTCAGTTTAGTTTCGTTCTATAAAAAATCCAAATAAACTTATACTACTTAGAGCTTTGATTTCAGTTTTATTAAAAGGCATTTATAATCAAAATTATAAATGATGTTTTTTGTGATACAATGTAATTAATGTTTTCTATGATTCTGTTACTATATCTAACTACTTTCATTCATTTCCTTCCAGTTGCAGACATTTTAAGATAATATACCCTTTAAGATATTTAACGAAAAACAAAATATCGGTACAATTAATCAACTTTTGTTATCATAACTAATTTCGTATTGGTAATGTTTCCAAGATAAGTGTTGGTTCCTTCGATATTATTGCGGCAGTTGATTGCAATGCTTTGCTGATACACTATTGTTTCAATTTTAAGTTTTCGTGGTGAATTCCACTATTTCAGTGGCCCTATTTGTTGTGTAATTGAGGAGTGCACTCGTTCTAAATGAGTTTTTTTGGTTTTTTTACCAGGTATGTACTGTATTTTTCTTATAACTGTGTATGTTCAGATATGTAGGTAATATAATTTTATTGATACAGGTGACGCTGAAAATATCTTAGATTGTATAATATTCTGAAGTTTTATCTGATAACATAAGGTACCTATTAAATATATCAATGTTAATGAGTAACCATTGTAAGCTATAATATGTCACGTTCACGTTTAATGAGAACTCAATTCTGATTTATTCGTGTAAAGTCATAAAAGGTTTAAAACAAATTGTGCTGTCCGCTGTTCACGTTCAATGAACATTTTTACGTCACGAACATTGAAAACATGAGTTATTGAGCCAATTAAATGTTCCATTGTTGAAGATGCGTTATAACACATATATCTTTCAAGAACACCAATTCTGATTGAGAAATTATTTATGCATTATGTTCAGACAATCGCGGGAGTCATTCTTATGGCAGAAGTGGATATTCATATAAGTATCAGTATGTGCTTAAACCAAATGAATTAATTGATGACGTCATCACGCATACAAAACTTACATTGGACCATTGCAGTATGTTAAACTCTAAAGAGTGCGTGATTGAAATATGAAACCGCTTTTCCTCACTTTGATTTATTTAAGCTTGGCTTTGCTAATCTTTGGACTTGATGCAGACAGATGTTAATCTCACGCTGCCACTTGCGCGTTGAAGCAGCTCATGTCGCCAAGTTTTTCGTCCTTTAAAGAACCACGACTGACGCTCATGGCTTTAGCAGGCTCCTGAAGAGTCCTGCTTGTTAAAAACATTCCACTATGCATATCACGCCACTGTGAAAACCTTCTGAAATGTTACTCCATAGAACTTTCTCGATATAAACCGTAAACTTGTA
This sequence comes from Lithophane ornitopus, assembly GCA_948473465.1. Taxonomy (NCBI): domain Eukaryota; kingdom Metazoa; phylum Arthropoda; class Insecta; order Lepidoptera; family Noctuidae; genus Lithophane; species Lithophane ornitopus. The sequence goes on along the minus strand of OX419616.1, from coordinate 11,508,255 downwards.
TGAAGACGAGAAATTGCTAATTCAAATTTGATAAATAAAGATAGCATCGCCATACCTATTTTCAGGTGTAGTGTATATACCAGGCGCGAAGATAGAAGCATTAAAATACTTTGTTAATTATTAAAATGCAAAATAACGAGGACGACGAAGACGAACTGTGGAGTGCCGAGATCGAGTGAGTACTCGATCGCATTATCATAACACTGAAACCACTCGCTGGTATCCCGAATCTGACTTTCAATTGCATTCATTGTCAATAATAATATGTGACCTTCGGATCATCAGATAATTATAATTAACTTCAACATATCAGTTTAATTTTGATAATAGACTAGCGTATGTTTCTTAGAAACTTATTTATCACATTGAAGTAGGTAAACCTGTCAAGATAAAGTTGAATGTTTGTACATACCGCGCCGCGCTGCCATTGTTCAACTGCTGGGTACCGCATCTTTATTTTATTCATGTCATGAAGATCTAAGGAAAATATGATTAACATATTTTTTTATTGTTACACAGCTGAAGTTATACAGTTTTGTTCGAATAAAATTAATATACGCGTGCTGAATTGTTTTTTGTTCGGTGTTCATTGTCTTGGGTAAACCTGCGAAGCCCTTCCTCGGGCCTCTGACCGGAATCCTTATCAAAATCAACGAACTCTTGCCGAGCTCATCGCTCACACGTCAAGTGGACGTGTTTACAAGTCACTTTTCCATCAACCGAGATATCTCTACTCTTCTTTGTGTATGTTGCGTTCACTTCGTGGTATTCAAATACATTTCATGTCATCATTTTATTCGGGAGCGAGCGAGTGGTCTTCTTTTCTTCGGATCGCAATGAAATCCAAGTTTGTTAAAATTTCAGCTATGTAACTCTGTCGCCGCCGACGACGCCCACACCGTCACCAGCATGGCTCCGTCGCTCCTCTAGCATAGCGTACGTTTGCTTTACTACCACATTGTCATAAATATTCATATCATCAACTCGAGCTTGCCGAGTAAATAGGTAAGCGACAAATATTATTCACGAAAACGGTGAATATAACAAAATTCACGAGGCGCTTGTGAATCTCCAGATGTGAGTGAATTTTCACCGATAATATTAGATTTGGGCACATTGTACCATCGAAGTTCCCATTTTTTTTTACTCGTTGATATAAGTACAAGCTTTTGCCGTCGTAACGTTTTCTGATGTAAGAATTTTCCACGTGTATTTCTGCGAGATGTCAGTGTGTACCTTCGTGTACATGTATTTGAGTCGTCAGTTAAGTGCGTCGCGATAGTAGTTGTTCAAGGATGGTTTACAGTAGGCGAAAGTAAACAAATGTGAAGCAGTCGCACAGATGACTCGCAGTTGGAGTCTGTTTAATAAACATTTCAGTCGTTCTTCCTGATCAGTAACAATTGCGTTTCGTTATTTACGCACCCTTTACAACGTGTATGTGATGAGAGCAGTGATAGGAATGATTAACACTGTCAACACGTCGCATTATCTAGAAATAATGCGCAGTAGCGGAATAAGGAAAACATTCAAGTAGTAAAAGTGTAAGGGCGCCTTCACAATGGGCGTTGGTCCAGCGCACGCCACGTAATTGCTGCGTCTGTAAGGCCCCACAACTTTTTGCAGAAGTCACGGCTACGCCACGTTTTCTCAACTACATGTATTGAAAAATCGTGAAGGAAATTTTAGGAAAAAATAAATCAAAACATAGTCACAGCTTTTAATAGTTTCCTTAAGTATGTGATGGCTACTTAACCTCTACGAGACCTTGACTAGACGTCTAGATGAGGCGCCCAAGAGACTACTACGACATGTCTTCTACGGGCCTACGAGACGGTTACGAACGTCTGGATCAGGCGCCTACGAGACCTCTACGATGGGCCTACGAGACCGTTACGAGACTGCTACGAGACGTCTGGATCAAGCGCCTACGAGACATCTACAATGGGCCTACGAGAAAGCTACGAGACGACTGGATCAGACGCGTAGGAGATGTCTAGGATGGGCCTACGAGAACGCTACGATACGGCTACGGGCTGCCTTTGAGCTTTCTTTTCATGACACATGACATGCCTGCTTTTATGAAATCTTTACGACACGGCTACATACGAGACCTCTACGCTACGGCTACGAGGCTTCTACGGCTATGAGGCTTCTACGACACGGCTACGAGAAGAGACGGCTACGAGAATCGAAGAGACTGTCACGTAAATTCTATACATCGTTAGATTTTTTTAAAGGTTATTTGAACATTGACTTTAAACCAAAACGCCTTTAATAAGCTACTCGCCACTAGATTATTATTATCCTATTGCAGGACAAAAGCCACTTCGTATTTCAGATATTAGTAGTTAAAACGTTCTCATCATAATGTTTTCCTTTACTGTGAAAGGAGTAAAATAAAATAAAAAAACAAAATTGTATAGAAAATATTTATCTATATTAATAATCTATATTATAAATAATTTCTGCCGTCACTCAGGACTCATTACACGAATTACCAATTAGCCGTTATCAGTGTCACTTGTTCCTGTACTACAAAACTTACCTACTTACTTTTCATTACTATAGTAGGTATACTTAAATAAAATCGCTTAGTTCTTCTAAAATAAACGATTTATTTTGATGTGGCTTTCACAATAGGTTATTAAGAGAACCCGGAAACTTTATGGGCCTTACCACCAAAACATAGACACTTGTTCAACGCGTGTTTAATGTCAGTTTTATGTTAAACTCCATACAGAAATGTCATCTTTAAAAGGTGTTTAGATTAAACAACTGAGAAACACGATTTTGTGATTACAACGAATGTGTCTAATACATTCAAGTAAACTTAAATAAAATAAAAACATCTTGATATTTTGTCAAGTCGTCAAAATTGTGTGAAGCAGGGGCGGGACGCTAGTTTCATAATAAAAGCAACGGTCGATGATTTGACTTTTTGGGGCTTATCCAGAACATCGCAAGTTTTGGTGAGGACCGTTGACGGACTGCGAGTCGCAATCAGGAAACTTACATTATTATCTGAACACGAATTTTCGGTAAAAGTGGAATAAGTCATAATGTTTGTTATTTTTAGGGAACTAATAGAGCTCCGAGACTATGACGATGGGATGACGGCTGATAGAGGTGTATGCAAGAAGAAACATGTCTTCGTCATGCGCCGACCCCAAATAACTTAGCACAAAGGCAAGAGTCACATCAAAACTTATTGAAGCATATTTCCATGTAGTGAAAATCTTCCTTCTCCTTGTTCTTTTTGTGTGGTTTGTGACTAACCTGCTGTCAGAGTTTTAAAGCCGCCCAAGGGCCTCTGACTTGGCTTCACATGCCGTCGAGAAATATCTCTCTGGCATGCTGATTTCATCACGAAAATAAAAAAAACAGAGAAAAAAGATATATAGACAGAGTGAAAATTGAAATGACTCATCTATTCGATTTTCCATGCAAAATTTCCCGTTTCCGATAATAGCGTCACGCGAAACTGCGATAATGCAATGAAACATTACACCGCGTGTGAAATAGATTTATCTTTGATTCAATATTACACCAGAAACCCTTGTTGGAAGCCGTACTTAAGTGGAAGGTTAGCACTGCGCCTACACGATATATGCACACAATATAGTGATGTATGCAAGCAACGTAATAGTGCGTTTTCTAATTACTTCAGTGCACTTAGAAACTGCTCATAAAAATACTGTTTCCTGCTAAACGTGTTTAATCTTACAGTTTGAACGCCAATATGCATAATGGTCATGTATATTATTCTGTCAGTAACTATTATTACAGTAAGGCCTAGTGAACATGCTTAGTGCGCATAATATAATCTGAAGCAGAAAATATAGTGTAAAAACCTTTCTCAGTTGCATCTCTTGTATAAAACTTTATTCAGTTAGGTACTCGTAATTGGGAAGGATAAGATTTTTTATAATCATACTGTAGTACCTATTATCTATTCATTATCATATTACAAAGCTTATGACCTGACTGACTACGCGTCGCCGCGACGTCGTAGTCACTAAGTTTCTCTGAAACATGACATGCCTTATGCTGTTGTTCATTACAATAATGTGCAGTAAAGAATATGGATAGATTGCAATTTGTCTATTTCATTTCACTTTGTATGTACGATTCTCTTCTGACCAATACGAATGTTGTCTCTGCCGGGATATTTTCCTTGTTCAATCTACCTAGCCTTTTACCAACTATGTTGGGGCCGCGATCAGTCTAACCGGATGCAGCTGAATACCAGTATTTTACAGGGAGCGCCTGCCTATCTGACCTCCACAACCCAGTAACTGGGTAATACGAAACCCCTTGGTAAGACTGATTGTCAGCCTTTAGGGCTTCTGACGCGTAAGGAATGTCAAAGATCCACGAATGACATCCGGGACCAACGGCTTAACGTGCTTTCTGAGGCAGAAGGCGAGGAGTCTCGGTATGCAAAGATGGTCACCCATCCACTGACCAACCCCGGCAAGCATAGCTTAACCTGATGGACCGACCCGTGCGACTGTTATTACTTGGGTCCGACCCGTGCGGCTGTTATTACTTGGCCATATTTTCCTTGTCAATTTACATAAATAACCATTGGGTGTTTGGTGTTTTACATCTATGATGCACCAAGGTACCGTTATTTACGGTTGGCATAATATTTTTTTCTGCGTACCTTCCTGATGTCAATGTGGTTATTGGTCAAATGGTCATGGTTTGTGGAATTACACCGACTGAATTACATTGACACTATTGACAGCTCTTTTTGAGCTCACTTCATCTGAGTTTTCACGGTGAGATTTTTACAGAATAGCACTGCTGAACTTGAGATTGGTTAAGTTATTACTTCATCTGGCTACAAGACAGTCTAGTCATCCGACATTTAATTAAATAAATCATTTACCTTGCTTCTTCATGAGATGGTAGGTCATTTGATTGGCGCAATTATTGAATAGATATGTTACCAATATTCAAGTTCTATGGTCCGTGACGGCCCCATTAGTTCAAAGTTTTGTTACAATCGGAAGTACCGTTGCGAACACTTTCAATTGGAAGCAGCGCAGACCACAAATACACCGTTATTCATCCGTGACGTGGCACTAGTCTCGATTAGGCAAATTAGTCTTTGTGCCATTATTTACGTAATGCTTTTGTTCAGCGGAGAACCACATTGTGCCTAGTCTTTATGCGCTAGTTTCAGTAGCTTACGACTATCATGTCACGCTATTTAGAAATTATGAAATTAAAGTCAAGTATCGTAATTTACGGTGCAGCTGGACCCTGTATAAGAAACATATGGAAGGCTCTTGCATCACTGTAATATGTCAAAGTCAGATGAAAGGGCAAGGTTTGCGCAATATGCCAGTTTAACCAGGGTCTACTTTAAATTATGATGCGCGAACTTGCGAGTTTTTATATCCATTGCGTTTCATGTCTTTTTTCGTTAATGTTTTATCAACTATTTATCAGTAAAACGCAATGGAAATCAACATGGGATCCTTTATACGTGCCGTGTTATGTGCTAAAATTATTCAGATCAGATTAACCGCACTGAATGATTAATTTATGAGAGATATTTATTAAATGCGGTCATAAAATATGAATGAAAATTGGTGAATAAAACGATGCAACTGTTCCGAGCTTCATTTTGAACGTGTTTTAAAACCGAGGATTCAAAAACTTTTTGCAATGCAGAATAGAAAACTACACCATAAGCAGAACATTGCCTGTATTCTCCATTTAGGATGAATTTCATTATCAAAATAAATGCACAATTGCTCATACGACAAAACTTGCTGAAACTATAAATCTACTCAATGTAAACTAAATGCGCATTATACCTAAGCCGAGTCGTCACCTGATAGGCTCCTGAACGTTCTGTAATGTCATCGACCGTATTGCAGTTCATCCGAGGAGGATAAACAAAAAATCACCTCCTTTTATCTTTTCCTATTTCATGATACACTGGAATTTTTTTGGTAGATGCGTATGTAATCATAAATGACCGCGTTTCGGTTATCTGTTTTCTACTTTATTGTTTTTGTACTATTCTTACATTCTATTTATCACATTGGATCGGTAAAAATAAAAATGACAGCAATGAGAAATGTTAGCAGGAAAATACATTCATGATAAATGACAATAGTTGTCTGCGGCTGTCTTAGATTCAATGTCGGACTAATGAATGCTACTCTGTACGAAAGGTTTATTATGATGAGCACACATTCCACTTGATTTGTTACTTCATATAGAATCGGCGAAACTGATAAACAGTAGTTGTTGTACAAGAAACTGACCCAGTAACCAGCACATTTATAATTTAGTTGGAAAATCAATATCGCCTTCTATTCGATTGCAGTGCAGGCCGTCAAACAGATCGATTTGCGCTATTATTTAATAATTCAAAGGTAGGGCACCCTACGACGTGGCCCAGTCTGCCCACTCGAGCAATCTACAGAAATAGGAGCAAATGTAATTTGAATACAATAACCGCAATTCACTTGTGTGGGTTGTCATATTCATCAAACCTTATTATGTCATTACTGTTTAACGTGATATAATTAAGATACACCGAATTATTATACGATTTAACTAACATACGTGTGTTATGCTTACTATGAATAAATTAGTTACTTTGTTTTGACGTTTCATAAAAATGTGGTTTCAAAATATTATTTAAATGTTTGCTTAGATTATTTATAATCTAAGCATATTCGTATATTTACTTGCGACACTTTTTCTTACTGATGTCTCAAAATGTGGGACACGCACGAGTGACATCAACGATAAAGAAATTGGCGCAGATGAGCGAAACGAATATCTAGGTTTTGAAAACAGATAACGCTGTCAGTAGTGAGGGGTAGGTTTCAGTAGGTATGCTTATTATCAGATATTGACGATAGACATCTAGCTGCCCCACCATCGGCGCGGGTGGCGGCCGAAGTTTGTCATCAGTAGCATTCACAGCGGCGCGCGATTCGCACGCTGCGCACGAGCACGCGTGTACGTACGGTAGTGAAAGTCGCGCGCGCAGTATCCGCTACGATTTCGTACGCCGACATCTTCGTCTAGATATTCTGTTTGTTCGTTGCGCCAGTGCAACGGGGAAAGGAGGTCGGTGCTTGTCCGAAGCCCGAAACACTACCGTGATTTGTGATACAGAAGTTTTTAATCGATCCCATGTTTGTGTGACACTTTACAATTTTTAATCCTATGTACCCTTCATAAACTTAATTTTGTTTACGTATATTTTGAATACATTTTCCCAAAAATTGCCAAAAATATTTTTAATGTTGTTTTGACTTTATCTTTATTTTGCAAAAGTATTTTCAAATTACCGTCTAAAGTTCTAATCGTTTTTAAGTTGTACTTGAAGAGAGCACTGAACGGTAACAACAAAGATAAATAATTAAAAACAAGTTATACGACGAGAAAACGTAAATACTACGAGCTTGTAGAAATCTCGTAGTACGTAGATACTTGTAGAACTTGCGGCTTGTTCTTGTGGAAACTTGAACGACTGTCTTGGACGGCGATGTTGTGGAGAAACAACAAGCGGCGAGAAGTTAGCAGTTGTCGGTAGGCGTCAGTTATACGGTGGTGTGCTGCCTCAAGTTGTACTCACAGACTACTGCAAGTGAAAACGAGAACCGAGTGTACGTCCATGACCCCTTACGCCTTTCCCACATTACGCTCCTTTTCATTAAGTTTTATTCTTTCATAATCATAATTGACTAATGAATAAATTCTTACTAGCTAAAATTCATATTCTCTATCTTCGTGGTTATTAGATCTTTGATTGTTGTAATTTTTTTGATCCCATCACTACTTAAAACATGAGAGGATTACAAAAAGATACAATACATAATAATTAATGTTTCATTAGAAAAAAATACCTGTAATTCATTTTTAAGCCATAACCAGTTGATACCTCTCCAGGTAAAACTGAAACTTGTTCATTTAAGTACCATTCAGTAACTATCACCTTTTAAATACCTACTTATTGCTGGGCTTTTGGTAGCTTAAGTCATAATAAATGTGTCAGTCTTCCGATGTCCATAAATAGTAGACAAAAACAATACATTTTTGACCGTAACAAAATTATATTTGGCTAAGGTTATTATAACTTCCGTGCTTAATGATTACCAGTTGCCATTTATGCCCATGATCCGGATATTAGTGAGATTTAAATTAATTCCTTTCTTGACCATGAAATCGTATATTGATTCAAAGCCGATAACTCATACAGTGATTCAATCCAAGTCAAATTCGATGTTTTATCTTATCGCCGATGTACCTACAATAAATCGACGAAGCGTAAAATATACTAAACAGTAGAAATATCGAAAGTTCGTTGTTCATTTGCCATTGGCAGTTAGAACTTAGTTGTGCAAGTCCCTCTGCGCTTTGAAATCGGACACGACCTACATTTTTCTCAGCAATAGACGTAACTTGAGTATTGTGTTATGCACAGCACCGTTCTTGGTTGCAACTTACCAGGTGCCAGTCTGCTAGTGCTGCTCTCGATAAATTCCTTGCAATTTAGTCTATGTTGTATTTCACGCACGTAGCATCTTTTTCTCTAAGTATAGTATCAAAGTTTAAGAATGTGGTCTCCTCGTGCTCAGATTCAAGTCTCGTTTTCCTTAAGTTCCAAAACATGTTTGGTAATTTGAACACTAACTTAAGTGTGAAGTTAATTAGAGGAAGTAATCCACATGATTTCTTTAAGTATCTGATCAAGCACGCTTGCGTGTATCTAAAGATCAATATGATATGGTATTGAGGACACTGATTTATTGATCAAGTACCTTGCCCTGCACAATTGTTAACATTGTGATAAGAATTCTGTTCTTGTTAAGTTTGTGACTTGTAACTATGCATGAATAAACAGCAGACATATATTCCAACGTTTCCCCAATTATGTTTGCATTTTACTAAATATATTTATGTCTCATAGACGATAATATTCCATTCTTAATTCAGAATTGGGTCAATACGGATTCAAACGCGGCAGCAATGAAATACGAATATATTTCTTTAAATCACCTGAAGCCGTTACCCAAAGCTTGATGTATTGAACATAAAATCGATAACCCTAATGTTATGAATCTTCAAACATTATTGTAATAAGTATCACTTGGAGTTGTTACTCAAGTACGTTAGATACGAACAGTGCAAAAAGTGTGTCCGAGTAATCGTAAGATTGTATAGTTTTGAATACCTTTCCTGTTACAACTAATTCTAAAATTAGCTGTAACGTGAAGCGTATAATAACTATAAAATTTATCATTTGTAATTGTTTCATTTTGTCTCGAGAGAATCCATCTCAGTGTCAGTTCATTATTTTCCAAAGGAATTAGCATACCGAAGATCTTTAATCAGTTCTTAGGTTAGCTAAACGAGAAGTAAATTATCTCTGCTAATTTAATCTGCAATGCATTCTTTTCGTGTTCAACCTCAATTGTTTTAAAGGGTGTGGCTAGATCGGCTGATAAAGCCGGGGCATTGCTGGCGAGTTACATGTCCTCTGCTTTACATATTCGTTTTTGCCAGAACTAATTCCGCATACCTACTTGTTATGATATTAAAATTAAATACCATTTATTACTTTATATTTAAACAATGTGTTGCATAAATGTTTGGTTAAATCCTAGCGTGCCGTGTATATTATCTCTGTTAATGTCGCGGAACCATTTCAATAATACATACCTTGTTAGTAATATCAACACACGACTCATAAAATTGTATTAAAATTGAAAACAACAACGGTATGTTATTAGCGTCAATTAGTGACATGGTTGGTCAATGTCCGTGGTCAATGTTATAGTTTTTAGTAATTATCTCTACCTAAATGTATTTACCGCAGCTTTTGCGTGACATCATGAAAATTTACATGTCTAGCGCAAAAAAACAGCAGGTAAGTCCAATAGGACATTTTTATTTTTGTTTAATATTTATTATACTATTTATTACCAAATCATTCATGGTAATATTTAAAAGCTCTTATTTGAATGTAATCGGTTTTGATTTATGTCATTCCGGTGGTGTTAGATAATATTAGTTTCCTCCTGACGGTTGCACATGTGGCCGTGCTGAACGTTTCCATTTGCTGATTTGTTTATATCCAAATTAACGCTCACGTCATATAATCTCAAAAGTATTTATTGGTTTTAGCTCATTAGTCATTCATGGAATAGTTGGAATCATATCAGTCTAGAATATCCGATAATTTTGTAAATGAATGTTTCTCGTCACGTACGCAGTATCGATACGGCCGCAGTGCCAAACTTCGCCGTCCCAGTGCTAAAACGTTTTGGATTTGCCATATTTTTTGAGCTACGTATTAGGTGTATCGTTTTTAATATTTCTCTTCTCATCTCTCATCTCTCTTCTTCTCATTGAAATATTAAGTACTTCTTATAAATATAGCAGATATGAGCAGTATGATTGTTCATGTGATCGCCTTGTAATACCCATAAACTTTACCATGGGGTCTACGAACTATTCAAAGGCCAATTAGTTATCTCAAAAACATCACCAGACAGTTTTAAACCGGAATCTTTGTTCACAACGTCTGTATTAATGAACTCTGTATTTTCTTTGTCTGTAGGTTTATTTATTGTTACCAATTAATCTGTATTCAGTGCGTTTGCTTCTTGCTACCTTCTTATTATACATGCGACGTTTGTTCTACGTTTCAATTATCATTGTTTGTGTACATGTTGTTGTATCTAGCTCTCGTAAATGCATTCTTGTTACATTGAAACTAATGACCCATGACACGGACTTATCTATTCTCCTTGCATGTTTCTGAAAGATAAATCTGCATACATTTTGAGAGAACGTTCTTGTGTTATATTATTCGGTAGATTGAATACTAACATCTACTAATTTTCTCACCTCTACTTTGATTTTAACTTCTACAGCTTATAAATCTTGGTCGATTCCATTATTTCTGCCAATTTAGTAAATCACGTGTAATAAGATAAAGGTTAGAAGAACAATTTATTTAAATGCTATTACAAAATAACTATTTATCTCCCTATATGCCCTGTTGACTCTGCGCTCTCTCGCCACTTATATTCACATTTCTAAGCTTAAAGAGACATCATGATAATTTCTGAGAAGAAATCGTAAGCATATCTAAACGAATTGTTTGTCACGGTAATCGTGCTGTAGAAATTCACACGAGCGTATACTCCTACTAAAATTGTAATTTACATCCTGTACTTTGTATAAATCATATATTTGGTATATAAAATGAAATAGATCTAGAAAGAATGGAACCATATTCTACAATGTTTATGCTTAAACTTCAAAATTTACAAATATTCTTTTATGAACTTTGCTTAACTTTGAGAGCTTTCATTTAAGTACATTGCATTAGTTGGAATGTATCTGATATAAAATCTGGCGTCGCCGCTGGCTGGTGGCGCTGACCCCTTTGTTTACCCGACGTTTTGACTTTGAGATCGTGCATGCTTTCGCGTCGTCGCGCGTCGTGACCCATTGATGTGTTCGATCGTATCTGCATCGATTCCTTTGTTTGTTGTTTCAATGATTTACCAACTAACATGAAAACGTACTTTCAAGTTTTCGTTACTATTGATGTACAACAAGAGTCTTTCAATAACCATGCAGATATTTAGTTTGGTTTAAACTCTGTTATCATAATTATTGGAAGTTACATTGATAGTCTTAAGGTTAGAACCTGTTATGAATATTATTTTCTCAACGATACAGAAGAAGGTCTCTAGAACACGACGTGAGATAACTACGAAATAGCTAGAACAGTAATGGTGCCACAACACATTTATGAGCGTTTGTGCGTGCTTTATCACCCTTTACGTTATTAACATAAACCGCGTAATGATTTAGCCAGACATTTTCCACTGCGAGTGAGACTATGTGCTGTTTTCAAGGCTTTTCTATTAGTCCCACCCTGTATGTAAGATATATTTAATGTTTAGTCTGTAATGTGTAGTCACGTGTTTATTGTTTTAGTTATGAATGATAATAATTATCATATCTTATTGAATGTGATTTCTGCTATCTTTCACCTCCTCTGCTTATTATAAAAAGGTTATTTATAAATGTAGGCAATTAGTTATGCAGTCACGATAGTCATATATTACAGACAATTAACTATGGGCCAAATCTATTTATGCGATTACTTTTTATCAACAACTTTCAGCAAGATCTTATTCGATTTTCTGATTGGTGAATTCAAATAACCATGTAATTTGATCAGAAATAGGCTCTTCAAAGGAAGTGTGGACGATCATCAAACATCAAAGCTTTAGTTGAATTACGACAAGTGGAAACGACATGGTTTTACAACCTTTTTTTACGTTTTATCTGTCTTTTATAAACAACAATGATTTGTATATAAACAAGTAGCAATGTGTTTTATGGGATGACCGTTTGTCTCTTTATCCCGTGTCTCAATTAGTCAATTTTGTTATGGTTCGATCGAGTTTCATAATTACCGAGTATCCTTGTTTTGAACTGGTACGTAGACGTACGGGTCGAATAGTTTTGATTAGAAATTGTGATATGTAAGGGTCGGATGTCGAGCCCTCTCGTGAGAGGTTAATCTCCTCGTCGACATTGAGCTAACATTTCGCCGCTTGAGTGACGTTAGTGGGTTGACTTTGATACACATGAGGCCATATTTATACTAATTGGTAATACCTTAGTAAAATCAAATGTTTTTGCTTATACACACTACTCGCGTCCTAGACTAATATTCCGAGTCTCATTAATACGTTCTTACTTGACCCAGATACCATGTTGCGAAATGGTGGATTTGATTTCCTGTGCACTGTTTACTTTTTATACTACGTATGTCGTATATCGTACGTTCGCTTTAGCTAATTTAAACATTATGGTTTATTAGATTTAATGTTGTTTGTTGTTCATTGCAATGCAACCTTGATGGTGCATGCCGGAAGTCCCATAATGTGGTTTATATTTCTTTCATCATGTCAGGACGTTGTAGCATTCGGTAGGTGGCGCATAATCAAAATACATAGGCTAAATAATATATTTATTGTCTATTCAAGGTAAAACAGCAATGAGTGAAACAGCAGAGAGATACAAATGTGTCTACGAATATATAATTTATAAAGTAATGAATGACTGCGATGGCACTGGTTAATCGTAAAATCCAAAACGGATTCGACATTTTGGCTACATTCCAAGTTTTTATACGTATAAACTTTATATGATGAAAATCAAAACGGTAATGAAATCGATGGTGATTATATGAGATAGTCAATACGTATTTATGCAAGACGGTGGCAACTTTCCCCGCGCTCCGCGGTGCTTGTGTGCGCGTGAGTTGATGACGGACAGCGCGCTGTTACGAAAGCTGCAATCACCTGCTTATATGGCGTAGCGCCGACACTTGTCGCTAAGGTTGCTTACTACTAAACGACCACTAGCTATTTATACCACAGCTTGTTGTTTTCGCTACACGTTCTATAAACGGCATATTATTCTCAAAATAAGGAAAATTGTGTAACTAGATTACTACGTCTACATTAAAATTTATTGTTTATGCCAAGTAGTGTGATGTCACGAAATGTTCTACAGATCGGTCTTCATGTTGAGCATTATTTTCAGTCGATGAATTTACAGTAAATGATTGTTGTACGTTAATTTTGGTTGCATTACCTACATAATAATATCCTTATTGTTGTTACGCCTGTTATATGCTTAACATTTATTTACATGGTCCATTTTCGCCTTGCTGCGGTCGACCATCTCAGCTGCGGTCGACTTCTTATAATTTTTCCTACCAATACACCATGGGCCTAAACGTATTTATTTTTCCAAACGGACTGGTTTGTCTTATCCTATTCGTAAATAATCTTATTTAATCCTGCGACCAATAGGCACTTTTTGTCTATGGTTTGCCATTACATTGCATTCTACGCTTGTTTTTTACTCGTAATTTTTATTGCCGATTCCAAGACATGATCGTGCCACAGTTTCATAGGTCATCTCGTTGTTAGATTGTTCGATGGACAGTAGATTTGATTTTACATCGATTCGTAAACTCTATTGCTAGGCATTCAAAGGTGCCACTTGAATTGGGATTGATTTAAAAACTTATATCCTTTGTGAAATTACAGTGTTGACGAGCAATAAAAAAAAAACAAATATAAACTATTACTTGTTTATATTTGTTTTTTTTGCAACGACTGATTGAATAGCGATCTGATTTAAAAAAAATCGATGAAATGGGTCCGAAAATGAAGGAGCCGTGATTGTCATGTTGGCTTTCGTAAAGTAAAAACAAAGTGTGACAGTTTACGAGTTCTAAGTGCTTTTCAAAATGAGTGTTGAACCGACATTGACCGAGTCGCCGGTGCCACTGGCGCTGTCGCGGCTGCAGACGCGGCCCGGCCGACAGCCGCGCGGCCTGCGCACGCACCGCCCCAGCCTGACGCTCGCCAGCTTGCAGGAGTCCGCCGACGAGAGTCCCAGACGATACAGTGGAGAACCATTCGGTGCTGACACGGACGATGACGAGGCTTTCGCTGATGATGTAGTCTCAGAGGAACCTCCTCTATCCACGTCCAACGGACGTAGGGCGTCCGAAGCTAATTTCGCCGAACGATACAGACAATTGACCGATTTTGATGGTCCTCAGCCCGAAGCACAGCGACGTGCCTCCCTGGCTGTGCCAGTGGGCGCTGAAGGTTTTGCTCCTAACGATAAAGGCCGACGGCGCTCGTGGGCCGCCAGGCTGCAGTTAGAACGTAAAAAAAGAAGGAAGTCGGGAGGGAACGACACCGACGAAGAAAGCGATACTCCGATATACGTCCGGCAAAAACGTCCCTCCTGGTGGAACGTGTTCGTGCCAGATAACATGCTGAAGAACAGGTATCGTTGTCAAATACTTAAACTTATCCGTTTTGTTTTGAGTCATTAATATATGCTACTAACTTCTTTGGGTCAACATCAACCCTTAGAAAGAAGTCATTGATTTAAAATAACCGAAGCTAATCCATGCAATGTGATATAATGTTCGTATTCCTTTTACGGGATTAGAATGTGTATAGGTAGTTGTGGGGCTAGGGCACATGATTTCCTTGACCTAATGCTCGGAGTCCGATTGTTTGTTTGTGAACTAAGGTACTATGCAACTCTCATGGTTACTCGACATTGCGGGTGGTACTACGAAACCGTTTTATTAATATGCATTAGCCATCATCATCAAATCATTTTATGAATATACATGTTATTGTAGATCAGTAGTTTCTAAATTTCCCCGTGATATGTAGTTTTCCAACGAAATATTGTAACGTTATTTCTCAAGGTGCTAGGTAATCTCTTCGTGCGTGTGCGTACTGTGTGTAGTATACGAATGAGTTTGTAAAGCCGTAAAGAATAGGTTATTATTTAACACCGAAAAATTCCATTATCTACGTAAAATTATGTACACAGGGTAGGCGACAAATTTACAAGTATTTTGCTTTGATAAATCAGTAACAAACACTATCTAGATTTACGTGTATATTACTTTTATCAGAAACAACATTTTTACCTACAATATTACCCAAATATTTGTTGAATTTATAACTCTTGGTATCATTAACGTTAAAACCGCTGAAGCCAGTTCAGTTTGTTTTGTATCACCTGATATCACGGCGCTTATTCTACCATAGATACCTATGTACGTTCACGGTGAAACTACGGCAGACGTTATACAGCAGACGTTACATTTCATCAATCAATTACTTAATCTTTGCATTCACAAGTTATAGTGGAAGCCGCTTACACGTTATCGTTTAAAGTAAACTCGCGATATTGAAAAATTAATTTAGATTTTATCGCTTTCCGTGCTGATTTAGTAAAATATTGCTTTAATATTCACGAGTATAATTATATTACTGTGGAGATGGACAACTCGGCAATAATATCTGATTTCATGATTCATCTATTAAAAATATCTGTCGTCAAGATGGCGGCAACTATATGTGATCATTTACGGAATGCCTATATAAGTGGCAACACAAATATGTGACATCGAAGGAAAACCAAAACTACCTGATGAGATAAGCGACGGCGACGCCAAAATATAGGATGCTGCATCGGCTTCATTAACATGTGACATGTCTTAGAATGCAATAATATCGGACATGTCTTGCGTTATAAATATCTGCCTACTCGGTTATATTCAGAAGAATGTGATACTTCGTTGAGATCAAAAATATCTGCAGACATCTGAAAATGTACAATAGTTTTTTTTAATTTACAATAGAGATCTTAAATGGTGTGTGAAAAACGTCATGGAAATCAAGACTGAATGTATCGTTAATTCGTTACATATTTCAAATAATAATATATACACAATATATATAAAAAGGTTCGAATAGCTTAGGGAAACATGGTGAGCCAATTCGCGTCATAATAAAACGTTAAACGTGTAATGTAAGCCCTGAAAACATCAATAGATCTGTCACGTTTTGACTGTTAGCTGTGAGAGAATCGATTAAAGTCAAACATTTACGATTTAGTTTTCTCACAACAAATATCCCGAAGTATCTCGTAGAATGAAATTCAAGAAATTAATAAAATTGTGCACTTCTATAATTTCTTACGTGACGATATTATCGTGGAAGTCCAGCATCACGATAACACAGGGAAGTAAAATTTATGGAAATATGAAGGCGCTTTTAAATGTCCGTCCAAAATAACGTTATAACGTGCATTTCCACACATTTTATGGACGTAGACGTCTACAATAATATCGTCACGTTAGAAATGATAAAACCGCACATTACGTAGATTTTAAATTAGAAATAAATACAAAAGTAATAATAGCTGATAGTAAGTAGTAAATAAAATTCCGAATAAAATGTTCATCACTCGTTTTTAACAAGAAACATGATGTAAATAAATATGTAAATAATAATTTAAAAAGAAAACATAAAACATGCCTCAATTTTTTCGTATCGTCGTCTACGAATATCAAATAGGACAAATCATATATTTTCATAATCGCTCTAAAAGATATACATAGTTTGAAAATACTTTTTCTTTGCTGTGTTTATCAGCCTCTTATTTGTTGAATTTAATACCGATTCATGCCTTGTTATTTATGAAATTATGACACAAGACTTTTTGGAATTAATTAGGGACATACGTAGGTATTAAGTACTTCTGAATTTGCACATTCTTTATCTTCTGCCAAATATCTTGGAATTTAATATGTTTGCTATTTATGAACTCTTGATTTAATTTTTATTTCGCTCGGCATTTGCCATCTTACATGATTACTATGGTTGGCTTTTGTTCATCATCATCATATTCCTGCCCCTGTCCCGTGTTACTTGGGGTCGTCGCAACACGTATTCTTCATCCATTCTCCCCATCAACCGTCACACTATCATTCACTCCCTTCTCTTTCGTATCATTCCTCACACAATCCATCCATCTTTTCTTTGGCCTCTCCATCCATAATTTATATTTATCACTCTTTTTTAGTCAGTAGTCACATGCTTTTCCTTCCATCATACCCATACCAAGCCAAGCGATGTCCTTTCAACTTTTCTGTCACTAACGCCTTTGGCTGTTGTTATTGGTCAACAAATCAAAACAGCTTACAAGACATGTTTGACAGCAGATTAACTGACGGTTGTACCAACCGAGGTTATCTTCATATAAAGTTAATCTTATTTTAATTTTAAGTGTTGTATGCTGCACTGATGAAGATATTTTAGGTTCACTTAAGTTTTAAACAAACTTAACACTTGTGCGATTACTGATGTGTAAATTTTGACCATGTCATGTTGCCTTACAGTCTGTCGATAGTTTAATCATTCCATTAGCGCTACTGTTGACTCACGATCTTTTCATATTACCAGATATGTGTCGAATTTACCCAGACTACTTACAAATCGTAGAGGTAGAGGGGCTCGGGGCTAAATAATAACAGCCGCACGCGCATGGGTTGATCGAAGGTTAAGCAACGCTTGCCGCGGTCGGTTCGGGGATGGGTGACCATTCATTACATATCGATACCGAGAAAAGGCTTGGCAGATTGATTATATGCAGTAAGATACTAACCTTGACTCCTCGATCTTTTGTTATATCTATGTATTCCGAATCCTATTACACTTATGTACGTACAGCTATAATAATATTATAAAGAGGAAAGATTTGATTGTTTGTTTGTTTGTTTGCATTGAATAGGCTCCGAAACTACCGAACCGATTTGAAAAAATTTTTCACTGTTGGGAAGCTACACTATCCCCGGCTGACATAGGCTACATAATATTTTCAAAAAAATTAGGGCTCCTTACTAAAACTCCAATAATGTAACCTAAGGTGTAAAAAATTACCTAAAATAGCCGTAGATAAGTACTTAGTGCTACCCGTGCGAAGCCGGGGCGAGCAGCTAGTCTCTAATATAATAAAATTTCCCGACCATGTGACCTGTATGTGCATTCCGTTGAGACTTTGAAACTACTTGATGCGTATTGATGTAGTTTTCTTCATCAATATTCATTGATTGTTTTTCTAGGAAGGTTTTATAAGTCATCTTCTCAGCACATTGACACAATTGATGTCTAATCGCCCGAACCCGACTTTGCTTCATCTACAAAATATGATTAGGCCAAAATATTAATAAGTTTCTCTAAGAGAGTTGTGGCGGTATCTACATCGCCACATGCGAACTACGCATCAAAGACCTGACGTCAGACAGACGTCACATAAATCCTGCATCGCGCAATTAAAGTTTACCGTGCAGTGGACATATATACAAGAACCCAAGATCAATCGTTGGGCAGTTGCCCGCCAGACACAACACCCGTCTGGTCGGAGGATCCTCCCTTTTCTATGGAGTATGAGTGAACTTTACTCCCTGTTCCTCATACCCCTAAAGAGTATTGTATTGTAGCACTGCACTTTATCATGGAGATTAAAGTTTTGCGTTAAGAATATAAACAGTAGGAAATTGGGAACCTGTACTTCCGAATATTTTCAATACCGTTACAAATTACAAGCGATCCGATCAAATTCATAATTGCTACTTTGTAGCGACCTCTAATATCTACCTACTTGCGAAATATGTTCCGGAAACACCCATTTACCAACCAATTGTGGACAGTTGGATGATAAACAGAAGTAAAAGGTTGTGAGGTGGGCGTTGTATTACCTACTCG
This sequence comes from Lithophane ornitopus, assembly GCA_948473465.1. NCBI lineage: Eukaryota > Metazoa > Arthropoda > Insecta > Lepidoptera > Noctuidae > Lithophane > Lithophane ornitopus. Next base: position 11,489,077 of record OX419616.1, on the reverse strand, counting down.
TTCAGTCTTAGTCATGCGGAAATCTGTCTTAAATTATAAGAAACTAGCTTCCACCCGCGGCTTCGCCCGCGTGGTATGTCGATAAAAAGTAGCCTATGTCCTTCCCCGGAATGCCATCTATCTACTTGCTAAAATTTATCGAAATCCGTTCAGTGGTTTAGGCGTGAAAAGGTCACATACAGACAGACAGACAGAGTTACTTTCGAATTTATAATATTAGTATACGTTTTATACGCGTAGCAGTCGTCGTAGGCACCGCTCTACGTCATGGAGCAAGGTGGTTTCATCATGCTCGTCAGGCAGCCTCCGCGCAGCTTCCGCGATCGTACATTCACCTTTGTCTGTCAAAAGTCAAAACCCTTTGTTTTGTCATTGTGTCTTTTAGCATATGGAAAAAATCGTTAAAACAAATTGAGTTCTCATATGCAAATGCTACTAAATTTGATTTACAGTTATGCACATGACCTTAGTGAGACACAACCGACGTTTCACATATTACCGGAAACGGCCAGGCAGTAAATGTGTCTTGTCCCCACTTGATATTCTCAACACATGGCTTATTAACATTTAATGTATTTGCGAATGCAAAATTATAATTAGATTTATTAACATTTAATGTATTTGCGAATGCAAAATTATAATTAGATTATAAGTCTCGCAAGTGTTTATGGAGCATAAAGGCAATGATTAATGTCTCCGTCAAAATATTCTTGTTTTAATATTTCATGGAGATATTTTTATAAAAAATTATGATAGGAAAAAGAACGACGCGGTCAAACGGGATATTTTTTGTGTAGTAGGTAGGTACTACATAGTCCAAAAAATATATTTAAAAAACAAAAAACCCGACTGCAAAATCCTATAAGTAACACAAAAGAGAAAAACAAGCATTGAACTTGTCCCCACAAACAAAAGTTACACCATATTTCAGGTTATTGGTTTGTCCCCTTGTTATTGGTTTCTTGCCTGCAATACCTTACAAATTACAAAAAAAAAAAACAACCGACTTCCAAAAAAGTCACAAAAAAAGTGAAAAATAACTTACATTTTGGAAGTCGGTGGCAAAAAACGGAAATTGAAAAGCAAAGACACCGAATAAAAACTTTTTATTTTTCACTTTTTAGTGTCTGCTTTTCAATTTTCGTTTTTATTTTTCACTTTTTAGTTGTGGTACCTACCCCACACAAATCCGAATACCACTACCTGCTATGTAAATAACAATGAAGGAGTAAATAAGGAAATCATCTAGATAAACTAAGTGGAAAAAATACGTAATATTCAAGCTAACTCAAAAACTACGCAAGCAAAGTTAATAAAATGTATATGGAACAAAAAAAGAATCATCAAAATCGATTCATAATTGGCGGAGTAATCGAGTAACAAAACATACAGACGAATTGGTTCAAAACAAAGTTCAATGCTTGTTTTTCTCTTTTCGGTTATAGGTTTTTACAGTCGGGTTTTTTAAATATATTTTAATATTACAAGCTTTTTAGTTTTATTAATATATATATATATTTGGAATTAACTCATTACTAGCTTTTATTTAATACCAATATTGAGGTAATTTATTTAAAAAAAAACCTTCGCATTCATTTTTTTTGTATTTGCAGATGAAATATATATAAAAAATAGCCTATGTTACTCCCACAATGAAGAGAAACCTAACGACACCTCCTATCAAGCCGTTTAGGCTACAGAGCGAGCCAAAGAAATAGACATACAAACATACATACTCTCGAAATATCATAAAATGTAGGTATGTTATGTAGGTATTATACCCATATAATTTTACTTACGAATTCGAGACTACGGCATTGTATAATAATAATAAACTTTTTAGCACTACAATATAAATTATCCGTGTCTTCGTACTATCATCTTGGTGCATATTGAGGAATTTTGGAAAAATGCCAATTTTGTCCACTGTAAACAAATGAACATGATGATGATAATGTACCCACTGAAAACAATACGAAACAATCACTTAACAGAACTTATATAAGAAATGATGTCAATAAGCACTTTATTCAAATATTGAATCAAATTATTTTGGACGCAAATCAAAAATTTGATGAAATTGATGACTATATTTTATACAAGTTCAAGAAATTGCGATTGCGACATTTAAGTATTATAATGTATTTAAAAAAAATCCCTATTGGCCTACCTACTAAAGCTACTAACCGGTGACCACAGAATTGTCGGATTTTCCGAGTTCCCTCTTCGCCCATCAAAACCCAAGGGTTTTCCCGAGATGATGTCCAATGTCTTCTTCCGGTGTCAACAGACAATTAATAAAGTACCTACAAATTCGAAAATTGAAACACTCCGTGTAAAATAAAGAGGGATGAACTAGGAGAAACCTATTCATCCGTGATGCGATGCGGAGGACTGGGGGACTTGTCGTGAGGGTTCCAGTTTTGAGAATATATGATGCAGATGGGATGGCTACAAGAGTAGGAAAAGACCAAAGAAACAATAGGATTGTATGAAAGATGGTGAATTGGAAGGGGGTAATAGAAGTTTGGAAGAAGGAGTAGGTATCGCCGATCAAGTTACTTGGGATAAGGCTAGTAGCCAGGAGGAGGATCATGATGATGAATTTACTATAATTATTCATTGGCTAGATCGCGGCTAAGTAAAAACAGCCGCACGGGTCGATCCATCAGGTTAAGCTACGCTTGCCGGGGTTGCTCGGTGGATGCGTGACCATTTTCACATATCGAAACTCCTCCGTGCCTCGAAAAGCACGTTAAGCCGTTGGTCCTGGCTATCATTCGTGGATATTTGACAGTCGTTACGGGTCGTCAGAAGCCCGAAAGTCTGTCAGACTTTCGGGCTTCTCTCTAGCAAGCCAACCAGTCTCTAGCAAGGGTTATCGTATTACCCAGTTACTGGGTTGTGGAGGTCAGATAGGCAGTCGCTCCATGTAAAATACTGTTATCCAGCTGCATCCGGTTGGTCTGGAAGCCGACCCCAATACAGTTAAGAAAAGGCTATAGGCAGATTGATTTTTTGGCTAGATCGCTTTCAACGGCTAACCAAGACTGAATGAACCTCTCTTTTAATCATTAACTATTGAACCTTAATTTTAGTTAATTCAATTATTAAACCTTTTAATAATTGAATTAACAGGATAAAGCTGCGCCTATTTCTATAACGACTATTCATAAACATATAAAGTAGTTGGTGGTAAATAATTTTCCTTAATTCTTAATAAGTACATAAACAAGTTTAATTATATGTCAGGAAATTACAATATTGATGTGCAGTTGCCTATTTGTTAACAGTTTAATTCTCATAATTTTTAATATCCATAAAATCATGTAACAACGCGTTTTCTGGATTGTTAATTTGACTCGATTTGCGCGGTGTGCTGAACTGACAGCATATTTGTTAATATTTTTTTCTGAAACGCAAAACCTTGAAAATCTTTTTAATTTACATCTCAAGGCTGGCTAGCGGCCAGAAGTACACGCGGTGGCGTCGCCTCCAGCACATCGTGTTGTTATTAAAAACTATTCCGAGACAAAAACATGAGCGTCTGACAACTGTCTCGTCCCGCACATTCGCACACCACAGGCCCGCCGCCCATTGTTGCACAATTTTGTTGTCATATCAATGCACACAATTTTACTTCTTTTAAAATAGATATGGGAATAGTAGGTTATCAATTTCAAAGGATATTTATAAAATAAACGCCAGATTCGAAAGTCAACTATCGTCTGAACAAGATCTATTTGTTTATACCAATTGAGAAGCAATAGGCATTAGATTCGTTTGTTCAATGTATTATTAGATTTATAAGCCACATAACTAACTCTAAAGATAATGCTACAGCGCCAGCGTAAACTAGCATAGTGATGCATTACATAAATACACAATACGTTTGGTACACTGTACAAGTGTACACATAATCTTATTTGCTTACAATTAAATTGGTTCTCATGTTATCTACCATTTTTATTTACATTTCGCTGACAATAATTATGAACTATATAAACTTTTGTATCCTAATAATTTAATATAAAAAATATGACAAAATCCTAGCGTTTTTGTATCGTGTCTTGAAAAACAAAGATCTGCACATTATACCGTGTGTAAATGGCATAGACGATAAAAAAAATTAAGAAAATTGTAATGAGTTTCGTTCAATTTTATGACCAGCCAGCAAACACGTAGAGCGTTCTTGTTTTGAAAATTGACGAGAAGGAAAACCGATGATGACGGCACGTGAGGTCTTCCTATGTTAAAGTCACGTAAAATTTACTAATCAACGGAAATACTACTAAAGTTGAAACTTTTAGTACACATTACATTGCTTGTTGCAAATAGAGTAGCAACATAAATAAATTGTAAAATATGTGATGTAAGTAACTCCGACATGAACATTGAACTAATATTTTATTTAATACATAAGTAACATCAGTAACATTTATTATACCTATTTGTTTTATGGCGTATCAGAAGCAATAATCTGCAGACTAGGTGACTGACGTAATGACCACGCCCACTAAGAGGCAGCAGACTTGGTCACAAAAACATGTTTAGCTAATTCAAACCAGCGTTATTTTTTATACCCATTGGCTTATGTTATATTAATATTGATATCCGATCAGCTATGTACCGCTCCAACTGTTCTCATACAGGTCTGAAAATAATGTAGACTGGATTTTATGAATTATTGTATCATCGCCTTATTCATAGGCTGTCGGTAAGGAGTTGTCCTGAAGTGGGTTATATATGCGAGTACAGCCCTCGGGAATAAAAGCTATTAAACAATATGGCAATATCCTTAGCTCTCCGCACATACCAAAATTGCCTCCGCCTTATTGGTTTCATAGATTTTGCGCTCCCCGCCGTGTCCTTATTTCCACTTGTGTTCCCGCCACTCACATTTTATTCATGCCATATGAATTTTATTTTTTCTATACGATTCACAAGCCTAACCATTCAACTCCCTTCCTCCGATAATTTGAAAACATAATTAAATCAAACATTAAACCATACCATTGAACCTAATAATTCCTAAAACCATCCCAGCTTTGGTTTGTTTAAGCAAATGCCAACTATTCAAAGCTGTACAGAATGTAAGACGTAGTAAATCGCGCACCTCGGATAAATACAGCACGCCATGTCAGCATTAAAATTAAACGCGTTTATCTTCGTGAATATGCTGAAGAGCTTTTAGTGTCCACGTGCAATTCTCCTTGGCATTGATTTACGCTTCAAATGATGAATTCCACGAAATTGTTTCAAATAAATACTCTAACAATTTGCGTATCAGGAACCATATGTCTTGGCATTACGTAATAGGTACTTTTCGATATCCCATCATTGCCATGTCTTTGATGTGTCATGTCTAGTCCTAGTAAAACTTACATTGCTCGCATGGATGTCGATTTCATCTAACTCCTAATTCAAATACATAGTAGGTTAACACATAAAACGCTTTTACACTATTGTCAGTAAAATACCATCAGGGATATTGAAAGCGTAAAATAAAAATAGTAGGTAACATAACAAATCAGGTGTAAGATGCCGTTCAAATCAATCCCTCAATTTAATCAGCTGATGCACTGTGAGCCCGCCATCAGCCAAAGTTGTTTATATATGACTACAAATAGCAGTAGGATTGGGTCTTCCACATAATGCTAGGAACCTTTTGTGGTTACAACTACAACTTAATGAAAACTGTTAAAAATGTATCGAGTCAATTGTTCGTAGTCGTGACTACCGGCGCTGTCCGGTTGAGAAATAGGTAGTATACAAAACAATTTGTGTGTAAGGAGAATTTGTCTTATTCTCTTAGCAATTTAGCATCTTAGTTATTTACCAAGTAAACCGTAGTAAGAACACACGGTCGTTAATTCCGTCTGCACGTTTACCTCGTTTTCTACATGCTTAACCGTAGATACTATCAGATGAGTGTCAATTTCAATGTTTCTAGTTTTCTATAAATGCTCACTTCCGACTGAGGTGCGGAAAGAGACCTGACCCAGATGTATGCGTATGCGCAGTGCGGTGGCCGGTCGCCGCCGTGACAATGTTGTCTTGTGCAAGGACGGTCACATTCATGTGCTGTGCGCCGAGATGTGTTGCGCTCGTGTTTATTTTATTTAACATTAACACTTGTTCATGGCTCCACTGTCGAACTCGTTGCGATTCATTTACGCTTGTGTTACCGAATATTGGCTTCCTTTCTTTACACTTTCACTTGCACCACTTGCTAGTGCTTCGTCTTTTCTTTACGCTCCTAGAATACGAATTTGGTTTATTCGAACGAATAAATAAGAATAACTATAGTTTTGTGTGATCTGAGGCTTATACCGATGTACACAGAAACATTTAACTATTTAATATCAGTGCGCAGACCAATTCTCAACGATCCCAGTGGCCTGTGGCCATCATCGTCGTCGGTCACGTTTTCATTATATCTCCGACCGTTTAGTGCACGGACTGCAACATACCATTTTTAGACTGGCTCAGGCGACAAGTGATGCAATTAATTTTAATGAGTCATGCACGACTTATAATCGTTTTATTTCAATCCACACATGATAGCTTATCTGATAATCGATATTTTATACGAGCTTTCTGCAACGTTGAAACTGAGTGAAACCACTATGAAACCTATTACCTATATCATTGTGAAACCTATTAATTTTTTAACTTTACTCTATTTTTGTATGAATACTTTCAAATTCAGTTTCCAATAATTTCTTCCTAGCTGCTATTTCCTATTAAGAAATGGTTCATAATACCGTATGCGAATTCGTTTCGACTCGGACCTTGTGAAATATATATTATGTATAATTATTTAAGTATTTATTCAAATAGAGATCTATTTGAATAAACGATAACAACAAAATGGTTTGCATCAAGACGTTGCTAACATCATATGCACGATTGTGATTTCCTGTGGCAAAACATGATTTACGTTAGATACCATAAATCTGATCAAAGTTATTGGTTGTTCGTTTCAAGTACGACCTAGGGAAAAGGAAGCTCATCGAACATTAATAAAGGAGTACTCAAAACTGTAGTTGTTTGTGCTACTGCCACTTCATATGAGTGTTTATGCGCGTATAATATAGGTGTTCGAGGATGGATGTCCATTTCCTCCCCATTGCGCCAATTGCGCTCGTTTACGGATGGCACTCAACTAATTGTAAGCTCCGCAATTAACGAACGAGTCTGATGGGCGACTGTGCACCTTACGACGCGAACGTACCTACATCGCATATTAACATTAAATTCATGCGAAAACTGGACCTGTTTCATAAAATTGTTACCGTGGTCCAGCCAAGAAACTATTGGCAAAACTGCATTCATGAATGAACATGACTAATACTTCAAGTGAAAGTAGAAAACATTTCATTTGTTAAGCTAATTTAGTATTTTGCACGTCTAACAAGCAGACAAAACGCGACTAATGATTCCCTGGCATAAACACAATGAAAATAAACACGGCCTTTAGAGCCTGGACGTGACAGGTCCACTGTGACGAATTCTGTCTGCCCAGGTGGCCCGCGTCATCCTTTGATGACGGTCTGACGTTCTCGACCAAACAAATGGTTTCTGATTAAACTAATGACGTTAATTATAGAACGCATTTCTACAATACTAACAAGATCATATACTAGTAGATGCCATGACATGAATCATTTGAAGTCTTAGATGACAACTCCGGCTTTTCCTTATAGTGGGTAAGGTCCGTTAGCGTCTTATTCAATTAGCCTGAATAGCGTTCAAAATTCATTACAGTCAGTAATTATTATTCATTGTTCTGAAATCCCATGTTATCTGATGAAGTCATCGCGCTGATTTCTAAGAGCGACATTTACGAATAGCAAGCATAATTAATTCGCAACGGATTGTTAATGTATTCATGATCATCTATACTGTAATTAATTTCAGTTTGTCTGAATGTAATGAGAAGACAGAAGGATATTAATTTAAATCATGCATTGAATGCATTGTGTGCTATAGACTGCTACCTAATATGAAATGACAATATTAATGTAGTGCTCGCTCATGAGTAGCGATCTTTCAATAAGGTGTTGTCGCGTTTCTCGTACGTATATGTGTAGCGTCAGAAGGCCATTGCAGTCATTAGGGTCAACTAGCATCTAACATTTAACACCGACCGCCAACGATATGGCGTTACCTTCTACGTGGGAAACTAAACGTAGGTACCTCGATACGTCAAACGTGCCTCATTACAGGAAAAAAACGTTACCGAAGCTGAAAATTTTGAGGCTGCCACGAATTTCTGGCTTCCATGAAATGAAACTGAAATTAATTTGTTTTGAGCGAATGTCTAATTAATATGTTTCCAATAATTCACGTTATTAAATTAACATTATTATGATTGGCACATTGAGTGAAATTGGGTTTCTGTTTATAATTTCATCTATATTATTATTAAATACGAACAGGTAAGAGTATATTAGTAATTTTTCTGTCATTATGGTATCATTTTATATGACAGGAAAGTTACAAAAAAAAAAAAAAGTTCAAATATATGAAACCTAAGCTTTTGACCCTAGCACAAATTGAATGCACCACAGCTGTACTTGTTGCCAAAGTAACCTTAAACCTGGTTCATTATTTCATCCGAGATGTGTAATGTTTTATAATCAGTTAATGCTATTTCATAATGAATGTAATTTAATATTGCGAATCTGCAACGCAAACACATTTTAACTGTTTTATAATTGTTTAGGTATAATAATTCGTTATACTCCGTTGGCTAAACACACCTACTTTGTACACGATGCTTGCTTCAGTGAATTTAGAACAAATTGTGTCATACACGTTTAGGCTGCTCGATATTATTTATCTAACGATCCATCGGGAGGCCCACTGTTTCAGATAATAACATCTTCACCTACCAAATTATTAAGAAATCACCTGAAGATACGTTCATTTATGTTTTTTATAAAGTAACTTTTTTATCACATCTATTCGAAAAGAGCTAGTTTATTCTTCGTAAACAGGTACTAAAATAGATCTTTAATCCCTAGGGACTAAAATTTATTTGAATATGAAATGTGGATATTTTTAGTAATAGTTCTAATCACCAAAGAGATCAATCACGATCATTGTATGAACAAGTGTAACAGGCTGTATGTTAACAGGGACCCGCGCGCAAGCCAAATTAAAACAAAAGCTGGTGTGTATGAACAAGTGTAACAGGCTGTATGTTAACAGGGACCCGCGCGCAAGCCAAATTAAAACAAAAGCTGGTGTGTATGAACAAGTGTAACAGGCTGTATGTTAACAGGGACCCGCGCGCAAGCCAAATTAAAACAAAAGCTGGTGATAAAATAAAAATAAAATGCATTCCGCCTTCGTAATTTTCACTTATAAACGTAAAAGTTGTCACTTATAAGTTGCATTATTTCTCACGGAGGGTGATAAAAAGTAGTGTCTACCTTGGGAGCAACACTATTTTAAGATCGAGTGATGTACTTTGAATTCTTAGCTACGCTTAGGATCAACTTTAGAATCCCTCCTACGCTCGGGGTTCTTCTCAAGAATCCTGCGCTCCGCCCTGGATTCAAAGAATCACTCTCCTTTAAAATAGTTGTTTGCTCCCTTGGCAAACCATCTTTTTATATTTTGCTTAATTTAAATGGTATCATTTTAGAACCATTGCATTCAGTAAAAAAAATACTAATCATAAAATAAAGATTACTAAACAGACTATTATTTGACGTCAATGTTAATATTATAATTATTGTAATAATTTATAAACAGTACCTAAACTGAATGCGCGTGTGAACTAAATGAAAGAGGTTGATTATTATGAGATTAAAAAGTTGAATTGTGCGTATTGTAACCTACACTACATACACTACACGTGCAGTAGTATCATATCACAGTCGCGCTTGTGCAACTCATGCGCACGCCACACCCACTGCTGACGTAGTACCTACAAGGAGGTGTCGCTGTCGCCTCCCTGTCTCACACCACATCGATATGTGTCCATATCTACCGATGTGCTTAAAATACTATAGGCAATGTAGGTAACTGAAGGGAATTCAGTTCAAGCTCCTGCGCCACTGCAGAAGATCTCAATAAAGCTCCAATCTCTTGAAGCCTAGGTTAGGTACGGGTGTATCTTCTAAATTTCCACGCTACTGAAATACAGCATCTGGGAATTATTCAGAATTAAAATAGTTTCGCAATGTATCATTGCACTTTATTTCATACAGTCAGTCAAACAATCAATAAATCTGCAAGATTCATCTTTTAACGTGAATTGAGCACTTAATGTGTTTATACAACAACAATAATAAATCCGAAACTTTAAATTCTCATGCCGATAAACCTTTCACAGAAGTATGACTCACTTTAACTGTTAGACACTGGATGACTGTACCTGTTCTCAGTAATTGGAAATCTCGCTTGTATTTCCGATTCTGATAAGGCGATAATGTTGCAATTGTCATATATTTCGATCTATGTGTTGCAATAAGTGATGTGCGTTCGTTGACTGGTACTCGATACGTGCGTCTGCGCTCGTATACTCGTTCACATTTCAAAACCACAGCAACAGTACAATGACCTCGCCACGGAATAGGTTAGTAGATTACTCCTACTTCCTCGCTAGTCGCTACTAAACTTTTATGACAATAGATAATAGCAATTATGGATTTAATGGTTCGACAGTCTTAACTGCCTTCACTTACGTCTTTTAGGAAAAGTCGTATACGCATAAAGGAAAAGTTGGAGTGGAGTGACGTACTATTTGAACGTGTAATCCTACCTTTAACCACCGGAAAATGTCATTACAGATTTGTAAGCGTGACTTTAATAGCTTTAATAGTTTTTTTTTTGCATTTATTGACAGAACATGGCACAAAGGTTGTGACTGAAATAGAATCTTACTTGTTTCTTACTGAGATGTTGAGAAGCGGTGACAGCTATTTCCAATGCATATTAGAAACTGGTTGCTATTGCATATTAATTGCATTTTGTTCTAATAGATAATGTACATAATAAGCTACTTGTTATTAAAAATGCTAATTTGAAGGCAATAGGATTACATGAGTACATTTATGTTTTATTTAGTTCGTGCATTGTAATTGCGCGGCTATTTGTACAAAATTATTTCCGGCCCAAGTTTCGTTCCGCCTTGGCTTTAATTATAATCAAAAGTATTTACAAACCCAGTACCTATGATGCACAGCAATGCAATAGGAATAACAAGATTATGTTCAAGGAGTTTATGGAGGGATCTTAGAAAACATTTATTTTGTAAATTATTTACTGGAAATCTAGAAAGTATTGTTCCTCTATCGAAAAAGCCAGTAGATCAAAAGCCTATTGATTTTCAATGCTTACGTTAAATTAGTCGGAAAAATAATGATTATTCCATACGCATTTCATGACCTTGTCAAGCTGAAATCTGTCTGGAAGCTATTTGGCATGGCATCACAGGTCGTCAGGATAACTCTCTTGGAATAATAATGTTTAGATCAAATCAATTAGTCATCGGCATAAATGAGGTGTTACTGTTCAATCATCCGTTAAAATCGTTAATTTTCCCTTTTGACAGCCCTGAGATGAGTGGGCGGTATATTCTTAGGCGGTGATCAAACAAATTCATAAATATAATATTTATTTAAAATTAAAACGTGACTTAATTAGTTAAGGTTTAAAATAATGTAGGTATATGAGAATATTTAGAGCATAACTGGTGGACCAACCCTAAGAAACTTTCCTTCTGCGTCATCTACCTCTTTCCATAAACTTCGCATTTTATGTCTAGCTTACCTATACGGAAAAGCCACAATAATTAAATAGAGAAAAATATTCTCACTTTGCATCATAAACAACAAGGATTTCTGTAATATAATCAACGCATTGCTACACACATCGAAGGCTTCTACATAAAAGGTTGTCACAGTATCCGATGCTGTAGATCTTATTACAGACACTGCTAACTACCTAGTGCCTTGTGTGAGCATGATACAGTTGAATAGCGACGTTTGCGACGAAAACATACTACGACGCACTATTTACAAGTGTTACGTTATATTTTTGACAAACATTTGGCTCACACACTCATGTAATTAAATATAATATTTGTAGATCTTTCACACAACTTCTATGATTCAAACCAAAATAATAAATATTTTTTTACGTAATAGAGCGGATTAAATTCGTATGTAGGTACCTAAATTATCAAGTCGCGAACGGGGCCGGCAAAGGTTGATTGCAGTTTCGTGTCTTTAATTAATGAACCCTTGTATTAGAAAAGAATTTAATAAATTGAGTAATGGTACGTTGGTGTGTCAAGAACATAATTTATGGCAATAGTGCTACGAAAAATCTGACAAGCACACACGGATGTTAGTAAATATGCGAGCGGCTTGGCGCCCACCCAGTGTCAAGGGCGGCGCTCACTCCCCGCATTCGTTTCGCTGGCACGGCCCGAGAAACAGCCAATGTAAGAAGAACCACTACATTGTTTGATACCCGCAAACACGAGCACAGAAAAACGAAACGTAGGAGCTCGTTCACAAGCGGCCGTCGCGTACTCGCGTCGTATAATATAGTCGACCAGCGAACCTCCCCGGAAAACTCCCGGGCGGGGCTGCAGGGCCGCTCTCTGCTTGCATTGCGTTTATATAAGCTTAAACTTAGATGTCTTCTTTAGATTAACACTAATTATTTAAGTAATTAGCTCCTAGCAGCGGATTACCGTGAGCCTTGTAATTAAGAGACATGGTGTAATTCAATTCTCATTTTGCTTTTCCAGGTTTGTGAATGCTTTTTGATTACCAAATTTTTTATTATAACAAAAAAAAAATATTTAGTATGTTTTTTTTTAAAGAAGGATACATTAGCTACTTCCCACGTGAGAATATTTGTAGTACGACAAAAATGCCTAACAAATTATTAGATGTTTTCTTTTATTTTCTGTCTAGTGTAGGAAAATACGGAACCTTTTCTTCCTGGACAACTCACAACCTTTGATTTATTTTTGACTAAATTCTGTCTCAAACTTTTAAATATCCTAAAATGCAAGTGTACCTAGAGCCGTTCGAATTTGGTGGCTAATAAATATTTATGGTCACTTAACTAACGCATTTATCGATAACCCATAGTCGATGGGTATCGATCATATTAAACGTGACGTTAATTTGATCGGCGCGGCCTACACTTACCCTATTCCTGCCGCTGAGGACTTCAATTAATTTATCAAACTCTTTGACAGTAATTACTTAAAACAAATTAAATTTCGCAAGGTGCTACAGCATTCAAGTACCACAATATTTAATATGATTTCAGTAGCTTGTGGTTTCTAATTATGATATGAAAGGAAAAAAAATGTTGGTACAATATGAAATAGTAAGGCAGTTTTCGCCGCGAGCGTCTTTACGAGGATGTGTGTTAAATATCGGCAGCGTTGAGAGATGTTGTCAACAGACGTCTCGTCTTCAAAGTTATGAGGTCAAGTGATTTCCAGTAGCAATTAAAGGCACAATCATAAAAATTAAAAAAAACCGTTCGCACAAATATTTGTAATGTCAGTGTCACATACATTATTCACTACGTGTCATTATTTACACATTGCATGATTCGCAAACGACCCATCGCATGGATCGATGTGGCATTTTTATGGTTTACTTTTTATTTGCTGGTGTATAAAATTTTTACGTAAATATTTTTGTTTGCCAACCGCACTGTTAATTTTATGTAAGTTTCCACTCTGATGTACTTTTTTTAGAACGATAAAATTTACATTATAACTACTTGTTTTTGAAGTTTTTATTTATTTTATTAATCAGAGTGGAAACTTATTTATTTAATAAATGTCCAGGCAGTTCTAATAATTCAGATCATAAGTAGTCAACAACTACTTAGTTGTTCTGTTTTGACTTTCAAGAAAATATAGCTCATTTAGAGTTGTCTGGATGGTTTTAATGTTGCATGCGTATGCCTGTGTCTAGCGTGGTCTCTGTTGCATGCAGGTCTAGGCGAGCTTCGCAGCAGCTGTCCAGGAGCGCAGAGAGCATCGACCAGTCTTTCAAGAGGTATTCACGTTTTGCACATTACACTATCGCACACCTAATCTATTGGCAAGCCCATAAAATAATCACGTCTGAAAGTACTTAGTTACAGTCTTATCATCACTTACATCTTTTAAACGATACCAATAATTTGATTAAAGCAAACACGACAAGACTGTTATCTTGTGGACTTGCCAACAGATTAGGCACCTAGATATCCTTAGGCCTTTAAGCATTAATTAAATGCATCATTAACTTTGCTCGGGTTTTGTATTCACACCTAGACCTAGTAGGTACTACACACATTTTGTTTTGCTTAAATTGTGAAATCATTAGTACGGGTAATATGCACATATTTACATAAGGTTGTAAATATCGTCTTAATCAGATAGGTACCTAATGAAGTAAATGTCACTGCCAATAAACAGCAGGAGGTACAATAAATACGTCAGTAATGGTCTATGCCAATACATGATTATGATTTTAGTTACCAAGAACTATTGGGTTATCTTAATATATACTAACAGATATTTTGGTCATCGCCTGTCTCCACAAAATATTTAACATTTCGTCAGTGAACCGTTCGATTCGGCAGATAAACATTGGCCTAATTGTGTAATCCCATCGCTATGCATTGGAGCAGCACAACAAACACTATCTCTCTACGATTTATGACTCATACCATACGGTGAATTAATAGCAAGTGATCGGCCTTCAAATGGAGACACGAGATTGACCTTAAGTAATGTTATTAAAATAATTAATGCAGAAATGCGAACTGGCATGAGCCAGTGCCAAAGAAATTCATATAGCCGTGCGTGACCACCTCAGGCTATGACAAATAATAGCACTTCCTATCATACTTGTGACATTATGTTACGTCAAAGGTATGCTCAAGTAAACTGGTGAATAAGAATTTTCTACATTAAGACACTGGATTTTCTTATACGATAACTTATTCCAGTCGTATGTATGTATTTTTGACGTTTCCGTCCAGTCCAGTCCAGTCCATTTACTTAGTGAACACCTGATTATATAACCACCAGTATCGCATTAATTGTGCATACATGGCGCATTTGGCCTACCCCTCACCGGCATCGTATTTAGGTGAGTCGGACAGGCCTCGCCTCATTCTATTTGTATCAGTCTTACGACAGTTATTTGGGACGACAGCTTTTGAGAGTGTGGACAATTACACGTACGTTGACCCATGTGTTTACGAACTCTGCGCATGCTTCGATGATAAACAGGATGCTTGGGAAGGACTGGACTCCTTTTAAAAATATCCAGTGACTATGTAAGACTGAAAGATCAATCCCGCTATTCATGAAAATGAGCTTTATTTTTCAGGCCAGCTTAAACTATGAAAATGACGCACTGCTAAAAACAAGGGTTCTTTACTAATTCATATCGCTTATGTTACAGGTCGAAAAGTCGTTCGGTTGACCATGGGTTCTCGCCGCCCTTCGACTTGGAAGCGCTGCGCTCGAAGGTCGAAGGCAGATTTGACGCTGTACACAGAGGTAAACAAAACTTTAATTTTCTTTATCTGGAGTCAGAAATACCCTGAATAAGTCCTTCTGTACCGAAATAAATTGTAAGTGATTCGAACATGCGCATTTCGGAAACATGTTATTAATGCACACGTCATACTGAGTAATCAATATGCATTTTCTTATTGCTGTTTAATTCAGAATTAAGAACTTACCAACTAATCAAACATATTCATAATAAAATTCTCTGAAGTGCCAATGAAATGAAATAAAATTCTGTACTTGCTGAAAAAGTTTCTTACAAAAACATTATTTCCATTTCCTTACGATACAATTAATGTCATCACAAAAACTATAAAAAACTATAATTCTAGTTATTGCTTTTAGTAACACTAGGAAACTATCTCCTTATCTGTTAATTAAATCGTCGTTATCAATTCAACTCCACATATTCCCACGAGTTGTAACAACTAACAAATGGAGAATAACATTAAAGCTTTGTCCATTTGTATTTTGAACGGCAGCACGGAGTGGTTTTATGGCCCATTCGTTGCGCAAACCCTAGTTAAACCAACATTAAATTGTCGTGTTGTGACGAAATTAAAACCATGTTAAAACTTAAAACCCTTTCATTAACACACATTACAAACTGGCGATTATGTTTAGTGGCGGGCGACGGGCCCAAGAGCAAGCGCGCTTATGAAATATTGTTGTCATCATCTTCAATTATGTAAATAGCGTTGTGGAACTATTTCGCAGAACACGTTTTGAACAATAGTTGATAAAACTATTAAATTCTACGCTCATTTAATAAATGATTTCAACACTTGCCAGCTTTATCGCAATGCATTGAAAGGCTGATATATTTTAATAATAAAATACTAAGTATATGTAACTATTGACATTAACGGCACTAAGGAATTCGAAATATTCGTGCAGCAAGTTACCTGTCTCGGTTATCGCACTGGTCAATCGACCTACGGACACAACTTGCACTGAGCTGCTCTGAGGCTGTGACCTCCGAGGATTTCATTCACGTTCTATAGACCAAACAGTAAGACGATTGAAATGGAGCCAGGATTAACAGCTGTCTTGTTTAAAAAAAAAAAAAGTTATTTAAAACTAATGTAGGTTAGGCTGCTGACTCAATATTAAATATAATTTATAGGTCTCGTGTGGAATAAATAGCCTTCATTTCAAACATAAATAGGTAAATAATTTTCTCTTAATTTATTTTTTATTTTTATGAAGAACTATTTGATATACCGTGACTTTATTGAATTCGTTCTGATAGTTATGACGTGTGCTAACTTGATGTTAGAAGCCGTAATGTTTACTTGTGTAAAGTGGTATGACGAGAAGCAGCCGCTGCAGGCACCGCATCGTAGTGAGAGACGTAATCTGCGACAAAGAACGATCTGTAGGAGTCACGTCATCCCCGCTTGTCGCGAATCATTCCTTGGCATCGACACATATTTTGAAAATAAACAGCCCGATTATAAACTAACATCCGGCTTTCAAAACATATAATTAATTCAGTAAATTCTGTGAAAACACTGCACTGTCTGTGTATGATTCTATTGGTACATTTTTATTCTATCATCATGTTGATTTATAGTTTCGTAACTAGAGATAAATCTTTATGAGCAATCTTTTTATACGCTGATGACTGTAACATTTGGTTTGAACTAAATAAGCTTATTAAAATTCTGTTGAACGGACGAGAATTTTAGCGAAGCATATCGACTTTTGACAGTTGATTTATGATAATCAATGGTTTAATGAGTATGGTATGCTTTATTTGTTTAATAAATATTCGATCAAGTTCGAACTGTTGATTGATTAAAGGGCTGCCATTTGCATGCAACCATGATCTTTGTAATCGTTTTTGACTCGCAAATCATTTATTTACTTGCTGTCTTGCTCGTTCAAGTCCGTTCAGTAATTTATGAGTTTAATCGTTTTCAACTTTAATTGGATTTATGACTAGCTATAGTAGTTATGCTTTATGAAACTGTACCTACAGCGATACAGCTACCATGATTACGGAATCGATAAATGCTACATGATGTAAAGGGCTTTCTGGAATTAGGTTTCAGTAAAATACTGCAGCGATCTGTAGCCTTCAACTTCGTAACCAAACTACTTACTGAGAATCGATCACTGCAATAACTTACGCAACAATAAAAACCGATCTGTTATCGAAACCTTTACGATTATCATAAATCATTTTGCATACATTAATCTTGACCAACGCAACGCCGAACATTGCGCGCTGAGCAATTGGCGTGTTGTGAACTCACTTCTATATACTATTTGGTAAGGCGCTTATGGAACACGCTAACGTGTTAACATTGCGTAATTAAAAACCATGCCGTGTATTTACTTTTTTTTAATTTGTTGCAGATGAAGACGAGCATGCCAAGAGACTGCCACCTCCTCCACCGATTAAAACAATGACTTATACGGTAATTTCTTTACACAATATTTTATCTGATGGAGGTTGGGCTAATCTAGTACCTATTACTTACTAGAATACACAATGGTGTAAAATAATGACAGGTTTACTAGATACCTTCACTTTCGGCCACTTATAATGTAATCCAGTTCCCACGACTGAATGGACAGTAGGTCACCACTGTGCATTAACCCGTTAAGCATGGAAATGTTCAAATAGTTAGATTATCTCGTAAGGATTATTAATATGTTGCCAGAGAAAACAATCTATGCAAAATAATTAATAGACATATTTTATAATACGTAAAGTTTTAAATCAGGTATTATAATGTTTTGTTCACATAAAAATTCCGTACCTTTTCAAAAAACCGCAGTATTATAACCTAAGCTCTCCTGGGGAAATGTGGGGTAATAGAGTGTCATGTATTCCAGAATACTATTACGCTTGTCCCAAGAGAGTTGTAGCGACCTTTCTTGCTTTGAATGCGTCGTCCAGTTATATTTTATATGTTTTTTTTTGTAGTTCATAAATAATGGAATTGCATGCACGTACATCTGTTTCTAACGTCCATTGGCGTCAATCTTATTTATATTTAACTAGCGACCCGTCCCTGCTTCGCACGGTTTTTAACCCCCGACGGAAAAAGAGGGGTGTTATAAGTTTAACATGTGTATCTGTGTGTCAGTCTCCGCCATCGTACTTGCCAAACCGGTTAACCGATATTGATATTTCGAGAGTGTTCTTAGCTATAAAAAAAAAACGTTTATTAGATGCTTTGTTTTTGTCGGGGGTTTTTTCAATTTTTAAATGTAAGTGTACTTGTTAAGACTTTCTTTTAATTTAAGTAAGTTTAATATTAATATATAATACACATAAACCTTCCGGAGTAAATTCTCTAAATGATGCTGAAAACCGCATCAAAATCCGTTGCGAAGTTTAGAAGAAAAACGCGGACCGACAGACACGGAAAGTGACCTTATTTTATGATATTCATAGAAGATTACATACATGATTGTCTTACTTTGCGCAGGTACGCGACCGTGACACCCTGACATCGCTAGCGGCCCGGTTCGACACCACCCCTTCGGAGCTCACCAAGCTGAACAGGCTCGCCACCCAGTTCATCTTCCCGGGGCAGACGCTCTTAGTGCCCGATAAACGGAAAGGTGAGAATTAACAATTAAACTCTTGCCCTTCGTCCAAAACGTGAGTCAACGCGCGCTCCTATATCAGTTGTATGCCTGATTGAAGGATCGCTAGGCGAGATCAGATTTTGGAACGAAGTTGTACTCTGCACTATAGATGTAAATAAACCGTTTTAAACCAAAAATCCGTGGTATAAAAACGTTTTAAATTTGTTTAAAACGGATTTTGGTTTAAAACGGTTTATTTGCAACTATACTCTGAACACTTGGCGTATGAGAGCTAGCACGAAAAAAGTGTAAATTTGAACGTCACGGCATTTTTGTTACGACACAAAAGTCGGCGCCTCTCGACTTTTTTTTTTTTGTATACAAGGATGTGTGTCGTTCCTAAGGAACAAGATTAGATTAGATACATTAAAAAACATATCTCATAGCCAAATGCCATTATACCATATCGGAATTTTTAAATGACCGCAATTAATTTAATAGATTCCTATAATTACGACATTTTCATAATTTGGCCCTCAAATCTGTAAACACAAATTAAAAAAGCATTAGGATTAAGTTTGTGTAGATTCAAATTTTGTTTTTTATGGTTTATTCTAAACTAAAAATTATGATGTTTTTGTACGCCATAAATGGCGAAACATGCAGATCTACCTGTTATTATAAGTTTATAAGACCTCCCACATATGATTTAATGTGTACACTCATGTTTTACAATAAATATATTCTATTCTATTCTAAGATGACTAGCTGGACCTACACTATAGTCATGTACACTATAGAGTATTGAAGAGCTAGAGAAACCTATGTAACTGTAAACTGGACTCTCAATAAATAGATCATTCAATTCGCAACCGACTGCTTAGCGTACCTATACCTCTCGTGACTTGCGTCATTTAGCTGTCATATTTTTGGATTGATATCAAAAAGAAACCAGAGGGGTAATTCCCGTAATTTATAAGAATGTTCGCATTCATTCGCATCTCATTTGCAATCTGTCAAAATTACTATCAATTTACCAACATTTTTGACAAGTTTGACAGATTGCTACGAACGTTTTTTTAAGATTAGAGAATTTTTCTTCTGACACATATTGTTCCGTAGAATTGATAGACATCTTTGTTCAAAATGCATGTCTACAAATATCGACCTTTCCTGCATACTTTGAACAGCGAATTTTTTTTTTGCCTCTGGTTTTCGGATGGCAACACTGTTAGAGTTAGTGTTGTGCCAAGCTTGCTTTTTATTTCCACAAAAAGCTAGATAAGTTACGAATGTAGACACTAGGCTAGATTCCATGGAAATCACTATACCAATCGAATTAGAACACAAGCGCGACTCATAATCATGAGATCATGGGATGATAGGTTTGGTCCCCAGGTCGGGCAAAGTGTATTTAGGTTTTCCTTATATGCTCAGCACTCGAGGCAACGAGGCCGTCTGCAGTCTGAAGTTCGAAAATATCACATACACGCCATCAAACCAAAATAGAAAGGAGTGTTGTTTATTTATAAAGTTAACGTAAATAATGCCTCGGCTATTTCAAAAGTTTCCAATTCATAGAGTTTTGAAGTTCTAATATTAAACCTTTCTGAAGATTCCAGTCTATGTTTAAAAAAAAACCTTAATTTATAGGGGCATAATGGAAGAAATTTGCATTATTTTGAAACGCGTCTAACACGTCATGTTATACTATTATTTACCAGCGACCCGCTCCTGGTTCGCACGGTTTTTACGACTTGACAAAACATCGAGATTCCTTAGATACGTGTAACTTTGATATTAACACATTATACACATAAGCCTACCGGAATAAATTATCTAAACGATGGTGAAAACCTCATCAAAATCTGTTGCGTGGTTTAGAAGAAAAACGCGGACATACAGACAAATACGAAAAACAACTTTAATTTATAATAATTATAGATATGTAGAGTTTATTGTACTATTGGTTTGTGGGTTCAATCGATAGTAGTGTTTCCCTCTTATATGAATTTATTGATATCAAATATTTAATTTGTCATCAAAAGTATTGTTCATTTCCAACACCAGAGAATCTTTGCAGTTCCTGACCAACACAACAAAATGTACCTTTCTTAAACTAATTAAAAATGGCAGTTCACGCTGACTTTCAATTACAAAATGAATTATCATAAAATGCGATTGAATCACGAATGATTGTACCATGAAGGAATTTAAAATAAGCACACCTTCATATAGTATGCTTTATTAAATTAAAACAAATAATAGTTAGCCGAAATTCGTGTGGCATATTGACGGCGGCCGACTGTAAGTGATTTGATATTATCAAAACAAACAGGCTTCTATGTAAACACTGAACGGTTATCAATTAACATACGATGCAGAAGCAAAACAATGAATAATTCGCTTCTGTGCACAAGACATGTATTAATTAATGCCATTATAATTGACATGTGTCTACGTATTGTGAAACGTTATTACTTGAAAGCAATGTTGAATTTCTCAGCTACGGGCAGGGAAAGGTCGTGCGAAGGTTACAGATATTTGTTTACACAAAAAACATTATCATTCAACGACCACATAAATAATTATGTAGGTAAAGAACCATTTTGGATTAAAAATGCAATGGCCAACGCAGTGCAGCGCGCACGATTGTCTCGTTAATCGTTGGTAGTCTGAAGCTTAAATATTTGATGTTTAGCCAACATGAAATGTTAAAACTGTTTTTCTTGAAATAAAGAATTACATACAAACAAACGTTCGATAAAGTTACAGTTTTTCAGCATTGCTTTTTAAATTGTATATTTTTCATTGCGTGAAAAAGGCTAATAACTTTAAAACACTATTTACATAGGAATGTAAAATAAACATTTCGAATTATGTAGTTATTTTGACGGTAGAATAACTGAGGTGTTATTTTCAAAAGAAAAATGTACTGGAATAATTTCAGAATAACAACTTTATCTTTAATTTTGAACTATTAAATTATTGGAAGCAGAGCTGTCATGTTTGATTTATATCTAGCTGAAGTCACAGAGTAAAGAAACGGAACAGAGTCACAGCTTGTAAAGAGCGTGCAAAATGTATACCTATATTTGTAGGGTTGGCACAAGAGGATAAACAGAACGTTAACCAGCTTTTTATTATGTGCCTATGATTTATGTAATATTTTTTTACAAAACATTCTTACTCTTAATTTTTTTTTCAATAATTTTTAGTTTGCTTTTGCTTTTAATTGAATCATAAAATCTAACGCTTCTCAAGCTTGTAGTAGTACACCTATCGCAGCGCGGTTGTATGAAGCTTTGTCTCTGTTCCGTTTCTTTACTCATGCGCTAAAGTCAAGTCCTAAGAAACACATAGTATAACAACCGGTTTCATGTTTACAAATAATTGTATTTTGTAAGCTAAGACCAATAACCAGTTGACACTGTATGTCATTCCATGTCATGTAATTCTTTTAGCATAAATCTCTGAGACGTGTAATTTTTCTTCGTTGAAGTAGCATAGACGCGTAGGCGTCGCGTAGCAAACGCGTCTGCGTCGCGTATCAAACGCGTAGGCGTCGCGTAGCAAACGTGTAGGCGTCGCGTAGCAAACGTGTAGGCGTCGCGTAGCAAACGTGTAGGCGTCGCGTAGCAAACGTGTAGGCGTCGCGTACCAAACGCTTAGTCGTCGGTTAGCAATCGCGTAGGCCTTGCGTAGGCACACGCGGAGGTCTCGCGTAGGTCTCGCATAGATATCGCCCAGACGCCACGCTAACTCTTATTGTTTTGATACTATCAACCGTCAATTTAACCACATTTTCCTGTAAATGGACATGGACTGAAATTGCCGTAGAGAGGTAGGGACCCCAGAATTGCATATTTTTGCAGACACAGTGGTAACGCCAGTTTCTTACCGGCTGCTTATACTACTTACTTTAGTGCCTTATAAGATACTTGCAAGCAACGAGAAATCGGTTGACCAAATAGACGGCGCTGTCATCGATGCAATAGTGACGGATCATTTTAATGAGAAAATGCGTCTTACGAAACGCGACCTTCGATATTGTACAGTTATTTAGCAAGTACCAGAACTGAAAGTATTGCTTCTCGTTCCTTATTTAGTGAGTTTTAAACTGTGATTCGTATTGTGTTATTGGTAATATTTAAAACATTAGACCAGTTTTAATACCAAATTCTACATAGAGATCATAAATAATATTGTAGGTACATGTATACATTAATTAATTGAATTTTAATTTCAATTTATTTATTGAATGTGCGATACGAATCTCGTGTCATAATCTACTACCGAATAGTTTTCAGTTTTCACTCGATTGTTTATCTTGGAGTTTTATCTGTGATTGAAGGAGCTTACATATTATACGAAATATTAATTAAAATATAATATTTATGGCGGTTACAGAAGTCAGAACTTATATCTTTGAAGGTAGGTACGTCGTTATGGCATCGATGTAGTTTATGCCAAAATCCTTATAACTAAGAGCTATATTTGGTTTATGTGTTTTAGACATGTAATAAACACTAGCTCTAATTCCGACGTTCGTGTATCGACAAAATCGACATCGTGTTCAGGAAATATCTAGTAGGTACTTAGTTCATGTATGCACACGTAATTTGAATTCTGAATACCTAATGCCGCTATTTATTTTCAATAACGTCTTGACGTCGCCTGTAATTCAGATTTTTCCACGCTCGTGTCATGCTCCTATTGTTGCTCAGACCACACATGCCCATTTCCTACGTTTATCAATTACATTTGAATTGAAGCATGTGGATCTTACGTTTTCAATTCACCGTTTATATTTAGATATAGACATGATAATGAATGTAGAGTTGTGTCAATAAGTGGCACACATTACTAGCATCTAAAGCCTGCACATTGTATGTACAAGATGCTGCATTGTCAAGGCGTGAAACAAAACAATAACATTCAGCCTTGGTGTTATTCATTCATGCATGACGTAGACATGGAACAAATTTTTCTCCTATTTGCACGGCAAACAAAAGTTACAACATTAGCAGCGCCGGAGTACTGCCGCGGCCGCCACACCGAGCGAACGCATTGCGCTCACTCATTCTATTTTAAATTTGTCATTTCGTCCTACATTTGTAATTACGCCACTTTAGAATCAATTCTGTGGCCATTCGGCTTCTTGACTTCAACCATAAGGCGCCAAGATAATAATGGATTCGGTTTATCACAACCGATAAATGTGCCGATATGGACCTAGTGTCGGTTCAGCTCGACAATGTTCAGTTTTGAATTCCTGAAGCGGTGGTATCACGGTGTGTTTTCGTGCTGTTTCATGCATTATAATGTTGTTGAACGTCACCACGACCGGCTCGCGTGACGTGTAAGTAAACAAACAGGTGTAAATAACAAGTGGTGTGTCGGTTTCCAGATGGCGATAAAGACTCTGATGGTCCGTCGGAGAGCGGCGATAACACATCTGAGTCAACACAGGGCCCGCCGAGCGAGCCCGCCAACGAAAAAGGTATGAAAACAATGACATTAATGAAGTCAGAACCTATAGAAAATCAATAGATTGTTCTGCTTTAGGTAAATATTAAATGCCTACAATAGGTAGAGCAGTGGATGAATTATGAAACAGCCAACATGTAGCGATCTGTTATCAGATCACGTTAAACTCGACTCGTTATCGAGCGCTAACAAGTGTTTGCAATATTTTTAACGACGCACAATGCTGCACAACACTGGAATGTCCCATAAATCATTTTAACTTTTATGGTGGTATACAAGAATGGACCTTGCGGCTTTTATGATTAAAACGAATAAGGTTCCTATTTATTATGCTACTAATACTGATACAGTAAAAAACCTGGATGGTTGGAACAAATACTTAACAAAATTACACTAACGATATGCTAACTCAGTAAAGTTTATCGTGGCGGCGATAGCACATTAACTAATTAATCACCCGAAAAGCACTCTGAATGAGTTCAGACTTAAATGATGTTTAAATAACAACATCATTAAAAATATTCCATATCTGTAATCACTTGTGGTTTGGTGAATTTCCCACGAGAGGAACATAGAACATTGTTCAAGCTAATATAAAACAAACATACACTATGACACAAATCTGTCTTGAAATCCTCGGGCCAGACAATAACATACAACATGGTTAATCTATATAGGTTATGTATTCAATGTAGGCGGTCTGTCACTGTCAATCTCAATGAGTGATGATGAAAAGATAAATGCACCGGAGGCACGGCCATGACAGATGATTTACCTCGGGCTCGCGGACTACGGTCGTGTCCTAATTATTACGTTCCTCATCGAATAATACCTACAGCAAATTAGACTAATAAGTAGAGTACCTCAGCTGTTTATAGTTAGCCTTCTCATGGTTAAATGTAATAAAATGCGAAACATGACTCGCGAATTATGCGAGTTCAAAGACCTAATAACTGAACTGAACTATTCGTACGTTGTATGTGTGTCCTTATAATATATTGAAGCTGTTTAGTATTTCGAACACTGAGGGAAATCTGTAGACATGTATAATGACGTCACTTTACTGGATCTTTCGATTGTAACAATAGTTTTAGATTAGATCGACGGTCACGCGGATGGAAGACGATTGAACAATAATAAAATGTTCGGGATAACCCTAGGGTTTTCAGAGCCAATTACCTAAATTGCAGATCAATTTAAACTGCTGGTGTGTCTCGTGTCTATTTCTATCATTGGGTTGGGTCTAGTTTCGTTAAAGAATCACAAGAGATAACTCGGGATTTGACAATGGATTTTCAGATTACCTATTGTGTAATATTCAGGCAGAGAAAAGCCGGCAACTCAATTACATGTTTCTTGTAGTAGTTAACATTGGTTTGTGTTGGTATTGCAGAGATCCTGGACAGCTTACGGCCAGGATCGCCTGAGGCAAACAGCACCACAAGCAGCTGCGCGCCGCAGCGCTTCCTCAAGATCAACGTGAGACACATCACCGATGGACAGGTCTGTATTTCCACTGATCACTGGATTTTTGACTTCTAGACCAGCACCCTATTTGCGTAACACACGATCAATCACAATCTGTTTCATTTACGTTGTTGAGCAGACAAATTTTTCGAACATATGAAACAATGGATTAGCAATCCTTCAAAATGATTCAGATTATGATTGATCGTGTGTTACGCAATTAGGGTGCTGGTGGACCATAAGTTTAAACCAGAGTTTTAACAGAGAAGTCGTGTAGGCTTAGGTTCAGACCGGTTATAGTGCGTCTCGGCATATGAATTTTGTGTTATCATATAAGAATTTTTAACAGGCTAACAACAGCGTTTCAGCCATGTAGTCGCCTGGTTTAGAGGAGCTTATGGTTCTGAGCTACAATATCTTGAGGCAGTAATGATATTTGGTATTATTTTAAATTATTAATTTTACTTTCGACCCTGTGAACATGCCAAGGCAATGGTCTGTCCATATCAATGTCGATGAACCGCTATTTGTGGTTACTGTGTAGGTATATAGGAAGTAAGCGATACATTTAATTTCTACCACCAGCATGTCATTATGCCAGCGCATACATTCTTATTGTTTGTTGTCATATTGTGCACAGATTATATTTATACCATACTTTTTTCGTTATCATTTTTGTAGTGTTGCGCTGATAAGGCTATTAAAATCGACACATTACTAGTGACTAATGTTGTGTAAAAACTAATTAATGATTGGAAAAATAATTGCTATAGCATGAAGTTATAATATGAATTCCAAATGTTTGTTTTATAGTTAGTCTTTATGAGGCAAATATTTTAACAGAGCCAATAATTATTTTGTAAACTATCTGTGTGTGTGTATTTGGTACAGTCAGCCTCAAAAAGATGACAATTTGTTTTCCATAATATTGTATCGTGGATAAGAAGAGCAGTGGTGGCCCAGTGGTTACGGCCGCGACATGTACGTCGTTGGTTCGAACCCAGACAGGCGCTTACTACTATTCTTTGTGTAAATTATTTCATCACCACTGCTCTCAAAACGGTGAAGGAAACATCGTGCGGAAATCGGCATGTCCTAGAAACAAAAATCCGAAGACATGGGACATCTACCAACCCGCACTAGGCCCGCCTGGTGGATTACGGCCCACTCCCATATGTGGGAACATACACATTGATACAGTATTATGGAACTATATTCCATTTGAAATAAGATTAGACATTTCAATAATAAAAAGGTTTATTGAAATGTCTAATCTTAGTCCGTTCAGACGATTTTGACTTCTATTGCGTTGGTATTGTAACCACTTTTTTGCTTTTAATGCCATCCTTATGCATACGGTATAGAAGTCAAAATCGGTTGAACGGACGGTAAAAAAGGTTTATTTAAATGTCTAATCTTATTTCAAATGGAGTGTATGTTGGAAGACATATATACATCAAATTAATTCCTAGATGTATAAATCTTATTGAGGCTGACTATACCAAAATATCCTTCTACCATTTAAAAACTGTATTTAGCCTTCATACACAAGCTTGCCAAATAAATAGAATAAACAATGTAGGTATTTCTTTATTTTCCGTAAGCAAGTATGTCGGTCAAGTATATTTATGCAGTCTCAACTGCAAGTATACTTGTGAACAGTGCAGTTACGTAATAGCCCAGTTGTGCCAACACAATCGGTTCTCCAAACTGGTAGAGGACTCGAGATCATCCAAGAGTTCTTTATATCCATAACGCTAAGAGCTATTGTCGTATTTAGCACAATCCTACATATATCCATTCACGGATATAAAGGGTATTGATGATGAATAAATAAGCTTATGATAGAAGTAGTTCAGTAATCATGGTTTTTCTTTGCCATTCCTAGGCTTCGTGCTTTAGGCTGATTAGTATTTATAGCTTTTGCGAACTTCATGCCACGGGAACGTGCTACCGGGATAAGTAAAGTTTTTTATGTAATAAAATAATCAATTTCATCGTTTACCCGTGTACCATTTCATCCAAATCCGTGTAGTCGTCGAGGCGCGACAAACATAGAGGCTTTCCCATTTATAATATTAGTAGGAGGATAGGATTAATTTAGCGCGCAGAAAATAGAAAATAACATTAATTTAATCGACGGTAATGAATAACACGTTATCATTTATTTTTGTTGCAGGGCGTAGTATCCGGCGTCCTGCTAGTGACGCCGAACGCGGTGATGTTCGACCCGAACGTGTCGGACACGCTAGTGATGGAGCACGGGCCCGAGTCGTACGGCGTCATCGCGCCGATGGAGTACGTGGTCAACGCCGCCATCTTCTACGACATCGCGCACATGCGCACGCACGGACCTGACCATAATACGCACAAGTACGTAACTACATCAACATTTTCCTGCTGTCAATGCTATATTGAACGAACAGCGCTGATAATATATAATACAATGTGTGGATAATGAATCAGGATTTTTTGTGAATTTTCCTGTTCAATCTCTCTCAGTTTGCATGTTTATAAAATAGTGATAAAATACAAGCTTATTGGTTTGGCGGCAATCCATTAAGGGGATGTAGTAGAGGTCATTTACAACCAATGACACCTTTTGACTCCTATGCAAATGTTTTTTTTTTACATTTGACTTTTTATATTTTTATTTCATTAATTTTAAATATAAAATGTCTAATTACTAGAAAAAAATTGACATTGGTATAGGGGTCATCAGAGGTTATTTGGTTGACCTCTCCTACATCCCCTTAACGGATTACCTACGTATAATCAATAACCCTGTATGCGTCGGAATAATTTATTTGTTGTTAATCTTTGGCATGGCTAAAATATTAATAAAGGTTAACAGATTTCTAACACCATATTGTGTAGGTACTGTAACTGTAACCGAAGTAATTTCCACGGTTACGTAACATTTTCATAGTTTTATAATTTCTTCAATACCTTAACATTAGTATTAGAAATGTATAATCAATTAATTTGTTTGTTTATTCTTTTCAGAGCCGAAACGGCTGAGATCTACTACATGAATAAGTCGGAACTTTCACCCGGAAAGGATTCACTTCTAGTCAAAGTAAGATATTTAAGAGTTCATATTCTGAAAGGCAATAAAAATACTTGGGACATTTATTTGTTAAAATTATTCGATGACGCGTTACTTTTTGAAAACTAGGCAATGTCCGTACTTTACTCGAATAATACGCTTGTAGAGTAGTTGCATCTAAAGCCCGCTGGTTATACAAATCACTAATGCGTTTAGCACTTATCATTTATCTTCGATAAATCTAAAATATCATTCTGTCTCTATCATCTGCAAACGATTGGCAGAAACTGCGATATTTTTGAGACGTCTAGCAATTTGTAGTGCAAGCGGGCGTTAGACGCAACTCCCTAACAGTGTGCCAAATTCGGTTTTAATAATAATTGAATGAAACAGGATGAAACATTCCCCGAGCTGCAGGCGGCGACGGGCGAGGGCGCGGAGGGCGAGGCGGCCGCGGACGCGCGTGCGGGCGACGAGGCTGAGGACCGCGGGGGTGCCGCCTTCCCTAAGGCTTTCGATAGGGAGCTCGTCACGCCCACTAATCTGCAGGTAAACACAGCACTATCTACTGAGCTTTCATCATGTTAAGTAAACTTCAATTCAAAATCTCAACAATTTTCAAGTTTTGAAACAACAAACACAACGGCATAGTTTTTTTTTTTCACAAAAGTCAACCACACGCTTTGGTTGATTTTTGTGTGTATAGGTGAGTAAATGACGATGGAATGTAAATTATCTGAGATTCTCAAATTTTGGTCTATCGCGCCTTTTTCTTTGGTCTCGGAATCAAGTTGTCTCTAAATAACAATGTTAAAAAGAAAACTATTCTTAAATCCTTGTTTTCTGTTCATTATAGCAACAATCGACAGAGGACAGGCGGAAATCGCTACTGGACCAACACTGGGCTATACCGAGCAAGGACAGGATGTCCATTGATCAAGGAAGTGAGGTAAGGATACCATTCGAAATGAATATATATAAATCAGTTCTATGCAATGCACGGAACTGCGTACGACACGTAAAATACGTTAGCTGAAAAGTAGTATTTTTTATCCCCTTGATCCATGGCACAGCCCGTGACTACAAAGCTCTAGAAATCCTCCCATGGATCCAATCATTAGCCCTGGGCACATTCATCTCAATTTGAATTCAGAATGCCAATTCCTAACTTTACTATGTACTTTATGGTTACGTATTCTAAGTCGAGTTTTGAGTAAACATTTTTAATTAATATTGGTTATAATGATTTTGAATCTTGTTTTGTACATAGAGTTTATTTTTCCATAACTTGATAACTATCTAGACATTCTGAATTGAAGTTTAGTTCATTTTATTACCTTACCAGGTATCATCAAGCGCCGACGCTTGCAAGGACGAGTCAGTGGGCGGTGACGTAGACCCGGGCGCCGGCGCGGCCGCCGACGGCTCGGAGGGCGAAGCGCCCGACGATGACGCGCAGCACCTCGTCAAACTGTCCTACCACGACTCCGGCATCGACATCCGCGACCCGCTGCTGCATGTGACTCCTGCTAATTCCAAGAAAGTTAGTGTTACATGAAATTACAGTACCCGCCGATATGGCACATCGTGTTTTAGAAAAAAAAAGTTTGCGGTCGGGGGACCCCAGTCACGAACCAAGCTCCTTTTCACATATGATTAAAAACAAAACCAATAACTTTAGAC
The DNA here is from genome assembly GCA_948473465.1 of Lithophane ornitopus. Lineage (NCBI taxonomy): Eukaryota > Metazoa > Arthropoda > Insecta > Lepidoptera > Noctuidae > Lithophane > Lithophane ornitopus. The sequence goes on along the minus strand of OX419616.1, from coordinate 11,458,271 downwards.
CTTGAAAGTTACTTTTTTTTTCTAAGTTTCTTTTAGTTTAGCTCGGATATACTGTTTTATCCACCTACAGTGGTGTTTTTAATACAGAGCCATCTAGTATAAGTTTTTAGAAACTCACTGTTGGAAGCTCTAAGCTTCCAACTCACACTTTCAATAGAAAGAGAGAGTCGCTTGGAGGGGGCTTAACGCTTTTTCCTTACATGACGATTTCTAAAAATCTGCTTGATGTGTCATATTACGCCTTGCATGTTTATACTACTCTTTACGAAAACGTAAAATAGTTGGAATGCAAATAAGATTCACACACGAGCGTTATGTATAAGAAATACCTCAAGAAAATATAATATGTCCAGTCTAGCTTTACAGTTTGTTCATAACCGAACATCATCTCTTGGGTTCAACTGTCCCACTAACACCTACTAACAAACATTTTTTCTAGCACCACTACCACCACACTTAACCCGCATGATTTTCTAGGGCTCCCTTATAGATAGCGATTGCGATTACTATCACGAAATAGATACGATATACGAGTCGACCGAGCTGGAGATCGGACACAGTTGGCACCGGGACGCGGCGCAAGCGCTGCAGTCTTTCGTTGTCATGCATAGGAACGCAGACGCACGATCTGATTCGGTTTATTCGTCGTGCGATGAGGTGAGATGTGGTGACGTACTGGTTCATGTGTCTTCAAGCCAGTGACGTCATCTCTTGGATTCTTCGTCGTGACGTCCGGGAATTCTGGTTTCTATGGTTCACTGTATTTCCGAATGAACGGGGTCTGGGGTCTTCAGTGGTCGTCTATTTCTTCCGTTCCTGCATTTCTTCCATTATAGCATCTTGTTTATTTCTTCAGTGGTTGAAGATCTTTTTTAAATATTTTTTCGTGTTATTATTAGTTTTACGAATACATAAAAATGGCGTATAAATGTGGGCAAAATATAGAGTCCATCCGAATTTTATTTTCGGTTTCCGGCAATTTTTGTTTTCGGCCTGAAAAATAATAAAAATATTTAAGTGCCTGCAAATCAATGTTTCAATTAATTTATTCAGAGAATATTCATATCAACAACTAAAAGCACGATGACTGAGAAAATGCTGAAAAAAAGGGGCCATACGTTGCCCAAAGGCATGTAATATGAAATTGTTAAGTTGTGAACTTTTCACTCATCAAAACAAGTCTCAAAAAGAAGTATAACCAGCTAAATACAACGATTAGCGTAGTACCAACAACAACATCGGATTTAAGGGTCAGTGCGTGGGCCGGCAGGTGTACAGCGACGCGGACATCGTGCTGTCCGCGGACTGGGTGCCGCCCGTGTGCCTCGCGCGAGCCGAGCCGCCGCTGTCGGCGCCGCCCATCTCCGACGCCGAGCGGGCGCGCAAGCCGCACGCCGTGTCCTTCTCGCTCGACAGCTCTGTGAGCAAGGACGATCCCAAGCCGGATAAGAAGAATAAGGTCTGACTCATTCATTATTGAACACTTTACATTTCATTACTTTCTTTCTTTAAACTACAAAATACCAAACAAAATTATAATTTTGGTCATCAACAACATCATATTTTTATTTATTTATTGCGCACAGTGAACTTTTTATTTAGTCTGCGTTAAGGCAACTGAGTAGTAAATTAGTAGGTGGTCCATCGCTCTCGTGGTCTCTTGTGCAGATGCGTTGTAATCCCAAAGACAAAGCAAATCCAAAGACTTATGTCCCACATGCCTTCCACCTGCACAAGGGACTACATGTCTGAATATGTTCATGCTAGTCATGTTCAGAGGGCCTACCACCACCGCTCACAGCAGTATTATTTTAATATTACTTCACTGTAGGAAAGAGATGAAGCTCTACAGGACGTATAGCTCCATCTCTTTCCCCCGCGAAGTAGGATTAAAATAATAATGCTGTAAGCGGCGGTGGTAGGCCTCCAGGTGGCACCATTTTATCCAATAACTTTTTGTATTAAACCATTGGCACGAAAGAAGCTATAGCCTTCAAATCACTTACAAAGACAAAAATCAATTCAAACTCGTCGTCAGTCAACTGGAACTACTGCTCAGCCTACTTATTAATTCAGACATCTCGCCTTGCCAAGTGGTATCTACTTCTCATAGTCAACCTATACATGATAGGTTATACAATTTTATATTTATGATGACATCGAACAGATGCTGAAGCGCCTCTCGTACCCGCTGTCCTGGGTGGAAGGCTTCACAGGCGAGGCCGCCGCGCCGGTGTCTCAGAGCGACTCGCTGCCCACCTCCGCCGACAGCCATAACACCAGCGTGTTCTCCAAGGTGTTCAATAGGTACGTACTCATAGCACACGTAGATAGTATCATGGGTAGATCTGACAGTGGGATTATTGGAAAACTTTTGCTGGCAACACAAATTATATACATATTACTTTATGACAACCAGTCTTACTAAGGGGCATCGTATTACCCAGTGACTGGGCTGAGGAGGTCAGATAGACGGTCGCTCCATGTAAAATAGTATTCTCCTGCATCCGGTTAGACTGGAAGCCGACCCCAACATAGTTGGGAAAAGGCTAAGTTGATGATGCAATGTTGCCAGTAACATGTTACAAGCAAAACACAAAAACTTGTTGCTGCAACAATATTGTGAATCTTTAGAATAAGAAGGTTTATGCTGGATACGTATAGGTTAGGACGGACTCAATACTTACGACGAAGTTGCTTGGGTACTCAATAAATCAACGCCTCGTTATCAACCAAGTTAAGTTACAGCCCGCCAGATCTATCATTCGATACCTAGAGCGGGATAGAGAAACCCTTTACTTTCACATTTATTATCTAACTGAAGGTGAAAAATAAACAGGATCAGTGCCTTCGCGTAACTTTCATCCCTTGCTAAATTCTTTATGAAGAAAGAGCACGATAGATAAAAGTGAGCGAGAAAATTGTCAAGGACGTCGTTAACAGTTTGATTGGAAACTCCAGTCTTTTCCTATGTTTTTCTTGATTTAATGTTAGTTACATAGTCGATAACAAAACTCAAATGCTCACGAAATAAGTTGAATAAAACAACTTGGGATAATCCTAGATAACACACATGGCATATTTTGCCGCGTTTTCACTAAAGCATAGATGAAATGAGACCTGCAGAAATAACCCAATCCGATAAATGAGTGAACAGGAGATGAGGATTTAAAATAATCTGGTTGGTGTCTAATAGGTATGTTCCTGCACATCTTGTTTCTTCATCGCTTTAGTAGAAATGAAGCAACATAAAAGTGTCACATCTACACAGTATTTAGTTAGAAAATAAATGTACGCATACGCAAATATTTGTCGTGACAGCATTTATTATGTTTACATTCCTACAGCTACAGTTTATAAGCGGCATTCACTACTCTGTAATATATATTGATTGTAAACATTTTGCGTTGTTTACAAAACAGTTCACTGATTTATTCATTCTAAATACTTCAATAGAAATCGAGTTAATTGATATGAACACACATAAACTGAGATTTATTTGACATTAGTCACGAAGAGTTTATTCTAATCTTGGCAAACAACCCTTTTATTGTGATGTATTTACTGAGTATTTTACGAGCATCGTGCTCATCATCTGTGTGTGTTTGTTCTGTTTTTACGATGTTTGCACAGACTCTAATCGCTACTGACTACGATAAACCCCATGATATGATGCCACGAACATGCGACACACATATACACATGCTGGAACTAAAACAATTAATATTGCTATCGTGAATTTTTCCTTTGCTACCGTGGATGCTTACCGGGACGTACCGACATTACACAACTCCGCTAAATTCATTGATAGTTCTCCAATGAACCTAGTGGAGTTCGGTACTGGTTTGTTCCTGAGTAAGACCCCTTCTGAAGAGGCGCCCCAGGACGTGTTTTCTACTTCGGGGTACGTGATGCCACGTTCCGCTGCAAGTGTCGATGTGCCCAATTGTAATGTGTTGCCTTTGACCAACTATAGACCACAGCGCCGTATATTTTTATAGTTACTTTAATATTCTGACTTTATCTTATGTGTGAATATTTCACTGTGAATATTACGCTTTCTAATCGAAAATAGAATATTCTCGCAACTTGTTGTATTTACTTATGATTAATGATAAATAAGTACACCTATGGAGCGCGCGAATGTGTTGTTACCGTAACGCAGTAAATATGTTTATGTTACGATAACTTATCGTTTGATAAACATCATTTTGTTATTTTGAATACCTTTTAAACCGCTTATGGAATATAAATGTCAATGCATAGTCTTATATTGATAACGTATGATAAATGTATTGACTTCCCGGTGCTAGTAGTCATGAGTCAAAGTATTAAGGTATTTGTTATGACGCCGTGGTCTCACTGTCTGGCCTTTTATTCGTTATCACTCTTCTAGGCATTTCCACCGGCATAAATGTGTTTGTTTTTTATTTACGTCTTGTCAGGCGGATACTTGAAGTTTAGTTAGGGTGAAACAGTCAATGACACAATGTCATTGTTCTTAATAAGAAATGTAAACAAACAGACGAGTCAATTATTTTACCTGAAAATTGATTGACTGTTTTGCTCTACAACTTCAAAATCCACATTTGTTCTCTATTAAAGCTAAAGAGCATGATGTATATGTGTTAGGAAGAACTTAGTCATCATTTTCCAAGATAGAACCTTATAGTCTTACAATCTGAATCATGTCACCTCCATTACCATAGGAATATGATGTTCTAGGATCACTAACACGCCCATTTCTTTCTTACCGGCACCCTTTGATATGTATTATTTACTGTTTTAGCATGTTTAGCTTAAGACGTCTTTAAATAAGACGTGCCTTGCGTGTCTCTTCCAATTTGCTGTCAGATTATTGTAAAAAAGTCTTTGAATTAATGATCTTGAGTTTTGATTTTTGCAGGTGCAGGAAATATTAACGTTTCGATTTTCCTTAATTTTTTTCTTTTAAAAGTAATCTTTATTTAATAATAACGAGGAATTATAATCTACTTAGGTACCTTATCCATGAAAAGTAATTTATCACATTTAAATGTTGTATACTTTAAAACTTATTATTAATCTGAGATGGTTTGGTGTATAGTTAGTCGTATGTTATTCCTATATCAACGTTTTAAACATATAGCTAAAGTTATTCCTATATCAACGTTTTAAACATATAGCTAAAGCACATAAGCAGCTGGCAAGAGTCTTACTTTTATTTTGTCTGATCATTCGGCTAATTGCCTGCCTCCTATGTACTCGAGCTTCCAGCTCAGGCCACACCGCGCTTATTCATTTTCAATAATCAATCATAATGCATTTGTTTAAAGCGCAAATTCGAACGTCTAAGTAGACTATGAGCTAGGTAGGCTAAGTTATTTCATATAACATGGCCGTTGGAATCTGCACTTTAAATAAATGCGTTACGATTGAATATTTTAAATTAATAAAGCTAATCTTAACTTGTCTCTTGTCGTGGCCTGTGCTATATGACCATTATCCAAGCTATTGTCTAAATAACATTGTATGATATAGACGCAGCTCGCTGGGCGGGTTCGGTCGCTCGCACACCAAGTCTACTTCGAGCAGCGGCAGCGCCCCTCCCCCGCGCCTCGACTACCGCAGCATGGTGTCTGTGGATGATATGCCTGATCTATTCGCGTCTTTTGATAGTAAGTATACAACAGCTTTACAAATATCTTTTGTCGCGTGGCAAAAATCGGAAAAAACGTATGTCACCATCTTGTTTTTCCAATACAATTGCAACAATAACAAACAACTCCCCCTTTTCAATGTCATTCAGTCACATCAGCCTATGACAGGGAGGGAAGAGTGAATGCATCTGTGTCTTGTGCACTATAATGTCGATGGCTGGTCTCCGTTGAGATTGGCCACCATGGCCGGTCGATCGGTCAGGAGGCCTACCACCACCGCTTACAGCAGTATTATTTTAATATTACTTCAGTCTAGGAAAGAGATGAAGCTCTACAGGACGTATAGCTCCATCTCTTTCCCCCACGACATAAGACTAAAATAATACTGCTGTAAGCGGTAGTGGTAGGCCCCCTGGAGTACTATTATTATTAATATTTATGTTACTGTATTCTTTTATTATGTTGTTGAATGACCCTCCTGATGGGTAAGTGTCCACCACCGACTTTTCGACACCTGAGCCAAAGTTGCAATGTATTAAGAAGCTGTAATAATGTTGTTCGAATACAGCAAGACTGCTTGGCGACAGGAATAGGTATGGTAAGGAAACTTCCCTAGACGACCTCCTTCAAGAGTTTTACTACGAGCTATTCTTAATGCGATAGCTTCGATCTAATCAAACTGGAGGCACAAAGTAGTTCAACAACCTTACATAGGTCAACACTATGTACTATAATTTTATTACAACTTTATGAAAATATTATCATTATTGCTTTATCCCTTATCTTATTAGTCCTTAATCCAAGTGAAATGGCAATAAAACAGTTAATCGTTACGCCAACAATATAAAGCCTGATTAACCTTGTGCCCCGAATACTGTTGATAACACAAACAAACAATAACCTACGATTGATCTGACGTAGATTGTCATGTTGGTATTGTGGACGGAAGCGCGACTGCTGAGGTCCTGGGTCCAAACCGGAAAACTGCAATATCACGGGTCAAGCTATTTTGATATTGCAGTTTTCCGCCCGGAGTCTTAAATTTGAGAGCCGTTAATGGAAATACGATCTATGGGTACGGCGGGAATTTTAATTTACTTCTACACCCTATTAACAACATAATCTAGAAACCTTAACTGTTAAAACAGTTACAATTACAGAAACTTAACAAAATATTCCTTTCCTCTATCAGAGTTGATCCCGCGACCAGCGCGGCCGAGCGACGACCCGCCGCTGTACCTGCGCCTGCGCATGGGCAAGCCTATCGGCCGCCCCCTGCCGCGCACCACCCCGCTCATGTCCTACGGACGCAAGCGGATGAAGCCCGAGTACTGGTTTGGAGTGCCCAGGAACAGGCAAGTACACTTTTGAAGATGGTGCTTGAAACTATATGACAGCGAGTACTATCTGATAAACATTGGAACACATCTGGATACTTGTTACTTAATGGAAATTGAAGCTTTTATAACATTTTCGTCACTTATATATCAGCCCAATAGCAGGTCTCCCCTATGCATGGCCACAATGATTGGTTTGAGCTGCCTGCATCCTATGAATTTCCGCGATTTGCACAAGGTTGTCGGTCCGCCCTTTATGGGTCTTTCTTTTAAGTCTTTACGCTTTTGCGCTTTAATCGTTCATGATGAAGTGGTCCTTTTTGAGGCATGTTGCACACGAGGATTAGTCAATTAATGGAGCTGTTTCTACAATTACAATCAGCTGAATGTCATATTCATCTACATAGGATTGTTTCGTGCCGTCCAAATCCTCATTAACGGATATGAGCATTACGCAAACAAAGTAATCATACCAACTAACGAAACCACTATATTTAGCAGAAATCAAACTCTAAAGGACTTTAATGTACTTTTGACTATTTCAGCATCATGTAAATAAACTGTAATATTTGTTGAAGGGTGGACGACCTATTCAAGTTCCTAACGCACTGGGTACCGGACCGGTATGGTCCTCTGGGCGACGTCAGTGTCAACGGCTACGAGCTCATCGACAGCGACACCGAGTGGGACGACGATGAGGCTAAACCTGGATTAAAAGTATGTGTTATTCTAAAATTATATGTATGTTCTATGTTGTTCTACTATGCACATTTTGTTATACTGTAGGTATAATAATTACACTTGATCGTAAGGCTCAATTTACATTGCCGCGGAACAGAATGGAAGCGACTTTTTTGTACAAAGCATAATGAACTATAAGCAGGCGCGGTCGCCTTTGGTGCCGAGGAATATTTTTAGGGAAATGGTTACCTAATTGATAAGCACTCTAATTTTTTTTTTGTTTATATGCCCACCTGGGTCACTGTGGCTCAAGTATCTACAGTTTTTAGTTAGCAAAGCACGTAAATCATTCAGTCTCTCGACAGCTTGAATGGTTTTGGGGGGGTCACGACCCCCAGGACCCCCCCCCCCTCGCACCGCGCCTGACTTTATGTCAATAGGATACGAGCTGTGCAGTGTGACGGAAACCGGATACGAGCCAAATTGAGGTAGCGCGTTTTCTGGAGAATTCTCGCGCATTCTTGATAATTCCCGCGGTTACAAGCTCGTTACAAGAACTCGCATCCATTTCGCATTCGGGTATCCAAATGTATTTATTTACTCGAATTCGGGCATCTGTTGCTGTTACAGTACCTAATTGCTTATCTGATTCTGGTGATCGGCCAAATGTAATTGCGCCATTACACGTCTAGAATACATAGTGCTGCTGGCACCAAAATGCCTCTGAATTTATAGGCATTCTATGTCAACTTTAAACAAAGATTTATCTCGTCTCCTGTCATCACTCATTAAGATAAGAATTTTCCGAGCATATTTCATGATGATATTTTGTGTTGATTTCTAAACTTTATAATTAATGACGAATTACTCGTAGGATGAGCGGACTGGGAGCACCGGTGACGTGTCAGACCTTACCCGCGAATCCTGGGAGGTAAGTCCTCAAATTTTTATACAAAAACAGTCCTTATTTACATAACATTAAACACCTTTTATAAACTAACAAACGCTTTTTCAAACACACTGTTATATCAACGACAATGCATCTCACATCCCACATTACAGTACACATTGAACATGGATGTTTTTATATTACAAATGTACCTTTATTCAAATCCTTTTTTGGCACCGTCAATTGTTATATTTATGGATTTAATTATCATACAGACTTCGTTTAGCCGCATTAGGACGAGACAAATAGAATATTTATGGTACTCCTTATAGGTAGATGTGAAACACGTTCATACCAGGCTCTCATGACGCTCCAGGAGCGTTAACTGTTACTAATCATAACATATGCAGCTTATGACGTAGGCAGACTTATGTTCTGTGCCTATAAAGGTACCGAACAGTCAATATTTTGAATTGCGATTGCCAAATTACCATCAGTATCTTATTACTGAAACTCATTAGTGCCACAGTTGTGAACTGTCACTGTTCAAGGTTCGTTATGCAAGACATAAGACTTGTGACATGTTTGCCCGTCACTGCCAAGATAAGGGTACCCATCCCGCAGTGCGTATCAGCTACTTTTCAGTACCTACCTGGTCGTAAATATGGCATATTATCTATTTTTAAAACAAGTCTGCGTTGTAGAGCGTCATCTCGGTCACTCATATCACAGTGACAGTCTCTTTCTAAGATCCGATGTGTTATATTTACGCCCAGGAACTGTATTTGTCTGTCACAGCATGGCAGATAAACAGCCAAATTGTTTGTGTTTTTATTTTCTTATCTATTTCTTTATGTGACGGATGTGATGGGGTAGCTTTGAAGTAGCTTTTTAGCAAGTTTTGCCACCGTTTAATCAAGTCTGTACCTACAATTTATTCGAGTTAATGGCTGCAATATTTGATAAACTTATCTCTTCGGCAATTCTGAATTCTTGAAATGTGTTTTTTTATTACTTATTATTAAGATTACCGTCCACTAAAACATGTTAAATAGTAGACTATTTCATTAAAATACTTGTATAAGTACAGGGTCTATTTAAATTCGCTAGCGAAACTCCGCAGACGTGATCGGTATGGATATCTAAACACGATTTATCGATGTTTTTTGTTTCTGTGGTAACGACCGCTAGTATTGTCGTAATTGAAGTATGAGTTGAGAAAATCTGTTTTTTTTTTGTTTGATTGTGTTTAGATAACGATACTCATTTCGTCTGTGAAGTTTACACAGAAAATAACTAATATTTCACTACTTACACACTTACGGTCGATGACCCAAAAAAGAAATCATCAATTTATTGTAATTTATCATGTTTAGATATCGATACCCAACACGTCTGCGGGCGTTTCGCTCGCTAATTTCATTTGACCCTGTACATACAAGTATGTCTCACAATCATAGAAAACTCGATCGTAAATACACAATACATCAAGTTTATGTAAAAGTTTAGTTTTTTAGAGAATCGTCTCTGTTACTCATATCTGTGTGACAAGTACCTTTCAATAGTTAAAGTGTTATATTCACACCCAGTTATGGAATACTTACCATAGGTTCAAGTAGTTCTGGGAATTCCCATGTTTGGTTACATAAACACAAAAGACAAAACATGACGGTATACAATACAAAGATACAATAAGAACTAATGTACGGTTACGCGTAGCTGCTGAAGGCGCCCTACGTGAAAATATATTCGATAATGAAGAGCCAGGCAGAGGCGCTGGGCGACTCGCTCGGCGAAGAGCCGCGCCCGGAGGTACCACGATGACCATAGGCTGAATATGACATTGTTACTTATGATACCCCAGTACTTGAAGTTTTGCTGCACACCTCGCACTGTCAAATGTCTAAAAAAGATTCTCATCAAGTCGATATAATACTTGATAGAAAAATTATCTCTATTGCAATAATAAAGATGAGACGTAGGTCCGTCATTGGACAGAATACCTACTTACCACGTAGGTTCCATATTTCGGTAATTTTGAATGACAGGAAACTGCTAGAATTTCCTAATTTGTCTCCATTGTGCATGCAACTAACTATGCCTGACCTTGACCAACCATGATTACCTCGTTCGAGAACAATATAATAAGCACAAGTCACTAACTATTTTAGGCAGGTGACATGTTTCTATAATGGAAGTCGAGAAAAACACAAAGTCATATTCAGCCTATGTAAATACCTCGTAGTGCGATTGCAAAGCACATATTAGTGAAATGTTGAACGCACTGCCCTTAGATTGCATCCGAAACTATGTAGCAACCTGCGATATTCAGAATGTTTTCATTATACGACATTTTTTAGGCTAGAAATGTTAATGTTAAGCCCTATTCATGAAAACAAAAGTTGCACAACTTTGTTGCAGCATCATGTTGCAGAAACATGTTGCTGGCTACACAGTTTGATGTTGCTAAAAAAATGTTGTGCAACTACTGTTAACCATAAACACGGGATTTTAGTATGCACATTAGCTATATACGATCTTGTTTATAGAATGTTTATTAGGAAAATGCACTATCTGTTTAAGATAAAACAATTTTGTGTACATAAACTAAGAATAGTTAAGGTATGGTTTTGGTTTTTACATCTCTCCAGAGAAATGTCTGATTAGCCACACGGTAAAATAATATAATTATGTTGTATTTAGTTATTTAATCTACACATAGCATCGATATTAAATCAAACCGCATGAATACTCGCATGTAAATGTGATGTTAATAAAACTGATATATTATTAAGTATAATATAATTCATTTAATTCAGGATTTCAGGCAAGGCCTATAATTACATAAAATAAAAATTCACAGTACTGTCAGAATAAAATTTGATTATTCAATTTAAAAAAAAAACTATTAAACTTAATTAAATTCATGCAATTATTATAAAATACAATTAAAATAAATGAATGAGTAGGTACATAAATTTAAAAAGAATCAAAATTAAAATAAAATTTCAATGCTTTTAAAATAAACGTAGATTAAAAGATACAAATTGTCAGGGTCACAGAATTCAAAATTAAATTAAAAATTAAAAGGGTTTAAATGTTTTAATTTTTTTCGAGTACCTATATAACCTGGGTCAGTTATTAGTGTTATTACGTAACACATTATGTTAGAACACCTATTGTTATCGTTACATTACAATGGAACGCGAACAATGCCCGCACTACTGGAAGCTGTATAATCTTCTCGTTCATATAGTTTATTTGGAAAATTGAAGTTCATTCATTATTCGTTCTAGAACTGCCCATTGAATTGCGCCTATATTTGTCTAGTTATCATTGTTTTAAGCATTGATGTACCTATGATTTTATCCATACTTACATATTATAAAACTAAGTCCACCCGCCGCATCTGTCTGTCTATCTGAAAGCAATGATCTAACAAAATACCGAACGTATTTTCAAACGGGTTTCACCAATGAACGGAGTGATTCGTGAGGAAGGTATAGGTGTATAATTCAAGTTTCGTGTGAATTGGCTGAAATATGATGATGGTTGTTGAAGATATCGGAAAACATCCTGCCGACTGGGAGCTTTACTGGCGTGCGCCGCGTAAACCGTAAGAGATAGACAAAATTAATGTTCTGCTACGTTCAACTGAGTCCACGATAGCAGCAGATTATAAAAAATTAATTGGTACTTCTGAAACTATTTTGACTGGTATTATATTAATCCTAATCCAGTAAAATGTGTTGTTTAAATTGGGCATTTATTTTAGATTAAAAATATGCCCTTGATATTGCCATCATATCATTTAACATTGAGTTAAAATTACGCGTAGGTAACAAAATAATGATGGGTGATGGTGGCGCGGCGCTAGGACAAGAGTCTATGACCTTTTCCTAGGCTATTTTCCGACATCCATGCGGGCAAAAGCTAGTCTATACAATATGGAGACGACAATACAACAATAAATGAAAACACTGGCAATACTAATGCATAAGAGTATTTTGGAACTATCAAATAAATCCTAATATCGAAATAAAAAAAGTCGTTTTTTCAAACAAACTAAATAATAGTGCTGGGCCGAGTATGGGATTTGCCGATCTTTGACTCGCTATCGTAACTAAACTATTGGATATATTTGATAAATTTTTTGTATGTAGACCGAGTACGTCATTAGATATACGGAGTTTCATTTTTTGTCGTATTGTCGTCTCCACTTTGTATAATGCTGCTCTTTAGTAAGCGCATAACTTGAGAATAGCTGGACCAATCTGGCAATTCTTTGTTTTAAAATGTTCGTAACGTCCTTGTTTGTATGAAATGAAATAATTAAATCTGGACAGGACAGCATCTGTAAATCAATCATCTCAGGTTTTATGTTTTATATTTCTATAAAAATATGTCAACAGTAAATTCTTTAGTCATACCGGATGGTGTTATGCGTCAATCGACCATTGTTTTCAAGCGTAAAAATCGCTAAATGAGAAATTGCAAAAATGCTAAAGAAAACACAACAAAGGTGTTTACTACACAAGTTTTTTGCATCGAGGTATAGAAAACAGTATAGTGGAAAGCCTCAGTCGGCGTGGTATATTATTGTTGACGCGGCGTTTGCAAACTGTGTTTAGCACTAGCACAGATCGACGCAAGCCGCTCGCCTGCCTCATGTTACATTATTCATAACCGGCATACAGCTTCATACATATCTAATTAGATAATGTGTCTAGGTGATGTTGACATTATTTCCAATGAATATCAAATAAGACAGGATTTTTTAACGCACGGTTGGCCAAATAAACGATAATAGGACTGTGCGAAAGATGATATGGCTAGAAAGTGAGTGACTACCGAGATCTACTACTACTAAGCCGGGCCGTCTCACTTACATGTATCTATGCCCATATCTTGAAAACTACAGAACCGATTTTGATGAAATTTGCACTGTTCCCTAAGTTGAAGTAAATGTAAGCGAATTTAAAAAAATAGTCACGATCCGTTTAATAGTTCCGGAGACATGCGTGGACAAACATAGGTACATACAAATATACACCTATAAAATTATGATTTTTTATTTGGAAGCCCTAATAGATTATCATATGTATCTATAGATTATCTTAAGAATATATTGCAGTTCTAATAACATTACATACATACGTGTCGAATTAATACTTGGTCTTGGATAGTAGCGCCATTAATCCTAAAGAAGTAGATTGAACTCGAACTTCTTTATAATTAATTAAAAAGGCAAACTTTAAAAACCTAAGTATAAATACTCCATGGTACTTGACAAGTTGCAATCAAAACATTTTTCATTAAATTCAAAATGTCAGTGAAAGTGGAAGACGAAGAAGAACTTAAAAACCCCGGAATGGAGCTAAACGTAAGCTTCACACGAATAATTGTCTTCCCTCATGTCGCCACCAATTCCTAAATAACTCTAGGCTGATAAAACATTCGTTTTTCCATATTTTGTCCAAGTTCGTAAAAAACTCGTAATACACATACCTGTTACTTGCACAAAACTATGCGAGTAGCTTGCATTCTATTGTGAATTTCTGACATTCTCCAATCGTACAACTGGCATGCAAACTTCTCTTATACTTTTGTGCGGCTTCCTCAGTTCATGCCGTAGTCAAATAATTATTAGCCAGTCAGATATGTGGTAGCGGGCTGACTGCCCAAGGTGCGCCGGGCTCAATCTAAGTTTGATACAAGAAATGTACCTACCTATTCATTCGCTATTTATATCTAAATCAATGAGCAATAAATAATAATAAATAGTTGTATAATGCGGTAGTTTGGTCGTATACACATTGCTATCGTATAATTTACAAAAAACATGATACGAGCATTGTAAATGTATGATAAACTATACCCAAACCTTCACCCTGATTGTGAACATCAGCATCATATTCATCGTTGGTATTTAATTTCACATGCCAATATTTTGTTGTTCAGCACAATTTTGTAAAGTTTCCAATTAAGTTATATGTTTCTGAATAAAATTTCCTCAATTTGAACAGATTTATTAATAGATTTTTTATATAACTTAATTGCAAAATCTGCCGTTATGGAATTTTTAGATGTCAGTTTTAATAGTAATAAAGACCGTTGCATAATCGTATCTTAACGAGTTAATAATGAGCCTGACTCTTGTTTAGTAATCGGCAAATTTTACGAGAACAACTAGTTGGACAAATAGTCTAGATAACAGGTGCAATGATATACAGGACCCAGATAATATGCAACAGTGTTGTATACATTTTACAAATACATACAGATAATTGTGTATAGCAAGTAAATCGAATTAAAGGTGTGACTGATAAATAGTACATACCTAACACAGTACCAACGAGATTATCCAATTGTGTCCACCGCTGTCCTCGTGATGGATAGCTGCAGGATATTCCACAATCGCATATAAAGACTCAATCGTAACCAACCAATTACTTTAGGCTGGGCAACCGGAACGATATTAACCCATTTTGATATAACACACGGATACACGACAATTCGTAGATTGTAACGAATCATCGCATTGTACGCAAAATGATTATGATCATGGCTACAGCGTGCTCTCTTTTGATCGCGTGTGTAATAGCAATAAACAGACTATTTAATTGGACGCTGATCCGTATCGTACTCAAATTGTAACACATTTTGTTATGGCAGACCTCAGACGTTTCCGTCACAAAAATGGTAAAACTCCGCGATGACAAAAGCTTGCCTTGAACACATCTAAATGAAATGATTTGTAGGTATCAGCTGACTTTCAAAATATTCATTCCTGCCACACTCAGGCAGGTGATCCCCTAAATTAAGAAGCCCTTACCTTGAACTCTTATTACAGGTTTTAAATTAGAAGCCATGTGTTAAGCAAGGGTATTAGAAATCACCTTATATTATCACGATGGAGGCAATAACAATACCATCATACTGTTCTGCTATTGCAACTGCGCCAGACATAACTTGAATACCAGTTTTTCTAAAGAATACATTTTCTTAGAATCCATTTTGCATAGGCTTTGTGAGAGTTCATAATATTTTTCCAGCTGTTGTTGAAATTTTTCTATCACAAAGGAAACCGCGTAGAGGTGGTTTAAATGACGGCCTTTCTATAGAATTGCAGTTATCGGCCGGCACTGCGAACGGGACATAAAGAATGGATAATTGTATTGTCATTGTCATACAAGTTTGTTTGTCAATATTTTGCTCAACTCTTGATGTTGATGTACTGCGTACTAGATCTTTGCCATAAACGTCATTTCATAACATTATCTTAGCGGTTATCTTTTCTGTCCAATCAAATATTACGGGTATTATTTTAGCACAAATGCGAAGGTTACCTAATTGAAGTATTTAGTTACATATTGGTCTCAATTCGAAACGGAATTATATTCTTAAGATCTTGTATTGTCTAGTTTACTGGCGACATAGACTGGCGCCTAGCAATGTAAGAGTTATAAACAAGTTTTAATATTCAACGGAGCTACAAACCTGTTCTTGACAAAAATGTTAAACTGAGAGATCTTAGTAATAAATGCAGCAAATGCATCAAATAAATTAAGCATCATCACATGCCAGGAGATTACTCTTAATATAGCTGGTGTCGATTTCACTTCATAAGAAATGTCATAAAGTTAATAGATGTGTCACCCTCAGTTATATCATACAATATATTTTATGGTGCGTTCATTAATTTGCATGTAGCTCTGTGTGAGACATTTCAATTAAACGCGTCCCAGTTGACGTCGTCGTAATCGCCGCGTTTAGCCGCGATATTAATCGCGACTAATTGTAAGCTCGTTGTTGGCCCGAGCGACGTGCATAAATATCTGGAGATTTATGCAACGCAGCTTGTCACATGAGATTCTATAACGATAGACCTCAGTGAGCCACACGCTGCTGTGCACGCACGCATTAATGTATGTTGCACTTCTTTCGCGCTTAAGACAATAATAACTCTTGCATCGCAAATAACAAGGCTAGGCGAATACATCTGAATACTCAACACACGCGGAGCCCAGCCGGCCGGGCCACAATGTGAACGAGACTTGCATCCATTAACAGGTTTTAAAATTAAAGAAATAGTGAACGCTTATATAGCTGACGATTTTGTACAGTGATTTTGTTTTAACGAATATATCCTGATTCAAGTTCGCTGTCTACTTTTGTACGTAAGACCTTCCAAAGTAACAGGTAATGGACTCATAATATCTCGTAGCTCTATACTTATTTTGAAATCATTATTTTGTTTTTCATTGGACGTGCATTTTATAATTGTCTCATTCTTTGCGTAATGTTTATGTAATAACGTGCAATAGGTCACATCGCCAAGCTAATGCGATACTATATATATAAAACATTTCATCAAGCTCGACTCAATTTAAATGAAATTAATGTAGGAAATAGTCCATCAAACACTTGTGTTGGTCCTTATAGAAGGCTATATCACCTTTTCTTTAAAAGTAGTGCCCTTCGTTTTCTTATGTTTATGCCATAACTGCTATTTTGCTCTTTTGTTTACGACCTGGAGCTAGCTCATTGTCTTAGTCTTTTTTAATCATTAAATAATTCACCAGTTTGTTGGAACTTGGTTCGTACACGGGGGCACAGTATCGTTACCTTCAACCGCGGGTCAAGCCAAAGCAATGACATTACTTCCAAGGTTAACATCCCTACTCCTGAAACAGTTGATTCATTATAACTATTATTATTATTGTTCATTACAACGGTAGCGCTAACTGTATCCCAATTACGAACGAACCAACTAACATTACCTTATACACTTAATTGTTTATTAGCAGTAGAGTCGTAATGATCTCGAGTTCTGGCCAGACTCCCAGAGTAGCGTTGTTGATATCGTAAACAAGTGTCAGTCTGGTGTGTTCACTGGTGTCTTCAGTTTACAGCTAATTGGTTGTTTATAATCGTTTCCGCGCGTATGTTGTTGGTGTTCGGTCTCCGAGCAGCGCATATTTGTCGCGCGCCGTGCGGCGGGGTCGTCGGCGGCCGCGTGTTGCGCTCCTTTCTTTTAGACTCTAGTTGCCAAGCGACGTCGCTTCGTCGTGCTCGCCTCGCGCACCGTACTCTTTCAAATACTTTGATCCAAGTATTCCAGCATTAATTACGGTGTGAGCTCGACCGGCCGTCAACTGCACATTCGGACTGCTTCCGCGATTAATAGTATACACGCTCATTGTAACCGACTGGCACGTACAAACGAATACAAACCACGTTTGTTTATAAGCAGAAGCCCGCGACGCTAGTGTTCAGTGTTTAGTTATGAAACCTTGTAATCGCGTGGGTGATTTCTAAATTAAGCGCTGGCAATTGTGATGTGGACGACGTGTTTTTTGTGGTGCATCGCTTGTATGTAAAAATCTGAGCGTTGATGCGCTCGAGCCTTTGTTTAGTTCGTAAAAACGTGTTTACTCGATGCAGACTGTCAAGTGGATAGAGATGGTGCGGCTCGGGCCCACTGCCACCGAAAGGTCTTCCACTTTCGACGGCGAAAAGGTGAGCAGTGTACCGTTAGCTTTACGTGCGCATGCGCGCTCGTACATCACTTGTTGAATAAAATATATTTATTTAATAACAGCGGTTCAATGTCAGGTGTCGGTTTTTACTTGGAGGTGGGGATTACGTCAACAACATAATATAATTTATGAAGAAACAAGTTTTTAAACATAGCTACTTAGCATCGCGCATGCACAATAATAAATTAAATATTTGCGTTTCTGACTATGTCAACTTCATCTTTGTGCTATCTGCTGATTAGAAGCACGTTATTAATCAATAACTATGGCATAGTATACTCTTATCTTTTAAAGTTCAACTGGAGCATAAACTACACGAAGATAAGTAGATTGATTATCTAATTGGTTACGAAGTTCATGTCGCATTCTTAACATTCCACTCTCTAAGCATTTCGTAGTGACCTTTCCATGTGAGGAAAAACTGGTTGTCGATTTATACCTACACATCTTATTCAACAAAAAGTAGGCTACAAATAACTTGTTTGATGCTAACTATTTTATAAAGAAAGCATGACTAGTGCACTTAAATCTAAATTGATGACTTTAATCATTTTAATCCAAGACCATTATTAAATTAAAATCTTTGTAAAAACACACCGGTCTTAACATACCGCCTTGAGGTAGCCCCTTATAGAGCATATTCAAATATTTTTATCAAGGTCATATAATGGGCTTATTATGTAGCTAAAGGCATTAATATCAAACATGGTCTGTTTTTTATGGACAAGTAAAAAATTAAGTTACTCACTGGTCAAATTTCCGACTATTTACAGTAGTTACTAATGACTCTACCAAATATGAATAAAAATAGATACACTTGCTTGTAAACTGAATATAAAATTAATATTAACATTATAAATTCCTCACGCTTCTGGTTAAAATATTCTTATTCTAGTTATTTCTTTCTTTGATTTCGACCGTGAATCCGATAGACGATGACGCATAGCGTGTGAGCTTAACTTAAGTATTGAGCGTAGGCAGAGTTAGCCACGTGTTCCCCTAACCACTAGCTCACTAGCTATAGCGAATCGGTGTTTATGCTCCGATATATTTAGAAAAAGGTTCGATTATATATAAAAAAAGATCGATTATATAGAAAAAGGTTCGATTATAGATTGTTTTAGAAAAAGGTTCGATTACTTGTTAAGGCAAAAACTCCAGGGTAATCCGCGAAATTCAAATTTTCTGACGTTTTTTACCCGGACTGCCAAGGAAGGGTTATGATTTTGCAATTTGCAGGTCACTATCAGGTTCTATGTTGATCTAATTAAGATTTGCGGCCGTATCAATAGTTTATTTATAGAATTATAAACATGCAAAATCATCAATACAACGCTCTGAGTTCATATAATCCTACTGAATGACTATTTCATAATGACATTGTATTGCTTATTCTAATGATAATCATAATTTAGATCAACATACAACCTGACACTGACCTGAAAATTGCCAAAAAACGTAAGAAAATTAGAATTTCGGGGGTACCCTGAAGCATTCGCCTCAATAGTCTGCTGCCACTAGTTGATAGATTAGGAACGTTAATCCACGCTATTGTTGATTATGATGGTGACGTACACCTCAGAATGACACACTACTTATTTTTAAAATTCCAACGTGTAGTCATTGCCACAAGATGTAGACAACCACAGGCTGTCTTTGATCAGAGCCTACATCGGCTTTATCTAGTGCCATAAGTCTCGTTATCCTACCTGGTAGCAATTAGTAACCAATTCTTCTATAAATAGAGAGAGAGGCAACCAGCCGCCGTGCTGTGTCCAATCGCAAGGTCTAGGAACTATTTATTTATTCTAACTATAATCTATTACTCCAGATATGCCTCTAAGGGTCAGGCGAATCATGAAACACCATATAAAGAAGCTGATGGATCTTTTTTTTTTCATAATATTGTTTATTCATGACTTCATGAGGCATGTTTATTTATTTCAACGTGGTAAAGTCATCGCAATGTCGACGTCGACGCCTTGCCGAAAATCATTCGAGCGTTTATAAAGCAGCGCAAGCGCAGCGTAGAATCAATCTTGAAATAAACATTTCCGTTGACTTGCGACACTAATAATAAAATTTACATAAATTATAAGGGCTCAATCAATTTGGAATGTCAATTATGGAAACCTACGATGTTTATGCATTATTTATAACTGCCATAAAAATATTCCATCGAAGATATAGAGGCTTGTTTACACTTTTGAAAGTAGAATGTTACATTGGTACTTAAGGAACTTATTAGGTAATTAATAAATTGTATTACTACTAAACACCAATAAAAATTATCTAATCATCTTAATAACCGCATCGTACTGCAGTATCGTCCAATATATTATGTAAAAACTTAAGTATCTGAGTTTTAACAATAGCTGCTATGTTTATGAGACGTGCCTCCTCATTAAGTCATTACCTAGGTATTTAATGATTGATGATGGAATGGAAGACAATGCAATAAATTAATTAAGTAATGGCGGAGACATACTTAATTTAATCAGCCATAATTACTCTAACTTTTTTTCACCATTCTGAACAGAGTATTGTATTTTCTTGTAGATAGAACTGAGCCTAATCTAAACAATATAAAACTAAATCACTAACAGAGCAAAAATATTACATTAGTTGTTTGATATCTTGAATTCCTTATTTTTTTACCAAAGTCGAACGTTTCGAAAACATCTGTATGAGTGTAGAAATAGCTTCCACATTTTACGAAGAATATGGTTCTTGATGTTTACCCTGAAAATTCCTAGGCATCATGTACCTTACCTTATTTCTCAGGAATAAGAAACACTGGTTAAACTCTTTCGGTAAAGTAAGCAAGAAAAGATGAGATCACACCACATTTCTTCAAACATGGTGCGGACGTAGTAGTTATGTTTGTTGTTACATTTTCTTTTTTTTTCTGTTATATTTTCAAATTATTTTTTTTCCATTTAGTAGTAAAAAAATTATTACAAAATTCCTTAATGTTCCATGATATGACTTTTATTATGCAACGATATAAAAGTTGAAAAGTTGATTTTGAATTAATTATTAGACAAGTATAGGTAGAATATTTATTAGGATTAATTGACTACACAATATTTTGAAAATAAATATAGAGCAGCTATCGAGCTATCTAGTATCTTTATGCTTGATGTTATTTATAACAGGAAAAAAATACCTGGCAACATCAACGTGGATGTTGTTGTGTACCTACGTAATAATAATATATTATTCATACAGAGGCAATTACAGCGCCTGTATGTACGTAACTAATGAAACAGGACAACATTTCTCAATTAATGACTTGCCCATTTGCCCCTTTGACTAATAATTATCCTCCATCAAGCATTCAAACTAGTTAACTAGTAGGTAGGTAATGTCTTGACACTTCTGTTGTTTTCCTTAAAACACGGGAAGTATTGTCAACACTCCATTGAAAATGAATTACTTACATAATTATGAATTTTAAAGACAAATAAAAATATAATGATTACGAAATTTTATTAGGACTTGCCATTGTGACTTGCAAATCACAAACCCTTACCGATATCTACATCTTTCCGGATTAAGCTCTATATTAAGTATCAATATAACATCTTCTATTATCAACCTAAATTGTATTGTGCCTATGTCACCAGAATACCCGGGAAATTTTGCGGATTTATACCTATATAGTTTTTAGATTTTTAATGCATGCATATCCTTTATGGCACCTCTTTAGATCATGAGCTATCTGAATATCAAAAATATTTGGCCTAGGTGTTAAGGGGCGTGAAAATTGATTCGCTGTTAATCATCTAATATACATTGGTATATTAGATGTAGGGAGGTACTTATGAAAATATAAACAGTATATCAGGGTAGGTACAATCGTGTCAATTTGTAGGTAATTTTATTAATAGTAGCCTGCTCCTTTTGTCGCCCATTATTTTCTTATTGCATTTAACTTCTATGAAATCAATCAGTTTCATCATTCTTTTTCAACAAAGTATGTGTTAGTTTCGTTTGCATTTCGAAAGTTGTCTTAATTGATTTCACACTGTTGTTCTCGTTTATTGGCCAAAGAGCCAATCGGTATATTTGGAACCAGCACGAATTCAGCCAAGTATCTCACTCTTCTTTCTACGGTACTGAGTTACCTTCCGTTTCAAGAAAATTTTTCATGTGCGCACACGCTGGCGCTGGGTTTTCTTTGTATTTCCCATATTGTTTTTCCTACCTAATTTCTTTTTGCATTACGTAAGTGTAATCTATATTGTGCAATTAGTTTACACAATATTGCTCAACATAATTAGGTATAATCTTTATTTTAATTAATAAAAGACGTGGTGTATCTTAGGATACTTAGTTTTTGTTGTTGACGACAGTCGCCTCTCACTTGACTCTGGCCTATCCCCCAGCTAAAATGTTATCAGCACATATTTATTGCCGATTACCTGCTATAGTAAATAATCCGTAATCCCAGCTCTAATCCAGAGATAGTTGTGTACCACATTGATGTTTTATACATTAAGATAAAGACGATAAATTGAGATTATGACGACATTTCTTTTTGGACTAGGTACCGACAAGAAACAGTTCTATTAACGCCGCGAATGCAACCGCTCGCAGTAGCTGCATGACCCAGAACATGCAAATCGTTTTGGACAAGTGAATAGTGCAAAAATAAAACGCCATCATGTCCCCCATAGGTATTCAGCCTTAGCGTGCACAGTTACACTTCATATAAACAAGCAATCTCAAGAAGCGAAGTAGCTCGGTGCCCAGTAAACATTTACCAACAGGTGTTCAAGGTTTTAATTACCAATCGATAAAAAAAAAAACAAAATGTTTCGCCTCTTACGTCGACTCGCGCGCATAATAGCCGCGAAGGTGCGGAAGATTGAAATTATTGTTTTTAATGCAAACTTGAAAAGAAGGGGGACCATACACTCAGTGTGCGACCGCGGAACACTAGGCCACGCCGCCTCTCGCAGGCGCGCGACCATACACTCCATACGAGAGGTGAGAAGCGACCAACATTATAAACTAAACCTACTCTATTTCTACAAAAACTGATTTAAGTACATCATTCCAAGTTCACTGACAAATTTTTATTGTCAGTACTGTCTACGGTTGTCTTATTTTCATATTAAATAATTAAGTGTAGCACAGTCGAGAACACTCTCATTATGACATAAATGTTAATAGCATAGTGATTTGACTTGTGTTGGCCAATTAACATTGCAATGGAACTTGCGTTGAGTAATTATCTTGAGTTTACTAAACACTGGTAACCAGTGACCGCTAGGTGCTAAGCATTCACGCTACTTAATTAATGTTTAACAATTCACTTTATAAGAATACCTGTGTATACATAATTTAGCAGCTATGTGTTCATTGATATAAATTGTACAACTTTGTAAGACCCCAATTTCTGAAAGCCTGAATAGGAAATCTGCTAAATCCTAACTAATATTATAAATGCGAAAGTGCGTTTGTTACACTTTCACGCTGAAACGATTTAATGAATTTGGGTGAAATTGGACACACGGGTAGACCATGACCTGGATTACTAGGATACTTTTTATCCCGGTAGTACGTTCCTGTGGGATAATTTCCGACATGGACGCGGGCGAAGCGGCTACTGGCAAAACTAGTCTAAATAAAATACGCCGTTGTGATGGCCTGACGGCATGACAACTGATAAAATTATCTAAACAGGCTTTCAGAAACTTGCACCCTAATTGCATAAAAGACTGAATGACAATCCCTTTCACTTTGGCATTTAACGACATCAGAATTTTCTTTTCACAGAAATTATGCATTGTGTTGAATAGTCAAACACAAAAATAAAAGTTAAACGAAAATAGTAAAAAGTCAAAGGCATTCTCATTCTGAGTGTGTTCGTAGGGTGCGAGGGATTACATACTACCCCTATTTGTGCATTTACTATCTTACTTCTGTATTGTAAATAATTGTGTGCCCACTACTAAGGATTTAAGTTAAGTTAATTTCTTCCATAAACTACAGAAGCTTCCGTAGGTTTTCAAACACACTTTCATAGGATTTTTTATTCCAATATTAGTAGATAGTTTTGCAGCAAGAAATAGCGGCAAAACACTAGTGTATGCTAACATTGTTAAGGATCGTTGGACACCGGTTGTGTTGTGTATTTGTGTATCATAATTATTGTAATTAGCTGAAGTAGTGCGCACGAACTCGCACTGTTCACTGTGAATGTTGAATGTGAACTGTAGATCGGGAATGCATCACCTGCTAGTGCATCTTGTCGACTGTACCATGGACTTGTTCAGTGTTGCCACTTTCACGACCATTTTATTACCATTTACTCAGATTACAGTATCAGTAGAAACAAAGTTTTTGGATCCAAAAGTGGCAGCACTGTAAACCACTGTTCACTTCACTAATCATTGCAATATTTTTATCACATTTATGCGCATTCAATTTTAGCATGACTTTAACATTTTCCATAAAAAAAAAAAAAAAAAAAGTTCAAGCCTCATATTGTCACAGTCTTGAGTCATGTATGTGAACAAAATCAGAATTATGAGCCCTCCCAGAGTAATAAATTCATGATCGATTAATTGAATTTCCTACTTATTGCATAATACAAGCAATTTCTTGTTAGAACTGCACTTGCATTCACCTTATCTCTTCATTAAATAGTAGTTGATTTAGCACATTCTGTAAACTGAACTTTTTCGATTCATTATACAATCTGAGAGGGCTATCATGTCCATGATTGATCCAGTTATTTCATTCTACTAGTATACTTCAATTCTTAATCTCAGATAATTTAGGCCCATTCCCACTTACTCAAATATCTACTTTAGGGTTTTGTATTCTAAACTTGATTTTTAAGTGACCGAATTTATTAGTACTTAATCGTAATTTTGGATGCAATGGAATATTAACTCTGCTATGTAAGACATTGAGTTTGTTGTTCCAAAACGTAATAATTATCTGGGATTCTGAATTCAAATATATTAGCGTGTACTTACCTCCTGTTAGTATGTAAACTTACGCTGTTTGTGTTGTGTAGGTGTTGTCCATGAGCGATGAGCTTCGCCGCGCTCTGTACTCGTCGGGCGCCTCCATCGACATGGAGTTCTCTACGCCCGACCTCATCGGCACCTCGGAGATATTCACCATGGAACACAGGTAATTATCTAAATTTAAGGTGAAATCTATTAAGAGTCTACAATACCTTAAATTGCCTAGCGTGATCCTCCTTTATATTGATAATACTGCAACATTCATTTTGAAATAAATATAAATGATAAAGTTGAGGATTAATGTTAAGTACTTACTATGTTTGACGAAAACACGATTCCATAAAATTTTATCTACAGAAAAAATTTACAAAGTTACCTCCAAACCCAAGAATAAACCGCTAGTATTAAAAAAAACAACCGACGTCCAAAATAAAACACTACAAAGTGAAACATAACTTTAGTCAGTGGGTTATCTTAGGGGTGGAGTGCGATGGAGATAAAGGGTTAATTTGATTGATGGTGGTTGATGTTAATGAGTTGAGGTATTATGGACTGTAGGTCTTAGCTAGGTAAGATGCTTGCTATGGAATGTACGCGACGATTCATTTCCAGTATAAGCTGACACGGAAAACCGCGAATTCAGCTTCCTCTGGAAATTTATTTATAGCTTGATATTTGGTCGTGTTTATAGTCAGCCTCAAAAATGTAGGCAGGTTTATATCGACTAGAATTCATTTGATTGTCTAAAATTTTAACTAATTAATTATTTTCATCAAAATTCACGCCACCATTGCACCAGTTGGCGCCAATTTGACAAGAGGTCTTCCATTTCAACAATGAATATAAAATGTATGATGACGTTCATCATTCATTTCATCGCGACTAAACAAAATATAGGCGCTTTGACACTTGAAAGGTGCCCGGACCTCACGTCTCAGTGCTGCCACCTAGTAAACGTCATATCAGAAAACCCCCATTATGTACGCAATGTGTATTATATTTTGTGGTTACATCGGATACAATATTATGGAACAAATATTGTAGACAATTAAATGAATTTGTACACATCTTTTTGAGGCTGACTGTACTAATGTAGGCTCTTTGAAACGCACACTGCAACTTCAAAAATACTGTGTGTAGTTTCCGTTGACGCCACATGTCACCGATAGGCGATGGCGTTAATAGGAGCTCCGCCTTACGACTTTCCTACCCACTTTTGTTTTACCATTGTCGCAACCGGCACGGTGTGGTACGAAATGTAAGCGTTCTGTTGTAATAACTGGAAAACGGTTGCCTACCTAGAACAATCATTGTATAATTTCACATTGTAAGTATAATTTCTCTTTGAAATAAAAGTAACTACACCTGTTCAAATTATGCAGTAACAACAGTTTATAAAAAATAAAAGAAGTTTCACTATAAACAATATAATTTAACAATACGATAGCAATATCTTTTATTACTTTTTACAAGTTTAATATCATGCTTCACATGTCGATAATCGAGCTGTTTATTTATTTAATATTTTATGCACAAGCAAAAACTGTACTTACAAAGGTGGACTTTATACCTTAGGCATTTTCAAATGGTTTTGTTTGTAGTTGTTGACCATAATATGGTAATTTCAGAGAGAAGCTGTGTGCGGTGTTGCCTGCGCGCGCGCAAGGCTACATGTGGTCGCTGACGTTCAGTACGAGCCAGCACGGCTTCTCGCTGGCCTCCATGTACCGCAAGATGCAGCGCGTCGACAGCCCCGTGCTGCTCGTCATTCAGGACACGGATAACAACGTGAGTACTTGCAATGCTATGCTACACACTACCATTGTCATTATACTATTGTTGGTGTGACAATTCGCTGTTTACAGTAGTGCGCAATGTAACGCACGCAAAACATTGCGCATAAACGCCTGTAACGGTACAGGGATCGTGGAAATATTAAAACTTAAGTTATAAAACTTGTTTTCGTAAAATAACGTCAAAAAAGTTTCACATTCCGTGTTACGTCACCAATCTGTATAAGTGAGTTAAATATTTCTAAGAGGGAAAGTCATTAGGACCACTTCTGTATGTATATGTTTGTTTCATACCTTCTTGTACCAGGTAGGTAAACCGATCTAGAAATCATCTGGTCATGACTAAGCAAGGCTTGACTAAGAAAACATGAGTAAGATTTTTCAATGAAAATAATCAAAATACTGTTTCGTATATCAAATTGACGATAACAGGTAAAACGTAAACGGTTTTTGATAAAATGCAAACCACTTGGAACTTTCATCGTCTTGTTGAGTAATTACGATACCACCGGTGACCGGAGACAGCTAGATACCCCATGAACTATATTATCTCAATAGAGGATTTAATGGGCTTACTCATAACTCATACTCGTTCAAAAAACATTATGAAAATGATATTTTCATAATGTTTTTTTTTCAAACGTCCTTGGAAATTCGAACATTATTTTGAGACAAATCGAAATTGCGGTACTGAGGCCCTAGAAAAAGTGACATTCTATCAGCGATAACGATGATGGAAAAGGCAAAAATGTATGGGACTGACATAAGCTATCGAAAAGCTTCAATCCTGTTGAAAGTCGTTGTAGAAATACGAAACGCTTTCGAAGTGATTGACACTTGTCTAGGCCCCTTCGTCGAATAATTATAATAACTCACTTTTCGTCAGGTGCAAATCATGACATCGCCTAAGGCCAGACCTAAGACCACATAATCACTATTTAATTCCTACGAAATTACTTTTATGTACTATTTCTAAATACAAACAGCACTTAGAATTTGATAAGACCATCATCTGCCTAGCCTTTACCAAACTATGTTGGGGTCGGCTTCCAGTCTAACCGGATGCAGCTGAATACCAGTATTTTACATGGAGCGACTGCCTATCTTGTATCTTATATATCTATAGAATCTATTATGACCAGTAACAAAAATGTATTATCATCTGCCTAGCCTTTTAACGTGTCGTGGTCGTGGCTTCCAGCCTAACTGGATGGATGCAGCTGAATATCAGTATTTTACATGCTAATAGAGCGACTGCATACCTGACCTCCACATAACAGGGTATTTATTACGATACCACTTGGCAAGACTGGTTGTTATATTTTTCGGCTTCTGACTACCCGTAACGACTGTCAAAGATCTAAAAATGACAGCCGGGACCTTCGGCTTATCGTCCAAAAAAAATTCTACCAAGGATAATAAAAACATTCATGTCCAGGTGTTCGGAGCTCTGACATCGACCGCGCTGCACCCTTCAGAGCATTTCTACGGCACGGGCGAGTCGCTGCTGTTCTCGTTCCAATGCACCGGCGACGAGGCGCGGCGCCAGTCACACGCCGCCATCGAGGGCGCCAAGGATAAAGACCTAAAAGACGAAGGCATTAAGGATGAAAAAGAAGGTAGGATACTGTGTGATAAAAAACGCCGAATAGTAAGAATCGAAAGTAAATATACCTACATAAATAAATAATTGGTGTCGGTGGATTTTATCTGATTGTGGTGTATTTTCTCGTCCGTTCTACCTTTTCCGCCGACATAGCATCAACAAAAATTGGATTTATTCTGCTCTATAATAGTATTTTCACACAGCAAATTCCGTGTGCCAATGGAAGAGAACGGGTGACTTTTGAACTGAAACTGAAACCCAAAGGATTGCACATGAGCAAAGACTGCCATAATGGTTCATATAATTTTAATGCAATTACAGATCAACCAGCAACAGCACCAGTGGTGAAACCCAAGTTCAAGTATTGGGGCTGGACCGGAGACAACATGTATTTTATTCGCGGCAGCAACGATAACATATCCATCGGCGCCGGCGAGTAAGTATACAAGTTCAAATAATACTATGTTAGATCTTGAATAGTAAAGTCGCTATTGGGTCATTTGACAGCCCGACTAGTAGATTAAAATATCATAGATAAAATATAATAAAATTTATTTCAGCCTTTTATTTATTTAAGATTTTTTTTTTTGTTATATTCCATCATGGTTGTTTCAGTGGGTGGCCAAAATCGGAACTAACACCGCCATCTTTTTTTTTTCAATACATTTCGCAAATGTTTACCAAGAGCGCCTCCGTATCAGTCATTTGAGCGCCAAAAAAACCTTGTAACATTATACCGTCACAACTTTCTAAATTATTTCCATTCGCCGCCACTGGTCTCCACCAGCGACACGGATTTTTAAACATTCCCTGGGGGACAATGGCACAACTTTTGATCCAATTCCCACTGACCATCAGTAATTATTTTTTCTAGAGACTAGTAAAGGATAGCTACTACACTTACGAATTTGGTTTTAGCGGTTAATGCTAAAATTATTTTAATCCAATTCAAATTTTTACATAATAATAATAAAATAACATTTATTGTCTTGTATATGTAATATATTTAATTATTAATTAAATAATTTATTGCTAATGCTTATTATTATCTATTGAAACTATAAATCCGATGATGGCGACAGTCGAGGTAAATACGTGCTAGGTAAACAAACAAAGTCAAGTAGGTGGCCACACTTGGCTGGCCACCACTGGTGGACAACGAGAATAATTTGTAAAAGTTGTTTCGCTGTCCACCACTGGGGGATAGCGAAACAACTCTTAAAAAATATTCTCGTTGTCCACCAGTGGTGGCCAGCCAAGTGTGGCCACCGGGAATAATCGCATTATACCTATAGCAACATGGATGAACTTTTTTCACCCACCTGAAAAATAAATGGTTCGTGTTCGCTAAGATCAAAGAATGTACTAAATGTGGTTGTCCAACTTTCAGCGGCAAGTTCGGCCTGTGGCTGGACGGCGACCTGTACCTGGGCCGCACGCAGCGCTGCAAGACGTACGGCAACGAGCCGCTCACCACGCGCGAGGACTTCATCGTCAAGATCATGGAGTGCTGGACCTTCATCTGAGCGCCTCCGCCCCGCCACCCGCCCCTCGCCCCCCGCCCCGGACTCGCCGCACGCGCCGGCCACTACTCTACTTTCAAATCAAAAATAAGCTTTAGATTATCTTATGAAATTTGCTACGAAGATTTGACACTTTTACAAGTCAGTCTTTTCGACTTTAGTACCGATGAGTCTGAAAACGATTTTGTACTCGCATTGTGACTCGAAACGTAGCGGCGCGGATCAACATCGATCGGCCGACATGAAGACAATATTATTAACGTCTACGCGCATTTCTAGTCAAATGTACTGAAACCTGACCAATGTTTTCATCCTCTCCGAATTTAGAGGCGTGTTCGGATACGAGTGCCGCCGCTCGGGCGCGGGCGCCAGCCCGCGACCTCTACTGAGCAAGTGCATTAATCCTAGTCAATTGTCATTTGTATGTAAGTTGAAAGTCCCGGAGTCGGACAGAGCACACCGCACGCTGTGGGCTCTAGCAGGACGGCGTCGACAATGTATGCGGCGCTCCGGGTCGCACCGTGCACCCGGGCAGGCCGATAATTATTACGTGTCAATTCATACAATTAATATTGTGCATTGTTGTTAAGGAAATTAAAAGCATATTTGTAACAATAAATCTGTATGTTATGTAGAACTTTATATATTAACGAATCAATCATTACCTATATGTTTAGAGGCCGACTTATTGGCGTGTCCAGTACCGAGCAATGTAACACACATTAATTTTATGAAAGTGATTCTGGTGCATTCATGACTAATCTTTGGAGGCAGCTCGGTCGTATTTGGCAGAAGGCGGAAGCTGGAATGATTCTTGCCAAAGTAACGAGAGCCTCGAGCCACTCATGTGTAGCCCGCGCAAGGGTCGGTGACACTGTCAGTATAAATATTTTATTTATTAATAATTTGTGTAGATTTTGTATGTTATGTTGTCGTGTCTGATTGTATTGAGTCATAATAATATTAAGTTAGTGAGCATAATTATGTTACACTTGTACTGTGATTTGATTATTATGGTTGCATTTTTCAGTTATTGGAGCGTTGTCACTTATTAATTACATTAACGTTATCACAATATGCTGATTAGTTCAGTGAATATCTAACATATCTTCATTCATGTCACACATTTATAAGAATGTTTACGATAGTCCAAAGAATACGAACACACAATCAACATAGTTTTCAATAAACCATCGCTAATTTTCGTGATGTTGACGCTTCAGTACAGAGATGAGTAGCCAATATATGAATATTATTAATTAAATAGTAAAAAAAATCTTAAATAGTTATCTTAGAATGCTTGATGAATGTAATCGTCATTGTGCTTAGTAATCGTTAGCATGATGTTACTCAGATCTATCTGGTCGTATAACATTATTTATTTGTCCTATGTAAGCACGCGCGCTGGAGCCGCCGCGCCGCGCATCTATCTACCGCTATGGCCAGTATAATGGCGTCGTCTTTTTTTGTTTCATATATCTAATGTATATACAACATATTCCTATGTGAGATTAGAAGAGATATAATATATATTTTTGTGAAAGGCCACGCGAAATAACTTGTGTATATCGTTGCTTGGTAGAAAGTACAAGTACCAAAATGTGTCCCAGCTGTTAATGAAGCATAGAATATAGCGCGTGCGTCTATTCATGCAGAATATTTTGACGTTGTTATTGTTTGTGTACATCAGGAATGTAATAGATGAACTTAGGTTTTAAAATTATATCGGCATAATTATTGTTATAAATTTATAATCATTAGACTTGTTGAGTAGCAGTGAGAATTAAAATATTTATTTATTCTGTTATGGTTTCCATCTTACGGTTGCTGTAGCTACATTACTTTAACGGTGATGATTTATTATGTAATTCTAAGTTGTTAAAATGTAAATCAAGCCATAATAATTGAGAATATATTCTTTTGAGAAAGAGAATGTTTTATTTTTTATAATAAGAACAATACAATGTAAGTTGATAATGAGCCATCAGTACTGGTATCGGTGTCGTGGGCGGTACCCTGAGCCACTGTCGTCGTAGCCCCTGTTGTAATCGCTGTATCCTCTGTTGTCGCGCCGGTCGTAGTTCCTGCTTCTGTTGCCGTCTCGGTTTCCGTCCCTGTTGCCGTCTCGGTTTCCGTCCCTGTTGCTGTCCCGCTGGTACGGGTGATTCCGTCTGTTACCGCGGCGTTCGTTGCGACGGCCCGAGTTGGGAATCCACCATGAGTCCAACACCGGTGGCGTAGAAGGCAACTCATTAAACACTTTCATAAAATCTTCATCTTTCTCAGTAAATCTATCTTTTAGTTCTTCTTCACATTTGGCTAAAAATTCTTTATCTTCAGCTGATAGTGTATCAGCAGCCATCTTTAATCTGATATATTTGCAGGGTACTCAGTCAGAGAATTAAGAACTGAAAATAAAAAATAACCGATTTTACATTCTACTTTTCATTTTGGGCTAGGGAAGAAGCTATAAAAAACCCAATTCATTCATTTGGAAAGGAAAAAGGAATTCCGCAACAGCAGTAACAAAAAAAGACAAAGACACCATTATTTTAGAAATTATACAAAACATACAACAGTAATATAATAAAACTAATCCTCAGAACACAATAAGCTATGCAAGTGTGAAAATAGGGCACTTGAAGCACCTATACTATTTATTATGAAGTTGGTAAAAAATTTAGTACTGATAGAAAACAACAAAGTAAAGCGGGAAAAACAAAGACTTTGAAGTATGCATCTCATTTGGATATCCGTCTTCTGAAAAGATTTTTTAGGACTCTTGCTTGCCGTAGGGGAGTATATTATGTTCCTTGGACTCTTGGCACTGTCACAAGAAACATTCTGAAGAATGGTATAGTTTTAAAGTTGCTTATCATTATAATAAACATACTTATTGAGATGAATTGAGAAATAATTTATGAAGATGAGGTTACTCACACCATTTCAATTTATGATCAAAAAACTCTTGTTACAATGGACAACACAATATAGCTAACAATACAATATAGACAACACAATATAGCGATCCAGACACACAAAACAACCTAACCCTCAAATCAATTCGAAAAACCCTAGAATACTGATTATATTTACTATGTTCGCTGATTAGACTTGTTAGGATGAGACCATAAAATGTTGTAGATGTCTCTACCAAACTAGGGTTAATAGGTTTGAAGACAAATCCAATATATGTTCCACAATCCGGACATACACATGGCTTCCAAAGATAACCAGGAAACCAAGATGTACTTTCCTCCCACTGCAATAAAATTATTATGATATAGCTGTTTTATTATCATGAAATGAGACAAATATTTGTGAAAATATGTGTGTATAAACAAATTAATATTACCTCCCCAGTAGGAACACAAGTAGAATATGTAAATGATAACAAGGGATAATGGAAAAACACATCAGTGGCAAACACCTGCACTAAAACGTCGTGTTTAGAAAACAAAGTATCATAGAAAGAATATCGAGCTTTTGGACTCGATTTCGAAATTAGAGAGCCACTTGATGTAACGTCGCTGCCACAGTTGCGGCACAGAATATTCCCTGAAATAACAACAAAACGTTCTGCAGTTCAGTGATATTATTACGATCACGTACAAAGCGTCAACCAGTTTATCTATTTGTTTATCTACCCATATTCTGCTGCATCAGGTGAACATCTTCAAATGCAATCACAGAAGCTATAACAAAAACTAAATACGAAACATTAAAATTCATTTTAAACTTTTAATACCTTAATTTTGCACAACAACTCAGTATAGATTTGCAAATTAAAAAAACTAATGCAATTCCTAATAATCCTTGTACTTGTGTGTGATTACGATTAGAAATATTAGAATCTGTCTGACACATTGACACAATCACTGACACTTGATGACTTGACACTGCTGAAGTGACTGAGTGACAGCTCACTTCACTTTAGTTTTCACGTTGAGTAAACTGCGGGGGATGTGCTAGGGTAGCCCGCGAAATTCAAATTTTGTCACCTGACCAGCAAATTGCAAAAAACGTAAGAAAATTTGAATTTCGCGGGCTACCCTAGTGCATCCACTTTAAGCCGCCAAAACCTTGCCGTGATATTTGCAACACGGCAAAATATTGTCTTTATGTTATCTAGGCTAATCATAGACATTCCGTGAGGCTAATGCTAATCTGAACGCAATGATGGACGTGTTGACGGCATCGGCAGTAGCGAATTATTATTTCCTGTACCAATACATGTCAAATTTCGAAATCAACCCACCCATTCGAACAAATAAGACGAATACGCGAACACGAATAGCGATGTGAAGTGCCACCATTATAACTTTTATTTTTATTACTATGGATTTGGTCAAAAAATTATGTTTGAAGTTCTCATCACCGCCACGAAACTATAGAAGCGAAACCGCTGTAGTTCCACCTTATCAGAATTTGTCCGACAAGCGAAACAGAAGTGAAAATGCCTGTTCTAACGTAGGTACAGAATGTACAGATTTGATTATGATCCTATTTTCTTCTCGCGTGATTTCGTCTATCTGCTCGGAAGCCGGAACTCGGGAACTCCAAGGCTACCGTCCGAGGTTTATATATTGCAAAGAACTGCGTCAGATCATGTCGTAGTCGAGTCGTATTTGTTTTTTCCCTAAAAAAAAGCTAATGCATACAAAGTAATGCTACTTTCATTCATGAACGCTTCTGAAATACCAAAACTGTTTCAGAAGCGTTCATGAATGAAAGTACCATTACTGTTCGATTTTTTCATTCTGCAGATCTGTCAAGAAAATTGTCAACAACTTGACAGTTGACAACATGAAATGTCACATTGACTACTTTGACATTTTGATTTTTGTTAGCAGTTTCGCATCGTCCACCGACGTCACACCGACGTTGCCTTATAAATACTAAAATTTTATTACTGTGTATTTCTTCCTGCAAATGTGGATAGATACTAGTTCAATTTGTTTCCAAAATGTCTGAAAATGTAAATATTGATCTCTCAGGAGAAATTAATGCCACCGAAGAAAAGAAAGGATTACAAAAGTATGTCAATGATATGGAATTGTAAGTCTTAACAATAACAATGCTACGTGGTGTTTTCCTTGCTTTCAGATTAATTGTTTAGGCTTAGGCTACATCATTCGTCACTATTACACGCTATGAGTAAAATTTTGATTGGGTCTGATATTCGTGAAGTGGTGCAATTTCAATATTATCAAATAATTGGTAGTACTTTTCATCTTTTTAAGATATACGACATTTTCCTCGTAACATTGTGATTTATGACGATAAATTGATCGAAAAGAAAGATTTACGACTTCCTACGAAAACTACAGGCGTAATTTATTGGGAAGTCCAACTTTTATTAAGTTTATTCAAACACACCACCTGATGCTTAATTATTTTAGTGTTTCTTTCATACTAACAAAACTTCCTTTCTGTATTATTATAGTGATCATTACATTTTGGCTTTTAAATGCAATTGCATGTTGTTCAGACTCATAATTTATAATTAAATGTTTGTGAAGGTTGCTTCAGCATGTCCGCAGTGGAGCTGGGCCAGCCCTGCTCATGGGAGTCCTTGCATCGCGCAGGCCATGGACGCAGTTTGTTGCCACTGATAACTTTAAGGTTGTTATGGTAGTTTAATGATTATTTTCCGTTACAAATCAATTATGTTCAATTTTACTCTTCTTTTCATCCCAATGAAATTTTTCCAGTACCATTATTCAGTATTATAATTTATTTCTTTGACTCTGTAAATAATTTTTTTATGAAAATGCATTTTTAGGGTTCTGCAGGGAGTGCCTTGGTTTTCAAAAATTGTTTTCTTTTTATTTGTAACAATGTAATTTTTTTTATTGTAGGCTCCTCCATCAATACCTCGATTATCACGACGTTTTTATAGAAATGTGGAGTACTTTCAAGCAAACTACCTGATGGTGTTTCTTGGATTGTTTGCATATTGTCTGTAAGTAGAATTTACGGTCTAGGTCTAGGGAATGCAATCTCGAGTTGAAATTGGCCATTTCAGATCTCGCCCGGCAATCAGGCGAGATCTCCTTATCGAGATCGACATTTCGCCTAGTTTTTTAAATAAGGTGTATTTTTAATCAAAGATTTTTAAACTTATTTAAAATGAAAGCAAAGCATAAATAACCCTTATCGTGTGATATTTAGCAAATAAAAATATTAAAAAATCGAATGTAGAAAAAAAAAAACAACGTTTACGTACCTACAAAACGGCAGATATAACTTGACAGTTCCGAACTTCGCGCAGAGGGCTGCGCAGCGCGAGCGCAGTAATATTTTTTGGGAACGTGAGCGAGTGAGAGTGAGAGAACATGCACGAAAGTTCGTAGTGCCTATGGTTCAGACCTGCCAAGTTTATCGGCCATATTGTACCTACCTAATAATCATCTGCACTACCTAATGCATACAAAACGCAACAAACAAATCAACAGTGCTTACCACACACTCTATAAATTAATTAATTAATAAAGGTATTGAAAATGGCTTCTCAAGAAGCATAGTGTGCTTAGGCTAAGATGGGCGCGCGCGCGCTGTCTCGATTTCAAGCGAGATTGAATCTCAAAAAAAAAGGCTCCAGATCACGAATCGAGATTGCATTTCCTATGTGGGACAAAATTAATCTAATTGTGTTTTTAATAAGTATTTTATCGATTTTAGAATTACTTCACCTCTTCTATTGATTGCTATGGTGGCCAGTTTCTTTGGATATAGAAAACTTACATCTGGGCCAAACACTTGGAAGGTGAGATTCCATATTACTTATGTATACTAATTGTTGCAGAATAGAAGATATGTACAAAATGTAATGATACCTACTATTTATTGTTTCAGCCAAAAGTAAGTTGCTTAGATTATTTCCTTTATTTCCATTTCATAAGTGGTTTGGTTTTTTCACAACTTGGAAGGAACACGTAATTAACACAAATACTTACATATACTTGTAAAATGTGAGGCTTTCTAAACGATGACTATCGTTTATGTAAAGCCGAGGAAAATAGTTGTTAAGCAAATTGACTACCAACTTAAATTGTTACAGATGTTTAACAACAACGCCCCCTGTCAATTTCATTCAGGCGTCAAAAGATGTTTGTAGCACTCTATAATCAAATCACAACTGTCATTCTTTGACAGTCGTATATGGCTTTATTTAGCACGGCATATAAACGTAGGGTTTTTTATTTAAAAATTTCAATTTGCTTAACAACTAGTTTCCCTGACTGTACCTGTAGTTTCTTCTTAGAGCTATATTTTAATTAATTCTTCTACTATCACTTTGCTAGATTGGTGGCTGGGAGTTGAGCAAAACACAGCAGTACGCAGTGGCGGCGGCATGCTCCATGGGTTTGTGCTGGCTAGCCGGAGCTGGAGCTGTTCTCTTCTGGGTTTTAGGTAAAAGTTAAAGTTAATAACTTCTAAGGGCAGGCTGCTCCGCCCGGCAATGGATTTTTATGCCACGAATAGAAATGTAACTTAATAGTATGACAATAAAATTGAAATCTCAACGACAACGACGCAGCGGTATCCTTAGGCATGCCGTGACGTCCTTAGGCATCACCATTGAAATTTCAACTTTATCTCCATGCAATTAGGTTATATTTTTATTGATCGCGTTGAGACTTCTACGTAATTTTAGTTTATAACTTGTTTGTGCTTCTTTACAACTCTAAACAAACCACTGTCCTCATCTCATGTTTAAACACATTTTTTTTTTAAATATCCTAGGCGCCACGGTGACTGTAGTAGCTCTTCACGCTAGCTTCTTCGACGCCGAGGCGCTCCCTCAGTCCGAGGACCCGGAGCAGTTCCCGATGATAGAGCAGGTGTGACACGGACACCTACCGCTGTTCCTGCCCCCGCCCGGACGCATCACACATCTTAATGACGCCAACTGACTGACACAAAGTCTATGAAATTATTTGGGGATTGTTTATTTTATGAACAATTTAAGCATAAATTTTTGGCATTTTTATGCTTTGAGCCCCAACAGTGTATTTAAAATAGGAGCCATGCATTTAGCAGTTAATGTCTCATGAATTCATGATTTAATTGGGCCCAGCTGACTCTTTGGAATACTTTTCATATTGAAGCTAATCATTGGCTTTTGCTCTATTTATATGAATGTGTGTAACTTAATTTTTTTTGGCTAATATTCAGATATAGACCTTTTCAGAAGTATTAAAATAAAATGTGTGGGGCTATCAGTACTTAACCATTAAAATTATGACGAAAATGAGGCTGGAATACATAAAATTATGTGCATTGGGCCAGTTTTGTATTCTATAAGAAATATTTTATAATTAATATTTACAATTTAAGAAGGGCTTCTCAATTCTTGAAGATAAGTATTTTAAATTAGCGGGTTTTAGTTTTTAATCCTTGAAATTTAAATTTTTTCACTGACTGGCATTGCGCCTCCAGAAATTCGTAGGACTATAGCCAGCCGCATCGAGAGGGCGAAGCTACAGGATGACCCACGCCACCCAATGCACAACTACAACCCAGAGGGTTAAGGCCGGGGCGACGACATAGGGCGGGGCGTCTTGCGGCGAATGTTCCCGCGCCGCTCTCTTCCCCGCAAGTCGCACCGTGACGACTCATCGCTCTAAATAACTTCTAACATTTGTTCTCGCCGCTGTCGCAGACGCAAGACGCAGGTCGCGCGAGCGGTAATGTTGTGGCCAAGGGGTAAAATCTGTAAAAGTTTTCTTGGGTGCGTGAGTCCAGTCGATGGTAATCCTCCCCCAGCAACATAATATGACCTTTGGCAAGAGCTGCTTAAACCCCCTGATTCTTTTACTGGACTATCAGAGAGCCTTCC
This sequence comes from Lithophane ornitopus, assembly GCA_948473465.1. Lineage (NCBI taxonomy): Eukaryota > Metazoa > Arthropoda > Insecta > Lepidoptera > Noctuidae > Lithophane > Lithophane ornitopus. The sequence goes on along the minus strand of OX419616.1, from coordinate 11,419,427 downwards.
GTCCGGGCACAAGTTGCCGTGGCCGAATTGGAAAACCTTTGTAGTGGCATCTACGCCACATGCGAACTACGCATCAAAGACCTGACGTCACCCAAAAATTCAGCATCGCGCAATTAGTTTACCGCGCGATGGACATATATACAAGATTCCGACATCAATCGTTGGGCAGTTGCTCGCCAGACACAATAACCGTTTGGTCAGAGGATCCTCCCTTTCTATAGAGGTTGAGTGAATTTTACACACTGTTCCTCATACCTCTAAATCTTTATAAACAAACTTGGTACCCAAGTCGGCCGCAGCAAAACAATTTCCACAAGTGGGGCTTCATGGACGGCTCAGATCTTCGATGCATATGGGGCGTCTCTCCACAGACAAGGCTCACCGCCCATCTTGCGCCACATGCCCTGCCAACTGTAGTCGTGAAGACCTAATGGCTGCGTCAGCAAACGGTATTAGCGTTGCTGAATTTTGGGGCAAACATATTTATAGAATATGTATTTTATGTGTTATTTTTGCCATCGACACGCTAAATCCTTGAAATTCGATTTTATTAATGATTTATAATGATCTAGATGTACCTATTTAATATTAAATAAGCTTGAATAATTAACTCTAATTTAAAAATTATAAAATTAGTAGTTGTATTTTAATTATTTATAGTCCTGTTTATTTTATGTGTGTATCTGTAAATATTCTCAATTGCATCGTAATGTAAATAAAACCTAAGTTCCATAACATTGTTTTACTTTGCTAACTTCTTTAGGACTTCTCTTCTTTAAATTATTAAAATGATCCAATAACATTAATGGCGAGGTTTTAGCCTAGGCAACATTTTTTTTGCTAGCAAAAATACTATACCGTTTTTTATAAGTATATAAAAAATGGCAAGTGTCCCGATTGACGTCATCGCCCAGCCCAAACCCAAGGGTAGAAATTCCAAATTTAGACAGGTACCTTATTTTAGGAAAGGGCTATTGGAACTTCTACTGCTAAGGGGAAAAGAGGGAATTTCGTTTGTAAGTACGAAAAGCTATTTCCTTGGGCTGTTCCCCGCCACTTCGTCTGGGATCCAGCATGAAAAGAAGCTATTTCCTCCTCCGGGTCATGGTCTACCCATGTATCAAATTTCATCCAAATCCGTCAGCCGTTCAAACAAACAAACTCACTTTCGTTTATATACGAAAGTGAGTTTGTTTACCGCAATAACTAGCGACCCGCTCCTGCTTCGCACGGATTTTTGACAAAATTCGAGATTGCTTCGATCGTTATAATATGTAACTTTAATATTAGGGTCAGTTCACACCGACACGCGACGCGACGCGCACTCCGATATAATATAGAATTTATTTACTACACAATACGGTACACGCGCTGCGCAGCACCGCGTATCTCAGAGTACTTAGGCCCGTATTACAGAACCTCACTCAATACTCAAGCATTACTTAAAACTCGTTTACAGCCTTTTGATTGGTTGAAACTAGTTTTAAGTAATGCTTGAGTCTAGAGTGAGGTTCTGTAATACGGGCCTTAGACACGCGTAAACTGAAATTATACCTTTTCGTGAAGAAAATAAGTTCGATAATTGTTAAAAAGTGGGCGTAGCGTTATGTCGCAATCTGAACTGACCCTTAAAGAATTAAGTATACACACAAACATTTCGCAAGAAATTCGCTAAACGAAAACGATGGTGAAAAGCGCATCGAAATCTGTTGCGTGGTTTAGAAGAACAACGCGGAAAAACATACAATACAGGTGTATATAGTTAGGATGAGGAACAGGGTGTAAATTTCACTCATCCGCCACAGAAAAGGGAGGATCTTCCGGCCAAGCAGGTGTTGTGCTGGTGGGCTACTACTAGACGATTGATGTAGGACATCTATATATATAAAAGAAAGTCGTGTTAGTTGTTGCACTATTTGGCTGAAAATTGGTGGGGAGGTAGCTAAGAACCAGGAGACAGACATAGGAGTTTTTTTTTTTTAGTGTAGTTAGTTATGTAGGGTAGGGTAGGTAGGTAGGGTAGGTAGGTAGGTAGGGTAGGCAGGTAGGGTAGGTAGGTCCAGGTGCGCCGTAGATAAGTACTTATTGCTACCCGTGCGAAGCCGGGGCGGGCAGCTAGTTGTATATAGATATGCTAGTCGCTCGGTAAACTCTGCTTGCGGCATTCTCAGGGGAAAGTACGAAATTCAATTCATAATAACACAAATTGCTAGTGTTACAAACAAACCAGCAATCAATGAAAAAACAAAAAAAATAAAAATAAAGGCCATTTCATTTATTATGATTACGGGATAAACAAATAGAAAATAAAAGCATACTTTATATAAATCCATGTCCACAGCTAGCGGCCAGGCTATACATACTCCAGGTAAAAAATCATTTCATAATTTTTTTGACATAAAATAGATTTTATAGAAACATGAATCCTAGACATAGACACCAGGATTAGAAAATTATATAAATAATAATAAAATGGAGTCCAGTCTAATCTCTCACACATGAATATACTTTCTGCACTGTATAACATATTCAACGCTACCTCCCTCTATGTGTTTATTAGCATAACCAGAGGCAATTAAATATTATTGCATCAAATAAAATTAATCTGCTCTAAGCAACAACTGAATAAAATTTAAATATAGGAACAAAGTACATTATAATTTTGTCTATATAATAATAGTCACTATGACATTCTATAATAATTCCTGGAAGACAAAAATAGAATAAAAAAAAAGAACTTTATAAAAATCTGAATTATTACAATACAATTGAATTTAAAATTAATCACAAGACTACTCCTTTGTTAATTCTAGTCAGTTCCATGTCAGCCACAAGCAGGATCTCATCCCACTTGTGAGACGGTGTGTGAGGTGGGCTTGTGATACCAAGCTTCAGTTCTTTGGTGGAAGTTGGAGTTGTGAACTCCAGTTTCCGTTTGGACCGTCCAGCAAACACATGGCAAGCTGTGCTCCTCTGCTCACTGTCCAGCACTGACAGAGGTGTGATAGGGGACGGAGTTGTCACTACTGTCTTGTCACACTTCTTCATCTTTTGTGGCCCCACATATTTAAAAACTGGTTTCTTTAATATTAAATTACCTGATACTTTTTCAATGAGACCAATAGAAATAAATACATTGGCGATGTCATAGAGTCTCCTCACTTTGGACTTGTGTTGGCGGTCCTGCTGTTCTGGTGTGAGGACCGTCTTATTTTTACTGGACGTGTCTATCAAGACCCTCACAGCCATCTCCAGATTTATTAGAGTATTCTGCAGAGGAAATACAATATGAAAAAGACTAACATATTTATTATTTTTGAACAAGCAGAAAACTGCATTCATCTTATGGAAACATAAATTAATTTTCTTCTGTTCAATAATACTCACAGGAGGTTCTACTAAAAACAGCATGAGGAATCTCTGTGCTAACACTCCCAAAGTCTTATGTTTGGGTGTTGGGGGCTTGGGAGCCTTCCCACGCAGTGCCTCTGACAACTTGAGATGCTCCCCCTGCTTCTTCAGCATTTTCAAAAATGAATTCAGCCGAGATCCTCCGTGCCAAAGATATGTGTTCTTTCTTTTATGAACTGCACACTGCATAGCTTCAAGTATGTTTATTATGTCATACATTCGGCGCTTCTCGACACCTAGCCGGGCTGCAGTGCTATCCAGTTGTATTTCCACTGGACCATCGCCATGAAGTGGATACAGATTGAGGAATCTGTAATAATTTCCAATAAGTTAATAGTATTAATTGATTCAAATTCCGTGGTCTGCAGTTATAAGCGTATGTATGTTTACCTGTCACATAATATCTGAAGGGACTTCTCTTTGCGGTGTACAGCACTTGGTGGCGGTGTGGGATATTGTAACGCGACATTAGTCAGTAACTTGAGGTTAGCAGTCGGCGACACATAGTTAGCTGAGTTTGTAACTTCAGTAAGCACGCAGCGCTTTGGAGTACAAGTTATGTTGTCATCTTCATACATCGTGCGATAACATTATGTAAAAATCCTATTTTACAAAATATTCGCGTACTTTTTGACAGTCAAACACAAATCCAGTTGGCTTATTTTGTATTAAAACTTCACTAATAAAAAAGCGTAATAGTAAAAAAAAAACATAGTATAAGTTTAATTTAGAGTAAGAAACGATGGTAAATCATTGAAATTCTCTAAAAGTAACCTCACGGTAAACAATTTTGACAGTAGTAAATTGCGCGCGAGGCTCGAACTTCTATGAAACTGGAAAAGCCGCTTTTGCTTTTTACGTTTCGTTGTTGCATGTAGCATTGTAAAAGAAAAAGATTTTTGAAAAAGCTATATTATTATTTATTGCAAACTTATATTTATAAGTAGCAGTAGTTTTTTAATGTTTTTGGAATAAAAAAAAAAAAATCTGTACCTATACTTTTTTGTTGTTACTTGTTACTATGTATGTGTATTCGATTGGCTAATGGAAGTAATATTATTTTATTAAGATAGATCTTTATGAATCAATTGTAACTTCTCGATATTTTTATTTAATAATAAATAAATATTTCTAAATAGTTAACAAGAAACGGAAGTCTCGAATTCTCGATACGTTAGTTTATGGTAGGAAATTCTTTTTTTTTTACTTGCGTCACGTCATGGCTGGCATGAAGCTTGATTACTTTTCTTGCAAAAGTGAGCTTGGTTTTCTTTGAAAGTGGAGGTTTCTGCCAATGTTTTGACTTTTATTTACGTTTCGACGAGTTTTGACTCAGAACTCAACATGTTTGGTTATTTGTAATAAAAGGAAGTATTCGTTTGAGGATATGTATTGTTTGCTCTAGAGAAAGGTGTAAATCCATAACAAAATGAACGACGGGGATTGGATATGCAGTGATCCGAATTGCGGAAATATCAATTTTGCACGCAGGGTTTCATGTTATCGATGTAATAAAGAAAGACCCGACACTTCCAAAGCGTTTAAAAAGAAACTAGGCACAGAAATAGGAAAAACTGCCGCTGAAAAGTCTCGTGGTTTATTCAATGCCGATGATTGGCAGTGCAACAAATGTGCTAACGTTAATTGGGCCCGGCGTCAGACCTGCAATGTTTGCAACGCACCAAAATACGGAGAAGTAAGTATCTTTTTGTTTTAACTTCCGAACTAACATGTTATTGAGTTATGTGACTCGTTTCTTTTGTATGATTTTAGGTGGAAGCTCGTACCGGTTATGGAGGAGGTTACAATGAGCGCGGAGTTGTGGAGTACCGAAGGCGCGAACCATCCTCTGATGATGAATATGACGAATTTGGTCGAAAAAAACGAAAACGTAAGGCAGATTCCGAAGAGAAAGAGAGGCCAGAGAAGGTTTGTAATAATATTACTACTCTTACTTCTTTTGTAGAAATTGCCATGATAATGCTTGCATTAGTTAAAATAACATCTCTTCTAATTAAACTGTAATCACAAAAATAAAACTATATTTTTGAATATCATTAACACCATCTTGTAATAAAATATCTGTCTTTTCATATAAGTTCAATATTGACAGCTTTTTTGTGTAAATTTTTTCTTTTTTAACAAATATTCAGGGAGTAATGGATTTTGAAGCTAAGAAGACTTGATGTTATATTATAAGTGCAATAACTTTTGAAGCACATCATTATTAAAGTGGAGATAATTTTTCCTGCCTTCAGGTTGGCATCACTGAAGGAGCAGTATTCAAAAACTTGCCACCAAAAGTGCTGCAGAAAGAAACAAATAAAGAACATAACATGCCAGTTTTTGGGCCAAACTTATTGATGAACACAAGTAATACAAATGTGAAAAGAAACGGCAGTCTGAGTGACAGCTCCATGTGCGAACTTCCTTCACTCACACAAGCAGCAGTCAGTAGACATCAGCAAATAAACAATAAAAGGCAAGATTATATGTTGCCGACCTACAAGAAAAATGGTGCACAATCTAGAAAAAGGTTCCTAAGTACTAGTGACAGAGACCAATCAGGTTCATCAGGCTATGAGGGCAACTCAAAGAAGAGTAAACGGCAAAGCACAGATTCTCTACGAACTAAAATGTGTAATCCTGTAATGGAAAATAGTGTTTCTTCCACAAAAACTGAAATGGTTTTCAAATTAACCAAACACAATCCAGCTGAAGATTTACAAGTTACCTACAGTCTTGAAGAAAGAGTAAGGTGTGCAGCTTTGGCCGTTGCATACAATAACTGCAAAATTACTGCTGACAAGTTTGAATCATTATATGACAAACCAGCCCCAGATTTTAAAACAATCTTTGCATGGAGACAAAGACTTATGACCACAGGCTGTTTAGAAGATACACATTTAGAAACAGAGAAATCTTTCCAAACTAAATCTGCAACTAATACTGACAACACTAATACTAAAGAGACAAAAATAGTTTGCAAATTGCCAAATCCTGATGAAATAATCATTCCTTCAGAGAGTGAAGAAGAAGAATGTAGTAAAAATTTGGAGAAATCAAGACGAAGTATGAGCACTGAAACTTTATTCATTGGAGGCAACACAGAACTACAAGCAGCAGGAAGCTCAGCAAGTACTGTGGATGGGAGGGGTTCACGAGCAAGAAGTTGCTCGCAATCCTCACACCAACGCTCCCGTTCAAATTCTCGTGACAGCCAAGATTCTCATTATCCAGATACTGATTCAGAAAAAGGCTCCAAATCTGTAAACACAAAAGATGTTTTGAAATCAACTAATGTATTAGCACGGCAGTCAGTCCATGGTTCTGATTCGGAGTCAGTGTCATACAACAGTGGGGAAGATAACTTCTTATCAAGAGTATTTGGGGAGGGCAGGAAGAGACGGAAAGTAAAGAAACATACTATTCCTGCTGCAGTACCGATACTTACTGATTATGCTTCAAATGATGTCAACACCTTTGAAGGATATAGTACAGTTAAAAAATCAGAACAGTCTCCTTTAGTGACTGGTAATATCTACACAAACAATTTACGTAATATGAATACAAGAACTCGCCCTAATGTCGACATTGATGGCTGTTCCAGTGAGTATGTTCCTACCAAAATAGGGTCCACGGCTAAAAAGAACTACCAAGAATTTAAAGATAATGTTCGGAAGAAAGGTTATTGGGCAAAGGGTAATGGATCTTCTTTAACAATAAATAGACATAATATGTCAATGGATGTTATTCATAAGACAAAAGGAATAACAAATCAAACCGTTGAAGAACCAGTCAAATCTGTGGGAGCTCACCAATATGGTACTGTTCAGACTAAACCCATGACAAATCAAGCTAATGATTTCACTAGAGTCAATATCAAGAATATTACCAACACAAACTCGTACCTGCCTTTTGATAAAGTTTCTGAAAACACTGATCGCATTTTTGCTCAAGTGCAGTCAAATAATGTTTCAAGAAATAAAAGCATCTTGGATATTTTTGATATTAGTGACCCAGCACAAAAGAGTCCAGAAAGAAACAATGATTTGGACAAGTATGATAATATCAGAAAAATGTATGAGAATGAGTGGGATGCAGATGATGAAGCACTCTACAAAAATACAGATTGCGAAGAAGAGCAAGCAGCGTCGCGTCTGGCACCCTCGCCAACTGCCTCTAATAGGACTCAAAGTCCCACTTCAGATATGCTCTATACAACAGAGAAAGACTCCCAGCCGCAAGACACTTGTGAGAACAAATCGCTACCCGACTTCATTAAAGACAAACATGATTTGCTTTTAGATATGCTAAAAGATTTTCAAAATAAAGAAATAAGTCAAATGGTATCACCACTGAAGCATCCACCACAGTTGCAATCTGCAGAAGACAACAATGTGTATCAGAAGTCCATAGCAGATACAATTCCAAATATTGCCATGACTGGATTTGAACCAATGCCTAATCTACCTGCGCATAGAGCTAATACAATGCCAAATCTTCTCATGACCAGACCTGATCCAATTCCGAACCCCTCCATGGTTAGACCTGATAGAGTAACAAATCCTGCCATGGACAGATTTGACTCAAGTCCAAATCAGTCTGTTAAAAGAACTGATACAATTCCAAGATATCCCATGGACAGACATGCTAGAGTTCCTAAATCCATAAATAAATCTGACTTGATTTCTGATCATAACATGAATAGGCCTGATCCAATTCCTAATCTTCTCATGCCTGGAGTTTCCCCTATCCCAAAGCAAAACATGACCAGTCCTGATCATGTTTCAAATCTCAGGATGAACAGATCTGATTTGATACCAAATCTCATGACTAGACCTGACCCAAATCCAAACATTTCCAGACCTAATCAGGATCTAAATCACATAATTCCTCAACCAGACTTAACCCAAAATCTTACCTCTAATAGACCTGAACCCATTTCAAATCTTCCTATGATCAGAGCTGATCGAGTTCCTAATCATACCATTACTAGATCTGACTTAAACTCAAACCTTACTATGAACATACCTGACCCAATTCCTATTGAATTATCAAATGAAGTTTTACGCCTATCGGAAGATGTTGACTGCGAGAGTACACAACATGCTTCTAAAGCCATAAGTCCCTCAAAGCGCGTGCATATCCTTGAAAATATCACAATTCAGCCAGGTTCACCTCATCAGAACATCGCTCCGTCATATCAGCAGAATACAATTCAACATTCAAGTCCTAGGGCAGCCCAAACAAATAATACAAAATTCGTTTCATCAAGCCCAAAAGTTGATGAAAAACTAGACACGCCTGAAAAACCAACAGAAAAGGAAAAACCCCTGGCCCAAGTAGATTTTTCAAATTTATTGGCTGGGATAAATACTAACACTTTGCTATTAGCATTGCAAAATCTTCAGCAAATAGCACAAAGTTCTTCACCAAAGCATAATGAAGAAATCAATACTGATCAACAAAGTACAGAAGAACAGGCTCAAGTTGCGGAAACGATTAATTTAACAAATGATGAGGAGTGGGAGAAGGAATCTAATAGAGATGGGAGCATCGAAAGACAGTTGGAGCAAATGGATGGATGTACTGGCGACACTCCTTTTTTAAGCGATATTTTTGACCCGGGCCCAGTCATAATACCACCCAATATAGTAAGAAAGTTAAATTTGAACATGCCAAACCTCGAAGGAGATGGAACTGACACAAATTCTAATGAAAATGCTCCGGTTATAGGGAATTTTAAAAGTTTTGCTTTGCCAAAACCTATATTATTGAATAGGTTAAAACTGACAGTGAAAACTGCCGAGAAACCTACGAAAAGCTCTGGCAAAAGGGTGAAGCGAAAGAATAAGGTTTGTATTAATGATTTATAAAATAAATATTCAGAATTTAAGGGAACTAATTGAGTGTTTACACGTAATTTTTTTTTTTATGTCGCACGTTTTACTTGAATTTTATAAGTAGGGTTGGCACAAAACATGAGTTTTGTGTGCTGGTCCGCCTGGTCACGTTGATGACGTTGATGCATGCTTGTTGCAGAGTAAGCCGTCGCCGGCGCCGGCGCCGGGCCAGCCCGCGGCCGACGAGGACGACGATGAGGAGTCGGGCGACGAAGCCGACCTCTCCAAGTATGACTTATGGGGCAGCGACGCTGAACAAGGCAACTCGTCCAAAGCCGGTTAGTAGGGTAGAGGAGTTTACTATTCTGAGGATCCGGTTTTCAGTGTGATCGAAAAGGTTTTTATATTCTTTACTTCTGCCCATGACTTCGTCCGCGTAAAATTTCTTGACCCCCGACCCACCGCGTCGCATCGCATCGCCCGCCCGCGCTTTTACTTCGTTTTCGCTTAGGGTTCTTTGTGACTTTTTCTTCTTTTTCCCGGCTTCTAAGAGTCGTAGCGTGATACTAACCTTCCTCAAGAATTGGACTATTAAATGCAAAAAGATTTTTCAAATTCAACAGGTAGATTCAGAGACAGCGCGTTCAAACAGAAAAAAAATCTTGGTTATTTTTTGTCCCCGTTTCATGTCCTTACAAAATGTTTTAGAACTGTTGAGTGAAGCGATTGCCTTTATCATAGAATTTATATCTATGGTTTCCAGAAAATGCGGAAAAAACAAAAGATGGCGAGGGTTCCAAAGATGGCGGGTCCGACAATCAGGAGGATAAGAATGATAAGGTGTCCCCTAACAACAAGAGTAAGAGAAGGTTGGTCTTAGATGTGGGTAATTATTTAACATAATATTTAATCACTCGGAAGGGTTTCAAGATTACTACCATTTCAATTAATATTGTTGCTTTTTTTTTCTTCTTTGTACAAGTATCAGCATTTATTAACTAAAAATCTTTTTGTGCATCTCAACTTGTAGTGCAGTATCTAACATCTGTTTATTACTGAATATTCAAATGAACACTAACTGTTTGTGTCTCTCAGGTCTAGGAGCACCTCCTCATCATCAAGCTCGTCTTCGAGCTCCAGTTCTAGTCACAGTTCTACAGCTCCTCAAAACAAGTGAGTCCTTCATTCAATTTGTCGTAAAATCACAATCACATCAATTTTCTATAGATGTGCAATTTGTTCAAAAAAACTGCTTGCTCAAATCTTTATTATTATGAATGTTATGAACGCTGCTACATGGAATGATGGTAAGTACATTCCTCATATATTAAATAAAATAAATAACATTTTACTTACCTAGTGTCTGGAAGCATATAAATATTTTATGAAGTTATCTGTGATAATACTGTTTTTCTTTAAGACACTGGTTTTTATCAAACAATGTTGTGTGTAACAGATTCGACGATTTCAACTTGAACAGTGAGCGCGAGTCCCCGCTCCCGCCGAAGGGTCGCAAGTCGCGCTCGCGCTCGCGGTCGCGCTCGCCGCGCTCGCGAGCCCCAACTCGCCGCAAGTCGCGGGACAGCCGCTCAGCAGGCGAAGCAAGGTTCATGCCCCCTTTTAAAGTAGTTAGAAAATAGAAGGAAACACGAAATGAAGATATTGAGCAAGTAATATGCTTCTGCGTTATATCATAGTAATGTTTAGCACTCTACAAGCCTCGTTAGGATTAGGCGGCACACGCGTGGTATGGCATATATAAGGCAACTCGGGACGTATACCCCTTTAATTAATACAAGCTCTGCACAATTGCTTTGCGAAAACGCTCGCGATGATGCAATGTGAGCACAATAAAGGACGATTTGTCGATGTATATAAGCGATGTTCAATGTATCCACGATATTTTCAGCGTTTAATGTAACCTTCAGTGATAATGCGCACAATGATGGCAACATATGGGACTTATAACTGGTGAAATGAGGCTTTACTGCAAACCTCTGCTTACCCCGTCGGGAAATACAGACATGATGTTATGTTAATACTAACATCGTCATCACCAGGAGCCACGAGCCATCGCGCGACAAGGAGTACTCGCGCGAGCGCGAGCGACGCGACCGGTCGCGCGGCAACCGCGACGAGCGCAAGGAGCGGCGCTACAGCCGCGAGGGCGGGAACCACTACAGCTCGCGCGGGCGGCACCGCTAGCCGCCGCGCGGAGGACGTCGCTGAGTCCTCCACTGTACTCCTGTAGACCTCGGAGGACACTCGTGCAACTATAAGTGACCGCCCATCCCTTGCCTTTTGCTAAGTGAGTCAGTCGATGGCGCGTGCGTTCAAGGCGATTGCGGCAACACGTATTTTACAAAATAGTCGTAACTCATATTGTATGCAGCTCTTGTGAAACCGATTGTATGTCGTTAATAAGTTTTTATAAATAGTTAACGGTGCCGTTTGGTAACAGTTGAACTTTTAAAACTGTGCTTTCGTTCTACGAAAATAATGCAACTGAATCTTGTCGAATGTGTCTCCTAAGATAGTGACGGATTTGATGTTTTTTCCTAATTTGTAGGTAATAATAACAATTGTATATAGGCCGAGAATGTGGTGATATCCACACTTTTAAAACTTGTTACTTGAACGTGTTAATTGAAAGTCCAAACTCCAAATGATTGAATTGGTAAATGTAAAAATTTTATATGTTTACTGTTTGTGATACTTGCTTATTATAAATTCAAAGAATAAGAGCGCTAACACACTGGGACGCCATGGGGCGCAACCGCGTCGCGTCGCCCACAAAATGTATGGTTGGCTGCGTAGCGGGCGCCAGGTGAGCTCCCTGTATACATTTAGTTGCCAGCTCGACCTGGCGGATTCGCCCTGGCGTCCCAGTGTGCTAGCGCTCTAAGATTAATCATGTGAAGCACGCTTGGTAGAAAAAGATCTCAGGATATGTTAATGCAATAGAACATTCTGATTGTGTTCTCTACAAAGTAGGATGTTGCATTGAAAAGTTGTCGTGATTTTGTATTCATCATCTAAGGAAAGTGATGAATTCTATTTCGTAAGGTAGATATAATAAATGTATAGATTCAGAATGTCCAATTACAATAATGTCCAAATTCTAGAAAATCTTTAAGAAAAATTAATAATAACTCTGGAAATTACACTCCTTTTTGGGCAGTCGTGTAAAAATGTAAAAAGTGGAGTTGTTATTTAGAGTTTGGGATTTTAACATTGACTCTGTGGGACCTGGACGAGCCCACATACAGTGTACAGTTTGGTGTCCATGTTTGATAATATTTATCAATAAACATTAACCTTGTAGACAATAATTATTGCGATGTCTTTGCTGCTTCAGATTTCAGCCATGCGGGCTTTTGAGCCCAGTATAGATTAGGGCACAAGTAGCAGTACTTTCTAATACATTGTTTGCTTGCCTAGACATTATAATATAGCGAAGATTGCAGCGACCAAGACTTGTTTGTGAAACTATTATTAATTATCAGGTGTGGACGAGGCGTAAGCTAGCCTCTCTCTGTCCCAGCGTAATTTACGCGGTTCCAAAGTGAATTACCGAAATTACCTAATACGTTAGATTCGTTCCTATCTTTTGAAAATGTTTGCAATACAAAAATTCCTTGGCTCACTTTATACGACGACGTAAACTACGTTAGCCTGGTTCCGCGTAATTAGTTTCGTTTACCTGGTAAGTATTTCGAAGTTCAATGTTCGACACAGGCCGCTACCAAAAATAATAAATAAAATTGATGTTTATCGCCACACCCGGAGAAATAAGTGGGGCAGGGTAAATAATATTTCTTGTGTATGCTTGTAAAAAGGAAAGCTCTGTATAGCTGGATGTAAAATATTACGCAAGTAATAAGTAATTTTATATTGTGTAATAATGATGAGAAAGACTGATTGGTAGAAGGTTAACAGCCGTGTAAATGAGTTGTCCGACGCGTAGTGGGATTTTTGCACATATATCGGGTGTTTTTTTAGAGGCGGAGAACTTTATATTGAAATAAAACAGAAAGTAGTTTTTAATATCCATGAAATATTGCTTTATTTGAAAGATAATTTTATGGCATTATTGTTTGAATATCATTTCTGGCATGCGGCCGCCGCGGCTGACGCGAAGGCTAATTTAGGGTTCTCGCGCACTAGACGGCCATGACCACCAAGTAAACTATAGAAACCGATACGAATCGTGCACTTGGTCGCAACGGCCAACTACCCGCCGACTGGGTCACGAACCACGACTACGGAGCCGGAGTCGTGGCCGTTTGACGGCCGCCTAATTTCACGAAATCTGTCCACCTCGTTCGTGCGATTTTACACCATAACATTATTTTTTCTGGGAATATGTAAAGTCACATGTCTTCGTCGATAAACCAGAAACAATTGAGAATTTAAATGCCAAAATTTGATGCATTATTGCCGAAATACAGCGTGATTTACTGTGAAAATTTGACCTTCAGATTACGCCCTTGTACGCGCTACCCGCGGCCGCCACATGCCCGAGCTCATATTCAAACATTAAATGCCATGAAATGATCTGCCTAATACAGCCAATTTCATGGATAATAAAAACATATATACAGCCAATTTCATGGATAATAAAAACATATTTGTGTTATATTACTATCTAAATTTACCGCCCCTCTAAAAAACACCCTTTTTTTTGTGTTCTAGGTGAAGAATGACGTTACTTCTGTGTCAGCCTATCCGTACGCTATCCTTTGACGTGTGATATTGTTTATTTTGTAAATATAATTAATATTAAAAACATAATCGCTTGTTAACGACTAAAATGTGTCAGATAAATATGTAAACCACAGGAAAATTGTTTAATTGTCTTCTATAGCCTAGATATCTTTTATCCAGAGGTGTGCTGTTCTCAATGACATGATATTATTTTTTTTTCAAAAAAATTGGAAGCTGGTCAAAAGACAATTTATTTTTTTGAATACCTAGTGATACGAATTACATCTAAGCTAATATTGTATGGTAATTGATTTACCATTAAAATCATATAGTAAAAGTTATGTTTTTAATTTTATCATCGACGATAACAAAACTACAATTTACTATAAATCTTACGAACATTAAACTGATTAACAATTAATTAAGTACAGCATTTATAAAGAAATTTATAAATTTGATAAAAAAAGGATTACATAAGAAAATTACGAATTAATATCCATTCAGTTCTTTGGCGGAGGACGGTCTGAAACAGAAATAGGCAAAATGAAATCTGAAATTAGGAAATTACATTTAGGGTGCTTGGTATCAAGAAATTTTATAATTGGAAGATGTAATACTCTTCTCATGAAACATAGTGTTCACGAACAAGTTCGATAATTTTCCAATACAAAAAGCTTAGTTAAGAAAAACACAAAAATAGTTGTTTTGCCATTAAATCGATTTATATTTAACTCTATATTCATGCGCGACGGGTCCGCGGCGCAGTGAGATAATTATCAATTAGCTTTTATAATCCGAGCCCTAACATTGTGGCTGCGAACTTACGAATTTACTCAAGCTAAGTTCAGTAGTTTTTCATACGAAAATGAACCTTATTCGTATAAAGTTAATTTTCATATTCTTATGAAATGCTTAATCACAGTCTTATAAGAATATACACATTAACTCGATACACATAAGGTTCATTTTCGTGTGAACCACTTCTGTGCTTAGTTTGAGTAAAGTCAAATAATTTATTTCAATTAAGCACTTAAAAGACACATTCTTTTATTTGTGACACTATGTTATTTAGCAAAAAATAATCCTTATGATGAAGCCTTTCGATCGGTATGATAAAGCTACAGGGTGATTATTTTCTCATGTAACGGGTTAGATTCTCGGTTCAACCATGTAATTATTTAAATATCTATGAATGTTAAATTGTTTTTTAAATTCAAATAATGTCTTCTTTTAGTAAAATGTTCCATCTACAATATTTAAGGTACTTTCCCTCCATGTGGCATATCCGTGGGACGCTCTGTATACATTAATTATATATGTGAAGACGATGCACCTAGAATAAGATAACTATACTTACCAGAATAGGTAAAAATAATTAAAAATTAAGCAATGACAGAAAAAATAACGCGATAGATACATGGTGCTCACATATTTACAAACATAGTAACAGTAAACGATATAACAAAAACAAAAAAAGTTATAATACCTAGTAAGTCAGTGTGTGAGTAAAGTCAAAAGTTCGCTATACAACGTGTAACGTTACATGCGTAAAACGTGAGACACCCCAACTGATTTTGAATTCAATTGACCTACTTCAGAGAGAGAAAAAAAAATGTTTAAAAAGTTTTATGTGCTGTTTTAGTTTTACTGGCAATTCCGATCGTTTCTTGCGTCTGCGACGACGCTCTATCGAGGGAGGGCTCGTCACCGGGCCGCGGCGCCGCGCTGGCTTGACATATTAATAAATAGACATGGCAACGTTTTTAATGAAGATTTTTTGAAAAATGTGACCTATTTTAAAAAGTGGTCCAATTGATTCTGCTCGTTATTCTGATAAAACTTTTCAGGTTTTGCGCATTTAACGTTACACGTTGTAAGTATACTTAAATCTCAGCCTTAGAATACTACGCGGGCTTGCGGACGGCGAGCAATGGGTAGCTCGCCGTCCGATAAGGACCAGGCCCGGGTCGATGGCGCGTCGTGTTCCACGCGCGCCTCAAAGAGATGTCAGCACACCTGACGGGGTCCGTTAGGACCGATGCCTGCCAGGGTTGCGGGAAAGTCCGAAAGGGATACCGGGACCCTGGCAACAGGCAACTGAAGGAACACGGGTGGGTTTTAGTCAGTAAAAGTCTGACACGCCCTTCCGTTCCGCCCAGAGTGGGAAGAGAGATCCGAAGATTTCCCAAAAAAAAAAAAGCCTTAGATTACTACGCCCGACGTAGTAATCTAAGGCTTTTTTTTTGTTTTTTCCAACGTTTCGTCGCTGAGCGGGACGGTCGTGCACGATCTTGCCAGACTACACCTGAGTGTAGTTGGTTTAAATAGAGATAAGTAGTCCGTTAATCCGTTAGGAAAAACAATGATTGATGTTCGTTTTGTGTCATCAAATGGCTGTGATATAAATGAGAGTGGCAGATTACAGGTATAAAGAAACCAAAACTTTCGTACCTGCTGTGGGGTCCAAACAGCGACATTCCTGGAAGGATAAGTACCCAAATATTAATATTAATTTAAACAATTATTGTTTTGATAAGTCTACGCGGCGGTCAGGGCTAAATATAATTTTGAAAAAAAAAAATGAGCGAGGTAGGTATATAAAGTAGTCGTATAGGATGTGTAGCATCACCATCACCGTCATCATCAGCATCATCATCGTCATCTTATTAACAACCTCTCGGAAAATAAGTTGGTACCATCTGACAGCCAACTAGCACCGCGCGCGCTCATTGGTCAAACCAAATAACGCGCGCTTCCCGGCTTCCTGTTACACACTTCCGTCTCAGTTCACGAAATCACTCACACAGATTGCAGGAAAGCGAGAGGAAAGATGTTACACATCAATCATAATTTAGAGTATACTGTAGTGTGTGAAGAAAAAGAAACTTATCCTCTAGATAAAATAAATAAGGGAGTGCCTCCGCTGCCGGCGCCGGCTCCCAAAAATAACGCCATTGGGAACCGGCAGTGACATTACTGCCGGCAGCCGATGTTTTTAATCTCGGCTGCCGGCAGTAATGTCATCGCCGGCTCCCATAATGGACACCGGCGGCGCGGCGTTTATAGAAACCCTTCCAGTATTCAGAACCCCAACTAACTAACCGTAACTAAAACGGCTGACTTTAGTACTGGAATATGGAAAAAAAATAATGCTCTATTACATATCTTTTTAATTATGCCTACCTTGCCTATCTACTCCAGACGCCAAACTGACAACCAAAGTCAGCGCCGGCAGCCAATTCAGCAACCGGCGCCGGCAGCGGAGGCACTTCCAATAAATAATAGCTTTACAAATACAAACTAAGTATTAAAATAAAACTAACAGCGCTGATAACAAGAGGCTTAGGGCCTTTGGGAGTCTCTGGTTTCTTAAGCGGAGTCCTCGGCGTACACACCGCCGCACCGTCTACCGCGCCACCTTTAAAAACAATTGATGTATTAATACTACTCTACTGCTTAGCATGAGCTTCACCTCGATTCGATTCCCAGGTCAGAGAAAGTGTTTTTGGGTTATTCCATCAGGAATTTCTTAGTAGCAACCTGGGGGCCTACCACCACGCTTACAGCAGTATTATTTTAATCTTACTTCATGGAGGAAAAAGATGGAGCTATACGTCCTGTAGAGCTTCATCTGTTTCCTACACTGAAGTAATATTAAAATAATACTGCTATAAGCGGTGGTGGTAGGTCCCCTGGAGTCTGGATTTGTGCCCGGTTGATGGCAATAGGCCCCTATTACATGGGATTTAAACATAACATGGCGAAATGTGGGTTTACTATAGACTTATCTCTGCCTAACCCGTCAGGGAGAACAGGCGTGCTGTTGTGTTGTTTATTAATGTTCTGTAGTAAAACGAATCCGTGAGCGACCAGATTTTTAAATATTGAACCTTAAAATCTGTGTTTTAAGGTTTAAATAACAAAATCAATCTAGCCTTTTCCCAACTATGTTGGGGTCGGCTTCTTATCTGACTTCCATAACCCAGTTACTGGGTGACACGATACTCTTTGCTTGGTAAAACTGGCTGTCAGACTTTTAGGCTTCTGACTACCCGTAACGATTGTCAAATGTTTAAATAACAGTTGTAAAAATTATTACCCATAGTTCTTACATGGTTCCTGCATCATTTGTGTGTGCAAAACTGAACAGCTGGCAACTGGCAGTTTTAAATGGCCCTTACCTACATCTCAAACTTCAAACACGTAAAGTAAGACTTCAGTATTTTATTTCATAGTAAAAAACCTGAAATACGGCCAGTACGTACCTGGACCAACGTTAGCGTCTCCCGAGGTGCTGATTTTATAAAGCTAAAAGAACAAAAAAGAAAAATTAATCGATAGGTAATATGAAACAAAATAAAACATTCAAATTAAACTCAAACTCAAAGCGTTTATATCAATTACACCATTTACAGGCACTTTTGAATTGTGAAGGAGTCGGCCAGTCAGAAATATGAATCTAGTTGCCCATTCCAAAGCGTAGTAGGTAGGTTACATATGAAAAGGAACAGGTAAGAAACTCCATGGACAATCTTTTAAATTATAATCCTACTATCCTACTAATATTATAAATGTGATAGTTTGTGTTTGTGAGTTTGTGTGTTTGGATGTTTGTTACTCAATCACGCAAAAACGGCTGAATGGATGGATGAAATTTGG
The DNA here is from genome assembly GCA_948473465.1 of Lithophane ornitopus. NCBI lineage: Eukaryota > Metazoa > Arthropoda > Insecta > Lepidoptera > Noctuidae > Lithophane > Lithophane ornitopus. Next base: position 11,400,804 of record OX419616.1, on the reverse strand, counting down.
CAAACAGATAGTTAATTACCTGGATTAACACATAGGATACTTTTTATCCCGATATTCCCACAGGATCTAGACTTACGCGGGTGAAACCGCGGCTCGCAGCTAGATAATAATAACGGGTGTAAAAAGACGCTTAACTAAACCGAAATTGCCCGACATTGTGCTCATCGAGGGGCACGGCAGTGCTTCCACCAAGTCGTGCAAACCAAACACAAAGGCACAGCCGTACCTACCATATTTTCTCGAAGCCATTACCTAATTTTTTTGTTCTGTATCATACCGGTTCTGCATACGGACATATTGAAGGTCAAAGTTCCAACTATTTCAGACTTTTAACTGAATTTTAAATAGGGGGTAGATGAACCCTGAACCGTTGCATGCACCCATAAACACAATCTTTTGCGTGCGTTATGTTGCGCACTAACGTAAACAGATTTTTTACACCTAAAATAAAAGTCGTTTCCCAGCAATTATTTTTGTGCAATGTTACCTACAGATTATGTAGTTGACGGATGCTATGTGATGGCTTTTACAAAAATATTAGAATTGATGGAGGTTATACCTCCTACATGACAGTGTTTTAAAATATTCGAATTACGGTACTGTTTAGAATCTGTCACTAAAAACTGTTCCATCAAAGAGGAAAGTAGTTGTGGTGTACTTCTACTAATTGTTGTGTAAGACTAATTTAAAATTTTTAAAAGACGTGCCTACCCGTTAAAAACCTCCAGTGTGGATTCCAGTGGGTATTCGTAACATCATTTTATTATTATTTACTGGCCTGATGACAGACTAAAAAACCTATGTGACAGACGGACACAAAAGTGAGATTATAAAGGTTCCGTGTTTTTTTTCTTTTAAATTTGGAACCATATATTTAATATGAAGCTTCCTCCTGTCGTCTGAAAAGAGTGATCAAGAAAATATGTGATAATGACTTAAAAAAATGCTTACCCTGCCATCGTCACCAGCTGCAAATCCAGAAGATAGTGGGAGGACCTCTGGGCCCCATTGCTTTATGAAGTGTCCGAGACGTGCGACGCGCTGTGCAGGAGTCGTCGTAGTGTGCGACCCGCCACAGTAGCGGTTGCACAAATGCTTGTCCGTTTCCGATCTGTGTAAAGACGATAAAAACTGTTTACTATTGATTTGATGTGAAATGTGATGTGATGTGATGTGTGTGTGATTTTTAACCGACTTCAAAAAGGGGGATTTTCTCATTTCGATCGTACGTTTTTTTTTGTTATGTTTGTTACCCGATTACTACGCTAATTATGAATTCATTTTGATGATTCATTTTTGTTTCGTAGGTCATACTTCAGATTTGGTCCCTTAAAATGTTTTTAATTTTTAAAATAGATTAACTTTGCTTGGGTAGTTTTTGAGTTAGCTTCAATAATACGTATTTTTCCTACTTAGCCTATTTTATGGATGATGTTATAACAAGTTCCTGTCATTTTTATTTATATAGCAGGTAGGTACTGGTATTGGAAACTGTGTGGGTACCTACCACAACTAAAGAGTGAAAAATAAATATATTTCACAAAAAAAAAAACAACCGACTTCCAAAATTAAAACACTACAAAGTAAAAATAACTTGAATATCTGAAGTCGGTGGCACAATACCTAAATTCCACACCAAATTATTAAGTTTTTGTTTAAGTATTTTAATAAGATGCAAGCAATTATGAATAGCCACGACTCCACGAGTCTGTCTCTCCCTCAGAGAAGAAGGAAATTATTGTTTAAGGGCCGAGTCACACCGGAATGGCAGCGGCCGGCAGCGGCCAGCAGCGGCCAGAAGCGGCTGGCAGCGGCCCCCGGCGTCGCCGCTTGCAAATAGAACTGTTTAGAAGAAACAAATGAACATATTGGCTCATGAAATGCGGCGGGGGTGCGCGAGCTCGCCCGTGGTGCCGCGAGCGGCCTCGCGTTATTTCACACTGAAAGTGCTCGCCGCGTCGCTGCCGGCCGCTGCCATTCCGGTGTGACTCATATGGAAATGGAATCCTCGATACAACGAAGAAGATCCATACTTTTTTAATTTGATTTTTTTAATGGAAATGTGTCTACCTGACTTTGTGAGGTTTATTAGGTTGCATCTGTTGCTGCACCTGCTCCCAGTCGTGCATGTTGCGTTGCGGTAAACTGCTCGCTTGATTCTTACGGATTGAGTCTGCGAGAATACATCAAAAATTATTATAACAAGGTCTACGTGGCCTTACGTGGGAACTAATCTGTCTACATATACACAGGCAATCCTAAATAGCTATAATATTATAAATGCGAAAGTGAGTTTGTTACCCTTTCACGCTAAAACGGCTGAACGGCTTTAGATTAAATTTGGCACATGGGTAGGGCAGACCTGGAATACGACAAATGATTCTTTTTATTCCGATATTCCCACGGGATCGAGACTTACGCGGTTGAAACCGAACCGCGGGGCGCAGCTAGATATAAAATAAACCAAAGTAGAAAACTACTGTAATGACAACTTAGTTTAGGTGCTACCCCAGGCCCGGATTAGGCATTTAATAACGGCAACAGAACAGTGGCGCTACTGAGATCGTCTACTTAACAGGTGTAGGTATAAGCGAACCATAAATGTGCTTGGAACTCCAGCAACCTATATACCTACCTACAAGTGAATCTCAACTCTGACACTCATGGGAGATAATTTATTATAGTATTATAGGTACATACCCAATTCATAACTCAGATAGGGTTTCATAGACAAGCTGGCTGGCAGTGGCTTAGGAGCTGCCGGTGGGATCGGATCCATCGACATCACAGCATTCGCATCACACGATATACAGTTGACATCCCTAGCGAAACAAAGCACAACATCAATATACAAAGTGGCGTGAACGGGTGATCCACGCACTCTAGTGCATCTACCATTGGGCGTTAATGTATGAAGTATTCTCCCTGTCAAGTTATCTAAGTACTGCTGTCGCAGATCGTGATATCTCACTCTTAAGTAACGAAAAGTTTATTATTAATCTATACGTTTGTAAGCATGTTAAGTCAAAAAGGCAATTACCTACTTCCATGGTTGTAACAGCTCTAGCTAGGTGGAGTCTGTCTAGTGAAAGCTGAGAGAGAAAAAGAGCGGCAAATTTAAAAAAATACCTCGTGTATCCTCGGATCAACTCGGAAAAAACGTATTTGATAGAAGAAACAAAACTAAATATTCTGTATAAAAATATTCAAGTATCAAATAGGTTTTTTCCTAGTTGATCCCATACAAGACGTATTTTTTTAAATTTGCCGCTCTTTTTCACTCTCAGCTTTCACTAGACAGACTCTATATTAGATATAATCATTGGGTTTGGAGATTCGTAAGTAGGTCACCTCAGTAGTCTCCTCTTAGTGCCCGCAGCCTCTGCTTCGCGGCGCAGCGCGGCCATCTGTTTCAGATTCTCTTGGAGCTGCTTCAGCTTGTTGTTGAAGAAGTCCTTCACAGGAGACAGCTCCATCTTGTCCAGTTTCTGTTCGATCTCGCGCTGGATGTCATCCAACGCTTGTTGCCATAGAGATTCCTAAAGGAAAAGAATGAAGTATTTCAAGATAATGACAAATTATTACCGTCGTTTGGCTACTTATTAATATTGGTGCGAGGTACAGTTTCTGATCACCAACAATTTTCTGCTACGGCTGAATGAGTTCATGTAATGAGCGTCGTTGACCTTGCACAATGTAACACGCTTGTCCTATCCAAATACCGGAACGAGTTGGAGGTACCTATCATTGAACCTTGTTAACCGGAACATCAATTTTCGAGTACCTATAGTTAGATGCTGAATGACAGAGATGCCTATTGTCCTAGTGTTACGGCTCGGAGTAGGACTATGTTTCGGAATTGATGTTGTATTTTATAATACTAAGAACTGGGGGCTTAAAACGGTCACTTTAGCAGAATCATAATATGAAAATATTATGAATCATCGTAAAATGTCACTAATTGACAATTCATAATATGATCTGCATGTAATTCATATTACGAAATAATTCATCTGTTTGACAGTTTTCTATGGAGATTCGTAAAATGGTCCACACATTACGAATTACTTTTATGTCATATTAGAGGAATTGCTAATGACAGCTGGGATTCATGAAATGAACTGCTTTCAGAGGAATTGCTAATGTGGCCGGTTTAGGCCCCCTGGGGGCTTAAAACGGTCACTTTAGCAGAATCATAATATGAAAAATTTATGAATCATCGTAAAATGTCATAAACTGATCTGCGTGTAATTCATATTACGAAAAAGAAAAGAAAAAAGTCATCTGTTTGACAGTTTACTATGGAGATTCGTAAAATGTTCACAAAATACGAATTGCTTTTATGTCAATTTAGAGGAATTGCTAATGACTGCTGGAATTCAGGAAATGAACTGCTTTTAGAGGAATTGCTGATGTAGCCGGTTTAGGCCCCCTGGTAGAAAATACGCCAATAATCGGACCTGCACGTTAAGTTTTCCGAGGGCATGTTCCAGTCCTTTGGAGAGGTCATCGCAGGCGTTCTCGAATTGGTCGTGAGAAACCTTTCGCGCCAACATGCGCAGGTCAGCCTTGTCCGCTAGAGCTTCCACCATATCCTCGCGATCCAGCTTGATGACCTTCAGCAGTTCGATTTGTTCCAGAAGAGCCTGAAATTATAATGTTGGCTTTATTTGAAGTGCATTAGAGACTAAAATCGGAGAGAGATCGAAGTTAAATGGTGAATCGATCCCTATCACCATCTTTATCCAAATTGTTCAAAGCGATCTGACTGACAGATAGGCAACAGCCATTTGTGTGCTTAAAGTATTAAATAGAATAGCGTAATATATAGGTATATCAAGGGATGTAGAGGCACACTCTATCAATGGTTCGAAAGAATATGAAATTCAATTTAAATCTGTTGTGTTATCTTGTGTTACCTACCTATGTCATATTTCTAATGCAAATGATTATTGTTTTGTCGGTTTTCCCTCAGACCAAATTTAATAATCCTATCAACATCTGTGTCAGCTTATCAAGTTTTGTGAAGCAGGTTTGGAAGCCATGAGGAGCTGAGGCCCTAGGCAAAGTGACATTCTATCAGATAAAATGATGATGGAAAAGGCAAAAATGTATAGGATTGACATAAGCTATCGAAAAGCGTATTAATGTCAATCTAGTTGAAAGACTTTGTAGAAATACGAAACGCTTTGGAAGCGAATGTCTAGGCGCTCTGAATTGTGGCGTGTTCTTACGTCGATATGGTTCTGTCGGTCCTCCTTCTCAGCGGCGAGGTTTCGGGCTGTATCGTGGACCTGCTTCAATTGAGCCTGCATGTTCTGCACAGTTGTGAACAGCTGCATCAAACCTGCAGAATTGAGAAGTAGGTAGGTATCCTCTAAGACATTGACGAAAGCAGTATGAAGATTGTATAAGTAGGTACCGGTGACTGTGGACTATGTATTCATTTAATTCAGTTAAGGTGGTTGGTAACTTGCCAAAACCGGCCAAGTGCGTATCGGACCCACAATGAAGGGTTCCGTAGTTCCTCTTTCGTGCTTAGGAAAGCACGATAAGCCGTTGGTCCCGGCTGTCATTCGTAGATCTTTGACAGTCGTTTCGGGTCGTCAGAAGCCCTAAAGTGTGACAACCAGTCTTATCAAGGGGTATCGAGTTACCCAGTAACGGGGTTGTGGACGTCAGATAGGCTGTCGCTCCATGTAGAATACTGGTATTCAGCTGCATCCGGGTAGACTGGAAGCCAACCCCAAAATAGTTGGGAAAAGGCTAGGTACATTGTAGAATCTTTTCCTTTTGTTTTTTACTTTACAATTTAGTAGAGTATGAACATACATATTTATTATATTTATTAATGCATTGACTAGTCAGACAAAGGCGCGTTGAAATTAACCTTGCAGATCCTTAACAAGATCTGGCGATATCTTCTCGCCTTCACCCTGGAATGTGGTTCCAGCGACTTGTCGCCCCATGTAATCTAGTTGATCTTGGAATGAATTCATCTGTAACAAAATTACAATTTGTTTAACGCGCATGCCAAGGATCAGCTATCTAATTGCGTATCTAACAAATTTTCGGTAAATGATAAGACTAATCTGTTTCATTTGACAGTTCAACAACATTCATTGCGTTATTTACGTTGTAGAGTAATTTTTTTTGAACTTATGAAGCAATGAGTTAGCAATCTCTTTTAAAATGATTCAGATTGTGATTGATCGTGTATTACACAATTCGGGTGCAGTTTAGTTATAGTACGTCTAGTTGTTAGGTAGGTACTTACAGCTTTTTAGATCGTTCTCACGTAAAGTATAAATTCAACATAAATTATGTAAGTACGAGATATTTTGTAACAATAGAGTGTCCATGGAGTTTCCTGCCCGTTCTTCTCCATATAAATCTACTACCTTTTGGAATGGGCAACTAACTTAAAAACACCAAAATGTACACTTAGTTTGCAAATAAATCTTTGACTTTCATTTGACTTTGACTTCAACTTTTTGACTGACTCCTTGAGAATTCAAAACTGCCTATACTTACACGTTAATACTTTCGAGTTCTAAACATGAAAGTCGAAAACGGGCTGTACCTACTGCCACGAAAGAAAGGTTTACAAAGCTTCCAAGGGGAGTACCTTGTCTTGAAACTTTCCATCCGTCTTCTTGACAGAGTCGCAGCACTTCTTTATTTCATTCTCCAGCTGAGCGAGCTTCTCCAGCAAACGGGCTTCTAACTGAGTCAGATCCGCTGGAACGGTGCGACCCGCTACAAAAATTACCGTTTCAAAAATTGATTTAAAAAAATCAGCTGTTCCATGCTAAAGTTTAACATTTACCTCCTGTTCTAAAATGTATGGCATATGTTTTTTTTTTCGCGATTTCATAGTAGGTCCCATAGTAAAAGTTATTCAGTTCGATGGTCTAAAGTAGTAGTAGTAGTAAGTAAAGTTTGCAAAGTTAATTTTTTAACACCTTATACTGTATGTATGTGCGTATGTCCGACTCTATGTTCCCTCGTAACTACTAAACGGCTGAAGCGATTTTGATGAATGATATGTTAGATTCGGGTTTATTGCGCGAGTGTCACTGTATATTAAAATAATAAAATAAACAAAACGGCGGAATTTTGGGGCCAAAATGGAAGTGTTAAAAAAATCCTACCGAGTGGGGGGCATCAAAATAAAGGGTTACAAAAGATGATTACGAAAACATACAAATGTAATTTGAAATGATAAATGATAAAATATCCACTTAAAACCTGCAAATAAAAAACAGTAATTCAAAACTAAAGATAATGCTTGTTTTTTCTTTTTAGGGTTCCGTACCCAAAGGGTAAAACGGGACCCTATTACTAAGACTCCGCTGTCTGTCTGTCTGTCCGTCTGTCACCAGGCTGTATCTCATGAACCGTGATAGCTAGACAGTTGAAATTTTCACAGATGATGTATTTCTGTTGCGGCTATAACAACAAATACTAAAAAACAGAATAAAATAAATATTTAAGGGGGCTCCCATACAACAAACGTGCTTTTTTTGCCGTTTTTATAGATAATGGTACGGAACCATTCGTGCGCGAGTCCGACTCGCAAATGTCCGGTTTTTTTGTCTTTTTTTTGTGGCATTCTACCAGCCAGAATTTTTTATTTGTTGTTATTTTAGCTCAAATGTATAATAAATGTTAGGGAAAAGTAAAATAAAAGTAAAAAGTCATGTTAAAAAATTAAATAAAATATTTTTTAAGTACAACTTTACGCCGCAATTTAACAGAGTGGCTATACCTGTAGGTACCTACCTATAAAAAGTTGGGACTTGCATAGTTTTTAAATTTTTGGACAGTAGGGAAAATCTTTTCCCAGGGACGAAAGTAGGTACTGTTTTCATCCCTCTGATAGGGTAACTTCAAGCGTAGGTATTTTCCGATTATGAGAAATGATGGTGTCAGTCGCTTTGTCATAGGTAGGTATCGGAGGGTTAGACAAAGTGATATTCTATCAGCGAATAAGATGATGGAAAAGTCAAAAATGTACGGCACTGATTTAAGCTACCTAGGTACCGAAAAGCTTATTCGAATTCCGAAATTACAGGCTGTTAGGGTAAACACCGTTATCCTTGAAACCGGTGGTTTGGTGTCATTTATAGAATGTAAAATAAATGTTTTTTTTTTTTTTTTCATTACCTTTTAACACTAGAGTATTTCACTCTTTCACCTAGGGTAACGAACCCACGCGCTAGGGTAACGAACTTGCGTCTCAACACTGGTGGGGGGCGCGGGAGTTGACCTGACCGGCCGCGAGTGCGACCCCTCCCTCAGCCAGTCAGCTGTTTCGCTTGCGAGCACGGTGTAGGATAGAAACTTTTTAAAATCTTTTAATGGAAATTACATTTTTTTTTTTCACCTCAGCACCTCAAACAAGCAGGTTTTGTTGTCTACAGACAGTGTGCAAAATTCAATTTTCGTGCGAGAAGTAACTTTTTAATTATTATTTTTTTCTAAATCCGAGAATATGTCATGGGTCTACTCACAAAATACGAAATATTTGACTTTCACTTTGTTCTGTCACTATTACTTTGATACGAAAAAAGCGAGAGATAGAAACAAGACGATTCGAAGTTCGATTTTAATTTCGATATAGTAGGCCCAAAAAAGAAATAAACAATAAAACGTTCGATACTCATACAGGTTTTAAATGTAATTAGTAATTTAACTTTATTTTTATTTTATATTGTTCGTTTTACAAATATACATGTGGTTTACGTTTACCATGTTGTATTTTTTACCTTTAGGCAATTATATGGGTTTAAATATGAAATTGCCGTTTAAACGTACTGGCCACTTTGAATTAAAATTAAACTTGCATCACAGTGTGAGATTCCAGAGTAAAACTTTTTTCACAAGATTCGATTTTTGTTTTTGCATTCAGCTTTTAACAGTAAAGTACAGTACGACACAACTTGGATGTAGCATAAATGTGAAAATTTGCATTCATTAATTTCAATTTTACGGATGTATTTGGTTATATAACTTTACAAGTTATTGCGTTTGCGTAAAGATCATTTTCACCTAATAAAGATTGGTGATTTTGAAGGCGCATTCAGGTCGGATTGTGATGGGTTTTACGAATTTTGCCGATGCTACATGTGAGTTGTGTCGTACTGTACATATATTGAAAATTAGAGTAATTTTTGAATACGAGTTCCGACGTGGAACTGACGAAGCGGAAACAGCTCGCAATATCAATGTTGTGTTTGGAGAGGATACGGCTAATGAATGCACCGTGCGTTTTTGGTTTAATCGCTTTAGTAGTGGAAACTTCGATTTGAAGAATGAACCCCGAGAAAGACCAGCCTCTAAGGTAAATAACGATGAATTAGATGCGATGATAGTAGCCGCTCCATATCAAACTACCAAGGAAGTAGCGGCACGGTTTGGCAGATCCAAAATAATGACCAATTTGCATCAATCGGTGAGCAAAAAAGCTTGCAAAATAGGTGCCCCATGATTTGACAAATCTGCATAGAGAACCGCGTGTTGAATCTTGCCTTACCTACCTTGTTGAACCTGTACAGAAATAAAGGAGTTTCAATACAAAATGCCTTCACTCAGTTTGTTGAGTCCAGGTCCCCAGAGTTCTACCGCAAAAGCATAAATGACCTTCCCAGGAGATGGCAGAAATGTGTAGACAATGGGGAAAATACTTTGATTAAATAAATATATTTTACCTCAGAAAAAAAATGGTTTCAGTACAAAACGGCAAATTCATATTTAAACCCCTAATATGTTCTAATATCTCATATGTTCTCTGCTGAGGTGAAAAGTTGTATGTGTTACACGAGACCAAAGTTATTTGCATCTCGTGCCTTTGAATCCCTGGCTGTGCTCAGGATTCTAACCTAGAATCACTCGCTACGCTCGTGATTCAATTATAGAATCCTTCGCTTACTCGGGATTCAAAATCAACACTCGCACCAAAAAATAACTTTGCTCTCTTGTTGCACAAATACCTATTGTTGTTACTCGGTCATTTATTTTTATATTTAAGTCAACTACCCATGGTTTGAATGACAACGGTGTCTACCATTTTTTTTTTTTTTTTTTGTGTGGGAAATCATCAAATGACTTCTCTCTGACTAAAACCCACCCGTGTTCCTTCAGTTGCCTGTTGCCAGGGTCCCGGTATCCCTTTCGGACTATTCCGCAACCCTGGCAGGAACGATGTTTAACCTGGCACCCTGTATATGTCAATCCAGTTGAAAGTCGTTGTAGAAAAATGAAACGCTTTGAAAGCGATTGCCATAAGTATGTTTACTGTTTAGGCTCTCTGGCTAGTTAAATAAAGCCGATCCTCAAATATTTTGGTACAAAATGGGTAGTGCCAACGTTTTTACCTGCTGTTGATTTAACGGGTGCAACTATGGCACCGGGTGCGGCCACGGTACTGCGTGCGGCTATGGCACTGGGTGCGGCCGCGGCACTGGGTGCGGCCGCGGCAGTGGTTGCGGCCGTGGCAGTGGGTGCGGCCGCGGCATTGGTTGCGGCCGCGGCACTGGGTGCGGCCGCGGCACTGGGTGCGGCCGCGGCACTGGGTGCGGCCACTACAGAAGGTGCAGCTTCTACCGCTTCCGGCGTTATCAGTTCTAACTTTGAGGGTGGAGCAGGTTCAGGTGCCACTGAAAATGCCAATAATACCAGGGAATTTATATTGGTAATGTTGATGACAGGATAAGCATTTATTAAGGGTCGAGCAGGCTAAATGGCAAGCGCTTTGCGTGATTCGAAGCAAAAAGCGAGCGAATAATAAAATAGAAAAGTCAATATAGAATTTGAAAATAAAAGGGAATATTATTGTGAGAAGGTAATTGTGATTGTATTTGAACTTTGGAACTTTGGAATTGAAACTTTGGAACAGACAAGGAAATTCAGATCTCGCTGATTTTCGTGATTTTACAGGCGTGATTTACAGTTAACCTACTGTATTTCTATAAGTTTTATTGCACATCATGAAAAACCGTTTCAAATAATATCTAATTAATGAATATGAACCAACGCTTTTTTATTTTTTTTTAAGCATCACTTAAAAAAAATAAAAAAGCATAGATTTAGGCTGTTTAAAAAAATGTTTTATTGCCAAAATGTTTTAATGTTTTTTTCACGAAATAGTTTGATTTAGTAGTGAAGTTTATTACTGTTTTTTTATGAACGATAGTTCTAAGTAGCTGAAATCAAAAGAGATTATTTGCCATTTCCTCTCAAATTTGACTGAATTAAATATTTTTTTACTCAAAATTTTTATACAAAAGTGGTAAAAAGTGATAAATACATTGCATAGACGACTTTTACAATACATTGTAATTTTTTCATTCTGTTTAGACGTCAAAATGATTCGTAAATTATGTGATATTCTAAGGCCCGTATTACAGAACCTCACTCAAAACTCAAACATTATTTAAAACTCGTTTAAAGCCTTTTGATTGGTTGAAACTAGTTTTAAGTAATGCTTGAGTCTTGAGTGAGGGTCTGTAATACGGGCCTAAATATCTTACAGCAAAACTCACAAAACAGTCCGCCGCCGGTTTGAGGTCGATTAATCAAAATCCATATCCTATACAAATGCTAACTAATATTATAAATGTGAAAGTGAGTTTGTTTCGCTTTCACGTTAAAACGGCTGATGAAATTTGACACATGGGTAGACCATGATCCGGAGATGGACCTAGGCTACTTTTCATCCTGGATTGCAGACAAAGTCGTGGGCAACAGCTAGTTAAATAATTTAAAAAAAAAGTACCTAGTTCATAGATTAGATCATAATTGAAATGATTTATTTAAATGCTTTAAAACTACCATTACAGGTCTTAGCCTAATGCGATAGCAAAGGAAAATATACAATTAAAATTACGATTCTTGTTTATAACACACACAGGCACGATCCCGTGGGAATATCGGGATAAAAAGTATCCTATGTGTTAATCCAGGCTATAATCTACCTGTTTGCCAAATTTCATCCAAATCCGTTCAGTAGTTTTTGCGTGAAAGAGTAACAAACATCCATCCATCCATACTAACAAACTTTCGCGTTTATAATATTAGTTAGATTAGATATAAATAGTGAGTGAGTACTTTTGCGAATTATAAAACAGAATACCTGCGTGACTCGTTGCGTCAGTACGGCCGGCATCATGATCTTTCATGTTGTGCTTTAAAACATAATATAGAAATATAATAGATTTTTCTTTTCATAAAAATATTTTTTTCAACTGACCAAAGTTAGGCTTGATTTCCTTCATAGCATCAGAGAAGGCTGTAGTGAGCATGGCGAGGTCGTTTCTCATAGACTGCACGTGACTCAGCAACTGCCAGAGCTCATCTTTAGTTGCCAAGGTGTCATGGTCAAAACTTGGTGCCCTCGGAACCGGCGCTGCCACTCTTTCTGCAACTGGAGGTACAGCAGCTTTCGACAACGCACTGGCTGCTTCTGCTATTTTCACTGCCGTAGAGCTCCTGAAAAAGAATCATTATACACAGCTTTGAGCAAACAGGGGGCTTAAAACGGTCACTTTGGCAGAATCATAAAAGGAAAATATTATGAATCATCGTAAAATGTCACAAACTGACAATTCATAATATGATCTGCGTGCGATTCATATGAACGAACGAAATAATTCATCTGTTTGACAATTTTCTATGGAGATTCGTAAAATGGTCCACACGTTATGAATTGCTTTTATGTCAAATTAGAGGAATTGCTACTGACAGCTGGGATTCAGGAAATGAACTGCTTTTAGAGGAATTGCTAATGTGACCGGTTTAGGCCCCCAGGTTAGAATAAGTTAGGGTACTTCAGAAGCTTAAAGCTTAAATGAACAGAGTCGGCTGCATCTTACCATTGCATCATTCAATTGAAAGCAACAGTAACTTACGGTGTAGCACCGAGATTCTTTTGAATTGCAGCCGTCTCTCCGATTAGATCCTCAATAAGCGAGCTTAGCTTGCTGATGCCTTCTTCAGCTGCTTGCAGACGAGATGCCACGTTCATGTTGGTCCACATTTCTGTGATAGCCTTCAGATTGCTTTGTGATCTGTGACATACCGGTAATTAGGCACTTACACAATTAAAATCATAGTATGATTTGCGAGATACCCTACTACCTAAATGCGACGATTATATGTATTGGGTACCACAATGTAATATGGTACCTACCAAATGCAATCCCATCATCTGCCTAGCCTTTTCCTATCTACAACATGTCGCTACACTACAATGGCGACATTAATTTAACACACGGGTAGGGCTAGTGGCCGCTGCCAGGGTTGCGGAATAGTCCGAAAGGGATACCGGGACCCTGGCAACAGGCAACTGAAGGAACACGGGTGGGTTTTAGTCAGTAAGAGTCTGACACGCCCTTCCGCTCCGCCCAGAGCGGGAGCAAAAAAAAAAAAAAGGGCTAGTGGCCAGTAATCAAAAAAATTATCATAAAATAAAATAATTGGTCAACTGAAAAAATTAAATTTTCAAACACTAAATAATAAAAACATAACCAAAATTGGGATCACTCTGTGTAAAAGATTCATTCCTGAACCTACCTACCAGCTGGCTTACGTTCTATATCGGCCCGATTCTTTGTCAGCATAATTTTTAAGAAATTGCGCGGCTTCCCTTCTATTCGCCTAAATATGATCGGTGACCCCGGCAAATGACCTCTTCGCTACAGTACAAATTAAGTGCAGGTTGCTCCAAGATGCTTTAGAAAATTGTAAATAAATATAAAGAATAACGTTTAATGAAATTCAAATATTTTCATAAAATTAATACGCGAAATCGTAGGCGTGTGTTAAATTAATGTCACCATTAAAGCGACACGCTGTATATTGGGGTCGGCTTCCAGTCTAACCAGACGCAGTTGAATACCAGTATTTTACTTGAGCGATTGACTATGGCTTATACCTAAGTATATCCTACTTTAAATGCAATATTAAATTAGAAAGAGTTGAATTTTGTGTATCTAGTTCGAGATGAATCACAGGTTTTGATTGGCAAGCAACGTTGTGAGCGGAGTAGCGCTAAGTCGACCATCTGCCGAAGTCTCTCATAAACAGCGCCCATTTAAGTATCCGGGAGGTGGTTGATGTTTTAATGGAACTTCAACTGATTATAACTATCACACTAAATTTTAACCTCCTTACTAATAAACATTGTATAGCGTCTGTATACTTGTATAGTTACACAATGCTTTGTCTTCTTCTTTCAAAAGTCATATCACTAACGACTGAAAGAGAGAAATCGGTGTGTAACTATTCACCTGTTATAATACGTTTATTAGTAAGGAGGTAAATGTACCTGACTTCTTGCAATATTTCCTCGTTCTTGGGCGAGGTTCCATACACGCGTTCCTTAAGGTCTGCAACAGTGTTCTCTAACAAGTTGAACTTGCTCAGTGTGACGAGGGAAAGCCTCTCCACGGACGGTCCGGTTGCTGATCTGGCGACTACAGCGCCGGCTGCAGGGCCGGCTGTAGGGCCGCCTGCAGGGCCGGCTGCAGGGCCGGCTGCAGGGCCGGCTGCAGGGCCGCCTGCAGGGCCGGCTGCAGGGCCGGCTGCAGGGCCACCTGCAGGGCCGCCTGCAGGGCCGCCTGCAGGGCCGCCTGCAGGGCCGGCTGCAGGGCCGGCTGCAGGGCCGGCTGCAGGGCCGGGTGCGGTGGTGGCGCTGGGTGCGGAGGTGGGTGCGGAGGCGGGTGTGGTGGTAGCTGACACGTGTTTCGTCGCTGACGAGGACGCCGGGCTGGCGTCCCGCGCCGTATGGGGGGTAGCCGGAGTACTTTTCGGAGCGGAAGTAGGCTGAGCCGTTGACCCAGTTTCTCCAGCTAATACCAAAGAATAGCAAATAAGTACACAACGTGGCTCTACATTTGATGTTAATACGAAAGAAAAGACATTCGAAAGTGTTTCATTTTGAATGTTTTTTATTGAGAATGTATAATGTTACCGGTAAAGCATATAATTCAGACATTGTATAGAACAGCTTTTTTTTTTTTTTTTTTGGTTGGGAAATCATCATATGACTTCTCCCGCTCTGGGCGGAGCGGAAGGGCGTGTCAGACTCTTACTGACTAAAACCCACCCGTGTTCCTTCAGTTGCCTGTTGCCAGGGTCCCGGTATCCCTTTCGGACTATTCCACAACCCTGGCAGGCATCGGTCCTAACGGACCCCGTCAGGTGTGCTGACATCTCTTTGAGGCGCGCGTGGAACACGACGCGCCATCGACCCGGGCCTGGTCCTTATCGGACGGCGAGCTACCCATTGCTCGCCGTCCGCAAGCCCGCGCCTATGGTGGTCGGGAATCCGCTTGGGATTCCCGACGCCCAGGGTGTCTCCAGCGGCGGCGGTTAGGGACATGATGGCGCAGGCTTTGCCTCTCCCTCACGCGTTCCACCTCCTCCTTCGCGAGCATCACTGCTTCGCAGAAGGAGGTGACCGCCTCCCATGCCCTCTCGCTCCGTACCATGGCCTGGACCAGGGCCGGACGCGAGAGGTCAGTGCCGCCAATCACCTCCACGAGGACACGGCGGTGCTCCGCCCAAACAGGGCACACCTCCAC
The DNA here is from genome assembly GCA_948473465.1 of Lithophane ornitopus. Classification (NCBI taxonomy): domain Eukaryota; kingdom Metazoa; phylum Arthropoda; class Insecta; order Lepidoptera; family Noctuidae; genus Lithophane; species Lithophane ornitopus. The sequence continues at coordinate 11,385,217 of OX419616.1, read as the reverse complement.
CGTATGCTCCATATGCGTGTCCTCCGGACGATCCGCACAGTGGTGACACCCGGGCGTTTCCTCCCGCCTGATCCTACACAGGTACCTCCCGAAGCTGCCATGTCCGGTGAGGACCTGCGCCAGGCGGAAGGTGAGGACGCCGTGGCGCCTCTCCAGCCACTCCTCAAAGAGGGGACTTATCGCCGCAATTGTGGCGTGCCCAGCACTGGGTTGCGACAATCGCACTCTCCATGCCGCCATGAGATCCTGCCGGAGCTCTGTCCGCTGTGCCGCGATTTCTCGCGGCAGCGGAGTTACGCCCCGGCGCTTCATCTCCTCGCGCCACTCCCAGATATGCGCGAGGACCTTCGCCTCCAGATGCCATGGCGGTAATCCGGTAAGGAGGCTCGCCGCCTCACGAGAGATGTATAGAACACCTAATGATTCTTTACAATGCCGAGTTCGTCTAGACATAAAATATTTTTTATCTATACTCCATTTGAAATATGATTAGAAAAACAAACCTTTTTACAGTCCGTTCAACCGATTTTTGCTTCTATACCGTAGGCACAAGGATGGCATTAAAAGCAAAAAAAGTTACACAATACCAACTGTCTACTGCAGCTGCCATTTGTCGTGCCACCAACGCAATAGAAGTCAAAATCGGCTGAACGAACTGTAAAAAAGGCTTATTTAAATGTCTAATCTTATTTCAAATGGAGTATAGGTATCGTTTATCATTAGGTATGAACCCTGCCTATTGTTTAGAATGCCACGAGAAGATAAAGTATACTTAAAGTATAAAATGAAGGACATCTTCTGCTAAAACAAAATCATATTTTCTATAAAAAAAATAAAATGACTTAACATTTTATGTGAAAATAATATGAAACATCTCTGAATCCTTGTAAAAGTATTAATTATTTATGAAAAAAGATTTATGCTCAACATTAAAAAATAATAATTATCTATGACAACAAAACGAACTTTGTTTTTAATGGTTTATCGCTTTGACTAAACTTTGTACCTACTAAACTTGTAGTACCTTGGAGTAACATTTTGTTTTTTTATTAAAGCACGTAGTAGTACTTAGTAAACACTGTACTGTAAAAAAAAAGTTTTAAAAAAAATGGTACATACCTAGGTATTTATTTTTCTTAACATAAAGAACTATTATGACAGTTTGATGCAAGTACATCACCTGTGAGTACTGTTTACAACTAAATTTCACAAATACCCGACCAAAGGCCAATTCTCGTACGTAGAATGTTCACATTCAAGTCGGAATCTGTCAAACTTGTCAAAAATGTTACTTGTCAAATAAATTAATTGTATTTTTGACAAATTGCGAAACTCACGTTCGTTTCTGAGAATAGTTTTGGATACAAACATATATAGAAGATAGAATACTCTCTAGTACTACTCTACTACTACTACTACTAGAATACTCTCTATGCACACCATATGAATTACAGATATAAAAGTAGAATTGTGTAATGTTATGTCATGTTATCTTATGTTCCGATGATTTAAAAATTACGGGAATTGCCCCTCTGTTCCCATAAACTGTAAATTTGCAAAAGGAACGGAGTGTCATAATATTGTCTTGACTAGAGACGTCATCTTCATTATGTACATTCTTACGACAAACGATTGAATATTCGGTATTGTATAGAATGCCTAGGCAAAGTATGGGTAGGACATTATTGGCGCGGCCTGCAACTGGGGCATTTTCTCAAATAATGCGTGGGAATTCAAACTGAGTAAAAGAATCAATGACGCTTCAAGCGCCTTTAGATTAATTTGTTTGTTCTTTACTTTAAACAGCTCTATTTACACGCCAAATCGAAATTAAAATATTTGTTTTTGTTAAGTTACCTCCTTGGTTGCCATGATGTGACACAATAAAAAGTTTGTTCCATTTTAAAAAAACACGATAGATATGAGATTTCATGGAAATAGATAGAAATGGATTTTCAGACAAACATTGCCGGCCGGGTGGTCGCATGTATTTGACCTGTAGGTATCGCAATTTCGATTTATCTCGAAGAAGGTTGCCGAAATAAAGCTCGAATTTCCAAGCAAGTTCGAGAAAAAAAAAAAACATATTTCAATGTCTCGGTATTCTAAAATTTCGGATTATACAGATTGCCAAAAAAGTTATATGTCGCTCTATTTTTTAAGTCATACAAACACAACATCAACATTGGTCTTACTCATCATAAAAACTTGTGCCTGTGACTTCCGTCTGCGCTCAACTGAAAAGATAATCCAGATTATAAGAACAGCCAGTAACATAATAATAGATAATATGTATTCATAGAAATATTGAATTACTGAAAACTTACCAACTAGCACACTTTCTTGATCAGGCGATGGCGGCTCAGTCGCTGAAAATTTAAATTAACACATTTGAATATATTATGTAACCATCGATGATCGAGTCCGACTCGCTCTTTTTTATTAGTGTACCTAATATTTGTCAGGAGTGCACATGCCGCTCGCGCGGTGGCGGGAGCATAATATAGCATAACTCACTGTTACTTTAAGAGTTATGAAACAGTAGTCCTATAAACTGTTGGGCAAAGGGTAATCCCAAAGGTGGCGAAATGACTTGGACGCCCGCACTTACCTAATTCATACTTTCCGGGAACCTGCAAAAACCAGAAGAAAATTAATAAAATCGCACAGGTCGTTAAGGTTCGTTTTTTCATAAATGTGTTAATTTTGTTCGTTTTAAACGCTTCTTCTTACCAGACTGCCAAAGAAAAGCCTATTTTTTTTTAAATCCTGTGCGTGTCCCAAATAAAATATTTTATTTCTTTCTTTCCTAAAAGTGTAGGTAGATGGTAAATTGGACTATTTTTTTTTACCTAGGTAAAAAAATACCTTCCTGTCATTCGTTACTTACTAGAGACTAAACGAATTACCCCTGTATCAACGATGAACTCGCTGATGGCTATAGTCTGGGAGTTACTTGATGATCTCCCGACGGGCAGCACCGCCATACTGCCCCGCAACTCCACGTTCTTGCCCAACACCCCCATCTGTTGGGCAAGGCAGTGCAGAACAGTTTGCAGCATGCTGAAGTCCACCACGCCGACCTGGATAACATAGTATTATATAGCAGGTGTAAAAATTGTCTAAAACTGACTACTTTGACTGCCCCTATTTCTTTATTTTTGAGCTCTAGACACTGATGACACCTCACATGCCAGCGTAGGATTTTTTTTCCAATATCAATTGTTTATTGTATGGGTTAATTTTTATTATTTGTTGTTAGAGCGGCAATAGAAATAAATAATCTGTAAAAATTTCAATTACCAATCTGGTACGGTTCATGAGATACAGCCAGCTGATAGACAGACAGACAGATGGACGGACGGACGGACTGACAGCGGTGGCTTAGTAATAGAGTTCCGTTTGGCACCCGTCGGGTACGAAATTCAACAATAAATAGGTACAAACATGTTGGGTACCAAATGAAAGGGCTTAATTAGCACATTCACATAAACCTACATGTAACGCTCATGAAACGTCAGAAGCTAGGTGCACGGTTGCAATTGGTCGTTTCCTATGGAGAAGAGCCGGCAAGAAACTCCAAGGTTATAAATATATTATAATTTAAATAAAAGTTATAAGAACTAAAACCCAACTACGACAAAAACGCCAGCAGGTGGACAGTGCTGGAAGAGATTTATTTAGAAAAAAGCATCACCTTTGTACGTTTTTTTTCTATTCTTTTCTTCTTGTCTGTTTATTATGTGTGTACATAAATGGTTAAATAAATAAAAACGCCATCTAAAAAAGTAGAGAGACTAACAAGACAGGAGTCACACGTACGTAAGTACTTATCTGTTCGAATTATGCCTTACACGATGTGTGCCTCCGGATTTTCAATTTGTCTGTCTCTGTGATGTTTATACCATTTTAGTTGGCGTTTTTGTCGTAGTTGGGTTTTAGTTTTTATAACTTTTATTTTTTACTTTGCTATTGGGACAGGACGTGTGAGACTACAATAGTAAGTATGAAGATTTTATAAATTGCTTTCCTTTTCATTAATGTACCACAGTCTACACTCTACAGTGTCGGTCTTTGATCATGATCATGATTGCTACCACAATTTTCTAATCTCAGAAATGATAAAAGATCTGTTTCTTTGAATAGCCCAGTTTTGTGCAAAATATTCCCATTGTCTTCTACTTTTTTAGCATGTGGCTACAATCCACGAAGAAAGGAAATCAATGGCCATAAACGGAATATTTTTTTCCTACTTTTTCGTTCGTGCCTGTTGATTAATGTTGTGAGAAGAATGAGAAAATTCACTTGTATTTATCGATATATATATTGAAAGTAAAGAGTCTGTCACCGCACCTTCCAGTCAAACCGGCAAGATTCTGATATTAGAAACTTGTATTGTTGTTTGTAAAATTGTTGTACTGGTAAAAAACAAGTGAAAATGCGGCCGGTAATGTTTCTATGAAAATCCATATCTGTCGTGTTTAGCGGCCAAATAAATTACTTTGCAAACTCACTCTAACTCGTGTTATTTAAAAATGGAACGAACTTCTTACTTCGACACATGGCAACCAAGGAGGTAACATATCAAAGACTTTATTTAAATTTCGATTTGTTTTGCAAATAGAGCTGTAAGTAAAGCAGAAACTAATGAAAATAATGCGCGTGAAAAATTATCGTTGTTCGTCATTCCGCGCATTATTTGAGAAAAGTTCTACAAGTCTTGGTCGCAACCCTACATTTAAGGACTCACGTATGTGTGCCTCGGCTTTGCCTTGGCCCATATTTTCACGGTCGTACATCAATGTCCTAATTGCTGGCCGCGACAATAATGTACTTTATTCTAGTTAAAATGATTGATTTCCAGACCTATTCGTATGAAGTGTTAAGAATTTTCTGAACCAAACTAAACAAAAATTACAAAAATGTCGAAATAAAATAGCGGCTCGCGACTCGCGGCGATGACAGACGTACGAGGCAAGGCAGGCGACGAGAATCGTGGACGGCTTTCGGCTGGTATGGTGATGATGAAGTAATATTATAAGAGGTGACTAAACATTGTATTGCTTGCTTACCCCTCGAGTTTGGGATCATACCTATAATTTGATGAACTTTTTCCTACTTATTGGATGACAATATAATGATTCGTTTTGATGAGTCCAATATATTACACTTGGTGTCGAAGGTCTGATGATGAAGCCAGGAGGTGGATAGTTGAAATGTTCAGTGGCGTGGTTAGGTGGTTACTAGTACCTACCTAGACCCCTCGATTTTGGGCTCTTAAGATTCGTTTTGGCGAGTCCAATAGATTGGGCTTGGTCGGATGATAAAGCCAGGAGGTGGATAGTGGAACACTTCAGTGGCTACTAGTAAACCCTTTCAACCCTTTGAGTTTCGAGTCATGAGTCCAATAGATTGCTTTTGGTGTTTGAGGGTCTGATGATGAAGCCAGGAGGTGGATATAGTGGGACTCTTCAGTGGCTACTAGTAAACCGATCAAGTTATAATAACTTCGTTGACTTTAGCCTAATTATCTAAATGAAGAATATAGGTACATAGTACATACCTACCTATTACTTAAATTAAAAAGCGTAAAAAATAAAAATATGCAGTTAAACACGCACTAAAACAATACAAGCACCAATGCAGCTTGTCACTTCTTTTATAGCCAATGATAAATTCAAAAAGCGTGCTGGAGCGCTTTTTGGTTGTGTTTACTTTTAATTAATTAAAACAAAGCGTATCCAATAAAATATGGGCAATCATTTTAAACAAGTGACAATCCACATTAGGTACTTCATCATCATGATCATTTCAGCCAAAAGATGTCCACTGCTGGACATGGGCTCCTCCAAGCGCAACCACTTCCACCGGTTCTGTGCTTTCCGCAGCAAGCGGATCCCAGCGGCCTTCTATGTAGTTTTTCGTTTCTATGTAGGTACTATACTCCATTTGAAATAAGACATTTAAACAAACCTTTTTACAGTCCGTTCAACCGAATTTGACTTCTATACCTTAGGCATAAGGATGGCATTAAAAACACAAAAGGTTACACGATACCAACTGTCTACTGCAGCTCCCATTTGTCATACCACCAACGTAATAGAAGTCAAAATCGGTTGTACGGACTGTAAAAAAGGTTCATTTAAATGTCTAATCTTATTTTAAATGGAGTATAAGCGTGTTTTTTATTTATTTTTTAAACTACTTTTTTATCACAATCCGCGCTGTTTTCTTCAGATATTCCTAATTTTATAGGACAATTAATTCAATATTATTAAATTACTTAACGGGAATAAAATGTTTGTGGTTTTACCTCCGGCGTACCGATAGCCAGGTCGATCATTTCAGATATATTTGTAAGAACTGGGTCCGCTGAAAAAGGTAGATAGGTACAGTCAGCCTCAAAAAGATATAATCATAGACAAAAATTCACTTCACCGTCCACAATCATTGTTTCATAGTATGCCACAAAAAAAGTTACGCATTGAGTGCTTAATTGTTATTTATATTTATACATTGATATAGTATTAAGGAGAACAGAAGACATTCAAATCAATTCTTGTTTCTTTATGAGGCAGACTGATGTTACTGTACATAGGAAGTTGTTACATAATGTCAAGGTAAAACACCATAGCCCCATGGAAGCATTAGCCCCGGGTTAATGTACTAGTGTATTTATAAATTACAGTTTACTTTATTCTTTCTTAGCGTTGTTTCTATAGCAAGTAGGTATTGGATAATTATTGGGAACTTATCGGAATAACTTATCTAGGAACTTTAATGAATTAAAGACTAACTAAGAATACGATTTGTTCCGAAACCAACAGAATTTGTAAACACTGCTGTAAGTACAATTTAGATATTTACCAACAGAAGTCGCCATATTTTTAAATTGTTATTTTTAGTTACACTTCGAAAACAAAAAGAAAATTCGAAGTTGTTACAATACAAACTAAAATAAATAAAAAATCTGAAAGTACAAAATTTTAGTAAACATGCAAATCGTGAAAATCTCTTTGTTGACTTTGACGTTTGACGCCATTGCTTTTTTTTGTATTTTCCATTAAAAGCCATGATGCGTGTTATATTTGGACTTTTTTGTATGTAATTTATTTATTTTTAATACATAAGGCTCAGCTGGTACTGGTACAGCCTGATGTAAACTTAGGCAAATCGCTGCGCAGTAACAAATCCCTGTGTCAGCGGGTGTGAGGGGTGCAGTACTGCGCAGCGAGAAGCGTACTTCAGAGCCGCCAAAGGTTGACACGTACATGCAAAGTTGCAAAATGTGTAGAAAATGGTTCTACCCGGGCGCGGAGGAAAAAAGCCAATAAAGATTACGGAATAAGGTTTTCGTGTAGGGTGATAATCTTCCCTTATCCACCTCGTTGCTGGTCAATGAACTATAAATGAGTTGGATTATTGTCCAAACCAACTTCAAAGATAACGAGAAGGAAGATATACCTACACTGGTCAGCAAATAAACCGGGCCACGCGCTACCTTGGAACTCTGATTCGATTTTCTCAAAAAGTATAAAACATACAACTATATACCTACAGAAAGTGCGTTTCATGCCCATTAAAATGACTATAAATGTATTCTAAAGTACCGTCAACTCACATTGTAATCAAGCAACAAACACAATGCTAGCGATTTGCTCTATTCTGACTGAGTTCGCTATTAGCGTTCCTTTTTCTACAATGTCAGTCGGATATTTCTTATCATTTCGCGTGTATTTTTGCTCCTTTTTTCGCTCAATAATGGATACGTTACCTCAGGAAGCAGCTCAAGCTGTAGCACTACTTCAAGCAGGCGTTGCGCAACGTGAGGTCGCTCGAAGACTTCGAATCAGCAGATCTTTGGTGCAAGGAGTTTACAGACGATACCTAGAGACTGGAGCATTCGATCGCCGTCCAGGTACGGGCCGACCTAGGGCTTCACCAGCAGCAGATGATCGTTATATCCAACTTACTGTTCTACGATATCGTCGCCCTGGAGAGCGTTATTCTCAGTGTTGCATCGAGGAAACTTGCTTAGGAGGAGGTAATTGTCTGGGGCTGCATGTCGTTAACCGCACATACAGCTTTAGTTTTCATCGAACCGACGGGCCGAACGCGTGGATTGACTTCTCATCGCTACATTACTGAAATCCTTGCAGACCATGTGCTACCTTACGCGGGATATATCGGGCAGGATATGCAGTTGATGCATGATAATGCACGGCCTCGTGGAGCCCAGTATGTACGCAACGTCAGTATTCCTACGATGGACTGGCCAGCTCGAAATGTTCGAAATGCTCGAAATGATTCAAGTCCGGGACTTGAATCTGATAGAACATTTATGGTATGAGCTGATACGTCGGGTTCGAGCCCGGGTACCTGCTCCAACAAGGCTTCCAGAGCTGCGAATCGCAATTGAAGGGGAGTGGAATGCAATTCCTCAAGATTTCATTGTCAGGCTCGTGAGATCGATGAATACAGTTATCCGAGCAAGGGGAGGTAATACTGATACTTTTTTAAAACTTTTTATTTGTTTCTGGCTTAAAGAACCATGACCACCATCCTAAACATGCATACCCAAACCAAAACGATTATGACCAAAAGCTACATATGGTGCATTTAAAAGCACAGTAGACCTAGATTCTGAAATAATTCCTCTATTTTAATTTAAACTTAAGGTTTTTAAATATTTCAGAACAAAAAAAATACTTTTCCGGACAAATAGCTCATTCGTTACACTTCAAAAAACGATTGATTGCTAATCATTTTCTGTCAGGCGTTTTTACATAACTTGTTCAGTAACGAATTTCGATTTAAATAACAATTGGCGTAACCTAGTAGGGCTTGACTAGATTTAGCAACATAAATAACAACATGATGTGACATATCTCGCCACTAAGTCCGGCTGGGACCAGCTTAAAATGTACCAGGACTGTGAGAGGCAGAATGAAATCAAACTATGCTATGAAAATCAAACGATCCTATTAGATACATCTCTATCGCTAAGCACGTCTCTGGTGGAGAGGCTGACTTAGGATAGTTAAAAACATGTGGAGTGGGTCTACCAGATGCTTGTAACTTATCGAATAATTCGACATACTAGTAAGGCGATCAGTGTAAAGGAAAATAAAACAAATCTCTCACAAACAGCGTAGGTACGCCTTTTTTATTCAATCTTTAAGCATTTATTTAAAAAAACCTAAATAAATATAAGCCATGGCAGTGAAGAGATGGGCAGTCCCAACAAAATGCGTGGATCAGCACCATTTAGCCATTTTGAAGGAGACTGCATTATCCAACACGTCATGTTGTTTTCCATCAAGATTTCATGCAGTTGCACGGATAATTCACTGAATGCACGTCTCTAAATACGTTGCACGCGTAAAACACATTTGATTCACCGAAACAGTGATGTACGATTTCAATCATCAAAGCACCGCAATATCGTATTCAATTACATTTCACCGATAAACTGACACGTAGGTATCGTAAGTCCAGTAGGAAAACCAAAATCGTCAATGAGATATCGCTTTCAAGAATATGTATAGCGAGATTAAAGTGCAACAAATGTACGGCTAAGTATTTAATAAACAATAATTAAACAAACAAACAATAACACACCAAAGAGCTCAACGTTTGAACGTAACAGTAGGTTTCTATGGCGACGAGTGACATAAATGAGTGAATGAGCGAGTGACAACTAATATCAGTGTTTTCAGACAGATAATTTTTTTTTACCCACAAATCAAGAATCACAACAATAATCTGCTTCGGAAAAAATACTATACCTACAAAAGAACTTATTAATCTATACTATATCATGTTGCAAGTTGTTCTATAGATAGTGCTGTGCACTTCTGTAAGTGACGAATTCACAATACCTTCCTTAAACTGTATGTGATTTTTATTTATGTATGTTTTAGTGCGTTAATGGTTGAAGTGCCATATCAATAAATAAATAAATAATATCGTGGGCTCCATGGTTATCTCCTGTACCTCAAAAATAAGGTATACTCCTACCACTAATCTGATCACATTGACCGAATGAACGAAATGAACTGTAATCTTTCACACTGTCGCCATTAAATCGAAAATGTAACCGGAACTACAAATAATATTTATTTTTATTCAATTTTAAACATTGGTTTTGATTGACTCTAGACTATTATCTTAAATCTAGTTTGAATAAATGAAGGACACTTGAAAATATGAATTGGCTGTAATCGATTAGGGCAGAAATGGTCATGGTCTTTTCGTTTTTCATTTTATAATTACTAACGATTAACACGACTGAAAAACGACTCTTCTTTATAAAATCCTTAATAAGCACTTAATAAATTGATTAATCCCAATGAGTTTCCATTCATTTTAATCATCATGAAATGCACTTTCTGTAGGTATAACTTTGATAGTTTTAAGTTTTATACTTTTTGAGAAAATCGAATCAGAGTTCCAAGGTAGCGCGTGGCCCGGTTTATTTGCTGCCCAGTGTAAGTATTTCTTGTGGAGATCACTGTACGTTTTAAACCATCGCCGAATTTTACAAGAGCAATCATGTGTGATAATCACTAGCTATTTAAAAAGTCCTTCATTTTCACGGTTCCGTAGCCAAATGGCAAAAACGCAACCCTTATCATTTTGTCATAATATCCGTCTGTCCGTCCAGAACTCCAGATGTTAAAACACCATTTTACTCTGAGACTATATTTGCACTAAGTATAACGATGAAATTGTAAAGAGGTGAGAGGTGAATTTAAAGAAATTGTAAAGAGATGCACCGTTAGTTAGACAATGGATTCGCGAAACTACGAAAAAAAATATTGAGGAAGGTCTCCCCCATACATGTAGGTAACCAGAGGATGAAAAAAAATATTCGACGGACACATATTAAGCGATATATCGTTGGATCCCATAATTCAAAAGATTATGACGTCCCCAAGTGACTTTTTTATTTAAGTCAATAGTTTTTGAGGCATGAGATATTTTCGGTTACAACCGCAGTAATAACTTTATCTTTCATGAAATAATTACTATGAATACATATTTTACTTTGCGGTTGATAAAATCAAAACTGGGCATGCGTAAAAATATTCATCCAAACTACGGAACCCTTCACTGTGCGTGGTCCGACACGCACTTGGCTGGTTTTTATGTTTTATATTATGTGTTTACTTATGTTGTTTCACCACATAATAAACCTATCTTACCATATCTAGAATAGATCCTGATCTATTGTACGAGTACATATTATGCTTTTTAATGAAACTGTATCGGGAGTCGGTACATTATCGTATGCATAGGTATATTAGGTGACCTCATCAACATCCTCAGGAGCCCCTTTCCCTATTCATTTGGGGTCGGCGCATCATGTCTTGTACACCATAAATCTCTATTAGCCGTCATCTCTGAAGACCATATGGCTGGAACCGGGGTGATTTCTGGCAATATCTCCTAACATAATTATTCCATCCATCGTTTCTACGGTTTATTGAACTATCCACATTCATAGTCAAACCTTCCTCACATCATGTAATCTGGACATTTTGGTTAATTTTTACCACACAAATTTGGTCCAAGAACGTAATTCTGTCATTTTCTAAAGTTATAATAACTGACAGACAAACATTTATATCGAAGAAAGCAAACCAGATTTAATTATCTACCAGTTATTTTTAATCCGAGAGCAGTGGTGGCCCAGTGATAATGGCCCCGACTTACGACTCGTAGGTCGTAGGTTCGAACCCAGCCAGGCGTTTTACTTTGTGTAAATAATTTCATAACCACTGAGAGCCAAAAATTCGAAGACATGTGACATCTACCAATCCGCACTGGGACCGCGTGGTGGATTACGGCCCACTCCCCCTCGAAGAGGGAGGCTGTGTCCCAGCAGTGGGAACATTTTAAATTGATTATACTATTTTTAATCTAAACCTAACGAGATACACCATCAATTCCTCTCGTTTATTCGACTCTAAGCTACTTTGAACTAAATTCTAGTTTGAACAGGATATCCCAGACTGCTTTATTTCAAAAATAAAATATTAGTACAACGACTAGTGCGCACTGTGCGCAGGCTTGCGGAGTTTGTGGAGTGCAGGTCTTTTTGCTTTTACACAGAGCGAGGAAACTGCGACCAGTATTTATAGCCCAGTTAAATTTTCTCTGCCCTAAAAGATTTGTGGGTGGATTACGTTGATCAAATTAATAGGTGTTACTCTACAACTTGGCTAAAGATAGTTTAGTACAGCCAGAAATCTTCAAATAGAGTTCTATATTGATTTAAGTGTCCACGTGACCACACACACTACAACATTCAATGGTCACATCATGTCACAAGAACAATAATATAATAAAATTCATTCAATGAAAGACACCTGACGCCTGCAGTATATCACGTAGTCCTCGGTCAAACGTCATGAGCACATATTATGTGGTAATCTTATCACGTAAGCAACGCCGTTACAGTTTTCCATTGAACTGTTGCATCATTCGATATAAATGCTGCAGTCATTATTAGAGGAAAAACTTGGTTCCTTGTTGATGGCCGCCAGTGTGAACCCGCGCTAAGGAGCGCTATTAAATTATTGGTGAAGTCTATGAATAAAGGTACTCCCGAGCTCCTTTAATAGGATTTAAGAGTTGCGAGCGGTTTGCGGGTGCTCGGACTCTATTTTAAGCCTGGGGGTGCTGACTTTCTGAGTGCTTTGCCATGTCATGCCCGCGCCGACGTCGCGTCATGCTAACTCTGTTTCGTCTTACTTTGAGCCCAAAAAGGAACGAAGATTTACATTAACAACGACGTGGCTATACATAAATATGTATTTTGTCGAAGGCTAAAGTAAATAAGCGGCGAAGTGCCGCCGCGGCTCCTCGCTGATGCTATCAGACCGCAGCGCACAGAACCGCGAATGTTGCCAGTTCTACATTCAAAAGTTTTTCATTACAGATTTATTTCCACGTACTCTGTAACTTTGCTGAAGTTGTAAGCTCGGAGCTCAAATTAGGATATCGTAAAATTTAATGGACGCCAGTTTGCGTATTTGCTGAATAATGGTCGACCTAAATTGTTTAATTGTTGGAATTAAACCCAAATAGTTCTACGATTAATTCGCGCAGTTACCATTACAGCAGGATGTAATCTCTCAGGGTGGCATATCAGTGAAATCAAGTTTGTTTATCTGAGGTGCTCGAGTCAACAGAACACCGTGCTGGTTGCTTTATATTGTGCCTTCAAATATTGACGTAGGATGTTCTTAGCGGAGATAAAGCGGGAAAACAACGAGTAATTGAATTTACTACTGGGAAACGATGGGTTAGTTTGTATCGGTGATTACAGTCAGAGCGCTAAAATGTTCTCTTTGTTTGCTCGGGTCATTATCGACGACACGAAGTTTCCTTTGCTGTAGACTGACCAGCCACAAATCTCTCGCGGCGATGCAGTAATTTACGAAGCTGCAATAATAGATAATCTAGCAAAATTGCCGTCTGGGCGTGTGAACACGCATCCAACTGTCTACGAGTCTCTGGGAATACGTTAATCACCACGTAGAAGACTCCCCACATAAAGTAGTCCCGTACCTGTCTGTCTGAATGTAAAATGTTTAGTTTGGTTCACATTTCGGCGAAATGTGAGGCTTCTCATATTTTTTTAACCGGCAGGTGACCGGCTGCGCGAGCGGGACGGGCGCCGCGGTACGAAAGCTCGAGGATCGAGTGTATCCGAGATAGTCTTGCGTCGGCTCGAGCGGGGGCCGATCGCGTCGCGTTACGTCGCGGCTGTACAACTTGAAACGTCAAAAACTTTACGTAAATATTTAAACCACTCGTGGTTGTTAGCCAAAACTGTAAATATTGTATCAGTGTATTTAGCGACTTTGTAGCAAGCTGTTCGCTTACGTTTGATTGAGTTCTTCATGACCAGTTTTGATTGGAATAAGATCCCTGTCTTCAGTTTTGTGGAAAGCATCGGTATCGAGTGCATGCCAGGAAGATCCTGTTGCACCTTTAATAACGGTGAGTATTTTTAAACTTAAAAAAGCTTCACTTATTTTCGGAGGATGTTGGATTTACCTTGCATTGCTTTTTCTTTAGTTAGTAGCATAACATTATCATCTCCTGAATAATTATCCGATTGATTTATTATAGTGCATTATACAAGTAGGTAGTTGGTATATAAGGTGTTAAAAAATTAAGTTTACAAACTTTAAGACGTGCTTTAGACCGTCGAACTGAATAACTATTAGGTACTATCAACACTGAAATTGCGAACAAAAATCAGCTGTTCCATACTAAAGTTTAATATCCCTACCTACTATTCTAAACTGTATGGGACAGCAGTTTTTTTTATTCAGTTTGTTGGTCTAAAGTTCCTCTTTAAGTTTGTAAAGTTAAGTTTAACACCTTATAATATGGCGACTATAATTCGTTGGTTGGTATCATTAAACATTGATAGCATGATAGAAATTGGTGTTGCTCCCTGTATTTCTTGTTTATTTTGCTAAACTGCAAGATACCTATACCAACACAAAATTGGTGTTGTAAATGTATCGACACCCGCCAATGTGTCTGTAGGAAAATATATAGAAACATTTTGGAATAAAGCAGCTCAGGGATTGTTAGGTAATTTATCGTGGTATTGCGGTTAATTCGTCATGTTTGTTTACTACCACTCGATCTAAATTCTTACTGTAATAGTGTACTTACTACTATGCCACCTACCGTAGGATTATAATCTATTATGTGGATATATCTGTCTATGTTGGGAATGTTTCGTTGATAAGGTCTATCAGAATTTTGAATTTTTTTATGTGTAACATCTTTCCACTCAATTTCCTGCAAGCCGTGGGAGTGATTTCGTGAAAAGGGACGGTAGTGTGTAACAGGAAGCCGTGAAAGCGCGCGCAATTTGATTTGGCCAATGAGCGCGCGCGATGCTAGAGTTGGCCGTCAGATGGTACAAACCCATTTTCCGAGAGGATGGTACTGTCAGCCAAGATGTCAGATGTTACACTTCATACCTATGCGAGCAGGGTTGGCTTAAAACAAACAAGTTGTTTTAAACACGTATTTTAAACAATGTTTAAAACATTTTGAAGTAAAACAATGTTTAGTATTAAGTGTTTAAAATCACAGTTTAAAACAAGTTTTGAACAATGTTTTAAACATTAAGAAAAAAACATGGTTTTAAATCGAATTTGAATAGCAAATGAATGGAAATAAATTAAAAGTTATAAATGTTTAGGACTTGAAATAGCTCGAAAAGAAATTAAAAAGGTTAGATAGTACCTAGGTTAGATTTGGCATATTTTTTATGAAGTAATTCGCTGCAACTATTTTGGGGATTCCCCTTATTTGAACAAAGTCCGTTTTAGATAAATGTAGGTAATTAGGAATATCTATACTTCGTCGCCGGTAAACTCCTGTTCTGTCCCGTTTTTTGGGGACTTCTTCTTATTGAAATATACTTAAAGGTGAGGTAATTACCCGTCTAATATCGAACATCGGAATTCGCAATTCGCAACGTACAGGGTGTATGTAATTGGTTCGGTACCTATCTGTTACTTAAGTAGATACTTACTTAGATTGATTAGAAAAAAAAAGTAAGTATGTTCACAGATCAGATAGTATAGTAGTTAGTAATAACTATAATTAGTATTATATTCGGACCGTTTTTTTTTAATAGTCTTGAAATTAATTATATTAGGTCAGATCGATTTGTGTTGATAATAAATTTGATGTATCGCTCAAAGGAAAAAAAAAACAAAAAAAAACTCTTGTTTAAAACATTTTGAACTGTTTGTTTTATAAATTTTGAAAAAAACAGTTTTTTTTTCCAACCCTGTATGCGACTACTGCAAGCCTCGCTCGTTTCTTTTTTATTCTCACCCTACCCTCTAACAGTCTTACTTATTGCCTCACATAGCCTAACCTGGAAAAAATTACAAAAATCTCATATTCATGGCTTCGTCCAGAAAAAATATTCTGAGATATATAGTGAGGACAGCATCGTAATATAATGTAATTCCGAAACCAGGAACCTAGAAAACTATTTTGAACGATAGTATTCGAGAAACTGATCCGACTGGATAGGAACAAACTGCAGATTGCTCTGAGCGTTTTGATCGTATCTATCCGGTGTGCGGTGAAGTACGCGCGAGCCGTGTCCTATTCGATAGATAAGGTTTCAGAAATGTGTCATATTCGGAACGATTGTGGATATACGCTCCAATATATACCTAAGACTATAAAGGAATATATAACATTTTGATAGATTTTTCTAAATTTTTGACACTGGCGTTATTTCACGGGTATGTGCCGTTTGTAGATTCTTACAAAGATTCTTCTTAGACTGTGACTGGTTTTTCGATAGTTTTAGTAATAGACTTTCCTGTGTTCATCGAATGCATTTCTTACAATATTTGCTTATTGTCCCTATTAACTCACTGGATTACTTATCTTATCAGAATAGTTCTTCTTTGTTATTAGATTATCAAGTCGGTATTTGAAGGATTTGAGTATTTCAGAGTGCAGCATATAGTTTATATATTTATTTAATATATAGTATAGCAAAGTGTTAACGTGTTCTAAATAAATGTATGGCGAGCGATATTGTTGTGCTTATGAACTATATGCTATATTATGTTATTATATTATAGCGTAGTCTGAAATGAGCTTTAGAAGCATGTACAATCTTACTTGTATGAATATGAAGAATGCTCTGTCTCGATCGCGTTAATTTTGTTCTCAAAGGAAATATTACATTTTCTCTCATATTACATATCCCATGAAACCCAAGAATTTTTATCGTCAAGAAATTTGTCAGAGCAAAAAATAATATCTTGTATATCAAGATATTAATTTTTGGCGCTAAAGACGAAAATTTCATGAACGTAGTTCCGATAACGGAAGTTTTAAAGCATAATTTTAAAATAATTAATTAAACAATTGGTCAAGTCAAAACAAGACAAGAGAAACTGTTTCTTCCAAAAGTAGTTTCTAAGAATAATGGTCAGTAAAAAGATAACAACAACGATAACAATTGTGCCGTCAGAGTGTCTAACAACTTTTAACTTACTGAATCCTATGAAGTGCACAACAAATCCTTATATTATAAAAAAAGTTTTTATGGTGTTTGGTAAAGCAGGTACTTACTCCATAGTTAACTGTTACCAGGGGCTAGCGAGACATTCTTTCTTTGTGAACGGATAACGACGAATTTTGGGAATCAGACTAACACCTTCGTATCAGATTAAATGCTCACCTATTTAATCATTGTGATCGATGATTTCGGGTTTAAGTAGAGGTTTTTTTTTATTTTTCTTTTTCACATCCTTCAATAGACTCAAAATGACTAGTATCAAAAACTCATTAACGGATTGCAACAAAATTCAATATAAACTGACGCACTGAACAGTTTCGACGTCTTCTCCGAATTCGGGCTGGAAGGAAGTACCGTTTTCATTTATTTTTGTCCTGGTAACATTAACATTGTTCAAAAAAGTTAATCTGCAAGAGTAATAATTTATGAATGAACGTGATTCATTAACTTTGACGAGTATTATGGCGCCGCCGGTCGCAAAGAGACATTATTTTTGGAATTTAAAGAGCATTTTTAATTATCCCTTTTAATTGTCTTTCTTATATCAATAATTGGATGACTAAAATTAGAAGCAGAATTAGAACGTAAACGAGGCAAAATGAGCTTGTAAGTATCGTCTAGTGTCTGCCTACCCCCATGGCAAAAAAGCCTGAGTTAACGTGAGTAAAATTAGAAGAATGATCAAAATGTTGTTGATTGTAAATGAATTTCAATATGTTTATTTTTTTAAGGTGATCATTAATCAATCTTGTTCTAGTAAAGATATAGAACATGTCTTTTATAATACGCACAGTGTTGTGCCAAGATGCGCAACCGCATGTTTTTTCGTCGTTCTCACGGTGTATGGACGAGTTTAAAAGCGGCGGCCGCTAATTGCGGATAATGTGCGTTTAATGTGTTATGTTACATGCATCTTAATATCTACGTGGATGATGTTATGTAGGAAGTCACGCGACTGATGTTCTGTGGTATCGACAAGTGGTTGAAGATGTTGTTTTTCAATCTTGGTTGTTTGAAAATAGAATGCATATTCTGTCGGGATTGACCGCTGTCGGTTTTGCCAGAGATTGGCGTTTGCATTCTTCTGGTATGGAAGATGGTCCTAGATTGATTGATTCAATCTAGCTGTTTCGAAGAAGGCTTTCAGACTTATATCTACTTAATTTACATTTTTAAATATTTTTATACAAACATTAAAAAACATAAAGACATAGTAGCCCACCGGTATCGGGAACAGGATCCAAGCTATCGGTAGTCAGGGCTCCTGAGAGAGGAACCTCCTAACGATACGCGCCGTGTCCAGAAGTATCTACCGCTTTCTGGATCAAGCCCTTGATCCAGCTGCCTAACGAGAGCCTCCTCGGGCGTTGGTAGAGGCTCTTGCCTATTATGCCATTGGCCGTCACAAACATTGTAAGTTTATTATTAGGAATTGGAAAAACGATTTTAATTTTATTCATATAAAATGCTACATCGATCATGATGAAATGTGTTGAATAGTTCTATCCCCTGTTTCCATTTCAGTTGCATTTAAATTGCACCTCGCTCCTCGAATTCGTTAAAAATTCGGCTACATTCCAAAAAAATTAACATATTTTCAAGTCCCGCATCCCCCATGTCGAATGACCGAGACAGGGCTCCGGCCGCGGCCGACAAAGAGCCCACAATGGCCCGATTGAATGACAATAGGCGTCCACGGTCCACCGCCGCGCTCCGCTGCGACCCTGGTACATCGACCCATTAGATAATATCAAACTGTATAAATTTATGCTCATTTTGACCCAGTTTTACGTTGAAATAATTTTAGATTGTCACGGTCGTAGGTCGTCAATTCGGGATGCGTTGGTCATACGTAAGAGATCAGAATGGCCCACTTTGTTCAGTGTACCTTGTTTAATGGGCAGCGATTGACAAGAACTTGTTGATAGTGATTATGTTGAAAATGTTTCTGTAGATCTTGTATAAATTCAACATTTATAGAGTGCTACTTGTTGGCCAAATAAATAATCCTTATGGCAACAATTCCCAAGCAATTTCTATTTTAGGATGTGCCTTGACACTGGCAATAACCTTTGAGCCAGTTGCTAAGGAAAAAAGAACGTTCTAAATTCAATATTTAAATTACTTTTCTATACATATTTCAACACGGCGGTTGAACTGTTTATCCCAAACATTTTTACCTGGAAATCTGCCTGATACACTGAACAGACGAGATAAGAATAATTATTGTATACATTTATAAGACGAAAGTGAGACGGGGAGATGTAGGCCTATATTCTCAGTTCAGATCATATAATCGAGTGGTGAACCGGATTAGTGAACGTTATCGCTTGAGCATGCGTTGTAACTCTCGCACGATTAACAAATGCAAATGGCACTTGAGAGCTCGTAGCGAAGTGTAGCAGATCGTATATTATTTGCATTTATGTGAGCAATTGGCGAATTACCATGTCCAGTTATCGGTTTTAGGTGGTTTGCAAAGTAGATCATATAGTTAAGCAATCTTGCACTGTTTATAATCTGGTTAAAATTTAGATTAGGATCAGCACTCAGCAGCTAGGCCACCTGCTAAATGACTCCTACGTCTTAATTAAAGATCTGGGTTCTAAAATGTAGGTATTCCCTTCCATTACATTGAGTAGGTAAGTATCTACCACTAGGTACTAGCACTATTCCTCTACGACGTCATCCGCGTGTCTGACTTTCCTATAACAACTTTCAGCTACTATCCCTTTTGGCGAAGACTTTTCGGAAATTCTGAAACACGTATTTCATACTTTTTATCCGAAACCCAGATACCAATTTTCATTCAGTTTTTAAATAACTATGAATTTTCCTACAAACCGTCATCCCATATTTTACCCTACTATGAGGGTATTTCCAAAAAGAAATAAACACTCGTTTCATATTTTATAATCTAAAGTCCAAGCACCCAATTTTATTGATATATTTTAAAAATAACGCATTTTATTAGAAACTTCCAGCCCTTTTTACATAAACTCATGTTTTTTACTGTTCTTCTACTGGGCGAAGGCCTCCCCAAGTTCCAGAAACTTCCCCTTAGAAGAAGAATTTTCAACTACTGCTCAAATTTCATCTTTCCAGCTTCAGAGGTTTGGGCAGTGCGTTGATGAATCAGTCAGTCAGTCAGGACATCTCTCTTTATTGTATAAGTACTCATTCATGTTTCCACAAATAAAGAATCTTGTATAGATTTGGGTGTAACTCGAAATAAAATTACATTGATTTAGGGTTACCAGTAATTCTGCTTAACCAGAATATAAGGAATAACGGCAAATTGACGACAGTTTCGAAATAATTTTGTAATTTATGTGTTCAGCGATAAGACCAGCGATAATGTTTTACATGCCTCGCTCGGTGCATAACAAGGATTTCGAAGAAAAATGTGTCTGTCATGCGCTAATTGCTTCGTTATCATATCGGCATTACTTCTCATTGATTGTACAGGACAAGTCGTTGACGTGGCCCTGACTCCGGTGACTTCAATTATTACTATCTAGAATTAGCACGAAGAAGACCTTTCATTACTAGTGACGTTCGTTACGCTCTGATGAATCTTGTAGGTATGGATGATCTTCAAAATAAATGGGAATAAAAGCAGTTATTAGGTGAGCAAATCAGGCGCGGTCGCAGCCCAAGATTCTGGGGGGGGGGGGGGGTCACCATTGGTGCCGAGGTATATTTTTAGGGAAATGATGGTTAATTAAAGTACGTAAATCATTCAGTCTCTCGACAGTTTGAATGATTTTGTGGGGTCATGACCCCCTCGGACCGCGCCTGGAGCAAATGATCTTAAAATGGCTGAAACTTACGTCCTAAAATGTGATTTAAATATTAAACACATAGCTCCAGAAAAGGATGATTTCACTTTTTATGCCGAATAGATTATTTTCTTTGCAATGCATCAAGTCAATGGCCCCAGCCCAAGTCGGGTCGTTTGGCGCCGTACGCAGTCTATACCATAAATAATTAGTTATAAATTGTAGCCGTTTTATCTTCAGATTAACGGACACTCAGCGGGTGCTTTATTAAAACTCGATTATTGCTGCTGAATCTTGTCGAAAGTAGGCGGTATTTGGTGTTTTATTTTACACCAAATTGGTATAAGAATGACAGGAAACACAATATCCACTGCTGTTCTGATGGTTGACATAATTATAACCATTTGGAACTTTCTGTCACAACATGACAACACCGACGCTGATCAGGGGGCAGCCAAAGAATTCATTTGTCGTGTCGCCATCAGAAGTCAGAAGGACGATGCTGCCAAACCTCTTCACACAAATGGCGTCGACGACGGTGACTTTGTACCTTTGTTTCTCTAACCACGCCGCAATAACGCATTCTGTTATGCATTGAGGAATAGAATGGCCGATTGTTAAGTTATTGGTAGTTAACGTAAGCGTCATTCCATGCGTCATCGTTTAACTTGTAGTGTGATTTCAGGGACATTGACGCGCAAAGTGTAACCATGAATTCAGCACAACATTCTAGACCAGCATTTTTGTTGGTTATCAAAAACCAAAACAGCAGTTTCATAGAAAAGTCACGCGGTCATGGTAACGGGCCTCGCGTGCGCGTGCGATGTCCTGCCGTCACCGTTTAAGGCAACCAAAAACAACTTTGAACACATTATTTTCCTTTACTTACTTCAGTTTTTTAGGAAAGATAGTCCACGTTTGCAAGTAATGGAAATTTAAAGTGATTGAATGGTCTTTCAAGTCAGGAGGAAGTCATTCCTCCTGGTCATATTTAGATATTAAAACGAGGAATTTCAGGTAGATACTGGTTATATGCTTCAGAGTGGTTAAAACTGAAAACAAAATCGGATTACTTTCCAGAATAAAAAAAATCAACTAGCATCACAATTCACAAGTCTAATTGCACAGAATTAGCTAAAAGTGAATTTCTAGTGAGCTTTTACATTGCGAAATCATAATCAAAGTACCTACTGTAGGTACTTACATTATGACGTTACATGATAATAAATGTTTGATCAGCGTCAATGACTCTGATTCCATAAATAGTTTATCTTTTATCTTCATTCATTAGTTAAGTTTTTTTTTATAATCGAACACTTTGTCAGCTACGTTGTTTATGCGCCTATTCGTTTTTATTTGTTGTTTTTTTAGCTGAAACATTGAGTAGCTACCTGCGTTCTACGTAAAACTAATAAAGAAGCACTAAGTAATTTATTAATTATGGATCGCTCTGGTATGAGGAAGTTACATGTTTTCTTGGTAAAAACTTAATAAGTACCTAGTATTTTTTGTGGCATTTTCATTATCATTAATTTATACCCACATGGTACAAAAAATCGATAAAAAAGATTGGAATTTTTGATTTCTGTGTTCGGTAAATCATGATACCATAGATTTCAAAGGCTCCATAGATTTTATTATTTTGAAAACTCAATGGAATAGTGAATGATGAATTAATGATCCTATTTGAAGTCAGTCCATAGTTTGTCAGTCATGTTTGTCTATTGCAAGGGTCTCTTATCTATGTACACACGCCTTATCTTGTCTATGGATGGCAACAGTAGCACGACTTGCGTCCGTTTATGGGATTTCTCCAGCTTATCTGATCTCCTTGGATTTCTCAGGGCACCCATTCATGTTGGTATCTGTGAATATTCATGTTTGAGAAAACTTTACGCAAAACACTGTCTGTGTTTTATCTTGATGTAGTTTTGTTTGTGTTTTGTTTACTTGCATTAGTTTTTAGTTCGCACTTAATTAGATTGTCTTTTGTTTTATTTACCATGTTTCTAGTGTTGTATGTTCACTTCTAAGCAGCGAAGTTTTCAGTGATAGTTCAGCTTAAATAACTTATATATTTTAATGCTATAAAAGCAGCAGTTTTTTACCTGTATTAAAAACATGCGGGGCAGTCTTTGGGGACTGCCGATAGAAGTGAAAAATATGTAACATTCATTCATTTCTTCAAGCGTTCGGTGACGATGACGCGAGTTCCATGATTTTTGTTCACCCAAAAAGTACTCAACGCGCCTAAAGAAGTTTTCACTAAAATATGTTTTAAAAAAAAGCTTCTTTAGTGTCTTGCGAGTCAAGCATACCTACTCAACTCTTGATTCGATAGAAAGTTAAAATCTGTGCGAAAATAATCGTTTATTGAACAATTATTAAGATAATGATTCTGGATCGAATATTTTGTCTCAGTGTGTAGGTTTCCAAATCCAATCAGCATTCACTGCCTTAATAAAGAACACAGTGGATGAAAATATATATTTTGTAGTGGAATGATAATCCATATTTTACCCATTCGATCGCATCCGTTCGCATTGGCACAAATATTAGCACATAGCCTGAACATTGCCATATAACGCACGAGAATATTTTCCGACATTTTATTACATATTTATGAAGATTGTATTCATGAATTCCTGAGACAAAGACGTATTTCAACGGCTTGTTGGTGGATATTAGATTTTTTTCATATCTTCTAATGTGGCGCAGTGTTAGGGTTCTGTAACCAAAAGGTGCCAAGGCTCCGCTCATCCGCTGTCCGTCCGTCTATCACAGAGTTGTATCATAGGAACCGTAGTAGGTACACACCTGCGTTCTGCACACACCATTTTCACAAAGTGTGTAAATATGGCCGATATAACAACAAATAATACAAATTAAATAAAGTTAATAATTAAAGGGCATTCCCATACAATAAACGTGTTTAAAAAAAAAGTTTTTCAAAAAAAAACAACCGACTTCCAAAAAAAAACACTAAAAAAGTGAAAAATAACTTGAATTTCGGAAGTCGGTGTCTTTGCTTTTCAATTTCCGTTTTTTGCAAAACTTTTTTATTTTTCACTTTTTAGTTGTGGTACCTAAACAAATCCGAATACCACTACCTGCTATGTAAATAACAGTGAAGGAGTCACACAGGATATCGTCTAGATAAACTAAGTGGGAAAAATACGTAATATTGAAGCTAACTCAAAAATTACGCAAGAAAAGTTAGTAAAATTTATATGGGACCACCTCGGAAGCATGACCTACCAAACAAAAAAAGAATCATCAAAATCGATTCATAATTGGCGGAGTAATCGCGTAACAAACATACAAAAAAAAAACATACAGACGAATTGAGAACCTCCTCCTTTTTGAAGAAGTCGGTTAAAAATTAGCCTCTTCTGGGGCGGTCGGGTAAAAAATGTGTAGAGTCAAATATTGTAGGGTGGTATTGGAAACCTACACGTACGAGTCCGACTCGCACTTGGCTGCTTTTTATAGATACGATACGACCATGACTATGAGTTATATTTTTGCAACGGATATTAACCTGCATGGAGCGAATATTTCTGGCTTATTTACACATGGAAATGCTGCAAAATGTGGGTCAACACTATGTTTTCAAAGCTCTCATATTTTATATTTGTGTGGCTTGGAATTTTAATCGATTAGGTACCGATTGATTGATCGCTGACGGTTGATTAAATTAATGAAGTATTAATTAATAAGCGAAGCATGTCTGAGCAACTATTTCAGAACAAAATACGTAGAAAAAATTAAAACCAATAAACTTTCTAAGAAATCCTCTATGACTAATGCTTTAAGCTATAACTAGCTATAATGGTGATCTTCGTGTAACCATGGCGGTAAGGGCGCCAACCCTTTTTTACCGCGGTGCGCTGGCGCTGGCGGCGGGTAACAAAAGAATGTTTCGAGTTATGAATGACTGGCATTCTCTCATTCACGCTGAACTGCCCGTGTTGTCTACCTTGCACGACCAACTTACTTCTATTATTAGTATTACTTACTGGCAATGTTTTGCGACGTTTTTTTAAGAATAATAATATATATGCTCCTGACGTTACACCTTTGTCTTCAGTGTTCGTTCTTACGTTGGAAGAGGAATATTTATGCCACCACCGGACCAGGGGGCCTACTCCGTAAGCACGAAGTCCGTATAGTAATTTTTCTTCACGAAGCGACACGCGCTATACTTGTGGTGACCAAGTGTACAAACACGCTCTGAATGTGTGTGTAAGTGAATGAGCTTTCGGGGCCGTCCGAGACAATAACGAAGTCGGAAGTGTGTGTGTGCGCCTGCGTTTTGTGCTGACGCTACTCGTCTTCACGCACACATTCACAGCGTGTTTGTAGACTTGATTACCACAAGTAAAGCGCGCGTTGCTTCGCCAGATAAAAATACTGTAGTTTTGGCCGAAGCTATGGGCGTTTCCTGCTCCGTATCACTTACGGACTTACAAATGACAACACGATTTGACAGGTCCCTACACCCGGTGTTTATTTGCCTGTCCGAAAAAAAATATTTGACACTTGTTTTGACAGATCAAATACTTTCGGTCGGGCTCGTATCTTTTTGACGGACTTAAAGAGTAGACCACTAGTACCGGGATTGGTATTCGGCTTGTTATAACAGTTTTATGCTAACCAAGAACTACTCGTGTTTAGCGGTTTATTATGTCACCATAAATATTAGAGATCTATCTCTTGAAAGATCTATCCTTGACATTACATCCACTGAGCTAGACTTAAAGTCTACGCCGACTGTCTCTCTCACGAGTATCAAATTATTATAATTATCTCTTTTTTTTTAAATCAGGTGTTCTGATTTAATTAAAACAGAAAATTAACATTTTCGCTTGCCAGGCATGTCTAATTTCCTAGGTATGTGTAAATCACTCGAATCTATATTCGCGTGAACAATGGCACCCTGATCAGTCGGTCGCATTCTGTTTAGACTATGTAGAAGTGGTGGATAACCCTGCCCAGTTCAATGTTACTGTGTTTATGACCCAAGGACCTGATACGGATAGGTGAAAGATGATCTATTATGCAGCTTAGCGAATGGACTCATGGATCATCTATGAATAGGTACTTACAGGGGATTTTCCATCTGGAATTTTTCAGTAGCTGGCCGGGGTCTGAATATTAATCTAAACCCTGGCTAGCTGCTGGAAAATTATATTGTTTGTTATTTATGGTACCAAGGTTTGGTTAGGTTCATTTTTGTTTTCAGCGCAGATGAAATGATAGGCTAGTTTTGTTATACAGGGTGCTCTCGGTTTCTTTGATGACAGCGATGTAGGAAATTAAGTGAGTACTATGTAGCTAAATAAAGGAACTGTAATTATTTCGATAAAGTTTAAGGCTGAGCCCATTATCAGTGTGCAAGTATATAATGTTAACTAATATTCAATTAATTCACTGTCTGTTTTTGTATTTTAAATTGATTGTCCAATTATAATAGAATTCAAAATACGCGTGTTTTGCATTAATTAAGAAGCTTTTTGCACAGCGAGACACGTTCTGAATAATTACATGCCATATATTTATTGGATAAAAATAATGTGAATAGTTAGCGAACCTAGTGTGAATATTAATAATAATGTGAATATTTAGCGAACCTTTTACATGAATAATGTAGTCATCAATAATAAACCTTTAGAATGTAGGCAAAAAAATATTAAACACATGGATTTATTTGACAGACACTGGTGCCGATTCCCTTGTTCACAAAATAAACTAAATTTAAGTTCAGTGCATCTTTTTCTTTATATTTCATTATGAAAAGGACAGAAGACAAATTTTAGTTTAGTTCTGTCAAATTAATCAGCTCCTGACGTAAATTGACGTAATTTTAGTAGGCAAGTTTTTAATCGCGTCTAAACTTGTTTGGAGTAGTGACAGTCTGACAGGACTAAACTAAAATTTATATTCTGTCCTTTTCTTAATGAAATAGAAAGAAAAAGATGCACTGAACTTAAATTTAGTTTAGTGTGTGAACAAGGGAATCGGCACCACTGGCATCTTATCTCAGCTTAAACTATCTGCCAGGAATGTGCAATAACTGGATATACTTTTTTTCTACATATCCTGCGACAGGTTTTTTTGAGGTCACTGTAATCGTACGTCTTATTAAAGGTTACAAGAATGTTTCTCGCAGAATTTGCATCATAATAAACATCTCTGTTAATTACTATGCAAATGGCCGGCGCCAAATATTATGACGGATATCAAACGTGGAATGCAGTTTATTATACCTACAACTACAGCATAGAAAGCGGTTCGATTTTGTTTCAGTTATGTTTAATGACAGCCATTCGATGTTTAACGAGTCCGCTCCATCGATTTATTAGTCTACCTACATGACAACGATTTAATCAACTTTTTATTCGATTTTTTGTGTGAACTTTTACGTTTCTCCCAGGAATAGTGGGTAGCCTTATGTGGCGGAACTGGTGGAGAGTTTTTTACCGCGTCATAGGAGAGGGTGACAAATATGGCGCGGTGTAGGGAGCGGTGCACCAAATACGGCACATCGGCGCGCTTGAATAATTAATTAATTCCGACTAGCGCAATCGCTAGGATTGTATTTATTTAGACTGGGAGCGGATGGTCCCGGAGGATTTTGTAATAATTCTGATTGAAATGGGTGGTCTGTGTTTGACTAGAGATCGTTCCGTGATGTTTTGGGGTTATTTCAGACTCACTTTTTTTGTAAAAAAATAACAATTGTATTAACTTAAATGTATTTTATTTAGTAACTATCAAACACAGAATAAACTATTACCACAAAACCGTGTTTATCAGTTGTTTAGCCTAAACACCTTTTAAACATGACATTTCTGTATGGAGTTTGACATTAACCTGACATTAAATACGCGTTGAACAAGTGTCTATGTTTTTGTGGTAAGGCTCCTACAGTTGCCCTGACAATGTATAATGTGACAGAATACTGGGTGTTAGGGTAGACACCGTTATCCTTGAAACTAGTGGTTTGGTGTCATCTATAATATACTTTTTCTATGGGACCAACCTTGAAATCGCGAGAAAAAAATCAGCTGTTCCATACATTTGTGTTCACTTAAATCGACAAAATGTATGGAACAGCTGATTTTTTTTTTGCGATTTCGATGTTGGTCCCATAGAAAACGTATATTATAGATGACACCAAACCACTAGTTTCAAGGATAACGGTGTCTACCCTAACACTCTGTATAGTTAGAAATCAAACAGATTTTTGTTAAAAGTTGTTTAATTAAAATGAGATGATTATGTAGATTTGACGTGCAAACGTCAAATCTGCATAAAGCTATAGCTATTAAATTCAATAAATCTATTTTAATACTAGTCTGTCATGTTTTGATCAAGTCGCTGCTTATTAAGATTCACCAATTTCTATTCAATACGCCATTAAATCATTTCATAATAAAGGTATAATATTTGTGACAAGCATAAGAGTCGCACGGGTAGATCGATCAGGTTAAGCTACGCTTGTCGCGATTGGACTGAGGATAGGTGACCATCTTAACATACCAGGACCATTCGTGTCTCAGAAAGTACGTTAAGCCGTCGGTAGATCGAGATTCGTAGATCTATGACAGTCGTTACGGGTCGTCAGAAGTCCGAAAGTCTGATAACTAGGGGTATCGTATTATCCAGCAACTGCTGGGTTGTGAAGATCAGATAGGCAGTCGCTCCATGTAAAATAGTGGTATTTCAGCCGCATCCGGTTAGACTGGAAACCGACCCCAACGTAGTTGGGAAAAGGCTAGGCAGATGATGATAATTAAATTAAAGCATACCGCTGCTCTGCTGCCAATTCCGGTTGGTTAACGCCTTATACTTATTATAAGAGGATAGACAGATTGGTGTTATTTTATGTTTAATAGTGCTTTTGATGGCGGCATCTACATCGCAACACACTGAAGTCGCAAGCCGAGTTTACCATGTGACTTTCATGTGTACAACGTCCCGACATCAATCGTAGGGCAGTAGCTCACCAGACACAACATCCGACTGGTCGGAGGATCCTCCCTTTTCTATGGAGGATGAGCGAACTTTACACCCTGTTTCTCATACCTCTAAATGGCTTATTACATGAAATGACACAAATTTGTCTGTCTGCCAGCCTTGCTGTGACTGTTCATTGTCGCAGTCATTCGTAATTCAGTAATAATGATATTAATACCTAATCCGAAAATTCTTAAGTTAGGTACAGACAGGGAAAGTTATTGCTAAGCGAATTGACACCGTTCGTCAATTTTCCGTGTTAAAGCTCTCACAAACAGGCGCGATATCACGGGTGTGACAAGGGTAGCGATGCCTGTCGCGCCCGCGATATCACGCCAGTTTGTACGAGCCTTTATAGCCATTTCATACAACTGTCAGTCAAAGGAATGACAGTTGTCATTTGAAAACGGATTATTTGAATTTTCCTGACTTTACTTAAGGTGGATTTGCGAAATTCAAATTTTCTTACGTTTTTTGCAATTTGCAGGTCAGTATCAGGTTGTATCGGGCTACCCTAGCGCATCCACCTTAAAATCCAGTGTCTATTGTCTAACCAAATTCTACTTGATATATTTCGGTTCTTATATAGAGAAGCTTGTACCTAGTCGTCCATACGACCTAGCCACCTAGGGCTTATCCCTTGGAGCGGTCGACACTTATCGCGCGGCGATGGATCGTCGGCCAGCGTAATGGAAAATCGTTGTAGCCCCACAGCCGGCCGTCTCGCAGAGAAACGCGATCATAGTCTTTTATGTATACCGCGAAAATGGCTATTAATTATACAACCAGCCGATACAATAGCGACATTAATTTAACACACGGATAGGGCAAGTGGCCAGTAATCATAAAAATTATAATAAAATAAAATAATTCGTAAATTGAAAAATTTTAATTTTCAAACAAACTAATTAACAAAAACATAACCAAAATAGAGATCACTCTGTGTAAAAGATTCATTCATGAAGCTACCTACCAGCTGGCTTATGTTCTATCAGTCCGATCCTTTGTCGGCATAATTTCTAAGAAATGGCGCGGCTTTCCTTCTATTCGTCTACTTATGAGCCGTGACCCTGGCAAATGACCTCTTCGCTACAGTTCTTTAAGTACAGGTTGCTCCAAGATGGTAATTTAGAAAATTGAAAATAAATCAATAAATAATAACGTTTAATGAAATACAAATATTTTCATAAAACGAATACGCGAAATCGTAAATCGTGTGATTAATGTCACCATTAAAGCGGCACGCTGTATATGGCATTATAATAGCAAAGGAAAATGATGGTCCAGTGAACTACAGTGATACTTAACACCATCACGCCTGTTTTCCCGGAAGGGTTAGGCAGAGGAGTACCTATACCTATAGTACCTAACCCACATTTTGCCAGTTATGTTTATGTCCCACACGGATATCTATGGTTCGAACCCTGACAAGCGCTTTACTTTGTGTAAATTATTTCATCACCACTGCTCTCAAAACGCCGAAGGAAACATCGTGAGGAAACCGGCATGTCTTAGAACCAAAAAATTCGAAGACATGTGACATCTACCAACCCGCACTGGGCCCGCGTGGTGGATTACAGCCCACTCCCTCTCACAGAGAGGAGGCCTGTGTCCCAGCAGTGGGAACATTATAGGCTGATTATGCTATTATGCTATGCGTGCGTATCTATTTATTTTGCTTTTGTGTCAGTTTTGGGAGTGGGGAAAAAGTGGCGACACTTGAACTTGAACAAATATAGATAGAAGGCATATCTCCGGATATCTATGATGTCCCATGTAATAGAGGGGAGCCTATTGCCATCAACCGTGCACAAATCCAGACTCCGGGCTGCTACTGAGAAATTCCTGATAAAAAAAACCCAATAAGTACTCTGCCTGACCTGAGAATCGAACCCAGGACCTCATGCTCAGCAGTAGTGCTTGCGACCACTAGACCAACGAGGCAGTATTGTTGGAAATAATTATAATTACAATACCGCGGTGATCTTTTGTAGTCAGTGACTATAAAAGATCACCTTCATCAGGGCCTAATAAGGCTTCTAAGTGGGTCTTGCCAGCAGGAGACTGGCATAATTCCTTCTTCATCTTTCCTCAGACAAAGAATCTAAGGAACGTGAGGATATTCTCCCATAAATAAATACATCCTGAAGGTACAATGACCTGTTCACAAAAAGTCTACCTTTTGAAGGTACCGTTCCCTAATAAAAAAGCATAGAAACAAACGACTTCCAAAAAAAAACATAAAAATAGTGAAAATAACTTTAATACGTCTTTGCTTTTCAATTTTCGTTTTTTGCCACCGACTTCCGAAATTAAAGTTATTATTCACTTTTATTTATGTTTTTTTGGAAGTCGGTTGTTTTTTTTTGTAAAAAGTTTTTATTTTTCTCTTTTTAGTTGTAGTACCTACCCCACACAAAATTGAATAAGTACCACTACCTGCTATGTAAATAACAGTGACGGAGTCAAATAATATATCGTCAACATAGACTAATTGGGGAAAAATACGTAATAACGAAGCTAACTCAAAAACTACGCAAGCTAAGTTAATAAAATTTATATATTTCACCTTTGAAGCATGATCTACCAAAGAAAAAAATAATCATCAAAATCGATTCATAATTTTATTGGCGGAGTAATCGAGAAAAAAGAAACATACAGACGAATTGAGAACCTCCTCCTTTTTGAAGAAGTCGGTTAAAAATATTCGTTCCTGCAGTCTGCAGTGTATTTTCAATTCGTAATTTATTCTCTTATTGCAGTTTTGATGTGTGTTAAAAAGGATCTCGAACAGTTGGCCGCCTTTCATATCCTTCCTGGCATCCATCAAATGAAGTCAGTCCACTCGGCCTTACAAACTGAGCTGAAAGATTAACAACATTCCTGAGACATACTAACCCGCAGTATAAACGAAATATGTTAAACATTTCTGATTCGTTCCAACTTGGAATAGGCGCTGACGAAAATTTAAATTCCCATTCTGAATAATCCCACGCCGCCGCCGAGAAGGCCTCGGAGAAAATTACATTCCGTTTTGCGCGTTAACACGTACGAATATTATTATTATAGACAATCATCAAACTTAACAAACCAATTACATGATTACCACGCTTCGCAGTGGGTCTTATCTTAATCCAGCGGCTATTTGAAGGCGGTAACTTATTCAAACCAGTGTTTAATTGGATCTCGGCGCTAACCGCGTTCTATGTACGTACCGTGACCATCGAGTTTATTCCGTACACATTCCAAATTGTACGTTTGAACGTATCGACTACTGTGGGCTATAAACAGGGGCAGGCTTGCCAATAAACTTTTAGCACTTTATTATTCGTATCTTTATACAGACATCAACCTAACACGAGCAGGCACGAGCTTAGTTCTTTGGTAATAAAACCTATGTGTTTTTTTTTGTCTTTAAATACAGTCCTTTAGTGTACAAAGGAGTGAAAAATGTCAGACAGGACGACAACGTGGATTTATGCCAAGCTGAGCTTTTACTTGCGAAACATAAAATTTGTAGCCATTTCCGTACGGTGCTCACATAAAATAAACCGTGGAAAATCTTTTTAAAGTACGGGCATGTCTTCAATAGGCGAGTGTTGCACACTCACAGTATGGAATGGAGTACCCATGGTCGGTGGCTCCTATTTCTACTTTTTGTCTTTGCTTCGACTTTGAATGTTTATGTTTATTAGTATGTATTACTTAGGACTGGATGTTTCCTAGCTAACCTTCTTGCTGACGGAATGCCACGACGGACGGTTGCCGGTTGCTTGCGGACGTTGTTTTTCTTTTTGTAGGAAAGTGTTTAGTTTAAATACCTATAAGTAGGTTCCTTTATCAGTGAACTTTTTTCGTATTTAAAATTTGATTCTGTTTCTTTGTTAGTAATCTAATCCATCTTTCTAGAACTACCTCATTATAAATACATATTTTATTATTCCAGCTGGATTATTGGCAAAAAAACATAGGTAACTTCCGCATAATTGGTATGCGAAGCATTCAAATTAAAGGAAAGGAAGTAATGTATTTATATTTGAGACGTTATCTAAAGCCAAAATGTATTCATCCTTTTGCACAGTATTGAATGCGGATCTAGGTGTCATGACATGAATTTATTTCACTTCATTATAAGTTATAGACACGAAATTAATATTTTTTGTTGCGCTCGTTTGACCTTGATTAGTGACAGTGGTGTTAAGTTCTAGACGATTTTGTAACATTGAAGATAAAAGTATGGTTTCTAACAAAACAATAAGTTTGACAGCGGATCCGTTGTCAAACATTGGCCTAAGCTCATTTAATGTAATAAAAGCTTATTAAGTAAGTAAATTAGTGAAATAAAAATTGGAACATTCTTTAAAAAAAAAACCTGAACTTTTTTTTGCAAAATAACGCCAGTGTAACTAAACATACGATATCAATTTGTCAACTCCTGTGACGTGTAGACTCAAATAATTGTAGGCTAAGCTTACAAAAAGCCTTCTAAATATAATCCGGGGTGTAACCGTAAACTGTAGCCGGTGTAATATTCCCTCGGCCAAACGTACCTATACCTACGTAAGAGGAGAAGCAATGTCTTGCGAATTTATCGCCAGACGAACCAGACTTTAATGAGAACAGCAGGTGGTCGTCGAAATGACTGCCTTACGGCGCGACCAGTGTATCTTGGTGGGTGGCAATTTCAGGAACTAAAGTTATTATGTGCCTACTGATTTTGACATAATTAGCCTTTGCAAACGCTGCTATGATTTGTCAAGGTATATTCGGCACTACTCGACAGTCTGTCATTGTTATAAAATAAATGTCTTGAACCCGAAGTAATGTTTTAACTCTAATTACCTATGTTTATTATGTTGCAGTAATTCCTTAGGTGTATACCTACACGTTATATGTATATACATTAATCATATCAATAATATATATCAATCATACAGATACAATTTGATACTGCGAAACGACTGATGAATCGATTTTGTTAGCGACACAGTTTACTTTTTCAATACTTATAACCGTAGCTCTTTTCATTGTACGGGTCGATCGAAGGTTAAGCTATGCTTGCTGCGGTCGGATCATGGATGGGTGACCATCCATTACATATAGAAAATTAGAAACCCCTCCGTGTTTCTGAAAGCAGCCTTTGGTCCCGGCTGTCATTCGTAGATCTTTGAGAGTTGTTACAGGCAGAAGCCCAAAAGTCTGACAACCAGTCTTACCAAGGGGTATCCTGTTACCCAGTAACTGGGTAGTGGAGGTCAGATAGGCAGTCGCTCCCGGTAAAATACTGGTATTCAGCTGCATTCGGTTAGACTGGAAACCCATAGCTGCATGCAGAATACTATAAACGTATTCTATCGACTCATGATTAAGGCGAAGTGGGACTGACGAGAGCCGAGGGGGGTGGTATGACCCCGCCCGCGCGCAATTCTAGTGCACTATGATTACAAATATTTAATTTAAACATTTTATTTGTGTTTATATAGAAGTATATAGATAAGTCCATAATCCCTTAAAGTATTTAATAATGAACACGTAGACAAAATTGTATTACAATTGCTTTGATAACAATCGAATGGAATAGGGTTTTCTCTTTAAAAAAGCAGATTTTAAGGATTCTTTGCGGTTTTTTTGTATCGAGGAAAGTTTTGTCAATCGTCTTTCGGGCCTCATACTTCACTAAAGACACTCTTCAATTTTCGTAATCATAAAAAAAACGCAAATGCGTTGCTTTTTTTAGAGAAACATTGATTTTGCGTGAAGTCGAATCTCTTCAAAACATCTGCTTTGGAACCATTTCACCTTTTAATAAAGTAAGGTGTAAGGTATTTTCAAAGTATTATATACTTTCTCTTTAATACATAAATTCTCTAGTAGGTAGGTACGGCAAATAGCGCACCTCCACAATTTCTCTCTAAGAACACTTGGCATGTTTCTAATACCTTGATATAATTATCAGGCTTAAAAGCAAAGCCTTCATTAGTGCCTAATCTTGATGTATATCCAAGATAAACTTATGTACATAACTTCGTATGTGTCACTGGCAGAAATCCCAACGCAAATATTATAGTCCATGAGGGGTCTCCGGACCCTCTCGCAATCTTAAATCTCATGGAACCTTGAGGGGTTTCGGTTTGACCAAATATATACCATCCTTGGAAATACATAATACAGCTTTTAAAGGATCAAATATCCTGAATTTGGCAGCGTGTGGTTGACCGAATTTCCAACGGATTGAGTATTTGAATGAAGTTAAAAACGCTTGGAACGTGAAAACGCAAATTGTTTTCATCGACTTGGATACGAACGAATTCAAAAGAGAGTTCAATCTAAAACAAACATCCTATTCCGACATTGTGAAAAGGGAACTCCAATTTTATTAAAGCCTTGCAGGAAAACTAAAGTATGTGATAATTGCTAGTGATTGGTTTGACAAACAACTAACATTTGTCATCAGATTAACACCTTTAACCGCTATAAGTATCAAGTTATCATTGACGTTATTCATGACGACACAACCTTATTCGCAGTTGTTAAAATTAAAGTAATAAAAACTAAAACCCAACTACGACTAAAAAGGTATAAACAAGACACCACAGAAAGACAAATTAAAAATCCGGAGTCACACGTGTGACTCCTGATTTTTAATTTGTCTGTCTGTGGTTTTTTTTTAATTTCTTTTGGGGTTATAATATATATATATTTGAAATGTGCTCATTAAGCCCTTTCATTTGAGACCCAACATGGTACGATTAAACAAGGAACTAAAAAAAATTATTGTTTATACATATACGATACATTAAATTAAAAATGGCGCCCTACAGAGGACATAAGTCTTAAAACTAAGAAAATTAGAGAGAGTCTAGAGGACTTATGTCCTCTAGAGGGCGCCATTTTTAATTTAATGTGACGTCACATAGCGGACGATCAAGACGCTTCCAACGATACCTCATTTGTCAAATTGTGATGAGTCGTTTAGAAGATATGAGGGAACAGATGAACATACATACATACATACATACATACCGGTCAAAATCATAACCCTCCTTTTTTCTTCGCCGTAGTCGGGTAATAATGGACTTCAAGTCAGTTTTATAGGACATTTATGAAGTTATTTGTCCAATTAATGGGCACTTTACGTTGAAGTTTTCTGCAAAGTTCAGTTATAAAACATTATTCTAGCAAGCCGGCTTCTATATGAAATCGTCCCATTTTTTATTTATTACAGTAATAACATAACGTCACGCCTTGTTTACCCGAAGAGTTAGCAGAGGTGTACTGTATAAACCCACATTTCACAAGTAATGTTTAAGTCCCATGTAATAGGGAGAGAGCCTATTGCCATCAAACAGGCACAAATCCAGACCGCTGCTGAGAAATTCCTGATGGAAAAACCCAACAACATTTTGCCCAACCTGGGAATTGAACGCTGGACCTCATGCTCAGCAGTAGCGCTTGTGTCTACTAGACCGACGAGGCCAATCAATTAAGATATTTCTCACCACAATATAAAAGTACATTTTCAAATGGCATAGGGTCAGGACAATATACATAATAGTTTTAATTACATATACTGTGGGAGACTGGTGCCTAAGGTTGGGGTAAGGCCTGTATTTCAGGACACCAATTATATTGTGGCGGTATCTACATCGCCACATGCGAACTACGCATCAAAGACCTGACGTCAGACAGACGTCACATAAATCCTGCATCGCGCAATTAAAGTTTACCGTGCAGTGGACATATATACGAGAACCCAACATCAATCGTTGGGCAGTTGCCCGCCAGACACAACACCCGTCTGGTTGGAGGATCCTCCCTTTTCTATGGTGGATGAGTGAACTTTACACCCTGTTCCTCATGCCCCTAAAATATTAGGCAAGTTTATTTATATTAGTTTATTAAGAGTAGTATCAATGCATTGGAGCTACGGCTAAACAATAAATTAATTAATTAACTTCGCAAATATGCATTGTTGAGTAGTACTTCCGCAACAGGAGATGGTCTCGGGGGAATGTATAAATAATCACGTCCGGCAGATGGTTTGATGTTATCATCCGAGTACATACCTACAGGTGAGGACAAATACACTTGATAATTTCTGTAGGTTTTTTCAAAAGTAACCTGGACCCAACTTGCTATGAAGTTATAGCTTAATATCTATGAGAGAGTTAAATGCAGACAACTAGAAGTATGAATTATGAAACTCTTAACCCCAAAGTTTTAAATCGCTAGATTCGCCCTACCGCGTCAAAAGATATAGTTGCGTTTCTGCGCAGTGACTTGACTTGATTGTCATGGAAACGCTATTTAATAGGCCTGAAACACAGGTTTGAATTAACCTAGATCGGGCGGGTCACTACCTAACATTGTAATTTCGAACCATCATTACCGGCTAGCATCTGTAATATACATATTTTAGTTTTAGTTTGCTTTTAGGCACTAATATTGTTTGCGAAATCTTATGTTGACTAAATGTACAGTTTTTGTAATCGTTTTATTCAATAAATTATTATTTATTATTATTGTAATAATGTGTGAGCTCACTTTTCTCGGTATGGACTTTTCACGTGACTAAAAGTATGGTGAGGGCAAATCTAGTGATTTAAATCTTTGCTTAACCCTAGTACTTTGCTATATTTTATAACTAATGGAAAAGAAAAAGCAACGAATGAACTCTACAAAAACCATATTCAGTTACACTAACGGTTATGCATATTCCTACTAAAATAATAACATAAACGTCACTTTCTTATTTACTATTAACTTCGGTAAACGCAGATTAAGTTTCGCTGCCAAGTAACCAAGTTAATCGGTCGGTTATAAATAATGGGCGATTAAAAGTTAAAACGCCGTTAACGTCTGAACATGATTACGTGTGCTTAATCAGAGATTAACTTAATTAAGGTTTTTTATGAATTGCTTCATCGACACGTTCTAAAACGGGGAAATACAGGCGTGATGTTATGTTATTAATACAATAAGTTTGATTGTCGTATTATGATATTCTCTTCTGGATTAAATTCATTAGCAGAGATGTCAGTAGCAATTACACGCATAGCTGTCAAGAGAAAGAGAATATTAATTTTATAAACTAGACGACATTGCGCGAACTAATTTAAAAATATCTTCCTTAGCCGCGTTCTAATAAATTAAAAGAAAAGATTGTTATCGCACATCGCAGTCATAATTGCAATAACTAAAGTGGACTAAATTGTCTTATTAGCAGCAAAAAGATTTCAAAGAAGCTGGCCTTTTAACAGTCTGGCAATAACACACCGTATTAGATCGCCCGAGAAGAAATATAATTTGCGTCTGAAGCGACGCCATGTTTGGTGTTACAGCCGCTCGGTCTCGGCCGGACGTGTTTGACGACTGACTGATATTGCCTGCCCTCCATATAAGGGTCAAATAAATAGTTCCTACCTTCCTACCCTCGCCTTATCCCGAAGGATGCAAGTTGCAAGTTCGTTGAACAAAAAGCAGTGATGCCGTGTACGGTAATATTGCGATGGTGTTTTATTAGTGTAATATTGTTGAAGTTTAGCCACAGCGAATGATGCACGTAGTTAGCCCCTTCGTATACTACACGATGCAGGAACAAATAGGTACATTGACAACTAAACACGATCATATAACCCGCGTTCAACAGCTGTCAGTGTCAATATTCCACAACAATGATGACACTGACTGACAGCCCTTAAACGTAGTTTATGTGCCGATCGCGTTCAGTTACATTGATGAAATCCGCCCTAAGAGACTATAACGTCACTAAGTGTTTATTTTCCAAATTGAGCTTTTCGCAATTTTGTCTGCAGATTGCCACGCGAAATCTGTGGGAGTTTTTATTTCATAATTGTATCCCATTCCAGAAATTAAATAAAGAATAGAAAGAAACGCTTAATTATTCAATGGGATTATCGGGCCCGCAACGGCATGCCAGCCCGCATGCGGGCGCTTGTGAAAATCGCGTCCTTAGTGATGATCAAACCCTCTGAAGACAAGTTTTGTACTATTCGGTCTCTTAAGTCCGACACTCGTTTGTATATTTCCATCACCAATGGATTGCCCAATAGTCACCGCTGCACGCTGGTGGTCGCTAAACGTCGATGTTCATACATAATTACGTCGAGGAGCATGCACAATGTGTCATAAACGTATTGTAGACATGCAATTGTCTATTGTCTCTTGTTAAGCAGCGTTTAAGTTTACTGAGTCTGATTAAGGTTAAGTGTAACCGACATTTATTACCGTACGACTAAAATACGAGGTGCCCTTTACAAAGTGTCATGATTTATTGCAGATTGAGAATATTTTTCTCTGAAAACGAATTTAAAGTTAACGTAAGTAATGATAGAGGGAATATTTAAAAAAAACATTATGCAGATCGACCAAAAGTACTCGTTTTATGAGAAAGTCTACGTTTTCAACAAAATGACGTTAGTTATGTGTCTGGGTTAAGCCATCGCTCAAAACTTGAGACTTGAAAGCTTTTCAGTCCGGGGGCGGGCGGCGCTGTTTGTGTCCTGTCCTTGGAGGGATTTGTGATAGACGCGCGCCGTCTACTTAAATTAGGAAATGCTTTCACATAAATTGACCCCTGTCTAGGATGGGTTTATTGACTTACTGCAAGGTCGTCAGAGGCCTGACCCGACGTTCAAGGTAAATAATAATAAACCGGAGCTTCAATAAATATATAAATTCGTCACCTGCCCGATCGGTACACGATCAGAACTGGTTTACTTCATCAGCATATTAATTTATCAAAAATATAATTTTTGTAAAGAACTTGTTTGGCTTTTAATATGCTTAACAGGTAGGTTACTTATGATTTGAATGGTCCATCAAACAGAAACATGCCAATAATGATAAAACATGACAAGTGCGTGGGCGCAAATACGACTTACATATATTTGCTTTGAAATCGGTTAAATGATCTACGTCAATGTCTACAGTGTGTTATAATGTAGGTAGTATACATAAACTTGTGAATACAAATACGAATAATATTTATTTCTCTGACATTATTATGTGACATAATTATCGATTACGACTGAACTTGTCGTTATTAAATTAAAATTATGGCAATCATAGTATTTAATGTTCCTACGCAGATTCGAGTCTTTCGAACCGCTGCAGGCTTATTTCTACTAAATGGCAGAATTAAATCTTTAAAGTATATTATAATAGTAATGTCAGTTTGTCTTGATGTATGCTTCGTTCCGGATGACGCAAAAACGGCTTAACGGATGAAATTTGGCACAAGGACAGTTAATATTTTTTTTTTATTTATTTATTTATTCATAAACAATTTCCAAAACCTGGATTAACACATACCTACTTAATTACTTCTAATTCCGGTAGTACGTTCCCGTGGGATATTTTCCAACACCCACGCGGGCGAAGCCACGGCTAAAAGCTAGTTTGAAATAAAAGCTCGAGATATTTATGTGAATGAAAAAGAAAATCGAGTTTAAAGTTTTCATTGATGCTGCAGCTATGTGAGCGAAATAGCGAATTTTATTATGGCGAAGTAAAACCGAGTGGATAAGAGCTTTACTATGGAATGCCGACAGACTGGTCCTCGCATCCACAGGACCAGCGCACACGCACGAAATGTTCGATTAAAACAATGCAATGGGCCGCACAACGCGCGTTTTACCTTTAAATTTTCCTGATTACTTCTGGCTAGAACCTAATGACTCATGATGCTATAAGCATCAGCTTGCATGCTTTACTATAAACTTACATAATAGTTCCCACCGGTATGTAACTGTCTGTCCATTGTAGGACAAAGACCTCTTCCCATAATGAGAAGGGACGAGTATTTTTAACATTGATACCGCGTTAAATTAGTAACAAAGTGCGATCTTTCGACCCAAAAATCTATTTCATACCTCTCACCTCGGTATCCTACAGAAATTAGGTAGAAGGCAGCTTATAGCAATTTGTAGATCGTCGATTAGGTAGACTACTGATCTACGAATAAGATGTGAGGACTTACCCTAAATCATATAAATGTCAAACGACTGACATTCCGCGTGAAATCACTCGGCACATTAAGGATCGAGTGAAGCAAGCGCGTGCGCAAACTAATGAGCGCACGACCGCTTCCTCTAACCGGAGCCGATCCTGGCAATACGCCGAGACATCGCAGCTGAGGATGAGAACCTGCTTGCGGATTATAAGGGGTCAAGCAAAGCATACCTAACGTCGAGAAAAGCAGAGCATGAAGATTTGCTTGCAAATTGTTATGGGTCAATTAATTGCCTTAAGAAGCCCGATAACAATTAAAATTTTATTGTGTGTCAGTGACAGTTGGAGGTTTATTCATACAATTGTAGAAACATCGGTTGCCAAAGTGTGGCACCAAGCACAGACGTGTTTGGATGCAAAGTCGAGGCCCTTATCGAGCCTTTTCTGCTTGGGTGGTCCTTGTATGCGTTCGTACATTAGGTGACTAGTACGTTAATGGCATAAGCTCTGACATAGCAAAACTGTTTACCTATATGCTGACATCATGTTTAGACGTAGACGTGGATACTAGACTATGTTAGTGTTGTTCATTCAGCACGTTACAGCAATCTGGGGACTGACTCCATTCCCAGACGAGCAATCACACATACACAACGATTATCGTCAGCAGTGTGTGTGCTGTATGTAACTCGGTAAGAGGAAAGCAAGTGAATTCGTCACTGACATCATTCGTCGTATGCACATTTGTGAACATCTAATATTAGCTCTATGAACGCTCAAATGTGTATTTTAGAGTTTTGGCGACGCGAGAGCGACCGAAGCGAAACACGAACAAAATAACCTGGGTAATCTGTAGGATTTCAGGACGAAACCGTTCCTATCTAGACTGATTTCCTGGTATTATTGGTTCACGTTGTTTGTTTAGTTTCCCCGGATTCTCCTAGACTGGTGAGAAAATTACTGTCTCGGTAATGTTGCGTGAAGACATGATGTTTGTGGGGATTTAGATTGCTATGCGGAACTTGTGGTTCTAGCTCCGAATGTGAACGTGTTTTGGTTTTCCCAACGTCAAAGATCGGTTTTTGATTTATTACGGACTAGCTTTTGCCCGTGACTTCGCCCGCGTGGGTGTTGGAAAATATCCCACGGGAACTTAGGTACTACCCCTATGTGTTAATCCAGGTTATAAACTACTGTTCCAAACCCGTGAAGTCGTTTTTCGACAATCCGGAACCCACATTCAGACAAACTGACAAAAAATCTAAAAACTATAACGGGTATAAAAAAACGCTTAGGTACCTACTGAATCCGAAAGTCACTTGTTATTCCCGTCATTGTGATCATTTTTTTCTAACGGAAACTTCTGGTTACGGAGATATTGAAGATCAAAGTTCCAACTTTTTCAGACGTTTTTTAAAGAAAGCAAGTTTTAATTCTTATATCTTAATTTTAAATACCCCCACAAACCATGAACAGTTGCATGCACCTATAAACACAAGGTTTTGCGTGCGTTACGTTGCGCTCTACCGTAGACAGCGAATTTTCACACCAAAAATAAAAGTCGTTTCCCAGCAATTATTTCTGTGCAATGTTACTTAATTTGATGTACAGAATGCGTAGTTGACGGCTATGTGATGGGTCTTTTTATGGCAACAGACTCATTCCCACACCTCGTAGCAATTACTTTTTTCAAAAATATTCAATGTACAGTTTTGACTTCGTTACTATTTTATTATGTATTTAAGATTGA
The DNA here is from genome assembly GCA_948473465.1 of Lithophane ornitopus. Taxonomy (NCBI): domain Eukaryota; kingdom Metazoa; phylum Arthropoda; class Insecta; order Lepidoptera; family Noctuidae; genus Lithophane; species Lithophane ornitopus. Next base: position 11,342,592 of record OX419616.1, on the reverse strand, counting down.
CTCACACCTATATTTGTTCCTTTGAGGCGGTGTATTTCATTGAGTCTAAATATACCTAATTGTGGTTTTTGACTGTTGAACTGAAGGCTCGCAATTGTGGGGGAAGTAGAAACTGGTCAAACTGGCATCGTCGTGTGCTGTAAAAAATCATTGCTGTGAATAACTAGAAATATTAATTAAATAACTTCAAAATTAAATGAATATTAAAGCAGCTACTGAATTATTTAGTATAATTTAAATTAATTAGTTAATACTTAGGTAGTTACCTAGTGTATAATACCTATTCGTTTATAAAGAGGTTTTTATTGAAATTCCATGTTTAAAATATATTCATATTGGTTTAACCTAACAGTATTGTTTAGCGTAGCCACGGAGCGTAGCTAAGAGATCTAGGTATTTAGGATAAGATTGAGGCTGTCAAAGCGGCATCGATTACGGGTATTTGCATAGTCTGTATTTAAGCTAGAATTTGGGTATTTGAACAATAAATTCTACAAGCATAGACACTATAGACACTAGACAAATATGCGATGACCTCTTTCGTGTATTTTAAAAACATTATGTTAAACTTCCTGCAAATTGCAAATGTGCAAAGTTTAAAAAAAGGAACAGATAAGTACAGAGAAAATTCGGTTTCTAATATGACTTTAGAACGTTTCTCTTTTGCAGAAATGATGAGCGTGTTTAGATCTTTAATATTTTTTTTTGTATTTTCTATTTTATTTATTAGCTTTTAAATTATTTTATGGACCTTCCATAATTAAATTGATAATTTATTATTTGCATTCCAAGTTACTACTGAGACTACGCCGTAGGCGCTACGTGGCGCCTACGGCTTTGTTTGGTAAAAAAATAATTTATCAGATATAATATATAGTAAGTAAGTATAATTTTATTTTTCTTTTATTATTGTACTAGCCACGCCGTGCTGACTATTGGGAACAGAAACAACCACACATATAATTGATTTAGGTAGGTATGTAGGCAGATAGGCTAGCTAGAACCATTAGCTTTTATTTCAGGAATAGGTCGTTCATGATAAAACAAAGCCAGTAAAAACAAACAAATCAGCGTGCCTAGAAGTCACATTATTGTTTAGTCTGTGGCGCTGCGTGATGTGTGCGGCTCCAGTGTTGCCAGAGGTGCCACCCAACTGTGTCAATATAATGGACGTATTTATTTACGTTGGCAAGATTAAATCTCTATGATTTATTATTAAACGATTCAAAACAGCTTGCAGTTCACATAAAGATCATAATAGTGTGATTAAATTTGAGAGTATTCTAGATCTAGTTGTGGCGCTAGACGGCCATATGGCCTGCGCGCGCGCACGGACCGTGGGAATGGACAAACAAACTGTGTTTACATGTTGCAGATTTGTTCACATTGTTTTTTATTGTGATGATTAAAGATTAAAGTACGGCGTAGTAGGTATGTTGTAGACATTTCAGAGATACTAAAACGTTCGGGCGTTATATGAGAATAATACATAAGATATTTTTATTGCTTTACTATTTAGGTGAGCTATTGAACGTAGTTTAAGTAGGTACCTCATTTTATATATCTAATGGAATGAACATGAAACACTTTACTCGTTACATATGTACCTACCTACTTAAAAACCTTATGGTTATTTCTTGCATAACATTTTGAGAGGAGTAAAGCACTTCAGCTGCCTGCTTAGTTATATCATCACCACAGAACTGTGTTTTTTTTTTTTTTAAGCAATTTGTGTAAAATTGGTTCCTAAACCTAAATATTAATATATTATATTATTGTATCGGCCCCGAATTATGACTTCCGCAGACAGGCGCGACGCAACACCTGTAGAACAATTTCAGTGAAGTTTTCATAGAAATTATTCAACCAAAGTCGCGCGCGTCACGCCGCCGCCGCGCCGTCGCGTCGCGCCTTTCAACGGGAGCCTTTATGAGTTGTAGGTCGTAAGTTTGAACCCACAAAGGCACTTTATTTTGTGTATTTAATTTATCACACTTGAAAAACACCATGAGGAAACCGGAATGTCCTAGAAATAAAAATTTGAAGACATGTGACATCCACTAATCCGCACTGGGTCCGCGTGTGGATTATGGCCCACTCTCTCTCGCAGAGAGCCTGTGTCCCAGCAGTGGGAACATTATAGGCTGATTGTGTATGTAGATGAAGTATTCCCGTTTGAGCACCTATTCACCTATGTACTGAGTACCAAAGGTATTTCAAATGGGAATTTGCAATGCATAGGTGCTCAAAAAATAGGTGCTCAAACGGGAATACTTCATGCAGATATAAAAATTTTAATTTTAAATAGCTACGTACGCTGTTTAGCAATTTTCGCCATTTTCTAAATGAAACCTTCTTAGCGTTGCATAATGAAGCGACATTTCTCTTTGGCCGTTACATTTCCTCTAAACTTTGATAATTTCCTCGAGAATCGTAATGAGCAGCTGTGTAATTAATGACAGGGAAGTTTCATTGAGTTCAACATAAATCGTACGTTATTACCGACAGGCACTCGCCGCGTTTGTCTCATTATTGAGGTGTTCCAGCTCTGAAACGATTTTAATTACAATTACTGAAACTTGGGAAGCTCAGACCAAAATTAAGAAACCAAGACAGAGCTGCCATTAGTGACATGAGGCCGGTTTCGTTAGCATGTGTGCACTTAGTGAGGTGTAGTTTGATTGTAATTTCACTGTAAATGTTTGCGTAAGAGCGTGTATGCACAGAGCGGAGGTGTAGTTTCATCATTAATAATTTCCCAGTCACAAACATTTTTTTTTTTTGTGTGGGTTATCATCAATTGTCTTCTCCCGCTCTGGGCGGAGCGGAAGGGCGAGTCAGACTCTTACTGACTAAAACCCACCCGTGTTCCTTCAGTTGCCTGTTGCCAAGGTCCCGGTATCCCTTTCGAACTATTCCGCAACCCTGGCAGCCCCCCCCAGTTACAGCCTGGAGTCTGGTTTTGTACCCAAATACAATATACCACCGAACACCTACGCCTTCGGTAAATGCAAGCGTGATGTTTGTAACGTTACCTACCTCATTCGTTTAACTATTTACAGTTAGAATGGCTCATTCATAAACCCTTTAAAGCTCAATTTGTTGCCGACCGTAGATACTAACGAACGTTGTACTGCACGTTACCGGTATCGACATTCCGAATTCCCGTGTAATTAAAATTGACATTTCATAATTGGTGTGGTCAGTTGGACACTGTAATTATGATTACTTCGAACTTTTTGAAGGTATTTTGTTAGTCAACGGTATTTCATTTTAGTATGACGTTATGATTGGATGCGCGGTCGCTTTATTCCAAAGAGAATTAAACCATATAGTCATTGCTTTATTCTCTAGCTTCTACTCGCGACATCGTTTACGTCAAATAAAAATAATATATCCTACGACACTCAGAAATACTACACCTACCTACTTTCCCATTAGGGAAAGCATTTCCGAAATCGGATAAGGAGTTTCGAAGATTATCCCCTACATACATTATCACACAAATACTAAGTAATAGATATGAACTCACTGAGCAGGGTTTGGAGATGCTAGCTACTAAAAGTGAAGGAAATTCGGATGCTTCCATATATGTATATTTATGATGTATTGGGTTTCATGATGCACTAATTATATTTATATCTTCGGTGATAATTTACAATTACAATTCACCATGAGGCACACCGATATTTTCTGGAGAAAGCTAGCCTCTATTTTTTTAAATAAATATTCGTTGCATAATTTGCCTAGATTCCGACAGCTGCATCTAGTTTTTCGACGTTTACGCTCGTCGGCACGACCCAGTTCCAATTTCACTTAAGTCTATGATAAGTACCTATGTATAAAACCTCTGTAATAGTATCAAACCATCCATGACACGTCAGCCTCATATTTCATCACTTTCTACTAAAATTTACCAGTGTTATTAGTACAAATATCTTACTATCTACCATAATGTTGGCGCAGAGCCCGCCCTAAGCTAATATAAATGTCAAAGCTCCTTTTGTGGGACAGTCTGTTTAAACTGGAATATATCGCTGGCAACACTCGCTTTGAAACAATCGCACTGACGAATTAGTTTTAGATTACAACTGGAATTCGCTTTAAGGTAGGTACTTACTTAAGTGAACTGTATTCTGTGGGAATTTGATTAACTAAACGTTAGGTAAAGAGAGATAAGTACATAATCCATACTCCATACTAATAATATTATAAATTCGAAAGTAACTCTGTTTGTCTGTCTGTATGTTACCTTTTCAACCTTTACCTTTTCGCCTAAACCACTGAACGGGGCAAGCAGATAGATGGCATCCTGGGGCTACATAGGCTATTTTTTATCGACATACCACGCGGGCGAAGCCGCGGGCGGAAGCTAGTCTATACATATTAGAAATTGAAGTTGCTTTTACATTTCTGTCTGTGTTAATTTAGAAGATCAACGCGGCAAAATCAAAAGTTAAAAAAGGAGTGGGATGGAGTTATCGATCCGCCTACAAATAAATTAACTTCGTGCGAATTGCCACAAGAAAAAATAATATTATTTAAAAGTGTCGATTCACCCGCTTTCGGGCGAGTAAATTCGTGCGAGTCACCAATATGCGGTCGATTCGCCCACAAATTAATTAACTTCGTGCGAATCGCCTATAGAAAAAAATATGTTAGTTAAAAGTGACGATTCGCCCGTTTTGGACGAGGTAATTCATGGGAATCGACCAATAATCCAAATTGTTTCACTAATAAGAAACTGCAGTAAAGCCAACTGACATATTTTATGTTAAAACAAGAAATTTCGGGCGGACAAAGTCGCGGGCGGAAGCTAGTTGAATAAAAACTCCTAAATCTATGCTATGGAAAGATTTTTAACAAATTATTCTTTATACTTAGGTAGGTCGCCACAATAATAAGGATTAAAAGTGGTCCAACGCGGACACTGGCAGTGAACCACTTTAAATCCTTATTTATTACTAAGGACATAAGGGTGAAAAGTGGTTCACCGCTAATGTCCGCGATTGTACCGGGCATATAGATAGGTTTGTAACAGGTTGTCTTATTTTGCAAGTTCATTGTGTTATCTTGACATCATTTTATGAACATTACCTTACCATCTTGTCTCTAGCTTATAATGCTCGTATGACAATAAACAATGCATATTTAACCTACATTAAGAAAGTTGTTTCCATGAAACTGTAGTTCTCAGACGTGTATGTGCCTAATGGCTTCTTTACACAACATTTATTCAGCATCCATTGCTTCATTTGTACACTAGAGGTGAGTCACTGTTGGTTGTCTATCGATGGATGTCACATTAAAGGTAGGTACAGACAGTTTCCGTAAAGAGACAGTCACGATTTGTTACCATTTTCTTTCATTATTTTAGAGGAAACGCGGTCACGTGGTCGTCGTTAGCGTTCAATCCATAACTATTCCTTTGTTTTCTCCCAACAAATGTCTAATCCATTGCTTCACAAGTTCGAAAAAAAAATCTGCTCAACAACGTAACTTACTAACTTATGAAGCAATGGATTAGACATTTGTTTCGAAGCGATTCCAATTTTGATTGATCGTGTATTACGCAAGGGTCAGTCGGTGCGGTCCATATAAATTCTAGAAAAAGAGGCCTCCATTATATAAAACATATGAACATGGCAGTGGTAGATCATATATACATTATTTATCCATACTAATATTATAAATTCGAGAGTAACTGTGTCTGTCTGTTTATTACCTTTTCACGCCAAACCACTGAACGGATTTCGACATAATCTGGCAAGAGAGAGATGGCATCCTAAGAAAGGACATCGGCTACTTTTTATCGACATACCAAGCGGGCGGAGCCACATGCGGAAGCTAAGTATCGAATAAAAATATTTGGACCAGTATCATTAATCGGGGGAGAACAGAGGAATACGTTAGTATTTCAGGTTTCTCAGCGCGCTACCTTACCTTGAGTAAGCAAACTGAAGTGCCAGAGGGCTGGCCATGTTTGTAAAATCGTTTATAAAAGTAAAAAAGTAAAAGTAAAATAGTTTATGATATTTGATATTTATTTAGACCGATGGCCAGTGGAGCAGAAGAGTCCTGGAGTGGAGACCGCGTATCGGCAAGCGTTGGACGCCTCCCAGCTAGATGGACCGACGACCTTCAGAAGGTGGCAACGATAGATTAGATGCGGAAGGCGGAAACAAAGGCTGTTGTGGAGCACCCTGGGAGAGGCCTATGTCCAGCAGTGGACTGCGATAGGCTGAGTTGATAGGTACGGAAAATTGAAGTATGTGGTCAATTTGCTGAACAATTAATTTCCCTGACTTTACATTCATCAATAATAGAGGAATTATGAGTGCCAACGTTTTAACACTAGGCACTTAAATAACTATAATTTCAGCAATTTAATAGCAGGAAGGATACAAACAAGCATTTAAACGTAATTATTAAGCTTGGATTAAGTTGTAGATCTGTATCTTTATTACAACTCTTGGTGCCAATCTGCAGTGAACCCAGTCTGCAGTGAATAACTATTGTCATCCAAGAACACAACGTTGCTTAGTAAGTAGGGATGTTATGGATATTAAATTTCAGATCCGGATACGGATATAGAAATAATATTAGGATACCGGTTTCGGATACGGTTACGGATATTAAATTATTCGGATTATCCGTTGGGGACGGCGCCCACGGGCAATGGCAATTTCAATTTTAGTATCGTACTCTTAAGTTACATTTCTGTTCGTCGCATAAAAATCCCTTGCCGTGCCGAGCCGCCAGTAGTGGCCAATGACCCAGTTTCGTATTGTTTCGGTTACAGATATTAGATTTTAAATAACAAATTAAAAAAACATGCATGTGACGCGCGCGGCTAGTGTTTGCCTCGGCCGGACAGAAAAACGTGTCATAATGTGTCTCATTTATACTCCGCCCTATCCTACCGACCTATCCGAAATCATCCGATAGTTTCGGTTACGGTTACGAGCTCCTAACATCCCTGCTAGTAAGTAGTGTGAAATATTCCATGTTTGCCCAGTACCCTTCGTTTTTAATATGGCCGCTTTGAATGCACGAAAAGCCAGCCATAGATAAGTTCCAAATCTTGATGACGTTTTCCGGAGATAATCTCTCTTTTTATCCGACTTCAAAAAGGAGGAGGTTATGCATTCGCAGGAATTTTTTATTGTATTCATTTGTAATACAATCAAACTTAACAAAAACAGTAGAAGAAGTTTGTCTATTGTCATACAACATGTCCTGTCTGCTCACCGGTTTCTAGTTAGTAACATGTTTATTTATATCGGCAAACTGGCTTTCGAATTCTACAACGCATACATTTGCACATAAATATTATTGTTTTTGTAGAATCAAAGAAAACTACGTCATACTGAAGAGTCGCGACCAGCTGGGAATCGTGATAACCCAATAGATAGGCTATCCTAAATTAATGGTAGGAAGCATCAGACTTTCGAAGCAATCAATGTCTTGGTATAGGTAAATACATAGCAGCAGCATAATCAGCCTATAATATTCCGTGGGACACAGGCCTCCTCTCATGTGGGAGGAGTGGGCCGTAACCGTAATCCAACACGTGGGTACGGTTTGGTGGATGTCTCATGGCTGCGTATTTTTCTAGGATGTGCCGGTTTCCTCACGATCTTTTCCGTCACCGTTTTGAGAGCAGTGGTGATGGAATGATTTATTCAAAGTAAAGGGTCCGAATATACAGCGTTTAACAAAATCCCTGTCCGATCCGTGAGGGTGTTGTTAAGAATCATACTGAGAGTACGTAGAGCTGACCTACACACAATACATACAATTCGTAAGTCGCGGCCATTACAACTAGACCAGCAGTGCTCTTAACTTATGATGAGGTCATGATTATATAACATGAGGTAGAACAACAATCTTATAAGCATCTTCTCTATAAGTTCTCTACCCCATTCATTCCAGCAAGTTAAATGTCTATCAAGCATGATTGTGCTCAATACGAGTCCTTAATTAATGATGACTCAATGAAAATGAAACTCACATAGACGCTGCGTCTGCGCAGTTGACGGTTTCATTCACAGAGTGGGCAGCAAATGGAGCGATAATGGCGCTGATTTTGTTGAATGCAAACCGACATTCGATCCTAGAGAACTTGTTTTAGAGACTGCAACTGTATTGCTGTCATTTTAAAAGTATTAGTTGAACCCATCACTATTTTCTACGAAGTCCATGTTTTATAAGCAAAAAGTAAAAAGTTTCAGTCCAAGATTTTAGTATTTTTTTGTCATTGCGCAAGAGAAATGAGTAAAGAGTATATACAAATATAGTCTTTATAAGTACTCTTTACTCGTTTCTCTTAAAAAAAAACCATATCGGTAGGTAGGATTTACACTGTCATCTGCGATACCAGTATGCCTAGTTACTTAGTTGTCTAATTGGAGTTGCTTTTTCTCTCGTTCGTTTAGTCAGGAAACTGAGATTAGTTGCAAAAATATGCGCATGATCACTCCATGTTCTACCTCGTCTGTGTCGTTCTTGTAAGGCGACACCCGCGCTCGCGCCGCACCGGCTGCCGACCAACTGTCAGGTGTTCAACCAGTTTGTTTCCATTACAACCGACTATTGTAACATTAATAGAATATTTCTACGCATCAGCAGATTCCTAGTAATGTTTTTCATAATACTTTATGTGAAGTTATGTAAACATGTTTGTTTAGGTCAAGTGGCCTCTTAATAAGCTTGCGACGTAAGCCTTTTCAAGGTAGAGTTAAATTGAAATAATGGATAGTATAGTAGTAGTATATTTTCAAACTGTATGTTTATATTGGGTGAATAATTTTTTGGTTTTATGTATTTTGCTTTTATTATCTACTTTCCTATCGCTATATGCTGGAAGAGATTTATTTAGAAATAAGCGTCACGTTTGTACTTACGTATTTTTCTGTTCCTTTCTTCTTGTCTGTTTATACGTGTGTGCATTATATGGTTAAATAAATGAATAAATAGACTTTTTAATAAATAGTGCTTTTTATTAGTTAGGGTATTTTAATACCTACCTAAGAGGCAATCTTTTAGTAGCATGGAAAATAAAACATAAGAAAAACACAGTAAGTATTGGCCTAGCGTAATATGTAAACAAAAATCTTTTCATTAATAAACTAAGGCAAAAAATACTCCCATTTACTTGCTCGTGTAATAAGGCAGATTGCACCGCGGTGAGTTATTAGTGCTCTAACCGACCGTTGTGTGTTTACCGCGGTTTACCGGCTGCAGCTCTATTTGTTAGCGGACGAGGATTAGCTCATTTACAGCGTAGTTACCGCGGACAATGGTCCAGGGGCCGGTATACGTTACATCTAATGAAACTCTCGCCTCACGCCCGGATTTTAGGTCCACATCTCATAAACATAAAAAAAAAACGTAGTAAAAACTTTTTGCAGAAATTGCCTTTTTTATTCAATTTACGTTGGAATATTGTGCAATGTTTTCTACTCTGAAAAGCTTTTTCACAAAAGCTCGCTCATATTTTTTGTTCAGCTATACTACCTATACTAGATATTGCTCACAAAAAGAATAAAATGTAAAAGGTTTTATGCAGTTACGGGTTTTTTCTGTTATAGTTTGATATTGCGCATTGCGATACGTTAGGTACCTAGCTGTTTATAGGTACAGACAGGATAGCGGAGGCTAAGGCTATAAAGAAATTGCATGATTGATTGAATAACTAACGGACAAGAAAGAACAATGCACTGCCTTAACCACTAAAGATGGAAACATTGGAAAGTGCAATGTGTTTTAGAGGTTGAAAGGAAGACTTTCAGAAACTCCAAGCCTGCAGGCGTAGCACGAGCACCGTTTTGTCGATGGAAGAGTAGACAAAAATGACGTTTCGTGTAGACAGTGCGACGGCAGCAAAGTAGTAAGGGTCAACTGCACTTTTTACGAAATTCACTCTTTTACACAATTCGACTCAGGAATCTTTGTTTTGTCATAGGATTTTTTTTTGTTTGATTCTCAATTTTTACTAATTAAGTCACGTCAACTACAAAAAAAATTCTCAAAGTGTCGAAGTACCGTATTTTGGATCAAAAAAATTCACAGTAATATTGGCCTTAACTATTTCCTTGGTACTTATGCCCTATTAACTAAATGATGTAAAATAGGAGAAGATAGCTTTGTCCTTCTATTAATTATCCCATTTTTGCGTTCAAAACGCTCCCTTGTAAAATCATGTTTTTGTAGATAACCGTTTATACTTTGTGGCCGTCGAGTAGAAAGTTTTCTACTGGCGATTCCAAAATCAAATTATCTTCACTACCATAGACAAATGTTGATTTTGACAGTTTGAGTAGAAAACTTTCTTCCGAAATAGTCTACATATAAAAAGATCTAGACAAAGATCGTTAGAAATGAAAGACAAAATGACAGATTGTAGAAAGATTTCTACGGTGCGATGTCAAAAATGAAGAAATGAAATGTCAGTTTGTATAGAAAAAGCTATGTCTATACTTCGTAGAGATAGAAACTGTCATGCTACGCCTGCTGATCGGGTCTAGTGGGTGGTCAAAGTTAGTCGCAAGCATGGTACATAAAGCTCTCTTCTTGTATTAATAAAACCTATGAAGCCATGATTGGTCAATTACCATAGCATAGTAAACGACAAAACCAATAAAGCCAATGATATGTGATGTGAGAGACAAGGCGAGTGCACACGAGGCTCGTAAATATACCTTAAACGAGTGTGCACGTCATTACCAATTAGTTAGGATTGTGGTGCGTTCGGCCACTTGACATTGATACTCGAGATATTATTTTTACGACTTGTATATGAAGAGATAAATTATTATGGTTATAGATATGTGTAATGAGGAGCTTGTAACACGTCTGTGATTTTTATAAGTATCATGTTACAAGTGTTTGTGAACTAATTTGAGCATAGATTGTGTTGGCATTAAAAACTTGTCTTTGAGCTTTACCTTGAACTTGTTCACGTTGAATTAAATCTTGGTTCACTTAATGGAAAAGTAATCAAACCTACTTAAGTTTATTCGATGTCTTTGGGTCCGTATTTTCGTTTTATGCCACCGACTTCGGAAATTAAAGTTAATTTCACTTTATGTGTGTTTGTGTTTTTTTTTTAACAGTTGTATTTTTTATTTTATTTTACCTTATTTTATAGAATTCGCATATATTTTTATTATTAATTACTTGTTGGTTAATATAAAACCTAAGTATTTGAGAAAGCTGAAAGAAAACTCAAAATATCGGTATTTTTTTTTATTTTTACTAATCAACTGTCCATACAAAAATGTAATTAATATTTTGATTAAACCTAGAATAAATAGCACTACATATAGGGTTTATCATAACAAGTTAATCAAGAAACAGGAAAGATTGACAGATTTATGGCCCAACCTTTGACAAGCCTGTATTTAAATAACAGTTAGCGCACCTGTCATTAAATGTCAGACATCTTTTAGAGTTATTGGTTCTTGATAGACGAACCATTTATTATAAACTGTCTAGTTGAAAACATTACCCTCTTTTCTGGACGATCGGGTAAAAATAGCCTCTATTTTCTAGTTTAATAATAGTGCAGTGAATAGTGAAGTGGGTTTCGTGGGTAAATAAATAAGTCGATTGAAGGTTAAGCTACACTTGCCACGGTCGGTTTATGGATGCGTCCATCCATTATACATACACGTAGGTAGTGCAATTTTCACAAAAGTATTAAATTGATACGTAAAGGAACCACTCAGTACACGCACACTTTTATGTCAATGTAGAAAGAAAAGTGTGACAATGTTCGTGTACAGAGTGTTTCTTTTCCGTACTTAATTTAATATTTTTTTGTGAATATTTTACTATTAAAAAAAAAACTTTTTTTTGTTTTTTTTTTTTCGCATGTTTACACGCTTTACTATTGCAGGTTAACGGGAACGCCCTTCGTTAGATAACATACTGTATATAAAGAGGGGGGGGGGGGGAATAACCATAGTGCATCAAAAAATTCCGTTGTACCAATAGTGTTTAACGATAAAAAGTGTCAATTAAATTATTGGTTACATATCATCGCCTTATTGATTTGATTTCATTGACATCAAAAGGCAGCTGTGAATGAATACATTGACTGTTCAGCACTTGACTGATAGTTCTAAATAGTTAAAGCGCCACACCTAATGAGGAGTCAGAGAGGTCGCTGACCTCAGATTGTGTGTCCAAAAACCATGGTAAGAAAGAAAGAAAAGAGCCGAAAGCCTCGTATTCTAGAAATAAAAATTCAAAGTTTGTCCATTGCTTGATTGATGTCAGGGCAGGTAACAATTTAAATGGTCACACAATAAGTAGCACTATTATAAGTACATAGTAACTAAGTTTCTTCATTTGACAAGACTGGAGTAAAGTGGTGTGGCTTACTTTGTTTGCTCCACATTACAACAGTCATTTTTCAGGAGACAATTTTATTTTCGGTGATAAAGATACTTACGGTAGATTATTTCCGTGATTGATTTCCATACATTTTACTTCCTTGTGGTATCGTGATGCTGTGTATAATCGTGAACATCCACGATAATAATTATCGTCACGTTAAAAAAAATATTAAAGCGCACAAATAGGTAACAATATCCTAAAAATCCTAAAAGTCGACCTAGAACTTACCACTCAGTACCTAAACATATTAGCGGCAATTCTAGCGTGGTTGAATAATTTAATTCGGGAAATACAATTGCAGCGTCTGCGCAGTTGTGCATCTACAGGATGTTATTTATTAAAAAAACTCCATAAAAAATAATTATGACAATGTAACAACAGCATATAATGACGATGTACTTTATGATGCCATGATGCCTGCATTTTAACAATAATAACACACAATTTACTTACCATCATAATATTTACGTGTCTGCCCACACAAGGACGCCATGACAGATAATTAAAGGATAATAATAAGCAACAATGTGTTTTTAATTACGAGGAATATATTGTAACACATGTCTTAGATTATTATAACAAACTGCGAGTTCCCAGCATCATATTGGGGGTTTCCACGTTGAGGAAGTATCTCAAGTTTATGTTGTTAGCAGTTGTTACCATGATTTATTTATACAATGTTAACACATTGATGTGTGATGTTAATTTATTAATTGAGGGAATAATTGGGACTTGAATAACAAAGGCATTGCGGAAAAAGAAAAACATTAAAAAAAACATGTAGATTTAATTACAACTACGAAATCTGTAATTGAGGTTCTGTCTTTATCGATTAAATACCTAAAACAATTAATAAATTAAAACATCGGACATTTCATACTTTCATAAATTGTAATGGATATCCACTGACTTTCAATGTCTTTGTTGATATTAATACTAAATTAAATCAAATCGCGTATAGGTACTAAATTACACGATTATATTATTAACGAACAATATAACACCAACTAAGCCAACAAATTATGTAAAGTTATATCCTTTGACGACCACGCCTTCAATCTTATTTATTGCTCGCACATTTGAAAGTATTGCCCACCATTGCCCAGTAGGTACAAACGTCTATTTGATTATAATCTTAATATAAATGTGGGCAACTGAATTATATGTTAGGGATAAATAGCTTCAAAGATTGGATTTAAATTTACGTGCACGAAGAATATTGAGAAATATGGTAACCAAGTCAGATAATGGGTACTGATTAAAATGTTTTAGATTTAAATGTAGTTAAAGAATGACTAAATGGTTAAGAATTTAATCAATTTTGCGACTTAAAGTAGCAATGGGTAAGTCTGCTACTTTTCAAAATCTTAAATATACAAGCTTTAACTAAAATATACCTATATATATTATGTAGAAGAGTATAAAAAAGGGAAGAGCTCATTGAGCATCCAAATTTTTTTCGCATCGCTGTCAATGGGAAAAATGGCCAACATGTGCCAACATTGCCAGCCTTTTTTTTACTTTAAGTTCAATATCTACATCATTTGCCTAGCTTTTTCCCAACTAAGTTGGGGTCGGCTTCCAGTCTAACCGGATGCAGCTGAATACATGTATTTTACGTGAAACGACTGCCTATCTAACCTCCACAACCCAGTTACTTACTGAGTAACTCGATACCCCTTGCGATACCTCAATATTTACGTGCACCCTTTATACGAGAGCTCTCATTAGTTCTTCTAAAATTTTAAACATCTCATATTGTTATAACATCTCTTTTTGCTTTATTTATCTCTTTTTATTTCTCTCCATCTAAAAAACCAACGTCTCGATTTTAAATATTATAACGATGTCTTGTTCAGACGCCAGGTGAAGATGTTGTTAGGGCGAAGGTAAGAAAACCGTGCCTGAAACCATATGATGCCAATTTTATCCCCTACTGGAAGTTGTCGAACGAAAATCAAAAGCAAAAATTAAAAGAGCAGATCAATTCTTCGCAAAGCACGGTTTTTGTCTAAATAAGTCCCTGTTAGTTTGTTAGACAAAAAACTAGATGAGAACGCTGAAATTACTGAAAGTGGAATGTGCAGTTTTTTATTCATTATTCATTTTCTTTTATTAGGAGAATTAAACTTTGTAACTAAACTACTTTGAACATTCCCTAAGAGTAAATACTAAAGAATTTTCTAATTTTAACGCAACTTTTGACCTCAAACGAGGTGGTAGCTTCTTACTTCAAAAATCAAGAAAAAGAACCAACCTGTATAGCGATACTTCATAAAAGTCATAACTCAAAAAGTTAAAACATAAACAATACGATTTTCTAAATTAATTCACGATTGCAGCGGCCTTTTTCTCATACCAACATTAATAAAATGTTCAAAATAAATGTCCATTTTATTCCGTTTCGATTATTCAAAGTACTGTGAAGTTCACACGGACCGGCGCGTCGGCGCGGGCGCCTCGGCTGTTCTTTATAAACCACGTACTTATAGTACAGAAGATCACTCGTCAGTTTACTAAACGAGTATAAGCTGGCCTCTCTATTGAAACTCCGTACTACGCTAGGCGAGCTCAATTACCAACAGCGTGGCTGCGCGGGCGCAACGTGCGGAGGACTGTATAGTAGTATCACTTTAATACCAATCGTAAACATTTTATGTCATGTACTAATGAGAACAAACTACGTATACATTTTAATGTGCTAACATTCTGAACTAGAACATGATTGGCGACTGGTTCTCCAACTGATTTCAATACTTTAGTACCGTGGGCGTTGGCGTGGGTAATCCAATATTATGGGACGGGGACTAAAATAGACGTCATTTTACTATATCATACGTAAGTAACTAGTTTATGGGTGCGAAATTACTATACTTGTTAGTATTCTGCTTAACATAGTAAGTACAACTAGGGAGACTATTGACTTCTTATAATTATGTAATCTAGCTTTCATTATTTACTTTATAATGGCTGTTCCAGTAAAAATCACACATAAACTAGAACCAGTAGACGTTAATAAAGAGTTTGATAATCGCCTCATGACAAAGTTCTATAGAAATATCCCCAGTCTTCTTCTTTTCGTGTGGTATATAGTGACTAACATGGTGTCAGAGTTTTAAACCCGCCCAAGAGCTGAGTTGGCTTCACATGCCCTCGAGAATATCTCTCAGGCACGCCGGTTTCCTCACGATGTTTTCCATCACCTTTTTTAAAGCAAGTGATAATTATACACATGAATCCGAAAAGTCTGAGGTGCGTGTCTTGGATTCGAACTTGGGACCTATGACTTGGCAGTCCGACGGTCACACCACTATCACTGCTTAACCAGCCCAGCCCAAACCAGTCATTACCATCATCATTCTCCTGCCCATAGTGCCCATATCCCGATTTATTATTGGTTGGCGCAAAAGGTCTTTTTCTTCCATACCTACTTCTCTATTAGTCGTCATCTCGGTAGTCACCCCCCTTTCTAGCCATATCACCTTTACGTAGTCCATCCATCGTTTCTTAAGGCTTCCCCTACCCTTAAAGCCCCCGAGTTCCACATTTATACTACCGAACATTCGCGACATATATCTCGATAAACACTATTTCAGCCACTCCGCTCTCTTAACTAACAAACTTGAGGTGTTACATAATTAGCATGCTATATATTTGCACTTAATTGGTTAGTATGCTTTAGCCCAGAATGATGTGTCACGCTCTCGTTGGAATGCTAAAACGTGAGACACTTCTAGGCATACTCCATAAATGTGTCTGCTGGGGGCAATTTGCATTCAGCTATTTCCGATATCGGGCAGACATAACGGTTTGCAGCATGTATTTCGTAATATCTTTATTAATATATAACGTGGTATATGTCGGTTGTGTGGTTACAAACTAATATTAGGTCCCTATCTCGTCGATACAGTAGGATTATCTTGATAGCATACCTTGTTTCCGCGCCTTGTCTCCATGGAGATAATATGAGAAACGGTACAAAACGCTATGTGCCACAACCAGACCAGCAACAGCCTTTTGTTTTTAATCTTCTATGGAGTTTGTTAGTACGGGTTTTATGCGCTTAACCCTATTGAAGGGTGGGTAGTTTATGGCAAATCAGTCATCACATTGCAGATACCGAAATATTGTCTTGCACTTGCATTTCGCAAGAACACTGTACCTACAAGACACGCCTGGCCTGAACTTAAATAAAAGTAAATTGTAAATTGATTGTTTGATATTGTTTATTGAAATAATATATTCACATTAATGTTTATATTAATAGAGCCTACTAGAGGTATGTTGGATTTTTCCTGAACTAGTAATAAACCTGTACCTATCTCAGATACTCACTCAAGGTAAATCTATACATAAAAACCGGCCAAGTGCGAGTCGGACTCGCGTACGAAGGGTTCCGTACCATTATCTATAAAAACGGCAAAATAAATCACGTTTGTTGTATGGGAGACCCCTTAAATATTTATTTTAAATCTGTATTTTAGTAGGTATTTTTTGTTATAGCGGCAACAGATATACATCATCTGTGAAAATTTCAACTGTCTAGCTGTCACGGTTCATGAGATACAGCTTGGTGACAGACGGACATACAGATAGCGGAGCCTTAGTAATAGGGTCCGTTTTACCCTTTGGGTACGGAACCCTAAAAATATATAAAATTCCCTAAACCAACAAAGTATCTAAGTTATCTGACTTTAAATTATGATTGTATTAAAATTAAAATAATTTGGTTCGTCAACAACTTTTCGCCATAATCATAGGTACCTACCTGACATAATTTGCAACCATGTTTATAAACCTCCCAACCACTAATCCTGTCACTAACGAGACACGATAGAATTTTAATTGTTATCGCCTTCTAAAGGCCAATCGACAGTTGGGACCGGCCAACTTAAAAGAAGTCAAGAAGTCAGTTGTAGAAGGTAGATAAATCTGAATTTAGATAGCAACACTCGAAACATTCAGCACAACAACCAGCACTAACTGTGCGTTTGCACTGGCGAAAAATTCACAACAAAACATGTTGTAATCTCTAGTTCCTGTCAAAAATTGGATGGAACATTGATAGAAAATAGAGATTTCAACACATTTTGTTGTGAATGATTCGTCAGTGCAAACGCACAGTCACAACATCGCATGATAAAAATCAAAAGAACGAACCTTTTAAAGTTCACAGACCAATTCTTCCTTACTTTTATCTGCACCTCCCATCGAGAAACACTAGTAACCGTCGTCGGTACGTACTGTCGGCGACTCGTTAACGAACAGTTAAACGAGTGCACTTAAACTTACGACTGTAAAATGAATTTGGATTAAGGATGCGTTCGCTCTTCACAAATAATGAGCTTTCGAGGAGTTCTGCTGTTACGTTGCTGGTAGACTGCGCTGATTCTAGGGTTCTGAGAAATTCTCGTATGATAGGTATATTCTCCCAATAATGGTAGAAATTGTTTGAACATCTGATTTATGTTTATCTTCTTTTTCTTTCATTTCGTGTGGTTAGTGACTAACCTGCATTGCGTAACACACGATCAATCATATAATCTGAATCATTTTGAAGGATATTGCTAATCCATTGGTTCATATTATGTAGTAAAATTAAAAATTGTAAACGGAAAAAATTGTTTACTCATGCAACAACGTAAATAACGCAATGAATGTTCCTGAACTGTGAAAATATTGTGATTGATCGTGTGTTACGCAATTAGGTTGCTGGTTTCAGAGTTCTAAAGCCGCCTGTGCACCTCTGGCTTGGCTTGACGTGCTGTCGACAAATATCTTTCAGGCGGTTACCTCACGGTGCTTTCCTTCACCGTTTTTGAAGCAAGTTTGTTTATTGAAACGTGAAAATAAAATATTTTTATATTATTAACATTATGTTGGTCATCTTCTTCCTGGTCCTTTTTCGGATTGTTATCGTTGTCTGTCATCATTCGTAGGGTTCATAAGGGATGTTCCTAAGTATGGAATTCCACCAATTCCTCACCATCACCTTCATTCATCACGCTGAAGTTTCATTCAGTTTCCTCATGCAATTTTTTTAGCTGCGAGCTGCGTCGTGAGCTGGCGGAAAATCCCGCCAAACGAGCGTAAATAAAGATTAAAACGTTAATCATATCGAAAGAATAATTTTATCACAGTAATTAAATGAGCGGCAAAAATCCCGCTCATTTTACTTTACGAGGGAATTAATGTTATCCAGAGAGAGTAGGTAAGTAAAGAATAAAGTTTGTCGCGGCGCCATTACAAAGATTTACAAGGAAGGTTGGCGCAGGACTGGCGCGAACTTCGCCGATCGTCTGATTACCTTCTAATTTATAAACGCTCATTAACAATGTTTGTGCAACCTCCGACTTCCTGATTTTAAGGCAAACAGGATGTAATTATGAAGTTTATATACCATGTTTTAATTAAAGTGTTTAGTTAGTCATAAACGCAAGGAAAACTTAATGAGATGAAAGCTGTTTTGTGAGCAGCGATGATGCCGTTTGAAACTGTAGTATTATAGTAAGCTGCAATATTAACTAGCATATCATTAACTGCTAATAAGCAGCTCAAGGATATCGATGAAATCATTAAAGGCGGTATTTATGAAAACATAATATATACATTACGGTGTGGACGAGATGGCTTAACCGGTTCACAGATCGTAGGTAATAGACACTATTCTAGGATGAAAAGAATACCTACAGCCTTATCGAGACATAAGATCCTCTAGTTATACGAGATAAGCCTTCGCTGAGAGGGAAGTAGACAAAGGTATCGAATAATCCTATCATGACTTCGAGGTATGTCAGCCGCGCGAACGAAATCCTCTAAACGAGCTTGATCTTAAAATTGAAACTGGCAGCTTACGCGACGCAACCAACGAGGCGCTACATTCCCACTGTAAATAAATATTATTATTCGGCACATGCTTCGCATAACACGCACATAGCGATAGCGACACACCGAGTGTTTGTGTTTCTAAAACGTGGGCGAAACATCAAATCAACAGAGCCATAACAATCACCGTTTGCATATTATTTTCATATTATATTATAGGTTATTGCACTGTTTGTTAAAACAAAACATAGGAAATGTTCTATTAATGTTGTAGGTAGCGGTGAATTCTGCGTGCTTTCTTCTCATAAACAACGAAAAGGTTGAGCGAAATGTCGGCAACAAAGTTTACAGGAGTGAAACGTTCAGAATAAAGCTAATTAAAGCTTCGGTAAACCTGAAAGACATCATCTATACCTCAGACCAAATAAAATATCTATACATAATTATTATAAATTAAAGTCGCTTTTCGTGTTTGTCGATATGTACGCGTTGTTCTTGCAAACCACGCAACAGATTTTGATAAGGTTTTCTTCCGGAAGGTTTATGTGTATATTACCGTAATACGTTTTTAATAAAGTTAAATATAACTAAGAAATCTCGATGTTTTGTCAAGTCGTAAAAACCGTGCGAAGTAAGAGCGGGTTGCTAATTTTTGGATAAATTTATTCGTTGTACGCTCCGCAGGTGAAAAGGTCAACTGAATAAAAATTCTGAATACGATGCTAAGCTGGGGTTGGATTTGTTCTAACTTGTATGAACACTCATTTATTAATGCGGGGCTTAATACTGAGAGGCAGTCGGACAGCGGACACTGGCGGACACTCACTGCTTCACTCGCCAACGTTTATAATTTAGCTATCGCATGCGACCTTTTTGTGGACAGCACTGGGTATTTAAAATTGGAATTCTAATTAAATTGAAGAAGTTTTTGTGCATTTAGAGAAGTGTCGGACCGTTTTATAAGTGACCCAGTTATGTGGTGACCGCACTGGACTTTTTTTAATTACATGGTGGCGACACAAAAACAAAAGGAAAAATAAGGTTTAGGGGTATGAGGAACAGGGTGTAAAGTTCACTCATACTCCATAGAAAAGGGAGGATCCTCCAACCAGACGGGTGTTGTGTCTGGCGGGCAACTGCCCAACGATTGATGTTGGGTTCTCGTATATATGTCCACTGCACGGTAAACTTTAATTGCGCGATGCAGGATTTATGTGACGTCTGTCTGACGTCAGGTCTTTGATGCGTAGTTCGCATGTGGCGATATAGATACCGCCACAAAGGAACTGTTTCTTTTACCCAATGTTCGCTATCTTGAGCTGCCTGAATGACAAGAAATATGCCGCGGATGATCTTCATTTACATTTCCAAGAAAATCTAGTTTATGTCAATTTTGTATGTGGAACATAACATTGCGGTAGAGTGCGGAGTTAAAGACCATTCACACTCCACTAAGTATTCACATCGTTGGCATCTTAAAACGCAGCACTTCAGCATTATGCATGTATTTTCAACTTAACTCGTCTCGTTCAGTGTTCTGACTACATTATATAACGCATGCGTGGACGTGAATACAGCCATTCTCATTTAGAGTGAATTGTTTTACGAGCAGTGCGACCAACTATCGAATAATAAATAGTGTAGAGGGGCAATATAACGGGGTGGCGTGACGTCATCGATCGCATCTCGTCCCCTATCAATTAGGCTGGGGATATAAATCAAGATGAACGGCGGCGTGCGCGGCGGCCGCCCGAGTGCCCGGCCGGTCAGCCGCACGCGCGCTAACGCCCTACGAATTAATGAACATTGAGCTTGAAAAACCGATAGTAACGGTATTGTTGTTTTGTAAACATCTGAGTTTTCTTGGGAATTAATAAAGACGTACAATAGTTTTCGACGTATCCCGAATCCTGAGAGAATGGTCTCAGGACGGAGTTTGCCATTACAAGTAAACAAAAGTTTGAAGATACCTGTGTTGTCGGCATACAAAATATATTTTACTTCTAATTTGGCACACACTCTGCGGCTGTTTCTACTTACACTTTCAATATTGTTCTCGCTTCTCACAGAAACAGCAACATAAATAAATGTTTATATTGCAAACATAATTTCGTATAAAACACTAAACTTCTCTATCAAATGTTAATGTTATCCATAAATACTCAGCGCGTATTTTAGTAATAGTTTATGGCGGCATTGCACTTTAGCTATCTATTCAAATATTCGGTCCGAAATTTCTCATTTCTCAACATAAGTGAGTAATATTCTCATTTATTTGATGAGCTGTGTCTGCAGGGTTTCAACTATTTTTAATGAGAGCTCGTTCTAGAAATCCTATGCATCGCCAATGCTCGTAGATTGACCAACATCTATTTTAAAAAACCCGTGCAGGAGTTGAACATTCATTCAGTCGCCCCGACCGATACCAGTCCAATTCTGCTAAAAGCAATTCACGATTGATGCCCTGGTCGAATGCCATTAAATGCTTCGATATTGATTGCGGACCAAACGAAACATATTTCAATATCCAGAGCAAACACGGAATAGGCGTCCTCAGCAAAATAATATAAACGTCTCGAGTTATTGAAACGACTTTGAATCAATGACTTGCTAATTGCTGTTTATTATTTTGACTTTCGTATTATATTGTTTGAATAGCTAAATATTTATAGAACTAATTATTTGTCTCTTTTGTTGCAGTTGGTGTACGAAAATGGTGATTCGGTGCCCGAGGCGATCCTTGAAGTCGACAACTTATATGGCGACGTAAACAATCTATAATCAAAACTATAACAATACTTAATTTCCAAAAAAGTTATATTCTTAACTTGAAACAATAAACCAATATGAATTTGAAGTTCATATCGCTAATCTTGACATGGAATTTCTTACTAATATCTGCAAGACGAGACTCTTATGAAGAAGAAGAAACTTCGAGATCCAGAGAATTGAGGAATAGAGAAAACAATCGAAACAGAACAACGTTCAATGGAACCCTTACTGATATACCCGAGAGAAGGAATCTAAGGCACAAAAACAGTTCACGGTATCGCGGAGACAGACGCAGGTGGGACAGAGAACATGACATAAGAAGAGATAGGCGGAAAGGAACTGACGCACATTCACTAGAAGACAGTGCCAACAGGACGATAGAGCCGTACAGTTTGAAAAAGGATGAGAAACCAAGGAAGGCAGAGAAACACTGGAACAGAAGTAGCATGGAGAAACCATGGAACTCTGCAAGGAGGCCGATTCCTCAGAGTAAGGCACCTGAGAGGCCACACGTACCTGTGAGGGAGAACTCGACAAGATCCAAGTTGAAGTCGGCGAATAAATGGCAGACTGGCGGCTACATCCCGTACCCGCAGCCGAGAGAAAGGAAGCCGAATATCATTTTGATCCTTACTGATGACCAGGACGTAGAACTAGGAAGCTTGAACTTTATGCCAAGGACTATGAAAGCCGTACGGAGCGCCGGAGCAGAGTTCCGACATGCTTACACTACCACGCCCATGTGCTGTCCGTCGAGGTACAATGTTTTATTGCAATAGTCTTAATTTTCTCTAAAGCCTGACAGTTCAAGATAAATCTGACAACATAAACCTAAAACAACTCACAATTCATAACCAGCTCTATATTTCTCATCAGCTCTAGTTCTTATTGGCAATAGCGATAAAATCTACAAGCAATTCCGATCACTATTGACGCCTTTCAACAAATAACGACTCAGTTAAGTGCCATTAGAATTTAAATGACATAGATCCCGCACCATTATCGGTTGCACTGAAATTACTTGAAGCAATACTAGACTGACTGACAGTTTACAATTTCAACTGGTTCCAACGAATATATTACTAATTGGAGGCTAATGCGACTGCTTTCACACTGTCCACCGTCAGTGTTTATACTAAAGGCCGTTGCGAGAAGCCTGTTTTGTTGTTTATGTCTAGTAATAGTGACTTCCTTTATTGCTGTAATAAATTCAGATAGTGTAATAGAAATTCAAAGCCCATAATTGTTACGCGGTGCAGTTAGTATTTTTGCTCTATTTCAATTTCTTGCTAACAAGTTTCTATAGATTTAATGGCATATGTTTTGATGTCCTAAGTAACCTAGTCTAGTCCATTACCTAACAAAAAATGTAGGGATGTGGTACTTTCAATAGCCCTACCTAGCTAGACCTTCTTAGATCATTTTCGGGAATAACACTGTTCCTTCATGTAGGAATGTAGGCCGCGATTTGCGCCCACGCCGCACTCGCCGCCATAGTGTCTACGTGGTCTTACTTCCCCTTTTGTTTATCAACTGTTATCTCTTCTCCAGGAGCTCGTTGCTAACTGGCGTGTACGTGCACAACCACAACGTCTACACCAACAATGACAATTGCTCGTCTCCGATGTGGCAGGCTACGCATGAGACCAACACCTTCGCTACATACCTCTCCAATGCTGGTTACCGGACTGGTGAGTCATTTTATTTCACTTATTGTAAAGAGTTCATTTATTTTGCAATGAAATCAGCAGGTTTAGCATGTACAGCCGTGACACCGAATGTCTCTTTATATTTTCCCAGTATTAGCAATTTTCTAGCTAGATACTTGCGAAGGAAATATGTACGTAAACATAGCTATGTTTAGTAAACTAGACTTCTGTTTTTTTGAAGTGTTGTTTGTCAAATCTTAATAAAATTGTCATCAAACATCATATATTATAATTCCATTCCGCTCTATAGAATAGAGAGATAATGAAAGTGTTTCCCTCCAAAACTGTCTTTTGACATTCTAAAGTTCGTTTTTTAATCCCGTAGACTAATTTGACAGGTCCAATGTCAAACTCCAAATTGAAAAAAACAAACGACAATTATTTTAAATGTCAAATTAGTCTACGAGATTAGAAAACGAACTATAATTCAGTCTTCCTTGCTGCCCGTATCTGGATGTCGGTGATTTGATGTTATTTTACCATTGTAGCATAATTATAATATTTCATTTAATTACAAACCTCACTGAGAAACGAGAGAACACCTAAACCTACTATTAAGCAATTTCCAAACCCGCGATTTTCTCAACAACGGAAAAAAATAGATTGGATGACCACGCACTATGCTACGACCACGCGCTTCCAATTTGCGGTAATGACGACAAACTTACGTAAAAGTAAAATATCACGTCAGTTGCCTTGCCTATGATTTACATAGTAATTTACCAGTTGGTAAGCACCTCACAGCCTGGAACTGTTCAATTGATGGTAATTAGTGTCATTCATCATCCGCCTGCAATCACTAAACGATTCAGACGGTGGGAACTCGTGAATTATTTATAATAAGTACAATATTTTTTCATTTTAATCAACAAATTGATTAAGTTTTTCTAGTCATAATTAAATTATAACCGTTATTTGGTTTTAGAATTATTTATGCAAATTATGTTTTTAATATGACAGATTCGGAAAATTAAATTAATTTAACTATTAGAGATTTCTTAATAAAATCGGTTACAATTTAACTTAAATTTTGGGAATGGTGCCAAACCATTTCCGCTGAGTTATGAAGTTTATGCTCTACCAACACGTTTCTGATAAGAGTAATGAAAGAACTTGTGTCCTCATTTATAACTTCAATTCGTATCTGTATTTATATCTACTTTGAATATTTCGTCATTGATTAAATAAGATAGATGGCAGAAAAAAAATACGGTCTAAATTACAGTCTACGCCTTGCAGTCTGAAATATCGTTTGCTTTGGCACAAGCACGGTGCAATTTGCTAGCGCTTTTGAAATCGAGACAGATTGGAAGCTAGGCTGTGAGCTGCGGGCCCAACAGAATGAGAACTATCGCAATTACGAGGGTATTTTCAGGCACATTCAGCTTATATTTACAGTATCTACAACGTCCACTAATACTTCATCATCCGTATACAGTTATCCGTTAAACAGCTGCGGCTATTTGGGGGGTCTTAGAGCAATCTGGATTTCTAGATATGACGTTAAAACTACCAGTTAGGATGTGTCGTTGGTAAGACTTTTGACTGCCTACAGATGGTATTAGATTGCCGTTCCTAGATCGTAGCCAAGATGCAGCCAACTTCTTAGAGTTTTTCTTAAAAGTTTCATATTTATTCGTACGTTCCTACGTATATTTAAGTTCGCAGAACTCTTTCTATGCACTATGGCGTTGGTATTTTAGTCCATAGCGTTTTGCCGACGTATACGATGATCGACGGTACGTCTGGCGGAGTAGTTGTTTTATTATGTAGAGTACAAGCCATCGTAACTCGACACCCGACCACCTGGGAATGCACTTCGTTTAGATACTTATAATGTACTTTCGAAGAACAAAGTTTTATGAGAATGCTCTCTAATATATTAATGAATTCAGTGAGGTGCCGTTAAAGAAGGCTTTATTTTATTACAGTTATAAAATGTTATGTTTAAGCAATTTGTAGAGGATCTATTAGTAGCATTTATTTCGGAGAAAATGGCCTAACGTGTGAACTTAGATTTAGTATGATAGATAAAGATATGATCACGCATTTCTTAATAAATGTTCAGATTAATATCGTTATATGTTGTCAAATCTTGATTTCAAAATGATGTAGGTACTTGACACTGATGTTATCGTAGAAAATCTACTCAATGGATCCAAGACATATTACTACACTAAAATGGAAAGTAAACCTAGACATTGACAAAACATTTTTGAAATAATGTTAAACAACGTTACTTTCAATAGTCCCCTTTGATTTAAATGTGAAAGCTACAAAAGTTAAGTAAGTACTCTGTAGATTTTCAATAAACAGTTTCATCAACAAACATCCGCTCAATAGTACCTGAAATATGGAATCTTCCGCTCAAAAATACCACATTTTAAAAATATATACGACCCCAAACGCTCAATATTTTCTTCCCGACCGTACTTACAAGACGAGCGTGTTCAACCATATTATGAAGACGTATACTCTCCCTCCCGGTAATACCTGCGGACCGGAGCGATGAACGCTTATCCGTCAGATACCGCCATGATGCAATAAGGTCAGGAATGCCGACTGACTCACAGCTAAACGAACTTGTAACTTGCACAATTTGTTAAATGTTAAACGAATTTAAAAGGTAGGGGTTCGGTGCGAGAGAAATGTTAACATATATTAAACATATTTATTTCCCCGAAGGGTTAGGCAGCGGTGTACCTATTACACTCGCGACAGTCTAAGAAGTCCGTTTTTTCGTTCTCGTACATGTAATAAAACGTTAAGCCTTGAGAATCAGTTTTTATCAATGTAGATAAGTCGTAAATTATCAGTTTTTAAGAAACTAATTTTTTTTTTCATCGTTACACAAAGCATTTTGATAGCTGTCAAAACGGACTTCTTAGATTGTCGCGAGTCTAGTACACCCACATTTCGCAGTGTTATATTTAAGTCTCATGTAATAGGGCCTATTACAATTAATTGGACACAAATCCAGACTCCGGGCTACTACTGAGAAATTCCAGATGGAAAACCCAGTTACACTTTACCCGAACCGCATCGAACCTGAGACCGCATGTTCAGCAGTATCATTTGCGACCACTAGACCAACCAGCCAGTCTGTCAGTTTAACATATACAACTTTATTGGTAATAAACACCAACAACCTCTTAAGGAGTCATTGTACTCATCATTATGAACAACGATGATGAGTACAATGAATCCTTAATCACGAAAAAAAAAAACAGCTGTTGAGTTCCGTACATTTTGACGAGTAATGCGAACATAAATGTACTGTACAGCTTTTTTTTTTTCGCGATTTCATATTTGTTCGGCTAGTAAAAGTTATTCATAATGATGAGTACAATGACTCCTTAAGAGGTTGTTGGTGTTTTACCTATAACCTTGTATATAGGTCCAAAATTCGTTGTTGTAATCTAGTTTTTGAAGTAGGTACCAAATCTAGAGATCTTTCATCAAAGATTTTTCTGATTAGGGGAATCATAAAAATCTTTGATGAAAGATGACCATAATTAGCCATTTTTTTTCATTGTATTCTATTATTTCCAATAACAAGATGTTGCGAAGTTATCTTGACGTTAAAACTACAAACATTGCTAATCCATTGTAATATTCTCAGTTATGGTCCATTGTCAAACAAAGATCTTGAAAAGGTTCAATAAAGCTTTGTCGGAAAACAAAGAAATCAAGTTACTTGGATAATGTAAAGTTTGTATCTTTAATACCAATATCTTAGTTGGTGAATCCTCCAGGAGAATACAGTATTCTACCCAAAATTCGAGCTCGCTTCGCTTGCCTATTCATAAATGTGAGGGGCATGCACTATCGTACCTAATTGGTGCATTCCACTGGCATCCGCAGTTTAAACATTGCCTGCATTAAAACTTAGACGCATATAACAATCAAAGCGTTTTAGTCAGTCAAGTCTCAGGAATCATGATTTTTTAAATTTTTTGTTTTATTTCAGAGGTAAGTTCTAGTTGAGGGGATTGTTCAAATGTTCAGACTTTGGCTAAGAAACTCCAAACGCTATTGTTGGAAAGTTGTCAATTGTCATACATTAATTACCTTTGTCTTAAGTGCAATTTAATTGATCTATAGCCAGAAGGATTAGTGGCATTATTACGGCTAGAACCTGGCTGTTTGAGATATGTGCCACTTTCTATTTGTGTTAGATTAATGAGCGCGGGGTGGTCGCACAAACGGTTATTCCTGTCGTGCGACCAGCGACCACGTTAATGTGTTTGTTGTTATACGGCTATTAATAACCACGGGTAAGTAATATTTGTGTGAAGGGATTTTTTTATTTTTAAAAGTGATTTAGGAATTATATTTAGAACCTTTGAAATTATTTCCAAAAAATATTCTTATACAGTTTACGTTGGTCTCCCGCAACTGCTTCGTAATTATGATCTTGCCAGTTTCAACTATTTTAAACGAACTATTTCGCAATTTGAGGAAGAATAACCGATTTTACTAACGATGAATTTGTCTCAATTAGATATAAAATACAACAATATTCCGCAAATGAAACTAGGCCGTAGACAAGATGACTTCATCTCTGCAAAGAATTAAACTATTTAGGACGGCTCTGTATCACAAACTACGCTGAATTAAGTTTCCAGTTCGCCATCAAAAGTATTTATAGCTGTAATTTTATCTTCTATTAAAATTAGGCATTTTACTAGAAGATAAAATTACAGTTTATAGCTTAAAATATTGCGTCACAAAAAAAATTTTACTTCAGTTCTGTTTTAGTTCAGGGTTCACTAAAATCCTACAGTTAAGTTTCTTCTTCGAACTTGCGAATAGGTATTTGGGGCAAACTTGATATTCCGTTGAAAGTTTAATCAGTTTTGATAGATTGTTAACCAGTTTATTCTCGAATAGCGCTTACCTATATTCAAATAGAAGACAAACAACCGCTAGCTACTTCAGCATCTCAAAATCGCGGAAGCAGCTTGTTGCGGCGCAGTGCAAAACATCTAAATAGAATCGTACCGTCCTTATCTCCTACTTAACATCGACCATAAATCAATAGCACACAGCAGTGGACAGCTACAATTTGTACAATGCACTATGCATCTCCTAAGATTTGTTCTAAATATCATATGTTGTGCGGCGTGGGCGCACGTGGGTCGCCGGACGTCGTCCATTTGATCGCATCACTCGTTGTACGAATAAATGTAGATGGAAGTGTCCTTGTCGGTATTTGGGGAGACCGATCGGGCGATCTATCTCCATCCGGCTAATGTACCTCAGATTTGTCCGGCATCTTGACCTACGTCTGCCGAGTTCACTCGGAGCTCTCTTTTTGTCCGAAATGTCTTATTTCTATAACATTGATAAAGTGCATGAAAACAAGAGTGTTTATCACAATACGCTCAAGCTTTCCAGCGGTTTTAACGATTGCATCATTTACGCAAATATGGCGCGTATCATTTATCACATGTTAAATTGTTGCTAACATTTATCTCAGTTGAGGGAAGATTTGTTAATTGCACATGGCATCGAATAAACGGGATCGGATGTCAACCAGCTACAATGATATTCAAATGGAATTAACGCAGGTGCGAACTCCGAGTGTTTAACATGTGCTCAAGAATGTGCACTTTGTACATTCCTAGCAAAATATTCAGAGAAGTGCCTTTTAGGACACAAAGCACGTGTCGGCACTTTATCACTGTTCTCTTAAGAATCCATTTGGCTTGTAAATTTATGCTTCAAACGAGGTATCATAAATTCGTCCCTTTACTTTCCCTTCCGGGGCAGTCGGTACTCGGTAGGTGCTGGCACACCCACGGGCACGGGTGACACAACGTGTGGCCGGTGATAGAGCCTAATCACTTATATTGCCTCTTCCGTCCAGATATGAAAGTTGAGAAGTGTGGGAGTGCAAATTGTCGCTGATTGCTCGGCGACTCTTTCTACTACTATTCCTGCTTGTTACTCAACTGTGGCTTCCGTCTTCTCAATTGTCAAAGTTTTAACTGAGAATATGTATTCTAGATATGTTGGTACCTACGCATAACTTTAACGTCATTGCATGAACGATTCGGTGTATAAATCCAGTAACCCAATTACTTACACTACATTAGTCCCGACGTCGATACGTGCTCTCTAGGCACAATTTGGAGATATCGCAACAAAATCGAAATAATCCTGAAAGAGCAAAAAAGAAAACTGTTGCTGCAAATAACGCAAGTAATTGTACTGTGAAATGACACTTCAAAGGACACTTACGTAAAACGGAATGCGTTGAGCTCGCTGCCAACAATACTGTAATGAATGTAGAGATTAGCAGCTGCAAGTAACGACCCGTTGTTGAAACTTCACAACTCCGGCCAAAGCCTTGATTGAACTTAGCTGTAACTTGGTAATTCAAACTAATAGGTACTAAGTTAGGATACCTATGTTTAGCAATCTGTCTAAACAAGCAATTTGCGGTGGTTTGTCTTTACGGCAGGGCTTTAAACTTAGTTTCTTAATTAACTCCTGTGGTCGGTATTATTGTTTTCAGTTTCTAACCAATCTCATTTAGTTGGAATTTCGCGAGTAACTGTCACAAATGCTAATTTCTTCAGAATTTTGTACTTTCGGCAAATCCCCTAAGATAGTAAAATCCATTTTCCAAATTGGAGTGATTTATTAACAAGCTTATGATAAGCCGACTATGGCGACATTCCAAAATGAGTCCAATCTCGGCATCTAACTAAGTAGTTAACAAGATGTGGTCACTGAAATGATCCCGCCCATACACACAGCGCAGACAACCAGGAATTACGTTTTATTGTAGAGCATGGAACTGAACGTCTTGAACACATTGTCGGTTCATGTGTAATTTGTGTAATGTTGTACAAACATTTATAGCGTGCATTATCTGTTGAACGAGTCCCTTTGTGTAACAGTTAGCGCCTTCTCTACGTAACTGCTCATTTAATTACACAAGTCTCCAAGTGCACGAGTCGCTTTTAAATCACCAGAGCTGCAACAAAGTAACTATACCTACAAAGTTAAACACAATAAAGAGGTTTTATTATCAGAGCCTGCAGGGCAACGTGCAGCCTGCCAGAGCCACGGTACACCCCATTGTGTTACTTGGATGTAGAACTTGCTAACATCGGCCTTGTTTAGATGTTTATTCAGCCAAATTAGTTTATTCAAGAAGGAAACACGATTGTTCTCCCGAATTATCTCGTCGTAAATTTTCTTGGCATTTCGGCAAATAATTTTGTGTTTGGATTCTTGTTACGCTTCTAACTAAGCTAAATAAATATGCTAGGATGAATTCGCCACAATAGGCTAGACAGCGGCTGCGGGTGAGGTTTAAATTCTCGCTCTCGTTATTCAGGCTCTATCCGTAGCTTATAACTAGAGTGTAACATATTTCACATTTACTGCATATGATACGATTACGGCGTTTGTTAGAAGAAGACCTATATCGCTGTTGATTATGAATTCTTACACGTCTTCTGAAGTTGTGCCCTGACCCGTGTTTATAATATAAATCCATCTTGATTCTAAATTTCTTCATATTATCTTTTGAGGAAAAGTGTTTCTTTTTCCTACTGCTTTCTTAGTTAGTTTTGATCAAAATCAGAAATTCTTTTCAATTTCCGAAATTGCTTGAGAATCAGCATAATCTAATCTAAATCTCAAGCACTGTCGAAAATGATGAAATGATGAGCATTTCGTCTTGTTTCGATCAAGTCGAAAATGTGATAGAGTGCATCATCATCATCTTAAATGATACAAAAAGATCTTGTATGAAAACAAAGGTTTGATTTTCCTCCTGGGTTGATAAATCTGGGTTTAGATATTTAAAAAGTTTGGGGAAACCTGGACTCGAATACCAATAGAAATCCGTAAATAAATTACATATGTCCATAAAGTAAGTAAGTATCTTGTGTCGATGACGCAGATCTCAGAGTACCTACCGTACAATATTACAAGTATCTAATAACACTTGAACAAAGTACGCTATGGCTATATTACCGGCCGTGAACATTCGTTCAAGGCATCCTATAGGACTTTGTACCTCCTTGAATATAATACAGCATGGTTCGATATAATACAGTTTTATGGCTATGGATAGTACGGTAGTGCTCTAAAGCTAGGATATAATGGTGGCTTTTAAGAGTATCTGAATAATAAATCAGTGTCGGCAGCCTAATGTATATAAATCGCGGTCGTAATCAACGTATTTGTTGAAGATTAAAGTATTTCTTGCTGCCAATTTCGGGTAACGAGAGATTTATGTAGCAGCCTTGTCCTCTACATCCAGTTTAATAATGTTTGTTATTGTTTCCTTTTCTAAATATACATATTTGTCCGTCAAGTTCATTCCCAAAACAGACTCCATCGTTATCAAAGTTTGAATTTGTTTTATATCTATCACCACCATCATTAATTCTTTTCACACAGACATGTTGATGGAATGGAGCCAATAAATAATAGTTATAAATAGTGTATTAGCGAGTGTGCGTGGATGCGTGGGCGCAGCGCCGAACTGTCTAGGCAACCTGCGGAACATCATGGCTTGTTTAACAACCTACCGACACCGAATAGAAATCGTAAGACATGGTGATAATATTTTATAGGCGTCATTAACGGTACCGATTGTGTTTTGTTTTTAATACAAGATTTGAATATCGATTAGAGGATGTACGTCTCTAAGTTTAGGGTTCCAACCTTCAAAGGATTCTGACTTTCTTGTCTGTCTGTCACAGAGGTTTATTTTTGCATTTCGGCTTTATGCGCTGACAGCTTATGATGGCGTATCTACGCCCACAAAAATAATTTCATAGGCTAGTGAATGAGCTTTTAAATTGGCCGTGAAATTTCTAAATAGGTGCTTACGTGTTGAGTATCATTGTATTGTTAGTATGATTGTTAAAGCCATTAATATTGATTCGAGAGAGAATGAAGGAATGTCTAGTAAAATCGTGAGCATGTTTGAATAAATCCGTGTTTCCCATCAAACCACTTGAATACCGTTATTATAATGTTTACTGAAGCCGCAGCTGTTTGCCCCTCCTATTAGGTTTCGCTGATTGAATTATCATCGCTCTAACGTATTTCATGCACGGAATATTCACCCATGTTGTAAGTAACAAGATATCATACACTCATACATTATGTAGTTTGTATTAAATAGGTAAATGGGCATCGGTTAAACCGTAAAATTCAAAGCTGGAAGTTAGTAAAATGTATATGCAAAAGCATATACTTTGAACAACCTATCTTGTTCAAAGTATATGCTTTTGCATATACATTGTCAGGTCTTTGATATAGGTAACTTTGATAATGGTTCTATTAAACCAAGGACTGTGTCCCAGCAGTCCGAACATTATAGGCTGATTATGACTAGGCATAATAGGTAGGTAAGAAAAGAGACTGAAAATTATCGATAACTTATCCTGAGTTCTACTTAACTCTAAATTAAGCGTTATTGGATGTTTGACACCTCATTTCAAATGATAAAATACTATAATCCTCCTCAACCTCCTCACACCCCCTCACCACCCTCACTCTCCTCGCCTTTGAATTAAATCCCATCTTGTCCTCTTACAAATATCTAGTTTAGAAATCTTATTCAACATCTAAGGGTCACAATACGTTAGCACGTGTACCTATTAGCAAACAATGAGGTGAAGTAAATGAATGTCGAGCGTCGCTGCGCCTGCGCTGGTCGGCGAACGATAAAATGGCTAGTTTGTGGCGCGCCGTTCCGTCTGCCAGTGCCGACCGAGTACCTCGACATCCTAGTAGTGTAGGGCTGTGATACCTATGTAATAATTATGTTATATTGTAAATAACCAAGTATGCAGAAATAATACTTGATGTAGGTAAAAAGGGCGAAGGTGAATGACAAAGAAAATAAAACCGCTTGTGATAGCGTCCAAAGTAAGTCGTGAGTCTCAAATTCTTGATGGTTCAGAATTGAAACTGGCATGTCTTGAGATTCTTGATTTGGTTGGGATTTCGTGTCTGTTTGTGTGACCACGTAGTTCTTCTAAACTAAGCAACGAATTTTGATGCAATTTTCACCACCGTCACCTGATTTACAGAAATTAATCTCGATGTTTTGTCAAGTTGTAACAACCGGACGAAGCAGAGGCGGGTCGCCAATTTACTTTTTGTAACTAACAAAGAATGCAGAAATAATGCCTGATGTAGATAAAAGGCAGACGATGAATGACAAAGGATAGGAAACTACTTTGTGAAGCTCTTGTTGGTCCAGATATGGAACTGATACGTCTCAAGTGTTGATTTTATTGGAAACATGTTTCTTATGTAATTAAAAATAGTTAAGTACCTGGGTGACCGAGCTCTGCTCGGGTAAAAATAGAGAAAAAGAATTTCCCCAGATTTGACACCTAGCTACATCGATTTTTCGCCCCCGTTTGGTCATGTGGCGGTATCTACATCGCCACATGCGAACTACGCATCAAAGACCTGACGTCAGACAGACGTCACATAAATCCTGCATCGCGCAATTAAAGTTTACCGAGCAGTGGACATATATACGAGAACCCAACATCAATCGTGGGGCAGTTGCCCGCCAGACACAACACCCGTCTGGTTGGAGGATCCTCCCTTTTCTATGGAGTATGAGTGAACTTTACACCCTGTTCCTCATACCCCTAAAGTCACATTCTCGAAAATATAGTAGGGATTTACCGTATATTTTCGAGAACGTGATTACAAATATTGCTCATTTGATAGTATAGGATAAGAGCTCTACCTACCTAATATTACTTAAGGTTTAAAAGTTCATGTATACATAACACAACTAACTATTTACATAAAACACTAAAACTTAAAGAACTAACTAACTATAACTAAAGTAAGGCGTCGAAAAATTCCTCCGCATCGCTGTCGGCTGGTAACGTACCCAAGAGACTGGCGGCATTGCCACGTTGAATGGCAATGCTTAGCCTCTGACCAAGGTAAAAGCCAGCCCTTGGGTCACGGGAAGTGTCAAGCAGCCGTTTGGAGATTTCACTGAACAGACTATGAGCACTCGGACCCCACGGCCCTAGGGTTTCAACCCCAAACGGCTCGAAAATATAATTGCCCATAAGGCTATTATACTTTCGCCGCTTGAGGTTTTCCGCTGCCGCAGCGGCAGCGCCAGCACAGCACGCCGAGCCAGGAAGATGGGATGGCGCAAGAGTATCGACACACGTTGCGTCCCACACTAAAGGCCTACCCATCTTCCATGGGAATAAGGACATGCCGTCCGGTCTTTTGCCATCGTCGCGTGCCAAGCCATTGGGTTCTAATACAGCTGGAACGCCGACGGTGACAAGAGCTCGTCGGATGATGTCATTAATATTAGCGTGCCGCGCTAAGCGACCCGCACTTCGGCTGCAAGACAGGCCGTGGTGTCCGAGGCTGTTGACAACTTCGCCACAGTGACAGCGATGAGGAGTACAACATGGGGCTCCTAGGCGCAGGGAAGCAGCGATGCGGAACGTAGTGTCGTCGAACAAAGTTCCTAGGTTCGATGACGGTAGTGCATGAAGCCACAGACCCGACTCCCACTTACCCACAGCCAGCAGGCGCGCGCGCTCCGCAGTAGTGGCAGACGTGTCAAGCAAGTTGTTCTGTACTACTCTGCAGAGCGGCTCATCCCACCGTCTCTGGGAAGATGGATTGTCGGGCGGATCTGAATTCGGGCAAGCGAGTCTCCAGGCATCCATAGCCTCGGTGAGGCACGGCACGTCAAAATTAATCAGTGTGGAGGCTAGGATTTTCCTGATTAATTTCTCAGTACCGTGGACCGAGGATATGAATGCCGGTAAACTAATACTAGAAATTTTGCGGACGCCGAGGCCTCCCATACGGATGGGAAGAGTAGCTTGTGCCCAAGCTCGGTCGTCCATGGCCACATTTAGGATCAAAGTTAATGTATGACGGATAATTTGGTCCATTTTGTCTAAAAGATTAGTGTGCTTCCATAAATGCGAAGCGCGAAGGAAATATGTTAATTTAGGGCCGAAACAGCAGTAACGGATTAGGGTTATGGCCGAATGCATGTTAATTTGGAACAATCTTTCCGAAACGTCATTGTGTTATGTATATATTATCTAGTATTTCTTGTTAATTTAATTTGTTAAACGCATTAACATTTTCAAACTATATTTTAAATAAAATTACGCCCGTCAAAGTTCATGTTCATCATTGTTGTTTTTCCTAAATTTTTAATACGAATTTTCTTCTTCACCTACTCGCATAACATGCTGCTAAAACCACACACTCTTTAAAAACCCTTCACTGGGTAACACAGATATTCGTAAAACAAATAAATGTAAAACATTATGACATAACTCAGTCTTAGAATGTTGTATTTAATTACAGCTACGATGAAATATGTCTGTCATACTTCACGTCCTGTGTCTAGATAAATTTTCTAGCTAGTGCTGATAATTACCAATTCTGCTGTGTCGTAATTTACGCGGCGTATAAAGGTAATTTAAAATTATTAAATCTTTACTGCGATGGTGCTATAAATACCGAGAGGTTTTATAAGCGTTTGGTCATAAAACTGATAATTAAACTTATTAGTCAGTGCCATGTCTGAGCTAAGCCCTTTTGCCTACTTGAAGTCATTTCCTGATCAATAATTTATAGCTTGACAACGATCGATAAATCAGAAGCGGCTCCTTCTTTGTATTCAAATCTGGCCACAAGAACAGCTACATCGATAACTAATAAAATGTTTACCGACACAAAACAATCGCACATCGTAATCTTTCGCATAACTTTCCGCATCAATCTCAGAACACCACATTGTGTTGCCAACCGTTATTTCAGCAGAATATGATAGACATCGGGCAACCCTAACGGTGCAGTAAGGAGCATCTCTACTTGCGAGTCTGTGACCTCGTTGTGGTCTCGTTCAGCCGGTGTACGTTACCAAGTGTTGTCTATACACACCTCAGTTCACCTCTCTACCGTCTTGTAGTGGGAGATGCAAGATATTTGATATAATAAATACCACGCGTTTTTATTACCTGTTACAAAAAATAGTGTCGACTTCCATGGGAAGCTTTCATGAATGACAGAGTATCTTGTGAAATTGTGCTTACTGTCATTGAGAGAATTTGGCATTCAATGCGTGAAATTCATAATTATCTTTTATAAGTATTCACTTTGACTCACATCATATACCCAGAATTGCTGCGAATGGGCTTCTTAATTCTAAAACTTGACAAATCCGGTACTGTTAAATGAAGTGATGAATAAAGGACGTACGACAAATTGTCAATCATGAAAATCCGTACAGGACTTGATAAAGAACATAAAGATGACTTTCGAAACCAACTCTACATTATAAAGATTTCCAGGTGTCTACAAGATACAGAACACACTGACACTTAACTTACAAAGTAACTCACTGGAAACACCTCATCGAACATTCAAATTAGTACTGACGCGAATCCCTCTGAATAGCTATTGAGTACTGCACTTATTGAGATGTTAAAAGGTCGCTCGCTCGCGCGTGCATAACGTGTAAGGTGTAACTAAAGGTTGTTTGCATTTAACTGGGTAACTTTCTCGTGGCGTTGCAGCATGGAGGGAAAGCGGCCAGGTGTGTGAACACCCGCTAATTATCCAGCTTAGGCCAGGCCCTCCGTGCCGAGAGTGATTATCATCTCTTGACACCGCGGTGTAGGAGGGCATGACCTTTCCCTTTAGGTACCTCCTCAAGTGTTTGCTAACAATGTACGTAGGTAGTAGTTTAAGTACTGCGTTTTATAAGTTTACGTCCACAATACTGCTGTCTAAGTGCAAATAATGCTATGTTTATGAAAGGTAAAGCTCGTAAAAGCTAGCTATAACTATTAAATTCTAAATCAGCCAGGATGTTGAATGAAACACCCAGCTCTGATAAAGTCAATAAGTATTAATAGTATATTTAATATTAAATAGCTTAGTAAATCATCTAAGCGGTCTTTTATTCTCCTTTCATTCCATAAACGTGTTGAGATTGGAGATAACGTGAGAGATCATAATTTTCTTCGATGGATTCATTTTATTGTATATTGCATCCGTATTGATACTAACGGGAGAAATGTTCGCATTCTTTCACATCCGAGCTTCACTCTGTCATTTACACATTCTTAATGTTGATACCTAAGCTTCGACCAATATCTCGTACTTCCGCTTAGCAGTGAAAGTGTTGCATATTCTGTTTTAAAAAAAGAAAGAAATTATATTTAACTAAGTACGAAGATTTTATTTTATGTAAAAAGTAAGCATAATAGCTTACCTACTTCTGCTTCATAATTATAGGCCCATGCATTGTCAACTAGGACCTAGAGTGTCGGAGCGAGCCAATAATTATAGAGTACTAGCTGCGCCCCGCGGTTCCACCCGCGTAAGTGTCGATCCCGTGGGAATATCGGGATAAAATGTATCCTATGTGTTAATCCAGGTTATAAACTATCTGTTTGCCACCATTCAGTAGTTTTTACGTGAAAGAGTAACAAATATCCATACATCCATCCATCCATACTTACAAACTTTCGCGTTTATAATATTAGTTAGATGTTGGGGTAAGTTCGGCGCTGGAATAAAGGCTTTTACATACTGGCGCGACTTTTTAACCGACTTCTTCAAAAAGGAGGAGGTTCTTAATTCGTCTGTATGTTTTTTTAATTTTTTTTATTTGTTTGTTACGCGATTACTCCGCCAATTATGAATCGATTTTGATGATTCTTTTTTTGTATGGTAGATCATGCTTCCGAGGTGGTCCCATATAAATTTTATTAACTTTGCTTGCGTAGTTTTTGAGTAGCTTCAATATTACGTGTATTTCCCAATTATTTTATCTAGACGATGTCTTCATTTACTCCTTCACTGTTATTTACATCAGCTAGTGGTATTCGAATTTGTGTGGGGTAGATACCACAACTAAAAAGTGAAAAAATAAAAACTTTTTACAAAAAAAAAACCTAATTTCGGAAGACGGTGGCTTTGCTTTTAAATTTTCGTTTTTTGCCACCGACTTCCAAAATTAAAGTTATTTTTCAGTTTTGAGTGTTTTTTTTGGAAGTCGGTTTTTTTTGTAAAAAGTTGGAATGGTGGCAATGTTTTTTAATGCATTGTGTGGGGCAGAATATAATTGCGCAGAACCTATGCCCAATTTTGTTACCACATGGAATCAAATGAATGCATCACTGCATTAATCACCTTAAAACTAAATGATGCTAGTAGCGCCACCTATAGCTAAATAAACAAGTCTACCTACCACAATTAAATCTTCAATTATTTACGGTAGCTGCCAGCCTTTTGGACACTTTTCCCATTGACAGCGATGCGGACGAATTTTTGATGCCCAATGAGCTCTTCCCCCTTTTTTTAATTTTGTTATATAATAATTGTACACACTAGTTATACATATTTCTTTCTAAGTATAATTAAGACCGCGCGTGGCTTCAAGCAACACTACCCATTCGTTTTGGTGGGCTCGGCGTCTGCAAAATTTCCAGTGTAAGCCTACCGGCGTTCCTTTGCTCGGTCCACAGCACCGAAAAGTTAACCGCAAAAATTTAAGCCTCTTCTCGGGTTGACTCTGAAGTGCCGTGTTTGACCGATGCAATTAATGACTGGAAAGTGGCTTGCCCGGACACGGTTCAGCCCGAGAACCCGTCTTCCCAAAGACAGTGGGATGAGCCGCTCTGCAGGTTGTTACGGAATAAACTTATTAATACGTCCACCAATACTGCTGAGCGTGCGCGCCTGCTGGCTGTGGGAGAATGGGAGTCGGGCCTCTGGCTTCAGGCGCTACCGTCACCCAACGTAGGCACTATGCTGGCTGACACCACATTCCGGCTCGCTACATGTTTGCGTCTGGGCGCTCCTTGCGGTGCTCCACATCGTTGTCAATGCGGTGAAGGAGTCGACTGCCTCGGACACCACGGCCTATCCTGCAGCAAGAGCGCTGGTAGGATGGCACGCCACGCCAGCATTAACGACATTATCCGTCGGGCTCTTGTCACCGGGGTGCCAGCTGTTTTAGAACCCAACGGTTTGGCACGCGACGATGGGAAGAGGCCAGACGGAATGACCATAATGCCTTGGAAGTTGGGTAGACCTTTGGTGTGGGACGCAACCTGTGTCGACACCCTCGCGCCATCCCATCTTCCTACACGGCGTGCTGTGCTGGGGCAGCTGCTACAGGAGCAGAAAACCTCAAACGGCGCAAATATAACAACCTTATTGGGAGCTATATGTTTGAGCCGTTTGGGGTTGAAACACTAGGGCCGTGGGGTCCGAGTGCTCATCGAGTATTTCGGGACATCGCTAAGCGATTAGTCGACTCTTCACGTGACCAGAAGGCTGGCCTATTTTTAGCCCAAATAATCAGCATTGCCATTCAACGTGGCAATGCTGCCAGCCTTTTGGGCACTTTTCCCATTGACAGCGATGCGGACGAATTCTTTGATGCCCAATGAGCCCCTCCCCTTTATTTGCTTTTTTTCTTTAATTAGTTAATTAATAGTTAGTTGTATAATAATTATAATGAATAAATTGTGGATAAGTTTATCTAAAAAAAAGTATAATTATGTATGTTCCTAGAATTTGTATATTACGTAATTAATTTAAATAAATATAATTATGAATATTATTTACAATATCAACGTTCGTATCAACATGGCCAACGAACCCCGAATACCTTGAAGTTGTATGCATGAGAAACGTTTAGTTACCACGAATCGTTTCGCAAGACCTTAGCGCTTTGCGTGGGGCGACGCCTAGCGGCCCTTCCCTAAGGTCGTGGGTGCACAGTGCACACTCGCGGGTCAAATACGATGCGATCATCGAACATCACTCGTGGTTTTAGTTGTCAAGTTAGCGGAAATGCATGGCTATCAATATTGATGACTAGCTTCTGCCCGTGCCAGCTTGTTTATTTTAACATGGAATAATATATCCTATGACACTTGGCAATACTAGCTTTCAATTACTTAGTTAAAGCATTTGCGGAATGGGATCAGTAGTTCCGAAGACCCCTACAAACAAACTCATAAAGACCTCTTTTTATTACTATTATAATACGTATTAGTATAGATAGAAAATTCAGCCTAACAGTGAAAATGCAGATTTTTTTTTCAAGGAAGGAGCTGGCTTTAGCAAGTTCTTTGCGATGTTTTCTTCATCAACGAAGATATCAATTGTTTTAAAGCTTAGATAAGGAAGTAGGTACCTGTGTATGTACATGTCAAATGTAACTTCTATATTCTGCGGGAAAGTCCGAAGGGGATCCCGGGACCTTGGCAACAGGCAACTGAAGGAACACGGGTGGGTTTTAGTCAGTAAAAGTCTGACACGCCCTTCCGCTCCGCCCAGAGCGGGAGAAGTCATTGGATGATTTCCCACAAAAAAAAAGGAAAAGGGGTTTGGTTTCCGCACTTAGTCCCTAAAGTGGGCCATTGTGCGTGTAACTTAAAAAAAATCACTTTGTTACTTATAAGTTAGTACTCGACGCAGTGCGTCATCACTAACTAAGTACTTACTCATTAAAATCATAAATTAAAGAAGTAACATATTACAACTTCCAATTAATTGGTGCTCGATATGTATTCGTCTCTTTTATAACTCCAAGAGAGTTTTTTTAGATTGGTATGTCCGAACACTCACATAGTCGTCCGTGAACTTGAGTAGATTTTCATTACAAACGTAATTAGTGAGGCGGAAGTGACGCGTCGGAGATTGTCAGGTACCCTCATTTGACGCACAGAATTCATTAGGATGTTAAGATGTCATCAAGAAGGGCCAGTAATTGCTTCATTATCGGTCTTGGACATCAATTTTTAGTGGAAGCATCTAATAATAAAACTAATAGACGACGAAGGCTCAGGCGGAGATTGACAGCTAGGCTGTTTCATGAAAGATTAAATCACAATAGCAAATGTCAATTATGAAATTGAAAAACGAGGAACTGTCTTTGCCT
Source organism: Lithophane ornitopus (assembly GCA_948473465.1). NCBI lineage: Eukaryota > Metazoa > Arthropoda > Insecta > Lepidoptera > Noctuidae > Lithophane > Lithophane ornitopus. The sequence goes on along the minus strand of OX419616.1, from coordinate 11,300,910 downwards.
ATAATGGGTCTGTAGGTGGGGATTGAATAATAATAAAAGTTATAAGTTATAAGCCTTGATCAACATCTCTCGAGGCTCTCGTTAGGCAGTACTTACTCGTTGATAAGGCTTGCATTGTGAGGCGGTACTTATTGTCTCTGGAGACCTAACCACCGCACCGGTAGCTTGGACCTTGCTCCCGACACCAGCGGAACACTATTGTTAAATGATTTTTATACCTTTTTTTATAGAAATATTTAAAAAAATATTTTATATGGTAAAACAATATAAACGGACTATTATAGGAATATTTTAGTTAAAAAGAGAATTTTGTATTATGTTAATTATCATATGTCTTCAGGTACCTACCTACTACCTACCTACCTAAATATATTAATCACACCATTACATAACACACGCCAGTAATTAAAATCTCATCATGTAATTAAACATTTAAATTAATAAGTGGGTTCAAAAGCTAAGCGCATTATCTGCCTTATTAGGAAATTCATGTGGGTTGATAACGTGAACTTAATTAAGCAATCGTCACGCGACACTACAACAAACTTATCACGATGTTATAACTTATGTGTAAGCAAAGCATACAGAAATAAATAAAAGGAGAGACTATGATTAAGGGGCTGGTAGGTATTACTTAACGAAGACCAAAGACTATATACCCTTCGATTTTCAAAAGCTAAATCAGTTTGCATTAAAAACGGCGAAAAAAGCAATCAGAAGCCCTTCCAAATTCAAATGATAGCCTAGCTGCCATAGACAACAACTGTCATTAAAGAATAATTCGTAGCAATTGAATCCCCCATTAAAGAAATGAGCGAGAAAATCAAGGAAGCTTCATCCCACATAGCGGTCACTAATTGAATATAATTCTACTTTTTCATAATTGCGTTTGTCTGTTGAAGATTTCTTGTCGTAATTTTACGACACGCCAATTGTAGCAATTGTTCTGTTAAAAATATAACCCTCTGGATGTCCTGCTTAACGACCGGATACAGACTAATTCATTGTCCACACCATCGTCAAATTAATGCTATTAGTCAATTTTGAAACTTATTCTACCATTAGACATGGATATAATCGCCAGCTTGTTTATGAAGAATGCCCGTTGAACTCTTCTTGTGATGTTGCATGCATGGCGTCATCACGTGCTATTGTCAATTAATGAAATTAAAAGTTGTACTATCTAATAATAATGTATTGTAAGTAGTCTAGGTATGCCAGATAATCCATCAATTAGTTTCGCTCGCAAATTTGCACGTGTTCACATAAATCAATTAGATACAATTACACTACACAATCAAATATCTTTATTTGATTGAAGTGTACCGCTGTAGTCCATTTTTATCCAACATTGAAAATTACACTTTAAGCCCTTTAAAGTCTCAAGCAGTATAATGCATTAGAAGACACATAATATTATGGAAATAAATGTAAATGACGATCAATAAACGTTTTATTTGGTAGTTCATTCATTGATCGTGATAAAGTATGAATGAAAAGCACCGGCCCGCCCACGCCACTATCACCAGTTGTAAAAGTTAAGTGTATGCGGTATTTTATGTCACATAACTACGTAACACAACGTGAGCCAACCGTTTAGTGACACATTTCGTAAGTATCTTTAAAGACAACGAGACGTCTTACCCGCAAATATATAAACAAAACGATATTGCTCTAATTAAGGGCAAATTACTTATTTAAATGAAGCTTAACGAATACCGTGTTATTTAAATGAAGTACCCATTGGGACAGATACATTAAATACACGTCTGTGAGCCAGCCAATATGCAAAGCAGTTTGATCGAATAGTTGAATTGAATACCAGACAGTATTTCATTTATAAGTGAATTTATTGGAGCAGAAACAGCCAATGTTATTATTGGCAGCTCTGGCCAACGAAGCCAAAATATTACAGATTGGAGAGTAAATAGAAATGTGTCCACTCAAGAGAAATAGGAAATATTTTCAGGTGAAATTACCGACCTGTATTGTGTTAGTCTTTTAGCAATAACTGACGACACTTTCAGAAACACACTTTGCGTCGCTGAAGCTCTTAGCTTTAAATACGAGCTGGAACATTTGCAAAGATGTTTACAATTTTAAATAAAATAAAGGTACAATCTAATTCTAACATTATGTATAAAGGAAAAAAATAATATATGAAGGAAGGGCTCATAGGGCGTCAAAAAATTCTACCGCATCGCTCTGTCAGTGGGAAAAGTGCCCAAAAGGCTGGCTGTTATAATAGCAAATGCATCAATGATCGTGAAGTTTCTGGGAATTCGTAACACGATGCCCAGGAGTGATTTTGAACACATAAATAAAATTAGAAACGACGTACCTAATTACTAACAGAAAAATTTTAATGGCAAGATTGTTAATGGTTTTATACAAATTAATGTCTATGATTGATACTCGTGCGGCAGCCGCAGCGACTGCTTGTGCCACTTGAGGCAAGATCCAGTTTTTATAACAGGTCGCCTCTCATCCACCGACTCACTATTGTATTCCTAATTGAGCTGTCAATAGGCGACCGTCCTTGACGCGGTCTTCATGAATCCTCCACGGTAGCTCGTCAAGTCGATAACCCATAGACAATTATAATTTTTATATTTGGAATCACTTAACAACTCATGCAGAGAACTCGTTATAAATGGAACACAGAGAGAACGGAAATACATTTCACGGTACGTTACATGAGAAAATTACAATTCACGATACGACTTTAACGAGAAATTAATTATGATTAAGACTATTATTCATATTGCTAAGTTGCAAAATGGCGTGACGTGTTTATTGATTAATACAATAACAATTATCCCTATTATACTGATAATATTTCATAACAACTACAAAGTACATGTTGTCACGATAAAATTTATATTGGTTAACGAAACATTATTCAAATGGTCGGTGTTGTCAAAGGCGTGTAAATAATTCAACGATTTATAGCCGCTGCGCCCACGCAGGTCACGGCACGCAATCACATGCAACTTACACCTTAGGGCGGAGTACGGTCTGAAGCATAGTCAGAAGAGAATTTAAATACTTAATTAATTATTGAAGTTGCATCAATTTTCGTACTTTAAAATGAAAACTACAGCAAATCGAATTTTAACAAACTGCTTGTTGTTTATGCTTATTTTCTCAGGAAAATATTCGGCAGTTTTTTCTTTTTTAGGTATTTATTTGTATAAAAACTTTTATGCCGTTGGGCAAAAAAAAAATGAATATCATGATTTTCCGCTTTCCTACTAATGCCCAACCAACATTGCTTGAAATCATGAGATATATAAAATATAACAAGACACCTTGAATCGCTATAGCTTATGGTATATACCACCTCGTTTCCCGCCTACAGTAGCGCAACGGACGGACAAATCGGACGGCACTTCCGCTCCGCCTCTCACTAACCGCGGAGCCATCCGTGGGCGAGGCACGTGGCTAACGTGGCCAGTCGCCTAGCCACTAGCCACCTAGCCGCCTCGCCTTGAAGCCATTCATAAACAGTTTGTCAATGAAAGCTCTTCGACTCATCAATAAACGTATTATCGTAATGTGATTCCTACGACATCGACTATTTCACTTTATAAAACGCGTTTCTGTACGTAATAAAATGGAGAAAGTCAATTTATGTTTACTTTTCTTGTCTTTTTACGTTTTTACGCGGCGAACAATAAAGATGGCTAGACGCCGACGGTTCTAAAGAGCTTTTGCTATTGATTTAATTTTTAGCTATACACAGAAATTCCGACCATTTTGTTAGAGGCCTGATTAATTAATTAATTAAAGTAATAAAAACTAAAACCCAACTACGACTAAAAAGGTATAAACAAGACACCACAGACAGACAAATTAAAAATCCGGAGTCACACGTGTTAGTGCATAAATCGAACAGATTACGTGTGACTCCGGATTTTTTAAAATTCTTTTGGGGTTATAATATATATATTTTTGAAATGTGCTCATTAAGCCCTTTCATTTGATAGCCAACATGGTACGATTAAACAATATATGTTTTTAGTTCCTGACTTTATGTCCTCTAGAGGGCGCCATTTTGACGTCACATAGCCTATAACCAGCGGACGATCAAGACGCTTCCAACAATACCTCATTTGTCAAATTGTGACGAGTCGTTTAGAAGATATGAGGGAACAGATGAACATACATACATACCGGTTAAAATCATAACCCTTCTTTCTTCGCCGTAGTCGGGTAAAAAGGTATGACAATGGCACAAATTTAAACAATGGCAGTCATCTATTTGGTTGAACAACAACAAACTTGATTTTTCATTCAGTGACGCAAGAAATGAGCCTAGGTAAATGTTTGCCCGCAGTGAAACCTTTTTTCAGAAAAACAATAAATCCTGGCAAGTAGGCTCAAAAGTTTGACAGATAACCGCCATTTAATTGAAAAAAAAAAACATATTTTACCTTTTTTTTAATGGCTTTTCTATATTTTTTTGTCGTAATTCAGCCAGTTTACTTTTTCAATTTCAATCTAAAGCAAAAAGAGATCTAAGCATAAAGTCACGAAATGAAACTTTGACTGTTGAATAAGTACATATTATGCGACATAAACAAATTGAATAATATTATTAACGTATTTATTAAACGAAAAATACGTTCTTATTATTATTAGAATTTTGATCCTTCGGCTTTTATTACATACAAAAAGAAGATGAACAAGTAGTTTAACAGGAAAGTCATTAGTCAAAATAGAATCAAAGAGAACAGAAATATTTTGGAAAGTTACTTTGAAGTTTCTAAACGCAGACCAAGTCTGACCACCATTCGTCCATCCGACTGTCGGATGAGACATAATTAAACCAATAGTTTATCTTGTTTGTTTTATAGACAAGCTACATTTTGTAGACGACGAAGATCGGATCGATTATGCTCACACGACTATACACTTTATAAAATAAATGTTAAAAACTTATTATTAAATAAATAGGTACTAGCAACCTCTGGCTCACACGGTTTTTACGACTCGCCAGAATATCGAGATTTTGTTAATTTATGTAAGTTTCATATTAATGTACTAAGTACTTCTGGAATAAATTCTCTAAATGATGGTGAAAATTGCATCAAAATTCGTTGCGTAGTTTAGTAGAACAACGCGGTCACACGGACAGACACGACAAGCGACTTTAATTTATTATCTGTATCTGTATAGATATAGATAGATTCAAATGGTACCTATGATCTACTACTTTTAATGCCAGATTTCGAATCCACCACGATTTTTTTTCGTGATGGATTCGAAATCTGGCATTAACCTGAGAGCCTAGACAAGTGACAATCGCTTCGAAAGCGTTTCGTATTTCTACGACTTTCAACAGGATTGACATTTAAGCTTTTCGATAGCTTATGTCAGTCCTATACATTTTTGTCTTTTCCATCATCGTTATCGCTGATAGAATGTCACTTTGCCTAGGGCCTCTGGCTCCTATCTAATAGATTGCTAACTGACACAATCATTTTTGAATTCTTCTCGCCCTCATAATAGTCTAGTTATTCAATTATTTTCGCGTGTCCCGCATATAAGCTGGGTTAGTAAAAAGCTTGTCAATTGAGTCTCCATTAGCATAGCGAATGGTTCTATTGGCCTGCAGCACTGAAAACATTATTATGTCACCCCTATTAATCAGATTCAGAGGAGAGTATTTCGAAAACTGTTTGTTATTTGTACCAAAGTATTGGTTTTCATGTTTTAAGGCTCTTACATACTGGCGCCACGCAACGCCGCCGCATTGTTGACGTGAAGTTTTATCAGAAATTGTCGCTCTGTCGCGTCGCGCCTGTTTGTGGGAGCCTTTATTACTCACTAGCTTTTGCCCGCGGCCTCGCCCACGTGTAAGTCAGAAATTATACCACGGGAAAGTACTACCGGGATAAAAAGTGTCGTATTTTCTAACCCAGGTCATCATGTCTACCTGTGTGCCAAACTTACTTAACGTATATAAACCCGTTCAGCCGTTTTGACGTGATTGAGTAAGAAACATACAAACTTTTATACTATAGATATCAGTTTAGTTAAGTCTTGTTATATACTAAGCCTCGTTTACACCGTGCAAGTAGCTAGCATGGACAAGAAGAGGTCTAGACTTCTTAGCCGGAGGACACACAGTGGTACTTGAACCCTAATGACCTCACCCGTGTATTTCACAGGTAAGTACTTATCCTTAGACCTATCCCACGATTGTTATCTTTATTAGAAGTCATGACATATTGGAAAATGCTTTACGTAAGTACTTTGTTTGAAACCGGCATTTCCGGGATCAATAGTTATATACACAATGCGTGGGAATGCAAATTCTCTCCCTACTAACTAAACTAATTGAGAAATTTGAAAATTATTGGAATTTACTAAATTGACTGCACCACGAATACTAAGCGAAGAATCCAGCAAGGCCTCCACTCCTTGCTGGGTTTGATCCCCGAATCGGCTTGTGACACTACCAAGTACTTAACAGTAAGTAAGTACCCGATTCTTTAAAATAAATTTTTCAGTAGTATGTGGCAGGTACTCCAAAGCCTGGATTTGTGCCAATAAGCGCGCCCCTCCACTAGGGATAAGGTACTAGCGAAATGTGTAAAGTATATACTTAGGTGTGATTTTATATAATGGATACAATATCTTTATTTTGCATAAAATATGGTATAAAAAAGGTCTGAGATATGTATAAGAAGAATATAAGAAGGTTATCAAGTTTGGTGTTAATAAGCCAAACATAAAATCATAGTTATGTTAGTTATCAAAATATAGTAATTTATATAATTTTGATAACTATATAACATAACATCACACCTTGTTTCCCCGAAGGGTTGGGCAGAGGTGTACCTTTAGTACCTACAGTTTACAGCCAACTTAAAACAAAAGAAGAAAGATGTATCTATGTACTTACATATTATGTAGCCTATGAAATACAATAGACGTTGATATATTTAGTAACCTATTCCGCTTGACTATTCTTCAAGAGTCCGAAAATCCCTGTAAGAAATCGACACACCGAGCGCTGGACGCAAAGTTGACTTTGCGTCCAGCGCTCGGTGTGGTAACACGTCGCGTTCTGGTTTGCAATTGGTCAATCGTCATCTTGAGGATGCCTCGTTGAGAGGTGAAACACGTGTCGATTTCTTACAGGGTTTTTCGGACTCTTGAAGAATAGTCAAGCGGAATAGGTTACTAAATATATCAACGTCTATTGTATTTCATAGGCTACATAATATGTAAGTACATAGATACATCTTTCTTCTTTTGATTTAAGTTGGCTGTAAACTTTAGGTACTTATATGTGCCTAGACTTACAAGTAACATAATTTAATTTAGTTCATGTAGTGATTACCTTTAAGTAATTGTTGTAGGTACTGTACAAAGTTTTTAAAGACATGTTATATTTTTCTGTCAAGAAGTTAGTGTAAACAATTTTTGGTAAACAAAATAAATAAATAAAATTCCGCCAGTTAACTTTAGGTCCCATGTAAGAGTAATAGTGAGCCTATTGCCATCAACAGGGGACAAACCCAAACAATTACTACCTACTGTAGAGTTAGATAACTATAAATATTTCATGGCGGTGCTCTCGAAGTTGTTCGTGAATACGTTTACCTCGGGCAAACTCTGCAGTTTGGTAAGGACAACTTTGAGAAGGAAGCTAACAGAAGAATTCAGCTGGGCTGGGCAGCTTTTGGGAAGCTCCGTCGAGTATTCCGCAGAGCCTAAAGACTAAAGTCTTCAACCAATGCGCCCTGCCTGTCATGACTTACGGAGCCGAAACGTGGACACTCACGGTACGGCTGGTCCATAAATTTAAGGTCGCTCAGCGAGCTATGGAACGAGCTATGCTTGGAGTATCTCTGAGAGATAGAATCCGGAATGAGGTAATCCGGCAGAGAACCAAAGTTGTTGACATAGCTCATAGAATAAGCAAGCTGAAGTGGCAATGGGCCGGCCATATTAGCCGTAGAACCGATGACCGTTGGGGTAGACGTGTTCTTGAGTGGAGTCCGCGAATCGGCAAACGTAAGGTAGTAACGCCCTCAGGCTAGGTGGAGCGACGATCTTCGCAGGGTGGCTGGTAGCAGCTGGATGAGAGCTGCCGAGAATCGCTGAATGGCGTGCAATTGGAGAGGCCTATGTCCAGCAGTGGACTGCTATAGGCTGATGATGATGATGATGATGAAATATTTCATGCTGACTGTGCTCTAAATATTGCAAAATAAATGAGTAGGTGCCTACTAGCAATATTGATAACGCACAACAACTTGAAGGGCCGGTCCAACATAATAAATAACGCTTAAAATCTATTATCAGTGTCGCGGGCTCCATAAATTACTGCCAGCCTGGTGGTGATATGATTAATGGAGATCTATATGAAATGAATCAAGCGATGGCAATTATGTAAGCAGTTCTGTGTCAAATAGTCCGCCCACGGACTTGTGTGCTGTTTGTGTAGTCGAAACTATGTTTTTGTATGTTTTTATTAAAAACAATGACATATACACCTTAAGTCAATTTGTCGTGTTATAATAGCCATTTCAGTTGTGATTTAAATAAACGGACATTTAAGTTGGTAGCTAGTCAATTTATTGAACAATTATTTTTCTGACTTTACGAGTTTTATTGAAGATACGGAAATACAAAAATCATTTTGTAACTCTGAAGAAATTCTAAAATCCACCCGTGTTTTTGTCAATGAGGGCATTCTGGCAGCACTGACTCGTCAGGTCCGGGCACGTCTCAAAAGTGTCAAAGCGACTTTTTCTTTATGCTCGCGACAATCTAAGAAGTCCGTTTTGACGTTTCGTTCTGATACCTACATGTAATAAAACGTTAAGCCTTGAGAATCAGTTTTTAGCAATGTAGATAAGTCGTCGATTACAAACTGTCTAGTATGTTCAATCGATATGTGTCTCGAGAATCAGTTTATAAGAAATCTTTTTTTTTTTTCATCTCTATTCATAGCATTTTTATAACAGTCAAAGCGAACTTCTTAGATTGTCGTGAGTTTTGTGACTGATTGATGAACGAAGGAATGAAACAAATGATGAACGTCATCGTATATTTTAAATATATTTATTGTAGAAATGGAAGACCTTGTGTCAAGCGGCGCCAACTGGTGGCGTGAATTTTCATGAAAACTCCCATTATGTAATGACTACTGACAGCAAAGTAACAAAAATAATATAGTATAAGGTAAACATTACGTGGCCTAAAATAACTGTCTTATTTTAGACCCATCCAAAGATGGCATGAGATCCATTATCGAAATAATACTTGTAACGTCCAATTTCCTCCAACAATATAGTATTTATTTATAGAAAAACAGCTTTCCAAGTTGCCGTCCTATTTTTGATTATTTTTATAAACATAATAAACCTACACACACAGTCGGTTAACAATAAATAAGTACACACGTACCTAAGTCAATTAACTTTTCCTTTTGCTTGTGTCTACACTGTCTACCATAGAGAGTAAACAACTTTTAAATCTAATAAAAATAAAAGAACAAACGGCAAAGTATAAAATACTTAAATTAATTAGCAAAAGTATTTATTTACCTACTTATATGTGTGAAGTATCCAATTGTAACTCAGTTAAGTCTATATTCTATTATTGTATCCATCCTATTTTTTTTACTAAAAATAAAAGCAAAAAAGAAAGAAAAATAGGTTTATTTAAAAAAGATTTTTTGTAGTGAAAACTTCTATAGGTGCACTTTGTGCTGTTTCTGAACGAACGAAACTGACCGTCTGAATCAGATAGACTCGGCTCTAGTCGGTCGGCGACGCTGAATCGAGTATCACTCGGCGCTGAATCGCATAAAATCGGCTGCAGTCGTCACCATTTTAAAATTAAAAAATAATTTATGTTTTCACTTCTATCGTGTGGTTAACAACACACCCTCTTTTTTAAAGAACTGTAGACCTATATGTACCGCCTTTTTATTTGATTGCCATTTTTGTTTACGTTTCAGAAGTTTCAAGTACATAAACGGTGATCCTATTTGGAATGCCTTCATTAACGAATTCTTTATTTAACTTTGTGCTTTAAATACCCTCCTTTTAAGCTGTTCTATACACGATAGCTACTCAAAGCTATGGATAGTCGCGTGCCAACCACCAGTATCGGGTCTTCGCCGAGCTTTGGTCGTGAATGGCGCTCTAACTTAGCTAGATAACGTGCAGTTTACCGAGACATGACACGACATGAGCCTGCGCGATGGACTCTTTGTTACCCTGCTAGTAACCACTACTAGTACCTAAGTAAGGTCTATATAAATTCTTGTTTCCAATATTGATGTTATTTCCACATAAACGAACATCAACTTTATGCAAATGTTGATTTTAGACTGTCTGACATAAAAAAATATGAAGTTTTAGCGCAAACTGAACCTTATATGTGTAGGCATTACAGTTATTTTTCCTAAAACTCGTGTTTGTTTACATGTTTGGCAAATAAATTGCGAACGCAGAATAGTTGTAATACACCGCAGCGTCGCTGACTGTACTTGGTATTCGATGTTTGACTGTAATAATGAAAATAGATGAGGCGTAGGTGGTGTGAAGTCATGAAATCTGTTGAGGCAGATTTACGTGTCCTTTGTTTTTGATTCAGTCTTCCGATTTCAATCTTCAGGAGGAGCTTTCCGCTCACGAAACGTATTATATTATTGTTACAACTTCAATAAAGTTTTGAAAAGTTGTACCTAATTCGAAACGATTAGTTTATAATGCCATTCGCGTAGTTTTCAGTAGGTATGTTACAATTTGTTAACGTCGCAAAAATGTTGTCACTAGCATAAAATAAAAAGCTTCAAAAGCTTATGAAGCGTTTTATTTTTTAAACTTCTAATGACATAATTTTATTTTTAATTAATGTACTGCTATTTTAATCTTCAAATAGCAGTAGTAGGGACTTACTACTGTTATTTTAATTTTTAAATAGCAGTAGTAGGTAGGTACTGGATTTTCGTTTAATGAAAATAGAAATAGTACTTACTACTGCTATTTTCATTTTCAAATAGCAGTAGTAGGTATCACTACTATTTTCATTTTTAAATAGCAGTAGTAAGTACTATTTCTATTTTCATTTTTAGATAACAGTAGTAGGTACTACTACTATTTTCATGTTTAGATAGCGGTAGTAGTTTTGTACTGCTAAGTGCTATTTATTTTCCAACGATTAAGTATGTCACATAAGTGTATCATTTAGGTACCTACTTAACTGTTAAAAGTTAGGTACGTTACTTATGTACCTATAAGATATAACTATTTAATGAGTTTCAAATAAGCCAAATGTTTAAGCTCTAGGTCGGTATCGACTAATAAGCTAACACCAATATTTACACAGACTATTCTACTAAAAGCTTCCAACTGTTCAGCGAGCTGTAAACGATCCGCTAAAGGACCGTTCCGGCTCGGAACCACAAGCAATACAGACCGCATTACGTAAGTACCTAAGTACTTATCAATCAGCTGTCAAATCCTACAAACTCGACGGTGGTACCTCGTTTGTCTTACTAGCTAACGTAATTACTACTACCGAGCTGGCTGGTCGCGGCGGCAACCAGATTAGGTTTGCTGACAACTAAATGAAATTCCAGCTTCGAACGTGACCCGCGGTTGACACTTGCCTTGTCTACCTATGTATGTAGGTACCTTTTGAATCGATTCCAGCTTAGTTTAGGACACATTTATTTTGAAATCGGCACGTTTCGAAAGTGTTGTAAAAACAAAAGGTTGTGAAAGTCATGAGTTCATACCCGTTCATATTTAGTGTAAATTATATAAGTAGGTATTTAATTTGTCTAAAAAGCTACCAAGTGCGAGTAAGACACGAAGGCTTCCGTACCACCGTAATGTATTGAACAAAAATAAAATAAAGTAAAAAAACACTTATTTTTTTACTTTATTTTATTTTTATTATTTGATGTTATAGCGGTCATATTAGTATACACTCTGTGAAAATAAGTGTCTACCTATTACGGTTTAAAAGATCACGCTCTGTGATAGACGGACGGACAGCGAAGCCTTAGTAATAGCTTCCCAGTGGCACTCTTTGGGTACGATACCCTAAAAATTTACAAAAATTCTGTACCTCCTACCTAAATTAAGTATAATATGTCGTACTAAACTTCTTGTGTAGGGACCTTCCTAACACCAGCTTATGTAAGGGTACTTGCTTATAGGTGTGTCGTCTACTTAGGTACAAAGATAAAAGGAGAGTATTGTTGTAAAAAGCCTTAAAGTGCTTGTATACTTTAAGGTTTTTATGGACGCCCTGATAACATGCACAATTTGAACTTAAAGTTAATGAACCACATAATTATGAGCCATGTTGTACACTTTGTGTACTGTCACTTTAACGTATTACAAGAGTAACGAGTAGGGTTCGCGTTTGGTTCAAAGGTATTTCAGATATTCAGGTCAAATCACCTCAAAATTTACAACATGCATGAGACAATGCCTTAAGTTATGTAAACTGCAACTTAAAGCTAATATTTAGGGACTGAATATAACAATAGAATTCCTACAACATTGCGTTCATAAATTCTAATTTTCATGACGCTAACATTGTCGCCGTAAACTTATTAAATTCCTAAGTGTTGACGGAGGTAACTTTATAGAGTGAAAAGCTCTTTAAAAAATAGGTAATTTGATTGTCTTGTGACTGTCGGAAGTCAGTTCTAACTTATTAGAAATTTCACATAAGAAATAGTAATAATAAATCGTTTATTAACCAAATAAAGTATTTTTACATTTCCTTAAAACTAATACAAATAAACTACTTAGAAGACAGCTTTTCTCCTTTCATCGACGAAAAAATCAAAAACTTCAACGAAATTTCGGACAGACTCTCCATTATTAATTTACATTCGGCATTCACCCTAATCAGATACTGTTGTTTTGGTCCAAATTTTATATATTTTCTACGCTCTTCCCCTTTATGGAAGCAGTCACACCTCTTGGACAAAATTGACCAAATTATTCGCAGCACACTAACATCCATTTTAAATGTGGCCCTGAACGACCGAGCGTGGCTGCAAGCCACTCTACCCATCCGTTTTGGTGGCCTCGGCGTCCGCAAAATTACTAGTATTAGCTTACTAGTATTAGTTCCTGTCCTCTGTCCACAGCACTGAAAAGTTGACCGGGAAAATTTTAGCCCCCTGCCTGGTTGAACCTGAAGTGCCGTGCTTGACCGATGCAGAGAACGCCTGGAAAATGGCTTGCCCAGGTACAGATCGGCCCGTGAAGCCATTTTCCCAGAGGCAGTGGGATGAGTCGCTCTGCAGGTTGGTACGGAATAATCTTATAAATACGTCCACCAATACTGCTGAGCGTGCGCGCCTGCTGGCTGTGGGTGAATGGGAGTCGGGCCTCTGGCTTCAGGCACTACCGTCACCCAACGTAGGCACTATGCTGGGTGACACCACCTTCCGGCTCGCTACTTGTCTGCATCTGGGCGCTCCTTGCGTGGCTCCGCATGGCTGCAAATGCGGTGAAGGTGTCGACTGCCTCGGTCACCATGGCCTATCCTGCAGTAGAAGCGCAGGCCGGATAGCACGGCACGCCAGCATCAATGACATCATCCGTCGTGCTCTTGTCACCGCCGGGGTGCCAGCTGTTCTAGAACCCAATGACCTGGCACGCGACGATGGGAAGAGACCAGACGGAATGACCATAATGCCTTGGAAGATAAGTAGGCCTTTGGTGTGGGATGCAACGTGTGTCGACACGCTTGCGCCATCCCATCTTCCTAGCACGGCGGGCTGTGCTGGAGCTGCTGCTGCAGATGTAGAAAACCTCAAACGGCGCAAATACTCCAATCTTATCGGGACGTATATGTTCGAGCCGTTTGGGGTTGAAACCCTATTTTTTGGCCAAAGAATCAACATTGCCATACAACGTGGCAATGCGGCCAGCCTTTTGGGCACTTTTCCTGTTGACAGCGATGCGGACGAATTTTTTGATGCCCGTTGATAATTTCCCCTTGTACATAATTATTATTATTAAGTAGATATTACAAATTAGTTAGTAGTTATATTTACCTGTAATTATGTGAGTATTTATTCTTATATACTTACTCCTAAATAATGAATAATAGTTATTGAAAAGTTATTGAAAGTTAACTTAATAAAAGTTATTAAAACAATGGAAACCTAATTTTAGTATATTAAATTGTTGTCACATGCGTCCTTGAGAGTTTCAAACAATTAGCGATTTCAGGGTCGACACTGTTTTGTAAAATTTTGTTAAGTATAGTATATAAGTATACCTATCTATGGTAGGTACCTATAAAGCTGATAAGACATTAATATTTTCATAAACACTTAAATAGGTTTTAAGTTTTATATTGAAACTGCAGGCACTGCAGCCGAACTCGTCAATATAAATTTATTTAGTTATGTACCAGAAAATACTAAACTAACTAATATTCTATCATCACCATGTAAATATTTGTTTACATAAATTCTACATCGAGTTTGGTTGTAGTATAATTGATGCTGTCATACTTTATGCTTCACCGTATGACACTGACAGCTTGCTTGATAAGTTCGAATGTCACTTCTTGAAGATAATGATTGAAGTGGATCATAAAAATGAATGCAGGACAGTCTACGAATAATAAAAGTCAGGACAGTTCTTAAGACTGTTTAGAACTTGTCATGTTTCATTTGAATTTATTCGTAGCTTTTCAAATGAACCTTTTCTTTCAAAGGTTTTGCAATGAAACCGGTTGCTTTGGTATATTCATTCACAGTACCTAAATTTGGTCCATTTAATAAATACATCAGAGTGACACTAAGGTTGACAAAAACATTGAGGTTCAAGGTAAATATCGTACCTATAAATATAATTACAAATAGAATGTCACGAAAATAATTCACAAAGCTCTTACAATTAACTCCGAACCGAATTATTTAGTTTACGATTTTTTACGTTTTTATCCGACTTCTTCAAAAAGGAGGAGGTTCTCAATTCATCTGTATGTTCTTTTTTTTTGTGTTTGTGTTACTCGATTACTCCGCCAATTATGAATCGATTTTGATGATTCTTTTTTTGTTTGGTAGGTCATGCTTCCGAGGTGGTCCCATATGAATTTTATTAACTTTGCTTGCGTAGTTTTTGAGTTAGCTTCAATATTACGTATTTTTCCCACTTAGTTTATCTAGATGATTTCCTTATTTACTCCTTCACTGTTATTTACATAGCAGGTAGTGCTATTCGGATTTGTATGATGGTAGGTACCATAACTAAAAAGTGAAAAATAAAAACCCAGTGCTGAGTACCAACTTATGCTCTTTTACAGCCAGTGGGCTGTGGATGATAATGATGATGAAAATATTGGATAAAAAAAGCAAAGACACCGACTTCCGAAATTAAAGTTATTTTTCACTTTTTTGTGTTTTTTTTGGAAGTCGGTTTGATTTTTTTTGTAAAAAGTTTTTACAAAAAGCTGTAAAAGAGCATAAGTTGGTACTTAGCACTGGGTGAAGTCAAAAATTAATTTAAATATAATGAAACGAATTTTATTAAGTTTATTTTTAAAACATAATTTTCAAAGAGAAACTGAAATGTCAACGAATATGCACCCCTAGGGAACAAGGGGTTTGATTTCCCCGCGAAATTTTCGTTGAGATTCCATTTCAATAATGAGTTGTCTGATTTAATAGAGTGGGTACTACCTACCTATCCGAATATGCCTTCCTATATAATTGTTAAATAAAATAATAACTATCTTCTAAATAAATACCTACCTTAAAGACAGATTACCTAACCTAATCATCTTCTAAGCCGTACAAATAGTCAAATAAGCATCGAAAGAACCTTCATCTAAGAACAAGGTATCGATACCCTCATAACGTGTATAGAACCTTTGTTAAAATAAACACCATAGACTCGAACGGAAAATCTATTTTTCATTCTCTCGGAGAAATACACTAGAATACCATCGAAAAAGAAATTTTTTCTTTTTCCTAATTCAAAACTCCAACAAAGCAAAATTAATGTAGGTAGGTACTTACCTAACTTATTTTAACAAAATATTATGTACACGTTGTGATATTTATCGCACCAGAAAGACATATAACCGCCTGTATTCGGAATTTAATTTCGATAGTAACGTAACAGCTGCGTCCTCGGCGGCACATCATTTCTCAGAACTTGCTCTCATTTGGCAACACTGCGCGACATATCGCGCCTTCTGACTCCACGTCCATTATTCCGATGTTATCTCCGACATATTAGAACTTAAGTGAAACAAATATCAATTAATTAACTGAATGGTGATTGGTGATCTAAATTAACAAACGTGTGTCATTTCTAGAGTAATGAACTGTTTGTTTACAATTAGATAGGTACCTACCTATTGTTATTTTAGGATAGTCGCCCCCGCAGCTAGTATGTAACCTAAGCTTAGGTTAGGCTTGTGGCTAAGTAATAGGTATCTACCTGCGCGTGCTAAGTACGCGCGCGCACTATTGTCGTGGATGGGTCATCTTTACGTTCTAACCCGTCCGTGTCTCGGAAAGCACGTTAAGCAGCTGGTCCCGGCTGTCATTAGTAGATTTTTGGCAGTCGTTACGGATAGTCAGAAGACCGAATGTCTGACAACCAGTGTTACCCAGTAACTGGATTTTAGAGGTTGGATAGGCAGTCGCTTCATGTTAAATACTGGTATTCAGCTGCATCCGGTTAGACTGGATTGCGACCCCAACATAGTTGGGAAAAGGCTTGGGAGATTGATTTGACCTATTGTTATTTTAGGATAGCCGCAATTGTACTTTCCAGTTTGCTAATAGGTACTGGTAGGTACTGTACCAGATACTGTAGGTACCTTCTTAAGGCTCCCACAAACAGGCGCGATATCACGGGCGTGACAAGGGTAGCGCTGCCTGTCGCGACCGCGATATCACGCCAGTTTGGACGAGTCTTTGCTGTTGTTACATACCTATTCATCAGTTGATAATCACTGCAGTAAATCTTTGACGTTGACAACCATGCTTCAGTGCCACAGTTCGATAGGTAATACGTAAAAACTAAAGTTCCCATTTCAAGTTAAAAAAAGCATTTTGTGAAAACGTTTTCATAATCATCCACTCGATATCGACAAAAAGTTTCAACGACATTTTAAATATTTCAAGCAGAAGAAAAAAAAGCAAATAAATTGTTTGATAGCTACATATACTTACTCTATAACAGCATTTACTTTGTACACAGCAATATTTTTAAAGTTCTGCCAGCTTACAAATACAATGCAACTGCGATTTCCTTTTTATTTCCATACCTACTCGATACAGCCACTATCCCCTTTATTTCTAACGTTGCTTAAAGTTAAGAGACATTAAGGCCTGAATTCGTCTTACGTTGATGTCGGTCGCGTACGTCTCTCGCGCGTGCGTATACAGGGTGTTAGGGTAGACAAGGTTGGTCCCATAGAAAAAGTATATTATAGATGACACCAAACCTCTAGTTTCAAGGATAACGGTGTCTACCCTAACACCCTGTATATGATTGTGTTCTATAAAGCACCATACTGCGACGCTGACGTCCGCGACGCGTACTACGTAGCTACGCGTACGCGATAGACCGTACGCGAACGACATCAGCGTACTACAGGCATTACCTTAAACGTATGGTTGTTTTTAAAAGTATGATTAAGCAGTCGCTCATCATTACGCAACGTTTATAAATAACCCCAAACTTAAGCATAAACTCAATAGTACTATTACCAAGTCCCATTTTCTTCACGCTCTTTTCTTAATACTGCTTCACTACGTAGGACAACCTCCTCATTCGTGTTGAAGCTAAAACCCTCACCAAAAAAGAAAAACAATAGAAAACCCTAAAGCATTTTGTGAAGCTTTCGTGTTTACGTTACGTTTATAGGACCCTGTTGTCTTATAGCCAACAAAGAACCACAATTTATGACCTCTCCGCGACTTTCTCTATGGCCAATCCAATTTTTGGCCACAATGAGGAAATATTACATTGTAAACGGAGCTAAAAGGTTTGATAAATAGTATTGGGATTTCCTTGAATTTATAGAAGTTTGTGGAACAAATTATTTATGTAGGGACTGAAAATCAAAAGTAGCTTAGTATATCACTAATTAATAATGTCCATAATTTAAATTCATGAGGTAATTCCTCATGACCAAAATTTAGTGTTCGAACGTCGGTTGCAAAAGCCAAAATCACAGCCTTTTGAGTTTCCTCTTGTTAGTGATAGTCAAGTCTTACCAGGGGTGTCGTCTAACGCAGTAACTGGGCTTTGACCCAATAGGCATTCGCTCCATGTCAAAATACTGATAAGCTGCATCCCGTTAGACTTGTAGCCAACCCGAACATATTGAAAAAAAGCTATTAGACAGATGATGATGACTGATAGCCAAGAACACCGCCAACATCCCACTGCTGAGCAAAGACCTCCTCCCATAACTTCCAGTAAATCTGGTCCAGCGCTAATGTGTGCCCACAGTGTTGATTCCTATATACTAGTTTGACCCGCCATCTTTTACGTGGTTTGCCACGACATTTCGCTGTGTCAGAGCTCCTCATGCGTGGAATTAAAATGATGACTAAGTGCAATTCATAATGTTGAGCATGAGATGATGACGAACCGCGTAATGTTTGCCTGGCCTCGTGCCAGGGTGACTATGATACGGTATTGTGCTAAGTATATCAAGCGGTGCAATTCCTTCGCCTTCGTTACCATGAGCCCGTAGTTTTATGAAGAGCGATTGCCGCTTCCAAATTAGATGCTTCTGCTTACCACATCATACTATCCATTTTCTTAGTAGGTACCCAGGTAATTCTATACAAATAACGACGTTTACGGAAGAAGCCTATATTACCAATTGTATGTGATAAACCCAGTAGGTATAGGACAGACTATAATAGGCAAGGAAGTGATTCTTAGCTTACCATGAAAAATATTTAAAAAAAAAAAACAAATGACTGAAGCCAGTTCCTCCCTTGCACCAATCGCGTGCTCATCGCGGGCGCGAGTAATCATCGTCTATGTCCCACTTCATTGGAGATGACGGCGCGTCCCCGGCTGCTGGCTCCGGCTGCGGCTACGACACCGGCACTGAATTAAAACCCCTCTCCGTTTCCCTTAATGTCGCCGAAATTAAAATTTGAGAACTATTGTCTCCGCCGAACAATGATCCCTTGTTACAGCACTTTTCATTCAGCGTTTCGTTCGCGCGATGTCCTCATTCATTATTTGAAATGTTTGCCGTTTAAATTAAGATTTATTATTCTTTTTGGAGCTCCTGGAAACCAATTAAAATGCCTGAAGGAAGGTACTGTTACGATAAAATTGTGGAGAAACATTAAAGGTGAAATCTCTGAACAAATTCGTTGCTTTCTGAACCAGGGTCTTTTATTTTCATTATGTAAATGCTTATTTGGGTAGGTACAGGAGAGAGAGGTAGATAGGTAGGTACACTTCTGCCTAACCCTTCGAGGAATACAGGCGTGAAGTTATGTTATGTAAATCTTATTCTCTCTCTTTTTGTAAACCGAAAAAATCTTTCTCAATTAAAGAACAAACATATACATTAACTTGAACATTTCTAAGGAACTAACTTTACTATCGACAAGCGAGAGAAGTGAGTCCGTTTTCAAAACTTTTTAATAGTGGTGTAGTAAAGTTGGTCGTATCTTTTGTGCAGGCTACTTCGGCAAGTACTTGAACAAGTACAACGGCTCGTACATCCCCCCCGGCTGGCGCGAGTGGGGAGGGCTCATCATGAACTCCAAGTACTACAATTACAGCATCAACATGAATGGCAAGAAGATCAAACATGGCGATGATTATAATAAGGTAAATTAGTAAAAAATCTTCTATCTGACCTATGATTTAAGGGTCTTCGTCAGTGGAGTCATAAAATTCCAAAAGTGATTATTAATGTGAAAGTATATTTATTGTATTTGCGAAAAATAGTCATTTTACTAGTTAAAAAAAACTTCAAACAATCTACACTACAACTTGAATCTCAAACAGAAACATACACTAATGGTGAAAAATATTTCCACCAATTGCAACTGTAGTAAGCACCTACCTATTATGCAGATCATTGATGGATGCTTTAAGCGTTTCGTCTCCACAGCATTTTAGTGGGACCCAATTGCTAAGCCTATCCCGTTTGCGTCTGTCACAAGGCTGTATCTTGAGAACCGTAATTTCCAGATATATAACAAAGATTCTAACCTCAATATCCTATACTTACATTCCAGGACTACTACCCAGACCTGATAGCCAACGACTCCATAGCATTCCTACGTGCATCCAAGCGTCGTTTCTCCCGCAAGCCAGTACTGCTTGTGATGTCGTTCCCCGCACCGCATGGGCCCGAGGACTCGGCCCCGCAGTACTCGCATCTATTCTTCAATGTCACCACGCATCAGTGAGTACAAATATTGTTTAACTTTAGGACCAGTATTTCTGATGACGTTCTCCGCAACGAACGCGCCCGAGGACTCAGTACTCACATCTGTTCTTCAATGTCACCACGCATCAGTGAGTATTAATGTAATCTAGATAGACTTAGGACTTATTTCATGATAGGTCACCGGGGTGGCTGCTTCTAAAGCCGAAATGTCAAATTCTATGGGTTTAAATTTAGTTTCTAGGGACCTTTTATTTGCACCATCACATCGTGGCGGTAGATGATCTATTACCGGTCCAATATATCTGGGTCTGAAGTTCTTTAAATTTTTAAATTTCGCTTAGAAAGAAAGTGCATCATTTGCAGTTGAGTCGTACGTTTTGCTGCTTACTTCCTTTCCTTTGTTGATTATACGAAACTATAAAGGCCATAAACAAAGTAAAATACAATGCAACCTTCTCTACTATCTTAATTATATTTATTTTTAGAATAGAAACATCAAAACATTATGAGGTACCTCATAATTATATATATCGATCAAAGAAATCGGGTTGTCGATCAAAGAACAGATAATAAACAGTAAGCTATGGTAGTAAGCTTAAAAAAATAATTAGCTTAAATTAAACAGGACTAGTTTGAAATTGTCCCTCTTTCCTCCCCCTGTCATAATAAGTCATAATGACCCCATGCGAATAGCCGTCGTCCGATAACACGCCTGCATACCCCGCCAGGGATTATTGCGTGACGGTAATATGTGGTATGTGGCCAACAGTGAATAACACCCGAGTGTCGGCACTTTATCTCTTATGATTTATATCGTGCGAGTTGTAAGAGTAGCAAATACATATATCACGTAAAGGTGATGGGCTATCGTCCTATTTGTTGTAGCCGCTGCAGTTGCAATGTTTTATAGCAATACTTTGACGTAGTACACAAAGGAAACAAAAGAACATTGCTCTTTTATAAGTTAAGGGTTAAGATGCATCTAGCATCAAACAAAGGTGGAACCGACCTTGGAAGTTCGCTTGGAATGGTTTCAGCTCATGTACCTATTAGGTAGGTATCTAGGTTTCGAAACAAAGGAAACCTCAAGTCAAAGTCGTAGGTACACTCATAAATTCAGAACTTTTACTCTTTGTAGGTACGTGAGTATGAAGGGTGTTCTAAAAAAACTTAGAAGTCTGTTCATCTGTGAGAGAAGATAATACTGAAATAAAAACTTTCAGTGCCGCAGTCATCACTTTTCCAATATAACTTACATTATTTTTACCCACCTAAAATTTATTTTTATAATGTTTATATTAATTTGTCACCGCCTCACCTCTGAAAGAACTGAAAAGGTCGTTCACCTAATCGATAAAATTCAATTTCAAAATGGTAGTCCTCAGAGAGTAAGTACACGATTCATTTCGTTAAAAATATAAGTCGGTAGTCAGTTTAAAATCTCGGCGGACTCGCGTCTTCTAAATATCTCAACAAAAACACTAATTGCTCAGCGTTTCGCAACAGCACCGGCCATCTTGCTCTCTTTAAATATTTAAGGAGTCGGAGTTTTTGGAGCTCCATCGAAAGTAAATAGCTTTTAGGATGCCACTCTGATGTTTGTGGGCGACCTCGCTACATTTTACTGCAAAGATACGCCCAAGGATGTTACGAGCTCCTTAGTAAATGAGCACTGGAGCGCAAGAACGATTAACTTTAAGGGGGTCATTACTGCGTTATACTCACACATCAACTTTCTAACAAAATATAGGAACCTACGCTACTACTTAAGCTTTTACGAGCTGCATGCTAATGAGTCTGTATACAACAATGTATCCAAAGGTGTCCTAGTAAATTATTCATGCTGAAATAAAAACTGCATAAAAGTTTCCACACATTACAACTTCTATATACGAGGTACTAAAAAGCTGTCCACTTTACACTGCGGTGCATGTACTCGCGCTCATAATCAGAAGCGGCCTTTTTTCGCGGGAACTCTCCGAAAATTCTACGTGCACTTACGGCGGACGATGCCCTGAATAATTTTACTTGCACTCAGGCGGGAGGTGGAGCGAGCCTGATTTATGTTTCATAAGACTGTTTTGAGGAAGGCGGTCGTTCATTACATTCTGGTGTCTTGCGATCTGGGGGCATCAGACTCGGTCGCTTACTCAGCGGAAGTTGTAGGTGCGGTCGAGTAATGTGAGGAGATCAGTCAGTGCCTCGCTCAGGTGTCGCCCGTCTGGTCTGCCACACACAGATCACTTGTCTACCTACTGCTAGACGACGACGTCGTTTATTCAACACATTAGCTGGCGTAGGTACCTACCTACCTCACCTAACCATTCATCGCAGCGGGTGGATAGATGAGTCAGTTATTCTGCTACAATATTTTTGCTGCTCTTTTATTCAGCAACCGATATAGGTACCTCATTTGTCAGTATTGATATACTTCATGTATGTACTTAAGGCATTGTGTTAGCATTTTTACTGAAGGAAACCTAAGTCACAATATGTAGTACAGCGGCTATTTTTTCTAGAATCGTAAAATATGAATGAGTGCAAGTAAAAACTCGATCAATTGTGCCGAAGGTTATCGGTTACCGATAACTACTTGTAGGTAGTTAATATAATAAAGGGTCGCAAATATTTTATTTTGTTAATAAAGTAAAAGCGATATAATAGCGATATATGCGGTCTTTTAATTAGAATAGAACAGATGTAAAAGTAGATAGAAATTTTACATGGATGACACAATGGTCTTATTTGTAAAAGATAAATAACACAACAACAAACAAAAAAAAACAACATAATGAGAAAAGTCAGTCAAGTTAACATAATAACAATTACATACAAAGTAAGGACTTCATTAAGTTACTAAGCGACTAAAGACATTCCTTCCCCACGTACTGAAGAAAATACTCAAGATTAATCTATTTATACGCACTTATAGAGGTAAAATATTTGACGCTTTCACGTTTTACGATGTTGCATAGTGAGAACAACGAGTTTATTGGAAACGTTCAGTTATTTTATGCTTTAGCTTCTCGGAATTGTTTACATACGCACATATTCTGCTTTCGCGTTTTAGTTTCCAAACATGTAAACAAATATGTTTTTTCTAAATTACTTTTGATCATCATCATCATCATCAGCCTATAGCAGTCCACTGCTGGACATAGGCCTCCAATTGCAACATTCAGCTCGATTCTCGGCAGCTCTCATCCAGCTGCTACCAGCCACCCTGCGAAGGTCGTCGCTCCACCTAGACTGAGGGCGTCCTACCTTACGTTTGCCGATTCGCGGTCTCCACTCAAGAACATGTCTACCCTAACGATCATCGGTTCTACGGCTAACATGGCCGGCCCATTGCCACTTCAGCTTACTTATTCTGTGAGCTATGTCAACAACTTTGGTTCTCTGCCGGATTACCTCATTACGGATTCTATCTCTCAGAGATACTCCAAGCATAGCTCGTTCCATAGCTCGCTGAGCGACCTTGATTACTTTTGATACCTACACATAAAGTTTAGTTTGCGCTACAAAACTACATATCATTCAGCACTAGCGTAGCCAGGTGTCCCGATTTGCGCGGGACATCCCGATTTTCTGGGGTCTGGGGACGCGTTCCGATTTGCACTTGATCGGGACACTAAATGTCCCGATAAATCAATACATGTCCAGGACGACTCATTCACATACGCGTCAATGGTCAACGTGATTGAAAATCTAAAAATTGAAACGTTCTTCGACATGGATTACCTCTATGAAGAAGTATGTAAAGTCAAAAAAGTGAAGGCAGCAGTGCAAAACAAAGACTGGATGCCGGCGCCGCTCCAAAAATGGCACAATATTTTCAAAGACAATCAAAGTGTCTTTTTTTGTGTCCCGATCTACAACCCTAAATCCCGATTTGTTTTACCTTCTGCCGCGATTTAAAACAAATCGGACCTGGCAACACTATTCAGCACCCTAACGATCTCACTTTATAGTGATAAGTCTATCAGTAGGTAACTTAGTGCGCATAGAATGTTCTACAGAATATCTCTGAAAGGTTTCCCGCGAATCAGTTACCTCGAATTTGTATAACGATTTGGTGCACTGCATTGATCGGAAGAAGGACATCTATCTTCACTTATTTTTTAACATAGACTGTCATTAATTTCAGCTAATTAGGTTCTAAGAATATCGGGACAAAGTGCACATTACAAAGATTTTTCCTTTCCATAGAAACCTTTTTTCAAGAACTGATTTGCTCCAAAAGATTGATGATGCCCAAGAGATGAAAACGTTCCATTATAGTACTAAATTAATGTACTATACAACGACGACAAACACGAAAAGTGACTTTAATTTATATTATGTATAGAAGACAATCATTATCAGATTAGTCAGCTGACTGAGGTAACGAGTGTCAGATGTGTGGTGTTATTACGCGGAGAGGCGGTGCACTGCCATCCCTCGCTGAATATGTATTAGATTGCAAGCCGCATCGGCTTCATCCCATTGGAAATTTTGACATATTTGGTGATGTGATTCGAGAAATGGATAGAAACCGATGCTGATAAAGCTTCAATTAGGTACTATCTTCAGTGAAACTGCACATTAAAAACTTTATGTAAGTACTTGGCTTGGGGGAGGCCTATGTCGACCAGTGGACGTCTTTCGGCTGAAATGATGATGATGATAACTTTAATGTTTTGGTCTGGCGACTACACCAGCTTTGCGAAAACTCATTCCTTAAAGACGAAAATGTGACCTAATTACTTATGTCACTTGATGTAGTCGACAAAACTCGATGAAAACGTCTGCTACTAACACAATCATCTTAGTTGACGCAAAATTATTCGATATTTTCATAATATTTCAGTATTTTATTAGCTTTATAAAATTTAAATTAAATTAAATCATTTTTATTTCAGAACCAGTTAATATACCCTACATACATGTGAAATTAAGATATTAGATATTTATTAAAAAAATACAATCAGATAAAATTACAAAAGTCATGAATAAAAACATTTTATGTAAATTGCAATAAAATAATTATATAAGGACTTAATAGCTACGAGTTATAATACTTAATCTTTTATTTTAACCTTTATTATGATTGATATTTATTTATTGATATTTATTGTGATTGTAGCTCAATAATTAAGATTTGAAAAACTGTTAGAAGTGAAGTGTTAATTGACTTTTGTAGCTCACTGTACCATTTCAAACATCCCATGACCTTTTCATTGAAAAGTTTTACTAAGAAGAAACCCATCTATGTAGGTAATATCTATAGTACCTACGCTGTTCATTTATCTTTTCCAAAAATACCTTTCAAATGAATGAACACGAAAACTTTGAAACAGCGGAATTGTTTCCAGCGAATTTCAGGATTAAATTGAAAAGTATTAACGTGGTCCGGGATTAAGAGTGTAGGGATTAAACCGTCTATCAAGTTTCCAAACCTCTCTGAAACAGACTCGAATTGTATGACGCTGAAGAATTTTCACTTAGTCGAACAAATTTCGTGCGGAAAAACCAAATGTTTTCCGGAAAATGGCGGATGAATTTTACTACTCTACTGAGTTTATTAGCAGATGTATCTACATACCTACCTGATACGTATTTTTTAAACTTTAACGAGCATAAGCTTGAAAAGCTAAACACCCACGTTTGGCTTTTAAGATTTTGTGGAGCTAAAGTCTGTTTTAATCTTACGAGATTTGCACCTGTCAAATTAGTCTACGGACCAATTTGACAGGTGCAAATGTCAAACTTCAAATAGAAAAACCAAACAACAATCACTTGAAGTGTCAAATTAGTCTACGAGATTTAAAAACGGACTTTACTTACCGTACTGTTTATCGTAGTCTAGCTAGACCCACCTGCATAAATAGGTATCTACGCTTGTTTCAAGTGCCATCATTCTTTTAACTTAGGTAAGTAGTTGTAAGTTTAAGGGAATATGCCTTTACTAAGTAAACATCACAACAACACTAAAAAACATCTGAAATTCTTTTAGCCACGATTAATTTTAATATTTTCCTTGCAAACAGAAAAAAAACCGAGCGTTATTTTTTGTACTCAATTATACCAGTTGTTTCAGTAAAAACTTAAAAGCTGAGCCGCAGCTCCACATAGAATACATCAGGAATGTATGTATGTGCATATTTTACGTTATTTTTTATACCGACGACTTCAGGGCCGTAGGCAGGGGATGGGTTTTGGGGGTTCAAACCCCCCCCCCCGAAATGCGAGAAACCAAAATCTCAATCCAGAGATAGACCCCCGATATTGCAACTTCAGCATTCTCTGAGATATTCGAACCTCACCCAGGCGGGGTGCTAAAAGATCATTGATCAGTCAAAGAGAAAGAAAACCTAACTTATTCGAACCTGGATGCTAAAAATTTCGAGCTCGCTTGGCTCGCAATAATTTTCTAAAAATAATACTCTTTTTAAAAATCTGTGCCTACTTACTATTTTTTTTACCCTCTCTGAAATCAGAAATACAAAATTGCTTAAAAAAAAGTTGCCAACCTTAACCCCCCCCCGAAATGAATTCCTGGCTACGGCCCTGGACGACTTCCTTGCATGATTTTATTTATCATGCAGTTGAAATGTTCGACGTTTGCGGCTCTGGCTGCGCCGATCCTCGCATAAATTATACCGGTCTGGGGAGCCTTCAGTGTTGCTTGAAAGTCGCCGATGCAAATAAACGAGACAATCTTTATGCCAATCATTACTAAACATATAAATGTTAAGCTGTTTATTTGTAATCGTGCTAAGACAACGGGATGAAGTCCGTGGTTCGTTAAAATGTTAGTCGTAGTCGGCTAGGGCTGTTCCATGCTGCCTTTGATGTTAGTGCGAATGGAATGTGAGCACCCACAGGTTAACACGTGCGCTTTGGATCTGTGGCTTTCGTAAATTATGCTCGATACGTTCAAGTTATTGAATAAGGGCGTTTTTGGACTTGACATAAAAAGATTATTTTTTTGGTGGAGAAGATATTTTAAAAATCTTTTTCTGTCAATTTGACGCCTTTCTTTACAAAGGCGCTTATGATTCAGATTAATGTTCTAACTTGTCGGTAGAAGATTCTGTTGACAAGAAAATCAAAATCAGAAGTCATTTATTCGAATTAGCCTAAGAATCAGCACCTTTTGAGCGTCAGTACCCCAAAACGCCCACCCTTCACTTCAGAAGTTACCTCAATAAGATTAGTATAGTAGGTACTTTTGGCGCCAGTTTTGTTGCCAAGTTTTCCCTTAGATCAAAAGCTCTAGAAAGTACGTCCTCCTCTTTATCGTCCATTTGAGCTTATCATTTATATTCCATTCCAAGCGAATTTGTTTATTTATTTAATAAAGAACATCAACAGCATATATATACATTCAACATTGATATTACAAAATATTTAGTAAAAGTATTAACACAGTATAAGAAAGTCACAGTATTATGTCTTGGTAGTGACCTTGAAATAACTACCTACGGTCGCTCGGTAGATAAAACTTCCGCGTCCGCGCGTAAAGGGCCGCGTACTCGATATGTTTACTACTGTTACTTATTTATACTGTGGTATTACTGCTGTTCATGCTTGATAGCCCCTGAGAACAATTTTCCTGGAAGCTTTCACATTAATTCCACACGCATGAAGCAAGGCACGAGCCTTTTACAAAAAGCAGCCTTTATAGCGACATATTGCTGATTACGATTAGTAAATATTGCTTATTAATAAACATGGTAGTGTATGGCCCATTGTTTCACCGGTACTATAAATTTCATGCCACCATTCAGAAAATTGTTTCCCTGTACGACTTTTACTATTAAGTCCATTACATTCCTTATTTTTATAGCTTCCCTGTAATAAATCAATAAACCATTATGATCAATTTTATAACAGTTATGACTACGTTTATTGGTTTTCGTGTAAACGACCGGCGAGGAACCTTTCAGTAAAGGCCATTTCAGACACTAATCTGGAAGGTCCTCACATTGTGACCAAAATTATGTGTCTGGACTTTAAAAGACCGTGACCTCTGAGTTTGTTTCGGTCTTTCTTCTCAGAGTAGTCAGATAGGAAATACTGAACTCAACTAGCTTTAAAAACATAAGTACTTTATTTTTAACGTGTAAAAAGATACCTAGGTATATATGTACCTACATCATCATTCTCCTACGCTTATCCCAATTTAATTGGGGTCGGCGTAACATGTCTTTTCCTAAAACTACCTACCTACTTACAGAAAAAAATATTTATCTACAGGATGTAAGGAACAGCCCTCCGCAGACTGATGGTATGAATTCATGATGGTACATGAAATTATTTCAGGAACCTTATGGGAATCCAATAAACCTGAATTGTTTTATTATCCCGCACGCAATGTATTGTTACCGTGGCAAAACGCACGTAACCGCACTCCCCGTGGTCGGGGGGGCGCGCTCGCGCCACGCGATTTATCAATGTAAATTCTGTGTTTCACGCGTCGTTCGCTATAGCATTTTAAAATTCATTGCTGTTTTTTTTACGATTCAAAAAATGAAAATGTACAAAAGTGATCAAGGAGGTTTTCGGCGTTGCGGGGCGCCCCCCCCTATTTGCGGTAGCCTTTATACCTACATACTACAATATTACCATGTCGTGCTAAAAACATTAGTCAGCCAGAAAGGTTCATAGCGGGGCTGCCTGCACAGGTTGCGCGGACGCACTTTAGTATGGTCATCATCACTCGTGGAGGCTCTATTAATGCACCCCAAGTGCTCAAAAATTATTAACCTTTGGGTCAAAAACAAGTACTTACCAAAGTAATTCATGTTCATGAGATGAGATGTTTAGATGCTTTAAACTTGCACTTAGTCAGGCCTTAGTAGGTACATCAAAGGGCTAGAAAACGAAGTAGCCAGCACAGATTATTAAAAGAGAACCAGTGCAACTTTAATTACATAGCTGTCCCAACAGCAATGATCGTAAAATGTTTCTGTAAGTTACCTACGCATCTTAGTTCTGCACTATTGCATACAAATATCACTTAACATATAAATAATATGCAAATACATAGCAAAACTGTTCTACTCTCACGCATTATCTTAAAATGGAAATTGGAAAGCATTAGTTCCACATCGCTATTAGTTGGATGTTACATTTGATTAGTGCATGTGCATGCTGGCATACGTTCTGCGGTGGATCGTCCGCGACGCACTGGCGCCAGTGACTATAGTCGAACATGAGTCTGAAGGAAGCTTCAGGGTTGATGAGCAATGTGGCTAATTTATTTTATAAATGAATACTTTATCTAGTTATTTTAAACAAGTTAGGTTCTAAAAGCTTTTAAAGGGCCATCGCCATCTTTTGATCATCATTGGCAAACTCTATGGGTAGGTTTATAGTGCACACGCATAGCGTTCGCAATTCAAATAATTGATGGCGATAATAAACATTAATTGGCAAACAAATATTTTACAATGGTGATTTTACTATCAATAAAAACTATTAGGCACCATAATAGCAATTAAATTCTGCATAATAAATCTTGATTTAGGACTTCCAGACACGCGGTATTTCCAAACAAATGTAGAGACTAGCGTTTTTTTTTTAAATACCGGTATGGTAACCCTGTTCGTTTTAATATTCAGCCATCGGCGTATTGTGTGGTCGGGCGGGCGTATCGCAGGAACCTGTCCTCAGCCGTGCCGACAAACGCGAATTAAAAAATGTCTAAAATGGACCTTTAATATGTAATAATGATGTAGAATGAATCCTTTTAACCCTGATTTTTAGTTAGATAATAATATATATTATAAATTTTTTATGCGGCCTATAATTTTTTGTTGATTACAAAGATAAGTAATCTTTTTGAAAGCTAAATTTGAGGCTAAATTATGCACAAAATGTTGTTACAAATATGTTCTTCAAAATTGCTACTGCCAACAGTTTTAATATTTTGCGCTTAGCCATAATTCGACCTGTCAATATCATGTATGGAGCAGTGGTGGCCCAGTGGTAACAGTAGGGCTTAGATCGTGAGTTTGATCGAACACAGCCAAGCGCTTTACTTTGTGTAAATTATATCTTCACCACGAGCTTATTGATAGTCTATTGGCAAATAATTTAGGTATTGTATAATACAGTGTAGGTAAATAAGTACCTACCTACTACCTAATATGCATAAGGATGTACCTCCCTAGCATATAAAAGTTGAGTTGAATACCTGCATGCATTCTCCAGCTCTGAGTTGATGTAATTCATGAACAAAATGGCAAACTGTGGTATAACTTCGTCGCTCGGAAATAGTTCATCGATAACTCATTAGCAGTCTACTCTGCACGCTCGAGCATTTAATTAGGATAGGTATTTAAAAACCACGATTATAATAGAACAGCTGTAATGTGGCAAGCGCGCAGCATGAGATTCTGCATATTTGTTTGGGTAAAGTGGCATTGGGATTTTTTTTTCATTTGAAATTTCTCAGCCAGGAGCATGGAAATTGTACCCATGAAAGCCAATATGCTCGTGGGTCGTAGGTACATGGAACTTACGATATAACTGGCGAAATGTGGCAAGAGAACATACAAGGTACGGTACGGTAGGCAGAACAGTAGGTACTCATCTGCCTACCGTACCCTGTAGGTACCTAAGTATGTTCTCTTTAAGCCGGCTCCAGACACATATCCTGCCAGGGTTGCGGAATAGTCCGAAAGGGATACCGGGACCCTGGCAACAGGTAACTGAAGGAACACGGGTGGGTTTTAGTCAGTAAGAGTCTGACACGCCCTTCCGCTCCGCCCAGAGCGGGAGAAGTCATATGATGATTTCCCACCCAAAAAAAAAAAAAAAGACAGTCACATAATATTAGACTATCTATTAAGTACCTACCTACTGTTTTTGTTATTCAACCTGTATTTCCCCACTGCTGGACAAATGTCGCCCCCATAGCTAACTGTAACTGTTTTGTTTAATTTTAAGTTTATTCCACAGCACGCCAACTTACGACATGGCTCCGAATCCAGACAAGCAATGGATTCTTCGCGTGACCGATAAGATGAAGCCCATCCATCGCCAGTTTACCGACTTGCTGATGACCAAACGACTGCAGACGCTGCAGAGTGTTGATATGGTACGTCGTATGGAAAGATGGAAGATTTTTCATTTTTATTGCTGAGTGCCAATTTCGCCAACGAAACTGAACGCGATTCAAAATCTACTAGTCACATTATCTACAGTGCTACAAGGATCTTTTGGCGCCGGAATGGCCGGAATGACATTGACAGGGGGGCGTCGTTGGCAAACATTTGTGAATTTGTTACAGAATTTGTCAAAACCAGATGCCAGCGGCAATGGTTCCAATTTTGGCCACAAGCCAAAAGAACCTTGTAGCGTTGTAGGTTCTTACATGTACTTATGCACCTCCTATGACGGTTATAATTCCAAGATGGCGCTGAATTTGGCATTAGATTGTTAGTTTTATTTATTCGGTTTTGAATTGAATGCAGGAGCGTGAATCTATTGGATGACGCATTGAAATGTGAAGTTATTTTCTGCGGCGTCTTGCTATATATTTGTATTTGTTTTAACACTATTAGTTACCTTAAGGGCTCTTTAGGGGGAAATACTTACCTACCTAAGTACCTACACTTTGGCCGATAAAACTTGGCAGGTCTGATCTGAACATAGGCTCTGCGAACTTTCGCGCATGTTCACACTCGCCATAAGTCATCATTTGGTTCCTAAAAAGTGTTACTACGCAGCCCTCTGCGTGAAGTTCGGCCAAGTTCTTTAGTTAAAAGAATGAAAATGATTTAACTTATTAGCGTTAGCGTAAAAGCTTAATTTTTCTTTCTCTCTTTGAATTACTTACTAGAAATTTTCTTTTACAGGCTGTAGAACGCGTTTATCAAGAGTTAAAAGCACTGGGTGAACTGGACAACACGTATTTAGTGTATACGTCAGACCACGGATATCACTTGGGCCAGTTTGGCTTAGTCAAAGGGAAAAGCTTCCCCTTCGAGTTTGACATCAGAGTTCCCTTCCTCGTAAGGGGGCCAGGTGTGGAACCCGGCACTGTGTAAGTTTTAATTCATAACTAATGAATGAAAGATGAAAAGCAATAGTTAAGAAAGCAATGCATACAACATTGCTTTCTTTATTGCTTTTGATAAGAAATTAATTAATTTCTATACATCCTCTTTACTGCCTAATTTTGTCATTGTGCCTGGTTGAAACTTCGGAAAAAATTGTGGGACACCATAAAAAAAAACGAAAAATAATGATTTACTTTTTATTTCTAGGTATTGGCTTTTTTTTTCCACTCATAATGGCCAGATGTTGAATATTGCCTAAGTTAATTAAAAAAAGGATTGTTCTATGGTTTTATGTGTAAAATAAAAACCTTTTTGGATTACATCGATCAACCATTTTTTCAAAGAATCTTTTCGGATTTTATTACCTAACTAAAGTCTGAATGCCGTTATTGAAATAGTCATAAATAATATACTTACTTACCTACCAATATCTACCTACTCCAAAATTGAAACTACTTAGTTATATATCAATCGTCCATAGGTACGTAAATACTGAAGAAAAAGAGCCAACAACGAACTCGCATGGTTTATCTTCATCATACTTTTTTACTTTTTTTACTTAGTAAAAAAAGCTGCATGCAAAAAAGCTGGATTCTAGAAGCAACAGAACTAGTCGAAGTGGCTGGTTGGTGGCCTATGTCCAGCCGTGGACGTCTTTCGGCTGAAATCATGATGACGATATTAAAAAAATCGAGAATCACAAGAAAATTCCAAACTAATGGAACTTTTTTCCTCTACAGTGTAGACGACATAGTCCTCAACATAGACCTGGCGCCAACGTTCTTGGACATGGGTGGCGTAGAGCCTCCCGCGCATATGGACGGGCGGTCTCTCCTGCCGCTGCTGCAGCCGCGACGCCGCCGCCATGCTGCCGCGCACTGGCCAGACACGTTCCTGGTCGAGAGGTAGGTAATGAAATAGAACCTATAGAACAACTTTAGGGAATTGAGACTGGATTATTTTTATTTGCCACTTACCAAGACCTGTGCAAGGACGAAACATTATTAGTGGTGCCTTCATTTTTTTATCACGAATAAATTTTTAGACTATCGATCTCAAACTATCGATGGGCAGTCCTACTTCCTAATCCTAATAATATTATAAACTAGCTTTTGCCCGCGGCTTCGCTCGCGTGGATGTCGGAAATTATCCCACGGGAATGTGCTACCGGGATAAAAAGTATCCTATGTCCCATAACCCACGTGGTATGTCTAGGCGACCTAGGCGTTACGGCGTAAAAGTAACAGATATGAGACAGCCAGTAACTTTATGTATATTAGTGGTAGTCCATATCTATAGTGTGGTGATTGTGTGGATAGTATGGACAGCAGTATGAAACTGTCGGAAAGATTAATGAAAAAATATTGTATAAAGATTAATGAAAAAACTATGGCATATTGTATGGACGATGGAAACTAAGGCGAAAGCTTTGGGGGAGCCAGCGAAATTCAAATTTTCTTATGTTTTTTGCTTTTTACAGGTCAGTATCAAGTTTTATGTTGATCTAAATAATGAGTCGCAATTGTATCAAATATTTATTCATCTAATCTAACTAATATTGCAGGAGTTGTATTCCTGTATCTAATGGTTATTATTCTGTAAAGCTTTTTTGCTACGGTCGCGAATAATATTTTAATCATATTGACATTCGAAACTTACCCATTAAACGATTTAAAAGCTGTATTAAAACCAAACTTTGTTAAAAAGGGTACTATACAATTTCAGGTACCTATGTCCGGACTTTAAAAGAGACTGTGAGTTTGTTTCGGCCTTTCTTCTCAGAGTAGTCAGATAGGAAACGCCAACCTCATCTAGCTTAATTTTACAATTTTTTGATATTATTATGACGTGTAAAAGTGATTCCAATAACCTATTTACAGAATAAATAATTTCATTTCATTTCATTTCAACATACAACCTGCCTGACACTGACTTGCAAAATGCAAAAAACTCAAAAAATGAATTTCGCGAGCTACCGGCGCATACCCCTTAAGAAAATCGCATCATTTGCACAACGCCATCTATCGAGTAAGTACTCACTGGTAAACTCAAACTCTTCGTTCCAAGCCAAGAGCCAAGTAGTAGGTAATAACTTTTGATTGAGTGGAAAGATTCTCAAGATACGGACTATGACTATATTCTCAATCCCTTAACGCTCTTGAAGAGAGTCACGCAAAAATGTCAATAATAAGTACTTACATGTGAATTTTAAAATCAAGAGGGTAAAGAAGGGTTTTTACCCTCATGAGGGATAATTTTAGAAAAACGTAACTCTTTATTTATGCTTTTTGTAACTATACAAAAAGCATAAATTTTCACAGCCCTAACTTAAAAAAAAACCGGCCAAGTGCGTGTCGAACCATGCACAATGAAGGGTTCCGTAGTTGGGATGAATTAATTTATCAAACAAACTTTCGCAAAGTTTTATTGTTATTACGTCTATGGGCGTTTACTGTCCCTCAAAGTGTTAACATTGTAGTTAAAAAACTTGTTCTCGCATACAGAATGATTGGGTTTTTGCAACTGCACATGTGAGTTGGTCTATTAAAAGTTTTTGAGCCAAGCCGCGGACAGACAGACAGACAGACGGACATGGCGAAACTATAAAGCTTCCTTGTTGACTACGGAACTCTAAAAATGATAGGTTTCCCATAAAAACTTTCATCCCCTATATCCCCCCCCCCTGCCCCTTAAATTTGTTTTGAGAAAATAATTGCCTATGTTCTTCCCCGACATGCCATCTATCTCTTTACCAAATTTTATCGAGATCCGTTCACTGAACGGCGTTCAGTGGATCAGGCGTGAAAAGGTAACATACAGAATTACAGACGGACAGACAGACAGAGATACTATCGAATTTATAACTTATATAAGCATCGATTAGTATGGATTATGTGTGCAATTCAAAATGAGCAAATTAATTATGAATTCGGCGAAAGTCATTCTTCTACGGAGACTCTTAAC
This sequence comes from Lithophane ornitopus, assembly GCA_948473465.1. Taxonomy (NCBI): domain Eukaryota; kingdom Metazoa; phylum Arthropoda; class Insecta; order Lepidoptera; family Noctuidae; genus Lithophane; species Lithophane ornitopus. Next base: position 11,265,478 of record OX419616.1, on the reverse strand, counting down.
ACCGCGATTCAGAAAATGACGTTAAATGAACAACGCCATCTATCGAGCACGAAGTGATACTGTCAAAATATATGGGGAAAACGTTCGATCACTCTGTAAGGTATGTAGAAAATACTGTTTTTAGGGTTCCATGACTGACTTAACCCGACTTGACTTGACTTGACCTGACTTGACCTAACTTGATTTGGATTGAGTTGAGTTATCCTTGAGCAGGTATATTTTTTTTTACCTGCCGCGATACATTGGTAGTTGAAAGAAAAGTAGATTACGTACCTTGCTAAAGTGAGTAATTAATGCAGTCCTGTTAATTTAGTAAGCGCATTCGTGCCTTAATTACTCACTTTTTGCTCGATGTTTTTTTTTAACAATTTTTAAGAAATTAACATTTATCACCATTTTTTCATGATTAATTTGTATCATGATTTAAAAGATAGATAGCGCCACCTATGGCACTACTACCAAACAATGGATTTGGAAAACTTGAATTAACCAAACTTTAGATTGGGTAAATCCACAATGTATCGCGTTATGTTTCCGCGCGAAGTATGTGAACATAATCATCATAAAACAACTGTTGTTTTATGATGATTATGATCGTGTGTTACACACGTTCTCACAAACCTACCTGATTTTACGCTAGATATACAATAGATGTCGTTACGTGTATCTACATTACGTACGTAATGAAAATTCCTTCTTGAATACTTTAAACTCTTATATCTTTTGATATTTTGAAGCGATTGCGATGAAACAAAGACTAAATGAAACATCGAGTTACACACAATATTTGAGTGTATACGTTAACCATATTGATTTGGTACTTTTTACGTGATACTGGAACAATCAAACAAACTAACAGAAAAACAGACAAACAGACAAACAGACAAAAATTCCAAAAATGATAGAAATGGCATCTGTTGGTTATTCTTGAACACTCCACCTACTTTTTTTTTTTGTTTTTTCATTGTACAGAAACGCCTCGTCTACAGATTTATTATATGTATAGATGTGAAAGTTTGTGTGTTTGTTACTCAATCACGCAAAAACGGCTGAATGGATTTGGATGAAATTTGGCAAACAGATAGTTTATAACCTGGATTAACACAGGATACTTTTTATCCCGATATTCCCACGTGATCGAGACTTACGCGGGTGAAACCGCGGGGAACAGCTAGTTGTACAATAAATACTGAAGGATTTCAACAAGAGTGTTTTGTCTATCCCCAGTTCGGGTCGCCGCGACATCCCAGGACTGGGCCACCGGTCTAGGGAGAACAAGTACAGCCGCGAGATGAATGAGAACAGAGCCACTACATCACCTCCACAATCTTCGGAGAGCGGAGACTTCGACGAGGATACTGATGATGATGACTTCCTTGAGCCTGATGATGACGATGATGATGTAAGGATTGAATTTAAAGCAGACGTCGTTTAAAGGAACTCAATACTCGTCGTTTAATTTATCGTTGAGAATCTTTTGAGTATGAATGAATACAATATGAGGTCAGACAGAGACAGTCAGTGCTCTACATTACTTGACCCCCTCACAAAGAAAAAGAGGGGAAGAGGGGTCGGGATAGGCAGAGCACTGACATGTTTATGTCATTTTAATAATTAGTACCTACCTACCTGGTCGACCGAGGTCTGCTCGGATGAAAACAGATAAACATATCATCCAAGCTGGAAAATAGAGAAAACGATTTTTCCCAGATATGAGACCTAGCTAGATTGAGTTTTCGCCCCCGTAAACCCCTTTATTGCAACTTTCATCGAAATCGTTTGAGCCGTTTTCGAGAACGTGAGTACAAATATAGATATTTACCTACTTGCTTCATAAGACTAATCTTATTTACAATTGCTCTATGAAGGAGAGCTCAGAAAGTGACTCGACTGATCTGAAGAAGTCATCGGAGCCACTGATTACAAATGAGAGTCACAACCCACTGCTAGAGGCGAGCCTGGAGAAGGTGCTCGATGCTGAGGAGCAACCCAACTATCTCACACCTGGAAGCAAGCTTTTTGACCGTAAGAAACTATTTATTTATATAATATGTATGTAGATTTGGAGAAACGTGAACCGTTTAGAATGGGATCCTTTTCAAACCCTACAGATTTTCTAGTACCTAGCTACATATTCGCTTACACTTATAGTGCCAAGCACCCGCCTCACGAGTGCAACGATAATTCGTTCGCGTACCCGCAACTCGCCTTCGGGTACATTATATATAGCTATAGGCGGCGCGCCGATCGACGCGACTGACCGATTGTTATAGATATATGAGACACATTTTATGGCATCCTAATTTGCATGCCTACTATGTACTTGGCAGTACAATTGTCGACTTCTTGCTTTAGGTTAAGTTTATGTCAAATTATTGTGTTATTTGCTTTTAACCACAGCGACATAATATATCACTTCAATCCAGGCCTGTTTACTTAATTTCTCGTTGTAATTTCAGAAGTAGCTGATGCAACCGGGCTGGAAGGGAAAGCAGCTCGCATAGCAGCTGACTGCTCTAAGGCTGAACTGCGTGCGCCTTGCTCCGCGGGCAGGAAGTGGAAGTGTGTTCTAGTAAACGGACGGTGGCGGAGACACAAATGTAGATATGAGGTTAGTATGTCAGGAAACGTCTAGACTACATAAGTAGGTACATAATTTTTCTCGATTAGTATTCATTAAATATTTCCTATTTTCAGGCTGAATTGAATTCGCCACAATCGAAGATGAGCACAAAGAAATGTGCCTGCTTTACACCCAGCGGACTTGTATACACAAGGCTAGAAACTGATGGAACTATAGCTAGGCGACTCGCCGAGGTCTCAAAAGAGAACAGTACTCGCGCTCGAAGGTCTATAGACAATGAGGTTTACGAACCTAACACTGTTGATAGTATTCTAAAAGAAAACCCAAGTATTGGACACTTGAACTTCAAGAACGAACCAATAGACGAATTAGAAAGTAGAAATACAAAGGACAAAATCGACAAACTTATTAAGGAAACTGAAGCATTCCTTGAGGCTTATGAACGTACCAAAGAAAATATAGATCATAAAAGAATTAAACGTAGGGCTCAACATTGGAACCATAATAAACATAAGAAGAACGACGCCATAATTAACAGCAATGAGTCTTCGTTAGAATGTAAGATAGAGAAAGATGGAACAGTGAACTGTTCCCAAATCATTTACAACGATCTTAAAGCTTGGCACACAAATAGATTGAGCTTAGAAGATCAAATAAGACAATTAAGAACAAAACTAGAAGATTTAAAAGAGATAAAAAGACATTTAAAGACTGCGAAGCCAGTCATTGAAACGCAAACTGTTCATCCTGCCTTCATCAGCAATCACCTATTCAACAAGAGTTTAACTCACGAACACAATACTTCAAAGGAACATTTTAGAAAAGGTAGACTTCATAGAGTGAAACCAAAACATAGAAATAGTACTGCTCAGGAAAAGAAATTCAGGCATTCAAATGAATATGTGGTGCCTACGATAAATGCTAAGACCAAAGACGACGTGTTTGATATCCAATTTAAGAACGAGACGAAAACTGAATCTTCTACGCCACAAACTCTTAATATTACGAGGAACGCGGATACAGCAGTGAATAATACCGAACATAATATCGAAATACATAAACCACAGGTTACTACAGTCATCATAGAAGGAAACTACGAACAGAACAGCGTTGAAGAAGACAAAAGTACACTGCAAAGCGTAATAACGAGCACAGATTCGATAGTCACAACTGATTTTGCCATGAATTTCGATGTTACTACAAAACGTGTCCCGGAAGAGAATTCCACCGATGAAGGATATTTTTCGCAGAATGTGAACTATTTCAGTTCCGCTATAGATAAGTTTCTATCGACAGAGAAAACGACAAGTACAACAAGTAAACCAACCACTGCTGAGACAACTACGACGAGTAAGCCGACAACCATGGCACCGAGGCATACGACACTTAGCCCTTTGAGTCTTGGCCCGGCGCGGTTAGATGCCTCTGAGTATGAACAGAGGAACCCTAATAAAGCGACGTCAAAGAATATGGGTATTTTCGAAAAGCCTGTTGACGTGTTCCAGAGAAGACTCCACCCGCTCTTCATTGAAAATGAAGACAAGCATGTTTGTTACTGTGAAGAAAATAGGTTGGTTGTAAACTACAAAAAAATCGATTTGTGGTTTTTTTAGAGGTAATGGGGGAGAAATTTAATTGCTATTTATTTTTTCAGGAAAATGAGGGGACCCGGACACAGCTACTTGGAAGCGGCACAAAAGGCGAGAGAAGAACAGAGAAAGAGGAAGGCACAGCTGCTTCAAAAGAAGCTTAGGAAAGCTAGGAAGCGAGTACGTATATTAACATATTGTACCAACTTGAAAACCAAATTGAAACACCGATAAAATTACAATATTTTGTGAATTTAATTCCAGGCGGAGTTAGAGAAACTATGCGAGTCTGAGCGTATGAACTGCTACCGGCACGACAACGACCACTGGCGGACGGCACCGTTCTGGACGGCGGGCCCCTTCTGTTTCTGCATGAGCACCTCGAACAACACCTATAACTGCATCCGGACCATCAACGCTACCCATAACTTGCTCTACTGCGAGTTTATCACCGGTCTTGTCACTTACTACAACTTGAGAATAGGTAAGTACAACCACCAAATACAAAAACAATTTATTGTTATTCTTTGGCAAAAGTTACGAAATAGATTAACATTTTCAACTGTGATTTGCAGATCCTTTTGAAACCCAAAACCGAATAAAATATCTAACGCCGGCTGAGAAAGATTACTTCCACAACCAGCTGCAACAACTGCTCGGTTGCAGAGGTCCATCGTGTCGACGGTTCTCACACTCCAATCCAAATGGTAAAGTAACATATTTAGATTCGAACGAATAGGATGAAAAATATACATGACTTTATGGGGTGATAATTGGTGGTAAAATATTCGAATTTCAGGCAGCAGTGAGGAAACTGTGAACAGGCGTTTTGATGACCGATTCGAGGACCACTTGTACAGAGGTGACTCTGTCGGATATAATGAAAGGTAACCCCGAATGAACGGTGTTATAATGACCATCATCACAGGTCATGAAATTTCTTCCGTATTTACCACCGTATTTGCAAAATGAGAGTTTCCTTATTACCATCTTAGGCTGCTGTTTTTACGCTCGCTCAATGAGGATGGAAGTGATTTCTTAGAAACCCTTCTACCGTGGTACAACCAGCGATAAGTAGGTTAACATTACCTATTCATAGCATATAAAGAAATTCTTTCCTCAGGGCATGGCGATGGACCTACGGTCGAAGATACGCGCGAGCGAGGGAGCTGCACAGACGCAGGCACATGACGCCGTACTAGTCTACTTACTGTAAATATCTTTGGAAAATGACGCGAAAAGCAGACACAAGAACTGCTTTTTTGTGATGATGACTTTGGCAGGCAGCACGGGGTGGGAGCAATAACGATAGTTTGTTAGTTAAGGACGTGAAACGACGAGAACTTTTGATGAGCCTTCAATACTCTATTAAGTGAAGCTATGAAAACGGTGAAAATTTTTGTAATTGGCTTAGAAGTTGTGGATTGTTTACATCTAAATAGGTACAGATCAACTAAATCTTTTTACGTGAAGATATAACAGTCTGATTTCTGATAGTTCTAAGTGACTATATCATTTGTAATATTTATTCTAAGGTATTCTTATTAAACATCGAAAGTAGTAGGGCTTCCTATGTATTCTACATTCTAATAAACTATGTGGCTGTCTTTTCTGTCTTCAGAATAATTGATAAAAAAATGTAATGTCTGCAAAGTGAAGTTTGTCAGCATTATGAAAAATCTTCTATAAATAATTCACTGCCTAACACAAATAAGAAGTTTTACACTTTACTTAAGTTTTTTTTTTACATTAATACTATGAACAAATCTAGCAATAAGTGTGGCAATCTCTTTAAAGAGTCAGTTGGTACAATAAACTTTTATAAGTTTGTCTTTCTATGAGTCTGTGTACATTTAGCTTTAAACAAATATTCTGCAATTATTATCAATGTAATATTATTGTTATTCTTAGCTTTGAGCAGTGACTATTTGTGATGGTGCTGCCTTCTTGTGGGAGATTAAAAGGATGGATATATGCTAACATATAAGTAATGGGAATGACGTGCCCTCTGTGGGATGTAATCATTGAAGTTTGTTGTAGATGTTATGATGTAAAAGTATGCCTGTAGTACACTCGCTATTTATCTAGTAGACATTAATGAAAGTGATATTAAACTGTTGCCATTGTGATGATAATGTGTATTGGTTGTAATAATAAAATTATTGGAAAGCTATTGCCTTTTATTATTAACTGACTCAATAGTAACAATTCTTCTTTCAAATACATGCATATTGGAGAATAAACATTTTTTTTATTAAACTCATATATCACAACTATTCTAAGACGGCTATACAACAATTATATTCAGATGAGATTGGATGAGATTAAATCTTTGTTTTTTTTTAAGTACCATATAAAGAGTATTTAAATATTTAAAATATTGTCAATATCCTTATCATCACACCATGAAAACAATAAATCATTTGGTGATGACTGTATGCTGTCCGAACACAGAGCGTCTAAATTGTCTGAAGGTGATGATATATCTGTCTGCTCAGTTTCATGTGGCTCTTCAGTAAATTGAGCCCATTTTGAATTTTTATTTATCACTGGAGGAATAAACTTCTTAATATTATTATGTTTAATTTTATTCATGGGTTCTACTTCTGGTTTCAAGTTTTCAAAGTGGAAGCTTGGTTGTGGTGTTTTTGATTGTGTCTTGACCAGATTAATCATAGTATTTCGCACAATGACAGGTGTAGCAATATAGTTTTCGTGAATTTGTTCATGTTTAACAGTTAAACACTTAGGATTTCTTTTGAAGTCTTCAGTATACTGCTTTCTTCGCTTTTTGGGTATCTCTAAAACAACTTCTGCATCTCTTAAGCTCAAGTTTTCATTGGAATCTTCTTCTACAGTTTTCGTTTCTTCTAAATAGTTTGACCATTTACTATCTTTAACAGGTTTGAAGTTATCCTTTACAGGCTCTGTCACAATTTCCTTATGTTTGCTGCTGGCGCTATCTTGATCTGTGTTGTTTTTCATTCCATGTAGCTCCCCTCTCATGCCATTTAGTTTTTGAACATGAAATCTACATTCCTTTGCTGTGCCTAACCCATAGTATCTCTTAACTGATTGCTTTTCACCACAAATCTTACACTCCCATTTATTTGATTTCTTGGTTTGGTGGACCTAAGATAATGTAGGTAAATAAATAGAAAATGACAAAATAGAAAACAAAGGTAAAATATTATCTTTCTATACTTATTCAAACTTTCACATATTTACCTGAAAGACGGAACATTTGTAGCATCTTAAAACTTGAAATATTTGCGGCATCGCAATGTAATTTCATTAAGTTTGTACTTAGTAAACATTTAATTAAACTTTGTTTTCTACTTAGTTTTAACGTTGCATAGCTTTCAAGTTTGCCGAAGAATGACGACCACAGACTACTTAGGTGATGACACTTTGACAAGTTTGACAGATTAATTTATGCTATTGATCGACTTTTGACGAAGTGTTGCCTCATTTATTTTAATTTTTTATTCGGCTCCACAGACTGTGCCCTTGCCGCAAACTACAAACCTCTACAAAAACCACAACAATATCAAGTGTGTGTCGCAAAAAAGATTCACTAAGATTTGAGCACAATTTTTTTACTTAATATGTTTAAATATTTGTATTTACGTGTTCTTGTTGCTGGTAAACCACCTGCCACCTTCTAACAGCCCCCTTACTACCTATGCTTAGGGGATCCCTTAAAAACTTAGGAGATGTCGGTGAAAACAGGCAATAGATTGTCAAATCAGAGGGGTAAAATCATACGAGGAGGGTCCAAGGGCCTAAGGCGTCCCCCACATTAGGCGTGTACGTTCCTCGGGCGTGTGAGCCCACATTATAAATATTTATATTAAGGTCCAGCACGGAGCTCAACATGTGTGTGATGTGTAAATCCGGCATAACTATTTATGTTCAAAGGTTCTGTGTGTGTATAGTCTTTGAATTTCTTAGTCTGTGGTATTACCTAAATCTCTGTGGTCAAAATTCACGGAAAGCCCGCGTATTTTCTTCGACTTTTTGTTTTTAACGACCGCGACGTGTGAAAAGTTTTGTACTCGCAATTGTAGCTATCATCAAGACGTATTCGTATTTGTGAGTGTATATTAGGAGAAGAAAATGAATAAACTTTTGAAATCAACCTAGAAAGATGGAAAGGTACCTACCTATATATTCTGCAGTATTTGTGTTGTTTGTTAAAACTACTCGTAGGTACGTAAAAGTTTCCGACAGGGTACAAGGAAGAGGTACTATTCAAGTACCTAGGTGGATACACTGTCCACTGGAATGTATGCACCAAATTAAATGTGAGGATAGAGATTAGTTCACCTGTTAACTCACTAGAGTTTATCTAACCTGCCCAGAACAGGCGAATTGTTTAAAAAAAAAGGTTTTCCAGCCGCACGGGTCGCTCTTGAAGGTTAGGCAACGCTTGCCGAGGTCAGCCTGTGGATGGGTGAAAATCTATTACATACCGAAACCCACAATTGCCTCATGTCACGATTTATGTTTTACCTAAAAAAAATATTGCGTAGCCTTTTGCGTGAAGTTCGGACCGGCCATGATGCATCGGCCGTATTTAGGCCATTCCGCCAGTGTTCGTTTAGATTTTAATTTTTCTTTGATTTAGTAAGTGTAATGTAAATAGGTAGGTAGTACATAACCAGTAGCAACACGCCACGGATTTTTATGTCTGTGAAGGTGAAGTTAGCTACCTACCCCACAGCCTGTGGCGTAGATAATATCTTACCTACTACAAACAATTTAATTTATTTTCGTTCTAAACTCGAGTCGTTTGCCTTCGAAAAGACAAAAACTAGGAGACCCCACAGCGTGCACTTCGAGTGTGGCAAAGGCAATAGGCAACATCCCGGTCAAGTGCAACATACTTACAGCAACAACTACAGCAATAGTGGCAATGAATTACGTACCCTAAGACGACCCACTGGCTAATGTTTGTTCATCAGTCCTCAGACGTGTCACTCCATAACTCCAGTCAACCCCACTACCGCATTTTACGTATGTACATGGCCGGCCCGCGGCGCCGCGGCTTTTACAGTGTTGCCAACTTAGTGGATTTTCCACTAAAACTGGTGGTTTCGACCCTCCTTTTAGTGGCGAAATATTGCTTTTTGTGGCTGGTGGTTTTTTCTAGTGGTTTAGTAATTCAGTTTCAATTACTGAAAATATCTCTGATGAGTTGACTGACGATTTCATGAAATTTTGATTCAATACACTTACATGAACTTAGAGAGTTGTATTCCTGATTCTAATGTTTATAATTCTGTAAATCCAGATTGGTTACGGCCGCTAATAATATTTAGATCAACATACAACCTGATACTGACCTACAAATTGCAAAAAACGTAAGAAAATTTGAATTTCGCGGGCCACCCTAGCGCATCAACCTTAAGTTTGAATCGAAGTGTACCGCTTGTACGTAAAGTGCGGTACCTAGTGGCGAGTAGTAATTTCAGAGTGGGCAAGCTATACAAATACCTACAATATGTAAAGTGGTGATTGCTGCATTTAAAGTAAAAATCCAAATTATGTTTCATAATACGTATATTTCTGAGCCACATTCATCACAGTTTTTGTATAATGGTAAGATATACTAATATTTACATGTTTGACACATTTAGTGAATAGGTAAATTACTTACCTAAGATTAATTAATTAATTTTAATTAAAAAACAAATATTGACAATGAAAACATAAATCAACAAAATAAGTAGGTAGGTAGCTACCTACCTAAGTCAGTAAAATACTGTAGAAATCAACAAAAATTGTAACCCTGATGCAGGATTTCAATTTTCATTTTACAAATACTTAACTAGCTAGACGGCAGACGGTACCTACTACGTAAATAATTATGAATATGTAGTTAAAAAAAATACGTTCACATCTTACAACAAAAACAGTTTAGTTTAAGGTATTTATAACACGTTTTGACGTGACGTAACTAGATATATGCAATAAAAATATCGCGAAAACATGGTTGTACATGTTATATTGCTGATCATTTACACTATTCCCTTACATTTGCTAGTAACGTAGGCATTTCAGGAGATTCTAACTTTTATTTTATTTTCAGTCTCACAATTAATTAATGACAGCCTTTATTAAAAAAAATCAACATAACTAATACGCGACAGAATTTGTTACTTTTGGTAGGGCTAGAATGCCTAGATGATACAAGGGAAATAAGTAAGTAGCTAGGCATCTACTTAGTACTTTAATGTTAATGATTTGGTATTTATTGATCGACAATATTCAGTTTATAATAATAGGTATTATCGTATTATGAGAGAAACTAAATTAGTTCTTATGGAACAATATAATATTATATCGATAAGGTAAGGTACGCTAGGTATCCTATTGGAAAAGTAGAAGTTGTTGTGAAAGCTTCATTATTAAGGTGATTTTTGGCAACAATATTTTCAAATAACATGCATATTTTTTCTTATTGATATGATTTTTTTATGGAACGAAGACTAGTAGGAACATAATGAAGATTTTGGAAATTATTTCTCTTTAAACCTAACTTCGCTATTATTATAAAGACTTCATAAAAATTATTTGTTTATATTTAAAATGGAGTAGGAGACGCTGATTTTATAATGTATAATTAGTTTATAATAAGTATTTACATGATCTGGGAAATTGTTGGCACATCGATTTTATATAATAGGTATAATATATATTTATATAACTACTGGCACGTATTTACAACATTTGGCACAAAAAACAATTTGAAGATAACGTCCAACATTGGACTGCGCTAGGCCTTAGAGGATTGATTGATTGGCACAAAAACTGAGCAATTTTTTACAAAGGCCGTTTCTCGTTTTGAAAAAAACTTACCCTACATTGTCTATAATAGGTAAAGACCACCAAAATAAACTTTGAGATCACAAACAGCACCAAAAACCTAAAAGATCACCAAATAGGTAGGGGAAGGGAAGTTAGAACGGACAACTTATATGCAAGAACGAATGTAGAAACACCCTTTCCTCTACCTTTCTTATTAACTGATTAAATATATTCATAGATAATTAAGACGTTTTTTTCCTATAATTGTTTTTTTTTCTTAAAGAAAATCAATTTGTATTTGCATAAAAAATATGTCAGAACATTTTGTTTACTGAGGAACAATACCTCATCATAATCTTCGTCACAACCACCATAGGCCATTACCATCTGGACATTGCGCCCACTTGATTCTGAAAACAAGTTTTCATAGTCGGATAAACTGTCATTTTTCTTTTTTTTAATCTCTTTAGTTCTTGTTTTCCCTTTCTTAAAAGTTTTTGGTCCTCTGATGTCACCTAATAACAATAATTTTTGTTTTATTCTTAAATCTCTTCCTATTTGCCTGGCCCATTTTTTCTTTTGGCATCCGCATAACCCACATCAACACTTAAGTTCTGGTTAATGCGTATTGCTATCGTCCACTCTGTTTAATATTAGTTCAATCACGAGTCATTTTGCATTAAAAAAACCGCCAGAACAAATATCATGAGCCAAAGCAAACTATAGGTCGATTGAAAATCGCCATCCCAATCATCAAAACATGGAAAAACAAATTTTCTTGCTAAAACAATGCTCACGTGGGCGGCGGCGTTGAATACGCTGACCAAGAGGGACCAGGGGGCCTACCACCACCGCTTACAGCAGTATTATTTTAATCTTACTTCGTGGGGGAAAGAGATGGAGCTATAAGTCCTGTAGAGTTTCATCTCTTTCCTACACTGAAGTAATATTAAAATAATACTGCTGTAAGCGGTGGTGCAAGGCCCCCGGCTTCGTCATGGCACCACTTAATATTGAAAAGAATAACGCCATCTCATTTTCAATATTATTTAGGTGGACCTTTGTACCTGCAGGGTACCTACATCTTACCTTCCTTTTCGCTACCACCATTTGTAAAATGTACCTACCTACCATATTTAATGGCAATCATAGTGGTTTTTAGTTGGTAATAGATTTGGTGGTCATGATTAACTTACCAATGATTCGGCGATTTGTTGTCATTTACTAGGAAAACAAGATGTTAAATAGTTGAGTAACATTTTATATTAAAATGGGGTTTAAATGGTGGTCATTTACTATTTTTGACAAGAAAAAGTCCTTTTTTACTATATCTGATGGAGTTAAACATAAATGCTATTAAAAAACCAGTATTCTAAAACCGTAAAAGGAAATACACAAACGTTCTCGAATCCAGTACGACCAGTGCAAATATGTACCTTTTATCGAGGTTTGGTCAAAACTTGTTACTACAGAGGTTAGTCAAGGCTTTCTTTAACTCAGATGGTTACTCTATGCTTAAATCACTTCTGTTTCGGGTTCTTCTTCTGCTTCTGCTTCTTATGCTGTTCCCACATAGTAGACTAGTAGCGTTATTTTTTACGGTCCCCACCCCAGGTGATCATTGCTTAGTGAAATGTTTGAAGTTAACTCGGAAAACTGACAGGCTAATAGGCTGAGAAACTTTTGCATGCTTGTTTTGTTGCTTGTTTTCATGTGTGATTGCTTGCGTCGATTGCGCTTACCCTGGGTTTAACTGAATTTTAACACCGAGGAAATCTTTGATCTAATCGAAAATGTTGCTTGAGACAAGCTTATTGCTAATATCATAAATTCATGAGCAATTGAGCTTGCGCTTTATAAGTCTTGTATGTATTTTTAAACTATCACTTTAGTATATTATGAGCCATATCTAGCACAATAATATAACCATTTTATTGCTAGATATGTGAAATTATTACATTGCGATGACCAAATTATTTGTAGTTGACTGACATTTTCGTCACCTAAATCTGCGTAGATACTAGAATCGCAATGCATTTAAAAGTTGAAAACGCGTTTTCACTTTTTACGATAAATAAGTAACTGAAAAAAATAACCTTAACAACCCCCCCTACCTCTTAGCGGCATGCCCAGCCATCAGTACTTTTAATATATTGTTCAGGACACCTTCCCCTTCCACTGTGTCAAAAAGATTATTTCCACAAGTTTTGTATTCGTTGGTTAAATTACTGGTTTTTTAAATAGGAGTTTAACAAACCAGTACATAATGAATCTTTTACTCGGTTTTTTATTCATGTGCGTTTTAACTTTGGCTACACTGAGCCGAATCCCGAGTGGGACACGTGTCGCGACTGTTAGCGCCAGTTTGAACACCTTCAAGTTAGACACAGTCGGTCAGTTTAGCCAAAGCTTTTTATCCTAGAATTGCACGTATGCCCACATTGTTATATTATAACAGACGCCATTTGTCTTAATATTAAAGCTATCCTAGAGGAACTTCAAGTGTGTCGTGCTTACGTCAGTGCGTCTGTTTGTCGCATCGTGTGCATAACTGTGGCAGCGCGGCGCGCGTAGCTCCGGCGCCCGGATACTGCCGGAGTGGGCTGAGCCTCGCACTCACGACGCACCCGGTCTATGATGTCAGCCACCAATTTTTCTTCTTTAGAACGTTTTTCCTCCCAGTCTGCTTGATTGACCGCTAGTTCTGAAATCAAAAACACTTCATTTGCTATATTTTGCTACTTAATAATCCAGTGACCATATAGGAAGAAACTATAAAAAGGTCCATGTTGGATAGTGTATTTTACGTTATAATAGGATTGATTTACAAGTTTTCTCCTTCGTTATCAGTATATTCCATGATAAAATAAGCATCAGCACAAAGCTACCTTTGTTACGATGGGTCTTTTTTGTTTCTGTAGCCTTCGTCGCGTGTTTTACAACCGATGTTTGATAGTTTGGTACGCTCGATTTTGGTATCGTTAATTCTGGATCGGGCTCATCCTTCGCGTCTTGTGCAACAGGCTGCAGATTCTCCGTTACAATAGCTTCTGGTTGTGTGTTAGTTAATACTGGACTGGTGTCTGATAATAATTCGCTGTGTCTACTTGCTACGTGTCCGATGTACCCTGAAAAGTTTGATTAAATGCTGTATAATTAAGTAGTTAGTGGATTTCCTTAGTCGGGGATTATATAGGAAGTTAGAAAAATACAGCAGTTAGCACCCTTTATACGCTCGGTTCTGTTAACGTCTATTGAGATTGGACTTGGAATTTCTGTTTCCTATTTTTCTACCGTCTTTTGCGACCTAATCTCATTGCAAAAGGTGATGTGTCCCTACATCCAGCATCACACAAAGGTCGCGATACAGTTTCATGACTTCTATTTCCTTGGCCCTATTTGAACTGCTTGCTAACGGACGTATGCGTCTGATCTGCAATATACCTAGACTAAGCCGTTCCGACTAAGCTTTTTCTTATACCTACCTAAATTGCGCATGCGTCATTACCAAATGGAGTACTGGCTTGCCTAACCTAAGCTAAAAAAATCTTTGTATCTTATTTCCTAGTATTTTTAGGCTATAACACCCTGTTGTCGGAACTGATAACGTGGAAAAAGCTAGGAAAGGAATCAGTTATGAAGAGCCACTTTTTTCATGGTACTTATTTCTAACTGCCATAATTTGAGATGCTTTCAAAATTCTTACCTTTTCTACTTTTGAAATAGCCGAAACATTGTTCGCATTGAAATAGTGGCGCGGGATTGGTTGGTTGCGCTGCGTGCCGCTTGTACTTGTGCCTGTACCAGTGCGTACGGCTCTGCAGCACTTCCCCACACATCTTACAGATAACGCTACCGTCATTCTTCAGCAAGTATTCCAACAGTTCGTGTTTCCCTCTGGTGCCGTCTTTTCCTTCTTCTTTATTCCCCTCTAGTTTAGGAGTAGGTTCAGGCATTTGCTCTGTTAGAAAATGAACTCCAGTATCCTTACTAAGTGCATCATCCAAGGGGCCGCTAGTCGTTCTTGTAGTAACATAGTTCGCTATAATCGGATCAGGATTAGAAGAATCCGACATTACTTCCAGTGTTATAATAGGAAATCTGCCGTTGTCACCATCATCATCAAATGTGTAGTGGTATTCTGGAAGTTCTAATGACAAATTAATGAATTTATTAACTGCTATTCCGCTAATTAAAGTAGGTAATACTAAAACAGAGATACAATTTAATGGGGCAGGTACTTAGTAGTAATTAAAGACACTCAAATATTTTTATCGTTTTATTCGTAGTGTAGGTAAATGTTTTCACAATAATTACTCAATACGTGTTGGTAAGATCCTTTCTTTATAATATAACTACTATATTTTTGTTACAATAAAAATAAACTTTTGTCTCGTTCTCATCAATTTATTGTTAAAGCTTTGATGTTTGCAACGATAATTACATACCTACTATAGTAATCTATTAAAATTATCAGTTAGACTGTGGTAGTAATTTTGTTAATAGCTATTGTTAATATAGACTATCGAATATCTAACGTTCTTAAATCACTATATCATTACAATATTGTAGGAGTAGTCGAAATAAAACATATTTTAGTATGGCCCATCTTATAAACAAAAGATGTATTTACTGACGGTGTCTACAAAGTACAGAGATAATTTACCTTGCATCGGTGTAAATAAAAGATACTTTTAAAAATTTC
Source organism: Lithophane ornitopus (assembly GCA_948473465.1). Taxonomy (NCBI): domain Eukaryota; kingdom Metazoa; phylum Arthropoda; class Insecta; order Lepidoptera; family Noctuidae; genus Lithophane; species Lithophane ornitopus. The sequence continues at coordinate 11,249,787 of OX419616.1, read as the reverse complement.
AACGACTAATTGGTAGGAATCTCTCAAAATATTGAAACAAGAATTTGATAGAATAAGACAAGTAAAAGTTAATATTGGATGAAAAATAAATGGTACAGTACTTTATATGTGAACGATAGTAAACTATTAATACTCGATACCTATAACTTATCAAACAGAGATAATCCGGACGAAGGAATCTAATGGCTAAATTGTTAATCCTCCATCAGTCTGATAAAATTAAATAAGCTGAGCTACTGGCATCGAGTAAGAATCAATAGAATATAGAAAAAAATCAACACTTGCATATAATCATTGCACTTGACACGAACCTAAATAGTAAAAACTTTTCTTGCAATATTAGTTAATAATAAACATTTTTAAACTTCTAGACGATTTTTTCATATAACATATTTTACATTTAGCATATTATTGCTATTAGAAAGTAGGCGTAATAATCACCTTTCTGTAGGACCTATCATGGAGGTATATAATAATATATTTGAAGGTAGGTACAGCTAAACTTTTACAAAAGAAAATTCCAACAGAAATAAAGTCAGACAAAGATAATTACAATCATAAGAAAATATTTTTCATAAAAATACCAAGTAATGCGTTATTTATGTTTTTTGTGCAGGTTTAATTTTAGTAATTTTGTAGTTACTAGTAAAAATAACAAGATATTTAATCGCCGATATTTAAATTTACCAAATAACCCATTCTAACTTCCGTAATACTTTATTCATAAAGTAAAATATGTTTTGCAATGTTTTTATGTTAAAATTACGCTGCCTTGCAGCATGTGTTTAGAAGTGAGAAAGTAAGAATTACAATAACTCAACAATGAACATGATCGCCAACTTAGTTAGCACTAATATCACAAAATAAAATACTACAAAAAAGATAAAAGTTAGGCATAACATTTCACCACTTCAAATAATAAAGACAAAAATATGTATGAAAAAATTCTCCTCCAACTTGAGAAAGCATATGGACTCAATAAGTAACAAAGCATAAGATAATAGAAAAGGAAGTGGTGAAAAATAAAAAAGAAAAGAAAATAAACAAAAAACTAATCCTTGTCAAAAAAATATCAACGTTTCGCTACGTTGAGTTAGTTTGTGCGATTGACTGGCGCTGACGTACCTACTTAAATAAAAATCACACTGCAAATTGTTAATACCTTGTCGGCGACTATAATATATATTCTAAAAGTTTATGTAATACACAGTTTAACTATATACAAGAACGTGATCTAACAAAATCTTCTTATTCATATAAACTTAACATACGTAGATGAAACTATATCCAAGTTGTGCGCTAAAATTTAAAATACAGAAACTCAATTTATAACCGATTAATGCTTTAAGTAGACATTAAATTAATACTACTCTATTTTAGTATCCAATCGGTAAAACATTAATCGATCTCATAAACGTAGGTACCTACTCTTCCAAAACGTGAACTTACAATAACGTAGATTAGGCATAAACCATTCTGAAATTGACCTTAACGATATACATGAAAATTAGGCGTTACATTAACATTACCTAACAAATATTATTTCCCTTATCAATGGAAGAACTGCTGATTTTGTTTTAGTTCCTAGTATACCTAGAACTGATTCGCTATCCACTAAATATAATCTAAAAAGTGAAATAATAAGAGTTGGAAACTTTAGTAATATTAAAAATTATACAAAATGAATAAAAATTGCGCTATGGCACTATTAAGTTAAATGTTAACATATTGATATTTTCCCACTATACTTCTCTTGTTAAAATAGATTCAATCAAATAGGTACATATTGTACATAACAGTAGGCTCACTAATTGGTAGACAAATATTTTTAATATAATCTATTTATAAAAGTCTTTAGTAAGATAGAAAAGATTTGAATATTATTAAATATATCTATTTTTATTAATGCTTGCGAGTGATATTGATATTGTCGCAATATACTTATGTCACCACCGCCTAGGTGTGTGCCAGTGCCCGGTCCGCGAGTTCCGATCACATACCGGTAATGTTGCAATTTGCGAACATAGACAACATAAAAATAAGTTTTATTTGTAATACAGTCTTTGGTTGGTGTCTTGCGGTATCTCGAATAACTATAAGTATTTTTAGGCACTTTAGGCGACAACTCATTTAGTAATAAAGTTTAATTAACTGCGTAAATGGAAGGCACATTTCAGACTTTTGTAGCACCTACAAATGCTATAATTTCAAAAACAAGTTAAATTCAACACGCAGTAACTGGCCTCAAATATTACATTGTATATTATTGTCTAATATTTGCACAACCATACTTTTAAACAAGATAACATTATGAGCTTTATTTTATGTAACAAACATTCGTTATTAAATGCATAACAGTATTCCTGGAAATATTGTAATACGTACAATGTAAAAATGTACATGAAAATTTTACTCCAAAAATAGAACGAATACTATAATCGAAACCTCGATATCTTGACGACCTACAAACTAGCCAAAGGAAAAGTTTACATGTTTACGTGGAATCAATAACAATCCAGCGCAAACCCATCACTCAGACTTGCGCAGGGTCAGGCGAGGAGTGCGAGGGCGTGGAGCCATGCGGCGAGCCGGAGCCCATCGCCTCCAGTTTGATGCCAGGGGGGAGCTGGCCCTCCATCCCCGGTATCAAGAAGAATGCGTTCGGTGGATATACGCAATCTTTTGGCACGTAACAGTCGTGCGTCGTTTTCATGTGGTTCTTCATTTTGTCAGGCCTAGAAAATTCTTTGCAACAAACGGGACACGGAAATACTTTCCTTTGGTGACCCTCGTGGTACAGGAAAGCGTGCCTCTGGAATGAATATTTGTTTTTAAAGGTTTTTTGAATGTTCTCTTTAGCACACTCCGTGCACTGGTACACGCCTTCGTTAACAGACGCGTATCTGAAGAGATTGAGGCCTCTCACAGACATTTCAGTCAGCTGCTCGGCGGGGTCATTCGATGCTGAATTAGCTCTTCTCCTTATCCGTCTTCTGACAGCTGGCCTCTGCATTTGACTGCCGGTCTGTAGCGTGTTATTATTTAAGGAGTCATTTTGATACTCATTTGAAGTAGAAGCTTGTGTTGCCGGATTAACGCGAATTTTTCCTGATCCATCATTTGAGGGCGACGATCGAGCATATTTCATGTCCTTATTTTCTGAATCAGGGCTACCACGTCCTGGAATATAAGGTAAAAAATTATGAGTATGTATCCTTTTAATTTACCAGATTACCACATTTAAGATGAATATTTCAAAACTTTTTGTTTAAGGACAACACCATAGCTATAATTTAAGGTTAGTTGGTGTGATAACTTTGATCAATTTTTGTTTTCTTTATAATATTGAATACTTTGGAATTGTCCTTTTTATACCTACCTAGGTTGCTCAACTTACTTTAGTGATTATAGGCACAAATAATTGCAAAATAATGAAAATCGTGTGCTACCAGGTGAATAAAAGAAAAGGATAACAAGAAATGAGAAAAAAAAAACAAACTGAAAATATATTAACTTTATTTGTTCAAATTGAATGACGAAATTTTATTACACCATGATTAAAATGAAAAACCACGATTTATGGAATCATTCCACGAACAAGTTTACGATATAATTTGAAATAGCTGCCGTTTAGAAATTTCAATCATTGTTATATGATAATAATTATAGCACCAGTATTAGAACAATTCATAATTATCCACAATATTATTTAAGAGGATAAACTTGTTCATGAGATGCATTCAAAATAAAACATTTAAAACTAGAAAAATGTGAAATAATATCAATTTTGGAATATATGTACTAAGTGTATATATATTAACCAAAATTTAAATCATCAGTCCTATAAATTAAAACTCACTAAGCAAATAAATTTCAATAGATAACAGAAATTGTGTTCAATGAAAATCTGATGCTTTATTTAAAAACATGAACTTGTAGCAAAGTCAAACTGCTTAAACTATTTAAAAATAACCATATAAATTAATAAATTAAAAAATAATAACAAAAAAGAATAGATTTCACTATGATATAATAGGACTCAAGTGTTTGCATTTGGAACTATTTCGGCAAGTTCAGTAGTAGGTACATAATTATAAAAATAACACTTCAGTTAACTTAAGCTCTTAAGATCACATAAGGTGGGTTGATAGTTGAAAAGTTACATTAAACTTATAGCAGTTGTGTGTGTCGTTCGTTACACACGAAAACTTATTTAGAAAAAATAGTTGCCAATATAGGTATTGTATGTGGACATACAGAAAATATAAGCCGAAAGATACAATCATGTTTGGATAAAATTATCAGGAACATGTAATTAGCCTCATTAATCAATATCTGGATAATATTGCATCAGAAATATCTAAGAGTATGGTATAAATAAAAAATAAAAAGCAACAATTTGTACTGGACCAACAAATCAATACTTTGTTCATTGCAGAGCATCAATTTGAGCAACATAGAAAGCATTAAACGTAATCTAGCTCTAACCACACCATCTACGAAACGTGAGAGTAGCGTCATAGGATAACGTACCTGGTCAGTCCTCTCTTCGTGACTAATGTAACATTCTAAGTGTCCCAATGTCACTCCATCGTTAACAACACTATTTATGTCTATAATATTATAAATAACTTAACTTTTAATCTACTCTTTACTAATAACCCGTGTTGTTACTTTGCTACTATTTAATATAAAAAAATAATAAAATATTGTTGAAATCGTTAGTGTTCGTCATCGTTGCTGCATAAATCACGGGTGACAGACTATGTTCCTAAACGTAATTAAATCGTGTCACCAAGTTTAGTATATAATCAAAGGCAAGACAAGACATTCAATATCAACTATTACAGCGTTTAGCGCCATTGGTCACCATAATATATGTGGCCGGTACAAGAACGTTTTAACGATATTTATAATAAAGTTTAACAGACAATTTGATAGGCATAAAATCATAGACTTGTCAATGTCACAAAAAATAAAATCAAAGAGGTAAAACTTAAAATAACAATAGCGAATCAAAACAAAATAATAAGTAAGAATCATTAAAAATATTGGTTGTTTTGCTGTAACTTTTATTATTTTCTTTAAAGTTTCTAAAAATAGTAATTAACACCTTATTGTATACCATTGTATTTTGTTTCATTAACAAATACTCTATGTCGTGTAACTTTCAATTCTAAATTTATCTAAACATTACTCTTTGCATTTTCTATTGTCTAAGTGCAAATAACAAAAAAATATGGATTTGCTTAACATTTGGCTAAATTCTAGAATTAATAATTATTATAGTTTTCGTGTGAATTTTAATTAGTATATAATTTAAATATTTATTTATCTGCAGGTTTCAATACAATTTTTGTGAGAGAAAGTTACCAACTTAACGATTTTGGTAGGTAATGTTTGAGGAATTGGCATTAGGCAATTTCAACTACTTAAGCTTACTCTTTTGATGAAATAAATAATGTTAATTTTATTATAAACGATAACGATAAATATAATTACGCCGTAGGTGTATTATTTATACAACCCTGTAGTTTAAAAATTATCATTTCTTCTCTATATTTTATAACCACTTGACCAATCCCTCAAAAACCCTTAAGTACATACTTTTATAGAAGAAACTAATGCTGTTATTCTGAAGTAATTATGTGAGATGAAAATTATGATTAATTTGAACCCAGATACGTTCTATGCCATTAATGTTAAACTATCTTTCAATAATTATTTTTATAAATATTGCTTTAAGATTTCATAGTAAACTGTAAGTGATATCCTTATTATTTTGTTTCAACCAGAAATAAAAATTATTATATTTGAATTGAACTACATAATTGCGAATGTTTTAAGTCCCCTTTGTCAACGGATAAATGTAACGACTGACTACAATGTACTTGCATACATGCTTTTTAAAACAACAATATCAACAAACAATATATAATATGTATATTTTAGGGACAATCCATTTTATGTCACATCACATGTGACATTTTCTTAAGTATAATTTAGCACCAATTATGATATAACATTAACAAATAATAAAATTATTTATTAGTGAGATGATAATTATTATTATAAATATACGGAGTTCAAATTAAAAAAGAACATGAATTTTATCTGAATTTTGACTTACAGCTGAAATATATAATAATAAAACAGAACAATGCTATATTATAGACGTAACAATACAAAGAAGATGTTCAAGTAGTAATTAGGTACACACAAATGAACGGGTTAAGCTTAGGCACTGGCTAAATTGACTATCATAATGTAAGTGATTTGTTTAATCGTTCAATAATAGCCTCACCATTTTAAGTCTAAATTTCCTCTTTAAGTACCTATCAATGTTCAAGGTAAATTTCGTATAAAGATTTATGAAAGGTAGGTACAATAAATTCGTTTTTATGAATTTTAACAGTCTTAACCGACGCCTCGAAAATTACACGAATTTTATATTCATTTTGTAAATAACATTCACGAGTTGTTCCGATTTCCAAACAAAATGGAAAACATGAGATGATATATTCTTAATTTTAATTACATCTTTTAATTTAACTACTTGGGCCTAAAAGGTTTCTAAACTCCTAAGGAAGCTTCTTAAAGTAGACATTGTAAACTCTGAATAATGAAAATAAATAATACATAACATTTTTGAAATTTCTTAGTAGTCTAGTAGTCGATAAATATTAAACTTATTAATATACAAGTAAAGGCACACTAATAGGCAAGCGTTCCCTGGACCTACGTTTATTATAATTGGAGAATTTGGTTTTTGGATCGACAACGTAATTACGTAGGTACCTATTAAAATAGATACTACCCATATAACTAAACTCTTTTATATAATATTGATTAAAACAATTTAAGTTTTGTCGTTATAATTGAAATATGAAAACGTGTCGCTAACATTACATGGAAGACTACTTTTGCCTCTAAATTTAACTAAGTAAATAATTTATAAGTACCATTCCTTACTTTATATTTAAGGCATTTTGTTTTCTACTAAAATAGAATTTACAAATCATCTCATGATTCCAGTTACATATAAACTTCATTCAAAGCACCTTGCTAAGATCACTTTAACAACAACGCCTTGTTGTATCTTTTCAATATATACAATTTAAACGTCAACCTTTAAAATATATAATATGTTACATTTGTTATAAAGTTGTTTTAGATAGTAACTCAAATATGAATAAGGTAGATGTGTTTGTGATACGATTATAATACCGCGACTGCACCCATTGGCTTCGATTATTAAGTTAACAATAAGCACAGTGCACATTTAACTTAATTCTCAGCACGGCTGCATTGAAGGCATGCCGAACAATAGATGTAATACGCGATCTAATAACCTTTAATGTATTAGCTACAGTATTTGTTGTATTGTCTTTGACAAATAGATATTTCACATGCGTAAATAATTTAATCATTTAAAAAAGTAATATAATCCTATTATATTATAATGTTAGGAATTTAAAACTTTTATTAAAATATCTAAATGATTTGGGGCTCTGTTGATTATTCAGGAACTGAACGTATTTGTAGGCATACTACAATGATCGCCCTTGATACTGTTTCACCAACTATTCTATAGACTTTATTGTATTTAACTATTGTATAATTTAAGCGATTTAAATAAGTAGATATTTGAATAGTATAATAACATTTACAACCAAATATTTCAACATTGATAAACTATTTTAAATTAATCTTAACAAATTCTAGAAAATAAAATCATAGCCTGTGTTGAGTTTTACTTCGAAGAAGTCAAATCGTCATCTACAACTAAGATCACTATTAAGGCAAGTTAAATGAAAATGCATTTTTCCGCTACTACTTACGCAATGGCATTTCGTTCAAGTCTTTTTATAAAGAGTTCGTTTAGCAGTTTAGCCTCTCGTGATACTTATCTGAAAAGATACCGACATGCCAACATGTCACTTAGCACTACCTACACTCGATTTACAAAAAGACTATGCCATTGCTATAATTCATAAATATATTAACTAAACTTAAACTAACTAATTCAGTTCAATGAGAATTGCATTTAATATTCAGCACATAAAAAAATTACACTACTTTTGAATTTACGATCACCATGAGTAGTTATTTTGTACCCTGAAAATGTTGTAACTAATAAAATTAAGTAACAAGTTAAGTGCAAAATAACAAGTAAATCATAGAAAATTTTATAAATCTCTTTGAAGTCAGCACTCTGAGAAACAAATGGAACAATATACATAAATAGATAAATATTAACAACAAACGACTGGCGTCGTCTAATATCAACAAACTTATTGACATATGCATGAAACTTAGAGCTCGAACGCTTACTCAATACGCAATCTACGCTTTATAAACTATTGAAAATCCAAATTTTAAGTTAAATAACGTATAACATGAATAAATTCTACTCTGGCTAATCAGATCTTAATACATCTGCGACAAAGAGTACCTACTGAGTGTTGCCGACAATCTAAAACTTCTGAATACATTAAGACTCCTGCTTCGCCATTTGCTCGTTGGCATTCGGTTGATTTTTGTGAATGATCTTTAAGTGAGCGATCATGTTATCTTTTCGAGTGAACTCTTTGAAACAAATGGGACATGGGAAAACTTTTACATCTTTCTTGTGAGAAGTGACGTAGTGCCTACAGAAATTACTTATATGCGTGTAGACTCTCGCGCATATTTTACATCTGAATACATTTTCTCCTTCCTTGATGCAATAATCTCTCACCGACTCGTTTGTCTCCTCGTGATAGTTACCCACACTACCCATATTGGCCTTCCTTATAGGCGAGGGAAATATACGATGTTCCCAATTGGTCTGCGCTAAATCGGATACCTCGTTATTAGCCAAGTTGAGGTTATTTTGCTCTAATTCAGCGGCGAACAGCTGTGTGGCGAGAGCTGGCATCAGAACCGGGTCTGGGGGGAACTTATCAAATGTATTCAGCGCGGGATTCAAACTCGATAGCCCCGAAAGCTGATTGAACAAGTTTCGAGCTCTAATTTTGGACATTTGGGGTAGCAATTTTTTACTATTCTTTGGCTTTAAGTTACGACCTAGTCTGTTTTTGTCTTCTGTGTCTTTAATAGGACCGTCTTGCGAATTAGAATTCTCGCGGCTTCTGTCCGGATTGTATTTATATTCGATTGGTTCATTGTAACCGTCGTTAAGCTCAGCGGCTGGTTCTTGTTTAATAGATCCATTTTCTATAGAAAGTACAGGCCCGTTTGTTGAAAAGTTTTGTTGTATTTCTTCTTTTGGCGGTTTATCAGGATCTGAAAAGTTTGTTTCAGGTCTCAATTTATACGAAATTGATGAAATCATCAAAATATTCATTTCACTCGACATCGTCATTGGAAATATTTTAGTGAGACGCAAAAATATTTACTTAGGACATAAAATTTAAAAACAGTCATAGAAACTACGAACCTATGTATTTAAAGAGTTTAATTATTGTGAGTGGCAAGCCACCAGAATATTTCCAATTGCTTTATTTACCAAGGAAAGCTATTGGGAATAAGCCTTGTTTGTGTTCCCTTTTCTTATTCGTAATAATAAAATATTTTTATTTTAAAGAAGTTTATAAAGAAAGAAATTATCAATCAAACCATTAAGTACCACACCGAGTTTGCCCCTGGCCATTCCTCTAATAGCTCTCCCCAAAAGCAGAAAAGCAAGCAATAGTTAAAATTGTCGATTTATAGAAGAAAAATAAGCATCTTGTTACTCGTATACGTCAAAAAATTTCATAGATAATCACTTACCCCTTTTCAATAAAGTTTAAATATGATTAAATATAAAGTAGGCATTCGTAATACACTTCACTTTTCACTTATCGTATCCTAACATCAAAGCTTATATCCCATTAGCTTTTCCCTTTTTAATTAAAATTTTACTGTTCTAAACAATGTTAGATGTTTGGAAAGGAAGATTAATACAGGTATTTACAAATAGTAAGCGAGTATAAACAACAATATCTTCATTTATTAACTTATGGCGCGACTTTTTGTTTTTTTTATAGTTGAACATTCTATACATCAATACAACAGGTAAAAGGCATATTGGAGTTTGTCAACAATATTTCATAAAATGAGAATATTATTTTATTAACCAGTGAATAGTTTCTACCGACGTAGCTGTAATATTATAAAAGTCATACGGGGATAGACACATACCTGCCGACTCGGAGTCTTTGCCAGTCATCGGGGCTTCAGTCGATTGAGCGTCATCACCTTCGTCGATGAGTAAGGCCTCGCCAGCCTCCTCGCCCCCTGACGTTGCTCCATCCTCAGCGTTGAAGCTATCCATGGACATCTTCACTTCCAGCATTTCTGGTGAGCCTCTTATCAGTTGGTCACCAGGTCTGTTCGATGTTCCATGAGAGGCAGGCTCAGGAATAAACTCTCCGGGGGGACTAGCCGCTGTGTTTAGAGCGTCACTTGAACTTCCACTAAGTTTTCTCGGCCGACCTCGTTTTCTTTTCGGTTGCATCAATGCGTTACCCAATAAAGGCATTAATAAATTGGGAGGCGCCCCTCCGCTGGGCATCCCGGATGCCGGCCGTTTCTGATGCATGTATGGATGTATTCTGTGAAGCTGAGGGGGAGGTGTGTGCGTATTCGTCTGCTGCTGTATTAACGAATTAGTTAAGGCTGGAATATCACACTTCTCCTCGTTTACTTCTGTAAGTCCTTTTATTCTCAAGCTCTCAGCTACTTTTAAGAAAGCTGTCAATCGTTCCTGGTCCACACTTACTTCTCCTCTGTACATGAAGTCTAGTAAACTCTTCATGTCCGAATACGGAACGTCCTTCAATATAACAATGGGATGCTTTTCTTGGTGATTGACGAAGAGAGCTTGAAAGTAAGGGCTACAAGCCGACAACACCATCTTATGTGCTTTCAGCAACTGGCCATCGACGGCGAGCGTGACATCTGTGAACGTCTCCGCATGTAGTAGTTGATCAAACACAGATAACATATTAGATTGGTGGTTGTTCCACCGTAAGCAAAACCTTTGCGTAGCCATTTTCGCTTTTGTATATTCTTCTTTGGAAGATATGATTTTTGCCAGTCGAGGCTTAAAATCTAATTTTACCAACAACTATTCACTCATGTATACATAAGTATTCTCTCTTGTTCCATGAACAATACAACAAAACGTCAACAATAGATAATGTTTACTTTTTAAAAGCCATTTTCAATTTGTATGTTTCATAGTGCTTAGTGCAGTTTGTGTGCCGGGCGCAGGGGGATCTGTAACGGGATAACACTCAGTTTTAGAATTATAATTACCACACTTAAATGTTCTTTATTAATACAGAATTATCTAGGCAAAGTCACGCATTAACTTCTGTATAAGTAAAACAGAAAGTTGAAGATCGCCTTGATTTCTCTGCTCTCGTGTATTAGAAATAATTAGGTATACTGCCTATGTGATTATTGATTACAGTATTTGCTTCTATCACGCTATATCCTCCTAGGTTAATCACGCAATATGTATTTACTTGCCCTTTTACATAAGATCAGGTTGATCTAACCTAAATAACTGCATCTTTTATAAACTAAGTGGGCTAGTTAATGATCTTCATTTCTATTCATTATTTTAATAATTGCACTCTTTCAATGCAAGCATTAAATTATAACCTCTGTGGTTTGTACCTAAAGTAGGTATGCACTGTACATAAATATTTATGTTGAACTAAATACAACACATAATACATAACATGATGTTAGCTATGTATAATTTTTAAATCTTTGACAGTCGTTGTGTTGAATCACAATAGTAGAGGTCGTGGCCGTCGACAGAACATTTATTGTACCTATCTAAAAACAATATGCAAATCTAACATATTCGAACGCTTAAAACTGAATGGTAAATGGTGTTGTTCACTTCCTGAGGGTGGAAAAAAACATAATAAGGACCCAGGAGTCTCTTCAAGTTGTCGATGCTTTTTTATTGAAAAAGGTAACATACCATTGCATATTAATTAAAAGTTGTTAAGATATTGCAAAGGCTTACTGATTCGCGTTATTTAGTACCTACCTTACGTATTTAATATAGCATTATTAATCATTCTAAAGTGATAAAATATCGTTACTAATAATATTTTGTTATCATAGGTATACCAGATACCACATTCATTATTTTACTGGGTTGTGAACGACACCAATAGCTACACAATTCAATCAAGGTTAAAAAAATCGAGGGCGTCTATAGTCTAGCGGCGTGGGGACGTGGGGAGCCTGTGCATCGCGTCGGCGAGCGCACTGCAGTAGGAAACTGAATTGTAAGCTACCACTGTAGCCATGAGAAACACCAAATAATCATCGTGTCCGTAACAAATCATGTTATGTACAACGACAATTATTAATATTTGCCTTTAAAATAATTCATATTGGCGTGCACTCTAATCGGAATCCAATTGGAACGGTCTCGAATTTATTTAAAAGCTACAAAAACACGAACATTTGCTCCACATCCACAGGTGCTGACCACAAACGTTATCGCGGTATAAACGGGCGCTCGAATTATTACTACGCACCCAGTCGAGCGCGTTACATTACGTCATCACAATGGCATTATTACCTCCGATATCCACATTAATTCAACCGATACGTCGAGATAAGCACCGTTTGAGAATAATTATATCACTGCACTAACATAAGGGAACGTACCACACGTATCTGCACCACAATCAACTCGACCCTTTTATGGGAATGAGGATCAGCCCTTCCGCCATAGTCCGAGTCCGCGTTTACGTCGCACCCCGCTCACCCGACGACTGACGGCCGCAGCCCGCAACCCCGCGCGACGAACACCGACTCGCTTCGCGACTCGAATATCTCTCACAAAAAATACGCCGTCATCATCGAAATGGCGGCAGCGGATATATTCAGCGCAGGGTGCACAGTAAAATATTGATTTATTGAAATTTATTGATTTCCTCTGTCGCGAGGAACATCACCCCCGTCAGGATGCTACTTTATTATATCGTTTACTATAATGGTTATGGCTTTAATTACGTGTATGCTCATTATTTCCTAGCCTTCCTACCTTCGACCTGTAGACGAAAATAGGGGCGACGCTGCCGCCGGTAGGTACCCCGGCAGGTCAATGCAGCAAAACAAGACCGATTTGTTATACCTATTTCATTCATTGGGCAAGTTGAACTTGGCAATAATAATAATTTCAAAGTTTATACAATTTTCTCTGTAAATATTGAAATAATATTTATTATTGTGAGAGGAAGAACTAAATAATGCAGCAAATATGTACCTACTTTGGAACATACAGGAATAAACTTTACAGCGTAGGTAAATTCATTAAACCTACTCGATTCTAGCTTGCATTATAAAATCAAGAGCAATTTAATTGACGACTTAGAAATATACTACAATCGATTTGGTCATATGAATCATCATTATCACATACCTTTGCATAGATACATTCAAGGGATGAGTTTTCCACGTGAAAAACATCAATCCATTCGTGTTGTCGCCATGTCAGCAGTGTTCTCTGTCTCTGTCCCGCACGGGCGGGGTTGGATAGACGCCCTCTAAGCGGCGAGCGCCGCCGATGTTGGCCGAGTGCCGCCACTTTTCGCAACCGAACCAACCGGAGTCCGCACGGAAAATAGATCGCAGGGCGCACTTGTATTTTTTTTTAAGTTTCAAATTCACTTGAACAAACACCAATGTTTTGGATTTATTTCCAATTTATGTCCAGAATATATATCTGTTTGATTATATTGAGCAACCTACCACTTTATTTATTTTTCGTAGTTTTTGAACAAAAATAGGAAGAATTTCAGGACACGAAAAAAAAAATCCGCGCGCGATGGTACTCGGAAGTATTTTTAATAAAAATGGCCTGCCGCCTCGGCGGGAGGAGTGGCAATGGGCAATGAGGTCGGTACCCTCTCTCTGGCACCCGCGCGCGCCCCTCCCTGCCGCTACACTCCGGCACAGGGTTAGAAAGTTTCAAAAGTGAATCGTGGAAAACACGAACACCGATTCCTGAGTGCAATATATTACCAGCTAGCAAAGGATTACAGGAATCAAGGAATAATCGTCCAATTCTGAATTATTTACAAGTGAAGGAAACAGTTGGATGTAGGGTTAACAAGTAAATTATGATGTATCTCTAAAACGTTTCTAGTAAAAAAGTACGACATAACACTGAAAGGAATCAGAAAAGATAAACCCTCTCCTGTTTTCTAGTTATTGCATTAGTATTAACGTTATCGATGACACCCCCTTGATGTGGACAGATGCGACACTATGAGTTAAAACGCCCAGAACTGTTGCATATCAATCATTACTGTTATTTCAAATGACCTAATATCCTATTTCTGTCACTGGCATAACAACTGACCTAAATCAGGATAGCCAAAAACGAATGTATTATTTACTCCACATCTCGTAGTTCCATCGCTTCCACGTAGCGCTGAACATTTTGATTCTATGATTTTTGGCGCGAACCCAGAAACTTTAGTATAAAAATACGAACGCAAGTGGTTTCCTGTGCACCCTTACCAGCGATATATTTTTGTTATATTTGTCGGAGCATGTAACCACAAATTAATCATTTATATCATTTTCGTTGCAAATGAATGTGGGTTGCAAATAACTTGACCGATTCCTTTTTTTATCAGTTCCTTTAATTAATAATTACTTAAGTAATATACTTTCCTTGTTAATTTAATGACATGATAATCTTAGACACAATGTAATGTATCTGAAAATGTATATTAATTACATACAAACAATAATTATGCCGACTTACCGTATTCTAATAATGACATTGCGGGTGATTTTATGACAGGTAGCTTGCTGGCTAGAAGTTTTTTTTTTCTGTTTAGGAAATTATAAACCATTAAAATCTTTTAATAAAAGTACCTACATACTTAGTAATCATGTAACAAAGTACCTATGATGTTAGTTTCTACACTTTCTGCAATACAAATCAGTGACGTCGGTTCGTGTGTATTTATAAAGTCCTTTCCGCTACAGCTCAGGGTGCGTAGGTACATACATATCCAATCCAATATTTAAGAAAACAATGTATTGTACTCTTTTCTCAAGTTGGTTTTTATCTGTTAGGGACTTCACATGAATTGTTCATAGCAATTTAACCACGGACTACGGGTTTCAGTTTTGATTCAGAGTGAAAGCCGTCTATATCCTGTGAAAATGCTCGCTTTGCGTTTGCAACCTCTTATGCCTTGTGAGTATGGATTAAGAAAAGCTTCACGTGGAACAAGCCATACTCCCAGGCCCAGTCTTAGGTATTATGGCAGAGCTCAGCTCCTATTGTGCATCTTGAGTGTTTTATTATTGCATGTTGATTTTCATCCATGCTTATACTTCCTAGACGTCCAACTAGGTATAAGTAATGATCTAATTCTGAAAACAGTTGTTGACATGCTGGTTAGGAAAACTTCAATGGAATTTGAGTTTATTTGACCAACCATATCTCTCTATTATGTCTGCTCACTGTAGCGTTCTCACATTGGTTTACAGGGAGGCTCACGTTCAGCAATGGATGTTTACGTGCTGATATAATTACTCAGTTCAATGACATTTCTGTTTTATGATCATGTCTAAACAATGTCGTTCGTTTACGCAGTAAAAATGCAGATTTTCGCGGTTTCTGTCGTAACTGTCTTTACCCATTATCTGAAAAATAGTGTTCTGCAAACACATACTGGATTCATATTCTGAATAATACAATGGATTCAATTATTGTAAGAGAAAAACAAACGTTTTTTTATGGGGTAGCTACCTACACAATCTATTATTAAAGAATACCTATGCTATGTTTTTACGAAAATAATCAATTTAACTCCTGCACACATTACATATGTTATCATAAACATCCACAAGAATATTCCTTGAACCATATCGACGTATTTTAATAACATTTGGATTCACACGTGAATATTATCACTGAATTAGCGCACCTGCCGCTGTAAACTTGGTCGTATCGATTGGACGGAGCGAGAGCTATAATTCAGCAGTGACCTGACCTAGGTCATCGTGCCCGTGTTAGCTGAAGTCCTTACAGCCAGCTGACCCAGTTTTCAGGCGGCGCGGCTGATGCATAAAAGCTTGCCAACACACTTTCCCTCTAATAACAAACACGCCCTGGAATAAAGGTGGCACGTTTTGCCAGTCAAGCGTTCTCGGGGAAGACACAAATACCTATTCGTTATGTATCCAAAACTACACTTTTTCATGAATAACGTAAACTTTTATGTACATTATGTAAATGTATTATTAATTATTGTACCTACCGCAATGAAGTTATTTGATTTTTCGCGATATTTTGAGATAAATCGTCGGTTTTTTTAAAATATTCTAGGGCTAGATACGCTTGGATGACCGCAGTAGGCCGAGGTTTCATTGTAACTTTGTAAAGTAACGAAATTGGATTGTCGTTTTTGACAATGCTATTAAATACCTGGCCTCACCATTAATATTTTAGGTTTCGGTACCTAATCATAGTTTATACAACCTTTTTTTTCCTTTTATGTTATTGTACCGTTTTTGGAACGGGTTTGCTCCGAGATTTCCCATTTGCGTATGAAGCCGTTAGGCTGCGAAAGACTGATCAATTATGTAAAATATGAATAGGTACATGAATGCATGAAAACTTTTTGTATGACGAAACTTAATTATTGCATGTTTACCGCCACTATTCGAACACCACCGACAACGGTATAATAATATGTTCTATTTCAAAATAAGTAATAGTCTCTTTTCTCAACTTTGGGTCT
The DNA here is from genome assembly GCA_948473465.1 of Lithophane ornitopus. Taxonomy (NCBI): domain Eukaryota; kingdom Metazoa; phylum Arthropoda; class Insecta; order Lepidoptera; family Noctuidae; genus Lithophane; species Lithophane ornitopus. Next base: position 11,232,994 of record OX419616.1, on the reverse strand, counting down.
TCGAGTGTCCAATGAATAAGCAGATTTTGCTGTAACGGCCCACGAAGAACGGTCGACGTTAACTGTTAAAACTACGAGAGTGGTAAAAGCTGCGAACAAAAAGAAATCCTTCGGCTTTCTAACAGAGACGTGTGTGCACATCGTGGACACTGACAATCTCATTGACTATGGGATGGGATATCGTCTTTCATGAGCTATTCAAATGCATAGAAGCAAACATGACAACTATCTATTTCTAGGTAGTAGATTCCTAACCTAAATTTCCCCAGGATTTATTGAATACTGTCTCAATTTCTCCGGAATCGAAGACTGCTAACTTTTAGTTTATTTTCAGGAAATTATTTTACAAATATTTATTGAGTTTGATAGAATAACAAAATAATATGGAAATGTTTGCAAAATTCATCCCTACTCGTAATTATTATTGTCAAGTTTTCAAAGTAGATTAAAAGCTTCAAAGAAGAAAATTTCACTATCGTAGATTGTGGTTTAATTTTTCAGTACCTAAATCTTATTTCAAAATTAGTTGCATGTGTAATAAGAAGGTATTGCTGTGTAAAAGTTTTTTATAAACAAGGTAGGTGAGTATAAAGTTAAATCAAAATCATTTCTCATTTATCTAAAAAATAACGAACTACAATAAATGCTTAATTGGCGAGCTTTCTACTGAACTGCATCGTGTAGATCTTCAAGCTGTTTTAATTTTGGACCTGTGTCTCCAAACCGATGCATTTTGGTTTCCCAATATGATCGTGCATTAGTAAGTAGGTGTAGGTAGAAGGGCCCGTCCTGCTAGAATCGGTGCGTCTAACGGTCGGGTTTCGGTTCAATGACTCGATTCGGACGCTCAATTTTCGCCGTGTACTGTTAGATATCTCACGGCAGCAACACTGCAGCGACCAGACGAATCTGTCCCGAGGCGGTGATGTGGATGTAGCGTGATGTCCCTTTGCATGTTTAGTTTACACAATTTTCTTCAAACACAATAAGTATGTTGGAAGTTCTTAATATAGGATCAAGATTTAGTTCCGAATTTGAAAACTTTTCATAAAATGCCACAGTTACCTACAATGAGAGGTTCAGTCAATTTTCGAGAAAGCTTTTCCGAATTCCAAAAGCTCCAACAGAGGAAAGAGGCCGTGACTCATGTGTTTTGAATTTTATGGATAATTCAATTGTGTAACTTGGTTGTGTGCTTATGCTTACATACATTTCACGTATGTATTATTTAATACTTAGAGGAGATTAAAACGTTTGATATGTACAATTTCCTTTGACATTATAATTTTTTTAAACCCCACTTGTTCACGTTGGGCACAATAGGTAGGTATCTACTTATTTCAATGTGTTGATTTTCCTGTAATGAAATAATTAGTCATTCTTAAAATAGAACTAGTTACTTTATTTTGAATAGGTAGGTATGCGAATTTCCTAGGGCATCGATACAAATCCTGTAATTGAATAACATGGTTGTTACTCATATTTGAAATCGATGAATTCCTGCCATATGTGTCAACGGCATGAAGTAAGAGAAGCGGCTGATTCCTGCCGACCAACTCCCATTTCCGAGAAGGGCCAGCTAGTGGGTGAGACAACACCATCTTGCTTGACCTTCTTATTTCTCATACAATTTATTTTAACTCGAACTTTGCAGGTAAATCTTCTTCGTCTTGTCAACGGTTCATAAACTTTGCAAATGAAAATATTAGTGTCCATTAAGGCATCATTTTACTTTAGTAATTATACCGGTACTTGGATAATTTACGGAACGCGAAACAATAGGTAAGTCATATTTTAATATTGTAATGATAATATTAGTTGTATAAACTATTTCCTGTTTTAATGAGTAGGTACTTAATTCTAATTTACTAGAGAACATTAAAGTGACACTTGCATTAGTAAGCCTTAATTTTGCTCAATGACCGAATAATGGATACTTGTCGAATTTATTGCCCAATGTTATCGATTGTAAACAGCGTGAATTCCGACATTATCATGATAAGCCATGTCTTCTCACAGTTTATCGGGCCGCAGTCGCACAATCAGGGACACCTGTCGGTGCGCAATGTGACGGTCCGGGTCCAATCTGTTATTCTGTACTTAGGCGCATTTCTTATTCGATTCGACATTTTTTTACGCTTTTCCTTTCATCGTTGCAACGAGTGTGAGCAAGACGACATCTAAGTTAAGTCGAATGATCTATTCGAGTGTTTCAGAATAGGCAGGCGGTGCAAAGCATCAACAGCAGCCGTTAGCTAGCGATGTCCCGTTACTACGCGGCTCATCACTAATTCCATCTCACGAAAGCTCAAATTTTGGCGGTGAATCAATTAACCCTAAATGATATCCGGTACACGCAGCCGCCTTTGCCGCGTTTTTTTAATGTTTCAGTAAAAGGGTTAGATACTTATTTATTCGTTTCGTCTTAGTGCTTTTCAAATAATAAAAAGGTCTATGGGCTAGTTGATACTGCAGTACTTAATAAGTTAGTGGGTAGATAGACTACCTACTACTGAAAACCTTTTATCAGCAGTGGCTATAAAACTTAACCAATTATTGGAGTTAAGTAAAACTTTAGCAATATCTCGAAAGGTGTCTTTAACTTAGGCATACTTAATGATGATCATAAGATGATCAATAAATTAAAATAGATCATGCTAGCTACCTATAAGTATTATTTAACTGATTCATTATTCTTAATCTAAAAATACGACAAGTAGGTACTCGCGTTCTGATATTCTGGCAGTAAAAAAGGAGGTAAAAAAATAAAACGAATGTAGGTACTAAATAAAATGTACTTATTTAAGTACCTATAGGTATATGTTTGGAGGATAACGTGGAGTGGTAATCGGGCGCGTTGAGGTTGGGCGCGCAGCGAGCGTGTCGCGCTGCGCAGTGGTGTGAACGCGGAGGCGCGCGCGCGCCCGAGTGGTTGAGATTGCGTAAGCGCACGGGGCCGATTTCTAGCGCGGCTCCCACGCGGCAAGGTCAGCGCTTTGGAGGATTGCTCCCACTTGCCGCCGCCATCAATGTAAAAATATTACCGAGCCAACATATCAATATTGAACATTATGCAAAGGTAGGTACCCTTGTTGATTACGAGTTACGACCGCAACCGGTGCTCCTTGGTTTACAACAGTCTCTTTAATTATGAGACCAATATGACTTTTTCTATGTGTATTGGTGTAGCCAGTTAATTGTAAATCACAAACTACTATTAAGTGCAAACTTTCTTTAGTTTCTTTACCACCCATTTCCATTTACGGAAATATTTTCGAAATATAATAATGAAAAATCCATTAGACGAATAAAAACCCTTCACGATCATTAGACTTATCGAGATCATTGCTTGTAGATGGATTAGGTACTTATACATAGATTATCAGTACCTTACCTCCTTTATAAAACATTAACAGTATCATTACAGGCACATAGGTAGGTATCTAGTAAGCAACACGAACACGATTAGTTAATTACGTTTTGAAACTGTAAGTTCCTATATCTCACAAAACTTGTGGCAGAATTGTACACTGTCCATTTATCTAATCATTGCTTTTCACAATGTTTCATGATGTTGTAAAACCAGACAACAGCATTCATTTCTCTAAGATTTTATATGACTTTCACGCACATATAAATTTTCTTAGTGTCTTTAAAAGCTCTGTAAGCGTAAGAAACCTTAATTTCTCTTGTAAATACGTATAGCGGTAAGTAGGTACAGCCAGGTGAGCGCGCAATTTGATTTTAGTATGTAACGATTTTATCGTCATTTTACGATTCGGCGTTACGATCAAAGGGCTGCTAAATCATAGCTGCACGAAGCGAGTGATGCAAAAATGATTTAAGCTTTACTCGTAGTTGTTGGCGTGTAGGTACGAACATGTAAATAGAGATAATCTCCGCCACCACCGCGGCAACGTAAGACCTTGAGAGGCGACGACGCCTACCTACCTCATTTGTTACGAGACTACTACTACCCATTTAGCGCAAAATTTGCGCATCATATGTTTGTTTGAGACTCGTTAATCAAAGAAATAGATACTTGCTGTGAACATTTGTGTTTGCAAAGCATGTACCTACCTGTCTATGTGCGTTTTTCGACATATAAATACAAGGCGTAGAACCAACTCCTTCCAAAAAAAATCGGTCGGCAAAGTGTAGGAAAACTACGAAAAAGTTAAAATACACATTGACTTAACCAACTAGGTATGTATTTTTAAGTTCTAAAGCAGTTCAAAAACAATAACTTTGAACAGCCGATACCTAACATGGTTTGTTTCTTTTTGGGGGAAAATCACCATGCTCAGATGACCTAGAGATGTATAGGTTAAGATTGATTTTACAGAGTAGGTAGCTCTTAAATGCTTTTATTAGATCTTACTTCCATAAAACCTTTCAAAAATCCGAATATCTTCAAAAGCGCTCTATGTTCTGGCAAGTAAAATTAACAAAAAGAAAAAAAAAACTTTCTTGAATAATTAAACGCAAAGGTAGATTGCTACGTTAATATTAATACAAAACCATGTAAGATTGATGTTATCTTTATAATTACTTTTATTTTGATTGTTCTCATCTTAAACTTTAACTCAGAAAATTAAATTCAAAGCTAGCGCTCTGGCGAATTGAACCGGGACTTGGGTAGCGGTATAAAATGCGTTCACAAAGCCCCAGGCGGCCAAATAAATTAAAAACCATGAGACAGACAAGTAAACGTTAGAAAAAGTAACTAACTAAATTTTCTCACCTCCTTCATAAATAACTACCTACTTTTACTTATGGCCATCAAATATTGAGCTGTCAGACCGAATCTACTTCCGTTGGCAAGGCAAAGGATATACCGATCGTAGGTACTCATGAAAAATATTTATTTTCTAGCACCGAAGCTACTTTCTGTTTACCAATATTTTTTTCCGTTTGAAGTATGTATGCGATTGTAATTTTCTATTTAGCAACATAGGCAACAATCGTTTTTCATCGCAGGAATTCTTTTTTATAGTGATTGAAACAAGACTTCGCGGCTTCTACGTTTCGTCTTCGCTACTTCCACGCTACTACGCGGCTTCTACGCTGCTACGCGGCTTCTATGCTGCTACACGACTTCTACGCTGCTACGCGGCTTCTACGCTGCTACGCGGCTTCTACGCTGCTACGCGGCTTCTACGCTGCTACGCGGTTTCTACACTGCTACGCGGCTTCGATGCTGCTACGCGGCTGCTACGCTGCTATGCGGCTTCTATGCTGCTACGCGGCTTCTGCGCTGTATCTTCGCGTCTTCTACGCTACTACGCGGTGTTTTCGCTACTTCTACAGTGCAACGGGGCTTCTACGCTGCTACACGGCTGCTAAACTGCTACGCGGCTTCTACGCTGCTACGTGGCTTCTACGCTGCGTCTACGCTGCGTCTATTCTACGCCCAAGCCTACGCTGGCGCCCTGTGCCGTTGTGTCAAGACACTCATCAGTTCAGCCTAAGAAATTATGGGTAAATAGTTGTTTCTATTCTTTACTGTACGATAAGCTATCCATAAGACATATATGTAGATAACGATAGACAGTCAGAGGCTTAACACATTTTGCTAACATACCTATATTTAGTGTATTATTTCTGAAACCTATCCTAGACACGAGTAGAACTTTTTGATAGGCGCCGCGTGCGACATAGTGCAGCGTGCGCGCACGTGAGAATGAGCGGCATGAACAGTGCAGCGATACTAATCATACGTACGTTAGAAAGAGACAAACAATGTGAAATCAGGGTGGTTCCACATGGGGTCAACGACACACACGACACGCGTATCGGTGATTTTTATAATTTGGATTTTGGGACAAAATTTCCGTATTAATGCCCGGAAGAGATTCACCTCCCAGGTACATACGTGATGAAACTGCTCGCTATAAGCTCGTCTACCAAGTAACATTAATAGGTACTAATTATTTATATTTTCCTAGTAAAATAGTACCTAGTCACATTGACTGTTCGCTCTTTATCAATATTACAATCCATTATTACTATAAACTGAAAGTACGGTAATCAATTTGCATGTTGTTTTTCGAATAGGTTAGTAGGTATTTAATTAATTACCCGCTAGCTATTTTAATGTAATAATGATGTTAGGTTACAAGATAAAGTGTATTTATGTTAACTCTTGTAACTTTGACTTCTAAATCAGCAGGAAATTGTTCAGTTATAGCCGGACTCTACATTATTGTGTTACAACGTATTAAGTATAGTGAACTGTGTAGGTCTATGTGGAATTCTGGAGCGATTTCTGTCGCATGTCTGTGATCTATCTATATTTTTCTCTTACTTTTATATCTTTTTGTTCTATTGCGTGTCTCCGTCTCCATTACACGAACAGTGAACAGATCTGGCGCACAAGCATTTTCCCCTTGTTTTTATTTTAAACGTGTTTCTTCTTATGCTATAAGATGTAATGTAAACCAACAAAACAAAACTGAATTTTAAAGTGACGATTTAAATATTTCCTAAAAGCGATAGTCTTTAGCTTTAAACAAATAACTGTAAAGTCGTCCAAAAAACGAAGCAAACGAGAAGCTTAGCACTTATTTAAATAAGTTGCATAACAACGATTCTGTCACCGTACGACGTCGCACCGACATACAGATCGGTTCGTTGCCATTGTATGATAATCGTGACCTTCACTTTATGGGCGTGTGTTTATTATCACCCCTAATATTTAAAGAAATATCTATTTGACGATCTAGAATGTATTTTTATAATCGCTTGTAATCGTTGCTGAATAATTATGCAAAACTTCTGTCCTATATAAGTACCGTACAGTCATTCCTAGTTATTAATGTCTTATTTGCAAACAAACAATGTTTTTGAATAAATAGATACATAAAATGTCGATTCTAATATTGGAGTTTAGTCGGCATTGAAAGAAGTGTTGAATGTCCCGTCCCTCCACGAAGGGTAGTGACCGTAAGGAAAGTAGCGCTGCGCGGAGGCAGGCAAGCGTTGCGCAAGCCTTCTCCACGTGTAAACAGTTGGCGGGCTCCACGGGTCCACCGCGGTGAACGAGCCATCCGTGATATATCCCAAGCAACTACGTAGTACACCTATACCACGCGATCACTGAAAGATTTGTGTGTTAGACAAGTAAGAGCAAAGGAATCAAATAGTTCGAGAGTTTTGGTACCTAACTAGGAACCAACATGATTCTGTTAAGTACCTAACAATATGTTTGGTAATACATTTTTGGATTTGTTCGTCATAAAGAGACTAGACCCACGTGAAATTGTTATTTAATCCTATTTAACCACATAATAGCTCAACCAACTTATGTAAATATTAAGTTATACGAATAGCTCTAAGTTTACCATAGTGGCATTTTGACAAGATAAAATGCCCAAAATTCCGTGTTATATTGTATCGCATGACTTGCGTGTATTCCACCTTTCTCTGGTGTCCGCTCGTGGCCCCGATGGCCGCCTGCGGCCGCGGTTTGGGAGTCGCCTTGCGCAAACGCGTCCCACACGTGTGCATCCGAAAGGCGCACTCATCATTCTTTGCACCGTTAGTTTTTCCTACTTCTCAGCAGGTATATTATAGCGATGCGCATATCGTAAAAGTAGGAATGTTTAATTAGAGAAAGGGCTTCTAGGTAGGTACTCAGACTGTTCGAGATGATTCGAAGGGAGCTAAAGGCCGCAGATGAGTGGACCGATGTGATTGATCAGATTATGTCATGAGTTCGTATGGTACCTACCTTAGCAATACTCAATAGACTTCGATCGGGGTGACGTCAAGCGATCAACGAAAAGTCCCCCGGAGAGTTGCCCTCGCGACGGCGTTGCAGGCGAATCGGCGGCTGCGCAGGCGGTGATCGAGAGGCCCCGGCGGGTGCGCACCGCCCGCCGCGCCCTCTGCGCCTTGAGCCGTGCGCCCCGCACCCCCCAGCCCCGCGCACCACCCCCGCCCCGCCGCGTCGCCTCCCTCACACACGAGCGCGCAGGAAAATTTTATAATGGGTACTGTTGATGACACCGTCAACTCATGACATTATGACGTCGAGGCGGCCAACAAGAAAATTGTTATTTGTCGTTGCAATAAATCTAGACCCTGTGTCTACTTTGTGCCGTAGATCCAGCCACCGCTTTGTGCCGTAGATCCAGCCACCGCTTTGCGCCGTAGATCCAGCCATCGCTTTGCTGAACGATATTCATCCTTCCTAGTATTCAATTTAGTTATTTCCCTATTGTCTATTTCCGGTAAAAACTTCCTATCCAATCAGTACCTTCCTAGATATTATTATTATCTCTATAATCAGCAAACCAGGATTATGAACACAAAACTTTTAAATCCGAAGTATTTACCTAGATATTTAGATATAACGAAACCTTTACCTACCTACAAAATCTGGTGTTTGGTGTTTTTATTAATATGCATACGTGAATGTGCAAATCTAGACGTAAAGTTACCTACTAACAATGCTTCAAAAAAAAATCGTTCGTATAAAGTTTCTATTCCTTTAACTAAGGCAATGAAATTAAACCTAAAATATAACTCTTGTTTTCTCGCCCTTATTAACCGCAGAGACGGTGCAAGCTGCAGGAAAATCTATAGTAACCTTCAAAGGAAAGGTACTTATAGCGGAAAGATCTTAGAAAAATGAGCAACGAAATGACTTCACATTGCTCAATGATTTCCGTGTATTAGATACGTGAATGAACATTTCTTCACAGTGAATTACCCATGTGATCCTCCTTCTTTTTAATTATAGTTAATTAATCATAAAATTATGAAGCCTTCGGTGGTTCAGTGGAAGGAGCTATCAGGTCTGAAATTTCTAAATGTATCAAGAGAGAAATAAATACAAAAAGCAACCATAATTTAAAGTACCTAACATCAAATGGGTGGCTCCGTGCGTCGTAGCGTCTGTCACGTGGGCTCAGCGAGTGTGCGATTCATTAAAGATGGCGCCATCGTTTGAACCAACGTTCAGGCCAATCGTTTGGCATTAGAGCATAGAAATCGTAGAACAAAGATCACGCAGGACGCGAGGGGCGAGCGTGTCCTACAATAATCAGAAGGTCATGGCAGGGTCTCCGCCACTCCGCGCTCGCCACGATAAGCGCCCGTCCACACTAATAACCTCATGGAACGCGTTACAAGTACCTGAGTTAAAAGGTACATTACCTACTTATACAACTTACATATTATCAATTATGAAATTGTATAGTTTAACTCTTAACAAACAGTTACGTGGGCGGGATCTACGAAGACATATCGAATTGATTTTCCCCTTTTGATTAGGTATTTTTTATAGTGGTGAATCGGGAAGTAGGTAGTTAGTAATCTGGGTAGAGTGAGGTGGGTACTTAAAGGTTCTATCGCTGTTCCTAATCGAGCGCCAAAAATTAGTAACAGCAATCTCTTGCTGTTGCTCCACGCGTGAGTTGTCTCTGTCAATTCATGCTCGAGTTCGTTTTTAATCTCATGTCACACTATCTATAGGTATGTATTTACAGTTAAAAAGTGTTAAATTTTTCCGATGGAACCTCGAGACTCGAATTTCTTTATAAAACTACCATCTCAAATTCTTTCGGATAACCATTTTCCGGGTATCTCACAGACACAACAAAATCTTTACGAATTTTCCTCGATACCTACCTGAAAATATAACCGGAAGTTATCATTTACGGTAGAAAGATTACGATTGGGGTCAGTCACGCTGCGATGCGACGTCAGGGGACGAGCGAGGGTACGTTTGATTGTGATGCAAATTCCCTGCTTCCGGCGAGGGGGGCTCGCAACAGGTGGGGGTCGAACCTACCGACTGTCATCGCGCAATCACTGCTGATGATGTTTAGATACTCTCATATCGTAAAGTACTTACGGAGATGGAACTCGTAGAAATTAGTATACCTAAGGGTTGCGTTGCAGTTTCGGGATACCTAATATGAGTTACTCTCATTTCATCGTAAAGATAAGAAAATTCAAGTTTCAGTTGCATCGATGTACAATTATGTTTAGGTAGGTACCTAGCTACCTACCAAATGAAAATTATCGTTTTCAGGCAAAGTGCTGTGAATTGGAAAATCCAATATACTCATACTCATCAGTATTTTTTGTAAGTTTTATAAATACCCACAAAAATACCTAAGTTTCTATTATCTTTTACATACAGGGTGTAAAAAGATCCATCACATCGCCGTCAACTACGCATTCTGTACGTACTTATCATTGCACAAAAATTGCTGAGAAACTTTTATTTTTGGTGTGAAAAATCTCTGTTTACGGTAGTGCGCAACGTTACGCGCGCAAAACATTGTGGCTATGAGTGCATGCAACAGTTCAGGGTTTGTGGGGGTATTTATAATTAAGGTAGAACATTTAAAACGTGCTTTCTTTAAAAAAAACATTTGAAAAATTTGGAACTTTGACCATCAATAAGGTATTTGGTAAAATAAGGACTGGGCAATAATTTATTACAATAATTAAACTTGTAACATGACGGAGTACTTACTTAATTCAATATTCGCCTGCAGCGTGAAATTACGTCTGTAACCGTAAAATGTTGTTCCACTAGATATCACCTCATTCTTTACATTACCATAAAAAACAAATAATAAATCTCTTTAAGAAGAAATAAAATGTTTACCTACTCTTTGAAAATTAAGATTTGTTTATTAAATTATATGTACATGTACACAGTACTGGACATAAATTGAGAAAATTGTATTGCATTACAGTTTCCTTATCTCAGTTGCAAGCTGTAACTCCCGATAATGGAAATAGAGTCACTATGTAGGCAATTACTTTCTTGCTGTTCGGGGACAAACGTGAGAAACGGTTGTTTCTTAGTTATTAGGTATTATGTAAGTGACCACTGTGGTTTATAGAAATTTTACGATTCATACATTGGAGTAGTTTCGTATGTCTATCTGTCTACCCACTCTATGCATTTTCATAAATAATAAAAACATAAAAATATTTCAATAAGATATTGTCATGTTGATAATGATGATGATGTTGTAGATAGTAGATAAATAAATAAATAGAGGTTTTTCTAAACCTAAGATTGCATTTTCAGTGGGTTTAGTGGGGGTTCAGAAACGTTCGGTCATTTGTTTTTGAACGTCTGAAGAAATAAGTTTAATAACTGTTTGTATAAAATTAAAAATCCTTTGTATTCTTTCTTTTTCTCAAAAGAAGTTACTGTTAAAGACTAACTGCTGTAGGTTAAACATTTAGAAACACTTTTTATTTGCTTTTTTCATTTTGTTTCGTTGAGCAAGAAAATACGTTGCGCCTCAAGGATATTTTAAGCTGCGATTTATGCGACCGGAACTCTAGATTTTAATAAATACTGTAGGAATGAGGGACGTTACAGACCGTCGGCCAACCGTGCGCATACGCAGGGGGCGGCCACCCCGGCGCGCGGTCGTTCACCCGCGTCCCCCTCCCGCGCCCTCAATCACAGCCCTTTGTGAGACTCGCTGAGGGCTACTCGGTGAGGGCAAGGACTCCATTTCTTTGTTTTGAAATGCCTTCTAAGTCAAAGAGGGCTCGCTCGCAGGTAGGTATGTACTGTACTTACTGACTCGGACACAACTTGTTTTGACGAAGAAATGAGATTTGGTTCTTAACAAAGCTTGGGTCAATGACATTGAATATGCATCCCTTATAACTGATTATTTTGTCTTGTTTAGACCAAAGTTGTAGAATTCGATGTGAAGAATTAGTTATGTACCAAAACTAAATTTATGGATTTATGTAAGGCGCGCAAATGTTAAAGGTTCACCCGAAAAAAAACATCCTGTTCCCCATCACTGTTTAATTTTTTATTTTTTTTACTGCAATTTTTAAATCGGAAAAGATCATGTACATAGATTTTAGAAATCCATTTTAATAAAGCCTTATCGGGTAAAATATCGTATCTATCTACATTTCAATGTCTTAAAATAGGTTTGTGCCCAAAGCATGCTAATTTTAAAGCATGTTTTTAAATATCAAAGCAGGCTGTAAAGTTAACCTAGTTGAAACTCATTGAAAAGACATTTTAACATGAAATATGTCGTAAACTTGCTCATTTGTATTAGTCATAATTTGAAATAGTAGTGTCGGTGTACGTGATAGAAAATGAGGTCTGAATATTAAACAGAATGCCTCAAGCACCCTGTTACTTAAAAAACTTGGTCGTGAAATAATTAAAAACGTTAACTTGGTTGGTACCTACGGTTTCAGACGAGTGCGCAGACGCACAATCTAGAAATTGACAGCAGTTTACAGATTCCTCTTCCAATTTCGTAGATCAAATAAGAAAATATTACCTACCCTTCGATGATAAAATTAATTAAAGTATCGTACCTTTTAAAAACACGCAATGTTGGTAGAAGTTAGCATGGTCACACGTGGATTCGTCCTGCTCGATGTAACGACAACAATTGCTCAAATTACGTCCATTTCCTTAATTAAATCATGGAGCAAAGCACCCTCGCTCCCCTTAAAATGATTCCTGTGAGGGTACTAGAGCGTATGGTTCGAGTCATTCTCCCATGGAGGCACCCTTCGATATTACATATACATGGTAAACGTTACAACCGCATGCTTCGGAACGACAAGTGCATCGTTATGTAAATTGGGGAGGATATTTGATATTAAGGAATAAAATACCACTTGTGTGGGTAAAAAGACCGCGTGCAATCGGCGTTGATAAAGAAAATTGAGAATATGGTAATTTGATATTAGGAAATGTAGAGCACGTAGATTTTTTCTTTTAATGTATGTAGTCGTAATAAGTAAACCCTAATATACGGGTAGGTACCTACTTACCTAATATCGCGCCGGTGAACCACATCTATAGCGACAGTTTATTTTGAGAAAACTAATTTAGAAAGTCCGGTCCAAAAACAACAAGCTCTCCCAACAAAATCACTTAATCCACACCAAAAGTACTTAAATACTAATAGACAGACAAAAAATAAAAATGCACCCTTGGACAGAATCGTCGGGTAGATGGACAAATAAAAAACAACACAGTCTCACCCCACCCGCATGCCAGGACGCTGCACCCACTCCATCGTGTCAAATTGAACTGAATTTACTGCATTACAATCCTAACACTTACCAGTACAATATACGCCACACAAGCAATAATTAACCTTATGTTTAAGCCAATAACGTCGTTATTAAATAAATGAAAGTGTGAAAATATGTTATGCGAGGGTGAACTATGAGGGTAGTTTGTTTCTATTAATGGTTTTATTATTTCAATCGTAACAATTTAAAAAAGGCAATCGTCGAAGCGGAAAATTGTTTTTATACATATAATTAGTCTACGTTGACATTATGCTTTGTGTAGGTAGGACTAACTTTTAACTAAAATTTTTGTTATGGCTCCGTAAATATTTAAAAAATCGCAGTTATCTTTTTTATTAAAGTCGAAAACTTATTTATTAATAACCAACTTATATATTTACAGTTTACACCACACATAGAAGTTATCGGTCAAATAGAATTAAAACATAAAATTAAGGAAAATTATATAAAAATTATGAATAATAATAAAAAACTATTATAAACCGATAGTCATCTATTAGATTTGTTGCAAGAACTCCCAAGAGTTTTCCAGCAGTTAAATAAGTAAAACAAAATACACCATAATTATGTGAAATTACAAAAGAAAAAAATAAGGAAAATTCAACAGTTTCTTCACAAGAAAAGTGGAAATCAAACCGATATTAAACGAATGATTGTATTTAGGCAATATTTATAATAATTTAATAGCCTTTGTTTTATGTTGTTTTACATAACATAGAAAGATAGAAACCATGTTTCTTGTACCTAAATATGGTATAATTTTGGATAATAGGTAGATATGTCTGTTTTGCTTCCTTTTCTTGCGTCTAAAAACTTGCGGAACGAACGCTGATTTCAGTTCGAACGGTCGTTTCACCACGTTTAACCCTGAAATAAAATTGTGAAAATGTATACTTACTTTAGATCTTGGTCGCAGCTACGGCTCGTATAAAGGATCTATTTAGAATTTAGAATAAATTTTGAAAACTTGTGTAAATGGGTAAGAATGTAGAGATCATCCAGCTTATTAAAAGTATCGTATCTATAAACAATAGGTACAGCACGATTTTGATAAATCATGCAACAGGCAAAAAAAATATAGTTGCTAAATAAATAGTTCAGAAGACTACGTATAACAGAAGAAAAAAAAAAGTTAACAAAGTACAATGAACAACGTAATGTTTACAACTGTTTATCTGATGCTAGAATTACCTCCGATTTAGTCGCAGTTCGCTATCTGATTAAATAGGATCTGATTAAATCTTGTCCACTACCATTCATAATATCAAACGAAGCACACTATGAATTCTTATCCCTCCAACCTAGTTTGGAAACTTTGAAAGATTGTATTGGCAGAGATCTCAAGACCGTTTGGCAATGGTTTCAGTTTTTTCTAAGTTATTAAAACACCCACGTAGGGAAACTGTAATAAACAATAACATAGAGCCTTCGTTATTTTTAAAGCTTTCCTATTTAATGGTAGGTAAAAATATCTATGTCGTAGACTACATTTGAATAAAATAGGAACATAATTCCAAAATCTTAGCCATTAAGAGTTAGGGCAAGGGTGTCCAGACTGAAGATACCGATGAAGAACAAGAAATCTTACAAGTTTTGGTAGAGATGTCAAAAATAAGTCAAATTCAATACATATTTTGAAGTTTGTAGTTTTTCCGTCAGCATTTTACGAAGTACCTACCTATAAATTACGATGGCCAAAATCCCAACATTTATACACCGAAATCACTTTGATTGTTTTTGTTGAATCCAAAAAGCGTTCGCGATCATTCTGACCCATTTTCCGGAGCGGCTTTTCATTCCACTTCAGCCTCGCAAACCTCCCTTTCATTACACAGCGCGCGATATGAGCCTGATTGTTTATCGCTATTAATATTAAAATAAAACAAACACTCCCCCGCGGGGCCGGTTTAATAACCTGTGGCTGGAGCCCCTCGGCCCTCGCCACTTATCGCGGGGCTCCGTGTCAAACGACAAGTGCTCGTGGTTTCCACACTTTGCCAGAACTTTATAGTTTGCTGGATATGTCAGTTAAACTAATAAGCAAAACTAGTCAGTTTCAAATTACGTGGTATAAAATAGCAATAGGATTTTTGTGGCGATTTCCACGATACGAGTTATCGTTTACATTGCATAAACCACAACTTTTTTTTCTTGGAAGATTATAAAGCCCTAGTATCCGATATAGGTACCTTAGTATGACGCTTTTGAAATTCTGATATATGAATTAAAAAATATTTAGAATCTCCATAATTTGTACTTAAACCTAAAATGATTTCCGGCTATAGAAAATTAGGACAAAGTAAAAAGCGCATATTCATGAGAGGTGACCGGCCGAAAGGCGTCGCTTTTTTTAATGTTGGAAAAGCTCATAAGTTCGAATAAAATAGAAAGCCCCTGTTCAAAAACGAAAACCTCCATCTGTCATGTCTCTTCCAGCGTAGCTCGTTCTTGTAATGTGGTTTCCCGCGAGTTCGGTCACGACATGTCACGTGAGAGATCCACGGGCATGGGGAGTGCGTTCATTCATAACTTTTATTTGCTCTAATGCCCGACATAACAATGAAACTAATTCTACACATTGGTTAAATACTGCTGAATAAATCATGAACTCTGTGCAGGAAAAATAAATTACGTTTTTGTATGGTGGTCATTTTTACGTGACAACGAATGAACCCAGTATGTTATCGTGTTAAGCCACTTCCTGCTGGAACTTCAACTATCTCATCGTAACTATCTCATCGTAATAAACGGATCTGCCAAACGTGCGTGAAATTAACTTTCTTTAAATCACCTACTATGATTATCAGGTATCTACCTACATAGTAGATGTCTACCTATTAGGTACTAGATATCTCTACCTAGCATGATAAACCTGAGGCAGGAGTGTATGTACACCTACCTATTGGATCGGACTAAACAGATTCCATCCTTGCAATATTTCACCTAAAATATTTATAATAGCTAAGCTAGTTTGCTCGCAGCCACGGCTGAAGTCACGTGCTTTTAATAGGAAAGTATTATTTTGTTTTTCAAGTGCTAATATATAAAAGTTTTCATTTTATACACTTTATACTGTGTAGCAACTTGTTACTCCCATTATGACTCATCCAGAAATCAATATTTAAATAAATACAAATCGTTTCTCAAAGGATCACCCGAACAATTTACAAACTAATTAGTTACCTATATCCTGCAGCTGCAGTAATTTTGATAGGATTAAAATCTATCGATCTATGGAAAAGACAGATGTTTAGAAGTTAGACGATGTCATCAATAAAATGAAAATATTTATTCAAGTAGTTAAACTATGATCCTAAACACAACCACTGAAAAAAGTCTACCGCGCCAAATACCACCCTCAAAGCCAATCTTTACCTTTCTAAGAAAACAAAGTAGCAAAGGCAAAAAGTTTAAAAGGCATGGATGATCATGAAAACTCTCCCACGAGATGAAGTCGCGCCCGTCCCTCAGAGGGAAGGGGACGTAGAACATTCCTGGGAACGGCGGGAGGTGGCCCACTTTTGTACTTTTTGCCGCCGTCCAGAGGGGGATGACCGGCTCACTTTTTTGTTCGACTTTTATTTCTCTTATTTCGGACTTCGGAGGGACGCTGGTCAGTCCACAGCGCAATAGCTTATTATGTTCATTTGTTTTTTGTTGCAACTGAACAAGCTGAGTTTTAGTGGCTGGTTTCTAGCGTCATTACGAGAAATAACCAAGTAGATAGGTAATTATTTTAATAGCACTGTATTCAAAATAAACTGTCAACTTAAACCTATTTAATTTTGTCGAAAAAGCTTGGTTCCAATTTGCTACAAAACAAACATTCGTCACATACGTAGGTGCTACTGAAAACCGGAAAGTGGATGACAAACTACACACTAACATCCGTGCAGTTTCAGAATGTGAACCCTTATTGATTTAATTCCAGACCGACAATTATATATACAGCGCAGTGTAGTCTCCCAACAATTAGCCGTCGGTGCATGATGCGGGCTCTATCGACACATCGGCGCGGGGGGGTTGGGTGGATGCGGCCCACCCCCGGCCAGGACTCCAGCTAGTTATCTGCGCCGATCGATAATAGCCATGGAAAACTACCTACATGAAAATCCATACCTAGATATAACACACACGTAGATAGGTGGTAGTTACTAACGGAAATATGGGAATAATGTTGCAGATTTTCTACTGCATGTTATCGGGACGGTACATTTCGTAGATGCATGCATTGCGTTTAGGAACACATGTTAGCCTTTAATAGTTACCAAAACTCTTAAAGAAAAAAGAGTGAATTTCTTTTTCATTCTTCTCAAAAGAAATAATAAATTTAACACACGCCTTCTTCCCATGGGGGTAGGCAAAAACTACGGAACGCCACCTGCTACGATCCTTACCTACTGCTTTAGCCTCCTTTACGTTCGAAAGAAACTTATTAGTGGGAAACTCTACCTTTATATTATAAAACAGTGACGAGTATTTTTCAATTAAACCGAGTGGTTAGCCCGTCTGACTTGGGAATAGGAAATTAGTCTGCGAATTCAATCATGGGAATTATTTATAGATGGATGAACAATGTATGCGGCTGCATTTATAGACGTGGCTCAGTCCTACCTATAACCTACCCTCCAGTAGTATATGTGGACTGCGGAAGTACCTATCATGTACCATGTTGAAAACTAGGCTGCAGAATTTTGGAGACGGGGGCAAACTCCAAATTGTGTTCAAATTCCTGCACTTGTGATGGATAATAGAATCCGGGTTAGTTTGATAAAGAGAACAAAGGTAAAAATGAAATCAAATATGTATATTAAATAAAGCCTATAAGTCTCTAATAAGTATATAAATACTCGTAGATGCTCTACGAATTTGTCTACGAAGTTTTAAGCAGTCAATTATGAAAAGTTGTGGAAATTATGTCGTTGTTTTACTCCCTTAAGTTTTGTAAACGATACATACAATATTATAACAACATACTGTACTTTAACCACCACATAAATAAGATGCATAAACATGGAAAATGTGATAGTTATCCCATAGCCCTGAAAAACTCTGCAAATAAAGCCTCGTAGAACTATACAGCGAGAAAATTGCCAGATAATACTTATATATCATTACCATATATGGATATCGCCACTTATTATTTTGACATGCTGGGCAAATACTTATTGATAAAATTTCAGTCGGTGCCTATCTAGGTTATTATTCACTTTTGATTGCGTTTCTTTTGCTTTTTTTTACACAAATCATAATATTATGAGGATACTCAGTTGTACCATTTTTGTTTTGTATTACCACCATTTATTAACATTTTATTTATTTATATGCACACACGGCTACACATCAAGCTATACAATACCAGTATAAGCTGACCTTGCATTGTACGGAAGTCCCATACAATGCCAGAGCAGCATAAACTGGAAATGTATAGCTTGATGTGTAGCCGTGTGTACATGGGTATATCGTCGTCATCTCGTTGGTCTAGTGGGCGCAAGCGCTACTGCTGAGCATGAGTTCCCCGTCCTAGGTTCAATTCCCAGGTCAGGTAAAGTGTTATTGGTTTTTCTATCAAGAATTTCTCAGTAGCAGCCCGGAGTCTGTATTTGTGTCCGGTATATGGCAATAAGTTTGCCCCCTCTTAAATAGGCCTTACACATAACTGGCGAAATGTTGATGTTATGTTATGTACATATTTATATTATATTTTTATCCCAAGACTTTGGAAAGAAACTCTATAGTTACCTTTTACACCTGTTACGGCTCTTGCCTATAATTTGACAAAAT
Source organism: Lithophane ornitopus (assembly GCA_948473465.1). NCBI lineage: Eukaryota > Metazoa > Arthropoda > Insecta > Lepidoptera > Noctuidae > Lithophane > Lithophane ornitopus. The sequence goes on along the minus strand of OX419616.1, from coordinate 11,214,142 downwards.
TATAGAAAGTAGGCAAATGTTATGAGCCAATAAACAACTACTATATTAACATAATAACATATTTCAGTGGCTTCTCATAGACGTGATCCCGTTCGTAAGGGCCTCACCCAGCATTCGGAGTCTTCATTAACCTCAATGTTGTACCATCGGCGCTATGGAGCCAATCAATATTGCAATAACATTAATGGTGATATCTTTTGATATCCAGTATAAGATGTGGCTTGATTACTTAAGCTTTAATCTGCTCGTCAATAGGCTTCGTATAATATTTCTCCAACCTAACGAATGGAAAATAATCCCTAATGGAAAAATTATTAAGTTACTTTTCGATTTTCAGACACCGTAGGTTCGTTCGACACCTCAAACGGCATCGAGGCAAATGTTTCAGTAAAACCTGTAGAAATTAATTATTTTTTAGTTAAGGGGGACGCGCCAAGGTAGCCCGCGAATTTCAAATGTTCTTATGTTTTTTCCAATTTGCAGGTGTCCGGTTGTATGTTGTATGTTGTCAGGTTGTATAAATATGACTTGCGACTGTAGCAAATAACGCTTTACAGAATTATAATCATTTAATTCAAAAATACAACTCCTTAAGTTAAAATAATCCTCAAATGTCATGATTTCATGAAATAATTATTCAACCTGTGAGTTGTATTGATGATTTTTATGATTATAATTCTATAACTAAATATTTGATACGGCTGCGACTCATATTTAGATTAACATACACCCCAGACCTGCAAAAAGGAAAAAAATCATTTTGCGGGCTACTTTGAAGCTTTCGCCATAATTTAAAATTAATAGGCTATAACCTTACATTAATAGCTGGGCTGTCAAGCCCCTCCACAATAAGTAAAGAACAGTGATAAGTGTGTAACGTCGCGGAGATGGTCATTTTGAAAGGTTGTCTCAGCTATGGGTGGGTGACGGTGGCGCGGCGCGGGTGCACACCTGTGCCGCGGACATTCTAGCCGCAGCAATAGCCAAACTTATCGCCATGCGCTGACGCAACCAAAACAGGATCCACCTCCCAACAAAAAGTTCCACGGCCACTATTTCGAAACTCGTGCGCACCTAAATAGAGAAAGGCATCTATGTGCTTGTACATCATTTGTAGAGCCGCTAGTCGCAACCCACGGGGTACGGGGTGAATGCCCTTAACGTCCTCCGTCCTCTTCAAGCATAGCGCCCTCTCGTTCTGGCGTGCGAGAGTCCCTCTTCTTTCGACTTTGAAAAGAGGGCACGATGGTGTGGCCGCTGAGCGATTTGGAACTGATGGTCGTTGACTTTAGAGTCTTCATTGGTACGTCGGGTTGGGTCTGTGTACAGTTAAGGGTGTGTGCGCACGCGCATTGCGTTTGTATTCAAATGAGGACAGTGCGTTCCGCGCCGGAGAGCACTATGATTGTACTTTTTTAGTCCGTGAGCCGTAATCAGCTACAAGGAAATGGGCATCCTTAGGGGTGGCGCGCCTCTCGCGGCTATTGAGGACACGATCTTGTTAATGCGCGACAATTAGGTGCTCTGAGAACAGACACAATTAGTATTAATGGCCGGGTGGTCGACCACTACACATATTAATAGGTACATCGATAGATATGCGTATCGTATCGTTTCGTATAATCCCTTATTGTGACAATATGTCAAACGTTTTGAATATTCACACAGACACTGTTCGTCAAATTAATTATATTATTAATCAAATGTTATCTACCTATTACAGAATTAAACTTTCACATTAAAAATATATAAATGAATATGAACCTGTTTTCCTCTGGTCACCAAAACAATATTCTCGCAATAGCTGCCAGCCATCGAACAATTTACAACTATCTATAGATTTTTAGGAAAAAATGAGGTTATAGGTCGTTTTTTTCTACGGTAAACAATCATCATGGTTATTAACGCGATCGTCGGCTTGGCGGTATTATGGAAGTACATAATTATAATCGTTTTCTACATTGTATGATATATAATTTTTCTAGTAATTAAATGTTTTATGCACACAGAAAAATATACCTAACCGAAAACTGTGTCCATCATTACTTCTGCCATTCGGTAATTAAAAATTACAGTACCCAAAAATCTTGGATGGTTGTAAAAAACGTAATTTATCACGATGGTTATATATACCTATCTACATGACTGCTTGCCTATTACATAAATAATTTGTCTTTATCTCCTTAATATGTAAAACGACCTTCAAGAGAGGAGATAAAAATAAAAAGCTACGTGGTTGAAATATAAGTCTTGTTCTAAGGATTTAGACGGAAATATCAGTTTTTCTGTTTTAATGTTTTAATTTTAAAACAAACCGTAGGATTGTGTGAAGTGATTTAACACATCTGTATGAAATGTAATTGAATAACTAATTACACAATTACACATACAAACTAGGTAGATATTTTGACGAAACTATCAAATCATAAATGCTGCATAATACAAAACAATTAAAATAAGCAATCACTGTAAAATTCTTCCCCTTCGAATAGCGGAACTGCGCTATGACTTCACATTTGCAAAGGGACAATTACGTTCAGGAAATAATAAGTGAACCTTGCGTTGATGAAGCCGTAATTAGTATAATAAAGATGGCTAGCAGTGAACACAGGTAGCGTTCGCCTAGTCATCGGAGAGGCGACGTGGGCGGTGTTGGCCTTCACGTATCCTGCGAACTCTGCTGTTTTCCAACTACCCAGTGTCAACACACTGTACTGTGTACAAACATGCGATTATTACCTACTGCGACAAATCTACACAGTTAGAAAAACAACTTGGGAGTTTTTTCACCAGCTACGAACAGCTATGAAATCATACTTGCTACGAATTTTGTATATCTGTGTAGAGTTTCTACAAAAAAAAAGCATGTTTGATTCAAAAAGCATTTTTAATGGCTGTCGTCATTGTAGATTCTTTTCACGGTTTTTTGGCGTGTTTAGCTGCTAGGGTTGCTCCACTGTCGTCGTTTTTCTTAACGTGTTCAGATCTTCAGGCATCATATGACAAAAATGCACAATTTTCCTGTATAGCTTAAAATATAATTTGGAGGTTTCGCGAGATTTCGTAGAACAGGGGCTTACCTACATTGCATAGTAGGTATGGGTACTTCTGAAAGCATGTGTGAAACAAGAAACAGAAGTCTATTTCTTGTTTCACACATGCCTTCAGAATTCGTGCACCTACTAAATAAAGAGTCATCTACAAAATTTGGACGACTCCGCTAATACGTCGGCAAACTTACTTATTCTACCTCAAGATGGAGGTGGATTCAGACAACCTTTATTCCTTTGTGCGTGTATATTCTTACGCCTACGACATCGCCACTATAATTTATTTTATTCATGTTCCTAAACTTCATTCATAGAAGGCTTGAGTGCTGTCTCATTTGAATCTTTTAGAATTCTTTGAAAAGTCAGGTTTATTTTTCGATAAAATATCTTGTGAAAAATTCGAGTTGTAGCTTGTAGAGTTGCCGTTGGTCCCAGCTGTCATTTGTAGATTTTTGCAGTTGTTACGGGTCGTAAGAAGCCCGAAAGTCTGATCCAGTCTTACCAAGGGGTATCGTGTTCCCCAGTAGCTGGGTTATGGAGGTCGGATAGGCAGTCGCTCCATGTAAAATACTGGTATTCAGCTGCATCCGGTTAGACTGCAGGAAGCCAACCCCAACATAGTTGGGAAAAGGCTAGGCAGATGATGAGTCTTCTCGAACAGGGGATAATAGGTATCAAGTTGATTATCAATGTATTTACGGACTGTTTTACTACACAGTTAAGTACACAGAAGAATGTACCTATAAGTCCGTCGACTAGCAATGATTGATGTCTCACGATAATCGCTGCAGCGCCTACCCGCGCAAGGAATCTGTAGCCTCGATGAAGTCGCTCATTCACGACCTTGGGGAGAACGGGTATTGTGACAATAACTTATAATAGCAAAGAATAACGTTTAAATATTTGAGTAGTGCTAATTAAACAAAAACTTATTATTTTATTTTATTGACGGACATTATCCTTGCCATTTATCAAATTTAACCAAAGTTCATGTCGAGGTTATCGTTATAGTTTACGAATATAAAACCAGTAAATAATTATGTGTATGGACCGCCCCTAACTTTATTCGAATTATGAGATATTTAAACTCTTCGACCGCAGGCCGCATCACAAGCTATGGTTCATGGGGCATAAGTACAACACCATCGGTGAAAATGACGGAACCCCTTCATAACTGAACCCTTCCTGATTCACAGGCGTGACGACTGTTTCTGATGTTGTTGAAAGCATACCTAGCTATGCTGGTTCTGAAAGCCTTTATGACTACGTAGAGAATAAAATAAATATGCGTGCATGTGAACAAATTTTTGTGTTTTGAAAGGGTTGAATTGATTAGATTGAGAACGCTATTCTCGTAAAAGCTGATTAAAATATTAAATTCATATAAAGCTTTGTTATATTCATCTAAGTACAATTTATGCAGAAGTAGTCGGTACACCTCGAAGGTTCTAAACACGGTGTGACACGCGGTGCGCGTGCGCAGGAGCGCGGTGGCAGCGGGCCGTGGCCCTGACGACGGGGCACGCCTCCGTCACAGTACCGATGTGATTATATGACGATTGTGGAAAATAGCCATGCATTATTACGTATTTACATAAGATTACATTATCACCATACCTTTATTGTTGTAACCAGAAATATTAAAAAAAAAAACGATATTTTTTGTCATAATAATAATCTAGCCAAAGATAGTGTCGACACGGGACGCGCGTGCTGCGCAGGAGTGCACAGCGGCAACGGGCCGTGGCCCTGACTACACGACGCGACGTGCAGGGATTACACGCCTACTCCGTCACAGTTCTGATTTGATTTTGATGCCGTTTGTGGAAAATGGCGATGAATTTGTAGAAACATCCCAGTAGTACAATTTTAGATATTTCTGTTTCTCTACCTGTTAGCATTTAGCGTGAAACCTAGTACGATTAACTAAGTGCAATATTGTATTGTGTCCCATGGATTCTTCAGACAGTTAACCACAGATAGTTTGCCTTCTTGCATACTATTCGAATCCACAACAGCATAATATTTTCTATACTTACAGGAGTTCCGTTACGCAGCTGGGAAAATATCCTACCGTGGATGAATAAGATTATTATTCACAGATTACCCCTTTCTAAAAGACAGAGAAACCGTATGAAGTTAATGAATAATACAATGCTAAAGAATTGATTAATAAACTTCGTAAGTAAGTTTATTAATCAATTCCCGTTTTGCGCTTTACGATGCGGCGGCATTTAAATGATGGATTTCATTTGCGCCCACGCCGCTCTAATGTACGTAAGACCCAAGACTTTTAGTGGTACCGGTGTGGCTCACTAATAAAATATTTCTTTTTATGTCTTCCCCGACCAACAACACGTTTGTGGGCAGGCTCGGTTGCGCAAGCGACGGTGCATTCCGTGTTTCCGTGGCTGTGTCCACGCTGGTCACCGCACCAAAACCTGTCAATATACACTTTATAACAGCGTATTACATACTCTAGTATTAGACGGTTAGCTGCCTACCACTCTAGTTCAAGGCCAGCCTTTATGTCTTGTCATTTGATAACGACATAATTTATGTCTGACGTAGTAGGTAGGTAGTTAGTGAGATAAACTGCCTACTGGTTTAGTTCAATTCGTCTGCAACCTGCACTGACTCCTTTCTCCAACCTTTTAATGGTTTGTTGACAAAGCCTTAAGCCTGGACAAGTGTACTTTCATACTAAACAATTAGAAAGGCGATGTTTAACTTATTAAATAGTGTGAGCTTTAAGCTCCGTTTTCTATAATAATATGACCAATCAGTTTGTCCGTGTCCGCCATGATTCATTCTATTCTATTAGAACTTAGAACCCTCTACGGTTTTAAAAGGCTAGAACATCGACTACAAGTAAACTAAAACCACAATTTGTTATCTTTATGGAGGCAAGCCTTTTTAACATAAATGCTCTGTTATCTAATATATATTAATCTAACTTCCGCATGACAGAGAAGCTTTATGCAGAAATCACCACTGAATGCATCCCTAACAGCCAAAAACGAAAAGAAACGCCCAGAAGGAGATAGGTAGTAGGATGAATTGAACTTGTACATGTACAGCGAAAAGGTAAGCATAGGTAAGGTCAGCATTCATTAAGAGACCCAAATAGGTAAGCGGAAGTTCCTTAGAAGGCATCGCAATGGAAAGCTCCCATTACAGAAAAAAATTGGGTCCCGATCTCAGTCACGTTGATCGTCAGCTCATCCTGTGGAAAAATACACCCATTACCTAGTGTAATCTGTAACATCCTGTGCACGCTGCACTAGCCTATGCAAGTGTGCATTCATCACCTTTACATCGACCTTCAGGTCACGTGACTAACGTCAAGCACTGCTCCATGCCATGTACCGACTGCACTCTTTTTTATTTTTTATTGTGGGACATCACATGGCATTTACCGACATCCCTGGTGCTCCATTCTCTGTTGGTAGATTCTTCTGTTGTCCTACTCGGGTTTTGTAAGGAATCTTTTATCTCATCCTACCTAGTACTTTCCTAGCTACACATGACCAAGTGTGGCCAAATAGTAAGTAAATAGACCTATGTAGGTATATTTTTTTAAAGACTTACCTACTCCTGATTTTTCTTCGGAGGCTTTTCTTCATTCTTACTTTTTGGATGCAAGACCTGTAACCCTGCCTGAACATAAACATTTCCCTGATTAACCACTTGCAAACCTGCAACTGATTCTTGAGTCGATTCGCTCACGAACGAGCTGATGAGCTTGCCGTCTCATGTCTGATTGTATGCCAAGGAGAATGTGATAACAAGGAGAAACCGAATCGAATGATCGAATCGCGAACTATTCAGATTCAAACCCCAATTTACGTGTATTATTAACTTGATACAAACTTCATTAGTTCTATAATCATCTCCTATTATTATATTTGAAGCTTCTTCATTACTTTTTTAAATTGAGTCTCCAAAGACAGGTTGTTGGGTGGACTTTCCAATAATGTACCTGTTAGATCTATATACCTTTATTATCTATATTTTTTTTGCTCTACACCAATAGCACGTATAGCGGCCTTAATCAATGCTACAGTGTTGTGGTGATTGGTTTTATATATTTCTGAGCTACTTTCATTGGTATATTCAGGCCTCAATTGAAATATTCAGGAGACTAACCGGAAGTACTACACGTGCCTCCCACGATAGTTTTTGCCTTGTAACAGTTATCAAAAAATTTACTATAAGGAAAAAGTTTGAGAGATAGCGCTGTTAAAACTAGTCGACAGTACAAAAACAGCAATAGGTACAATAAATAAAATGATCTAAGCTTTTGTAACGTAATATTTACTTTCAACTGCTTCAACAGTTAGGAACACTGACGCTTGGTAAATCCTCTTCAAAGCAATATTTTGTTACGTTGGTGTTAAAGCTTAAAATTTTATGGATGTAATAATTAAAAGAGAGATTAGATATTAACTGTTAGTATTTATGAAGAGATGTTACGTAAAGCTGCCACTGCTTGTCTGCATGACCTTTCGGAGCCTAAGCAGTTATTACCGTACATTTGGTAGTTCATCAAGTTGATGATGTTTTCTCTAATCGCGCCTGACAATCGACATCATTTCTGAGATCGTAGTGTAACGTCGGTGTATCGGCCTCGATTCACCCCACTGTCTCCGTAGTTTCCATTTGCAATAGCAAAAAGTTGTGAACGGTGGAGCGTCGTCGGGCGGGGCGACATCGAGTGCCATTACGGGCAGCCAGCGCGCGCAGGCACGGCGTCGGCGCCGGCGCAACGCCGCGCGCGTCGGCCCCGGCGTGTGCGCGCAGGGGTGGGCAGGCCTCCGCTAGCGGTGAGGTTTTAATGATACATTGTTGGTCGCAGACAGGGGAACGGTTCGCGATATTGAGAAGTTCTTGCGCGCTGACTATGCCGACGCACTGCGCCCGCGCACACCGTTATCCTATTTCCTCTCCCTCCTTTATGTTCAACGCATTGTGATTGGCAGTATGTAACTATCGCTACGGTTTACGGTAGTTCGTCAAGTAGAAGCGGTGTTAAAACGTAACTGCATTGCATTTTATGTTAAAATGCGCAACATACAATATGTTAGATTTATATGAATGAATTACTGATACTTTCTGCCACAGCAAGATGACTTCCGGTAGCCTTTCGTTATTTAGGTACTCACTTTTCTAAGCAATAGAAGTTTACCGATTATTTCAACTCATCATAAATTCACTATTCGACGCAGACCAATCCTAAATTGCACGAATAGAATACACTCGATCCTTCGCCCTCCACATGCGGTATACTTACCCCAGTCGGTCAGTCTAAAAATCTGAGATCTACTCAGAAGTGGTACTTTAGTAGGTACCCTATTCCCCATATTCACTCGTTTTTAGTTCTTTGATATGATACAGTTTAGACAGAATCGTCTTAGGTTTCATTCTAAAACCACAGTTGGCTTATAGATTTCCGCATAATACTAATCTTTCTACACTTCTTGACCATGCAAATATGATGGTCTGGTATCTGGAAATGGACACCATGTAATTTTTCGACTTCCGAATGTAGGCAAAAGTATAGAATGTTAGAACAAGCTGACAAATTGTTCTACACAAAGAATTCGCAGGATACTTCGGCTAAGTCAAAAATCCATAGCTCAGGCGACAAGTCGGCACTCCCAAGTACCAAGTAGGTACACGAAGATAACGTTTTTGCTTTTAGATAAAGATTAGGAATTGGGGTATCGCTCCGAACACTGATAATTTTTGTAACTGGGATTCGCGATACGAAAGACTTGGACAGAAGTATCTGGTAGGTTCTTCGATATCTTGAGATCGTTTTACCTCACCGACGGCCCACGTTAGATTCAACACAATATTGTTGTGTCTAGGCTGCAATATGAGCATTAAGCTCATCAAACAAAAGGGACATCAGCTCTTAGCATAGACCCAAACGACTAGCTATACCAGGAAACGTAGAAAGTTCATGTACCTACCACTATTCATGTGACCCTGCAATGAGAAGGATTAATGAAGCATTAACTAGGTACCATTCTGTCGATTCCTAGCCTAGGCATGCAAGCGACCTAGTTGCGACAACTAACAGGGCTTTTAGTGCCAAACACACGCTGCATCTGAAAGGAATATAAACGACACGACTCTTTAGCTTTTCCCGGCATTTCGTCATCATCTAGGATGGTTTGGAAAAAAATATAAAATGTGCTTGTCAGTAAATCTAAATGGGTAATGTGTCTAACGACCTCTGCTAAACGAGCGTAGATTATCCTTGTGGTGAGTGTGGTTGGTAACTGTACAGACTGCAGGGTCGGTTTCCCATAAAGTTTATAACGCGTGTCAATATACCCGCGTGTAATGTATCTTATGTATCCTCGCTGACGGCATGTCGGTGCTCACAGCACCGCAAGCGATTAGGATGGACTGTGGCCAAACGGAAAATCCCTGGTTTGGCAATGTGCACAGTTTTATGACAATGTGTTAGCGACATTGGGCAGTTTATTATGTTCAACCTCGCCGAGCTCGAGCTGACCGCTAAAAGGATACCATCAAACGACATACTGCATATTTGATACTTTTAGATAGCAATTACGAAGATTTCTTATTTGGCTCTTAAAAATCTCTCTATTTTGTCTTCAAACGCTAAAATAAATCAAAAGGTCCACGAATAGATGGTCATAAAGGTGGCCACAAAAGCCGGAGTTTAGAGCCCTTCAGAAAGTGTGTCGACGGGGCGGGTCCCCCCGCGGCCCCGCAACCCGCTCCTCACCCGCGCCTCGCTGGAAAACGTCCATGTATGCATTTTATAGTTTTCCGTTGAACTGTGAACGTCATTATTGCGCAGGTACCACACTGGAGGAAGGCGTCGTAAACACTCGCACACAGCTAAAAACTTACACGTCGTATGTTTCTACATGATAGATTCATACGAGAGTGCTGCATTGTATTTATTATGTAGTGTTAGCCTGTGGTTCCGTTCTCCTTATTGATTTTCTTTTTATAAACCAGCAGCTTCAGTTTCCACGAAACATGTATCTTTTATGCCTGAATTTTAAAGTCGGACGGATCCATTCATTGAAAACTAGGTCATTCTATTTAATTTCAGGTATTATTTTCTTAGTTGCATTTGCTTACCCAAACCTACAGTAAAACTTCATATTATTATCAACCTACAATAGGTTCATTAGGTTGAAATAGGTACCTAACATCTGTATTTCCTGCAAGGGTGGGCAAAGTCACATTTTCACACAAACATCCAGTCTGTGGGTGACGACGAAAACGATTCATGTGACTGCCACTGGGGGCGTACCTACTTCGTTCTATCTACGACGACTAAACACTTAGATCGAAGGTACCTACCGTCAAGAGAACTGCTTTAACTTCACTGATAACTTCATGAATATCGCATTTATATAATATATGTGTGTATGACACACAGTTAATACATAAACCACCATGATAAGTATGTACGTCTTCGATTGAACTATTGTGTTATAAACAAATTAATAAAATGTGACGTATTTTAATTAAGCTCGTAGCTCGTGCACCGGCTGCAGCTGCTGCAGTTGTCATTATAATAATATAATTATTATGTATTACTGGAGCAAGATTATAAAGCTTAGACAGGTAGCATATTTTAATTGAAAACGTTTAGCGGCAAAAAGGGCTGTACAGACTCACCACTCTCGAATGCTCTGGTACCACACTAGTCATATTCCTGTAAAGAAACTTACACAACCAGTCAATAATACATAAAAGATTGGCAACATTCCTCCGATATACTTAGGTAGTTTCCAAGCGAGTGCAATAAAGCTCAGTAGTACACATACCTTTAAAAGCCTGTACTTACAATTTCAACCAATAAGTCACAGTTAGAGTTCATTGGAATTAATACCCCGAGCGACGGAGGGCAGTGCTGGGCATTGGAAGCAGGAGGGAAGGGGGGGAGAGGGGAGGGGATGTTGCGCAACGCATTACAATAACGCGACGCTACGTGCCGCTGCGCCCGCGCAGCCGGGGTCACACGACGATTCGGGGAACGCTCGCGCTCCAACTTACACCTCGCTAGGGTTGCTAATCGAAATGGATGCGATCACGCTACGAGAGTGGCAGACTAGCGGACGATCACTGGATAGCTGTACATTGTAATTGCTGCATTCTGGCAGCTTTTACGATTCATGAGTTCAAACTTTGTACATTGGCGTGCCTTTATCTAAAGAGCTTCACGCCTTCCCTTGACAGTTAACGACCTTTCCTAACTCCCTACTAAGTTTGAATGTACCTGCGTACTGGCAATTCCATTAGACAATGTTACTCATAGTCGTAGGTAAACAAATCTCTGCAATCCATGATTACATCGTAATTACTGACATTGTCCTTAATTCGTGCGTCATTGCAGCCCTATGTAATAATATGCACGGATTGAACAGCATTCATCAAGTAAGAGTAAATCTCGTCACAATAGGTACTGAGCAGTGAGTTGTGTCCTTATCAGTATTACGCACGCGTGAATCAGGATCCGGGAGTCATGTGTACGCATGACCTTAGGTTTATCTATTTTATCTATGGAGGATTGGATTCGCATTTTGAATTTTATTAGTTTATATTAGAATTGCGTATGAAATGAAATTATTACATGACGATATGTATATAAATAAAATAGCGCGGATAATACATGAGTCAAATTATTGTGTAGATCCTATATAAATGAGAAATATTTGTACATAAATACGTACCTATATAATAATATATATTATATATATATATATATGTATATATATTTGTAATCACGTTCTCGAAAACGGCTCTAACAATTTAGATGAAAGTTGCAATATAGGGGTTTACGGGGGTGAAAAATCGATCTAGCTCGGGAATGTGGTACAACTTTCGTATACCGAGGTCTGCTCGGGTGAAAATAGTTAAACATATCGCCCAATGTTTAACTATTTTCACCCGAGCAGAGCTCGGTCGACCAGGTACCTACCTAAAAAATAATTATGTAGCTAATTAGGTAATATTAGAGTGAGAAAAAGTTAGGTGCGTAGGTAATTTTGACCCAAAATTGTATGACTGTTGTATGATTTTTCAGTTTTGCTTTTTGCATCATTCGGTTTTGGCAGAACTGTCGGGTCAGAGTATCCTTTTAAGGTGGGTTTGTATTCCATTCAGAATAATAATGAGAATTTCAGAGAATGGACAAACGAAAACATAATTGTGAATAAAATCAACATGCTTTACTCAGGGCAATCGCGGTTTGAACACGAGTTTATGTTATGAGTATTCTACTTATATTATGAGAATTCAATTAAAACGAATGGAAAAGTATAAAATAATTAAGTAAGTAAGTATCCTACGTACCTACTCTACATTATTTACCGCGATGTACTTAGGTAGTTACCTACATGACGTCGCATTACGTAATTTTTGTTAATAAGCATCAATGAACGTAAAGAAAACGGAGACAGTCTTATCTAGCCGTGAAGAAGTAACTATAGTACCTTGTAAAGTAGAGCCGGAGTCAGTCATCGTATCGTATCGTATTTTATTTCGGTCGAGACAGGTTGTTTAAATAAGGAATAATTTACCTACGATTGAGACGCGTGTGCTATTTTTATTCGGTCGTTAGGTGCCAAAACGTTTTAGTCATGTAATAGAGAAGCAGCCAGTGTCCCAGCTGTCCACGCAAGGATGCGCGGGCGACGCGCGTTTCTTTTAGAAAGTGGCACGTGTCGGGGTTGTTCACCCTACGCGATCCGGGTCAGGCGCCGCGCCCCCCGCACACCCCGCGCCCCGCGCCGCTCGCCCCCGCCCGCGCCCGCACCGTACGTCTAGCTTCAGTACGTTGTACTTCACTTGATGTGAGAGTACTAGTCCTTGATAAGGGAACTTCATTGACACCATAATCCAGAACCGGGTCAGCGGATAAGGCACTCCTCGGCGCGCCCACCGGCGCGGGCGCAGGACCACGCCGGCAAGACGCGCGGAACCGCGTGCGTGCGCAGAAATAGATAATATTATGCTAACACATGCCAGAGGCGCGTAAATACAATCCTTACGTTAAAATAAAACGTGGCAAACTGAATTCATTAGGTAGGCACATCAAGTCCAGTCAACACGTTATGACGTTACAAAGAAATTAAAAAAAAAACAATAAATGAATAGGCAGCTACGGCTTTATTGATATAAAATTCTTACGTATATAACAATTAATTAACTATAGGTTTAATAAATAATTTATGTAAATTATAAAATCTACTTATGTCAACAATGCACTTAAAATTCCATTTCATTGAATTCATTTATTAGAAATCAATTAACTGCGAATTGTAATTACATGCGTAATGATGCGTAAGTATAGATAGATAATAAAAGCAATTTATAAATAGGTACACTAACTAGTAAGTAACTATGAAATTAACTTATATAGTTTATTGGAATGAAATATAGTAATCATTAATTGGACGTTAACTAATGTGATGAGCGCGCTTTTCTTACCGCTATCAAGATTATGTCGAACTTAGAATCGAGTTGTTTAGATTAATGCTAGGTTTAACTTAATTCTCGGTATTAAATATCTTATTGATCTTACCAAAACAATAACATTAGATAAGTAAATATTGTAGGTTTACATTAGCTGTTTTTTTTTCTTCTGCTGATCATAATCCACCTGCAATGTCCAATGTGATTCTAATCTTAATAACTAGACATCTTCGCAAATGTAACGATGATAGCAGTGTTTTTTTTTTCTATAAATATGTAGTACATACAACAAATACATGCTTACATAATATAAAATGTACCGACATTACAAGGAGGTACACGTTCGACTTTGGTCCTCAGCGAATGATACTCGTGCTTACGTTTTGACAAATTGACTTCATGATTGACTCCGCCGTCACATTATTGTTATCATCACGATCTCGACAATTATTGCTTATATTCACTAGCTGTCTTAGTGTAAAATGCATGACGACTATTATTCTAAGAACCAGAAGCATGAATAAGGCATGTGCGGTGAAATCTACGCGAATCAAGGGAGTGTAATAAACACTCGAATAAATATTGACGAAAACATTTTTGGCGCCATTTAAACCGAAGCTCACTTCACTACCACTCAATGCTGAAACGAGTGCCTTCTTCAGTCGCGGTTAAATAAGAAAAAGTTACATGCAAACTTAACCACAGAAGTCATCGCCTGTCAATTCTCTATAACGCCATCGTCATTTGTCGCCTGGTTGTCAGTGCATCAGCACTTGTGGTGCTCTCCGTCGGTGCAACAGAACTCCTTGCCTGCCGAAAAGCTTGTGGGCGTCCACTCGCCGCCGCAGTTCCTTATGAATAGGAACGCCTTTTCCCTGTGCACATCTCGTTCCACCGCCCCGCAGATGACAGGGCCGGCTCGTGGCAGGTATTTCAGGATCTAAACATAATATTAATTCACTAACCCCCTTTAGAATAAATGCAATAAAATTAACCTTAAAAGTATTGTCCGACATGTGATTGCAACAAAATCAATCTTTAAAGTATGTCATCATGTTGAAAATGCAGCTGGTTTAGGCTAAACGTCATCAATAATGGTTTGGTGGCAAAAATGATAACCCCAAACGTCCTGCTACTCCTCAATTTCTATTTTATTTCTACAGGACTTGCGTTTATTCTCTATTTCTAACACGTTGGATATCGTTGATACATTCTGTATATGTGTTTACGGTCAACCTTCATGTAACCATTTGATTGCTATTGTTATGATTACTTACGACAGAACGCGGCGACCTCTGTTATGTTATAGCAGCTAATTACAATAAAGGGCCGTGAGGTTACGCGCTTGAAATCGTGTTCACTTGTGCGATATTAATCAGCAAACTGAACAAATAAACAATTAGATGCTTGTTCAGAAACTGTCTAGAAATGCATATTGTGGCTGAGTTGTATCATTGAACTTGATTTGCTTAGTTGAACGAATAAATTTTTGTAGGAGATTTGGTTTACTCTACCTCAGGGGAGTACACGCGTGTTATGTTATGTGTGTTGTTGGTTTTCAACTTTTTCTAAACTACATAAGAGGAATTAATTATTATCATCGAACTAGAGGTAACCTTCGCTAGGTTATCAACAAAAACAGATGGAGCACCAGTGTAGTCGATTGCCCCAAAATGTTACCTTACCTTGGACCATAAGCTGCATTTAATTTAAAGCATGCCCCAGACTTTAATGCAGTAAAAGCTTTTCTAACCTATTTGTTTAAAAAATATTATTAAAAAGATACAGACCACATCAAGACACCTGCTGACGCAGTTCTTGAAGCCCCCCATGCCGCAGGGCAGGCTGGGCGAGTCGGTGTCGTAGGTGACCACAGGCTCTCCCTGCGGAGGCCCGCGCGGCCGACTGCGGCGGTTGTTCTCCTTGATGCCCACCTGCTGCGACAGGAAGACGCCGCACTGGCATGGCTCTAGCTGAAAACGAAGAATAAAATTGGGTAAACCATCAACTTAACATAAGGAATCATTCCCACTACCGCCTCCTCTCTGGGACAGGGAGTGGGCCTTAATCCACCACACGCGCCCAGTGTGGGTTAACGGATATCACATTCTTCGAATTTTTGGTTCTACGACATGCCGATTTCCTCACGATATTTTCCTTCGCCGTTTTGAGGGCAGTGTCGATGAAATAATTTACACAAGTGCCTCCTTCGGTTCGAACCTACGAACCACAACTCCTAAAGTCGCGACCATTTCCACCATCAACTTCCATGCATGAGCGTTATTATACGATGGTTGCGTAACGACATTCGTTTTTGGTATTAAGTCTATCTATGCAAAGGGACTGCTCTAACAGTGAACTGCAATAAACCAAATACTAGACACCTGTCACTACTCACTTATAAAACAGGTAAATCCAGCGCAATGATGCACTTTGTATGTAATGGGATAGGTACTCCAAATCCCAATGTAGGTCGAGTTGAATAACTAGTGTCGTCAGTATAACCTTAGAATTATGGCCTAGGTATGTAAACAAGTACTGCTAGCGAAATGTCCATGGCTAATACTAAAGGTCAAGGTCACATACTAAGGATCTTTGGACTGCAAATCCCAGGCCATGATTATCGGCGGTATATGCGAAATAGGCCCGATGTTGCGTCGCCGCGCTGTCTCCACTCTGTCTGAATGGAGTTCAGATTGAATTTGCAAATACGGTTAAAACTGCACATTGCCAAAGTCAGTCGTAAAGTGTTGCATTCCTTTCACACCATTGCAGACGTTGCATTCCTTGAAAATTTGAAATGCCTCCAGAGCTTCGTGCCCTTAGACACCAAAATCCCCCTTCCTCAAACTCTCATTTAGCCCATTATTGACTAAGTACTCCGATGCCTGTTACTAGGATGCGACCGACGAGCTTTTAAAATTAAGCTTGAGAGTTTGCAAAATATCAGAAGGCCAATTCTCTTACTTAATTAAAAACCATTCACATTCAAGTCGCAATCCGTCTAACTTGTCAATAATGTTTGTAAATTGATTGTGTTTTTGATAAAATGCGAACGTCCTTAAAAGTTACGAGAATTGCCCCTCTGTAAGTACCTATTCGTTTTGTTTTTATTAACTTTAAAAAGTACGATCACGTTTCTAGATTCCGCAAGATAGTCATGTGGCTCCCTATTCGACTTCGTAGGAACTCGGATATTGAGTCTGCTTTATAACATCTTTCACAACCCTAAAACGCCATCCTAGGCTATATCTAAACGGTTTTCCTACGCCCGTCCGTTTGATGGGCCTTGTAGGTCTCATCATCTCCTTCCCACTCTACTGACTGCTACTCCTACTCCTTCCCTGTGCCCGCGGTTCGAAACTCACTTCTGCCTGACATTTACTGACTACCAAACTGTTGCAGTATTTAAAAGACGAGTGAAATAAATCGAAGGAAGATTATCTGTCCACTTCGTCATAGTTGCGAATGTATATACTATTTTAAATGATTACCTTTATTATAATTATGTTATATTTATTAAGTGTATTGTTTTTTTGATGATAAAAGTATTTTATTTTCACTTCTACTCTTACCTACACGGTGTCTATACCTATATCTCTTGTTATCCTCTTTCTTATAGCAGGTATGCTTTCTTTTGAAATAAGAGAAGAGATTTCTTTTGAAATAAGCGTCCTCTTTGTACGTATTTTTATGTTCCTTTCTTTTTGTCTGTTTGTATGTATGTACATAAATGGTTAGATAAATAAATAACAAAACTATTTAACTATTAAGATACAAATGTTGCTCTTATAAATTGCCATGCGTGTCATCTTCATTACTGAATGTAGTCCTTAATTATACCTACATAGGTACAGTGGACAATCCTTAGCCTCACGCAATGATGAAGTAACCTCGACTACATACCAAGGTTGGGTTAGTGCACAGAAGCAAAATTATAATAAAAACCAGTTGAATATTATGATGACAACGATGAATGATTTATGAGTACACTACCTATAAGTACCTATCTCAAGTCGACATGCCATTATGTGCTTATCTAAAATCCTTAAATGATGGAACCAACGAGACTTTTCTAACCAACCGTAATATAAATTGCTTGTTGGATTTGAACTCGCACCGTGCAGCGCAGAAATCAATCGTCACTTATCACTGCGCCAACATAGCCTAGCTAGTTATTAATTTTAAAAGTGTTTAGCATTTTAGCAAAGCAGGAAAAAATAACAACATGGATATACTTACCTATTTTATCTACTAGGGTATACCTAAACTATTGGTCAAAATTCAGAACAAAGAGGAATATCTTTGTTTGAAAATTGAACAATCGAATGTGGAAAATCCTTACCTCTTCATTATAATCGTCATCGTAGATGTTCTCTTCTTCCGACGGAGCACTGACTTCGTAGTCCTCTCGTTTGGCCTTCCGCTTGCCCTCAGTTGACACAGTCAGGTACAGGCACACGGCGAGGAGCAACCAGCACTGGACCCCACGCATTTTGAACAATCGGAGAAGAATCTTCAAACAAGATATTATGAATTAACAGAGTTCCTCATCCTCATGTAAGTAAGTCTTTATTTGCCTTAAACATGAGTCAGGTATTAATTTAAACTCATCATGTTTAGCATTTATCAATTGCATGCAAAATAATAATTATAAGTTAATTGTTGTAGGTAAAGTAGTAGGAATTGATAAGATTTCAAGGGGCATTAAATAAAGCTATGGTAAGTAGCTGGCAGCACCAGGATTTACCAAAATCTAAAAATTTGTTAGATGGGTAAGTAGGTACCTAAATAGCAGTTTACAAGGGACCAAAACTATAAAATTGTATCACAGAGAGCCTACTCACTTCACAAAATTCTTCAGGCTTCCAGTGACCGCAGCTCCTCCGCACTGCCTTTCAGACAATCACATCACTGAACGAGCACAATGAACGTATAGTGTCACCGCCATGATTATCTGGCCATATAAACACTATCCCCAGTTTATATCCATGTAAAAATTGCTAACGCAGCATTTTTGCCGCACAGCAAAACGTGTCGAAATTACTAGTCGGTATATTTTACGTGAATATATCTAGTAATCTTTCTGCGTAAGAAACGTGATTGAGAATTGTTTTAAGATAAGTTTCACTTTAATTAATAGCATGTAGACGAAATTCCAAGCCGTATGAAAGTATGGCGGAAACATATAGCATCACGCCTGTAATCCCCGAAAGGTTAGGTAGTAAGGGCTAGGTGTGTCTATACTACTTCCACCACATTTCGCCAGTTAAAGTCCCATGTAATAGGGGGCCAGCCTATTGCCAACAACCGGGCACAAATCCTGACTCCGGGCTGCTACTGAGAAATTCCAGATGGAATAACCCAATAACACTTTGCCCGCAGTCGTTACCCGGATATCAAACATAGGACCTCATTCTCAGCAGTAGCGCTTGCGGCCACTAGACCAATGAGGCATTCCAAATACTGATATCCCACATAATCTTTGCATTCAGCATCCCTGGCCAACAATCCAAGAAGAGCGCTAAAACTGGCAGATATCTCTGGGTCGCAGCCTGTTCAAACTTTACCGTCTATCAGAACCTTAATCGTCCGACATTGGTGCCGATTCTGTAGTTCACAAACTAAACTAAATTTGAGTTCAGTGCATCTTGTTCTTTCTATTTTTTTAAGAAAAGGACAGAAGATAAATTTTAGTTTAGTCCTGTCAAACTGTCACTACTCCAAACAAGTTTAGACGCGATTAAAAACTTGCCTACTAAAATTACGTCAATTTACGTCAGGCGCTGATTAATTTGACAGGAGTAAAAAACTAAAATTTATCTTCTGTCCTTTTCATAATGAAATAGAAAGAAAAAGATGCACTGAACTTAAATTTAGTTTAGTTTGTGAACAAGGGAATCGGCACCACTGACTTTTTTATAACTCGGGAAACTAAGAAAACCCTTCCTACAGTTCGATTCAAACTGACGGCTCGGAACATGAGGCGAGTCGCTGCGCAGTAACAATTACATGTGTCAGCGGGGGTGAGGGGTGGGGTTCTGCGCAACGAGT
The DNA here is from genome assembly GCA_948473465.1 of Lithophane ornitopus. Taxonomy (NCBI): domain Eukaryota; kingdom Metazoa; phylum Arthropoda; class Insecta; order Lepidoptera; family Noctuidae; genus Lithophane; species Lithophane ornitopus. The sequence goes on along the minus strand of OX419616.1, from coordinate 11,194,562 downwards.
AGCTAACTTCCGGGCCGCCATGTTTGAAACCATATAAAAAAACCCTTCTCATCCAACCTCATACGCATTTGAAACCACAACCACTCGATGAGATGTCTTACGCCGTTACCGCTGTTCAGTGTGCTATTACCTCTTATAATGCATAAGGAAATCGATTAAGACAATTTGATGATAGGTACTAGTGTAGGTAGATATACCTACATCGGCAGCTATATGCCAAATTATTGGGTCCAGCAAACACTGAAAAATCGTACCTAAGTCTGCAAACAAATCCCTCTCAATCCACATAATTGGTATTCTCCAACATCCTCAAATTGACTTATGAGTGGTTGCATAAATACCTATACGTGTATTGTACTAATTATTTACACCATTCCAGGTTTGTTGTGTATGCAGGTGTCTCTATCGCAGGATTTATACTTATGGCAAATCCGCTTGCGGGTGTCGTCGTGACGAACGGACATGACAAAATTATAACTAGTTCCATTTGGCTACGGAACGCTTAAGAAAGGTTCACATTCGTATGAAACACTTAAAATCAAAGTGCGATCTATAAATCTTGCCCTTACAGACGAACTGCAATTGCAGTCGACAGGTGGCGGCAGCTGTGTCACTCGTCTGAAGAGCCCTAAATCCTAGACATTCCTAAAATACTACTGAAGTGAGGTACTTACAGCCAGTTACAGCCAGCAGAAACGAGCTTTCAAATTTTAAAGATGTCATCCATTTAACTTTTTGCAGAAAGGAACATTATAAATTAATGCTGAAGCTAATGAAACCATTAGCGTACCTATCCATTAGGGTCAACTCACACCGAAAGAGCGGCGAAGGGCAGCGAAGCGCCGCGACCCGCTCGGTAGAGAAGGCGCGCGGATTGAATTCCCGCGGCGCCGCGGGCATCCGCGCGACTCGTTCGAGTTTCTCATGCGATAATAAGTATTATAGTAATGAAAATAAAGTTAAAATTCATATGACACTGAAACTGCGCTCCGCTTCGCTGCGCTTCGACGCTCTTTTGGTGTGAGTTGAGCCTTACTGGAACTGGGTGTTAGTGTACTAACTTAACTATTTATCAAAAATGGGTTTAAGAAATCTAATTTCAATAAAAAAACCATATAACATGATGCAGTTTTATTTTCTACATTAATGTTAAAAAAAACTATCAGAAGAGAAAATTTACAAAAAAAGATAATACATTACCTTGATTGTATCATTACGATATTTGAATCGCTATGCACAATAATAGCCAAAAATTAATAAAAGATTGATTTCACAGCCTTTCCAATAACAGATTTTTTGTCTACAAAATACTGAAGCAAGTTCATTTAACAACTAGCGATACTCGTAATAAAATTTTAAAATCCTAACGCTACATAAATACTATGAAGTGATAAATACCTATAAGCACATTATAAAATGATTAAGTATCTACGAAATTTAAGAAAAATCGTTCATAATTTCATTGTTATATTAGCTGCCTGAATGTACTTCGTACAAGTTCAATGGAACAAAAAAAAACACATAAACAGGCAAAAGTTTAATAAAAAAAAAACTAACATGTCTGTAACAGATCAAGAAGTTATGTAAAACAAAAAAAGGGTTTGTTACATGAAATCATAACATAAAAGGTCAATATAAAAAGTAAAGGTGGCATTTCATGATCACATTTAATGCGATGTGGTGGTACAAAAGAAAACAAGGACAAAAAATAACAAATATTTTACCAATAACCAACAGAAAAGTAAAATAAAACAATCTTCATATCTCCACAGACTGCATCTTTTCCAGCGAATTACTTGCGTTAAATACCAAGTTTGAAAATAATTATAAGAGCAGTGACATGGCCAGCACTAATAAGTAATTACAAGTTTTAAATTACCTCATAGAAACAATACATCGTCAAACAAGAATGATTCTAATGTTGATTCATTGTCTGTCGTACTTATTGGAATTATGATGACAACTAAATATTAGAGCATTAAATGTTTTACTATGCAATTATCGAGTACGAGTCAGCAAAACGCCCAAACTTAATCATAGATGATTCAGAAAATGATGTTTTAATAAAATTGCTGCTATCTTAGTCCAGAAAAGCGTTGCGGCGTCGCATCGTAAAAAATTGTTGATGTCACCCGAAATGTTGAAGATTTTGCGTTGCGATGTCGCACCGGTTTGTGGCGGCACTTAATTACATTGCCAGAATCATGGAAATAATAACCATTTTGCATGCATTTAACATTAAAAATGCAAGACTGAAGCTACATAATGTAACAAATCAGCAAGCCATAAAAATACAAATAATTGGACAACTTATTACATCCAAACCGTTCAATTTTATGACATTCTATGTAATATCTTCAGTAAACGTCTTGCTTATGATTGCTAAATCAACAAATGCATCAATTCCTTTAGGTCAAAACATGGCTTTTACCCAAAAAAAATGTGATGATTTTAATAGCCATTGGTAATAGTGACTGTGATAAACTGTTTATGTCTTCATGAATACATTATGTTAAGACACTGGCAAGAAGTTATCACATTGCAGATGAATATTATGCAGTTAGTAAATTGATTATGTAATGAATGTACTATATGTACTTTATTTACGAAATTATGGAACAAGAAATTGTACCATAAATACAGTTGTTATAAAATGTAGTAATATGCATCCCTTGAGTAGGTAAGTAATGATCTAGTTGCTATCAGTCTTAATTAATTATAGACTATGAAAATTGTATAATAATGGACATTAAATGGACAGATTTGGAGATACAACTGCAGCATGCTTGGTGTTAAATTACTAAATGTTAAACTACCTTGTAGGTAATGAGTTATCTATTATTAAAACTAAATAATTGTACTTTACAGTTTATATTATTTGATTTCATGAATTTATTGGCACATAAGACAGACTATCATAAAACTTTAGACTTTCCAATAGTTTTCCTTTAATCTAGTTAAAATTTTTAGAGATTTCATAAATTACTATATGAATTTAAAATGCCTTAAAGCATTACTAAAAGTTTTTCTTAAGATTTTATACTTAGATCTAAGAAATAAGTTATTATTAAAAATTAACTTAAATCTCTAACAGTCTTTGGCTAACACGAGTTTAGCCTCGCCCTCAAACACAACCTTCTTTTCTTCCTCTACAATGCAATAAAACTTCACTTTGAGAATCTTCCTCACATCAACTAGTTCTACACTTATAGTCAGCTTCTCTCCAACAAAGCATTTGTTCGGGAACTTCATAGTTTGTGATACAAGTACTGTACCCGGGCCAGGCAGGTGAGTGCCAATCAGTCCCGCCACTAAACCATTGAGAAGTGCTCCATGCACTATGGGCCTCTTGTTTCCATTATTCTGGTGCAAGTAGTTATGATCACTTGTAAGGTTTGAGAAAGCATCCAAATCTTTCTGAGTCAATGTTTTTTGTATGCGAATCTTATCTCCTGCTTTGAAAGCTGTACTACTGAATGTAGTTGTATGAATTTTGCATATCTTCTGATAATTTTTGTTATTCACAACAATGTAGGGGAATCTGTTTGATAGCATTTTGTTCATTTTGTTCTCACTTTTATTTATAAAATCTCATTTGTACTACATACATCTTGTAAGTAAATAGTAGCTAAGTTAGCTAATCTTTTGTCATTTGACTTTTGTATTTCTTGAATGCGCTGAATAATGTGTGCTGTGGAGATTACAGATCTGGTTTGATTGGTATGCAGATAGAACAAAGTTGTGATAGTGTCAGCTAAGATTTCATTGTGGTCCAACTTCAGTAAATCAATGAGTGGCTTCAGTCCAGACTGTGTTATTATATATTCAGCGTTCAATGGATCTGGAAATGAGAAACATAGTTTTAATAAAACTGAATAAACAGAACATTAGTTATTAGCAGCATTATCTAAAGACGTTAACATTATTGTTAGGCCACTGCTGCACTGTAGCCTCAAAGATAAGGTCAAAAGGATAAAATGTAATGTATGAAACTGGAAAATAACCCACACATAAACAGCTAACAGTCCAGCAAGAATTATAATCCACTACAGATTTAGGCATAAGAGAGCACGTTTTATTCGAGTCATCTCAGAGAAAAACGCTGATATAAAAATATCAGCGATTTTCTCTGAATTTTTAAACTCCTGTATGTAATCCAACTACATTACTACAGCAAACGAAATAACAGAAGTAGGTAACTGAAATTCTCTTACCACAGCTCAAATTGCAGATACCAGCAGCAGCAAAATGTAGCAGTTGATCGCTGCTTTCATTCTTTATAACGTGAAGGAAAATGTCTAGCACGCCAACATCTCTGATAAACTGATAGTTTATGGGATCGTATGCAAAATTTGCCAAATTAGCTAGAACTTGGCGTTTGGCATCTGCAAAAAGAATTTTGATTATGTTACGTCAGTCGTTCATTAGTGTCTTCAAATGAAATTGTAATAGCTTACGTCCAATGGTAATAGAAGAGCAAATAAGAACAAATCATTAACATTTTGTAACAGTAAATAAAAGATAATTATTTACCAAACGAAGAAGAATGCAAAAATTCATCCACTAGGAGCGATAAAAAGCTCTCTCGATCTGTCCCATTTTCAGGAGTACGTTTCTGAAGTTGTGCCTTGTTACTAAACATTGAAAAGTTAACTCTTATGTTATCAATGCACAAACACCTAAAATATATAAACAGAGGCTAAATTTTCACGCGCCATTCTGAAAAAGTAAATTCCACCATCTTGAATTCTTTCACAATTTTTTCTTTATTTCTTTACTCCAGCCAGACAGACAGATTTGGCAGTTGGCGTAAGTTGCCTGCAACAAAAATGTTAAAATTGGTATTTATTATCAATCTAATTAATCTATCGTTCTCGTACTTGTAATAAAACGTTATGCCTTGAGAATCAGTGTGCAATGTAGATAAGTCGTCGATCACAAACTCTCTATGTATATTTAATCGATAGGTATGTCTCGAGAATCAGTATAACAAGAAACAATTTTTTTTTTCATCGCTAGGTAGGTACGCAAAGTATTTTTATAGCTGTCAAAACGGACTTCTTAGATTGTCGCGAGTTTATCTTCATTTTTTAGACTGACCGACCCCTTGACAACAAAAGTACCTGTAATTGGTTTATTTGAAATAAATGCTTTGAGTTTGAGTTCATAGAGAATGTATGAAAAAATATTTAGCACTGTGCCGGTTCTGTACCGGTAGGTACCTACTGTGGCGAAAAGCGTGAACGGTGGCTTCACTGATATGTCTGAATCGTCCTTTAGTATTTTAGTCTGTGTAAGTGTGTAGAGAGAATAGAGCATTGAGATAGTATTATATGTCTATGGAATAGAAAGAGAGATTGAAAAATATTGTCTATGGTGTTGTAAATGTCGTGCGGCAAGTCCTAAAATCTGTGCCTAAAATACCAACACGACATATTTTCTTGAAGATGTTGAGTTTTTAGACATTTTATTCTATATTATTTTGCTGCTAACATGAGTACACCGTATATTGCTGGTAAATGTTTATAGTACATACTTAAAGTTTCCGGAGAGGAGCATGTTTCAGAGGTTATAATTATCTGAACCATAGCAATATTTTTACAGGTTTGACCAGCAAAAATATATTTTTAATTGACTTCAAAGAGCCTTATGGAGAGACAAATCTCAGAGATGAAACGACTACGAATATACGTAGCATTATATTTAGTCCAAAAGGCACCTACTTAGCATATAGGACTGATAAGAAGTGAGTATCTAAATAAAATGATTCAACAAACCTATTTTTTAAATCATTAGACCCTAGTAAGTTTCAGTAACTTAGATTAGGTTTAAGATTGAGTATGTTAATATGCAGCTATTCATATTTTCCAATTATATAAAGTAAAACATGTTTAAACTATGTACAAATAATATAAACTGATGGTATGGAATTGTGTTTTTGTCTGATTTTCAGAGCAGAGATAGTGAGATGTTCAGACTGGTCTGTAACAGCAACCATAAATGGAAATATCAAAGACATGTTTTTTTCTCCCCTGGACAATTATTTTACAGTCTGGGAAATGTTTTTTATGACAAAAGAAAACCCTCAGGTAATACATATTATTTTTAGGATATTTATTTATTCAAGAGAAAGTTTAAGGTTCTGAACAACAGGTTGGATAAGGGTATGCCACAAAAGGAATTGAACAAACAAATTAACTGTTTCAGGGCAAGCCTAATCTTCACATTTACAAATCAACTGATGGGCAACTTGCAGGCAGTTTTATACAAAAGAATCAAACTGGATGGTAAGTCACATTTTTAAAATCCAATGTTTATGATAATAATGGTTAAATGCAGCTTGTTAGCTGATTAGACTACAAAATAAGCATAATATTTTGCTCACATTTCAGGATTTCAGGCCATTATGATTGTCATTTATTGGTAGGGATTCTAATGAATCATTACAACTTATAAATTATTTTTGAATACATTTAGATAGTATGTCATAACAAACAAATAATATTTTAAAAACATTCACAGTGTATTCCTTCATATTCATAACTTAATTTAATTTCAAGGGAACCAAAGTGGTCATCAGATGAGAAGCTGGTTGCTCTACATATGAACAACAGGGTGTTGATCTATGAGGATGGCATCTTTGACAGATTTGTGCAACAGTTGCAGGCGGAGAAACTCAAATCTTTCAGTATCTCGCCCAGCCCAGCACCTACATACTATTTTGCTGCATTTACTTTAGGTAAGCACCTAGAAATATTTGAAAATGATAAGAAACTCTAAAATATGAAAATAAATTTAGAATATTACAAATCAGAGTAACAAACATGATAGCACTATTCGCAGTATCTTTACCCTCAGTCTAAAATCCAACGTGTTACGTACATGTTGTAGAAAAGGCTAAGTAATAATAAATTTGTATATCTGTTATATTTGACTCTGTAATGTCGTCTTGTCACACATGAGACACAGGAATTTCAGGCTATTCACTCAAGGTTTTCTCAAAATGTTTTTTCTCGTCTGCCATAAATAAATGGGGTCTTGGATAAAAAAAAGTTCCTTAAAAAAAAGGTGAGCTATCGTAGCGCATCCAACATGCGCGAAGATAGCCAACGAAATAAAAAGCGCTATCTTAGCGATCCCCCCTGCGCTAAGATAGCCCACGGACCAGTTTAGCCTCCTACCCATTATTGTATTAAAAATAATAGTTTTTCTCATGACTTCTGACTAATGGACAGGTAAGGCCGGCCAGCCGTCATTCTGGCGCGTGTTCAAGTACCCTGAGCTCGAGCAGACCCAGGCAGTCATGGCGCGCTCCTCATTCCAGGCAGACAAGGCCACCTTCTACTGGAACCGACGCGGCACCAATGTGTTCGCAATGACGCAAACCGATGTTAGTAACAAGTTACAGTAGCTACATAGCATCCTAACTAATATTATAAATGCGAAAGTGAGTTTGTTTGTTTGTTACGCTTTCACGCTAAAGCCTCGTGCAAACTGGCGCGATATCGCGGGCGCGACAGGCAGCGCAACCCTTGTTGCGTCCGCGATATCGCACATGTTTGTGGCCTTAAAACGGCTGAACGCATTTGGATGAAATTTGGCACATGGTTAGACCATGAACTGGAATAGGACATAGGATACCTTTTATACCGATATTCCCACGGGATCGAGAACTATGCGGGTGAAACCGCGGAGCGCAGCTAGTATTTTCATAAAGGCAAAAATTCTTAACACGACGTCTTGAAAAAAACGTGAGGTTGATTATTATGATCCTCTTTGCTTTCAATACTAAACTACCTGTAAATCAATAGAAATCACACAACATGGTACTATAATAAGTCAATAATTCTGGTTTCTAGGTGGACAAAACGGGTGGTTCTTACTATGGAAAGCAATCACTCTCTTATGGTGATGTTAAAGGCAGCTCAGAAAATGTGACATTCAGTAAGTTTTAGGTACTTATAAATTGTTAGATAGCAAATCAATGTTAATAGCATTTGGTAATGAATAGGCTTCATTCAATCCAGTAGAATATGCTTGTCCACAGAATCTTGACAGAAAATTGTTTAATTTTTTTTTTAATGTAAGTATTACAGTATATTTCCCTTCTGTATCTAGCTTTCTACAAGCCAATGAAAGAGCAAATGATGTGCTCAAAATTACACCATCCTTAATTTAAAAAAAAATACGCTAATTTCCCTTCTATTCATAGGTAAGGAGGGCCCAGTGCACGCGATCTCGTGGAACCCAGGCAACTCCAACGAGTGGGTGGCGGTGTACGGACACGCGCCAGCTAAGGCCACGCTCTTCAACGTCAAGTGCGAACCGCTGTTTGAATTCGGAACTGGAGCATGGAACTCCATATACTTTCCACCTGAAGGCAACCATATCCTTTTCATATGATATCACTGATATACAGAATTGCTGGATGTTTAAAATGCCTATTTAACAGTTTTACCCGCGTTTTTGCGCGCAAAATACAAAATCAAAATAATGTTGGCGATATTTTGCAGTTCATATACAACATTATTTTTTCTTTATGCTAAACCCGAAAAGGGGTCATTGTACTCATTATTTTGAACAACTTTTTCTATGGGACCAACATTGAAATCGCGAAAAAAAAATCAGCTGTTCCCTACATTTGTGTTCACTTAATCGACAAAATGTACTGAACACCTGATTTTTTTCGCGATTTTCGACCGCTTTTCGGGTTTAGCATAAAGAAAAAATAAGGTTGTATACTTAACTCGAATTCAGGAGCAAACAAAAAAAACGTTTTAGGTATAAGCCCCATTTTTCACGATGCAAGTTTCTTGCCTATGTCATACAATAAAATTGAATCAACAAATGACTTCCATCGTCTAAACACTGTTTAGACAATGCGTGTAATCTAATGCGAATAGTGTGGACGGCAAACTTCAACGCGAATCCTGTATGTGTTCGAGAGGGAGAGCCTTTGTGTTCGGATTTAAACCGACAGCTGATGGATCAGCGCGAGTGCATGTAATGTTCGTAGTCCCGTCCACACGCAAAATTCGCGTTTACACGGTACATTTATTACGGATTCCATAAGTCTGTACACGGTTTAAAGTGTCCCACTCTGGTTAACAATATAATAATCATATATAATAATCATAGACATTTCTTATCAACTGATATTTTGTTCTCAAGCTTTTCTTCAAAATGAAACCTTAACTCAATCACACGTATGCTGCTGGGTGGCTTCGGTAACATAGCGTCGGGACACATCGAGGTGTGGGAGCTCCGCGGTTACAAAAAGGTGGGCTCCTGCGCGGCCCCCGACACTACCAGTCTAATGTGGGACCCTCGTGCTGAGACCTTCGTCACGGCCACTACATACCCCAGACTCACTGTTGGTAATGGGTATGTATCATATCAATTATTATTACAAACTCCCCATTTCGGTCGATCAGATAGAACGCATGCTCTCTAGTAGTTGTGTCGTATCTGCAATCTTAGCAGTTTGAAATATTTAATATTCCTTTATTGATAATTCAAGTACATTATTCGATTTGAATGACCAATAAATGAATATTTATTAGTGCTAAAAATAAATTATTGTAAATAATTTTCGTGTTTTAATTATTACTAGCACATAGTGACGATTAAAAAAATAATTGTAGATCTGATATAACATTTGGTTCTGGGTTGGATATTCAGCTCACATAGTTTTCGGTAATTCAAAAATTTTAATCAAATTGTACAGTCACGGACTTTAATTGATGAGCCACTTTCAAACTTTTCAATTTCGCAGTTTCATACATTCACTAGATTACACGATTAAACACGAACTCAAATCGCATGCTCGTAAACAAGATGACAAATTACTAGTAATCGGAAATAGTGTTATCCATAGAGGTTGACTAATAAGTTCTCAATAAAAAATAAATACAATGTTTATCGAATCTATTTGAAACTGACCTCCTTTGCATCAGAGCTCACTGAAAACCTATCCGAAGACAGTGACAGTTGAAATGTCGATGTCAGAGACGTTAATTTCGAAATTGTCGAAATGACTAATAATATTTCTCCGTACGCTAACGTTACTATCGCTACGCTTAAACAATCGTTGCTAGGTTACGGTTGCTAGACCTGCAATTGATTGACTTTGGGTAGTCACTCTGCTGTCAAGTTTGTAGTTCTGGCTCTCAGGTTAGCCAACCGGTAAAGATATTTAACATAATTTTCTTCTATAATACGAAGACTTTTCATGTCTGGATGTACGAGTATAACCGACTAAGCCCGATTTGCGTCACACGGCTAAAATGCGAACAGTGCAAAGTGGCTCATCAATTAAAGTCCGTGACTGTACAAGACCAGTATGAAATGTGACCTTCAAATAAGGCGTTGCCTGTATCTTGGGGGTCGTGAGGGTCAGAAGTTCAATTTTTACTTTTATTTCAGCTACAAAATCTGGCACTACACATGCGCACTGATGCACAAGCGTGTATGCGTTGAGAGGGAGAACCTCCTTGCTATCAGCTGGCAACCAGGCAACTTTCCCAAGAGTGAGCTGTCTCGGACTGCGCCCAAAGGCATTGAGGACTCGACGCCGAAGCCCGCGGCGGCCTACAGACCTCCTGGGGCTAAGAATAGGCCTTCGACTTTCACGCTACATGAGCAGGAGAAGCCGCATAAACCTGGGGAAACGCCTAGTGGTACGAGATGCATGCTATTTTGCTCCTAAAATATTGGGCCAAAGAAATAACTATTTTGACATACTTTTGTTCTACACGAATGTGAATTACATGAATGCATTTTTGTCATATTTGTGTTAAAAATAAGTAACACAATGATGATGAGTTCAGCCAAATATTGCAAAAATCTACCTCCATTATTATCTTTGTGATATAGTTACTTATTTATTTTTAGCATATTCGTACAGGACTTTTTGAAGATTTTTCCACTAACGACGATTATCTAACCCCATTATATTGTGTTCGATGAATTGACGATTTTCTTAGTAAGTTCACCTGAATATTATATTTATTTATTTAGCCGCACCATCGAAACAGGCGCTCAAACAGAAAGAAAAGCGCGAAAAGGCAAAGGCTCGCAAGGCTGAAGAGAAGGCCCGCGGCGACACCTCCCCCCCGCCCCCCGTCACCTCCTCCCGCGTGCCCTTCGTGTCCACCGGAGACCCCGAGAAGGACAAGAAGATCAAAAATCTTAATAAGGTAACTGAACCAATTTAAGTATAAGAATAATTTATTTGCAGAAAATACATAATTATGTTACCAGTTGTAAAAGTTGTCGGTTTATGTACAGTCCATAATTTGCCAATTTAGGGCATGCAAATTAATTTTACATTAATAATACTTAGGGAACTTATTTTAGTTTAGTAGTTAAAACTTATTTTATAATATTTTTAATAGTTTTTTTTATGTTGCATACATTCTTATAAAAAATAATATTCTCGAATATTTTACCACAATTCCGCGAATCTACAGTATGTTTGAGAATGAGAGAGACAGATATAGAGGCTAAAAGAGGCAGATAGAGATTTTATAGTCTGATTAGTGTAAAAAAGACAATACTTATCGGAAAATAGCTTTTAATTTCAGGATAATATTTCATATTTAATTTTAGATAAAACTACCTCGTTGGTCTAGTGGTCACAAGCACTACTGCCAAGCATGAGGTCCTGGGTTCGATTCCCGATTTCCGATTTCGGTCGGACAATGTTATTGGATTTCGAAATGTGAGTGTACAGACCTATAGTCTGTCTAAACCTTCGGGGAATACAGGCGTGATGTTATGTGCAGTGATCGGAAAAGGGTGAACTAATCTACCTAAAGTTCAAAGAACAGAGACAAAAAAAGCGGAGACTTCCTTACGACTAAAATATTTTTTCGGGACTAATATCGGGGTTTCGGGACATCACTTAAGTACAACCAAAATTAATAAAGTAAAAAATCTTCAATTCATTTCCTGTCCCTGTTTTAAAAAAAGAGCATGCACGATTTATTGCTTTCAAAAAATAAAATTAATCTCCTTATCTTCGTTTGAACGATGTAAGTAAGCGCGGAAGCTAATGTAATTTACATACCAGCTTTAATAATTATATAATATTTTAATAATTATATAATATTTTAATAATTATATAATATTTTAATAATTATAATATATTTTAATAATTATATAATATTTTAATAATTATATAATATTTTAATAATTATATAATTATTTAATATTTTTTCGTAAAGCGTCGCCACTATGTCTCTGTTCTTTTTCGAACTTTAGGTATTTTAGCTCACCTTTTTCCGATCACTGGTTATGTGTATAAAAAAAGTATATCAAATTCCGCATTGGATCGCTTTGGGAATGACCTCCTTGGATTGACGTCAATTTCTTGTGACTATTCGCACATTATGTGTTCTCATTCAAGGTAGCAATCGTAATGTTGAGTGTACAGTCAGCAACATAAGCTGTTTAATTAAATATACATTTATTTCCAAAACATGTTGTGTAAAATCTACGGAATAAAACACATAAAAGTATTTTTCCCGCTCTATCTCATGTTACGGAACCCTTAGGCCCGTTGTAATCGGCACGGTTTCTTTAGGCTCAATTTACACCGTCGCGGAATGGAATGGAAGCGATTTTTTTTGTACAAAGCATAACGAACTTTATATCAATAGTGTAACGCACAAGCTAGATACGAGCCAAATAACAGGTTGCGCGTCTTCTGGAGAATTCTCGCGCGCTCTCGGGAATTCCCGCAGTAACAAGCTCGTATCTAGTTTGTACGTTAGACAACTGACATAAAGTTCATTTTACTATGTACAGTCACGGACTTTAATTGATCAGCCACCTGGCACTGATCGTATTTTAGCCGTGTAATGCAAATCGGGTTTATTCGGTTCCTGACACGGAAAGTCATAATGTCTTCGTATTAGTAGAAGAAAATTATATTTAATAACTTTACCGGTTGGCTAACCTGAGAGCCAGAACTACAAACTTGACAGCAGTGAGAGACCGTAGAGTGACTACCCAAAGTCAACCAATTGCAGGTAAGGCAATTGCAGCAACGGTAACCTAGCAACGATTGTTTAAGCGTAGCGATAGTAACGTTAGCGTACGGAGAAATATTATTAGTCATTTCGACAACTTCGAAATTAACGTCTCTGACATTGACATTTCAACTGTCACTGTCTTCAGCGTAGACAGAGTGTCTACGGTCTTCAGATAAGTTTTGAGAATAATCGAGGTTATGAGCTCTGATTCAAAGGAGGTCAGTATCAAATAGATTGGATAAACTTAATGCAACATTTTTTTTTTTTTATCATTGGGAACTTATTAGTCAACCTCTATGGATAAGACTATTTCCGATTATAAGTAATTTATTTGTCATCTTGTTTACGAGCGTGCGGTTTGAGTTCGTGTCTATTCGTGTTATCTCGTGAATGTATGAAACTGTAAATTTAAAAGTTTGAAGGTGGCTCATCAATTAAAGTCTGTGACTGTACAAAAAACTCGCTTCCGCTCCGTTCTGCGGCGGTGTCAGTTGAGCCTTACGGGACGGCGCGCTAGCCGCAACGCAAAATAATCGTGTGAGATTGTGTACATGTCACAACAAACCACCCGTGGTATGGTATAGGGCGATGCCGCCGTGTCGTCAACAAACTTCCATAGTGATCCATACGACACTGACGACCGTGCCTACACACTGCGAATCTACCGCAGATTTTCACTGAAAAAAAAACGCGTGTGTACAACGGGTCTTAGGTCAAACGTTTACCCCTAAACGAGTTAAAAACATTGTGACTTTTTCATCTTCAAACATTTGACAGAAATTTGTAGAATTATGTTTTAAACTCGTTTAGCGCTAAACGTGTTTAGTGATTTGCGGCGCAAGGTGCAGGTGGGCCTTAGTGTGCGATAAATCCGATTTGCAAATGGCCATATATTTTGCACCTATTGTTGCTGACCGTACATCCTTTACTATCAACTATCAAGGTAGCAGGCGCGTGTAAGCATGCACACGAGTTCACGATTAATAAACCTGAAATCAAGGTCATACTAAAATATATTTAAAAAAATCATTCGTATTTTGCGTTTTATGACCTGACCGACTACACTGACGTCTGATGTTGGCATAATCTCAGAATAGTACTTAAGGCGCACTCCGCATTTTAGGTATAAAGCTACAAGTATGCAATTCAGTGAGTGTAACGTAGTCATAAGATATAAGAGTTAGTTCATATATACTCCATCTGAAATAAGTTTAGACAATTAAATAAGCCTTTTTTAAAGTTCGTTCAACCGATTTCGACTTCTATTGCGTTGGTGGCATGACAAATGGGAGCTGCAGTAGACAGTTGGTATTGAATAACTTTTTTTGCTTTTAATGCCATCCTTATGCCTACGGTATAGAAAACAAAATCGGTTGAACGGACTGTAAAAAGGTTTGTTTAAATGTCTAATCTTATTTCAAATGGAGTATAGGTGAGTATAGGTAGATAAGTAATTAGCGCTGTAAACATAACATAACATCACGCAACATAATATAGCATCAGTCTCCGAAGAGTTAGGTAGAAATGTATAGAACACCCACGTTTAGCCAGTTCAGTAGTCCCATGTAATAGGGAGCGACCCTATTGCCTAGCTCAAATACAACCTCCGAACTGCCACTAACAATAGTCCAATTGCAAAACTCAATAATACTTTACCCAACCTGCACCCTAATTGCGTTACACACTATCAATCACAATCTGATTGATTTTTAAGGATATTGCTAACCTATTGCTTCATATTATTTTCGAAAAATTCTCTTTCTGGTCAACAACGTAAATAACGCAATGAATGTTGTTGAACTGTCAAAATTAAAGCCATTGATACTGTAAATGTGTTAGGCCGTATACAGAAAGAAAGCTGGTAGCTGGCGCCGATCTACCAGCGCTTATAGGACCACGCTGGTAGATCGGCGCGCTACCAGCTTTCTTTCTGTATACGACCTTACGCAAGAACCCCGCTAAGTATCACCGAGCTCAGAACCCTATAAAAAAAACAAGATCTATCTTTAGACTTCAGTGAATTTCGAACTTTATTCCGACAATATTAAAGTTCTAAATACAAATACTGTTAAAAATCCGTGTCCTAACTTGTCAATTTTGCATTTAACTAACAAAAACTATCCATGTGGGAATACGGTTCGAACAAAAACTGGCTGAAAGGTTTAAGCTTGAATAGGAACTCGTTATAAATAAATAAATAAAATCTTTATTGCAGACTACATGTTCTATAAAAACAAAGAAGTTTGTAATAAAACGGTATTTTATGCTCAGCAGTACCTAGCTCTTGTGACCCCTAGACCAACGATGCACAAGTTTATTCTACAAGTATATTTGTATGTTACAGAAATTGAGCGACATTGACAAGCTGAAGCAACAGAAAGCATCTGGCAAGCAGTTGGAGCTGAACCAACGCGCCAAGATCGAGCAGGAGCCGGCGCTGCTTCAAGAACTCGCCCTGCTTAGGTTATGATCGTACTAGCTCAACAAATATGCTTCGTTGACAAACCGCTTAGCGTGAATCTAGTGTTAAGTACAGCTTTATTATTGAACCACTCCAGTGGAACAGGGACCCTAAATACATGTCTTACACGTGAAGTTATTATTTTAACATTGTTTTTTCCTAGCATTCATTATTTATCACAATTCTATAAACCTGTTCCACGGGAATGGATCAATATTCGTTAAACAGTTAATTTAATAAAAAGACTTAAGAGATAAACTATTAATGCGACGTGAAAATTAAATATGAACAACGTCATTACTGTAGAAATATGTGTTTTGTTTTACTATTTTTGTATCAAAGAGTTTGTCGCTAACGTAATCGTTTGCATAATATAAGAGTTGAGAGTGTATCTATTTACTTACGTATGAAAACCAGGCTGAAATGAGCCGATGAACCGACTAGGAAATTATTACTGGTTTGATTGTTCGCGAGTGCAGTCATTTATAACATAAATGCTATATTTTTTCACATAAATCTGTTAAATATGAGAAGGATTAAATACGTTATTTTCAATTTGTTTATAATTATATCGTAGTGTACTAAATCGCTGATTTTTTTTGTAATGAATGCATAACTTGTTGGTTTATTATAAAAACATCAATACAAATCTGGTTACTATATTTGTAAGTAGTCGTTTTATTTATCTTATCTTTATCTGCGTTTCCGGTAATATGTTTTATCAGCTTATCTAATCTTGCACGTTGATCTCATTTCACACTTAAATAACAACGATTAAACCCGCACAAGTAATAAAAGTTGACTGAAGAGTGCACCACAATCTCATTAACTTCTAATTCACATCATAACTACTAGTCTTTGCTTGATGTAAATTAGAGCCTGCTATGGCTCTTTCTGATCATAAAACTACCCTGTTCCCAGATTCAGGTCATAAAGATCATATTCCAAATGGCGGGCAAGTGTTAATGATCAATGAGTTGAGTTCGATCCTCACTCACTGGTTGCACTTTTGCAGTGCATAATCAGCCTATAATGTTCCCACTGCTGGGACACATGCCTCTCTGCCAAATTGCATGACAGTTTGTCGGCAGTTGTTCTTGTCAACCAATGACTACAAAGGAAAATGGGCACTTGCTTATGGGTTTCTGCCCTGAAACCCAAATAATATATCATCAATGGAAAGAGCTTTTCAAGGGGAACTTTTCCTACTAACACCGTAACTTAATTATGCCAAGTAATCTCTAATAAATAGGTATACCTACAGTCGAGATAAAAATGTCACATTTTACAAAAAGGCATTTTCGTAAACGTAAGGTTTTTAACAAACGTGGACACAATGAGAGATAATGTTTTGTAGAACTCTTGTTGCTGGTCCTTAGATTTGGCACCAATCCATACTCCGAGTTGCTATTGAGAAACGGGATCGAAGCCAGGACCACACACTCAGATATCTCACAAGAATAACGTGGCAGTCAAAAGACATTAAAAAACCGGCCAAGTGCGTGTCGGGCCACGCACAATGAATGGTTGCGTAGTTGGGACGAACTTATCCCAAAAACAAAACTACGTACGTCACGGTCAATTCTCCAACTGCGAATCATCATCTGCCTAGCCTTTTCCTAACTATATTGGGGTCGGCTTCCAGTCTAACCGGATGCAGCTGAATAGCAGTATTTTACATGGAGCGACTGGCCATCTGACCTCCACAACCCAGTAACTGGGTAATACGATACCCCTTGGTAAGACTGGTTTGTCAAACTTTCCGGCTGCTAACTAACGACTGTCAAAGATCCACAAATAACAGCCGGAACCAACGGCTTAACGTGCTTTCCGAGGCACGGAGGAGTCTCGGCATGTAAAGATGGTCACCCATCCACTGACCATCCCCGGCAAGCATAACTTAACCTGATGGATCGATCCGTGCGGCTGTTATTACGTAGCCACGAGTTCCAACTGCGAATGTAAGTTTGTAATCGCAAAAAAATTTTTTTTTTAAGTAGCTGCCTATATGGTCTGTAAATCGTTAATTTGTAGTTTTATAACATATAGGCTATGTTATAAAACTACAAATTAACGATTTTAGAATTTGGTCATTTACTGGTGCTGTGAGACCTTGCTTCTTGCCATTCTAGGTCAACGAGTATCAAAATATGTCGCATATATGGCCGTATTTGTTTATGGCGCTGACTTAGAAGCTTGATCTTTTTAGAGCTCCAAGGAACCGTAGACCTTAGTATTTCATATTAATTTCAACTTGGTAAGTGGTTATCAAGTTGAAATTCACGCGTTCCTGAAAAAATGGGTCTTGACAGACTGACAGACTGACGGTTAAACGAAGAGATCCTTTAAAAGGGTTTCGTTTTTAGGGTTCCGTACCCAAAGGGTAAAACGGGACCCTATTAGTAAGACTCCGCTGTCCGTCCGTCCGTCTGTCACCAGGCTGTATCTCATGAACCGTAATAGTTAGACAGTTGAAATTTTCACAGATGATGTATTTCTGTTGCCGCTATAACAACAAATACTAATAATCAGAATAAAATAAATATTTAAGGGCTCCCATACAACAAACGTGTTTTTTTTTGGCATTTTTATAGATAATGTAACAGAACCCTTCGTGCACGAGGCTGACTCGCACTTGGCCGGTTTTTAAAGATAATGCTACGGAACCCTTTGTGCGCGAGTCCGACTCGCACTTGGCCGGTTTTTATAGATAATGCTACAGAACCCTTCGTGCGCGAGTCCGACTCGCACTTGGCCGGTTTTTTTCCTTTTGAGGTGCGGAACCCTATAAATAAAGATTGACTAATCTGTGAACTTCAAGTAAAAGTGCACTAATTAGGTACTTACCTTCAATGTTAAAAAACGGCAATTACCTATATTAAAAAAAACACGATATTAAAACATGATGATGATTAAAAAGTAGTTAAAAAATGATATCATTTGCGTTATGTTGGAAAAATTTGCGTTCTGGAATGCAGTTCTCGTTTGGCTATAAAAAATACCATTTAGTTTATCGAGGGAAGTAGTCGCCTTACTAGCCCCATGGATAGACGGAGGAACAGTCAATCTTTGCAGTGTTTTATATAAATAAAAAAGAAGCTTAAATGAAGTGTTGTGCGGTACCTAATCATAAAATACTAACTTAATCCTAACTTTATGTGAAAGTGAGTTTATTTGTTTGTTACACTTTCACGCTAAAACGGCTGAACGGATTTCGATGACATTTGACACTTGCGTACTATGTAGACCAATTAGGTTAGGGCATAAATGATAAGTATTTTTTATCCCGGTATGCACGGGATCGAAACTTATGCGAGTGAAATGGTGAGTTCAGCATGCAACACTGCGTTCATCTATCCTTTTGCCGACCGGGCTGATAGCTAGTTATAGCAAGAAAACCTTCCTCAAGGAACTAGATTGCTGCTCTAGGGATTTCCAAATAAACATAGGCAGTGCCAGATTTCTTTTTGATATTAATGTAACAAGCCGTCAGTGGTTCCCTTGGTGTTAGATTAAGCTGACAGACTAATATCTTTTCCTCCAGTTTAGCACCTCTGCCCAATCAATTGCTTGGGTGTAAATTCAGGATAAATCATTATCTTAGTTGCAGGCGCGGTCGCAGCCCAAGATTTTGGGGAGGGTCACCATTGGTGCCGAGTACTATTTTTAGGGAAACGGTTAACTAATTGATAAGTACACTAATTTTTTTTTTGTATATGGTTATCGGGGTCACTGCGTCTAAGTACCTACAGTTTTTAGTTAGTAAAGCACGTAAATCATTCAGTCTCTCGATAGCTTGAATGATTATGGGGGGGTAATGACCCCCAGGACCCCCCCTCTCGGACCGCGCCTGCTTAGTTGTCCAAAATACATTTGACTTACCTACCTAAGTTTTAACAGTGCGAAATCAAAACAGGTAGTAAAATGAAATCTCGTAATAGAATTTTTATAACGTTTACTTTCGTTTCAGGTATAAAATGCATGCACAACATAAAATATAAATACCCCACTTTGGCATGAACGTGAGATGCCCAGGATTGGAATAATTCGGAATCCTTCCAAAACTTCCTTTGATTGACAAGTGATTTGCGATAAACTACTTTCTGACATGGATTATCGCAAGCAAACAACTTACGAGTATCTACCTACATATCAGGTACCTACCTACCTACAAATAAATAAATGAGAAACCCGCCGCGACTCAGCCGAGTCATCGCGCCATCACTGGCTGGAAAGCGTCCTCTATCCAGGAAATTTTTATTTGAACACGATAAGATATCGATAATAAATTGATATACGCGAGGTTGGTTTTTAATTGTTAACAGTAGTAGTCGGCCTAGTCGGTGCGCTCGGTGTGTTGACACGCCGATAACTCGGTTTGTTTACGATTGAGTATTATTGCGACGGCGGCGGCGACGGTGCGGTGCAATCTAACTTATTCGTATTGAGCTGCTCCAACGGACCGAGAGCAGTGGCCCTTCAATATGGACCGAGAGTGCGACGATGCTGACGATAACACGCTGCTGCTAAGTGATACCGATCGTGAACGGACTACAAGTGATTCAAATCTGAACAGTGTTTCCGTCCGCGGAACAGGTTCTCACGAAACGATAGTGTTTGATAGTAAGCTGATGAAGACCTCAACGCACACGGAGGACCTGGCGGCGACGTGGGGCGGGCGCCGCTCGCTGCAGGACTCGGGCCGGCTGCGGCGCGTGCACTCTTGGTCCGGAGGACCGCCAGATGACATCAGCTCCGAGATCATTATATTACGAGAACGGTATGTAACATCTTCATTCTAAATCGATGATAAAATTTGCAGCATACCTACCTGTTATTTGTTAATGAATACGTGCACCTAGCTGAGTAATTATTATAACCACACGTGTTGCAGTTTGTTACTATTATCAGTCTATTGTAAATGTAAGATAACAGCCGTTGTTATTTATCTGTAGGTAATAATAATCATCAATGTTAAGCAAGTAGATTGGTACCTATATCAAGTATCATAAGTAATCCAATACTAGCTTGATCTTGGATTCAATCAAGAAAGACGAATTTTATAGGTCCGGGGTAGGTACCCTTGGTACTTTTAGCAAGACTGCTAGAATGAATAAATAGAACAATTATGTAATACCTACCATGGAAAATATATCTAGGAAGGATTAGGACATAACCTTGAATTTCATGGCAGTTATTGGTTGCAATGGCTACCATAATACCTACCTGTAAGTCGATGAAATTAATAATGTTATTTTGATTTCGAAAACAGCCATCTTCAACACCAAACTATAACTAAATCTGCCACAAAAAATAATTCGTAATGTTCCCACTACATTCATTTTTAAGTTTACCTACTAAACTGCCTTCACGAAGGTGACCAACCGTAACCTAACCAACAGAGCCTATTGCACGTAGGTATCGTTATGCTAAACGACACTATTGCATCTATCCATAATTCGTAGGTTGGTACGAACGCAGACGCGCCTGCAACCAGGGGCAGTGCGTCACCTCTCCAGCCGTCAGAGGCTGACCTTGGCTTCTCTGGCCCTTGTGGACTTCATGAGCTTCTGCTCCATGAGTGTGATGGCTCCGTTCTTCCCCCGGGAGGCAGCTGCCAAGGGCCTTTCTGAAACCATGTGTGGAATCGTGTTTAGTTTCTATGCAGTCGTCATGTTCCTCACATCGCCCTGGTTCGGCAAATTCGTAAGTATTGACATTGATTTATCTATCTTCCTCTTGAATTTTTGTGGCGCTGGTGCTGAGTGATTCTTACTAGAAGGATAAATGTAATTCAAAATCAGGTGCATAGTTAATTGAATCATCAAAAGTTGATGATGGGTAATAGAAACGGTGGAAAACCCAGTGAATGTCGTGGGAATCTGCTGGATGCGGGAAGTGCAGAACCGGTCCCCGTGGCGATGATTGAGGAAGGCCTACATCCAGCAATAACGTCTTTCGGCTTAGTGCTGGAAATAGTTGATAAACAGCTAGCATACCTAAGCATGTAAGATTGATGGGACACGCAGCATTTATTTCATGCCCTTACTGCTTTTATACGTCCACTCCTCACTTGAAAGTTATCCAGTTTTGTTCCTGACAGAAAACTCGAAAGAACGTTACGTAAAATTCGATTCCTTAGAACGAAGTAGATAGGTAAATTAAAAGGTTACACTCTTCAAATAGACTTTCTATAGAATCTATTCGAGAACCAACCTACGTAAAGCATGTATTTATAGCCGTGTAGGTATCCCTTTAAGTTTCCTTTTACGTAATTTACTGAATCTAGTTTATTTTATATTGAAGTTTAGTTTTTCTTTAACAACACATGCCTATTGCCCAAGCGTGTTGTAGCTAGCTCACATAATATGTGGCAACATCCTCATACTTACCATAGTAGTTGTTATAGAATCAAACGTTCTTAGAGCTAAAGCTTAAGCCGTATTGCTGGGGAGTTTATTGAGCTAAACTTTTTCCCAGCGCAAACACTTGGTGATATGGAAGTGGTGAAGTGTGTCCGTTTTGGGGGCTTTGCACTTTTGATTTTCAAAAAGTGCTGATATTCAGGCAAATTTAAATAAATGGTACATGTTAGATTTGTCTTCATTGCTAATGAAACCTCAGGTTAGAAAGGGACCAGGGTTGCGGGAAAGTCCGAAAGGGATACCTTGGCAGCAGGCAACTGAAGGAACACGGGTGGGTTTTAGTCAGTAAAAGTCTGACACGCCCTTCTGCTCCGCCCAGAGCGGGAGAAGTCATTTGATGACTTCTCACCCAACTAAAAAAAAAAAAAGCTTAGAAAGGGTGTTTCCACTTATCGCCTTTTATACTGTGGCTCCACGGTCTATCAAAACAAATGAGTGCATGCTTAAGCAAATATTATTGATCAAACACTAGAAAGTGTACAGACTACTTAGAACTATCTCATAGACGTAGATACCCAGTAGAATGATCATGCGTGATGTTTACTCTCCTCAGTTGCCGATGGTCGGCGCAAAGTTCCTGTTTACAGCGGGCATGTTTGTCGCCGGTGCCTGCAATGTATTATTTGGGTGAGTTTTAATGTAAACATAAGGATTTATTTGATGATCCTCGATTTTGTGGAGTCTTCTCTTGTTTACCCACAAGTAGCGTTAATTGTTGGTAAACATCGAGCCGCTGTGAAAAGGTCATAGGAAACTTATGACTATTCGGGAAAGGGTTGGTTTAATTACTTTAGATAAGTCTAGTGATCGCAATTGTTGCTACGTAGCGATAGTTCGAATCGAATGTGCATTGCATTCACCAATGTACGGCCCACTCCCTCTCACAGAAAGATGAAGTCTGTGTCCCAGCAGTGGGAACACTATAGGCTGATTATGCAAACAGTGCAATAAGAGGTAGACCTGACGCTTTTATGTCGCATCCAAATGATTCCAAATTGTCCCATCTTAGGGATTCTTGAGAAGGACGTCACATAGTGCGTTTCCTACAAACAATATACCTCAAAATTTAAAATATAGCCTTGTTTAGTAGGTAGATGGTCTAGTTACTATGCAAGTTAGGTAATTGGTTAGTATGTTAGTTACAGTTTTGGGGTTTTAAATCATGACGGTTACCTATGTAACGTGACTATTGTAAACGATTTTTGATAAAGGATTCTCGTAAAACTTTATAAAACAATTCTTGTAAGTTTAAGTAATAAATAACGTAAAAAATGCGATAACATTGGGCTATTTCATCAAAAACGTGAAACGAAACTATTTCATCGTACAGGATTCTCTTTTCATCATGAAAAGGAACCAACATTTTTGTTTCACTGTAACCACCAAACAATAGTTAACATTTTCTACGCCAATTAATCGAATTATTAACTTCCCCGATGAAGCGTGAGACGTTAAAAACATTTGCATTTGCGTAGAGTGTGGCAGGAAAAAAAAAATAGGTCCTACCTATCTAATAAAAAATATCCTTTTTGATAACACGTTTTTAGCAAATTCTGGCAAAACTGGCCAGTTTTGATCAAAATAATGAATTTAACCTTTTTTCTTCTTTTTAATTAGCCAATGGGGTTTTTTTCCTCATTTTTTCATCAAAATTAACTAGTACCTATTTTGTTAACTAAGTTCGAGTAGACACTTTTTATCAAAAATCTACCTATACCTAATTCTAATAAGTGATTTTTTCAATGCATGCTGTATACTATTATTTCGAAAGGATCAATGTAGGCACCTTTTTTTTTTTTTTTTTTTTTTGGGTTGGAAATCATCATATGACTTCTCCCGCTCTGGGCGGAGCGGAAGGGCGTGTCAGACTCTTACTGACTAAAACCCACCCGTGTTCCTTCGGTTGCCTGTTGCCAGGGTCCCGGTATCCCTTTCGGACTATTCCGCAACCCTGGCAGGGGGCACCTAATGCCCAAACATATTTTTTATTTTTTAACTATTTTTACCTTTTTTATCAATTCTAGCACACTAGCATTAATTGAAGATACAACGACGTTCACGACGCTTTGCTTCGTGGTGCGAGGGATGGAGGCTCTCGGAGCGAGCGCATACTCCACGGCCAGCTATGTGTTCGTCGTAAACACGTTTCCTGACAGCATTGGCTCGGTCCTCGGTATTCTGGAGACTTTCATCGGTCTCGGCATGTCCGTGGGACCGGCCATTGGAGGGCTCCTGTACTCGGTAATTGTATTTATTTTATGAAAGCCAGATAATAATTATATTTTTTTCTCGTAGACATGGCACGGCATCGTTAACCTCTTTTGTTGTTGTTTCATTTGCTGCTGTTATTTGTAAAGCCGCGATTACTTCCATGTAACTCAAAGTGTAGGTTGTCTTCAGTATTCTGTTACAAAAACTTTTGAAAAGTTAGTTTTGAAATATTTATCAATGTACCTTCATAAAGACCAGTTCCGGTTAGAATGTTTGCAGTAATTATTAAAATCATGTACCTAGTTGTTAGTGATTTTAATTAATCTCTGTTACACGATCACGAACATAATAATCACTATCGTAATGTTATCGTAACAGGTTTAATTAACAGTCCCATACATCATCAAAACAAATAACCTTCACTCCATGCATGATGCCGATATGAAAAATAGGGCGATATGGGTACCTACTTATCGACACTTGTGAATTTTGAATGAAAAATATTGAACCAATACTTATTATTTCTTCAAGATGATGCAGAAAACTCTGTTTTTATATCTGTGTTGCTTATGTAACCAAAATATGGTCTAGGAAAAGAAAATGCCATACATTTTCTATTTTAGATTTAAGTAAGTACTTAGCTACTTACTTAATTATTAATAAATAAAAACTTTATTCAGTTCAGATAAAAACACGGTAAAATATTAAAAAAAACTAGTAACAGATTACATAGGAGCCTTCGGTGCTCGATTTTTACAAGATCTCTGTACCCCATACTAGGATTCTCAGAGTCGTGGAGTCCAATCTCTTCCCCATAGCAAAGCAACAAACAAACATTTCCATTTCTTTATGTGAAGTAATTAATTTGAAAAAATATACAATATACAATGTGTGTACAATTTTTGCAATGGCAACAACGACACACTGAAGGTACAATTCCGTAGCCGACCGCAGGCGACGACATGACTGTTGTCTATATATTTCTATGAAACCGATGTGTCGCTAGCTACGGAAGGTATTTCATAGAAACCAGTCGTGTCGCGGCGGCACGTCGCATGCAGTTGCCGCCTGCGGTCGGCTACGGAATTGTACCTCAATATCATTATAATTGATGAAAAAGCTCGTACCCACATTAACAGGTTTTTGTGTGAATGTATGATTACTTATATGAATGTTTCAGGTAGATCGGGGGCTTCGGGCTACCATTTTACACTCTTGGCGTTATCATGGTGTTGACAGTGCCCATCAACTTCTTCTTGCTCACTGATTGCGAAGGTAATACTTACATAATAAGTTTCAGGTTTTCGATGTAATGTATTAGCTAATAATTTTGTATAATGGCTGCTGGAAGTCCCGGGTTCGCTTCCTAGACCGGAATGCTGTATTAAATCTTATTATCGGAAATAGAGGAAAAAAAATGAGTTCAATTTTGCAGAAAGACTAAAAAATTAAACTATACGTTTATCTAATGCATTTTAGGCATTTAAAAACTATGTTTTGTTGCTTTATGAACTAAATACCTTCCAAAGACAATAAAATAATGTTTTCCCAAGTAGTTTGATAGACAAAAATATTGCAATGACTGTAATTTTTTATTTATTTAGAAAATCCTAAAATATTTTCTCTTGCAGAATACGTATCTGGATCCAAGACAACCTCCATTTTCGGTCTATTCAAGATCCCTTCGATAATAATAACGGGCCTGGTGATAGTCATCGTGTCCAACACATGGGCCTTCCTCGACCCGACGCTGGAGCCTCACCTGCGCCAGTTCGAACTGTCCACGGAACAGATCGGGCTGATATTCCTGCTGTTCTCTAGCCTCTATGGAATATTTAGTCCTATTTGGGGATGGGTTGCAGATCGGTAAGTTTTTTTTTTACAAGCTTTTTATCGACTTGCTTCTTTCGTATGTGTTTCCGGTTACAAAATCAGATGAATCCATGTTTCAAATACTTCTTTTGCTTGAAAACTGATTCATACGATTTTATCGTTTTACCAGCTAATTCAATACTGCCCAATGTTGGATATTTAGCTTAATCAAACCTCTTAAGAAAATACCCTTATGGAAGGCAAATACCGGATATCTATGGCAAATACACATTCGTCTATTTCAGATGTATGAGAAGACGAGACGTTTGTAAGTTAGTGAGCGATGAATAGCATCAAAATTGTAATCCTAAGTCCTAACTATTCTATAATATTACAAATGCAAAAGTGAGTCTGTTTGTTACGGTTTCACGCTAAAAAGGCTGAACGGATTTGGATGAAATTTGACGCATGGGTAGATTGGGTAGTCCATAACCTGGATTAAGACATAGGATACTCTAGTAGTACGTTCCCGTGGGATATTTTTTGACATCAATCATAATTTTCAGGGTACACAACCACTGGTGCATGATGGTGTGGGGTCTGTTCCTGTCCAGTGCAGGACTGTTGTTACTCGGCCCGTGCCCCTTCATCCCGGGTCTGCCAAGGTAAGCATCTCATAAATGTCAAACAGAATACAATTCATTCTACGCCTGATAATTATGTGTACAATATTTCAATGATCTGTGGCGGCATCTACAACGTCACATGCAAACTACGCATCTCACTGACGTCAAGCAGAGTTTACCGCGTGACCAGGATTTAGACAACGTCCCGACATCAATCGTCGGGCAGTTGCCTACCCGACACAACACTCTTCTGGTCCGAGGATCCTCTCTTTTCTTTGGAGGATGAGTGAACTTTACTCCCTGTTCCTCATACCTCTATAGATCTTTTGGCGCTCGAGTGACGTTGACAGGGGGCGCTGTTGGTAAACATTGTGAAAATGTTTCGTGAAATGCATTGAAAAACAAAATGGCGGCCTTAGTTCCGATTTTAGCCACGCACCAAAAGATACTTGTATAGCGTTTTGTAATAGTGTGCTAGTTACCAGTCCTATGGATATTTTGTGAATAGTTTACATTTTCAGGGGCTTGTGGCTGGATCTAGTGGCGTTGTCTATCCTGGGCATGTCTGTCGCGTTGACACTTCTGCCCACCTTCCAAGGAGTGTTAACGAGTTCTATGTAAGTTGTTATACATACCTAAATTAACAGTAATATAAAACTACTCCAAGTCATGCTGTTGCATGCAAATTATACTCCTAAATCTAATCCGTTCTTAGTGATGACTTCCGTTATAAAAAGAATTGTTGTACAAAATTCCATGCTTGTAGACCCAGCTGTTTAGGCTGTGGTGGCTGTCAGTGCGTTAAGTTCTTATTAAGTGAAAATAACGGCCTCAAAGATCTTATCTTTATTACGAAAGCAGCAATACTCAAATAAAGAAAAAAAAAATACTATCAGTAAACAGGTTTCGACAGTTTCAAGATTTCGTTCTATGTTAAAGCTACGAGGGCGGCTGCCCCGAGGCCCTGGCGACGTACAGCGCGGTGGCGGGCGTGTGGTCGTGCTGCTACTCGCTGGGTGAGGTCCTAGGGCCTGCACTCGGCGGGGCACTGACCGAGCGCTACGGGTTCCCGCTGTGCGCTACGCTTTGTGCTGCTGCCTGCTTTACCATGGTAAGTTGTCATAATACAAGCGTCCTACGAGCCTACACGAACGCACGGAATAAATGTGACGTAATATCGAACAATTTTTATATTGAAAATACTATATTTATTAGTTTTATGAATTTATTCATAAAGGGTTATACTAATTATTATTGTGCTTGCCGCATACCTACATATAAACCAAAATGCTGTAGGATAGTTGTATTTTCAATTTAAAAATCATTCTAACTTAACTTACGTTTCTTCGTGTTGGGCCTTCGTAGCGGACTACGAACGTAGTGTTGAATTTATTGCTACGGGGTTCTTCTGTGCGGTACGGTATTCGTTTGTGTCCCTGCTACGCTATGTTTGCGTAGCGGACTACGAGCGTAGGAGAAGGTCGTGCTACGGGATTCTTCTGTACGCTACGGTTTTCGTCTTTCTGCTTCGCTAAGATTGCGTAGCGGACTACGAGCGTAGAAGTTGGCAGGTGAGTCAGTGCTACGGGAATCTTCTTTGCGGCTACGGATGCCGTGTGCTACACTAACTTTGCGTAGCGGACTACAAACGTACGAAATTATTTTTATTTCCCACGCTTCATTTAAGAGGAAATAGGGTCGGTCATTTCTCCATACGAAAAGTCATAATTCGAGGTTCGGCTCTCGTCCATTTCCTCCTCCAATATTGGCCCAATTTGAAAGATATTTAATAAATTGAATAAGAAGGCTATTTACTGTGCCCCTATGTTTTACTTTTTTCATTAATAGTTGTCAAATTAGTACAATAGGCCTCTGATGACAGCGGTCTAAATAGGCAATTTTGAGCATTTTCTGAAGGTTCTAGGTAGTACTTTTACAGGTACCTAATGTATCATCAACGGAAAACAGAGGCTTACAACTAGTTGATATTTATTTTACTGTAAAAAATCATTGCTGGTCATAAACCAGAGAGAAAACAGGCGAGAGCGTTTGTATGGAGAGAGGACCGACCCTATTTCCTCTTAATTCTACCCTTTGTGTAGCAAACGAGAGTTGAGGAAGGTCGTGAGATCACAAACAGAGAAAACAAACTATACAATGTAGATCAGTCCAAACATACCCTATTTTTTTACAGGCCGTAGTAACCCTAACATTCTTCTCCTTGCGCGAGTCCCGCAAATGCGCGCAGTCGGCATCGGGCAGCGCGTGCGACTCCATCCCTTACACAGACTCCACGTGGAACAGCAACAACTTCTGTCGCACGCGCAGTGCGCCCCAGACCTTGGCAGAGCACTCGCCGCTGATCACACCGTGCTCTTGCTACAACACACATAGTAAGTACAACTTGTCTGGCTCTTTTTGACGTGATTTACTAGCGGACTCTGATATTTCCACTGTTCTTCTCCTCTGTGGTAGAACGATCCATGATTAGTGCGGTCGAGGTTCCCAGTGAAATTTAGCTCAAGCTTTTTGATGTAAACTATATTTTGGCTTTAGCACTTTAGTAACTAGTGCCATCCATGTTAATTCCTTCACTGACAACTAGGGTTCAGTCCAAGTTTCTAATTGAGTTTTGTTACAGTTGGTTCCTACTCATAAAATTATCAATTTCCCAGGTTTTACATACGGCCCATCGCCACCCAAACACTTCTGCCTACTACACAGTAAGGGCAACAAAAGCGGGTACGCGAGCATCGCTGAAATCGCCGCATACATCCTCAAGTTTCAGTTCGTCACCAGCTTCTACATTAAAATCCGAAGATCCAGAAGAAAGGCGCTCGCTGCGCCAGCCCCCACACCAGTGCTCAACGAACAGCTTTACCAGAATTACCTCGATAAGGAAAATGACGAGTCAAAAGTTAAACTACGCGTCAATTCGAATGGCTACATAAATATGACAAAGAAAAGCGATAAGTACTGCACGTTTTTAGAAGACGCGATCTTCGGAAGCCCCGATATCATGAACAATGTTACTGCTGAGCACTTGAGGGTTAAGAGGTATAACACAGGACTGGTTTCTACGGAGAAGCGCTGCGATGAAGAGAGAAGTACCACGTACGAAATCATTCGACATAACCTTGAGAAGGTCCAGTTTTATGAGCAAGATGAGTGTCCATCTTTTCAAGATATATTTGTGAGTATCTATTTAAAAAGTAACATACGTTTAAAAAGTAATATACGTTTACCAAATTACTTTAAAAGTCATAATTATATTATGGTGTCATGAGGCTGACTTGCCACTGTGGATAAAAGCCTCTAATAAAAATTAAGAATAATATATATATAATAATAATATATAATATATATATATATATATAATATATATATATATATATAATATATATATATATATATATATAATATATATATATATATATATATATAATATATATATATATATATATTATGGTGGCTTTATAGCATACAGTCATCTTAAGATGACAAAGAGCCAAATTAATCCGATACTAACCTACCACTTTTTTTTTTTTGGATTAGTTAGAGTTAGACATTTTTTTTTTTTTTAGTTATACATTTGATGAAACAGAAAAAAACGATGGATTTACACACTTCTCAACAAAATTAGAATTACAGTATTAATGATAGATGACTCTAATAATTTTTAATTCGTTCCACAGGATAGCTGTGCCTGTAGAGACGGTGTTACCTACGTCAGAGGAACGGTGACTGTGTCTTCAACGGGCGCCTGCGAAGTGTAAGATCTCGTTGCGTTCTAAATATATTCAAATAAGATTTTTTAGTTTTAATTCATACAAATTCAACCAAATAAAGAACGCAACTTCAAGTAAAACAAAAAAAAATCGTTTATTATTCGACTCTCTACAATGTTCCCCTGTCGGAAGACAATAGCAAAAATATTTTACGAATTGCGCCGCTCACTAGGGTAGCATAACGTTGCGAAGGTTCCCTTTCACCAAATTCCGGTACCTATTGGTATTTGCATTTCCCATCGAAACGCGATTGCCTACAGTTTATGCTTTCCTGGTACAAACGACCTCTGCTGACGATTTCGCGACGTTGTCATGGAGATTTCGCAAGTCAGCTTGACCACTGTCCATTTGGGAAATCGGTTGGTTGAAAAATCAGTCCATTCTTCGTTTTCATGCAACGTACAGTAACGACGCCAACCGCCAGCGTTGGTTTTTCACAACCGGTCCCGAATACACTTGTTCCCGGAGAACATAAGTTGACAAGAGATTGGTAAATTCTTGTGGAAGTTTGTGAAAACATCGGAAAAATAGACGTAACCAACTTTTGTGTTTTTTTGTTGTGTGCTGTTAATGAAACACCTAAAACTTTTTATCGTGAAATATATTATATAATTTTGTCTTGTAGAATAATTTATTTATAATAAGAATAAATACATTGACAGTGTTCTTATTTAGGTACATGTTTTTTCACCGAGAAGAGTTTGGAAAAACTAGCAAAAATTTAAGAACACAATAAGAACACAAAATAGAAATTAATAAGATCATTGGATCACTCATTTGTTTCTATACACTGTATTCGAGACACATTCGATTTTTTTATAAGTATTACCTACTTTGTATACGACGCTGGACGCTTTTGCTATTTGTTTTCATCGATATTCGCAAAAGGCGTCACTTCACGTCGATAATAATATCGTTGACTGTTCAATAGATACGGCGTCCACAACACCAGGCTAGCATAAGGTTACAAGATATGAATTACTGTTATTATCTGCTTTATACAAAGTTTAAAAAGTTTCTCCGGAAACTTCAATATTCACAAGAGGTACTTACTAACCTCTCAATTGATATTTAGTTTTTGACGTAATTAGTTTCTTAAACTAAAAGTTTCCCCCCAAATATTTGAAGAGATTTGTATGTATTTACGTACGCGGAGTGAGGATTGGTTGGGAAACGCAGAGGGTTGGGGAAAAAATCAAACAGGGAGCGACCCTCCAATGCGGAAGCGAGATAGATACCGAATATCCTTTTCTATGATGTCATATATCTCCCGAGTGTTACTTTCCTGGTACCTCATGTATTTTGCTGAGGTAACAATAATTCCTGAAATGAGCTATGATTTTTGAAGCGACATCACGTAATAATTGCATGATGATAAAAATTAAGGCTAAGAAGTGTTAAAATAAATCTATCAACATAAAATATATAAAAAATATGTAAAAAAGGTATAGTAGTTATTAAAAGATTGACAAAAGTTTTACTCACAATCATGAGGCAAAAGTTTCACAATTTCATGAGGATTTGAATAAATGATATTGTCCGAACTATCGAATGTTAGCCCGAAGATGTTCTTGATGCTAGCTATTTCTATGAGCGTGTGGTTCTCCTTGTGCGCCACGTAGATGGCACTTTTAGCGCAAAAATGTGCGACGCCTTTGTGATTTACTTCAATGGCCCTGAACACTTTGGGCCCTTCGTATGGGATGCGATGATTCGCCCCTTTCTTTACCTCGAACAAACCATCCTTAGTCGTTATAAATGTGTCACCATCGCCATCAATAGCGAACTGGTATATCTTTTCCTGAACATGCTGCAGTAGTGTGACATGTTTTTCCTTCACATCGTATTTATGCAGCCGCTGCGACGGGTACTGTATGAAGTACAAGTGGTGGTTGAACATCTGTAAGTCCCAAATGTCAATGTCCTTAACAATGTGTTTCAAGCCGTGGGATTTCTCGAGATTATCTGCGTAGATTCCGTCGGTGCCTCCGAAAAACGCTGTCTTATTGTGCTCGTCGACGGCGACGGCGAATCCGTTTTTAATTCCATTTATTGGGGTCGGCATCGTGTCATTTATTTTCACGTAGGCAATCCCAAAGGTGTCCTCGGTATCTTCTCCGACGTTGTAACTGAAAAATATTTTATGTTCGTGGTTGTACATGGCAAGTTGGTATGGCCGATTGATTCCGTTCATTATGACATGTCTTTTGTGCAGTTTCCCGTGGACGTGGACGCCTTCGCAAGGTATTTTTGGTTTATGCGTTGTTTTACCGAATACGCTGATTATCACGCAAACTAACACGAATATTAACTTCATGATTTCCGTAAATACAAGAACAGAGACGCCTCTCGCGTTGCTGAATACATTCAATACTAGCTGCAATCAATGAAATTTTATATATCCTGATAGTTTATAATTAGTGATATAAAGCAATTATCATTGAAAACGAACCATATGGCGATTAACCTATACCTACCTATGTTGTTATAGTTAAATGGGTCACGATCTACTGTAGTTTTTATTTTTCGTTTTTATTTAAACTAGAGTTCAGCCCCATACTTAATCTGGGCCATTACGATTGATCCTGAAGGATTGTTACACTACAACCAAGTCTAGACTAAGTAAAACGTGTGCATGTGTGGGCCATCCCTCAGGCATGCTCCATGACGTGGCGGAGTGACGTCATCGCTGAACCATCAAACAGAAATTTGTAATCCTATTCTTAAAGAAATATCAACTTTATCACAGCCAAAATAAAGTTAAAAGTAATTTATGAAAGTGCTAAATTCAGCTTGTAGAGGAGCAGGTTTAATTGGATAAACGGCGTTCACAACTGTAAACAATTTGTTGGATTTGTTAGTCGACCTTGGAGCTGGCTCTAAAATTTAGAGAATTACCTAAATATATTTTAACGTAACCCTTTGTAGCTGGATGTAACATTTTAACTGCTTGAACTTTTTAGTATCTAATGAAATATTAAGGTTCCTACTTATGTATTATATAAAGAGTAGGTAATGTATGTCCGAGCGTATAATTGATTCTCTGTTATCCATATTTCTGTGATGGTATTGTACTTAGCCATATTCCGGTCATTCTTCTAATGTACCTACCGTAGAATCATTGATTGATCATGTTCATTGATTGCTTTATTTTAGTAGGAACTCGCTGACGATTTTTTTTAAGTACCTTGTCTGCTCCATTCGAGTTCAAGCCGGAAAATAATGTAAGCAAACTAAATTATAAGGTACTTGATTATAATTATACAAAACCTAGCGACATGCATTTTATGTAAGTAGGAGCAGTGGCGACCATATTCAAGATAAAGAAAGTGTGGATCTATTATAATGTCCATACACAAAATAAAAACTAATAAAATTACAGTGCTCCATTTTATGGATTAAATGCAGTGCAAGGTGAATGACGAAGGTAAACTTACAAACCATAATAAACAAATTAGATTTATTTTCGGTAACGCACGTGAGAGAAGCCTTATATAGGCTTAAATAGGTCTCCGGGGACGTGTATTATTTGGTATCTAATCTCACGTGGGCTTACGTCGAATCCGACTTTATTTTACTAGAGTATTCCTGTAATTTTCAATGGGCTCATGACGTCATCAGTTCCGATTAGCTATTATTTAGATTGGGTTTAATAAAAATTGAAGAATCGATTTTAAGATTTTATTCTTCAAAAGAATAGGTAAATGTATTTACTTAAAATTATAATTGCATTAATAAGTAAATCTTTGGTATTAAAATAAATAAGAATATACTAAGAAATTAAGTGAGGATTCTGAATGAAAAAGAGATTACAACAGTTTTATACATGGTCATTCGAATGAATATAATATGTCCATTTCTGGACACAATAACTCACTGATATATCTAGTATATGTATAGTAACAAGATAAATACACAATAGATGCTATTGAAAAGCGTGTATCTAAAGTAGATACCAAGAAGTTTGTACAACAAATTAGAGTCTAATAGCGAAGCACCATAACGTCGGTTGTGTAACCCTCAAATATCAGAGGCAGACTACCTAATGCGCTTGCAATGTTGGCAACAGTTGCACCCCAGTTACGAGTTCACTTCCAAACAGATTATCCGCATACATTTTTCAAAACATTGTGCTAGTATGACGTCATATAAACATTAGTTATATGAATTCAACATTGAAACAAATGGTCGTTTGTTACAATATGAAGCATCATTGTAATAGACATCTAATTGTGTTTATATTACTAGTTATAGAGCGGCAATTTAACATTGTTTGACTATATTACCTACCAACTTATTATAATTTACAGCTTCATCCTCAAAAAATTGTGGTCTAGCCACGGTCTTACGCCGAATGAAACCGCTAACATTGTGATCAAACTTTACTTTTACAATTTCAGCTCGATCATCAATCATTTTTACATTACATAAGGACGGATATTTAACAACTATATAAGTAGGTATAGTTCTGGGACTAAATTGTCCTCCTCAAAGACTCAGATCTTTCAAGTGCAGACAAGGACACACGAGATGGAACCGGTTTAGTATTTTGAAGAGTTAAATAAGCACGTCGAGGGTCTCAGACATACACAATGAAACATTTAACATCTTTACTGCAACATTTCGCGTCACGGACATTTTGCAGCTTTGTTTGCCATAAACATTGTGTTCCAAAATACAGTTTTAAAACATTCTGTGAAGTTTTTATGATGGCATTTAACATTTAGCCGCGGAATGCACTTATGTGTGTGGTGACTTTAAAAATCGTATCTAACAGCATGGAACTCGCAATGTCCCAGAACTTCCGTGTCACGTTTTGCGCAGCGCATCTAATCTACTTTCAAGTTCAGTTAGCGTTATGTCATCTTCGATAGTTATGTAGTTACAGTG
The DNA here is from genome assembly GCA_948473465.1 of Lithophane ornitopus. Taxonomy (NCBI): domain Eukaryota; kingdom Metazoa; phylum Arthropoda; class Insecta; order Lepidoptera; family Noctuidae; genus Lithophane; species Lithophane ornitopus. The sequence goes on along the minus strand of OX419616.1, from coordinate 11,159,312 downwards.
TGGGCGTTAAAACAGACTGTCGGTGATCTCATCTTGTCCGATTAAATATATGTATTTTCGTATTTTTTTATAAATAGATAGTCCCTAGATAAGACGATGTTAATAGGACCTTATCGTATAGGCTAGTATAAGTAGGATGAAGGACGAAGCTAAGCTAAAAATAGGTCTGTCTGCGCTGTTTCCGCAGACCATTCTTCTCGAAGCGACGGATAGTTTCTTGTTCTGTAATAGAGCGTGTACCGAGTCCAGTTCCCATCGCTCCATAAAGCCAGGTTCGCGGGAGAACAGGACGGAGTACAGTTGCGGAGACTTGCCGTTCACTTGGTCTTGACAGAAGTTCAGTAAAAGATGATCGTTGACCGCTTTAAGCACTTGAATAGTACCGCTGAACTGTTGATACTTGGATAGAGCCGGCAATGTTCCTGAAATGGTATAAAATGAAACTAATTATGACAGTGATTTATACGAAAGTTAATTATGTGATTCCAAAGAATATACTGTGAGTCTCGTAAAAGGTGAGTAAAGCATTAAGATAATATGGAATAGAGAACATTTACGTCTTTCATTCTTCATGCATCAACTTCAACACGCATGGAGAATGAAAGGCAAATTGTCGCGTAATATTTTGATGTGATGAAAATCCCTTACCGTTCTGACCGTCGAACACCTGCCAGTAGCCGGCGGAGTCGTTCTTAAAGTACAGCGAGTACTCGATGGTCTGTCCTGCCTCATCCCACAGCAGGCGCAAGTGCCTGTACTCTTGGCGGAACTTCGCGTTTATATGCTGCACGTGGAACAGCTGGTTCTCCGTCGAGGGCTGGAAAGTGATGACAGACAATTAGATTGAATGTTGCTTTGTGGGTATAGGGGTACTTAACAAAGGAATCGATTCCTTCGGTTTATGTCATCCTACACGATCTTAGTAGGTACGTAGGAGCACTCATCCCTTTTTCTTTAACGATCGCAATGATCAAGAGTCTCAAGGGACTCCCATAGACACTCATTTTGAATAAAAAATAATGAAACCTAGTAATAATTAATCTAGAATATACACAAAAGTCTATACGGAAATTACCTAGACCATTATGTCAATTACTGATAAGTAGTCTGGCACAAGCACAGTTAGCTGTCAAAGGACAAAAATTGATTGCGATAAAATATACACCTACATATTTTCGTACTTTTATAATAAGAATAGTCCCTCTATATACGAAGGCGATGATAAGACTGATCGTAAAGGTTGGCATTAGAGTAATCTATGCTATAAGTAGAATGGAAGAGGAACATAGACATATACACAATAAAAGTAGGTAGGTCGCTCCTCCAAGTACCTAAGTCCTTTTCTCGATAGTGAAAAATATAACCTTATAGAGTTCTCAACTACAAACAATGACGTGCTCAGTGCACGTGCACCTCAGAACACGTAAACATTCTCTCCCAGTGATTCCAAGAAGTTGTAAACAATTTCCACGTTCATCCAATTGAACCTGGAGTTACTCATCGTGTTCTAGAGACTGCATCCTTGGCGATTAAGTGGGTCAGTCAGATTGACCCCTGCGCTGGGTCATGATGCGTCATCGTGGGCTACCATAGGCATACAGGTCACATTAATTGATGTATAGGTACATCTCGAAATTTGTCAATTACTACCTTAGTACCGTTGATCATATAGAATTGTAGATAATAAAAGTAGGTAGGTAATAAAGTGGGAGCAGTTAATTGGCCCATTGTCATAATGTAAGTATTTATGTATGAGTCAGTAAGAATTACCAAATGATACGTGAGTCTCGTTTTTAGAGGCACTCGACCGAAAACGCATCACATTCGTTTCTATAGTTTCCTTTGGAAAATAATTGAAGGTGCAAATAGTTTAAGCACACATTGTTGGCATGAACACCTGTGTACGTAACTAAGGTGGATATGTACACACGGCTACACATCAAGCTATACATTTCCAGTTTATGCTGATCTCGTATTGTATAGGATTTCTGTACAATGCGAGGTGAGCTTACACTGGAAATGTATAGCTTGATGTGTAGCCGTGTGTACCTAAGTATAATGTATTTTCAACATGTTTAAATATGTAAAGGCTGAAGCCTGAGAGTGTTGACATTGACACGACCGGGAAATTATAGTCGGAAAATACTGATGAGTTGTTCATAGATCATAACCATGTTCTAAAGAATGTAAAAAAAAAAATCTTTGCCTCACTACGTTCTGGTGGCTTTATGAAAATATCATGCTATTGACGTTAAAAGTACCTAACTAGGTAGGTACCTCTAACATACCTATGTCTGTTACAATTAAATAATGAAAAATACCTAAATGCAGTTAACAATTTTTTTTAAATATTATTCGTAACCGGGCACGTTAACTATCTCTTGTGAGACCTTTGATAATCAGTGACCCTGGTTAAGGTTAATTGGGACCGCGGGCCTTCTCCCAAGCAAGGTGACCTAACTTAATCTAAGCTAAGACAAAATAAAATTCCAATCTTTGAATCAGAAACAATACTAAACTGCTACTGGTGTGACCCGTTTGATGTAGACCAAAATCTTTTTATTAGCCTCTCGCCAAAGGTTTTCCGAAATAACCCTATGTATTTTCAGAGATAATTTATAATGTTGGGGGAAACTAAATTCAAAGGGAAATGAAAATTAAATGTGTTCCAGATTTTCAGTCCCTAAAAATGAAATAAATGAAGTATGTGTGTGGCAAAGACTTCCCAGTAGTTTAAAAATTCTATGGACTGCTTAAGACCTCTTTTACGCGCAGTTTGTTTGTTACTAACACTAAAATCATGGTAACGACTACCCCGGACAAAAAGTTCTAGAACCCAGTTTGTTTATTAGAAAAAGATTTTTATTTGAACTTGATTCAAACGTAAACCGTTTGTAACAAGAAAACTAAAATCACAGTCTCAATTCCGTACTTTTTTTTCGTAATTTATACGGATTAGCCATGATAGCCATTTTGTAAGCGATATACATATGATTTGCAACCGTGATCATGAATACTGGGGTCGGAAGCGGTTCGGTTCAATCTGCCGGATGAAGCATTGAGGTCGGAACCGGCTCCCTACAGCATGCGAACTGACACACCTGTGTCACTGAACCCGGGTCTAGACTGCACTTATTTTTTGGGATATTACTTAGGAATTCGTTAATGTAGAAGCGCGTGTTAGCTGTGAGCATAGATCGAGGAACATTTAAGTTAAGTGAGTAAGTACCTAGGTAACTAATTAAATTTTTATAACAAAACTATTAATTAATCTTTGCCAATTTAACAATTAGATATTTCTAGTTAGTGTTTGAGTTAGTATCATTACCGAATGTTTAATTTAACCTAAAACGTTGTCCCTCCTTTTTTACCCGATATCCCTAGAAGGAGGGTAATGTTTTTCGAGAGTTATGTATGTATGTTTGTAAGTCTGTATATAGGTATGTATGTCTATTTCTTTGGCACGCTCTGTAGCCTAAACGGCTTGATGGATTCATATGAGGTGTCGTTAGGTTCGTCTCAATTGTGGGAGTGACATAGGCTATATTTTTTTTATATATTTCATTTGCAAATACAAAAAAAGGAAGGGGCAAGTTTTAAAAAAAATACAACGATATTGGTATTAAATAAAAGTATAAAAGCTAGTAATGAGTATTCCAAATATGTATATTAATAAAACTAAAAAGCTTGAAATAAAACAAATTATTTAAAAAACAAAAAAATTGACTGCAAAAACCTATAACCGAAAAAGTAATAAAAACTAAAACCCAACTACGACTAAAAAGGTATAAACCTTTTTAGTCGTAGTTGGGTTTTAGTTTTTATTACTTTTTTTTTTATTCTTTTGGGGTTATAATATATATATTTTTGAAATGTGCCTCAGCCCTTTCATTTGATACCCAACATGGTACGATTAAACATTTCTTTTTTAATAGTTTCTTACTTTATGTCCTCTAGAGGGCGCCATTTTTAATTTAATGTGACATCATATAGCCTATAACCAGCGGACGATCAAAACGCTTCCAACGATACCTCATATGTCAAATTGTGATGAGTGGTTTAGAAGATAGGAGGGAACAGATGAACATACATACATACATACATACCGGTCAAAATCATAACCCTCCTTTTTTATTCGCCGTAGTCGGGTAAAGAGAGAAAAACAAGCATTGAACTTTGTTTTTTGGAAGGTATTGCAGGCGGGTTTTTTGATTTTTCAAATAATTTGTTTTATTGCTTAAAAATACAAGGAAAAACAATAATTTGAGTACTTAATACATAATCAAACGCAATTCTCTCATGTTGTTCTTTATAGTTATTAATCTCATCATACCTACCTATTTACTTTTCCAAAGCTCATCATTTTCCTGGCCTTATCCCAATTTATTGGCACAACATGTCTTTTTCTTTTACATTTCCAAAGTTATAACGCAAATATCGGATCATAGAGATCATAATCGAACCTATCAGGGATCGAGGAATATCAGCACTAGCAATAAAACAGTAGCTAACTATAACTTGAACTGAGATAAGTTTTATCTGTGGAGCGAATTGTATATTGTTTAATGATTGAGCCTGTTTATGTTTTATCTCGTATAGTTACCCTGATGAAGTAAACGATAACGATACGACATAAATAAAATGTCTTAATTTCATAATACTTTGTGACTGGTTGGGCAATTTATCAATATTGCCACAAAAACGCGCCTCTGTTATGTACAAGGAAAAACGATTCTGAATTTTCTAGGAAGGAATTATGCAATTTGTATATTTTATAATATAATGTCAGGAATCTTTCTTATTATTTACTGTTTTATCAATTTGTTATTTTTACTTTTTAAATTGCATCCATCTACACCTGTAACTCAGAGGTATACAACATTATGTGATAAAACGAGAATTTTACAGGAGAGGCAAAAATGCGCGGAGTTTAACTTTGAATGCAATTTTGACATAGTTGTTTTAAATATATTGAAACAAACTCAACAGTATTTTTTATTATTATTAGCGGGAATTATTATGTATTACACATACCTAATAACAATAAAGTTAATTCTTATTTGATTTTGTGGACTTGGGACTATTTACCTTGTAACATAAATCAACTTATGTGTTTTAAGACTTAGGCCTTAATGTTGTTTACCATTTTGTAGAACTGGTTCTTGCGATTTGAATGGTGCAAGAAACATATTATCAAAAAAAGTGGAGTTACTATTGTATACCTCTGAGGTATACAGACTTTAGGATGACATGTTAATATTGTGACAATTACTCTCTTACGAATAATAAAACAGCTTTGTATATTTTTGTCAAACGTAAATACTTACTAAGGTTACGGAGAACTTAAATTTTTGACGTTCAAAAGTGCTTTTTATAATGTGCCTATATATGAAATAATTTATTTGACTTTGATTTTGTCTATACCTACTGGTATGTTAGTGTTGGAGTGTGCGTTAGTTAGAATTGGTTCATTGTACCCATGCCTACTAGTGATTGTATGATATGGAATTCGCATGACTAAGTATAGTAAAGTATCTAATAGGTTAAAAGTATAGAGAAGTATTTGTGTTAAGTATTTTTTGCCTTATTTGTTTTTCTAACAAAAAAATATCAGAGTGTCTTATACTCCATTTGAAATAAGACTAGACATTTAAATAAGCCTTTTTTACAGTCCGTTCAACCGATTTTGACTTCTATTGCGTTGGTGGCTCGACAAATGGCAGCCGCAATAGACAGTTGGTATTGTGTAACTTTTTTTGGTTTTAATGCCATCCTTATGCCTACGGTATAGAAGTCAAAATCGGTTGATGTCTAATCTTATTTCAAATGGAGTATAGTTTAGTAGTAGTTTGTAATTAGGTACAAGCAGAGGGAAACACATGCAAATGGTCCATGTCCAGTTCTTCTTATCTGCTGCATTGAGGAATTCAGTCTTGTTTACATAAAAATGTGAGACAAATGTGAGACTTTCAGTACCTATTTAATGTTAAGTTAAGCACCAGCTTATTCTTACTTACCTACTACTTTAAGGTATGCCTAGACACCTACTTATTATGGATAAGAGTATTCTACGCCATCTACGTTTAGTTTAATCAATTCTTTCAGTTGCATTGTATTTTTAAAGATAAGCGTCAAAGCATAACGTATGTAGGTAGGTAGTTTAAATTCAATGTAGTATGCGAATTGTTGGTTTTATTATCAATAGTACTTACATACTTTGGATTATCTAGGAATGAACTGTGTCGAAATCGATTGCAAATGTTGCATAACAACACATAATACTAACTCGTATGGATACAGTACACAATACCTAGTAGGAAGGTGGTGCTAGCAGCTGTATAGATAAGCAAGTGCAAGTTTTGTGTGATTTCGGTACTTTACACACATATACAGGTTGTTTGGTGCATCGTGTGCTAAATGAAAGTGGCGGATAGGAGATTTCTTATGCTAATATCTTCTGAGGCCCCAAAAAATGTTCAATAATTGTTTTTATTATTTTTTTATAAGTAAATCTTTCTATCTATTGGTCTGCTGGTTCGTTTCCCGTCTAACAGCCGCAGTTCAGGCGAAGGCTCCACTTTTAAAATTTAAGACTACGTAAAAGTTTACTTTACTACAGGTAGATTAGGTAGGTACTTTCAGTACCTACCTAATCTACCTGTAGTAAAGTAGGTACACGTGTGAGAGTCTGTGCCTCAGGCGCAGCCAATTTTAGAAAACGTTTGTCATTGTTTCCAGTTTTAACTGGCTATAAAATTATGATGAATCGACGCGTACGCACCATGGACTAATATCGATTCAAGGTGCTTCTGATTCAGTTGGATGTAGAAGTTTTCATTTAAACTTTGAGTAGAAAACACATTGTTTTATTTTTATAAATTGCATTGGTAGAAAATAAATACAAAAAGTACATCATTTAATAAACCTTTCCATTGTTTAACTTTGGAGCTACGAGTTCTTTTTCTAATAATAATTTAAAACATGACCAGCGGTTTTCGTAACATTATCATAAACTAAGTAAGTACAAAAAATACTAGGTTAGTCCTATCCTGTAAAATCACATAATTATGTACGAGTACATTATGTATATATGTACATTATCTATTTACGTCTACCACAATCCTCTACCTAATAGAAAATATTCAGCCTTCTTCTAATAATAAGTAGGCAAATTCTATTTTCAGTCTTATTACTGTAGCAACATAGAGATCAAAATAAACGGACACACATGTTAGAAAATCATTAAAAATTCTTACTGTCCGACAAACATTATACAATGAAATTTGCTCAATTGAAGGAGTTACACAATACAAAGAACAAGTGCTCTATCTATGAACAACATGCACAGGCACACAAACTTAAAAATAAAGTTAATACTCAGATCCAGACCTAACTGTTCACTTAATTAATTATGATCTACTTATTTACCTAAAACCTTATAATTACGAGGTCACTTTGGAGCACATAATACCTGGGATTATCTCAATATTTCTAATCTCATTTAGATTAGAAATATTGCAACTATTCGGAAAAAAATACTTCATGCAGAGCACCAGTCCTTTTTCAGCGGGCACAACTGTGTTAGTCACATTCTAATTTGGCGTCTCAAATTGCCAAATTGCATATTGAAAATCAATAAACCTACCCCAAACGTGGTAGTGGGGAAATGGTCTTCTTCCCAGATGGTGACTTCGGGACAGCTGTTGTACTCGTTGACGCCTTCCTTGCTCAGGTGCAAGTACAGCTCGCGCACCTTCCACTTGCCCAACACTTCCTTAATGTCCAGCTTGTCGTACAAGTGTTCCCGAACACATTTCACACTAGTTGCATTGTAAGCTCCACTCGAGCTGTTTTTAGTATGACTCGAATCAAGGTCGATGTCATAAATTAAGAATTCTTCAGCAGCTAGCGATGTCAACAGAAGCAGCATCCAAGGTAAAACTCGATAAAATAACTCCATTTTCCTAAGTTATAGTTTCTCGTATTCACATAACACTCACTCCACTTTTCTGACATCAAACTTCCGTCTGATTTATTTAAAATTCGAATATCTCGAGCAAACTATAATTCGGTATTTGCGCTCGCGAATAAATATCGCGCTTATAAAAGATCGTAGCCGACTGAGGCGAAGAGGCGCGCGCGCCTGACTCACGCGGCTTGATGTTATCAAAGTTGTGCCGACGCTTTTATACGGATAGAGTTGGCCGGTCGTGCCGTAGATAGGTAATCCCACGAAGTAAAACAACGTTAACAAGATTTTCCTCGTGAATGAAAATTTCACAACATTTATTAATGATTATTCTCGTGTATACCTACACGAGAATAATCATTAATAAATGCTTTTTCTTTGGTCAAGTAGGTACTACAAAGAAAAAGCATGACATAATGGTGCTGCTTTTAGGGAAATATGGTAAAAACGTTCAGACATTTTGGGGAAAAAAATGCGTATCACTAATTAAGTAGACTACAGAATAATATCTTTACTTAATTATTTTTTAACAGCAACTATTCACTTTTAAAGACAATTCTAGACAGAAAGGCAAAGTCGTTTAATACTTATGCCTAGGTACCTATAAAAATGAAAGCCCACCCATGTACCTTACCTACCTACCTACCTAAGTATTACCAAAGGCTTTTCTGAATTTCTAAGCTTTTTCCAAGTTTGCTGTGTTAGGATTTTCTATTGCATTTATAAGTCATCCGATTTTCGAAACTTATTTAATCAAAGGATCTTCAATTACGTTTAAAAAATATATATTGGTCGTTAAAGAAAGTGATGTCATCTTTAAAACAAATCTATCAGTAGGTACAACGCATCCACATTGACCCGGGCTCCTGGATTTTCCGTAATAACTATGAATATCTGTAGGTACTGATAATGAAATTCCAGTAAGTAATGCGAATAAAGCTATCTTATTAAACCCGTGAACTTTGACTAAAGCAGAGTTATCTCGGCTTCGGAATTACCGCACTACCATTTTATGTGTACTTTGAAATATGTTTATCTATTATGTACAATTACCTAAGACTCGCATCCCAAAGCGGTTGTAACTTGTAAGATAGCATCAGCATTAGGTGTATGGGCACAGGCATTCTCTATTAGGCCAATAAGCTCTCTGAGATGACAGCTGAGGGCGACGGGAGAAGAGAAAGACATGATGGCTGGGGCAACCCCAAACAAATTGGTAAAAGGGCAGATGAGGGATTATAACTACAATAAGTAATCACTAATACCAATTTGCTAAACATGGTGTTTCATTCATGGCCATCAGGAAACTTATGTGCAGCAGTGGGCGTTTTAAGGGCTAATAAAAAGTGCTAGTGTACAGTATTTGTAGGTCTATGGCAAGGAGTAATAGAGCTGGGTGGTATTTGTCACAACAATCGTTTAAATGTGCGGTCACGTCACTAATTGACGGGCCGTCAATTGGTCGAACAGTGAACAGCGTCTATTCTTTCCCAATAGAAAGCTTCAATTACGATCTTTATTTCTGTTTTTTGAAATTAGTTAGACTGTTTTAGTGGAAACTGGTTAAACTTCACAATAGCTAAGTACCTACTTCTAATAGTGCACTTATTGATTTATGGTTTAATAGTTTTATATAGTAAATTACGGGATAAATACGCAGCCATCAATATGCAACTGCTGATAGAGGCAGATTTTTCAGTATTTTACGAGCTTTTTTGAGATATATCTCAAAAAAGTTCGTAAAATACCGAAGTACAAAAAGTTGGTAGAGACATTCTCTGCCAAAATCACGTATTGTTTTGGTTATTAATTTTATTTCCATTATGTAATTGTTCCTTCCTACCGATTAGATCTATGTTATGAAAACACATACTGTGATATTAACTTTTGCACAGATTTTGTTTTTCATAAGCAATCATTACTTTATTCGTGTCAAAGATTTTAAAACAAAACTAACCTGATCTGTAGGTTCCGAAATGTGAATTACGATGCAGGTTCTTGCGTAGTCAATCCTGGAATCACCGGCTAAATGCTGGACGAACTCCACACCATACCACATGCCCATCAGGCTGTCCACCCAGATGCCCTGCTGCGGTGAGCGGTTCACGCAGTAGTCCCTTATATTCTTCATGAACGGTATCTCGTAAGAACTGTAGCCAGTACCGTACCCCCCCTGTCCAGCCTGCCCATATCCTTGGCCGTACCCTTGCCCGTAGGTGTCTCCATATCTCTGAGTATTGTCTCCGCCCGGGGGGTAGAACTGATTCGATCTTTGAGTAGTGTAGGAGTCATACTTGCTCGTCGAGAGCCCAGGACTGTAGTTGGGGTACCTGGTCACTTCAGGAAAGTTGGATATGTCGCTCCCGTAACTTGCGGAGTTGTATGGGTATTGATTTTGATTGTACGAGTTCGCCGCGGTCGTATGGCTGCTGCTCCAACTGGAGGACGTGGAATATCTTGCATCTCCAGGTTCAGCGTATCGTTGGTAGTTCGCGCACTCGGCTGTGGCCCACAAAACAATTAAAATGACCACGTTTTGGTACATTTCTAGTTGTTTTTTGGTATTCGATGTGTGTCGTTGCGTGATAGTAGGGTTGTGGCCACAACGTGTGACTGGTGCGGGCTCGCGATAGGAGTGGGAAGTAAACTAATTACGACTAATTCACGACCACTGGTCCCGGAGATAAGAACACGTCTAAGTCACATTTATAATTTCTTGTGTCCAGTTAATATTAATTAGATAATTCTGTGTGAGATATTAAATGATCTTTGACGTGAAAAGTTGGTACTTATTTCGTTTTCTAAAAAATGTGCAAATTATTCTTTGTTATTGTTTAATGCTTTTTATTGTTTTCAAAACATTAGGTTCAAACTACAATGATGATAAGAAAATCTTCCACTTGTAAATAACAAAAAAGCTGTTTAAAATTAAGGTACATAACCACATTATTTTATTTTTATTGTTTTTAGTTAAAAAAATAAACAGATACCTACGCTATTTGGAGGCGGTGTAGTTTTTTTTTGGTGTATATGAAACTCTGTTATGGAAATCGAACTTTGGATGACTCATCTCTGTATTGTTTCTATATCGATTGCAGTTTGCAACCTAAAGCGAATGCATTAAAAATAGACTTACTGCACTTTCCAAGCATAACGTACCTTCTTATTCATTCAGGCCACTTAAAAAATAAAAACATAGACAAGGAAGTAAACATTAGTAAGTATTACATTTCTGTCTCATACTTCAAGGTTACCCGACATATAAAGAGATACCTAAGTTTCAATAATAGGGAAGGTAAATAAATTGCACCTCGCACCTCGAAGCAGAAATCGCTTTGAAACATAAACTGTGGCTGAATTTATCAAAAATCGTTTTACATAAAATACCTACGTTGAGCAAACTTCTCTTGACTTTTCCACTGTACATTTCTTTGAGATGATATCTGTAGCGATACTCATTTGTAAAAAAATCCCAACTAATTAAGTACCTACCTATGTAAAATTAACTACAATGTGCCCTATTGTCATGTTGACAAACTACAGCACTGTGATGAGCGTAGATTAAAAAAATATATACCACCGTATCGAAGTTTTAAAATGTTCGTTGCTATTGACGATATAACAAGGCGTCACGTCACATAACGTAATCATCTAAGGAAAAGGACGACATAATGAGCTCGTTAGCAACCGCCAGTGCCCAAACTGCAGGTTTCCCCTGAACGTAGGTATATAGAGCTTTTCCTGTATGCAATGCACGTTTCTGTCATCTGGAAATACCTAATCCAACTCCAACACTGTCTACTACTCTCTATACTCGATTTGAAATAAGATTAGACATTTAAACAAACCTTTTTACAGTCCTTTTATCCAATTTTGACTTCTACACCGTAGGCACAAGGATGGTATTAAAAGCAAAAAAGGTTACACAATACCAACTGTCTACTATCAACACAATAGAAGTCAAAATCGGTTGAACCGACTGTAAATAATGTTTAATTAAATGTCTAATCTTATTTCAAATGAAGTATAGTGCTGGTTCATGCTTAGGTACTTTAGTGCAAAAGGTCAGATTTCACGGACACCAATCACTACGGAAATGCTCTCCTCCTTGTCACCTCTGAGGGCACTATACGCTTAGGAATCCACAGCGAAGACCTGCTGACTCAATTCGATATTGTATGCTACATCATCATCTTACAGCCCTGTCCCATGGTCGGCGCAACACGATTTCTTCTTCCATTCTCCCCTGTCAACCATCACGCCATCATTCACTCCCTTTATTTTTAACCGACTTCTTTAAAAAGGAGGAGGTTCTCAATTCGTCTGTATGTTTTTTTTTTTTTGTATATTTGTTACCTGATTACTCCGCCAATTATGAATCGATTTTTTGATTCTTTTTTTGTATGGTAGGTCATGCTTCCGAGGTGGTCCCATATAAATTTTATTAACTTTGCTTGCGTAGTTTTTGAGTTAGCTTCAATATTACGAATTTTTCCCACTTAGTTTATCTAGACGATGTTTTCATTTACTCCTTCACTGCTAGTGGTATTCGAATTTGTGTGGGGTAGGTACCACAACTAAAAAGTGAAAAATAAAAACTTTTTACAAAAAAAAAACCGACTTCCAAAAAAAACACTCAAAACTGAAAAATAACTTTATTTTCGGAAGTCGATGGCAAAAAACGAAAATGAAAGACACCGACTTACAAAATTAAAGTTATTTTTCAGTTTTGAGTGTTTTTTTTGGAAGTAGGTTTTTTTTTTTGTAAAAAGTTTTTCATAATTATCATTCCTCATACAATCTTTTCTTTGGCCTCCTCTCCCTAATAATCCTAAATATAACAATATCATAAATGCGCAAGTGAGTTTGTTTGTTACACTTTCACGTTAAAACGGCTGAAAGGATTTAGATGAAATTTGGCCCACAGATAGACCATGTACGTTCCCGTGGGATAATTTCCGACCTCCACGCGTGTAAAGCCTTAGGCAATTAAAAGCTAGTAATTAAACATTACATATTAGACTACCTAGTAATTATAGGTACTGCTGAATCTATTGCATAATTTCTCAAATAGGTAAGTGCCTACTTAAGTATGTAAAGCTGATTCATAAAATCCGGTGTGACATACGGTTAATTGATTAATTCGTTAATGTCCTGTCGCCATGACGGCTACGTGACCCTGTCTCCTGCGCTGGTTCACAGATCATAGGCCACTGGTACATCCTCGCGCACAAACAACTCCATTGACTTTAAGGAGCAGTAGTTAAGTTTCACGACTCATTAATAAATAGAGTAAGTACTAGCTGGTATGTAGCAATTGCCTTTGACTGATGACTAATGTGGGTATAAAAACAATGTGGGAAAAGATTATGTTTTCGAAGACTACAGAGGGCCTAGACAAGTGACAATCGCTTTGAAAGCGTTTCGTATTTCTACAACGACTTTCAACAGGATTGACATAAGCTTTTCGATAGCTTAAGTCAGTCCCATACATTTTTGTCTTTTCCATCATCGTTATCGCTGATAGAATGTCACTTTGTCTAGGGCCTCAGGTCGTCCTCATTGGTTCGAAAGCTCGTTTTATAAGAAACAGTTTTTAACAATAAATGAAAATGGTAATCGAATGAAAATTAAACCAATTAAAAACGAAAACTATTCGCCTTCGACTATCAAATTATATCTACAATCAACAGAGACGTACTTCACCTACCTACCTATATAAATCAGCTATAGGTACCTGTAAATCATAGGTATTATATATAGCACTTTCCCATACAAACAATCCCCTATCTTCTGGTTCTAGTGGTTCTTCTGGGGTAGAATTTTCAAAAATCCTGAAATACGTGCATGTATAATTTTTTTGTTACCTACCTTTCGGTATCCCATATTCAACTTTTCATTAATTTACTTTTACAAAATTGATGTTAAGCTTTTATTTACAGTAATTCAATAATACATACATTATTATACATTTACTGGGTGTTAGGGTAGACACCGTTATCCTTGAAACTAGTGGTTTGGTGTCATCTATATTATACTTTTTCTATGGGACCAACCTTGAAATCGCGAAAAAAAAATCTGTTGTTCCATACATTTGTGTTCACTTAAATCGACAAAATCTATGGAATAGCTGCTTTTTTTTTGCGATTTCAATGTTTGTCCCATAGAAAAAGTATATTATAGATGACACCAAACCACTAGTTTCAAGGATAACGGTGTGTATTTTACAAAATACCTATTGTTTACAAACTGTTTACCTATGTTTATACAACAAATCTAAATCCGTATTTTTATGTATAATTATGTGTCCATCGTCGGTTAAAAAACATGGCGCAATCCGGTGCAAACGCTCGCGGTAAGCGCCTGACGCGACGCTATCAGACCTACATAAAAGTCTCGTAAAAATATTTCGCAATAAATGCTCTATAATTGCGCAACTCTTTAACTAAAGAATAAGCATTGCCATTCAACGTGGCAATGCTGCCTGTCTTCTGGGCACGTTTCCGGATGACAGCGATGCGGACGAGTACTTCGACGCCTAGGGTGTCCGTTTGTTTTTGTATTAGTTAATGTAAACAGTTAGCTATGTTATATATTGTAAATAAGCATTTTAATGTATATGAAGTAAATAAGGTCGTAATTAATTGCGAAACCGATGTTTTTATTAAAAATGGCTAAGTATATAGTAATTTATTTACGTTACACGTCCATGTTTAAGTCACAGAAATTAATATTTCAACTTAATCGATCCATTAAATCGACTTTGGGCAAATTGGCTGTGACAGACGGACAGACATACAAACACACAATGTGATCCTAACGGAACCCCAAAAGAAACAGAATGATGGATTTAAAGAGTGGATTGTGATCGTGGTGGTGAAGGCCCAAAAGAATGAAACAAGGTTTGAAAATGTGTGTTGAATATCCTAAATTCATTTCGGTAGGTAGAGGTTCTTATTCCTGTCAAATAAAAATAAGTCTTTTAAATAATATAATATTTATTTTGTACCATATTTCATGACTTTTAGCAAATTCTTAAAGGACTTTAACAATATCAAACATCTCATAAAATTACAAAAACAGCCATACACATAAAAATAAATAATGCAGAGTTAGTTTCAATACAGCCCGCACAAACTGCAGAATATCGAACAACATTAGGTAATTCGAAGTTGAAGAATTGTCTCTTGTAGTCGAACCACTCCCAGCGGTCAACCCTGGAGGGCGACCTTCGGAGTATGAGCGAGAACACGCCTCCACTGATCTCTGAGCAGTGGTTGATGATCATGACGTGTGGGGACACCTTGAGCATTCGTATGACTTGAGGATGCCTTGGAGGTTCGTCTGGGTTCCATACCTCTGTGGAAATTGAAAATCCAAATTTAGTATGAAGAAAGTTTCGGTATAAAACTCAACTAACAAACTATTACAAATCGCTTTCGCTTGTTTCGAGAAAGTGGTGCATACATGCATGCGCGCTACATGTCTCTAAGTTAGACAAAGTTTTGCAGTTTTTAAAGAAATACCGGTCGAGAGACACTACCTGTACAAGATACAGGTACTTGTTGTATAGGAATTTCGAAACTGTTGTAATATCATTTGTAAAGTTGACATTAAAAAGTACCTACACCCAGTTCAATTACTGTAACTATCCGTCAGCACTGCACTCAGAACCACCAAATTAAGGAAATCTTGTCAACAAATTTTTAGATTACTAACAAAAATCAACTTTTAATTCAATGTAGCCTCTTTTATGAACGAGAACACGGCTTGGCTGAACTGGGTAGATATTTTTTTTTTATGAAATCAAATTATTTATGAATATTTTGACCAGGCTGGTATAGATATAGGGACCTAAGTAACAAAAGATTTAAAAAAACATTTTTTGACAAAATTGCAAAGGTGTTTTTATCTCCAGTATATGCTTAGCAACAAAAACAAAACATCACGCCTGTTATCCCTGAAGGGCTAGGCAGAGGTGTAGTACCTATATTACCTAGTACACCCACATTTCGCCAGTTATGTTTAAGTCCCATGTTATACGGGGGCCAGCCCACTGCCATTAACCGGGCACACATCCAGACTCCCGGAATGCTACAAGAAATTCCCGGTGAGAAAACCCATATACACAATCTATGAATTATTTTGTCAACAATGATTTTGGGGAGGAGCCCCACAGTGTCGCAACATAGAAAGGCAGGCAGTACAGAAATCTGCCAGGGTTGCGGGAAAGTCCGAAAGGGATACCGGGATACCTTGGCAACAGGCAACCGAAGGAACACGGGTGGGTTTTAGTCAGCAAAAGTCTGACACGCCCTCTCGCTCCGCCCAGAGTGGGAGAAGACACTCAACGATTACGCACCTCAAAAAAAAAAGCCAGTACAGAAATTGGCATTAGAGATAGATACAGACATAGACTATATAATAATTATAATAATAATTTGTTTATTTATAAGAAGGGACACGTTTACAACAAATACAATAACCATTTAAAATAGAGCACCGTTGTTTATTTGCCTGAACTAGGTTGAACCTGTGCTTCAGGCTAGAAAATGCATAGATACTTATTTCAATAAATTAACAATGAGTACAAAATTCAAAACTAAAATTAAACTTAAGTATATAAAAGCAAAAAGGCATGTTAGCGGTTCTATTTGTAGACAACAAGTAGATCTTCCGTCTGTGCATAATCTAGGGTAGGTAAATAATTAAGTATAATTTTTTTACAGCTAAAGTAATTTAAATTATAGATACTAAGTATTCTATTTAATCTATTATACAAAAATGGTCCTAAAAATGTAAAAAATCTTTCTACAAAGACATGCTTTGAGGTTGCATTGATGTGCACACTATATCATTCCGTCTCTTGTTAGTATTCTCAGTTGTAAAGGTAAGCATGGTGTGCTGTTTTAATACTAAGTGCATAATGAAAAGCTGGCGAACCATCAGTACGTTAGAGGATCTATATAGCTGATCTGTGGGAAAGAAAAAGGGATGGCAGTTGGCTACCTTTAAAATTGCTCTCTCTTTCAAGAGGAAGTAAATTAGTTTTGGGTGCGCCACCCCAAGAAGTGCTACAGTATTGAATTATTGATTGACATAGGGCCAAATAAACTTATTTGATTAATTTTGAATCAGCAAATGATCTTAATTTTTTAACCGACTTCTTCAAAAAGGAGGAGGTTCTCAATTCGTCTGTAAGTTTTTTTTTTTTTTTTGTGTGTTTGTTACGCGGTTTCTCCGTCAATTATGAATCGATTTTGATGATTCTTTTTTTGTATAAATATAAATTTTATTAACTTTGCTTTCGTAGTTTTTGAGTTAGCTTCAATATAACGTATTTTTCCCAATGAGTTTATCTAGAGATGTCTTCATTTACTCATTCACTGTTACTTACATCAGCTAGTAGTATTCGAATTTGTGTGGGGTAGGTACCACAACTAAAAAGTGAAATATAAAAACTTTTTACAAAAAAGAAAACCGACTTCCAAAAAAAACACTCAAAACTGAAAAATAACTTTCGGAAGTCGGTGGCAAAAAACGAAAATTGAAAAGCAAAGACACCGACTTCCGAAAGTAATTTTTAGTTTTGAGTGTTTTTTTGGAAACGGTTTTTTTTTTTGCAGAAAGTTTTTTTTAAATATGTATTAGCTTGCGCACTCTTTTAAACTAAACTGTCGATATGTTTTCTAAAAGTGAGTGTTTCGTCTATTATTACCCCGAGGTATTTCAAGTTGCCCGTTTTGAGGATAACAGGACAATTACACATGTTGACTGTACGGTTTTCACATTGATGGGCATATAGGTGAGGGTTAGTAATGTTAATTTGAGGCTTGCGCATGGAGAAGTGAATATATTTTGTCTTGTCAGCAGACTGATAAATACTGCAACATCAACAACCATCTAGAGAGCTGCAAATACCTTTTGGCGCCTGTATGACATCGATAGGGGGGGCGTTGTTGGTAATTTGTGAAATTGTATTGATAAAACAAGATGGCAGCGTTAGTTTCAATTATGGCCACGCGCTGAAAGAACTTTGAGGCGTTGTATTCAACAAGAATTTGAACAAAGTATACCTATTCCTCTTGCCATCAACTCTCTCTCCAAAGGCCTCCGTTGGTCTGCTGTCCACAGCCCCGGTTCCTCAGGGGTGTACAGGTAGATCTGCTCCACGGACTGCCCGTCCTCGTCCCACACCACTCGCAGCCGTCTCTCGTTGTATATATCCCTCTTCACACGTATGTCCAGCCACGAGCCCGACATGACGTCATCCGACCACGGGTTGCTCTTGTATGAGCGCCATTTTTCGTCTGAATAATTGTGCTTTTGGATCTGCGATAAAATGGTAAATAAACGTAGGTAATGCTCTTATTTTATTATGTATCTGAAGAACTGCCAATGACCCATATTCATCGTAGTTGGATTGCTAATCAAGGGGTCACCGGTGGTCAACCGATCTTGAAGAGTAAATATTATTCAAAAAGACTAAGTATAATACCTTATCTTAGTTTACTTTAATGTATTATAATACAGAATTTAACCTCAATTTCAGAAGCTGATGCTGTCGTATAGTTTTAAAAGTTTCAGACGACGCGTTCTTCTAAGTTTCCAACATAAGCTTACAACAAACAAGAGAAGGTAACACCACAAAGAAAAACAAACTGTAATAATTAGTACTTACAGACCAATCAAGCCAATCATCCTGTGGTTCAGTAGTGACGTCGGTGATGTGAATAGTGACGCAGCCAATCGTGTTCGGCTTGTTCGTCATATCCGGGGTGTGCTGGGCGTACCCCACGCCGTACCACATCCCGTACACATCCTCTATGTTAAAGTGATGGGCCCACCTTACGTTGTCGGCACATAATCCATGGACGTTGAAGGATAAGTAGACCAAGTTGAGGAGGAGACTCACAGGCACAGAGAACATGTTCGGAGTAGACACGCAAGTAATATGGGACAAAGCGTCTCGGCGCCCGCGTTGCCAATTAGCGAATTGATGCAGGTGATACTCTCTGGCGCAACTGCACTGTGACTCAGTGGAATGATTCTGTACGGCATACGTGCCCTGATTGTTTATAAACCTAGTTATATAAAGCCAGCCTATATAAAGTTATGAACAATCGATATCGATATACTTACTTATGATTGTCATCGAAGAGCCTGTGCGTTTTAATGGGGAGGTTAAGTTTTCACAGCGCGCAATGACTTGACCATAGTTCAAGTTAGGAAAATCTGAATTTGTAACAGAGTTACTTTGCCGCCGCTAACGCGGGAACGACGCAAGAGAGCGGCTCCAATGTACAAAAATGATATATTGGAGTTACTTTTAAATCCCTGGTTTTTTTTTCCGACTAATGAAAATAATCCTGCTAAGCTGCTGATGAATAGGTCGGGCTGTTGTGTCATGTTCTAACATATTCGCGCAAGCAACTTCTTAAAACGGGCAAAATACTCGTAACTAATGTAGATTAAAAGGGGATCGGCGTAGGGTCGTACCTAAGTAGATACATGGAAGTGAAAGTTCCATAAAATATGATCATTTGCATCTCGACGCAGCTTAGTATTCCTTCTAATTCTTAGCTTTATCATCATTCACACAATCCACATCCATCTTTCTTTAGTGTGCCACTTCTCATATAGCTATCCGTATCCACATTTATTCCTACTTGATATTTTTCTAATCGCATGCTCTGTATTTAATAAGCTTTGCTTTTCAATCTAGATGATTAAAAAAGAAATATTATGGATGAGAAAGGAAACAATCTGAAATATGGCAGCTTAGTTTCTGTTCCAACTTATTCCTGAATGAATACTTATATTCCTATGAAGCTGCCAATAAAACTCATGAAAATGTTTCTTAGTTGTTTTTGCTCTCCTGAACACTTTTTCTGCCCGAATTATAGAAATATCTTGAGACAAGCGTATTGTACCTACATCAAAGCACCCAAGATCTATATCGTATAGATAACTTAATGTAATCCTTGCTGAAGACACTAAAACGTATAAAAAAAACTGTTTTCATCTTTACTCGTAAAACTTTTATTTGAATAGATCAGTTAAATAAATCATGAATAGATCAGTCTGCGATCAAGTCAGCATGCATAACATTACAACCATGTGTTCTGTGTATGAATGAGGTTTTAATGTACCTATGTGTGCAGTATGCTTATGCATGTGTGCAGTATGCGAGGAGCTCGTGGCTAAGTAATAACAGTCGCACGGATCGATCCATCATGATGTTAAGATACGCTTGCCGGGGTTGGTCCGTGGATGGGTGACCATCTTTACATACCGTAACTCCTCCGTGTCTCGGAAAGCACGTTAAGCCGTTGGTCCCGGTCGTATTACCCAGTTATTGGGTTTTGGAGGTTAGATAGGCAGTAGCTCCATGTAAAATACTGGTATTCAGCTCCATCCGGTTATAGTCATCCATTTTAGCCAGCCGTCTGCTTAGCCATCAATTTTATGACCTTACAACGTCTCTTAACTTTGAGTTATTTTTTTTATAAATAACAATTTGGATATTGAGGCAGGAAATGAGATTCTATTTTTGAGGATCGGATATTAGGACTAGACCATAGTATAAAGACAGAATAGGATTTAAGAAATTGTACCAAAAATAATGCGTATATAAATAATTTAATTTTCATTTCTCATACAAAAATATAAATATCGATCGTTTTTCTTAGAAAAATCTACATACTCAATCACAATATTATATAAAATTAAGTATCATTTAAATTCGGGATCCCCAAATTGTGTATGAAACTATAAAGAGTAATAATGTCGAAATAGTCATTTTTGTGGCTGAGTTTTCACAAACTCTCTGTAGCGCAGACGTGGAGAGGTGTTTCATTGTGAACACGTTGTGAATGCTGGCCAGGTCCTCAGGAGTCAACTGGTTCTCGTTTCTGGACAGCACGACGCTGAAGAGTTGAGAGTTTGGCAGCCTCATGCAGAAGTTCAACACCAAGTGGTTGTTAGCTACCTTCAGGACCTGGATCACGCCTCCGAAGAAGCGATACATGTCGCCCACGGCTGTAATAGAAAAATTAGAATGATTTTAATTTAAATGAACAATCAATCTAGAATGTGCTTTGAACAAAAATGTTTCAATGAAAGTTATCAAGAGTTGAAGCATCCTAATGTCTGTTGATATCATATGTAATCTGGGCTACCGAGCTCTGCTCGAGTGAAAATAGAGAAAATGAAATGGGTCCTTGGTTCCACAGTGCGAAAATGCTTTCAAAACATCTTAAAATTGGTAATGTTCTGTTCTTACATTTATTAGGCACATCGGTGGCCCAGAATCCTTTGTGCGAGGTGTTGACCTTGATGTGGTAGTCGTCCTGCCACAGACCCTCGTGCCACTCCAGCACAAAGTGTCTGATGCGGTACTGTTCTTGCATGTTGTACTGGCGGTTCACGTACGGTGAGTTTGTCAGCTGAGGGTAGGGAGTCGGTGGAGTTGGCTGAAATATAAACACACATTTGTGTTATAGCGAAAACAAATATTAAACATATTTTATCAATCGCTATAGTTTTTATACTCTTTGTTGCTTCATAAATAATGCATGTCATGAGATTGACAGTTTGACACCGATGCGTAGAAGCGCGATTGTAAGTAGTAGGTACCTATTATAATATACAACATTATTTTTTCTTTATGCTAAACCCGAAAAGGGGTCATTGTACTCATCATTTTGAACAACTTTTTCTATGGGACCAACATTGAAATCGCGGAAAAAAAACAGCTGTTCCATACATTTTGTCGATTTAAGTGAACACAAATGTAGGGAACAGCAGATTTTTTTTTCGCGATTTCAATGATGGTCCCATAGAAAAAGTTGTTCAAAATGATGAGTACAATGACCCCTTTTCGGGTTTAGCATAAAGAAAAAATAACGTTGTATAATATGACTTAGTTCTTAAATCAAAGACACACACACAGTCACTCACTAAGTTATGGTTCAACAAGCCACCTTCAACGTAATCTTCAAACTTTCTAATTTGTACAATAGGACAGTAAGGGTTTACTTCAGTTCTCGTAGCATTTTCTTTATGGTACACGTACTCGTGAACATACCACATGCCTAACACTGCCTCTTCGTCAAAATCGTTCGTTGGACTTAAGTTTTGACAAAAATTTACGTGGGCAGCCAAAGTAGTGGATAAGATACATGATAGGACTAACACAATGAAGCCCATCATTAATATGTATGCTAGGTACTTGTGAGCGATCTGTTTCACGACACCGGGACTCCTAATTAAGATCCTAGCCCCACTTGGGTACATTACGTCTTGTTACGTACCTACTAACGTGGACAGTAATTACAATTAACCTATTAATTGACACGACCACCCTATATCCTGTTATGAGTAGGCCTTTTAAAGCTTTACCCTGTTATAAGTCATAGGCTACGATTGTTATTTGTATTATAATCTGTATGGATAAATAAAAAACTGGTTATCTCAACTACTTGCTCCCACAGATCATGCAATTAACTAAAACACTATAACAGTTAAATCAGGAGATAAACAAAATCAAAGAATGGGTAATCATTTGTATTAAGTTAGTTCGGCTTAATGATAGCCATTGTCATTATCATAAACATGCCCCTTTTCCACTTTTCCCTTTTTATTGCTAATGGGATTTTCATAATTAAAAACCACAACAAAAGTCATGACAATGGTCAGGAGCAGCTTCTTTAAAAATATTAAAATTTTAGTCAGCTGATCATGAATATCCGCCGCAGGAAGGACTGATACAGTTTTAGAGTAGTGTTACCCATAGGTATTGCAACAAATAACACTAAGTTTTCTAAATAGCGTACAAAAAATAAATCCAACAAACCTCGATATTTAGCTCCTTGATGTCTATATAAAAACACTCCTGCGTGTGTTCTATTTTGTATTCCCCTCTCGCGTGTGGGATTTTTTCTACACCATACCAAACACCAGATATTTGATCCAAATTGATATTTCCATAAAAAGGTGACAGGTCGTCACAATATTTGTGACTTTCGAAACTGTACTGACTGTAACATTGCACCAAACCAAAACACAACGAAATCAAAATGATATTACTGCACGCCATTGGATTAACCGCCCTGGATAACCTGGATAATATCGGATAAGTTTCGGATAAACTGAACCGGCAGTACCAGGAGACAATACGCGAAAGGAGATGTTTTACAGATTAGCCCGGCGGATAGAGTGAAGGCAAAGTGGCGAGAACACGTGGGCGGGCTCCCAAATGAACAGCACTCGACTGGCGTTGTACCAGTCGAAGTAATTTACTACTTATGCGAGAATACTTCCTTAATAAACTTTATCAACACGTTGACAGTCCCCTCTCATGTAAGTCAGGCACGTATACATCTGTATATATTATCATCATGTACAATAATTTTCCTATCTGTTTATGGGTAACGGTCGCCGGTTACATGATAGAACTACTGAAACCAAGGCCATTATGAGTACATGAAAACAGCACTGAAGAAAAGAAGATTTTCTTAAGATTTTCCAGTGCCTTCTCAAGTTTTCCAAAGACTGATGCTTTCCTCGGCATACTTAGATGCCAGGACAGCAGAAGTATTAGAATATGGGGTGGAGAAAATCAATAGAGCGCTCTGACGTCACGAAGGGTGGTTATCGAGCGACGCGCTCACGATACGACGCGTAGTAGTGTGAGTTAATATTGATTTTGTACGCGCTTTTGTGTGTATTTGCGAATTCGGGACTATGTGACGTTGTTTTTATAATAAATTCATATTAAGAAAACAATAAAATGTTTAAAAAGCCATTAAAAACATGAAGTAATCTAAAAATTTTATCTATTCGAATTGGAGAGAAAAGATTATTAAAAGTGCAAAGACATGCTGCTTCTGCTTTGTCGAACATAAATAGGTACAAATGTACTGAAAACCCTTGCTATGTACCTAACATTTCATGACGTAGACGAAGACTGGTGCGTAATGCGTGACGTACTTCGCCATGGCTAAACAAGAGACTGTGTGTACTAAGGTCTCAAGACTCGAAGGTTGTGGAAACTTCAAAGAGTATACCGTGCACGCTAGATCATAAAAGGAAGTTTCTTAATAAAAATAGTTTGCGAACTACCTACGATGCTAGGTGGCATTTATGAAAGGAAATAGGCTGGATTAAGTATATAGTTTCGGATAGTTCAAGCAGGTTAAAGTTTGGAAATCTATTTAAAAACTTAGGGTAGGTACCTAAGTTTTTAAATAGATTTTGATTTGGAATGCAGCTATTATTCTCGATTCGAAATCGATTTTGAAAGTTTACCTCACAGGATTTATCCCAATTCGGATATCGAACAGTACTTGAAAAGGCCTTGCTTAACCGTAAAATTGTTTGGTAAACTATTACCAACTCATTGAGTCATTTTATCCTTTGTAGCTATTAATAACCAGTACTTCATGTACCTAAATACTGGGACCGCATATGTATGTTAGGAAATTTCAGACAAAATCTAGGCTAAAGATGTTTCTAACAGCTCTGATGTCTCGGTACTTAGGTACAGAGGAATTTGCGAATTTGCGATCAACCGCGATCGTTTGGTGGATTAGTTGCTCGGCTTTGCTCGCAAGCAACTAAACCTGTATGTATAATAAGTATATGAAATAGTGTGATTATAATTATGTTTTTAATTATTAGTTAATTGAAATTATATAGAGCATAGTAAATGATTACAGTAAAGTTACGGCTCTAAAAATAGCAATAAAAGAAATTTAATCAATCACAATAAATATGATAACCATAATGTTCACAATAAAAAACTAAAATAACTAACGTCAATCGTATTTTATTTTAAATGACACTGTATATATACTACACATCTAAGAACCTACTCGGATTTATTTCCCATTACTACGCCAAAAGCATGGGAGGAATGGAATCATCCCCATAACATCCCATTGAATTCGGGTAATACCACCCCAAAGGCTTTGTGGTTTTCTCTACTAAGGCTACATAAGCTACGCATAGTCTCTCGAATGCTACGTCACGAAGGGGTCGATATTTCAGACTCGGAGTGCGGAGCGTAGAGCCTCTACGAGTGCTACGAAAACGCCTACAGCGTTCTACGCTACGCTTTCGCCCCAGTGTGTTATAGCTACGAATTGCTCGTAGCATTTTCGTTGTGTAGGTTTCGGCTTCAGTAAAACTTATTCTACATTTGGAAAATATTTTTTTGTACGTACTCCATAATTTAAGTAGGTACTTACTCGGATTTTTTTAAATGTATTTTATTTTAGGGATTAAATATAAATACGAGTATATGTTTCTATAAATTGTATTTATAATAATTACACATAAAAACATAACTGTTCAAAATATAATTTTCTATTAGTTTACAAACAAACGCAAAATAATTTATTAACAACTTAAGAGTCCTTTTAGTTTTATTTTTTTATGTAAATAGTTAGTAGTGTTATATAAATATTGTCTATAGTAATTTTAATTTTCAACTAAGTTTGAATAAAAACACATTTCATTTGATTTTTAACAACCTGCAAGTTCGGACCTCGTTAAAAACTTTCAGCTGAAAATACGGGGCCGAACGCGTCGTCGGCGTTTCAGGGGTTATATCCACCAGGAGAGCAGGAACAGAAGGATAACATTTTCAGGCCGTGTTCCGCTACGTCTATCAAACTTTATATAGAACATAGTTGCTATCAAAACAAAACTATTACGATTGTGTACACTCAATACTTTTGTAATTTATAGTGGTGTTTATAGTCAACCAAGCAGGATTTGGAATAATATACGCTGAAAATATGTTGATTAGGTACTTTATAACGTGTTTACTTGTGTAGTAGGTAGGTACCATACATATATCACGTGCCTACAGGATTAAATAATAACAGGAATAAATAAGACGTACAATCTTAAGTAAGCAAGGAAATAGTTAGACAACAATACTGTTCCCAGTAAAATATATATGAGTGAAATGTAGATAAGTAACTAAGAATTATTATCTCTTAAATTATCGTTAGTATAATTATATGGCTCGAAGGACCAATGGTCTACGCCTTGAATATTCTAGTTATTCTTTGAGGAGTGTTCAAATATTTCTTCCAATTGCAAAATACTAGGAAACATCAACCGACTGAATTTTGGGCCTTCGAGTTAGAGTAATCCTAAAACTTCTTTTGTTAGAGTAATCTTAAATGTCATGATTTCATGAAATAGTCATTCAATGGGATTACATGAACTTAGAACGTTGTATTGCTGATTCTAATGATTATGATTATGTAAAGCCATATTTGTTACGGTCGTGAATCATATTTAGATCAACATAATATATACAACCTGATACTGACCTGCAAATTGAAACAGCGTAAGAAAATTTGAATTTCGCAGTCTACGCTGACGCTTAGTAAAAATATTCAGTTTTGATTCGTAAAACTAACTAACTGTTCGTAGCGCTCTGCAAACTTTGCAAGTCGTAGCTTCGACATTTTCGTAGCGTATTGGCGTAGTCGCTAAAACTCGCCCTCTCACATTTTCCGTAGTGACGTAACCCCCTGACTACGAATATACCAGGGTATCATGTCCGGTGAGAAGGGTTGTACAGTTTGTACACTCTACAAGTTGACAACTAACGCGGGCGCCCCGCGCTTGCTAGTGTAACACAATAGGACAACATGATAGTGAGAAGGTGAAAATAGTTTTGTCCAACTATCGGGTGGTGGCGGGTGGATCGCGAGGGGTGATGACGTCATGCATGATAACCACTGGGGAGGGACCCGCGAAGGGCAGGTGACTAATGATTGATAATAAACGATAACAATGTTTAGATATGGGACTATATTGGGGCTATGCAAATATATTATCAAAAGGGCACCATGTTTCCTATCTATAGGACATCAATGATAACGTGCTTTTGTTAGAACCATGGAATTTCTTTATTCCTCGAAAAAATTTGTATAAAAACGAAAAAAAGTTAAATTAATAAACAAAACTATGTTCTAGGGTCTGTCTGTAACACCTTTATAATATATATTTTTTAAGCATTAAGTAATTGTTATTACTTATTTATAATTTTAGTTACGAAACTCATTAATCAAAAAAGATGTACACTACTTTTAGAAACCTATAGACGGAGAAATTAGGAATGTGATAAGTTGATAACAAACTACTTAACAAAGAACTTTTGACACAAATAAATTATACTTATAGTCCTCCGTAAATAAAATATTATAAGTATGTTAGTTATTAGTTTAGAAGTTTGTTTGTGAGAGTTTACTTGTATACTTATGTAAGTACCAAAATAAATTACTAGTTTACCTACTTTTAAAAAAGTTCTTAAAAGTTTTAAATTTATTGAATTAGCAATGAAATTGATATACTTACTTAAGTAAATTATTATATTTTTTATTTCATTTTCAATACCTACTTATTACTTAAATTTTTAAATATTTTCATAAGAAATAGTAGCCCATCGGCACCAGGATCAGCGTCCTAGCAGCCGGTGGTCAAGGCTCTAGAGAGAGGAACGTAAATAAATTATTATTATATAATTGCACTGAACTTCAGAATGAACCTGAAAGTTTCAGTTGAACTGTAATTCAGTTACATAATTGAATGTGACCAATCATTGTTGTCTATACCATATACTCGATCTTATTTCAACGTACAAACTTCAACAAAGCTGATCGAGCTGCTGCACTATCACGCATTTGTAGCCAGACATACGCTGATCGATAAATGACGTCCGCGACAACTATAGGGGTGGATTTATCTCCATTATTCTATAAAGCCCTGGTACAAAGGGTCACAAGTCAGCGCTGACGTCGGCCGACCGCGAGGGGTGACTCTCCGGCGGTGACACGGGTAAACGGCTACATAATTGTGACGTCATGTTTAGCTGACGAGAGCTAGGGTTGAAAAAAATTACTCTAAGCCCTTGCGTTCGTAACGTGATTTTATTGAGTAAATTAATTGATTGTAAAATAGTTAAAAGTACGTTTCAAGGAGAAGCCTTTATAGTTTGTAAACAATTGCTGGTAGGAAAACATTAGATAATTTAAAAGGTACTTCGACGCATGATATCTCTTTATTCTATGAACAGCGCTGTTCGTTACATAACTTTCAGACGAGGGACCTTGCAAATTGTCAGTACGTGCCAAAACTGTGTATCTTTGGCATTTCGCGTGACCTTTACCCCAAGGATGACGCCGTTCGTTGAGGGTGCTCTGTCCGCACCAGAGGTCGATTCCACCAGGAGAACAGAATACTGGAAGATGTTCAGCGATATTATCTACCCACACAATTTGGATCTAATCTTTTGATTAATTATTTAATTATAAAAGGCCTGTGATTTAAAGAAGCCAGTCAATGAGTCAAGTATGATGAATTGATTGGTGTCAAGAGCGAAGCAAATTATGATTAATTTGTTATTTCATTTCACACGTTTATTCGCTTTTATGAATCAGTTTATCTTTATCCAATCAAATTAATTTTACAAAAAGGTCTCTATGATTTAAAGTTATATAATTGTAATACATCATATTATACCTGCTCGACACGACTGCAATACTTTGTTATTTTAGCAAAAATACAGTTATCTTATCAGTTTCCATCTACATAATTCATCATTACCTGCTATCTAGTTTTATCAACCTAGATAAAATGTTGGATACTAGTGTATATTTATAGCGATATACACATGTATATTATCTGCTGCGACAATGCCAATAACTTTAACTTCTATATTTTGTAAAAGTGAAAACATAATAATTAAGATCATTTCACACATTGATGCACGAATTGTCTACCACATGCAATTGAAGCGATTGTAAAAGAAATATGGCAATTGATCAATCGCAATTGTTTCGGGCTAAATATGCATAAGCTTAAAAAGTTATTACGAACCCATTATAAAAATATTGGCAGTGTACTTAATGCAAAAATGAAAACTTTTTCCTGAATACCAAATAGCTTGTCCGACTGTTCGTAAGTAGGTACCCACTAACTAGGTACACTTAATTATACGAAAATGGTTGCCAGATTCAGTTAAAACCGATTTACAAACACAAAATAATGATGTCCTTAAGAGGCATTGTACTGCAAACAAAACACTACACCTTACTACACATTTTTAACGATTCGCCTCTGATGTTTTTCATGCAGAAATGTAGGGAAGTCGGTAGGTTCTTTCATTATTTTAAACCCTTTGACAACACGAGTTTAGTAGTTGAATACCACAAAGGCAATGCCTACGTTCATACGTTCAATAAAGTCTGGCCTATTGTTGATAACTGAAAGCGTAATATTTACAATGTAGAGGAAAAAATAACCCAGCTAACATGAATGGTCTATTTATAAGGTTAACTTTTAAGTTAAAGTAAGTACTTACTACGAAACGTTCTCAAAAATGTATGAATCCTTTCCCAGATCTTAAGCCACATCGTAGTTTATTCCTGTATTCCAGGAATGTTTTCCACGTAAGAAAATCGGTGGGAATTCCAGGAAGATCTCTCCGCCCACAGTTCCGCAGGGGCGGTGCTGAGTCGATGTCACGTGGCTACATTACTAGGGCTTCATAGCATGAAAAGGTAAACCGGGCTATTTGGAGGACTTTATAGCATTAACTGGGCTTCTATCACAATCACGTCGAGGGACTTTGATGAGAATCTTATAATTAAGATGTTCTTAAAATAGACGACCTTTAAACCAATATTTTAATGTAACTCTTAATGCTTCTAATACATGTTCAGATAATTTAGATGTTATGCTTTTAATAATGTGCATCGTGCCAAGAAAACTATTTGCTTCTAGCTGTCTGATCGACGGAACGCAGAACGCAATACTCATAACTAAACAAGTGGTAAATCAAATATTGTATCTAATAAAAACTCCTTTTATTAATTAAGTAACTTTACTTTTCACTCATCTATAACAAGTAGGTAACTAAAGTATGTGGTAAGCAAACTATGAAGGCGGATATAGCCGCTCCGCCCTAGCCCGCCCAATGTGGCCAGCGTAGGGCGGCGACAATTTTCCACGGGCGGCTACTATACCAGGCTGACAGAGGACAGAAGAGCTTACGCTTAGACAAGACATCTGTTTGAGAAATCCAAAAGAGATAGGATATAGAGAATTCACGCAGGCGCAGTAGTCTAAATGGATAGGTGCTTTTCATATCCTCAGAGATCGTAGTCGGCTACGGACTGCGATCAGCTTACGGATAAGGCAAGGCATAGATGTTGACGTCTTTTGTGATGCGTTCTTACTCGATATTTTTCACAACTTTATTCCTATTACTTAACTTTATTAAACACTTTTTAAATGCTTTTCATAAAAGTAGTAGGTAGGTACTACAAAATCTCACAATTAAAAGGAAATACCTGGGACCCTGGGTACATTGTTTTTAAAAGTATGGAAAATCTTGGCCTTTTGTGACTGATATAATTTACAATACTTTGTTTCTTAACGTGGAATATAAATGTGAACCTGTAAACCCTGACAACAGACAGCAGTTGTGATGTTTGTTGTAGTCGTAGATGTGGCCAGAAGTAGTGGAGGCTTGGGATCGTTTCGCATTCTTACTTAGGAAAACATAGAGTGAAATATAGTTTCCCATGAAGAGGTTCATTGGATGCTGTCACGGTCCCATTAGATCATTACAAGCGAAAACGTTAAGATGGCCCACTTGCACCTCAAATAGCTAAATACGATTACCACTAAACTTATTTAAAACATCGCACTTTTTCTGTCATTGTTCGAAGATGATAGAGATAGAATGGGGTTTTAAATTATTTTAGCGCTAAATGCATTTAGTGATTCGTGGTTCAAGTCCAAACAATCTGATAATAATCCATACTAATATTATAAATTCGAAAGTAACTCTGTCTGTCTGTCTGTCGGTCTGTCTGTCTGTATGTTACTTTTTCACGCCTAAACCACTGAACGGATTTAAAATCTGTATTTTTATTTAAAAATTTGGCAAGGAGATAGATGGCATCCTGGGGGAAGGACATAGGGTACTTTTCATCGACATACCACACGGGCGAAGCCGCGGGCGGAAGCTAGTAATCATGTATATTTGTTTCAAATGGTTACGTAGCCCACAATCTAAGTAATATAACATAACATCACGCCTTGTTTCCCCGAAGGGATAGGCAGAGATGTACCTACAGTAGCTACACCCACATATCACCATATCATATATTGAAAATCACTCAGTCACTATATAAGCGTAGGTACAATTTAAACAAGTGCGACAAAATATAGAGACCTGTAAATTCTACTAGATCTAGGCAAAAAACAAAAACCCAAGAATTCTACCCACGCCACGTTACTGATTGTATTTGTACCGCATTCTCGTTTTATATTAGTTACTTACTTTCCAACTACCTAGGAAAAGACTGGACTCCTAGATTTAGGTTGGCGTCTGCTATCTGCTACGAACAAATTATCAAAATTCTTAACTTAAACGTTTCATAACTTAACACCTATGTATTATGTAGGTACCTAATATAATTAAGTTACCTATTGTTTAAAATAAGTCTAAGGGCGCTTTTGTTTTATTTATCTCTGAAGAAAAACAAAACAAAAGAAAAAGTTCTAAATTGTTCTTATTGCACGGGCCGGCTGTCCTAGTATTTTCTAGTATTGGTAACTCTTTATTTAGGCACCGACTTGAACAAAAATCTCTAGCAGAGTGCCTATACCTATCTACAGTAGATATCTCAATGGAAACCGATTAATGCATCTAATTACTTAGGTATGTAATTAGGGAGCATCGGTTCATGATAATTAAACTATCAGCTTTTACCTACAGACGAGACTACTATTTGCAATATTTATCTTGAAACATGTCTTACCTACCTACATAGATATAGGCATAGGCATCTAAGTAGGTACATCACTATGTTCGTCTGTGAAAGATAAATGAACTTGTCTTATTTGCTCATAAGCCCTTTAATTTTCGGACGGAGCGACCTTAACCGTATGAAAATGATGTAGTTTGCTGACGCAGGCTGTGGGTAGGTACTTTCATATTTCATTTTACGTAACGTTTCGGGAGCAGCAGCGACATTTCACGAGACTTGCTATTAGGGAGCGGGGTATCGAGCATCGGGTGGCGGCGTCGTACGGCGTCGTAGGTCGTGACGCGCCCGAGTGACGTCACTGGCGAGGGTGGAGGGTGCGACAGCCGGCAGGGCAAGGGTAGTCACCCCCCAGTGAAAGTCGGCCCGACGGCGTCAGTACAGCCTGACTCGTCGCTGGGCTCGTACACTTTGCTCCTCGCTCCTCTATTTACACCGATCGCTTATTAACCTATAAGCTCAGGCTTGGGATCTGATATTAATATAATCGCCAGAAATATTAATTTAGTAACTACAGTCAATGAGACATCAATGTTCTAATTCCGTACAGTGAGTGAAAAGTTGTTAAAGTTTCGAGTGCAGCGGTTTCGCGCTAGATTATTTTGACAATATCTGAAAACGGATTCGGCACTAGAATTTCGTTCTAGTACGTATAGGTAATTAAATAAGCGACCAGCAAGCAGCTGAAATAGTGGACGGTGTTAGGTACGTTTTCCCAGATTTTGTTAAAACTCTTTGTTTCCTGTGTAGAAGTAACAATAAGCGTATTTCGTGACAATGTAAAATCGCAAAATACTATAAATAAGCATTGGTATAACCTACTTATAGTGGCCATGAAGCGGTGGGGCAAACTAACTTTTCCCAAAGCGCGACACGAAACAATACAACAGCCGTGGAAACATTAATTACAAATTAAGCCGAAACCCTTCAGGTGCTAGTTTAACTGATGACCTACAAGAACGAATAATGAGGCCTTCGACTCCTGTTAACCCAAACTTTTTATTTACAATCTAATTTCAGCGCCGATGCACGAAAGCAGCTAAAAATAGTCGGGGTTTGCGCGCTCGTGTCTGCCCGCAGCCGGCCCGCGTTTCTCCCTACACTATTTCTGTCTTATAGAAAAGCAATAAGATATTCTACATGCTAAAGAATACCAGTGAACGGTTCCCTTGTAGATAATGAGAAAAGTGCGTAAAAAGAAGCCGGTTGTCGCGAGGCGACAGTGACTGATGGTGTTATTATAGTGTTTACGAAATACCTAATTATTGTGCCTCAATTGCAACGCATTCGCTAAAAGGTAACTAAATACATCCTATTGCTAGAGATATTATGTGTATTCTTATTCCAAAATGTTTAGTTATGTACAAAGCATTTATAAAGATATATCGAATTTATTATCTCCGTCATTGCTATGCCGTATCTGTATACTCAACTTTATTGCTGGAGATATTTACATGTCTACTTAGATTTTTTGTCCTTGTATGTGAATTGATGAGCCTCTATGTTAATACATATTTGCTTTCGACGTAGCTACAGCGATAAACACAGAAATTGATGATCCTAGTGTCTTCGCTGCTGGTAGTTATTGAACAGTGATAATATCAATCCTTGTCCAGGCCAAAACAGACGGATCTAATCACACTGACGTAAACAAACAGTATCCTACTACCAAACAACCAACGTAGACTGCGTAGACAATATGGTTACGTGGTGGGTAGGTAGTGTCGGTACCTACTTCCAACAGCTGGAAAATCGGCTTAATTTAATACTTGCAATATTTATTGTTCTGCCGCCACGCCACTGAAACGACCAAAACACAAGTTGGTATGTTAAAGAGGCTAAAGCAGGTACCTTCTACCTACCTACTGCATGTGTAGGTACCTAGGTAACATACGAAAATCGTGTCGAGCTCGACGGATTTGCCTTCCTTAGCGGAAGTTTTAAATTAAACAATTTATGTAAAAACTATAATAACGTTTATTATTCCATTAAACAAAGAAACTCAACAAAAAGTGTAAAATATTTTGAACAAAATTTTATATTTAATTTAATTAAAATAATAACAAAAAAATTGTGATATATTTAATTTGAGCTCATTATGGCATTTTGTGTTATAAAGTCAGGAACTTGATTTTAGTTTACATTCCTTAATAATAATAATATGTATAATACTAGCTAAAACCCGCGAAACCTCCCGGATTTTTTTTTCTATTTTTTTTTGTTTAATTTTCTTTTTCTCTATTGCACCTCTTGAAGTCATGAGCTATCCGAATATAAAAAAATATTTGGCCGAGGTCTTACGGGAGAGGCGTGAAAAATTGAAAATTGATTCGCTGTTACAATGTATACTTGATGATTAATTTTATGTAGTGACCCCTTATAAGGCACATTTTTATATGATACATAATATTTATTCACTACTCCATAAGTACTACACTACAAATACATAAGTACATATCAACAGGGAAGACTAGGAAAATAACCAATGTGCTACACAAATATACTAAATACATACACTCTACATCATTTTCACTAAACTTGTCTTTTTCTATCACTATTCATAATATATTGCACACACAACAAAACTTTTGGCATAAATTTAAAGATACAAGGTACTCTTAGTATAAGGTTTTATCTAAGGCCTTAGTAAGGTCTAGCCAGTAGATATGGTCAGTTTTATATAATTGACAAAAATGTTTACAAAGCTCAAGGTAAATTAGTGATACATGATTGATAATAAATAAATCACATTAATAAAATTGTTCAAAACAACATACCAACAGGTAAACATGAATAAAATGGCTCTGCTTTGCAAATAATTAACAATCATAAAAATTCTATAAAATTATTAATATATGTATGTTACTCTTAATTCTATTGTTCCGAGCACCAGTACAGTTCTTATCAAAGATACTAAAACTAAAGCTTCCTCACACAAGTCAACATTCCAATGATAATTTACCAAAGCTTACTTTTTAAAAATTGGGTCTAAATAAGCAGTAACTTTTGGCCAAATCTCATCAGAAGTGCGTCCCTCAAACTCTTTGAGTATACCTTTTTGTTTGTAGAACTCTATGACAGGTCTTGTTATGCTATCATAGATCTCTAAACGCTTGCGAACAGCTTCTGGTTTGTCATCAGGCCTTTGAAACAAATCCTCACCAGTCACATCATCTTTACCTTCCACTTTAGGCGTGTTAAAACCAATATTGTATACCCTTCCCGATGCCAAGTGCACCCAGCGGTTCTTCACTCTATCAATGATCACCTCAAATGGCACTACTAGGTTCACTACAACATCAACGGGCTGTACCTTCCACAAAGCATTAGCTTGCCCCACTGTTCTAGGGAATCCGTCCAGCAACCAGGGCTGGCCGTCAACTTTTTTCAGTTCTGTGATCATAAATTTAATCATCACATCGTCTGGTACTAGTTTTCCTTCATTTAAATACTTTTTGACTTCTTTTCCTAGGTCAGTTTGTTTTTCAATGTGGTCCCTTAACTTGTCCCCACTAGAAACATGAGCTACATTGTACTTCTTGACTATTCGAGAAGATATAGTGCCCTTTCCTGACGCAGGAGCGCCAAGGATTAAAGTTTTTAATAATTTCTTCGCACTCATACTGACCTTTGTACTTTGATATGGACTGCTAATATCGTGCGCTCCGTATCTCTACGATTTATCGTATAACTATACGTACAGCAGACCTCGTTTGTTTGTGCGGAATTTATTGATTAATACAATAACCGAGTATTTGCATTGATTAGTTGATAAAAACTAGTTACAGCTAAACACGCAACATTAGTATTTGTTTCGTAATATATTTTCATTCGTTTCATGTATGAAACTAGACTAAATAACAGTTTGTATATATTAATTGTAGCTTAAATAACTTTGTGCATTGTTTCACTCATTTAATAATCGTAAAATAAAATAAAAAAATACGGATCTATCGTAATAAAACACACCGCACTAAACCAGTCCCGCTGCGCGCAATCGCGCAATCGAAATTTGAAATGTCAAACGTCAAACAGTAACGGGAGCGTTCGTGTTACCACAGCTGTTGTTATCGTGCGACATAAATGTGTCTAACGTTACGTTATCGATTAGTTGCCAACTGGTTTAATTTTACGGATAATTTAATAACTAGTTCTAATAATAATGACAATTTCCATGAAGCAATTTACTTAATTGAGCAAAAAACTATAACAAGAATTCACTTTAGCATGAACGCATTCATAACGAAGACCGAACTTTATCGAATACGAAGACCGCGAACTTTGAATCTCTGAAATAGGATTGTAAACATTCGAAATTATTTTTATTTTTAATAAATTAACTAATAAGAATATAATATTCCAGCATGGCGCTTGTAATGTTACCTTGTGATCTTCCCTGGTGGACGTCTGTGCAGCGTCACTTGAAGCACCTGCTGCTGGCGTCTTCGCCGGCAAAACTTACAGCCAGCATGTTGAAAATACATGACATGTGCAAGTGAGTTTTATAACACAACACTATTTTCATTATTTAGTTGACAGGATTCATTAATAGTATGTAGTTTCAGCACTATTGATTTCAATTTCAATGTCTCTTTTTTTGCCCGATTGTAAAAAGGTATTTTTTTAATTTAAAATTTTAAACGATCTTTAATAAGCAAAAGTACTTACACCAACAGCCTGCTTTTATAAAGTACCTAATAACCAAATATCCATTGCAAAACTCTGTAGCGGTTTCCTTTTATCTTAACAGCATAGGTATAGATCCGGACGACGATATCAAAGACCCAGAGCTGATGAAAGGGCTGGAGGCATTTCTCGAAGAAGAGATGACGGAAGACGAACGTAGGCATTTCCTGGACAACACTATCAGGATCATGGTGAATAAGGCGCTGCACCTCAAGCGCTGGCGGCCACCGAAGGGACTCATGTTCAGCTTACAGCAGCAAAGTACGTAACGTAATGCTTCTTCCTTCTGGGCTAGATTTAAAAGGTCTTACCATAGACTCGCGCAGTTATCCTAGACAACGTTCTTTCCTGCCAGGGTTGCGGGAAAATCCGAAAGGGATAGCGGGACCTTGGCAATAGGCAACTGAAGGAACACGGGTGGGTTTTAATCAGTAAAAGTCTGACACGCCCTCCCGCTCCGCCCAGAGCGGGAGAAGACATTTGATGATTTCAAACATAAAAAAAAGACAACATTCTTTGTTAAAAAAAATTGCACATTGTAGGTTTTTCTAAAGCGACGGTTTCTTAATACAGCGGTTGCTGCCACGGGTTTGACTTTACGATGTCTTAAACGCTCTCTATGGAAACACTTACTCATAATTCCATGGAAAACACCAACTTACTTTCATAAATAACGTGTCAGTGGCGCCATTCGATGGTAAATTGCGGACGCTACCTGTGGCGGCCACCGCAATCTTAGGAAACCTAAGTAGGTTCCTCCTACGTGATCGTCCTGAACATTTTCATTAGTTAACGATGATTGAATGACGTGACTTGAATGATTATGGATGATGGATTTACAAGCATTAGCGACAAAATTATAGGTAAATATAGGGCATTCTCTCTATGACATTTTCTGATTCTAGCGTGATTTATTGCTACTTATAAGGTTTGGGGCTTGTACACAAAACTGCGAATTCGTGCGAATTCGCAACGCAGAAGCTAAGCGCAGAAGAAAAATCTTAGGGTACCGTCGCAGATTTTTGCGATGCGACGTCGCAACGTTTTGTGTACAAGCCCTTGTTTATAGGTCGTACCTACGTATTGACTTGGTCGTAACATCGCAAGCGCGATTTTCAAGCGGAGCGTGCAAGGTATTACGTTCGATTCCGCGGTTTGGAAGGTTTATTTGGCTTTAAAGGCTTTTCTGAAAGGCACAGGCGATAGGCATCAAAATAGCTGTATCTTGAACTCGTGAATGATAATCGACACCCTCTTCCATCAAGTCATTTCAATGCGACTTTATATTCCAAAATCTGTCACTACAACCGACCTGGGGGCCAAGTCTAATAATTTACAAACGTGTCAGTGGTCTCAGAATGATCAGTTTTTGACAGATTTTGTATGGCATATCTGTCAAAAACTGATAATTGTGAGACCACTGACACGTTTGTAAATTATTAGACTTGGCCCCCAGTCTATTTTATCCAACCAGTACCTATTTACCTACATATAACCCTATCGTTCTAAGCCATCACTTAATTTTGTTCTGACATGAAAGCTGCCGAGATTTCTCAGTTACATAATACACTGCATTATTATCGGGCTCCGGGGAAACTTGTACGCATTACGTACGTCAGAACAACGGACGGAAGATACTTAATCCGGACAGGCAGGGATATATAAATGAAACTAATAGGTACAATGTTAACTTAAGTCAAAACTGTGCATTGAATAGGTATTATTGAAAAAAAGTAAATGCTATGATTGTACGAGTCTGATGCTGAAAAAACAAGTTTTTGGAATTTTTGTCCGTTTGTATAGATGTATGTTCCGAATTGCCGCAAAACCGCTGTACGGATTCTTTCCTTCTTTCTCGTGACTAACCTGGTATCAGAGTTTTTATGCCAGTCACAGGCCTCTGACTTGGCTTCACATGCCGTCGAGAAATATCTCTCAGGGATGCCGGTTTCCTCACGATGTTTTCCTTCTCCGATTTTGAAGCAAGTGTTAAACAATGCGCACATATTATATGAATCCGAAAAGTCAGGGGTGCGTGGGTTTGAACTCGAGACCTTGACTTGGCTGAACGGATTTGGATGAACGACACACGGATAGGTACTTAGTTTATAACCGAGGAGGTACCTACTGTTAATCCCGGTAGTAGGTACTTACGTTCCCGTGGGATATTTTCCGATTTCCATGAGGGCGAAGTTGCGGGTAAAAGCTAGTGAAATAAAAAAAAGACCAGAATGTAATGTAGAAGAGCATAATTTGACTCTTTAAAGACCCCACGCTTTAGCTAAACTTTATACTTTCTAGTTACCTACGTAAATAATAGGTAGGTACCTATAGGGTAGTCTACTACATTAACTCAGTAGGTACCTTCCTAATCCCAAACTAAGTAATGCCGCAGTGGAGAAAGTATCGGATATCCGAACTCAGGGCCGCGAAGGTTTGATTAGAGTTAAAATAAAAACTATTTCTTTTGCTTCAAGACTCTGTAATTGGATTTTAACAATAGGGTTTTGAATGTAGAGTTGTTATTTTTGTAATTGAAGTCTAGCTTGTTCGTTACTTGTATCGGCAAAACCTTTTCAGCTTACCCACTCACTTGTCACAGAAACACGTGCATACAAAAATAATAATAATACAATGCGTATGCGTTGCCGCGTATTATGCATCGTAATGGCATCGGCTCGGTTCGGATCAGCTAGTGATCAGCTAGGTGAGGTAATACCGACCCAGTGCAGTACCACCTACGTATGCTATGAACTCAATGGGGATCTATGGAACAAAAAAGACGTACCTATATCGCCGAGTGCGCCGACAACAAATAAATGGGCTCAAGTTAGGAGGACGATGATGAATAAAAAATATCAAACAAAAATTATTATTTTTTTTGGATTTTTCCATCAGGAATTTCTTAGTAGCAGTCCGGTGTTAGATTTGTCCCCGGTTGATGGCAATAGGCTCGCCCTCTATTACCTACATGGGACTTAAACATAACTGGCGTAACGTGGGTTTAGGTACAACTCCGGCTAACCCTTGATGTTATTGTATGTTATTCTTCTTCATAGGTGACGTCACAGAGCTAGAGTACAACTTCGTGTCGGCGCTGGTCGCGCACGCCTTCTTCTCCACCAACCCCAAGCGCACGCTCAAGACTCACCCCACCTTGC
This sequence comes from Lithophane ornitopus, assembly GCA_948473465.1. Taxonomy (NCBI): domain Eukaryota; kingdom Metazoa; phylum Arthropoda; class Insecta; order Lepidoptera; family Noctuidae; genus Lithophane; species Lithophane ornitopus. The sequence goes on along the minus strand of OX419616.1, from coordinate 11,119,632 downwards.
AAGACTTCAACTTTACTCATTTTTTTAAGAATTTACACAGGTATGTTAAAAAATACAATAGACGTAGATATATTTAGTAACCTATTCCGCTTGACTATTTAAGTTTACTTTGCGTCCAGCGCTCGGTGTGGTAACACGTCGCGTTCTGGTTTGCAATTCAGGTCAGTCGTCATCCTGAGGATGCCTCGTTGAGAGGTGAAACACGTGTCGATTTCTTACAGGATTTTTTAGGACTCTTGAAGAATAGTCAAGCGGAATAGGTTACTAAATATATCTACGACTATTGTAATTTATAATGGATTTCCGCAAAGTCACGCCTGAAACAATTAACTAACAGGTATGTTACCTACTTCATCAAATCATCTCAATAAAAAAATATTAACTTGGTGAAGGCCTCAGAAATCCGCTGGATGCGACCAGCTCTGAGGCCCTAGACAAAGTGACATTCTATCAGCGATAACGATGATGGAAAAGGCAAAAATGTATAGGACTGACATATTATGCTATCGAAAAGTTTGTTTCAATCCCGTTGAAAGTCGTTGTAGAAATACGAAACGCTTTCGAAGCGATTGTCACTTGTCTAGGCCCTCAGAACCGGTTGAAGTGGCGGTGCTTTGGGGAGGCCTATGTCCAGCAGTGGACGTCTTTTGGCTGAAAATAATGATTAATGATGATAGTAGAGTGGAATACCGAGGACCGGCGAGCAAGTCACATATCTAAATAAATTATATCGAGATTATTTTTCACGAAGTATTTAATCATCGAGTCGTGAATTCAAAATGTATTGTCAAAATTGAAGAAATGTCTATACCATGGCTAATTTCATAATGTATCAGTAGAATGCTATCCCTACACTACTTTGCATACCAACAGTCGCTGAAATAACAATCAAGAGAAGTAGTTCAAATTGATTTGTGGAAGTGCTACAATCACGGCCGAACGGAGTTTTGATTAATCGATTCTCATTTGTTCCAGAAAATCGCAAAGAAACAAATTAAAAAGCTTGCTCCACTACTTCGAATGGTTAGATAAGAGTAGCAACGAGGGATCCATTAAATTAAGCAGACAGGTAAACTGCACCGACTATATGTACCTACGACTAGTCGAGTTTATGACCGAACAACACGCACGATTACACTCGAATGCCTTGATGCATAGTAATTAGGTCCATTCATATAACGGTTACACGATCTGTGAAAAGGTTTTGCGTCATAACCATAACACATATACAACGTACGGCTACAATGGCGACATTAATTTAACACACGTAAGTATACGATTTCGCGTAGGTATTCGTTATAAGAAAATATTTGAATTTCATTAAACGTTATTATTTATTAATTTATTTACAATTTTCTAAATTACCATCCTGGCGCAACCTGTACTTAAAGAACTGTAGCGAAGAGGTAATTTGCCGGGTCACTGATCATCAGTGATAGGAATAGGTAGTGCCTATTTGCCTAAACTTCGAAGAACAGAGACGAGACTTCCTCAGGACTAAATTTTTTCCGGGACATCTGTCCCGAAATTCGGGACAACACTTTTAAATACATTAAAAAAATATTTTATTTGGAATAAGTAATTCGCCTATATTTACCTAAAGTTTGCGACTAGACATAACATTTATAATTTATTACTCCATAATAATAACTTATCCTCTCCATAGAGGATAAGTTATGGCCATGGTTTAGGAGCCCATGCTCTAAAGGAAAAATAAAACATAGAATATTGTTGTAACGAATATAATTATGTATATTTATATTATTTTTTAAATATGACGTAATTGGAAAGCATGAAACAAAATGTACAGACGGAAAAAACTTAAGTTATAAATTTCTGTTTATCTATCTATGTCATATTTATTTTACTGACGTGGAGTGATGCAATTTTAACTCAAATCAAAGTACAAATTAATACTATGAATCACAATGTTTGTATAAGGAGACGTACACGTTTCGAAGTAAATATCTTCTTTCTAACTCACTCTCGGCTACGTTTAATGAGATTTCTAAAGATCAAATGTTTAATTGAAAAAAAAAAGACATTTTGTCTTTAAAATAAGAAAACGGTAATTTTTATAATTTTAGCATTCTCTATAGTAGGACGAATTTATCATTTCAAAAACAAACGGTATTTGTATTTTATCTTAAGGTTGATGCGCTAGGGTGGCCCGCGAAATTTAAATTTTCTTACGTTTTTTGCAATTTGCTCTCAAAACTCTGTAAGTTCATGTAAGTGTATTGAATGAAAATTTCATGAAATCGTCAGTCAATACACTTACATGAACTTAGAGAGTTATATTGCTGATTCTAATGTTTATAATTCCGTAAATCCATATTTGTTACGGCCGCTAATAATATTTAGATCAACATACAACCTGATACTGACCTGCAAATTGCTAAAAACGTAAGAAAATTTGAATTTCGCGGGCCACCCTAGCGCATCAACCTTAATGAAATATATTTCTAAAGTATAGGTATTTAAAAATGTGCATGATATTTAAATAATGGCCTTATCACATTGTTTAGTAACACACTTAAACTTTAAAAACATCATTTAATCTATATTGCACCGAAAGTACAATACGACTTTTACGGCAGCGCATTTCGTCATCTATTCTTAGAAATTACAAAAAGAAACCGCCTTGGTCGCATACCTGTGCGGCGCGGGGATGGTCTACGTACCTACCTTACCGAATCAAGATGATTAAATTAAAATCGTTCTTTATTTTTTATGGTATTTGTAACACAAATTAAGATTTTCAAATTCTTAGCAATTTTTAATGCATCAAGATCTGTATCAAAACCGAACAGTTAGTAGTTCACTATTAAAACTGTTTGTCCTAAATGTTATACTTCAAAGGTTAACCTCCCAACTCCCATCGAATTTTATGATCGTCGATCAACAAGACAATTACAAAATAATCCCCAAAAAAAAAATCTGAAAATTTTATGGTTGTAACGACTGTGAATGTTATTTATTATGTTATGTCTAGTCGCAAACTTTAGGTAAATATAGACGAATTACTTATTCCAAATAACATATTTTTTTAATATATTAAAAGTGTTGTCCCGAATTTCGGGACAGATGTCCCGGAAAAAATTTAGTCCTAAGGAAGTCTCCGTTTCTTGTCTCTGTTCTTCGAAGTTTAGGCAAATAGGCACTACCTATTCCTATCACTGCTCATCATATATGTAGGCGAATGGAAGGAGAGCCGCGCACTTTCTTAGAAATTATGCCGACAAAGGATCTTACCGATAATCTTTTCCACAACTGCTAGCGATTTCCATGAGACTGATCTTGAACAGCACCATAATTGCGTAATGTACGATCGGTCAGAATCGGAATCGGTTTGAAACAAATGTCTAATCCATTGCTTCATACGTTCGAAAAAAAAATCTGCTCAACAACGTAACTTACGAACTTATGAAGCAATGGATTAGACATTTGTTTCGAACTGATTCCAATTCTGATTGATCGTGTATTACGCAAGAGTGCAGCTGTTTTAGTAAGAAGGTAGACTTCATAGAGCCCCAATGATGGCAGTTCCAAACACGGGGTAAAAATTCAGACTGTTACCTAAAAGTTATGGCTGCGCAATAAAGTGATCGCGCTGAAATACGGGATGCACCTTAGGAAATATAAGGCAATCCGCACTGCACATTCAAGACTCTCCCTAATTCCGCTTTCCGTTTTAGGTGATGACCTCAAAACAGTGGTTGACGATAGAGGACTGGTTAGAATGCACACTTCCTCTGTGTAAGCTGCTAGTGCGGCACGAAGGTCGCCCGGAGAGGTGCGAAAATGACGAGGCCATCCGAGTGTGCTTCGCTTCCAGTCGGGTCGGCGGGGATACGCTCATCGATGGAGAGTCACAGGTATTGTTGAGACTGTAGATAGACATGGAAAGACACGAACGAACACAAAAATATTGATCCTTTGGAGTCCAAAGGGTGTCTTGGACTTACGTGTTTTTCGAGTTTAACTGATCTCTCCGGTCGTGTCGGGTTGCAGTCCCATTGGACTATGAGAGTGAGGGAAGAGAGAGTGCACCTGTGTCTGCGCACACACTTGTGCACTATATATCTTTTGCGCCGAATGCTGGTCTCCGCAGAGACCGGTCGCTAGGGCCGAAAAAACTTCAGACAAATCTTGTAGGTGATATTTTAATCCAGGTCATGGGCAACGCGAGTTTAGTTTTATGTATGGTGGAGTACCTAGGGCTTCTAATCAATGATATTATATTAACAGATATGTTATACACTCACAAAACAACCGAAAAAAGGGTTCCGCGCAACAGCGGCAGCACACATACTCACTTTTCATTCATTTTACATTTCACTACAAGTAAAAATGATAGAAAAGAAATAGCTTGATAAAAACAACAAGAAAAAAAGAGACAGCTAGTGTTGCTGCTTCAACTAAGCGTATTACTCGTCGCCATGCATGTCGCAGACTAAAGTCAATACGTCCCAATTAGGACGTTTTCCAGTCTCCACGATTGCGCGCTCACAACATATGTTTAATATAATTGCTTCTAATACAATATTACGCTATCTTTTCTAAGAACCTGTTTCGGGCACAAGAATGTCTATTTATATTCCTTATTGAAAAAAAAGAACACGTCTCGGAAACTCTTACAACTTTTCCTACAAACTTTGACGTCCATCATTTCCCAGGAGTCCCTGTCAATGTTCATGATGCCAGAACTTCTGCCAGTGATGTTGTCTGTAGAGGCGCTAGAAGATAACGAGGTGCTCAAGGTGGAAGGCATCAGGCTGTTCAGCAGGATCTGTGACAAGAGACAGAAGACCAAAGTGGAACTGCTTGATGAACCTAAAACGGTAGGATTTTGAGTGATTTTTGCTTAATGAGAAATATACTAGAGACGATATTACTGAAGTTACGAAAGGAATGGACAGACAGAACTTAAACAAAGGCGACATTATACCTACTTATATAGCCACTTGCAAAAGTAGAGCATCTCATCGGACAAAAGACAATTTACAAAAAAAACAACCGACTTCAAAAACACTAAATAAGGAACAATTACTTTCATTTCGGAAGTCGGTGTCTTTGGTTTTCATTTTTCGTTTTTTGCCACCGACTTCCGAAATTAAACTTATTTTTCCCTTTTTAGTGTATTTTTTTTGAAGTCGGTTGCTTTTTTTTTTGTTGCACTTTTAGTTATGGTACCTACTACCTACCCCACAATAATTCGAATACTACCTGCTATGTAAATAACAGTGACGAAGTAACTTAAACATCATCTAGATATAATAAGTGGAAAAAATACGTAATATTGAAGCTAACTCAAAAACTACGCAAGCAAAGTTAATAAAATTTATATAGGACCACCTCGGAACCATGACCTCCGAAACAAAAAAAAGAATCATCAAAATCAATTCAAAATTGGCGGAGTAATCGCGTAACAAACATACAAAAAAAAACACACAGACGAATTGAGAACCTCCTCCTTTCTGAAGTCGGTTAAAAAGATCTCTAATTCGGCCGAAGTCCCTCAAAACTGTTTTTGAGGGTATATACTCCTATATACTAGCTCGTGGCTAAGTAATAACAGCCGCACGGGTCGATCCATCAGGTTAAGCTACGCTTGCCGGGGTTGGTCCGTGGATGGCTGACTATATTTACATACCGAGACTCCTCCGTGCTTCGGAAAGCACGTTAAACCGTTGGTCCCGGCTGTCATTTGTGGATCTTTGACAGTCGTTACGGGTCGTCAGAAGGCCGAAAGTCTGACAACCAGTCTTACCAAGGGGTATCGTATTACCCAGTTACTGGGTTGTGGAGGTCAGATAGGCAGTCGCTCCATGTAAAATACTAGTATTCAGCTGCATCCGGTTAGACTGGAAGCCGACCCCAACATAGTTGGGAAAAGGCTGGGCAGATGATGATGATGTTACTCCTACTTAAAATATAACAATAATATATTGTGCAGGTAACCGTCTGCCTAATGGACGCGGAAGACTACAGCAAGCTTCCCCTAAGCCAGTGGGAGGAAGACAACGTGCTGCGAGAGCTGAACAAGTGCTTGCTGGCCTTCCAGCAGACGCCCATGAAGAGTAGAGAAGGCACGAGGCATGAGAGGAGACTCTCGCCAATAGGTAAGGGGTTTACGGAATACTTGATAATGGAATTTTGTATCTAGTTAGAGAGCACACTGGGCTACCACGAATGAGGAGAGGCTGCGGTGGCTTGTGAGCACGAACGTGCTGTGAGTGTGTCACTGAGTCACGTGCTCGCCGACTCGCCGACTCACCACGCGAGTCGCGTGTGTGCTGTGTGGTGTGTCTCTGTAGTGAGTAGTGAGTAGTGACGACAACGCGACACGACACGGCACACATAGGTACGCAATTGAGTAGGCAGACGCGCGGTGAGTTCTGTCTGGTGTATGTTTGTGCGAGCAATAGTGAACGAAGACGTCAATGATCAAAATACCTGCATGAAAACCGACGCGACGAGGTTTTTATATTTTTTCCAGATTCAGAAAGTAAAAACATGACCATTTTTTCGGAACCAAGTTTTGCGGTAGGAGTCACTGGTAGATCTCGTCACGTAAGGAAAAAGCGTTATTATGCCCCCTCCATGCTCCACACGAAATCTTTCAAGGGGTCATTGTACTCATCATTATGAACAACTTTCACTAAGGGACCAATCCTGAAATCGCGAAAATAAAATCAACTGTTCCCTACATTTTGACGAGGTATGCGAACATTAATCTAGGGAACAGCTGTTTTTTTTTTCGCGATTTCAGTTTTGTTCCCATAGTGAAAGTTGTTCGTAATGATGAGTACAATGACTCCTTAAGAGATTAACCGCATTAAGGCTCGTGCAAACAGACGCGAAATCGCGGGCGCGACAGGCAGCGGTACCTTTGCCGACAGAGATACCGCTGCCTGTCGCGCCCGCGATTTCGCGTCTGTTTGCACGAGCCTTTATTCATAAACACTGCATAAAGTTAAGTTATGAATTCGCAACTGTTTAACCATACATTTTCGACGTTTATACGGCTCTTTAACTTTAAGAAACGTTTATGAATAAGAGGGTTAGTGTATGAAACGATACACCTTATATACGTGCGTGTGTGTGTGCGTGCAAGTATCGCGGAAGGAACTTCATTCCTGAAGGGGGTCCCGCCAGCACACTTTTTTTAAAATTAGGTTGTGTTATGGTGAGGATGTCTCAAATCAAGAAATAGCGAGCTATATTTCACCCAAGAGGAACATCGTTAGAGACGAATATAACTTGATAATGTGACCTTATTATTTTGAAATTATTCGATATGTGAAGGCATCGCCATTCTCCACCGATAACTTGACCTACATGACACAAGATATTATGAGTGTGGAGTTGCTAGATTAGCTGAAACACTTGAAAAATATAGTAGTAATTTTAGTAATTCATTTTATTTCCAAACTTCATTACACGTTACATCAATGAGGTCTCACCCCTGAACTAGGACATCCTGTATGACAGCGGTTGAGGTTTCTCCTAAACTTTCAACTGTCATTAACAAGACACAATAGAATTTTAATTGATAACGGTAAAATACAATAGACGTAGATATATTTAGTAACCTATTCCGCTTGACTATTCTTCAAGAGTCCTAAAAAACCCTGTAAGAAATCGACACGTGTTTCACCTCTCAACGAGGCATCCTTAGGATGACGATTGACCAATTGCAAACCAGAACGCGATGTGTTACCACACCGAGCGCTGGACGCAAAGTCCAAAGCGCTCGGTGTGGTAACACGTCGGAATAGGTTACTTAATATATCTACGTCTATTGTATTTTATAATGGATTTCCGCAAAGTCACGCCTGAATCAATTAACTATCTTTGATAACGGTATTTAAAAGCCCGATTGACATTTGATATTATTGAATTTGTAACTATCAAACTGATATTTGGCTGAAATGTGGCTGCCTATCGAAATTCAAAATGTTGTTAATAGATTTTCCTCCACGATTATTTTCAGGAGAGTCCTTCAGCCACACGCCGCCTGAAGTGGAAGCAACAGTGGTAATAAAGCAAGCCTCATCATGCAGTACACTGAACAGCTACAATAGTCGCAGTCCTTCGCCACAGAACTACTGCGCCGCGACACTCAACCTGAACGATCCTAGTTAGTACCTTCTACCTTTTAAAAGTGAAACATACACCACTAACTAAAATTAACTGTTCTATTTGCATAATCAGTCTACAAAGGTCCCACTACTGGGACACAAGCCTCCTCTCGGTGCGAGGGAGTGGGCCGTAATCCACCACGGGGGCCCAGTTGGTAGATGTCAAATGCTTTCAAACTTTTGGTTCTAGGACATGCCGGTTTCCTCAAGTTGTTTTCCTTCACTGTTTTGAGAGCAGTTGTGATGAAATAATTTACACAAAGTAAAGCGCCTGTCTGGGTTCGAACCTACGACCTACAACTCGTAAGTCGCGGCCGCTAACATTGGGCCACCACTGCTCTCACATTGGGCCACCGCTGCTCTCTGTTTCTATTAAGCTCAGACCAAATAAAAAATCAAGACAGAGTGCTGCGAACAATAGAGTGAAGCATGCCAAAACTACACCTCCGCTCTGTGCATACACGCTCACACGCACACATTTACAATCAAACTGCATCTCGCTAAGTGCACACATATTTACGTAACCGGCCTCAAGTCACTGTTGACAGCGCTGTCATGGTTTTTTATGAGTTCAAATGTCGCAGTGCCTGTAACCTCATCAGCACCAGATACCTTCCAAACTGAAGCACAACAATACTTATCAGCAGAAATAGGTATGACGATAGTACCCTCCGAACAAGTCATTTCATTTAAAAAACCGGCCAAATGCGAGTCGGATTCGCGCACGAAGGGTTCCGTACAAAAAAATACGCGTTTATTGTATGGGAGCCCCTTAAATATTTATTTTATTCTGTTTTTTACTATTTTTTGTTATAGCGGCAACAGAAATACATCATCTGTGAAAATTTCAACTGTCTAACTATCACGGTTCATGATATACAAACTGACAGACGGACAGACAGACAGACAGCAGAGTCTTAGTAATAGGGTCCCGTTTTACCCTTTGGATACGGAACCCTAAAAATCCTCGATCTAATCCACTCTTCATTTGTTTCCAGGTGCAGAGTTCACAAAGAAGAAATGCTGGCTGTCTCCGGACGGAGGGATGTTGAACAACCGTCGAGGGAGGTTCATAGTGCTGGGGTCCTCCGGGGAGTGCCTGCCCGTGACGCGCTCGACCGCGGGGCTGCAGGACGGCCAGGAGGATAGCCTGTACTCCAGCTGTAATTCCAGTGATGACGAGTACCACAGTGCCAACGATAGCTTTGATTATGGTAACTTTATTAGATTATATTTTTTTCCTTTTTTCAGCATAATTATAATAGTTATTTGTTATGCAAGGCTGCAAAGTTGTTTTTTCGTGCGAGTACCTATATTGAAACCTGAGCAAGCGAAGGATTCTAGGATTGAAATATAGAATCAAATATAGAATCCTGAGCGTTGCGAGGGTTTCAAAGGTACGAGACCCAGAAAAACTTTGCTGCCAAGCGAAACACACAACTTTTCACCTCACTACAGCGAGGAAAATGCTAGGTGTCTCCATGCATTGAACAAAAATATTGCTTACTTTTATGTACTTTTCGCGCAATTTTTCCGGAAGAAAGCTCAATTCGGCATTATGTACCGCTTGCACTAACTCTGCACTGATAAACAAACCCAAATGGTGGAAAGTGAATTGAATATACAGAAGAAAATTATATAAAGTTTTTTTATGTGAAAACTGCTTTAGGCACGTTGAGCGACTTTTCGTGCCGGCCAGTGCGATTATTCTAAAAATGGGGTTGGCGCTCTGACTTATAATGAGTATTGATGCAATATCAGTCGACCGTATAGAAAATTGTTGAATAGAAAGGTTCGAATTTTAAAAATTCTTTCCACGCTAGCGGGACTAAAAATGCACTTTTCCACGCAGATTTCGAATGACAAACAGAATCTTTCCGAGCTTGCGAGGTGAATTTTTTTTTCCTTGATAAGAATGGTAAAGTGTAGGCTTCAATCCGCAGTGCGGGGTAAGTTCTATTGGGCTTTTCCTAATAGGAAATCTTCATTCTGTCTGTATTTCATTATCATCTATCTGCCTAGCCTTTTCCCAACTATGTTGGGGTCGGGTTCCAGTCTAACCAAATGCAGATGAATACCAGTATTTTACATGGAGCCACTGCCTATCCTCCACTACCCAGTTACCGGATAATACTATACCCCTTTGGTAAGACTGGTGGTCAGTCTTTCGAGCTTCTGACGACCCGTAACGACTGTCAAAGATCCACAAATGAAAGCCGGGACCACCGGCTTAACGTGCTTTCCGAGACACGGAGGAATCTCGATATGTAAAGGTGTACCCATCCACGGACCAACCCCGGCAAGCGTAGCTTAACCTGATGGATGGACCCGTGCGGCTGTTATTACTAAGCCACGAGTTAATTTTGAATGTGGATGTGTCTATGTGAATATTCACCTTTGTTATCCCCTTTGGGGAATACCACTTAGTTAGCAGTCATCCACCAATCATTCATCTAACATTCCAGGTAGCGAAGACGAAGGTCGCGGCGAGAGCGCTCGTCCCAATTCATTCCAGTACCTCAAGGAGTTATCAACGGAAGAGAGACGGCTCAGCTTCGCGGACCGACTGCGGGAGGCGCTGAGGAGAGAGGCCGAGCATTCTACCACCACCAGCACCGGGGACTGGTCCACGGACAGCTCCAGCTACGCCGTGGGCATCAGCATATCCGGGGCGGAGGTGCAGGACAACGATATCAGGTATAGCAATTATTCTTAACATTGGATACAATATCTGGATCTAACACTTAAAGGGTATCAACATTATAACTAATTTCTTATTTTGTTTGTATCCTTGGGGATCCGATTCAGACTGTACTCATTGTGAGATTCATTTGAAATGACGGATGAATACTAAATCTTTTGCGACTTTTTGATAGCAGAAATATTCTGTGATATCCAGAACATTATTAAAAATATGTGGAGGAAAAATATGACATTCGTCACAGCTATAAAATAAAAATAATTTTATTTATTAACGAGAAATAAGAAATGGACAGAATTCCGATGACAATCTATACTATACAACCATGTCTCTGGAGATACGATTTAAATACAAATATTTAAATAACCAGATGTATATTTACTGTGAAAAAAAATATTTTCCGTGAAGTTTATGCCAAGCATTTTCTCATCTTTGCATGCGAAGTAAAGGAAGTAATGGATATTGTTAAAATGTGTAGTCCGTAGACTTATTCCGTGTCCGTATGTGCCCAAGTCTTACAAATTACTTCTCTGGACGTCTAAAGTCAAAAGCAAAGGTAAATGCTCTGATACTTACACCTGTCTTCAGAATACCCACAGACACTTAACCCATCATATCTTGAACTTGCCAGGGTAAAACGCGGCGGTTCAGTAGGGTTCGTGTTAACGGAAAAGGAGACTGTAAGCAACGGCGAGCCTTCGCCGAGACACCGACCACTCGGCAGGAAGGAGACCGGCAACAGCTCCAAGTATAGCTTCAGCACGGAATATACGTGAGTTTATCACCAACTACTACACTCACTCACTTCACTCACACACACTCACCGCCACTTCTATCCCCTTCGGAGAATACAGTTGTGTGATGCCAGATATGATGCAGATGGTATAGGTTTGACCAGTTTTAATCGATGAACAAAACATTTCATTACTTATCTTTAAACGGCATTAATTTGAAGTTAATTTCAATAACTTCCAAAAACTTCGATTTCCATCCAAGACTATTTGTGAGTAAGGAACTCTAGCTCTTGCTTGACTGGTTTTGGAATAGGCCATTATTATACCAACTTTCAGTAATCTTATTAATAATTATTATTATAAATTATCCATTTACAATTATATTATAATAGCGGAGAGCCTCGACCAACATCTCAGGAGGCTCTCATTGCGCGGCTGGGTCAAGGGCTTGATTCAGAAAGCAGTACTCCTGGACACCGCACGCATAGTGAGGAGGTTCCTCTCTCTAGAGCCCTCTCTAGATTTTTTTTTTTTTAATTTTTAATGTTTTTATATGAATATTTAAAAATGTAAATAATATATTCAAAATTAAATAAAGGAAATTATAATATTATCTAACAATTATATAATTTAAACAGTAATTATTTCTAAATTATAGTTCGGAGTTAGAAGAGGTGTACGAGCAGTTCAACCAGTGGCTCAACGACCCCATCGTCGACTCGGAATCAGGCGAACACAAGAATCGAGAATTAGACTCACGAGACTTGGCTGTGATAAGGTAAAATCTTCTTTTTACACCAAAGTAATCTAGCAGCAGAAGCCAGTAATACTTAGGGCAACCTTTCTGTTTCTGTTCGAGGAGACTAACAGGTTTACACACAATCCCAATTTTCATCATATGAATCCTAAACGATTCCGAAGTAGACTTGGCCATTTTTAGTCAGTACCAGAATACCCGCGTTTTTTTATGGCACCTCTTTCGGTCATGATCAGTGATCGGAATAAGTAGAGTTAATGTACCTACCTAAAGTTCAGAGAATAGAGATAAAAAAGTGGAGACTTCCTTACGACTAAAATATTTTTTCGGGACTAATTTTCGGAACTAAAACTTTACTTTGTTAGTTATATAATTATTAAAACTGGTATGTAAATAACATTAGCTTCCGCGCTTACTTACATCGTTCAAACGAGGATTAGGAGATTAAGTACCTTTATTTTTTTAAACAATAAAAATCGTGCAGACTCTTTTTTTAAACAGAAACAGGAAATGAATTCGATAGTTATTTTATTAATTTTGGTTGTACTTAAGTAATGTTCCGAAACCCGGGACATTAGTCCCGAAAAAATATTTTGTCGTAAGGCGTCTCCACTTTGTCGCTGTTCTTTTTCGAACTTAGGTAGATTAGCTCTACCTATTCCGATCACTGGTCATGATCTATCCGAATATCAAAAAAATATTTGGCCTAGGTCATAAGAGGGACGCGTGGAAATTGACTCACTGTTACAATGTTGTTTTCCATTCTTGGATTTTTTTACAACTTTAGTAGGCGAGTTAGGGTTTACAGAAGAATCCTCTTCCCTATAGTGCAGACGGTCCTGCGCTGCCGCTTGGTGAAGGAGAAGTATCCGCTGCGGCAGGACCGAAATTGGCAGAAACTCTAGTCTTGCCCCCGCAGGCCCTTGACGAACGGTACTTCTCCAGGTAGAAAGAAGCCACAATATTAGAATGACCAACTATTTTGCGAGATTTGAAAATGTTCGGACTATTCTTACCCCACGTCACATACTACTTGTCAAAAATTTATTTATAATGTATGTACAGTCGAACAAGCTATTTGGTATACAGGCAAAATATATTCATTTTCCGCTACACTGCCAAAACTTTTTGAGCATTGGCTTAGGAGATGACGTAAAATGATTGTTAACTACTGAAAACACAAAATTGTTTAAAGTAGTTGCAACTTACCTGCCTGTATACCAAATAGCTTGTTCGACTGTACTTAATGCTTATGTTTTGTTTCGTTCACCACTACTTTTGTGATTGTTCTTCTCTTTGTGTCTGGCTTCCTTATCGCTCTTGGACAAAATACGGCGCAGTGACCGAGGTCCACCTTTGATACCAAAAACTCCAGATCTGTGTGCCAGACTGCCAGTAATTCTTACATCGTGATTTTTTTCCTGGTGACTGTTGGCTCCGTTTCCTCTGCCTAGCTGGTGATGGGCAAATGTTTTGGGGGCTGTCTTTTGTACCTGTCTAGTGCTGCTTCTAAGTCTAATTTGAATAAACTATTTTTGAATTTTGTTTCTTATCGTCAATCTCGGCCCTTTGCATGAAATATTAACTTGTCCAGGTTCGCGGGCTCCTTACTCAAGCGCACTCTGTCGGAGTCGCTGGCGGTGGGCGCGGGCTCGGGCTCGGACGCGGCCGAGCTGTACGGGCGCGAGCCGCGCGCGCTGCCGCCGCGCCCGCTCGCGCTCGCGGCGCGCTCGCTCTCGCTCGAGCTCGCCCGACACAAACACCGGCTGGCCGCGCATCTCGTACGTATTGCACAATCACTCACACGTGTATAGCACTACAAAATTATTTTGGCGGGTGAGCAAAATCTGAACTAAAGCCGCCATTTTGTTTTTGGAAACGTCATTCGAGCGCCAATTGATCTTTCAATTCAATTCAATTCAATTCATTTATTTCTTTGCAAACATGGGTATAGTACATAGGTGTTTTGATTAAAATAAAGTTCTCCATATTTTACCGTCACGTGGGCATGCAAAGGTTTACAATTCAAACAAAAATACAGCAGTGAAGATGGTCCAGTGCTGGCTCTCGGTTTCTGAAAGACTTTTGATTGGATGTTGTTATTATACTGTCAACCAATCAGTATACAGCGAGTATTTGATCGCTGATTTATCACGATCAGTGGCGTAACAGGCTTTCAGAAACCGGGGGCAGTCGCTCTGCCGCTTCCTCAAGGCTCTCTCTAAAACCAGTAAGCTATAGAAGCCACGCGAACGCCTCTCATATACATAGCATTTCGCTGTTGACGTCGACTGACGGTAAAGGCGGTGGAGCAGCAATGAAATTATTTATGAAATATTCTGTTTTTCTGTGTATACCTAAGCCTATTTAGATCGAGTCGTGTGTTTAATAATTATAAACTGTGCTTTATAATTTAAGACTAAAAGAAGATCGGGAGAAAAAGTTTTGTAACACGTCTTCTGGTTTTTAGTTTAACGCAGTCCTAACGAACATGACTACCAGTATTAACTCAACAACAAATCCAAATGCAGATGACATGAAGCTATTGAACTTACCTACTCTCGCTATAAAAATATCTAGCTACTCAATAATATAACGAATACTGACCATAGCGCGCACTGCAAGGTACTCTCGCTATAAAAATATCTAGCTACTCAATAATATAACGAATACTGACCATAGCGCGCACTGCAAGGTACTCTCGCTATAAAAATATCTAGCTACTCAATAATATAACGAATACTGACCATAGCGCGCACTGCAAGGTACTCTCGCTATAAAAATATCTAGCTACTCAATAATATAACGAATACTGACCATAGCGCGCACTGCAAGGTACTCTCGCTATAAAAATATCTAGCTACTCAATAATATAACGAATACTGACCATAGCGCGCACTGCAAGGTACTCTCGCTATAAAAATATCTAGCTACTCAATAATATAACGAATACTGACCATAGCGCGCACTGCAAGGTACTCTCGCTATAAAAATATCTAGCTACTCAATAATATAACGAATACTGACCATAGCGCGCACTGCAAGGCTGCGAAGCAACTCTCGATCAACTAACAAAATAATTATCAAATAAAACCAAGAAACAAAACACTAAGTAAAGTACATAACAAAATAAACCGACCGGTGACCTAAACTCATATATGTTTTGACAGAAACGTAAAGTAAAAGAATCTATACCGGAGGAGTTTATAGAGGGCACGCGAGCAACCGCCGCCGCCGACACGACACACGGCGACGAAAGCAAAAGTATGGACACGTCGACCGAGACCGACACAGTAGCGTCCAACCAATCCAACCCCGGTCTGAGGAAGAAAAAGTTGAACTGGATGATAAACATGATCGTAGAGACTATCGAGGAGACCGTGGAATGCGAACCGGTCACAGTAAAACTAAAGAAACCGAAGGTCAGAGCGCAGGCGTGCACCGGCGTGCCCGGCTGTCGCTAACTTGTAAACTCAGTATACTAACATAACATCACTGATTATAATCGTCTTTGCTTTCTGTCGAAACATATACTTCTGTGGTGTTGCATGTAATAATCGATGCTAAAAAGAGTGGGGATTAATTTGCGTCCATGTAACGTTCTACGTTTTGGTTGGCCAGCGCTCAGCCAATCAAAAAGGTGGATGTAAGATGCATGGACGTAACCTAGATGCTCGTTGCACTGTGTTTCAAAACGCACTCTCCTGTCCATCTTTGCGTTAAACGTTTTTCAAAATCTCATCTCTAAACGCTAATTTTTGATGTTCAAATATTTCCATTGTGTTCGATGTCCGTCCAAACTGACTTGACAAGCTAGATAAAGCGAGCTAAAAATACTCATGCATAACGTTTTGGTAGATAATATTCTCCAACTTTTGACTGTACGGCTGCTAATTGCTTGATTGAAAAAAAAATACTTTGGTAGGTGTGTATTTTTCAGTGTGATTGATATTCTTTCGTTGTTCTGAGGCGCTGGAGACGCGATAATAACAATAAATATTAAATTCATCCTTCGGACATGCACTGACTCAAGTCTATAATCTGTAGACCTGCAGTCAAATCTCATGTTTTTATCATTTTACTTCTGATTTAGCATCACTGACAAAGTCATAATGATTTTTATTCTCGTCACAATAAGGTTGCCTTTGGGTTGCTTACTGCCACTGACATGAAGTCTGCCAAAATCAAAGTGATCTTTATTTTCGTTACAATAAGGTTGATGTTGGGTTGCTGTTGTAAAAGGTAAAATAACTTTAAAAGGACTGTAACAGTGTTGTGGTTGTACAACATAACTGAAGCCAATCAAATCATCAAACATGAGATTTGACCACAGATTCATATGACTTGTGAAACTTATCAAACAGAACAGAAGATTTTTTATTACATTGTATACTACGCTGTATTTTGAGTGGCATAAAGTTAAAATTTGAACAAACATCAAACGTTTCGTCGGGCGTCCGCAAGCTCACTCTCTTTTGTACTTTATGACACTAATAATATGGTTCAACATTCAATGCACCGAGTAATCTTCTGCTCTGCTCTCTTATAATATTAAGAAAATTGAATGAAGTTGATGGCTACACGGTCCGCAGCTGTCGCAGTTGGCGCACAAGATCGTGTCGGGCGGCACGTGTCGGCCGGTCGCGAGCGGCAACTGGGGCTGCGGCGAGCGCCTGCGCGGCCACGCGCAGCTCAAGCTGCTGCTGCAGTGGCTGGCGGCTAGCGTGGCCGGAGTACCCGCGCTCATTTATTATACGTTCGGGAACGAGAAACTGTTTAAGGTACGTATAGATTACACATAATGTAAGCAAAAAAGGATTCAATACATATTCACCTTAAGGAAAAGACATATTTTGAGTGCACAAAATTTATATTTTAAAACTATTAATTGAACAAATTAAGCTGAAAACTGTAATTAGAGTTACAAATAGTATGCCTTCCATCTCCCAAGTCCACCAGATGCCTACCATTTTTTTTTTTAAGGTATACTAGCCACTCACTAGTTCACTAGTAATATGGTTTCAGTTCTAAAGTTAAAATGATCATTTTCCTCCACAGTTGGACACGCTCGTCCGAGTACTAGTAGACAGAAAATGGACGGTGGGTCAACTAGCGCGCGCCGTGCTCAAGTTCGCGCGTCAGACGCTCAACGAGCCGCACGTCATCCCGGACCACCACTCACTGTTCGACGAACTCATAGGCATCGACAAGATACCTGACGACACATAGCTAACGCTCGCCCGAAGAAAGGCTCGGAGATAGCCGGCGACACCCGTGGTGCTTGCCACTATAGGCCGACCGCTTAACAAAGTCCGTTCCTGGGGTAGTTGCAGTGGGGGGGGGGGGACAGCTGACACGAGTTGACGAATCACTGAGCTCTCGCATCACGACAACGCGCCGCTACCTCACGAACGGACTCAGTTAAACGTTTGGGCTATAGTTTGTTTATCAAAAGACTTTGATTGTAATGTAACAGCATCATAACATGCGAGTAGTGAACTAATGGAGTGATAACCAATCGATATCAAGCCGTTTGACGCGTGATCCACTCGTGATCTTCCAGCAGGGGGCGTTATGTTAGCACTCCTTTTGCTCACTACTCCGTGACACAATATGTTAGCTTCGTTCGGTCACTCCACTAACTCATTAATGCATTTATGTTATTCCGTCATCATACTCAATAGTAAGGTGGTTCAACTGTGTCTTATTTTAAATAATGTTTGTGGACTTTTAGATATTTTTTACGAAATAGTTACATAAAAGCAATATTAGCGTTTGATTCGATTTAAAATAACAACTTTAAAAGAAGTATTTTTATACAAAACTATCGATTAAAGTACAATTATAAAGTTTACCTAATGTAAGTTTTATCAAGTCATTGTTAATAAACTTGAATAAAAAAAAAATTGTAAAGGTGATTTTTAATTATTACAAATTTTAATAAATTTACATAATTTATAGGGCAGTGCTAATATTAAGACTGTGTACTGTTTATAAAAGGTTTCCAAAGTTTACCGACTTCAAGTTTTTTACTATCGCAATACGTAATCACCCTAACGAAGTTAGCTACCATATATTTGTAAATATTGGATAACTACTTATTTCTAAAACAATCACATACATTTATGTAGCTTGACAATATACTTATCCTGTTAGTCATATAATTGACGTCACTTCCGGTTCCCACAATATGGTGTCTTACAGTGTATAGACTTGATCTGACAAAGTCTTCCATAGCATGAATCTCAATGTGTCCAAACTTGTTAATTTTGAAGTGAAACTATAGAATTTTCAAACGGGATGCGAAAATAAAATAATGCGTCACATATATTTGTGTTTTATTTTGATTAATTTTAGGGTTCCCGGTTCATTTTGGTTATCTGTGGTAATCCACAGATATTATAATACTACGTATTACTAAGCATCCGCTGCTCCGTCCGTATGTCTGTCAGCGGGCTTTATCTCCTGAACCGTAATAGGTAGACAGTTGAAATTTTCACAGATTGATTTCTATTGGCAACACAAATATTAAAAAAATAAAACTAAACAGGGGTCGTCCCCCATAAGTACAAACACCGTGTTTTGTTTCTAAAGAATTTAAAGAAAATATTTAAGAAGTGTTAAATATTGTACGGTGGTACAGAACCTCGCACTTGGCCGGTTTTTACCTTTTTTTTATTGAAACGACTTTTAGTTTTTATGGTACATATTTATTTTAAGTAGCTACATTTAAAATCAGTCACTATGTCAATTGTAGGACGTGACATTCACAATCAACGTTAAATATTTTTGAATGGATATGAATCAATATCATGCACTGAGAAAAAAACACAGCTGATTAAAGACACACATTCAATTTTGCAATCAGTAAGCTCATAAACTGTACATAGCATTTGTAACTCTACTAACATGTTAGTATGGTTCAAAGTACTATTAATTCATTTACAAACGCGAAAGAAGATGTTGTGTGTAGACCTTAATCAACGTTAAATGAGTGTATTCAATGAGATCCTTTTAAATTCTTGAAACATAATTTTATTTAACTATCTTATGTTTTTCAACATTTTCTATTGTTCCCACCGACATCATTTACACATTTTTTTTAGAACGCGGTAGTAATATTTTCGAAATACAATACAGGCAGTAGAACCACAATAAACTGCCACTTAGTAAACAAAATTTCCTTAAATTGTACTGAGTATAGAATTCATGGAAAAACAAAACTCCCACTATGGTTACAGAAAAGCAAAAAAAATGCATTTTTTCCACTCACTCTATGATCCTAGGTGCTGTACAAAAGAGGTCATATTAACGACCGCCCTAAAAGAAAAGGCCACGCATGCGGCGGCCCATGCCCTGCCTGTCGTAGAGGACATTGAATCTGTTGACTAGCTGGTTGATGGCGTTGCAGCCCTTTGTGATTGTGCCCAGGTACGTCATCAGCGCCACGTCGTTGCATTGCTGGAAAAAACAAGACGAACATTTTTTACAAATAAGTTCAATAATGGAGTAAATTGAAAAAAAAAAATAACAATTGCTGAAATGACACTATAGCACAGAATAGTATAGAAGGCGCACTCCGCATTATTTATTTATTCTTCAGAAAGCTTACTCTTAAAAGCTCTTTAAAGGTGATTATGTACAATAGCGCTTACAATTGCTATTTACAAGCTTTCACTTAGCTTATAGGTATGAAACTACAAGTAGGTGGGGGCCTTATCTTGTCAAGCCAATTCAGTGAGCGTAACATAGTCAGAAGATATAAGAGAAGTAACTTCTATGTGAATATAACTGTAGGTAATAATAGTTGCGCAACCTGAATTGGACTTTATTGTGCCGTAAATATAAATCTATTTGTTCTGAACATCGGGTTTTATCATTCTTGAATATAAACGCCGTAATACACGTGGCCCGTGGCACGTGGATACTCATTAGCCAAACAGTATAAATATCATAGATGTACTGGTGTTGCGAAAAGAAGACTGGTAAATTAAAGGGATGGTACTATACGTACATTATAGAAATGTGTTCGGAACTGTTGCGATGTGAGCAGCGGTAGCCTGTTAGAGAGCGCGCGCGCCTCCCGCAGCAACGCCGGCCGCGGCGGCAGGGAACCGTCGCGGATCGCACGCACCGTCGCTAGTACCGCGCGTACTCGGGACACTAACATCTTTATAGCTGAGCGCTGAGCTGTTAGGTGTTCTGCCACTGTAAAAAACAGATATTTTTATATCAGCTGTATCCCGTACTATCCCCAGGATACCATAGAAAACCACAACAACTCTGCATCTGATTCAGTCACTCTTTAGTACTAGACTAGAGAGTGACTTCATATCATCTAGGCAGGGCGCTGGTGATTAATGGGACAAGGATTTTGCCTTATGCTGTGACAAAATCCTTATAACATTTTTTTTTTTTTTTTTTACACTTCATATAGTAATTTATAATAAGTAATAAAATTTTTTTTTTTTTTTTGTATTGTTTTTCTCTGAAACTCCAAAAAAATGGTAAAGAGCAATCCACAGACAAATTAATTATTAAATTCTTTACCTAAACTGTTAAGTGCAGCTTCACCAGATGATACCCTGGCCACATGGTCCACACCAATCCTCTCAGCCTCCTCAGCAGCCAGTGTGTACGTAAGCGGTGCCAGCAACATTGTGGCTCTACCATTTACTACATCTATCACAGACTCATATAACACCACCGGTAGTTGCTGTAATATTTGAAAACAAATGAAAAAATGTTTAGAATAAGAAATTTCACTGTGCACCAGATTCATTTTTACTGACATTTAACAAATTAGAAGAAAAATGAAAGAATGGAGGGCATTTTGGCTGGATATACTTTCATCTAAAATATCTATAGGAAACTATTTAAAAGACAATGAATACAATACTGTCAGTCCACTCACATCTCCATTCCTTCCCGCAGGGTTTAGCATCAGCATGACTGGGCACTCATTAATATCACAGATCTGTCTGTGAATGGCGATATCCTTGTCTGTGGGAGTGTCTCCAGTTGTGTACCAGCCAAGGAAGTCCATGTCAGAGAATACTTGTTTGACTGTCAAATTATTAAAACTAAGTTATTATTATTTCCAATGTGTGAATAGCCCTAGGTTGGGAATTACCACATGCTGAGTATAAAAGGATCACCATGCCATCAGGACCAGTATGAAATCAGTGTTTAGCATGATTCTTGCTTTACAGTGGCACTTATCCTGACAAGTAATCACAAAATGATGACCTATGAGTATTAAATAATGTTAGAGACTACTCACATTGTTCTTCCTTTAAATTGTAATAATCTCTATCAATTATTATGTCTCCTTCAATGACACTAAACATTAATTCAAATGAATTCATAACTTCTATGTTTCGACCTTTTTGCTTGCCAATCAGGGCTCCAATAACTGAAAGGTAGAAAAGTGTATGATAAATAGTAGGCATGAATTTCTCCGTAATAAAATTTAACGTAAAGATAAGTAATTTTTTACCTATCTGAGGGGATCCTTCCTGTGCTCGTAATCTTGTCCAATGTTCAGATACATTCATTATTACAAGAGGATGTAAAGATACTGTTACGGAACCGGAGGTGGCTGTTGTGACCACCACGCTCTTCGCGCCTCCTGGCGCTGGAGGCGCTGGTGATGTGGGGTTAGGAGGATCCACAGCCGGTCCTGATGAGGCACTCTCCACCTCAACTTCCATTTCAAAGTCAATTCTATCGGCACTTGACATTATTGAATATAATTCACTATTTGAAGAAGTTATTGAGCTACAATAGCTGCAGTCAACAATGCTCACAGCGTCAGCAACAAATAAATAGAAGATGAAAAACAATCTGCTCCGTTTTTGGTTTTGACGTTAGTTCTGATTTTTGACGTCAGTTTGACATTCTTTTTTCTCACGCACGATTTCCATAGACAGAAGTATAAAGCTGATATTACACATGCTTGTCAGTAGTTGTCAGTGTGGGCTTGTAGGGACTGTGGGGGCCTAAAAAATTTTCATCTGAAATGATGAAAAATGTTTTATCAACAGGCGCTAACAATGTACCTTACACTTTTTACAATGTTTGTTTTTTTCGTTTTGTTGATTTTGAAAGTTTATTACCACTAATGGTCTGTTCTAAACAGTGCTATTCTACCAGTACAACGCAACATAATCTATACTACAAACTTGGGTGTAAAAAATGATTTAAAAAAACTAGTAATAATTTTACTAATAAGGACAAACAAAAACTGCTCCTAAACAGAACTTTTGAAACAAAAGTGTACTGTTTGTGCTGCTAGGGTCACCACAAGTAGGAAAACTTGCCAGCATGAGCATACATAATTAATAATGTAGGTACTCCGTGCTCTCATATATAATAGTTGTCTATGCTCCGTGCTTGGCAGCATTCCCATTCCCACCCCGTCACCTTTTTTTTTTTTCTTTTTGCTCCCGCTTTAGTTAGAATTGGAGCTCCCCATCATATCATAACATATTTGGCAGATGTCTATTGCCTAAATCTATCTAAACTCTATAGTTTATGGCCTCTGGCTACGAGTGATTGGATTGGCTATGTTTGTGATTATCGTGATTATTTGGTTATATTTGTGAAATGAACGACTACTGCTACTGGATAACATTTTCAGTCAACAATAAATATTAATTGCTTGTTGAACGGCTAGTTGCAAATAAAAGCTGTATGTATTTCATCATCCGAAACACTAAAATATCATTCAACTTTACATCCACCTGTCATCGTGTCTTCAGCGCGGAGTGCTGTTGTTCTCAGGTCAGCAGATATCTCTTTCTCTTGACTAATATAAAAATGGCATCAGCAGCAGCGTTTAAAGTTATGACAGGCGTAGCCAAAGACATATCGCCGATATACTACAGGATATTATCGAAATTCCCACAGAATTTTACATTTTGTTTCGCTTATGGGTCTGCTGTGAAACCACAGATGGGGAACAATAAAAAGCAAAACATGATCGATCTAATATACTGCGTGGACAACTCGTATCGATGGCACGCGGCTAACATCCAAGTGAACCCATCACACTACTCCGCGCTCCGATTCCTGGGCAAAGGGTTTGTTGCAAGGTTTCAGGAGAACTGGGGTGCTAAAGTGTACTTTAACACTCTTGTTGAAGTAAAAGAAGAAAACATTCTCATAAAGTATGGGGTTGTGTCACAGAAAGATTTAATTGCTGATCTCCTAGATTGGAATGATTTATATGTGGCTGGCAGACTTCATAAACCAGTAGAGATTATAAAGCAGACCAATAGTTCACAGTTACAGGGCGCTCTTCAGTCCAATCTACGCTCCGCAGTCCACACAGCTCTCCTCACTTTGCCAGAAACATTTTCTGAATATGATTTCTACTGTGCTATATCCAACTTAAGTTACGCTGGTGACTTTAGAATGACATTTGGAGAAAATAAAAACAAAGTACGGAACATTGTACAGCCACAGCTGTTAAACTTTAGAGAACTATACCGACCCATCTTGCAGCAATTCCATGCCTATGTTGACATTCCAACTGGAGATGCTCAGTGCCATCAGGATATAAGTCCAGAGACTAAACTGCATCACTTGATGCAGCTGCCTATGGTGCCTCAACAAAAAATTGTGAAATTTTGGAACCATGGTGGTCTTCAACAAGATATGGAAGATGTACTGCGAGCAGTTGCTTATGACATTGACTGTGCTGTCATATTGACACAGATACTGGAGGATATAGTTTGGCAGTCCAGTGTGAGGCAATCTCTAAAGGGCATTCTTACTGCTGGTCTGCTGAAGTCTGTTCGTTACAGTGCTAAGAAAATAGCAAAAATGTTTTAATTGTTACTGTAGATATTGTTTATATATGTATATAATAAAGGTAGTAAGTAAATTAGATTTGTATTATTCCCGATTTAAAAAACCTTTTTTTTTGTTTTTAGGTACAATTATGATTTCAGATGAGTCAAGCAGTGATTCTGAAACAGGTAGATTCAAGGGTCGAGCAAAAACTCAAGAAGATAAATCTTCTAATCAAAGGCCTGACAATGTCAGAGATTCAGGAAGAAGTAGACCATCTGGGCCTGACAGATTTAATAGAAATTTTGACAGAAAAAGAGATGAAAGACCTCGCTCAGAAAGACATTCTAGAGATAGAGAAAGAGATAGACACAGGTATTCTAGACCTTCACCTGTAAGTAGGAGGAGACACTCAAGGGATAGAAGTCCCAGCAGGAAATCACATGAGAGGAATAGGCACAGAGACTCGAGTGATAAATCGAAAGTTAAAGAGCAGAGGAGTACTAGTAGAGATAGACATAAGCATTCTGGATCTACTTCTAGATCCTATGTAGCTCATGATTTTCGTAAGGAAAAAGAAGTTAAAGATAAGGAAGACATACGGCGTAAAACAGAGCGCGTTAGAAGTCCTGAGAAGCCCATAAAGAAAGCAAAAGAGAAATCACCATCCCCTGATCATAAATCTAAGAGATCTGAAGTATACATACCCCCTCCAATGGTAGCGCCGAAAAGAAAAAGTGAAAGTCCAATAATTGTTGAGGAACATGTCAACAGTGATGCATCTGAGGAAGTACTACCTGGCTCTTACTATAACATGATACCAGCTGTTGTTAAAGAAAAAACTGATGAATCCAGTGAGATTGATTCTTCTGATGACGAGAGGCTGAGGGCAAAACTGTTGAATTTGGAGAAAGAACTCCAAAAGACGAAAAAGAAAAAGCATAAAAAGAAACACAAAAGGAAAAGTTCAAAGTCTAGCAAAGATAGGGACAGAGATGCGACATTATCAGTAGAAGTAAGTAGCACAACTGACATTGATGTAAAAGGTGATGTTTCAAAAAACGAGGGTGAGGTTGTGGAAGAGGTTTCTTCCACACAAAAGAATGCTCAAAAAGAAAGTTGTGAAGAAGGTGAGATATCAAGTGATGATTCACAGGGCGAGATTGAAATTGATCCAACAGACTTGAGACACAAGCTGAGGCGTACGGCTCCGAGGGGTGATGACAAGTCAGCTCCCGACGTGTGCGGACCGGCGCTACCGCCCCATCTCGAGAAGCGTTACGAGCGAAGTGCCTCCCCAGATATTGAGGGTCCTGCTCTACCAGCACATCTTAAAAGAAATCCAAATAATATAGGTAAAGTATAAAATATTTGTAATCAATGTCATCTACCTCCTTTCTCATTTAACTTGATCAATTCAATTCTTTGTTTGTTGTAAGAGCACTAAGTGTAGTAAGAGAGCTGCAGCAACTGTCAGTGTGTCATTTTTCTCATATTTTTTACTTCAGGACCATCTATTCCCGATGACATGCGCAAAGTATTGGCTGAGAAGGAAAGAGAAGTTATCAAATACGAAAGTTCAGACGAAGACTTGGGCATAGGACCTTTGCCCGCTGGCTCTGAAGAAAAATGGTCTGATGCACACCGGCGGCTCGAGGAAAGAGCTCTACACATAAAAATAAAGAATTTAGATGGACATTCAGACACAAGCAAGATTAAATCCAGAGAGCAGTGGATGTTGGAGCTGCCAGAAGGTAAAGCAAAAATCATTGGCTTAGAAGCAAGGAGCTTTAGAGCTAAGGCGGGCCCGGACATGTCAGATAGGTAAGCTCTACAAAAAAATACAATAGACGTAGATATATTTAGTAGCCTATTCTACTTAGCTATTCTTCAAGAGTCATAAAAATCCCTGTAAGAAACCCTAGCTCTACTAGTTATTTGTTTTCATTTTAAAATCAAGTAATCTATACTAATATTATAAAGCTGAAGAGTTTGTTTGTTTGAACGCGCTAATCTCAGGAACAACTGGTTGGAATTGAAAAATTTTTTGTGTTGGATAGTCCATTTATCGAGGAAGGTTATAGGCATATATATAACATGACGCTACGGCCAATAGGAGCAGAGCATAAATGAAAAATGTTGCAAAAACGGGAGAAATTATTCCTCTTTGAGAGCTTCCGCTGCGTAAACGATTAAAGTTACGCAAATATCATGTATGATGGAATTGTTCCTCTTTAAAAGTTCTAAAAAAAAGTCCGCGATAGCATATATCTATCTTTTATGATTGACTCACTATCTTTTTTATGGTAATGAAATTTGTTCGAAATGAATGCATTATTTGCGAAGGAGTTTTATCAACATAATATGAATTCTTATTCAAATAAATAGTTTTAACATAAAGGGTATTTATGTAGCAGTAAAATACTTTTTAATTCATTCGAATCGGACATTTCATTTCGAAGTTATTACGAGTATAAAAATGCAATACGCGAACCGTTCGACACCGGCCAGCGCCGCGCCGCGACTTTCGCTACTCTAGAGAGGAGAGGATGGGCACACGGGTAGACCATGACCTGGAATAGGACATAGGATACTGTTATCCCTATATTCCCACGGGATCGAGAACTACTCGGGTGAAACCGCAGGGCACAGCTAGTACTTAATAATATTATTATTATGTTATCCTCATGGAATGCACATCTGTATGTGACTCATATACGAACAATGTTTAAATGTAAACAATAATAGTAGCAATGCCAATGGATATATTAAATATCTGGCAAACTGGGAGACTTTCAATGGTTATATTGTATGAAGGCATAGGATAGAAGGAATCGCCCGCGAAATTTCGCGTTGTTGCATAACTTTTTAATTAGTCGAGATTTTTAATTCATATTCATAGGCACCTCTTTAGGTCACGAGCTATTCAAATATCAAAAAATATTTGGCCGAGGTCTTAAGGGGGAGGCGTGAAAATTGATTCGCTGTTACAATGTAAATGCCTGTACTTGCAGAACGAGTTGGACAGATACTCCAGAGGACAAAGCAAGGAAAGCAGCTGGACTCGCGAAAGAGGAAGATGTGGAGCTGTCCTTGAAGCAAGAAGCAAGAATGCGCCACATTGCTAACAGGGACGACGAACAAGAGTCGGCAGTCAAGTGAGTAACTATGATAATACTGCACGTAAATACATATGTGCTGTCAGTGATCCAAGATAAGTACACCCATATCTAGCAGTTTCCTGGTGAGGTTTATGCTTATCTCGCGTCACCGACTGACCGTACACTTAATTGGTCCTGGTGCATCATGCTACGAAGTTTTTCAATTTCGCCAATTTAGCTTGTTTCGACTTTCAATGAAGTCCTATTGAAACGCTTCTTATTCTTAGAGCTTAATGTATCTTTCTTCGTGACAGGAAACACAAAAAGAAACACAAGAGAGAAGAAAGTCTCCTAGATCTGCATCAAAAGAAGTTGAAGAAAAAGAAAAAGGTAATAAGTTGGATTATTTACCGAAAAACTAAGTTAATCTTTAAATAAGTCTCATGTTACGTCACTTGCATGTGAGTACGACCCTGTTGCCGTCAACCGGGCACACATCACAAGTCTTGAACTGAAAATTTCCTATTGGAAAAGCCCAACTAAACTGCCTGACGAAGGAAATCAATTCCAGAACCCTACGCCCAACAGTGGCGTATACTAGATCATCGAGTCAGTCATTTAACTTTCTGTATTTTCTATCTACAGAAAGATGAAAAAGAAGACGGCGGCAAAAAGGACCGGCGCCCGTTCAGTCGAGACGTGGATCTTCAAGTGAACCGTTTTGACGAAGCGCAGAAGAAATCCATCATCAAGAAAGCCCAAGAATTAGACTCTAGATTTTCTCGAGGAGAAGCTAAATTTTTATAAAGGTATTCAGCGGCAGTGTAGCTAAATAATATGATCACGGTAAAAAATTAGAGATGCACTTATTTTATCATGGTACCTACTATTATACGACGTCAAAATATTCTGTAAACGGAATCACTTGTTTCTGCTAATATCTTTACTAGTAGGCGGAAAAGAGCAGAATAGCGAAGCGTTTAGGGTGTCACACTGGCGAATGAGAGATCGTGAGTATGAACCCTTCCCGAATCCACTTCACAAGCATAATATTATTTGGTTTAATTGGATTGATTTGGCTTGAATTAAGGAATACTAGACATGCTAACTTGTAAAGAGAACGATAGATAGAAGTGTTCTCTCATACATGGTCCCGCCATCTAAATGTTATCCACAAAATTATGGACATGTTTCATGGAATATCTGCTAGAACAACAATAATCATTATGCTGTCGGTGAATTGTTTTATGGTTTTTAAACAATATTTATTTATTAGTTGTGTTTGTGCAATAGTGCCCTGTATTACTCAAGCAATGTAGTTCACTTCCCTGTTTTAGTAAATTGCATACACACCGTATATTTTGAGTGTCTACGGCAAATTTCAGGGACAATATGCTTTACTTGTGCAAGTAAAACTTTTTTTTTTTTTTTGTAAGACTCGAAAATCATCGGTCCTTATTTTAATATTATAAATGCGAAAGTGAGATTGTTTGTTTGTTTTGTAACACTTTCAAGCTAAAACGGCTGAACGGATTTGGATGAAATTTCGCACATGAGTAGACCATGACCTGGACAAGGACATAGGCTACTTTATACTCTGTATCGCAGGCGAAGTCGCGGGCATCAGCTAAGTATATAAATAAAATTACAACATGATTAATGAAATATCCAATCTGTGTTAAAAAAACGCTACATGGTATCGAAAGTCGTAGAATCAGCATAATATTTCCCCTGAATAGTTTTATTAGCCACATAAAATAAGCGGTGTAATATTTATTATGTATTCAACTCAACCACTTGAAAGAATAAATATTTTTGACTATAAAATTTAGACACATTAATAATTGGTTTTAATTATTATAATAATTATGTATGAATTACTGTTGTGGTAGTAATGGAATAGTATTCAGGTGTCCTTCGCAAAGAATGAAGTAAGTAAAGAATAATAATAAGCTATAGGTATTTTAGTTAATCCAATGATTTTACGGAAGTATGAACTTTTAGTTTAATGTTCGGTTCGCAATGTGATTGATGGTAGCCGTTAATATTTTTATGATGTGTGTTCGAAACTGGTAGATTTCATACTTATATAAGCACGATTGTTCTGAGAATATAGAATAGTCTACCTCTACGTCATGATAAGAACCAATATATTGGTTAAGAATGATGGTAACCACAAAATACAGGATCAAATTAATTTAACTGGCGAAACTTCACACTTGTTGGCGAGGGGCATCGATATCTTACAAAAAAGAAGAGGGTACACGATAGAAGTGAAAACTGACGACTCCAGCCGCGATTCAGCGTCACCGACTGACTTGAGCCGAGGATACCCGATTGACCCGAATCAGCGTCAAAAACCCGAACTTGACGATTCAGTTTCGTCACTGTTCAGAACTAGTTTTAAAGAATACAATCATTTATGCTTCTCTAAGTATGTTCAATTTATATGTCTCGAGAATCAGTTTATAAGAAACCAATTTTTTTTTCATCGCTACACATTGGATTTTTATAGCTGTCAAAACGGACTTCTTAGATTTTCGCGAGTCTACTTGAATGAAATTAGAAGTTTGGAGAACCATTTACTTTGATTTGATATCGACACTCATCACATGTGTGACGTAGCGCCAGACAATATAATTTGACCCTGTATCAGTTCGTATGTTATGTATTTACACTTTAACCTCACCTGCGCGGCCACAGTGAATGCTTGCGAAAACATCCGCTTGGTAGATACTGCCGATGTCATAGTAGGTAAACTGTTGGTTTGGAGCGTAGGAAGCGAAATGTTGGTGGAACGGAACGCAGTAATTCGGTGCGAATTATGTTTCTAGACATACATGTATAAACTCACGCCTTCTTCCCACGGGGGTAGGCAGAAACTACAGTAAGCCACCTCTTACGATCCTTACATCCGATTACGGGTGACGTGTTTTGTTAGTCGCACTTTCTAGAATCCTGACTAATATTATAAATGCGAAAGTAAGTTTGTTTGTTACGCTTTCACGCTAAAACGGCTGAACTGATTTGGATGAAATTTGGCATAGGGGTAGACCTTGACCTGGAGAATGACATAGGCTACTTTTCATCCTGGATCGTAGGCCAAGTCACGGGCAACAGCTAGCACAGAATAAACTTATCATGGCCCCCAGCCCAAGTGATACTTCTGTGCTAAAATGTCTGCTTACTCCCGATGCTGGATAACTAGTGTCATGCGACGTTCGACTCCACTAACGTTCCGACTCGCTACGCTGCTATCTGTCAAGTTTATTTTGTAGTAGCAAATAAAACCGCTTTGGTAATTGGCTACTTCGGTCAGCCCAATTTGTCACTTTGGCCGCGCAAGTCAGACAGGTTTACATCGAAATCACGATTATTATTATTATTTCGGTCTGATATTATTATGCTATTCTTGTAATTTGGCCTGCTTTACAGGTTCTAGAACAATGTACAAAACTATACAGCAGAAACTAGTTGTAAATATACGGTTTTACCCTATATACGCTTGTTTATATTTTTATCTAAGTACCTTATTATCTATCCAATCATGGCAAGATTTCAGCCTTTTTAATTTCTACCGTGTAATTAATAATGCTAAAATCTCGTTGGGGACTGAGTAAAAACCTTATCGATTTTAAGAGCCAAATTTGCGAGAAAATTGAACTTTTAAACAGTATAAGGGTCAGCGCAGACCGACAGAGTGGCGGGGAATTGACTAATTGTATAACAAGTGTAAGTCCATTTTATTTACTATACGGCTGAATTTTGTATTACATAATACAATCACACAAAGCAGAGCACAGCCGTACCTTGTTAAAGAATTTGTCGCTTCGCCGCCACTCCGTCAGTCTGCGCTAAGTTTAACTTTCTTATAAAAAAAAGTAATTTACTTATGAATTTCCTATCTAGCAAAGGTACCTATAATATATAAGTGAAACAACAAACTCATCTTATAAATATGATTCATTTACTATAATAAATGCAAGAGTAAACTAACACAAATGAGTGCATTACATGGGTATCTTAGCGTCGATTGTGCCTGTGGCATTCTTCTTCTCCGCGGAGGGACAGATCTTCACCTTGGACTCCTCGCAGCAAAGCGCCTCGTCTGCCGTGATGTCGGCGTACGTCCACGGCTTATCGCAAACTTGGTAGAATGCTGACAACTGCAAAAAAACATGTTTGTAAGTTATTACCGCGGATTCTCTTTGGTCAAGACTGCTTGTACTTCAGTCAGGGAATCAGATGCTAGTGGGAGCCTACGCATTTTTCAAATTATCTTGATTACAGCACGGGTAGCATGATCACCATTAAAACGGGTTTTGTAGACGGAAGAATAGACAAAACGACTGATAAACAATTACAATTTCTCATTTTGTCTATTAACTTCCGTCGACTAAACCCGTTCCATATGGTGGTCATGCTACGCGTGCAGGACAAGCAAGCAGAAGCGTTGTATGGCGTAATGTTGAAGAGTTTTGCCTGTAACATCCCACGTATATCAACATGAATTTACAGTTTACACAATTATTAATCGATTTACCTTCAATTCATTAGCGTTCTTAAGTCTATTGCATAATACTTCTGGTCCTTTTGCCTTGGTTGCAGTGGCCAAGGCGTTGCAAAGGCTTTTGCAAGTGCCAGCGCCCTCGGCGTCGCACTTGACGATCAGGCCCGGGTTCTGTGAGAGGAGGGGCAGGCTACCGAGCTCTATCGTGTTCGACGGGTACCCGCCGCACGTGCAGTTGCCTTTTGGTCCATCGTCTCTTGCTGGTGTGCTGAGGAAAGAAGAAAGAAAATACATTTGTTTTGCACAAACTGAAAGTGAAAGAACACAATGCAAAAAAAAATCGTCGTGTAGCAAAATTTGAAATTATTATTAATTGTAGGGTGGGTGAACTTCGGTGCCATAACTTTAATTCACAGCATCTTTAATAGACCGCTCTCTTGATGATCTACTGTCGCTACGTATATGATAAATAAAATCTGGGACGTACATGTTACTTTTCTCCTCGGCCAGTATCAAGCCCAGTCCGCATAGTAGGATGATGCAGAGATCACACAACAGCACTCTGGAAGACATATCGACTGCAGCGGAGGCGACTTACTGACGGAAGGTGTGAATTCCCTATCATTTATATAGTCAGGACTTTTCAAGTATGCGCCGAATTATCCATTGAGCACACTTTCTGGTTAAAATTTCGGGACAACGGTTTTTTTTTGGATGATAAAATCTAAAATATTATGTGGTCTCATTTGGGATTTATTGGCATGGTAGCTGAGAGGATGCTTCTGTAGCAGTGATAAGTCTGGCTTTAGAAAAAGCCGTAAGTACCAGCTTTAAAGATGTGAGAGTGAAACAACGGGTTTGATTTTAAAATTATGAATAGGTACCTACCTAAAGCTTTTGAACTAACCTGCCGATTATAGAATTCGCGTACAACACGGCCGATATAACTTGGCAGGTATGAACATAGGCACTACGAACTTTCGTGCATGTTCTCTCACTCACTCTGCGCGATACTCGTATTAGGTATACCGGCCGTATTGTAGGTACCTACGTTTCAATTACCTACACCAGTCATTTTTTTTTTACCTGTCCCAATATATTCGCGCAGCGTGGACACTGCAGTAACATGAACAACTTGTTTTGATATGTGAAGATCAAATTTGTTATGATTGCACTCATATACAATAAGCCGTTACTTGGTTGCACGGTTTTGTAATTATCCATACAGGTATCATTATTTGACACCAGAAGTTCTGACGGAAACCATTATTTTGCGTTTCGTAGACATCATAATTATTCAGACCTACATACTTACATAAAATCTCTAAAATTATCACTGTTGTCATGTACATGTACATGTATTTCCTGATGTGATGAAGGGTATCCCTTTGTTCGCCACTGTATGTAAAACGTTGTTTTACTAACTTAGCATAGCTTAACAATGCATCTATAATATTATTAAAATAATGGCAATGTGACATAAACGATTACAGCTTACTTAGACATGGTTGCAGCTTAATTACTGGGGAACGATATTTTCCGGATTCTGAAAATTTATTAAAATATCAAATTCAGTTCTATTGATTCGGTACCAGGGTACCTCTACTAATAAAAATACCTTAGAAAAGGGGCGTAACCTAATAATGTAGGGGTCATCCACTTCTATCTCATTGTAAATTCATTAAGGGTTACAGAAAACGCGGTGACGCGGGACTCGAACCCGGAACGTCGTGCGCTGCAACCGTTCTTGTTAATCGACGTAGACTGACAACAAATGTACCTACCGGCTAAGCTCGGTAGAATCTATCGATCAATATACTCAAATCAATATACTCCTGGTTCAGTTATCATTAAAAATATGAATGTTTTTGTATTATTACATTTTTGTAGCTCGTAACTTTCTACAAAAACCTGCGACATGAGTCTGAAATGTGGGTGTACTCGATATCCGTGGGGTGTACAATACGCTTCTGCCTAACCCTTTGGAGATACCAGCCGTGATGTTATGTAAACTGATTAAATAAGAGCAAAATATAGTTTCAACACCTAGTTGTCCTAACTTTCTAAAACCTCTATACAGTATACAGTGTGTAACAAAAATCCTGTCTGGTCCATTTAAGTGTTTTTTTTTGTTTTTAAATGACAAAAAAATATCGCCCCATTTTTTTTTCAATCGGGAATTTTACCGCGTTATTACATGGGGAGCGGGCGGCCGCCGTCTAGCGGGCTATAAGTCATAAGATATATGACTAAAAATGCGAATTTCAAACTGCAATAACTTTTTTATTTCCAACAAAAAAAAAAAACTGATTTTTTTCTGGTAATGTCATTGCTATGTGCCCCTTTCGGTTCGGACGGGGTTTTTGTTACATGTTTTATAGAGTTATTAGCAGGCTTTGTAAGTTTTGACCAGAACTATCGAGGGCATTAGGTATCGAACGAAGGGGAGGTATAAGCATAGCTGTGTGTGTGTACAAATCCATATAAATAAAAAAAAATCTGTTCAAAGATTGAAAAATATTTATTTCTGTAAAATCATACACGTGTTCGTGAAATAGTAAGAAGGCCGCAGTCCACGTATTTTTACAAATTGTCAATGTAATAAGTCGTATTATTTGTATTGCTTACTCTACCAGCGAGAAATACGTTGGCAAAATAAATTTGTGCTCTCGCACGTATTTCAGTTCAATTACTGTACTTACTTTTAAATCTTAAATGTACAGTAGGCCACATTTTGGCGGTATTACCCCTGATAAGGCCTAGCGTAGTACGGGAGATTCAATAGAATAACAGGATTTATGACTACAGACGTGCAGTCTACTGTACCACATATGAGCATTATTTGTAATACAGCATTTCCTCCATGTGTCAAACTCAAACAATTAAATTAAACAAACTCTCTGCTTACAATTATGTTATTATTATCAATTGATTGTCAAGATTTAATAATGTACTCAGTTACAAATTTTATCAATACTGGTAAGAAACAATTAGGAACATATTTGTAATTTCATTATGTAATACAAAGGCATACTTTCTATACATACACTTATTGTACTTATTAAAAATATTTTTTCTAAAAAAATTTACAATACAATACTAGTAAGTATGATTTATTTCAGAAAACTGATTGATTTGATGAAAATATTGGAAGCTCCAGTTTAATAGAAAAATTATGTACCCTCTATTATTTTCTGACTAGCTCCTGGTTTCTGCAAGCCTGTTCAATTTAACATCTCAAATGATTTATTGGCTGTTACTTGATTTGATCCAAGCTTTCAGAAAACAGGTGTATATCTTCATTTTTTATTTACTATTTAGCTAAATCCAGTCAATATCATTAACATAAACATTGTCTCTGCCTGTCCTAACTTGGTTCCTGTCCCATATAAAGTAAACTGTCCCTTATGGTATAACCACCTACAATATGATAATAAAAGTGTTATTATTAACTATTATCTTTGGGGTGCAGGCTTTGGTTTAGGCATTTT
The DNA here is from genome assembly GCA_948473465.1 of Lithophane ornitopus. Taxonomy (NCBI): domain Eukaryota; kingdom Metazoa; phylum Arthropoda; class Insecta; order Lepidoptera; family Noctuidae; genus Lithophane; species Lithophane ornitopus. Next base: position 11,084,395 of record OX419616.1, on the reverse strand, counting down.
CACTAACAAAGGCTGTATTTCCTTCTTCTCATCATAACTTTTCCACATTTCATATAAGTTTATTATGGATCTCACAATTTCTTGGATCTGAAACGAAAAGGGAAATGATTAAAGTTACAATTTAGCCATATAGGTCATTGCAGGTTGACCTACTTGGTATTGTGCCTTCAATGTTTTATTCTTTAATAAATACTAAGAAATTCGGAGCATAGTTATGTATGTACTCATGGGTACACATCAAGCTATACATTTCCAGTTTATGCTGATCCCGCATTGTATAGGATTTCCATACAATTCAAGGTCAGCTTAAACTGGAAATGTATAGCTTGATGTGTAGCCGTGTGTACAACCAGTATAACCTTCAAAAATATAGGTACCATACATTTTTCAAGGATTAAGTTTGACATTACTTCACGTGTATAAGGGGCTGGAATATTTGGTTTTAATCATTTGCTCACCTTGTCCATGTCAACATTGAGTTCTGCAAACCAAGGTTTGTGGTTTTCCTTCCCAAGCATCACACATGCTATGTGAAGAGCAGCTATTGCTATCTGAAATATAATATATAATCATCACAACTTTGGGTCAAAACTTTACAACTGAGAGAATATTTTACAGGGCCAGGCATTATCTTTAATGTATTTTACAGCAAGTAAATAATTAATTATAATGATTACCTGATATGGAGGGTACAGCAAACTGACATCAGTCCTCAAAGAATCATTAACTATCCTCCATGCATAAGTTAATAACTGATCATCCTGCCCAATATCTTGTACAAATAAAAGTAATGGTCTGTATGGCTGGTACACAATCAAACAACAATCTAAATTCTCCAACAAGTAGAACTCACACTCTAGTATATGGTTAGTTCTATACGGAAACTCTTGCTGTCCGTACGCATAGCTAAACTTATTCTTGATCACAGTCTGACAAGTGGTTATTAGTCGAGAGTTGGAGATCACACCAAACTCTTCAACCTTAGAAGCAAGGAACACGCATGTGGGTGCTAAAAGCAACGGGTCAATACATTTTAACGAGTTCCTTGCGTAAAACCTCTTAAAGTATACTGTAGCTGTGGCTATAACTTGCTGACGAAGCTTTAGCTGTTCTCCTAAAACCTGAATTATGCTCGCGAAGAAGTTGAATAATTTTTGGTACTCTTCCTCAGACAATATTCCCAAATCATGTTGACGATCTCTTATAAGATCCTGTTTATCCAATATCCACTGTTGGTGATGAGAACTTTGCCAGAAATTACCTGCCATTATAATAATTGGAAAATCAAGTTTTAAAAATCTAAATAAATATTCTGTAACCGACTGTCAAAGTTTGACAAACCCAAAACGTCAAACTTTCGTCATAGACAATGACATTTCTCAATGTTTTTTTTCCGCGGTTGGTGATCATACCTTTTGAACTTACTTCACATTGAATGCAGTGTTGCCAACAGTAACAAAATAAGGTGAATGTTCCTAGAGGTCCTTATTATATCATACAGGTTGGGTCAAGAAACGACGTTCAAAGAAAGTTTTTATAAGCCTCTCTCCAAGGGCTTCCCGAAATACCGCTGTGAAACGCGATTATTGGCGAAACACAAATTTTTATTACTTCGTAATACTAGTATAGTATTGTATGTATCGACTGCTGAGCGTGGGGTTCTGGCTTCGATTCCCGGGTCGGGCAAAGTGTTATTGGGTTTTTCCATTACGAATTTCGTAGTAACAACACGGATTTTGGAAGTTGGCGGTGTTATACTATACCCCCGTGTCTCGGAAAGCACGTTAAGCCGTTGGTCCTGCGCCTTGTTTCTCTCCGGTCGTGTCGGATTGCCGTCCCATCGGACTATGAGAGTGAGGGAAGAGAAAGTGCACCTGTGTCTACGCACACACTGTATTATCTCCCATTCTGAAGGCTAGTCTCCGTTGAGATTGGCTGCCGTGGCCGAAATACGGTGTGGAGGACTATTATTATTATTGTACGTGTTTCCGCTTGGAGTACTTAATCCATTTTTATGTTCTTTCTAGCATCCAATTACGCTGAAATTTGGCATAGGTACTCGGAGAGTTATACATATTTGCATACACAAAATAGCATTTCGATCTACATAGGTACAGGTGCGTTCCCAGGGGGGGGGTAATAACCCCCGAAATCATTCAAGCTGTCAAGAGCCTATATGATATCCTGGTTTTAGTAATCGATTTGAAACTTCAAACTGAGTATAAAGGGTGAAATTGAATTAGCTCGTTAAAATGTAGGGAATAGCTGATTTTTATTACGCGATTTCAGGGTCGGTCCCATTATAGTGAAAGTTGATCATAATTATGAGTACAATGACCCCAATTTCACCCAGTATACATGAGCATAACTGGATTCATACTAAAAAAAAATACCAAAGCCTGTACGAAAACTCGAGAATTCAGGCACCTCGCTTGTACCTACGTTAAGTTTGAAGGGCTAAGGTAAAGGCTAGATTCCAAATCAAAAACTTTTCATAATACGCAGGTGCTGTAAAATGAGCCTAAGCTATTCTACATAACATACTTACCTAAGTCGACAAAGTAAGTTCCTCTAAGTCTGTATTAAAAGAAAACGTTAGGTATCCGAAGGGGTGCTAAAATTTTCGAACTCACTTCGCTCGTTCTGGCATTCTATTTTTTCTCTTAGTTCTTCAAGTTGTCTCTCCTATTTCTTTATTAATGGTCGAACATCGAACATAAAACCTTTCTGAAAGAGTGCAACAATTTTCGAGCTAACTTCGCTCACTCTCATTCTCATTATTCTTCTCATTATTTTGAGCTTTTTGCATATTTTGACAAAGTAAAAATTCTATTTGAATGATCAAAAGACCCTAACAAATCAGAGAAAAATGTGCAAAAAAAATCCCTTCGCTCGCTTTTATCATAGTTACTACCTTCCTATTTTTATTTTCATAATGCTTCGTCATTGGCGCTGGCAAGATTCAAGTCCGGCATGACGAAGCATTATGCTAACAGTTGCGATTATATAAAAGAACCTAAGAATACCTTCTTATGAGAAAATATTTTTATAGCCAGAGCCACGTCATTTGTTTAACCCTTTTACACATTATTTGTACCTTTATGTACGTAACTACGATGATAGGTAGCTATGATAAGATTCTGCACGCAATCACCGATATTATGTAAGTACCTACCTACATTATTGTTGCCCTTACATAATATCGCTTCGCTTCTATCGACTTGCCCAAAGTCTACCGTACTTTTACACTTTGAGTGCACGAATAGTATTACGAGTGAATGCCCGATGTGAAACGGTTAGTGTCAGCATTTCAGATCAGGCACTCACTCGGTTACAGCGACTCAAAAATGTTGTAATTTTTATGAACCTTTGAATTTTGATGCTACGAAATCTGTTTGGTACTTTAACTAATACCAAATATCATGGTACCAAGTTAATCGTCTTTTACAATAAGATCACAGCCTAGTAAAGAGGAACTTCCAGTTGTAAAGATTATGAAACACATTCGTTTTAATAAACGAGTTAATTATTTGTTGATAATTTTATTCCTTCCAATAAAATAAAACGTTGAGTATTAAAATTCTTTCTTTGTGTCCTATTTTTGTCGTTCTCCGTTAAAATCCTAAGATGTCGTTAATGGTGTAGTCCTTGAGGACGTCATTGATGACTTCGAAGAGTTCTTCACTGAGAATTTGGCTGACATTGTCCATCTCAGCCTGGATCAACTCCTGTGTGAGATTCTGAACATAGCTGTTGATAAACGCGTTGATAATGTTGGAGCCAGTCATGCCGTGGAATTGGATCTAGAGAATAACAGAAAAACATTAACATCATTCATACTAATCGCCTAATTTATAAGCAACCAACATACATAATGTCAGATTTGAACGGTACTAATCTTGGTTGGCAGTTAGCTAGTAGTAACTGAATCTGAATAGGACACAATGTGATATTCAGAACGGGAGATACAAAAAAATGGATAATTTAACATTCCGGCTTACATGAGTGTCATGGATGTCGATTTTGATGTCCAGTTCACGAAGAAACAGGTGTCCTCCAAAGATGTTGGTGCCCAGTCTCATGTCCAAGCCGACCTCGATGCGGTGGGCGAAGATCCTGGAAGATGATTTAAAATTAATATAGGTATAGTCCTCGTATACCTGCCAGTGCTAACCTATCGCTAAATCGAAATGTAGTGAAGAAAATAGTTCGGTACATACCTGAATCCACCGCCAGCTCTGTGGGTTAGAAGCCCCAGTCTTGCGCGGGCGTCGTAGGAACCTGATAAATTACAATGATTTAGTTCCATCTTTTAATACTCTATTGCGGATAATTGATCCTAAGTACATGAGCCTATAAGCACTATAAGCTAATAGGCTTATGTACTTAGGATCAATTACTATCGTAGATTATGTAAATGTTATCAAACTATTAATTTCATTCTATTGTGCTTTTGTGGGGCATGACTTTAACTTATCGTCATGGGGATAAATAGTAGGTCCAGTCGCTGTAATCATCCAGCGGTCAGCCGTCTCCGTCAAACTATAGTGATCGTTTTATGACGATTGCAAGCGATTTAACGACGTATATATTCCATGACTTTTCATTATGTATATGGGGCACATTCTGTGACCTGTGGCCTGCAAATATTTGGAGTCCGATTATGTACAGGAGCTCTGTTTCTAACATAAAAACTTCTTGTAATTTACCAGTAACAGTAATCCAGGGAATAGTAACGTGGGCTCCGAAAGAAAGTCGGAGCGCGTTGAAGGTGATGTTGTCCAGCACGTACCAACGGAGACCTTCCATTTTGAAGTCATTGATCGATACTGTGGCTGTCGTACTGCACATACAAAAATATCGTTAAATAATACTAAAATTATTTAAAATGAGATGAGTGAATGAAAAATGGAAATGAGATGTTCCGGGTACCCGGAACATCTCATTTCCCTAAGCAATCAATATAAAAATAAACATACGCAGGAGCTTGATATTCGAAAGGTCCGATGAGAGGTATGTCGAGTGGGTCGAGCGGCGGCAGGTCATCGTTTCCATGAATGATGACATCCCTGAGGTTTTCGATCAACTCTGCGATGGCGTCACCGACTACACTGCGGCCTTGTGCGTCTAAAGTCTGGATCTCTGATATAAGCAGCTTGTCATCTTCACTTACAGCATGGTCAGCTGATAAAAGGTCGAGTCCCAAGTGGAGGTCTTCTAAACGACTTTCCGCGTCTTCCACTAAAAAGAAAAAAAAGTGTTATTAATGATATAATTTGCTAGAATGTGATTCTGACTTCTAACTTGCAATGTCTGTGTGTATCATTCAAATAATTTCAATTCAGTAGTATAATTTACTATATTACTATATTTTAAATAAACTAAACCCGTCTTATTTTTTACAAAATATGGTGTCGTAGATGCAGAGTTCCACAAGGTTTAATTCTAGGTCCCTCTGTCTTATTTGATTAGAGTTTTGTGGCACTCCCATTTTAACAAATGTTTTATCTATGGTGGTGCTTCATAAAAGGGTTTATTTTATTTTATTAAACCTATAATACTTATTATAAAACTTACCAAGGGGAAGGTCTTCATAGTCCACATTAGCGCCTTGCGCAAACGCGCACACAAGTAACGTCACAAAACACAATAGTTTCATTTTCTGTAATAAAAAATACACAAAATTAAAAATTATAGGTATACATTAACAACATATAAGATTCATCTTTAAAACAAGTTAGGTACTACCGTTGTCCTTCTTGCAATTTGACCAGTCTGAGGTGTTCGCACTTCTATTTAATATCTACGATTATCTTCATCGATCATAATTAACTACTAATCTACATAGTATTTGTAGATAAAAATGGAACAATCATATTTATCAATCTGTGATTTGTTTGGCAGGTGCTTTCTATATCTCTTTGTTAAAAAGATTATACTAATTATGTTTAAAATACGTAGGTACTTTATGACGTGTGGTATAATGAAGTATAATGGAGGTGAACGTATTATACTTTCTGTATATCCAGGGTTCATTAAGACTTCGAGACGAAATTGTGTTCCGTGACATTCTTAAAGTCCTTATAGGACATAATGAATTTAAGACTTAAAGTACCTATCATACTCATACCCTTCTTCTGAAATTAACCTAGAATTAACAACATGGCAGACATGACCTAGTTTATGGCTTCATTATAAACACTAGTGGTCGTCACTTGTTAATCTATTGGTCGTTAGTGGTACTGCTGAGCAGGAGTTCGCTTCCAGATTCAACAGTGCCTGTTATTGGGTTTTCCATTTGGAATTTCTCAGTAGAAGCTCGGAGTCTGTATTTGTTCCTGATTGATAGCAATAGGCTGACCCCCCCCCCCCCCCCCTTTATACCCCTCTGTCCAACTTATGGGGAAAACAAGCATGATGTTATGTTTATAGTTTTTTACAAATCTCCTTCCAAGTAAACACAATAGTGTGTTCTCTCGTTCAGTACCTACTTAATTAAAATCAAATGGGCGTGAGGTAACAACAAGTATATAACAACATTAATAATGTTGTTGACACAATCGTTAAAAAATCTACTTGATATTGATTTTTGATTGTATCTACTTTATCTGCGAGGAACAAAAATATAATGTGGTAGTACAGTTTTCGATTGTAATACGATGTAAGAAACTACGTTCTTACATCGTATTACAATCGAAAATCCAATTATACCCATGATTATCATAATTTAAGTTGAAATTCAGCTCTACCTCGAATATTTATTACAGCTTTGTCGATTCCGACCCATCCTAATGGATCATTGGGTCAGTGGCAATCTCTTGATTCGATTTGCATTGCATATGCAGTAGTAATATTTATTGTATTGGTTTTAAATATAGGGGAAAATACTTTAATTCTTTATGTAACCAAACCTAATCTCGACGGTGTTCCATCCAATGATAAGACGGTGGAAGTTTTCAAGAAAAAGTTTATAGAACTATTTATTCTCACTGTCTTGAACTCCAAAATCCAAGAAAAACGTTTTTTTAACCAAATTACTGTTTCATGGCTAATTCTTCTTGTTTATTTTGTCTTGCTTTGTAATTTCAACCAATGTCTATAGCGAATATCAGACAATTGTGGGTCACATTTGGCAATTTAAAAATACAATACAAACAAAAGACGTCCTAGACACAACCTTGCGGCAGTCCTGCTGCTCTAGCACCTATGTTAAAAATAGAGGTAGTTGTCTACACTTTTATAATAATACGAATCACTTCTACACTCGTGTTGCTTAGCTGAGATAACTTTATGAGATATCCTGAACCTAACCGAGATCATTTAAGACAAGTACCTTTCATGATTTATCAGATCAAAAGCCTTGCCCAATGCTTATAACATGCATGTTTTACTTTTTTTTATTAAAATACTTATGTGATTTGTTATTTTTTATAAAAAACCTTGTTGTTCTTTAAATTAATGATGACTGAAGAAGAACATATTACATCCATGATTAAGACCGGATATCTATGATATCTATGATTAAGACCTTACGTAATACCAGCGCTACTAGTTTTCAAATAACATAAAATTCAAAGTTTTCAATTTGAAGAACAATTGTTTGCGTGAATTTTGATTTTACGGATAGAAAACAAACATTATGAAATTATTATTTAACCTTTAATGGAAAACGCTAAAGCCCTCATTGTTACGGTTGTTGTCGTAAATATCGGAAAACAATCGTTTTTTTAAACCTTTTATATTGTAAAATAATTTCTAGCATTCTTGAGTTCACTCTTGAGTTAGAAAACTTTTGCAGAAAACGTGATCTGACCCAGCGCTTGACATACCTAGTTGAAAAATCTACTCAATAAACAATAAGAGGTAAAAGTAAGTATGTAAAATATAAATTAATCCAATCTTCAACTTTAGTGTTTTCTTTTATCTAATTACCTGACTGCACGTGTATTTTAAAAGAAAATGATTGCCTCGTCATGTAATATTGACAATTTTTTTCAGTGAATTTGTTCAAATCACAAGGTAATGGTTGTGGAAATTGTATTGCATGTAATGCAATGTGCGGGTGGAAAATCAATTTTTTGTGACTAATGTACACAAGCACATTATTAAGCCCTAATACAACAACAGGAATTATTTAAGAAGATAACTATCCGTGTTATATATTTGAAACTGGTGTATTTGTTACGCAGTTGGACAAAGGATTTGGTGCAAAAATGCGGGTACTTTTAATAGTGACGTTGTACAACATATTGAATGTAATACTAGCACAATTTGATATAAGTGAGTAAGTAATGACATATTTGCATAGTAAACGTGGTAATGTTGTTGGTCATTTTAAGTTTTAAGTTATTATTGCTAAGCTAATGCGCATAGCCACGGCGAGAACCGAATTAGTCACGGTTTATAAGTCAGTCATGATGGTAATCTTCTGGACGTCTTGCACGCATTGAGAGAATGCGACTGTATTACCTACGTATTTGAAATCGATGATGAATATGATGGGTCTGTAATAATAATTAAAAAAAAATCTCTTATATATTTTAAAAACCTGGAAAGGTGCAGGTAAGTCCATCTTATTTCACACATTTTGCTTTTCTTGGGCTTGAGCACTGAAATCCCTAAGATTATTGAGTTTCTGAGATCTCGATCTTCCGTGACATCATAACGCAATTAACACCAATGAAATGTTAATTGCTTCTATTTATTCGTTTCTTCGGGTGTTTATGTTATCCACGTTGATAAGACAGAAGTGGTGCTAATAGTCTGTACTGCGCAAATATCCAATCAATCGACTCTAACGTACATGCCTAATCTCACTAGATTTTACATGTTTTCATTAACACTTTGATTAGCCTCCGTAGTGTATGTTTTTATTGGACTTGTTCTTGTAATTCATTAAACCCTTTGTAGATATCAAGTCACCCATTTACAAACTACATTTTTGTCTGTCGTCTGGATTCTCGTCTGTTTTTTCTGAAACTTATCTAGGTATATGTTATGATGTATAATACCTATCTAAGCCATTTCCACGGCCTGACCTCAATTCCATCTCTATTGGCATAGCTCTTCTAGATTGGAGATTCACTGCATACCAACAATATAGGTTCCCATGTGTACATGACTCAATACTATAGTAGATATGTACTACACTAAAGCCTGTTTTATAATCTCGTAGACTAATTTGACAGGTGCAAATGTCAAATTCCAAATTGAGAAAACCAAGAACAATCACTTGAAATGTCAAATTAGTCTACGACATTAAAAAACAGACTAGTCGTAATGCACGCGTCCTATATTATCTAAATAAATAAATAAAGTAACCGACTTCCAAAAAATACGCTATATAGTGAAAGATAACTTTAACTTCGGACTTTAACTTCATTTTATTTATTAGAAAGATAACTTTAACTAATAAATAAAATGTTTTTGTTTGTCACTTTTTAATTCAGGTACGGTCTAAGTACCTCGGTCTTACTACCCCACAAAAAATCGATTTTATATAAGTAGGACCACCGCGCTAACTTCCTCCAACATATGTAAAAGAATTTTTAAAATCGGCCCACATTTCCCACAAAAATCGAAAAAAACAAAACACAGACTCGAAGTATTCGGTTAAAAATAACGCATTAATTAGTCTCACTGAAGATAAACAAACACCTGTTCGATAAAAATCTGACATTGTAGGTATAATATAATAAATTCAGCTAATCACCTTAACTACCACTTAATTCCCCTGAAATTCTAACCGTGTACTTAACTCCAGTAAATGAAGACCTCGGCGACTTCCACTTCAGCGCCGCGGTGGGGAACCTTCCATTGAAGTACATCCCGCTGTCTGAAAAAGATCAGCAAGCCAGTGACAAAGCCGCAGATGTCATGGACTTCATAGCACTCGTACCTAAGATCGATCCCCTGAACATACCAGTGGTTCAACCACTTGGCATTGATGTGCCTTTCCTCTGGCTAAGGTATGTTATTGACTACTAAAAACTCTAGGGGATTTGGACAAGTCACACAAATACAAATAATTTATTTTCTTTCACTAGTTATGTACTACATCTAGTGGTTGAGGTGACCTTTTAGACAAACATTCGCTCTTCTGAAGCTTAAAGTTACGTGGTGTACCAACAATTTTGAATCTTATTATCTCAAGAAACACAGATGCCTGACCAACTACTTTGGGGTTGGCTTCCGTCTAACCGGATGCAGCTGAATACATAACTTGCATGGAGCGACTTCCTATCTTAGCCTGCTCCACAACCTAGTTACTGGGTAACACAATAACCTTTGGTAAAACTGATTGTCAGACGTGTTCTCTGAGGCATGGAGGGAAAAGTTGAAGAAAGAATGGCAATAGGAAAAAAACGAATCTAGTCTTTTTCGAAAAAAAAGTAAAGCAATTTCACGTTATTAGAGATTGCGTTTAGAATTTACGCAAGCGCAGAAATGACATCTATACCTAAAGTAGGCAGACTTCGATTAAACTAACCATACTTCTCTATCATTTATTGTAGCGGTAAAGTTTACATGGAGAACTTGGTCCTGGCTGGAGTCAAGCAGTTTGAGCTGCACGGTCTCGAGTTGCGTCTGATTAATCTTCGGTCGGACTTGAATATCACCATACCTCAGTTATATTTTGAAGGTAAAACCGATCAGATTCCCTAATGCAAGTGTATTTCAAAGAATATCGTCACCACACCTACAATACATCTACATTACCTTCGTGTGTTTAAATAAGGTGTCGTACAGGGGACAGACGAACTGACTACAGATAAGGAGAAGGAGCGAAGGCACACATCTACAGGATGGGACGAGGAATATTTAAAATCTTCTTTTAATACCCTTAGCACTCAGTACTGATCTATTTTCTTGTTTTCATATGTATTATTGCGTGTAAAATATCAGCTGTTCCCTACATATTGACTAGGTATGCGAACATAATAGGGAACAGCTAAATTTTTTCGCAATTTCAGGGTTGGTCCCATAGTGAAAGTAGTTCATAATGTTATGATGAGTACAATTACCCCTTCAGAGGATTTAAACGAAAAATTTAACCCTGTAGAATGGACGGGATAACGAATAAAGTTAGCGCTTCTCGAAACGACTTAAGAAAGGAGCCGAAGTTAAAATTTAACTTTCTATTTTGTACGTTTCAGGTGATATTCACCTGAGGGCTTCCCTCAGCTTCATGCCTGTTATATTCAAGTGTCACCTAAGGTACCTACTACTTATACTAATAGTTATATTGGTGTTTACAATAATGTCTTATGTTATAAATGTCCTTTGGCGGATAACTGGCGGGGTGATGTCTTTTCGTCAGTTGTACCACAAACCTTAATTTGATAAATAATTATCGAGTAACTTTCTGTTATCAGTGTAAACTTTTTCGACGTGGGCGTCGCGGTGACGTCGGGTGGTATCAAGACACAATCTCCGACAGTAGGCGAGGTACTGCAAATCGACAGTGCAGCAGTCAAAGTCGACATAAGGGATATTGTGGTAAATATATTGAACGTTGGGTTCACAGAGCAGGGAATCGGCTGCCGAGGTGTCTCCGTGGTCTCTGTGATTGAGTTCATTTGTCAGCGCGCAGCATGACCACCGTTGAAACGGATTTTGTCGACAGAAGATTCGACAAAATGACAGATAACATTTACAATCTGTAATTTTGTCTGTTCTTCCGTAGACACAACCCGTCGATCGTTTTTATGGCGGTCATGCTGCGCGTGCTGCAGTATTAAACCATACTTGGTCTTATTGCGATGCCTATGGTGTTGTAGCTGTAGCATGAGAATCATAAAACAGAACTGAAAGTTGGCGACGCTTAAAAAAAAGTCATAATCTGTTGAAAAACTATTTAAAAAAAAAATGATCTACTTGGTGACCGCCATATTTAAAAGAGCTCTCATGATCTTTGACGTTTGTTTGTGGGTGAAGACCCACGTCAAAGTCAAAACACAGTTTCTTCATGGTGCTCTTTTGTTTCAGTTTAACTTGACTAATATGGTTCTGGGCGACGAAGAAGAATATGAAGACGAAGATAGCCCTGCCACTCAGTTGTTTAGTAATAGAAGTAGCAGTAGTAGTGCATCGGATGGCAATTTGTTTAATGACCTTCTCCAAACAGCGCTTGATTTGGTCAACAAAGAACTTTTTAAGGTTTCCATCGATTTTTTTAAAGAGTATCTGTTGTCTGATACTTATTGATCAGATAGAACTCATAGAACAAATAAATTAATAAAGGATATTACGTCATTCGCCATTTAATTGTGATCGGTGGCGTAACCCATCCTACTTGGTACCAAAACATTTGCCCAAGTTTCGTTGCAAGTTATAATTTTAGTTGTAAATATAAATACGTATGCCTATTACTAACACCCGTGTTTTATTATTTTATGTTGACCTTGAGATCCATTCAATAAGTATTTAAGTGGTAGAGGAAGCCCACGCGGAGATTTCTATTTTGTCCTATTTTATACCCGTCTGCCCCAGAAGGAGGGTAATGTTTTTCGAGAGTATGTATGTATTATGTTTGTATGTATTTATGTCTATTTCTTTGGCACGCTCTGTAGCCTAAAGGAGAAGTTTAAAAATATATATATATATATATTTGCATAGAAATTAAAGGTATAGATTATAAGGTAGATATTCATTCCAAATATATAAATTAATAAAACTAAAAAGCTTGAAATAAAACAAAAAACCCGCCTACTAAAACGCATAACTTAAAAGAGAAAAACAAGCATTATAATCTGTAGCAGTTTGATATTACAGGCGGGGACCAAACAAAAGTTACACCATGTGTCAGGTTATTGGTATGTTCTTGTTTTTCTCTTTTAAGTTATGCGTTTCTGCATGGGGTTTTTTGTTTTTTAAATATCTTGTTTTATTTAAAACACATCTTTCACATAATCAATATCATTATGTAAAATGACGATATTGTTATATATAACGGAACATGGAACATGTCTCTGCCTCACGATGTTTTCCTTACCGTTTGAGAGCAGTGGTGATGAAGAATGTCCGGCATGTCCTAGAACCAAAAATTCGAAGAGTTGTCACATCTACCAACCTGCACTGGGCCCGCGTGGTGGATTACGGCCCACTCCCTCTCACCGAGAGGAGGCTTGTGTCCCAGCAGCATGGGAACATTATAGGCTGATTACGCTATGCTTTTTGTCACAGCTGCGCCATCGCCAGGTTCGGTACCAAGTGAGCAATTGTTAATGGAGCCGGTTTGATTAAGAACCACTATGAAATTGCCTAGAAGGTGACAAACCCGCAAAACCATGTTTAGATTGAAACTGTATCTTTACCTATATCCCCTCTCCTATATACGTTATCTCCGAACAACCCGGAGTTTGGAAGTTGGCGGTGTGATATCCCCGCGGCTCGCAAAGCCCTGCGCCTGATATCTCTCCGGTCGTGTCAGATTGCCGACCCATTGGACTATGAGAGTGAGGGAAGAGAGAGTGCACCTGTGTCTGCGCACACACTTGTGCACTATAATATCTCCGGCACCGAAGGCTGCATGGTCTCCGCTGAGATTGGTCGCCATGGCCGAAATACGTTCCGGAGGACTATTAGCTCCGACGTTTATAGCCAAGTACGTTATAAAACAAGACTCCGTGTCTCACGTGATGACGTGAACGTGCTGGTGTTGGAGTTTGTATGGATGGGAAAGTTTGACATAGGTATTACTGTGCGTTTGCACTGGCGAAACATTTACAACAAAACATGTTGAAATCTCTAGTTCCTGTCAAAAATTGTATGGAATATTGACAGAAAAAAGATTTCAATGTTTTGTTGTGAATGCTTCGCTATTGCAAACACACAGTCAAAGCAGACGAGGTCGCGGGCAAAGGGCTAAACCTAAACCTTATTTTTCGCTCCAACCATTCTGTGAAAACTATTATTATTTTCTTCATCTTGTTATGGAGTACAAGAAGTACCTACTCCTTAACAAAAGGACAAAGTTCATAAAATACCTACTTAAGAAGATATTAAACTTGGGATAAACTTATCCTATAAAAGTATAATTAAATACTAACAATAATATAAATATGAAAATTCGTATGTTTGTTACTCAATCACGGTCTTACTCAATAAAAAACGGCTGAACGGATTTGAATGAATTTGGCACACCAATCAATCTGCCTAGCCTTTTCCCAACTATGTTGGGGTCGGCTTCCAGTCTAACCGGATCCAGCTGAATACCAGTATTTTACATGGAGAGACTGCCTATCTGACCTCCACAAACTAGTAACTGGGTAATACGATACCCCCTGGTAGGACTGGTTGATAGAGTTTCGGGCTTTTGACGACCCGCAACTACTGTCAAAGATCCACGAATGACAGCCGAGACCAACGGCTTAACGTGCTTTCCGAGGCACGGAGGAGTCTCGGTATGTAAAGATGGTCACCCATCCACAGACCGACACCGGCAAGCGTAGCGTATTCAGCTGCATTTGGTTAGACTGGAAGCCGACCCCAACATAGTTGGGAACAGGCTAGGCAGATTGATTTTTTTTCTTGTTTCAGACATGGCAGCATTCAGCATTCTATTCACTGACTATTGAGAAAAGTTGTTCTGGTTGATTATTTATTAGGTAGGTTGGCTGATTTGACTATTGTTGTTTGTAAATTGGTCGTGACCACGTCATAGCTGCACTAGTTGATCATGCAAAAGAAGCCAATTATGTTACTATATTTGACTACCTAACTAAAAAACTAATTTCTCATCACTAACTTGTTTAAACTTCGTAATTCTTTACTCAATTAATTTTCCATCCAAATAAGTATGCGTGTTATGTTTTAGTTAATATATTAGCTACATACACATACCGGTATTTTCACGGTTTATCAAAATTTTAGATTACCTAAACGTATAAAAACTATGAAATATATTTGAGCGGTCAATTCTTTGACGTTACGGAGGGTCAGACGCATGCAATTATTGGGAAGAGCCGTCTGATTCTTCATTTTACCGTTTCACTTAGCGAGCAGGTACTTTCCACCCTTTCAAGCCTTGTTACCCGTCCCCCAAAAATACAATGAGAACAAGATGTTTTCCCTTGCAAATTACGAAATCTGTTTCAAGCTGGCTTTTATTTTTGTTGAGACAGACTCTTTAATTAATTGCGTATTATACGATCAATCAGAATTGGGATCGGTTCGAAACAAATGTCTAATCCATTGCTTCATAAGTTCGTAAGTTACGTTGTTGAGCAGATTTTTTTTTCGAACTTATGAAGCAATGGATTAGACATTTGTTTCAAACCGATTCCAGTCCTGACCGATCGTGCATTACGCAATTAGGGTGCAGGGTCACGAAAAACTTCGCAGTTTCAAAAATACCCAATTTAAAAAAAAAAAACGCGATAATAACGTTACGTCAGGATCCCTGTACCAATAACCAGTGTACAAGCAAATATTAGACATGGGCTCAATAATGTTTCGTAATTCCTTACTGCCGTAAAATCAATTTCTTGTGACTAATGCTGACATCAAGGACATAACTTTAATTAAGGAAGTGATTGAATATATTGTTATATATTTCCATTTTATTTCTTATGCCACGCAGTTGTTTAGAATTATTGGCAGTCAGCAAACATGAGGGGACTTCTGATTGTTGCACTCTGCGCCGTGTACTCAGTACAAGCATGTGAGTACCTAAAATTAAAATTATTGTAATTAATAAGATCCCTAGCCTTTTCCTAACTATGTTGGGGTCGGCTTCCAGTGCAACCGTATGCAGCTCAATTCCAGTATTTTACATGGAGCGACTGATTTTATGACCTCCACGTCCCAGTAACCGGGTAACGCGATACCCCTACCCTTAAGACTGGTTTTTAGACTTTTTGGCCTCAGACTACTCTTAACGACTGCCAAAGATCTAGTAGATTGCAATAAAAAATAGTAATAAAAACATAGTATAATCCCTAATACTATACATAATTTAGAAACGTAAAAAAATGGGTTGCTAGTTGCTACGACGTAGGGTTGTTGAGCCTACGCACGGTTACGTCAGCTACGACGTAGCAGATTTTCGTAGCACCGCACCCGGGCAATATACGCTCCGCGCGGTGCTACGAAAATCTGTCAAGTCTATAATTGTTTACAATTATTGAAAAAGTATTTAAATATTCATGTTCTCGAGAAGGAATTTTTAGGGTTTGTTTTGGGCTTCGTTTTTTGTATGGAGTTTCTAAGGAATTTACGCTTTGCTTGTAAATGGTCTAATTGACATAAGTACCTACATTCTTTGACATTTAAATGAACGAGCTTTTTTTTTAAGGGAACGAAAACCTCGGCCCTCTGCACATCGAAACAGAAACCGGAACTGTGCCACAGAAGTACCATCCGATGACCGCAGATGACAAGCATGCCACTCGCAAAGCTGGTACTTTTGTAAGCTTCATCAAAATGGTTCCTCAAGTCAACCCACTTCAGTTGCCTTCTCTGGGACCGTACAATATCGTTCTGCCCGATGTCAACTTCCAGTAAGTATTGTAAAAAAGTGAAATTAAAAATGCGCTTACAAAGGCAATAAATTGCGCAATATCAAAGATTGTATATACATAGTGCCATCCACGAAGACGCGCCCCACTGTAAAGTACAGCTTACATCTATAGAAATTGCCAGAAATTGCGCAATTTTAGCTGTTCATGTAAACGCACTAAGTATTTGCTACAGTTGTAACAAATGAGTTTTTATAACTGAACAAACGGGCTAGGTGGTGAGATAGCGGATTTTCCATGATTTCATGAAATTCAAATCTACTCAAAAAGGATAAAGATTTTTTTCTTGTTCTTTGAAATAACTATTGTCTTTGTTTTTTTTAGGGGAGACATCAAGTTGAGCAACGTTATAGTTAAGGGAATCAAGAGCGTGTCTGTGTCTGGTCTCGAACTGCGAATGAATCCTGCTAGACTCGACTTCAATGCTAGTATTCCACAAGTTAGTGCTGATGGTAAGCATGTATTGACCTAACTTATAATACCTAGGTTAAATTGTCATACCTAATTATGTATTTTCGGTTAGATTAAACTGCTGATGAAAGAAGCAAAATTGATTTGTCCAGTCATGTTTGACAATTATTTGCGCATTTTCTTGATTACTAATTATAAGTGTAGGTAATTACGTAACCGCCATTGCTGGATTTTTCAGCAGATTTAAATAAAGCTTAGTAGGTCTCTATTCCAAATGTATATAACAGTTTTTAAGAGTACTTTATTCGCTTCTTATAGTTAATTTCGAGCTGCAAGCAGTGTTATCCAATCAACCTTTGAGCGTCAATGGTCAACTGAGGTAAAATTTTATTTTATTTTATAATTTATTTAGTTAATCAATGAAGTAGGTACCTATACGTAGTTGACACAGTTTTTTATAAAAGAAAAATTACCAATATAGACCATTTATGAATACTTTGTAAAACTACAGTTTCTAAAATGTAATGTTCTCTGTGCACAGTGCAGTGCTCAATAACTTGGCCATTTCGGCAGCGATTGGTACCAAAGTAGCACAATTGGGACAAAACCAGGTGTACCAGGTGGACACCGCTGACATCGGCATAGACCTGGGTGAAATTCAGGTAAATATTCAAAATACTTTTATTCTTTCTATAATTATTTAGGGAAGTTTTTAATCTAGACAGATATTCAAAATACTTACAAGCTACAAGAATCTTCTGGCGCGTCAATGACACTGGCATCGGGTCGTTGTTGGTAAGCATAAATTGTGAAATTTTCACATTTGTATTAAAAACAACAAGATACCGTCGTTGATTTAATAGTACATTTGTGAGCCTGGCACAGGTCGTAATATGAGATATGAATATAGATCTAACTAATATTATAAACGCGAAAGTTTGTAAGTATGGATGGATGGATGTTTGTTACTCTTTCACGTAAAAACTACTGAATGGATTTGGATGAAATTTGGCAAACAGATAGTTTATAACCACACATAGGATACTTTTTATTCCGATATTCCCACGGGATCCAGACTTACGCGGGTGAAACCGCGGGGCGCAGCTAGTTAAGAATTAGTCCTGTTTTGTAGGACGCCGTCTCTGTCACTCATTATATGTACGTGTGTGACAGCGTATTTGTCGAACTCAATGTGAGGGTACTATAGTGCTTAGTTGAAAAAAACTGAGGAACAGTTATTCATACAAATATAATACCAATTACATTTTTCCGAATCGTTTCTGTTACAGCTCTCGATGGACATGAACCAATATGCCGAGGATTTCAGAGCTATTGTAGTACAGTTCTTGCAAAATACCAATCAGTACTCCGGGATCGTGGATGACTTACTGCGAGCTGTTCTGAAAGCTATCAACAAAGAGCTCACGCTAGTCACCGCCAAAGAGATCCTTCAGTATCTGCTAGGGTCAGCGAGACCATCCCTATCGGGCTAGACTATTACTGTAATAAAATCATCTACGAATATTTACCTTTAAACACTTTAACGGTAGATGAAGGTAAATTGTTATTAGTGTTGTTTTTATTTTCCTGGATTTTTAACAGAAGTTATTATTGAAAGCATACCCTAAAAATAAGCCCTGAGCACAGTCGAGTCAACAAGCTAGCACATTTGAATGATCAACTGAATTCTATAAACACACAACTTGACAGCTGAAATTTACCTACCTTACTGTAGGTATAGCATCAGCGGTCGTTCAGACACGCTGGCATAGCGTGACTTCAGTAGGTAATATTTTGTATCTGTTGAGTTGGTCATCTGGATGACTTTAATTACTTATTTTATTTCTGAATTGTTTTCTTTTTGTTTTTTCTATTTGATGTACTCTGGACGCTTTTTACATCATTCTCACTTAAAATTATAAATTCAACATTCAAAAGTAACGAATATTTTTGTAACAATATAATTTAAAAGAGTGTCCATGGAGTTTCTGGCCTTTTCTTCTTCATAGGTACCTACTATGCTTTGGAATGGGCAACTGGCTTCATTTTTCTGACTTGACAATAAAAGTAGCCTGTAAATAGTTTAATTAAATGCTTTGAGTTTGAATTTGTAATAAAAAACACGCGGTTCCCGCCGTGTTTAAACGTACACTTGATCACACTTCACACCGAGACACTTGCAAAATTGCGCCTGGTGTCACGCCACAGTACCTACGCGTCAGGCACCCACTTCAAAAAGCAAGATTTCGTGAAATGGATGCAGTAGGTATACCTATTAGCTTTTAGTTCTACAAACTTAGGCCGAATCCTCACAGCTAGGAGCTCACTTGATACCACGCCGCTGTCATGCAGCGTATTTCAAACGAACCGTGGTGCAGTGTGGCTGTGTGCTGAACTAGATGCTAGAGATGACAGGTGCTAGGTGATCTTCTCCTAAATGTTTTTAATTTAATGCGTCCGTGAACAGGCATCACGTATCGTCGGTGTTTCAACACAATGCATGTGTTGAAACACCGTCGATCGTGCTACGCCTGTTCACTTGGAAACTCATTAAGAGACAACACAACAAAACATAACGCCAGTATTCCCCGAAGGGTAAGGCAGATGTGTACCTACAGTACCACATTTCGCCAGTTAGATATGTTTAAGTCCCCGTAATAAGGGGCGAGCCTATTGCCATCAAGCGGGCACAAATCCAGGCTCCGGCTACTGAGAAATTCTAGATGGAAAACCCCAATAACAGTATGCCCGACCCAGTAATCGAACCCAGGACCCAGTACCTCGTGCTCAGCAGTAGCGCTAACGACCATAGACCATCGATCCAACTAAACAGTGAGTCCAAGTCACATGACACATAAAATTAACTACATTTAGTAAGCACCTGACATGTAGCAAAGCACAGCCCCACAGTTTGTTTGAACTACGCTGCATGACTGCAGTGTGGTATTGTACCAATCGTCAGACCACTGACAATTGCAATAGTAAAGCCGAGCCGACCGTCAACTGCTGACTGCACTGACAATGAGCACGGAGAAGTTTGCCACGTTTATGCGTGGTTCATTTGTTTGCCAGCCACACATTCGGGCGCACCGTGGGTCACACACAGTCGACGATCCCGCCTACATTTTCATACAAAGCGAAGCATAAATACACGTGCGCCGGTGCCTTAAAAACTGCGTTGTCTAAGTAGCAAGCGAAGCGAAGCACCTCACGGTAGGTGACTTCGACCTATATAGAAACAGTAGAACAAAACATTCCCCTCCCCTCGTTACTCAGTAGATGGGAGACGGACAAGATTAGTTCATTGCTACACATGTAACGTTATCACAACGTCTAACTAATTCTATTAATTGCGAAACTCAGAGAGTTAAGAGTTTACACTGAGTTAGTTTACTACTTCGAAATACAATCAAGTAAGGACAGGTAGGTACCAAGTAGAGTAGTGAGACAGTGTCACTCGGCCGAGGGTTCGGTATTTTTACGTTACGTGTAATGCTAAACTAAATGGGGCCTCTCGAAAAGGTCAGGTTTTCTTTTGACTATTGATACAGAAATATGAAATACTTTGTCAACAACAGAAAAGCTAGAGCATTAGGTTATACCTTGCGCCAGATAACCGTGGGATAAAAGTCAGTAACCCCACTTGTCTAGAAACTTAAATGCAAACAAAAAAACATGCCACGTGCACGCGCCAGAGACGCTTCGTACCGCGATACGTTTGTATTTTGATCGTGTTAGCGTTTCGTATCGTGTGAAAATATTGGAATAATTCTAATTAATTCTTAATTAGTAGAAGGCGTAAACGACTTTTACTCCACGGCTGCACGGTTATCTGGCGTAACGTGTAGTAGCCGATGGTGGTGGATATTTTGTGCACCACACATAGTTCAAATTTTCTTTTGAACATTTATACAGAAATAGGAATTACTTTGTCAACCTATACCTATACAGAAAAAAATGAAAATGTAGGATGCAAGAGTGAGCGAAGCGAGCTCGATAACGGTAGCACCCCACCCCGGATAGGTATAGGTAAGGTTTTCTTTTGACTATTCGTACAAAATAGGAGTTACTTTGTCGACTCTCGCAGAGAAATCAGAAAAAAAGGAATGTAGGTTGCAACTTGTTACTCGAAAATTTTAGCCCGATTCTCTTTTTACCCGAATTAATTATTTAAAATTTTTAGAAGATAATCTTCTTCTCTTCGATTCGATGGTACTTACTTTAAAAAATATATAATAAAGAAATAAAAACAAGTTTCAGCTGATTTGATAATACGTGGAAATACGAGGTAACCTACGTACCTACCTAAGTTTACACAACATCAAATATTTTTACTAGTGTACCAATTTCTTTCAACAAACGAAATTTCACAAATGGATGCACATTACATATTATGTTTTAGAATAAGCCGCAATTGTTGAGAACTATTGAGGCCAACATGCGCACTCCTCTTATTATAACATTTTACACTGTGTTTTTAGTTCAGTCAATTGCCGCAGACGTTTTAGCTAAATTAAAGGAAACTAATCGTACTAAGGAACATTGTAAGTAAAATTTATTTAAGTGCTATCGTCGAAGACAACTATTTCTAATATTATAATTAAAGAGCGTCCCACACTCTTCCACTGCCACACTACGCCTTATAAAAAATATAAGTAGCATCATGGCCCACTTTTGGCCGATTCCTACGATTTACAGACCGTTATTGATTAAAATTAAGACTCTTGTATAAGACTTAAGACTGTTGTACCAATAATGAAGCAAAGACCTCACACCTTTGCATAGTAGACCCTCCCATATGGAAATTGGAAGTAGCTATCACGGTAAAATAATCTTACGAATCTATTTAAATGCCCAGTTCGGCAATAAAATATGCTACCATTGGTAAGCAAAACGTTACTAATCGTTTTTGTTTAGAGGATTTGCAAGTGCAGTTTTGTCTATAAAATATCTTACCTAAAAGAATATTTACTCTCAACAAACATTGATCTACTACTGATCATTCTAAGTAATATAGTTATTCCTATAATTTACAGTTAATAAAGACCTCGGCCCTCTCCATATCCGCGTGAATACTACAAAACATCCACCAAAAGCTCACGCCGTGAGGTGGGATGACAGGCATGCTACGCTGAAAGCGACTCTCCTCCTGAACTTTATCAAAGCTCTGCCTGAACTGAACCCGTTCAATAGGAAGTTGTTTGGACCCTATGATGCTAGTATACCAGACTTTCAGCTTGTTACGTAAGTTTCAAATTGGAGCTTGCTTTTCTGCTGCGTGTACTTTCAATAACATGAAATAATGATAAAAAATGTTGATATTTTCAGGGGAAATCTTACTTTTGAAAATGTTATTGTAACTGGAATCAAGGAATTATGTTCACAAAACGTCAACATGCAACTAGCACCCACCAGAATTGACTTTAACGCCAGCATTCCTAACATCACTGTAGAAGGTAAGTTTTTATATTGAAGTATTCCCTAAAGGTAAAGCACAAAGCGAGCGGAGGTGTTAGGTACATATAAGGTGAAATTGATTTCATGGGCATCCTCTTAAGGGGTATAAATTATATTTTTAAATATTAGAATAAATTATAATAAAAACATTTAAAAATATAAAAAATAGTAGCTCACCGGTATCGGGAACAGGGTCCAAGCTACCGGCGGTCAGGGCTCCAGAGAGAGGAATCTCCTAACAATGCGAGCCGTGTCTAGGAGAACCGCTTTCTGAATCAAGTCCTTAATCCAGCTGCCCAACGAGACCCTTAGGTGTTGGTCGAGGATCTTGACAATTAAGCCATTGGCTGATACGACTATCGGCACAATGATCGCAGAGTCTGTATCCCACATGTCGACAACCTCATTATACTCCCATTACGAACAAATTTCACTAAGGGACAAAACTGAAATGGCAAAAAAATGCCAGAATTCAATTTCACCCTGTAAGTATATAGTAGGTAAAGCAACATTTTGCACGCTATATTTAAGTACCATTAATAGCTGGAACCGAGCCCGAGCCTATTAGCTGTAGAGCTACTGTAACTTGCATAAATCCCGACTTTGAAATATTTACGAAAAAAAAAAAATTAAATTAAAGTACTTAGCTACAATAAACCTTTCCAATAATTTCAGCTGACTATGACCTGGACACTATTGTCGGTAATTATTTACCTATACGTGACAGTGGTCACTTTAAGTAAGTAAGTTCCTATTCGTGGGATGGTGTAATTTTGGGAGAAATATTAAATCTCGTTTTCCTACCACAGGGCCACATTGCTGGACTTGGTTGTTACTGCAGTGATCGGTCCTAAATCTGCGGAATTGGAGACCGGCAATGCATACCAAGTGGAAACTGCTGTTATTACCATAGACCTAAAGGATATTCAGGTAAATTACAATGAAATAATAAAAACAAAAGCAATCAATCTGCCTAACCTTATCCCGACTATATTAATAATGGAGTCGGCTTCCAGTCTGGTTAGACTAGAGGATGCATAATAATTTTACCTACATGCAGCGACTGCCTATCTGAGCTGCGCAACCCAGTAACTGGGTAAATACAAAAGATTCAAGAGGGAGAGGGTCAAAGATTCACGAATGACAGCCGAGACCGAGGCCGAGCTTGCGTTCCGAGGCACGCAAGAATCTCGGTATGTAAACATGGTCACTCATCCACGGACCAATCCAGGCAACCGTAGCGTAACCTGATGGATCGACCCGTGCGGCTGTTATTACTTAACCACGATCTCCTCTAATAAAAACTTAAGCAAGCTCTCAATTATAGGTTTAGGTATATTCATAATAGAGCCATAACGTCTTTGATATAGTAAAGGCAATAAAAATGTATTTCCATATTTCTAGCTCCAGATGGATACGATTTATGCTGAAGAAGTTAAGCTAATATTAGACGAGTTTTTCAAAAATGTTGAAGATATAATGGTTGACAATGATGTACTGAACATAATACTCAAAGCAATCAACCAAGAACTTGCGAAAATCCCGGCGAAGAAGATAGTAAATTACTTGTTAGGTACCGCGGAGCCAAGTCTGACGCAATTTGGCCCAGAAGATAGCAAGAGAAGGTCTGGCCGGAAATACGGCAAATGATGTTTACTGTAAATGGTTTTGTAATTCAAGGGATTATAACAGTGTATTTAATTAGTCTATATTCCTGTCCTACCGCCGCCGCGCCGCTGAAAAGGAAGCAACCAGTTATCAACGATTTTTAAGACCTTGAAGATTGTAGGTAGGTAAGTATTATATAGGTATAGTTGATAGCTGATTGTTGCACACCGCCGGCGATTACTCGTTTGTCGCAGTGTCAAGAGCTATCAAGAGTTCTCACTGCTCGCACACTCCTTTTTAGTTGGTGACACTAAAATGATGCACAACTTACAGCTAAATGATTCCACATTCATTCAGATGATTCATAGAGATCATAATTATTATTATACTACTTATTATACGAGAAAATTCTGAAATAATGAGGGGCAGAGAAATTGGCTCTTAGGAACCACTTAACTTACGATAAAAATAACTACGTAATTAAATAGATAAATGTAGGTTGATTTTGCAAGATTTGAAGTTACTATCTAATGCAATTTTTGACTTTTCTATTCTATTGGTGGCATAACAAGCGAGAAGCGTGAAATCACCTCGATACCTCTTTTTAAAAACCGATAGCCGTAGGATCACATCAACGTAAATGCTCCCGCAGACAGGCGCGTTACGTGAAAACTTCACAAAATTGTTCAACCGGTGTCGCGTCACGCATGTCTACGGGAGCCTTAAATCGTGTGTCGATTACAGAAAACAAGAGAATATTCGCTATGGGGATATCGTGACATGTACTGCTAAGTAGGAGTGTAAAAGTAATTTCTTGTGACTGATGTGAACAATAGTAAAAGTTAAATAATTTGTTCGTCTACGTATGTTTGGAAATACATGTATTTGACGCGCAGTGTAAAGCTATTAGAGCAAACATGTGGACCATCCTAACGCTGGTGTTCTGCGCTGTGTACCCGGCACTAACCATCATTTGTAAGTTTATTGTTTTCTTTTATGGAAATTAACATAATTTATATAAACTAAATTTTTTTGAGTGAAGAACTTGAATTGTGGTGAGTATTAAACAAAAAACACAACAATTTGTTTTGTCGTGGATTTGGTCAAGAGGACAGGCAGCCACAAATCCTTTGTCAATGCAGACGCTAAACTGTGGTCATTCCTATAATGACTCATCATTATTCGATTACGATGACTCCGAAACTACGGTTTTGTATGCATGGGCCATTTTTACAAACGATAAGTATTTTAACATACTTACGTCTGAAAAGTGCTTGTGTGCAACGCCAACAAGCCTTGCTGTTTTTGTAATAAATTTTGAACTGTAGTACATCAGGACAGTGGCTCCGTCCACATCCACAGGAAGCCCAATGCTCCCCTTCATGAGGAGACCCCGCTGCAACCGGAAGATGTTGAAGCTACCAAAACTGCGGGGGATTTTCTTAAAAACTTACTGCCAACATTGGACACCAGAATTAAAAAAAGTGTAAACAGTATCATTCTACATGAGCTCAATGCCGTGTAAGTACAATGTATATACCTAATATGCATAGATAAAGGAAGAGCTGTACCATGGAAAGCTCTGTGATACCTACCTGCTAGCTAACAATCCCTTAAATTATAATGAGTTTGGCAATCCAAAATAACTGACCGATCTTCTCAGGCTATGTAGCTTAGAAAAGTAACTTCATTAGCTAATGGTTTTTAAGTTTAGTTAAGTAAACATTTTGATATATGTCATCCTTTTCTAAGTTATCTGGATTATGGTTAATAATTTCAGATTCACCCTAGCTTTGTACGATTTCGTGTTGAAGGGTTTTCGGCACGCTACTCTGGATAATCTAGTAGTTCGCATGACTAACTCAAGGGTTGACTTTAACGCCAGCATTCCTTTCTTGTCTGCCGGGGGTGAGTAATACCTTAGGACCATTGCGAACCGGATACTCTAGCATTGGCGATCGGAGATTTGCATGATTTCTGCATCGCGTTTTGGCGACTCTGCGTTCTTGTCAGTCATTGTTCGTATCATAGACCTTCTTTATGTAAATTGCTGCTCGCCGATGCTAAAAGTATCTATTTTTTTCTACTAAATCTTACAGCTAAATAAGTACCTATTTACTAAACAATGCTTTATAACATAGACATATATTACATTTTTAATACACGTAGGTACAAATCGTTAGCATTTAACTTATATTGTGTTATTATTTTAGCTACCGTTTTCGTGAATGGAATGATGGATGATAACAACTTTGCCATTGTTGGTAACTTAAGGTGAGCATATAGACAGGTACAAGACCCTATAAATAAATCGGACCCGCAGCGAAGTGGCCAGAACTCGGTGAGGTGGTTAGGGACAAACAGTGAGAATCTTCCTTAAAATGACTGTCTGTATCTGACCTAACCAGCTAACCGATAGTTTTTTTATATGTTGGTCAAATCTCTTCGCTTTCGAACTATTTAATTTTACCGACACACATTTTCCCACAGCACATTTTCAGAAGACATCAAAATGACAGGAATACTTGATATCCAAAAGCTGCAATTGCCTTCACAGCTGCATGTGTTACAAATCACGGACGCTGATATCAAAATCGACTTAAGCAACATTCTGGTAAATCGTTTTTTAACCATTTTATTGTATATATGTAATGATCTAATGATGCACTAATGGAATCGAACCTTAATCGGCATCAAAAAAAGTTTTTTATGAAAATGACCCATTTTCTTGCTGACTGTATTTTTTTTTTCAAAATCCTTGTATCATGTGGATCTAAATTTCTCAAGAAAACAAGAACAGTCTCCTGAGACCGTTTTCCTGTAGCTACAGCGGTAAAGGTACCTGGCCTTACTGCCCCATATCAAAAATTCATCCTGTAGGGATCCTTGAGCCTTGACCTGTATTGTATTTCTCTTACATTGTCCTGTACTTCAACAGCAGCACGAGTTACTTATTAGTAGAAAACCTAAAGACTGACCAAAGTGTTAGCATAGGAATAGGCAGCCCTGGATTTATACCTAGGCACACAAGGAAACTGACCTAGGGGCCCAGCCAGCCTAGGGGAAGCTACCCTGACCAGGAACATTAAAACTATTTTTTTTAATGTCCATTACTAAATTTCCAAAATGGCTTCGGAATCGGGGTGCCTCAAATGTCGAGTGCCTAGGGGCCCTAGGTCTCTAACCCTGGGCCTGACAATAGTTACAGTAAGAATTTTGATGAGTCTTTGTAGTTAACTCTTATTTTTCCATGTTTCAGATTGAATTTAAACTAGTTGAAGATCTAGTGACATTCAAAATAACATTGGCCGAATTTATGAACAAACCTGTAGACGACATCGTTAAGTCTGTATCCAGAGCAGCGGTGAAACTGGTTAACGCACAGCTTGCGAAGATTCCAGCAGATACCATAATTAATTTCCTTGTACCACCGAAGGCGGCTGCGGTCCCTTCGGTCCAGCGCCGCTCGTCGAATCTTAGGGCGTCAAATTATCCTAATTATCGATACGGTTATAACTAACAAAAATTAGGTACCTACTTATCAATATACAAATGAAATCTATTTTACTGAAGGTTGTGTTTTGTTATACTTACCTCTCCTTCATCATGTATTAGTTGTTACAATATGAACAAGAATTCAGGAGAGTAAAATAAAGGTTTCTAGATTGTTTCAAAGACAAACAATAATCAAAATCATAATCATTTATTAATTTGCGAATATGGGTACAAAAGAAAAGGTCTTACACAAACAATAGTGTGCATTAGCCACATCCTCTCATAAGGCATGCTAAATTACAAATACACAGAAGAATATACAAAAAAACAAACGGTCTAGTGTGGGTTGGACTCGCACACGAAGGGTTCCGGACCATATTGTATTTTTTTTAGTTGAGTTACATGAAAATACTAAACGAATAGTTATTTGTTATGCAAGGCTGCAAAGTTGTTTTTTGCCGCGAGTACTGGTATTGAAACCAGGGCGTTTCGAAGGTTTCAAAGGTACGAGACGCAGAATAAATTTGCTGCCGAGCGAAACACACAACTTTTCACCTCACTACAGCGAGGAAAATGCTAGGTGTCTCCATGCACTGAACAAATATTGTACGCTTTTATGTACTTTTCGCGAAATTTTTCCGGAACAAAGCTCAATTCCGCATTATGTACCGCTAGCACTAACTCTGCACTGCTAAACAAACCCAAACGATGGAAAGTGAATTGAATATACAGAAGAAAATTGGAATCACACTGGCCAGCACGAAAAAAATCGCTCAAAGAGCCTAAAGAAGTTTTCATTTCAAAAAACTTTAGGTATTTAATTTTCTTTTCTTTATGAATAAAAATTATATGCCCTTTAATTTTTATTACTTGTTATTTCGAAATATCTTCACGTTTTAGTAAGATATTTCGTGAAAAATGTTATTTTTTTGTGAGATTTTAAAGAATGGAGTACTCAGCACACTCACAACATTGTTTAAAGTAGTTGCAAGTAAGTTCTCTGTCTTATTTATTATACACGAAATAGTTTGTTCGACTGTTTATGGTACAGTCGCAAGGTATATCGGATCGTTATATACAGGTAAGTTATATCGCTATGGATGAAGGCTCCCTAAAGAATCCATTTACTTGATGTTTATGTGATTGTAAGCGGTAATAATAATAATAGGTACCAATTTACCATAGTCCACTAGCTTATTTCCTGCTTTACAATTAATATGTACCTATGCATAATGGATAACTTTACCTACATCAAGTAATATTAAATTCGTGTTAGGTTAAAATCAATTTTACACGACTGATATTATTTTTCATTGTTCGAAATGGGTACCCTAGGCAGTTCTATAGTGTTGTTGGTGCCAAGATGTTTTCCTTTCTTATTGTGGCGATCAGTGCTTTGTGCTCAACACAAGTCACAGGCCGTAAGTTAATATCTTCATCGAGGACCATTTCAGGAGCTCAGGGGGCTTAAAACTGTCACTTTTGCAGAATCATAATAGGAAAATATTATGAATCATCGTAAAATGTCACAAAATGACAATTCATAATATGATCTGCGTGAGATTCATATTACGAAATAATTCATCTGTTTGACAGTTTTCTATGGAGATTCGTAAAATGGTCCACATTTAATGAATTGCTTTTGTGACAAATTAGAGAAATTGCTAATGACAGCTGGAAATTCAGGAAATGAAATGCTTTTAGAGGAATTGCTAATGTGATCGATTTAGGCCCACAGTTCCGCTTCCAGAAGTGTACAATGAATTATTCAGAACTTGGATTTATTTAGTACAGCTTCGATAACCAACTACTAACACACGGCTACACATCATCATCACTATACATTTCCAGTTAATGCTGATCTCGCATTGTATAGGATTTCCGTACAATACGAGGTCAGCTTATACTGGAAATGTATAGCTTGATGTGTTGCCGTGTGTACACGCCCCATTCCATGACCACAACGCGAAAGCCTATGTACCTATAATATCTCGTTGTATTTGCATAAGAGGAAGATTGTGCTCTAATGGCCGATTCCTATAATTTACGAACCGTTATTAGTAAAAATTAAGACTCTTGTATCTTTACCAATAATGAAGCAAAGACCTCATAGCTTTACATAGTAAACCCTCCCATATGGAAGTAGCTATCACAGGTAACATTAGCTTACGAATCTATTTATATGCCCAGTTTGGCGATACAAAATGCTACCATTGGTCAAGCAAAAAGATTCGTTTTCGTTTATAGGAACCGAGCATAAGAGGGCCATTCTAAAACACTGGAATTGTTCTATCGTGGCAGGGGCGCAGTTACCGCCGATTCAGAAGTAGAATGTAAATCAATGATTTATATTATGATTGACAATCATACGGGGCCCCCGAGCTAGGGAGGCCTCCCGAAGCGATGTGTGTGAGCTAAAATTCGTAAAGTAATATCCAAACTCTTATTGTATATGGCTTACAAAGGCTTCAAGCTATAGGCGCGGTCAAATTCTCAAGCTCACGAATTCATTTAGTTTTTACTTGTGCTTTTGCACACAGAAAATCTAGGTAACCTATACTTAATTATCTTAGTCAGGGTGCTCATATTTTGCGCTCGCTACGCTCACTCTTGCATTCAAATCACAACGCCAACTTGTATCCGAAACAGGATGCTCCTATTTTCTAGCTCACTTCGCTCGGTCTTACATTCTCTTAGGAAAACCACAATGAAAGTTTTACCTATCTCGATCCAGAATGCTCCAATTTTCGAGCTCACTTCGATCGCTCTTGCATTCTATTATTTAATTTATTTTGTAAAAACAATAAGTACTTTGACCTCGCCGCAGTTAGGTAAAGGCCCCCAATACATTTTGATACAGGAATTGTTTGTCCTGTAGGACTAGCTGCGCCACTGTGTCGTGCGCAAGGCGCTTTTTGCGCGTACAGGTAGGTAAAATCACCAAGCCAATCGTGGAGAATCAAATACCAATATATTATGTATACCTCGGTACCTTATAGTTGCAACAATAATTTCCCATCGAAAGCAAAAACCACAAGATCGAAATAACACGCTTCTCTGTAATGGCTTAGAGGTTCCGTAACAAAATTAAATAGATTCGGATACAGAGATAAATGATTACATAATTACCTACAGTAAGCCACACAATTAACGATCTGCATCTACACGCAAAGCTTGGAGAAGGCCTTCCAGAGTCTGTTCCACTAACGGAGCCCTTGGATCTGGCTGACCAACATGTGTCACTCGTAGCTCAGAGGATTGTGAAGAAAAAAATGCCGAAACACACTTTTCTGTCCAAGAAGATGTATGGACCAATCGAAAACGTTGTTTTACCTGGAGTTAAGTTACCGTAAGTTACTCTAAACTTATCGTAGGTTTTCTAAAGTTCAATCTGCTCCCATAACACTTAACTGATTGTCTTTGAAGTCAAAGACATTCAGTGTATATCTAGAAAGGGTATTTTATCTATGTATCCAAGTTCTGTCTTGAAAATATTTAAAAAAAATATATGTTGTGATAGGGATTACCTTTTCAGTGTGTCATTATTTATTTCAGCCGTCCAATAAACTTAACGAAAATCGCCATGACTGGACTGACGGGATTACAATTGAATGGTCTCCAATGGCGCATGGGTTCAAATAGAATTATGTGTAACGCCTCCATACCATTTCTTCTAGTAGACGGTAAGACGCGTAGGATTCTACATTTAACGTGATAAGGCTTTCCGAAATCCTAATCCTAACGAAAACTGCGCGAAAGTGCGTTTGTTTGTTACGCTTTCACGCTAAAACAGTTGAACGGATTTGGATGAAATTTGGCACATAGGTAGAACCATGACCTGGTCACCTGGAATAGGACATAGGATACTTTTTATCCCGGTAGAAAGTACATTCCCTTGGGATAATTACCGACCTCCTGGAAAAAAAAAGTGTTTAACCGACTTCTTCAAAAAGGAGGAGGTTCTCAATTCACCTGCAGGTTTTTCATTTTTTTGTATTTATGTTACTCGATTGCTCCGCCAATTATGAATCGATTTTGATGATTTTTTTTTGTTTGGTAGGTCATTCTTCAGAGGTGGTCCCATATAAATTTTATTAACTTTGCTTGCGTAGTTTTTGAGTTAGCTTCAATATTACGTATTTTTTGCCACTAGTGTATGTAGACGATATATTGATTGACTCCGTCACTGTTATTTACATAGCAGGTAGTGGTATTCGAATTTGTGTGGGGTAGGTACCACAACTAAAAAGTGAAAAATAAAAACTTTTTACAAAAAAAAAGAACAGTGTTCCAAAAAAAACACAAAAAATGCGATAAATAACTTTAATTTCGGAAGTCGGTGTCTTTGCTTTTCAATTTTTGTTTTTATAAAAACATTCCCACATTTCAGTAACTTTTGAGAACGTGCAAATAGGACTGGACGAAAATTTTGGAGATAAAGAATTCTATACCGACATTAGTTTGAGGTGGGTATGACGCAATTATTCATCTGGTACTGTTAATTATCGGCACTCCTGTCTCACATGATGGTGAGCGATGATGTGGTCGACAAAGGTCCTTACTTTGCTAACTTGCCAAGAAGTTCATTCATTCGAGACTATAGGATACTCCCTGGTTATCGAAATAAAAACTGCAGGGAGTTCCAAGCCTCGGCTGTTTCCACAATGAACGTATATCTACGTTTTGTACAGTTATGTTTTGTAAAATTGTTTTGTACAATTATGTTTTGTACAATTACGTTTTGTGGATTATTTGGTTTTGAAA
The DNA here is from genome assembly GCA_948473465.1 of Lithophane ornitopus. Classification (NCBI taxonomy): domain Eukaryota; kingdom Metazoa; phylum Arthropoda; class Insecta; order Lepidoptera; family Noctuidae; genus Lithophane; species Lithophane ornitopus. The sequence goes on along the minus strand of OX419616.1, from coordinate 11,052,140 downwards.
ATTCTTTTGCTGTGCTGAAAAATGCTTAATCTGGTTAACTTTTATACTTAGTGTCCACTTATTGGAACTGGAAATTCTTGCCTCTGCCCGCTATAACATTAAAGGACCCAACGACACAGTTTTGTACATAGACAAGGCTGAAGTAGACATCAACGCCAGGCAAGCAGTGGTAACTAACATTTTTTATTTTTTACTAGCGACCGGCCCCTGCACCCCGCGATTTCCTTATTGGACCAAATGAAATGAGTGATTCATTGGACCAGTGGTAACGGCCATGATTACGAGTCGCGGGTTCAAACCCTGGTAGAATACTTTACTTTGAATTAATTCCTGCACGCCGTTTAGGTATGCCGCTAGACTATTATAACTTGGTTGTACATACGGCTACACATTTCCAATATAAGCTGACTTCGCATTGTATGGAAATTCTAAACAATGCGAGATCAGCATAAACTGGAAATGTATAGCTTGATGTGTAGCCGTGTGTACATACTACTTACTACACTACGTAGTATCTATCATGTTTGTTCCCTATAAGTATCGTTTTTTTTAGTTCGACTTAAAAGTGGTTCAAGGTTTGGAGGAAGTAAGATACGTACTGTCGGAGGTATTGAATAACCCCTTAGAAGACATTACGGATGCTGTTCTCAAAGTGGTGGTCAACGAAATTAATAAAGAGCTCAAAAAGCTGGACCCGAAAAAAATTTCGCTGACCTCGAAGATACCAAAAAATTCCAAGGTGTTGAAACAATTGATAGTCATTAATCGGGTATGAGTTTATTACCACACAACACAATGAAACACAATGATTTGGTTAAATTAAATAAATTGTTAAATCTTATCGCCTATATGAAGGTATTATTTATTTATTAGGTAGGTACAGTCACGGACTTTAATTGATGAGCCACTTGGTACTGTTCGCATTTTATTCGTGTAATGCAAATCGGGCTGAGTCAGTTATCCTCGTACATCCAGACACGGAAATGTCTCCGTATTATAGAAGAAGAAAATTATATTTTAATATATTTACCGGTTGGCTAACCTGAGAGCCAGAACTACAAACTTGACAGCAGAGTGACTACCCAAAGTCAACCAATTGCAGGTTTAGCAACAGTAACCCAGCGACGATTGTTTTAGCGTAGCCATAGTAACGTTAGTGTACGGAGAAATTCTAATTAGTCATTTCGACAAATTCGAAAATAACGTCTCTGACATCGACATTTCAACTGTCACTGTCTTCGGATAGGTTTTCAGAATTATCGAGCTCTGATTCAAAGGAGGTCAGTATCAAATAGATTCGATAAACATTGTATTTATTTTTTATTGAGAACTTATTAGTCAACCTCTTTGGATAACACTATTTCCGATTACTAGTAATTTGTCATCTTATTAACGAGCATGCGATTTGAGTTCGTGTTTAATCGTGTAATCTCGTGAATGTATGAAACTGCAAAATTGAAAAGTTTGAAAGTGGCTCATCAATTAAAGTCCGTGACTGTACCTCTGAAACAGTGGCGGATTTACACATTTGCCGCTAGTAGGCTATTCAAATGCCCCTACTGACCTCTACAATTCGATATCCTAGTTCACAATCATATTTATTACTTTTTTTTTGTCAATGAATTGCAACTTTGAGCGCTATCGTCCTCATTACCTACCTACATCAGCTTTTTCCCGATACTAGTATGATTGTGTTGTGAACTAGGGGATCGATCTGTCAGTTCTTAGATTTTGTTTACAACCCACGATTTAGTGATTACAAAATTACACAAGACATAGTTTTTGGGTATATTTCTGAGCGAAGAAAAGCTCAATCCCTAATACATATAAGGTGGGGTAAGGTATGCTTTAAAACTACTTATGTACACAATTTAAACACAGTTTACACAAAATAATGTACTTACATTCGGAAAACGTTAAATATTTTTATTGCACTTACAGTTTCAAAACAATACGAACAATATCCCTGAAATCAATTACCTATGTTAAATGGAAGATTTACATTACCTTTTTGCGCGATGTTCTATCCGCAAAATCATCAATTATATCGTCGTATGAAATCTTGTTCATTTGTTCAGAACTTCAGACTCTATGCACAAAAGAGCTAAGGCGTGTTGCCAAATAAGACTACCAGGTTCATAAATACGTAGTACAAAAAAAATTATTTAAGTGGTGAAACATAAGTATTAGTTACACGTTGATTGAATTGTGTGAGTGGACATTTAGGTAAGTATATAATAACCATTGATAATAACGTTTTAATTTTATTTCTGTAAGAAAATAAAAACTTATGGACCAAAGCCGCCTCCTAAAATTTGCCGCTCTAGGCGCCAGCCTGCTCAGCCTACTGATAAATCCGCCACCTACTCTGAAACTGCCCTTAAGAATATCTCCCTCCTCCGTGACAAACCAAAAATATTTTATGACGGTTCCTAATTACGAAAAGGCGAGAATGGGTGGTAATGAGGAGGTACAATAATCTTTGCCGACAATGTCCAGCACCTGCGAGGACGTCGTCGTAGCGAGATAGTTATTGATAACTTGCTTCAACGAGTCTATAGCAGCCGTCACTAACTCGCTTCGATGGTTCTCTACAATCTTCATAGCGCCACTGTTCAACACCTTGTTGATTGGCCACGAACTGTCTGCCAAGTCAACCTGAAAAAAAAACGTTTTGTGCAATATGATTCTTAGTAAACAGAATGGACCGCACTATTTCCGGGATCATACTGAGTAGGTACATCTAATTCTTCTTCGTAGCATGTCGAATGTCGATGGCAATTTATAAAAATAGAGTCAGCCCAGAATTTGAATACAAGTTTGGCACCTTCAATACTCAGACCAAATAAAAAATCAAGACGGAGCGCTGTCAACAGTGACATGAGGCCGGTTTCGTAAACATGTGTGCACCTAATTTGGTGTAGTTTGATTGTAAATGTGTGCGTGAGAGCGTGTATGCACAGAGCGGTGGTGTAGTTCTGGCATGCTTCACTTTATTGTTCGCAGCGCTCTGTCTTGGTTTTTTATTTGGTCTGAGCTTCAATACCGTCCAAAAGCTCTGGACACGATATGAACTGTCCCATTGTTAGTGGTACTATCTACTTATAATTTTTGCTTTAGAAAACAGATTGTGATGACCCACACGAAACCGTTTGATTATGATGAATTGATCACCCATCAAATTCAGGACTTCTATAAGTATCGATCAGTTTAGTCTATTAGAATTTGTTGGCGTTGAATCTATTACTTAGTTGGTATTGGTATAACGTTTCTTACCGTAGCGTGAAATATTTTGATTGAATACTTGAATAAGGGTAGCTACTTAGCTTAGTTCGTACATAATCAGCCTATAATGTTCCCACTGCTGGGACACAGGCCTCCTCTCTGTGAGAGGGAACGGGCGTAATCTACCACGCGGGCCCAGTGCGGGTTGGTAGATGTCACGTCTTCGAATTTTTGGTTCTAGGACATGCCTGTTTCCTCACGATGTTTTCCTTCACCGTTTTGAGAGCAGTGGCGATGAAATAATTTACACAAAGTAAAGTGCCTGTCAGGGTTCGAACCCACGACCTACAACTCGTAAGTCGTGGCCGTTACCACTGGGCCACCACTGCTCTCTACTTCTCTAGCTTAGTTCTTGTTTGTTCAAAAGTCATACGTGTAATTACGTGTTACCACCGCGTCGACAGGCCCGCAGCGAACCCAACACACGCACAACATGCAATACATTTTATTTTGCTTTGTTTTACTTCCTGCGTCTTACTACCGGTACTGCCCGCATCAATATCTGAACAAGAATTGTGTTGCAAGCTGGGCGTGTATTGCGGCCACTGCAGGCCTGTCAAAAAGATGACTGAGAGGCAGCCAATACCTGCCACTCCGCTAACGCACGTCCGAAGAATGACAAGGATATCATTTTTATTGTGACTCTTACCTAAATGAAGAACCACCACCAGTGCTAAAATCTTACATTCTTACCTTGATACTAGCAACACTAAAATGCAGGTCTACGTCATCAACTCGTATAGCAATGCCATTCGGAACTAACTTTGTTCCAACCGTTACTTTAACGTTTTGGAAAGTAGCTCTGAAACATTAAAAACGTCATAAATGTTTGAAACTTTTTTTTTAAAGAAATTAAGTACCTTTTTCTGATTTTAGAGAGGGTTGAAAAATAGTAAATACAGTTTTTTTTTTAAAAGAGTATTTTCCTCTTTTTCTAAAATCTTAATAAAATGATTGCGAGCGAAGCGAGCTCGAATTTTTTTGCATTTCTTTCTCTTTGATATACAGAAATAGAAGTACCTAACTTTATCGACTTAATATGCAGAAAAGTTAGAGAAGTACGATGCAGAAAAGGATGCAAGAGCGAGCGTACCGAGCTCGAAAATTTTCGCACCCCGCCGGGGACATGCAAAGTCAGAGTCGATAAAAACACAGTATTGCAATAAATTCCGCTTTTTCGGAAATATTAAAAAAATAATTGCGAGTGAAGCGAGCTCAAAATTTTTAGTATTCAGCTTCGAATAGGTTAGGTTTTCTTTCTCTTTGACCGATCATACAGAAAGAGAAGAACTTTATCGACTTAATATGCAGAAAAGTTTGAGAAGGATGATGCAAAAAATATGTAAGAGCGAGCGAAGCGAGCTCGAAAATTTTAGCACCCCGCCTGGGAGAGGCTGAGGGAGGTTAGTATATCTCGGAGAATGCTGAAGTTGCAGGAATTTATTCAATACAAAGTCAGAGTCGATAAAAATACAGTATTTAAGCATACTCATAATGGTATTATAGATTATAAAGTACACCTATGCGAAATAGATTACAATTATCTGTATAAGGAGGTACCCTAGGGGGTCGCTGGATTGAGATTCTGGTTTCCCGCATTTCGGGGGGGGTTTTGAACCCCCCCCCCCCTGCCTACGACTCTGCACGGACTTCTCTGACCGCGTAACATTAGCATGACCACCATAGAAACGAGTTTTGTCGTCGGAAGAATAGACAAAATTACAATTCATTTTGCCTATTCTTCCGTCGACAAAACCCGTTTCTACGGTGGTCATGCTATAACGTTAGTTCTCTAAGTAGTCTCTGCATGCTACGCGTGCAGTCCGCGAATATCGCTACAAGGTTTTATGTATTTTGGCGCGTGATTAAAATCTGTAATAATGCCGCCATCTTGTTTTTTCAATACACAATTTTGCAGAAATGTTTACCACCAGCGCCACCCTGTCAACCTCATTCGACCACCAATTGATCCTTATCCTTATAATAGCGTAGGTAAGTAATTATTACTTTTGCGTTACTTACTTCATCAATCCTGACCCTTTTAAAGAATACATCACGTATGCACGTCCCTTTAAATTATAATCCTCTGAAAAAAGAAGGAGTTTATTGAAACAGGACATGATAATCCGTCATAATTGTCGTTAGTAGCAGGTCAGAGTAGAAGTTGAGGTTGGTAGGACCAAGCAATGATAACATCTTCAGGATACCCTTGCAGAAGTACATGTAGGCACCCAAGTCGAAAACGTTCCAAAGCGAATTTTTGAGTCAAAGTTCATCAACATCACGACTGTTTTTCCCGAAGGATTAGGCAGAGGCAGTACTCCACATATACCCAGTTATGTTTAAGTCTCATGTAAAAGGAGACCTATTGCCATCAACCGGGCACAACTCAGATTCCGGGCTGTTACTGAGGAATACCTAATGGAAAACCCAATAATACTAATGCCTGACCTGGGAATCGAACCCACGACCTCCATACTCAGCAATAGCTCTTACAACCACTAAACCAACGAGGCAATCAAACAAAATGTAACATTTCAATCGCCAGTCGAGTCGCTATGTCTTTACTGTTTTTTTTATAACTTTATGAAAACGCTTCCGTAGATGCAGAAATTGCCGCCCGCTGCAATTTCACCATCAACACAGCGTCATTTCACCATCAACTTTTTTTAAGTAGGTACGTCTGAGGTCGTCGGGGCTAGATTAGAGCGATAGCACACTGAAGATTTGCCAGCGTGTTTCTAGAGAGGCGATCTGTGAGGGCGTTCTCCGCGGGTGCAAAGCGACCTTTCCACCAGATTGTACAATCGTTTGTCTCGCTCTCTTTTGTACATTCACGTCAATCGCTCTCATTACGCAAACGCGATGAATACGTTGCGCTCACGTGGAGTGCTCGCTACGCACACGCATCGAGCCCGTTGAACAATCGCCTCACTGATAACTCGCAAATGGGTAATGTAATAAGACCCTTAGCCAGCTTAAGCCAAGGTATTGTGATCAATACCAAATATAAAACGATACTTAGGTATATAAAGTTAACACAAACTAAATCTACTACTTACTCGCAGTTAACGTCAACAGTGGAAAGTGGAGAGTCGTCGATGCTGCTAAGTCTTTTGCCGACACAGTCAGGTCTTCAACTGTGAAGTTATTTACACCAGCCAGTTGCATCTCGCCAGTCGTGTACGATATTCTAAAACAAAGGAAACACATTCAAACACTGATAAGGTAAAGTCACTCCGTAGTTGTTTTGGAGATCACCTATTTGGTATTTTTTCTTTAAAGAAAGTTATGTTAAAATATGGGTAGGTACTTACTTATAATAGTTAGGTACTTACTTTATGCCAAAGCCGTCGTATACGCTTTCCACAGATGGTATCCTTATCGCTTCTAACGATGGAAATTGTGAAGAAACACCTCCAGTCCGCCATGTCGTTAATAAGTCCAGAATTTGGGTTTCGACACAGTTCTTGGCTGTTAATTAAAAATAATAAGTTTTGACACAAAAGTGCTCAAACACAAACTCTTATATAATATCACGCATTACCAATATAATGTCTGACTGTCTACGAACGGGTAGACAGAAGTCTATTATACATATATTGTAGGTACCTACATGTAAGTACACAAACATTTTGGCAATAAGCTTAGCGCGCACTGCCGTGCGGTTTTTTACGGAATGTCATAGAAATGCACTCATTGCGATGAAAAAAACGCCTGCGGTTATTCACATTGGGCCTACTACTGCACATTTGCGGTGCGACGTCCGCACGTATTTTGTAAAAAAATAAAAAGAGGCCATATTAGGCCGTCAAGGAATGCACTATAAAATTATAGTAGGTACCCTACCTATGATTATGTCGTTAATAATACAAGTTAACTAAACGGTAATAAAAACTTTTCACTACTCACGAAGGACTTCTGCCCCGCATATTCCTAACCCTGCTAGTCCAAATATTACTACAAAGCTAGTTAGACACTTCATAATTATTAAACTTCTAAAAATACTCTAGGAATAGGTATGCGACCAGCAAAATAAGCGCAACATTTATAGTGTGGCTTACATTTTGATGTTCGTTTACTAATGACTGGCCTTGCTCATCTTAAAGGTAGGTACCGCTGATAACGTGGCAATAAAATAAAAGGATTGCATGAAGAACACCTCATAATTACTTAGACTATCCAAATAGTGAATCAAGTATTAGATATCAATGTTCAACGCGCCCTTGTGACTAAAAGATAAGCTTGCCCTACTGCTACATGTGCTGTTAACTGTACCTACTCCAGTTTTTACCCAAGTTCATGCACTCGTGTGGTACCTATAACTACCTACCTACTTATAGCTAATGGATTAATGTCAAGAACAAAACGTGCGCAGTTAAAAGTAAGCCAAGGGGACTCCTAAACGGTTTGGTTATGAAGGTAGGTACGAGTTTTAAATACTTCCTACTGTTATTTTAAGTATCAAAGTCTATTTCTAAGACATGTAATACATCTAAAGGTGCTCACCGGGAACATTCGCCTGTAATGTAAGTTTCGATTTTGAGCATTATGCGGTACAATACTGCCTCCCTGACTGACGAGCATTCACCTGTAGGTAATGTACAATTTCAGATTAATACGGACAGCGCGCACTGTAATGCTTGGTTCTCCACCCTCACTGATGTTATGCTCGACTCTGAACGTTACATTACAGGCGAATGCTCCCGGTGAGGGAGCACCGAACGAGAGAGCAACGAACGGGTTAGAGTACCTACCTAGGTATAGCAAAGGGTGACCAAAGGGTCTAGGACTTAGCAAAAATGTATGACTTTGAATCGCGAAAAGCAAGTTTGAAAACAGAGGCGACGTCGCCGACCAGTGAGTTAACTATAGTCCTTAACGGGCCCTGTAACTTGTAGGTATCAAAATTTGTTGTAGGTATCAAAATTTGCCCTCTTTACCCTACTGCAGTGAAGCCCAAAAGGATGGTTGTGACTGGTTTTTAATTTTCTAGTTGTTTTTACAAAATAAAAAATAAAAACATACTTGCATAAACAAAAGAGTACCTACCTAACGACCTATCTATATTTATATAAGTGTCCCACGGCAGAATAAAACCCCCAAGTAGGTACACGTTGGGCGAGCCAACGGCCAAATACAAGCAAATTAAACGGCAAATACACGCAAAATGGCCCATGCAATACCTACTATGTATAATGCGGGTTTCAGTTTTCGTTAATAACATTCTCCGAATGGCTTAATTTGTGATGCCGAGAACCAGATTCAGCAAATCATTTTTCCGACATATTTTTATCCTTTTGTTTGTGACTGTGATTGTGAAATAGCTTTCAAAGGGATGCGCTAAGGTAGGCCGCAAAATTCAAATGTTCTTATGTTTTTTGCAATTTGCAGGTCAGTGTCAGGTTGTATTAAGAAAATTTGAATTTCGCGAGCTACCCTAACGCTTTCACCGGGATCGGAATTATGTCATTTATGATTATAATGGTCCACTTATATACCCAGAACTATGGGAATTGAAAGGCGAGAATTAGTATAATAAGAACTTATACTAAGGATGATTTATTTTTTGAAACCATACATGGTGCTGATCAATAAGAATTTGAGGTTGTGGATAAATTTTACGCTTGGTACATAATTACATATAGGGGCACTATAGGTCGAGGGCCCCGTATCATTAATACCGTGGATACAAGTACAACTGACTTATATGGCAGTAGCTACGCCCCTTTTCCACCTTTTCTGATCCATCGTAGGACTTTCACGAAACAATCATTGCTGGTATTGCGATAAAAACCAAATTGTCACCACAGATTGGCAGTGAACTGTTCATGTACTTCATGTCATCGTTGACATTAATTTGTGATTGTCAATGTCAGCTGTCGCTGTCGCAGAAATGCAGAATTGCTACCGCCGGGGGCCGGTGCGGTGACCTAATCCTAAAATAGAAATAATAAACTGAGTCTATCAAGCTCTTACTACATCTACGAGACATCTATACTAATTTATTAAGTGGTACGGTTAAAGAAACTGCCTTCATCATGGGCGGTAGGAGTAAATTTCAAGATTTTTACCAAGAGACTATGAAGATGTTTACGTGGTCTTTTATAAAGGGGTTAGTTGTAAACCCTGCTCAATTACCATTCGCTGCTTTTCTCCTAATCGTTGCGGAATTAATTATTAACGTGCTGGTAGTGGAGCGCGTACCTTATACCGAAATTGACTGGAAGGCGTACATGCAAGAATGTGAAGGATTCCTGAATGGAACCCTCGACTACAGCCAGCTCCGTGGAGATACCGGACCCCTCGTGTACCCTGCAGGATTTGTATACATATATTCCTTGTTCTATTTCCTTACAGGCCAGGGTGAAAACGTCAAACTTGCGCAGTACATATTTATTGGTATCTATTTACTACAGTTATGTCTTGTTCTTAGAATTTACATCAAAACGAAGAAAGTTCCACCTTATGTTCTAGTTATAACTCTATTAACCTCTTATAGAATACATTCAATCTATGTATTGAGATTATTCAATGACCCTATTGCCGTACTTTTCTTGTATGCCGCTTTAAATTTCTTCATGGACTCTAAATGGTACCTAGGTAGCATATTCTACAGTTTAGGAGTATCTGTAAAAATGAACATACTACTTTATGCTCCCGCCTTATTCTTCTTTTATTTGACTAATTTAGGTTTTATGGGAACCATAATACAACTGTTTATTTGTGGTGCGATTCAAGTAGTATTAGGTTTGCCATTTTTGTTAAGCAGTCCAGTAGCATATTTAAAAGGAAGTTTTGATATGGGCCGTGTTTTCAATCATACTTGGACTGTAAACTATAGGTTTCTAGAAATAGAAGTATTTGAAAATAAATGTTTTCATTTGTCCCTATTAGCAATACATGTCCTCTTGCTGATTGTATTCATTCCAATGTGTGTCAAATATTTTAAGAGTTATTGTCGTCTAAAGTATGTTCAGAAGCAGGTGCAACCTCAAATAGATGCTAAAAATGTAGAAAATAAGAGGAAAAGCAAATTGAAGAAGGAAATGAAGAAAAAGTTAGTCAAAAAGAATGATGAAACAGAAAACTTGACCAAAGAACAGGAGGATTTCATTAATTCATTTGAAACAATGATGCAGAAGTCTTCTCAAAAAGGTGGAAAAAAAGCAGTCAGGAAACCTGTTGAACTTGACCAAGATCCTCACTATAATATCAATTTTGATATTTTATCTCAATTGTTTATTCTCCCAATGTTCATTGTAAACTTCATTGGTGTAATGTGCGCAAGGAGCCTTCACTATCAGTTTTATTCATGGTACTTCCACAGTCTGCCATACTTGCTGTGGACCAACAATTACTCTGTAATAGTCAGATTCCTGCTTTTAGCTCTTATTGAAATGTGTTGGAATACCTACCCTAGCACATACTTAACAAGTGCTTTATTACATGTATGTCATATCACTGTACTCTATGGAGTTTACAGAAAAATATCAGCTGAATTGAGGATGGTTTCTAAATTAGAATAATTAAAATAGTTTATGATTTCCCCACGTGCTTAAGAGATTGTAAGGTATAAAAAGATGAAAAACAGTATAAGTTTTTATTGAACGCAATTATGATGTGTATAATTAACTAACCTAATTAAGGGTATTAACTAAAACAACAGACAGCCCATCATAAGTCTTCAATTGTTTCATAACATTGTTGTTTAAAGCACCAATCCCACTCAGCTTTTTACGCCTTACATGAATAACTTCGTAAACGAGTGTGTTCATTTAGTACAATTACGATTTTATGACTGTAAATATTTTTAGAGTATTTTTAATAAAAGTTTTTTACTCGGCAGTTTTGTTTTTTAAATTGTATTGCTACTTTGAGGGCCGAGTCACACCGGAATGGCAGCGGCCGACAACGACGCGGCGAGCACTTTCAGTGTGAAATAATTTTAAACTTTATCTACATACTTAAAAGACCAGTATTGCTTAAAAAGGTCGCAAGACTGTAGTTCTGCCCGCGGCTGCCAGCGGCGACGCGAGGCCGCTCCCGGCACCGCGGGCGGGATCGCCCACCCCCGCCGCATTTCATGAGCCAATATGTTAATTTGTTTCTTCTAAACAGTTCTATTTGCAAGCGGCGACGCCGGGGGCCGCTGCCAGCCGCTTCCGGCCGCTGCTGGCCGCTGCCATTCTGGTATGACTCGGCCCTTACACTCCATTGCCTGAAAGATTGCAGTCACTGGCGACCCGAAAGTGTAGTAAAAGTCTGTACAAGATATCACTGCGCCCGCAACTTCAATCGCGCATGTTGGTTTGACAGAGTTTGACTGTGCTTTTAATATGCATCTTAGGACAACCTATAAGGGAGTTGGCAGAAATTGTTTTCAATCTAATATCTTCATGTCAAGGCTTATTACGTCTAATTCATACTTTCTTGTATGATATTACGTTAGATGTTAAAAATTCCTGCGAATTTGTAGTGATACTGTGTTCTCAATCTATATAGTATTTGTGATAAATGGACAAGAGGTAATTTGATTTGGATACTTACTATTGTAATAGTCAGTCACAGAGTACATTTTATATCGGGAGAGTACCAGTTTTAGTGTGGATAGGTGATTTTATTTTTCGTGTATGTGGACTTAGAAATAATAACAAAAATATAAGCGTTTTGAGATTGTTTATTATGAACCGTATTAATACAACTAATCAAAGGAAATCTAATATTATAATCTTAAATTTAGAGATTGAGGCGCAAAATACTTCCTCTGATATCACAATACCACCATTGCTCGGATCCGACGCCTCTCTTCCCAAGCTTACCCAAAGTATTATAGCAGTATACCCATCATACTGTATTATCTTATATAATTTTTACTATATAACAAAGCTATATATAAACAATTGAAATATTCTTGAATATTTTCTCATGCTGCCTTTGCTTGCCATCGAGCGATACAAGTACAATCAATAGTGTAGATGAGGAGAGCAACCAAATGCAGTTAGGCCTTTATCAAAATAAGTCCCGAAAAAAAGATAAATAAAATAATTTAGAAAATCAGTATAAAATGGTTGATCTTTGATTTGAATCAACTTCCAACTAATATTGGTATGTATGTATATAGAATTGCGATTTCTATAGGTTCTTTTAAATAACAGTTAAATACTTATGGTCTATGAGCTTATAAGTTTAAAAATTACTATGTACTTGTGCGGACCGTTCTTGGGCCTTTTTCTAACAAAAATTACTGCATATTGAATATTACTATTCAGTCAAATACACCCAGTCATATAGAGTTAGATTCTTCAAGTAAAAAAGGTCAAATAAATAAATATACACCAGTATGTCCGTACTAGATGGTTTTAAATAAAGTAAGCTCTATGATGGTACTTTATAAAGACACGTAATTTCTCTAAATTTTTACATAGTGAAAGAATACAGCGGCAGTCTTACATGACTGGGCTTAAACTTAAGGATATACATAACAAATAGTGGCGAGTGTCTAGACGAAGCCGAAGTTCTTGGTTTTGATGGCAAGCAGTAATTTATGCTTGAGCACGTGTCGCGAGGAGTAGAGCGGGATGTACAGGCGCGATATGCACGTGTTCGCGGTGGGCAGGTGCGCGTCGTCCGCCGGCCGGATCGTCACCGACGGCATCGGCTGGAAGCCTTCCTCAGACGCGGGCAGCGCGGGCGATCCGGTCCAGAAGTACACCTGAAACGCACGCAACGCATGTTATATTAAATGCAAATTTAACTATGAAATACGTGCCAAATGTCCACAAAAGCAACAGATTCATCAGAAGTCTGTGCAAATATTTCTCGACTTACCAAGTCCTGTCGTTCCAAATGCGTCATCTTATCGACGATGGCCCACAGCCAGCGCTTGAAGCGAGCGAGTCGCTCGGAAGGCTCTCCGCTCTCGTCGTTGAAGCTGGTGTAGGAGACCAGCGCGGCCACGTTGATGTCGCCCACGCCGTTCAGCAGCAGTCGCAAGTCTTCCGCGGTCAAACCTTCCAGAGCCGACTCGGGAAGCACGTCAAGCACACCGACTCGCATGGCCTGAAGGATATTTAGAATTTGGTTGTAATGTCGCCCCTAATAATACACTAGTGAGCAATTCACTTCAGCATGTCTTTGAATATTTCACATCAATAATTTCGAGCTATTCGCAAGTGTCGCGGGGCCAGACGAAATAGTTTACCTCAAAAACCTTTAAAACAATGTATCAAATTGTTACCTCAAGCGCCTTCTCCTGTGAGAGCAGCATCCGATGCTGTGCGTACTTGCGCACGTAGTCATACACGTTGAGCGCCGTCACTTCGATGTCGCGTCCGCCCGGCACGAGTTCAACGCAACCACCACCTTCCTCCTCGCACATTTCCAAACTGCCGAAAGTAAAATAATGTACAAAATACTCAGCCAGGAAAAACTACATGAATGAGAAAATTGGAACAAATTAATCCTTACCTAAAGTTGAGATCTAAAGCAGCAAACAGGGAGTGGGAGTCTCCGGTTTCAGCATCTACGACTAGTTGCCGAAGACTCTCGTACACGACGGGGTCGAAGAACGCAAGGTCGTGGAACCTCACCGGCCGACCAAGAATATATTTAAGGACGTGTCTATTCAGGAACATCGGGCAAAGTTCGTTCTGCAGTAGGCATAAACCGATTATTCTGCAAATGAAAGAAACATGACATTAAGAATTATTCTTGATAATTACACTGATTCGGAAATTGCGCAATTATGTTTGCGCGACTAGTGGTGTAATATATATATTATCTTACCTGCCAACGTTTCTAAAGGCGTTGATCCGCTCGGGCGTGGCTCGTCCCTGGCGTGGCGAGTAGTACCCGCGCTTGCCGGGCGAGTAGAACAGCGGCGCGGCGTCGTCGGCGGGCGCGGGCGCCGCAGACGTGCCGGCCGCGCCGCCCGCGCCCGCGCCCGCGCCGCCCCCGCCGCGCTCCGACAGAGAGAATACATCTAAATCTAATGGAGAAATTATTAAAAAGATGCATAACATAACATCACACCGTATTCCCCGGAAGGTATAAAGGTGTACCAATAATACATATTTCGCTTGTAAGTGCCATGTAATAGGGGGCGAACCTATTACCATCAACCGGGCACAAAAGCAGACTGACTGACACCCTTGTGGTAAAACCAGTCGCAGAAGGTCACATGCACAACCATGAAACTGTTAACATTCAGTAGAGGTCTACATAAAATTCTCAGTTATGCAGCTTTGCGCACGTACCTAGTATCGCCTCGGAGGGATGCATGACTATGAGATCCATGGCCTCGCGCACTTTCTGCCGCAGCGCGTCCTCGCTCGCCAGCAGCACCAGCAGCTGCGCCGGCGTCAGTTCCAGCAGCATGCCGGTGATCTTGCCCGCGAATGTCGGGTGAAGCGAGTGAACCTACAAAAACAAGATTTCTTTAGTAACTGTAGCTCCATATCGTCACTACTAAATACAATTTAAAAAAAAATATGACTAACAATGCACATCCAAAACAGATGGGTCTAAAAATTAGAAATTTAGCACAAGAGTTCCTAAATGACGACTAGGAAGGATGTTTGAAAATTCATCTTGTGTAGGATTTTCAAAGTTTGTATGAAAGTTCTTCATTTTTGTCGATGGGAAATCCTATCAGGCACACAAACAAACTAACTAATGGTAGCTGGGTTTTCTCATCAGTAAATATAGTCAAAAGTAGGTCAAAGTAGGTCAAAAAAAAAATCCTTACCCTTGGATAGAGTCGCTCGCCCAGTTGTGCCTGATGGAGCGTGAGATGCTCATTGTGTCCGCCGGGCCTGTCACCGCTGTACCCGGCGCCTTCTGTCCCAGGAGCAGCCTGCACCCACAAATTGATACGTTAGGTAATTCCTAGTTTAATTCCGCAGGGCTAAATGAATTTTTTTTTTCAAATAAATCCCATTTTAGTGTTCTAAAAATACTAAATATTCAAGTAACTGCCCAACCAACTACCAATTTAGATATAGCGCCGGCCGCTGCCGCTCCACTCCACCGCTCGCTTCGCTCGCTCGGCTCTCATGCGATTGGTCATAGTTCTATCCTAACCTAAGTCTTTTGTAATCATTTGGTCGGGGTCTAGGGAGTTTGTTTGGGAGCTTCAGCTTAATTACTTTTTTTTAAAACGTGCTCTCTAAAAACTAGCGCTGATCATTCACTTCAATTTGCGCTGTTCATTAGAAGCCCAAAAAAAGTTTTGTGAGGTTCATTTTTAAAATCATTCGAAAGTCCCTCTCACAGAGAGGAGGCCTGTGTCCCAGCAGTGGGAACGTTATAGGCTGATTATGCTTATGCTAGAAGGTCAATGAGTTTTTAGAGGATCAATAAAATATTTCCCAATAAAAAATAGATTCACTATTCACTGACCAAGAGAATATACTTCCTGGTTTCCATGTTTAGGATAAACACATTAGAAACTACATACAGATACTGTTTGTTTCTCGTTGTAAGTTCATACCTGTGGCGAATATGGTCTGGCGTCTACGCTGAGCACCCTGCGCGGCTCTCGCGAGGCAGGCGGGCGAGGCGCGGGCCGGCCGGGCGTGCGCCGCGCCGCGTCTTTAGATCGCGCGCGACCTGCCCCACTTCTAGGATAACATTACACAAAATATTCTGTTAGAAGATAAACGTGAAAGCTTATGGATTATCTCGACTAAGGGTCAGTTCACACCGAGACGCGAAGCGACGCGCACTTTTTATGATCCGATACAATATCGAATTTATTTACTACACAATAAGGTACACGTGTTGCGCAGCACCGCGCATCTCAGCGTACTTTGACACGTGTCAACCCTCGGCCCTCGCACTGAATTTATACCTTTTCGTGAAGAAAATAAGTTCGATAATTGTTAAAAAGTGCGCGCAGCATCGCGTCGCTTCACGTCGCGGTCTGAGCTGACACATATATTTAATTTGAGGGAATCATAATGAGTATATCAGTCTATGTTAGGATTGTGGCTTATATTAGTCAGAGGAAAAGTAATGTTTACTACAAGATTTATTCTATTGTTAATTAACTAGCGTGCGAACCATTGGCACGGTTTTTACGACTTGACAAAACATTTGAAATTTCTTTATTATATTATGTAAGTTAAACTTCAACGTAATATACACATAAACATTCCGGAATAAATTCTCTAAATGATGGTGAAAACCGCATCAGAATCCGTTGCATAGGTTAGAATATAAGAACAACGCGGTCACACAGACAGACACGATAAAGCGAATTTAATTTATAGTAACTACTAGCTTGCTTGAGGTATTTTTCGAGAGAAAAGTATCTATAAGCGTATGACACACATCTGTTTACAATTCTGGCTTATATTAGTCAAGACAAGAGTCGCGTTAACTAATGAATTGATTATAAGTACCGAGCTCCGCTGTTACTGCTCGCTCCGCCAGCGTTCGCGTTGGCAGAACCTGATGTTCCGTTGGTACTGCTAGCCGTTGTGCCGCTGCCGGTCGTAGGCTCCAACGGCGGGAGTTTCTCATTTGCTAGTAAAGCCTACACATAAAATATAACACGTATTGAAAATCAGTAAATATGAAGACCTCACTAAATAATTTTGATAGTTTTGAATTTGTTTACATGTGTACAGTCACGAGCATTAATATGCTTAGCAACTTTTAAAAGTGATTTTCTCCTACTGTATTGATTATAATTTTAGGATATAACGAACATAGTATTTTGGAACCCCTATTATTATGAAATAGGTACTCAAAGTTAAAATTGTTATTCCACGAGAAAATCGTTATTTAATTTTGCTGACTGAATACATATTTTTGCTCGTGACTGTACAGCAGGCCAATGATTGTCGGCAGCTTAGACTAGCAATTTGTTTTGGTTGAGTAAATTATTGGAGCTCACGGAAAGAAACATAAGTTAAAAAGTAAGAATAATAATGATTCTATAATTGACAAGTGTTTAATTACACAGTAGTTGTCGCACTCAATATGTATTGTTTAACAACTGAGTTTCTGCGTTTGTAAAACTGTATGTACGGTCGATGAGTCCGTACAACATGTATTGATTTATTTTGTTGGTTTCCTTACCTCAGCGACACTAGTGTAGAAGGAGCGCGCTACGCCGCTGCCCTCTCCCGGCTCGTCGCGGAACGTCACCTTGACTCTGTTGACTGCGAGCGGCGGCTGCGCACTGTGCGCGCGCCTGTTCTGACCTGCGAACGCGCTGTTCAACTCCGCAAACGTCTGCTGTAGCAACTTGGCACGGTCGCGTTCCATCTGTGGAATAATAATTAATCGCTTTATTTTCTAGTTATTTCTAGACGATTTACGAAATTACCACCAGCTTTTGAATTAAGTTACGAGTAAGTATTTTAGTTTCCGCGATAAAAACATACATGGGTGTTTTTAAATAACAGACCTTTACACCACTTAACACTACAGTTTATAGCAGTACACTAGCTAGCAATGGAAATCAAAACATACATCTCTAAGATTTGTGAAGTACCCACCTTATGTAACGTCAAATCCCTCTGTTGTGAATTCCTTAGCTTCTCCATATCCCTGCGGAACTTGACCTCTTTGAGAGGGAATCCGCCGAGCTCTGCGACCACGGAGCCAGGCTCTAAGCCTACGTCCTCCGTGAACACTCGACCGAAGAGATCTAGAGACAGGCGCCATCTTCCCAGAAGGAGATCGTGCGACACTGAGGCGCCTAAAGAAGGACAAGCGCGCCTGGAAAAAAAATATCGTGTCATCATAAATCTGCTGACGCGAGGTGCACTGTATGAAAGGTAAACAAAAATGCCTTATGCGAGGTTTATAGGTAGTAGCGGTGTATCTTATACTTTCAAAATAATAAATCGGAAAACAACTTTTTTCATTTCATCTTTATGTAAATATGAAGCTTAGCAACATTTTCATTTTGTATAGTACTTACGGCTGCGCTGGCGTGTTGAGAGTTGGCAAGAGAGGTGGAGGTGGTAAACCTGTGGTCTCCACCGTCACATGCGCCGAAATCTCCTGAGACTCGAGAGGATCTGCCGCGCTTAACAGCTCACCCTGACATTACAAAGAAATATTAGATAATAGTTAATATGATCTTCAACCAGATACCTTGGACACGTTCATTTATTACCAAGGAGTCTGGCAACGTAGATCACGATACACGGTCCAAGGTGCAATCGGATAAGATCTAGTCTCTTTCGTAATTTGGTTCTCAAAATTTAGATATTTAAACACTTTTTTAGAAAGTTACATCCAATTGAAGAGTAGGGTATAATTTTGATAAGAAAAAGTCCCCCAAATAAGTGGAGTGACTTACAGCACGTACAATAACAGTCTTGCCGGGGCTTCGAGACGATGAGGCGCGGGCTTCCGCTACCACTGTGTTTGAGCCACTTGCTCCTAGAACAAATACAAACATTGGAATACATGATTACTGTGTTAAAATATTTTAAGACCTATGCACAACTTACCTTCTGCGGAGTCACGGTTACAAAGAAAAGCGAAATGTTTTATAACATAAATAATAGTGTAAGCAATCAAGACGTACCTGGTGACGGCGACGCGGAGATATTCTGTTGATGAGGCGCATCGATGATGGAGCATGCTGTATCAACTAGTGTATGAAACTCAGACGGCTGCGCCATAGAGTCGTGCATAGAACTGCTACCAGCCGGCATATTTACTGAATGTGGATGTCTGAAATACAAAAAGTTATAAAAACACATGGGACTTATTATACAACTAGCAAGTACCCATGCTTTGGCGACAACTGCAACTGTTTTGGCGACATGGCAAAACATCGAGATTTCTGTGCTATATCTAAGTTAAATATAAGTATAATATAATATAATATCTAAGTTAATAATATAGTTTAAGTATAGTCTGTATAGTTTAATATAGTCTAAGTTCACTTATAGTTAGAACATATGCTCTAAATGATGGCGGAAACCGCATCCAAATCCATGTTTAGAGCGATCACACAGACTGTCACGAAAAACGTATATTAAAATACCTGTGATGTTTTTTCCTTGGTATCTGTCGAGCTTCGTTAGAATCAGAGTCCGATAAGTATTCACCATCGGTGTCAATATCCATTTTTGTGGATGCGTCTTTAGCGCAGGATAAGTCCTGGAAAGAAACAATTGAACATGTTTACACATTAATCTGACTGCGGTACCATAAACTCACAATCGTTCAACTAATGATCGAATTAGTAAAGTCTGCAGGTGCTTTGGGTAAATTAGTGTGAACAAGATTTTATTTCCATTGGATTGAGATCTCTCTAGATGAGGACAATAGACTAACAGAAGCAGATTTACCTAGACCTTTATTAAATAAATTGCAAGATATTTCAATACAATAAAGATTACATGTAACGTACCTGTGGTTCATCTCTAGTCATAGTGTGAGTATGCGCGGGCGGCGCAGAAGCCGGCCTCGCGGGCGGCGACCAGCCGCGGTCCGTGCCGCGCGTGGACAGGCCCAGCCGGCGCGGGACCACTGCCGAATAAAACATACAATGCACTCGTTGCCACGATAAACAAGGATATTTCGAAAGTGCTTTTCTATTCATGATTTTATAAGACTGGATCTGCTGATTATGTTAAAAAGTAAATTTTAATTACTTTCTTAATATACAAAAGGGTTTTGCAGAAGCAAGGCAATTTTCAATAAAATTCTCAAAAATAAAATATAACTTTGCCATTGAGTTCTTGAATTTAGTTTCGTTATTACTATAAAGCACTATTTACTTAATCTAGTAAATACATAAAAAGTGAATATTTACGTGCAATGTTACCTTCTAGCGGGTTGTTCACACCGGGCGGTGCGTCACCGGAGGCCGGCACAGTAACGGGCTGGCGAGGCATTCCGAACAATTCTTCGCGGCGAGCGTTCGGTTGAAGTAGTTGTGGCTGATCCGCTAGCGGTAGTGCGTCTTGCATAGTCACTGTTTTATACAAAAATTAAGTAGCAAAAAATCGTTAAACACCTACTTCGACCCTTTGGAAAAGATTTTTTTTTCTAACCGACCAAAACCTACGTAATTTGTTATGTCGTATGGTATTTTTGTTATGTCGCGGTACATTTTAAATTGAATTACTCAGTTTTCTTAACTCTTGGTGTTGAAATCCCTACTTTATGGACCTTAGACTTTAGATGCATACGTAAACTAAAACCACCTAAAAATGTTAGAATATAATATTAAATACGTGACATTTAACAATAGAATAAATCCTGTCGGGAGTCAATCTGCTTCGTGTTCCATTAAAGTAGTGTGGTAACGCTAGAATGAGAGTACTGACTGTTGAAGGGGTCGGGCGGCGGGCAGCCGAGGCACAGCGTGGAGTCGGAGCGCTGGAAGAAGGCGTGCGCCCGGCCGCGCGCGCCCTCGCCCTCGCCGTCCGACTCCGCAGCCGCGCCGCCACCGACCACCATCTCCTCGTCGCCTTCCTCGTTCTCATTCTCGTCCTGTATCACACAACAACGTTTTAGAATTCATCCTAGTTGGAATGTGTTGTTCAGACAGATTCAATTTACTGTAAAGTACATCCAAAAATTATCTAATAAAAAAACACGATTATGAGACGTGAGACCTGCAAACAAGAAAGAATGTTGCACACATTACTATGGCATTGATCATAATAAAATTATTGTCTCATAATTATCTGAAATAGAACACGTGATAAATCAGTGATGTTGATCTACTAGACGAGTTATTACCGGTGTCCAGAGATGTTGGTGGTGGTGCGGCTGCGGCTGAGCAGCGCGCATGTAGTACACGAGCGCGTCCAGCACGTAGGCCACGTGCTTCAGCGCGGCCACATCCAGCACGGGCAGCTGCTCCGCGTGCTCGGCGCTGTGCGCGCGCAACAGTGACAGGCAGTATGCTAGGAACTCGCGACGAGCACTGCCGGCTTCTACACCTACATCAATATTAGAATTGTGTCTTTTTATGTTTCTTTGCAAAGTCATAAAGGGGAAATCAACTTCAGAAGTCTGTAAAAATTTAGGGAGCATAAAAATGCTTAGTTAAGACATTCAAAACTACAGCGAACACAAAAAGCAGTCGTCTGCGTTCTTAAAATGTATAAAGTCTGCGTTAAATAAACACCGGTAGGAAGATAAATCCTTGTCTGACCTTGTTCACGATCTCTTGCCCTAGGTCCTTCAGAGAAGCCAATGATGCGCGTAGCTGGTGACGTCAGAGATGTAGTGCGACGAGTTGCCGGCGCAGCTGATCTTCCGCTGTCGCCGGTCGAAGTGCTCGCGTTGTTGGAAGTCAATGATGCGCCAAATCTGTTCACAATGTTAAAATATAGTGCGTTAACATCTGACAACTATTGGTCTTAAGTAGACGACAGACCAATAGTGGCACAATAATAATACCAGCCTATATTTGTCCCACTACTGGGCCTCTTCTCATACTGAGAAGGCACGACCATTGATCACCACGCTTGCTCAAGACGGGTCGGCGATTTCAGACTTCTGCAATAAGTCTAGGTTTCCTCACGATGTTTTTCCTTCACCGATGAGTAATGTCCAAGATAAACTCAGAAAGTACATATGAAATTATCAATCTCGAGTGTCACAATGGTCCGTCAAAATGGTCGACACAAAAAAACACACAAGTTCAAATGAGAATCTCCTCCTTTTGAAGTTGGTTAAAATTTTAAACGATTTGACGATGTTGCAACGTTATGTTTATGTATGATAGCAAAATCGGAGGATTACTATTACTAAGGTTCCATTTATTTTACCTCAGCTGTGCTTCCGTAGCATCCATGACGGTGACTAGCCAGTCCCAGGTGGGTTTGAGTTGTCGCTCGAGGTAGCACTGCAGGCGCAGCGCCTCGCGGTACGCCAGCGGCACCATGCGCGGCAGCGGCAGTGTGACGCGCTCGTACTCCCACAGCAAGTCCGCAATTTGGCGGATGACGATGCCTGTAAACACATTTCGTTAGATAGAGTACTTCAGTAACAAATTAAGCTGATTTTGCTAAAAAAAAAAGAGAGTACTTCAGTAACAAATTAAGTTGATTTTGCTAAAAAAGGACCATATACGAAAATAGTTTCAACACATCAATAAAGTAACTTTCCTTTTTCGGCTTCAGAGACATTATAAAACTAATTTAGAGATTTTATTACGGAAGGTTTATTTGTATAATACATTAATATATATAATAGAGAAATCTCGACGCCAAGTCGTAAAAACCGTGTGAAGCACGGGCTGGTCGCTAGTTCATTATAAATAACAATAAAAACTCCTTACCAAAAGCCCTAGCCAGGCAAGAAGCCGTAGTAGACGTAGAGTGCGGGTCATGTGCCCCCGCAGCGGCTGCAGCGGACCGCCTGAGCGAGGCGGGGTCAATGAACACCAGCGACGAGCTGCCCGTGAGCCGCACGCCGCCCGCGCCGCCGCCCGCGCCGCGCGTCGACTCGCGCGACCTGCTTCATGTATGAGTGTTCAAGGAAACCGATGATTATTACTGATACTACAAATGTTGGAATGAGGTTATAAAGAATCCCGCATGCATGACCATAACAATTCTTAGCAGACTTGTGGTTTCATTTGCCTATTTACATAATTATAACAGTATATGGCATTCAATAATTTTTTGGAGAATAAAGTATTTACGCAAAATGTTTTTTGGGGTTTTGTTATGTGGTACTTTTTTTTTAGGAAGTGCCTCCGCTGCCGGCGCTGTTGCTGAATTGGCTGCCGGCGCTGACTTTGGTTGTCAATTTGGCATAATTAAAAAAGCAATTCATATTTTTTTCCCATAATCAATAATGTCCCTATTCGAGTAATAAAGTATATACTACCCGGAACCGAACTAGGTAGATTAGATCAAATATTTGTAATCGCAAAAAAACGACTAGATTGTACAGAAAAAAATACTTTAGTTAGGGTTAGTTAGTTGGGGTTCTGAATACTGGAAGAGTTTCCATAAACGCCGCGCCGCCGGTGTCGATGACATTACTGCCGGCAGCCGAGATTAAAAACATCGGCTGCCGGCAGTAATGTCACCGCCGGGTCCCCGATGACAGATTTTTTTTTAAGTTTTTTTTTATTTATTTGATTTGACATGTTTTTTACTTTAAATTAAGTAGAGTACGGATAAACACAAAATAATACAGAGTGCGAAATAACACAAGACCGCCCAAATGGCAATCTTTTACTTGTCAAAAATAGGGAGGCTACATGGTTTTTTAAGTCTTTTTTTTTGGAACATCGAATTCTACTTGTCGCTTATCCTATTTTATAAGGCCAATCAACAGTCGAGCGTTATTCTACCCTTGCCCTTAAAGCCACGCATGCGCTGATCGCCCCGACGACGCAAAATGGCGTCTATTTTCTATTATAATAACTAAACTTGGCAAAATTGCACCGGTACACAGTTTTTAATAGGTTGTCATAGCCTATGATTTAATTTCGATAAAAATCAATTTCGACTTTGGAAAAAGTATGGACATCTCTAGGAACGTCAAAATTACGAAGGCGTTTAGAAATCGTGCGAAGTATAAGATGTATTTTTTTTTTAAAGGATTTATTAGTTGATATATATAGGTATAGGAGAGGTTATTACTCCTGTTTTTAGTAAAAAATTGTACATGTTTTTTATTTTATTTCAAAACTCGAGTCTTTGAAGAGAATGGTGATTTAAAAATCAGCCTATATTTACATAAGCTACGTAACAACAGCACCTACCGTATAGCCCACTGCATGGAGTGCGGCGCGAGGTTCGGGCGCGCGGGCGGCGCGGCGCGTCGCTCGAGCGTCTCGCCGTCGTGGAGCGGCGGCTCGGCCTCTCCGTCCTGTTCGTCCGTCTCGCCGGCTTCAGAGTCCTCGTCCTCGGGCTGTGTCGAGTCACCGCTTTCGTCCTCTGGATATAGAAGTAGCGATGCTATGCCTGTTGCGATGTACGTGATCGTTTATTACATAGGATGCGCGTAAACCAAAAACCTTTCCTTTTATGGTTGGGTGGCTGTGACCTTTACTACGTGATAGAACCTTGTGATCAGTACCAACATAGGAATGAACATGGAACGAGTTTCAATATGACATGTTTTATAAATGTTCAATGAATTCGGCAATTTTATAAAAGCATCATAGCAGCAAGTCATCTTATTATTTCTATTTATTTGTTTAGTCCTGAATCTATAGAGTTTGCTTACCTGCATCAGAGCCCTGCGTGGCCCCAGTCTGTACACTTCGCTGAGCGGACTCCGCGTTGTCCTGATCGTCAGAGTCGCTTTCTGTCTCCACTTCAGCCAACAAGTCGAGTTCGCTCTCACTCTCGCCGCCCTCAGCACGCTCTGTGCCGTTCTCTACGACAACGTGCTGTTCTTGACCCCTATTGAAAAGGATGAAGGTATTAGTCTTCATTCTTCGATCATTTTTCACTTGAAGTGAAGTATGCCGTATAAAAGGCAAACATGAACAAAAATTTGAGTGTCCGATATTGGCTCAAGAAGTGAAAAAGACAGGCCGACCACAAAAAAAAAAAAGGAAAATCCAAAACACGTAAGCGTACCTGTCGGCCATAGCGTCGTCATGATGCTGGTTGTCCTGCGGCTGCGCGCTGTGCGCGGGCGGCGCGGGCTCGTCGGTCTCGGACGCGTCGTCGTCGTTGCCCAGCGCCTCGCCCGCGCCGTCGTCGGCGTACTCGGTGGCCACGGGCGTGGACGAGCGGTCCGGCGCCAGCGTGGAGCTGCCCAGCGCGCCGCCCGCCGCCGCGCCGCGCCCGCCGCCCGCGCCCACGGAGCTGCGCCGAACACAACATAAGAACACTTGGGCCAACTTAGACAAAGTGAGCTGTCAATAGTGACAATCCCGTTGCATAAGGTGGAATGACAGCTCATCGTTTTCACAGTGCGGTGATCAAAAATATTCAAAATCTATATTAGTCGCAATCTCATCTCAGAGACAATCAATGTCAAAAATATAGATAAAACCCGTGCGCATTAACATGGCACCTGGCTCGGAACTCTCCCCCGCTACCCGCGCCGGGCCCCGCCGTCGCCATGCGGGGAAGCGAGGGGAGGTACAAACGTCTTTGAGCCAGGTGCCATGTTAATGCGCACGGGTTGTATGTCAGATATTTTTTGAACAATTTAGACTGAGATTAGAATGCGCACGTTTTTATAAATACGGGTATTTCCCCTCCATGATACCTTCGGTGTAATGTCAGCAGATAACCCAAACATCAAACATCATTTTTGCATGCATTGCAAAAGCAGTTCGAAAATTCAGGTTGATGACAGACAACAGTGTCGACTACATACTAGGACATGGCTTACCTTCCTATATTTAGCATTTCACAATTGCAGGCTGCAGCATGACTAATATTACGTTAAGATAATACAATACAAACCTGCGCGCATGTGCAAGTCTTGAATGTCCAGTAGAAAGAGGTTCTACACCGAACAAATCTTCGCTGCCGTTCACGAGGTCCACATACGTGGTCGCTAGTGGGAACGGAGCCGTGGGCCGAACGACGCCAAGTCGAACCGGGGCTAGTAACGCGTCGGCTGCTTCTACGAGTTCTTCTACGGCAAGGGCGACTAGAGCCGCGAACACGCGACGACAACGGACTAGTGATGATGTTATTGAAAGAGGTCTGTGAAAAATCGCAAGGTTTTCATTATTTATTTTTGTCTACATGTCACCGTGTAGCTACGACCACAGTACAGTCGGCCAAAAACTAAGAAGCCAAAGAAGAAATTCGTTCGCACGTCATAAAACAATAAGATATTTTTTTTGTGTGCTTAGTTAATATTTTCTTCTGCTAGGAAATGCTGTCAAGGCTTATGTCTACTTTCTTGCCGACCGTCCACTGTGATGTTGTATAGAAAACAAGTGAATGGTGCCGATTTCCCTGTACACTGAGCTAAAGTATCTAGTCACACTTCCGCGGTACAGTTCAAATGAACCAAAATAGACGAAGTACGTACTATGCTAGACCCTTATATGTGTGCGACTGTGTGCATGCGTATAGTTGTAATGTGACCACAGTCTGTCCACACAATCAGTATATATATATTTTTTTTTTAATATTTTTTATTCATACATAGTTGTAAAAAAATTCTGTGTATGTATTATGATTATAACGTTAATTCCGCGATATGTTGTATACATATAATAAATTAGCTGTAAAAACAACCCCCTACAATTTAGAGTAGTTCCATTACTTACCCTTTCTTTTTAGCTGCGCCTGGAGCCATCTCAACGCTGAAAATGACGAATATCCTGGCGACGGAGCGCACGAAGCGTCGCGCCACTTCGCGGGCACGCTCGGCGCGTCCCGGTATTGTGTCGTTTTGTTGCTCACGTATCAATGTATGTAGCAGAGTGTCAAGCATCTGTTACAAAAGAAAATATTATTCAGTAGCTGTATCACAGGATCTATAGCACAAACATTACAGAATCCGGCTGTAAACATAACGAAAAGAAAAACAACAACAAGGAATGATAGATTTTTGATGGATTAGAATACCATTGTCATATACCAACTCTATCATTAAATACATTGTATATTTTTAATTTGCATGTTTTGTTTGCCACAACTGTCTTTCATACTAACCTCATTAGTGCACTTAACGATAAGCGCATGCGTAAACTTATCCAGTAAAGTAGTGCCTGATTGCGACGGCGCGGGGCTGCTGGGCCGACTCTCGGTCTCGCCCGGAGTGCCACTGGCGCCGCACATCACGGCCGCTTCAACGGCCGGCCAATCACCTAAAAACACATTTTCTTAGTAAAGAATCACGGTGCATGTCGTTAACTCTTGCTTATCTCGTGAATGAACTCTAACAGTGCATTCGAAATTAAGGTATAGTCTTAGCGAAATCATAATCACACGTTAAGCTGAAGAATATTTCTTATCATCTTTTATATTTCATTTCATTATATACACGCCTTTATGGTTTACATAATGAAGTACTAAAAAAAGAGATGTCAATTATCTCACGTAAGAAAAAGCCTGGTTGTTTTAGAATTGCAATGATCGATATAACAACAACTATACAATCTATTCATATTCTTATCTCACCCAATAAATGCAGCAGCGCCCTTCTGGCGAACTTGGGCGGTTCAAGATCATGGTCGGGAGCGTCCACCTCGGCGTCGGAGCCCGGCTGCTTGCGGGGCCCGCGCCCGCGCCCGCCGCCCGCACGGAACTGACGCTGCTCCACCGCTTGGCGACCAACTGTCTGGACTAGGAATAGGAGGATCGATTCACCCCTATGAACAAAAAAATTGTAATGTGACCTTTGTAAAGTTGAAAACCTATAAATACACAGAGTGGAAAAAGACTAAAGTTCTCACAATTATGACACTTATATACCTACAAAAACACAAGCTGTATCTCAAGTTTACAGCCTATAGGAAATAATTAGCAACATTAACTCGAGTACTGTGCCGATTATGCATATTTCGTTCCCACACATGTACAACAAACGTAGTTAGCAAAATCATTATGTTGTACTTATGTCACTGCTTCTGTTCAAATAAATGTTTTCGTACCTTGAGTTGAAATGCGTAGCGAGGGAAGTGTCCCGAGCGAGTCTAGCAAGTAGATCGCATCGCGCGGTCCAGTTGCCGCCGACCAGTGCCTTGCAGCGGCACTTCTCCCAACAGTCGCAGTATGCCGTCGGAGACGTGCGCTTTAGCTTGCAGTCGTGGCCTTTGTGGCACACCTAGGAAACCATAAACAATTTTTAGAAGAATATCTTGGGTAGCACGTTTTAGCCAATTAACCGTGATTAACGACTAACAGAAAAAGAAGCGACTATAACCAAAAACCAAGCGACTTTTTGAGAATATTACCTTAGCGCATTCTGTGCAGCAGCAAAGAGACCCCGTCAGGCCGCATGTCTTGCATTCGAATATATCCTGCAAATAAATAATGATATCAGAACATCGTCATAAAATTACCAGCAAATTAATAGACGAGGAAATGTTTGATCAATCAACACAACAGGGACTTTTCATAGATAATGTAATATTGTATACACGGGAGGGAACTGTTCCTATATTGGTTATTTAGTGATTATGAACCTGATTGATATGCTCCTGTCCAGTCCAGGTGAAGCTGCAAGTATCGTTGCAGCAGAGTACTAGCAGTGGGGAATGGTCGGGACTCGCGTTGGGAGGGAAGATGGCGGCCGAGCGTTGCGCCTCGTCCGCGTCGGGGCAGGCGCGGATGGCGTCCAGGAGCACGAGCGCCGCGCGGTAGGCGCGCTCGGCCACCGCGCCCATCAGCGGCGTCTGGCCCATTCCGTCCCTGTGGTAGTGGATGTTTAGAATTTGTTGGCAAAGGTGAAGTAACTTACTGTCAATGGCTTTCTAAATGCGATAGTCGTGTCTAGATCAACAATGGGGTAATTGCGTAAAGCATGCAATGGGTTACATTTTGGCAGTTCAACAACGTTGATTACGTTATTTACGTCGCTGAGCAGACAATTTTTTCTAACATATGAAGCAATGGATTATAAGTACACTGGATTATAAACCTTCAA
This sequence comes from Lithophane ornitopus, assembly GCA_948473465.1. Classification (NCBI taxonomy): domain Eukaryota; kingdom Metazoa; phylum Arthropoda; class Insecta; order Lepidoptera; family Noctuidae; genus Lithophane; species Lithophane ornitopus. The sequence continues at coordinate 11,023,328 of OX419616.1, read as the reverse complement.
AATCATTCAGATTGTGATTGAAGTGTTTTACGCAATTTGGGTGCAGATCGAGCAGACTCGAGGGACAGTCACGAGTTTGGTTGGGTTAAATAGGTAACTTGCGAACTAAATTAGGGTGTCAACATTAGCCACGTAAGTCCTGGCTAAACCGAACTCACACTTGCTTTACGATACTGAACCGCAAAACTTGCCGATCTGGGCACTAATTCCGTATTAAAATCATCATTTATTTATGAGATGGTGAACTTACTTGGCAGTGAGCAGCTGCATGAGGAAGGGCTGCAGCACGGAGCTCTCGCAGAGCGCGCGCAGGCTGGCCAGCGCGTTGCCGCGACGCTCTGCCGGGTCCGCACTCACCGCGCCGCCACTGTTACCAGCGCCAGACAGTTTACTGTAAGTGTTTCAAATCATCACGTCCATCACAACACTCTTCAGAACTAGTCTAGTGCTCTTTGCTACGTATAACACGATTCTCACTGCCCATTAATGACACCTACTAAGGGTTTATGTCAAGGGCAGCGAAATCCATGAATTTATATCACTATGAAGTCACCAAATTGATTTTTCATTGAGTGGAGACTCATGGTGTGTAGTAAGGTTGAAACCGTTTAAAATTATTAGGCAACAAAAAAAGAGGAAATACTAGACCAGCAACTGAACTCTCTTGGAAAATAAGGTGATGATGATAAGAAACAAATACAGAAAACACAATAAAGGAAAATATAAAGACACAGTTATACAGTACAGGCAGAAAATCGCACTCACGATCAGTAATTGCGTGACGACTGCTTTCTGCTGCATCGAAAACGCATTACTTCAGAGTTCCCTGTAAAAGGAGTGCAGCTCTTACCCGTTGTTAGTGAGCCCCATCAAGCTGTCTTCGTCTCCGGACGCCTCGAAGGTCTCCGGTGGCCACGAGATGGCCGGCACCGACTCCTCAGCACTCGCGCCGCCACCTCCCGCGCCGCCCGCTAAATTGGGCATCGAAGCGTTTTCCACTAATCAGTAAATAATGTTAAGTTAGAATTTACACCTATACTACATACAATACTACTTTTGGTACACTGTTTTACTTACCGATATCGGGTTCCTTGTTCGATGTCGGCGCGCACATGTGAACGCATACGTGTAGTATATTCCTGTTGCCGTCGCACCGCTCTTGTAAAATTGACAACATCTGTTGCTCTGTGAATAATTATTACAAACATGTAGTACACCCACATGGTATATTTTAGAATTTTTAGAACTATCATTCAACAATATTAGATGGCAAAATAACTTACTGCTGGTGTCAGATTCGAGTTGGTGCAGTATTTGACGCACGCCATCAAGGTCGCAGCGTAACACACGCGGCATCATGAGCTGAGGCTCCGGCACCAGTATAATGAGCGCAACCTGCACACAAAAGAATTTATAGGCAATCGATAAATTTTCGTCCAGTAGTCTGTTGTCCGCAGCATGAGTCTGTCGCGAGGGTATACATACAGGGTGGAAAAAGATTCATCATATTGTTATCTACGCATTCTGTAAATCAAACTAAGTAACATCAAATTGAGTACAAATTCTTGTTGGGAAACGACTTTTTATTTTTGTTTTACGGCAGCGCGCAATGTAACGCACGCATAACTTTGTGCTTCGTCAGAAAAAGTTGGAATTCAATATCTCCATAATCCAGGTAACTGTTGTAATGATCCAGTACATAAAAAATATCACAATTACGCGAAGGTCCAGTGACGCTCGGCATCGTTAAGCGTCTTTTTACACCCGTTAGAAGATAGAAGTGATCTTGGGTGAGGTTGGGTCCGTACCTGCGACTTGAGCGCGGTGTGGTGCGGGTGCGCAGCTGCTGCGGCGGCCGCATGCGGGTGCAGCGGCAGCGCGTGCGCGGCCAGCGCGCGCGCGGGCGGCAGGTTGAGCGCGGGCGGCTCGCGCACCATGCCCACGCAGTCGCGCGACACCGGGTACAGCGCGCCGTTGCCGTCCACCATCATCACTACCGGTTCGCTGCCCTGTACGCACACATTATACTGTTCAAACTACTGTCCCATAGGCTAGACTAGGGAATGCAATCTCGAAAATCTGGAACCTTTCTTTGAAATTCAACCCCATGAGAAGACAATCTCGATCAATTTGGAGACTGAGCACACGCGACTTAGCACACTATGCTTCTTGAAAAGTCATTTTCAATATAATAATTAATAGATTTATAGTATGCGTGATGCGAGTGCTGATTTGTTGTGCTATGTATGTGTATTAGTGTGACATAACATAAGTAAATATTGATTATCTTATTAAAATATAACACGATTACCCTAAGTAGGTATAGTTTTTACTTTTTAATGAATTGTAATTTAATGAAAAAAAAAAAACAAGTCATCGTACTAACCTCAGCAGCAGTAGCCAGTTGTATGGCCTGTCCGTTGGAATACCCGAGAAGCGCACTGTTGTCTGTCGGAAACGCGCTGTCCGTGAGTGCCCGGGTGGTACCCACGGCGTATACGGCGTATGCCAAAGCGCCGCCCGGTCTGCGCACTACTGCGTGCACGCCGCGACTGTCGACCTGGGGCAGGAAAGGACTTTAGTTATGACACTATTATGCATGTAAGAAGCTTTTATTTAGGTACATACATACTAGGAGTTGATCCGACAGACGTTGTCCTGTCCAAATTTCAATAATTCATACAAAAATCCCATAGAAAAAAGGACTTCGTTTTGACCTGAATTTGAACATTGGGAAGCTTTTCCAATTTAAATTTCCATAAAAACCAAATTATTGCATTTATGACAAAAATAGTCAAATCAGTTCAGCCGTTCTCAAGTGATTCTCAGCCCATTTGAATAAATGACTTAGTTTTGATTTTATTTTAACACTATCATTATAGGTCAACTAGCTGATGCCCGCGGCTTCGCCCGCGTGGATGTCGGTTATTATATACTAAATCCTTACTCGAGAACCACTCTATCTATTGGTGAAAACAGCATGAAAATCGGTGCAGTACTTTTTGAGTTTATCGCGAACAGGACGACAGACAGACGCGGCGCAGGATTTTGTTTTATAATATGTAAGGATGTTTTGAAACATTATTTAAAAACATTTCCTAACTTTTAAAATATCTAAGATCTTTGAAATGACGGCATGTTTTATGTACTTACAGCAATTGTAATAACTTGTACATCAGGTGGTAATGCAATCTTCCTGGGTGAACGCTGCAGGCAATCCGGTCCGCGAGGCCCCGCGGCCCCGCCCACACCCCACTTCACAGCCACCAAGTCATCTTTACGAACAAGCCGGCAGTCTTGCAGCAGCGTCGACAAATCATCAGGAGTCGATGGTATAACCTCCTTGCCGTCTTTACCGATGGTAGGGAATCGTACGGCGGCGTACGCTCCGTCAACTTTGAGCACTCGGCCTAATGGCACACTCTTTACATCTTCTAGGAATACGACTTCCTTCAGAGGCCATTCTTCCTCATCGCGCTTGGAACCGTCGTTCGATGAACCTTCTTCACCGCGTACGGTCACGCGCTTGGCACGTTCTGGGAAAAAATCTTATCTTTTAGCTTAGCCTTTTAAGTCTTGTGGAGAAAAACAGTATGGAAAAGCTTGTATACTGACAAACTTCGGTCATGTAACGTTAATGACTTATGAATCAGTTAAAGCTAAACTCACTGTGCGATGTGCTGGTGTCACTGCAAGTGGAAGAAGCCGGGCTGGGCGGCGGTGGCATGTCGAGCCTGTCAGCCATGTCCTTATTGCTGTCTTTAGCGCCGTCCTTGCTGTTACCGCTTGATGAGGAAGCCTTCACAGACGACACTGTCAGTGGCGACTGGTTCTAGATGACACAAAAGTAAAATAGTTTCAACTCTTTGTTGACAAGATTTTCAGAACAAAAACATTGCCTTGAATAATTTATCCTAAGCCTGGTGATGTGTAACAGGTTTTACCTACAACAGACACCAGTCTCTATGAAGTGTTGACCTTGACTTTATACTGTGTTTGTGATTATTAGGGAACAATAAAAAATATTATTATTATTGGTCTTACGGATGCAAAATGTTTGTATGGTCGAGTCTACATAATTACTCACAAGTTGTGAGTAATTAAGTTCTCAAAAACAGAATGATCAAGTTTACCTGTAAATCCCTCTTGTCTTTATCGGAGACCGAGCGGTCAGGTTGCGGTGGCGGCAGCAGTTTGAACCGGCACATGTCGGAAAGGTTCCAGGCAGCATTCTGCAGAACCCCCACTTTTGGCACTCCCGTGGACATGTTAAATCCTGTGTGGTAACATTAAGAATGATAAACAAACAATTCGTTTTAAAAATATTACAGACAGAACCAATCTACAAAAAAATATGAATTGGTCTTCTCTCAATTCCAATTATTGATTGACTACCATCGATGAAATAGTCGGCCATAATGAACGAACAAACAAGTCTTGTTTTTTGGTCTATAAAACAAACATGTCGGCAATATCATTAATTATTCTCATAATCTGTAAATTAAAAGGTAATACTTTCTTACCGACGGCGCCAGGTTGATACATAGGCGCGTTTTTCATAGTAACGCTCTGTCCGGCCTGCAGGTCTTGCGGCGCCGCGGACGAGTGCCCGCGCTGCTGCTTGCGCGAGCGCGCGCGGTGCTTCTCCCACAGGCGAGCGCGCTGGCCCAACGGGAGGACTCCCCTAGAGTAAAAAGCAGTCCAATTGTATTGTTTGCTACGATGTCAACTGATATCAGATAAATAACGATTTCACGGCAATAATACTTTCACCATCCGTTAGCCATTCCATAGCTAACAGGAGTAGGAAAAGGTTATTGATGAAGGAATTGACTTTAGGTTATCAGGCTAGAGGGATAATCTTCACAGGGCGGTAATGGATGGATGAGAGAGGTCGAGGATCTAGCTCAGTTCAGCATTAGATCTCAATATATTTTTATATGACGCGTAAAAGTGATTCCAATATCCTATTTACAGAAGAAACAATTTCGTTTCATATCATTTAGTATGATAAGAATTAACTTACCACCAATAAAGTGCACCAGAGTCCAATCTCGCGACGGTATACAGAGAGCATACATGTAGAGAGATTGCCTTGTCAGATCCAAACTCCACAAATGTCTGCAGTGGATGCTCCAGACGCGAAGCCCCAGGAGCGTGAGCTACACACAAAAATAATAATATTACACGGATTGAAACCCAACTACGACAAAAAAGTCAATCAACTAAAAAGGTATAAAAAGACATACAAATTAAAAATCCGGAGTCACACGTGTTAGGGCATAAATCAAATAGATTACTTGTGACTCCGGCATTTTAAATTTTCTTTTTAATGTAATGTGACGTCACATAGCCTATAACCAGCGGACGATCAAGACGCATCCAACGATAGGTCATTTGTCAAATTCTGATGAGTCGTTTAGAAGATATGAGGAAACATACACACATACATGAATGTATATACCGGTCAAAATTATAACGCTCCTTTTTGCTTCACCATAGTCGGGTATACATTACGATACCTACAACCAGTCAACACTGGTGATGGGTCGAAAGAATATTCTCTCACATAGAATGTTGTCAGACCGAGAATATTCTACATATATTCTTTTCGACGGAGAATATTCTCAGAACATTTAGAATTTAATTTTAAAGTAGTAGGTAATTATGATTGGCAGTAAATGTAACTGCTAATAACAAGTAACGATCAAAAACGTGTTTAAATCTACAAAATCAAAGTCTTTTCCAAAGAAATCGTGATTGTAATTATGTTTTTGATACCCAATTTTTCAAAGAATATTAAAGGTATTTTTGTTAATAATTAGCCCGCCCCCTGCTTCGCACGGTTACACAGACAGACTCGAAAACACGACTTAAATGTATATGTACAGATAAACAGCTTACCAATAGATTCATCGAGGAAGGTAGCAATCCTGCCAGAGTCAGTGAGCACCGATATACGTATGCCGGCGGCGCTGATGTTGATGACTCGCTCGCCGGGAGTCATGCCCAGCCAGGTGGAGCGCGGGTGGTACGCGCTCACTGATCCGGACGCCTATTAATAACATTAGTATGAAACAATAAGTCTATAAGTTGTATAGTCTGTTCCAAAAGTATCTGATGAAAGTGCAAACAAACGCTGTTCAGATAAAAATTTGAATTTCGCGGTAAAAAACCGCAGATCCAAAAAAAATTGTAAGGGGCTCTATAAATCGGCATTCGATTTCTGTTCAAATTTTTCAGAAAACGTATCTGCGAATGCCAATTTACACTTACATCAGATACTCTTGCAACACACCATAGGCAAAATTCCTTGTATTTGTCTGCAAGTAACTGCAGGTGCCCAGGCGTTAAAATTACACATCAACTTTAAATAGAAACGAATACATAGGTACGAGTAAGGAATGCAATCCCGAGTCGAGATTGGCAATTCGTGCTAAGTTTGGTGTCAAAATTGATCATTCCAAATCTCTGTCAGAAAATTGGCGAAATCGAGCCCATTCGAGATTTCGCCGATTTTTAAATAATACGTTTAATAAAAATAAAAAAATGCTTAAACTACTTAGGGTTTTGATTGAAATTGAAACAAAAAAAAATACGATTATAAAAGTAATATTAGTATTGTGCTAACTCGCATGCGCTCAGTCTCGAAATCTTGTTCGTAGTCTTTACCAACACGGTCGAAATCTCGAACGAGATTGGAATAAACAGATTGTCTTGCCACGAGATTCTCGAAAAATGGCTCAAAATCAATTAATGTTGTCCGACCGAGAATATTCTGCATATTCTTTTCGACGGAGAATATTCTCAGAGCATTTCACGTGATCTCGAACCATTTTTCACAACCAGCGAGATTGCATTCGCTAGGTATGAGTGATAAAAAACGCTTTATTTAGCCGAACATTATCTAAAAGTTTTGCGAAAGTATCACAAACGGATTCATTATTTTAACAAGTTGATTTGACAAAACAGATACGACAAGACACATTTTGGCACTTAGCACTTACGTCATTGCGCTGATAAGGATGTGCATCAGCCCAGCGCCACTGGTGCAGCTGGCCATGAGTAGAAATCGCGATAAGCTCACTGTAGGTGGCCGCGATATGGGTGAAACGAATGTTACTGTCCCAGTACTCCAACTCTTCAGACACCCAGAGTGGTGACGCCGCAATCGAAGAATCCTTTTTCTTGCTCTCAGCTAAATAATGTTCAAAAATGTTGGGGATAAAATATATTGTAAACACAACATTACAAGATTCCTAATAATTATGGACAACTTTAATAACTTTTTCAACGTTTATTTCTCACAATGAGAATAGCAACATTTATAACCAGCTTATTAATGGGAACAAACTTTGTACTAATAACATGCATAATCACTAATCTTCAGCTGCTTACCAATCATGGTCACTGTGGATGTTATAGAAACAATTTTAGTCAAAATTATAATTAGGAATTTCTAGACTAAAATACTCTACAACAAAAATAATAATAAAAAGACCATTGAATATTTACCTCCATCATTGTTACCTCCGTCCTTGTCCCAAGAAGTATCGCGCAGTGCAGACTCGAGCCACCTGCGCGGCCCGAAGTACTGACGTTCGCGCCACCGACTGAACTCGGATGGGCGCTCCTGTGTCGAGCTGCTGCTCTCCCGACTGGCGCCGCCGCGCCCGCCGCTACTACCGCCGCCGCCCCCACTGCGACTATCACAACACAATACTTTAATACCGCCTTGACGATAAAAGTATCCACAGACATAAAGAAAGATGTTTTGTTCCGCACTGAAAGACTGATGTCGAAGTTCCTTGTTCGGTTTGTTCAGTCTCAACACACTTGGTGTGTGTACAATTTCACAAACTTACATAAACTGTCCACCTTTCTTTATATCTGAGATCCTACCACTACTACTACACTGTACACAGACACATACGGTACATAATACATTCGGGAACGTGATCAGTGCAGGGACCAAACGATAACATGCACTGTTCTAGAGTATGTAGTCTATGTACAGAACTAACATCAAATAAACACCCAATCACAACATAAACGGAAACTGCGTAAGCTTGACAGCGTGCCAGAGATTGGGTCGAGGGCTATATTTACTACAGGCAGGAGTGTGTGTAGAGGCAGAGGAGCGTAGCTTGACAGGTATACCTTCTGATAGCCGCGTACCCGAAGATGTCCTCAGAAAACATGGTGTCCGCGTCGATGATGACGGAGTGGTCCTGCTGCGCGGCGTGGAAGCCGCCGTCCAGCAGCGAGATGAGGTCCTCGGGCACGTAGCCGTCGCCGCCCTCGCCACCTTCCGGCTCCTCTCCCTCCTCATCGTCGCGCGACAGCAGGTTATTCACCGCCAGATTCACGTCCAAGTTTGTTCGCTATATTAGTACACAAACACATATGCAAACGCCTTTATTAATTTGTTATATTACCTTAACATTAATAAATTCATCAAAGTTGATACTTAATAAATTCTTGTAAATATTTCTTTGCTTCTGATTGTAGACCACCACCTTGAATCAAGATATGGGCATTAGTCTTACCTGTAACTCCCTAATAATGAGACTCCTGCTCTTTCCCTGCAGAACCACTTGAGCCTGTGTGACCAGATCTTCCGGCACAAAAGGCGCTGGAACTGATACTACTCGCCCTGAGCCAGACGCTCCGATAATAACACCAGTCGCACGGCTCGTTGATCCTGTACATATCAAATGGATTACCCCTTACATAGTAAAACAACCATAACATCATTATCTCTTTCCTCTTTTTCCATTTGTATAATTGTATACCATGTAATATTATAAACTAGGTCATGTTAGAATCAATCCACTCATAATGGAGAGATTCACAAAATAAGAGAAATTGCAACAAACAAATTACCTTGCGAGCTAGGAGTAGCACGAATCGAGTTCCTCATAATCCGGGCCCTGGTGCGCGGCTGTTGCCGCGAGCCGCAGCCCCCGCCGCTGCCACCTTGCTTGCCCCCGCTCGTCCCTCCGCCGCCACTTCCCCCTCCGCCATTGCCCCCATTCTTACTAGCGTCAGTTTTACTCAAGTCCAATCTATCAGGAATGATGGAGAAGGCAGCACGGCAGATAGTACCATCTTCGAGCAGACAGGCAATGTGAGCGGGGCCGGCGGCCACTGCTCGCACGCCTCGCAAAGAGCTGAGTGCCGAAGAACCGGCACCTGTCCCATATCTATTCCAACGGTCAGCTACTTCCTTTAACCTAAAACAATGACAAATTATTTAAGTCTGGTGTATATTACAACAGTATGTTTTACTTGCTTTAATTAGCACAAAAAAGTAAAAATTAGATGTTTGCCTTTGTTTAAAGAATATGAAATAATCTTGGTTTGGAAATAATCTCCCATAGCAAAAAAATTTGAAAATTGTGATAACAGTCATATATATGCAGAACCAAGAAACAATTTAACCAAATTAATTCAAAAAGATCTTCTTCTTAAAGATTTCACTCAGAATGCATTTTAAGTACTGATGGATATCAGCAATCAAACAGGTATAATCCAGTTACAGGTTTTCAACCTGTCACTTCCAAAGGAGCTCCGTATACTATAGGGTTGTCAATGCAACTACAACAGTTGCATTGACAGATGAGAGGTAGTGTACCTGTCTGTTTAGTAGGGGATGAGTTTAAACAATACACTCTATTTTTTTTTGTTATAATGTCACTAATCAAGTTTTACTTAGATAGTAAATATTTAATCATTTGTAAGGTCCTATAGCCAACAAGGAACCCTTATAGTTTCGCCATGTCCGTCTGTCTGTCCGCAGCTTAACTCTGAGACTCTTAGTAAAATTTGTATGATAATGCTGTCTTTTGTCATGGTTGTACATATTAATCATCAAAAACATTTTTTTAGGGTACGTCCCCGACATGTAAAGTGGGGATGTTTTTTTTTTCTTGTCTATCCCATGGTGTGTGGTGTCGTTGAAACCATTTTTGGATTCAGGGATCCGTTTGCGAAATATTAAGCTTTGATGTGCTAATTTTTGTTAAAGTCAAGTGTCCAAACCCAGTGGCTATATAATTAAATTAAAAGGAAAACTCGCTACAAATCGCTACAACTTTATATTTATTCTTATTCATTGTTGTAATTTTTAACCGAACACGAAACTAGACAAGATACTACACAAAACTACAGCGGGCTTCAGCGGTTAAAGAAAACAGATACATAGATTGACTTAACTTTCAGAGTTTCATTGAATTTTTGGCAATATATTGAAAAAACAAAAAAAAAATGAAATATTTTGCTACTGGATATCATACAGAACTAGCTTCCGCCCGCGGCTTCGCCTGTGTCGTATGTCGATGAAAAGTACCCTATGTCCTTTCCCAGGATGCCATCTATCTCCTTGCCAAATTTTATTGAAATCCGTTCGGTGCTTTAGGCGTGAAAAGGTAACATACAGACAGACAGGCAGACAGAGTTACTTTCGAATTTATAATATTAGTATGGATTTGTACTTAGCCTAACTTAGATGTAAACATGTCCACTATTTCTCTATTATCTTATTGGTCCTAAAAGAATCCTACAAATTTTATATTGTTTGAAATATAGATACCTATAGTTTGCATATCATTATTGCTAAAAGTAAATAACCTCTTATGAGGTCCTTACAAAACAGTATATTGGGTGTTATTATACATATCTAATCAGTTTTTTTTTCATACCTACATTACATATTTTGCGAATACTTATTAATTTCACCTGCAATTTGTATTTTTAGAATCTGCTTCGACACCTCATTATTATCAAATGCTAATTATGCTCTCATACAAATAAAGAATAGGAACAATTATGTCACAGTTCGAGAATTATAAATCCAGTATCGGCATTGTCAATGCGAAAAGCAGGTTTGCAAAAAGCATCGTCGTTTTTAACCAAACAAGATTACGCCATCCGATCCAAACGATGGATCCAAATGAACATTTAAAAGGTATGGATTGCAAGCAGCTATAAACTAAATTCTACAAAGAAATGTCATGCAATGGAAATTCTCCCATGAGCGTAAAATGATACGGGAAACGTGGCCCTTGATGCTATATCATCAATAAGTGACTCAATACCGTTGTATGATCATGGAATGTCGGATTTCACAACACGAATGAAATGGAGTCAACTAAAACGATAAAATATGTTTACCTGTCTATCAATTGATCCTCTGTGCCAGGCAAAGGATGAACCACAAAATGCATTGAAGACATTTTCCAAGGTCTTATCCTGTGTTTTAACAAAGATTTCAAAGAGCACACTTAAACATTTGTTAAAAATCCACCACAATACTGCAAGAACAAAAGAACACCATCTAAAATCCTCTTCCAACCACCATATTTCTCGTGGTTTCTTTCGTGTTCGTTTCTCGTTCTCAAATACATGTGAGTCGGTACATGACGAAAAAAGAAAGAAAATATCAACATGGCTTCTCCGCCCAGAATGTTGGTACCCCTGACATAGTCAACTATTCTGTGGAAATCAGAAAATCTTTATCCGTTTTACAATGGTTTTACAAGTATATTAAATGATTTTGAACTTTAAAAAAACCTAAAATTAATTTGATAATGTAGTTCTTTCAAAACTTTCAAAAATTATTAGAACCCGAGATCGTAGTCATTTAGCGAAAAACAAATGCCAGGTACACACACACGAAGTGACTTTGAAGGTCTTTCCTTCGTATTACCCAAAACTGTTACTGGGTTGTGGAGGTCAGATAGGCAGTCGCTCCATGTAAAATACTGGTATCAGCTGAATACCAGTATTTTACATTAGACCGGTTAGACTGGAAACCGACCCCAACATAGTTGGGAAAGGCTAGGCAGATTGATTTGGTCGGGACCTTACTCTACTCACCGCCGGTGACAGACGGGCGAGTAAGCTCGCTGAGCCATTCTATGCGTACTTGCTCGCACATCTATCACCCCTTTAAGACTGGTTGTCAGATTTGTTTCAATCACATTGACGGATTGAAAATATGCCAGATTGGGAAAATTCCACTTTGCCCCACCGAAATGTAGTCCCACCAGTGGGACAAAGTGGAATGTTCACTTTTGTCTTCAACTTTGTCCCACTAATTAATTTTGGTGGGGAAAATTACGCTTGCTATAAACTCTGAGTTCTCTTTTCACACTAGGGCACGCTAGGGCTTCTCTTTTCACGCTAGTCTCGTTTTTAATCTCGTAGACTACTTTGAAAGGTGCAAATATCAAACTCCAAATTAAAAAAACAAACAAAAATCATTTGAAATGCCAAATTAGTCTATGAGATTTGAATTAGTGGATTGTCTCGGGGATTTGCCGTCTAAATGATGCCAGAGCCAACCTAACCTCAGAAGAATAGTTTCTATTTGTCCCACAGAGCACTCTATATACTGATAAAACCCCACCAAAATTAACTAGTAGGACACAGACGTCAAAATTGTGAAAATTCCACTTTGTCCAATGGGTGGGACAGATTGGTAGGTAGTAGGGCAAAGTGGAAAATCCTTATTTTTTCGATTGATCGTGTAAGGTCTCCCTAGATGGCGAGTGATGCTAAATATTTGAATATTGAAGAACGAAACACAAACTCAAAGAAAAAAGGGAAAAAAAAAACAATAATGAAAAATGGCGGCCAAGTCAAAGAAGCGGCTGTCTAAAATTGAAAATAAGTTATTAAAATTAGAAAAATTAGAATTAAAGGACGTATTTTGTTCAATTTGTCAATCTATTTTAATAGAACCCGTAACCTTGCCGTGTTTTCATGATTTCTGTCAACGATGTTTTAATGGCAGTATAGAAAATAATGCTTTGTGTTGTCCTCTGTGTCGATTGCGAATTGGATCCTGGCTAAGAACAGCAACAAAACAAAAGAATTTGGTGAATGTTGAACTTTGGAATTTCATTCAATCAAAATTTCAACCAGAAATTGAAATTAAAACTAGAGGAGAGGACATCCATTTACCAGAAGGTAAACACCTGAAATAATACAGAAAATAACGATATAATCAATATTTATTTATTGTTTGTAAAGTAAAATATGTTTTTGGTAAATTCCACCCATCTGTAATTTTTTATGTGATGTACATCTGTACGGTTTTAGATGAGCTCCTGATCAAACTTTTCTTTAGATTTTGTAAAGAGTGACACCAGTATCTTACTAAGGCCTACAATATTTATATTCATAATCCAATGTCAACTTAATCTCTTTCCATACAAATGTATGGAGATTGAGACCCTACAACATATTAATTTGCTTACCTTCTTGATATAGTATCAAGGAAATTGCTCACACTCATCTGTGACTTTAATTTTTTCAGAGGCACCCTTACTCCGGCTAAGTGAGCCTGGGGAAATTAGATCAGAATATGAGGCTGAACTGAGGCGATTAAGAGCTGAGAGAGTAAGATTAGAGCAAAAGCACATACAGGAGACTGAGCTATTAATCAAGTAAGTAATGTTTATATTTGTTATTACTCTGTGGTACCTAACAAATATTCCCCTCTATTCTATGGTCCTGTGTCACCTGAAATAAATGGTTATTATTTTTTTATTTTATTATACAATACAATATTTAGAATTAATGAGTGTTTTGTTTTAGGAAAATTCAATGTGAAGAAGAAGAAGCACACAAGAAGTATTTAGATAACTTAAAACAAGATGAAATTCTAGCACAACAAATGCAGCAAGATCATATTAGAGATGTACCACCACCTAACACTCCTAGGAAACTCAATGTAAAATGTAAAGCACCAGCTGTAAAACCTAGACTTAAAGCTACAAAAATTGATAATTATCTGTCAAAATTACAAGTTCCCACCACTAATGAGTAAGTAACTTTTGAAAACCAAATTTTTTGCCAATGCTATTATTTTGTGTGTCCATGTGTTATTTTTGTTACAAATTATAATGTTATTTACTTCTACCTCTCAATATTAGCCAACTTTCCAAATGAGTGTGATATGATAATGCATGATCTATATTAATGAGTGTGTCTGAACCACAAAAATGTACATTGATCAACTATTGTAGACTATTATAACTGTACTGGTAAATTAGTAGTAGTTAGTAGGTATTCTATCAATGGATATTGAAACCTAGTCATCATGTCTTTGTTTGAAATCATTTAATGTTTCCTAGTAGATGACAAGGTTTGTGAATACCAACTACCATATACATATAGTTTATTCTGATTATGTACCTTTCACAACAATGTTTATTAGTACCTAAACCCATATAATAGTTAAGTAAGATACATACTATTATGGAAGGTATGGTATAGGTATGCAATTGAAGATACATAGAGTTTTTGGCGCATATTCAGAGAATTTTAAAATGCCTACCTATTGTTCATTTGAAACATCTCCACATGTTGGTGGAAACCAGATTTTAACCAGCAACACTATCTTCTTCCAGTAGTCCACAAGTTAATAATGAAACTAATGATATTACAAGCACTGATGGGTCAACTCCTAAAGCTCCATCAATCAAGCCCATGAATGGAACCTCACCAGAAATGGTGCCAAGTTATGGAAAATTAATGAAAAGCTTTATAGATAAAAAAAACAAATTGGCTCCTGGTTTATGGAATAAAGAAAATGGAGAGAGTGTTAAAGAAAAGGTAAGTTTTTATTTTATGACCAGATTCTTAATACTTTAAACATTTCAAATTGGTTGGTTGGTTGTTATGGTTGTGGTACTCAAATCAAACTATCCCATCAAATGTCAATCGGGCTTTTAAATACCGATAACAATTTAAATTCTATTGTGTCTCGTTAATGACAGGTGAAGGTTTATACAGCCTGAGTGTTAGAAGCCTAATTGCATAACTCAAAATCAATCACAACCTGTTTCATTTTGACAGTTCAACAACATTCATTGCATTATTTACATTGCTAAGCAGAAAAATTGTTCATACATGATTAAAATAGTTTAGCAATATCCTTCAAAATGATTCAGATTATGATTGATTGTATGTTACTCAATTAGGGTGCAAGTGTGATTACAATCAGATTTCAATTTCATCAAACAGTAAGTAACATAGTATGAAATAATCTAGCTTTGATGTGGTCAGAAATTATGTTCTCCATTTGTTTTTCTAATTTCATTTATGTAACTTTTACAGAAAGATGTTCCTGGTGATAAAGAAGTAGGTACTTCAGAAGACAAGGTCAAAGTAAAAAGCTCCGTTCCTTCCCTGCTTGTCTCATTGCCACTGCCATACACAGGAATACTCCAACACAAAATCAACTTAGCTGAAAATAGAAACATTGAGACTGGAAGTGTTGACTCCATGCGTCAGGAGTTGTGTTACTTTAAACCTATCGAGTCAACTACTCCAACAAGGTAATACACACCCCACAGGTAGTTTTGTAATATGCAAACTTAGTTGAAAGTTTGTAAATAGGGTAAAATACTAGCAATTGGAATTGTAGCTGGAATCAAATAATGAAATGCAGTGGTAACTGGTTAATTAATGAATAGTGGTGGATCCAAAACAAGGAAAATTCATTGTTTCAACTATTCAGAAATGTTTAAATTTGTTGACATTTTTCAGTTTCAGTACAGGCAAGACTCTTCCGCTCCGCGTTCCAGGGCTTCGTGTTGACAAGGAGTCTACATCAACCCGCGATGAGCCAACGCCAACCCGTGCGCAGTATTTAGAGGGTCTGTGTCGCCTCAGAAACTTGTCCTTAGCTAAAAACTTACCATCTGCCTTTGTTATTGCACTAAATATACTTCAAGTTAAAAAGGTAAGACTTCTACTCGTTACCTTGCTTATTTATTGTATTATAATGAATTATATTTACCTATATTATATTTCCCATTATTACAGGAAACCCTTGGGAAATGTGAAAGAAGCAGGTCGAAAGTAAAGAAAACTGCCTATACTAGCCCTTGTGTTGCACCTCTACCAAACAAGAGAAATGTCAATAGAAATAAACAAACTATACATATTGATGGTATTACTAAATTAAATAATGAAACAAATCTTAGACGCACAAGATCCATGGGAAGTATTTCAAAAGATGAAAATGAAACAACACCGAGAAAGGGCAAAATGAAGCAGAGGAAAGTGTCATCCGAGAGAAAGCCATATTTACGGAGTGATTCCAAAAAGTCAAGTACCAAAAAGGAATTAAACAGTCTACCATTAAGTTCAGAAACAATAAATAACAATAAGGTCAATTTAGCTGTAAAAAATTTGTCTAGTCCATTAAAGAATTGTGATGTTAAGAAAATACTGCAAGAACAGCTAAGAATTGAAAAGTTGATTGAACAGGAAAAGAATGATTTTGAATTGGCTCGAAAGATGGAAGCGGAGTGGAACGGACGGAGAAATCCCCGACGGGCAACCATTAAGCGACAAGTGACTCTCAACTATGCTCTCAGGCCTGCCAAGAAACTAAAGGTCTAAAGTAACTCCTTAGTCTTATGAAAGCATTTTTAGTTTAGAAAATTTCTGTGGTTGTTAATTTTATTCTGTTTGTTATTTTATTCACACCAAATGTCTGGAAGATTGATTAGCTTTTATCATAAGATTATGGGTAATTAATCTCTCAGATTCAGATGTTGCATAGTCAATTGAATTTTTTTAGGCACTGGAGAAGTAAGACGTAAATTTCGAGGAAAATCAAGATGTAGCATATACTCAATATTTACCTTCAAGCTTTTTCGTTACGCGTTTTTTATCCAAACTGTTCGAAACTTCGCAGCTTGTATTTCTCACCGATTATTTATAATGTAAGTAAATTGTATGTAATTTTTTAAATAGATAGTACCTACTAATATTGTTATTGTATTAAAAAGAAAAACAACAAAAAAATATGATTTCAATATAGCACTCAATGAATCACTTACATACTAGTAGAACTTGATATCAAAATTTAGAATTGGTATGATGCAAAGAGATTAGACATTTATGTTGAATTCACTAGCAGTAGTTTTACTGATTTTGTATTAATTTCATTAATGGAATACTACAATACAATTAACCATGCATAATGCTGATTGTACACAGTCAAGCGCCTTCATAGATAAATAAATACTCTTCAGCTCGATTATATATATTATATATATCCAGTGCAGAGCAATAAATAACGTACTTCATTGTAAGAGCATTTTGATCACCCATTTGGTTGGAACGCACATTTGCCAAATTAATGATTGCAGAAGCCATTTGTTGACCTTGACCTCGACTGTGTCCGGCGCTAAATAAGTTCAATGGAGCCGACTGGTGTGAAATATTGACGAGCTTACCTACATATTAGGAGTAGAGTTTAAAAGCTAGCCCAACTTAGTTAAATTCGAGAAAAGGATGGTATGGCTGTGGCTTTGTTTGTTTCTTTTTGCTCGACTTGACGGAGGTACTGCCGTGCCCCCAGGATGTGACAGTACCGACTGATTTGTCCATAATCCAATATATTTTTATCGGAGGGAAAATTGACGGAAGACAGTTTTTTTTACAGTCATAAATTAAACATTCACACACACGCACACACAAAAATCAGCCATGAAACTATTTAGTTTTCCCTCGCTAAACTATGTATAATAATGGGTGCAGCATGTAGTGTACCAAAATGTCTAATCTCCAATTGTGTGTAAAAATATATCTTGTATTCATAACAAAATAATAAAAACGCAATATTGAAATTTAATGTATTGGGAAATTTTAAGCAATCGATAAAATACGTGTTACATTCATTCTAAAGAAAGATCCCAGTTGATAGAAAATTAGTGAAGGTCATAAATTTGTCATTATAAGTAATACTTACTATTATTTTGTACGTACTTCGTGTAGATAATGTGTGATGAGTTTAATCGAGATACGTATAAAATAATTATGTTGTACTCTATGCTAAGACACTGGACAAGTGTGAAAATGTACGAATGCGCACACGCAGTGTCTTTAATTTTAAAAAATCGCGACATGCAGCACCAGAACCTTTTTAACCGAGTCGTGAGTCGTTCATTGTACAGTACATTGATAAAATATATTAAGTCGGTTATCATGACACGATTCCTGAAACGAGCGCATTCGTAAACGTACCCGACCCAAACACCTGTACAACATACGAAATGTAAACGTTAACTTGATCCTGAAATTAATGTTATCTGAATTTTGAAGTATTAATCTAAGCTTTGCTCTCAAATTCGAAATAATATGTAATTAGTATGTGATTATTCGTCGACAACCGGCTGTTCGGCTATTTGTAACGCAAGTAGATCCATTATCGCTTGGCAACTATTTATAAAAGGTGAACACATTTGTAACCTTTGTTTTAATCTTATTGGTCCATAAAACGGGTCAAGTGCGAGTCAAACTCGCATTGTAAGTATTCTGTTCAATGACTGTAAAACATTTATTTTTTGTAAGAAATACGCTTTAAAATATAAAATTCTTTTGTATACTAAAGTGTACCTTATTCTTTTGCTGCAGCATCAATATGAAAGAAAACGATTTTTATTTTTCAAGTTAATGTCTAACAGTGTTAGGTACCTTCTGTTATAAACTTTCATAGTCAGATAGTCGGTTAGAGCGACAGAAATCAAGGAAATGGTATGTAGATACAGCTTCTACTAGTTACTACAGTCCAGTCCGAAAACATTGCGTAGGTGTCATATTTGATATAATCCTCATGGTTCGTTCGTAAACGACTTTCCATGGATCTCATGACTTGTGATTAACTTGTGATGTAAGAATTTTAAGTTTAAAATGTATAGGTGTACGTATTTATAATGTGGTGCTCTTGAATCCAATTATCGTAATAGAAAGCTTCCACACCTTAAACAATATACTATGGAAAGTAAATGGTCGATTTATTTATATGTTCTTCACTATTATAAGATCGCTTTACACTAAATCAGCGGACAAAATACTCGCCGTTTTTGTGAAACTTTAATTAACGAATAATAAACTGAATATTCTCACGAAAATAAAAACTAAAATACCCAATATTTTAATAATAATAATATTCGATATTGTAATCAAATAATACCTATAGTAAGTACTTTTGAATGTGCCAGAAAATTAAATGTATGTTACATGGTGCGTAGGTATGTTAATTTACATAATTTGATAATGCACAATAAACTGATTTTTAAGAAATCTATTAACTTTAGATCTCGACAAGTTTATTAATCAATATAAAATTATACAAAAGCCGGTTATTTTATCCAATGAAACCCATTGTTATGGATGACATGGCTGAGTTCAGGTATCTTCGAAAAGCTATTGAGACAGTATTTAGTTATGAAGTGACAGTTATAAAAAGTAAAATTATAAAAAGGGACAGTACTATTCACCTGTATAGCATCATCTTTCTCCATACTGAAATGAAGACGGTTGGTGGCCTTTTTCCGGAACTAAACGTCTGAGACCTTATTAAGAGTCTATAATACCTACCTCAAATTGCTTAGTATGATCCTCCGTTATTTATATCGAAACCTCTAAAACCTCAGGCGGGCCGCGCGCGGGCCATAAAAAGTCAAACAAACAG
This sequence comes from Lithophane ornitopus, assembly GCA_948473465.1. Lineage (NCBI taxonomy): Eukaryota > Metazoa > Arthropoda > Insecta > Lepidoptera > Noctuidae > Lithophane > Lithophane ornitopus. The sequence goes on along the minus strand of OX419616.1, from coordinate 11,003,824 downwards.
TTACTAAACAGTTTCGTTTTATGGAAAAAATATACCTAGGTAACCAAAGTTCACTCGACCTGCGCCTGTCCCATTGCTGGGCAAAGGTCTATCCTTTATTATTATTAACTTTCCTGGTTTCTCCTCCCCTCCCCTTGTATGTTCACTAGCCCTGAAACTACACTTCGGAAATATGTCTGTCTTTTAAACATTACCCTCCTTCTGGGGCAGTCGGGTACAAAGGTGGCGGCTGGCCTATTCCTGGCTAAGCGCAGCGCTGCGCGATCAAAAACGAAATCGACCATGCTGTGGTGAAATAAAGTTGTACCATTAGGGCCGGCGCACATCTGGCGAGGCGCAGCACAGCGCATTCGTCACTGTTCGTCACAAATATCAACGTCGCGTGCCTAAAAATAAGCTTTAGAATAAATAACCGGAGACACGCGCTTTTTTTCGCTTAGACGCGCTCTCGAGATGATGGAAGTTTATTTATTTTCAACTTTATTTCAACTGATGCAAGGTCGATATGTGTTTGGAAGTGACGAATGCGCTGCGCTGCGCTTCGCCAGGTGTGCGCTGGCCCTTAGCCCGAGGGCAAGAGCGCATTTATTTTTTTACTTTATTTTAAGTAAAGCAATGTAGATAATTATTTGTTTGACAGTAAAAACCGCGCAGCGCTGCGCTTCGCCAGCACCCTAATTGCATAACACACAACATACATACGACAACCATTCATTGCGTTATTTATGTTGTTGAGCAGTTTTTTTTTTCGATTAGCAATATCCTTCAAAATGATTCAAATTGTGATTGCTCGCATAGGTTGGTAGTACGCAATTTGGGCGCAGGTCTGCGTTGGCCTCATCGATCGTTGAATCAACGAATTAGTAATTGAATGAAGTTCTAACTTAGGCACGTCCAAATTATCACTATCGTTTGCGTGGTGTCCCATAAGTAGGTACATATCTGCACTACATACTATGTAGGGTTTTTAATGATATAATAAAAAGAGTTGGATTTTAAAGAACTTCATTTTATTGGATAAAATAAATATTTTACAGACTTAATATTCCATAGTTACGTTCTACGTATCGATAACGTTGAGGGTTTATATAGCATGTAGGTACGGTACGTCATGTCGTGAGGGACTTTTCGCTATCTTGCAGCGCCTTTCTTGATTTATAAGTAGGTATTATGAAATTAACAATAGGACCGCTTTTTTTTCAATGTTAGGTACTTCAATGGCAACAATAGCGTTACTTAAAATATGGCGACAAAATTAGGCGCACACACAGCTCAATTCTAAAAGGTCCTACTAAAAGTACCTACCGTTCGAGCTGTGTACAGATTAATGAAGTGAAAACTTCATTAGGCGCGTTGACCTATTTTTGGTAGGGGATAAACTTATTGATTCTCATCACCGACATCCTCGCGTTGTCGTGCTCGTGCTATATAGGCACCCGCCTATAGAAGCGCATCTAGGCAGCAATGATGAATGAACGGCGAGACGCCGTGAGCGTTGACGAATCAGCGGACTGCACTGCCCCTGCGTCTCGCCGCGCTCATACCTAAGGCGCAGTTCAGCGGTTGCAATCAAACCATAACACGGAAAGTTTGAAGGTCACGAGCTCGGCGGGCTCGAGGATTTAATTGAAAATTTGAGTGTTTTTGTGTGGAATCGGCAGTAAGTGGATAAATATTCATTTAAATGTAGTTATTAGATCGTTGTAGATAATATTTGCACGAAATAACATTCGGAAGTATTGAGTAATATTCTGAATTATTCGCCGAGAGAGTTCGACTATTAACCGCTAGATGGCGACTATTCCAAAGTTCCTGATCTATGTATGTTTACATTACTTTGATAATCTTCAGCGATATTTATCATAGCAGCCTCTACGATATTCCTGATTTTATGTTCTTCATCGCTTTCCAAAACTCGCAGAATAGACCTGTTGAAAACAAAAACAAAAATAAAGGTCACCGCATAAACTATTTAAAGACAAATGCCTTTTTTTCACTGACACTTGACACCTAAATGAATGCGCCAAAAATAAAAGCGTGCTATTGGATTTAACACCTAGATTTTCTGTTTTTTCGGCCATTGTGCCGAAAAAAAAGAAAATCTGTAAGTTGAAAATCTAACAGCAAGCTGTTTTACACGACTGCTCAAAAAGGAGTGTAATGTTTTCAGGGTTTATGTATGTATGTATGTGAGTTTCTTTATTCCACCATAACTTTAAAATGCCTGAATGGATTTGGATGTATGGGGTATCGTTAGAATCCTTACATTATCCTGAGTGTTTTTTTACTAACTTGTTTTTTACTTTTTAGTTCGTTTTTTAGCAGGACAGTCGTTTTTTTTTTTTTTTTTTTTAATGAGTTTTTTAGAATTATTGTAATGTCAATACTTGATGGTCTACCATTTCGAGATGACTGGTTCTTTTTGCCTCTGTGGTTTAAGGAAACGCCCGAAGATTTTGTGTTGCGTGAGATGGATGGTACGGCGTTGCAGCGCTTTTTCTTGAACTGTGATTTTAGTCAGCAAGTTTGTCGAAGTGCCAGTTGCCGGCCCAACGCTTAGTACTATCTCCTGAGGAGGGCATTTAATTGCACCTCAATGCTTTATATTAAAAATTAGAAAAAATTGTAATAAGTTGGGTCCAAGAATCAACCCTTGTTGGATCCCACAGTTAGCTTACCTACCATTCCTACCAAGTAGTTCACCTACCTACAAATGACTATTAATCAGTTTGATTAGTGACTTAGGAAGTTCTATAATGTAATTTGGATTTAACCAATTTTAAAACAGTACATATATATTTATGAAGTATGTATGTATGAAGTAAGTGTATTATCATAGCATTTTTTTAAGTGAATTGTTTTCGATTTTATGCATTTGACGTTTTCTCGAATTTTACACACGGTGTCTACATCTCTCATCTACTTTCCTATCACGGGTATGCTGGAAGAGATTTCTTTAGAAATAAGCATCACTTTTGTACGTTTTTTTAATTCTTTTCTTCTTGTCTGTTTATTATGTGTGTACATAAATGGTTAAATAAATAAAATACAATCCAGAAAGTGATCTACTTTTTCGAATGCCTTAACTTTGTACTATGCGATTCTAGCAAAATAGTCAGTTACATTTAGAAAATTTTAATAGACTGGAGAGCAGTTTCTAAATAATCATGCTTAAATGCGGTCGAAGTTCACGCCTAACATGCGTAGCCTCTACGATGTTATCGTCGGGACATCAATAGTTGATTCCAACTATTTCTTCCTCAGGTAACGCCATCAAAAAATCGAGTTTAGGTATAGTTTGTTTCAATTTGTGAGAGTTGTTGCAGTACTTTGTGTATTACAGTATGTTCATGGTTTAGTACATACCTCCTCATTACAAAAGAACAAACTTAGTAAGTTTATTTCATATCACGTAGCCAACATGAGAGTTTTTTAGCCAGTTATCTTCCAAACATCTACAATTTTTGTTTAACACCTGTAATAATAATAACATCATTATTTATTCACATTTGATGAAAGAAAAGTACAAACAAATTATTTCACAAATGCAGCTTTTCATTATAAAATAAAATAATAGTTACCACAGACTTATCAGTCAAACTCACACTGGTAATTAGCACTCTTGATAAGCCATTTATCCATAGCTACTGCACAGAAAGAACAAATACATAATGTCATACATAGTTGAAGATCAGACCATACCATTGATTGCACACCCTCCACTTACCGCAGCTCCACAGGATGTAGAACCAGTTCACTTCATTCCAAGGTGATTGAAAGCAGCAGACACATCTCGCATGATACACACACAGTTGTGCACACCTAATGATAACTTGGCATCCTAAACATTTCTACCTTATTATTTATTATGACCCATGCAGTCAGATGTTCACTCACACCCAATATTTTTTTTTTAAGTTGCTTTCAGTCATTTTATTTTTTTGTACATTATAACTAGGCTTCATAACAATGTAAGCCCCACCTAGACTTATCGAAATTAAACATCCATCTCAGAATGACATACACCTTTATTGAACAAAAGTCCTCATCTCACACATCACATTATTACACACAATACTCTATGTCACCTTACATCTAATACATCATCCTCTGGATCTTAATGCATCCATAAAGCATCCTGTGATAATCCTATCACATCAAAGTTTTACTTCAGTTACACATCTTTACATAGAAATATAAATTTACTTAGAGACTAGAATTTTAAACTAATGTTACCATACAGACATCTCTGATACAAGCATTTGCCGTAGTGCTCACCTCATGTCTGGGGCTTGTTGTTATTCCACCCACCAGAACCAGAACCGGAACTGGAACCACCCCCACTGCCATTACCATTCCAGTTGCCCTGCCCATTTGGCCAACTTCCTTGATTCCAGTTACCACTTCCATTGCCGCCTTTGCCACCACCATTCCAACCTTGATTGCTGCCACTGCCTTGATTCCATGATTGTGGCGGGCCATTTTGACCCCAGTTTTGGTTGCCATTCCAGTTTTTACCAGAGTTACCTCCCTGTGGTGGGCCACCCTGCCAATTATTTGGGCCAGAATTACCAGGTCCTCCTAAAAATCCACCCCAACCTGCTTGATTGAGTGCTGCTGCCACTAGACTTATAGGCAGGTTAAAGTTGGCAGGTGGTCCTCCATTGGGATTGATTCCCAAGTTTTGCATATTGAGGGAATCTATGTTGCTATTTCCTCCATTGTTACTTGACCCTCCAGATGGTCCACCAGAGCGGTTGCCCTCCCAATTATTTGGCCCATAAGAATCATCTTTCCAGTTTTGAGATTTGGTTTTGATTTTTGGCGCAGCACTTGATACTGAAACAGATGCTCCTTTGATGACATGATCTTCTCCACAAAGACTTTGTGCCACTTCTGGGTCTAAGAAAGTAACAAATCCAAATGCCCTAAATGGACGAGGAACAAAAACATCAGTTACTTCTCCAAACTTAGAGAAATATTCACGAAGATCATCAGCAGTCATATCTTCAGTGCACCTTCCAACAAATACTTTGCAGGGCATCTGAGGCACTACACCTTCCTTTGAATTAGGAATACGGACATCTACCCAACGCCCATCAATGTTGTGTCTTTGAGCCAAAGCTCTCATCTGAGATGCATAAGTAGCAAAACGAATAAACCCGAAACCTTTGAAAGATCCATTCTTATCTCTCTTTAATTGTACCATTACCACTTCGCCAAACTGCTCAAAATACTGCTTTATGGACTCTTCGGTTGACTTCCAGGGCAACCCAAGACAAATTAAATCTGAGCATGTCAGTTTCTTCTCTAGGCGTTTGGTTTTAGCGGCCGAATTTTCAGGGGAGACATCTTCCATCTTACGTTTGTTCTCTTTTGGAAACACACAAATATACAGGTGTTTACCCCATCCTACTTCACTTGGTGGATGCAATTTGCCATCACTTAGGCGAATACCTCGGATTGACTTGCTGTCCGGGTGCCGGTATTTCAGTCCACAAGCTCCGGGAAATTGGGCCACGAGGGTTGATAGCAACAGCGTACCATCTAATTCACACGGAATTTCGACCGCATTAGAGTCATCTTCATCTTCACTCACTTTTATATATTCGAATAAGTCACCATTATAATTACCACCCTTGGAACACATGGTGGTTTATGACCTGAAGAATTATTTCACAATACTCAATAGAATAATTATTCTATTGACGACGGAAAAATCGTAATCGCAAACTGCAAAGACAATAGTAGAATATTGACAGCAGTATTATTAAAAAAAAAAACCAAAGACTACAATCTTTCCGTCGGCGTCGGTTTTGTTTCGTGCGTGCGTGTACTGCGTGTAGATAGTTTATGCTTCTAATTTAAGCTGACTTAACTATTAGCCCTTTTAGTAGAAATTAAAAAAACTCAAGCAATAGTATTCGGGTTTGAATTACAGATGTCGCTGTTGAAATAAAACAGTTGACGTGGATGTAGCCACTTGGCTGGTTGCGAATAAAAACGCGGTAGATATGAAGTAACGAACTGGGACTGGGAGAACTGATGGCACGAAAATATTTTTTAGGTATATAGGGTAGGTATTAATATGCACGACACATAAACCGCGTCATATGAAAGTGTGCTAGAGCAAATAAGCGCAGTGCAAGGCACAAGCGTGAGCTATTTTATAGCTAGTTATAATATGGGGCGAGATGGGTGGGTAGAGTTTTACACTAACGTAGCAGGAGTAGCTTTAGCTACTAACGGTTTTAGACATCATTTCAGATGAATGTGTCTTAAATTCGTCTTACCATTGAAAGCGATAGAGAGAAAGAACCTAAAAAAAGTTTTGAGGTAGGTACCGAGGTAAATAGCCATTCTATTTACAACACATCCCTAAAGTATTTGGCTTATTTTGTGTGGCCCAGCTTGCCCAGCTTGGAATTGATCACATTCATAAAAAAAGGACAGCCGATTATTTTCGTACCGTTCGTTGTGACCTACACAACGGTACGAAAATAATCGTAAGTTCTATAGCTTTTTGTTCTTGAACTATGACTTTTTTCTAAGACTTGTTATTGATATGCCAAATTTTACATAATCACACCTACCTAGTGTCCACTATTCAATCTAAATATACATAAAATGGCGATAAAGCCGTAGAGTCAACTGGAATGGTCACTACCTGTTCACCTTGAATCTTGACTTTTACATTTGCTAATTTTAAATGTTGAATTCCTATATTATTTGATTTGGTAAGTTACTTATATCCGTGTTCAATATCTGCCTAGGAAAGTATTTTTACATCGTAGGTCACACGTACCTACCTAAAATAAACTCCTATTATATTAATCTAGAATAGATTGACGTGATTGTACATTCCTACCTAAGTATGGCATTGCACAATTTATCAAGTGCCATTGAGCTATATAAGCAACTCATGCTAGCTATTACTTAGTATAGGAATAAGGAGTAGGTACAATATACTATCAAGGACAGGGTTTAGTTAACACTGTGGTTGAATTAGGGAAATATTACATTGTCATTCATGTACCTATCTAGGACCATATTTATAGTATTTTTGTGGAATTATGGATAAAAAATATACATATCCTTACAAATTATAAAACAAAGTCCTCCGCCGCGTCTGTCTGTCTGTCTGTCGTCCCGTACGCGAAAAACTCAAAAACTACGCTTTTCATGCTGTTTTCACCAATGGATAGAGTGGTTCTCTAGAATCTCGAGTAAGGTTTAGTATATAATAACCGACATCCACGCGGGCGAAGTCGCGGGCATCAGCTAGTGTTTAATAAACCGCAGCTCACAAATGATTAATACGTTCTCTATGATAATATTTGCATTGTCATAAATCTATCTTAAATCTATGATCATAGTTAAGTACCTATATAGTGTAAATATCCTACAAAAGGTAAAGCTAGGTAAGTACTGGAACTGACTGACAGTATCGCATTCGTAGACGTGGATCGTCGCAGAATCCGTTGAAAATTAGATCGTTTGTCCACCGCCACGCCATCGTCAACGGGACGTCAACAAGAAAAGAGATTATTCGAACCGAACGTAACGACGGCAGTGATGTGCGGTGGACACGTATCCTGTCTAATTTTTTTGATGTAAGTACTACAAGATGTCTGTTTCAAGGTTTCAGTATGTACAGCCGCACGGCGGAAACATTAACTTCGTATAATCAGTTACAAAAGTGGATGGTAACGGATATGATAAGATGGAACTTTATAAACAGTCCAAATACCACCTTAGCCCCAGACGGTAGGCCTGCCAGGTTGCGGGAATGTCCGAAAGGGATACCGGACCTTGGTAACAGGCAACTGAAGGAACACGGGTGGGTTTTAGTCAGTAAAATTCTGACATGCCCTTCCGCTCCACCCAGAGCGGGAGAAGTCATTTGATGATTTCCCATTTCTATGGTAATAGTTACAGTAATATAAATATATATAATAATGAGGATAACATTTTATGTAGGAACTAATATGTAATAATATTATTATGTATCTTTTTCTCTCTCGTATCCAGGGAAACGGCATCGAAATATTTTTCTTAACACACTTGCTCGGAAACTGGCCCTTATTGAACCATTTTTAAGTATCCAAAACGAAGCATCCAAATATATAATAATTAAGTACCTGAAAATATAAGATCCACAAAAACACTGTGCATATTTAATTTTAGACTTAAGTCATTACTATTTGAAAAAAGTTATTCTAGTATTAAAGAGTTTATGGAAGATAAGAAGCTAAAATAAAGCATAAATGTTATAATATATATATCTCTGCTAGCTACCCGCCCCGGCTTTGCACGGGTAGCAATAAGTACTTATCTACGGCGCACCTACCTACCCTGCCTACCTACCCTACCTACCTACCCTGCCTACCTACCCTACCTACCTACCCTGCCTACCTACCCTACCTACCTACCCTGCCTACCTACCCTACCTACCTACTCTGCCTACCTACCCTACCTACCTACCCTGCCTACCTACCCTACCTACCTACCCTGCCTACCTACCCTACCTACCTACCCTGCCTACCTACCCTACCTACCTACCCTGCATACCTACCCTACCTACCTACCTACCTACCCTACCTACCTAGTCTACCTATCCTACCTACCCTACCTACCTCCTATCTACTACCTACCTACTCTACCTACCTACCTAACGTACCTACTCTAACTACCTACCTACCCTACCTAATCTACCTACCTACCAACCCTAAGTAAAAAAAGTCTCCTATGTCCGTCTCCTGGTTCTTAAATTCATGCAAGCCTAGTACTTTTTGTTTGTGCCTTTCATCCAAATCTTATTAGTGGGTTATTAGTAATGATTGTAGTACTATCTTGAATTCATGCAAGCCTAGTACTTTTTGTTAGGTTTTGATTGAAGTTTTAAGAAACCAATATTTTGTTATACCACGTTTTATGTCACGTCTCACGGGAACGTGATAAAAAAGTATCCTATGTCCTTCTCCTGGTTCTAAGTTACCTCCCCACCAATTTTCAGCTAAATCGGTTCAGCCGTTCTTGAGTTATAAGTGGAGTAACTAACACGACTTTCTTTTATATATATAGATGTATAAAATGATTTTATTAATGTTACTTACTAAGTAGGTACTTTAAATTTCAAATAACTTTCAATTAATATAAATAAAATAAAATATTAGGTTAAACAGAGATTAATTAAGTAGTAATAATAATAAATGTTGTGATAATGATATCTAATTACCTATTACCATAATTATAATGTTAACTTCTAAATATTTAACCTAGATTTAACTTACACATATTTGCTGCCCCCTAACAGGGTCATGTACTCATAAGTTTAAGCCTAGTCTGTAACTGAGTGTACATTATACAAATAAATAAATAAGTTTAAATGCAGTGTATTTTACGTGCGTGCTTTTTACCGCACATACCGCACTACACGCACACACGCACGCGCATCGGTTTTTACATTACCGCTCCAGTGCGACAAAATAGCGCGTTTTCAACTTTTAACATCTTTGGGAAATACATGGGTCCCCGAATTTGTTCAGACAACAGCTGCAAGCACGTCAGTCAGCACGTAATCACGTAAGTCACTTGATATTCCCGTCACTGTGATAATTGTTTTGTTCTGGACCATACCTTGGTAACCTTCTAGTTACTGAGATAGTGAGTTTTTCACTCTCAGCTTTCACTAGACTGACTCTAAACACAGTGTTTTGCGTGCTTTAAGCGCCCCAGAGACGGTCAAACAGTTTGATTCAAACCTTACGTGTTTGATGCCGGTTTGAAGGTTCATCAAACGGCACTGCGCAGTTTGGTTCTGTACGCCACCGTAATCAGACTTGTGACTAATGTGACGCAGATAAATTGTGAAATGCCCTCGAACATGGATCGCGATTTCCTTGCGTTTATTACATTATCTCCTGCTTAAAATGTAATAAGAAAAGAAAAATAATTCAAAGTACAAATTATGATATTATCGTTTCACACACGAACATCTACAGAGAGTGCTAGAAACTACAGCACAAGATGATTATAAGAAACGTACAAAATCCAGTGTAAACTGAGCCAAGTTTGTTCAAACTCGTCGGAAGACGATCAAACGACGTGTCAAACAAAACAATGAAATTTCATCAAACAAGCTTCAACCCGTGAATATTTCACAAACCTTTCAAACTAGCTGTGTAAACGATCAAAATCGATCTGTGTAATCAATAAATAAAAAAAAAAAGTAAAAAAAAAAAATGGTTTGAGTCAAACCAAAATCTACGTGTTTGAATCAAACCGTTTGACCGTGTCGGGGGCGCTTTACGTTGCACACTACCGTAAACAGCAATTTTTCACACCAAAAAAAAAAGTCGTTTCCCAGCAATTATTTTTGTACAATGTTAGTTATTTCTTATTTGATGTAAGTAACTACAGAATGCGTAGTTGATGGCTATGTGATGAGCCTTTTTACACCCTGTTTAAGGCTTTCAACTGACATTGAGTGAGATATTAATAAACTTATTATGGATGTATACGAATCCACCAAATATATTTGCCATTTTATAATTTCCGTAAAGACTACAAATCTGCTTGATTCCAAAATGTCATGGAATAAACTTTCGATCTTGTCGACAACACCGAAACCGGTTAGGTTGGATCATCAAACAACTTAAAATTTACCACTCAGACACTAGTAGGTATATTACTTAATTTTACGTAATTATTGATTAAGTAGTTCATCGTTGGCCGCTTTGTTGTAACACAAATCAAAACATGTATGCACTTGCACTACAATGTCTGGAACTAACCTCGTCTAGCCATAGGTTGACTTCGGGAAAGGTTTAAAAAAATAAACTTGGAGGGTAGGTGAAGATTTTTCACATGTGGTGTGTGGAATGACAGTTCACTTTACCTAAGATTTCACAGTGAGATTTTTACATAATTTATCGGCTGTAAGTATATACTTATATTAGGTACACTACCTACCTACATAAAATTCTATTTACAATGCCTATGCATAAGTATCTTACCTACCCTTAAATTAGGTACCTACTTCGTATTTTTACTGCGCCTTTGTAAGTAGGTACTTAACTAATGAATATAATCATTAGATCGGTATCTAATTAATCATTATTCTAAACAAACAGGTAGAACAAAAGAAAATTACGAAACAATATTCCACAAACCCTTACTTATTTTTAAAATATACGTGCCATAATAAATAAAAGGTCAAAGACCAGTTTCGCAACATTTCTCTGTTAGGAACAAAGAGTTGCCCCTTCACTGCGGCCGCGGGCGTGGCGCAGGCGCACCGATCTGCAGGAAGCCTGTCGTCCAAGGCGAACGCTCGATCAGCATTCCCTTATTCATAACGCATAAATAATCATTTAAAAAAAATCAATATCTTCCTATAATACCTACTTAGCTATTGTCAACAGTCTCTAAGCACTTCCGAATTCGTTACCTTGATAGTGACGATCGGACCTTGCTTTAGTTTTCCTTTCTTTTGATAGACTCGATTTTGATTAGGTAGACTGGTAGAGCATAATAGGTAGGTACCTACTACTTACCTTAAACGATGATCTTTCGTTTCCACTTCACATGTTTTAGTGTCTACGTACTCAGACAGGAATATTTGATTTGAGTTGCCCACTCAACTCCAGTCCGGTTTTAGGCCACAACATAGCTGTCAGAAAATTGCGTCCTCCACCAAGTAAGATTGCTTGCTGGAAGACGCAATTAAGTTTCTTCTTTTAATGTTAGTAGGTGAGTCGCAGGTACTTATTTAGTTTTTATGGAATAGACATAGTATAAGTGTTATGAGTCATGAACTCATGACGAGTCGTCAATATCTACAAACTTTTGAACAACAAATTGAACCGTTACTCTTGAGAGTTCCTGTGGTTTATATAACTCACTACAAAATAAGTCGTTAGCTACAACAGTTTGCAGGTAAAAGCATAAAGGTACGTGTTCAAGTAAAACAAAGTTTTCACAATAATAATTGTGAAATTATAGTAGATGTAGGAACCCAACTAAAACCAAATAAGTACCCAACTATATGCTATCGGAACTGGGCAATAGAATCCTTTTTCGAGGTCACATCCAACTGCTTACTATGCGGTGTGCGTCAGATGGAGCGTGGAATTTCGCCGCTACTGCGGTCGGCTTGGGGCCACTGACACCACGGCTGCATTGCTTTTTTTTTCATAAAACACCCGTAGGTACTTGGATATTTTTGAACCGCTTCGAAATGAGACAGCGTTTATGGCAATTTAGATAAACAGGAAGTTAGGTGAAAAGGGGAATATTGTAATCTTTCTTAGATCTAAATAAGTAATTAATGCGTGTAACCATACTGGCTTACTTAATCCAATCTGCCGTCAGTTTAATTATTCCTATGCTTTCTAAAAAAGTAATAAGTATATGTACAGCATAAGGTACCTAAGCTACAGCAGAGCTGAAAGGTAATAAACTTTGTTTAATGATTTTATTTCCTAGTTTAGAGTCCTAATATATCTTGTTAGCCTTTAAACCGCATAAGCCAGTCCTTGTTCTAAAGGCTAAACAAAGAATAAAAATGAAACAAAACCTGATTTTAGAATTGCAGACACAGGTCAGATTTTAATTTCTTATCTTGTTATTGGCAGCAATGTTTTTGCAGATAAAAAGTTATCACAGGTAGACTGCACATCAAGGAAAATAAATTAGATTAGAGTATAAACTCAACCTCTACGTGGCATGGTTCATGGTTTTCAATATTTTCATGTTTTATAACTTTCAACACAGCTGCTCACTTGTTTATCAATTAGACACAGATTCATTGATCGATGACCGATGTGCAGGCGCAGTCGTGAACATATTGGATGTTATACGTGTGTGTAATTTTTTGTGAGTTTATTTTGAAGTTCGTAATTTCCGTTTCCTATATACATCTGAAATATACCTATAAAAGCGCTTGGACTGGCTTGGGAGTTGCACTTCATTAGTCAAGCTCTTCTCCAGGGTAAAATTAAATTAGATAATACCTACATATTCGTTATGTAAACACGATCAAACAAAAAACAAATTAATTCAATGAATGTCATTGAAATGTGATAGTTATTAGTAGCCAGCTAGATATCTCAGACTGTACGTGGAAAAGAAAAGTTGTACATAGGTACCTACAGGCAACCCTTTACTTAGGTAGGTACTCTACAATATGACCTGGAATAGGACATAGGATACTTTTCGTTTATATCCCGATATTCCCACCGGATCGAGACTTACGCGGGTGAAACCGCGGGGCGCAGCTAGTAAATTATTAACCTGTAGTCTGTCTAGTATGACTGTATTATATGTACTTATATAGAAACTAGCTAATAAGGTACCTACTCATATACATAAGTATTAAGTACCCTTATAGATTAGAGGCACGTATCCGAACATGCACGTAGTAATACGTACTTATGTGATAAAACAATTCAGCGCACCATAGAAAATTGTATGTATTGTTGTAGGCTAGCTCAATACATGCAGCAACAACAAACAAACTATGTAAACGCATGGAGAATGAAAACAAAACACCTTCAGGCGAGTCAAACGAGTCGAACCTATCGGTCTGACGCAAGGAATGCGCAATTTAACATTTGAGTGGGTGTTGCAATCCCACCAGCTTGCACAGGGTATGCGCAAATGAGATTCAGCGGTCAGGTTAGGTCTTTAATATCTCATTATTGTGCCTACACTAATGCACAATTTAATGTTTCATAATATCGGGTGTGCAAATCAGGAAGCGATCGTCTGGAATGCGGTTGTTTTGTAAGGTTTTGGATAGATAGATATCCACATTTTTAATTAGGTACCTACCTATTATCTATTAACTTTCACGTTTTTTACTAACAAGTCTTTTTCCAATTAGGTAGGTGTAGGTGGAAAAGTGGGAAGTTGTTCTAAGAACCTAATCAAGTATCGTATCTTAAATCTAATCATCTCGTTTAAAACAGTTTTGTTGTGATATTGGAGCTGTCCGAAATGCTATCAATAAAACAACCCGACAAGTACTTAGATAAATCTATAGATAGATAGTGTTTTGTCAATGCACACTGCAGAAATAAAATGGACAGGCCCCTCAAAAACTTAACAAGAAGTACCTATGAATATGAGGTGCAAATGTACGAATGTGAGGGCCAGTGACCGCGTGTGACCGGAGCAGCGCCCGCGCACTCCCTGGCCTTCCCAGCAGCCAGCAAGCGTGCGCCGCGCCGCCGCGCCGTGAGCTTGACCCAATGTTTACCAAATTACATCATTACCCCGAAACCATTGTATGTTGTGCCTACGCTTAATTCTGCTACTCGTTATCCTCTAGTTTTAGCTGTAAGAAGCGTGTTATCTTTAGAAGCGGATAATGCTAAACAATATCCGTTTCAAATGGAAAATGCTACGTATTATCGCAAGATATTTTCCGCGATATTGCTATTTATGGAATGGTATTATTTTCTTATTATTCTGAGAACTCATTACGCATCATTTTTGGGAATCTCTTACTAAACTCAAACTTGGTAAGTTGGTATCTATCAATTTTTATCTTATTATTCATCTTTAGCCGGTGGTAAAGCCATGTCATGTGCTAAAGCACCGTCACCACCGTGATCAAGCTGCCATTATAAGTGTGGTGCGGTCACCACACTTGTAATGGCAGCTTGATCACGGTGGTGACGGTGCTTTAGCACATGAGTCCTCCTAGTTTAAGCCCAGTTGCACATGTATTGTTTCTAGCCACTAAATTATCAGGAATAATTTAAGATACAATAATTGTAATAGGCTAAAAGTCTTGAACAAATCTTTTTCCAGAACAAATATTGTTTGTTTATTTTATTACACAGTGCTCTACTGCTGAGTTCTAATCTCTTTGCCTCTTTAGTAAATTTAATTGGTTACTTACTTTACAAATGGTGTAACTGTGCAAGTAGCTATAGATAATAATAGCTACATATGCAGCTGGGTCCACCTACCCACCCCACCGTAACATATCCAACGATTCGGGTCATTGGATGGATATAATTATGTTATACGGCAGGAATGTCATAGAACCTATAAGCGGAGCGGAGCCAAAATTGTGGAACTATTATTTTCGTTCCTCTTCTGTGACAATTTTGGTTTCTATATGGTATAATACCGGCGTCAGACACAGCTACACACATTTGAACACTTGTTTGAACACATGCGAGGCACGGCTGTTTGGATATTTGATCAAAGTTATTGATGTTACATTTATTATTACCGTACCTCAAAAGTGTTCAAACAAATAAGTGTTCACATATGTGACTGTCTGGCGCCGGCTTTATGGTTATGGTTGGAGTTCCATGGTATTGGCTAAGTAGGTACCTATAATTATAGTAAATGACCAAAAGAAAAAAAAGAAAACTAACCGGATGACAGAGGCGTACGTTCTTCTTAACTTTGATCCGGGTTGGAGTTACCTACCTACTCAGGATAGTGTTATATTGGAGGTTTTCTGATAACTACTACCTACCTACTGCTGCTGGAGCAGCCGAGTTATAAAGTAAAGGTATTTTTTCGAACCCCGCTGCACATAGCAGTGCGGCGTTCGTCACAGGGATAATAAAATTGTGTTGACAAATAAATTGGCTACAAAACAGCGGGACACCACGAACAGCAGGTGCTTTGTAATTAGCGGCCAGCGGCAACAACGCTGCGGCAGCACTATAACTGCGTGTAGCAGTTTCGGAATCATACCTTTAGACGCCCAGTAGAGTTTAGGTCCGAATGATCTACTAGAATTATGAATCTCGAAAACGAATGGGCGATTCCTACAACTTGGAAGCTTACGTCCAATGGAAACTCGATGAAGAACTCGACTGCCTTCATTCATACGATCCTGCATCTACCACCATCTTGCACCATGTTGTCGCACTGCAGTTGAAAAGTTCAAGTGTTTTAGCAGTTCTAAATATTCAACGATATCGTTTTGCAATACATAGAACAGTTGGTATTAATTTTGAAAGTCATTATGTCGCAAGGGCGCCTTCTATCATATTGAAGGATTGTTGTAAGCGTTGCTTAATGCCAAAGTTTCAATGTATGCGCTTGTCTCACTTGTCTGGCGTGTGTTAGGTGTCGGTGGCGGGGGTGCAACTATGTGTGGCGGCCTGGCTGACAAGTGGGTCGTGTTGTGAAACAGAGAGAGGTAGTTGGTGACGATGTCTGCGCAACAGCTACAGCGGCGGCGGCGCGCGCGCCCCTTCTCACACTCGCCGCCCGCGCTTTTCTCTCACACATGCAAAGTCAACGCAAATAATTGAAATTCCCAATTTTTTGTCGTTAAAAGAATGTAGAACGAATTTTTAATTAGTCACCTAATTTATACATACCTGCTTACCTAGGCAGTTTCAGTCCAAATTCCCGTACTTCGTACCTACATAATTGTTCGGCCCTTGACATAAGGTAGGTATAGGTACCTACCGGTCTATCTAATTAGAATTACTTACCTACGAAATAACCAGTAAGTATTTCTGTCTCATCTAGTTATGCAACTTCCGCTGATAATACGATATTACGTCCTGTCTTACCTTACCTAAATAATAAATAACAGTAAGTAGGTACTTAGTTAATAATCTTATCAAATGAATATAAATCGTAAAGTATCAAAACATGACGATGACGTCCTGCTGATGGGCGCTAGAACGAGGAACAGCTTTGATCTGCAGAAATTATCGAAGTGATAAAGGTGCTAGATAAGCGTTTTTATCTTGATTTACTAGACGAGCACTTTAATGAAGTTTAATGTGAATACTGGGGATTTACCTACCTGAAGTGCGCCAACTCATCATACCAGCTTACCGGACTGTGGAAGGGCTGTTGATGAACAAAATGGCTTACCAACTCTTAAATTTATTAGAGGATATTGCTAACTACCTTTTAAACAACGTGTTCCTTTGATATCACATATACGAAGTCAAAAAATCAACATGCATGCATTACTTATGTAAAAAACCTGTGTGTACCTACCTATGTGAAATATGACAACGTCGCATTTTCATAGCTTTAAAATGAATGATTGGTTTGGATGAAAATAATTTACTCGTAGTTAGGTACCTATTTATCAATTAAACTTATATTAATTATGATTGATGTTATCTTCGAAACTCCTTACTTAAGTATACGTATTTTTCGAACACTGGTTTTAGGTCTTTTTGTATTAGTATTTTTAAATAGGTATACCTATAGAATATACCTAACTTTACAAGTTATGAAACATCAAAAGAGACACGTTGTATTTACAATCTGAATCGTTTCTTTAAAACAGATTTCTAATCCATTGCATCATAAGTTCGAAAATCTGCTCAACAATGTAAAAAACGCAATGAATGTTGTTGAACTGTCAAAATGAAACGGAAATCGTTTACGAAAATGTGTTAGGTACGCAATTAGATACTTAGCAGATGTAAATGGCGGAATGCGTAAATGGGTGCCGAAATCTGCTTACCTACTAGGTACCTTCCTACGCTTCGTCCTACCCATAGTTCAGAGAATATTCCTACAGGCATCATGTTAGGTAGGTACCTATATTTAGATATTTTTATACTTACTTACATACTTAATTATAAATAAGTACTAGAGGTGTGCGCCGATCGGCGTGGCGCACGCCGCCGGTTATTTCCGCCACGCCGCCGCCGCCGATGTTTTTTGCGGCGTGATCGGCGCCAAAGTCAAAATATGTAATATTTGTTTGTTTGGCTACAATGTAGATATACTAGTAAACTAAACACTAAATATATCAGAATGGTGTGTTTCGACGTATTTATTTCATCATTTCAGCCGAAATACGTCCACACCTGGACATAGGCCTCCCCCAAGCACAGCCACTTCGACCGGTTCTATGCTTCTCGCATCCAGCGGATTCCCGCGGCCTGCACCAGGTCATTTGTCCACCTTGTGGGGGGCCTTCCAACGCTACGTCTTCCGGTACGCGGTCACCACTCCAGAACCTTTCGGCCCCATCGGCCATCTGTTCTGCGAGCAATATGCCCTGCCCACTGCCACTTAAGTTTGGCAATACTTCAGGCTATGTCGGTTACTTTGGTTCTCCTGCGTATCTATTCATTTCTGATTCGATCACGCAGGGAAACTCTGAGCTTAGCTCTCTCCATTGCTCTTTGGGTGACTTTCAGCCTTCTAATGAGGCCCATTGTGAGCGACAACGTTCCAGTACCATAGGTTACACTGGCAACACCCTATAGCCATTGATGTTGTTGCCAACCCCTTTCCAGTCCAGAACCTTGAAGACATCCTTCAGTGCAGCGGTGAACAGTTTCGGAGAGATACAGTCTGGGATGTCTCACTCCTCGCTGCAGAAGGAAAGGTTTCGATGTCTGGTCCTGGATTCGAACTGACATAGTAGCGTTTTCATAATATAAACACTTCAGGACCTCGATGTGCTAGGAGGGGTTCACATCGGCGTCGAGTCGACGATGAAGTACCTAGGACTCGTCCTCGACAGCTGGTGGAACTTCGTGGAGCATTTCCGACGTTTGGCTCCCAGGCTGGACCGGGCTGGAGCCGCCTTGAGGCGGCTCCTATAAGCGCGGGC
The DNA here is from genome assembly GCA_948473465.1 of Lithophane ornitopus. Classification (NCBI taxonomy): domain Eukaryota; kingdom Metazoa; phylum Arthropoda; class Insecta; order Lepidoptera; family Noctuidae; genus Lithophane; species Lithophane ornitopus. Next base: position 10,985,244 of record OX419616.1, on the reverse strand, counting down.
TTGCGGACGGCGAGCTATGGGTAGCTCGCCGTCCGATAAAGACCAGGCCCGGGTCGATGGCGCATCGTGTTCCACGCGCGCCTCAAAGAGATGTCAGCACACCTGACGGGGTCCGTTAGGACCGATGCTTGCCAGGGTTGCGGGAAAGTCCGAAAGGGATACCGGGACCTTGGCAACAGGCCACTGAAGGAACACGGGTGGGTTACCTACCTACAGCCCACTGCAGTACTTTTATTTTCAACATCGACGCCGATTACGCCGATGACGCCGCCGCCGCCGGCAAAAAATACGTCAGACGCCGCCGCCGGTAAGAAAGGCATCGGCGCACACCTCTAGTAAGTACTTAGATCTACTGAAAGCTCCTACATCGCCTTTACCTACTCGACATAGTACCTATCCAACTACCCGCGTGAAATTTTGGTACTTTTACGGGGTGGTAAATGGCAAATAAAAAGTGCACCTCTTTGTTGGAATACCGTATGTAAAGAAAGGTACCTACTAACGTATGTTCCGGTTAGACTGGAAGCCGACCCCAACAATCCAACATACCGTACCGGTCATATAAATATGTTCTTATATATATATATATAACAACATATTTTTTACGTTGTTACGTTACTTAGTTGGGAAAAAGCTATAAGGCAGTCTAGATGATGAGAAAGGTAGGTAAACGTAGGTTCCACAGACTTGATCTGAACAGACAGAGCTGGTAAAACTGAGAGTAACCTTGGGCAGTAAGCTAAAATTTATCAATTAACGTAAGTAGGTACCACGTCGTCATGAAATACCAGCAAACATGCTGAAACAACACAGACATAAGCCTAACTTTTCATTTCGAACAAAAGGTAAACGTAACATAATGTAACAGCTGAATAAATTTGTATCTACCTTTAGTAACATAACATAAACAACTTATTGTAAGTACTTACTTACCTAACAAAGAATGCTACGATAAGACGTAAAAGTCTAATTAACTGATAAAGGAGAATGGGCCTCTGCTTATGGGGTTCTGCCCTGAAGCCCAGTAAAAATAAGATATATACCAATGGAAAGAACTTTTCAAGGGGAACCTTTCCTACTAACATAACTTTTGCCAATTGTCAGTCAGTTCGGAGTAAATTACCTAAATAGGTGTGAATACTTGAGCATCGAAATTAAGGAATTTTCTTGGTCCAATTGCCATAAGATATACATAATGGTTTTAACAATTTGAGGGGAACCTTTGATACTAACATGACTGTTGCCAATTGTTAGTCAGTTCGGAGTTAATGGCATAAATAGGTGACTACTTCGGTACCGAAGTTAAGGAATTTTCTTAGCCCAATAGCCATAAGATATACACCAATGGAAAGAGCTTTCCATGGAGAACCTTTCCTACTAACACGACTTTTGCCAATTGTTAGTCAGTTTGGAGTTAATGACCTAAATAAGTGTTACTACTGGGGCACCAAGTTGCAAGTTAAGGAATTTTCTTGACCCAATAGCCATAAGATATACACCAATGAAAAGAGCTTTTCGAAAAGAACCCTTGCTTCTAACATAATGTTGCCAATTGTTAGTCAGTTCGGAGATAATGACCTAAATAGGTAATAAATTGCGCATCGAAGTTAAGGAATTCTTCGCGTCCAATAGCCATAAGATATATACCACTGAAAAGAGCTTTTCAGGGATAACCTTTGCTACAAACACGACTTTTGCCTATTATTAGTCAGTTCAGAGTTAATGACCTAAATAGATGATGAATTTCAGTAATGCTTAATTACTCACTTTTAGAGCTCTGTAGCTCCTTTCGTACTAACAATCGAGAGAAACGTCATATCACGAAATATTTCCTTTGAAGAGATCTCCCCTTTGGCATATATCACAACTCTATTGGGGTAACCGTCAGGCTTAACGAACCGTCCGGTCGACCGACTCTTAAAAACATTGTTCCTAAAATGGCATCTATTGGAGACCAAAGTTTTAAAATGTTCGCTTATAGGCTTCAAAGATGATATTTGCAGAGCACTGAATCATTAAAAGTTATTTAATTGATGAAATACCAGAATTGTAATAATATTTAATCACTCACATTTAAAGCTCTGTAGCTCCTTTCGTACTAACGATCAAGAGAAGTCTTCAGAATAAGAAATATTCTTCTTGATGAGATCTTTCCATTGGTATATATCTTAACGCTATTGGGCTCCAGCGCAGAAACGCCCAATCTCCTTTGCAATAAAACTTCTATTAGCTGAGTATCTTAGAGAGCAAGCAAAGGAAGAAATGAGTAGGTATTTACTACCTATGCTAGGACTTTTAAGGACCGTTTCACGTGCCGTTTTGGTTACCTAGGCGGTCTGTATGTGCCTGCCTAACCCCTCGGGAAAAGGTGTGATTGAAAACGTTTTCCTGAGGGATAAGACCTATTAAGTATATGGTTGGCTTTGCCTAAGCCTTTTTGGTGGGTTTTAGAGATTTCGTGGAGACTGGGACCTACATTTCGCATTAAAGTCAGGTAGGTACCTACTTATATCGACTAAACTTGCTATCTCGATAGGTAACTAAATTTATAGTTATTGAACCAATTAAAATGTATGAACACCGTAGCACAACAAAATTCTATTGAGCGCTTCTGAGAAATCGTGCCGTGCGAATATCGTTGCTTTGTTTCACTTTAGGTGTACAAAGCAGAATCGAAGTTTGAGACGGCTGCCGGTTTTATGAAACAGTGATGACAGTTACGACACAGCGGCGTCTTCATCCGGTAGAATAATTAGGTAGGTACGAATTTATTATGTCACATTGTCAACATAGGCCGGCTGCCATATGTAGATCTTTGACAGTCGTTATGTTACGGGTAGTCAGAAACCCGAAAGTCTGAGAGCCAGTGTTACCAAGGGGTATCTATCGTATTAGCCAGTAACGGGGTTGTAGAGGTAGTCGCAGAAAATTACTGGTAGGTATTCAGCTGCATCCGGTTAGACTGAAGGCGACCTCAACATAGTTGGGAAAAGCTTAGATTATAAAAGGCTCGGCAGATGATGATGATTGACTTCATTCTAAGAAATATTATTCATCTTCTGGCCTACTCGATATAATAAATAGTTATTGAGCAGTCCTCATGGGTCTGATCATGTTATATGGTGTTACCTACCCTAGGATTTAAAAACAACCAGGTAAGTAAGCCAGTTCGAAATCACATTGAATTGAAAAACTTTTTGAATGGTACCTACTTACATACGCTAGTATCAAAATCCAGTCTTGCGTTAATTTGTGTAGGAATCGAACTCACGACAAGACCCCGATGAGACACAGCAAGCCTTGTCTTTTAGTGACCAAGCTGTAGAACCTTTATCTCGAAGTAGGTAGGAATACCTATTCAAGACTGGTATTTTTATTTTTGTCTTAGCTACTACTTTATTATTCACATATTAGAATAGAATATCTACATACTTACTTGTATAAAATATTCAAATTGATTTAGATTTTAGCCGCTCTAGCAAGTTTATCAGTCTGAAGGTCAAATCCGGTGACCAATAGAATGTAATTTTGTGTTAGGTAGAGGTATTCGTAATTAGGTATTATTGTTACTTTCACCTACTAGTAGGTGTTTTAGGTAGGACAGTTTTACTGTTCTAGTTATTTTAGGTCACCAAAGTCACAGTGAGACGATTATTTTCGAGTCAGCAATTTGTTAGGTGTCGGTACTTACCAACTATCGAAATACCTATGTACCTATATTTTTACCGCCTTATTCATAAACGCTGCTTAAAGTTAAGTTATGAATTAGCAACTGTTTAACCATACATTTATACGTCTTATTTTAACCATACATTTAGACGTTTGAAGTCTCTTTAATTTAAATTGCAACACAAAAAAGACGCAACCGCGTGTCTGTTCCAGAATCATTCTTCAGAAAGGGCGATGCAATGAAAAGGGCGTGAAAACCGGCGGATTGAGGATGATAAGTGGTGTCGTGCACTTTGTGAAGGCTTCGTGATTAAATTAGGGCAATCACGGAAAATAAATAATACCATCGTAGGAGGACCCCATAATATATCCATTGATACTTACTCACAACTTTTATTATCACTTTAGGAAACGCTGGGTTTTCCGGTAGGAACCATCTACAATATCAATGGTTTCTCATTAAGTATTTATCAAAGTCAAACCATTATGTTATGCCATTCAGCTAACTTAGCATAGGTTCATTATTAGTTAATATCTCAATAACCATGCAAATGCGTAATCAGGCGAGGTGACTGTTCACGCCAGGCGTGAATGTAAGCGTGCGTGATCGACGTCAGCAGTCCTAATAAGATGGTCTAATCTAACCTACTGGGCTACTGCACATCCAAACAAATGTGTTAATTTTAACACTTTCTTACCTGAAGCATACACACACAGTAAACATTCATTGTGTGATAGGTACCTACCTACTTACACCAGACGGGGATTATTGGAATTTTATGGAATAAGAAACAAATTAATTATTCATATTTATTTTAATTTCATGGATGACGTTAAAACGAAATCAATAATAATATAACGTGTTCATGATCTGAACAGCTGCATTTCAGATAATAGCGGTGCCAAATTGTAATAAAACTAATTACTAAGGAGCGTTGTGTGCGTTACCCCAGCAAAATAATGTCAAAAACGTGTGCTTTAACCCAGCAAAATAATTTCGAAAATATTAATTTAAATCTTATAATTATGTAGATAATTAGCCCAGCTTCTGTAATTTTTGCGCACATTTTTAAATAAACTGGAGTAAGATTTAAATGACTATTTTCGACATTATTTTGCTGGGGTAACGCACAGGAGCGTTTACGCATTGCATCCGATCCGAATCCAAAAAATATCGGTCCGAAGCAGCCGCAGTAGGTAAGTACTATCTGTAGTACTACCTATACATATTTGTATGAAGGGTTGCACACAAGATCCGAATTCCGTCAGTCCGAATTCAGGAGGTATTATTTTCAATTCGAATTGAACACTGATCTTGAATTTGGAGTTGGATCGGATACAGTAGGTATGCCTAATCGCTTTAACCTATTGACCGCTTGGTTTTATATCAATTACCTTATGTAGTACATAGGTACGACAAATAAGGTCGTTTAAAAAATGGAAAGGAAAATTTAAAAAACAAAAAATGAACATAGGTTCGTCGTGTTAAACCGTCTGGGGTGGTCAATAGGTTTAGTATCAAATTATCCTGTTGTGAATACGCGTTTCAATAGAATTAAAATGGAAGTAGGTACTACTGTGCTGAAAAAATACTCAAGAGGTAGGTCACCGCAGTGTTACGGTGTTAACATGTCCAAATCCGTATGTTAGGTTCATAAAAAATAACATAGATGAAATTAAATATTATTCTAATGAGATGTTTTATTATAAGAAATATGAATATTGTATTGACGACTTGGTAAATAAATAAATATACAAATGTTTTTTTTTAAATCAGATATTTAATATCAAAAATATCTAAGCTAAAGATTTTGACTAGCGATTAATTTAGAATATAAAAATAAACAACAGTAAATTAATGAACGATATTTACAAATTTTTTACTCATAATTTTTTTTTCGTACATAGATTTGTTTTGTAATGAGAGCACTTCAGTACCTACCTACATTTCGAGTAAGCATTTACAATTAAAAAGATTTAATTTTATTAACTAATAAAAATTAATATATTATACAATAAGAAAATTTTATCTATAACATTATTTCACATTTCCATGTATGTACTTCGGGGAATATTTACGACGATGAAAAGTCAATTAGAGTAATCGCTTGTTATCAAATTCATTAAGTGCGCAGTTATCTCATATTTCCTCGTTTTCAAACCTTATCGACGACCAGATTTAAAATGACAAAGTTATACACAGTTAAATTAAATCCAATTATTAGTAGGTAGGTAGGTATTTATAGAATGACTATTGAGCTTTATTATAGGTACAAAAAAAAGGAAAATTATCTGCCATCGTTGAATCAAAGGCTTAAAAAACATAATTTGATAATTACGTTAAAATGATTTACATAATATTCTAATCAGATAGATTCATGTTATACCTACATCAAATTTAAGAAAAATATTGTATAGCTTAATCTACATCTAGGAAATATCAACTCTAATTATGTATATACAAACAAATCCTACATATAAGTACATACTAAGAATCTCAATCGAATGTGATGCATTTAATAACAATAATGAACTCTTTGTACCCGGTATCAGGGTGGAGAGTTGAACGAGCCTTGGAGGGAAAGATATTGATGCTTAAATTTTAACTCAATGGAAATATTCGATGTTTTAGTAAGTCATTACTACTGCGAAAAATTTGGTTAAATTCCCGATATTACAGATATTTCAATTATCTTGACAAAAAAAAATTGCTTTTAGTTAATTTTGCATCTACATTTTATAGTTCTTTCCCTCTAGGGCTCGCTTCAACTTTCCACCCTATAGGAGTGTGTGCAGGCTTGTTAGACGAATCATATTCGCTCTTGTATGTGCTTACACAGGAAAACCTTGTGGCCATACACACATAGAGCAGCCGCAGCAGGTCGCAGGTTGAGTACCACTACTTAAAAAAATATATTATAAAATTCAAAGAATAATAACAATCTGATCGCAATAAAACGTTTAGACTTTTGACAATCTGATGTTGATAATTAAAACAGTTATCAAATCATAACATCTGTAAAAATAAATTTTGTTGATGGAAGTAAGTAAAGATAACAAACAGTTTATCGTAGCACATTATTCCAATACAACAATTTCATCGTAACTTCGTTACAAAATTAGATTCACATTAATATTTTCATCAAGTACCATACCTACCTAACCATGTACTATTTTTGCGAAGCTAACGGTAAATTGCACATCCATGGTAGGTAATTCCTTGTTTCGCATGATAACTAGAACATACCTCCAGCACGTCACCAAGCTTACATTCTTGGATATGTAAATAACAAAAAAAACTCGTTGAATGCATAACCTCTACCCTTTTTTGAACTCGGGTAAAAATTAATATCCCGACAATCTTCTTCGTAGCATGTCGATGGCAAAAATATGCATATTTAGCTTCGATAATATTACTGCTAAATTATATATTACTGAAGGATGATAAACTATCTATAATATAATTAATTGCTAAATAAAATTGCAATCAACGTGGCAATAAGCACAAGTCAGCAGGCAAGTGATGCCATCAACGTGTCCTCTTATAAAATTGCACAAAGACTCACAATACTGCAATTATAAATCAAGAAAATTGGATGAGTTGAATTTATTTACAACATAATGGCTGCCTGTCTCAGTAGGTGCTATGCAAGCGAGAGGCATGGCCTTGATACGACAACTCAAGTCTTGTAAACTCATAAAATACTAGACCCAAAACATTTACCTATTGACAAGGTAATGGAATGTCAATGGAACCATATTAACGCATTCAAGGACACTGAACGAGATACGAAGTTTTATTGTTATAGCATAACGCCGGGCGTTTGTGTCCCTCAAAGTGTTAAATTTTAAAATAGAAAAAGTTACGGAATGTATGTAAAGTAACAGAAAACAAAGTACTTATATAAAATGTTCACACACTTGAGTACAAAACTACTTTCCGAATATTTCCTTCCAGCGGTAATTTTATAGGTAAGTACCTAGATCAATGAGTATAACAGGCGTATATTCAAATTCAAACCGCTTGCAGCTTAGCCAAAGTAGGCATATTGTCGAATTAATTTCACAACAATAAACCACAACTTTTTGGTCCATTACTGAATAATAATAATCTTTTTTCTGTCAATAATTAATATTAATTAATTATCGATGACTTAACGTTACAGGTGCTATCATCTATAGCTGTGCGAAGACTTACAATAGTATGAAGTTACCTACTCAACGGTAACCGATTTAGCGAGATTGCGTGGGCAGTCGACGTTGCAGTCGCGCAAAACGGCGATGTGGTAAGCGAGGAGCTGCATGGGTATAACTGTGAGGACTCCCTGGAGACAGTCCACAGTTTTAGGTATTTGAAGGCATCGCGACGCAAACGCCATTGTTTCTTTGTCACCTTCCTCACAAATGAGGATGGGGCGACCTTGACGGGCAGTAACTTGCTGTAGTGCATTCATGCATTTTGTGTAAACAGGGTCGCGCATTACGATCATCACAACCGGCATCGAGTCGTCGATTAGCGCCAGCGGGCCATGCTTCAGTTCACCGGCCATAATGCCCTCGCTGTGCATGTACGTCAATTCTTTTACTTTCAAGGCGCCTTCAAGGCAAGTGGCAAAGTTGTATCCGCGGCCCATGATAAGTAGAGATCGTTGACGGAACAGGTCTTCGGCTAAAGTTTTTACTTCATTGTCAAGAGCTAGTACTTGACGGATCTTAGTGTCCAATTCATGAAGTCCTTCAATTATGTCAGCGCGCCTTTTTTGTAGAGAGATACGATCCTCGCTGATTACTAGAGCAAACATCACTAACGACACAAACTGCGAAGTGTAGGCTTTTGTTGATGCTACACCAATTTCAGGGCCAGCGTTGATGTGCACGCCGCAGTGAGACTCGCGACAGATAGAACTGCCTACTGTATTGGTGATACCGACGATCAGAGCGCCATGGCGTTTGCAGTAGCGGAGTGCCATTAGGGTGTCTGCAGTTTCTCCAGACTGAGAGATGAAGAAGCACACATCATCACGGAACACAGGTGTGTTCCTGTCCAGAAAATCCGAAGCCAGCTCCACCATGACTGGTAGCTCTGTTAACTCTTCCAGAAGCTGACGAGTAGCTACAGCGCTGTGGTAGCTGGTACCACAGCCTATTAACATCAACCTTCTGCATCTTTTGATCTCCGGGATATAATCTTTAATGCCTCCTAAGGTAACAGTGCTGTCAGCAAAGTTAAGACGGCCCCTCATTGTGTTTACAATGGACTCCGGCTGTTCAAAAATTTCCTTTTGCATGAAGTAGTCATAATTGCCTTTCATTATTTGTTGCAGTTCCAGTTTCAGAGTGAAAATTTCTCTCTGGTGAGGGTCAGTACTACTGCCAGAGAGACGGTGAATGCTAAGAACACCATCTTTGATATGAGCAACATCATCATCTTCAAAGTAAAGCACTCTGTTGGTATGTTCAATAACTGCAGAAGCGTCCGAGGCAAAGAAATATTCAACTTCCCTTTCCTCTTCAGGCTGGAAGTGAGCATGGCTATTCACTCGTGGGACAGAAGGCACAACACCACGGGTGGCTTTGTTGTTAGTGTACATAATGGGTACATGATCACTGGAGAGGCGACGGCGCGTCTTGATACCCACAAGCAGTGGGCTACCACGGCGGGTTGCCACGCACTCATTTGGGAAATAACGGGACTTGAAGCACAAAGCAAAAGCACCTTCTAACTGTTGAATTACCTGTTCTGCTAGCTCTTGGAAGCTGAAATCCTTGTGCTGGTTGTATATATGGTGAATCAGCTTGGCAATTGCTTCTGTGTCAGTTTGGGATTCAAAGATGTAGCCTTTGTTTTCAAGGAAAGTTTTAACTTCTTTGTAGTTGGTAATGATTCCATTGTGGATGACCACGAAAGCGTTGTCCTCGCCAGATCGCTGCGGATGAGAGTTGACAGCGCTGGGCTCTCCGTGGGTGGCCCATCTCGTGTGAGCGATGCCGCAGTGCGAATCCACACTATCTTCCACTGATAGTTCAACACTGCTCTCCTGAAGCAGTTCTTCAAGAGCGGCTACTTTGCCGCGTCGTTTAAGAACAGCTATGTCTTTCTGATCAGCGGCGTCCACAGCAACGCCTGCCGAATCATAGCCACGGTATTCCAAGCGTTTTAATCCAGTAACTAACAATTCCAATATTTCTCGCCGAGTTTTAGGCGTTAGGTGATTAATATATGCAAAAATTCCACACATCGTAAACGAAGCAGAACGATTTAATGGATCCAAGCGTACAAAACCACGGTTCGCGGCAGACTGCAGTTGCTACAACACACAACAGATATTGAAGGCCTACGCGTATTGCTCCTACCACTAATAAGTTACTTTCACTTACGGCAAAGCACACGTCATCGTATTTCGTTATCAACAACTCACTGGTATCGTAAGTAAATATATGCGGCAAAAACTCATCCACCTCACCTCACAGAAACTTGATAAACGAACTGTCAAATCTGCCGTACAAGTTAAGTCACTGTCAATGTCACAAGTTTATTGTCAATTGTCGCTGTCAAATCTATATACAAAATGTTTTGACAAAATGTGTTGCATTTCAATAATTTAGGTGAGTTCTGTTATCGATGGCAACGCTTTATAAAAAAAAAATGGAAAAATAACAATAGTTTATAACTAGCACTTCTCTTGCGACTTCGTCTACGCGGATTTCGTATTTTTCCCTACGAACTTAAAAACCCCCCTGCCCCCGTACAAAGGGTAGTTTTGGAAAATGTTTCGCTAACGAATATATATAAGTTTGTTTACTCTAGCACTTCGCCCGCGACATCGGTCGTGTGAATTTCGTACTTTCCTCTACAAATTTCAACACCCCTTTTACTCCTTTACAGGGTTGTTTTGGAAAATTAATTATTACTATCAGCGAGGCCATTCCCGTAATTTTATTAACGTTCACATTCCCATCCTATTCGCAAACTGTTAAAAAAACCATCAATTTACCAACATTTTTGACAAGTTTGACAGATTGCGACTTGAATGTGAATGTTTTATAAGTAAGGCCCTAATGAATTGAATTGCCCTTATTTCTAACGAATTGGCCCTCAGGATTGATATTCGCAAAATCCTTTCCTACCACATCGTTCGTTATAAACTGCAACTATTGTCCAAAATTGAAGTATCTATCTATAACACATATTGGGTTGTTCTAGAGTCTAAAACGGGTGATAGACGTGCGAGCAAGTTCGCGTACTTGGGGCTCGGCGAGCTTAGGTACTCGCCCGTGTGTTATGCTAAGTACGCGGACTTTAAAACCGCTGAGTAAAGTGGGTGATAGAGGTGCGTACTTAAAATACGTGGTTTTTAAGTTCGCGACCTTACTCGGCTCGCCGTCGGTGACACACGTGAAGCTTGCTCAAAATTTCATTGGTGGATCACCGACGAACTTACTTGGCGGTTTTAAAGTCCGCGTACTTAGCATGACACACACCGAGCCATAAGTACCCCATACTTGCTCACACGTCTATCATCCCTTTAAGTTCGTCCGACAGGTTTAAAATTTTGCTCGCATTGGCTCGTCGTCTGTCACTGCCGCGAACCGCGAGTCAATTTGACAATAAAATTTTGAGGAAGCTTTACGTATGTCACTGACGGTGAGCCGAATAAAGTCGCGAACTTAAAGACCGCGTACTTTAAGTACGCACGTCTATCACCCACGTTACGAACATACCTGTTTGTTTATTTATTATATGTGTATTATATACGTATATAAACTGTTTATTTTATTGTAAACCACAAAAATACATAACAAAAAATGAAACACTTCAATTAAACAATGGGCGGGCTTATCGCTTTCTGCGATCTCTTTCGACCAACCTGTTCTTTTATAGGTATAAATAAATAAACAGGTATATAAAAAAAAAAATAGATTACAATAGCAGTATACCTATGCGTCTGTATTTCATAGTAGGTACTTACTAATTCCATGTGTAAGCGTTGATTTTTAATTTTGTATTGTGCGCTCTATGCGTTTATTGTAAAGGATTCCTTGCTGAATAGGATATAGGATCCGGGTCCGGGAGATTTTTTTTTACACGGCCTTTTATGCGCCTATTATCCACCATTTTGTTTTTTATCATTTTTGGCCGCTGGCGGCATAGCGAGTGGCCTCGCCGCACCGCGGGCGGCTGCGTGACGTTTTCGATCTTTTCTTAGGGCCGAGACACACGGCGGGCCCCGGTGCCGCTGCTGGCGGCCTCCAGACCCCACGCGCCTAGTCTCCTTTTGAGTTGACTACCTAGTTTAATGGTGCGCTCAGTGTTGCGGCAGGGGTGAAGAGCGCCCAGCCGCCCGCGGTGCCGCGAGCGGCCTCGCGTCACCGCTGGCAGTCGCGAGCAGAACCATCGACAAGATGCGCGCGCGCGCGGCCGCTCGCGTCACCGCGGGCGGCCTCGCGACCTTTTCAAGGGACTCTGGTCTTTTAGGTATGTAGATAAAGTTTAAAATTATTTCACACTGAAAGTGCCCGCCGCGTCACTCCCGGCCGCTACCATTCTGGTGTGTCTCGGTCCTTATTTCATACAAGTGCTCGCCACGCCATTGTACGTTTGCTCCGCACGGCCCCCCAAAATTCGCGTTTTAGGTGTGCTGCTTTCCCGGTGTGAATTGAGCCAGGTCATACATGCAACACATAATATCCCTTCTTCGTTTGGCTTCGCCGCAATCGGGTAAAAATAAAACTCGTATAATACCAGTAGCTTCTTTATTGGTTTTATCAGGATCAAGGTCTTTACAAAATTATTGAAAAAATTACAAAGTTACATTTAGCTTAAAATGAGTCTCGTGTTTGTTTTCCGTACATAAGAATATCTAATAGTAAGATTATGGAAAGAGTAATAATGGGTTGATTAATATTGAATATTTAAACCCTCACACAGAAGTACAAATTAATTCATTTTTATTTAAATACTAGGAACCAAAATTCGTTACCTACGCCTTACAAAGTTTTCAAAAATTTCTATCATTACGTTTATAACGCTTTAGTCATACTGCTAACTACAGAGGAATGATTTACAATCAAATTCCCTCAAAAACTACGCTGATGTTAACTTTACAATAATCTTCGACCATTATATGTGAAACAATTAGATACGATAATACTTACACCTACGTATCTAGGCATAATAAAAATAGAGATACAATGAATTTTATTCATCAATAAACCAGAATAATATGAAAAAGTGTATTATTAAAAGCCAATTTAAAAAATATTATTGAAAAATGAACAGAATTATGTTAAAATATTAAATAAAAATAACATAGAAATGATCAACAAGTACAAATCAACGAGAGTAGAGTACCAGGATTAGTCAGTTGACACTCACAAAGCCGTCAGTGTGTTCTGTGCACGGAAATGGTTTAAAAATTCAATGACCACTCCATTGCTTTTCCTCCTAAACTCTTTGCGATGGAAAAATAAAACGTAACGAGCTTTCAGATACGGAAACTCAAACTTGGCGAGTAACTTACGACTAAAATAATCACAAAGATATAAACTTAACACGTAAGCGTAACTAAAACGAACTAACTTTAAAAATATCGTGCTATGATAAATGCATACGTAGGGGGCGAGCGTGATGTCACCAGTGAAGAAGCTCCGATTGCGGGGAGACACTAGGGGGCTAGGTACGCGGCTAGGACTCGACGAGTAGCGCCCAGCGCCGCGAGCACCGGGCGCGCACGCGCACCGCGGCTCTGTCGTCACGCGCACGATGCTCGTCGGTTGCACTACATTGTTTAGGATGCCCCATAGTTATTTTTTCTTCTGGGCCTTCTCGGCAGCCTTGGTAATTTTACCCGTTGTGACTTCCTTGAAGGTTACGCTCTGAAACAAAAAATATTACTGAACGAAAGAACTGAACGCAGAGACCATCGAACAAAAGAAGAACATGACCTCAGCAAGCTCATATGAGCAGCATGAGCTGGCTCTCTGTGTTCTTGGGTCTTACATCTTCGCTTATCATTTGGTTCAGTTAACAGTCTGCTATTTGTTGACGACGCTCTGACAAGAGGTAGATAATAAGAAATCCCAAATATAATAAGATTAATAAGTGATGCTTAATATTTGACAACCAGACGTCTTTTCGGGATTTATTTAATAAGTCGGTACTATGCCTTGATATTGCCATCGCGGGCAAAACCTGGCACAGGAGCGTGGGGATTGGCACAAGAAAAGAGACGTCTGTGCCCAGCAGTGGGCGAAGCCGGGATGTGGGTAATGATAATACCTTGATGACGCCAACGGCGACGGTCTGGCGCATGTCACGCACAGCAAAGCGCCCGAGCGGCGGGAACTCTTGGAACGACTCCACGCACAGCGCCTTGGTCGGCACCAACGTCACGATGGCCGCGTCACCTGACTTTATCGACTTCGGATCCACTTCCGTTGTCTTGCCTGTACCAATTCCGGAGATTTTTACATTTGGTTTATGGTTTTTAATTTGTTTCATAAATAGACACTAGTACTACTTCTTGGTGTTAACCAGTGATTGAAATTTGGCGTGCAATTACTGGGACTTAATAACGCTATCAGCACACGGATACGCCATATAATCCGGTGTCCCGGGAATAGCGAATGCCATGTACTGGTTATACCTACAAAGTTGTAATATCGATTAAATAGCTCAATTTTATAACATTCAAATCCGATCACCGGTTATGCTTATTATTTAACAACGAAACCAACACACGGCTCTCTACTAGGTCTCTTCGCTTAGTAGGTAAGTACCTTCAGAAAGACTTGCAAAATGGAAGGTCGAACGGAAAATCTTATCGTGGATTGAACATTCAATAATAAAATGAATGACACACGTCATTTTACAACGATAGGGGTAATAAAATAATAATAACGATATGTATAAAATTCTCATAAAAATCACAAAAAATAATAGTACATAGGTACTTAAACATGACAATAACGCCATGAGGACAAAGGGGCAATTCCCGTATTTTTAAGAACATCTGCATTCTAATCTCAGTCTCAATCTGTCAAACATACCTGTAGTTTCCATACATTTTAGACAAGTTTTTGACACTGATTTTCGCTGGGATAAGATTGCGACTAGATTTGAAACCGTTTTTTTTAAATGACATGCATTGGCCTCCGGATCACCAGATTTTCAGAACAGAAGCGTGATACGCACCAGTACGGCGGTCGCACTTCTCCTTGATCTCGGCAAACTTGCAGGCGATGTGCGCGGTGTGGCAGTCCAGTACGGGCGTGTAGCCGTTGCTGATCTGTCCCGGGTGGTTCAGCACGATCACCTGGGGGTCGAATGACCTATGAAGCCAAGCGCTCGTTACAGTCGCAACGGGCCGCAGCGCATCGCATTTTCATACATAAAAACTGCAGTGCGGCCCGCCTGTAGTGTGCTTTGTTCATAGAAAATGTACGAAAGAGATGGAGGATTTTTACAATGCGTTATGTTGGGGTGCGGCCCGCACTAATTTGCGCTAGCCTTGAATCGACCGAAATATCTGCGGACCTAATATGAGACAGCGCATGCTGACCGGCAACGACGAACCAGGTGGTGATTTTACTGGGTGTTAGGGTAGACACCGTTATCCTTGAAACTAGTGGTTTGGTGTCATCTATCAATCATCAATCGCGAAAAATAAATCAGCTGTTCCATACATTTGTGTTCACTTAAATCGACAAAATGTATGAATATGAACAGCTGATTTTATTTTTTGCGATTTCAAAGTTGGTCCCATAAAAAAAGTATATTATGGATAACTCCAAACCACTAGTTTCAAGGATAACGGTGTCTACCATAACACCCCGTATAAGATACAACCATACTAGGGAATTATTATTCTCACAGTGATATCGAAGAGAGCCTCTACTAAACCGTGATGTAATGCACGTAAAAAAACGCCGTATCCATAGGCCTATCCATCCATCCTTTTCAATATGAACTGTAGCTGTCGTAGAAACCATTGAAAATCAAAATGTAGCTCTCACGAGGCCAGGCGGCCTAAACCGGCCACATTAGCAATTCCTCTAAAAGCATTTCATTTCCTGAATCCCAGCTGTCAGTAGCAATTCCTCTAATTTTACATAAAATCAATTCATAATTTGTGGGCCATTTTACGAATCTCCAAACGGATGAATTATTTCGTAATATGAATTACACGCAGATCATAGTATGAATTGTCAGTTTGTGACATTTTACGATGAAAGTGACCGTTGGCACAGTGCTTGTTTTTATATTTCTTGAGAAACCGACTGTGTGCGCTACGCTAAGTGATCTATTGCATTGTTTTGCAGAGCTGGTAGCGTTAGCATTATTACGTACGTCCTAATGGAAGTTTTTACATAAGAGTCACTTATGTCCACTTGTCCAGTAGATATCGACTTTCCAAAGCACTTGAAAAATCCTACTCCTCTGTCGTCCATGTCTCATCTAAGTACCTACCTACTAAAACTACTACTGGCTTGGAACTGTTTTTTTTTTTCTTAGTGAAGTCCGAGCTCGCAATGTCAAGTTCGCATCAGGCTGGACCATAATACTTTTTTTTAAACTTGAAATGGGTATTTCTATCTGACCCGACTTCCGGAGCTCAGAGAAATCCTAAAGATGTAGGCACATCTCGAGGTTAATTAAAATAGTTATTACAAATCTGGAAGTGACAGCTTATGAAAATATGAAAACAACTACTACCGAATAAGTATCTTCGACGATACTCTATGCTCCTCCATAGGAACCCCCTGTCGCAGGAGTTATTTCGTCATGAGTTCATAGCCGATATTCGATAAAACCTACCGGTAAATGCTCAACAATTCAATGTTCTATAATAGCCAGTGGCTGATTTCGCAGCATTGTATAGACATGCAATAGTCATAACAGGGAACTATGTGTTACAGTAGGCACAAGGTCAGCCGATAACATTCATTACAAAACTTGATAGGCGGCAGGAAATTAGGGGACACGATAATATTACAACTACTTACTAATGATTACATTTAGCAATACACCTAACTGGGGTGTTAAGTTTTCGCAACGTTGCAGAATGTGTGTCGGCATTTTAGGCAATATCTAAATTGCTGCAATAGTGAGCGTGAGCTATAACAATATCATGTAGACTGAATTAATTTATTTAAAAACACCTGAAATGACTTCAATAGTTTCCATTGTCTGACTCTAAGGACATATATTTCATTTCAAGTTAACGTAGGTAGTATTTTGTTGGAATTCCAAGTAACGTTTTGACGATTTTGATTACGAAAATCGATGATACCCTGAAAATGCTCACCGGTGAATTGAAGAACAAGTAAAGTTGATGTTCGTTGAACAAGCATTTGGAAAAAAGGTTTACCTAATTAGTTAAGTAGGTACTTCATTACTTATCCGATTTTAGAGTCATCTCAAAAGATGGCCCATGCCTTTTAGTTGTTTGAATCACCAACGCTAAGGCCGAAGATGATGCAACTAAATAAACAGTATCACTATACCTGGGCCGTGAAGTCGGCAGCACCTTTGGGCGGGGCGTTCTTGGAGTCGCCGGCCACGTAGCCACGACGCAGTTCCTTAACGGACACGTTCTGCAAACAAAACCGATAAATATCAGTGTAATTTTCTCTTTAATCTGGAAAAAGTAGGTATGTGTAAGATGGCAGGGCACACTTAAACAGCCTCCACAAGTGGCTATAAGTACTTTATTTAATCTAGGTGGGTACTGTAGAGATTTTAGTCTTTATAAAGGCTTTCCCATGCAACGTCCGCGGGTATTTTTTAAGTTGATTGCATGTAGGTATAATTTCACACTATTTCAAAAGAATGATACAAAAACCATAGCTCTGAGAGCTATCAGCGCATGTCTAAAAATGTAAAATAACTAGGAAATGCATTTCTAAGAATAATTACTATTATTCGTCCCGGTACTGTAATCGCGCGCAACGTTTACAATACCATAAGCTACGAACAGACAACCCCTTTGTAGTATTTTCTTAATTTGTGATAATGTAACTGTAACGCTACCGATCACTGGTCGGTAAAATGCCATGAAATCCATAATTCACAGTAGATTCATTACCCTATACTGTGTGGTTATCGTACCTTAACATTGAATCCGACGTTGTCTCCGGGCATGGCCTCCTGCAGCGCCTCGTGGTGCATCTCTACAGACTTCACCTCAGTGGTGATGGCGGCCGGCGCGAACACCACCACCATACCTTCACAAATTATCACCCTCAAATTTAATTGTGCTTCTTATTTAAATGTACACGTTTCAAACCTCATTTTGCTGTCTGAATCGGAATTTCAGGTATTGAAATAATGTAGGAGGCAAAACTAGTCACACACCCCTATTCCAACTAGTTTCAAAAGAACATAATAATTCATAATTTCCATATCACTGCACTGGCCAAATGTGGGTATACAATAGGTACATCACATGTCTGCCTATCCGTGCGGGGAATAACTAGAGCCGTGATGTTATGATAATTTATAAAGATCAAAAGTACTGCATGCAAGCATTGGATTTCGTTTTAGACATCTGAAAGTTGAAGGTTATTGTCGGGATGAGGAAATTATGCTGAAACTATAAACGTAAGATTTTCTGACCAGGTTTGAGGATGCCGGTCTCAACTCGTCCCACAGGCACGGTGCCTATGCCTCCTATCTTGTACACGTCCTGCAGAGGCAAGCGCAGCGGCTTCTCCGTGGGCCGGGAAGGGGGTTGGATCGCGTCCAGAGCCTGTTCCAACAGACATTCATATAACACACCCACATGGCTGAGCTGGTGTTAGGTGATTATGCTACAGACGTCGGCAGTGAGGGGAACTAAGGTCTGCTTGCAACGAAATCTCTAGAACTTTCCTTTCGACCTCGATCAAGTCTTTGACAAATATGAAGTTATGAGTTGCGGCGCAGAATAGTACAGAAGTTGCACTCCACATTATAAGTATGAACCAACAAGTACGCGGCAGGCTCGTCTTGTCGAGCCCAATTCAGTGCGGAAGATATAAGAGTTACGCGATAGAAAGACAGGCAATTTCTAGGTGAATATAACTGAAGGTAAATAGCGCTGTGTGACCTGAATTGGACTATATTGAGTCGTAGTAAGAGTCGCTTGTTATTTAAATGATTTGCGGAGTGAATCTTCTGAACTATTCTGTGGTTGCGGGTTGATATAATAGAAATCAGGAAACGATAATGATTTTAAATTAGTTTCCTTTTCTACAGTAGGAAATAATGAAATGATTTGAATGGAAGCTCTGTACAAGGACCGTTGATCTAACATTGTAAGAATGTCAGCTTGTTTTTTTCCTAAATATTTCCGATGGTAATCGTGAGGTTGCTTCAGCTCGTCTGCCCTTTCAAAGAGAGAGGCTTCACGATCGTAAAGACTAGACCAAAAGGTTAAGGACTTAATCGAAAGGAATGACATGAAAGTAACCATTCGAAAATCTTTACGCGTCGCTGACTCTGTTTAGGTCAAAGTTTATTTTTGACTTGGTGTTACTAAGTGCGAATGGCGTAAACAATGGGTGTTGACCAAATGAGATGATAAGTTTATGCGCAAAAGGATAAGTTTACGGGCACTCCTGCACCCATTGTGGAACTATCATCGCCATTCGTTTAGCAGAAACAAAAAAAAACTTTACAAAAAATACCCAAGCCCTTAGCAAGACGGATGCGATCATGAGCCCATTCTTTCGCTGGGAATGAATTGGGCTTCCAACATTTATTTTCATGATTCTGTGTCATACCTATCTACTTATTTCCGTCCTACGATCAATTCAATAGTTATTAGTTACCGTAGTATCTAGTACAACGGGCTTGTGCGCAAAAGATGCAGTTGGACGTGGAGTTGTTGTGTTTGTAATGCGTACCTCAATAAGGCATTTGCCCTCGACCTTTCCCTCCTTGCGGTCGACGGTCCAGCCCTTGAACCAGGGCATTTTGTCGGAGGGCTCCAGCATGTTGTCCCCGTGCCAGCCCGAGATGGGCACGAACGCCACCGTGGCGGGGTTGTACCCTGCCGCATCGAGATTACGTAAGTATTCGACCCCAATGTCACCTTGTTTTTACTTATGAAAGAACGAAGTAAGATAGACTCATTTATATTGATTTTTGTTAAAAATTAGGTAGCATTTAGAATTTATCGATTTCAGCTCTGCTTCTATTAAAAAGCCATTCTCAATTTCATTTGCTTTGCGGTAGAAAGTCTAAATTGGCAATGAAATTATTGCTGTCAGAAGAGTTTAGTCATCAACGCAGTTATTGTGAAAATAAGGAGAAAAATTTATTAACCGCCGTCACTTGTGATCTGAACAAAAACAAACTTACCTATCTTCTTGATATAGGAAGACACCTCCTTCTTAATCTCCTCATAACGTGCCTCGTGGTACGGAGGCTCGGTGGAGTCCATCTTGTTGACGCCGACGATCAGCTGCTTGACGCCCAGCGTGAAGGCAAGCAGGGCGTGCTCGCGCGTCTGTCCGTTCTTGCTGATGCCCGCCTCAAACTCGCCGGTGCCCGCAGCCACGATCAGTACCGCGCAGTCAGCCTGATAGACAATATTATCAGCATGACTGAAATTTACCCGGACATATGATCTGGTGAGGGTCGCGGGAAACCGCTGGATGGGAGAAGCACAGGACCAGTCGATGAGGCTATGTTTGGGGGACCATTGAACCAAATTTGTCACTACTACTACTACACTAGTGGACACTTTTTAGTTGAATGACGAAGATTGTCCGCGTAGCTGATTACTGGCCATACGGATCCCAGAAGCTAACTGAATCTTTTAATGACACTCTGCAGCACATACTTTAATGGTGATCTTTCCAAAATAATACATAAACATCTGAAAGATAGGTTGGAAATTTTATCAAAAATAGACCGATAAGTTGTAGGATCCAACAGCAACATCAGTCTAGGAAATAGGAGAAAAGCGATATGATCACAACAACTTACCTGGGAGGTACCGGTGATCATGTTCTTGATGAAGTCCCTGTGTCCGGGCGCGTCGATGATGGTCACGTAATACTTGCCCGTCTCGAACTTCCACAGCGCGATGTCGATCGTGATACCGCGCTCACGCTCTGCTTTTAACTTGTCCAAAACCTACGAATTACAAACAATATTATCAACCTTCATCAAAGGTGTAAAGCGATAAAGCAGCAGTCTCCAATATTTGTTTACAACAACAGGGCCTGTACAGCTGAGATTGAAAACAAAAGCTAAGTAGGACTTCTTATTGTTAACTTCCTGACCCGACAGACGTCCTAATCATTCGTACAAATATCCCATATTAAAAGCACTTTCAGTGTTTCCCGATTTTGAAAATATTCCGCAGTACTTTTCCAATTTGTCGTTCCATAAAAACCTAATTCGGACTGTCACGAAAAATTTTAAACAATATATTGCCAAATCGATCCAGCCGTTCTCAAGCGATGCGCTAACCAACGAATAGCAATTAATTTTTTCTTATGTAGATAGATTTGTTACGTAAAAAAAATTCACCAAATTGAGCACGTAATATTCCATTAAACATATATCTCAAGAAAATGTCCTGAAGTGTAGATGAAGAATACACACCACAGAAAAATATCTTCCAATTTTATCACTCTGAACACAACCTTCAAGAGGAACAGGTATTTTAAAAAAAAAAATCATTAGAAGGTATACATATGCGGGTCAGATGGAAACACCAAATAGAATTCAGCTAAATAGGTACGTACCCAAGCATACTTGAAGGATCCCTTGCCCATCTCCTGAGCCTCCTTTTCGAACTTCTCGATAGTCCTCTTGTCGATGCCGCCGCATTTGTAGATAAGATGGCCAGTGGTGGTGGACTTGCCCGAGTCTACGTGGCCGATAACCACGATGTTGATGTGAGTCTTCTCCTTACCCATCCTTGTGGCGTTAGGCAAAACGTTAGAGAATCAACTTGTAACCTGAACAAAATAAGGTAAACTGCCATAAAAAGTCAACGGATCCTGTAGAGCACGAGATATTGCCTTATCTGAGAGTCCCTAAAGAACATCTTTGAAGGTGATAGGGTACCTGCGTGTCATTATCGTATGACATGATCGACAGTGCTGCATAAAATTCAAAAATCCCATATGATAATTGGACAACTGAATAGAGAATAAAATCACTTCCTAAACTTTCACGGGTCGGCAGACAATGGATTCGCTTAATTCACTGTTTGTATATATTCAATCACTTTTGTAAAGGTCAACGACGAACCTTTTTACGCATTAGGTAAGGGTAACACCGACTGAAAGTTTACCTTTACCTAAAAGTTAACATTTATACAACGACCCTAAGTTAGGTTTAATTTGAAATCATTTATCCCAAAATACAAATAACTGTCGCCTTCCAGGATGTTGCGTTTATTTTTTACTAGCTGTCGCCTATGTCCTTTGCCAGGCCATGTTCTATTCTACTCATGTGCCAAATTTAATGCAAATCCGTTCAGCCGTTTTAGCGTGAAAGCGTAACAAAAAAACAAACCAACAAACTCACTTTCGTATTTATAATATTAGTTAGGATAGGATCACTAACATTATGAATCATTAACATTTCATATTACTGCAAAGGCAGGCTTTGCAGTACGGCTAAACGGCTGCTGATTTTAACACGTATGGAATTTCTAGTTACGTATGGCAGTAAGTCACTGTTAATTTCATTTCTTATCAAGCAGCTAGATACTACGTTGTAGTTGTACTTAAAGTGCACTGACAATAAGTGCACGATTGAATTAGTCGCATCGCATCGCAACATTCCCGAGGGAGTCTCTCCTCCGAGCGTGCGCATAGGACATCCGGGACATCGATATAGCAGAGATATTCCGCCAAATATAGACTAAACCTACCCACGCAAATTAATTGTCCTTCACTAACTTGACGCCAACCACGTAAAAAAAAGAAAATTTACTCCTTATTCAATTCAAAATCAAAACATTTGACCGACTAACCGAACACCTGCAAAGAAAATGAGATGTCACGTGAATTTTCCATCTTCGACCTTTCAAAGCTGTAAGGTATCCTAAGTACGATGTTATTGATGTTAGAGCACTTAAGGTCCATTTTAGTAAATGCTGACTACATCGCTATGTGGGTGTGTTCTTGTAGGTATCTACCTAGTGTCAAAATATAGGTTCTTTCCAAGGTAGAACTTAGACCACCACTTTCTTTATCAATATGATGTATTTATGAAGGTACCGGTGACTTGACAGAAATTGCACAAAGATTTCGACGCAGTGACGGTATATTTATTATCTATCACAAGGAGAGAGTGCATTCAATCTAATTTTAGTAGACGTGATCTATACAAGTACTAAAGAGATGTATTGCAACAGTATGATTCAAAATTAGAATAATCGCATGTCGCACTACGTAGCATGCATGTGTACCGGCGACGCACATGGGCTTTGCAATGCGTCCATCTTGAGCATGTTTGTCTGCATCAAATAAATTACGACCAATCACCATGTGCCCGGTATTTTTCAGAAAATTAATCACGGTGACATTAAAACATGACATAACTTTGAAATTGGAAAAAATCATATTTTTCACTTCATGCACAAAAGACCCAGAAATTATTGAAACAAAAAAGTTTCTGAAATAAAACATTAAAGAAAACCTTATATCTCTGAGAAATAAAGTCTAAAGTTGCTATTACAAGAGTTGGTAAATTAATCGCAAAACATGACAAACGTTTATGAGCATGATGATTAAAAGCCAGAACATATATTTTGTTATTATAATGTTGTTCACTAAAAGATTTTTCTTACAAAAACATAAAAAATTGCGTAATTTTTAAATCTTATACCGGCAGAATACCTGTGTCCAGGTGAAGTCGAAAAATATTTTCAGGAAAACCACTATGTTTTAGATTTTGGTTGTAAACATGTAACAGAATCGCACAAATGTCATAAAATAACTGAAATTGTACATATTTTACATTAAAACACATGAAAAGCTCACCTTTGCAGCCGCAGTCACGAATTTTCCGAGCAATTTTCGAGCATGCGCCGTAGACAATTCTCCCGGGAAATGCAATCAATAAAATCAAAACCGTACCTATTAACTTTACTTGCTCGAAATATACATTTTCTAAAGTTTTATGTTAACTTAATTCATCTTATAATTATTGGGATATTTCAACTGATAGCAATTTTTACATATTAGCTAATTAGTTTTTTTAAATCCGTCGGAAAAACCGGAAGCGCGTAACTTTCTTTTTCTTCGAGCCAAGCATCTATCTTCGCTCGTATTGAACCTTTTTTAATAGATATAGAGCTTTTTTGATTATGACATTTTACTGTTGAATCAATCCTCTATCTAAGTTCCTATTTAAATTAATAGTTACGTTTATCATAAAAATTTTTAGTGAAATATTAAAATTAACCCACCTCGTTAAGAACAATGTACATTTTCTATTTTTAGGTACTAGTTAGAAATGACCGATAAATTTCTTGGAGTTCCTATCAATACGAAATGCTTTGTTTGTACCTTCACTATATTTACACAATATCTTTGGTTACCGGCCTGTGATAGACAGACAGCGTAGTGCAGCGTAGCCGCATAGGTTTAAAACCTAAAAGAACATAAAAAAATAATTAAATGGATAAAATTCTTAAAGAGGGTAAATTCAGGTTTGCTTTATTATTTCCCAGTAAAAAAGATTAAAGTATGTTTAAATGTCTTTGTTTCCCAGTAACTACCGGCATCGCGTCACTCGTGAATCATTTA
Source organism: Lithophane ornitopus (assembly GCA_948473465.1). NCBI lineage: Eukaryota > Metazoa > Arthropoda > Insecta > Lepidoptera > Noctuidae > Lithophane > Lithophane ornitopus. The sequence continues at coordinate 10,960,812 of OX419616.1, read as the reverse complement.
AATTCAAAGATAAGTGGATAATAAATCAATCTGCCTAGCCTTTTCCCAACTATGTTGGGGTCGGCTTCCAGTCTAACCGGATGCAGCTGAATAATGGACGAGTGGATAATAAAACAGAATAAATAATTTCATTATTTTTAATTGTTTAAACATACCTTTTAAACAGTTCTTATAATTATTAAATCCGAAAATACTTAGTTAAATTATAAAGTTGAAAATATTGAAATCGTGAATGTAAATATTGTATTGTGTGTATAAATATTAATTAATTAAATTGTAACATAGATACCTCATTTACACGAAATTAGCAATTATTATAAAGGAAAGGTATATTAATAAAAACAGATCGGATACAATTTCACTGTCAAAAATTGGAAATTCCAGCTCATGTCTAGAGAAATTTAAGTAGTATTAATTGAATTATTACGGAATGTAGTCATGATAAAAATTAAGTAGATAATATGCTGTAATTACAATTCAAACTAATTATTCGTGTTTTCAATGAGAGACTTATTTCAAAACAACGTTAATAATCGTATATAATTATAAACAGGTCATAAAAATCGTTTATTCTATGTTTATTACTATAATTAGCACACAGAATGTAATTAGCAATTAATTAGTTATTACCAGCAGTGTAACCATTAATCACATAATGTAGTTACTGGAAAATTCTTTTAGAATGTGGCGTTGTTATTTATGTCCAATAAAAGACGTGAAAGATGAAACGGAAATAATTACAAATTCTAAAAAAAAAAAGAAATGTTTTGCCTTACAAAACACCAATACTAGTAAAAAATGTGACACGTCTGTCACAATCGCAATCTGCTATAGCGAGTTTTACTATAATTCATAACATGATATAATTATGAATACAATAACGATACCCGGGCGTTCCTATCTCCGGCTAATATTATATAATAACAGTAGTATGCATTTAATAATCTCCTATATTTTTCTCTGTCTAACCTAATTACTCATATGTACTTAATTAAAACTCAAAAATAAATAATTGTAAATAATCATTAAAAATGTACGAACAAAAATTATAATATAAATATTAGGCTAAAATGCAATAAAAGTTCTGAAATCATTGAAAAGGCATCCGTCAATAATGGAATCACAGATAATTTACATTTTACTATTGCTTACATTACGGTTATCGCATTTTTACTCTCATAGGTTTATTAATAGTATGTATATGTTATGTTTATTTTCCTCCTGGCCAGGGCAGATAGCTGCCCCATCCTTTGCTTGGGTTTGGATCCCAACCTGTAACACATAACAGGGTAATGTAACATTCTGTTCCGATTACAGACATACGTCATTTTTTTTTAATTTAAAACAAATCTAGTGAATCAATAACGCACAAGTTTTTTTAATACATCGCGCAAAAAATATTTTCATACGATTTTTGATACGAAATACTTCATAAAGATTTTTACGTGCGCTTTATAATCCGTCATCTGCCTAGCCTTTTCCCAATTATGTTGAGATCGGGTTCCAGTCTAACCGGATACAGCTGAAAACCAGAATTTTACATCGACTGCCTATCTGACCTCCACAACCCAGTCATTGGATAACACGATACGATGCCCTTTGGTAAGACTGGTTGTCAGACTTTCGGGCTTCTGACGACCCGTGACGACAGTCAAAGATCCACGTGCGCTATAAAATCCATGGGGCAAAAATTATGTCTTTTTCCTGAAAGGCTTTACGGATTATTTTATCGTCTACTGTATAAGTTCAGAGGTGAATTAATCTGGAGATCATATGTCGTCCTTCTAATAGTAATCGTTCCGGTCATCTCTTAGGCGTTCACGGTACAGATTTTGGCCAAAACAGTCGGATGTAAAGGTAGAGCTGACTAGCTGATCATGTATTGAGCTTTGTTTCTGAAAATATTGCCCGCAGCTTCACCCGGGTGTACTAAGTACTAACGTACTACGCCAAATTTCATCGAAAACCGTTCAGCCGTTAACGTGTGAAAAGGTAACAGACACGATTTTATTTGGCATTTATAATATTAGTAGGGATGTTAGCCTTACCCCTGGCGACGGCGTTAATTTTCTGCGTCTCTTCGTGTGTGAGTGTGAGTATCTTCTGCAGCACTGGCACCAGCCGGCTGCGCTCGTCACCGGGCGGCAGTGTCAGAAACTAGAAATAACGTCTTTATTTATATCTCCATAAAGCACCTTTTGCAACGTGGACAAAAGAACCCTTTAGGGGTTTAGGCCCGGACTCCTCCAAAGCGGAGATGTCCGAAGTGGAGACAAGAAGAGGTAGGCTGAGCGGAGATGCGTTCTGGCTAGACTGGAGCGGAGATGGCCGCGGCTGTCGGGTTGTGCGACGCGGGGGGAGCTAGTGATCGCGTCATACAAATATGATACATCTCCGACCAGTGGTATCCACTGAAGCTGAATGGCGACGAGATGTGTGAATGACGAAATCCTATTGGTTGTTTGAAACACATCTGCTCTCTTCTCGGACCTCATTGGTTCTTTGTAGTTAAACAAAAGAAGACTTGACTGGGGGTAGTAAGGCTGTGATTATGCTTTACTGAACTGTGATCGTCGTTTTACTATTGGACTCGGCATCAATGCCAGAGGTCACGCGGTTCCGGTGCGGCGCATGTGCGATATTCATTCGTATACACAAACTGCCGCCGGCGCCGGTGCGGCTTCGGTGTCATGAACAGGAAGCCTTACCAGATTTAACCATAAGATAACGTCATGTCCGTATGCTCCGAAGGGATAGGAAAAAGTACATGTATAGTACACCCACATTTCGCCGGAAAGTCTTATGTTATCAGAGTCGAGTCTATTAATCGCAGGCGCAAATCGAAACTGAGCTGGGAATCGAACCCCCGACCCTATGCGACGATAATAGCGGCCAAATGTGGACAATCTCCTAAGGTGCCTGTCCTTTCTGCCCCATCTCAAAAATCCACCCTGTATACTCAGCAGCCTTGCCTTAGAGCCCTGGGCCAACAAGACTCCTTCCCTCTAGACCTCGAGGAACGACGAAAGATATCCGTCGCTGCTCTCCCCTCCCCCCTTTCAATTTTTTTTCTTTCACCGTGTTTACCTTAAGCGTGACGTTCTTCATGTACTCTGTGTTGTGTGCGTTCTGCGTGGCTCCTCGGACTCGCCTTAGTTCCGCCTTCAACAGTTCGCTAAGCTGAGCCATGCGCGCGCACTCGCGCTCTGATTCTGACAACAGCACCGTAACGTGTTTCACCCTATAGCACAGAAAAATATCAAACTTTAATAATATGTGGAAGAAAAGGAGAATAAATAGGTGCTCCTGACAAGACGTTAACTTTTAACGTTAATTTAAACTCCATAATGATTATAGTTTGAACGAGACTGCTGTACCGCGCCTTAGGGATGAGCGACTCGGCAGGGGGCGGGACGCCGTGAGCATTAACCGATGAGCGAACTGCACTGCCCCCACGTTTCGCCGCGCACATACCTAAGGCGCGGTACAGAGGTATCGGAACGCAGCATGCAGGCAGGCATGGGAACTGGGCCTTAATAAGGCCTAGTTTGGACAATGTTCAAAACTACTATTTAGGCTGACCAAAATAATGTCTGGACTTTAGCAGAGACTGTGACCCCTGAGTTTTTTTCGGTCTTTCTTCTCACCAGAGCATTCCGATAGGAAACACCGTCCTCATCTAGTTTTAAAACATAATATTTTTGACATGATAAATTGATTTTTTGGACCAATTTACGTAAATGTATATCATTTATCATCATTTACCTCTGTTGCTGAGCTTGAAGCCTCCGCTTAAGTTCGCCGATCTCCTGGTCGGGCGTGAGCGCGAACGAGGAGGTGTCCATGGCCTCGTCATCAGGCACTCCTTCTTCCAGCAGTCGTTCCAACGGTACAGGCGACCGTCCGCTTCCACCACCCACGAGGAACTGCTTCGAAGGCGGCGGCGACGGAGCAGATTCAGATCCCTGGAACACGGATGTACGTTATTTGATGTGTATAATCAGCTTGTAACTTTCCTATAGATAAGAAACAAGCGTAATATCTGCAGGAGGGAGCGGAACGAATCCACCACATTCCGCAGGCCCATTCGGGTTTGTGGATGTCACAGACAATAATTATAAGAGCGTTAAGGATCTTTTGGCGCGTGCTCAAAATCGGAAGATTTTGAGCACGCGCCATCTTATTTTTTCAATACATTTCACAAAACAATTGCACGAATGTTAACCAACAGCGCCAACCCTTTTTATTTTTTTTTGTTATTGGGTATTCATCAAATGACTTCTCCCGCTTTGGGCGGAGCGGAAGGGAGTGTCAGACTTTTACTGACTAAAACCGACCCGTGTTCCTTTAGTTGCCTGTTGCCAGGGTCCCGGTATCCCTTTCGGACTTTCCCGCAACCCTGACAAGCCCCCCTGTCAACGACATTCGACCGCCAAAAGATCCTCCCTTAAAGCAGTGTATCCTGTATGTTAAAAGTGGGTGATATACGTGCGAGCAAGTGCGCGTACTTATGGCTCGGCGAGCTTACTCGCCCGTCTGTCATCGCTGCGAGCCGCGAGCCAATTTGACAATGAAATTTTGAGCAAGCTTCACGTGTGTCACGGACGGCGAGCCGAGTAAGGTCGCGAACATAAAGACCGCGTACTTTAAGTACGCACCTCTATCACCCACTTTAGAGTATTTGGTTCTAGGATATTCCTATTACTTGATATACCTACCGAAATGCGAATGGGTATGTGATGATAATTTGATAGTTAAGTCCTTACGTAAAAAGTACTCCGGGAGCCTACCGAAAGACGTCTTAAGTTATATTTCAGTACACGAGAACCACTCCGTACCATAATAATAACAACTGTATCAAACGTATAGATTCGTCACAGCAATTCATTACATTCATTATACACAGGCAATATAGCACAATTATTATTCAAGCACTTCTCGTAAATTGCATTGCGCATGTTCAGATAACGTACTTGCGTAATGACGTACGTAACATGCAAATAGAATTTATGTTTCTTTTTACCCGACTGCCCCAGAAGGAGCGTAATGTTTTATCATGTACAAGTTTTGACCGCGACTGTCATTTGTCATGGTAAATAGTACATTTCTAGCTCCAATCGATAGTGACGTGACAATGCAAAATTAGTTCATGAAAAGTCTAGAAGCAAAGTTTCATTTTCTTAGTATATAGGAAACAACAAAGAGAACATAAAACGCTGTTTTTTTAGTGGTTTATGCATTAGCAATCTTGCAAGTTATGTCTTTAAGGCACATTTTTCTACAAGTCATTACTAGAATTGAAAACAGAAATAAGATTCTTATATTATTATAATTTTTACCTCTCCCTCCTCCCTCGGAATCATAGAAACGTTGATATCCATCTCGCCATCACTGTTCTCATCTTTCGGTATAACTGGTAACATATACTGGTTTCTGTTAGTGTCATCGGATGAGGAAACTGCGACGTTGCCAGACTTCCTCATTTCTTGAGCAGCAGCTAGCTGCTTCTTCAATACTTCCGTCTCCTTCTGAAGCTTCGCCTCCATTTCACTGATTTGAGTTTTGTAACATTGTGTAAGAGTTGAGACCTGTAAAATTGGGAAGCATACTTTAAAAAGTTTAAACATTTAAGAATATTCATTTATATTAACTGTAAATATGATTGTAAGAGTTCAAAATTTTTGATACCTATTTTTACAAGAAAAGGATAACTACCTACGGAATAGAATACTCCTTTCGTAAAGGTGACAATGACACACAATTAGGAGGAAGTATCAGTTGCATGAGTTCGGAAAAATAACTTGAATTAACACGTAAAGCTTATTTTCAATAGTACCTAGTTATTCTGTTATCAACTAACGTTTACGTAAGAAACTGAATTCAAGGACAAGTTGTTAATTGGTCCTCCATGCATGTCACCTCACCTGCAACTTATTCTGTGTCCTCTCCGACTCAATTTGCTGCGACAGTCGGGTGAGATCGGCATGCAGGCGAGCAGTTCTCTGTTGCGCCCGGGCAGCATCGCTCGTGGCCTCAGTCATACGCCTTCGAATGCTCTCTGCTTCCGATGTTCTTTCTGCAATCTGCTCCCTAAAAAGTATTAATGATGTAAACCTGTGACGTTTCCCCAACTTATGCTCAAAGGCTTGTAGAGAAACCATTTTCTGTTATCCAAGGTAAAGACGACAATAAATTAAACTTCTTATATCTAAGAACGTCTCCTAGTCTGCAAACAACAATTCAACTAAATATATATAACTAGCTTCTGCCCGCGGCTTCGCCCGCGTGGTACGCCGATAAAAAGTAGCCTATGTCCTTTCTCAGGCTCTAGACCCTCTCTGTGTACCAAATTCCATTTAAATCGGTTCAGTAGTTTTGGCGTGAAAGCGCGACAGACAGACAGAGTTATTTTCGCATTTATAATATTAGTAAGGATAATTTAGTCCCTAAAGCTAGTCAAAGATAAGTTGCGCTAGATAATTTAATTTGAGCAGGGGCCATACTATGACGTGTTAAAGCTATCATTGTTCCGTTGTGAAGAAGGGATAGTGCTATTTGTCCCATATGGCTCCATCTCTCTCTGGCACTGGAACAATTATAGCTTTATCACGTCATAGTACTGCCCCTGATATATCGCCAAGATCGACGCTGTCTGTCCACATACAAACATATTTGTCTACTTATTCAAAGCTTATTATTGAATGAGAGTTTTTATGAAAATTCACGCCACAATTTGGCGCCACTGTCTTTCATTTCGATAATGAATATATCACTGACATATAAATTATTCATTCAGTCACTACTAAAGAACCTGTACAGGTGCCCGAACTTGGCATCTCAGTCCCTGTCTCAGTCTCAGTCACCTGGCGAACATCATTTTAGAATTCATACAGTCCCTCGGCAATTTCGTTATCAATAAAACACAGTAAACAAGTAAAGAAAACAAATATTTGTGTATGTTGTAAGTTATTGATATAATTGCCTCTATTTATTATATAGAAGCACGACATAAAGGCGTTGGTTATACAAATTGTATCAAAACAACTAATAATACAAGTGAAACACATGTTCTTCTGTTCTACCAATAACATTTTTACGATCTTTGTTTGCGGCAGAAAAACAGATTCATGGAATCAAATATTATTTCATATTTTATACAAAAGTAAAACACTGCAACAAGTAACACACTTCATGTAAAATGCTGGTATTCAGCTGCATCCGGTTAGACTGGAAGCCGACCCCAACATAGTTAGGAAAAGGCTAGGCAGATTGGATTTTATACAAAAGTCCGAAGTGTCTGTAGGTATTTACTACAAATAAAAAAAAACATTATGAGTTTTATGAATCCAATAACGAATACCGAAAATAAAAAAGATCAGATAAATGTATGACTTGCTAAAATTACAAAAACTTAATCCCAATAACTTCAGAAAATATAAGGATAGAATAAAATGGCGATTCCGTTGCCATGAGAACTGAATTGATCTAAAGAATTGCCAAAAAAAAAACACTTTGCTATCAAGCCCTATTTAGGTATATTAGAATTTTATCGCTCTTTACTTCCTACTACAATTTATTCATCAATGTGCTTACATTGATAAAAAAAACGACATAAAGCAATGTATTTCCTAATTTCGTATCCTAGTTCGCAATTTAGTTTCGAAACATGTAAACAAACATGTGTTTTTGGAATTATAAGTATAAAACCTACAAATAAAGTACAGTTTGTGACTATTCTGAAATGTACTTAATTTACGCAAGCATAGAGTATATATTTGTTTAAGTGGAAATAACGTCAATTGGAAACAAGGACTTCTGACAACACGTAACGACTGTCAAATATCCACGGATGACAGCCGGGACCAAGCAACCGCTTAACGTGAATCCCATTTTGCCTGTTATTACATAGCCACGAGCCCGTCTCTTACCTATTGTATAATATTTAAAATATTGTTCTATACATGAACTATCGCGTATACAAAATATAGTCTATCTATTGAAATAATATAAATTAAATTACTTACTGTGCCGTTGCTAGTTTCGCTGTAAATATTTCAATCTGTGCTCTAAGAGCTGCAGCTTCCTCTTTCAGTTGCTCTTCTTGACTATGGTCCACAGTTTGGTTTTGACGTAACACGGCCTGAGCTCGTACCTAAAAACAAATAGAGTTTTTTTTTTTTAATCGGCAGAGGAATGACAACAATTTTTTTATTTACAATGATGTTAATGGTAATCATAGGCGTACCTTGTAGCTAGTATACTCAGTTTTCAAATCCGCCAATTCTATGTTAGTAATTCTCAATTTTTCATTCAGTTCCGAGCACTTGAACTCCAGTTTCTTAACTTTATTGTTGAGCTCAGTCTTATCTTCACCTAACGCCATTATAACCTTTTCTTTATCGGTTAGCAGTGACGTCATTTCTAGGTCCGACTCCTCATTCTTTCTCTTTTCATCTTCAAGGTCTTGTTCTAGTTTTGATACGATTGTGTTCTTCATTTGTATCAGGTTGTCCTTTTCTCTCCCATCTTCGATGGCGTGCTGTAGCTCTTCCTTGACGAGCCTGTTTTGTCTCTCCTCGGTCTTTATTTGTTCCTCCAGAAGTTTTATTTGTGTTCTCATTGCTGTGATTGTTCCTTCTTGTGTATCTATTGTTGATTCCATCTGTAATTCATTACAAAATAGTTTTTATAAGTTCCTGAGGCCCTAGTGCGAGATTCCTAGTGAGAACGCGGTCAATGCGTTAAGTCGAGATGGTTAAAAGAAACTCGCACTAAGTCCTCTGGTTATTTATTTTCATTGCCCAGAATAAAGTATCTTTTGATACATAAACTGTTAAACTTACCTGCATCATTTTCTTCTTACTTTCCTCCATCTTTGTCGACAGTTCTTTCATGGACCTTTCATAGTCCTCCATTTCAAGACTCAATACATTTTTCTTCTTGACGTCACGTCGAGCTTTCTCCAGATTGTCTTTTGTTACTTTATGCGCTTCCATTTCAGTTGCTAACTGTTGTGTTTTCAAAGCTAATTCCGCTGAATTATTAAAATAACAAAGTTTATAAGTTTAGTTATTTATATTTACTCATTCATGTTTCAAATCAGAAACAATTAAATGAACACCATTACCTTTCAACTTGTCTAGTTCAGTCGTAACATTTTTCGTAGCTTCAAGAGCAACAGTTAAAGATTTGACTTTTTCTTCAAGTTCACTATTTTCAGTAACATTTACAACTGTTATTTCTGTTTTAGAGCTATCAACTTCATCTGTAGAATTACCAGATTTGCTCTCACTCAATAACTTCTCCAGCTTAGCTTTATCCTTCTCTGCTTGTTGCATCTGAGTTATGGTCTCATTTAATTTCTTCTTCAGCTTTAGTGCAAAAATCCTCAACTTTGTGTACCTGTAACAAGCAATAAAGTTATTAAGAGTTACAAAATACAGCCTAAATGAATCATAGCATTGAAAATTGGTGCTTGTCTCATACTTTTCCTCAAATGTTTCATCTAGGTCTTTCATTCGAGAATGTTCTTCTGCTTTAGATATGGTAGATGTGGACATGTCTTCATTTGGTAATTCTGCTGTAACAGAAATTATACAATTTATGCTTCAAAACTGTTTAGTTACGAAAGAAAAAGAAACAAGTGTGGATTTTTATTGTACTTCTTTTATGGCATGCTCGTATAGGTAAGCAATCGTAAGGATATTACCTGAAGTAATTTGTTGTTGTTTAAGCTTTTCAATTTCTTCTTTCAAGGTAGCTATAACCTCATCTTTTTGTGACAAGTTTTTCATGGCATTGTCCATGTCAACATTCAATTGATTGGCAGTTTCAGTCTTTTCGTTAGTCCTCTGCTCAGCATTCTTTAAATCACTTTCAAGACCGTCATTCTTTTTGAGTAGTTCTATTTTCTCTTGGTTCATATTTTCTCTATCTTTCTCCAAAGTCTCTACCAGCTTCTCCATTTCAGAAACAGCCTTCTGCAGTTTAGATATGGCCTCACCACGCTCTTTTAATACTTGATTGATTTCTTTCATTTCACTCAACAATTCTGTATTTTCCGACTTATAGCTCGCCAATTTGGATTTAGCATCTTCATATTCAGCAATAAGGCTATCGAACTCCTTAGATTTATTTCGTGCATCTTTTATTTCTGACAAAAGTGAAGCATTTTCCTGTTTATAGGCAGCTAGCTTGGTCTCTAGTTTCACAATGTCTGTTTGTAAAGACACATTCAAGTCGGATAAATTGTCGTCTTTCGGCTGTTCCAATGAAAGCTTTAGAGTCTCCACTTCCTCTTTCAACAGTCCATTCAAATCTTGTAATCCTTCGTGTTCTTTTTTCAGCAAGTTGAACTGTTCCTGCTGGGCCTTCAAATTACACTTCAACATGTTAATCTCACTCTCTTTTTCTGCTTTGAAATTAATCTCAAATGCAGATTTTTCTTGTGTTAGCAAATCCAATTGAGATTTTAAAGATTGTAATTCTGTTTTTGATTTTGATAGTTTGTCTGATAAAATCTTATTCTGACTCTCAAGCTCAACAACATTATCTCTTGCATTTAGTTTTTCTTTCACTAAAATTGATTTTTCACTCTCTAAAGCTCTAACTTGCAAATTCAACTTGTCAACCTCTTCATTATTTTGTGTATGAATATGCAGCAAGTCATTTAAATTCTTATTTTCTTTTTTCAAAATTTGCATGGATTTGTCAACTTCATTGAATTGATGAGTAACATCATTTAACTTTTGAGTGCATTCATTTAGTTTTTCTTTCAGTAACTTATTTTTGTCTAGTTGGTCTCTGTTTTCATCCAAATCAGCAATAAGTTTGGTATTTTCATTTTCACTGTTTCTTAGTTGTTGTTCTAAATTAGATACTTGGTCTTTTAATACCAAGTTCTCTTCATTTAAGACAGTTATTTGAGAATCAGTGATACTTTTATCCATTTTAGTCAGTGTTACTTCATTTAGTTGTTTTTCTAATTCTGAGAGTTTTGCTTTCAATGTCAGGTTCTCACTGTTTAGTTCATTTATTTGATTATCAAGTACTTTTGATGCCTTGATTATATCATTTTGCCATTTAGGAATATTTTCTGAATATTCTTTGACTGTTTTGGCTAGAATAAATCTAGAATTCTTCAACTGAGTTATACAAGCAGCACATTTCAAAATTTTGTCTTTGTAGCTCCTCAATTTCACATTTGCTTTTTCTTTTTTGGCTTTTTCAGACTCAAATAATTCATTTACCTCATTAAATTTAGCTTCAAAGTCCACATTGCTTAGAACTTTGCTTTCTAACTGTTGGATTTGGGTCTTTAATTCTTCAATTTGTATTTTATAATGATCTTCTGAAAAAAAAAACGATATTTAATACAACTCAGCTTTCTTTTGTGACATCAGAAGGATACATCTAATCCATTAATATTGTGCAAAGAAAAGAAAAAAAAGTTAAAAAGAAATACCTGTATTGACACTTTCTTCTAATTTTTTAAGCTGTTCTCTCTGTTGCATTCCAATATTATTAAACTCGGCTGCACTAGCCTCAAACTCAGTGAGTTGACTCAACAACTGCTCATTTTCTTCTAACAGGCGATTGTTTTGTCTTCTAAGTGAAGTTACTTCTATATCAAGATCAGATAACTTGTGATTTATATCTGCTATTTTGTTATCTTTGACAATCAAATCAGATTTGTAACTATTAATGTTTTCCTCATAGTTTACACACTTCGTGTTAAGTGCTTTTATCTTGCTTTGAGCGAAATCCACTTCAGTTATAAAGTTCAGTTTTTGTTCTGTCAATGAATCAACAAGTTCTTGCAGAGTTTTTAAGTTTTCTGTACATGCATTTTTTTCCTTGACACATTTTTCAAGTTCAGTTTGTAACTCTGTAAAAGATGTAGGTTAATTTATGATCTAAAGGTAATAAATGATTTGGGTAGCTTTGTCTTAAGGCTCGTGCAAACAGAGGCGAAATCACGCCCGCGATTTCGCGTCTGTTTGCACAAGCCTTTACTTTAAGCATATTTGATAGCAATTAATCAGAATAGTAATTAAATGTAACAATATAAATACCTGATTTGGCTAGTTTAGCTTTTTGAGCTATCACCAATAAGCCTTTACACTTGTTTATTAGTTCATCCCTGCCCAAATCATCAAATGGAGTCTTTTTATTTAGACCACTGTCTTGGGGCTGGAAAAGTAAATAAACTTTAACAACCCAACCACAAGTCCCAAGGGCATGAATATAATTTTGAATGTTTGGTTGTTATACTGTGATTTTATTTAGATAAAAATTGTTTGTTAGGAAGGTATCAGACCCAATAAAAAAATAAAAAAATTCACAGTGTACCTATGTACATAGCCGTTAGTAAATAAATGTTTATTTGTCAAGGACAGGATGTTAGCGTCTTACACGTAAGCAGTAATGGAACTTGTGTACACAAAATTGTTTATCGCAGGAAAAGAATTCCATACACTAGGCACTGCTGCATTAAAAATCTGTAATGTAATATTGGTAGTATTGTGCTTGAAACATGAGTTTAGGTGCGCGATGCTCTTTATTTATCCTTTATAATATTATATGTTTGTTAACAAACCGATGACTCTGGATGATCCATGGCGAAATGGTTAGAAATTGCATCTCATTCTTGAAATGAAAATGAAGGGCTTAGTAGTACACTGGTACATTCAAGAAAATAATATGGCTTCCTGTATTTTTTTAAATAATTTATAATTCAGTCACTAAACTTTACAACACACTTTACAATCACAACTCACTCCAACAAGCACATAGGATATGTCAAATATGTCAATGTCATTCACGATTATTATGATTTACGTCACTGCCAAAAAAAAAACTATTAGGGTAGCTATTACTCGAATCGACTAAATAACCTAAAAGATAATGACGCTGATTAGTGTTTGGGGGACCTTAGACAATCTTTCTGGTAATTTTGGGGTTTATAAGTAGGTATAAAAACGTTGCTTAAAGTTAATAATGATTAGCGACTATTTTAACCATACATTATTGGCGTTTAAACATTTAACTAGAACAATAAATAGTCTGGCCAACGAAAGTTGAGCCTGAAAACACGCGTGTTTTTTTTTTCTTTTAAACGTGACTATTATTTTGTCCCTATACATAGTGCGATAATTCGTGTTGATAATTGAAATTTTATTTCATTTATATAAAATAAAATTTCAAGTATCAACATCAAGACTCTATAAGCAGCCTTACTCAAACATTCGACAATTCGACAGGATGTCAAATCTAAAATGATATACTTTAATTACTAATTTGCCTTGCCCCCGACAGCATATAGTGGAAGAATAGTGGTCGGCTATTTGATTGAAACTGACAACATTTTCGAGTTTTGGATCTATGAACAGCCGTACGTAACGCATCGAACGGTTGGAAAAAGCTATGCTGAACGTAAATAACGTAAATACAGACGCCACAATGCCGAAACATTCACAACAAAACATGTTGAAATCTCTAGTTCCTGTCAAACATTGTATGGAACATTGACAGAAAATAAAGATTTCAACATGTGTTGTTGTGAATGTTTCGCCAGTGCAATCGCAAAGAAATAATAATGTTTGTGCCACTTAAAGACCGCGTACTTAAAGTTCACGGTCTTTAAGTTCGCGACCTTACTCGGCTCGCCGTCGGTGACAGACGTGCGTAAACGATAAATGAAATGATAAATAATTTATTTTCTATAAGTGGGTTTGTACAAACACTTTTACACGTCGATAAAGTACGCGGTCTAGTTCGCGACCTTACTCGGCTCGCCGTCGGTGACACACGTGAAGCTTTCTCAGAATTTCATTATCAACACGGCTCGTCGCTCGCGGCTCGCGGCAGTGACAGACGACGAGCCAAGGCGGGCTACGAGCAAAATTTCAAACCTGTTGGATCGCCAACGAACTTACTCGGCGGTTTTTAAGTCCGCGTACTTAGCATGACACACGGGCGAGTAAGCTCGCTGAGCCATAAGTACGCGGACTTGCTCGCACGTCTATCACCCGTTTAAAAGTGCCCTCGCCTCTGAATCAACGCGGCCTTTCAAAGAGAAAGCATGAACCACTATGTAAATGACATAAAATGCAAATGACATACAATACAAATGACATACAATGCAAACAGAAAATCGTACGTAATCGTCGACCATTTTGCCAAATTTTGCATTTCAGTAATTTATCCGGCCCAGCCAGAAGACTCGGCTACATGTAGTTAGTCGATTGTGTCGCAAATGTCATAAAATTCCATTATGTGGTACTCCTCTAATTTATAGTGTAATGGCGGCTCTAGTCATCACTGCTATCGTTTCATGTGTGAATGACTAAATTAATAAGTTTTGTAGAAAATATGTGTTTTTAAGTGTTGTGATTAATTGAAATGTGATAAAAGCTCGTATACTATTATTTCATCGACCCTTATAATTCTATAATTTTCCAGGTAAGCGAATAATATGTGTTTGATATTCAAGCAATATCTTTTTGTCGCATTCGCAAACCTTTGCAGGGCGCGTCCATGAGTAATATTGTGGCTTACTTTACTTTTATTTTATCACAATGTCAAGTCTTGTCAAAAGTCCCGCTTGTTGTGTCCATAAATCATAATGAAAATGTACCTAGCTTTGGATGAAAAGTGTAGAGTGATACTTTGATGATACATTCTTGGTACGATGTCCGATCGCAGGATATTGTTACGTTTATTGAAATATTCTATAATGTTGTTACCTTCTGTATGAACGTCCATAACAGCGTCTTGTTAAGTTTTTGTTGTAGTAATCAAATCTTTTTTTGCGCATGTAGAACGGGCAAAAGAGGACGAAATGTCGAGTGACGAGGATAAACCACCTGCGCCGCCAGTCCGGCTCACTAGCAACCGCGCCACGGACCGTGGCGACTCTGTAGCCTCAGTGGACATGAGGCCTCTTCCAAAAGGTAACAAATCTTGGCAGCTATCCAGTTAATTCATGTGTAATTTGAATATGTATTGTGTCCACCAACTTATTCTATTAATGATTTTGTAAACAATAGACAGACCAAAAAATGAATCAACAACAGTTAGAATCACAGCGTCTTTAAAGACTGACCTACTGGTTCTCTTGCTTGTACTGATTTATTCACTACTAACAGTCCTTATTACATGATTTAAAAATGAAATGTATGCATTTATTGCGTGGTTCTTCAGTTTTTGTTGATTGTTTCAGAACCTGATGATGCTGGTGATAGGAAGAAGAAAACATTGAAAGCTAAAATCAAAGGCTCTAAAAGTACTGCTCACAATGACAACAAACCAAACATTAGCTACCCAACAAATTTTGAACATACGGTTCATGTGGGCTTTGATGCAGTCACAGGAGAGTTTACTGTAAGTAACATTAAAGTATTTGTCTTTGTAGTATGTTTTAATAATATTCACTATGAAAAAAATATACTTCCAAACATATTGGGTCTCCGGGGAAAACCCATGACACATCAGTGTACCTATCCATAGCCTCACTTAAACAAATATTTGTTGCACTAATATTGTGATGTGGTCATTTTTAGGCATTGACTGACTGTAATTAGACACTAATTTGTTAATTACAGTCCTGTAGTTTTGGTACTATGACTATCTTAATATAATTTGAAATAAGAATGCATAGATCATAAAGATTTTCACATAAACCCATATAATAAAAAAATGGTTATCCATAATGATATAAAACCAGACTGCACTAATGCACCTTCGATGCAACTTTGTGACTGTCATATTGTAGTTTTTCACTAAATTGTGACTCGTACTGTACTGAAGTCTCTTTGAAATGAAACATAAATATATACCCAGACCCCCATGT
The DNA here is from genome assembly GCA_948473465.1 of Lithophane ornitopus. NCBI lineage: Eukaryota > Metazoa > Arthropoda > Insecta > Lepidoptera > Noctuidae > Lithophane > Lithophane ornitopus. Next base: position 10,944,959 of record OX419616.1, on the reverse strand, counting down.
TATAATTATGACCTTTACTAAAAAAAGAGTGAGCTTCCTGCCTAAACACAATGCCTCACAGCTTCGATGCTTTGCTTTCTTATAAAAGTGGCGTATCAAGTATTTTTATTTGACATTTCATTTTAATTATTCTTAGTTGTTAACAAGTCATTCATAGCGAACCTGGAGCATTGTAATTTGAGATCAAACTCCATCTTAAAAAAAAAAAAATTTGCTGCATTCAAAACTAATGATTATTGTAATGTTTAATAATTAAATTAACTTCCTGATAGTAAAATATTCTATTGATAAATTAGTTAAAAAGTATAATGCAAGCATGTTTATATTAGAGAATGTACCTATATTTAGAATTAATGACTTATGGGTTAACACCATGGAATGTTTATAGACCATCATTTTTTTAAACCGAATGATGGTGACCTAGCTGTCCGTTTGTAATAAAATGTATTTAAAACTAAAACAGTCCTTAAGGAACAAGTAATGATATCTTGTAATTGAGTTCCATGTATTACCGCTTTTGTTTCAAGCTGCCTATGACAGTAAGTAATAGCTTATATTATTATATGTTCAGTACATTGTCACATTATACCCTGTTGAAATTCATAATGTGATAATGTACATCTTTTATTTATATTTTGTTTACCCACTCCTTGCTATTTATTTATTTTTATTTTCCATGTTTACTCTATTTTGGTGTAAAATGCAAAATCTATGTATAGCATGCAGTCTACTCTCTGTATAATACCTTTAGTTGTAGGATGTAATACAAATAACATTCATCTTGTCTAGTTCATGCTTTAGGGTGCATTTCCACTGAAGTGGAGACAAGAGGAGCTGAGCGGAGACCTGCAAGAATCAACCAATCACAATTGTGGAAATCCTGATCGCATCTCGCGTCTGTAATTGGATGAACCTCTTCGCTCAGCCCCGCTTGTTTCCGCCTCAGTGGAAACACTCCCTTAGTCTAAAACTTCCGTAAAATAAACTTTATGTCAGTATAATTATGTAGGTACAGTATTATATTAAGTAATAGTAATTTCTTTAGTGTAGAATATTTCACAGATGAATTGCTTGGAGACCATTCATTATTTCTAGCTGTTAACTTTAAACTTTAGTAATGTATGTTGTGTACATAAAAACTGTATACCTATTTACTTGATCAGTTAATATTACAGACAGTACTGTAGTGGATCTAACACTATCACATTTAACAGTTAAGCAACAGACAAGCATTTTGCATGACTTATCTATTATTTCAAATAAAACTTGTTGATCTATATTCTTACTGCCATTTACAGTTCAACAAATGTGTTAAATTTTTTGCGCTTGTACGAACATGAGCATACATTTTTTTCATATCCCAGGGTAGTTTTACATGTTCACTTATTGTCGATTGGTGAGGCCAATGACCATGTGTAGAAACTACACAAGGATCGAGGTTCAAACTAGCTCTTTGTACAAGCGCACTTACGCTTTATAAATGGCTACAAACCATAGAAGTTTTATTCAACTCTGCATGGTTGTTTTAACTTGACTATGCCCCGTTTTGACTGTGTGGTGGTTGTTCTAAGGGCATGCCGGAGGCGTGGGCGCGGCTGCTCATGGCCGCGAACATCAGCAAGCAAGAGCAGAAGAACAACCCTCAGGCGGTGCTAGACGTGCTCAAGTGGTACGACGCGTCCGCCACGCAGCCGCCGCCTTCCAAATATATGACATCAGCGCAAATGCATACTACACACTCAGGTACATGATGTCAAGCAAATAACTTCCATTTTCAGAACAAAAAGAAATAAAATATGTTTAGAATTATGTCTAGAATAAAAACAGGTATAATTTTATGAATATGTCTAGAATAAAAACAGGTTTAATTTTATGAATATGTCTAGAATAAAAACAGGTTTAATTTTATGAATATGTCTAGAATAAAAACAGGTTTAATTTTATGAATATGTCTAGAATAAAAACAGGTTTAATTTTTGTTTTATACACATTTTGAACACAATATTGTTTTAGCCTTATTTTACTGAATATGTCATCTCAGCTCCGATTGCAACTATTTATTAACGATAATCTTGTCTACAGGATCGTCAGTGTCCCGAGTTTCCTCCAGCAGTCCGTCTTCATCAACCCCGACAGACACGGAACACCCCGAGCCTCCGCCGCCACCTCCCTCTCGACCCGACCGCACCAAGAGTATCGTACGTATCACTTGCGATATTCGACGCTTGTTAACAAAAATTTGGTTTGGTCCATTTTTGTTTCTTTCCACTTTCAAATGAAACCGACAAAATTATATTATAGGAATGAATCTGTACCTTTCATAACGTTTCGGTCATTCGGTAGGCGACTGAAAAATGCCAAGTGCCGAAATCCAACATCGTTGGATCTGTTCACTAATGAATTAATTTTTCACTTTTAATTCATTTTGTGTTCAAACGTTTCACTTCGAGTGAAAGATAGAATTTAAGGTAAAAGTGTAGCGTCTGATATCGGCTTCACAAGTTTTTCTCTTCACGTTTTCACGTTTCATTTAGCAATGTATTCAAGTTTGAGTGTGATTCCAGTACACAAAACCGATCGAGGAGGAGGAGGTCCCGCCCCCACGACCTGCCCCCGCGCCCGCGTCTCCCCCGCATGTACCGCATCCTGCTCTCACTACGCATTCGGTAAGTCACCGACATTATTGGATTATGTTGAATTTGTTACACCAATTGCAACCCTATGGAAAGTAACTAAAAGTCGAGTTTCAGATGTTATACCTCCATCATCATTCTCCTTCTTTTATCCCAATTTATTTGGGGTCCTCCAACTGTCACTAACGAGACACAATATAATTTTAATTGTTATCGACCTTCTTCTTCTGAGCGGTGAGATTGGTTTCGATGCAATGGTGTTATGTTCTGGTTAATGAGTATCTTTTTTAATATTTAGGTTTTGTAAATTTTATCCTATCCCATTTGGGTTCTGTATATTAAAAAACAGACCTACGTTTAGCCAAATCAGATAAACGTAAAGGTGTGTCCAACCAAACATTGAGCGGCTGCCGGGCGCGGTGCCGCGCTGTGTTTGGACGACTGCCGCAAACGCTTCTCTCTACCTGCTGCGCACAAAATTTTCTAGGAAACATTCGTCAGTAATTTAGTGTCTCGGATATGCTGCGCAGTTTTTCCGCACAAACACACCTTTACGTTGCAGTTTGGCGCCCAACGTGGGGCAGGTTGTAGCAAAGCAGCGGCTTGGACAGTCCTACTGCAAGACAAATGCCTTTTCTCAACAGAGAAAGCATGAGAAATAATGAGAATTGATCACTGTGCTTGCTCAATTTGAATTGGCGATTTCAGACTATACTTGGACTTTTAATCGTATTCAGTAACTTGACAGTTCAATGCAAAAAATTGATGATTTAGAATAAATCTCAAAAAATGCGTTTGTATTATTGGAATATTGCAAATAATAACGTCGCCAGTCTTTTAACCTTAACAACTGAATGGACTTAACGGTTTAATTTGTTTGTATATTTACATGGTCAAGAGTAAAAAAAAAATTTGCAAATCTTTGAGTCTTCAAATACATGAAATCGGTATATTTTTATTATAAACGAACATAATATTTTTAAAGTTTAAGTTCTATAATATCTAATCTATGAACTTTTCCTTTTTTTCACCTCACTACCTTTTTTGTCCTTCCAACTGTCAAGTTACTGAATACGATTAAAGTCCATGTTTAGAAGATCTCTAGAGCTATAGATATTAATACAGTGTTTTCGCTGCAGATCTGCAGTCGAGCGGAGGTGGGCTCAGGCGCGGTGCTGGACCGCAACAAGAACCCGGCCGGCGCGCCGCCGCACACGCCGCCGCCGCACGCGCCGCACGCGCCCCCGCCGCCTAATGGCGCGCAGACCAACACCGATACCGGGTATGGCATTTACCAGCTAATACTTCCATCTTTTAAGTACTTACAAATAACTGTTACTACTACTGTGGAACTCGTTGTAGTCTGATAGATGTTTATATAATTACACGAGAACATATATCCACAAAATTACTAAAAAAAACTTCAATTGAATGAATGTTTCATTCAATTGAAGTTTTTTTTAGTAAATTTTTTTTTTGTTCCGTTTTCCAGAAGAGCAACGGCCCAGCAACAAAGGAAAAAGAAAATGACTGATGAAGAAATATTAGAGAAATTAAGAACTATTGTTAGTGTTGGTGACCCCAATAGAAAATACACCAAAATGGAAAAAATTGGCCAGGGGTAAGTTTTTAGAGTCAAGATAAATTCCATACATTGCTCATTTCTCCCCCTTGCAAGACTGCTAAAAATATCACAAACAAAATCAATCTAGCCTTTTTCCAACTATGTTGGGGTCGACTTCCAGTCTATCCGGATGCAGCTGAATACCAGTATTTTACATGGAACGACTGTCTATCTGGCCTCCACAATCCAGTAACTGGGTAACACAATACCCCTTTGTAAGACTGGTTGTCAGACTTTAGGATTTCGGACCACCCATAACGACTGCCGAAGATCTAAGAACGATAGCCGGGATCAACGGCTTAACATGCTTTCCGAGGCATGGAGGGGTCTCGATATATAATGGATGTTAACCCATCCACGAACCGACCGCGGCAAGAGTAGCTTAACCTTTGATCGACCCGTGAGGCTGTTATTATTTAGCCCATATCAAGATGTTTTTAAAAAATAGATCTACCACTTTGATATAAATCACAATTTGGTTTACCCCCTTTCCAGTGCGTCAGGTACAGTGTATACGGCGATAGAAACGTCGACGGGTATGGAGGTAGCGATCAAACAAATGAACCTTAGTCAGCAGCCGAAGAAGGAACTGATCATCAATGAGATCCTCGTCATGCGGGAGAACAAACATAACAATGTAGTCAACTATCTTGACAGTTATCTAGTTAATGAAGTGAGTATGACAAGTACAACGGTATAAATATATTTTAGCGCGTGGCCAAAATCAGACGCCGCCATCCTCTTTTTTTCCAATACAATTTCTGTGGTAATTTCACAAATGTTTGCCAACAACGCCCCCTTCTAAATGTCATTCAGGGATCAAAAGATCCTTGTAGCACTCTGTTATTGCTACTTTTCGTGTCAATTTGTTTGTGGTCCAAAGTAGATCTGCAAATTTATTGATATGTGTTTAGATCATGTTGCAGCATTTGTAGGGTGTATCATTATTGAAGTCACGAACTCACGACTATAATGCACTGTATAATTTGATGTTAGATATTGCATGATAGTCACGCGTGAAATTTAACACATGATGTGACGCTGACGTCACAAAACACGAGAATAGTGTGAATCTACTAATAGCCAATGCATTAACTTGATACGCATCAGGATGACGCAGTATCGCATCACGACTCACGACATACCACCACGAAAACTATCATCTGGCCTTATTTGGATAGAAGCCGCGTGCCCGATGGGATCAGACCCATCGACAACTTGTCAGGAGCCGTTATGAGTTTTCAAAATAATTATATCGATCGAGGATCGATTATCGGTTTTATGATGATACAACTTACTTTTACTTACAAATAAACAGAAGTCTCAGTACCAACTCCCACGTTCCATACTTCAAAATAACTTCCATATAAATTCTCATCCAAATAAGGGGATACATTTTTTTAAATCGTTCATTTTCGTTAAATAAGGAACCCCTGTGCAAAATTTCAAACTAAACTTTGGTTTAAACTGTGCGTTTTATGTCTGAGAATTAATTTAAGATTTTTCCATTTCACTTTTATAGGAATTATGGGTGGTAATGGAATACTTAGCGGGCGGTTCCCTAACAGACGTAGTTACGGAGACGTGTATGGACGAGGGTCAGATCGCTGCCGTGTGCCGCGAGGTGCTGCAAGCGCTACACTTCCTGCACACCAACCACGTCATACATAGAGATATCAAGTCAGATAACATACTGCTTGGGTTGGATGGACAAGTGAAACTGAGTGAGTATCATTTTCAGTCAGGCTTTAGTTGGATTTTAAGCTTTACAGGACCTACATATTATTACGCCTTATTTCCTGAGGGTGTGGCGGAAGTGTTACGTGAACCAGTTATGTTTTAGTCTCCGGGCTGCTACTGAAAAATTCCTGATGGAATAACGAAAAAAGATAACATGATGGGCATCGAAACCCGAAGCCAATGCTCAGCATTCGTGCTTGCGACCACTACACACACTGTAAGGTAGTCTGCCGCCCCTGTGATATCAAAATAAATAACCACCATAATATTCATGTTACAGCTGACTTCGGTTTCTGCGCTCAAATATCCCCTGAACAAAACAAACGGACGACGATGGTCGGCACGCCTTATTGGATGGCGCCCGAGGTCGTCACGCGGAAGCAGTATGGGCCTAAGGTTCGTCACATTACTAATAACCGTGCATCTGCATTCTTTTATAGTGAAAATACTTAAGGCTGAACCAAACTTATCCGCCTGGAGAAAGAGATAGAAGTAACACGAGGCTGCCCCGTCGCCAATTCTTGTCTTGAACTTGGCTTGACACGCTGCCGCGTGTCTAGATTCGGCCCAATGATACCGAAGAGTGCAGGAGCTTGTGCAAGCACTCCTGCTCGCTCTAGTGACATGTTTCTGAGCTAAAGAAAGGGATATTAGAACAGATTTTTTTTTTGAATTGTATTTTCAAAAAAAAAATCTGTTCTAATATCCCTTTCTGTTTCGATCATATGAAAAAAACATATCACATCATTTCAATCATTCTTTGCAAACATGTGTAATTAAATTAATTATAATGAAATTCTCCATGATCTACCGTCACATAGGCTTGCAAATCATATTTTTTACATTGTGTTTTTATGTAGCACTTAAGTGTCATTACAGAGGTGTTAATGTATAGTAAAGTATGTCTAATTTAGATGTGTAATTAAGATTAGCATCTCAAGACACGTGTATTTCATTAACACTTTGTCACTACTTTATAGTATAAAATGTTATTTATTACCACATAAAGTTATTAGCTACTACCCAAGACTTCGTCCCCGTGGATGTCGGAATACCAGCACAAATACCACCAAATCTGTTCGGCCGTTTTAGCGTGAAAGCGTTACAAACAAACTCACTTCCGCATTTATAATATTAGTTATGCAACGGCTACACTGCACTGTTGCGATAACGCAAACTACATTTCGCGCTCTCTCTCTCTCGCACTACTCGACGTCACGCTGTACAACAGAGAGCGCGCGAAGTGAAGTTCGCGTTATCGCGAAAATGTAGCCGCACATAGGATGTCACTCGGATAAGAGTGTAGCTTCTTGCTTTGGTTTTTTTTTTATTGATTCGGTATTCCTAGAGATTACCTTTTACAAACAATCCTCTTTACAGGTGGACGTATGGTCATTGGGTATAATGGCAATTGAAATGATAGAGGGTGAGCCGCCATACTTGAACGAGAACCCGTTGCGCGCGCTGTACCTAATAGCGACGAATGGCAAGCCGGACATCAAGGACAAGGAGAAGCTCAGCACCGTGTTCCAAGACTTCCTCGACCAGTGCCTCGAAGTGGACGTCGAGAGGCGCGCTACCGCACTCGACTTACTAAAGGTATGGTAGTTTTTCTTCTGTCGTTTCGGTTTAAAATATGTTTTCACAAATGTTACCTATGCGAGTTGGTAGGTAATTATCCCTGGGTGCGGCGAATGTACAAGATCTCCCAGGCTCCCAACTTGAAAGAAGAGTGGGGTTTTAGTTGTTAGGAGTCCGACATAACTCTTCATTCTTCCCAGACGGAGGATATCCATGAGGATTCCCACACAGCATAAAAAAAAAGTTAAAAATAATTTTCATTTTAGGGATCATTTAACAAGCAGGCTGGCAACTGCAATGGTCATGAACGGTTGCAGCAGCTGTGAACTTCGTAGTCCTTGTCAGTGTTTAGAACATGAATATAACTTGAACAAATGTTGTTCCAGCACCCCTTCCTAAAAATGGCGCGGCCATTGGCGTCGCTGACGCCGCTCATCATGGCGGCGAAGGAGGCGGCCAAGGGACATTAGCGCAGGCCGGCGGCGCCGCCCCACGCGCCCGCGACTCACTAGCGCCCTCAGTGCCTCTCTGTGGACTACACGCACGGACCCACTCGAGTGTGAACCGAGTGGACATCTGTGACGAAAACCTTATTAGAGCAATACCTATTTTAAATGTAAAACTGCTGCCCGTTGAATATAATAGAGGTAATATTTTTACAAGAAAGAGATCGATAATAAAGTGCAGTCCACTAACTATAAATCATCGTAGTGTTGTGTAGTAGCGATATTATGTTCTTTTAGCGAGGTGATCTCTTATTGACGTGTTTCTTTTGACTGTTGTATGGTAAGATCGGATAGTGTAGATAGATATTAGAAGTTTAGATACGAATTTTTGAAATAATACGAAATATAGCTGCAAACGAAGACTGGCAGATGTTTAGGAGACCTTGTAAAGTATAAATAGTAGAGTACAGTAGAGGCGTTACGTTAGTATCGGTTCAGCTTGTTCACTGTGATGATAGTTGTTGAGGCAGTAGTCGGAAACACATCAATACAGAGCGGAGCACGCGGCGACGACGCGCGGCGGCTCGCCGGCGACGTCGCGCGCAGAGTGACTGGTGACGACTGAATGGAACTTTCATTTCATTCTATTTTATGTGTATTCCTATTTCGAAATATTTTTATAATTTTAATGTTTGTTAGAGCATTGATTGGTACATACTAAGCATTTGATCGTGAACTCAGTGCAGTTCATATGATTTGTATCACGTATTAAATCTAACGAGACATGGATGGCTTCTGCTGCTTATTTGCTTTCGATAGTTACTAGTTAGTGTTAGTTTTATGTATGATAATTGTTAATTTATTTAAAATCGCTTATGGCTTCTAATTTACGTTTTTGAGATTATATTATTATTATTGGTAAAGCAGTTAATTCGATATTCTTCTAAATTGATTATTTTACTTGGTATATCGTTAATGAAATATGCCAAAAATATTCTCATTAGACATTTGACGCGTGACCTAATCATTATTTTACATTGTCATTTTGAAGAGCATTTTATTGTTAGTCATGTGGTGAAGCATTTACATAGTATTAAGTTTATAAAGTCTATTCAGCTGATTGATATTAGCAAAGAGAAAGAGAAAATATATCGGTGATCGTCTCCTTTATGGCACAAACAGTAAGTATTTATAGAGCAAGGAATAAATAATTATATGTGTGCAGAACAATAGATTTTTAATAAATAATAGACTTAGATAACTCATTTATCGATAGAGTTACGTCATTACGCATTATTGTTACGACAATAGTAGGAAATATAGGATTCCGTAATATCCATTTATTTGTATTAAATCATTGAAGTATTTTATTTACATTTATTTGTAAGACTTGCAAGATGTCTCTCTGCTTTTACTGTTTAGGTTGTGCCGACAGACGCTGTTAATTTTTGTTTTATTTTAATATGTATTCACTATTTTAAGTGTGTGAGAGTAGCGTGAATGTATGGAGATGTGTATGATACGAATATGTGACGTGACGGAGGCTGCGGCACAGGCAAGCCTCGTGTAAATTGTACAGACACAAGTTAGAGACGAGTAGAACGACTCATTGACAATATGAACGTGACCAATTTACGCTATGTAGAATCTGTGCAGTCCAGGTTGGTGCATTATGTATGACTTGCTTATTTCAAACTTATATTGTTTTTATATATTTTACACAATTACTGGGATTATTTATCAATACATCAGTTTAGAGAGTATAGTAAACAATGTCAAAGAGTCTATTGGTATTTAGTCAGACTGTATATTATATTATTGTGGGATAATAAAACTCGAGTTTATCGTCGAGTAAGTTGATCTTTTGGTCCTTTTAATTGTTGTAAAAGAAATTTTTTAATACATTTTAGTTGTTATTTATTTAATTTCAAAGGGCTAAACTATGTCGACCACATTAAGCACTTATAAGTAATTCGCACAATAGACTCGTTCAATGTTGTAGGTAGTATTCGAATTCGCATGATAAGGTTATCAATCACTAAAATACGGCCTAAATAAAACATGTAGTTTTATGTTTTATTCGTGATTATTTAACAAGTTCATAACAATCAATACCGACTGCACCAACCCATACCAAATTGTGCAATAATGTAGAAATGTAAAAATTGTAGCCAAAACTTCAAGAGAGCTTGAACAAAGTTATTCAGTATCTATATTACTAAAATATTGTAAGAAGTGTATTAACTACATAATGTGATCATGAAGATGAATTTGAGTATGCATAGAATGTTATGTTGAGAAAGTAACTGTAATTATGTACGTAGTATAAGTTAAAAATGTATTAATTATTGTAATAGGTAACTGAACAAGACATTTAATGTGGTTACGACATTTTTCATGTTTTTTGACAGTTGTAAAACATCAGTGCCATGTATGAGCAACTTGTGCATATAAATTACCTACTACCATACTATAATAAAAGACTCACCATGATTACTTAATCGTTTTATTGGACACTTACGACACGTTGGAAGTTCACGCAATTGTTGCTAAATAAGGGTCCTACCGATTAGTAAGTTTGATGACTGAAACAGTGGGAAGGGCGTTACTGTATTTGAATACACATTTGTGAATAGTAATTAAACTCAAGTTTGAGAGTTACAAAATATATTTACTGTAGTTAATAATACCTACGTGACTAATAAATAATCAGCAGCTACTATGAACAAAGATTTGTACTCGGAGTTCAAAAGTACCTCTATGTTTAATGCTAGAGAATAAATTAATAACAAATCAAGGTCCTCGCCAAAAATAATCTCCCAGACTACCTTATCATTTTAACTACCCAAGCCCGTCGTAATATTTCTTTATACCTCATAATAGGTTATTTCCTGTCGAAGGAGATTTTATGATGGTGGGGACATAAAATAAAAATAATAACAATGACTCGATATGGTAACTAAATTATTACACAGTTCTTAGATAAAAAGCTGCCTCGTAGTAGCGATATACATAGTACTATCTGGTAGATACGACTTTACAAAAATAAAAGACAAACCGTCTGTTACACGTGGTTAGGCACATGGTTTCTCTAGTGGCACTTCGTACAAAAATACAATCTTCAGATTCTATTTTACAATCAAATTTTCAAAATCTGATTAGAAGCAAATTAAATCTTTTGATATCCAACTGATATTTGAATAAGTATGCAATTCTGCCGAATTATTTGATCAAAGCATTTTCTTACCAACTACAAACAAGGCAAATGTTTATTAGTAATGACTATTCACATGGTGACACGTTAGTCTTTCCTCTCTTCAGCAGGTATGAAGTCCAAGGAGGCAGAATTAATGCAAAAACGTTTTCGTGTGGGCGTGGGCCCGTCATCGAACACGTGTCCCAGGTGAGCGGAGCACTTGGAGCATCGCACCTCAGTTCGCACCAAACCTGGCCGTGTTAAAACCAGTAATATATTTGCTCCAACTTTATTTCACACACCAGGTCCATTCACCAAAAAGCCGTTTATGTACATTTCACATTGAACAATGAATGACATGAATATCCCAGTATGAGGTTCACAGAGTTCGTGTCGTGAGGATGTGTTGGAGGCGCGCGTCGTCACAGCGGGCGCGGCGCAGTCCAGTCGGCAGCCATCCAGGAGGAGCACAGGCGGGACGGGACAAGACGGGGCAGTTCAGGTTGCGTGGACAAATGCATATTATTTATCATGCGCATTCCAGAACGGTTAAGGTGATGTCACAAAAAGGCGTGTAACAGTTATGTAGTGAATGATGCAGTAACCCAATGTTACGGCCGCATCCAAATTGAATTGTGTGATCATTTGTGTATTGTTTGTGATCGCCCAACCAGAGCGGTGAACGAGATTAAAATTATGTAAAATAGCATGAATACATTGCGACATTATTTGCGAGTTAGGCGTATTTGTGTGATGAGTAACGATTCGACACACAGTGCATTTCCAAATTATTAAACGTAGAGATAGATGAAGCATCAATTGTAGTTAACCAGTGATAACCAATCAGGGCCGACTTACGTTTGTTGTGGAGTCAGGATTGTGTCGGAGGATGGTCAAGGATACAGGGAAGACCGAAAAAAGATAAAAATGTATTAGCACCAGAATCCATTTTCCCATCACCAGGTTTTATGACGGGCATAAATAAAATACGGTAATACATAATATTTACAATTTGCATACGTAGGAACTACTGTCTATATTATTCTTTTAAATATCAAGAAGATAAATGTAAGTAATATTTAAAGTTATTTTTAGTTTTTGTAAGATTTTTTGGGCATGTCTAATAAATAAAATTCATGTAGGCATCGTCAAACATAAATGTACCTATAAGTTTTAAATAAAACATATTATAATTTGTAATTCATGCCATTCAAACAGTTAAAACCAAAGCACATGCTGTTATTTGTATGTTAATCTGTTCGCATGCAATTAAGGTCTCAAATTAAGTAACTGAAGTAAGACGTGGTCCGTCACGGTCTCACGGTAATGAACATAGCTCCTAAACTCCTAATACCAAGTGAGAACTTCATAGGGAATCAGGGGAATCCCATATTCTTGAATAGAACTACAGGGGTACCTACCTAACGTGCACGAATGCCTTGAAAACGGCCATGCCACCTACTTTGTACGACGTAAATAATTATGATGGTTGTGAAGTCCGTTAAACAGACCTGCTTAACCCTGAAAGCGACTCGAGTCGAGAGTCTGCCTCTCTGATTTAGATAGGTACCTACTTGATTAATACACATAATTAATATTATGATAACATACATACGGTATTCGAAACATAAAATATCAATGCTTTACAAGCACTACCTATTGTTTCAGAAAGCAATTTTCATAATAATATTTACATAAACGACGACGGGAATGACAGAATATCAAACTTTGGCTTTCTAATAATATAATTTTGATATAATACTAATAATAGACGCACATACGTGGTGTCTATGTTTAACACTTGTTATGGGCATCATAATGATTACGTATTTACCTGCTTTATGGGTTTATGACATACCTATACGCATTGCTACAAAGAAGAGTAAGTACAGTGCATATTATTAGTACACTAACGAATTATTACTTATTTATATACACATACACTATTGATTATTTAAATAAAAAAGTTAATAATAATAGGACCCTGCCTGCCTTACTCGCTGATACAGTTAAATGCGCCAAGGTAGCCCGCGAAATTCAAATTTTCTTACGTTTTTTGCAATTTGCAAGACATTCAGGTTATATGTTGATTAAAATCTGATTCGCGGCCGTAGCAAATATGGCTTTACAGAATTATAATCATTAGTTATAGGAATACAACTCCTTAATTATGTTAGATTAATCCTCAAATAACATGATTTCATGAAATAGTCATGCAATTGGATTATATGAACTCAGAGAGTTGTATTGATGATTATGATTCTATAAATAAATATTTGATACGACCGCGAATCATATTTAGATCAACATACAACCTGATACTCACTTGCAAATAGCAAAAAACGTAAGAAAATTTGTTATTCGCGGGCTACCCTGAAGCTTTCGCCTTATATAAAAGATAGCAGATGAGTTTCGGCTGTTTCGGCTAATATAAAAATAATAATTACACCTCTATATTTGGTGCACTTCTCACGTAATCATAGCGTCTACTTGCTACCTAATTGGCTGACTCATAGAGAATTAGTTTTTACTTTTGTACCTATCAATTTTTTGCCTTTCTTAGAAACTGAATTATAAAAAGAGGACCAGTAATAAAAAATAGTCTGCTCGTTTTTTATTTTGTGTGAAACATTGTAAACTATTGTAATGTGATAAACATAATATTGTATTGTTCAAGTTGAAGGCCATGGTCATGATCACAACACAAACTGCATATAAGGCAATGTATCAAGATATGGAAGTAGCATTGTATATCTATATAAGTATGTTGCTCAAGGTAACTTGATAGCATGAGGGTAGATGTCACAATCTCACAATACAGTCTGTAGCATATCATGTGATGAAATTGTTTGTGTAATTAGTTATCAGGTATTTGATAAGGATATAAAAATATATACCATGACTTGTAGTTTGATTACAAAGTTTGAATGACTGAGCAAAAACTGGTAAACTTTAAGAGCATGTTTGTCGAATTATTTACTACTGTTTAATTATGCCATAAGATATAGAGCATGAAATAAAATGTTTTATAGTTTTTTCAAATCTACTTTTCTAAATGCCAAATAGAGAAATAATGCATCCAAACATAGCCCAAAATAATCCTTACTAATATTATAAATGCGAAAGTAACTCTGTCAGTCTGTCTGTCGCGCTTTCACGCCAAAACTACTGAACCTATTTAAATGTATTTGGTACACAGATAGTCTAGACCTAGAACCTGAGAAAGGACATAGGCTACTTTTTATCGACATACCACGCGGGCGAAGCCGCGGGCGGAAACTAGTTATACATAACATATTGGTGCAAAAGCGATGATTTGTCATAGAAATGGGTAAGTCTCCAATTCTATTAATAAATGACAGTGTACTTATTACTGGCAAAAAATATTAAAGTGATATTTTAATTTATTATATTTCATTAAAAAACCCAAACAATTTTTGTTTTTAGAAGATGTTAAACTTATTCTGTCATTTACTTCTAAAATCAGACTGAAAGGTATCAGTGGAACGAATTAGACAGTAACCTTGAATGGAGGCCTGCTTTGGAAAACTATTGTTGCCAGTCTTTTATGTTGAATGCTCTGTGTGCTACCGAATGGCATTGAAATTTAGTTCCATATTGTTCATTTCAATGAATGCTAAGGTTATACAAGACAAGCATGGAATGCAATTTTAGTGATTTTTGTATTAAACTTATTATAAATGTAGTAAGTTATTAGGTATCAACCTTTATAAATCACTAAAATTTTCAATCCATTTTTAAATGATTTTAATATTCTAGACAAACAACTTGCCAAATCAGCTAGGATGTAACGTAAAACGATTATTTTCCATGCTTTTAGTGACATATTTACATTGACTAGACATAGAGAAACATGTGGTCACATACCTGCGCTTGTGTCCTTGTGCAAGGTAACTTTTTCTTTGGCGAGAACATCATTGAATGCAGGCCAACCACATCCTGAGTCATACTTTGTCTTAGAGGTAAATAGATCTTGTCTACAGACTATACAACAATACATGCCTTCTTCATAAAATTTGTTGTAACATCCTGAAAATTAAACAAATACTTTTGTAAGGACTTCGAAACTTTAAAATTGAATTGAAATTAGAAATAAATAAATGAGATGTATATAATAGAATATTTATTTATTTATTTTATTTATGAACAAGACTGCTAATTGCTATGTAAACACTTAAACTAAGGAAGATTTTTGCAAAGTAAAACCATTGAAATAAATGTATACTGATAGTCAAACCTGTATACGGTCTTTCTGTTCCAGCTTCTTGAGTAACATGATATTGCAGCTGCGTCAATCTCTTCTTCAAAGTCTCTTTATCCTCCATGGCTCGCCACACTAACGCTAAAAACACGAATGAAATTTGTATGTTTAGTTTAACTCTTCGTATCTAACTGGCACGTTTCCAAAATAGACCGTGAACGAGGTCCTTCCGTATTTATATATCGCTAGTATACACACGCACACGCGCGCTACGACTGTCGTACCTGTTGTGAATGGATGCTTCAACTGCACGCCGACGCTCCTGTTAGCCAGCAGCGCCTTCCTAGCTATGACTAGCGGCCTCAGTAATAAACGCATTACTTACATAGCCTAATGCGTTGCGTAATTCGAAGATATGGCTTTCTAATAATAATAATATTGTAATGATAAGATAGCGCCGCTACGGAACTAAATCGATGCCACACGGCACACACACGACTACTACAGCTGCTGTTTGACTTTGACATAATTTTTGACAGTGACAACTTTGACAACTATGCATTTGACAAAAAACAAACAAAAAAAAAAAATTTAAAATCTAAATTGCAACCAAAAAAGAAAAAGGTTCATTTTTGTTGTTTTTTTTATATACAGGTGTAAGGTAAACACCGTTGTCACTCAAACCATTGATAGTTGACTTAAAATATAAAAATAAATGAACGAGTAACAACAAAAAAAAAAGTTATTTTCATATAATATTAAAAAAAAAACTATCCGACACCGTGCTCGCTAGTGAAACAGCTGACTGACTAAGGGAGTTGTCACGCTCGCGGCTGGTCAAGTCATGTGCCGCGCGCCCCACCCCCCCCCCGCCCGTGTTGAGACGCAAGTTCGTTGCCCTAGCGCATAGGGTGAAGGTGAAAAATACTCTTGTGGTAAAATGTTGATTTTCTTTAAAAAAAAAAAACCATTGATTTTACGTTATATAAATGAAACTAAACCACTGGTTTCAAGGATAACGAGTTGTCGATGTCGAGATAATCGTTTTTTTTTTTTTGTGAAAAGTGATAGGGGATAAACTTACGGGTTTGCGTCGCCGTCGCCGACATGCTGTAGTAGCAGTAAGTGAAGGTTTTTTTTTGGAACGAACTTCTTAAGCGCAGCTTGCGGTAGGAGTAAACTGGCAGAAATCGTCACGCGAGGAAGAAGACAGTTTGAACTTCAAACTGTCTTCTTCTAATTCACACTTTTACACAGAGAAAGGAAAGTGTGAATTTGGTCAAAATGAAAATCCAAGATACGCTAAAACTGTGTTTTTCTTTTATATCATAGGAAAGAAGGAACTCCGTTCCTGTCTGCACACGTTTTTTTTAAGGGAACTTCTTTAGGCGCATTGAGCGGTTGAGCGAGTTTTGGTAGAGAAAAATCTTATGGGTTCGCGTCACACTGGCATGCTAATGTTAGGTACCCGTAATGTAGCTATGATTATGACATGACATGTACACAGAGTACTTTTTTAGAGTTGTTAAGTTCGCGCAAATGCACTAGCCGCGATGTTGACTCGATTGGTTATTGTTTTGAAATTTAATATTTTGAGATCAGTATTTTATTTCCAAGTGCTGAGGTAATCAATTAGTTTTATTATTTAAAATTATGTGATAGTTATTGCGGCTGTCATTCGTAAGTGTGTGTGTCTTAGTTAGTGATTATAGTGTTATTTTTATCATCAAAATGTTATTTGGAAACTGTGTTCGAAAAGGTAAGTAGGTACATTGAGTTTTCTGACAGTGTAACTCTTTACTTCACCGTAATCAACCCCAAATTACTGTACCTAATAAAATTCGAAAAAAAAACAAGTATTTTTGTCAGTTGAACAATATAATTGAAATTGGCACAAGATTGTTTATTATGTTGATGAATATGACAAACTTAGGTAGCTGGTGCCATAAAAGACATCAAAATTTGTATAGTGTTGTTTGTATGGCAATTGTAGTTTCGGAAAACCACTGAAAAACAAAACATCTTATTATTATTACATCTCATCAAGATCACAAAACACAATAATTTTCTTATCGAAGATATTCTTCATACCTAGGTGTTTTGAAATAAAGATTTGAGTTTGCTATTGTCATTATGATTAATTAAAAAATGTTATATAAGTACCTAATGTAATATCTCATTTAACATTTTCAATCGACATTATAATTCATAAAACTAAGTATGCTTACGGTAATAGAACAACAAATCGATAATTTGGGGGCCGAAGCCAAGCGAAAGAATTTATTATGGTGAAAAGTTCCTGCTAATCGGTGTGATTACGCGCATTCGTTAATATAGATGGCGCTTACTTATAATAATGGTGTTATCATGAAAAACAAAGAAAATCCGTAAATCGCTCACTTGGCTGTTTTTTTTTTTTTTTTTTAATCTTAAATAGTCTGCGGGCTTGCCCTAATTTAGAACCCTAGGCACGCCACTGACATGTAGGTAGGTATCGCTTGTTGTTGTGCCATTGTTGCTCGGAGGGCTGATAGATGTGAAAACCAGACTATAAAAAAATAATGTTACTTACATTTTCAAATTTATTTATAATACAATTATTTATATTAAATTTTCAACTACCCATGACATTTAATTTTAAACTTTTGATACAATAATCTAAAAAAAAAACACTGTTATATATCATAGTTTTAAGTTTTTACTTTCAACCTTAGTGTTTTATTTTTGGAATAATCTCATCCAGCCCTTTATTTTGATCGCCTTAAAGAAATGGGTTGGCCATTTCTTTTTTTAGGGTTCCGTACCCAAAGGTTAAAACGGGACCCTATTACTAAGGCTCCGCTGTCTGTATGTCTGTCTGTCTGTCCGTCTGTCACCAGGCTGTATCTCACGAACCGTGATAGCTAGACAGTTGAAATTTTCACAGATAATGTATTTCTGTTGCCGCTATAACAACAAATACTAAAACACAGAATAAAATAAATATTTAATGCGGCTGCCATACAACAAACGTGTTTTTTTTTGCCGTTTTTATAGACAATGGTACGGAACCCTTCGTGCGCGAGTCCGACTCGCACTTGGCCGGTTTTTTATATCTCGCGTACTGATGCGCATGAAAAACATAACCCTGTCTTTGCTGTCGCGCAGTCGGGTAAAAACGAGGCTTTATTTCAAGTTTTTTTTTGCGTTGTTTGCCTATTATGGGCAAATCAAAACACGGAAAAATATTCTGCTTTTATTCAAATAAAAAAAAATAGGTACGTAATAAATCGGTACATTCATACTTACATGGAAATCGCTTAAAATTGCTTTCTGCTACAAAATACTTACCACTAAGCTATTAGGTAGCTATAAGAAAGGATAAAACATGCTAATATCCATTAATAAGTACCTATAAGTACGTTTTTAAGTAAAATATAATAATAATAAATAAACATTAAACTTTATGTAGTGCTAGTAAAATCTTCGGGGACTTCTTTTAAAGCGACTTTTTCACACTGTCAGGGCTTCGACTTTTGCTTCAAAACCTACAAAGAAGTTAACTTTTTAAGCGTAAATGTATTAATATGGTACCTAGGGCTGGCTATTTTGTTAAATAACACCAAGTGTAGTGAAGAGACTTTGCCAAAAGCCGGACATGGCCGGGAAAAATTCCAATTGGTTGGGAACCCTACTCTCACATGTCACATGGATAACATGGATTGGTGAAAAAATCATACCGAGAGTGATTCTCTACTCTTCTGCATCTGAGTGATGACGTATTCGGTGTCGTCTTGCTCCGAGTCCGGGCACGACTCGTGAGCGTCCGGGTCGACCGGATCAAGAGCACGAGGCTCTGGCTTCCGAACCTCATGGAGCAGCGGCTGCATCTGTAATTGACAATTTCATTAAATAGAGCTACAAAAATTTGGGTATTTTTCCATTTGGTAAAGTGGAACTGATGATGAAGACCAGAGATGGCCACCGGAACTACTCAATACCTAGTATTTCACGGGTTGCGATTCGATTATATGGTTGCCAAGCAAGGCAAGCAATTTATGCCTGTCACAATGCATAAGGTGATGGTGAAGTACCTACCTACCAGGAAAACTCCTCAACGTCCCTGCATCGGGAAAAGCAATATTTTGTAAAAGGTGATGAACAGTTGACATTAGGCTATTGTAACTTTAGATAAATTACAAACTGACCCAAAGCGAGAAATAAAACTTTTATATACAAAATAAAATCAACCTTCTTCCAGAAAACACTACAAAGTGAAAACTAACCTTAAATACAAAACCAAAGACACGAAATTTAAGCGTTTTTCACTTTGTTGTGTTTTTCTGGGAGTCGGTTATTATTTTTTTATGTAATGTTTTTTTGTAATGTTTTTTTATAAATGTTTCTTTTTCTGTGACATTCTACCAGCCAGTATTTTTATTATTATTTTTCATTTATTCCTTTTTCAATACATAATTTTTACATTTTCAAATATTTTTATTAATAAACAAAACATAAAAAAATAAACATTTAAAAATATAAAAACTAGTAGCCCATCGGCACCAGGATCAGGGTCCAAGCTGCCGGTGGTAAGGGGTGGTTAGAGAGAGGAACCTCCTCACTATGCGTGCGGTGTCCAGGAGTACTGCTTTCTGAACCAAGCCCTTGACCCGCGCAAAGAGAGCCTCCTGAGATGTTGGTCGAGGCTCTTCGCCATTGACCGTAACGATTATCGGTACAATGATTGCAGAGTCCACGTCCCACATGTCGACAACCTTGTGTGCTAAGTCAAGATACCTACTTGATTTTTTTATCTTTCTCAGCTTTCACGAGATTCTCGTCATGAGGGACAGCGATATCAACAATCATTGCACGGCGCTCTCGTCGATCTATCACCACAATATCAGGCTTATTGGCTACAATAGTCCTGTCAGTGATGATAGATCAATCCCAGTACAATGTGGCGTGACCATTTTCGAGAACTGGGTCGGGCACATACCTGTACGTGTATGGTACTTCATACTCCACAAGGTTGTACTGCAAGGCAAGTTGCTGGTGGATAATCCTAGCTACTAGATTGTGTCTGTGCAAGTACTCGTTAGCAAGACGAGAACAACCGGAAACAATATGTCGGATTGATTCACCGGGACAGTGGCATGCACGACAGATGTCAACCGTACCGTCCTTGACAATTTATTTCCGGTAATTATTCGTCATGATGACTTCATCGCACAGACAAAACCTACGGTTTCCCCGAAGAGGTCGCCGAAACGTAGCCAGGATACAGACACCAGAAAGTCTTCTTCAGGCCCATGGAGAGCCCGGAAAGCCCGTTATTATTATTATCATTGATGATGGTAAATATTTAGCTCCTATGTAGTTAAATTAAAACTACATTACCTTTTAAGTAAGTACTTATAAAGTCATGCAAAATTGTTGATAGGTAGTATTTTTTACACGACTGCCCAAAAAGGAGTGTAATGTTTTCAGGGTTCACGTATGTATGTATGTGAGTTTCTTTATTCCACCATAACTTTAAAATGCCAGAACGGATTTGCATGTATGGGGTATCGTTAGAATCCTTACATTCCGAGTGACATAGGCCGTTTGTTGAAAAAAACAATATGGCGGCAGTATTTTCAAATGTGAAAAAAAAAAAAACTTCAATTATTTACAATATGGGTATCTAATTGAAGGCCATATTGAGCGCATTCCAAAACTATATAATTTATTGGCATACATTTTACAAAGGTAGGGTGTACATGCAAATAAAGAAATAAAAAACATTTCATCTTTGGCTGCAAACGATAATCAGACTTTAGTAACACTACAAATGTCTAATTGAGTGAATGGTTTGGTAGATGATTGAGTGATTATTAGAATTCATTCGTAATCACACAGTAGATACCAATACTTAGGCAAGTAATTAAAAAAAATTGTTAACATTAACACAACGCCAACTATTAATAGCGGTAAACAAAAATGTACCTAAACTACAAAAAATAATACATACTTGTCACTAAAATGTATAAAATAAAAATAATTGTCATTGCAGTCGGGGAACCTCTTAGATTAAAAAGTGTTCCACAGAACGGTCCCCCGACTGCAATGACAATTTTATCAACTTGTTTTTTACTTTTTAGTTCGTTTTTTAGCAGGGCAGTCGTGTTTTTTAAATAATTATTTTTTTAAACCATTTTACGCCGCGATTTATCAGGGTGGCTGAAAAAACAGTTGAGACATATCTTGCACAGTTGTTAAATATTTTGACAGCAGGGAAAATTATTTTCCAGGTAGGTACGAAAAGTACTGTTTTGATCCCTCTGATCAGGTAACTGCAAGCGTTCTTTCCAATTATGAGAAATGAAAACATAAATTGCCGGGTCTATCCGTCCGCCTTGACACTAGCATTTTCAAATAAAATTCAAATTCGTCACTGTCTTTGGTTATTCAGTCCCCGAGTACCGGAGTGTCGATGGCGGATGACAGTAACTGACTACTTATCCAAAATTCGTCTTTATGAATTCTAATTACATTTGAATTTGAAATTATTCAGAGCGCTTTTTTAGGGTTCCGTAGTCAACAAGGAACCCTTATAGTTGCACCATGTCCGTCTGTCCGTTTGTCCGCGGCTTAGCTCCGAGGCTGTTGGTACTAGAAAGCTGTAATTTGGTATGGGTTTACATATAAATCACGCCGACAAAGTGGAAGAAGAAAATCGTATAAAATATTTTTTTTTAGAGTACCTCCCCTACACGTAAAGTGGGGATGTTTTTTTTTCCGTCAATCCCATGGTGTAGGGTATCGTTGGAAAGGTCGTTTATAAACAATGGGAGTTTGTGAAAACCATTTTTGGATTCAGGGATCCGTTTGCGAAATATTAAGCTTTAAAGTGCTAATTTTTGTTAGAGTCAAGTGTCAATTTCAATTTCAATTCTTTATTGCATTCCACAATGTATTTGCTTAGGTGGTAAACATTTGCGTATGAACAATCGTGGACCCTGTCGGGCACAGCAAAATAAGTATCGGTAGAGAGTACTTATTGTTCGTCTTATAATCTAACATAATAATTTAACAACAAAGAAAAAAGAAAAAAAACATTTTTTGGGTATTTTTATTAGTGTCTCCCCCCCTGCCAACTAAGTGGTTGGTTTTGGGTATGTGAACAATATTCACGGCAGTAGTATTTATAACGAAATTAAAAGGAAAACTATCACCGCTACGTAGGTTCCACAAGTTACCGAGTAATAATCGACCAACTTAAATTTGCAGTTGCTTAAACATGTTCTCCCATACATTTTGTATAAATTCATCCCAACTACGGAACCCTTCATTGTGCGTGGTTCAACATGCACTTGGCCGGTTTTTTAAATTAGACAATCTGTACCCTACCTACTTATCTACAACTATCTCATATTTACATGCATATTACAAAGATCAAATCTCACATATTCGCTTTTGGCCGCCGGAAAGAGGCCCTTGCTCCAAAGCTCTTTGGAGAGTTCCTGTGCCTGAGGTGTCATCCACCTACGGAGCCCTCTGTGGCGCCGTCGCCACCGCGTCGCCATCGCCTACAAACAGTCAGGAATTGCACTTTACTATTGCTCAAAAAGTGTAGGAAGAACCACAAGTAGAGAGGATTCTACAATAACAAAGGACCATTCGAATTTTACACAAAAGTACATACTACGCATAGGTACTTACAAGTGCAATTCCTTACTGTTTACAAGAAATAAAAGTACAAGTCATACACTTTGTACCTGCATGTCCTGTGTGCTAAAACACTTCTCAATGTTTTTCTTTGAAGACTCTCCGTTCGTTCCGTTCTGACAATCCGTTTCCGATTTTCGAAAACGCGAATATAAGTGTTTGGCCACATCATATGCTATCAAGCAAGGGACGCTCACAAAGAATATTAAATTGAGGGCGAATTCCATGGATCTGGAAATTAAAGCAAAGAAAATAACTATAGGACTGATTTACTGTAAAATGTGTGCCAGATTATAACTGTTGTGATTGTCAACTTTTAAATAGGTAGGTAAGTAGGTAGGTAGGTACATACCTACTTTTTTCAGTGCAAAGTCACTGAAAAAAGTAGGTAGCTTTCATTGTCTTAATTAGTAAAGTAGTACCTACTATACAACATGTAAAAAAAAACCACTCAGATCCGTGAGGTATCGTACTGAGAGTCTATTTATTTGGTAATTTTCAAGAAAAAAGAAAAAAAATGCTGCGATTTTTCCGGGTTGTTCCATGGGGCGTGGGCAGCCGTCGTTTATCGGGTGTCTACACTACAAGTTATAACTTATGATTAGGTATGACCCCTGTTGAATTTTTTAAATGGGTTTGGGGTAATTTTGGCCTACTAAAAATGTGAATTTTTAACCGACTTCTTCAAAAAGGAGGAGGTTCTCAATTCGTCTGTATGTTTTTTTTTTTTTTTTTTTTGTATGTTTGTAACGCGAATACTCCGACTTCCGAGGTGGTCCCATATAAATTTTATTAACTTTGCTTGTATAATTTTTGAGTTAGCTTCAATATTACGTATTTTTCCCACTTAGTTTATCTAGACGACATCCTGTTTGACTCCTTCACTGTTATTTACATAGCAGGTAGTGGTATTCGGATTTGTGTGGGGTAGGTACCACAACCAAAAAGTGAAAAATAAAAACTTTTTACAAAAAAAAAAACAACCGACTTCCAAAAAAACACTAAAAAAGTGAAAAATAACTTTAATTTTGGAAGTCGGTGGCAAAAAACGGAAATTGAAAAGCAAAGACACCGACTTCCGAAATTAAAGTTATTTTTCACTTTTTTAGTGTTTTTTTTGGAAGTCGGTTGTTTTTTTTTTGTAAAAAGTTTTTAAATAGCAATAACTTTTTTATTTTCAATAATAAGTAAGTAATAAGATTTTTTGTTACTTAAGTACTCACATTTTAACCGACTTCTCAAAGGAGGAGGTTATCATTTCGGATGTTTATATTTTTGGTAGGTACTTAATGTTATTGCAGTACCTATGTGCCCTTTTCGGATCGGACAAGGTTTTTTGACATAGAGTACCTATGTAGGTACGTATTTATGGGTCAACTCTCAAAGCTTGTCTAAACGTTGATATGAGGTTCCATAAAATTCAAGCGCATTATTTACAGGTGACACATGCTCATAAATATTTATTACCTACCTGCTGTACATACGAACGGTCCTCTCCCTGGTGTCCGGGTGGATAGGCCAGCCTTCGGAGTCGTACTCTATATTGCGATTCTTGAGATCTGCCTCCAAGTAATGGTCCATTTGCCGTGGTACCTGAACCAACTGGTCTAAGCCCCAGGTGCCAATAAAAAACCATAGTTGCCCCACAATCGCCTTTATGAAACCTAGACAAAAAAGCAATATTTAGCTTATTTAGTTATATACAACCTTTTGAACCTTTTCCACAGAATAAATAAGTCCTTATTCCTATATAATAATAAGAATCCTTATTTAGTCTTGTGCCTTTTCTAGTTATTATAATAACTACCTACATACCCGCGGCTCGTCCGCGTCGATGTAGCGAGATATCCCACGAGAACGTACCTACTGGGATTATTTAAATACATACCTAATAGAATAGCCGAGGAAAATAATTATTTTCTGTGATATCTTTTAAAGTATATATTGATCTAAATTAAATGCCCAATATAAATAGGTAACCGGTCAAAATAGCTTCAAAAATAACAATTAAATTTTTATCAAATTCGAAATAATAGTGGTTACAGTGGGTCATCCTAAAAGATAGACATATTATGTGGACTTAGTACAATCCTGTAGAACATTAATTGTTATGTATCTCTTTCGGTTTACGTGGCGCACGCCAATAAAGTTCGCCAGCAGGCATGGTTCTTTCCGACATCTTCTATAATAATCGTCATATTATTTCAGCCCATTTATTAAAAATCCGTTGGGTAGTTTTTGAGTTAGCTTCAATAATTATATATTTTTCCCACTTAGTGTATGTAGATGATATATTGTTTGACTCCTGTTATCCTCACTGTTATTTACATACCAGGTAGTGGTATTCGAATTTGTGTGCAGTAGGTACCACAACTAAAAAGTGAAAAATAAAAACTTTTTACAAAAAAAAAAACAACCGACTTCCAAAAAAACACTAAAAACGTGAAAAATAACTTTAATTTCGGAAGTCGGTGGCAAAACACGAAAATTGAAAAGCAAAGACACCGACTTCCGAAATTAGTTATTTTTTGCTTTGTAGTGTTTTTTTTTTAAGACTTTTTTTTTTGTAAGAAGTTTCTTACTATGTATGGATGGATAAGGATGGCATAAAGAACAAAGCTAAAAAATAGAAGAAATGTTTAAACAGTCAGGCCCTGAGTTATGATAAGCGCATGTCATGATAATATTACATTTTTACTATTGTAAAACTAACTACTGTACCGTACTGTAGGACTGTGGTAGGACGTCGTAGCTAATAATAACAGCCGCTCGGGTCGGCCATTAGGTTAACCTACACTTGCCGGGGTTAGTCCGTGGATGGGTGACCATCTTTACATAGGTACCGAGACTCCTCCGTGTCTCGGAAAGCACGGAAAGCCGTTGGTCCTGACTGTCATTCGTGGATCAGTCGTTACGGGTCGTCAGAAGCCCGAAAATCTGACAACCAGTCTTACCAAGGGGTATCGTATTACCTACCTATCTAAGTAGTTAATGGGTTGTGGAATGTGGAGGTCAGATAGGCAGTCGTTTCATGTAAAATACTGGTATTCAGCTGCATCAGGTTAGACTGAAAGCCCGGCCCCACCATAGTTGAGAAAAGGCTATAGGTAGATTGAATAATGTAAAATGCCTCGACCTAGTCAACCTGGACTTCCTGCCTCTTATGAAGGTATTTAGCTGGTACATGACGTAGTTACGTACCACCACGGTACGTGTGAGGAATTTATTATTTTGCTCCCCCATTGGCCAAAAACTGCGTTGGTCCCCCAGGTGGCCAAACGTTGTGATTACCCATGTATAGGAAGACAAAGAATGGAATAGAATAACGTTTATAATAGCAAATATAATTTAAATTCTACTAACCGAGCACCAACAGCGCGAAAATAACGCCTGTAACAATGATGCATAGATTAAGGTAGACGGCATCTTTGTAGCAAGCGGAACGAGCGTGGCGCGTGCGGTCGCGGTTGGAGAGCCCTGCTGCGGACTGACGGGACACCGCCATCTCGCGGCACAGCAGCCGGGGATCGTCAGCTACAACCAAAGAGATAGTATACACAGTGGTGGCTTTCTACTGAGTTATCAGATTCTCAGCTGGGTCGAAGTCAGTGATGGCTTGGCCTTGGCAATCGCAACATTTGCATATCCTACATTGAGAAAAAATATTTTAACGCGTGTAGGTATTTCAGTAGTTAGACTTCAGGTCCCTGTTCCTGAATTTAATCTTAAATAAACCTTTCGGTTTAAAAATATACCGCTAAAGGTACATCCACCAGTCACATGCAATCCAATCCAAAAGGATTCGGTTGATGCAACGAATTTAAATGGGGTACGAAGGCCGGCGCAGTCCTGGCGAAGTGCAGCTGCGTTTTCACTGGCCAACAAATTTCAACATTACATTACTTTATAGAGATATGAGGAACACGGTTTTGAAATTTTTCATCTTCCATAGAAAAGGGCAAATCCTCCAACCAGACGGGTGTTGTGTCTGGTGGGTTACTGCCCGACGGATGATGACGGGATGTTATATTATATGCTAGACGCGCGGATTACCTACTTTGCTTGCGCAATGCAGAATTTGTGTGACGGCTTTGATCAGGTCTTCGCATGTGGCGGTGTAGGTAGATGCCGCCACATCACTCCTCTCCGGAGACAGCTAGTATATCGATAGTATGCTGTCGTGTGTTGCCTGGCAGGGCCAGTTGATGTACCAATGTTCCAGTGAGTCGCATCCGCATGGTTCACGGTGGGTCGGAACGGAACTCTCTTTGGTTAATCCTTAGTGAGTCAGGATGGCGCTGCATTATGCTCCAGTGAGTTGGATGTGGTCCAGCGCCGGGTTGAGGCTGACTGCTGCCAACGACTTGTTTGGCAGTAAACCGCACTGCGCACTTAGGACTCTGATGCATATTTTATCCGGAACAAGCGATGTTTTGTGTGAACACGGCTACTCAGATCAGAGGCCCTGGTGCGAGTTTCTTTTAACCATCTCGACTTTACGCTTCAAACGCGTTTAGCGCTCCGATTGGCCCTTCATCAATCAGAGCGCCGAACGCGGTCGATGCGTAAAGTCGAGATGTTAAAAGAAACTCACACTATAGTCGCGTATTTAGTGACATGATTTGTTCTAGAACCTTGCAAATCTTCAACAAAGGAAGCCGCTTGGCACAGGCGTACCTAGTGGTCATCTGAGCTGATTTAGCCCTGTACCCACGTGGTACCACCCTGCAGGTAGGTGGGGGAGGGGGGGAAAAAACCCATCTACCGCGTTCCACTCTTACGTCGATATCTGCAAAAGTTTCGCAAATAGGTCGTGTTTGGTATCGTTTTCGTATAATTCAAGGACGAGGAATTCATTTCTGGAACAACATTTTCCCTCGTTCATAGAAAAAAAGAGAGTAAGGCGCAAAAATAGCAAAATAAAAATTCTTACAAAATCTTTGCTTACCTACAATAAAAGTACGAGATTATGCTTTATAAAAAAAACTTATCTAGAATATATAAACATAAACTTTCTTAATAGATTTAACTTATAAATGTGTCAAAAAAAACCATTTACGTCGCGCGGCGGAGCTGCGATAGGAGAAGTGCGTATTTTGGATAGGATTTGGCACTTATTGTTTAATAATCACACTGATTAGTATAGGTGCTTCATGTAGTATTCTTAAAGAAATATCAAGAAATAACTCAAAATATAAAAAATTGGCTCTGAGATAACCACTATTCCAGCTTATTTAAAAAAAAAGTGTGTTGCCCATTCGGCATTCCCATAATTTGACTTCAAAAGAACGTTTAGTTTACTAAAAATAATAATGAAATAAAGAATAATAGTACCGTTTTACTAAACAAGAGTGAAAAAAAATAACAAAATTTATTAACAGTTTCCGCTACTGGGCATTTTTGTTTGCATCGATGCAAGCAGCGGCCGGTGGTGGTAGGATCGTCCACACAGGCTCCCATATGCCATTATTTTTGACCAAACCCAGTCAGTAGGACATGGCCGGTCTTGTAGGTGCTGGTTTTAAAAGTTGACTCCATGAGAAATCGCTCGAAAAATATGGTTCGCAGGGCGCTTTTGGTTGGTGGTAAATTCTCCAGCTGTCTGTCCTTTTTTGTAAATTGTAATGTGCTACACTGGTTGCTATAAGTGCATGTGTACGATCTAAAATAAAAGAAATGTTGTCACTTCAATTCACAAAAGCCAACCGCCACTTCACTTATTTGTCATACAAAGCAATGAAAAATCTTTCTAATATTGGCAAAGCCTGTTCTACATTTCCTTCTTTAGCAAATTTCAATCCCTCCGTTGCAGCTGGATAAGCACCCCAAGCTTCGAAAGCGCTTTGTTCCCTTTCCCACTAGAAATTATATTTATTTGGGTTACCTAACGAAGCTGCAATAGAAAAGCACGGGAGAAACTAGCCAAAGCCTGCTCTACATTTCCTTCCTTAGCATATTTATATCCCTCCGTTGCACTTGAAGAAGCGCACCAAGCTTCAAAAGCGCTACGTAGTAAAAGAAGCTACGTCCTAAAGGAACTTTCAGCAAGTGGTGATGGCAACTTTGGTACAGTCGATTCGATGGAGGCAGATTGACAGTTTAAACGGGTCCAGTGGCCACGATCCTCAGTAATGAGGGACCGATTGAAGAAGAAGATAAGAGGATTTTTCCATTTCCTAGCTCTCCAGATACAAGCTACAGAATTTACAGCTGGCAAAGAATTTTATGCGACGGACCGACAGTACTACAGCAACAGCAGCAGAGATAAACAAGCACTGCAACCATGCAAACATCAGGTAGCATCTGGTTGGCATACACTCACATAATGGTCTACATTGCATGGTGATACTGCAGCTCAGGGACACACATGGTGCGTACAGTGAACACCGATATTGTTGTCCTTGCGGTTTCATGTGTGTCACAATAATTGCCACAGCTTGAGGAACTGTGGGTTTATATTGGCACTGGGAAAAATCACTAGTTTCTCCCGTGCTTTTCTATTGCAGCTTCGTTAGGTTACCCAAATAAATATCGACGGTTAAAAGGAAATATGGTAGAAGCGACAAAAAATGAAATGTTCAGGAAAGCCGTTCAAAGTTTTAAATTTTAGAAAAGCTGACGTATTTTTGTCATTTATTAAGATATCGTGAAAATTAAAACAGTTATAAAATAAGAAAAAAATGGAGCAGTTACCGGTATTTTGAGTTTTAATGATTTGACGCTATGTAAAGTGGTTTTTGTCGCTTATAACAATAGCTTTTAATTTTCCAATGAGGAAATATGGCATAAGATACAAATGACAAAATAAATTAGTAAGGTTAAGGAGCCTAAGCGACATACCGATTTTTCACATCGCAAGGTAAAAGGGTATAAGAGACTAGACAGTTCAATAAGTGTTATAGGAAAAGAAGGATAAGGTACTTTTCACAGTTGTTGTATAAAAGATAATAGAGCACAAGAAACAGTCGGCTTTCAAAACATTACCAGGATATAAGACATTAGTGCAAACAATGTCGCTTGAAAGCAAAGGAAAAGAAGGATAATCAACATTTGGCATTGCGTGAGTCTATGGAAATATGGATGAAAAGACACCCCAAAAATAATGAAGTAGCGCAACCAACACGATCCTTCATCAGGATAAGAGCTAAAACGGGTATTACAATACATTGTAATTGGGTCCCTAAATCGTAAAATAGGGTGAAGTACCTTATAAGTATGAGGGAATCGATTTTCATAGAAAAAGACTAAGGATCCTTAGTCTTAGGGGCCTGTTTCAGTACAGAGCAACAAAGACCGCCCTCCCGGCGGAGATCCTGCGGGCCAGGGCACTGGCCCGCGAGGAGATGCTGGAGACTCTGAACAGAGATCCGTGGGGACGCCCATACAAGATGGTGCGGGAGAAACTCCGCCCATGGGCTCCCCCGCTTAGGCAGAGTCTCCGGCTTCAGCTTGTGGAGGACGTGGTGAGCGCTCTGTTCCCTTCTAGAGGGGAACATGCCTCCCCGCTCATGGCTCCGCCTACTGCGGTGCTCGATGCGGACCACACCGCCGACGACGACGACGATGCTCCGGAGGTGACCGAGGTAGAAATGAGAGTGGCGGTACGAAGGCTGAATGCCAAGAATACCGCCCCAGGACCCGATGGCCTACCTGGGAAGGCCTGGGTCCTGGCCATGGAGGCTCTCGGGCCTCGACTAAGGGTCAGAGGGGCCAGTTCCCACTTCGTTGGAAGATGGGGAAACTGGTCCTCATTAAGAAGCCGTGGCGCCCTGCGAACTCTCCGTCCGTAGTAAAAAGTAATTGCAAACCGCCACGTCGGGCGGCTGGTGCGGGTGGGGCCGGATTTGGTGGAGAGCCAGTTTGGTTTCCGCAGAGGGCGCTCTACGGTGGACGCCATCGTGCGCGTACGGGCCCTCACGACGGGAATGCAGTGGCCCGGGGTGGGTTCATTTTGGCGGTGTCTCTAGACATCGCCAATGCCTTCAACACCCTGCCCTGGAGTTGCATAAGGGAGGCACTCCGGTACCACCGGATGCCGACCTACCTCTGTCGTGTGGTCGAGGCCTATCTGACGGACACGGCCGTCATCTACCCGGGTCACCAGAGAGTGTGGAAGCGGCGAGAGATGTCGTGCGGTGTCCCACAGGGATCGGTCCTGGAGCCGCATCTGTGGGACATCGGATACGACTGGGTGCTGCGCGCCAACCTCCCTAGCGGCGTCAGCGTAGTTTGCTAAGCTGACGACACGCTGGTCCTGGCGCAAGGGAGGTCGCATCAGGCAGCGGCCGAAATCGCGACACGCGGGGTTGCGACAATCTTCGAGAGAATCCCGCAACTGGGACTCGAGGTGGCCTTGCACGAGTCCGAGGTCATGTGTTTTCATGGCCCTCGGAACGCGCCACCGTCGGGTTCCCAAATTACGGTAGGGAGGTTCACATCGGCGTCGAGTCGACGATGAAGTATCTAGGACTCGTCGCTGGTGGAACTTCGTAGAGCATTTCCAACGTTTGGCTCCCAAGCTGGACCGGGCTGGGGCCGCCTTGGTGCGGCTCCTGCCCAATCTAAAGGTTCCAAACGCAGGGGTCTATACGCGGGGGTCGTGCGGTCCATGGCCCTTTACGGGGCCCGCCGGTTGAACGCGTCCCAAACGGTCATGGCCATCCGGCTGGCCCGGGGATACGGCGAGCCACTCCTTGCCGGATTACCGCCATGGGATCTGGAGGCGAAAGTCCTCGCCCACATTTGGGAGTGGCGCGAGGAGGTGAAACGCCGGGGCGTAACTCCGCTGTGGCGAGAAATCGTGATACAGCGGACAGAGCTCCGGCGGGATCTCATGGCGGCATGGAGAGTGCGAATGTCACAACCCAGTGCTGGGCACGCCACAATTGCGGCGATAAGTCCCCTCTTTGAGGAGTGCTTAGAGAGGCGCCACGGCGTTCTCACCTTCCGTCTGACGCAGGTCTTCACCGGACATGGCAGCTTCGGGAGGTTCCTGTGTAGGATTAGGCGGGAGGAAACGCCCGGCTGTCACCACTGTATGGATCGCCCGAGGACACGGTGGAGCATACGGTGGAGGTAAGCCCTGCTTGGGCGGAGCTCCACCTTGTCCTCGTGGAGGCGATTGGCGGCGATGACCTTTCACGTCCGGCCCTGGTCCAGGCCATGGTATGGAGTTAGAGGGCATGGGCCGTCACCTCCTTCTGCGAAGCAGTAATGCTCGCGAAGGAGGAGGCGGAACGCGTGAGGGAGAGGCAAAGTTTGTGCCCTCACGCCCCTAACCACCGCCGCTGGAGACACCCTGGGCGTCGGGAATCCCAGGCGGATTCCCGGCCACCATAGGCGCGGGCTTGCGGACGGAGAGAGATGGGTAGCTCGCCGTCCGATAAGAACCAGGCCCAGGTCGATGGTGCGTCGTGTTCCACGCGCGCCTCAAAGAGATGTCAGCACAATTGGCGGGGACCGCTAGGACCGATACCTGCCAGGGTTACGGGAATGTCCGAAAGGGATACCGATCTCTTAACAACAGGCAACTGAAGGAACACGGGTGGGTTTTAGTCAGTAAAAGTTTGACACGCCCTTCCGCTCCGCCCAGAGTGGGAGAAGTAATATGATGATTTAAGACGCACAAAAAAAAAAAAAGCGGCCTCTTTCAGTATACCCTACCCGTTCAAGTAATTCAAATTTACACACAGAGACACAAGATGATGGTTCGTGATTATACTTATTTTCATGTAACAAGCGGATAGTAGGATGTTAAAAAATACATTTTTAGGGTTCCGTACCCAAAGGGTAAAACGGGACCCTATTACTAAGGCTCCGCTGGCTGTCTGTCTGTCCGTCTGTCACCAGGCTGTATCTCATGAACCATGATAGTTAGACAGTTGAAATTTTCACAGACGATGTATTTATATTGCCACTATAACAACAAATACTAAAAAACAGAATAAAATTAATATTTAAGGGGGCTCCCATACAATAAACGTGATTGTTATGCCGTTTTTATAGATAATGGTACGGAACCCTTCGTGCGCGAGTCCGACTCGCACTTGGCCGGTTTTATTAATATTTTTTAATCAAGAAAAATCAGAGCTACTTAAAAAGAGCGGGTAGGTATCAACCTGCTAATCATTTTTGCAAGTAGCGCACAAGTCGCGCGTTCTCTCGCCGTCACAGCACGCGGCAGAGTGTTTTTCGGACAAGCGACGCGCTTAAAACCTACTTTTGTGATATCAAATGGCATAATATTAGCGACAACACTGTATTTATGTTGTAAACGGAAGTAAGGTATAACCAACAGTGTGATATTAAAATAAATTTTGGTAATAGGGCATAACCTACATATCTGTCATAAAGTACTGAATGGTAATAGGGTATAACCGACAGAGTAATATGAAAATGAATTTTGTATATAGGGTACAAGCGCCATAGCTACGTTAAATTACGAAATGGAAGTAGGCTTTAAACAACTTTTGTACTTTTTGAGGGAAAAGCTTAAAAGGCATAAACAACGGAAAGCTCGACACCCTTATGAAGTAAAAAAGCATTACCGACAACAAACCCAAAATAAATCATTTTTGTGGAGGTACAAGCACCTTTATAGCAAAAATGACCTGAATTTTCATCGGTTACGAAAAATAGGAAAATGATTTTTGTTGCTAGGGTATAAACGCCAAAAAAAGTCATCGTAGAGCCATGGGAGTAAGCGCATTCGAAAGAGCGGAAAATTTAACGTAGGATGGCATCAAAAACTCATTTTTGACCAAAATGTCGCTTATACTTCCTTTTTACCGTCGATATAATTTCTAGTGGTAAAGGGAAAAAAGCGCTTTCAAAGCTTGGGGTGCTTATCCAACTGCAACGGAGGGAATGAAATATGCTAGAGAAGGAAATGTAGGGCAGGCTTTGCCAATATTAGAAAGATTTTTCATTGCTTTGTATGACAAATAAATGAAGTGGCGGTTGGCTTTTGTGAATTGAAGTGACAACATTTCTTTTATTTTAGATCGTACACATGTACTGATAGCAACCAGTGTAGAACATTACAATTTACAAAAAAGGACAGACAGCTGGAGAATTTACCACCAACCAAAGGCGCCCTGCGAACCATATTTTTCAAGCGATTTCTCAGGGAGGACATGGAGTCAACTTTTAGAACCAGCACCCACAAGACCGGCCATGTCCTACTGACTGGGGTTGGTCAAAAATAATGGCATATGGGAGCCTGTGTGGACGACGACGACGACGATGCAAACAAAAATGCCCAGCATCGGAAACTGTTAATAAATTTTGTAATTTTTTTTACTCTTATTTATTAAAACGGTACTATTATTCTTTATTTCATTATTATTTTTAGTAAACTAAACGTTCTTTTGAAGTCAAATTATGGGAATGCCGAATGGGACACACACTTTTTTTTAAATAAGCTGGAATAGTGGTTATCTCAGAGCCAATTTTTTATTTTTTTATCTTTTGAGTTATTTCTTGATATTTCTTTAAGAATACTACATGAAGCACCTATACTAATCAGTGTCATTATTAAACAATAAGTCCACATCCTATCCAAAATACGCACTTCTCCTATCGCAGCTCCGCCGCGCGACGTAAATGGTTTTTTTTGACACATTTATAAGTTAAATCTAAAAAAAAAAAAACTTTGCTTACAATAAAATTATTTTATTGTAAGCAAAGTTTTTTTTTTTTTTTTCTATTTTTGTGCCTTACTATCTTTTTTTTTATCAACGAGTGAAAATGTTGTTCCAGAAATGAATTCCTCGTCCTTGAATTATACGAAAACGATACCAAACACGACCTATTTGCGAAACTTTTGCAGATATCGACGTAAGAGTGGAACGCGGTAGATGGGTTTTTTCCCCCCCTCCCCCACCTACCTGCAGGGTGGTACCACATGGGTACAGGGCTAAATCAGCTCAGATGACCACTAGGTACGCCTGTGCCAAGCGGCTTCCTTTGTTGAAGATTTGCAAGGTTGACGACACTAAATACCCCACTACTAGGGCCCTAATTGCGTAACACACGATCAATCACAATCTGAATCATTTTGAAAGATATTGCTAATCCATTGCTTCATATGTTCGAAAAATGTGTCTGCTCAACAACGTTTAAATCGCAATGAATGTTGTTGAAGTTGAACTGTCAAAATGAAACATGATGGTGATTGATTGTAGGTACTTATGTTACGCAATTTGGGTGCGGATCCCCGTCGTTGTATACTAAGTAAATTGGGGTTATTTGGTTAAGATAGGGGGATCCCAGAGGGTTTTTGAGCAAGCAGCGAAAAGTTATAGCTGAGTAGATGCGGCATGATGAGAGAACACCGACAATACGTAGGTATAGGTATTTGAAAAGTTTAACGTACTGGCCACCAGCCACCACTAGACAAAAAACAACGTCATCTTCACAGCTGTTGATTTTCGTATGACCGTGTGCGTGACGCATTGACATAGTCAAATCTCACGAATAAAATGTGGGCTATCACAAAATCTGATAACTCTTTGATGAATTTCAGAACAATTAAAAAAAAAGATATTCAGTGCGAATTATTGCACAGAATATTTATTATTTGCTATAAATATAACATACTAGCTGCGCCCCGCGTTTTCATGCGCGAAAGTGTCGATCCCTTGGGAATATCTGGATAAAAAGTATCCTATGTGTTAATCCAGGTTATAAACTATCTGTTTGGCAAATTTCATCCAAATCCATTCGGTAGTTTTTACGTGAAAGAGTAACAAACATCCATCTATCCATCCATACTTACAAACTTTCGCGTTTATAATATTAGTTAGATATCACGACTGTATTCACCGAAGGGTTAGGCAGCAGAGGTGTACCTACACATACTTATTATGAGACATTTCGCCAGTTGGCGACCCCATTGCCATCAATCGGGCACAAATCCAGGCTCTGGTCTGCTACCTACTGAGAAATTCCAAATGGAAAACCTAATAACGCTTTCTCCGAACGCGGTCATCGAACCCAGGACCTCATGCTCAGCAGTAGCACTTGCGGCCACTAGACCAACGAGGCAGTCAGTCGAGGCAAATATTTTCCAAAATCGGAGTTTTCAAAGTCATCACATTGGGGGATAGCCCACAATTGCTTCGTCAGGCCGCACACGATCATACTAAAATGAAAGGCTCTGAAGATCACCGTATTTTTGTACGTTTTGGAAATTTGAAAGTGTACTCCTGACCACGGGGCTCATATCTGAAACTTTTCAAATATATACTCGGTGTTCTAACACCATATGCCGCACCTAAGCTATCCTACATTTTTCGCCGTGCATATGCTTGCTCAACACCCAACTGGGTGGCCTCCCCTACCACTAAAATTAGGGAGCAAAGAGAACTTACATAGACAAACACAGTCACAATGCCAGACGCAGAAGCAACGGTCTCCTTTCTTTATAGACACTTCTCTAACTGCTATCGACTTCTCGTCGTCATTCACCAACGATACTGTGTCACAAGTTAGGGTTATTTTAGAAAAAAATCGACGGTATTGATACAGCTATTTTTTGCACGGGACGATGGGTAGATGGGTTGCATGGAGTACCTAGTCTATAGGTATTAGATTAGATATACCTACATACTGGAAATGATTGACAACAGATTTTGATGACTGGTCGAAGGCGCAACTTGTGAATTTGGGTGTGGCCAAGGAAGGAGGAATTTACGTTCGAGTGATACAGAGTCGAAACTACTTACCTACTTCAAATTAAAAAAAAATACTTCTGGTTCCTAAATTATTTCAAAAGCCCATGCGGAATGTAGGCTTGCACAAAATCACAAAAGTTGACTCAAAAATTTCGAATCTGTATCACTCGACCGTAAATTCCTCATTTTTAACCGTTTTAAAAAAGGAGGAGGTTCTCAATTCGCCAGTGTTTTTTTTTTGTTTGTTACGCGATTACTCCGCCCATTAAAAAAAGATGTGAAAAAGCCGAGTAAAAATAAAGATAGTTTTTTTTTAAAGCGGTTCCCATCTCTTACCTACATTTTTGAAGAAATTTTTAAACAATTTATTATAACTCGAAAACTAATTGCGGAACATACATGGGGTATTTTGGGATACCTCTGGCTATGAGGAATCTTTTTTTTTTTTACGACGTCTCTGTTTAGAGAAGTTACAAGGAAAACTATCACAGGCTTTACAAGTTAACGAGTAATATTCGACCAACTTACATTTGCAGTGGAAGGTATAGGAGAACATGTTTTTCAACTACAATGTTATCTTGGGATAAATTCATCGGAACGGAACACTTCATTGTGCGTGGTGTGACACACATTTTTTTTAATTATCAGATCAAACAAAATGGAAAATCTAATTTAAAGAGTTGACGCCGCCGTTCAGTAAAAAAACTAGGGTTACTCGAATAACACTTAGTCATAATACCAGTCTTCAGTTTTACCAAAGGGTATCTTGTTGCCCACCCAGTAACTGGGTTGTGGAAGTCAGATAGGCAGTCGCTCCATGAAAAAATACTGGTAATCAGCTGCATCGGGTTAGACTGGAAGCCGTCCCCAACATAGTTGGGAAAAGGCTAGGCAGATGATGATTCACAATAGCTACTTAATAAAATAAAGTCGTATCATACCGGAACAATGAGCCGTATCAACAGGAATCTCGAGTGGCAATTCTATCCGAAGGGACTTTGTATGCCGCGGCGGGATCAGCACAGGCCCGGCTGTCGTCAATTTTTCGTTCACCAGTTGGGATAAAGCCGGCCCACAGTCCCGCGTGATGACTCTGGACAATTATATTTATTAAAAATACTAGCTGTTGCCCCCGACTTCGTCTGCGATCCAGGATATAATATAGGATCGTCTATCCATGTGCCAAATTTCATCCAAATCCGTTCAGCCGTTTTAGCGTGAAAGGGTATCTAATAACCAAACAAGCTCACTTTCGCATTTATAATAAA
Source organism: Lithophane ornitopus (assembly GCA_948473465.1). Taxonomy (NCBI): domain Eukaryota; kingdom Metazoa; phylum Arthropoda; class Insecta; order Lepidoptera; family Noctuidae; genus Lithophane; species Lithophane ornitopus. Next base: position 10,906,884 of record OX419616.1, on the reverse strand, counting down.
AGTTAGGATTAGGATTTATCTAACTACAGAGCGTAAAACCTTCCCCGAATGAAGGTTTTACGAATCAAATTGATCATGATCTTTTACTTCCCAAGCTAAGCCAGGGTATAGGAAGTCTTTAAGTCTGTTGTCGGCAGAACTGGAGCATGAGATCTTTGGACAGGTGAAGAATTGGGATTTCTACCGAGAACCGGGCTCTCCATATGTAAAACATAAAAATATTTTGTTTAAAGAACCTGAATCGTGCAGCAGCTAGTCCCGTATTCCCGACCTGTAGCGTTAAAATGGTACGCGTTCTTCGCGTGCTGTCCGCTACAGCGATCGCGATTCGTCCAGATGCGCTGTGAATAGATGGACAGATATAAGTAATACCAACCCGTCAAATTATCTTATTGTAAAAATTTACTTGTAAGTATGCAGGTACCCAACACGAATGAGCTCGTTCTCATCGGCTCGGGCTTCTAAATCAATCTGTGCGTGGTGCGAGTGTCGATGTGGCAATGTTAGATATTTATCGGTCCCGTGGAAGGCAATATTAGCTTTATCCATTGTCCCGCCCAGTAGAGCTCTTGATGTACGTACAACAACTCTTCGACGTCCCTGCAACATGTTACCGAAAAATCCATTGAGAACAAGTGGCTGCTAATTAATTGCTAAAACGAAGGCATATAAACTTTACATTATATGCACCTGCTCATTACGTTCTTCAGACTTTGGATTAAATTCAGAGTCGGTATTATTATTGTTCCGTTTGTTTATGATACCCTCTTCATATTTTACGCCCATCACATCCTTTTCAGGTAGAACGATGTAACGTCCATCTTCAGATAAACCTTTTAACAATTCAATTTTTTTTTTTGATTTTATCACAAGTTTGTATGTAGGTAGGAGAGGTCGCTTAAATGTATGCACTGGCCTGTTGCATAATGCCTGCTTATGTTATTGTACTGTGTCACTTGTGAAAAATATTGATCACGAAATATAGGTACCTCGTAATTATGAGTCCACTGTATATTATTGCCTCTATTTTAGTCTGAAAGATGACATGGCTAGAAACGAGGCGGGAACTCTGATTCACCGCTATTTTTAACCGACTTCTTCAAAAAGGAGGAGGTTCTCAATTCGTCTGTATGTTTTTTTTAGTTGTGTTTATGTTACTCGATTGCTCCACCGATAATGAATCGATTTTGATGATTCTTCTTTTGTTTGGTAGGTCATGCTTCAGAGGTGGTCCCATATAAATTTTATTAGGACGTGCCTCCGCTGCCGGCGCCGGTTGCTAAATTGGCTGCCGGTGCTGACTTTGATTGTCAGTTTGGCGTATGTATGTAGTAGATAGGGACCGCATAATTAAAAAAAAAGGGCTTGGGAACCCCCCCCCGAAATCTGAGAAACCAGAATCTCAATCCAGAGATCGACTAATACAGATAATTGTAGTCATTTCGCATAGGCGTACTTTAATCTACACAAGCAGTAAGAGTAGGTACGCTTAATGATCACGGAGAAAGAAAACCTAACTAGTGTCCGTACCGTAGTATCTGTAGTCTGTCATAGTACCACCACCTATGAAATGGGATTTGTGACAGAAATAGGTCAACTTGATTCCATCTTTTTAAATGTCACTTTTTAGTTTACTCAGTCGGTTTTGTACTTACGCATACCTACTCGTTCGTAACTTGACTTTTTACCTGTAGTGAGTTAAACAGTACACATCTCTTTATTTTGCCTTACCATCTAAGTTTGTGTTGTTCTCGTTGTAACTGCAGGTGCTGTCTGCACCACGTATCGGCGCCAGAAGGCACAGACTACTCGTAGGTAAGGAGAACTCTTCTCTGGGAACCCACTTGGCGGGACGATATCGAACGGACATGTCTTGGCCCATCCATTCGGGTTTCTTTGAACTTACACTGGAATGTTAATGTTACTGTGCATTATTAACATAATATTATCATCAATTCACCAGAGCTTAATTTGTCAAAAAATATACTAAAGTTAATATCATGAAACATACCTGGCTTGTTCGCCTTTTGTAAGGTCATTCCATACAGTTTTCCCATCCGGGGTGGTTAATTTTTCAAACAATTGGATGTGAATAGTGTACCACAACTCCGGATGGCCAATTTCGTAAACGGCATAATCTTTCTCGGGCGGTTCATGAAAGTCTTCCACAATTCGTGTCGATTCATGAAATTCATCTGCATTTTGTGTCGATTCTTGAGTGTCAATATTATTCGAATCTTCAATAGCATTAACGTTGTCCCCATTGTCATCTAAGCGCTTGTTATTCGCAGAGCACCGACTTCTATGTTCTTTCGTTTTCAAATAAAAAGAGCTCGTTTTATTTTTATCCGTATTCTTTTTTCTCCCTGCTCTAAACTCTTTTTCTTTGGCATGAGCAAGTCTAAAATGACGTAGTTTTTTCAGACGACTTCTTTCATCGAGCTTAGTTATTTCATCAGTCAGTGGTTTAGTGTCAGACATTTCCGTAGTTTCTTTTTTATGATTTACGTTCGCTGCTCTATGATGAGTATGATAACTATTAACATTCATCTCTGTTTCGTCAAACATGTCAGGATTCATACCCGATTCTTTTACTGGTTCCGATATTCGGTAGTACTGGTCTTTTGAATCCCATTGCTTACCGTCATCGCCAGCTTCTTCGACCACAATGTTATGTTCACTGCGCTTTTTGCGTTTGCTTAATGTTGAGTTCGTGCACATATTCTCATTTTCAACTAAAACATAGGTACTTATATTGTTTCATAATTATTTTAATTTATACGTTACTAACTTCCTAATAACTAGCTTCCGTCAGCGGAAGTCTAACACTAACTAACTAACTAACTAACAAAGAGCGTTCCCGTTAACCCGAAATAGTAATAGCGTCCATACATGCAAAAAAAAAATAACCACTCAAAAACTTTTTTATTTTTATTAAGGAGTATTGAAATTTTCACAAAACTATTAAATTGATACGTAAAAGAAACACCCTGTACATGCACACTTGTATTCCAACGTAGAAAGACAATTGTGACAAGAGTGCGTGTACAGAGTGTTATTTTTTCGTATGAATTTAATATTTATTGTGAATATTTTACTATAAAACTTTTTTTTTATGGCCAATTTTTTTTTAGCATATATAGACGCTATACTATTGCAGGTTAACGAGAACGCCCTTTGTTAGGTAACATACTGTATATAAAAATGAATCCCTATTTCCCTTGGTCACGCCATAACTTGAAAACGGCTGCACCAAATTGGATAACCAAAGGGTTATAGGATAGGATATTTAGGTATGTAGGTAGGGTTTAGGGATGTGTGTGTGAACAGAGGGACCAAACTGGGAATCGCAAAAAAATTGTGCTATGATTTAGTAGTAGTCCTAACCCAATTGTAGAACGAATCTGGGAATTTGTAAATCAATATATTAAAAACTACAGCCCTTAAAGTGTGGTCCCTCAGTTCTCACAGACCATCAGCCAGATCTCGGAAAGTATCTCGAAAATTAAGGTTTTGTGATTACAGACATTTAGTAAAGATTTTGTAAAGATATTTACTAACAATACACATAACAAACCACAAAAGCATTAAAGACAAAAAAAATATAACGACAAAACTGTGGTCCCTCAGTCCACACAACATAGATAAATATTTTTGTGAATATTACCGAATTAAATAAATAAAACCGTTATTTTTCGACATAACGTTTTAGTAAAAGTCTTAATACTTTTGTAAAAAAGAAATGGAGCAGAAATATCGACGCAATTTGAAGATAGCGATTATTAATACTGGTCCCTCAATCCTCACCTCCACTGATACAAGTGCGTGTGCTACCTGCTTGACGATAGGATTATTGGAAAGTCTAGTGTGTCTAATGTGGACAGTAATATTATACTTTAATTAATATGACATAAGAAGGACACATGTTTAGGGTAGGTAGGTAGTTAGGGTAGGATAGGGTAGGTAGGTAGGTGCGCCGTAGATAAGTACTTAGTACTACCCGTGGAAAGCCGGGCCGGGCAGCTAGTAGGTATATATTTATGAATTATAGGCTATGTTAGTGTTACTGAGTGATAATATAGGAATATTATCATCCTACTGAAGAAGGATTTGTTTAAATCAGTCCAGTATTTGAGCTTTTTCATTACAAACAGAAATCTTTTCTCTTCATAATAATAGTGTAGAAGAACATCTTACCCTACCATTGCGGACACTGGCAGTAAAACAGTTTTCAACCTTATTGCTAAGGTCATAAGGGTAAAAAGTGGTTCAACGCAAATGTCCGACATTGTACCTAAATGCATAGTAGGTAGGCATAAACCGAATGATCGTTATTTCAGTCAAGTACCGAAACTTGACTGAAATAACGATCATTCGGTTTTTTTCACCTTGCGTAAAGACGTACCTAGGTCACGTAGGGAAGTCCAGCAACGTACCCAGGAATTTATGAGAAACTGGTTCCGATATCGATAGTTTTTTACTGTAATACGAAGACACTAACTGAAGAAGGGCCTACCACGTCCGTTGGCATATAGACCTGTTGATTTCCTAGCACCTAAGGTTCCTCCAGAGGCCCCATGGTACTGGGGGTGACTGATAGGTACTAGCAATCAAGTTGCTTAGAGCATCCCACACGACGGCGACGGTTTGACAACATTTGCAACATAAGTACAACGTAAATTATTTTGGCCATAGGCTTATCCGACCTAGTCCGACGCCGCGAACGTAGGTAATTTAATTTATGTTTAAAGGTGAATGTTAAAAAAAAACCCGGAGCAAACAGATAGTACCTATCTCAGAGTTTTAGTGATATTTAGTGATATAATTCTGTAAATATTTCACTATAAGATTCGATGGCTAAATGTGTGTTATTGCTATTCGTTTTTGATCAGGGGTGTTTTTTCTTCTTCTTCGATTTGGTTAAGAAAAAAAAACACCCGACGATATAAATACACACACACATATATACATGTCATATACTCACGTCCATAATCCCACAGGAGTAAGCAGAGACTGAAGATTGTCAAAATCAACTATCCACAGCCCACTTTTCGCCGCTTCTCTGTTGTAATAATTCTGTTGCATGTAGGTATTATGTTTAGAAGTCAATATTATTCATCGCTCAACTGTCGATTGGCGTTTAAAAGGCGGATAAAAATAACAATTCTATTGTGTCTCGTGACAGTTGGAGGTTTAAGAACTAAATAAATGTATGTGTTCTATAAATTTTGTGTATAGTAATGTAAATAATTCAAATTAATAAATGTTGTATTATGTTAATTTTTAAATTACATGGTAGGTGTATTTAGCATATTTTTTTTACCACAACCTGGCCATAGGCCTGGCTTTAGCATGTTTTTTTTTTCATACTTGATGAGCTGTGAGCATTCTCCTTGTACCTTTATTTAATAGTAGATAAACGAACACTTAACAAGACGCAGGACAATAAAGTTTCAGTATTGTTACTTTTGTACGGATTTTCTTTGTGCTCAAATGAATGGCTGTGTCCTTGGTTACTTTGAATAAAATTTGTGTACCTACATATAACAAAACAGGTACAAACAGATGGTAGGTAAAGCTGGGCTGGTAATGTAACGTCGCGTCGTCGGTGTGAAAGCGTTCTAACTGGTTTTATAATACTGTTGGCCGGCGTTCAACACAAAAACCGGTTTGATTGTAAAGGGAGGGCTCCGCACGACATGCAGAGCCAGTCCGCACGCAGGCACGTCGCTAGCCCTGCAGCGCTCCGTAATATACAGTGATACGACTCCGGGCGAATAAAAATAATGGAGAAGTTTATAGAAACTGTACGAGCACATCCCTGCCTGTGGAACCCGCAGCATCCTGACTATCCCGAAGTGCATACAAGAGGTCAAGCCTGGCAGAGTGTAATCAAGGAAGTTGACGACAGTTCAATACCAAACAGTACGTACCTATTTACCTTCCTATGTTTATAAGTTGATGCTCCTTCTCAACTGTCAAATAGTTGTAAGAGGTAAAAAAACACGTAAATAAATAAACTGTATTTTCTGTGCCCGTAAATATCACTATAGCGACATGCCTATCACGTGGACCGAGTGCGTTAAAGACGATTTTTATGTGTTATGTACCTGAACCTGACAAAAACCCGTTCTTGTTTGGCGGCCGGCCTAGCTTGCTAGTTTGCTACTTATAGTAATCTGTGGGCTGGTCAATAATAGTCTCACTGCAATATTTTTTTGTAACACTATGGATCCTTGGAAATCTTTTGTCAGGGAATAATGTGATTTTACTGAAAAAACAAACTGTTTTTTTTTGTTCGTTGATGTCTTTTACTTGTAGACTTGTTAGACTCGCTCGATATGTGTATCTAAGTTTCATTGTTAAGTCATTCAAACCAAAAAAAATGGGACGTTGTCATTTTTAGGGTTCCGTAGTCAACAAGGAACCTTTATAGTTTTATAGTTTCGTCATGTCCGTCTGTCTGTCCGCGGCTTAGCTCAGAGACTCTTAGTACTAGAAAATTGTAATTTGGTATGGGTATACATATAAATCACACCGACAAAGTGGTAAAACAATTTTTTTTTCACTTAACGTGCTGATGTTTTTTTATTTTCTCGTCAATCCCATGGTGTGCGGTGTCGTTGGAAAGGTGGCCTACTATTTTTGGATTCAGGGATCCGTTTGTGAAATATTAAGCTTAAAGTGCTAATTTTTGTTAAAGTCAAGTGTCAGCGAAATGGTTGGTTTTGGAAATGTGAAAAAATTCACGACAGTATTATATAACGAGATTAAAAAGAAAACTATCACAGCTAAGTAGGCTGTACAAGTTACCGAGTAATAATCGACCAACTTACATTTACAGTTGAAAAACTTGTTCTTCCATACAGAATGTATGGGAGAACATGTTTTTGCAATGTAATGTTTGTTCTTGGAATAAATTCATCGCAACTACGGAACCCTTCATGGTTCGACACGCACTTGGCCGTTTTTTTTACGTACCTAGGTTTAATCTATTTATATATTTCATTTCACGTAAGGTTGTTATCTATACTAATATTATAAAGAGGAAAGATTTGATTGTTTGTTTGTTTGCATTGAATAGGCTCCGAAACAACAGAACCGATTTGAAAAATTCTTTCACTGTTGGGAAGCTACACTATCCCCGGCTGACATAGGCTATATTATCTTTTTTTTTTAATTAGGGCTACTTACTAAAACTCCAATAATGTAACCCAAGGTGTAAAAAAATTACCTAAAATAGCCGTAGATAAGTACTTAGTGCTACCCGTGCGAAGCCGGGGCGAGCAGCTAGTACATAAATAATCGTGACCATGTCGAATTATTTTGTACAAAAAATTAAGTATTGAAACAAAATTTAAATGCCAGTTGATCCATTGACATGGTCTCATTAATACCCTAGAGTTAAAGGCTACCTATCAAAAGTAACACGTTGTCACAAGACTAAATAAGGAGACCTTGTAGTTTATTCCCGCGACTTCGTCAGCCAAATTTTTATAAAACTTCCCTATAAACTACGTTTATAATTTTGGTTTCAACAGCCCTCCGCCCCCGACCCACCGCGTCGCGTCGCATCGCCCTCGTTATTACTTCGTTTGCGCTTAGCGGAAGTTAGTGCTTAGCTATACTTATATCTTTTTTTTTTTTGCTCTGCTCCAAATCCGGTGCGGTGGACAAACAGTGTAAGGGTCGTAGCGCGCTTATAAGCCTAACCAACCTTGCTCAAGAAATGGGCAACGTATCAGAAGCAAAAATATTTTTTCAAATCCGACTGTTAGTTCCAGAGATTAACAGCGTTCAAACAAACAAACTCTTCAGCTGTATTACATTAGTATATACATACATTTACATTACATTACATCTACATTTATTAATTGTTGTTTTTAAGGTATTCTTCACTTTTTAATTTACACTGGCTTAATTATTAAATACTTAGTCAGTTCTCAACTTCTCATTCATATCTCTCAACTTTGGGCTGTAGTTCACAGACTTATGTCGCTGAGTGAACCAGACAGTCCCAATCATACCTACATTCCAAAACGTCGTTTGTATTTGTCTTTTTTACGGATCATGTTTTTATTTTTCAGTAAAAATTGCACGCACTGAATGGAGGAAGCTTCGCGACAATCATCGGGAAGCTTTAAAGAGAGCCAAATTAGGACAAAACAAATTGTTGCCAGCTCAAGTCACAACTTGGAAATATGCAAAAGCTATGCAATTTCTGGAACCGCATATGAAATATCGCATAACAGAAAATATAGAAATGGATCCGCCAATTATACGTTCGAAGAATTCCGAGCATGACGTTTCTACGACAAACGCTGTTGAGTCTGCAAAATCAGATGTTCTATCGCATAAACGACGCTGCGTCGAGCACACCGAAGACACAGCCGCTATGCCACGTCATGAAAAAGAGGTGGATGCACTCGAATCTTTCTTCAATTGCATCTTAAAAAGCACCAGAGATATGCCACCATGGATGCAAACTCAAGTAAAGAAAAAAATATTTGCAGTTATTATTGATGCGGAAGAGAGCTTGTCGTCTCAATCTCAAGCGCAAAATGCACCACCTGAAGAGTACGGAAATAATTTTGTAATTGAAAATAAAATCAAGACAGAATACTTTGAAAACACCTAGACTTCTTGTCTAAGGTGTTTTCAAAATATTCTCGTGCCGTTTGTAGAGGTATAAAGGTATAAACTAAAGGAATGATGTTCAGTAAAGAAAGTGATAAAGTGATGAGTGAGTTAAGACTGTGTAAGCCAAATTGAATTAAATAATTTAAATTGTCTGTTTAGATTTAGGTACCTAGCTATCGAAATTTATAAACCCTACGCTAAATATACTTACTCATAATTATTATTTCAGTGTTAATATTTAAAGCTATAGTTCATTCAGACTTACCGTAACATTTGGATGGATGTGAAGCAGCTTTTATAACGGGTGGTGTTGCAAGTTGGAGCGGATGTATTGCATGTGAACTCATTTTGTTAGTCTGTAGAGGGTAAACCTCATTTTCAGGGGTCCAAGCCTCCGAGCGTCCTATGTCCCGCTCAATACGCTTAAAGTATTAAGTAAATAAATGAATTAATAAATAAGACTATAAAATTCACAAGAAATAAACGTGTAATTCAAGACTGCTGTTATACTATAATTTAATATTACCTAATAAAGTTTGCAGATACTCACATTTTGTTGTTTATAAGTGATGGAATAAGATTTATCTGAACTTGAAGTTTCTAGCAATATACCACTTATAGTCTGAAATTACGAAAATATTTGAATTCAAGTTAAATATTATTTTATGTGTACCTACAGGAATTTTATTTTCTTTAGGTAGGTAATATGAAGGGTTTTAAAACGATTTGCTGCTAGTCCATTATTATAACTGACCTTCCTGCAACGCGATTACAAAACTGCAGCAGATGTTAGAGCAATCAGGCAGCAGTTTCATCAGTATATGGCGGTGTCTTGTGCGGACTGCGGACACGAATTCTACCCTACATCTTGTTAAGCCAAAAACTCTGCTATTGTAGGTATTTCCAGCATACTCTGTGGACCCCGGCAGGACCGTAATTTATTCAGGGCTGCCAATACCCGGCCTGCCAAGAATTTCTCTATATCACTCCTAGTAGTGCCCCTAGATATGCTCTTACGCACTAAACGAATTTAAAACATCGCTCTGTTTCTGTAAATCTTTTGAAGATGACACAGACAGTGTTTTAAATACGTTAAGTTCTATATTTATTTAGTGATTGGTGGTCCAAGCGGGCCTTAGTACTTATAATAAATTGAAGGTCCCATACATCAAGTCTGCGTAGCTTGTAAGCCTGGAGTGGTGTTTCTCTGCGCAGACGCAGTATGTACGGGTCGAGGAGACGCACGCGCTTCTTCTCTGGGCCCTCAAATACGTGCTCTATGGGTAGGTATTCATCACCTGTACTCTGTTAAGAAAATTACATGCTTATTATTAGTCAATATCAAAGTATATCAGCAAAGAATAGACGTGATGTCCATTATTAAAGGAACGATGACGATCCGTATTATAAGTATCTATTGTATGGAAAAATAGTAAGTATGTAAAGAAGATGTCATATTGGCTTAGTCTTTCGGATGCTTATTACAGCAAAAGGTGCTCACCCAATGCATTGTCTATGTCAGTACTTAAGGAAGCATTTGTGGCGGTATCTACATCGCCACATGCGAACTACGCATCAAAGACCTGACGTCAGACAGACGTCATATAAATCCTGCATCGCGCAATTAAAGTTTACCGTGCAGTGGACATATATACGAGAACCCAACATTAATCGTTGGGCAGTTGCCCGCCAGACACAACACCCGTCTGGTTGGAGGATCCTCCCTTTTCTATGGAGTATGAGTGAACTTTACACCCTGTTCCTCATACCCCTAACCATTGATTCAATAGGAGCGTCCCGTCACTCATTTATAGTCCACAGCCGGAATCGTCGCTTAGGTACTATAGGATTTATAGTAAGACCTAGATGATACTTTTACACAAGAAAGCATGCAGCGCGCAGAAAGAGACCAGCTGTGCTGTGCGTAAACCAATGTTGTAATTGATGATGATGAAACGAAGAGTGTTAAACCAATGTGTTATCACAACACTATCTGATAAGGCTATTCATGGTGATTATAAAGTAACTGGTACTTCTTAATGTATTATACCTAGTAATAGCTGCGCCCCGCGATTTTATCCGCGTAAGTCTCGATCCCGTGGGAATATCGGGATAAAAAGTATCCTATGTCCTATTCCCGGTAAAAAATATCATCCAAATCCGTTCAGCCGTTTTAGCGTAACAAACTCACTTTCGCATTTATAGTATTAGTAAGGAAGTCAGGATTGCTCCAAAATAACTCATTTTGGCCAACTTTAGCAGTCCATCGTCGCTTTACGGAACGGAGTAACTACTCACATTGGGCTCACTGGATATTTTTATAGTAACAGCCAGTTTTTTGATGCAGTCACGTAGTACACTGTGCTTGAAGAGTTCCTCTCGTTCGAAGCGTAACAAGTCACTGTCAGGCGCAACGCTTTCTTCCTGTGCGCTTCCTTTCTGAAATATTTAACTTAAACATATTTAATTCAAGAAATAATGTTTGTTTTGTTTTGCCCGCCACAAACGTGATACATCGAAAATAATGCGCATCGACTTCAACGCACTCCCAAGTAGCACAAAACCGCTTTATATCAGCTGAATTACTGTCTACCATAGAATCCTAAGTTGTACAAGCCTGCTGAATAAGAGCATTAGCAGCGCTGTTTCAGCTGATATAACTCTGATTTGGGCACAATTTAAACAGCTAATAGCAGAATAACTGATACTAATTGCATTATATTAGCATTATTTAAGCATTTATAAGGGTAACAGTCACCCCAAGAGCAGAACATTGGCTGATTATTAGATTGGGTGTTATGCAGCACAATGGCTGATTTATTAGATGTGAATTACCTATTATTCAGCACAAACTACAGATGTGAATATTTTAAAAGCTTCATCTGTTGAAAATTTATACTTATTTAAAATTTTCATGTTGTGCCATTTTGTAGCCAGTGTTTGTGGTAAAAGATTAATAGTTTTCGGAAAGTAAAACCTTGTCTTTTTTCTAACATGCGTGAAATTTGATTGGGAAAGCAAGTTTATTGTCAAATATGGTATGATTATAGGCGAAAATTTTCACGCGCTCTCAAAATATGACTATTTAGTTGAAATTTGAGGAATAAAATAAATTGATGATGAAAATCTAGAATTCTCTTTTTAAATTACATGTAGTTTGACAGTAAACTGTTTACTTATAAATAATTGGTATCCTTTTCAAATCTAATTGTTATTTTCGTTAACTAAACAAAAATAAATTGTTAGTATTATTATTATAAATAGGTTAAAACCTGAAAAATGGCTGACAACCAATGTGTACCGCATTAATCACGATTAAATGCTATGTGCTGTATAAGAATTCACTCGTGATACATAAATCCGTAACAAGCTGACACGAGCAGTTTTTGTATTTAACAAGTCAGCCACAGATCCATGTAAAGCTTAATAGTGGGACACGTGCGCAATTGCCTGTTTAGTCTGTTTTGCTTTTTAGGATTCTCAAGTACTCCGCATAAATTATTCGGCGAATTCCGCCAGTTCTTTTAGCTTTCCACATTTCTAAATACAATACCACAATATCGCGATGATGGCCGTGGCGTTTAACTGTTATGAAATACGTACTGGGCGCTAATGATAGTCTTTCAGGATCTCATATAACAGCATGAGTCCAATAATTGCCTATGCTAGTACAAGTATTCAGCCCCAAGCAGGATCAAAGGTCACACGTCATATAATTTATAGCAGTTTGCTGTATTATAGCATCATATAAATTCACCCATAGTAATCATGTGGGCCAGATAAGTGCTATTATAAGACTGCGTGTAGCAAGCTGATTAACACTGTAAAAGTTCAACTATGTTCAGCAAGATACAATATATCATTGTTAATAGAAGTCACAGAATAATTGATTGCATTAAGCAGTCCACATGTTCTTTTTTAAAATGCAAGCATTTTATGGATACGTTTGTGGCCTTTAATTCAGAATATAGCTGCTTTCAGGTCCACAAAAATGCTATTGATTGCTAAATGCTGATTAACACAGACCTGAACACCTCTTTTAACGCTCGCAACATTACAATGTTATTTCCGTGTTAGTTAATATAGCCAATATACAGCTGTAAGCGTAATTTTCAGCTTTTGCAGTTCGAGTGAACTCTAATAAGTCTTCATAAATGCTAAAGTTACCGACGTGGACCCTATGTGATATCCAATAATGCAGTTTTGTACTACTTGGGCTTGTACTACTTATAGTCGTCGCGTTTTAACATGGCAATGGCGGGTATTGCCCTATCCCTAATATCTGTCTTTAGGAACCCAAACAATCCTTGACAAATCAAAAGTGCCTGTAAATGGTTCAGCTTCGTGTTTGAGCTTGATAAACTATGTATGGTTGTTCGTTATTGAACATATTGAAAATCACTATAGATATTGGTTCAGGACGTTATCGGGCTCTATTCCAGTTTTTGAATGAAAAATGCAGGTGGGTCAAAGACTACTATTGCCATGCTAAACCGCGACAACTATTAATGTGAAAAGCACTTACAGTTTCACAATTGATGAGCACAGACCTTACTTCCACAAGGGGAGTCTCTTCAGGCCCCTCATCGAATGCTGTCGATGTGTTCACTAGCCTTAAAATTATGAAGTAAAGGAGTTCTATCCTGAGGACAGAAACTATGATTTAGTTTGAAGCTCTGTTTATTGATCATGACATGTTGTGCAGTGTGATGTTTGTACCATTTATAACTCTCCATGTTATTTTGTCTTCGAATAAATCAAGTAAACTTTAGAATCAAACAATCAGAAAAACTTGTCAATTGATGACAGAAAGAAGCTTTTTTCAAAAAGAATAAAACATAGAAATGACGCAGCGATGTTTCTCTTTTTAAGTGAAAAGGTCGTTTCATAAAAATGTACTCTGTGGTTTCAAAAACTAGTGGAGAAACATAACAAATATGCATTCTATCCTCGCCGTAGGTGAGTATTCCTTAATTATTCTATCTACCACATATTTTTAGGAATGGCAGAGGTGTTGATTTGTATTTTTTCAATAGTTAAACATAGATACATCTGCTTTAGGTTTATAAAACGAAACACTTGAATTTTAGATCACTTTTCATTTATTACACTTGATTCATCAGATAATAAGTTTAATAATAAGATCACAGTTTAAATGAGAAAAGGAAATTATTGTTACCCTTTCAAAGGTATCCATAACTTTCTATAAATATCATTAAGTTTAAATGACAAAATTACCACAGCAAAATGATCCTTTGCTCATTTAAAAACTATATTTAAAAATCAGTAATCTTAATTCAAGAAATTCACAAACATCTATAATATCTTCACAATGGCTGGATTACATTTAAATTTATTTGTTTTACAAAAAGTAAGTTACAAATTTTTCATAATTTTCAAATAAATTATAATATTATACGATGTGAGAACTACATGAATCAAGTATGCCCAGTAAACTGTTAACAAATATGAAGCCACGAGTGATAATATACAATTAAACAACCAGTCGCAATCAGTCGTAGCTCCATACTGACGTCTAAAAAGACCTAACCAATTAGGAACATTTGCATCAATATCATTATATAATAAATATACGTCGTCAAACAAAGTGATCATTTACAATAAAAATGTCAACAAGTGTTGGTTAGATCTCTTTTGTTGTCGCTAATTACAATACACTTCCATAATTATTTTCAAAAATGTAGCATTTATTTATTTTAAGCACTTACAGTTGTTGGCTTATGTCTCAATATTTTATTAAACTACGCATGCACTGCACTTTATGTAATTCAAAAGATTTGTATGATTTGAGTGTGCCAAAAGTTCTATACGATTTCAGGCATTATAATGTTAATATCATAATTGCTTTCACTGAATAACCGTTCCTATGATAACAAAATGACAAAAACGCTTTTAGGTTTTATGAGATCTAAATAGCAATAATTAAAAAAAAACAGGTAACAAAATTGGACTCTCAACAAACAAAAAGGGTCAATTTATAGTCGCCTAGACTTTAAAAATAACTTCGTAAAAACCGGTCTACACACTAACTAACTAAACCAAATATGGAGTTTAATCTACATTTGAAGTTAAAATACTTAATTAGGCGTTTGAATAATATATTCCTACGACTCTGGATCCGTGGAAGCGTATGTGGCGGCTTTACTCGTCTGAAACAACACATACCGAGTTACGTATGGACCGAGAAAAAAGAATTAGGCGACGATCGATATTGAATTCGAAAGTCGCGTCTTTGTTTATTATCACAATATAAATGATGCTCCGTGGCCTCTGCATAATGTGCCGGCGGCCTGTTAATACCCGCCGTCTGGGACAGTGGCACACCCGGCGGCCGGGCCGCCGGCATAGTGTGTAGCAGCCTGAAGACGATATTACAACAAGTATAGCATAAGATCACCGACGTTGTAAAACTATGATAAGCATATAAAACGAAATATGGTAAAATGGCAATGGCCATGAAAGTTTAAAAACAATATATATTGAGGTTGTAAAGTTCTAAAAGACTTGTATTCATTGGTATAAAAGTAAATTCTTACCTCACAACTGTCATAGAACTGCATGGCGGTTTCGCCGTCGTAGAAGTTGACGGTGACCGTCTTGTCCACGGGGTCGTTGCTGGTGTAGTCCGTCCCCGACCAAATGCACGAGTCGCCGCTCATCTGATACAAACAGAACCTTTGACTCACCGAGTTTATGATAATGTTAATATTATTATTTAGATTAACTTGTCTTTGTATGGGAGATGTGTCTCTAAGGCCGCGTCTTATTCGAAAGCGACTAACGCGCGAGTACGCGGTCGTTTATTTTATATGAATATGACATAGTCCCGCAATCAATCAAGTAGTGCATATACGTCATTATTCAGGTAAACGATAAGGTACGCGAGTATTCGCGCGACAGTAGTTTTCGGTCAGGAAGCAGGTTCATGCGGCCAGATACTGATGACGCAGTAAAGAAATGTATTCCACGAGTCGACACATTACTGGTATTGTTAGTAGTAATATTTCCTTTTAATTGTACCTAGAAGACTATAGTAGTGCAACTAGTAAGAGTTTAGGGGGTCGACTCTCATGGGTATAGCTCTTGTGGGTACTAATCTCTATGTGTAACGTTTATTCCGTACGTTACACGTTGTTGCTTTCTTTTAGCTGAACTTTACACAAAATATGAGAGAGAAGTTGAAATCGAGTGAGTGCATGAAGAGCGCTTCTAAACGCTTAGAATTTATATAGTTTTACTCGTGTCTCAAATTATTGTAGGTCATTTTGTAGAAAATTACCATAAAATCCGATGGAATCATACCTGGAATTCAGTATCAGTGTATATGAGCATATCTGCTAGTATTTCTCCAGTGCTGGCGTCGGTGACGAGTATCTTAGGCGAGTAGATCTCTTGGTCGAACAGAACTTGTATGTGGGCGTTTGAACAGGTGGTCTCGTTGTTGCCCTGGCGCACTATCGCCTCGCCATCACACGTGTAGTATGCTGCTGATTCTTCTTCATCCTAAATTATATAAATAGTATAATCTTATTTCTTGGTGTAATAGAGTACCCGGGCGTTAAAATATCACTCTGTCTAAAACGATGTTCCACGAGGCTTTTATGACGAAACCTGTTAAAATTAATACTAACCTCATTATAATAACTATCATAATCGTAATCCTCCTCTTCATCGTCGTGGTCTTCCTCGGACTCTTGGAAGTGTACTTGTTTGAACACTTCGTTCACCGACGAGGCTGTGTCGTTGCCCGTGTTACCGGCCGCTTCCTGTCCCGACGCGATCACCGACGTCCTTTGGAACACTTCTGCGGTCATCGCGCTGTCTGCGCGCGCACTCTCTTGCAAATGTTTTGGTAACCTCAATTTTGACACAGTGTTTTCGACTGCGGGTTCTGCTTCTTTCTCTTCTCTTACGGCTTGTGCAGCAGATGCTTGCAATTTCTGTAGAAATGGAGCTAAATTAAACTATGTTTAAGTAGATACAAATATTACAAGAACTACACGTATACTACATAACATGTGTCTTCTTGTAATATTTTGCTTAGTATTAATCCATGTCCGCTCTAAACTTGACGTTTCCGCACGTTGGGAGCACCTGGGGTAACTCTCGCGTATACATCGGATTCGACTGCATAACATAGTGCCCTCGTATTTAGTCACAAAACAGTTAAGATCATTATAGTCGATTAAACTTAAAAATAATAAGAAAATATGAAATCTAAACAATATAAATACATAATATAAAATCCTTACCCTAACACATTCCACAATCTTATCATGGAACGTAGTTGCCTGGTCCACGTTCTTGAATCTGACCGCTAGTGTTTCCTGCTCGCCGGCGGAGTTCTCCGCAAAATTTCGTCCCGCCCACGTCCACGCGCGGTCAGAGTTTTTCATCGGTAGTAGTTGCAGGTCCATATATAGCAGCATGTTGAGCACCGCTTTGTGTACCTAAAGATGGACCGACATGTTAATATTCATGCCTGACTACCCTTCGATTTCTATAGTCTGGTTCAAAAGTATCTATACCCGAGGTTTTCAAAATTCTCCAAAGATCTGAATAAACATGGCCGGTCGAATTGTTTATGGTTTAGTGATGCGGTCGTATGACTTTTAGGTTTTGGTGCTATCGATGTTACGATTTTTTAAGTGTTTCATAAGTATTTTATACAGCGTGCCGCTACAATGGCGACATTCATTTAACACACGTGTATGTTTTCGCGTATTCGTTTTGTGAAAATATTTTAATTTCATTAAACGTTATTATTTATTGATTTATTTACAATTTTCTAAATTACCATCCTGGAGCAACCTGTACTTAAACAACTGTAGCGAAGAGGTCATTTGCCGAGGTCATGGACACATATGTAGGCGAATAAAAGGAAAGCCGCGCAATTTCTTAGAAATTATGCCGACAAAAGAGCTTACCGATAGAACGTAAGCCAGCTGGTAGGTAGCTTCATGAATGAATCTTTTACACAGAGTGATCTCAAAATTGGTTATGTTTTTATTATTTAGTTTGTTTGAAAAAATATTTTTTTCAATTTACGAATTATTTATTTTATTATTATTTTTATGTTTACTGGCCACTAGCCCTACCCGTGTGTTAAATTAATGTCGCCATTTTAGCGGCACGTTGTATATTGGTTAATAAAAAAAAACAATTTTTATTTAAATTCCATTGAAATATTATGTTCATAGGTTAAACCGTGAAAACGAACAAGATATGAACATACAGGGTTATTGGTAAAACACCAGCAACCTCTTAAGGAGTCATTGTACTCATCATTATGAACAACTTTTAGTATGGGAACAAATATGAGGTTGCTGGTGTTTTACCAATAACCCTGTATAATCATATTTTGCACTGGTTGCAAGACAGGAAGTTACAAACTGTAATCTGCACCTACGTACGTTTGGTAGAAACGTCAAAGATTACAAAAAAAAAAAAACATATGCTAACCAAATAATACGAGACGAGCTTAGAGATGGATATTCTCTGCTCGTACTTCTTCCCTCGGACATATTGAGCAAAAACATTTTTTTTTTGCCAACCAGGTTGAATTTTTGCAAGTATTTGTCGTGAGTAAAACAATAACAAGCGTAGTTAATGTGGCGTATAGATTTCCCTGATCGGATGGGCGTTGCCTGGATGCCTGAGATATCAAACATACCGTCCTTCAAAATATATTGCCGGTTATTCGTCATAGCTTCGTCCCTAATTGCGCATTAAAGTACAAAATCTTCAGTTTCCCCGAAGAGGTTCCCGGATCCCTAATTCTCTTTATTTTAATCATCCTCGTCAATGTTATCACTGACGCTGGAGCTGCCGCTACTTTCTTCACCAACGTGAATTATAAATGGCGTTGTTTCAGTGGCCTTATCGAGGATTCCATCAATATTTTTCATTTCTTCCTCAACGTTCAATACATGCTTTACGCATTCCGACCACTGTTCAGCTCCAATTAGCGCCATACTTTCTATTAGTAATTTTTTAACTTCAGCCATTTTAAATGTTTTATTATGCCTCCCAACATAACCCTTCATTTGTGCCCATATTAATTCTATTGGGTTCAAATCGCAATGGTAAAGAGGAAGGCGAAGTATGGTATGTCCTTTTGATTCTGCCAGTTGGTCCACATATTTAGTGATAAATTGGCTTTTATCAAATTTTGCCACGAGCTGCGCTTTTATTTCATGTTCATCGAAGGGTATTGTATTATGAATTAGTTAAGAATATAGTATTATGAACAACTTTCACTATGAGAACAAACCAGAAATCGCGAAAAAATATCAGCTGTTCCCAACATTTTGACGAGCTATACGAACATAAAGGTAGGGGACAGCAG
Organism: Lithophane ornitopus; assembly: GCA_948473465.1. NCBI lineage: Eukaryota > Metazoa > Arthropoda > Insecta > Lepidoptera > Noctuidae > Lithophane > Lithophane ornitopus. The sequence continues at coordinate 10,887,875 of OX419616.1, read as the reverse complement.
ATATGTTTTTCGCGATTTCAGTTTTGTTTCCTTAGTAAAAGTTGTTCATAATGATGAGTACAATGAACCCTTAAAAGATTAAAGCATTAAATTTCTTTAAAAAATTAAATCAAATTTCTAAATGGGCTAACTCCCACAGCATCTTCAAGATCCTAGCCGAAAAACACGATTGTTGTCAGTTTAATAATATAAATAAATTCAATTGGTATTTTTTTCATTAAAGAAGTATTAAATACTCCTTTCACAAATAGTCGATATTTATTGTGTCAATCACTAGGATTTCAATGACAAGATAAAATTAGACGACACAAAAAAGGATAACGGTCGTTTGACGTTTGAAAAAAATCAAAATCCATAGCAGTTTTCGCTTTTATTGTTATTTATAATAGTTTATTAAAAAATTTACAAACACGCACAGGATGTAAAAGTGAGTGTGATAATACGTGTATCCGGTGTATCCTATTTAGTGTTCATTCATTCGTGGAAACCACAAGCAGAAGAAGTTCGTAAAAAATTAAATGCATCTGCTTATGTCCTCTTCAATCTAGCTAAGAAAGTGAACACATCTACAACTTTGATTGTATATCATGGGATCGTGGCATCTATTCTGAGATACGGTATAATTTTCTGGGGAAATTCTTGTCTGAGGGAACAGGTATTCAAAGCCCAAAAACGTTGCTTAAGGTCAATTATGAACATGAAGACAACAGATAGCTGCGTTCCGGTGTTTAAATCCCTAAAATTGTTAACCTTTCCGGCAATGTATGTTCTAGAAATGGCAATGTTCGTTAAAAGGAACATGCACCTTTTCACTACAGTACAACAAATGAGGCAAAGACTAGTCAGGAGTCAGTATAAAAATCTTTTACATGTTGTTGCTGTAATACTGCTTTACTTTAAAAAAACATTACTTGCATGGGTCCTACGATTTATAATAAAATACCTGACATAATAAAGAATGACACAATACACAATTTTAAAAAGAGATTAACAGCACTACTTGTAACGATTTTTTAAATGATGATGACATACACTAATTATTCTTGATTATCAACAATTATAGAAGTAAATAACCTAATTTAATAAAGTATTCGTTTTGACATTATATTCTTGTTCGTTCATCGTTTTTTTATATGATTTTTTTTTTTTGACATGCCTAATTTAATTAATTTCTATTCAATATTCTTGTTCAATAATATTACTTGCATGATCATTATAATTTATTATGAGATAAAACCAACAATTTTTTTGCATGCCTATTTTAAGGTAAATTGTACAAGGATCACAACTTATTTTAATATCTTATGTCATGTAAAGTCACGGACTTTAATTGATGAGCCACCTGGCACTGTTCGTATTTTAGCCGTGTAATGCAAATCGGGTTTATTCGGTTCCCGACACGGAAAGTCATAATGTCTTCGTATTAGTAGAAGAAAATGATATTTAATAACTTTACCGGTTGGCTAACCTGAGAACCAGAACTACAAACTTGACAGCAGAGTGACTACCCAAAGTCAACCAATTGCAGGCCTAGCCACAGTAACCTAGCAACGATTGTTTAAGCGTAGCGATAGTAACGTTAGCGTACGGAGAAAATAAGTCATTTCGACAACTTCGAAATTAACGTCTCTGACATCGACATTTCAACTGTCACTGTCTTCAGATAAGTTTTCAAAATAATCGATTAATGAACTCTGATTCAAACGAGGTCAGTATCAAATAGATTGGATAAACTTAATGCAACATTTTATTTATTTTTATCATTGAGAACTTATTAGTCAGCCTCTATGGATAAGACTATTTCCGATTATAAGTAATTTATTTGTCATCTTGTTTACGAGCGTACGGTTTGAGTTCGTGTTTAATCGTGTAATCTCGTGAATGTATGAAACTGTAAAATTGAAAAGTTTGAAGGTGGCTTAACAATTAAAGGCCGTGGCTGTACCTACAATTTATGCAAATAAAGCTTTCTTCTTTCAATCTGTGACACGTAGATATCGCGTTCAGTTCCCAGGCAAGTTCAATGTTATTGTTTATGTGGAAACATGAAAAATTCCAGTATAGTAATCAAATCAGAAAACGTGCCGGTAGATGAAAATTTGAAGTGCCGCTTACAAATTGGGTGCTTAGATTAATTTGAATACTTATCCCGGAATTTATAGATGTTTTTCATTTGAAAATTGAGGTTAATTTTAAAACTTATTAAATTTATTTAAAAAATATTTTTGTAAGTTTTCTGCTGTCGAATTTTATTTTAGCTGGTGTGATTACTTGGTAATAACAATAGACGTCTAAACTATAAAATTACTGCACTGAGATGAGACACCAGATTGAAGGGGCTTATATATAGAAAGCAGAGGTTGGTATGAAGATGAGGCATGATGCTATTGATATGATATTTCCCGAATATTTAAAAGGTTTGAAAGTACGTACCTGTTCACGACGCAGTAGTAGCCTGTAAGTCTTCCTCTCCGGGTAGTACAACACTTTCATTTCACCGACACCTCGTTCTTTCCACTCCCGGGACTTCTCGTCGTAACGGTACAATTTGCATCGCTCGCCATATATTTTTTCCTTAAAATAACAGACAATTTATAAAATTGGATTTACTCATTTGTGCCGCGACTATTTCAACAATAATATTTAGAATAATACTGATTTGAGTTATAAGTTCTCCGGCGAAATGTACAACCGTGTATTGTAACTAGATCAGACTAAAGTAAATATGAGAATATTCCGTCACAATCGTAGGTTGCTATGAATGGTATTTTATGATATTCATACCTCATCCTCCTCTCCTGTGGTGACCACGATCTTGTCAGGTAGCGGTACAATGGGCTCATAGTGTGGGTCGTACTCCTCATCAGCACCTGTGCCGGCGGCATCACCGTCAGCGCTCTCATTCTGTGACTTGTCTCCAGAATGATTTCCAGGTTTAGCAACAAATAGTTGTTGCCCTGCTCCCTCCCATTTGAAATCAGGTTGTTCTAGAAAAAATGTTTATATTAAAAACATTACACACAACACACAGCAGCTCAATTAATATTATGGTGCCGACAGTGGCGTCGGTCAGAGTTGTAAGAACGAAGTCTACCCATAGTCCTAACAAACTTGAATCACACGCTTGATATTAAAAAACCTGTTCTACAAGATATTTTTAAAAATTAAAAAAATTAATAACATCTATGAAATTGCAGGAAAGTAATGTTAACTTACTTTGGACAGTTTTAATACCGAAGCCAGTCCCAGTGCCAGATGACAAAGCAGCAAATGACAGACTGTTGTCGACACTGAATGGTGCCTCCTCCTTCTCAGGTTGTTGCTCAGCAACAGTTTCTTTAGGCTTGTGATCACCACCAGCAACTAACGAAACTGACTCTTCTTTTTGCTGTTCTATATTTGCAGCTGTACTCAATGTAGGAGCATGGTTTGATGTCCCAAATATTGATTTCCCACTTCCGAATAGCGAATTTTGAGATGAAAGGGATCCAAATGCAGACATGCCAGCAGACCCAAAGATGCCAGTACCGATTTCGGCTTGGCTGTTCGCTAAGGCACCAGGTCCGAAAATACTTCCTTGATTAACACTAGTAAATAAGTTTTCGGATTTATTATCATCTCCAAATATAGATTTTACACCACTATTTTGATTGTCCATCTTCGTATTAGCAGCCGAAAATTCTAATACAGATCTATTAAAAGACATACTATTCGTAGTTGGTGGTGTCTGTTTTGTATCACTAAACACGAATTTTGTAGGTGCTGTTCCAAAGTTTGAATTAGATTGGAGTTGATTCTCATTCGAAGTATTAATGTTGCTCAGCTTTGGCGGGGCTAGTAGAGAATTCTTAGCGCCTGATATCCCTTGAGAGTCACTACTGCCAAATATGGAAGCAGCTTTATTTTGTGGAGTTCCGAATAACATGGTCTGTTCTCCAAATCCTGAGAATATACTAGGTTTCTGAATGAAAGTATTTTCCTTGTTGGTTGTATTACTACCAAAACTGCTCTGGGAAGAAGTTGATGTCGGTGTTTTTGCATTGGAAGCAAGTGACCCCAGTGGAGTGCGAAATATAGATGTATCTACCGTTTTTTCAAAGTTAGATGGAGTGCCATATATGGAATTAGACGGACTTAGGAAAAGAGGTGTCGTTGTTCTCACAGGTGTGCTGGCATTAGCCAATGATGCTTTTAAAGTTGCCGCTACTGTGATAGGCTTTTGGTCTACATTCGTAATGTTTGTTTCGGTAGTTAATGTGTCATTTGCTACTGATGAAGCTTGTGAATCTGTTCCACATACACTAGAGTCTTCGCTGTCGTGGCATCCACGGCATCCTTGACACGGTTCCTTATTTTTGTAAGTAAAGAAGTTTTCAGGCAGCATGAGCTCCTTGGCTTTTTGTTTTTCTTCTGTCGTGGCTTGTATTTCACTTACAAACACAACATCATCACTTTCGTCTTTTTCGTTCTTATTGATCACTTCTTTCTTACTGACTGGTTTGCCTTGTAGTGCATTATCAATTGCATTTTTAAATTCTAAAGCTATCTCTTTACTTTTAAACCGTAGGCAGAAATGTTCCAAGTTTAATTCACCTTCACTGAAGTCATTGACAATAAATTGCCAAGACTTTTCATCTTTTACATTGTAAATTATCTCAGGAGTCAAAGCATAATTTAAACATATTTTAAGGACCTGTTCCCTTCGCATAACCGCCCTGCAAAATAAAACATTTCATGTTAATTGACAAGAAAACTAAATATGAATGGTTATTACTATAAATATCTAAAATATCGCCTTAAGATTACCTCAATTTCCCAGTATCCTTGTGTTTTAGTATTTTGACGATGCCTTTCCCGCGTTCTTTCCATTCGCCTGATGAGAATCTGTATAACTTTGCTAGTTGGCCATACAGTTCAGTTTCATTTTCTTCGCCAGTTACGACTTCAACCTAAAAACATTACAATATTTAAATGGTTAGGATAGTACACAATAGAAATTAACATTCACGGTCCAGATAACAATGATTTATGGTCTCATTGAAGAAATTGCCCCAACTAATCTAACACAATTTTAAAAAGAATGAAAAATGAAGACAGTATAAAAAGTCTTACCTTATCAGGCAGGGGGATCACAGGAGTGAAGGGATGGTAGCATTCATCTTCTGCAGCATACTCATTGCCATCACTTTCATCACCATCTCCATGGCTATGTGGTGACTTCGCCGGGCTTTTACTCTTGGTTGGTGTTTTAGGTTTAAATACAAAATCAAATGTGCCACTCTCTTTGAACCCAAAGGATACATTGGAAGAACTGTCTGTCTGTGGTGTGGGAAGAAGTGCTGGTTTGACAGGAGTAATTAGTTCTTCGTTCTTTTTGAAGCTAAAGTCAACAGCCTGACCATCTGTGGTAGCCTTTGTTGCATCAAACACAATGTTATTGGCTGGAGGTTTCTGATTCCCAAAAGCTATAGGGCTTGCTGATGTTTCAACGTTATTCGATGGGACACCAAAACTAAATTTGTGTGCACCAGTGCCATCAAAAATAGAAGTAGTCCCTGCATTTGGTTTTTGGTCATTCGCTGCTGGTGGAATACCAAAACGGAATTGTGGCCCAAGGGAGCCAGTACCAAAAATAGATGTTTTATTATTAACTTCCGAATTTGGTGCACTGGATTGAAATAAGTCTGCCCCAGTACCAACTGACTGCCCCTGTGTCATAACAGGCAATGCCGAAGCGGGCTTTTCTTCATTACTTGAAGTTTTAGGAGGTATGCCAAAGTTAAATTTAGGTGCATTATCAGATGTAAGTTTAATACTTGTCTTAGGTTTCGTTGGATCTCTGGGACTGTTACAAGCACTGCAATTTTCTAGAGCAGCTTCGTTTCTAACCAAGCAATCTTTGCATTCCCAACTACCTGGCTTGGGTTTGAATTTGTCTCCCCAGCTTACAGTAGCTACAGGTTTCTTCTCGGTATTCGTGTTGGTGACAGGAGGAGGAGCAGTGGAGCTGTTCGGTTTTGGTGTTTCACAACACGCGCACTTAGCGAAACTTTCCAAGTTATTTGTGTAACATGCATCACAGTGCCATGATCCAGCTTTAGGTTTAAACATTTCTCCAAATCCAGTTTGATTGTTTTGTTTTGCGGCATTCTTTTCTTCCTTTGCAGCCTTTGATTCGTCTTTTATTTTAGACTGTGCAGATTTAACAGCTTCAATAAATTCATCACACAATTGAATAGTTTTAAATCGTAAGCAGAAAGTCTCAGCAACCAATTCACCTTCCGAAAAATCTTTAGCACACCAAGTTACAGCTTTATCCACATTGGGCATTTTTTGGAATACCATTTCATTAGTAATTGCATGATTACAACACACTTTCATAATCTGTTCACGCCGCATTAGCAGTCTTACTTTTTGGATGTTATCTTTATGAACAAGTAATTTAATATTACCAAGGCCGCGTTCTTTCCATTCTTTGGCAGCTGCGTCAAACCTTAAAAGTTTAGCGCGATGTTCAAACAGTATAGCTTCATCTTCTTCGCCTGTCTTCTGATCAACTAAAGCTGGCAAAGGTACTACAGGCTTGAACTCAACATTTGGTTCATATTCTTCTACCTGGTCTGAAGTATTTAATTTAGTGGATACTGAAGCTTGTGTGGTATTATTAGAGCTGCTTGTGTCGGCAGAAAGAGTGTTACCAAACAAATTAGTGAATGGAGAACTTGTAGAAGTTTTAAAGGATATTCCACTAAATACATTAGCCTTACTAGAAGCCACTTCTTGTGAGTTAGTGTCAGGCTTCGCATCATCAGACACAGATTTAAATGTTGGTGTGCTGCTAAATGTGAATCCACCAACCACAGCCTTCCCTGGTGTAGACTGGGCGGTATTGTTAGGTGTAGCCAGCTGGCTGGAAATTATTTTAGGAGCTGCTAATTTAGAATCTTCACCTTTAGGTGCTACTGGACTTAAAGTTTTATTCAACATAGATTCCTGTCTCGCTTTTTCGAAGGCATTATAGAAATCTTGAGCTATATCAGCCGTTTTAAAACGGATACAAAACTTTTCTAAGACCACAGTCTCATCTGCAAAATCATTTGCAACCCAAAAGTAGGCTTTAGTTTCATTCATCATTTGCTTTATTTCCATTTCCGCAGTAATGATATGATTAGCGCAAATCTTATGTACTTGCTCTCGTCTCATAAGAACTCGAACTTTTCCTGTGATCTTGTGTTTCAGTAACTTCATTTCACCAAGACCTCTCTCTTTCCATTGCTTTTCGACAAAGCGGAATAGTTTCGCTCTAGCGTTAAATATCACATATTCATCTTCTTCGCCTGTAGTTACTTTCACTTCAGCAGGCAGGGGTACAATAGGCTTAAAATCTGGACATGGATCATAATTTTCCACAGATGTATTGCTTCTGTCTGATAAAGTCCTTGACTTATTGAGACTGGTGTTAGGAGAATAACCACCAAATAAAGGTCCATCAACAACAGACCTTGAAGTATCATATGTATCACCGCCAATTTTAGGTGCGGCTATTGTTGGATTAAGTAAAGAACTAAAAGTAGATGTTGAACATACAGGTGTTGTTTTGAACACAGAAGATTGATTCCAATTAGTCATTGGATTTGTAGTAACAGTCTTATTTTGTGCTGGGAACACAAACACTGGAGGTGACATGGCTTTAGTGTCAGTTGTAGAAGGCAGTTGGATTTGATAGTTATGTGGAGTGCCTTTAATATGTTTTGGTGGAATTGTCACACTTAGGATTGGCGCTGGAGTTGTAGTACATGTAGGCAAAGGATCTGAAGATGTTATTACTACGTTTACGGGCAAAGATCTCGAAGTATCTTTGGATTCCGTAGAAGAAGTTGTTTTAGACATGGTAACTGACGTAACAGGTGGTGCCACAGCTACAGACGACACACCTGGCATGGTTGGTACAGAAGATAAAGTAGGCGCTACCGACCCGGAAGGCACCGTAGGGGCACTAGACAAATTAGGGGGGACAAGGTGAGCTACATCCAAATACATCTGATCTGGTGTTGGATAAACACCAGGATAATTTACTTGAGTTCTTGTTGGATCAAACATTGGCTGCGTCGCTGGTACTGACGAGGGCTGAGCAAATTGAGAATACTGGTTGTAGAGGTTGTATAAGCTTTGATTATAAAGCTGATATGGGTTAGGAGGCACAGGGAATGGTGGTACAAGTCGTTGATTAAAGGAAGGAATAACTTGCGATGGCGCAAATGGTAATTGAGTTGCAAATGATGATGTACTATCATTTGTTCTGTATTCTTCATCCAAGTTATATAAATCACTGTCATCTATGGTCTGTTCAGAAGAAGCTTTTTTCAATTTGCCCACTTCCTTTTTGAGCTCTGCAACTTGTTTTTTCAATTCACTAACATCTTTACATTCATTTCTACATTCGTCTATCTGGTCTTTAACTTGATCTACTGATATTTTCAGCAATTTAAATTGATCTGTAGTATTTTGCATATTGGATTGAATAGTGCTTATTATCTGATTGCCCAATTTACGATTTTCATCAAACCAATTTCTTGTTTGTTCCATAAAGTCACCAATAGTAGTATCCCTTTTCTGTAAATTTTTAATTTCATTTTCTATTCTTCCCAAAAATTGTTGGTCAACCCTCGAATTTTCAAGTATTTGGGAGTCCATAGCAGTTCGATAGTTCGTAGCATTGGCATTGTGAACAGCTTTTGGTGTAGAACTTATATTACGGAAGATGCGAGAGTTTCCTCTGATAGGCAGCTCACTTTCTCCCGACACGTTTTCATCTGATGAGTATCTGCCTTCGCCATCATTCGTAACGGCGGAAAAATCGGAATCTACTTTATTCATATGGGTTTCTATATCCTCAATCAGTTCTTGAGTTTCAGAGTACAAAGGATGGTTTTTGTTTGATTCACTATCCCTGAGCCTATCTAAAGCCTTGTATGCAAACATTTTAGCTTTAGACAATAATGCTGCATATTTTGATCTTGTTTCAGGATCTCTGGACAAATTATTTTCTTCTGAAGCAATTTTTTTATAAGTTTTGCTTAGGTGGTATAATGCTTGTGGTGACTTTAGATTGGAAAGAATTTCAACTACTTTATCATATTCACCCTCACTGAAATGATTGGCTGCTACATATAGCTTACATTCTTCAAGTAACGCATTAAGTTCTGTGGTGCCAAGGTCTTTGTGTGTGTAATCAAACATTCTTTTGTCAAGGAATTTAACTACAATTTTGCTTCTCAACTTTTCTAGTAATGGTACAGCTGAAGAGTAATACAAACCAGCCCTTGTTTCCAGATGAGCTTTTTCATCTACATTTGTTGACATCTTAGCTCTTTCACTGAATATCCGCCCAAGAGTACAGAGGAGTTCTGGGTCAAGTCCGTGATTGTCAACGCATCGCACCACTTCAATGCCGCGACTCAATGTGGCGCGTATGTCTGTCAGTTCAGTACCTAGTTCATTTTGGCAGAATTTGTAAGCACAGTCCCACCATTTCATCTGAGTTAGGGAACACAGCAGGTCAGTAATGTTGGCTGGAAGTGTAGGTGGCTTATCATTGGTCACATAAGAATCTTTCTTAGATATTAGCTGATTGGCTGTCACAGTCGCACAGTAAAGAAATGCATGAATATCTGACCTATTCAATGTTTCAGGTCCACAAGTTGTTGCATTATAAGTAAGCATATCAAAAAGTGTACAATTGAAATATGCATAATTTTTGTAATTTAGCAAAGTCCAAACAAAGTGGTGGAGGGAACTACCATATTCCCTTTGAGCATCCTCATCGTAAGATTGAACTTCTACCTTCCTTGGAAGTCTCAGAACTGGAGCAGTAAATGCATTTGATGCAAAATAAGATGATTTAATTTTATCCAAATGACCTTTACTAGAAAATATCTTTTTATATAATTTGTCTCTCCAATGAGTACCAGAATAACATTGGGACACCTGATCTAAGAATGAGTGGTTTTTCTCTTGAATATTTGAAAGTAAGTAATGGCCAGCCTGAGAGCATCTGTATGTTCCTTCTGAGTACCAACGATTTACCGCAATTGTATGCTTTTCAGGAGCATTTCTCAGAAAATTGACTTTTGAATCTAGGGGAACTGTTTGCCAAGCAACTAACATCAGTGGTGCAGCAAGCTTACTAGCATCACGCCAGCTCATTTGATCTTTCTTAGCCTTTTTCAGTAAAAATGTTGCCGCATGAAAAGCAACTTGTCCTCTATGATGTTGCAATAGTGCATTGTGAAATTCTCCAAAGCCGGGAGAAGCTCCCATCTTGGCAATACTCTCAATAGCTTGATCATAAGCATGAAGGAGTTCATTGGACTCAATTAAACTTTTGGATGAACCACTCGGTGTTTCAGTTAAACTCAACAAACAAATACGCTCCTTGACCGTAAGGAGAAGTAAATGATAAAGCCAATCGCTGGTGTTATGCGAGTTATGATTTAGGAGATCATTGAGAATTTCATACCAACCATAGTTGTTAATGAATGTTTTACCTCCGAACTCCACATGACATGCATGTTCAAAAGCTTCTTTGACTTTGTTCATGTTAAGGTAGTGTTTCAACAGGCGAGCATGAAGCACTGCATCCTTTGGTCTTATTGCCAATTCAGAATGGAGTAAATGAACAAGTGCTTCAGGGTCAGGGTTAGATACAGCTATTAGTCTCTCCCGTAATCTAAATGTAACTGGGTGTCTAGGGAATGTGGCTTCTGCTTTTTCACACCAGTATTTTGCACGACCTGGTTCTATGATGACCTCATCATCAGCAAGAAGTTCACAAACTGAAGCAGAAAAAAATTATGATCATAGGAGATGTGTTTACTTAATAATAAAATTTACTTAAAACAGGTTGGGACATGGTGTTAATAAACTATAGTTTATTTGACTAAGTGGGGGTAGGCAGGAATGGTGAATGTTTTGAACTCCATACCTTAATATGATTACATGTTTTTTAATTTACTGCAAAAGTATCTTCATGCTTTACAACATTATGAATGTGTCAGTTTGTCTAGATTTGTATAATCAAATCTACACGAATTGACTTCCACATAGAAAATAAGGCCTCAGGAAATTAAAATAAAGACTGTTAATAAAGGGTGAATCAATTTGAATCATTTACAAGGTTAATATGTTGGTATATGACTTTTATTTCCATGAATGAGTGATATAATCTCAATAAAAATGCATCTAAAAAGCAGTGTTACATAAATGATTGATGATTAAAATGTAAAATCCAGATTAGAGGCAGAAAAATCCTAAAGGCAGACCTATTTCTGAAACAGACTCAACTATTGCTAGTCAATCTTGATAACCAGATATAACCAAATACTTATAATGTGAAATGTCATGCAGATAGAAAATCAACAATAATGTATACTTACTGTCCAGTATAGTACTAGTTTGTGCCGGGTCGATGTCTAAAGATGCTTTGTATTGATCAAGAGCTTTTTCTTTCTGCCCCATTTTCTGCAAAGCTTGTCCAAGCAGTTTGTACGCCGCAGCGTTGTTGTCTTTTTGCGTGAGATATTGCTCGACATATTTCTGGCAATTCGAATAATCCCCCACTTCAAAATATAGTCGAGCAACAGAATAAGCTCTCGATTTAAACTGCAAATAATAAAATTATGTTACAAAATAAGCCGCACAAATAGTAATCCTTGAAATTGTGGTCATGGTCTTGTTTTACTTACCTCTTTCGCAGACAATTTACTTAATAAATTCTCCACGTGTTTATCAACGTCTTTTTTATTTCTATACATTTTTACGAACTATTCACCAAATTATTAGTCTTTTAGACCTCGAATCACCTTACACAAGAAAAAATCGCGTGGGGCAAATGGTGCGGCATTCGGTGTTCGTCATTTTAAAATTTTAGGGTTGGCAGTAGTAAATATGATATTTCCCAACATGTATTAAAAAAAAACAACTATTTCCCACAGAACATATGAATATCTACTGAAAAAATATTATGTAGTTTATTTATTTAACTGAGACGTCTAAATAAACATTAATTTTCACTTTTATAGCGCCGAATAAAAAAAAAAACACATACGATAAAATTTCCCAATATCCTATTCATTTGGGAAGTGCACTACTGGCAAGAATGATTCCATATTATGTGGTGTTGGCTACATTGACAGTGCCATCAGAAATTTAAAAACAAACGTCCATTTATTGTCGTGCCTTAACCACACACAGCCGCAATACGACGAAACTTCGAAAACGAAAATCTGTTTTATTTTTTTTTACATTTTTACGTGTACGGTTCACTCTGTTCTGATCGGTTCCGATGGATTTCACATGAATTCACACACACAGAAAAAATACCACTCGATAAAAATAAAAATAAACTTTTTACAAAAAAAAAAAACAACCGTCTTCCCAAAAAAAACAATACAAAATGAAAAAGTCGTTTTTTTTTTTCACTTTTTAGTTGTGGTACCTACCTACCCTACACAAAATCGAATATGTACTATTATCTGTTATGTAAATAACAGTGGAGTCCATATTATAGTGGTGGTGGGAAAAATACGTATTATTGAAGCTAACTCCAAAACTACGCAAGCAAAGTTAATAAAATGTATATGGGACCACCACTGATGCATAACCTACCAAACAAAAAATGAATCATCAAAATCAATTCATAATTGGCGGAGTAATCGCGTAAGAAACACAAAAAATAAAAACATCCTCCTTTTAGAAGTCGGTTAAAAACTAATGTTTACATTTACTTACAAATAATAGCTAGGGAATAGGCGAATACTTGGTACTCGATAGCCGAATGCTATGAACGTACTTCACCAAACAGTTCAATATCGATCTAACAACGGATCACGTCCCGTATCGGAGAAATTTAAATTTTTATGTAACGTCGTGTACGAAAATTGTGTGATGTTTGGTTGGAGTCGTGTACGAAAATTATGTGATGTTTGGTTGCATTAAATCTTAAATGGTACAAATAATAGTCACTATTGGTAAAATTCTCGCTTTGATAGAAACAACTCGATGTAGTCTTACTTTATGCGTCGTACTAGGTGTGGCCCAGCATAGCATAATCACAATCAGCCTTTAATGTTCCCACTGCTGGGACACAGGCTTCCTCTCGATGAGAAGGAGTGGGCCGTAATCCACCACGCGGGCCCAGTGCGGTTTGGTAGATGTCATTATGTCTCCCAATATTTTGGTTCTAGGACATGCCGGTTTACTCACGATGTTTTCCATCACCGAGAGCCTAATAACTAATACATTATGATAAAATATGATTCTGACATTAACGGTTATTTTTCTCATCTCACCTCTAATTGAGTTTTTATTCGTGTTATTTCGTGTCTGTGCTGCGCTCTTAGAGCGCCGCCCTACTAGTTAGTACTACTGTACAGACTACTAGTTCGTATTAGTAGGTACATTAGTTCTCCTTCTCTAAGTAGTCTGTGGTCTGTGGGCTCTGTCTCTCTACTTTAATTAATCTGTGGCTGCGCCTCCAACTATCTGTGGGCTGCGCTGTGTAAACTGTAAATGTCTTGTGTTTACTGTGTTCGCAATTTCTGTTCAGTATTCATATTTTTTTTTAATTTAACTTTGTGTCTGGATTTTGTGACCTAATTAACTTATATATTTAGAAGGACCCGTTCTTTTGCCTATATACATGCATCGGAACCAAAGAATTTGCTATGTTTAGTCTTTCATTCGAACACTGATAGAATGTTTTGTATTCTTCTAATGGATTACTCCTCTTGTATTTTCTGCTAACTATCAACAAAACTAGTAGTTTATTGTGATTCTGTGTGCAGTATTACTTTACAAGGCTTGAAGATGGGTGATTCGGAGTTTGCATACGGATCTTCCGTGTCAGTGGATTCTATGAAAACCATCGCAGAAAGTATAGGAATAGCGAGTTTGGGAGATGATGCTGCTAAAGAGCTGGCAGACGATGTCACTTTCCGATTGAAAGTTATAGTACAGGACAGTATGAAGTTCATGCATCACTCCAAGAGACAAAAATTGTCAATAACTGATATAGATAATGCTCTAAAAATCAAGAATATTGAGGTATGTTCTTACCAGGTCACACACACTTCATATATTCCTTTATCTTAGAATACATGTGACAATAATACCATAAAAAAACATTACTGTACTGCTTGTAATTGAAAATTTAGAAAACACCTGTCATGCATCTAATTATTGACTAATTTTTTTTAAACATTGCTTAAAGTTAAGTTTTTATTTTATTTATAAATGTTGCTTAAAGTTAAGTAGGTAATGATGAGCGACTGTTTAACCATACATTTTTGACGTTTGAATGTCACTTAACTTTAATCATCGTTTATGAATAGACCCTTTTATAATTTAGTCCTTCGTTCTGTTTATATCCCTTACTGCTACCTTAATGCTGTCTTGATATAAAATGTCACCACAATGAATTAAATTTATGAAATATGCCATTTTATATGTTTATTTTTCCAGTGTCAATATGGATTCATTCAACCGGATTCATTGCCATTTAGATTTGCATCTGGTGGAGGCCGAGAACTTCATTTTGTAGAAGAGAAAGAAGTGGATCTGTCTGACATTCTTTCGGCTCCTCCACCAAAAATCCCTCTTGATGTGTCTGTTCGTGCACATTGGTTGAGTGTGGATGGTGTTCAGCCAACTGTGCCAGAAAATCCTCCTCCGCTATCTAAGGAAGCACAGAAATCTGAATCAGTTGATCCTATCAGTAAATTGAGCAAACCTACTAATAAGGATGCTGCAGGTATTCAGTTACATTCATTTCTATACTTTTTTTATAAAGCATTTATGTAATGCCCATTGAATTACAGCATATAATGTATTCTGACATTTTGAACTCTATTTCACATGTCTATACATGATGCATACAAATAATGTAAGTTTTTTGTTTAATAGCGCATGACCACTGGATGGCATGTGTAGGAAACACAAAACTAATGAGATGACTAAAAAGATTAACATGCAAGTAGATGTTGAAGTTCAGATTTTGAGGATTACATACTATGGTCATAACAAAAACCATATTATTATGTTTTCTAAGCAGGGGGTTACTTTTAGTACTTCAATCAGTATCAGTAATTAGATCCTTTCTCTCTGCTCATCTCAACCAGTGGAAATGCTCATTTATTCTCTGAATGGACAATGGACATACCAAATCAAGCAAAATTTAAGACACTTTTTTCTTGTAACTTTGTGCTGACTGAAAGACAAAATTAAAATTAATAAAAAACTATGATTATTTCTAAAGTATTTTATTATTCACTGTAAACTTGAAGCTTCACTTGTTTGTGTTCATTGTTGTGGCCATTGCTGTATGAAATGTTATATTTTTGATAATTTTTTATTATTTATTTTTTGCCTGTAAAGGATTTACCTAGTATGATTGTTTCTGAATTGTACTGGAATGTGTCAATGCTTAGATGATTTCAAGGCAAAAAAACAAAATACTCCTCAACTACTACTCTTTGACTTTATTTTGATAAGCATGGTCCATCTTTGTCTATCTTTACTAGCCTGCAGTTCACATTGGGCTATATATATAAAGGCTTAGGCCGGGCAGTGCATGTTGATATTGTTTAAATTCAATTTTGTCTGTACTTTTGTTTGAATACTACAATATTGACATAGGTACATACTATCCTAATATTTGTGTGATCGCCTATTGAATATAAAATCAATTATGTATGGAGCTCCTTTTATAATGAAAATGTGTAATATTTCAGGTAAACCTATGTGTGGTAAAGCAGCCCGCCTGAAGGCGTCAGAGTCGGTTCATGTGAAGCAGCTAGCCACCCACGAGCTGAGTGTGGAACAACAGTTGTACTACAAAGAGATCACAGAGGCTTGTGTTGGCAGCGATGAGGGACGCCGTGCGGTATGCATGAGTTGCTTAAGTTTCTCTCTATGTGATGTTTTAGATTTCTGCAAATTTGGTTCTTTGTAAATTAACCCTTTGTCAAGATCATGTTTGTTGACAAGTGAATTCTATGTAATCTTAAATAATGTATTTCTAAAACATAACATATCAATTAAAATATTACATGCAACTACAACATACAACTTATTTTAATGTTTTGATATTTTCTTGCAGGAAGCACTACAGTCGCTGGCCTGCGATCCTGGTCTGCATGAGATGTTGCCAAGAATGTGCACGTTTATATCAGAAGGGGTCAAAGTTAATGTAGTGCAGAACAATCTTGCACTGCTCATTTACCTCATGCGAATGGTCAAAGCTTTGCTTGACAACCAGTCACTGTATCTAGAGAAGTATGTAAGTATCATTCCTCCTTACATTAAGGTATTTTCTGTAATAGGGTTGAGTCAGATATATAAGTGCAATCTTCGTCACTTGCTCTAGTGAAGGATGTTTTTGGAAGACAGAAAGGGATAGAGCTATGGGAAGATGCGAATCCAAGCCCATAGATCTCACTCAGTCCTCAATTTGTTTATTTAATTTATTACGACCAAGGATTAAGTAAGATCTAGTCCATAACTTACTAACACAACATTGAAAAAGTCTGCAAATCTTATCATAGTATTGGCCCTTTATCTTGATCTTTTTTCAATACCGTCCGCAGTTACACGAGCTGATACCGTCCGTGTCGACATGCATCGTGTCTCGGCAGCTGTGCCTCCGTCCAGAGATGGACAACCACTGGGCACTGCGTGACTTCGCCGCCCGACTCATGGCACAGATCTGCAAGACGTTTAACACCTCTACCAATAACTTGCAGACGAGAGTCACTAGGTAAGCAGAAATTAATTTGTCCTGATTGAGACTAACTGACTAAGATTAATAGACAATTTAAGTTAGTAGTAGGCCAATTTAAGTTAAAAGTCGCCTACGTTACTCCTTATAATATCAGCTAACTGCGGTTAACTGCCACTCCCGTAAAAATCGGTTCATTTTGGAAATTAGCTGGAACAAACAGACGGAAAGACAAGTTTTTAAATTAATTGTTTTTGTGTTATAAGTACCGGATATACTTTCATATGTATTTAGTAAAAAGCTGTTATTTCGACATTACAAAAATACACTTAAATTTTACTTATGTATTAGATTAGATATAATTAGGTATTTGTAGTTTTAGTTAAAAACTTCACTGTTTACTTAAAGTTTGCACAAAATATGTCGGCAGTCCGAAACCGGACCGCGGTCCACCATTTGGTGACTTCTGAAGTATCGTTTAGGCTGATTAACACTTCCTAGCTGAAGGAACAAGGAGAGGCTTCATTGGAAATCTCTTGATTTTCCTTCCCTTGATCCCCATTGCAAAGTCCATCCAGACTGGCAATGAGTAGAACCCCACACAAAATATACCCAGTAATTGTACTCAAATGCATTATTATCCATAGGTTATTCGCTAGAGCCCTGCAGTGTCCTTCACAGACTAACAATGAGACTGGTGTTGGACCATCCATGGTCACAACTATGAAAGAATCTGAGAAAACGCCACTGGCGTCTCTATATGGCGCCGTTCAAGGCTTGGCAGAGCTGGGTCCTGAGGTAGTCAAGGTTAGTACGCTTTTCATAATAAAATCACTTAAAATGGACTAAAATCACGTTATTTACACTAGTGAGTGTAAAGTTGATATTTGTTTAAGTGGAAATAAAATCAATTGGAAACAAGAATCTACGTAGGTATTAAAAACATCGTTCTGTTTCTGTTAATCCTTTGAAGAAGACACGAGACAGGACGGGTGCAAGCCGGTGTTATTGTGATAGTGAAGCATTAACGACATTACCAATCTAGGTATTCATTTTGCCCCGCGTGCGATGGCTGGGTGAACGCGTGGAGGGCGCGCTCAGCGGACTGGGCGGCGCCGACCGACTAGCTGCAAGCAACCTCAAGCATCAGCTGCTGAAAGTACTGGCACCCGTCGTACGACAACTGCGACAGCCACCCGACCTTGCCGATGAGTACAAGTTAGTATATTTGTAGCTATTATGTGTCTTTACCGGGGTTGTAATACCTGCACGGAATATTACTGTATGTATTTCTGTAATAAAGATTATTAATAAATAGGGCGTTTTTAGTGTCATGCGGATTTGCTCGTGGAACCGCAATGTTCCTATTTTTATGGGGTAGGAAGAAAATGGTTGTGTGGCAGAGCGCTATCTTGTTGGAATCTCATTTCCAACAAAATTTATGGGAAACGTTTTTTGAGATTTCTAGTCTGGTACAGTAGTTTCTCTATATGTAGGTAGGATCTTATAAATGAATCCAATTGATCCAGTCATAAGGAGTTTTTGTGAAATTTTTGACTGTACAATTTTTTTTCAATATCTATGAATTGCGATCAAAAAGTCTCAAAACCTTAAGGCCAGTGTCCTAGGACCGTTTTCCTGTAGCTACAACGGTTAAGGCACCTGCCCTTACTGATTCGTGTTAAAAATCGACCTTGTATTATTAAATAATACACGTATTTCCCAGGCGCGACTACGGCTACCTGGGCCCCAGCCTGCAGCAGGCGGTGGGCAAGGTGCGCGCGTCGCCGGCGGGCGGCGGCGGCGGCGGCGCGGTGGCCGTGGTCACGTGCACGCCGCCGCTCGTGCCCGCCGCGCCCTCGCCCTCGCACCACGCGCACACCTCGCACCTGTCGCACGCCGCCAAGACTGTGGGTAAGTATTTGAATTTAGAATTTCAGAGGTTCATCAAGTTTTGAGAACAAAACATAATGTCATAAAACATAATGTTAAAGTTGAAATTCCATTGGAACCTAAATTTATTTAGGACCTTTTTTGAGTTCTTATTTGATTTCAAAATTTCAGATACTTCTCTATTTCTTTAAGGACAAACTTTAAGTTCCATTGCAACTGAAATTTACTTAGGACCATTTTATAAAAAAACGGCTAATCAAATATCGACTTAGATTAAATAACGCTAACGTTGATTAACGTTTTCGTTTTTGAAACGAAAACGATTTCGATTTTGAATTATCGACGCGCCAAAATTAAACACAAAGTCAAATAATGCGATTGGCTGTTGATAATTGAGTCAACCAATCACAGCAATTTACACGCGCTTGACAATTTGTTAACAAATTGTGTTGATTTTAGTTCTAGAAAACGGGCGTATGTGGCAACACTGAACACATGTATATTACTAAGATTATGTATTCAAGTATAAACAGAGTACGTTATGTCTGCGCAACGGGTTTTAACGCGAGTAGCGTTAAAACTTAATAAACAGCCATGTACTTTATTTGTACATCCACTTTTGCTTGTAAAAGCGAGTGACTTTGAAACTAGACCTGAGGTCTGTGTTAAGAACTAACCAGAATCACCACCCCTTATAAATTATATAATCATAATCGGTGGTGATTCAGGATACATTTATATTTTCTGTTCCATTTTTGATATGTAACATCTTTCCTCGCGCTTTCCTGCAATCTGAGGATGTGATTTTGTGAAAAGGGACGGAAGTGTGTAACACGAAGCCGGGGAAGCGCGCGCTATTTGATTTGACCAATGAGCGCGCGTGATTCTAGAGTTGGTCATCAGATGGTACCAAACCATTTTCCGAGAGGTTGGTATGGTACTGTCAGCCTATATCAGATATGTACACTTCAGCGACTACCTACATTTAAGATTCGCTTTTTTTTGTCAAGTCGTACAAACAGTGCGAAGCAGGGGCGGATCGCTAGTATACTATAAATGTGATTGCAAATATTACCTCGTTTGGCAGAAACAATGGCGACTCGTAACGTGATGATCAGCGCATCTCCTGCGCCGCAGTCGCCCGCGCCCTCCACGCCGCCGCCGCAGAAGTTCGTCATAGTGTCGCAGCAGAAACCACCGCAGGTTAATGTAAGTACTTGGAGTTAATAATTGGTTGGTAAACTCAGGTAAGCGCTCAAGTGGTGGTAGAAAGGATATATTGGAAGAAGAGATAATGGTAGATGAGCATAATCTTGCACAAACGGTGACTGAGATATGGAGGAAAAACAAAACGGGGACATAGGAGTAAAAATTTGCCGTCCTACTGCAACATAGTTGAAGACATGGGATATGTGCTTCCCAAAGCCATTGGATGTCACATAATATTTATTTGCAAGATTTGCCAGATCATCAGTTATACTATCGCTCAGTGGAATAATATTCAAGTTTTTTTGCAAAATACTTTAAGTTCTTTTCGCTGCTAGACCTGCATAGCTATTCACAACCATTCAATACGCTTCCGTGCCGAATCGTCAATCAATGTTCTCGAAGGAGTCCTTTAAACGCTGTTCACGAATCCATAACCAGAATATTTTAACAGTTTGAACGATAGACGACCACTATTTTTCCAACTATTCGCTGTCGAGGACTGGGTAACCTAAAATTTGTAATTTTCGACTCGGAAGCCTGTCGAATGGTTGTGAATAGCTATGCAGATGCTGTGATATTAGCTGTCTCCTAATTCGAGTCATCACTCTATTTCTCGTAGATCCGGTTATGAACTTTGAAGTCCCACCTCTTTAACTCACACGGTATAACTATGGTCTTACCATAAATAATACTCGTTTCCACTACATCAGACGCAGCCGGCCAGTGGCCCCGGCCACATAGTCGTCCACAGCTCGCAGCCGACAATCGTCCGAAGCCAAAATGTTCAGGTATAATATAAATCACATAGTATCATATACATGTATATACAGTTATATAGGTAGTTCAGTTGTATGTTTGTGATTTTGTGAAGAGTGAGGCCTTTGCGTATGTTTGCATGGAGGAAATTGCATGTTTGAAATGTCACGTCTTAGCACGAATAAAGTAATTGTGTTTGTATCCGAAAGGCGGCCAATAACGGTCAACGTTATGTGATATTATAAAGGCTATTACGTAGTTGATTGGATAGAACATAATAAATAAGATATTCTGGCGTGTAATGCATAGCTTTCAAGAAGATCAAGAAGTCTATGGCTGGCTGTGCACAATATATAATAGTCTTCCTTATCAATTTCGATAACGGCGGCCCTTAGAGCGGCCACACACAGCTTGAACCAGTCAGGATCGATTGCTTCAAGCTGCGAGTGCATAGTGAAGTATAGTCTTCTATTAACATAGATACATGGAACCGCTTGAGCAGTTGCGACAGCTCCGGGCGGTCAGCAGTACGGTGAAGTTTCATCGGGCTGTCAAGCAGTTGCCAGGCATACTGACTTCTTGAGCTGTCGACTGGTCTCGCGCAGTTATCCCTCCTCGTCACGCGCCCCTCCTCCGCCCGCTACTGATTAAATTGTGACTGATCTAGCAGTTGAAACCGACTGCTGCAGCAGTTATCAATGGCAGCTTCAAGCTGTTGACTATGACTGCACGAGCGGTTCGTGTATTTGTATCAGCCTTTGAGCAGCCCTTTGAATGCCCGCCCTTAGAAAAAAAATCCTTGCGTGTGGCTTTGTTAGACCGAATTTAGTTTTGAACACCCGGTCGCAACTAGTACAATACTATGGTTATATAATATAGCTAGCTGTATACAACGGTTGAGTATTGCCGTTTTAAGCCAATAAAAACAAAAGGCAACTCTAAAAGGCTGTTAGCTGTAAGATTATCGGTATCCCCGATGCGTTGGCGCTGTCCTGTTCCAAACTTTTAGTAGATGTATTAGGTCGCATGTCAGAAGAGAAGAAGAAGCCATGACATTAAACCATAGATATCCAGAGATATGCCTTCTATCTATATTTGTTCAAGTTCAAGTGTCGCCACCTTTTCCCCACTCCCGAAACTCACACAGAAGCAAAAGCTATACATACTGCACATATTATGCTTTTATCGCACTCACACACCAAATATGTGTAACACATTTGTTTTTATTTAATGCACACATGCTCAGAAGGGGCGGGCATTAGAAAGCATAGATACAGCGACTGTACGCACACAAGCAACTCTAGCCTCAACTAGGGATGAGGGGTTGATATAAATATTTGATCGATAAAAATATCGATGAAAACAGGATATCTATGATGAAAACCGACTGTAAAAAAGAGAAGTATTTTTGGGCGTATTTTGACGTAATTAAAACCAAATTAAGTAAAATCTAATTTATAATTCAAAAGTCATTTAAAACTGAAGTAAAATGCATAAAAATAACACCTCAACAAAACAAAACGGCTGAAATAACTAGATAGAAGTGTAAAATATGTACTATGTTTTTTCAAAATTTTTATCCGTGTTATTTACGAATAAAATAAGTGTTACACTTCTATAAATTTCTCTCCTCATAAAATATCTATTCCGGGGGCCTTATATGAAAATCAATTCTTAAGGAGTAAACAAACTCCAATAATATTATTTTATACTAGCTGTGCCCCGCAGTTTCACCCGCGTAGGTCGATCACGGTCCCGTGAGAATATAGGGATAAAACGTATCCTATGTCCTATTCCAGGTCATGGTCTACTCGAGTGCCCATCTTCTCCTCTCTAGAGTAGGGAAAGTTGCGGCGGCGCCCGGCGTCGAACGGTTCGCGTATTGCATTTTTATACTAGTGATAACATCAAAATTAGATGACCGATTTGAATGAATTAAAAAGTATTTTACTGATACATAAATACCCTTGATTTTAAAACTATTTATTTGAGTACGAGTTAATATTATGTTGCTAAAAATCCTTCGGAAATAAAGCATTGATTTCGCACAAATATGATTAGCATAAAAAAGGTTATAGTGAGTCAATCTTAAAAGATAGACGTGCTGTCGCGGATTTTTTTTGAGAACTTTTAAAGAGGAACAATTCCATCATACGTGATATTTGCGTAACTTAAACTGTTTACGTTGCGCACGCAACGGAAGCTCTCAAAAAGGTTTTCTCCCGTTTTTGCAACTTTTTCATGTATGCTCCGCTCCTATTGGTCGTAGTGTAGCGTGATGTTATATAGCCTATTACCTTCCTCGTTAAATGGACTATGCAACACAAAAATAATTTTGCAATGACAACCAGTAGTTCCTGAGATTAGCGCGTTCAAACAAACAAACAAACAAACTCTTCAGCTTTATAATATAAAATTAAAAAAATAATTAATATAGATTAATTAGCAAATGTGAGTATATTATATAAAGCCGTAAGAACAACTAACAATTATCGATATCCATATCTCAGCGCTGCACACCACTAATGCATCGTTTTGAAATGTCACAATTAAATATTTATAAAATCCTTAAATATTATAATGAATGCTTTGATTTTTTACTTATCGGTGGTAGGACACGCCACTTGTCTTAAGGTTTGTTGTAATTGTCCTATTTTTGCAAATAAGCACGGAACAATTCGGCATTTTGTAAAAATACGAAATGACAGTGACACGTTTCGATGGAAACAGAATACACGGTGCGCACCGTCGTCAGGCGCATATACACCCAGGTTGGCCAAGGTCAGGCTACATGTACCACGCCTCCAAGCCATATCCCTCGATATCCGTGCATTAAACAGATCTTCTTTTCGTGTTGATTGACGTCTACTCAAATTTTGTCCGACCTGAGGTATAATGCGTAACACACATAAAATTGATCGCAATGGGTTTCATTTTGACAGTTCAACCACGTTCATTGCGTTATTTACGTCGTTGAGCAGATGAATTTTTCAAACCTTTATAGTAATGGTTTAGCCATAGCCTTCAAAACCCTCGGATTGTGATTGAAACTGTGTTACGCAATTAGGGTGCCGTATGATGTCCGAAGACTCAAACTCAGACAAAAAAACGTTTATAGCTGCATAATTCCGAGTAGTGTAGGCGTTAAGATTGTACGAGTATAATTAGTAAAGTATGTTGGTAAAGTTGTAGCATTACACGAGCGCGCGTCATTCGTTGCAATTTAAACCTTAAGTCTGTGTTATAAAATCTACATAAAGAAAGAAAAAAATAGTATTTATTAGGACTCGCACAGGAAGATTACAAATTAACACGTGCTAATAAATGACGCGTGCTCGAGATTTTGATGAAGGCCAAGCTCAATAATAACGAGGTTCTAATGACATAGGTCAGTGTAAGCGCTAAGACGAAAGTAGAAGGTAGTGATAAATCGGATGTAAAAAGACCCTAGACGAAACCGAGAGACCCGAATTTTACCGGCATTATTTTTCTTTTGTAAACCTACTGGGCCCTACCTGGGAACCAACTTATTTATGAAGATATTGGAGATGTCTGTCTATTTTTTTAATATTAAAGTGGGTTCCCATAAATTATTTTTGCTCATTGTTACTTGGTTAGATTTACAGTCCTCATTCATTCTCCTGCCCTAATCCCAATTTATTTTGGGTCGGTGCAACATGTCCCTTTCTTCCATACTTCTCTATTAGTCGTCATCTCGATAGTCACCCCCCGTTCTAGCCATATCATCTTCCACACAGTCCATCCATCGTTTCTTTGCTCTTCTCCTACTTATATAGCCATCATATTCAAAACTTTCCTCACGACATCTTATTCCTCCGCATCACATGCCCATTGCCTATACCACGACAACCCATTTCCGCAAAAGCTTTACAGTCACCGGTGCCACTTTCAGACTTCCTCATATTCTATCCATTCGTTAGATTTACAGTAAAGGAATGAAAATGCTACGCATCTTTAACTTTTACTTGCATCATGCATGAGACATCATCTTTTTGTACTACGCAATGCCGAATTTTTTTATGTAGATGTGAATGGACATGTGTCCACTATGCGTGGAATCCGGTTTGGTGTTTCTTTTTACACCTTGTATTTGTCGGTAGGTAGGGTAGGTGGTACTGTGGTAGGTAGCGTAGCGTTGTTTGGGAGTAGTGACGTAGATGCATGTGTCTGCGTAGTCGGTGGTGGTGACGAGCGGGCCGGCGGGAGGCGCGGCGCCCCCGCAGAAGGTTGTGGTGGTTGGCGTGCAACCTCAACACCACCTCGCGCAGCCAACCGCGGCCTCTGCCTCGCCCGTGGCCAGCGTAGGCCTCACAGCCGCACACGTCAGCCAGGTCGGTACACGTTTTGTTCTAGCGCTATCCTGATCTGTTGTCTGTTAGCCGGTCTATTCAGCAAAAATTTCACCGTAAAAACTTAGGTGAAGAGAGTTGTTTCCACCTGATGCTAGGGATTGACTCTATAGACAGCTCACTTTTGTTCACTTCACCTTAGTTTTCATGGTTAGATTTTTACAGAGTAGAGGAGCTGTTGTCCGCCTAAAAAATAGTTTGCTCCCTTAAAATTAAACTTCTGCTTGTATTTCGTCATGTGGCATATATTATAATGTTATAACGATACCAACCTGATATTGTACTACTTGTTAGCGTATCAATGACAAAATGTTCAAATATTATATATTGTCCTACTGCAGAATAAGCACTTTTAAAAGGTCGTCCCTGCACTTTGACGATTTCAGACCATTAGGGCCAGAATAATAGTGGTGTCTATGATTAATTTAGAAAGGACATTTGAAGGTTAAAGCCTCATATAACTGAACCTGATGCTTAAATCTTTAAGCGATAATAGCGGTTTATAGGATAAGCAGTTTTTTTTTTGTAGTTTTTTTTTTTTATCACCCATTTGGGAACTTATTTACTTGCCACACCACAGAATTACTAGCAAGTTAGAAGGTCCAATATTCTTTTGCTGGTGCTAGCTAATAACTGTGTTATTACTATGGTTGGCTTCATTTATTACTGAAATTGCGTTGTCAACCGTAGCTACATATGTTTTTTTTTATTTTGGTGAAATGCCTAAGCCCTTTTTCTTGGCACTGTACCACTATATTCCGCTGTTGTGGAGGATTATGCAATCGTCCTGTCGTTTTTCCTGGTATTTTGAAAGTGACCTCTTCAGCAACTGTTAAATCGTTATTTATGTCATGCCTCATGTCCCATTTTGATACGCATGAATTTTGGGTGACAGAATTTGAGTACGCGAACGATACGTTGTTTTTATACAACCTTGAGTGTAAATGCTAACCGACAAAAATATATTACAGAGTTTTGACCAAGTGGAAACAGATGCTTCTGAAATATATTTTTGTTAACAGTTAGTGCTAACAAAATTTTATTTTCTTTTTTTTTTGCCATCAACATCCTAGTCGTGGAGACAACTGGTAAAGTCTGTAATTACGATACCTTTGGGTGACGCGGTTCTTTGCTTCATACAAAATAATATTTCTGAAACTTTGAGACAATCAGTGCTTTTTGTAGCATTTTATTATTCCAGTAAAAACAAACAGTTCATCTTTACTTTCCGATTTTGACATAGAATAAAATGGCGTCACTACATAAGTTAATTGATTATTTTATAACAATACACATACAATTTATCAAGTGTAAATTTGAGATTCTTGGAATGTTAATTTGTGTGAAGAATAGACAGAACGTGTCCTTTTAGGGGCATGCAAAACACACTGTGCATAATGTTACGGCTAACATTGTTGTTGGTGCTAAACTTAAGATGAGCTGTGTCTCAATTGGTTACACATATAACTAATAACAATATAAACGTATACATAGAAGTGTGGACTATAGAAAAATAAAAAATGCGGCTTTATTTATTATAGACATCAACAACAACAGTAGTTGTATTAGAATCCCTATACTAAAGTGAATTAATTCTGATGAACGCAAAAACTTCTTGTGCACGTCCTACATCTTGCAGCGACAATCCTGAAAGTAGTGAATATTAAATTACATTAAATGTTCTTTATTCGGGAGTTTATTTTGTAACTTCCTAAAATGAAACATCTCAGACTCCCGAAAAGAAAGTGTAAGAGTTGATAACTGTGAAACTGATGGCGCCACTTTCGTATGTCCTAATGCAGACAAATTATTAGTTTAATGTCTTCTTTGTGTTCACTGGCTGATATTAAAATGAGCAGCACAATTCCTTTACATAAAGCCATATTTTTGTAATGTCCTAACGTTTCGTTAAAAAGAGTACCAGAAAAAAAACACTGTTTAGTAAACTTAGAAGACACTGTAAAACTGTTTAGATGTTTAGAAGTGACACATTTGTTGGTATGTTCTGACCGTGTGCTCTTACACGTAGGCTCCCGTGTCGGTGGTGGCGAAGCCCGTGTTCGCGCGCGCTGGCGCGGCCCCCCCTCCGCCGGAGCTGGATGACCTGTCCCATCTCGCCTGACCCACACTCCCGCGCACCTACAGCGTGGCCATCATCAAGCAATACGCTGGCAAGAAGAATCAGTGAGCTATGTTTTGCTAACAGTTTCCGTGACAATATCAGACTGGGGACTAAATGGATTTAGAAGTAAGATGAACTATTTTCTGTTTTAGTAGCTAGGCTTTCATTAATTGTATAATCGTTACTTGACAGAACCCCGTATGAACTTATATTGAATATTAATGTGTGTGTTTAATACCTCTAAGTCCACACGTTTGGTCCCCTAGTGATTAAGTTTGTAATTATATTTGGTGACATTTTTGAATTTGAATTTAATTCGTACATCGTAGCCTTACTATGAATACTTTGGTTAAATAATTTTAGGAGTAAATGGTATATTTACAATTACAATAACATAATATGGATTGTCAATTGATGTTATTTACTTTAGTGCGTATACCTAAGACATATTTTGGGTGCCCAATGTATCATAATTTAAAATAGTGCATAGTGTTTTAGTATATTATTTCAATTTTATTCTATGTATGTAAAAATAGCCGATACAAAATATATGATATGAATTAAAAGCAACAGTACTTTCAATTGATTTAGAGTTGATTCCCATATAGCAGAGTTCTGTTCGAATAGAAAAAAGTAATACCCTTATGTAGGGTAAAAAGTAGCCCGGCGCGCACCTTAGACAAAAAGACATCGCGTATCGATTGTTGCAACATTTTTTAATCCAAAGAAAACAACTCTCTTTCCCCCGTAGTTTGAAGCCAACTTGTAGTGTACTTATATAACAACATTCCGGTTGAAGCTCTCTTTCCAGTATAATCTTAGGATAATTATGTTGAGGTGTTTTTGGGATGGTAATGAAGAAATTCACATGTAAAAAATACTTTGATAATGTCCAACCATATTTCACCTTGAGAGAAAATATGCTAAAAGTAATTAGCGAAAATCTCTATTAATTACAAGTCTTTTTTTACCCAGGATGGTTCAGATCGATGATGGCTTAGGTTTAAGGAAAACCAGCTGCGCTCCGTGGTTTTACCCGCATAAGTATCAATCCCTTGGGAACATCGAGATAAAAAGTATTCTATGACATAACCGAATGTGCCGAATTTCATCTAAATCCGTTCAGCCGTTTTCGCGCGAAAGCGTAACAAACAAACTCACTGTCGTATTTATAATATTAGTTAGGTTATGGGATTTGCCGAAAAAAGCATTACTAATTTTCTGGGATAGAAGCAGAATACGTAAAACCACATGGACATTTCGCATAAACGGTGTGGTTAATGTACCACGAGGTATGTTTTATTAGGGTTTCATCCATAGCTAAAGGCAAGAAATGTAAGCGAAGCTATTAGTCCTTCCAAGCAGATGAGAGTTATTTAATAAAAATAAATATAAGGGGTTCAAGAGATAGTTACTGTGACGACTACTCTAGTGGTATGTGAACGGGTAAATAAGCACCGAATCCGCGCATAATAGGCACAATGCTTCACAATGAATGAATGCCCACTCGACTGAATTGATAAGTGGGTTGTACCGCTTGCGTGGGGAGCGCGTGTTCGCCCGCCCGCCCGATTCGTCGCGCGCCACTGTCAGGGGAATGTGAACCGGTCGCATATTTGTGCCTATGAGAACCGGCTCTCATAGAGTACTGATGTGTAAGTTATGAAGATGATTCAAAGGTGAAATAGATTCATTAGAATGGTTCGGTATGTGGAGTGACGGGGAGCGTTCATCTAGGTTTCTGAAGGACATGATTTTCTAAATCATAAACATACTGTTATACTTAGAGCTCGTCAACAAATACGAAAGTTAAGGCATTAATTGCACAGTTGAGTGTAAAAGTTTGTTGTCCGAAAACAAAAAATGACCAAAATATCTTCTATTCCTCTTGCTAAATTATTTTGCAGTTTCAGTACTTTTCAAGGTTTTATAACGGCTGTCAAGAAAATCTGTTATCTTCACTAGTATTTGAAATTAAGAAAATGCATTAAGGTCCCTGTATGGCAGCCGTTATTATCTGACCGTTCACCACTTTCTTAGGAAAACAAAGCTTTAGTAAAAGTACTGAAACTGCAAAATGCAAACTTTGCAAGAGAAATAGAAGGTTTTGATTTGTTCTGGTTTTTGTGCTTGGGCATCTTTCTTGTATTTCACGTCTGTCTCTCCCTCTGAACTTTAAAATACTCAACTGTGCAATTAAATGCCCTATCTGGAAATAGCAGTTTAATCTTTGGCGATACTTGCCAGTTGCGGCGGCGGCGCGTTTTGTCTGCCTGACCACTGGCCGAGAGTGGCAGAGGTGGTCGCAGTCGTGCATTCTGTCGCAGTCGCAGCTAGAGAGCGCTCATCCCGCACTCGCTGCCCGCCGGGAACCGCGACTCACGACGTTTTCCCGCCAAAATATTTCGCGCACTTTTGTTACTTTTTTTTTAATCAAAAGAGATACTGACATGTTCATGTAATGCAGTGATCGATATTATTTTGTGATGCGTTCTTATATTGCGTTCATTTTGTTCTTTGTGTTTTTGCCGAAGTCGACGAAGGCGATACGATGGCTGTAAGTATTGTTTGGTTTTACATTTTTTTGTTTCGCATTTGAAAACTATTCGGGCTAAACAAGATACTTATGATATACTTTTTTCCGCCTAAATTATTCACTACCTATGCGTTTTGCGTTTGCTTGAATTTTTTATAAGTTATGAGTTGCATCGAAACAAAATTCGACGCTCTGTGAAAAGAAAAAGCCGGTTCGGACAATTTCTGAAAGAATCTTTTCCTGAAAACAAGAACTTAAAGATGTTCGCAAGTAGGTACTTAATTATTTAGAACTAAGTCATAGATACTGATTTCGAGACCCTCCACAAATAATAATCATCAAATCAACTCAAATCATTGCTGCCTGCATTAGCACTTTATGACGTTGAGATCTACCTATATAAGTAGCGAAGTACTTACTTTTTTCTAACAATCTTAAACTTACTACGGAGAATTTTCGAAAATAGTTTCGAGCCGTTTAAAACTATCTAAGTACCCCATACACCTATGCGTGAAACATGGCCTACCGGGAACAATCGGGAGTCCGGCGGAGACCCGTCTAAGGAAAGTGAAACCTCGTTAAATAATAATAAAATGCATTTATTTCGGGATTGTAACCTGAAGTAAATGGCCTATAGACATATACCTTACAAACTAACATATATTTAAACTTATTACTAGCTTCCACCAGCTGTTTCGCGCGCGTGATATCTTAATAAATTATAGCCTATGTTACTCAGTGATAATATAATAGCATTGTACTGGTGAAAGATTTTTTAAATCGCTCCAGTAGTTTTTGAGTTTATTCATTACAAATATTTTCTCATTATAATATTACTAGCTGTTGCCCGCGACTTCGTCTGCGATCCAGGATGAAAAGTAGACTATTTCCTTCTCCAGATCATGGTCTACGCTTGTGCCAAATTTCATAGTTCATAGTGCCAAATTTCAGTTCGTTTCAGTTTGTCAGTTCAGTAGCCGTTTTAGCGTGAAAGCGTAATAAATAAACAAACAAACTCACTTTCGCATTTATAATTATACAATCTGATGCCCGCGGCTTCGCCCGCTTGACAAATAGTATACTAAAAACTTCTTCGAGAACCACTCTATCCATTGGTGAAAACAGCATGAATATCGGTGCCGTAGTTTTTGAAAATATCGCGAACATACAGGCAGACAGACGCGGCGGACGACTTTGTTTTATAATACGTAGTGATTATAATAGTTAGGATTAGTGTAGATAAGTTAAAGTCGCATTATGTGTATGTCTGTGTGATCGCGTTATTCTGCACAACGGATTTTCATGCGATTTTCAAGATCATTCAGAAATTGTTTTCCGGAAGGTTTATGTGTATAAATTTATGTTAATATTCCACTAATAATGAAGTCTCGATGTTTTGTTGAGTCGTAAAACCATGCGAAGTTGGGGCGGGTGGCGGTAAAGTATAAAACTAAACTTGTGTTAATGAAAATACCTATGTTAGTAGCATTTCACTTTGCACTAGCTTGTCCTTGTACTGTCCTGTGGTACTTGTCTGCGGAAGCGGTGGAACATCACGACCTGCGGCCAAAAGTCTTCTTTCATGACGACGACGACGGGCAGATAACAATTCGGTACTCGCACCACGAACGTCTTGAAGTTGATATTGCGGTGCAACTCCAGTTACTGCACGTTACAGGAGTCCTCTGGCGCACGTACACCACTTTGTCCTCCGCCTTATTAGTTTAGTGAAGGCGGGAGATGTACATCGGCGGTTTGCGGCACGCAAGCTAACTTCGGGCTCCGTAGGACCTTTGCCGCAGCGGTTCTTATTCGTTCGCGATCAGCGCTTCCTCCTGTTGTCGTCACGAAACCCTCAATCATGACAGTGACGACATGATAGTGTTCAAGAGTCCGTTCGCACCGCGTTATCTTGATCCAACTCCATAATGAGAGCCTTTCAGGTAAGTCCAGAAGACTAGAAGACTTCTGACAACCCTGACCACAGAACTGTCACCACTATGGTTTCCCAGTCTACATCCCGCATGTCGCCAGACTCGTGTACAATTTCTGCAACATACCTTTTTGTTTTCTAGTATTTCTAGCAGACCTGCAATAGCTTCCTTCATTAGTCTTGAACTTAACTTTGACTTTTGATTCTTGTTTTCTTCGTGTCGATATTTTTAAATTGTTTTGGGCCAAAACTATTCAACTTCTACCGCGTTGTCAGTAGCAGAAGATATCGCTTAGGTTGTACTTGTAGGTAATGTTAGGGCACAACTACAAGAGACTGCATAACAGGTGAGACCACAGGTATAGATAGATAGATAGTCTATGTATATCTGTGGGTGGGATATACATGTTAGTTGACATGTTCGTGAACGGGCGCCGTCAGTAGCACAGAGTACATTTTTATATATGGTCAGTACTGGTCATCTCTTAGCTGCCACGACTTATTTTAATTATTGAATTGTTGACTATAGACGATTTTAACGTGCACATCTTTCTCTAACGTTCTCACAAGTATAACTTCAACATGAATGATGCTATCAATATTTTGATTTAAAAGAGTGTCCATGGGCCGTGGAGTTTCTTGCCCGTTCCTCCCCATAGGAACCTACTACGCATTGGAATGGACAACTAGCTCTTTCATCTTTTTGACTGACCGACTCCTTGGCAATACAAAAGTGTTTGTAGGTAATTGGTTTATTTTAAGTAAATGCTTTGAGTTAAGTTTGACTGAGCAACTTAAAGCATTTACCTTAAAATAAACCAATTCGCCACAACCAAGCATCTTCACACTTGGACTAGGAGTCGTTAGAGTGATATCTAAGTGAACCTGAGGGGAGGTAAGGAAGTATCTCTCGCACCGGGCATCCTGTGAGGGCCACAACTGATTTGAAGAATAGTGCCGGTTTTTTAATCTTTGCTTTCGGATTTGGGCGCTGACTATTGTCAGATTCCTGTTTGTTTATTTCCACTGCGCATGGGACTTCTTTTTGAACTTGTGGAGGTACTATACCGGGTCTCCCGGCGACTTCTACCCTTTGTTCTGTTTGGTGCTGAAAAAGAGGACAGCTATAGGTACACACGGCTACACATCTCCAGTATAAGCTGACCTCGCGTTGTACGGAAATTCTATACAATGCGGGATCAGCATGGAACTCTATAGCTCACTGGAAATGTATAGCTTGATGTGTAGCCGTGTGTAATTAACAGATAGACTTTAGACTACAGTAATGTGAGTTGAAAAGATTTTCTAGAAAAATGCACTTCCATTAGCAGAGCCAATTTAGTAAATTACCTAATCCTTAACCGCGTTATCTGAGGTATAATATCGTTATATAGGGAAGCAAATTTAATTTCGTCAATAGCGGGAAATTAAATAATTCTTAGACAGTCTAAGAATTAAATCTATCTAACAAATCTGATTTGGCCATATAACTGCGTATATCTGTGCTTAACAGATGCAAAAGCTTTTGTAGGTAGGCATCGGTAAACAATAGCGTTACAACCGAATTTGGGTGAACAAAAACGTACTTTATTATTAATTACCATGTACAAATTCTTATGTAAAGTTAATATTAGTAATTTTAATGAACTTATTAATTAATGTTGCGATACACACTGATAAACGAGGATAAGCCCCACAGATTAAAAGTTATTGTAACGGATTAACGTTCAAATATAAAAGGCAATACAGATTAACATCATTATTCACGTGAGTCAAACAACAAAGGCCAAACCATTACAAGTTCCACATAATTAACGAATACTTAAAGCGAATTAATCAATACAGCCATCACAACAGCACAAAACGGTACGAAATAACATTGTTATTGTACCATTTGAAACATCCACAGGATTTAAAGCGGTTGTAACGGGTCGGCTCCCCGTCCATCGACGCTCCCTAATTGAACATTGCACTAATGAGCACCGTTGTTCAGTTGCAACCCGCAATTATTCGCCCCCGAGATTACACCCGGTAATATCCCGGGAAATGTGAGCTTTGGTACGAACACGATTTTCGGCAAAGCTCTAAGTACCTAATTATTTCAATATTACGGTTGCTCGTGTTTATGTTAATTACTAAGTTAATGTCCTCTGGCGCCTCGTAAAACTTGATACGTATGAAATGAAGATTAATTTTATTAATTTAGGTAGTCGTACACACTTTAAATATTTTTGGCTCGTATAAATTCGACTTGACTAAGACATATGAAACAGTTTCATTCCCCTTTGCTTTTGACAAATTGTCAAGTTGAATATAGATAGGCATAGCCGGATTATGATAAATAAATTATAACCTCATAAGCAGTGTAGACGTAAGCAGAATTAGGTCTCTTTCAAATGGTGAAACTTTTTAGATTGTGGAGTACCACAGGGTATAGTTCTGGGCCCTTTGTTTGTCTTGATATAAAGTTACAATGACTTTGATACTTATAATGACTGCCTCATTAATTATTATTATACAGAATATCTGAGGTTGTTTATAACTGCTTTGGGTGTTCCAGTCTCAAAGAAAGCAGAAACCTCAATAAAATACTTACTATATCTTGCTATTTATTAATCAATTTATTAATCATTTGTTAGATATTTTTTTTATTCTTAAACATTATTTACAATTAGTATTAGTTTGTGTTATTATTATTATTTTTTGCGTCATGTTTACCGCAAATAAACGTATTTTCTTTCTTTCTTTCTTTACAATTAGATAACCACTGACTTTCAGGATAAGTAAGTTAATTTATAAATAAACAAAAGTACCTACTTAGTAAGACTACCATAGTAAGCATAAATAATTGAGATGGGCCAGTAAGTAGATTTTTTCTTAAAGATATAAGAACTGATAAGTTGTTGTTCTAAGAAAACATTGGTTCGATAGCGAAGCAAATACATTAATATAAAATTAAAATAAACTCATATCCAGATCGTGTAGACATACTTAGGACTTACCGAGCTTTTTTAAATTCTTTAGTTATTTCAAAATCCGCAAGCCCAGTAAAAGATATCTCCTAATTTGTTCATTCGAAGTCACGTAGCAATATTGAATATTTCCGGAGACATTTCCAACGTTCGCGTAATATACTTTTATATTACACATTACTTTCATATCCAAAGTTTTACAGTAAAATGTCCTCGTGTAAGTGATTCCGGTGAGAGGAGCGGTCTCAGTTTTCGCTGAGTTAGCAAGGGCCGTGTGTGGCAGACCGAAAAAAATAATTTCCTTCGCTCGAGTTCCCACTGTGACTTTTCCAGGCGGCCGTCCCGTGCATCTGGCGGGACCTATTATTAGGGGACGGCTCTTAATGCTTTCTTAGGTATTTTTATATGGCTGCCGTCTTAGTTTTTACGATTGTGATTTTTATTGAATTCCCCCTTCAGCGTAACGTAGGTGGCCGACGTATGCCTGCCGAGTGCGGACGAAGGTAAAATATGAGCCACTTAGTACAAGATTTATTTTATTGCACTGTGCTGGACACACGTTTCTACCAATTTTATTTTCCACATAAAAGAAGGATTTATGTCATCGACTGCTACCTTGATTGAAAAGCAATAAATCTGTGACATTTCTAACAATTTAACTAGTTGATCGAAATGAAGCTTACTGATTAAATTAAGTTTTTCAAGAGAGAGCGTTTGTGGGGTGTTAAGTTTTAGTTATGAGAACATGATAATATTATATTAAAATAAATATTTCCTACCTAATTAGGGACTATGTATTACTAACGCCATTAAACTAAATCTATCAACTTCCTCGAAAGCCTACAAAGGGTTGGAGCACGAAGTTAGTACACTGAGGTTGAGGTACTTACACAGTGCCGGCCAAAATGTGAAGGGCTTCGCAGGGGCCAACTTTGTGCTGCTACTCGAGTTCACAACTTGTACGTGAATGGGTAGCACTACAAAATTTGCTAGTGCTTATACTGTAGCAATAATGTTGCTTCATTATATTATCGGGTAGGTAGGTACGTATATTATTAAGTAAACGCAACTTCAGACACCGGAGGGCGCGCAGACTTTGATCGTTTAGAAATAGATTTTATTCATGTGTACTATTGAGTGGTACATGGAAGCTCTCCAATTTATCTTAGCGGAGAACAAACGACTTAATTCTTCAACATCTCGTAGGATTGTTTTTGTTGGTCGCTCGAGGGTGGAGCGACCAACAAGGCAATAAGTGCAACAAATCGTTGTGTGCACGATTCATTTGATCTGACACAAATTTATCCACGCTGCGGTGCTCTTTATTTACGCCGACGACGATGTTCAGTTTGTCCTGACAAATTCATAAATTACCGACATCCTCACCGCCGTATTTGTTCGCCTTTTATTTTTGTCACACATTTCTTGTTCGGCCGTATCGACGGCAACCTTTTTGATGTATGCTTCATTAATCAATTGTATCCGATACGGTATAATATTTTCATCGTAGGATTAAGCTGACTCGGTATTCGGGTGATATTGTTGTTAGTAGCTTATCGCATTTTATTCCTTAGAAATGAAACGCTATTCATATCTTAAATCGAGAAGTTAGACTGCGTACCACACAGATTTGTTAACAAAATGATGAAAAAAAATGCTGATATATAAAAATCGAAAAACTACACACTTACCAATTACTTACTACAAAAGAAGCAAGTAGCAAGTAGGTACCGACAAAGAAAATGTAAGTCACTTGTAGGTAAGAGGCGGCAATACCAGTAATTAGCGCTCATAGCTGAGCAAGGAGCCCGGCAGCAGGGCGAGGGGAGGGGGCGGCACGCTGTCTGGCTGGCGTTGACTCACGCGCGTACTTCCCGCGCGGTGCGCTCCGCCCGCCCAACGCGCTCGCCGACAAAACCTCTGTCTATACAATTATCCGCCTTTACTTGTCGCTGTGGCCACGTGCACGTGCTGCCTGTAATCTAAGATTTATTAGGCAAAGTGTGTTTAATTATTTTAAATAAAAACACCAATTTTATTATACTTCCATACTTAATTAATTGATTGAAATTGTATGCCTATTTAGCTACACTTGTAGGTAAGTACGTATTCTGCATGTGCACTAAGAACAAAACGCTCTCAGCACATTAAAGTTACCGAGCCAGCATAAACAAAACTGACAAATGATACAATCTGGCAACAAAATAATCCTGTTGAAAACTCACATAAGTACGGGGCTATCACATTTTAATATGTCGTTTTGTCCAGCGTGCCACAAGCTTTTTCTCTATATAGATAAGGCACGTCTCGGCACTCCATTCCCTCTCACAA
This sequence comes from Lithophane ornitopus, assembly GCA_948473465.1. Lineage (NCBI taxonomy): Eukaryota > Metazoa > Arthropoda > Insecta > Lepidoptera > Noctuidae > Lithophane > Lithophane ornitopus. The sequence goes on along the minus strand of OX419616.1, from coordinate 10,850,979 downwards.
CTTGCAAAAAACACTTGTTATAATCTGCTTCATTTCTCTTGCAGGATTAGTCAAGATTTATTGACTGATGCTTTTTTACTTTTTTACTCCCACACAACCACATCCTCGTGTTAACATCTAAAATAACGCAGCTGCAGTTTCTGAATAAGTGTCGAAACACGTCTCGAAATATCACATGTTTGGCTATTAAACGACAGTTGAGGCACAAACCTTAATTTATATCTATTTTCAGAGATTTATATATTATTATTAATAAATGTCATTAAAATAAGTAAACATTTTGGGAAATAGCAAGCCATGTTATAAACATTAATCAACTGTTTTGTTATCATTATCAATCAAGTTTAATTATTAATTTATCATACGAGTACCTATTAGGTACTTATAATTATTTATTCCAATACCTACAAAATTGTGCATAACATTTTCATTGCATAAGCCAAAAATTTGAACGAGTGTAATTTTACCATTTATAGTCTTACCACCTTTCTTTATCAAGCTAATAAAAAAAAATTGCAGTAACCTAAGTACATATTTAAATGATTAAGAAGTCGCGTAAACCCTTTGTCGTTGCATTATTTTTGTAAGTGCACCACAATTTCATACCAATAAAATGAAACAATTGTTCGTTTCAGCTCGGTGACTTAGATAAATAGCCCTTGTATTGGACAATTTGTTGAGTAATCCCTGCATTTGTTTCAATTATTCCGGCTTCCTCCTTGATGGCCACTTACCTACATTTAAATCGAATGGCTTTCTCAGACACGTGCTTGGCATATAAACTCGTTGAATACTACATAGGTACTTAATTACAATGATATTCCCGTACAGTATCTATCCATTTTATAACGTTTGTGATATCCCTCATATTAATGTGCTATTACTATTCTCGAACGCGAATTTCATATGAATATAAATTTTGCAAATTTTCATTAATTTATATGCGCACATTCACCAAATGGAAATTGTACATCTTGATTACGGATAGTTATTAGGCACTTTCTATGTGAGTGCGTGTGTCAAATGGTTCATAATTAGGGTATCATTGTCCCGTGTGTAATGGAGCGAAACAGCTAACAGAGACGAGGAGGAAAGCTGGCCCTTGTAAGTGATTATAACAAATTGTGATCTTTCGCTTACATTTTACATTACCAAGTTATAGTTGATTGAATGAATTGCTGATTCGTGTAGGTATCCGTTGTGGATGTGGGCTGGGAAATGATTTGACAATTCCACAATTTGTTGCGTGTATTACCGTAGCAAATGCCATTTAAGGTTCGTAAGGGGGAACCCAGGAATAAATGAATTCTACCGTAACCATGTAAGTACCGAATGATTGGATCTTATACGAGCTTAGTAATAATGTAAACTGCTGGTATGTGTTTTCAAAATATAATGTAGTTTTTAGGTACATTTCGGAGCATTTGGCTTCCTACAACTATAATGTTTTTAGGAGTTTTCGTCGGTCCTGCAATAATTATGTAGCGCTAGTTAAATTCACATTTAGAAGTTCGATACCTACTTTAAGTTTCCTTCAAACTTCCCTTGCGCTACGATGCAGGCCCGGTGGCCGCAGGGGCGGCTACACACGCCACGACAATCATACAGCATTTAATCATCATTAAAGCGGAATCAGTGACGCGCCGCTGCAGCCGCGTCAGCTGTATTGCGCCCCAAACGGGTTTTTTGCTTCATCGCGGGTTTTAGACGAAGTTTTAAAATGTTATTTTTTTATCAAAAATAAAAGTACCAGACTGCGCAAACAGTGCAAAAATTCAATGGTGTTTTTATGTTTCATTAAATGAATTGGCGTTGTTTGTTTGGGCTTGGGCACCTTTGTTTTTCAGCTTGATACAACGAGAGGGCGAGGGTTTATAAAATATTATATATTGTATAAGTAGGTAATAAGTGGCTGTCTTTTGAAGTTTGCATACCATATGGAAAACAAATCATAAACATTGTATGTAAGCAGGAAATTAGAAAATGTTATATGCTGATGTACGATTTATCTACCCTTTTATTTAATTCAAAGACATGCTCATTGTAATATTAGCCATTTTTAATAACACTATAGTCCTGTTATTGCGTAGACATGTGACCCTTTTCGGTATTGGAAAAATTACATTGTAACTTGACGGCCTATTTTATCTATATGCACAACACAAAGAGATCTACCCGAAAAATGCTGGGTGGTCTTTTGTGCCGACGACCAGTTATGACAAAGCGAAACCCTGTACCCCTCTGCACGGTTCTTTGTCTACCAGATCGAGATAGGCACGTAAAATTTGATACGGGAATTATTTTATTAGATCAAACGTACACGTGCGCGGCGTGACGAATGCGATAATGTTCCCGGTCGGAGTCCAACAACGGAACAATTACATTCCACATGAATTAACCATAATAGTAGGATTACGGAAGCTTTGGGCTCGTAGCACCGTGACTCGATGTCCGGAGTCAATTGGTGTTGCGCTATTCTGCGGATGCGTGCTGCGTAGCTGTTTCCAAGTTTGCAGGCTGGTAGCTATTACTGTTAGTTGCATGCGGGGCGAGTGACGTGGCCCGCTCGGCATGATAGCTGCCGTGAGTGGTGACGTCGCGTGCGCTGTCCCCCACAACATTACACGGATATCGGCTTTCCATGGGTTACAAAGCAAATATTAAAAGGCCTTCTTTAAAAATTTTTTGTTAATAATGAGTAACATCGTGCAATTTTTTCGCAGCATGCAATTTTCGCATTGATTGAAATTTGCTGTTGTTTTCAGGAAAACGTTCAGTTACGTAAACTTTTAATTATGACGATATATTTGTATAAAAGGTGTGCTCCCAAATTTTTCACAAATCATCACACACATATAAATACATACATATTATATACAGGGTGTAAGGGTAAACACCGTTGTCACTCAAACCATGGGTAAGTTGACTTAAATATAAAAATAAATGACCGAGTAACAATAAAAAAAAAAAGTTCATTATCATTAAAAGATTTAAAAAAGTTTCTATCCGACACCGTGCTCGCTAGCGAAACAGCTGACTGACTGAGGGAGGGGTCGCGCTCGCGGCCGGTCAGGTCACGTCCCGCGCAACCCGCCCGTGTTACTTAATAAACTTTTCTGTTTAGACTGTAAAAATTTGGTTTGAATTAACTAACTATATGTTAATTGGGTAACTAATTACATAAGTATTAGCAAAAAAATTAGGGAAAGATCCCGAAAACCCAAAGAAACAAAAAAAGATTAATGGTTTGTGTGAAAGATGATATGATTAGAAATAGCGTCAATACAGAGATGGCGCCTGATTCAGATGTATGGAAGAAGACATTCTGATGCGCTGAACTCAAATAAATTGGCATACGAGCAGGAGGATGATGATAAAATACCCACATAGGTAGGCAGGCAGGTTGGGTGGCTGGTACTAGTAAAACAAAAAAATAAAGTATTATAGGTAGGTATGGGTAGGTACTCGTTAGGTAATCTTAAAAAATCTACCTGAAAAGTCAAGTCCGCTAAAAGATTTCCTAGAAAAAGCAAGAATCCGAATATGTGAAAAGTTTCACACTGTGTGAAACAAAAGACTCATTCTCCATACTTATTATCACGGACGTAGGACCCGTGTGAAGCTAAAAAGGATGGAAGGAAGGACGGCCGGTTGTTTATTGTTCGCTCGGTCGCAAAGATATGCGCAACCGAGCGGCGGCCGGTCGCGGAACTAATGCATCAATAATGAACTTGCAGTATACTTAGTAATAACTTACGGCTAACCTTACCTTTGAAGCCATAATTACCCCGGTCCCCAACCCTATTCCGACCTGTTACAGTCGTCACAGACGCTATTACATTGCATCCAATCTTGATTTGATACTTTTGCAAAAAGTTTGTTGCCCATATCGATTAAGTCGTTTTTCATAAAATACACCCTAACGAACAAACTTTCTTTATAACATTACCTTGATTAGCATTCAAGTTAGGTACGAATAATGCCGCTGACTTTACGACCGTAACAAATTCAGTTAGTTTCACAACTATGGCATAAATTCAACCTAGATATTTGAACAAAGCGTGTTCCCCTCATAATATTGGAATCGGTACCATCGGCAACGCGTGTCCTTGGCAGGCACGACGAAACGTCAATGAAATTTAATATACCGTCTACGATAACCCAGTTATTGTATCGTAAGCTGTATATAAAAAGCGGCAAGTACGCCTGTCGCATCCCTCGGTAGTGAGCGGTAGCCGGGTAGTACGGAGTGCCCGCCCGCCGCCGTCGCACGTAAGCTCCTTTTGCTACGAACTTTGCTACACACGCTTTTCCGCCCAGCGCACCGCTGAAAGGCAAATATGCTTGACTATTGGTTAATAAATTATGCACGTCATAAACAGGCACATTAATTATCGTAATGATTCTGGTACGGTGAATAAATGTACTTTTAATTAAAAAGGGAGTATTATTCTATACGCGACTTATAGAGTGAAAGAACCTTTTAAAAGTCTGTTACCCTGAAGCAGGTTGTTTGCACCATTTAGAAATGATTAACTTAGATCCTTGTACCCATAGACTACCCTGCCTTCTGCACATACAACAACATGTTGAATTAGCCGGCGCAATGGTGCACAAAAAGTGACGAATCGCCCTCCATTGTGGACCATTCACGAGCTCTACAACGTTACACATGGTTAACTCTTACGCTGTCTGTACACAATAGCCCATGTTGGACACACTTCTACCATAGCTCCATTCGTGTAAAAGAATCATCAATCAAATATCAAATAGAGTTAAAAATCCATCAATAAACGGTGAAATGTGACTGACATCGTTATATGTGCACAAGAATTAGTGCTCTGTAGAATTACACGAAACGAGTGAGTAAAATAGTTTTATTTTTAGAATTGTAAATGAGTGGAATACATTTAGTTAGTATTTTATTGAAATGCACTTACATGCACACTTTTCTTTTATAATTTTTTTTCTGATACAGATCATAACACCTGTTTTTTTGTTTCAGCCCATGAATTCACTTTAAAATACCTAACTGAAAATGAATTAAGCAAGCTAAAAATTTAAGAACTTTGCGATGAGTTTGTTCGTTGATTTACGTCAAATTAAATCTTCAGTAACAAACCTATCCGAGATGGTTGACAAGATATCTTCCTCTGTTTCAAAAGAAAAGAAAACAGAAGAACGTCCGAAGAAAGATGACATTATGTACAGTAGTTCCATGTACAGTAGCTCCATCCACAAACCAACAACATTGGGCTTCGGCGTTCGTTTTTCCAGCCAGGAAGATGTTTACCAAAGCCTGCCCATGCCCTCGTCTAGACTACGCAGTCACATGTCACTCCCTAATTTGGGGAAAGCTGAAAATGTGTTCGATAAACCGTCCGCGTCACGACACGACGACAGGCCTAAAATTGTTGAACTCGACGAAGATAGACAGGATAGAAATAAAACGAGCATACATTTATCATCAGAAAATCTCAGCGATTGGATTATTGCGTCCATTAATAAGAGACCACATTTTGACGACGTTGGAGACACGCACCCGATGGATTTCTTAGAAAGTATTCAGTATTACATATCCGAATTAAAAATGGCTGAGGAGAAGCAGCTACCATTCATAATATCATGTTTGGAAGGAGTACCGCTCATGTGGGCGCGCTGCTTCAGGAGCGAGTTCAAAGATGTACAAACATTCTACATGGCTTTCGAACAAGAGTTCTGGGGCCCCGACAGACAAAAGGCAGTATTATACGATATGAAACTAGGAAAATACGATGACGGAAACCCAAGAGTCAGTATGTCAGAATATTTTTTGCACAAAGTATCGAACTATCGACATTTAACGCCACCGCCATCGGACCTGGAAATAGTTTATTCCCTCGCAGCTCATTTTCCTACTGCTGTAGAGCTTGAGTTACGTCTTGCACCAAAACCAACGCTACGCGAAGCGTACCACGTGCTACGGCGTAGAGAGGGCGAAGGTTCCGATTTTCTACCAAATTATTTATATGAAATGTGTGAAGCGTTTCAACGTGGTCAAAGACCCGAATCAGCGAGGCGTGGTGACGGATCATCATCCTTTTACAATTTAGAACACGAAAAGAAAATTAATAAATAGTGTTAAAAAAAATTGCACCAATATTTATACGTAACACTCACTGCCATCGAATAATTTAATTAGGTCATGAAAGGTAAAATGTTTTTCAAATAAACACTTTAAATGAAAAATTGAGATGTTTTATTTATAGAATAAATCAATGTTTTAATTAAAAGGGTTGCCTCGCCCTATATTTTTTAAAGAATGAAATTAATAACAATAAAGTACACCCGTTACGATAATATTATTTTGATACAGAGCGTTGCATGAGAGCGAAGGCAACTGGACGGAGAGCGAATGCTTGGAAGCGAGGCGCGCGGGCTGGCTGTGGGGCGGGCAGGCGCGCGCGTGCCGGCGCCAGCCCTCCGCCATGCCGCACGTGGCGGGCGCCGCGCGGCTGGCCCGCGCCGCTTGCCTGGCTGCGCACCACGGCGAGCGCTGGAACTGTTCCTCCATTGAACTTGCACCCAGATTCACCCCTGACCTGCTCACGGGTGCGTACTTTTTATCAATATATTTTAATTTAATTAAACTACGAATATCTACGAGTCCAGTACCTGATACTATGGGATCGTGATTTACAGTGTACCTACTTTTTCAGTGCTCTTTGTTTCCACGCCTTGGGAGAACCCATTTTAGTCCTTATTAGAAAAAAACAGCTTTTTCCATCACTAATGTAAGATAAGGGAGACAAGTTTGTCGAGTCTTTTAAATCACCGTGGATGTATTGTGCGAGCGCGACTGGCGTGACGACAGCGCCCTTTCTTTCAGCAACGGTGCGCGGGTACCGTTCCGCTCCGACCATTCTTTTTATTTACATGACACATGAACATATTTATCACTTCTCGGGTAATTAATTTTCGGATTAAACCATTGTTTCAATTAAATTTGAATGCTCTATTGTTAATTACCCCCTAATAGAGCTGAGCGAGTAGACAGTAAAGAGCAATCGTTCCGATGCCGGCCGTACGGCCGGCGCAGGAACCTTATTAAATAACAGAAGACGTCACGCGATGTCTTCATAACTCTATGCCAGCACGAAACTCGATGAACGAGCGCCAGCGTAGGCCGCTGGTAGAACACGTTGGCTCGTATAGCGTGACGCGAGTGCATAGTAAGTAGGTAAATATTGATCTAATAAATGAAAAAGAGATAAACGCACAGACATATAGGTATTTCGGTCAGGCAATGTTTTTCGTCGCCGAACCTTTCATAAAAGTTCGTAGAGGAACAAGTTTTTCCGTTGATGTTAACGCTATTCAATCTCTTTTTGCGTCGCTCTCTACAATCAGTGTTCCAAGAGAGACGTTAAAAAAACAACTATCTAAAAGTTAGGAATAGAAAAGAAGACAAACAATGGGGAAGTTTTTCTAGTTTTAGCATGGTCGGCGACATTGTGTAGTTGGCAGCGAGTGCGGCCCGGATGCCGACGGTCGACTACTGCGAAATACCGAGCATTGTTTTTGGTCACCATTTCGGTGTCCGTCTGCCCACTTTAGGAAATTAATTGACACGGAACGTTGTCGGCTACAAACAAAACCGTTAGGAATCTTCGGAGTGCTCTCGGCTTGATACATTTTAATTAAAAGTTTTGCGGCCGCTGTGTCAATGAACAAAGAATAACTTTTCGTTAAGAGCCGAGGTGTCTACTTAGACAGGTGTCCGTCTAATTTTGCATAAGGTCGCCTCGCAAAAGAGTCTAAGGCTCATGAATAACTGTTTAATTTTTTCATCTTACCATCTTTATGTCACCGATTTGGCAAAACATAGTTATATTTCGGATCAGTAAGTTACAAGTTAAAGTACCTAACGGTTCACTTTCAGGGGAACTACACTGCTACAGGTAAACTAACGTTTACTTAACAAATGACAATCATTGTTGAAGCTCCTGGCACTGAATGTAACCACGTCATCCGTCTTCCATGCTCGACGTGACAGCTAGTGCCTATCGCCGGTGTCACGGCATCGCAAATATTTGATTTTGTTATGAGCTGGTTTCCGTGATGTTTTCCTTTACATGCGAAAAATATACCGGTACATACGCAGGATCGCCCGCGACATCGCGAAGTCGCGTTTCAATTCAATGCGTTGATGTACATAATACAGTGTAAAACTGCAAACAATTTTACACTGACATAACTTTAGAATGATGTAAGAGATTAAAGTTCGAGAGTACGGTTCTTGGCATGTCCTGGGTCCTGTGATCTTGTCACACAGAAATGAGAGTAAACAGGTTACGGGTTGTAAAATTTGTGATATTTCAAGGTTTGTTTTGTGATGCTTTATGATTCAGCCTTTACTAAGCTCAACAAAATTTCAGGTACTTTCAGGTTGTCATTGGCTTTGTAGAAAAGCTTAAGGTTACCATTAAATAAATCCGTCTCCTTGAAATTCTGATGCATTCATATTCGCTATAATATAAATGCCATCTAAAGCGGAACATCCAATAAAGCCTGAACTCGGGCGATTTTATCGTCTTGAATTGCAGCTCGCAAAGGCATAAAGTTATGACGACAGAATCTACATCTCGATAACTAGTAAGGTATAATAAACCTTTGGTACCTACAGACAGTTAACTTTGTTTTGTATAAGTTGATGTAAATTATTATGGACACACGCCTAAAGGAGATTTGAGTCTTGAAGTGCTTTCATCATCAGGTCGTCATAAAATGAAATTTAAGATGAATTTCAGTTCTTAATCATGATGGAAATGATCAAGAATTTGTTTTTCACCTCAGCACCTCAAACAAGCAGGTTTTGCTCTCTACAGACAGTGAGCAAAATTCAATTTTGCTGCGAGCGTGAGACAAAGTAACTTTTTTTTTTTTTTTTTTCTAAATGCCGAGAACATGTCTACTCACAAAATTCGAAATATTTGAATTTCACTTTGTTCTGTGACTTTTACTTCGATACGAAAAAAGCGAGAGATAGAAACATGTCGATTCGAAGTTCGATTTCAATTTCGTTATCTAGTAGGCCCAAAAAAGAAACAAACAATAAAACGTTCGGATACACATACAGGTTTTAAATGTTTTTTTTTTTATATTGTTCGTTTTACAAATATACATGTGGTTTGGTGTGTGGTTGTGGTTTACGTTTACCATGTTGTATTTTTTACCTTTAGGCAATAATATGGGTTTAAATATGAAAGTACTGGCCACTTTGAATTAAAAAACTTGCATCACGGTGTGAGATTCCAGAGTGAAACTTTTTTTTACAATATTCGATTTTTTTCTTTCAATTGTTTTTGCATTCAGCTTATAGCAGTAAAGATAACTACAGTACGACACAACTTAGATGTAGCATAAATGTGAAAATTTGCATTCATTAATTTCAATTTTACGGATGTATTTGCTTACATATACAAGTTATTGCGTTTGCGTAAAGATCATTTTCACCTAAAGCATAGTAGTAGTAATAAAGATTGGTGATTTTGAAGGCGCATTCAGGTCGGCTTGTGATCGGTTTTACGATTTTTGCCGATACTACATGTGAGTTGTGTCGTACTGTCCTTGTATTGAAAATTAGAGTAATTTTTGAATACGAGTTCCTAAGTGGAACTAACGCAGCGGAAACAGCTCGCCTTCAAAATCAACACTCGCACCAAAAAACAACTTTGCTCTCTTGTTGCACAAATAACTATTTCCAGTTTCCTCCTTCTTATGCTGCAAAGTATTAAATTACATTGGTACTTCATCAAACTTTATGTCTGAACTGCAACTACAGAAGAATCAGAACATCCCAAATTAAACAACATCTTTAAGCGCTCGGGGGCAGTTTCATCGGGAAAACGTACAAAGTTAAGAATATAAATCAATCTCGCGAATCCTTATTGATGAGATAAAGCTTTTCTTCTGAAAACCATGAAAGTTATCTTTAGTCTGTTAAATTAGAAAGACGATCGAAAGCTCGTCTTACAATGCGATCAGCGGTGAGGGTTTAGGGTCGAGGTACAGCGAGACGGACAAAAGATTTAATTACACGCATGAATCAAGCGTGCAGGGCGCGGGGGGTGGCGAGTGAGGGTAGCAGTGGGAGGGGGAGGGACGTCATTCAGCGATAACCGTGAGCTGTGCACTCACGCGCGGTCTGCGCTGCCGATGTGCTGTGTGATAAGCCCGTCAGATGCCATTGTTTAACTCAGCTAAGGACGTGCGGGCTTTATCGCGCTGATATCGTTTGTAATTAAAAACGATTCTCTTGATGGAAAATGCCTCTGTACAAGACTTGTATAAGGGTTCGGAAATTTAAGTAAGGACTAAGGGCGAATTCGATTCAAACTTTTATCCCTAGTATAAGTATAATCCAGCGAGTAAATATTAAATTTTTGACAGATTTTCTGTACAAAACCTGTCAGACGTCAATTTTATTCCCCGAATAAAAAATAACTGGGTTTGGTTGAATCGGCCCTAAGGAGTATTTCTATCGAGTTAATTTACATTGACACCACTTACTACTTACTAGAGGTCATCTTTCCCCCCTTGGCTTTACAATTAGCGCTACGCCAATGCAGTTTTTCGCTTTCTGAAATTCACGCTCTGCTATCTGAGTAACGCAGCTGAGTCAAACTATGATATTGATACGCTTCGAACAATATTTTATCGAAGTTGATACGATAGTCAGAACGTCGCGGCAGTTCATTCAGCTGGAGGTACTACGATATATTCTACGGTACTTTGCTGACCTTCAGATTTATAAAATTATCTCAACAGTTGGGTTCGCATAAATTGTTCAATTAATGAATATAGTTATTTACTGTACTCCTAGTAAGTTAGTCAAATAATAAATTGGACTGCTATACAACGAGGTAAGTAACAAAACCAACTGGAGAAAACTTGTAAAAGATTTTCTTTGTAAGCGTCGCGAAGTGTCGACCGCTTGTCCAAGTTTTCGAACGGCGCGGTGTGCTAAAAACAAACACAAGTTTACTGTAGACTTGTCTACAGTAAAGAAGTCAAATGGTTTGACAGTCAATAATATACATAAATTAATTCTATTTAACACCCGTAGAGTGTAACTATAGGCCGACCGCTTAATTGAGTCCGTTCCTGAGGTAGCTACGCGGTGCGGGAGGGATGTGGTGTCGTGATGCGACAGCTCAGTGATTCGTCAACTTATGACAACTGTAACCCCTAACTAACACTATCTAGGTGACACCTAACTTAATGCGCGCTTTTAATAATATTTGCAACCGGAATACGTTTCTGAGGACGCCCTTTCCGTTATTAAAGTAACGGTGAACTCACTGGCATTTAGATGTGCTGACATAAAGGCGGTAAGCAACGGTTGGTATAAGTAGTTCAATAACAATGCACCACTAGCTGATGAACATTGTACAGGTTGCCCAACCTGTACAATGTCACTGATGAGATCTATAATCTATGGTGCGTGGGCTCCAATATGCTCTTGCAATAGTTTGTACAGCATTGACCTACAAAAATCACCTTGGAAGATGCCCTTATCCAGGATTGTAATTCAATAGGCCATACAATCTTCGGTATGCAGCAGGAAGTCGTGAGTTGGATCTCCACCCATTGCATTTTGACGTTTTGCAGCACCTAGCATTCGCATATTATTAGCTTAGTTGGTGGGGTTAACAGGAGTACCATTTATTTGTAAACAACATTGCTAGTAATCTAAGAAAAACTGACCTGTTCTTCCAGTTCTAAACTCAAGTTTCCGATGCCCTCAGGCACTCGCGAGCAAGCATACGTGTACGCGATGTCTGCAGCTGCGCTGACGTGGTCAGTGGCTCGCGCATGCGCGGCGGGCTCGCTGCCGGCCTGCTCGTGCGCCGCCCCGCCCCGCGCGCCGCCTCGGCCGCCGCGACAAGCGCAGATCACGCCTGCGGAACCACATGCAAGGTTCAAGTGGGGTGGATGTGGTGACAACTTTCAATGGGCGGAGAGGTATGTACTTATATCGGGTAATTTGTTATTAGTTGAAATGCAAGTGGCTATGGTATTAGTAAAATTTCAAAAAATCATTTTGATTTAGCCTATTTACAACTGTGATTGCCTTTCAAAAATCAATATCCTGCATATTTTCAGATTCGCGAAGCAGTTTCTGGATGCGCACGAAATAGACGTCCGAGAGGGAAAGGTGGATAATATCTTAGAAATAGAGACGACGACCACAGAGTTACCTACTACTACAACCACCATGGAGCCAACCACGATGCCACCCATAGTCATCTTAGTGGACGACCAGCCGGCGCCAGCTAACACCAGCGTGGCCTCGAAGACGCGGAAGAAGGGACGTCGCGGAAGGAAGCGCCTGCCGCGCTCACCGCGACGGGGAAGACCAACACGGAAAAGGTTCAGATCTAGACCGAGGTTAGCGTATATGAAAGCGTTTTTGCACGATGCTCACCAAATCGATGGATTAGGGCAGAGGTGTATTGAACGCATTTTCACCCTATGTTGTAATTGGGGCTAATTTCCAGCAAAACGCAATTTAATTCGACTTCCGACCTTTGATCGCACTTGATTCATAAAGTGGTACTAAGTCGAACAATAAAACTTCAATTTTCTTTTTACCAGGTACGAATATGAAGATAGAGGCTCCAGATACCGCAACATTGAATACCGCATGGCGGCTGACGACCCGAGGTTTGATCCTCAAGTTGATTTGCGAACTCGACTCGAACGACTACGAGAGCTCATTGCGTCCGCTAATCTGATGAACGGACGATTTGGACGAAAGGTAAATAACGATGGAATTTTTCAGACCGCAATACATCAGGAAATAGCTATGTACGTATTTTGTGTCATCATAGTTAACATAACACAGAAAACTTTAAAGACTTAAAGCTGGGTGTAAACCCTACAATGGCTTACAGCCCAGTTTTCAATGGCTGGTGTTTGTTTAGTGGATATCCCAGTGAATTAAATCTATGCTAACTTCGCTGATATACTGGCTATATGATACCACTTACATGCATGTTTTCCAGGCGGTATCATCGGGCATGCGCACAAAGTGCACGTGTCACGGCGTGTCGGGCTCGTGCTCGGTGCGCACGTGCTGGCGCTCGCTGCCGCCGCTGGCGCGCGTGGCGGCGGCGCTGGCGGGCGAGGCGGCGCGCGCGGGCCCGCTGCGCCTGCACGCGCGACACGCGCGGCGCGCTCGCCCGCGGCTGCGATACGTCACGCCTAGTCCGGACTATTGCGAGCCTGATCCAGCTGCAGGATCGCTTGGGACACACGGCAGGTAAGAAGTGTTAGCTGGTTTTTCTTACGCATCCAATGCATATTGATTAATAATAATAATACAATAATAAAATGTTTTATTGACATAAAGGTGTTACATTTTCAATTGAAGCTGTTTGGTTACTGTTAAGTTGACGTTCTTTTCTAACTCTCTCCTAGCCTTATAACCCATTTCACTTGGGGACGACTCTTCTCGACCTTGTATACTAGACGAGTTTGTTCTGGGTCGAGTGTTTTGTAATGACCATAAGAAAGCTCAAGTAGGTGTTTTGAAATCACCTACTTGAGCTTTCGTTATTGATGACGGACATGTAAACGGGTCGTTTCCTAACTCTATTAAACTATTAAAAGCAAAACTGGTTCTTGAGTACTTTAACTTACACGTTAGATAAACAGATTCGAAGGCATCCTTAGCCATGTTTTTGCCCGTGTATTCATAAGCAAAGTTCTTCACCAGACCAGTCCTATCAAATGCCAGCTTCAGACACAATTAAAAACCATTTGTTTGTGACTCTCTGGAAACTCCGGGGCTCGAGTGATTAAAAGTTTGAATATACTTACAATTGATGTTTGTTATCAGAAAATGCAACGCTACCTTAGGCAGTGCATCAGGCGGCTGCGGGCGTCTGTGCTGTGGTCGCGGGCGACGCGGCGTGCGCTCCAGTCGGCTCGAACGATGTCACTGCCGCTACCACTGGTGTTGCCGCGTGGACTGCCAGCTGTGCCGACTTACCACCGAGGATCACTACTGCAACTGAACTGAACCTTCTTAGCTGTACAACTCAGCCTTATTACAAAACAACGTTTATCTAAGAATCAGGTTTATACCATTTTTTAATTTGGGCTTTATTCCGATGAACGTATCATCGGAATAAAGTTTTTAATAAAATTGACAACCTTGACTCTGTCCTGAAGTCCAAAACTGACTTTTAAAACACAGTCCAAGTTGTAATTTTTTTATTAAGACCTTTATGAGCGTAGGAATAAAGACCAACATATAATAACTGGCTCGAAGGTTTGGGCTTGGACTAAAGTTAGAACTCATTTCGAAAAAAAGACGATGTTTTGTCACTGCCTCACTCAAAGGTCAGCTGGCAGAAATTGCTTGGCAATACGTACGATATTTTTGGGCCGAAAGTACAAAAAAATCACCCCAATCCGCGCTATAAAGCCACTCCAGGAAATGACTGTCATGAACGTATAAGATCACAAGATCTTCACGACGCGATGCAATGCTGCTCAGCTAGGATAGAAGAGATCCCAACTTTATCTCGTCCCTTTCTATAAATTAAATTATTTTCGATAAAGAATTTTAATCAAAATTTCGAGTTTTTAAAATCAATAAGTACTTACTTGCTAACGAATCCTTGGCCTATTTAAATTATTGCACGTTTTAATTTCCTTTTTCCAGTAAACACAGAAAATTACTTTTATTTGGGTCCATTTGCTTTGCTTCTATTTTTATTTTAGAAGATTTTAAACAGAACATATATTTCCCTTTTTAACCAAAGATTGATTAATAATAACATTTGACTAGTCATTATACCTTCGTAAGTTACTTGTGTATAATACTCCCGATCTACTATCCGTCTATCCACCAATGGGATTAGATTTGGCGGTTATGCTATTTGCCTCTCACGTACCGAGTATGTGTGCAAACGAGAGACAAATAACGAAATCAATAGTGGAGCTGCCATAATGTAATGCCATTGAGTTAAAATATTGTATTGAAGTAGAAATCAAGTAGAAAGTAAAGTTTAAACAGTAGTATTATATTCTCAAGAGCATCCAACAGTACCTACTTAGAATACAAAACTATATTCAGTTTATTTAAGACTGTCTGTTATTTTGTGACATATCGGAAATTATGATTCCAGTATGTATATGTATAACGTAACTTAGCGTGTATTTGCTAATATTTCGACAATAAAGTGAATTAAAATGTTTAATGTAGCCTACCGACGCTGTATATTCAGCTTTAACAGTTTATTATTGATATTCCCCATATTAGGGCTAATGATCACTCATTTCTGATGTAGGTACATACGTACCATTGAAGAACAAAAATCATTGCAGATATTACGGCAATATAATACAGGAAACAAACTGTATAATATTATTTATTCCTAGTGTCACTTACTACTTATATTGTTGTACATATTAAGTATTTATTGAACTCGTAATAAACTGGTAGGCTTAGGTACTTTTTCTCTGTCAAAGTAATATTAATTATACCGTAGTTTTAGTGGTACTATCTTTAGTAGTTTCATGTCAAATGATAATTTTATTACATAGTGATGTTAAGAATTCTTGTAAATAAAAGTCGTACTTAGAAGAATAATTTGTTTTACTTTGATTAATTTGATTAATTGAGGCACGAATGAACATGGAAGAACTAATGATTAATTAATTAATTTATAAAAGGTACACCAACAGCTATAATAATATATCTTAAATATTCATTGGAGAGGAAATATACCCCATTTATTTTAAAAAAAAACATTACTGGCACTTTTGTCAAGGTAGGTTGCGGCGCGGCCCACCCTGTTTTGCTTTAGACTTTACAGTACGCTATGCACAAAAGAAAGGTAAAAGTGAACGCACACCTATTCGCGCCGCAGCAGTAGGTAATAGAATTTTAGAATTCTTTATATCAAATTCATTTAATTTGATATAAAGAACACCCACCCACTGCCGACAGCAGCAACGCTGAAAGTTTAAATTATTTATTGAGAAATGCATAAGAAATTCGTATATTTCGGTTTTGCTTGAAAACAAGACAGGAAAAAAACAATAGGTAATGAAAGTCAATATAAATGTGACGTAAGTTTATTTACAATACTATTGTATTTTAGCAATGGGTTACCAATGGGTTACTGAGCAATATAAAAGACAAAATTGGAGTAATATGTTACCTACTACGACCAATATAAAGATATTCACTGTATAATGTAATATTCAATTCACTAACTTGTGAGATCTCGAGACTGATTCATTAATTAACCTTATACATAAACACAGTAGTTTAAATCACTATAACTATACAGAATTTTGGAATTTGTTACTGGGAATAATATAAAAATAAACTCTCGCTAATATAGGATTTCAGTTCAATAGAGAATCCTACCACTTATGAACTAAAAAATCACATCATTTTTACTTATTTGATATAAATGGTGGTAAACAGCTATGTCAGCAGTAGACGTGAAAAATAGCCACAGAATTACACAACTACAGCGTACAGAAGTCAAGTATTATTTGTGTGAAATGTTGCATTATAATTTTAGGCGCTTGACAGAACGATACATATAGCAATATGGCCTCGACAATTAAAATAGGTAGATTAAGATATTAGAAGATGTAGTTCTTGTTAAGAATTTATACAAATAATTTGGTAAGAAAATACGTAACAATTTCGTAGTAATGAAACAAGGTTTTCATATAAATAACCGCCAAATGTTTTGCTCAAAAGCTTGTAATTATTATAAATGTGTGAAAATATATACTTATTTTAAAGTATTTGTAATAATTGAATAGTTCAGCGTTCTAGCTGAACTGTACATAAACAGTGAGCATTTACCTACTTACACATTCACTCGAACTCGGCATTCAACAAAATTGGAATAAACTAATAATATCAACACTTTAGTTCATCATAACTCAGAATGCTCGTCGTGTTCTGAAACAAGAAATTTACATCAATCACATAACATCACACCTGTATTCCCCGAAGGGCTGGGCAGAAGTGTACCTACAGTATACCCACATTTCGCCAGTTATGTTTGAGTCCCCATGTAATAGTAGCCTTTTGCCATCAACCGGGCATAAATCCGGACTCCGGAAAGACTACTAAGAAATTCCAGACGGAAAATCCCAATAACACTTTGCGCGTCCCGGGAATCGAACCCAGGACCTCATGTTCACTAGCCCAACGTGACAGTTCAATTAAATCTTCTTAAAAATTTCATTAATATTAATTAAAATAATGATTTCCTCTACACTTACTTGATGGACTTTCAGCTGGAGTCTCTTGATGATCAGTACTCTCGATCTCCTGTAACATTTTTTATAATGTTATTGGTATATCGAGACTAACGGTGTTCACGGCCCATTCGCTCCAAGCAACGACTGCATCATGAATATTAATGAACTACGTACAATGCTGCGCGACATTGCAGCCGTGCTCGGAATGTAATTTCATAAAACCTATAGAAAATGTATGGGGACCAGTACCAGCACTGCTGCGGCAGCACAATCGCGTGCAGCGTTTGTTTGGAATCATACCTTAACTCTCAATTCACTCGCTACC
This sequence comes from Lithophane ornitopus, assembly GCA_948473465.1. Taxonomy (NCBI): domain Eukaryota; kingdom Metazoa; phylum Arthropoda; class Insecta; order Lepidoptera; family Noctuidae; genus Lithophane; species Lithophane ornitopus. Next base: position 10,833,365 of record OX419616.1, on the reverse strand, counting down.
CTACTTATTTTCAATTATTACCCTCACTGGGAAACTCACCTGTTCATGATCAGCGGCTTGGTACAGTCCGCGGCGCACGCGCGCCTGCAGTCCCTTTATCTCAACGTCGTACTCGCTCCACTCCGGTACGATACGCATGGCGGCTGAGAGTTTCGCTTCTTTCGTCTGCGGGTTATTGCACTAGAAATAAAAGAAAGATTATTAATTACCTTTCTTATTCGTGACGATCAGACGTCCAATCCTTAAGGTTTTAATCTACAACAGATTAAAACCTATACTGAGTTAAATTAAATTCGCTAGCGAAACTCCGCAGACGTGATGGGTATATATAAATCTGATAAAGCAAAAAATAAATTAATACGATGATTTTTTTTTGGGGTCAGACTTTAGTCGATCTCGCTACCGAAACCGTTTGGTCGCGTTTTAGTACATGAAATATTTATATCTTTTGACATCGTCTGCTATTGAGGTGTAACCTGTATTTTCTTCATATACGATGTAGATGGGTAATGCAAAAGCCGTTTCTGAATGAGTAAGAAAGTGAAGCTTTGCTCTGCTCTGTACTAGGGCAACATATTATGCTGAAAATAATTACTCACTTCTCATACTCACACACACACGCTCACTCACTCACACTGACCACTCACTCACATTCCCACACACTAACTTCATTCACACTCACTCACTCACTTACTCTCTTCTTCTTCTCACTTCTCTTCATGTTATTACAGTGACTTACCAAATCGATAGTCTTGGCGTAAGTCTTGGAGTCATTGTCGCACCACGTCTCGCACCACAACCATTCTTGAGGCAACGACTTAATGGCTACTTGATGAATCATATTGTTCGGCAAATCTTGATCTGTAACAAAACATTGAGATTTGAAACTCATTCAATAACCAACACACGGACGGTATTACAGTTAATGCAGTAAAAATCCTATCACAGTTTCTTTTCAATGTAGACTTATTTACTTTGAATCAACCAAACACTTTAAGAAATCAAATACGAAATACCATTGCTTTTGCATAGTATTGAGGTGGGCCGGTAATTTGTCAACGCTCACGGCGCGGCGACCCGCCACTCATTGGTCAACGCTGCCCCCCGACTCGCCGCGCATTCCTAAGGCGCGGTGTCGGTCAAACTATAGTTCGCGATCTGGTGCGCTCAATTTAGTTCGCAGCTCCTTAGCAAACTAGGTCGTTCTTTTAGTTCGTCAGCTGCCGTCTCGAACCAGAGAAAGACAGATGGTTCGCTCGCTTTGCTCAGTAAACAAAGATAAAACACTCCACTGACCGAACAACTGAACGAACGCTGAGAAACGTATGTGCACTATGTGCAGGGAGTAAGTGAGCAGTAGTAGTGACGTAACTAGCTCAGGCCGCGTCGCGCTCTCAGTCATTCTCGTCTTATCGAACGAATTAATGAACTATGAAGCGTGCGACCGTAGTTCATCTGTGGAAGAGCTCTTACGACCTAGTTCGGACTACTTAATAACAACTACATTTTCAGCAGACATATACTTCTATAGGAGTACCAAAAGTAAAGGGTAATTTTGTAAGTTATTAAATCTTACCTAAGTTAGACAAGCTGTTAGGATCCTGGCTGAGCGCCTGGTACTGCCCTCGCAGACGGTCCCCGGCGGCGATGCGGCGGAACCGCTTCAGGTCCACCACGTACAGCGCGCTGATGTGGTAGCTGCGGCCCTGCAGGTGGTTGCGCCAGTAGCCTTGCTTCCAGAACCTGGTGCATTACAAACATGTTGTCTCCTCAATTAATTAATGTAGAATCGATTTCTGAACGCTAACGTATGTTTCACACACAAAAGCTAATGATGGAACTGTGAATGACAGTAGGAAATGAGGAATCAGAGGTGGGATGAAATCAATGGAGTTAGAGTTAGGTCAATGTGGAAACTACAAACTACAAAATTTGTGGAATGCCATCGATATCATAGTCACAAAACAGACCTTAAAAAAGTTAACAAAAACTCGATCTCAGTGGCATAATATGCTACGGAAAGCCTATGAACAGCAGAGCTGGCTGACAACAACAGGCTGATGATAAAGAATATACCCTTACCTGAATCCTTCCATTTCTCGTCTGCTGTCACAGAACGGCGTGTACCCGTATGGCGCGCCACCCAAGTCCAGTTCAACCAGCTCTTTCAGGTCCGCACGAACAATCTGTGCCATACAATGTTGATGGTTAAGCCATACTCAGGGTTTAACCTATGCAGGTGTAGCATACAGCTGCATCCGGTTAGACTAGAAGCCCCCAATATAGTTGGGTAACGGCTAGGCAGATGATGAGGTGTAGCATACAGCGGTCATATAAAATGGCCAATAACTTAGCAAAGTCAAAGTGCGGTCTGAAGGGGTGAATTGACTTCCGTGCAGATTGTCTTGTTAGCGCGACTACGGAAAGCTTTCTTTAAAAACTTGGTATGCAAAGTCATAGCAATGCATGGTGGTGTGGCGGTATCTTCATCGCCACATGCGAATTACGCATCAAAGACCTGACGTCAGACAGACGTCACATAAATCCTGCATCGCGCAATTAAAGTTTATCGTGCAGTGGACATATATTATATAGAATCCAACATCAATCGTTTGGCAGTTGCCCGCCAGACACAACACCCGTCTGGTTGGAGGATCCTCCCTTTTCTATGGAGTATGAGTAACCTTTACACCCTGTTCCTCATACCCCTAAAGTGGAAAGAGTAATCATAGCCCAGTCGAACCGGAGTGTTTCCCATTAGGATAACTGGTACTGGCAATATTACCTGGTCAGCATCCACGAAGATGATCTTCTTGACGTGCAGCGGGAACAGCACATCGAGGAACAGAATCTTGTAGCCCCAAATGGTGCGCTGCCTATCGCGCTGTCGCTGGAGCCAGCGCGGCCACTGGTACTGCACTAGTTCGTACTGGAATCCGTACTCTTGAGCCATGTATGGTAGGATGTCCTAGGGAGGGAAGTATACGATGAGAAGTTAGTGGTCGAACACGAGCCGAAAAAAAAAGCGTTATTTTTATATCTGTACTAGCGACCCGTTCCTGCTTCGTACGGTTTTTTTGTACTTGTCAAAACATCGGGATTTCTTAGTTATATGTCACTTTAATATTAACGTATTATACACATAAACCTCCCAGAATAAATTCTCTCAACGATGGTGAAAACCGCATCAAAATCTGTTGCGTGGTTTAGAAGAACAATGCGGACATACAGACAAACTCGAAAAGCGACTTTAACTTATAATATGTATAGATTTGATCGAGAACATTATTTCGTACTGTTTTAAATTACTTTTAATTTGCTTTGTTTTATTTTTACCAACAAGAATCTAATAGTGACTAATCTAATAGTTTAAATCTAATATTATCTAATCTAATAGCGACTTAACTTAAACTGAATTAAAATATAACTTATTTTAATTGATACTATCAACCATACGTCTGTGGTAACTCTTGAGCTATGAAAACCACACTTACTGAAAGGAAATAAAGGCGCTCTAAAATAAAATTGATGTTCGAATGATCAAACGAATGTGACAATGGACGAGCGGTTGACTGAATTAAGAAATCGATTTTAGTCTGTATTTTTTTTGGGATACCTTACCTTGAGCGAAGGACTAAGATAATTCTTCAAAAACCAGAACTTGACGGGCGACTTGGTATTCTTGAGTACTGATAACATCATGATACGTAGGAACCGTTCGTACAGATGTCCTGACGCCACGGAGAACACGTTGATGGTCTCTTCTTGTGACTCCGACTCCTCACCGCCGCCGAAAGAGCTGAGAATGCGTTTCATTTGTTGACTTTTTGAGAGGGCAAGGGAAACAATTAAATTAATTGCATTTTTGAAGAATTTTCCAGTGGTATAATGGTGAGTACACATATGCGAAATGTACGTTGAAAATTTTTGGACGGCATGTTCGTTTCAACGTATGTTACATTTCATGATTTCCCATATCTGTGCTCACCATAAGACGGCTATTCCATGCATGCATGCTTCATAACTTGCGACCTGTCTCTTACTTCATAATACGGCCCCACGTATTATGGAATATTAACGCCATAATTACTGTTTCGAAAAAGGCATGTTTCATGTAGTATCCATCTCGATTTTATTTTGGTGATGTCTAAAGCATGTCAAAATACAGCCCTGGTTGTTCTTAACACGCTTAAGAAAAACTGGATTGGCCTTACGAAATATTTGTTTCCAAACGCGCTATAGAAGAACCAGTTGGGCTAGGAAAAACTTGGTTGGTCGGTTTTATATCCATAGCTAGATTTCGGAGCACTTCACGTAAATCTTCGTCAGCTGTGCATGCCTTACTTAACTCAGCAATGTCTGAAAACATATTTTAAACTCCATCTACCTAGCAATAGAGTTCCAAATCCCGCCAGAGTTCTTGTCGTCATTCTCGACAAGTAAGTCAAGGTGTTGCTTGTCGGGTTTCTTGCTGACTCGCAGTTTGATCACGTGGCTTCGGAACGAACTCATCAGCACTTGGATGTCTTTGCTGTCCGCTGGGGTGTCGGTGTTCTCGTGGCTGTGTGGAAGAAGATATTGGCATTGGTAATTGATTAGGTATAGATTGTTGACATAATTATAAAACGATTTGCACAAAAATAGCGAAATTTGTTTTTGGAAAACTATAGCTTGTAAAATGGTTTACACATAAGTCCATCAATTAACGATTTACACGAAAAAAAAATTGAATGAATAACTAATCGTTATAATATGATCCACGCGAAAAACGAACGAAAGTATTACTATTTTAATACGTATGGCTGGCATATAGTATCTTACATAAACATATGATACCATCTTTATTTTAGAGATTAGACAAACAGGAATCTAAATAAAATACAAAGTTCAAACTCACCCAACAATATCATAGATATCATCAGATCGTCCAGGTCTTAGCCTCAGCAACCAGGCGCCAGGAGTGGCCTTCAGCTGGAAGTATCCCAGGTTGGCCATCACAATGGTGTCCATGCGCTCAGGGTGGTCGCGAGTGCCCAGTACTAGTTGCAGACCGCGGGGAGGTGTGCCTAGGGTTGTGTCCCACGCGTGGCCTTCTAGGAGAAGGTATTCTAACTCGAACTCGCTGTTGAATTAATAAATAAGACCGCACATTGTGTTAACCTTATTTTTATTTTTTTTCATTTATACTCAAATATTACTGATTATGCCCATATTATTACCATATACATTACAGATATTATATCTGTAATGTACATAATAAAGAGTATTATAATAATCCTTACCTATGCACCAAAGTATCAACATCAGCCAGTCGTATGTTGTCCAGGTCGTACACCGACTTGACGCACTCGACGAGCCAGTTGGGCGGCGTGCGTAGTTCCATAGACAGTAGAGGCGCGTGAGGTAAGCGGACGAATCGCGCGAGGGCGCCGCCGGTTAAAGCGCCTGTTGACGTGAACTGTAGCTCTGGTTCTAGCACGTAGCGGTAGAAACTGGAGGAAGAGTATAGAATATTAAATTATTCATAAGGCGTAATAGGTGCGCTATTTAAAAAAATAAAAAATAAAAATAAAAAACAGACATCAAAATTGGTTCAATAGTTTTTGATAAAATCCCGAAAATACATATTGGTCTCCCAGGAAAAGTATACGCTTCGGTAATCATCAGCTATCTACGGAAATACGAGCATGCGATGCTGAGATCTAATAGAGAGCTGTTACAACCATGGAATATCTTGACTATTTTTACCCGACTACGGCGAAGAAAAAAGGAGGGTTATGATTTTGACTGGTATGTATGTATGTATGTATGCATGTATGTATGTTCATCTGTTCCCTCATATCTTCTAAACGACTCATCACAATTTGACAAATGAGGTATCGTTGGAAGCGTCTTGATCGTCCGCTGGTTATAGGCTATGTGACGTCACATTAAACTTAAAATAATAATCCGGAGTCACACGTAATCTGTTCGATTTATGCCCTATCACGTGTGACTCCGGATTTTTAATTTGTCTGTCTGTGGTGTCTTGTTTATACCTTTTTAGTCGTAGTTGGGTTTAAGTTTTTATTACTTTATATTAGTACATATTACCATGGTTAGAAAATTATAGATTAACAACTGTGTGTAGTTCCAAAAATCTTTTCGAAACTTTTGAGAGACAGATGACGAGGTGCGACAGGAGTAGGTAACCCGACAGAGAAAATACCTTACAAACGCGAAATTCATGAAAGGTAAACTACTACTAAGCGCAGCAGTACAAAACTTAACTGCTCTACTGTTACGTTGTGGCGGGACGTTCGTATTAAAAAACGATGATTATAGAAGCGCATACCTTTCCTGGTTTACCTGTAGATACATACGGGCCGAATACAGAACTAAATTTCTGCAGACGGTTTTAAATAGTAGTTTACCTCTTGAGCGGCATATCGGAGTTCTTGTCTTGCGGATTGACGAACAACTTGATGCGACAGTTGACGACGCGTCGCAGGACGAGAAGTAAGGGCGCTAGTCGTTGAGCTGCAGTCGATGCCGGATCTAGTACTGCTACTATCTGTGGTCACAATATTGTTTTGTTTATATTACCTTACCTTTATAGCTCTCTACCTGCAAGCGTTCCCGGGGGTGCGACTGCGCGAAACTATGTGTTGTAGTTCAAAGTCAAAGTAATTTACTGGTCATAAACACGGTACATAGGATGTTCATACATTACGGATAGGCAATTTTATAAATCATGTATTAAAGCAAAAAGCCGGGGCGTGCTTGCGAATTCGAGCCTCCGAGAGCAAAGTATTTGTCAGTTAAACAACAATGCAAAATTGACAATTAAACAGTCGCTTGTCATACCTCAACAGCAGCTTCGTCTTCCCGTAATGGAGGAAGATTAACGAGCGAGTGTTCGGTCCTCAGACCAACCGGTAATGTAGTACGCACGCGCGGACTGCGCGCTGCTACCACTGATACCACCTTCAGACGATCTTCTGAGTTTAACTCCTTGGTGTCGAGGTCTGGAATAAATATTAGAGGTGAAAACTGTCCTACGACCGAAAAATCATTATTTTCTACAAAATTTTTAGGTAAATTAATGGATATTAATTTAATTTTATGAATGCCTGCTTGTGGCGGTAGCTACATCGCCACATGCGAACTACGCATCAAAGACCTGACGTCACACAAAAATCCTGACGTTACATAAATCCTGCATCGCGCAATTAAAGTTTACAGAGCAGGGACATATATACAAGAACCCTACATCAATCGTTAGGCAGTTGCCCGCCAGACACAACGCCCGTCTGGTTTGAGGATCCTCCCTTTTCTATGGAGTATAAGTGAGCTTTACACCCTGTTCCTCATCTAAATGCTAACTAACTACAGATTGTTCCAAAAGTATCTGTTGAAAATTTAAACAAATCGATCAGTAAACGTTCCTGTAAATGTCAATTTTTAGTGCCACTTACAAATTGAGTGCTTTGATTTGATTATTAGAATTAAACACGAAATTTCAAATTTTAAATTAAGTTAATTTTATAAACCAAAGGAGATTGGGCGTTTCTGCCCTGGAGCCCAATAGCGTTAAGATATATACCAATGGAAAGATCTCATCAAGAAGACTCATGAAGACTTCTCTTGATCGTTAGTACGAAACGAGCTACAGAGCTTTAAATGTGAGTGATTAAATATTATTGGAATTCTGGTATTTCGTCAAATAGATAACTTTTATTGATTCAGTGCCCTGCAAACATCATCTTTGAAGCCTATAAGCGAACATTTTAAAACAATGGTCTCCAATAGATGCCATTTTAAGAACAATGTTTTTATGAGTCGGTCGACCGGACAGATCGTTAAGCCTGACGCGTACCCCCTAGAGTTGAGATATATGCCAATGGGAAGATCTCTTCAAGGCTAATATTTTGTGATAGGACGGTTCTCTCGATTGTTAGTACGAAAGGAGCTACAGAGCTTTAAATGTGAGTAATTAAGCATTAGTGAAATTCAGATATTTAGACAATGAAATAAGTTTTATTAACTTTGAGCCTTGCAAACCGGATCTTGCAAACCCATAAACTGACATTTTAAAACGTTGGCCTACTAGATGCCGTTTTGGGAACAATGTTTTTAAGAGTCGATCGGCCGTACAGATCGTTAAGCCTTCGTTAAGCCTGCCGCATCCACCAATAGAGTTAAGATATATGGCAATGGAAAGATCTCTTCAAATGCAATATTTCGTGATATGACGTTTCTCTCGATTGTTAGTACGAAAGGAGCTACAGAGCTCTAAATGTGAGTAATTAAGCATTATTGAAATTCATCACCTATTTAGGTCTTTAACTCTGAACTGACTAATAATAGGCAAAAGTCGTGTTTATAGGAAAGGTTATCCCTAAAACGCTCTTTTCAGTGGTATATATCTTATGGCTATTGGACGCCACGAATTCCTTAAATTGGTGCGCAATTTATTACCAATTTAGATCATTAACTCCGAACTGACTAACAATTGGCAACAGTTATGTTAAAAGCAAGAGTTCTCTTCGAATAGTTCTTTCTATTGATGTATATCTTATGACTATTGGGTTAAGAAAATTCCTTAACTTCGGTGTCCCAGTAGTCACATTTATTTATGTCATTATCTCCAAAATGACTGACAATTAGCAAAAATCGTGTTAGTAGCAAAGGTTCTCCATGGAAAGCTCTTTCCATTGGTGAATATCTTATGGCTATTGGGCTAAGAAAATTCCTTAATTTCAAATCGTGTTAGTAGCAAAGGTTCTCCATGGAAAGCTCTTTCCATAGGTGTATATCTTATGGCTATTGGGCTAAGAAAATTCCTTAATTTCGGTACCGAAGTAGTCACCTATTTATGCCATTAACTCCGAACTGACTAACAATTGGCAATAGTCATGTTAGTAGCAAAAGTTCCCCTCAAAAAGCTAAAGCCATTGATGTATATCTTATGGCTATTAGGCCAAGAATATTCCTTAACTTCGATGCCCAAGTATTCACACCTATTTGGATCATTTACTCCGAACTGACTAACAATTGGCAAAATTCGTGTAAGTAGGAAAGGTTCCCCTTGAAAAGCTCTTTCCATTGGTGTATATCTTATGGCTATTGGGTTAAGAAAATTCCTTAACTTCAGTGTCCCAGTAGTCACATTTATTTAGGTCATTAACTCCGAACGGATTAACAATTGGCAATAGTCATGTTAGTACCAAAAGTTCCCCTCAAAAAGCTAAAGCCATTGATGTATATCTTATGGCTATTGGGCCAAGAAAATTCCTTAACTTCGATGCCCGAGTATTCACACCCATTTAGGTCAGTTACTCCGAACTGACTTACAATGGGCTAAAGTCGTGTTAGTAGGAAAGGTTCCCCTTGAAAAGCTCTTTCCATTGGTATATATCTTATTTTTATTGGGCGTCAGGGTAGAACCCCATAAGCAAGGGCCCATTCTCCTTTACGTCGAAAATTTTTCAATTACAAAACTTGTATTCATGTTATTTAAACAATATTTTTTGTAAAAAAGTTGTAATCTTCTGGAGCAGAGGTTCCCAACATTTAATATACGCCCCCCCCCCCCCACCCTCCAAGTTTCTTCTAAATCACTACGCCCTATTATGAAACGTTTGGGCTTTTATTACGTCAAAGAAATAAAATGTATTCAATATAAAATTTATTTTTCAGCCGCCGCGCCCCCCTGTCGATCACTCTACGCATCTACCTTTTGGGAGCCCATGTTCTAGATACAGATAACAGATGAATGTGTTACTAATACCCTTTAGTCACGTGCGTAAGAATTCAACCTGCATAGCTATTCACAGCCATTCGAACGCTTGTGAAATTTTATTAAAGGGGGCTCCTTTAATATCCTCCAAACGCTGTTCACAAATCCAAAACCAGAAAATTTTATCAGTTTAAATCTAATAAACAGCCGCTATTTTTCCGACATCTAAAGCAAATAAGTTAATCGAAATGTATCATTTTCGACATTGCCTGTCGAATGATTGTACAATATGTTAGAAGTTACAACGTTGTCTTACCTTCATCATCGTCTTCGCAAAAAATGCTGTCCGGGTCTCTTGATTTCTTCTTAGTATCCAACGCTTCTGAGAGTTTGTCGGCGTACATTATGTTGCTGTATCTATAACAACAATGATAATGTTTTATGTAAATCATAATAAGTCATTTATTTCGTAACAATATACATTCGTGTATTATTTTACGGGAACGCCTATATCTAGTACTGAACGTCTTTCGGCTGAAATGATGATGATTCTTTTGAGCAATAATACTTTATATTTTTATGTAATAAAAACCTGTCAATGAAATAACAATTTATTTATTTTTGTTTGTGTACAATAAAGGTACAAAGGCGGACTTAATCGCGTACTTACGCGCCGATCGCTTTTGGATAGCGGGGCATTCTCTACCAGCCAATCATGGGTGGTGCAGCGATATCAGGCCCGATGAATTGTTTGAGGGTGAAAAAAAAGTACCTCTCAAGCAGCGTGAAGTCGTCAAGCGTGAACCGCTCGTGTTGGTGCAGCGGCCCGATGAGGCGTGCGTTGTAGATCAAAGCGCGCGCGCCCGCACGCAGCTTCAGACTGCGCGCGCATAACACGCGAGACGCTTTCAGTACCCACTCGTATTTGTTAAGTGCGGGGACTATCTCCGGCTGTTTGGAGAGAATTATTTATTCTAATAAAAGCAAATTCAATATCATCCTGTACTCAAGAGATGCAATATGAAATAACGCATAGTGATACTTCAAAACAACGATTAAGCTTCAGGGTAGCCCGCGAAATTCAATTTTCTTACGTTTTTTGCTATTTGCAGGTGAGTATCAGGTTGTATGTTGATCTAAATATGATTCGCGGTCGTATCAAATAATTATTTATAGAATCATAATCATAAAAATCATCCATACAACTCTCTGAGTTCATATAATCCTATTGAATGACTATTTCATGAAATCATGACATTTGAGTATTAATCTACCTTAAGGAGTTGTATTCCTCTATATAATGACTATAATTCTGTAGATCCATAATTGCTACGGTCGCGAATAATATTTCAAACAACATAGAACCTGACACTGACTTGCAAATTTGAAAAATCGTAAGAAAATTTGAGTTTCGCGGGCTGCCTTGGCGCATCCCCCTTAAACCTCCACCGTAACACAATCATAGCAGAGAACTGGCCTAGTTTGTAATAAAACTTTTAAAAGAATAAAAATGTCCTTCTACTTTAACATAACTACCTTTATACCGTTTGTCCCAATCATACTATACTACAACAGGTTTTGTGCTGTGGATCGACATTAATGAGATTTTACTCTAATTCCATTCTATGAAAATCTTAGTTATCCTCGATATTTTCAATCTCAGTTGATGTATCTATGATCTAAGTGTCAGGAAAAAGTGCAAGTGCAATTAGAACAAACGAAACTAAATACTAACAGTTTTTATCGAGTCCTTTGATAGACATGAAAAAGAAGAATGTGGGTCATATTGTGATAGATAAAGTATTGGTTTTCACCATAGATATCCGGAGATATGCCTTCTATCTATATTTGTTCAAGTTCAAGTGCCGCCACCTTTTCCCCACTCCCGAAACTCACACAAAAGCAAAAGAAATACATATTACACACATGATGCTTTTATCGCACTCACACAACTAAATATGCGTAACACATTTGTTTTTATTTAGTGCACTCATGCTCAAAAGGAGCTGGCATTAGAAAGTATAGATACAGCGACTGTACGCACACAAGCAACTCTAGCCTCAACTAGGGATGAGGGGTTGATATAAATATTTGATCGATAAAAATATCGATGAAAACAGGATATCTATGATGAAAACCAACTGCAAAAAAGAGAAGTATTTCTGACCATGATGCGATATCGAGCTAAATAAAATAGTAAGGCTATAATAAAACTGATAGGAGATACAAATTATTCATAATGTAAAAAAAGAATAATAATAATCTTCGTAGCGACAACTTATATTTAGGAAGGCTACTATTATAAGTTCAGCTGAAAAACAGTTATTTATTTATTTAAATGCATAACATAATATAAATAAGAGTACTTTTGCGAGTTCAGCAAATAGATTAACTGGCACACAATCCGTTATCAAGAGGATCCCTAATATCTAGTTTTCAGGTTATTTCGCCTACTAGTTGATGGAAGAGAATATACTCACCAAGATATCACAGGTCTGTGTTTCGTGGCAGCCCTCATCTTCCAACAGTCGTGACATGTAAACAGTGGCCTCCGCTGACTCCAGCGTGGTCAACGCAGCCAACACTACTTTGTTCAGCGACTGGTCCACATTGGATGAACCGTCCACGTTAGGAATGAACGCCACACGAACGCCGCGGGAATCTTTCTGTTAGGTATTGAATCAAAAGTTTTTATTGCCGTTTTAGTGTTAGATATAAATTTATATTTTTTAAATCACATGAATAATCTGTTTACTTAACTATTTGAAGATATTAGCATCTGCAAATGATGCACAATATAAAAAGCTAGGCGACACCATTGTATTATTTAAATTACCATCCCTGGGATCGTATAGTCAAGTGTGAAAAACAGCGTTGATCCGTTGGCAAAAAGGGATGACGCTATTCGTCCTGTATATATACAGGTCAAACTAGCTCTAAAAAAATGGTTCTAACATTTCACTTTACGATCCCAGGACATTAAAATGACATATCAGGGTCAATAATGATTTGGGAGGCGGTCACCTCCTTCTGCGAAGCAGTGATGCTCGCGAAGGAGGAGGCGGAACGCGTGAGGGAGAGGCAAAGCCTGCGCCCTCACGCCCCTAACCGCCGCCGCTGGAGACACCCTGGGCGTCGGGAATCCCAGGCGGATTCCCGGCCACCATAGGCGCGAGCCTGCGGACGCCGAGCAATGGGCAGCTCGCCGTCCGATAAGGATCAGGCCCAGGTCGATGGCGCGTCGTGTTCCACGCGCGCCTCAAAGAGATGTCAGCACACCTGACGGGGTCCGTTAGGACCGATGCCTGCCAGGGTTGCGGAATAGTCCGAAAGGGATACCGGGACCCTGGCAATAGGCAACCGAAGGAACACGGGTGGGTTTTAGTCAGTAAGAGTCTGACACGCCCTTCCGCTCCGCCCAGAGCGGGAGAAGTCACATGATGATTTCCCACCCAAAAAAAAAAAAAAAAAAAAGGGTCAATAATGATTTAGCATTCCGACAACACACATAAAGAATTTGAGTATTTACCATGAACATCAAAGCATTCTTCAGTAACTCCCTGGACTCCTTATTGTTAAGATCGCCAGCTACCCATATAGTTTGCGAGAACTTTTCCACTTTTCCAGGCTTCGTAAAGTATTTGAGAAGAGGTAGAGCAGTTGCTAGCGCGTCTCGTCCTAAAGACAATTTTCAAGACAATATTATAAAATTTTTTTCGTAAACAAAAATCATGCATCCATTAACGTTTTCGTTATTTACCTGTCAAATGCATAAGTTTATGTATTTTGTCTTCGGCGAATAAGTCGTTGGATGACGCAACTCCTGACAAATCCAGGTACTGTAACGGATCTGAGCCCAAAATACGACGGTTCAACCTGTGGAATGAAATTGAAAAAAATGAATTTCAGCGATAACTGCAATCTTATACGAAAGGAACTTGTGCTTGTGCATTGTGTTAGTTGGCTTCGAGCAGTTCAAATATCTAGAGGAGTGGTTTTGATAAACGGATCGGAAATCAAACTGTGCAATCGTAATAATTTGGTTCAATCTCGTTACTAAAAGTTGCCACAACATACTAGCCTGAAGTAGCTAAAAAAGCTATCTTCTTTTTTCTTTCGATTTCGATTTTTCTTATCGATTTTTTAAAAGGTGGTCGTAGTATCTATTTGTTACTAGTAAGAAGAAAAACCGCCTCATTTCCACGTATATAGAAACTATTTTCATATTTCCGAGGTATTTACAATCTAGCGGGATAGCAAGTAATATTTTTGCTACATTAAGATCATAAACTGAACATTGTTGCTTTTTACACCAGATACCTCCAGAATTTTCTCGCGACTGTCTCTACAAGAGACTTATACACCTTGTACTGAGGGTTCGTCGTTCGTGACGAGTATTCCTTATAGCTGCATACACATAATAAAAGGATCTAGAACTAAACCTTGAAAAGGTTCAGTTCCCCATCAGAATAACAAAGTTGACGACAGTTGAAAGTGATTTTTAAGGACTATGCATATTGTTGAAATTCGTATAACGAATAATATATATAGTTCGTTATATGTTTATTGCAAAGGGTTGCTCAGTCAACCAAACTGGTGGATCATCAACAAAGTTTATGACAGTTGAAACACAACTTTAGCTGCTTTGCGTACGATTGAAATTGGTATAACAACGCACATTGTTATACCCAACACTGCGTTCGAGCAGTTCTAAATAACTTACCTAGGCATAATATGCGGCTGCTTCATAAGGTAGTCTAACGCGTCATCAGAGTCAGACAATTCTCCGCGGAAGACGGCGCGCTGCAGACGTCCCGTGTGACGCGACAGCGCCGTCACTAGCGCCTCCTCTAGCAGCTGCAGCTCCATTAATGACGACACAGAGGAATGACCTTCTTCCACTAATGGTACGCCGTTTATTAAGACCTAGAAGGATTTCGTGTAAACTCTTGTACTTTTTTATTTGGTGAGAAAACATTGATATCAGAAATTACACTTCATTCATCTTGATCCAACAAAATAAAGGAAACATGCATGTGATTCAAATATGGGTCAAGTATTTTTTTATTAACTATATTACTTCAGAATTATGCCTCCATCAATATTTTTGAATAAAATTTATTTTTGACCGAGGAATTAATTTTTTTAAAGTGCCAAAAAATTGTGGGAAATTCAAATACTTGAAAAGCGACGCTATTGGTCAGAGCGGATGTGACGTAAAAATCTGTGACAACAATCAAAAAGTCAATGCGTTTTGTAGGAGTGTTTGACATTGACTGACACTTGTTTGTTTGGTGTCCTAGATTGTGACATCACAACACCAAGCGCGCCAAATGGAAGGCCTTTAAATAGCCCGTGTCAGTTGGATATTTTTTACATTTTTTTAAATTACTTGTAATAGCTTTTTTGCCGTCGAATTTTTTAAAACTATTATTTGCCGATGTAAACTATCGAATAAAAAAATACATGCATATTCCCCATTTTATCCTTCCATTTTAGACCAAAATTCTAGTTAGATTGGTAATATGTGAAAATTACTTTGTCGTAAATTATTCTAACTTCATACCTGAGGATACTTGTTGGTACCGATTTTCGATACAAACTCATCAGCCAGTTGTCTTCCAAAGTTGTACTCCGAGTCTTCAGAGAGTATGTCATCAATATTAGTATTGAAACTAGTGTACTTGGTCAGCTGTTTCTTCACAAATTCTATCGATAGTTTCTCATCTTGAGGCGGGTTTAATAACTGAAAATGAGAATGCATCAGCCTAATCGGAAAACAAGAATCGATTGTAATGATTTAATCCTTACTATATAATGTTATTTTCGACGGGATGACAAACAAACAAAAAAGTCCGATGTGCGATAAATGTCGCAAAAATGTATCACGACTTATAATATATACCATAGTGCGGACGACGGGGATTTAAATTTGAATCCATTTATTAAACTCCTCCTTTTTTGAAGTCGATTAGAGACTGTTTTAATTCGAATTCGAATTTAGGGGAATAAATCTTAAAAGACTAATTTCTAAACCAATTCAACATCCAAATCATGAGTTAGAAGAAATAGAAATATAAGAACATATATAGAATACATCACAACATAGTTTTATGATACATAGTTTTGGTGTGGTGGCACAAATGAGTCTAAGGCCCCTCGCCCACGGCGACTTTTTGTAGCGATGCTGTCGCGCTACTAACGCGCTACAGCATCGCGACAGTGTTGTTTCATCACTGTATTTCTACGTGTCAACTCTGGTTTTACAATGGAAAGCAATTCACAAAACGTCGAATATGACATTCTATAACAACTTCTGAATTTATGCTCATAGTGTTTTAGTATTTTAATGTCCACCAAGTAGGTAAACTCTCTTTATTAAATGGGTGAATCGAATATTAACACTGCTTTCGTTGCCCACGCTTCGGGTGTCCACGCTTCGGCTGCTTACGTAAAAGCAGCACCAAAGACAAAGTGGCGCGTTGAGCGATTTTTGTTAGGGGGTAAACTTATGGATTCGGTAGTGCTTTACTTTTAAATATAGATGGCGCTAATACCAATTTTAAGTTTTTTTATAGTATGGTTTCTTTTTGTGGGGATACAGGGCAACAGAATGATGATGGTGATGGCGCAAGTTTTCGATTCTATCGGCAGTCCCCATGTCTGCCAATTTTTTTTAAAACTTTATCACCTTACAGAATACATAATTTCAACCAACCTGGGTAAGGAAATAATAAGCTTCCTTGTTCGAGTTCTTTTCCTGCGCAACATAGTTGAAAGCGGACCGGACGGCGGCTTCAAGCACCGGGTTGTCAGTGTTGGGCGCCAACACAAGACCTACTCGCACCGGAGAGGCGTGCTTCAGTAACGTCTCACCCAGCTTTAGTGGAGGCCCAGACGCAGGTGATGTTGGGTCTACCACGATTATCTGTTGGAAAAGTAAAACTCAAATTTTGTTACAGATAGTATGGGATCTAGCAGATTACCCCGAAATCTGCCTTATTCGGCAATTCAATTTTTAATTAAATAACTGCCAGAAGTTATAACATAATCTCTGACAGATTCTTTTACACTTGAAAATAAATTAGGGATTGTAATGCTGATCTGCTGATGAAGCAATCCATTTGTGCATTGTTCAGTCAAGCGCACATCAATGGTAACAGTTTAACATTATATACCCTTTTATAAACGTTGTTTAAAGTTAAGTAAAGGCCTATTCAGATATATCGCTGTCGCGCTTGGTAACAATAATGGTCCAAAGTGACTAACCAGAAGGCGGACCAGTATCGCTACCGAGCGCGTCAGCGATATCGCTTATATCTGAATAGGCCTTAATGATAAGCGTCTGTTTAACCATACATTTTTGACGTTTCAACGTCTCTTAACTTTAAGCAACGTTTATAAATAAGAGTACGAAAGTGTCTGTATGTCGTAGCCGTTTCTCTTCGAGTATTACTACCATAGAGATATAACAAAGTATAGAGAGCGCGTATTGCACAAATCGCTTAGTGCAGATCGTAGACAAGTGAGCTATAGATACTTTTATTGATAAGGCTCCATATAAGCCCATTCCTATCGGCTTCCCTTCTGATATTCGGAACAAAACCACTCTATCGTCATTGAAAAATGACACAATCGAATCAAATCACACTATAGGTATTTAATACAGATACACCATCAAATTAAAACTATACAAAACGCCTACATTCAATGTTTTGACTTAGTTGTCTCCCAACAGCAAACAATTTTTCTCTAAAATAACTCGGCGCCTCGATCGGCTTTTCGATCATTCATAAATCAAGGCGTTATGACGTCACTTTGGTCACGTGACACCCCGGTTTCGTATGCGTCTTAGCAAGCCGGTGCAGATCGAGTTATGGTACATACAGCGATCGAAAAGTGCGTGCGCGTGAACGAGATGAGGCGATATCGGTTCGTTAAATTTTTACGTTAGCAGTTAATTTGCATTTTATTCGTATTATTCATTGAAATCATTAGTTTATCAGTACGAGTATCGTAATAGTAGTATTTGTTTGTTGGTATAAAACAGCGAATACAGTGTTTTGAGTTTAGTGAAAGTGTACGTTGTAATTGGGGTAAGTAGAAGTAATTAGTACGATCAGTAGGATTAGGATGGCGGCATTAATAGCTTTAGATTGTTGTTTAACAGATTATTTGCTTTTTGAGGAAACATACTTTTCAAGCTTAAGTTTCGAAAATAAGAAACACATAATTACGTTGGGCCGTGCTCGCCCAGTTATGACTATAAATTTATTACAAACGACGTGATGACTTTTTCAAACATTTTAATGTTTCCCTTTACGATAAATATCCATGGATGACTGGCAGTTGTAAATTAAATAAAATGTATTGTTTCCCGTGTTTACTTTTCTCCGATTCTAGCAGTTTATGGAATAAAGGGGGTTTTACAGATATTAATAATCTGACGAGTTCATCTACAAAGCATGTTCAGACTGAAAAACATATTCGTAGCTGTTTAGAGTTACATGAGTTTGGGACTAGTAGGATAGAATCATTTTTCGCTAATTCGCATGAAGCTCATAATAGAAAAGTAGATCGAAATAGGAATTTAATGAAACGGTTTATTGACACCGTTATTCTGTTAGGGAAACAAGAAGTAGCTTTTCGCCACGGCTGTCCTAGGTAAGCATTTCTTGCTCCGGGTTACCTCTCCCAAAAAATCAGCCTTCGCCACTGATGTGCAATGACGTGCCAATCGGCAACGAGCTATCGATAAGTTTTGTCGATAAGCTGTGACTGTGATCGTTATATTGTAGGTTGTGTTTAGTCATTATTTTAGATATTATTTTATTTATGAAACTCACTCAGTTTTTTTAGTTTTACACGAGTATTCTTGTTATTTATACTGTTTTTTACTAAATTTACATAGAACACACAAACTAAGAAAATATAGATATATAAATATAGACTCAATTAAATGAACCATCCATTTTAATATTTTATTCTTGATTTAATTTTACTTTTTTGTAATTGTAAAAAATCAATTAAGCAGTTTAGATGCGATATCGTAATATTCCATGCTTTACGTTTACGCTATAATACTTTCGCATTACAAATATTAAAAAGTATATCGTTCAAAAGTCACATTAAAATTATTTATAACAAAATAAAGATTATAAGATTTGGAGTATTCAAACATAAATACATTATGTAGTTTTCCTAGCAAACATTTAAAAAATATTTTAAATATCGACTACAGCGTTGGTCGCGTCAACTCAGGTCACATCACAACAGTGTCACGCGGGGAGCGCGGAGCGCGGGCGGGCCTGTGCGTGCCCGCCTCTCACGTCTCCTTCACCCCCGTGATACGTGATTTGTTTTCATAAAAATAAGTATAAAAATCAATTTACCGATTAAATGTAATATTGGATATCAGTTTTGTGTATTTCCTCGTATGGTTTTTGCAAGATCAAACTGCAAATTAGACCATTTTGATGCGTATATATTAAAAAAATCTCTGGAGGAACGCACACTGCTAGCACTCAACCACGACTACTAGCGCTCGCGGCGGGAACGTCGCGTTGATCTAACCCGTGTCTTCTGATCATAAGTTGATGCGCGCACTCTATACTGAATTATATCTCTATGATTACTACTTAAAAAAATACGCTTTAATTCTAAGTATATCACTTACGTAATTATAAATATTTCTCCTCAAGTTCCTCAGCATGCCCGGATACGTAGGTCTCAGTAGTTCCATATACGACGAGGGCCAGCGTCGGTACCGTTCGTCACTCTCCAAGTCGTTGAGCCAGGTTATAGACGAGTCGCGGATGTCCAGGCCATACTCCTCCCATGTGTAGGCCTCGCCTACCTCAAGGGACATTAGCTTGTTGATCAGCTTTTTGGATAGGCCTGTACAGGACAAGATGTTGATTGTTTAATGTTGAAATGGCAAAATAGAGAAAAAAAAATAGGTAAGGAGCAGTAGGAATGAAGAATGTGACTCGTTCCCATGACAAAAAATAGGCGCGAGCTTTCTATGTATATGTCCAGCGCGCTAAGACGTGTTTACGCAGATATATCATGAGAACCGAGCCTTATGCATCTTTGTACCCTTATTTCTGCGCTATACAGGGTGTTAGGGTAGACACCGTTATCCTTGAAACTAGTGGTTTGGTGTCATCTATAATATACTTTTTCTATGGGACCAACCTTGAAATCGCGAAAAAAAAATCTGTTCCATACATTTGTGTTCACTAAAATCGACAAAATGTATGGAACAGCAGATTTTTTTTTTGTACTACCACCCAGTATAACTTCAGGCTATTAGAAAAGAGTCCTGAATCGAGTCGAATTGCTGCCCAATTGACACTTATCCGAATCAAATTCGACTCGATTGTATTGTATTCCAACTCGAAAAGTTTGGCATAAAGTAGCTGTATGGAAAATATAACAGTGACCACTTCTCGTCTCATTCGCCACTGAATAAGAACAGTACCCATTTCAAGACTGGTTGGTGAATTGATAAACCCTATGAAATCACGCAATAAACTTACCAAGTGCATGTAAAGTATTCATAGGTCCAATATCTTCCTTCAACGCGACCAACAGGGCCATTACATCAACTTCTTCTGCATCATACTGCGCCCCTGACACAAGCAGCAGAGGTTCCGCAGGGCGAAGCCCTAGCGACGACGCCCACAGGTCTTGGTTGTACAACACCTCTTCGCGGAAAGAACGAGGGACATTCACGTGGATAAGTGATTTAGTCTAAAACAAATGACGAATATGATATTGTGTTCCGCCTCGCGTCTCGAAGAAAATGATGTTACCTTCCGATCTTTTTTTATACATAGTTTTATCATTATATAGTCTTAGCTGACCACGTAAGATAACTTCAACAATCTACTCTTCATCGAGTTTTGCTTTTTAATTGCCATTTACCTGCATAGGGAAATTCTGGGCGATAGACGTGAGCACTTTGAGCGACTCGTCGCCTCCGGCATCATGAGCATCCACGACGGCCACTGCGGCTTGCATACTAAGCGCCTGCATCTGCCATACTTTCAAAGGTTCCAGCTCTTCGTTTGATTCCGACAAGTGACGGCGGAACCGTTCCAGCGGCGAACGGAGGCCAGGGAACAAGTTCCTGCATAGAAGAAGTTATATTAAAGAGTTGAGCTTAAAGCTAGCTTACATTAGAAGTCGCGTGGGGCTGCGCCGCATCGCAATAATTGTTTGAGAGAGATTCAAATTTGAATTTGACTTTTATCCAGACCAGTGCAATGAGGTTTATTGCAATGCGTTGTGTTGCGGCGTGGCCCCCTTTGCACTAGCCTTAAAAGTTCTTTTGTTTCGGCGGCAGAAAAACATCTACTCGAACATCCTAGCCACTCACTTGCACAATGCTATGCAACCTGCTTCAATGCCAGTATGTAAACTACTGGCAAGAGTATTTCCAGATCAACTGTAAAAAAAAATGTAGTAGACCCTTACTTGAGCCTTCCAAAATTGAATCCATCAATTTGGTTCTGAGGGTCATTCTCGTCTTCTTCCTCGGAGGGTTGAGCACTTGAGTCTCCGTCTTCTGATTCCTTTGGTGTTGAGTCATCTTGACTCTTGTACTCTGTACTCTTTAGTTGTAATTCTACCCCATAGCCTGATAGGCGTAACTTGGGCTTGCCTCTTGGCTGCAAGAACAATAAAGATTTGAAAAATCAAAAGAATGCACACATTCATTCATGTCATTGAATGAATGTGAATGGTGTGAATTGGATGAATGTGTCGAAAGGAGATGGTTCAAAATGTACCCAGTTCCGGCGCTAATGATTTGTATATCAGATTATAGAGCAAGACGATTAGTAATATTCTTTACACTATCATCATCGCTCTATCGGGTGGTTAGATGGGTAAAAAGGGGAAATTTTGTTTATATGAAAAATCTTTTAACTTTTTCCTTGAGTAGAAACTTGAAACTTGGCATGAATATTTATCGGACAAAATGTAAAACGTTTGTCATTATTACTTTTAAAAAATACTGCCGCAAAGCGGTACTAGGGCGTGTAACTTTATGAGGAAGAATTGTGTGGGGTGTAAGTTTAGAATCTAAGGACCAAACATAGAACTAAGTACCGTGTTCAGGTTTTTCAAAAATCCAAAAGTTGTTGGTACATAGTTCGCATGTGGCATTGTAGGTTAGGCAGACACAATACAAACTCAAAATTTAAAGTATTTCTTTACAGTTCAAATTACCTTAACATTCCATCTTACAACATAATTAATGACACCACTATCTGCATATGCAGTCAATATCTTATGTTTTGCGGTGAAATCCTTCATTCCAAGCTCTCCATATAAAATAGCAGTTAGGCTCTTATTGTCACTGCTTGGATATGAGTGGTCCAGCAGATATGTTTCCAGCTTATGCTCTTCCTAAGAGACACAAAAATATAATTTAATTTGATGAGACATTTGTTAGACAAGACACTCATGATGTGTAGTGCCAGACATTAAGCAAGTCCATAACACACTTTCTTTCACAGTCCAAAGGATTTATTTAAGGAAATTCCTAAGGCATTGCTACATGTTTTCGTTTCAAAATTTGTTTGCTCGACAATGTAAATAACACAATGATTCTTGTTGAATTGTCAAATGAAAGACATTGCAATTGTTAGTGTGTTATGCAATTACCCCGTAGGTTTTTGCAAACCTAATGACCTTGGGTATAAGTTTCATTATAATATACATTCAAGTAGATAGTTGCATACTTCATTAGGCATGCTTGCTATATGACATAATTATGTAAGTACAGTTAATGTAGCTAGTAGTACACTAAATATTCTGTTAATACTATACTGACTGATTGTGCTTGTATTTTATAATCGCAGATAATGAAATAGGTAACATACACATAGCATTACATTATTTCTATGGCTGTAAGTAATACCTGTTATGTTAATTAAAATGGATTAAATTTTTATGTTACTATGGAATTTATTTCAAATAAATTTGTGTCTGTTTAATTCCATCAACAAACACTACAATTATTTCCAGTAACATTACTAATTACAGTTAAGATTTCAAGGCTGATTTCTATCATTCAGGTAGTTTAAACTCAACCAACCAACCAACTGATACCACATTTTACTTTATGTTTATTTAGTTAACAATATAGTATAATACAGACTTTTGGTAATGAGATTAAGAGAAACCGTACTATCCAAAAAATATTATTTGGAAAGAAAATAAGTAATAGGATTTGAACAGAAAGCAATACTTGCCACATCATATTGATTATAAGATTTAAGAATATCTCTTAAAGCATCATTATCACATATTTTCCTTGAAGCTATTGACACAAATGAGTCACATGAGACTTCTTTTGCCCCACTTTGGCTCGCAATCTGATCAAACATGCGGACTGTAGGAGACGTGAGATGCATTGAGAGAGCAAGTTTTGCCATTCGCAGCTGTGCTGGTGCCAACAGCGTACTGGCAACACCGATGCAGGCATCATAAACTTGTTTGTCAGTCTCTGAAAAGAACTTGGTAAGTTAATATTAAAAACCAATGATCAGAACCAACAAAAAAATGTGCTATCAAGGGAAATAAATACTGAGCAAAATCATTTTGTACAAATCAACATAACAGGAGTTTTTGGGTATATTATATGAAGAGAATACAGAAGACTAACTTAAATGTATTTTAAAACAGTATAAGTAAAACTAAGGGGTCACACAGACTGACACAAAAAGCCACTTTGTTTTATACTATTTATAGATAAATAACCAACTTATATTCACTTTGTTTTATACTATACAGGGTGTTAGGGTAGACACCGTTATCCTTGAAAGCAAAAAAAAAGGGTTCAGGGTTGGTCCCATAGAAAAAGTATATTGACACCAAACCACTAGTTACAAGGATAACGGTGTCTACCCTAACACCCTGTATATTATAGATGTGTTATTTTTCATAACACAATAATGTACAACACAAGTACAACACAATTTTGCAAAGAAGACATAGTTATTTTCTTAAAAGAAGAAAAGCCACGGTAAATGTTTTTTCTACTGTGGTTACACAGAAAACAATTATGTGAACCAACAATAGAAAAACTTTAAGGAAAACCCAAATAGTATGGGCAGTTGGCACTCCTAAGGTTTCCTGTAACATGATTATATTTAAAGAAGAGTTCATAACAGAAAAACAATGGAATGGTGGCTCAGAAGAAAACTAACCAATTACTATGTATGACAGATAAGACTCACCTGACTCAGTATTATATATCATTTTATATGGCTTAACATACTGTTATATTATAAAAACACTGCGAGACATAATTAAGTAAGGCCCATTTCAAAGCCAACACCAAAAACCAATGGCAACTACTAAAATCTTTAGTACAAAATAAAAACATGTTTAATTTATAAAATATGCTTTGAATAAAAACTTACCTAGAGTCTCAAGACTAGATTTCAATGAATTTATACCATCAAAGAAGGACCAGAATAAATCGGTACTCTCGCCTGCCAGATATTCAGCGAGCTCTAACACTATTGGAGTAGCTTCCCATTTTGCGCTAACAAACGATGTTACAGATTTCGACTTTTTTTCGTAAGGTTTCGCAGTATCATCACTAGAAACCAAATTAACTAGAACGTAAGCCACAATAACTACGGAAATTCTAAAGCCGGTGGCTCTCATCGTGTTCAGGTTCTGCTTAGACCACTAATTGAAGAATTCTTAATTAAATTATTTACAATTGACAAATTTACAGAACACTTTATATGTGGTCATACTTTTCAAGTTATATTATTGAATTAATACGAAAACTTCATAGATTTCGGATAATAAAACTCATCCTCGAAACGAGACAACACAACCACCAATTCACCAATGACAGCTGGACACGGTGCTTCACAGATAATTAAAATATTTTTGACAATTTGACAGTAATACCGACAAAACATTTACCTATTTTCTTCTCTCGCGAAAACGACGGAAATGAGCATAAAGGAGTCATTACACGATCAATTTGCCATCAGTCCATGATCACTTATTTTTTAATTCGTATCAATCGATTTGACAGCTGACAGAGTTTTATTCTCATCTCAGCACTAACAAGTCTATGCACACCTCACGCTTTGTATTATTACTTTATTAGCCGTTATTTGTCGTTTTATTTGCCTTTCCCATTGAATTCTCTTTAACCGTACGTTTGCACTAGCGAAACATTTACGACCAAACATGTTGAAATCTCTATCTTCTGTCAACGTTTCATACAATTTTTGACAGAAACTAGAGATTTAAACATGTTTTGTTTTTTGATTGCGCTCGCTCAGCGCAGCAAGAGCGTCCTGAGAAAAAAATTAACCCATTTTCTTGAATACACACTAAGAATAACTAAGAGTAAAATACAATAGACATAGATATATTTAGTAACCTAATAAGCGCGATAAGGGGCGAACTTATCGCACTGATAACGATTCTAGCCAATCAGCGCCGAGCAGCAATCCTATATAAGTGGGGTGACGGGCGATTTGATTCACTCCCGATAAGTCCATCGCATTCGAAGACCTGGAAAAGGCTGAATGCTTAGCAGACAGTCTCGAGGCTCAATGCACTCCCAGCTCTCTACCAGTAGACCAAGCTCACCTCCATGAGGTTGACGCGGAAGTCGAACGCAGATCCTCCCTCCCCCCAGTAGAAGACCCAGATGACCCCCTGCCCCCCGTCACTCCAGACGAGGTGCACGAGATCATTAAAGGTCTTAAAAATCGAAAAGCCCCCGGCTCAGATGGTATCACCAATAGGGTGATCCAACTATTCCCAGCCCATCTGATAATGCTACTGACCACCATCTTCAATGGTGCTCTGAGCAATAATATCTTCCCCCAAGCGTGGAAAGAAGCCACCGTCATTGGTATCCCGAAGCCCGGCAAGCCCAAGTCGGAGCCTTCGAGTTACCGTCCAATCAGTCTGCTCAAGGCGCTCGGCAAAATCTATGAGAGGCTTATTTATAAGCGTCTCAAAGACTACGCAGAGACCAAGGGCCTCATCCCCAACGAACAGTTCGGCTTTCGAACTCAGCACTCTAGCGTGCATCAGGTCCACCGGATCATCGAACACATAAGCTTTGGTTTCCAACGCAGTGAGTTGACCGGTGCGGTATTCTTCGACATAGCGAAAGCGTTCGACAAAGTCTGGCACAACGGCTTATTATACAAGCTGTACAAACTTGGCGTGCCGGACCGTCTCGTGCTCATCATACGAGACTTTTTGTCGAATCGCACCTTCCGCTATCGCATCGAGGGTCCCTATCCTCCCCCCGTCCCATCCGCGCAGGCGTCCCTCAGGGCTCCGTGCTGTCTCCCCTCATTTTCACTCTGTTCACCGGCGACATTCCCAAAGGTAAAAAGGCACAGTTGGCTCTGTTCGCAGACGATACGGCCATTTACACTAGGGGACGTCGCCCCGACCAGATTCGCCTCGCTCTCCAGTCAGCGGTCGACAAGCTCGGCGACTGGTTTAGAAAATGGCGAATCGAAGTCAACCCCGATAAGAGTCAAGCGGTCCTCTTCCAGAGATCGCGTAACCACTTTAGAATCCCCGTCCCCGGGCCGATCACCATGTTTGGCAAGCCGATCACTTGGGAGAAGCAAGCTAAATATCTAGGTGTGACGCTAGACAATAATCTCACGTTTCGAGAGCACATAAAGCAGGTTCGTTCGCGAGCCGCTTTCGCTCTAGGTAGACTCCACTCCGTACTGAATGCACGAAGCAAATTGTCACTAAAGTGCAAATTGCGTACCTACACGGCGTGCATTCGTCCCATCATGACCTATGCGGGTTCAGTCTTTGCCCAGGCTAGACCCAGCTATATCCATAGGATGCAAAACCTACAGAACCGTTTCCTCCGTAAAATCACATCAGCCCCCTGGTACGTTCGTAACGAGATCCTCCACCTCGACTTAAAGATTCCCACCATCAGTCAGTTTCTCAAACGCCTTTCAAAGCGTTATTTCGATTCCGCCGCCAAACATCGCAACCCTCTGGTTGTCGAGGCCACCAACTATGTCCCCTCTAGGATTAGTAAAGTCCGCCGTCCGAGGCACGTTCTCGTAGAACCCGATGACCCCACGACCCTCCTCCAGGAAAGCAGTAGGGCCACCAGTACAGTTTACAAAAACAGACGCTTCCCGTCATTCCGACCTCGCCGTCGAGGTCCAGCGCGTCCGCGACCCCGATTAAATTCGTCCCCCCGTCCCTTGTCCGATGAAGTGCCAGCCCGCGCCGAAGCTGAGCACGTAGCTTTAAATTCCCCGACTAATAATAATAATGATCCTATTTTGATCCAGCCCGTCCCGCCTTGCCGCCCTCCCGTCAGTGACGCCCTAAGCCGAGGTCCGTACACCACAGGGGGTGCCCTTAGCGAGCGCTCACTTAGTATTAATTTAGAATAGTTTTATGCCCCTGCCTGGAGGCTTTGAGTGTAGTAGCTTAAGGCAGCCACAGGAAAGTCCGGTTAAATAGTTACGGTTTTCTTATAAAATCAACTATGAGATGCCCTAGACAAAAAAAAAAAAAAAAGATTTGATTCACTTTGCGTCCAGCGCTCGGTGTGGTAACACGTCGCGTTCTGGTTTGCAATTGGTCAATCGTCATCCTGAGGATGCCTCGTTGAGAGGTGAAACACGTGTCGATTTCGTACAGGGTTTTTTTTTTTTTAATACTCTTGAAGAATAGTCAAGCGGAATAGGTTACTAAATATATCTACGTCTATTGTATTTTATAATGGATTTCCGCAAAGTCACGCCTGAATCAATTAACTATAACTAAGAGTGGTAAGAACACTCTCGATCAAGTCACCTTTCAAACAAAACAAAAAAAAAAAACAAAATCGGTTCAGCCGTTTGGCAGCTACGATGGAACAGATACAGACACACAGATATTTATATATTTATAACACCTCTCTTTTTCCGTCGTCGCCGCGTCGATGGTTAAAAATACTCTGTGATTTCGACTATTTAGGAGTAACAGATTTTTTGATATAATCTGTAATATTATTACATTCTGTGGTCTATCTCAGCTTTGCGTTGTCAATGTCAAATCGACTTTTAATAAATTTCGATTGTCCTAGTATTTGCTTTACAAGCCCAGATGGAATAAACTGTTTGAAATAAAATAAAAAACAGTAAGTATGTCAGCTGTACAGTTACCTATATATGTTTTTAGCTATCCCAAACATTCTTCAGAAGTTCAGATTTCACTTACAATTCAATAAATATACATCCGTTCGCGTTATTGTATCTTACTGATAAAAAGTTTATTGCACTTGCATTTCAATTTAATCATTGTTTTGGTGGATAGATCATTTTTGCCCCTTTGTTTGGGTTCTGTTGGTTCATGCATTTTGGTGTACAGTTCAAGCTATGGTCTAATTCTGATCAAGTTCATTTGTTCTAACGTTTCACCGTACCTACATAACTACGTCTATTGTTTTCCCTATTAGGCTTATACCGCCACAATGCAGTACACATCCGACGAAGCCTATGCGCGGCTCATCAGCCACCACATGACTGTGCCGCAAAGGATCAAGGTAATGGAATAAAGTGAAACTTTACTCTCTCTAAAAATTTACCTGTGTCCAAATCTGATAAACGACCCTAACTACAGCTTTTAAATTATTACTATTGACATTCCTATGTAAAATATACTTTTACTTGCCATTGAGTATTATGTGCCAGTGAGCCATGGTAAAGCATGTTATGCCTTAAATATCAATAGATAACAATATATATATAACAAATGACTAGGTATATCTTTGATACCTGAAATAAACTCTACATACACCTAACCTAACAAACAGCAAGGTAAAGAGCATAACCCAGTAAATTATTAGGCTAGAAGTATTTACTATGCTATGATCTTATTATTTCCAGGCTACTGGCGACATAGTGGATGAAGACAGTGCTCCCAATGGAATGGTCTCTGGCTGGGACTATGCTAATGAAAAGTTTGACATGAAAGTACCTGAGAGAATACTTGTGATGGGGCAGGATCAACATGTTGGTAAGGGCTGTTTATATAATTTAACTTCATGCCTTATTTACATAGGTGGGCCATATAGGCTTTCTCTGCCAGTCATCTATGGTGATGAAAAGATAACATGGTAGGTGCAATATTTTTCGCTTGAATGCTATTGTAGGGTAGTTATGTTACTTTTTAAATAAAGGATTTTATAAAATAGTTTATTTAAAGTAAATAATAAGTAAATAGTTTTAAGTAAAGGGTTTTATAAAATAGTGATTTCTTTTTTGTAATTCTAGTACGGGTGCCAATGAATATTTCAACAAAAAGCACCAACGAGGTTTATCCTACTTTTTAAGATAGGTTTAGAGCAAATAGTGACTGCACATTCTATCAAACTGTAAACAGGGACAGAGCATTCATTTGTTACGTAAGGTTACTACCCTAACATGATAGATAAGATTATCATAATTATATCCATACTCACAATGAAATTAAAATATTACAATATTCACCTTCTATAATTATTTTTTTTCAACTGCTTTTTTCAGTTGAATTGAAAAAATTTTTTTTTTAATCTTGTCCTTTTACTTGTTTTTACAATATTAGGTTCATTTTCATGATTTAATCTTAGATATTCTAAACCTGTTGTTTGCTCATAATCTCATCTAAAGACTGCTGAATTGTACATGCTTGCCCAGAAGCAACTTATCTCATCACATAAGACTAGAAAAGTGCAGGAAACATCCTCTTCCACTTTTTAGCTATAGTGAGAGGACACCATCCAACACACTGTTTCTATTTAAAAAAATCATTTGATTTAATTGGTGTATCTTTCTAGTTTATACTTCCGTTGTTTGTCTAAAGTGAAACTATTTTAGGTACAAAAGCAACACCTCGTGAAATCCAGCTGGACAATGCAGTACTGCCAACAGACCCTGGGATGATTCGGGTCAGCACACCTCCTCGTGTGATCACACTTGATCAGCACTACTTCCCATCTGCTGATGATTTTCCACAAAGAATGCCAAATAATTCTCCCCCAAAGAATTCAAGAAATTACCGTTCTCAAGGAGATGGTGCACGCTCAACCACTCCCCGTCCTGATAACTTCAATGAATCTACTATGACTGAATCACGTTTGGTATTGAGGTAAGAAAACATTAGTTATGCAATTCAATTTCAGTTTCTTTGATGAAAACTTGGATATTCATTTTTAATAATTTACTTTTCTACCGCACATTGCACACAATGGTGCCGATTCTCTTGTACACCGAACTAAACTAACTAAACTATCACTAAAATTCCTTACTTTTGACTACGGGAATCTTGGAGCTATTCTGCCAAATAAATTCTCTAAATTTAAAACTTATTTTTACACAACTAAAATCGAATTTCACTACCGCGCGCCTCCACTTGGTACTTGTTATAAAAAATTTAAAAAAACACGGGGTAGGGCCCGTGTTTTTTTTTAGAGCCAGAGGCGCGCATACACGGCAGCCTCGACGTGTTTTTTATGGAATTTTTCAGTTTTTGTATGGAAAATAACGAAAAAAAGTAAAAAATAATTACCAACATGTTGAGAATAAGGGGTTTAAGGCCCTCCTAAAGGGGGTCGAAATTTTCATTATTTTTGCGATAGGACACACCGTTTTCGAGATATAAGCAAAAGAAAATAAAAAAATACAGTACTGTTTTTTGTAACTGAAGTCGAGGTGTTGGTTTGAATTTTAGTTCATGACATCTTATTTTATTCCACACATTCTTAATCGCGATTAAATATAGTCAGATTTAGTTAGAGGATTTTAGATATAGGACAAATCGTCAAATTCAGAATAGCATTTTCACTAAACTAATCTCAGTGCCATCTTAGTGTGCTGTCAAACTAAATTATAGTTAAGTTGTGTCATTTAAAGTCTATATCAGAATGAGTTTGATCATTTGACAGGACTAAACTAAATTTTAGTGATTTTTAGTTTAGTTTATAGAATTTTGTGACAAGAGAATCGGCACCAATATCTAGCTAATTCTATTCTTGGGCCTTTCCTGCACTGCAAAAAACTATCGCTAGCTTCTGACGTTTCATAAGTGCCCATGTAGGTTTATGTGAAATAAAATATTTTGATTTCCTTTTAAAATCAACCGGAACTTATGGAAGTTAATAATATTGTAAAGTAAAAATGTGCAATGCGAAATGAATAATTTTTAAGAGAGACTACATTTTTTCGTATGACAGGGTAGACCCAGATATTCAGAGAGTTCTATTCAGTTGCGGATTTACCAGCAGGCTGAGTAGGCTTGAGTCTAGGGGCGGCAGATTTTTGGGGCGGCTTTGGGGACAGTTTTTTTTTTTTTTTTTTCTACCTCTTAGAAATCAAAGAGATATGCATGAGGGTTTCTGCATGCCGGTTTTCTGTTTTCTGATGTATTATTCACGTTTACCAAATGTACATTATTGGTGCCGATTCTCTTGTCTCAAAATTCTCTAAACTAAACTAAAAATCACTAAAATTTAGTTTAGTCCTGTCAAACGATCAAACTCATTCTGAAATAGACTTTAAATGACACAACTTAACTATAATTTAGTTTGACAGCACTAAGATGGCACTGAGATTAGTTTAGTGAAAATGCTATTCTGAATTTGACGATTTAAACTAAAATTTTGTCCTATATCTAAAATTCTCTAACTAAATCTGACTATATTTAATCGCGATTAAAAATCTGTGGAATAAAATTAGATGTCATGAACTAAAATTCAAACCAACACCTCGACTTCAGTTACAAAAAACAGTACTGTATTTTTTTATTTTCTTTTGCTTATATCTCGAAAACGGTGTGTCCTATCGCAAAAATAATGAAAATTTCGACCCCCTTTAGGTAACCCTTAAACCCATAATTCTCAACATGTTGGTAATTATTTTTAATTTTTTTCGTTATTTTCCATACAAAAACTGAAAAATTCCATTAAAAACACGTCGAGGCTGCCGTGCATGCGCGCCTCTGTCTCTAAAAAAAAAACACGCGGTAGGGAAAACAAGTACCAAGTGGACGCGCGCGGTTGTCAAATTCGATTTTAGTTGTGTCAAAATAAGTTTTAAATTTAGAGAATTTATTTGGCAGAATAGCTCCAAGATTCCCATAGTCAAAAGTAAGGAATTTTAGTGATAGTTTAGTTAGTTTAGTTCGGTGTACAAGAGAATCGGCACCATTGTGTAAGTATAATCGTACATGATTGAGCTTTGATTAGCTCAAAAATATACCCAAAAGTATACGTGCAATTTCAACGAAATTGGTGGATTGTAAAAATAATCTAGTACATGACTATTGTAGCGGCAAGGGCGGCAAAAATCTTGACAGCCTATACCTTGAAAATTTGTAAATCCGCCACTGATTCTCTTTGGCGTTTTTCAACTAACAAAGCAGCCAAAGGAAGTAATGCCTCAATCTTAGCTTGGCCATGCTTTTGTGGAACCAGTGCTGGCCAGTGGTTAAAGGCCATTAATCCCACAGCACTCATTTACATTGAGAACAATTCACATTCATAAAACCTAATTTTTCAGAGACCCAACCCCACCAATGGGTAATGGTGAAGGTCTGTCTGCTTCTGAAGAGTTGGTACACCTGCGACGTCAGATTGTCAAATTGAATCGTCGTGTAATGTCAATAGAGGCCGACCAACTGCAGCGACAGCAGAAAGAAAAGATTGCGTATGCTTTTGGTATAGCCTATTTGTTGTTCAAAGTTATTGCTTGGCTAAATAGATCCTAAGCAACAATAGGAACAGCATCATTAAAATGTAAGATGAAGTCCTACCCTTGTATTGTTGACGTTATGAAATTGAATCACTGAATTGTTCATGTTAAAGGGCATATTATGTAGAAATGTCACTTTCTGATTGTAGTAAAGGTGGAAGTGTTATAGTTCATCAAAGATTATTTCTTAGCATTTAGGTAACACTTTTTTTATATGATATGTTGTACGATTCTGTAACTTGTACAGTGAATTCTCACATGATATTGATAACTTTTCTTGCATTCATCTACTTTTAATGAATTGTTGAAAAGTTACATGACCCTTCCTTTTAGTGTATAGATGTATGAACTGGGTCATTTTTTATTTGAATAAACAATACGAGTTCACATTGTTTGGTTTGGAATTACTGTAATCCCTTAAAAGGTATGTGCTTGATAGTTAAAAATTGCATGTTACTGAGTTTTCGAATATTACGCATAATTATTAAAAAAATTAAAGTCATCATTCAGGATAACACTCAATATATTCCGAAAATCACTATAAGAACATCAACACAAGAAGACTGGGCATTCTAAAATATGAATGCACAATTACAGAGATATTACTATATAGAAATGGTGTCAAAAGATCAATGGCTTACAAATCCTAAATGAATACTGGGGGCAGTCACATAATCATGTATTTCTTATGAACCTGACTTATTAATCTTTTATATTTTGGTCTGATTTTCTTCATAAATAAAGATGACAGAAAAAAGTGGCCCACCAAGTCTCTGTGCTAACCATGCATTCTTGACAACAGCTATTTTCAATGAATCTACAGCAAGACGAGCATTTAAGTTTGTATGTAGGGCTCTGCCCATTCCTTCTAATATGATCAAGTCCACTCCGCGAGACTTCATTTCAGTGCATAAACCTGCAAATAACATTATGTTATCAAGGTTCTTTTAATTACATCAATGATTCTGAATTTCAGCAACTTACCTACACTAATTGTCCTAAGGTCCAAACATGGGCCTCTTTGTCCACTTGATCTTACTATTAAGTCTCCGGTGGAGAGGGCTGCTGAAATAACAGGACAAATTTGGGAAGCTCCCTGTAAAATCTCTTCTAATTCAACATTGGTAACATCATTTAGCGCTGGCCACTCATTTGCACATAATATGACTCCAGTGCCTCTCAGTAATAATGCTCTCACAAATGGCAAAATACCAAGAACTATATCAACTCCACTATTGTCAACAAACACTGCAGCACAATGGTGAGCAGTTTTCTGTAACAATGAGGTACATTTTTTACACAATGTTATGCCTTCTTTTACTATCACTGCATTTCATACTTCAAACAAAATTATATTCAGTACTCAGGTCTCTCACCTCCAGTTTATCAAGCCATTTATCTAAGCCATCATAGAGCCATGGCCTCTTCTGAATTTTTTCTAGCGCTTCATAGAGTCCACAATCTAGAATACTGGTCACTGCTTGGGCTCCCCAATCAAACATGTTGCCTAAAGAAATCAACTTGATGAATTAATTAAGATGCCAGCCCCTTGTCAGCTATTCATATTTTCATTACAGAGTATTTATTCATTATTCTAGTTTATCTATTATTACAAAAGATGTAAGTTCATAAATATTTGGCTGGCAACTACCACTACATATCCTATATTATAGCTATTATTGTAATGCCTATAACATGCCAAAAGTTGCATTGGGTAGTGCTTTGGCACTAGCTGTAACTCTACTTGCCTTACCCCATTAGGGCAGCCTCATCAGGCCTAATGCTTACAAAAAAATTGAGAACATGCAGTGGACAACATCATTATGATTATCTCTAAAACATAAATATGTAAAATATTTCTATATTCTGTTTTTGTAAATATAGTATGGGGTTACCAGCTAATACTCCTCTGCTTAGTTCTATCCACCTCTGTCGTTCATCTGGCAGTGCATCAATCTCTGCCAATCGTGAACCCAATGATGATAATGCTCCTTCATTTTCATATTTCTTCTGCTGTTTCCATAAATCAAAGAAACCCTGGGAACGAAGGCATGTTTCGTTGATGTCAAGGAGTAATCGTATGGTCAACTGCCCATGAGCACTAAAATTAAAAAGTTATAATTAGCTTTCAATAATATTTTTGTACTTTTTATTCATGGTTAAGATAAAGAAGACCAGTAAAAAGATTTTAAGTAGTAGGTAACTTAACCATTAGTATAAAACTAAGTAAGATAATATAATTAAAACAGTAATACAAATAATTAAGGAACAACCAAAGCATAAAGGCAATGTGATTAGATGATGTATAATTTTAATGATTACCACAACATGCAATTGATTTGAATATAATTAAAATACTTACAGAGGATTAATTCTGATTTCTTTCAGTGCTTCTACGTAACAAGTTTTAAATTTAAGTGCGCGTATTTCTACTGTAGGGTCTTCATTATTCAAAAGAGCGAAATTTACATATTTTTCAGTCAGTTTTTCACAAGTATTAAGCCAATACTCTCTTGCTTCTTCGTCGACAAGCAAGTCCAAAGTATCTGGATTATAATTATCTGGCTCGAGCAAAATGTGTGAGAGGCCAAAATGATCCATTCTGTTACTGCTACCAGAAAATAAACCAACGTCACGTATAAAACAACAATCTAAGATTCACATTTGCTACAGTCTTAGCCCATTGTATTGTTTTATCATTATGCAAATACAATTATAACATTAATTATTAGTAAAAACTATCTATTCTTGCGACAAAGGCTATTGAATCACAGATTAGATAGCAAAAATATTGTTGTAAAATAAATACATAAATGACGTACCCCCCCTCTCCTCTCTGTACGTTCCCGTTCCTATTCACATTCCTATTTTTGTGCCAACTGCCAACAGAAGTCCACCAACGATAGTTTCGAAAACAGAAGGATAGCTTTCTAGCATTAAAAATATGACCAAATTTTAAAAAATAGCGTGCATTTTGTGCTGTAAATTATAAATGTAAGTTACAAAATATATGTAATGTCTCAAACTAATGAAGTGTCAACGCTGAACTGCTTCCTGTAAAGTACTTACTAATTCCATGACTGCACGCAGTGCCATAAACCAAATTCATCATCAGAGTGCTTGCAAGCTTTTTTTATATCTGTCTTGTTTATGGTTTGTCTGACGGACTTCAATTTGGTTCGTAGATATTGCTGCAACTGAGTTTTAGAAATGTGTTTGAAATGGATAAAACTAATTATTTTCAAAAAAGACTGAGTTTTCTACGTAGTGAGTTATGGTACAATATGTGTCCCTTTAGTTTATTGTAATTTGTGTTGTGATTTTAATGATTGATGTAACGAACCAGTGTACGGCAAGATGGACGAATTGTCTAAGGGCATGACACAAACAGGAAACACCGCTACAACTGACAAAATTCAAGAAAATGATGATGGTAAATATTATAATGTATATTTATTCTCCTAAAACTTCTGTGTAAGGGTTACTTTCAGTAATTTACAAGATAAGTGCTTGTTTCGAAAATAAATATATAGGTAAACAATATCCAAATCTTTCAAAAAAAGTGTCAACTATTGTATTAATCTATCGTCTAAACGTACTTGAAGGCTACAACATAAAAAACAAATGTTTCAAGGCAATTCTTTTAATTAAAGGCGCAGCAGGAGCTAGAGATTTTCTTGTCGTCAGATATAAAATTGTTGTTATGTTTCGTTACGTGATAACTTTTCATAAATCTTGTTAATTTTGTGAAGATAAAGTCTAGTATCATGTTTGGGATGTACCTCATAACATATTAGTATCTACTAGAACTACAAAAATGTTGATATTCTTTTGCCCTTCTAATTAATCAAGTAACAGAAAAACTAATGACAATGATTCCTTTTAGTAAATGTAGAATGACAACTACTTGAATATTCTGTTGAATTTAGTTTCTCAGTTTATATAGTTATCCAGTTCTGCTAGATTCTGTTGATCATATCCATATCCATTAACTTTTATGCTATTCATGCATGTTTACAATGTTATTCAGCAGTTATTATAGTTATTCCTATAAAGCAAACACATTATTTTTTAAACATTTTTTTGCACATAAAAACAAATAATGCTTTTCATGATTTATTTATCATTTGATGTAAAATTAATTGGAAATAGTATAAATTTTATTGTAAATATCATTTTTTATATTGTCTGTTCCACTGCTCTTATCATTATTATAGAATTTTATATAGTACTTTTATTAAATTTTGTTTTGATGAATTCAGTCCATGTAAATAATCAGGCCTCAACTGTAACAAAGATCCTTGAAGGCAATGCAATAACTAAATTTAATTGCTTTCAAATGTCTTTTCAATGCCATCCTCTTCATAAATAAATTTAATGATATGTACTTTAAGGAAATTCATTGCAGATTAAATTATAGCAAATAGGGATATATTCTGACATTGTATTTTTGTTTTATCTATACATAATAAAAATAAGCCACTTCAGTAATTTTCAACAGTTTTGAGTTACAACTATTTTCTTTCATTCATATAACTAGTTTTAGTTTAATTACCAAAAGCAACCAATGTTATAGATATACTGAATATGATGTGACGTTATATTCCCATTAGCTTATAACGTCAATAGAATATACAGTCACTGAGCAAATCTATATGCCCTATATTAAATGATGTAAATGTTCTTTTAATATGGAATAGGAAATAATGTTTTATTTGCATAATAATATATCAAAAACCAATAATTAACATTTTCATATTTTTGGATTTATTTAGAATAAGGAAAGCAGTGTGCTTTCCTGGTTGTGTCTGATTTGTAATTATATTGGAAGCCCCACCCCGGACGTTTATCATTAGTTGTCCCTAGTTTCAGACATTCCACTTCTCTATCTGAGAAGTCAAGGTGTTATTATAAATGTATCTAATACAAACAAGTAGCTTACAGAAGTAATTAAACTATTAAGTCTTGACCCCTGTGTTGCGATAACATTTACAACCTCACATAATATTAATGTGATAAATAGATATCTAGAGATTCAATAATGACTTTTTCACTGCAATGAAATAGTTGGCATTTAGTTTAGGTAGGTACCTATTGCATACATAAACATTATCCAAGTACCACACCCTAGTAGATTTTTAAAACAACCCTATCTCTTTATTATCTTCAGTTCTTCCATGGTCTATCTGTACTATAACATACCATAGGTATAATAAATAGGTCTAAATATGAAGTTTCTTTTTTGTACCAATTCAAAACAACCTCTGAATCATAAAAATTTTCAACAGAATACTCCGTATCTGATCCAATTATATTTATCCTAGCCATAATAAGCCTTAACTTAACGTCAACCATGGTTTTAATCCTCAGACATATCAGCAAAAACAGACAATGAATTAGTGTTTCTTAATATTATTTTTGATAAATGTCCTTAAAGATTTGGTGATTGTCTTTAACCACCTTGAATGTCAAAGCTGAAGTCAATAACATTGAAAAAACTAACAATGTTGTTTAATCTACTGCTCACCTTAATAATAGTGCTATAGCTTGTTCAGTTATGTTTGCATTCAATGAATTTATTCATGTCATAACATATAATCTCGAAATGAGTTCCTATAATATTCTTAAAAGTAATAAAAAGTTGATAATAATTGATTGTATTTGAGCTTCTGTGTTATTATCATAGCTTTGTTTTTCAGTTTGTGTAGAATTTCTGTATCCAAAAGTCACTGCCCTTTTACGCCCAAGATTGTTGAAGAGCACTGCTTTTGCAGATGGCGTAAAGCGTGGTTTGCGGCACGCACGCCAACTATGCTAGCGTTGGTAGAACAACTGCGGTCATACCTCGGTGGAGGATGTGAGTGCGAATGCGTTTGTAGCATGGCGTGTTCTCAACAATGTCTCATGATCATTGTGTTATTCCACCAATACTCATATTAAATTCAAACTTATTCAATCCCTTCAGTTAACTACTCATGAAATAATTTATTTCAAGATTTAATGTTATTGTTATGAGACCGTAATATCGACGCTTTTCATCATATATCTTATTGGGGACTAGAAGTACCTACTAGAACCTTTTTTTGAACTGTCTAGCCCATTATTTTAAAATTAGTCACTGATAATCAATGAATCATTCCTCTCATTTTTTTTGCTTACATTTTAAAGAAGTAAGACGGTAATCATCACATGCACCGTTTTTACGTTAATTTTATGCAGAATACCCAATGCGTAATTTTGTGCATGTTTTACTGAATAAACAACCAAAGAAATTCTTATTAAGACGCGATATATTATGAAGTGTATGTATGAGTGCTTATTCATCTATAGAATCTATTATCACCTTTTTGATACCACTATCTCAGCTAAGTTGCTAACGCACTCATCTTGAGTGTGTTGTTTTGTATGATTGGATTCTAAAGTGTTCAACCTACCCAATGTATGAGGTACTGGCAATAGCATTTTGCGTTTGCGTGGTGTTGCATGCCAAGAGTGCCGGGTGTTCCCTGTGTCGCAAGCGTGACTCAGCGACCCTGAACCATTAACGTTAGACGTGTTCCTAAAGGTCACATTTCTCGTTTGTTCAAACGTTTTCACCCACTAATCAAATTATCAATCGAGGGCGTATTCCTGTTTTAGTAAGAGGACATCTTTAGTTCTTTCCGTGCTTCGTAATATTCCTAGTATCACTATCTACATAAGTGGACTATTCATAAAGTTAATTGCTTATCACACCTCTTCAATCACATCAGATACTGTGTACATGCTTAACTAGTGTAGATGATTTATTATTTTAGAGAAAGGCCATCATTCACTTGACATTAAAGCGTTAAATTGTGACCGAAATAACAATAATGTGTGCCGATGACCGATGTTTACAAGAGTTGGAACTCGATCGGCATACCTCTGCTGTGAATTCTTGAAGGATCAAAGGAAGCGCTGGTTGTCAGCATCTGTTTCTTTTCAAGGGGATTTGTCGTAATCAGATAAATCGTGCTCATGCCTCACGACTTCCTTACTCGAATAATATTTAGTGGTCTTTTTTAGGATGGATCTCATCTCAATATGTTAAACAAAACTGTTATTTATTCACATACGCATTGCGATAAATACCTCCCTGTTAAAATTATAAAGCATTGCTCGTAGTTCACGGAACTTTACATAACGGGAACACACAAACCTTATGATTTGGAAATTTGGCATGCTTTTATTATGATACCCAAACTTGCTCACATTTTATCTAATAACCTTAAGCGTATTGGAATTTTCTTTTTAATTTTGCTACCGGTTGTGGAAATAAAATTTCGACATCCACTAAGATTTGCTTTGCTAAAATTATGTAATAGATCAATAAAAATTCTTATAGCAGACCACATGATCCATAGAAAAAACAAATAAAAAAATTAGGTACTTATACATTAAAATTAAAATTAAAAAGTTAGTAATGTTATAACAAGTTTCACAATACATGTTCATCAAATATTTAAGATTGTAGTACCTATAACATATCATGTTCATTTATCAATATACTCGAAAATACTCACGAGTATTAAGAAAAATACGATCTTACGAAACCGTCTTACATATCTAAAGATATAGAAGGTACTCGTCGCAGATTGTGAAACCATAGCGCCTCGAATTTGTCAAGGGCTATTCACTATTGGCAGATCCAGTACACCTAAGAGCCCCCAGCTAAGCATTAGTGGACATCATTTGAGGTATCAAAGGCGTAACAGACGACTTTGACGCAAGCGCATACGCATCCCGTGAAACTCCACAGCTGCTCTTGCTGCGGTAAATGTTTTGCGTTGAGGTTTTGCGAAGACAAACCCGTTCCCTTAGTAGACCGGCACGCGTAGCATGACCACCATACAAACGGATTTTGTTGACAGAAGAATAGACAAAATGACAAATTGTAATGGTGCATCATTCGTGTATTCTTCCGTCGATAAAACCCGTTTCTATTGTGCTACGCGTGCAGGGAGACACACTGATCACGATATGTACGCGCTATATGCAAGTTGAGTGCTTGTCTGTGAGGATATATTTGAGGAGTCAAAATTGTAAAGACTGAAGCCAGCGGTTCACCAACCTAGGCCGAAATACTAAAACCTGGGGAACTCCACACCAAATCTTCTTGCTGCCGTTCCCATGACTTTCGCAAAGACTTGAGGCTACAGTGCGGGTGCTTAACTCTCACACTCACATTGCAAGAGTAACCCATGATTGCCAAACTACCAGGAGTAGTTAAAATTGCAGAATCCGAAACATGTTCTCAGACGCATATTCAAAAAATATCCAACAATTTTGGTCTCGTGAAGTTGCACCGAGATCTAGGACATTTTCAAAGAAATGGTCGATCGGTACAAATATGTTCATATTGATCTTGTAGTTTCTAATCCTGCCATGTATTGAAACATTTACACTATGGAATGCAATAAATATTCGAGTTAAGTCGTAATCTGTCTGAGCCCCAGTCTGTACTATTTTAAATCGGAAAATGTGCGCACATATATCATCATAGCAATTTTATTGGTCGAGAGTTTAATCCAACTAAACCAAAACAATCTGCAATAGCTCTCATAATTTTGTTCGATTACGACGTAATACGTTATGTTATTGTAGGAACTAAGAAAGAATCCTGCAAATACTAAAATCTAAGATGGCTATTTTTTATGCTTAGTTAGTTTTCTAGTTTTACTATTTTAAAGGAGCCGATAATTATAACAGCAGCGGGCTATAGGGTTGGCATATACTTCCAATAGTGCCTAAAACAATTTTACTTTTAGATCAAATTAACAACTTCCTTTAACATTGTGATCATTTAGCAGGCTCGTCGACTCCAATAGTGTACGTGAATGAGACGTGTTTGGAGTGTGAGAGGGTGCGCGCGGCTTGCGAGCGGCTGGGCACGGTGGCGGTCGCTCCAAGCGCAGAAGCTCTGCCGCCGTCTCAGCAGCCCCCCGCCCCGCCCTCCTACGTCATCACCTCACCATTCGAAGGCGATCTGTTTGACACTGCACATAGAGCGAAATACAGGTCAGTGGTCTGTGGTTATTGCATTATTACAATTTCTGATAAGAAAACATGCAGCTATTAAACGTTTGCTAGGTATAACTCGTAGTTGCAAAGTGAAAGTAAACTATACATGAAACAAATTGGCATACCAGACATTGACAACCCAGAAGCAGGATTTGGCATCACTATAATATGGATTTGCCGATACGCTGTTCATGGAATTTGAAAAATACGTAGAATGTATCATCCCATGAAATTAAGCAAATGTTCGAAACGTAGAGTTAATGTGAACAATTTGTTATTGACATTTATTTTGGCAACGCGCACGGTAGATTGCTGGACCAGACTACTAATAAGCGCGACGAATGCTTTGTTGCG
Source organism: Lithophane ornitopus (assembly GCA_948473465.1). Classification (NCBI taxonomy): domain Eukaryota; kingdom Metazoa; phylum Arthropoda; class Insecta; order Lepidoptera; family Noctuidae; genus Lithophane; species Lithophane ornitopus. The sequence continues at coordinate 10,791,482 of OX419616.1, read as the reverse complement.
CGTTTACATTAACGTCTTTTTGTCTTACACTCACCTACGCTTTTGAGCGAGTAAACGCAACCGTGGACACGTCTCTAGTGACGTTCAGTCAGTCTAAAATAGTGCTCATTAAGATGAACGTTATGATAAACCTCGCTTTAAAAAAATACATACTAAGATAATTACAGTTTCCGAATTACTTCAATAATCGTATAAAGTATGACAACTGCTTGAAACTGGACAATGATTTCCTTTAAAGTTATTTTTATGAGTCATGATTGTAAAAGGGGTGACATAACATTTTTTCATTCAATTGCTCGTGATATACCACCTTATTGTACAAAATACCGATGTCCTCATTATTTAGTGACAAACAGCTAGAGATGCTTATCGACATAAAATTATGATAACATTAACAACATCAAACTCCTCGTAGAACTATAGACTTTCTTTAGAAAGAAAAAGAACATTGCGGCTGTTTTATTTTTTTACTTTCTCTGAACATGAGTCAGTGAGTTATCGTGGAATTGGTATGTGTATGACCAATAATGCACAATGAACATGCGTGTGATGAAACGCGAACAGCCGCGTAGCCGAGGCTGCGGAGTGCTGTGGGTGATGCTTGGCTTATGGCTGATTTACGAGCACTGTAAACAACCACATCGCCTTCATAATTATAGTATACCTCAGTACCCTGAGTATGAATAATTGATTACAGTATATACATGATTTTTGCCAATTATACTGTACTGCGTATAATTTTTACGTGCACTGGATACCTGAAAGTATTTATTATTGTCAGTTCAAGAAACCTAGTTTCTTTCAAGCTGTATTTTGTTTGCATCGAAACTATGAACTGTCTCGAGTTTGATTTATGAGTGGCAATTTGGCTGCCCCTTATCATTCAATATGTTCACTTGTGTTCATTAAATACAGCCGTAGTTACATTCAGCTGTACCTACTGTGTACAGCAGCAGCAACGGGCGCGGCGCTGTATCGACGCCGCTGTTAGCATAGTGGGATATTAATAATACTATTCTTGTAAATCCTACACCATTCCTTTAGCTGAATGTGGATGCAATGCATTCCTTTTGAAGTGCTACAGCTGCCACGTTACTGTTTAGGCGACTCTGATGAGAATTAATTGTTTATTGTTTCGTGCCTCCCTGCCCTGGCTGAGCGCATACAAACGCAGTAACATTTAACCCCGATTAAGCTTCTACTATTTTGCTGATTCATCTTTTTAGAGTGTCGATGGGAAAAATGGAAATTATGAAGAGGAAATTGATGTTTCCAATCCCATATATAACCGCCAGAGAACATCAAGTTTTCCGGGAGAAAATAAATTGTGAGATCTTGCAGAGATATATTCTTATAGGAATAATCATAACACGAATGGAATTAAAATAAGCTGAGCTTTCTCAGAAACGAAGTCTCATAAAGTCCTGTCGTCTTGCGTATAATTAAATAGGTCCGCTTAACACATAACTCCACCCAGCACACAAAGTCGGGGTTGTTTATACACGCGGGAGACCTTCTACTCGTAAAGCGGTCGTATGTTAGTCGACTGTTTCATAGAAGGATGGATGTAAATAAAGGTGCGTGTAGAGTGCGCGGGCGCGCACGACGGCGCGCGGCGACGCTCGGCGGCGCGGCGCGGCGTAGCGCGAGGGTCGCCCTTGTGGCCGCGCGACGCTCCTTGCTATTTTCGGCCTCACATTCCTCTCGACTGTTTTTCAATCTAACGTGAAGCGCATAACGCGCACGCCGCTTGTGCCTTTGTTTTCGCGGTTGCCGCGATAAACTATTAAACTGTTTCTTTTCTCGAATTAGCACGAATTAATAGTAAACGAATAACGCGAAATCAAAACGAGAACTTGTATGCTAAGATTTCTGTTAAAAGTGAATGAGGTTGGCTCCACGACGATGATAAAGAGTGCTAGTGAGTGGGTCCAGAGCGAAGCGATAGTGTCGAGAGCACGTCGGACTAGTGCCTGATTACAGAGTGTGTGATAGTGATGGGGCCCACGCGGCTACCTCCTACACCCGAGGAGGAGGATGCTCCGCATCTCGTCGCCCGCGCCGAATCAAAACTTTTGGATAATATTCAGCCCAATTGCGATGTGTAAGAGTTTATTTGAGCTGAGTGCGATCTAGTTCTATAATATCGTTTTAACCTACACCGGCAGCGGACACTGCTATTAATTTACTCCTAACACTGGAAAAGCTCATTTAGAAAAAGGCATAGGTGCCACGAAAAGAGCCATAACATTTAAAATATTAATAAAATGAATATACACATTCTCTGATTATGTGCAACTGTAGATTGCAGGATAAACTTTTCTGATTTCTCCCATCTTTCAGCCGATCTTCCACTATTACAAAAACGCAATGATATAGTATCATTGTGTATTTTTAAAACTACGGCTATTCTTTTGATACAACTTCAATACATACATTTAAAAACCTAAAATAAACACACAAAATGTAACATTGATACTTCAATCCCTGGTTACCTCCCACTTTTCCTTCCTTATCTGCGGTGACGAGCTACCTATAGTATCAACTCTATGATAAATTTTTGCAATGTGTCAAAATTAAACTTGTATTTGCGGATGCTCCTGCTCAGCCGTAGGTTTATGAAAACCGAAATACCCACATTTCGCTCCCCCCGATACTCATGAATTGACACGAGGGTGCACAAGCAGGTGTAGCTGCATTCTTTCCAAACATTTACGCACGGTTGCGTGAATGAATGGGAGAGAGCTACAGCCAACTCATTCTACTGGCTTTTATTTCACTATCATTTACTATATTAAGTTTTCGCTGAATCGTTTTAGTGTATGAGTAATTTTCAGTTCAAAAATATCCTGAAATTTTGATATTTAATTGAATCGCAATGATTGTTTACAAATTCGTGGAATTTGAATGTAACTCATCAACTATTTCTATAGCGACACGTAGATAGTAGCGGTGTATGCGGCATCCTGTGACGTCACGCTCACACAGTCCCAATAGCAGCGATCGCCTCGTCGTCGGAACACACTTTTCTTTCAAAGAACGCGCGTCACACCGACGCCCACCACATCCAACAACAATTTTAATTCACATCTTCGTGGATAAACTCCTTGCCCTATTAATATATTTTCTACAATGACATACATCTGAATAAAACGAATTCTATAATTAATTCATGTGACTAACAGACGCACAACGTTCAAACAAAATATTTATCGCTATTAATGTTTGTGCTATATGATGGACTTGTAGTAGAAGGACAATGTCGGGTTTTATTTACTTCGTCTGTGGAAGTAAATGCTTGTCTTGTAGCTAAAGTCCCATTTCCATATTATACGAGGCTGTTAGTTAAAACCGTGGCAAAGGATTTTTTTATTTTTCTATCTGCATTTATTATTATGAAGTAGTATTTTTTTCTGATCTACTTGTCAATCAATCTGCATATCCTTTTTCCAAATATGTTGGGGTCGGCTTCCAGTCTAATCGGATGCAGCTGAATATCAGTATTTTACATGGAGCGACTGCCTATCTGACCACAACCCAGTAACTGGGCAATACTGTGGCGGTATCTACATCGCCACATGCGAACTACGCACCAAAGACCTGACGTCACACAAAAATCCTGACGTCACACAAAAATCCTGACGTCACACAAAAATCCTGATGTCACATAAACCCTGCATCGCGCAATTAAAGTTTACCGTGCAATGGACATATATACAAAGAACCCAACATCAATCGTTGGGCAGTTGCCCGCCAGACACAACACCGGTCTGGTCGGAGGATCCTCCCTTTTCTATGGTGGATGAGTGATCTTTACACCCTGTTCCTCATACCCCTAAAATACGATACCCCTTGGTAAGACTGGTTGTCAGACTTTCGGGCTTCTGACGACCCATAACGAATGTCCAAGATCCAGGAATCACAGCCGGGACCAACGGCTTAACGTGCTTTCCAACGCACGGAGGAGTCTCAGTATGTAATGATCACCCATCCACAGACCAGCTTAACCTGATGGATCGACCCGTGCGGCTGTTATTACTTAGCCACGAGCTCCTCCCCTCTCTGTATCTACTTGTATTAACATAAATGTTTATAAAAGACTAACATGTATGCCAGTGTGTATGTATGGCAGCAGTGGTAGCCCTGGGATAACGGATGACTTAGAAGCTCGTACCCAGCCAGGCACTTTACTTCTGTAATTTATTTAATCCGTGGAGTTTCTTGCCGGCTCTTCTCCATAGGAAACTACCAATTGGAACCGTGCACCTAGCTTCTGACGTTTCATAAATGCCCATATAGGTTTATATGAAATAAAATATTTTGATTTCTAATCACCACTGCAGCTGCTCTCAAAATGGGAAATACCTGAAGAACCCGTCATGTCCTAAAACCATAAATTGGAAGATATGTGACATCTACCAATCCGCACTGGGGCTGCGTGGTACAGGGTCAGCCCACTCTCTGTCGAAGAGAGGAGGCCTGTGTCCTATCAGTGAGAACATTATAGGCTGATTATGCTATGCTTTGTATGCCATGTGAGTATATCTATTCGTTAACGATTGTTATGCTGATCAAGCGGTTCGCTGTAACATGTTCTGTGCCTCAGTGCATAACATTAAATCCATATAATAGACTGAAACACAAGGTTATTTCATAACTGAAAGAAAATATTGAAAAATGAAGGCCCATGTTTTTTACTTTTGCGGTTAAATAGTAAAATCTAGGCAGGGCCTGTCTATGCTACGTATAGCAATACTTTCTATGTTTGTTAGCAATCTTTAGTGGCAGTGGGTTGGCAGCAACTATTTGAGTCGAAGGATTGATGAGCATTGAGTTGTTGTTGAGTTTAAGTGAAGACCGCGAATCGGTATGGCGAAGTGATGACTTATTCTTGAACAAAAACTCCGATTTTAGTTTACTCCCATCTTTCAGTACACAATTCACAATACTAATAATAAGTGGTTTTGTCACCTTTTTTAAAGAACAGTGCCTTCACAGTTATAATTCAGAAATAATCACAGTAACAACTCACACCTTTGCTCCAAATTAAATTACCGGTTAGCCAATAATGAAAAGGTAGTCGTAAAATTTAATCGATAATCATTAACATTCAGTGCGAGGTAACACCGGACATGCACCGCTAGGTTTAATTATAAAAGGGGACGAACGTTGTATCGGTTGTCCAAGTTTTGAACTACGAACTAACATAAAAGGGAAGGACCGTCGTGCTTTGACTCGATGAAGTTTTCGCACTTACAGATAAGGGCAACTAATTACTCGGATGTAAGCAAATTGCTAACTGTTTCAATGTGCTACTATCAGTTTAACCGGCGAACTGTAATTGATATGCATTAAATTAAACCTAATAACATACTGATAGTCTATCTTGTTATCTTGTAGCACATGCGAGAGATTAGATTTTCTATCGGGCATTTTACTTTAAAAGTTGACTGACGACGATACTTGTGGTTATTCATTTAAAAAAAAACGGAATTTGATGCTAATGCATATTCTGCTATTTACATATTTTTGTAATTTTGAGGCAATTAATGTTTTTTTCTCTACTCATAATTAAATAAAAAGCGTACTTTACTGTCGGCTTGACCTGGAAACCAACCACAATAATAAATACATAAAACACACGAGTACATACGTAGCAGTAAATAAGAGTTTTACGAGCCATAGATTTTTTTCTCCATGAAATAATGCATACGGCAATCATTTTCTTTTATATCTTTACATTTTATATGTATAACATTGATATTGATACAAGTATGTACATATTTATAGTGGCAGAGCTAGTATGTATAAATGATTTATTGAACATGTTGACTGTCAGTTGCGTCAATATAGCGACTGTTTGTATTGGCACTAGCGACTACTCATGAACAGATTCTGTTTGATTTCATTACAGTTGGTAGACGACTTTCGTAATTAATTCAATTATAGTAAATGTCATACTCATTGTTATTTTATTTTATTTTACAGTTTTTGGAAAACTTACAGCTAAACACTTTTGCACGATTGAGATTGATTTTTGATTGATTGATTTGCACAAAGATAAGGCCAATTAAGGTGGATGCGCTAGGGTAGCACGCGAAATTCAAATTTTCTTACGTTTTTTGCAATTTGCAGGTCAGTATCAGGTTGTATGTTGATCTAAATTTTATTAGCGGCCGTAAGAAATATGGATTTATAGAATTATAAACATTAGAATCAGCAATACAACTCTCTAAGTTCATGTAAGTGTATTGAATGAAAATTTCATGAAATCGTCAGTCAATACACTTACTAATTCTTAAAAGCATCAACCTTAAAAGTTTTCACAGATAGAAGAGAGCATATAAACAAAAAATATTTGAGAAGGTAGACATCATTTTGAGTAAAAACAGTAGATATCATTAGTACAAATGTGTTTCAAACAGCGTAATAATTATTTTACGTGATCAAAAAAGAAACTACAAAGCGTCCTTTTTAATTTTGAAATACCAGTATTAAAACATCGATGTTAAATCAAATGCTCAATCATTTTAATCGTAATAACATCCTACACGATCAACAGTATGGTTTCACCAAAGGACGTTGCACAACCGACGCCGGTGTCACCTTATTAAAACACATCTTTAACGCATGGGAAGAGGCTCAAGATGCAATAGGCATCTTTTGCGACCTATCTAAGGCATTTGATTGCGTGAATCACGAAACACTGCTCTTGAAACTTGAGCATTACGGACTGGGTAAACTTGCGCTTAGCTTAGTAAAATCCTATTTGAATGACAGACTGCAGCAAGTTCAAATAAACGGTGTGAATTCATTAGGTTTAAAAGTCAAAATGGGTGTACCACAGGGCTCGATATTGGGTCCATTCCTTTTTTTAGTATATATAAATGATTTACCTCATCTACTGAAAAACCGACCACAAATGGTGTTATTTGCTGATGACACATCACTGATTTTTAAAGTAAATAGACATGCACAGGAGTTTGACGACGTAAATAACGCTATGCTTAAGGTCCATAATTGGTTTACTGTAAATAATTTGGTATTAAATGAGAAGAAAACAAAATGCATTAGATTCGCGTTACCGAATGTTAGAAGTAGTGATTGTCAAGTTGTACTGAATAAGGAGATACTACAATTCGTCGAAAAGACGGTTTTCCTGGGGATTACGCTTGATTCAAAATTACAGTGGGGTCCTCACTTAACATCACTTGCAGGGCGACTTAGTTCAGCCGCATACGCTGTTTGGAAAATCCGCCAACTAACAGACGTGGATACCGCGAGACTGGTCTATTTTAGTTACTTTCATAGCATCATGTCTTACGGTATTTTGCTGTGGGGACGGGCTGCAGATATTGATTCTATCTTTATTCTGCAAAAGAGAGCTATTCGAGCCATCTACAACCTCCGCAGACGCGAGTCTCTAAGGGAACTGTTTAAAAAAATTAACATCATGACGGTACCTTGTCAGTATATATATGAAAACATTATGTACGTTCGGAAAAATCTACATCTTTTTAGTAAAATAAGTGACAGGCATAATTTTAACACTAGAAATAGGAACAAATTAGATCAACCACGTTTCAGATTGTCTAAAGTACATACTTCTTTTATGGGGTATTGTGTAAAATGTTATAATAAAATTCCACTCGATATTCTTCAACTAAATGAGAAGAAATTTAAAACATGCATTAAACGCACACTATGTAGACAAGCATATTATAAGTTGGATGATTATATCGTAGATAAAAATGCTTGGCTTAACGCTAGTCCTACTCCACAGGCACTTGGGCTCACTAGTTAAAATTTCATAATTGGAAGTGTTGCTTCCCCCTTTTTACTATTTTTTATTTTTTTTCCTGACTTTACGAAATTATTGTTTATTCTTATTTAACTTATCTGAAAATAATATTATACTAATTGCTCAATTTCTTTGCAAACTAGTTTTGTATAATTTAGAAGCATTTTTTCAATTATTGTAAATGTGAGTACCATGGAGCCGTTTAGTATGGTATGATGTATGTTGACTTGAAATAGCATGGCAGATGAGAATATGTCATGCTCACTTAAATGTCTCGCTGATGGTGGCACGTGTGTTGGATCATTCGGTTCCCTACAAAATGGTTGAGCTGGATGGTGCTGATCCACATGTCATGTTCGTGAACGGGCGCCGTCAGTTGAGACTGGTCACCTCTTATTTGCCAGAGCTTATTTTTAATCTTAAATTTTGAATTGCTTTTGATTCTTTTTTTGGTTTTACATTGTTCTCACATATAGAAGCAACATGAATACTGTACCCAGGATTTTGTAATATCTATATCCATTTTTTAAAAGAGTGTCCTTGGAGTTTCTTGCCCGTTCTTCTCCATAGAGATCTACGTTTTGGAATGGGCAACTAGCTTCAACTCTCTGACTAACTGACCGACTCTTTGACAATTCAAAAGTGCCTGTAAATGGTTTAATTGAAATAAATGCTTTGAGTTTGAGTTTGATGTCGTCCCGGCAGACCGCGTTATATGCATGTATGACTCGCTCTGATTAAGTATGAATTACGTCTGTAATTCCTTCCCACCATAGGAGTATGCAAGAGATTAGGATTGCGCAGAAAAGCAGAAGGAACCCGCAGTCCGATTTTGCTTAGCAGTTCGGGTTAGCAATTCTAAATAAAAACGCCAAGTCTGCAATTCTTCTACGTTCAGAAAGACGAAGTAGATGAAATCTTTTACAGCGTAAGAGATAAGTTAGAGAATAAGTTTTAGACCGGAATTGAATATACTTCAAAAAATTTCTTTGTATGCCTTCCAATTGATTGATGTATATGTTGTAATTGGGATTCCAGATTTGAGAGGCATACTCGAGATGACTGCGAACAAAAGTACAGTAGAGAATTTTAATGGTCTTGATGCTCCTAAACTCAGAAGAGACCCTCAAGATGAACCGCAGAGATTTTGATGCCTTGTTAATGATTTTATCTACGTGTTGATCAAATAATAATTTAGAATCAAATACAACTCCCAAGTCTGTGACTGTGTTAACCCTTATATAGTTAGTTATTGTTTAGTTAACCATTAATTGTTTTATTAACTTTGATAGATCTAGGTCAACTTTAAATATTACACCGAGTAGGTAGTTGCTGTAATAAAAGAATGAGATCTGACGTTTCATAAGTGCCCATGTAGGTTTATGTGAAATAAAATAATTTGATTTGATTTGAGATGTCCATAAGCGCCATGTTGACGTAGTTTCCTGTTAATATTTCCTATATCACGAAAAAAAGCAACAGGAAGTTCTGAAACCAGGAAGTGCGGAGTCACCGAGGAGTGTTTCACATCAAAAGTTATTACGAATAATGAAATGATTCAAAATTTTATTATTCGCGGTTTATATTAATCAGTCAACAATTAACTAGTCGTATCCCAAACAGCAAACACAAAGCATTTATTCCAATTATTAAACCATTTACAGGCACTTCTGAATTAGACAAACAGCGAAACAGTTTTATCGCCACATACGAGTACATAGCGGTATTCGTATTTATTTTGGATGGAAACGTAGGTACTATAGTCATAGAAACAAAGGAAACACTGCTTTCATCAAATCAGAGTAGGTATCGCAGTCCAGCAAATGGCATAAACACACATTTCTGTGTCGCCACATTCACTAGCTTCCAGGATTCAGTCCCCAGATGTATACTGCAAAACTTGATGGGTCGGTATAGAAAAAATTCGTGATGATGATTATAGAATTTATTTACTTAATTTCTTATCCACAAGACTGCAACTTGATGTCGCATGTCGCTCCGAATAGTCTCAGTGACTTCCAACTGTTGCATTTTCCACAGGAGACCTGTAATTAATGATTCTTGTTTATTTATTGCAGGGTGCTGGGTCCCACAGCAGTCCTGCAGTTGTCGGAGCGCGATGAGCCGCCGCCGGCGACCGCGCGTCCCCTCTACTCGCTGGCGATGCGCGGCGCCGTCATTTGTTTCTCAGGATTCCGGAAAAAGGATGAACTTGTTAGTAGTAAATATTTTTGTAATAGTTGATGATGGATTGAGTCCACTTTGTGTTGATAGTCACAAATATTTCGTAATACAATAATTATGTAGTTTGATAACTAAAGCTAGACGATAACGTAACCAGCACAAATGCATATCTTGCAAAAAAAAAATCTGCACTTGCTGTAGGGTGACAATATCGATCATCACGTCAAATTCAACTTCAGCAAATCTGGTGACATTTGACATGAATAATGATTGTTTAATTTTACATCATTTGCATGAGCACAGCTACGGCTCTGGTCATAATTTTTAAGATATTAGGTACACAAGTTGATATTTTGTATTCACCCGATAACAGCACGATAATGAAATGCGTGTAGGTCAAAGATGAATAAGTTCTGTGTACAATAGTGCTGTATTATTCGGCAGACGTACCTGATAACCCTGATCCACTATATGGGCGGGTCGATCCGCAAGGACATGTCGAGTAAAGTGACGCACCTGATCGCGGCGGCGGCGACGGGCGACAAGTACCGGTACGCGTCAGGGTTCGGCCTGCCCGTGCTCGCGCGGTCCTGGGTCGACGCCTGCTGGGAGCGCCGCGACGACCCCGCCTGCTTAGCCACCGATGATGACGTCATTGTAAGTATATCCAATACCTACAAACATACATAAATAAACTCACTTCTTTTTTCCATGAAATCAAACTACACCTGCTACGATTCTTACAAACTCCTGTTGCTTCATCCACGTTCATACTCTGGTCATACACACGCGCCGGTTGAGAACTGACCTTTTTGAAGGACACTAAGCTCATAATTTATTCCAAATTCAATTTTGATAGTGAAGTAGTTTTGAAAACTGTGGTAATATTATTAAGGATGGGAAATTAAATAGCGTGACTTTAAATAAATAAATTATAAACATGATTAAAAGCTAGTATATGCGTGTGTTTAATTTGTTATCATCGTGGAGTGGAGAAGCAGTTATGCTTATACTTACCTATATTTATTATTTACATCGTTATTTTCTTACTCCTTATGACCTATGCAATATTGCACAATTACAGAAAGAACACAAACTAAAAGTGTTCGCGGGCGCTCGCGTCTGCTTCGTGGGTTTCCCTGAGGATGAAACCCTGCACATGGGCGAGGTGCTGGCCAGCAATGGCGGCGGCACCTGCCAGCTCGACGACCCCGACTGCACGCACGTTGTGAGTACTGCATATCTTCTATACTACACACACACACACACACACATAATAATCCCGCCATAATCACATTCGTGATTTACTTAATGGTTCGCGCATTGCAGCTGATAAACCTTTATAAACATTATAAAACTGATAGCACTCTTTAGCTTACACTAGATTCTATTGTCCCCCTACGACGAAAGCAAAATGTTTACAAACTATTTGAAGCTGCGGTGCAGTCGCACCTTTAACAATGGAGTGGCCCTTCCTTCAAGGTTACTCATATTACAATTTAGTTCAGCAAAAACCCTCCCAGTGTTTTGTTAATACACAGTCTGCCGAGAATCTGAGTAATCGGTAGTTTGTTAACAATGAATGATCATTTTAGAACCTCCCAAATGGCACTAAATGTCCCACAGAACGTTTACCTCTGCATAACATGCATACCTGTTTATTTATATACTTCATGCCACATTACACATTATTAGTAACTAATTTTAGCATTATGAAGTCAGCATGCAAGTAGATATACTTGGGTACACATCTCACTCTTAGTTAGATACATTGTAGACAATATAAATTAGCCAGTAGCACACTTCAGTTATTATGACACATTTTGACACCTCTTAATTTCTTCCGATGACTGCGTATTTATTAGCAATGCCTTCAATGCCAGCAGGTGTTTGATTACCAATTTATCAGTACAAACAACGACTAGATGAGAGCGGACTCAATGTCACTTGCGTTGCGTATTTTATATGCACATGATAGATTTTTCAATATTAGAAACTCTTGCGCGTTTCCTTTGATTTTTTATTTTGTTTCTCCTTTATCCCGATTTGGTCTTCCGCCACTCGGGATAGCCCGACATTTGAACCACTTCCGCATCCCTCACCGCACGACGCAAAGTCGACCCATTGTTTCCTTTTCATTATTTTATTAACATTTTGATGTTATCACGAGTTTCATAGTATTGTTTGTTCACTCACATTCGCTGTTGTACAATAATTGCGCACATACCTCATTCAGCTTGTGTGTATATTACACGACATCCATATAATCACACCTACATACTACTAGTGTTGTTTACATTCGTTTCATTTGTTGTGTAAAATGTCGACTTGCTTTCTTACTACCCACTCTCTTGCACTAGACATATGTAGACTTCTAGAACACCTGTATGTTGTAAATGTAACTTCACTTCACGAACGGATCAGTTTCATAAATCACCTTTTCAAACATCACTCTTCAGACATCTCAATTATGATCAAGAACACTTGTTTTGTGAACTAAAACTGTACAAGAATATAATCAAATCTTCGCTAGGCAGTCGCTTTCTGTGTTTAACTACCTCTATCACGATAATAATATATTATTATCGTCGTGCATGTTTGTATTGGAATGGCTTCATTACATCATTGCGTGGTGTGTTTCACACATGTTTCAGGTAATGGCCAATGGGGAGACTTTCGGTCGTTCGCTTATCCTATCACCCCATCCGAGTACACCTAACTCAGCGAAACCATCCCGCACCACTCCCAATCGCTCCCAGTCCACTCCCAAGAGCTCCCTGTACCGCCGCCTGTCGGCGCGGCTGTCGGGCCGGCGCGCCAGCCCGGGCAAGCATAGCGATAGTAGCGGCGACGGGTCGCACGACGAGCGCGAGCAGCGCGTGCACTGCGAGCGAAACAGTATTAGAGAAAAGCAAGCCAAAGCTGTTAGCAAAGATCAAACAGATAACTGCAGTATTAGTTTTGTAGGGAAATCCTTCACTGACGATTTGTGTTTGAATTATAACAACACCAAAAGTCCTCCGCATGTTGAACGTGTGGAATTGCGTAAATACAATATTTGTGATAAAGAGAATCACAAAAACATAACTCAGCTTGTCCACGGATCTGATGGTATTAACTCTAAAGACAAGAGAGAAGTTTTTAGAAATAAATCCATGAACGTATTTAACTTAGTCGATTGTCTCACTGAAGCAGGATCCTTGCACTCATCTCTAACGAAAAGTTTGTGTGACCTCGACTCTAAAGATGAACCAGTATTTCTGCTGGCCAGCTCAACTGGCGGCAAAGAGTTGCAACAGTCAACAACCACAATTTCCTCGGGCAAAAAAAGGAGTCGTAACTCCACAGATTCTAATTTCCAAGTTAGCACAGTTGACGCTAATTTATCCCCTGATAAATTTGAAGAGAGCAACTGGAAGTCTATTAAAAGGCTCAAAATAAAAGACTCTTTCAAGTTTAAAAACAGACCCACTATTTTCAAAAGGACGAAAAAGGACTCCGTTTCTAAAACAACTGGAGAAATATTAGTAGAGCCAGTGAGTCCAGAGAGTGTGAAGCCGACCGACCCGGCCGGGGAGTTTGTAGCTTCCACATCTTCGCCTATCAAAGAAGATGATAACGCATCTATATGCTCCATGAACACAAGTAAACAGTCGGGATTCTTCGATATTTCATTTGCTTCAATCAGGAGCTCTAAAACCGTCAAATCGGCCTCAAAGTTACGACGGAGTGTTAAATCATTCACAGCTTCGTTCAGGAGTGAAAGGAAAAAGAAGTATGAAAAGCGCGCTGAACGTAATACAGTAGAAGTGGATGCATGCCACCTACCTTCAGATCTCAAAAACATTTCAACACCAAAGAGTTTATTCGATGGAATGAATTTAGATATTTCACCAGTTCAAGTTGATACCGTGGACAGCACCGACCTAGCCACCCCGGTCAGACATCGAGACGCCGATGTAGACGAACTCGATGATTCTACCGTATTTAAAACGCCTCAAAGCTTGTGGCTCCGCACTCATCGCCATTCGATTTGCGGCGGCTCCGAACTGCGTGTGAGTAGCGCGCCCCGCCCCGCGCCCGGCCCGCCCCGCGCCGCGCCCGCCGCCCCCCCGCCCGCGCCCCGCCCCGCCCGCGACCAGCCGCCGCCCGCCTCGACGCCCCCCATCCGCGACGCCCACGCCATATCGCAATGCCATGGAATATCGCTGCCGGTACTAACACTATTTTATTCAATACTACTAAAAATATAGTAGCTTGTCATGCCATCGAACATCAGCGGTCCTGGTCTGTGTCGTATCCGCGGAGAGGCCCCCCTCGGCCTCGACGTGGTCCTCGCTGGTATGCATGTCATATAAAATATATCTTGCACCTTGGAAACTTTAGACGCTTAAAGGGACGTGCGCACATGAGTACGCCTTCACGAGATTTGCGTAGGAATCCCGTTTGACGGGTCTAGTGGGTATTGGTGAAAGATGAGAACGTCTAGGCTTCCGTTTATGATTCCTAATGTGCAGCTGTGTGTATGCAGGTCGTGGACGAGCACAATACGGTAGTAGCGCCGGATTGCTCCACACGGGTGCACGTCGTGAAGGCCGAGTGGTTCTGGGCCTCCGTACAGAACGAGGAAGCGCAGGACGAGCGAGATTACCTGTTCAAAGACGTAAGTAGCAATATCTTAGTATTTGCATTCAAATGAATTAAAATCAATAATGCCTTGCATCTGACTCCTTACTTGGTCTTGTTTTGGTTTCAATGTGGTTGTTTCACTTACATTGAAATTCTCACAGGAACCATGTGGCATAAAAAATATTCTGTCACTCGGAAATAGTGTTGTTTTGTATCAGGAAATAGTTTTTGTAAGTGTAACTGTATTTTCAGAGATTATACTGTACAAATATACAAAAGGTTTTTAAATTGATAACTGAACATTTTAAAAGCAATATATAAGCATTTCTAAATATGTCGCGAATTATATTAATCAAGTTTTACATGACAGTATCTAGATGAGGTGTCACGACGATCGTCGGTGGGCGGCGCGGGCGCGGGCTCGTGCGCGGCGGCGCCGGACGAGTCGTCGGCCGTGACGCCGGCGGGCGAGGCGGGCACGCCGTCGTCGCACCTGCAGCGCCTGCGCAAGCGCAAGCTGCGCGGCGGCGACTCCGCGCTGCACAAGCGCCGCTCGTCCGTGGGCGACGCCGTGCTACTGAGCCTGTCCGGCAACCTGCTGGACTGCACGCCCTCGCCCGACGGCAAGCAGCTCCTTGAGGGTGAGTTGACTCTTCTTTAACCAACGAAAAAAAGGAGATGTTCAAGTCGACGCGTATATTTTTACAAGCTTTTTATTAACTTGATTCTATAACGATCACAGCGTGGTAAAGAAGCTGGACTCGCATTATATTGAAACTCAGTACTACGCTAGGCCAGCTGGTCAAAAAGGTCAAAGTGTTACCACTAGCATGCGGTCGACTGTACAAGGAAATATTTATAAAATTTTATAAAGAAAAAGTTATATCACTGGAAACTGATTGAAATAATATTGAGGTGGAGAAGAAATGGCCGACGTTAGAGACGTGGGCTTTTGATACAGAATGACGACTCTTGCGACGACATAAACAATGCATTGCGGATATTGAACTCATATATTTGTTAATTTATTACCACTAACTATATTTGTTTACCCTTACCTTGTCGCTCTGTCCGCTATAATCGTCGTTTTTGTGTTTATAGAATCGGAGGTCCCCGATACGGTTGTCCGGAAATTGCTGTCGCCAAGGCAACAAGTGTTTATGGAGCTTCTACAAACAGAGTCCAATTACGTAGGGATATTACATACGATAGTTACGGTAAGACATCCAAAATACATGCATACAAATAAAAAAATTACTATATACATTTCATAAGGGCGGCATTGATAACAACTATTTGGTCTTCCCTGTTTCAGATGTTCAAGCAACCGTTGGAAGAAATGGCTGAGGACGACAATAGTAATGGCAAAAATCAAGCATTGCTCAATAATACTGAACTCAAAATTATATTTGGAAATTTACCGCCTATTTATGAATTACACCAGTAAGTCGATTTTTCCATTATTAAGCTACGAAAAGCGCACTTGAAAGTTGATAAAAAACAATAACCACCCGATTTATCAGATTTCGTTTCAATTGGTTAGACCACAGAGTACTTTTTCTATCATATATTTCATAGTAGTAATCCGTACTTTCATATTGTGTCACATTTCTACAGTTATATTATAAACTGAAAAGATTTGTATTTTTGTTTGTAATTAATAAATCCTAAAAGCTGGAGCGATTTAAAAAATTATTTCACAAGAAGAATACTATATTAATCACTGAGTAACATAGTGCGGGCGAAGCCGTTGGCGGAAGCTAGTATAAATAAAAGTCACCTTTCGTGTCTGGCTGTGTGACCGCGTTGTTCTTTTAAACTATGCAACGGGTCTTGATGCGGTTCTCATCCATCATTTATTCCCACCAAAAAAATTCCCGCAAAATACGCGCTTTGACGTGGAGTTGCGGATACCAGCCCCTATTACCTATTACCACCATCATTTAAAGAATGAATACCAGAAGGTTTATGTGGATGAAACATTTATAATAAACTAACTTATAATAAATAAATCTCTGTTTTGTGTAAAAAAGTCATAACCCGGTAAAACCGTGCGGTTCGCTAGTTTCTGATGAGTGGTACAATTCTCAGGAGAATGTTGGAAGAGCTGCGCTACGCTCAAGCGCACTGGAGCGAGGAGACGAGCATCGGCCGGCTGGTGCTGCGCTATACGCCCGACATGGTGAAGGCCTACCCGCCCTTCGTCAATTTCTTCGAAAATACCAAGGAGATGCTGCAACAGTGCGACCGTGAGAACCCAAGGTTAGCCACAATCAACGTAATGTTTCGTAAATTGATTGAGCCGGTAGTGCGTCACGTAGAAAGTATTTATTATTTATTTACATAAGCTTGAAGTTAAGTTGATCATAAAAAAAAATACGCCCGCTATTCAAAACGCAAACAAACACCAACTGCATAGCCCATCTAATATAGACTAAAGTAATAACAACAGATCAACGTCAGACTGCTTGTGACGACTGCAATAGATGAAATTCATATCGCTGTAAAGAGCCTTTTCTAACATACCAACTGTTACAATAGAAAAGCGGATGTTAAACCGCAGTCAAGTGATAATGCTGCGGTTTTGATCCGTTTTTCTATTGTAACAGATCTTCAAACATTCCACTAAATAAGAAATAATTATTTATGATATAAGTGCGGAAGGAAGGTGATTTCCGATGAGTGGCATGTATCAGACGACATGAAATCATCTTACGCATGTGTATCATACAACGTTGTACTATGCATTCTGCGAGGAAATAAAATTAATACTTATATTGATCAAAATC
Organism: Lithophane ornitopus; assembly: GCA_948473465.1. Lineage (NCBI taxonomy): Eukaryota > Metazoa > Arthropoda > Insecta > Lepidoptera > Noctuidae > Lithophane > Lithophane ornitopus. The sequence continues at coordinate 10,774,079 of OX419616.1, read as the reverse complement.
TAAATCTAGAGTAGTTAATTAATAACGCGTTTAATGAAGTACATACTAGTTTTATTGCTAAGGAACTTCGTTCCTGCCGGGGATCGCTCGCACTCGGCGCCGCCCCTCGCCCTGCCTCACGTATGAATTCAAACAAAACAACGTCGGGATAACGATGGAGTTAAAAATTAAAAAAAACTGAAAAGTAAAAAGCACTAGGGCGAAAAAGTGGCACTTTGAAAACGCTCTTTTCGAGCACATACATTTTAAAATATATTACCTGTTCCAGATTTCATGCATTCCTGAAAATCTGTCAAACCAAGCCAGAGTGTGGCAGACAAAGTTTACAGGAGCTACTAATAAGACCTGTGCAGCGGTTACCTAGTATAAGTTTATTACTCGACGGTAAGTTTTACTCATTTATTTTACCATACAATAGTGTTACAATTCTCTATTCATCCCAAAATTTAGGGATTTAGGAACAGATGAACATACATAAATACATCACTCTTGTTCCAGACATATTAAAAAGCACACGCACAAAAACTTGTGCAACATAGATTTCTAATACTACAAATTTTATAAATTAAAGTAAAATGACCTTTGTTACAGACATATTAAAGCACACGCACAAAAACAACCCCGACCACGGCGCTTTAGTGCAAGCGCTAGCGGGCCTGCGCGAGGTCATGTCGCACATCAACGAGGACAAGCGCAAGACCGAGGGGCAGCTACAGATGTTCGACATCTATAACGACATTGATCAGTGCCCGGTATGATTTACAAATATATACGAAATAAGTGGGATTTTGATAGAAATGAGAGTAATTCAAGAGGAAGTCTGAAAGAACCGGTCACTGTGGGTATTTTGTGGAAATCGGAAAGTTTTGAGTATGAGTACAACTCTCTAAGTTCATGTAAGTGCATTGAATGAAATTTTATGAAATCGTCAGTCAATACAATTACATGAACTTAGAGAGCTGTATTGCTGATTCTAATGTTTATAATTCTGTAAATCCATATTTGTTACGGCCGCTAATAATATTTAGATCAACATACAACCTGATACTGACCTGCAAATTGCAAAGAACGTAAGAAAATTTGAATTTCGTGGGCTACCATAGCGCATCCACCTTAATACATACTGGTGATTACCATCTAATGTATGATCTGTCGTACGTAGGCCCACCTAGTGTCTTCTCACCGATCGTTCGTGTCTCGCTGCGAAGTGGTGGAGCTTTCCAAGGAGCTGTCAGGCAGGGGAGACCATCTCGTGCTGTTCCTCTTCACCGATACCATGGAGGTCTGCAAGAAAAGATCCAAAGTGAGTATGTTGACATGAAATTAACTTCATATTTTATGGGTGGCGGCGAAGAGCGGCGATATTATTATATCAAATTTCGCGTCTACGTGTAGACGATAGCTCAGCTTATAGGTTTGACGAACGTTTGCCCTAGATGGAAAGGGTATCATAAAATGTTAGCTGAAGTATATAAATGTATAGAACTTCTATTGTGTATTTATTTTATTTTTTGTTTTTTATTTTATTTTTTGTTTTTTATTTTATGCAGCACCGGTTGACGTCATGTCAACGCCGGTCGCTGAAAACTAGCACTGTAGTGTAGCTCTGTCTCGCATAGTGTCACAGCATTATGCTCAGCGATGGCCGTTATGCGTGGATGTGACGCATATTTTCCCCTTATTTGTTCTTTCTTGTTTTTTCTTTACGTCATGTTTACAGCAAATAAATGTACTTTCTTTCCTTTTTTTTTTGAGTGACGAGACTATATTAATCATGCGTTGTTTGTTGTTTCAGGCTTTTAACAGTAAAAGCCCAACGAACGGCACCGGCACGATGCGGATAGGCTCGAGCAAGCCCTACAGGCATATATCGCTAATGCCACTGAGCACGGTCAAACGCGTCGTCGATATTAGGGAAGCTGAAGGTAAACTATTTTTTATTTCGTAAGCTTCTTTCGTTCGCGTGGACAGCCACATTTTTATAAAACTCCGTCGGCCCCCGACCCAGTGGATCTCATCGCTGCGCCCGCCATACTTCGTTTTCGCTTAGCGTTCTTTCTGACTTTTTGTCTTATTGTTCGGTTTCTAAGGGTCGTAACGTGATGTTAGATATCATATAACTTTCCTCATGAATTGGGCTATCAAATATCCGACTGATAGTTCCAGAGCTTTATTATTCAGATTTCATTAGTCAGAGTTGATTTGACAAAATTGTTGATATTTTATATCCGTTGGGCGACTGTCATTTGCTGTCAGCTGGGCAATAACTAGGGAAATACTGATCAAATAGCATTGCAAATCATCGCAGGCGACAGTTAATAAATGTGCACAGCACAGTATCTGAGGTCACGCCACCGTTGAAACTAGGCCTGATACATCGAGAAATACCTGAAAACGGGTTACAATAATATTTTTTTCCATTGTTACAAAAGTGTATATTGTTCACAGACTGTCATAACGTATTCGCGCTGATGTGTCGCAACAATCAGGAGCTCAAAGAGAAGCTCTTCTCGTTCATGATTACCGACGAAACCGTAGACAAGTCATACTTTCTTCGACAACTTTGCAGACAAATGGCCAACACCGTCTGCAAAGCTGATGCTGTAAGTTTTATTTTTAGTGTTTACTATGTTTTTTCTTTTTTGATGATTTCTAATAGATGAGTATGGAAGAAAAAGACATGTTGCGCTGACCCCAAATAAATTGGGATAAGGGCAGAAGAATGAAGATGATATATTCATTTAATTCTACAGGAAATACGATTGCTCTGTTTTACAGGCACAGTTCTGAATATAAAATTGAAACCGAAATATTGTTTGCAGGATAAATTTCTTGCGTGCCTAGAGTCGCACCAGCTCGATATCGACACGAGCGAACTCGCGCTCAGCACACTATCTAAAGTGTCTAAATTCGCAGCGCGCACCAGAATCAAGGTATGATTTTTTTTTCAATGTATTTATCATAAAACATAACTTTAATTTTAAACTAAATGATATCTTAATGAGAGCCCGGCTAGGCTAACAATACACCGACCCAAAACAAATGGGATTGTTAACCTCTTGGCTCTCGAAATCCTTTTTAAAATATGTGTAAATGAATAAAGCATGAATTAGATGATACAGATTAGCTTAGCTTGAACATAGAAATAACAAGCACATAACTGTTATATTGGTAAGTTCTACAAAATGTCAGAATGCTACAGAGCTCAGGATTTCGTCACAAGCATTTTTATGTAACTAAGGCATGATATTGTAGTCTGCAGTCGTTTTGCATTCGATTATGTCAAAATGTTATAACAATAGTCATATTTTCATCTACTCGCCGAATTTCAAAAATTGAAATAACTTACTTGGGATTTTTCCACATGCTGCAGGTAATTTGTAAATATGTTGTAGCGTCGATACGAAAAGGGGGAGGAAAGAGAGTACCGACCACGGAGTAGTAAATGGAGTGCGTATACGCATATTTGTCCTACGAATCAGGCTCGCCACAGTCGTTTTTATTCGTAAGATTGTGTTGATTTTATTACAAATGGTCTACCATGATGCGGACTATGTCCCAACCAACCTTCGTGCTTTGGGCCGTTTGTGTACGAGTATGAGGGGGCACCCTGGAATCATTATTTGTTACTCTGTGGTCGTTAGTATTTACAAGCAGCAACGTGTGCAGTCCGATGTAGTTGTGTACCACGAGTGTAGCGTAGCGGTACAGTAGTCCTTGTACCGACGGGCGATTTTTAAGCCAGCTTTTTGTTATCGTGCTCTGCATTTGCAACGCACTGCTTAGCGCTAAGAGCTGAAAATCCAACAGTGTGTTTTTTTGACGCGCTGGGTTGCACTCTGTTGGATTCTCAATGCTCAGCTCAACACCGAGAGTTGAAAATCCAGAACGCAGTAATAAAACGTCGCGTTAAAAAACCGCTCGTGCGTACCTGGGCTTTGTCGTAGTGTGTAGTTAAGGGCAGGTGTAGTTTAAGGGCAGTTGAGCAGTAGTAGAGCGTGGTTGTTTTGTAGCTGGAGGCGCTGGCGGGGCTGACGGGGCTGCTGCGGCCCGAGCCTGGCTCCGGCCTGCTAGACACATGGGTATTGCGCGCTCACTTACTCGCACAGGTCTGACGCGGCTCTGCCACACTCCTCTCGCTCCGTCCTCAACTAATACGTTCATCCGCACACTGCTTCCTGTGTATACCTTAACATTTGCGTGACGTCTGCATTGCTGTGTCCATTTAGAAGTATCTTGGGCTTTCTATTTTACCAATTTTGATAAACTTCTCTGCTGTTTTGCTTCTTTTTAAGAGGTTCGATAAAAATTGTATGGAAAAATCGCAATTCTAACAGCGGTCGCTTAAATTGAAAGTGCCACACACCTTCGCCCCGATAAACTTCTATTTGATCACATCATAAGGCTTAACATACTCATTATTCAGTACTCATGTTGGGTTAAGGACCATTATTCATTTAATAAATATAATAAGTAGAGGGACACCGCTTAAGTGATAACGTGATATATTTAGCTGTTTGAAACGGTATGCGTAAGTAGGTGTCGGTTCTGCAAGCACAGGAATCAGTGTGCGCGCTCAGTAAGCAGTCGAGAGTTGCTTATTACAGCGACAATGTATTGTCAACAAAGCTTACTTAAACAATTGTATTGTAATTTTTCCTGCAAATATATCTTGCTTTGTAAACACCTCAATTTCTTCCCGGAGAGAGCGAGGGTCGAAGGAGTGAATGTGTTAGATAATGCTTAGCTTCAAATCCTATACGATGATTAACTGTCTCGTGAGCGTGCCATACCAGTGGTGTTTTAACATGTCATCCATATACATATTCATTATTCCATATTGTTGCTAAAAACATATCGTGTTCTTTTTTTAAACGGGCATGGTTTTTGTCTTGTAATAACATTTTTTTAAATTAAATTAATACTGTTTGTGATGTTTTAAGTCAAAATTTTCTCTTGAATTATTTTAAAATATCAATTAAGATTCCGATTTCTGATTTTAAAGTATATCGAACGTATTTTTTAGCATGTTTGGTTTATGTAAAGTATTTTTTCTTTTGATTTGGCCCGTATTTTGTGTGATGACACTTATAAGTTCATTAAATAACCGTAACATATGCTATATGCAGGTGGGTCGTGCGTTTTCGTTTAACAAAACGCCGTCGAAGCTGAAGCGTGCGATGTCGTCGATGATCTCGCCGTTCGGCTCCACCTCCAACCTCACGCCCGCCTCCCAGCTCGCGCAGATGAGGCTGGCCAGCTGCAATAACATCAACGTGAGTATTCAACGTCCTACTTTGTACTTATCATTATCATAACTCTCCTGCTGATCCCGACTTATTTGGGGGCGGCGCAACACGTCATGTCTTCTTCTTCCATAATCTTTACTCTATTAGTCGTCAAGTCGGTAGTCACACCCCTTCTTCATCTTTCACACAGTCCATCCAATCCACCATCATCCTACTTTATACTTTTGTTATATATTAATGCGGACATATGTTTGTTGATTTATTTATTTGTCCTTTCACGCAGCAACGGAGTAACGGATCGACGTAATTTTTTTTCATAGAGACAGTTTATGGTCCGGACAGTGACATAGGCTTTTTATCTAGAATAAATGCATGGTTCCTGTGGGATAGACCAAGAGAGCGAAGCCACGGGTAAAAGCTCGGTAAGGCGCCATAAACAAATATCATCAACAGCAACTTCCGTAGCGCAAAGCTTTTTGTTCGTGGAGCCCTGTCGGAATTAGAAGGTACCACTGGCTAGTGCTCGCAGTAGATGTTGCCTTTATTTACGCAGAAATACAGCAGATAGGCAATTCCCGTATTTTTAAGAATGTTCGCATTCCAATCTCTAGTCTCGATTTGTCAAAAATATATTTAATTTCATTTGGCAAGTCTTCGACGTCGTCGATTGTCGCTGAGATGTGATTGGGACTAGATTTTGTTTTTAATTACGGGAATTGGCTTTCAGATATGTTTTAGTCATCAGTCTGTTGCGTGTGTTGTGGCAGGAGATGGGCACGAGCGGCGGCGGCGCGTCGGGCGGCGGCGACGTGCTGGTGGCGCCGCTGTCGGTGCAGCCCACGCGCAAGGCGCAGCCCGCCGTGCTGCGGCGCTTCTGACGCCGCGCGCCGGACCGCGCCTGAACGCGCCGTGCACGACCACTCCCAGGGACGTAAAGATCGTCTAATCTAAGCGCAGCGAACTCGAGATTCCAACAGAGCACATCTCCATGTGTCAAAAAAACACATTGTTTGGATTTTCAACTCTCTGCACCAAGTAGTGAATTGATAATCTAGTACTCGAAAAAATATAGCCTTTGGATACGAAGGCTAAAACTGAACGCCTTTCCACTAATCCCGATGTTTCAACATGTGAGAGGAAATACTTATTGCAACCCTTTACTTGCGTGGGTGTGGCGATTTTACTGTGAACTTTGACTCGCACGTGCACTGAGAGGATAACTAGACGTGCGATCAGTCCAGGTACAGACATTATATGGCGGGGCCAGGCGGGGAGCGCGTGTTTTGTGTGGATGGACACATCCGCTCTGTCGTGCGTTCGCCTCATTAATGCACTAGTTGGCCTACAGATTCGGCCGTTCGGGCATGTAGAATTTCGTGTATGGCCGGTGAGTGAATGACCAATGACGAAGACCAATATGTGTGGCTTGCATCAGTACACCTACTTTGCATGTGAGCGTAAACACATTGGAGGGGCCTTCAGTTTTAGATTAGACGATCTCTAGCAATTTCATTGTAATTTATTTTGTTATGAAGCGAGCGGGCGAGGCCCACTCGCAGACGTGGTGCGAGGAGTGCCTTCGAATTGAACCGTGACCGGGTTTGAATGGAATTGATTGTGCAGGTTTAGTAAATTATTTGAAAGTATTAATAAGTTGCAGTCAACAGACGGCCTATCGAGATCGAATAAGAGTGTCGATCGTTAATCAAAGTGTGCTTAGATGTTGTCATTAAAATGTATAAATTCATAATTATACAAGATTTGATTGTGAATACGCATATCGAACCGATTACTTGGCTGCTACCAGTGAACCTCCACTACGTTGATGAATCTTGTAGTTTTATGAACTTATAACTAAGTCTAACTATTCTCGTTATAAACTTTGGCCTATTTGTGGCTTAGCCAACTTGCTAAAAATATTTCACATCAACAAATCAATACTTACTACTGCTTGCAAGCTCCATAAGTGCTGATTCTCATTGTCTCATTTCCTTATTTCCATTAGGTTATTCCAATAGGTGTATACGTAACTGTTTGCACAATTCGTTTGTTTGATTATGATTACCATAGCATAGAGATCTTGTGGATTCTGTGCAGAATTGAAATATACCTATTGATTTGTTGATTAGTGATTTTAGTAGGTATAGGTACTGTGAATATAAAATATAGCCATAAAATATTAATTAAATTCGATGGCCTAAGTTTAGCTAACTTACGAATTTATTCATCTGTCAACATGTCACAGAAACATTGCTGATATTATTGAGATTTAGTTTTGAAAATAATTTGTACATATGTGATATTTTAAATATATTGTGAAATAGATCATAGCATACACTAGATCATAGTAGAATACCCATGATATCAATCTGATGCAGATTCAAAGTTTTCCTAATGTTTGCATTATTGTTATTTGCTAATGGACAATGAATTACTCAAACCTTTGAATCATTCAGTCTGGGTAGATAGGTGTTGTGTAAATAGTGTACGGAACATGAGCAGCTTATGTAAACTAGGCGCCCTCGAATGTATCTTTTTAAATATATTAATTCGCGTCTGTAAGTTTTATGAGAGTCTCACTTAGGCTACTATCATCAATCATGTGTACACATGTTGCTACATTGTACAAAAGAACAATATTTATAAATATTTTAAATGATTGATAAAATAAACATTTATTTTCAATCAGTTGTGTTTTTTGTTTCTTGAAACCTAACAAATAAGTAATAGTTAACCATTTCTTTTATAATTAACATTTATTTCGATTCAGCAGTCGTAACACGTTAGTGCAGTTTATAAAATTATAACACGACTATTCAGATAAAAACGTTGTGTAGTCAGTTGGCTGGTGCCTTCTGTCCACGCTTCTGACGTATGAACTTGAAGACGTTGTGAACCGCGCGCAGTAGCACAGCTAAAACCATTACTGCTAACGGTATTGCGGCAAAGCCCATATACTTTGGACCCATCTCCGCATCAGGTAGCACAGATAATTTCATACCAAGAGCGGTCTGAAAATATGTTTTGCTCAATGATTTTTTTTTTACATTCGAATTACTTACCTACATTCGAAAAGAAGATAGAAAAATCTGCTAAAATTTAAATCGACTAATCAATCCTTAGTTTAAACATGCATACCTACCATTATAATAAATGGAGTACTTTGCCACTGTGTTTTTATTAGCGAAGCGCACGTGTTCTCTTCTGTGGCCAGACACAAGTCAGACAGGAAGTCATGACTTTTGTATACGACCAGGAGACAGATCAGCTCCATGAACAGCACAAGCGACATCGCAACACCCGTCATTATCGCATCAACACTCTCCATCAATGCTATGCCGCCCTGCGCATTAAAACATAACATTTCATTTTCCCGTAATACGCGCTACTTCAGCTTATTATAAGATACTTACATTTGTTGCATATAACAAACTTAGTGCCATGCAGCATAAAATCAGAGCAGCAACGACGAATTGTTCCCTACGTCTGGAAGATAAATAGGAGTTACCTAAGGATTTTAGCTTTCTAAGAAATTGTAACATTAAGTAAGTATATCACGCTTCTATTCTCCGAAGGGGTAGGCAGAAAAGGATATGGAACATCAAAAGGAACAAGGAACCCCAGGTGATGTTCAAGACGGTGCAATCGGAAATTTCGCAAGGCAACGTCGCAAATAGCTGTCAAATATTTTGATTCTTTTCGTACCTCAAAAGGAAAAAACGGAAACCTTATAGAAATTATTTGATGAAGAAACTGGCCGTAAAGCAACAAAATCTTTTTCGTTAACTACGTTATAAATTAAAGATAATGTTTATCTACTTACACAAGTTTTACTCTGTATTCGAATATTGTATGCAATACCGTTTTCAATAACCAAAACGCCACGACCAAGTAAGAACACACCAAGCCACCAAATATTAAAGTCGACCTAAAATGAATTTAAAGTATTATATTAAATAATAATAGATACCTACAATAACAACAATCTATGTTCTGGTATAGGTAGGTACCTATAGGACATCTATGCAAATAAAATTGAAGTGTCTGTTTATAATATCAAAATAACAGTGTTTTACTAAATACAATATGGTATTAAACGATACCTACATACATGTAAAAAAAAAAAAAATCTTTTAACATTTTGTCTGTCCATCCGTTTGTTCCGGCTAATTTCCCAAAGGGCTGGACCCTGGATTTTGACGGGACTTTCACTGGCAGATACCTGATGTTATAAGGAGCAACTTATGGTAATTTCAGCTGCTAGTAAGTGTAGGTAGGTATTCTTGAGAAATAATTTTAAAAAAAGACTCACACTAGATGGGAGTAGTTGCCCATTGATGTACATTTTGAGTACATTGGCATTATCCATAATGTACCTGTACAAAGTGATTTTATCGATTTATGGCCGATTCCTATAAATTACGGACCGTAATTGGTTAAACTTAAGACTCTTGTATCTTTACCAATAATGAAGCAAATACCTCATACTTTTGCATAGTAGACCCTCCCATAAGCAAAACTAGCTTATGAATCTATTTATATGTCCAGTTTGGCAATAAAAAAAGGTACCATTGGTAAGCAAAACGACTCGTTTTTGTATATAGGAACCGAGCATAAGTCTAATAGGTATATATGTAGATACCACAGCACGGAGACACCTCGACGCCCGCCGCTAGAGGCGCTATTGTCAACACTTTTCATACAAACCAAGCTTGTCACGGTTTACTCGCACTACTACACTACACTAAAATGACGTATAGAAACTGACAAGTTTGAAGGCGGTCCGTTACAGAAGTTGTGTGTACAACGCACTTTTAGCGCCAATTCCCTGCTCTGTGATCATATCTACCAACGCACTGCCAGGACCGCTGGGTCTAGAAGCATGAAATTTTACACCATACATAGTTCCATAACAATAAAGCGAAATTTAAGAACATTTTTTTTAAATTCATCCCCTATTTAACCCCTTGCCTGCGATGATGATAAACTGATATGATGATGATGATAATATTCCTGAGGACATACTCTCCTTCATGTTATCATGTTCGGCTTTTGCGTTGAAGTGTTTGTAGTCGACAAGGGCGCACATGGCAGCGCCACTCGTGTGCAGGCCTGCCAACATCAGCACTATCCCAGAGTGCCACACGTTCTCACCGCTTAGGTTTGGGTCTATGTGACTAGACGCTACAAATACAACAGATTTTTTACAAATCACCGTTCTAAAAGCAGAAGCTTTTTATCAGATGTTCGCCAAAATGACGGCGACAGTTGATTGGTTAATAGTAATAATGAATAGTTGGATATGAAACATGTATTGCATTTGTACATACCATATTTATGTAATGCTTTGCCATGTATCAGCTCAGTTCCGACACTGACCGAATGAATATAAAGTGATAATTCCAAGGCATCTGCCAAAGCCTATAATTTATAATCAAACATTTAGGGCGTTTATGACAAGAAATGCAATTCCATAAATAATTTATGATTAGGTAATTCAGACTACACAATGTTACTATACATACCGCTACTGTTTCCTTACTATTACCGAGCTTGAAGACTCTACGTAAAGCTTGGGCTATGGTTAGATTGGAAGCACAGTGAGCGACTAGCATTGCAGACCATATACAAGGTAACAGTATAAGCCAAGGCTTAATATTGTTATAAATAAGCTGAAAGATATATAGGCCGACCGCTTAACTGAGTCCGTTCCTGAGGCAGCTGCGCGGTGCGAGAGGGGTGTGATGCGAGAGCTCAGTGGTTCATCAACTTGTGACAACTGTCACCCCTCCCGCACCGCGCAGCACCTCAGAAATGGACTCAGTTAGGCGGTCGGCCTACAACAATATTATCATGTCACACACGAAGTCCACTAAGCGAATGGTATTTCACAAAAAAAAAAAACTGGTGCATAATATGAATAAGTCAAAGGGCATTTAGCGGATTACGGTCGGTAATTGAAGTTTATACCTACTCTACCATAAGACATTTTTTCCATAATCATGAAACTCCACAAGACAAGCCAAGCAACAATGATAGTCACCCCAAGTGGTATGTTAAATTGACCGAAAAAGGTCTCCAAATCGCGGAACTTAATCACTTCCACGCTGTAAAAGACAAGACCGTGATTATAAAGTACTCCTAGGTACTCCTAGGTAAGGCCAACAAACGATGATTATTCAACTAAAGTATAGTTATAATTACCGTATAAAATTACTTATTTTAAAATATTGGAACTTACTAGAAATAGTTATAGGCAGGAGTAATGTACATAGGAGGATAACTTCCAGCATATTTTTCCTTGCATACTTCAATTATAGAAGGAAATTTGTATACAGTACGTCTGCAATAAGAATATTTGAACTGAACATTAAATGAACATAATTTATGAATGTTTTTTTTTTTGCAAAATTATAATTATTTTTCAAACTACAGGCAACGCTAAGGCTAAGCGTATGCTGAAACGCAAGTGACGCGCAGCACAGTACAGATTTTGCAGGGCATTAGGCGAGCAGACGTAGACCGCGAGCGCATGCTGCGACGCAGCTACACAGACACGTTCGCGGTTCGCGTCTTAGCTAGTACAAACAACAGACGATTGCAACAAAATTATGACCGCCCCGACTCTTGCTCGTTGAAGTGCCAGCCCGCGCCGCAGCTGAGCCCGTAGCTTTAAATTACCCTTATAATAATTATTATCATGATTTGATCCAAGCTGTCCCATCTTGCTGTCTCGCCAGCGACGCCCTAAGCCGAGGTTCGTACCCAACAGGAGGTGCCCTTAGCTTGCAGTCGCTTAGTTTTATTAGTTTAGTTATATGCCCCTGACTGGAGGCCCTAAGTGCAGCCACAGAAAAGGCAGCCGCAGGAAAGTCCGGTTAAGTAGTCAAGGCCTCAGAGATCAACCAAGAAATGCTCTAGTTAAAAAAAAACATGAATCAGCGTATGCTGAGACCCAGGTGACACAGCAGGTCCACACAACGCAGGGCAGAGCAGATGTTATACGTACTGACAGGTCGTCCCTTGTTTTAGAGACGCAGGTAACGCAGCACAGCACACGTCGCGCTGAAATCTGTGCCGGCTCTACAATCAGACGCACAGCAGGACAGATACATGTCTGCGTCTCACGTGCCTGCGCCGCAGCGTACGCAGCTGTCAGTACCTCCGTTCATGCATTACAAAATCTGCTCTGCCCTGCGCTGCGTGGACCTGCGTCTCAACATACGCTTAGCCTTATGCTCAGGCAGCCTTACACTCGTTTTTTAACGCTGGTGATTGGTGGGGCTAGCTATCTGGGAGGATTGTCTCCATTGAATAATTGATGGCTAAAGTATAATTTACGTATTACCTGATAAAAGACGCGTTCCTCCATGCTTTACGTGGCAAGCTCAACCCGATTTTAACACTTTCGTGCATAGTATTATTTTTTCCTATTTTGAATCTCACCTAGAACATAATTAGGTACTTATATCACTGCTGCCTTTAATTTACTCAATACTCAATACGTTTATTTATCGAACAAATATATTTTATTTATCTTAGGTATTGATTCATTTCGACTTGCGGTTAATCTTCGCTTGCAATGGCGCATGCCCTACTGTAGTCATGCTCCAAGTCAGATTTTAAAAGCATGTCAAGGCAGAACTTTTTTTCTTCGTGTCATAAATAGCATGTACCAGAAAGGTGTGGTCATATTTAAGGGTCTGCTAACGGATCATCAAACAGAACAACTTTTTCCATGAGACCACATCGTTATCGGGAAAAACTATCGACTGTCCCATACAAAACTTCAATACCTTCTCGACCTAAGTGTATGGCACGGCTAATATTTTTTTGTGCCACATGCACACCCTTAAATATAAACCCTTCTGTTAATATACATGGTGTGCTGTGTACAAACTACATCAAAAGCCGTAAAAACTACGTTTTTGAGTAATATAAAAGTCCCTTTGGTCCTGTCTGTTTGTTCGTTTAGTTCTTCAAAGTACAATGTTGCTGAAGGGACAGATATACCTACATAAGTAGGTGTAATTACTCCAAAACACAAACATTGATGGTATAAATCTAAGTATCTGGGAATAGTTAGGAAAACCGGCCAAGTGCGTGTCGGACCACGCACATTGAAGGGTTCCGTAGTTGGGATGAATTTATCCCACGAACAGAGTTAACATTGTAGTTAATACAAAAAAAAATAAAAAAAAATATGCTATATAAAATTTTTTTTGGTAAAACGTTTTTATTTTTCACTTTTTAGTAGTGGTACCTATCCCACAAAAATTCGAATACCACTAGCTGATGAAAATAACAGTGAAGGAGTAAATGTAAACATCGTCTAGATAAACTAAGTGGGAAAAATACGTAACATTGACGCTAACTCAAAAACTACCCAAGCAAAGTTAATACAATTTATATGGGACCACCTCGGAAGCATGACCTACCATACAAAAAAAGAATCATCAAAATCGATTCATAACTGGCGGAGTAATCGCGTAACAAACATACAAAAAAAAAAACGAAGAAGAAGTCGGTTAAAAACATGTTCTCCCATTCATTCCAATTGCAAATGTAAGTTTTTCGATTATTACTCGTTAACTTGTAAAGCCATACTTTAGCTGTGAAAGTTTTCCTTTTAACTTCGTTACACAAGGTGGGGCATAAGAAATGTCGCAATCTGAATTGGCATATCACTAAACACTTTTAGTGAGAAGACGTAATAAACAAGAATATTCGACATCTACCGTGATTTTGTGGTATCCCTAGGGATTTCGTGAAACCCCTAGTATTGGTTTCCTCATTTCCCTTTAATGCCGCGTTTTTTTCACATATTCAAAAACAACCGTTTAGCTGGCAGGGGGTAGGGACACTCGACTCAACAAAAATTAGCACTATATAGCTAATATTTCGCAAACGGATTTCTGAATCGAAAAACACCCACAATATTGTTGAACGACCTTACCAACGACTCCACAACATGGGATATACGCGAAAATAATATTCCTCATCATTTCATTTATGTATACGGAGCCCTAAAAAAAAAAATGTAGGTATTCTTTAGGTTTGATTTTTGAACACTTACGGGCAGTCGTGAACTTCGAATTTTCATTTTATCCGGAGCATATTTCTTTAAATCAAAATCCCTAAAATCAAATGAAATTGATAATTAAATTTTTTCACTCAAAAAAGGTTCGAATGGAAATAAATAAATAAAGCTTTGCGATCTGGAATACTGTAACAGTCTCCTCAATTACATGAAGACGTTAGGCCTTAATCCGACAAATTAAAATTAGCTAGAAGAAATGAATATGAGCGAGCATACCAAATGTACAGCTTTAATTATGGAAAGTACCTCACCGACAGTACGTGAAGGGTAGCTGGCCATCGGCCACAGAATCCATCACATACGATGTAGCTATGGCGGCCGTGGTACAACAAGTGATGGCGCGCACTACAGCATTAATACACATTGCTATACCAATACCTGTATAGATAACGCAACAGATTATACCATAGTTCTTAATTGTAATTTTAGTAAGTAAGTAGGTATGTATCTTATCGTACCGTCTAGCACCGGAATGATCCGGAAAGCCCGACCAGGCCCACTTAGGCTCCATTGTCCAAGGTACACTTCAAAATGTCGCACAGGGTTTGCAAGAGCTGCCACAGCGGCAATCAGAAACACCATAAAAAAAACTGAAATACAATTTAATACTTAACACTACAATTTCTAAGAACACCCACTCCGTGTAAAAACTTGAACTGTCACGTATTTTACTTGGTTCCCTATCCATTTGCATAAAATTTTAAGACATAAATAACATGGCATACTTTTGTTTAGCCGAACAATATTTACGCGTAATATTATTTACGCATAATAGCATACGCATAATTATTTTAAGCATAATTTCTCCAATCATTATAATGTATAAGCATAATCGTTATGCCAAAGAATAGTAGGAAAAACAACATTATGCGAAAAAAGGGGTCCCATTTTACTTGAAGACTTTTGTTCAGATGTTTTCGTTTTCAATTAAACTCTCAATATTGCGACCCTGTTGCCTCCATTATTATGTTAATCTGTGCTGCAAGCACCATGATTGCGGCGTGGCGCGGCGTGACAATAATAAAGAAACAAAAATGAATGTTCCGACCACTGAATGAGGCCTCGCGATACAAACTTTTCATTCAAGCTAAACGAACAGCTGGTGGCTGCAGATGAATGTGTGCTGTGACCGTACGCATAAGAATAACTTACAGAGTCCGCCGGTAAGTGCTGACGCTGGTAGTCGGCAGTGCATGGTCATGAGCGCGCTGAGGGCGAGCGAGCCGATGCGCAGCCGGCGCCGGCCGCGCTTGCGCCTACGCATACTGCGGGCCGCCACGTATTCTAGGTCCGTTATGTTTGTCGTGGACCACACCACCGACCACTGATCCTCCTAAACTTATCCATAACACTACTATGTTAATTATGTTGTTGTAGGCAGGCGATCATGTCAGCATGTCTGGAGTTCTGGGAGATGTATGAATTTTGTCTAATTTTCTTTATGTGTTATAAATAAGTAGCAAAGATCTAAATCTAATTGTATTTTACTGACTTGATCCCAAGACTTTTCCTATACAACCAATAGTATTGGCGGGTTGATGTTTCTTGAACTGAATGTTTTCAAGTTTACCATACTTAAATTGCTGGATTATACAAATCGATCCACAGGGAAGTTAGCAGAATTAAGTATCAATCAAAATAAGTACATCAATGATGGGTACGCGAAAATTGGTCAGTTTACAAGTAAACCTCGAATTAATGAAAGTCATACCATATCTGCATTGTTATATGTAAGAATTGTTTCCATTGATTGTCGCCTGCCTTGCGCCGCCATTATTACTATCAATTTGAAAATCTTTAACAAAATATAAAATATTAACCAACTA
Organism: Lithophane ornitopus; assembly: GCA_948473465.1. Lineage (NCBI taxonomy): Eukaryota > Metazoa > Arthropoda > Insecta > Lepidoptera > Noctuidae > Lithophane > Lithophane ornitopus. Next base: position 10,757,904 of record OX419616.1, on the reverse strand, counting down.
CAATTTCGTATGTTAAAAATTTGAAGTGGAAATCACGGATTAAAAAGCGTGGAAATGGGAAATGTTAATAAAAAAATATACTCTGTGTGAAATGACAGATGTCGGTCTACTACGTGTCTGACTGGACCAAAAACGAAGAGTGTAAAAAGGTAAGGATTGCAAAAATTACTTTTTTAACCAGCCTTTCGAATAAAATGAGGTTTTTTGATGAGCAAGCTGTAGTCTTTGGGTCGTTAGGAAATGGACCCGAGGTAGTATGACCACAACATGTGGAACTCACAGGAAGAGAGGGCTCGCTGGGTATCTATTAACAACAACAAAAACTGAGATTATTTGTTTATTAAATAATAATTTACATAATATGTTCTTATAAAAATTTCATCTTCTTTAGGTCTTATTTCTTAATTCATGATATCGTACCATCACTGATTTAATAAGAACTTACTTTAAATCAGCGATAGTAAGGACGAACCTCCCGCTAGAGTTGCATTTCACAAACGCGCGAAATAATTCTAATTTATACCTTAATACAATGACAACATAAGCGTCACATGACACGCGCTCGCATTGCATTATCCATAAAATGAGCCGCGGTAATGCTTACAACTACACACTTTGTACAAACATAAGTATTACAATAAGGCTCGTGTATTTTCGACATTAGCGTTTCCAACGTGCAATGCAGCGTTGTAATAAAACGTCGCACGCTGCAAGCGCCACTAGCGCCTCCGCTGCGAAATCAGAGCAGCGAAACCGCAGTAGTTCAATTGCCCTGAATCGCGTCATATTCCGCTACGTGAATTCGATTCGAGTAGCGGAATATGACGCGAGTCAGTGCGCCAGCGAGTAATATTGAACTGTCGCGCACCAAGTGCCTGTGGAGCCGACCAAGCAAACATACTAAACCATATTGCAAAGTATTTCACAATAACGCTGCGGTATCGAATGGTATCTTAACTAGAGGGTCACGAAACGAACGCTCATTACGTTTTTGCTCCGAGCTGAAAATGATAGTGTCGATTAGCAAAACTAAAATAACTTTATTTACACAAGGGTAAAGTTGATATTTGTTAAACCGGTTTCGCATGGCGCTTCAAAGACTGCATCAAGCAGTAAAAACAAAACCATCTTTATTTACATAAGAACAAAGTTGATGATTTTTTAAGTGCAAATAACAGTTTTTGCGCGAAAAACGCCCTATGCGTTATTTTCGCCCAGGCATAAGAGCCACAAAACACACACACATACACTTGACGCCGCCTAATTTGCTTCGAGCACTTTACAACATGAGTTTGTCCCACAAGTCAGTAGCGCTATACTTGGCGTCAGTCCGGTGCGGTAGACGTTATATAGCGTCGTACGCGTGGTGCTAGGGCGGCGGCGGCGCGGCCGGCTGCGGCGCCTCCTGCGGGAGCGTGAAGTTCGTCAGCAGGTCGCGCACGGCCGGCCACAGCGTGCACTCCGAGTGCGACTGGTTGAACTCGTTGAACCTGCGTACACACAACTTCTGTAGGGAGTGCGAGTAGGCGATAAAATTAAAGTAGGTAATTCAGATGGATAATTTTCCACTCAGTGATCGGCATTTCGTTTAATTTGTGATTGTTTTGTTTGTTTTCATTTGGTAATGTCACAACACATTACGCAAGTAAATTGTCTTTGGCCTCTCATCCACAGATAACTATTTATTGCTCTCATCAAGCAATAGACTACTACTAGAATAGCAATTGTCAAACTTGTATAATTTTCTGTTTTAAATATGAGGCTTTTGGCTAGTTTGTACATATAGTGAATGTCACTCATTATTTTGTATTGTGCGTTTAGTTTATGCAGAATAAACAATTTTTCTTTCTTTCTTTCTTTTCTTTCAGTTCAAAAGATGTGCAGGGAAATTACCTACCTATGATGAGTGTCCGGAGATGGCTTCGCAATATCGATTGATGATGGTGGAATTAGAGTAATTCGAAGAACATAAAAAATGGTGGGTAACGTAAGCCGGAAGTCTGATAAATAAATATTATTTTTCCGACAAACTAAGTTAAAGTTAAAGAGATACATATTAGCTTCTAATTTAAGAATTGTGGTACCTTTTGAGATGTAAGCTGACGGCGATGAGGTGCGGCTGCGCGTTCTGTTTGTCGGCCAGCTGCGTCACGTTGAGCTGCATGTCGTATACGAGGGGCAGCACCAGTTGTGTGTCGCCGCGGGTCAGGCAGATCTACACACAAATATACGTCATTTTCAATGTTCCACTCCACATTGAATGACAAGTGCAAGTATTTTTGTTACATATTGATATAAACATTTTTAGACGAATGTCAAACTCAAGGTATAGCTGCATTTTGTGCAGAGTGAAAGTTTGAGCAGATTGGCCGCGCAAAGGCTCTATCAGATCTATGCGCACGACATCAGCTATCGTGATGGCACGAGAGTAAAGGACAGTTCGGTTAGATGTACTGCGTAGGTTTATCATGTGTATCTTTAAGTAGTAGTACGTACAGTTCGATTCAAACTTAATGGCGGCTCGGAAGTTAGCTTTTCGCTGCGCAGTACCCCACCCCTCACCCCCGCTGAAATATAGGAAATTGTTACTGCGCAGCGACTCGCCTCATGTTCTGAGCCGCCATTAAGTTTGAATCGCACTGTGACACTCTCGTGGAATATGTTTGTTTTTTTACCTTTGTTTTTTATAGATAATATTTGTTCAAATATTGTAATCGGCTTCGGGCGTTCTATTAAAAATAAATAAACGATAGCAAGTGTGGCACTCACAAAGAACAGTATCTTATGCTTGGCCAGCAGCACGGCGGGCTGGCCGGCCGGCACGATGGGCGGCGCGGCGGGCGGGATGCGCAGCGCCCAGTGCAGCGCCCACAGCGCGGGCGCGGCCGGCGCCAGCTCGGCGCGCATGAGCGCCACCAGCCCGCCCAGCGCGGCGCCCGGCGCGCCCCACGTGCGCGCCCAGCCCGCCAGCGCCGTCGCGCGGTACGGCGCGATGGCCACGCGCTGCTCGAAGAACTTCTCCATCACCTGCGCGGATTCATTTTACGGTGTGATGTCGAATCATTAATTTTTTTGTTAATGGCCTCTGAAACCACATGAACCATGAGGCTCCAGGGGCTAGTGCAAATCCTGGGGTTCATTCGATTTATCGAGTCTGGTTAAGCCACGCTGGAGTCGGTGCATTTCATTCATTCATTCATTCATGTTTTTTGGGCAACTGCGTGATTGTACACTGTACGCGTCTAGCCTGTACGCTTTGCGACTAATCGTATGTAATTCTAAATACCGTATAAAATAGAATGTAGAATTCAGTTACAAAAGACGGCATGAAATTAATGTAGGATGCGTCGACCACCCGCTGCCGTTTCGTTCTAATGCCACGATCGATATTTACTGTATAAATATTTTTAACCGTATCACACACGTATCGTACAGTTGGATGTTGGCAAATTAACTTTTTACCGTAAAATATCGTACAAGACAGCGCCATGTAAACGGACACTAAAATTGATTAGGTACTGCTGCACTTAGCACCACGTGGTCTTCAATTCGGTGCACTGGCGCGTGTTACCTGCAAATCATCAGCGGACCAGGCCTCCTTGCTGTGCTCGGGCAGCGGCGTGAGCTGCAGGTGCAGCGACTGCATGTGCTGCGGGTGCAGCGCCACGCGCCCGGCCAGCCCCGCGCTCTCGCAGCGGAACGTCAGGCTCGTCGCCTCCACCGATACCAGCGACAGCTGTACAGAGATAGAATCACACTGGGTAATGAAACGGTCAACATATGATGAGGCAAACTATAAAACTGCTAGCGACCCGTTCCTACTGCACACAGTGTTTACGCCTGACAAAACGCGTTTTATTATATGTAAGTTAAATATATATCTTCATATACATAAATAAAAAATACGTGTGCCGCCGGGGCCTGTCAGAACGAAGTTCCTTACGCGACAGTTACATAGCGTAGTATATAATAGAAAGAGAGAGAGAGAAACTCGCATGGAATCCCGACATAACGCTTTGTCCATGGAGGAGGTATAACTCTTTTCCCTTACGTGGCTACTTCTACCAGTCAACTCCTACCACAGGCCGCGTTAAGGAACTTCGTTCCAATATAGAACAAAAAAGAAATGCCTAGTTTAGCGGTCATCATCAAATCTGGATGGTGACCGCTAAACTAGGCATTTGCCTGTATTTTGGGGGTCGGAAATGCGATATGTGACAAAAGGATAGTAGTAAACCTGAGATAAGGATAGTACAAAGTGATTATTACATAACAAGTTAACGTAAACTGAAATTAAAAAAAAAAACAATCAAAATGAATCACTTCTTGAAAGATGCATAATAGCCTTGCGTGAGAATCCTGTTTACAAGAAATACAAAACTTGAACTCACAAACTCCTCCTGCTGCACAAACCGCTGCAGCGTCCGCTTCATGTAGACGCACGCTAGGAACCTCTGCACGGGCGCCAGCGCGGGCCCGGGCGGCGCGCCGGGCGGTGCCTCGCTGGGCGTGCACAGCGCGTCCAGCTTGCACACGGCCAGCGGCGTGGGCGTGGCGCCCGCCCAGCGCGCGCCGCCCGTCGCCGCGCGGGCGCTGCTGGAGCTGGCTTGAGGACCTGCAACTCAAATGTTGCCTAGTGTACGGATGAGCTCCTCGGGAGTGTTGTGTTACTTTATTGGGCTATCGATACTAACAGTTTTCAAATAGTAATTCTACAAAGCCAATAATATATTTCATTTAACAAAAGCTTGAGTAGTAAAAGTGCTCACGATTCAACTTATCTATATTTATCACGACCTGTTAGAAACTATCATATATTTAAATACAATAAAATCATAGCCAAGTCAAAACTACATTGAATATTTCTTAAAAGTAATTGCTACAAGCTCTGGAAACGGTTATAATGAAGCAAAAAAAAAAAAAACTACCGTATAGATTCTGTTGAAATGCGTAGATATTCCCTATAGGTCTGGTTAGTCTATAGGCTATAATTAGCTATATAACTCACCTTTATGATCAATATGATGTCTCGGCGACGGGTGGTGCCCGGGCGAGGGTCGCGGCAGCGAGGGCGAGGCGGGCCACGCGGTGAAGGGCGACGTGGGCGGCGGGTGCGGCGACGCGGCGGGCGCGGCGTGCGGGGACGGCGCCATGGGCGACGCGGGCGACGCCGACACGCCGCCCGCGCCGCCCGCCGCGCCGCCCGGCGGGGACGTTAGGTTGAACGAACCGCCGCCCATCTATCATGTACATATTTATAGCTTTTTATAAAACATTTAAACATGTGAAAACATTATACATGATTTGGAATGAAAAGAAAAAAAAATCGGTACCTTTTAATAAAAAGAAAAATTATATAAATCACTATGTCATGTTACGTTGTTAGATAGAATATAGTTTATTGTGCACCAACATTTAACAACGCTCATTTACTTATTTCATTGTTGTGATTTTTTTTGTTGTAGAGTAACGCACCTGATGCTGCGCCGGCGACGCCGGGTGCGGGGTGACGGGCGCAGAGTGCGGTGTGTGCGGCTGTGGCGGCGTCAATGGCGCCGGGAAGCGTAGCCCACCTGTTTCACAAGTACAAAGACAAAATTTTGTAGGAAACTACATTGCTCGAAGAAATAACAAAATCATGATTGACAAGTCACATTGACACCACAACGGGATTTCTCATCGACAAAAATGACGAGCTTCCATACAAACTTTCATACCCTATGTAACCCCTTTAGGGAGAGAATGTTCAAAAGTCCTTTCTTCGTGCTCCGTTTCGCTACACAGAAAGTTTTTTTTTTTTTATCTGTCGTCCCATATGTTTGTTTCGGTAGGTATTGAAGTTTTGTATGGGACGACTGATTATTTTTTCGCGATTACGATGTTGGTCCCATGAAGAAAGTTGCTCAGTTTGATGGTCTGTACCACATCCTTAATTTTACCCATACCTTTCTCTCTGACCCTGTATAAGGAACTATTGGGCTGAGTTTTATGCTTCGAGACACATCGGTTTAGACCAGGAGTGACAAAATAGCGGACCGTAAATTGTATGCTTCAAAACACATCGGTTTAGACCAGGAGTCACCAAAAAGCGGACCACCGCCGATCTATTTAGTGCGAACCTAAGTAAACAGTAAAAATATGAAAACAAAGATTTCAATCTTCTTTGCTAGTAACCACCAAACGGACCGCGCCTGTCTTTTTTTTTTAAACGGACCCCCAGTGTAACTAGTGGTGAGATCGTTAAATACGTGTTTTAAAACAACTTGTTTGTTTTAAAACTCGTATTTTAAACAATGTTTACAACATTTTGAAATAAAACAAAGTTTTTTATTAAGTGTTTAAAATCAAGTTTAAAACATGTTTTAAACATTAAGAAAAAAAACGTGGTTTTAAACCGAATGAATGGAAATAAATGAAAGTTATAAATGTTTAAACTTGCGACAATCTAAGAAGCCCGTTTTGAAGTTTCTCATCATACATGCCGCGATAACTTTGTATGAACGTCTACGTAAGAGATCGAAAAATCAAATTCATAATCCTTATTAATTACTATGTTATCCATACACTATAACAATGAGTATCATTCGAAAGTTTCACTTTATATTGGAAAAATGGACTCAAAAACACGAATTAATCGTTGATTAATATTCTGACAGGATGTTATTACAATGTCATGTCATTGGGTAGTGTTGTGAAGATTTGAACCCGTATTTTGACCGAATACAAACGATTTTCTGAAAAATCGATACTTTTACAAATATTACATTTAGATCTTTTCTAAATGTAATATTTGTAAAAGTATCGATTTTAGTAACACAACAAATAAAATTGATCACATATATTTTTAGCTTTCTTTTGATATTTATTACGTCATTAAAGGAAATGGTTAAAGGTTATTGTTATATCTTCTGACTCGGCTATTATGTCATTTTGGTGTTATCGTGTAAACTCGTCAACATGTCTAAAAGAGGAGCCACGATCTACGCAGGGTGTTTGGTAGCAGCTGGATGAGTTACCGAGAATCATTCTGGAGAGGTCCAGTAGTAGACTGCTGTAGGCTGATGATGATGATAATGACGAATAATAAAACGATATGACTCGAGAATCAGTTTGAAGTAATATAGATAAATTGTCGATTATAAACTCTATGTATGATAAATCTATATGTCTCGAGAATCGGTTTTTAAATAAACCGATTTTTTTTCCGCATCACTACTAACAGTATTTTGATAGGTGTCAAAGCAGGCTTCTTAGGTTGTCGCGAGATTAGGACTTGAAACAGCTCGAAAAGAAAAAAAAAAGAGGTTAGATAGTATAATAGATTTGGCATATTTTGTATGAAGTAAGTAATTCCCTATTTTTAGGGATTCCTCTTATTTGAACACAGTCCGTTTTACTTTGTAGGTATATTTATACTTCGTCGCCGGTAAAGTCCCGTTCTATCGCTTGTCGAAAGGAGGTAATTCCCCGCAATTTGTTTGGGGACTTCTTATTGCTTATTTAAATATACTTTTAGATAAGGTCCCCGTCTCGTACGGATCAAACATCGGAATTCGGAATTCGCAATTCGCATCGTACAGGGTGTATGTAATTGGTACAGTATTTGTTACATACTTAGATTGATTAGAAAAAAAGTAAGTATGTTCACAGATCAGATAGTATAATAGTTAGTAATAACTGTAAGTAGTATTGTACCTATGTTATTCCGATCGTTTTTTTTAAATAGTCTAGATATAAATTATAATACCCTATACTCCATTTGAAATAAGATTAGACATTTAAATAAGCCTTTTTTACAGTCTGTTCAACCGATTTTGATTTCTATTGCGTTGGTCGCACGACAAATGGCAGCTGCAGTAGAGAGTTGGTATTGTATAATCTTTTTTGCTTTTAATGCCATCCTTAGTTAAGCCTACAGTAGTATAAAAGTAAAAATCGGTTGAACGGACTGTAAAAAGGTTTGTTTAAATGTCTAATCTTATTTCAAATGGGGTATAGGTCTGATCGATTTGTGTTGATAGATAAATCGCTTAAAGGGAAAAAAAACAACAAAAAAAAATCTTGTTTAAAACATTTTGAACTGTTTGTTTTGTAAAATTTGAAAAAAAAACTGTTTTTTTTTCAACCCTGGTTAAACTTGTCTTCTGAAAATTTTGTTTTTTACCTGGAGGCATCGGCGACATGGGTGAGGGAGGGTTGTCATCCTCGGCTAGCAGTCTTGCGCTCATATTGTCTTCGACGTAGCGTGATAGGAACGCCTGGGAATCAGTTTTAAAAATAAAGTATCATCGAATGATAGCTCATTGCTCAACCGGCCACGATTGATAGTGCTTATAAATTTATAATCTTCATTAAAAAAATATATAAAAACGTATTTTAAATATTATGAACTTCAGATGATTATCAATCTTAAAATAATGCTCGAACATAAAGTTGAATCAGAGAAAATGTAAAAACATATTATTCTGTTGATAATAAAGTTGATTCGCTTGATAATAAAGATCGAAAATATGTAAAATGCCAGATGGCCTTACTTTTGGGCCGTTTTTAAACCGGATATCCCGAATTTAGTATATTTTTGATCGAAACGTCAAACGCGATAGTTTAAAAGAATTTATTTTATAATAAAGATGCAGATGGAGACTACACCTTAAAGACTTCATTAGGTATATTTTTCTTTACCTTCAATCCGAGAGCAGGAGCAAACTCGTCGACAACAGTGTTGCGCTCGAACTTGGAATAAGATCCATCGCGTATCGTAATGATGCCGCCGCCGCGGATTCCCACTTCCAGAGAGTACGCGCCCGCGTATACTATGCGGATCTAAGACGAGAAATGTTAATATTTAACATAGCATATTGTGTTTTGTTATGTTTTTTTTTAGATAATTACGCTGTTGTCTTTATGATTGGTGAATGATGAGTACACATATAATAGTCATACATACCACTACTTGTTAGGCTCAAACAAGATTAAAACAAAGAAGAAGACTATCTTCGACACGAAAATAAGAATTCTTAGTAAGTATGTACTGTTGGTGTAACACAACAATGTCACAGACCTTTCTCCAAGAGTGTGCCAGCAGCGTGAACGTGGGCGTGGGCATGAGCGTGCGCACGTGATGCAGCCCGAGCTGCGGCAACGTCGGCAGACGCGACAGCGCTAGCAACGGGCCGTATGTCTCGCGTAGAACTACGCCGAATGACATCAGATCTTTGTGACTGTAATGAAATTAGACCATTTTGATCTTTGTTTTAAATAAAGTTTTCTATCCAATAGTCAACAAGCTATTATATGCTGACTTGATAAAGGAAAGGCTTTGATTACTGACGAAGACATAAAATACATGACTATACTCATAGCCTAGTCTTAATTCTATAATTTTGTGTACAATGTGCAATAAATACAAATAAAGCACCCTTACCTGTTAATATAATGGTCTAAATGGTGATGCAGCAGATGATGCGCGTTAGCAGCGGGCTGATGCGCGGGCGTGGCGAGCGTGTACCGCTGAGTGGTCGCGTTCCACTGCAGCACGGCTGTGGCGCGCTGGGCCGTGCCGAACCCGACCACCAGCGAGCGATACGTGTATGAGCGTATGCATACGCCGGACCATAGGGTCTCGCGTTCTGTATAACATTATTTATTCGGATGGTAAAGCTGCAGGCCTATTTTTCGTAACACGCCATCAAGTTGTAACAATACTGGTATCGAGCAATAACCTAATATTATAAAAAGACGATTTTTGTTGACATTTCTTGCGTTAAGCCAAAAACAACGAACAGCACGCTCAGTACGACCACCATAGAAACCGATTATGATTGTGCATCTGTCATTTTGTCTATTCTTCCGTCGACAAAACCCGTCCGGTGAAAGCGCAAGGGTAACCGGCAAAATTCAATTTTTCTTACATTTTTTGTAATTTGCAGGTCAGTATTAGGTTGTGTGTTGATCAAAATATGATTCGCGACTGTAACCTGTATGTATGAATTGAATTTCGCTTGTTACCTTTAGCGCATCCCCTTTAAATAGTTTTGGATAAACGTATGCACATAAATAGCAAGTAGAAGGTAGCTCATACTCTGAAATGACACACATGGCTGTTAGAGAACCTTAAATCGTTCAAATACGCACCTTGTGCTGGTCTGAGCATGAAGTCGTGTAACAAAGTGTGTAGGTGTACGATAGCGGCCCAGTCGGCAAGGAACGCGTCAGCTGTACGACCTGCGTCTGTTCCCAAGTCGTATTGCAAGTACACGCAGCGACGCTCGCCTGTTGGAAACAGATAGACGCTACGATTAAACATTTTTTAAATGTAAAATAGCACAGTCAGAAATAAATTATCACAACTCAACAAACAGTCAAAGCCTAAACTGCCATCTGACTACGCGTTCCTGACACCTGTCAGTTGGACAATTCCTAGCAGTATTATATAATGATTATGAAATTCGCAAGACATATTCGTTAGTATGAAACTGACAGATGTCAAGAACCCAGTCTCTCGACGGCGAGACTGTAACGATAAGGTGCAGCGCAGACGACACACTTTTTGTGCGATTGAGTCTGTGGCGCACAAAATGTCTGCATGGCATGCAAAAAGTCCGTCGCGCATTTTACGCAGACTCAACGCACATCTTCGATCATTCTGTCAGCAGAACTGTAGGGACGTAGACGCTATGGAAACGCAGATTGCATACTAAAAGGTGCAGCGCAGACGACACACTTTTTGTGCGATCGAGTCTGTGGCGCACAAACATATCTTCAATCATTCTGTCAGGAGAACTGTAGGGACGCGTTGAAGCAAACGTTATATTTTTTTTGCGCACTGTTTGTGCGGCGCGGCGCGGTCTGCCAGAATAAAACGGATTCTATATGCGCCGGACTTTTTGCGCGTCGTATGCGTTACTGCATATAATTGCTTAGGTTCTATTTTCACAGACTAAAAAGTGCGTCACGGATAGTCCGTGCCGTCTGCGCTGCACCTAATTCATTTGTAGTTTTTTAACTTTAATTACACGTGGATCACAATATGATATTAAATAATACTTAGAATTTTACATACTTATAACTATTATTTTTTTCAGAAAACCAGCGCTGACATATTTAGTTTTAAACGTAGCTGAATCATGCTGAGATTGGCCTCGTACAGGACCATTTTTTAAATATAATGATGGTTTTATTTTTCTATGATGTAGTGTTTCGATTTAATTTGTGTTATCTTACCGCGCGAGTGCCAATAAATACGTTTTCTTTCTGTTTCTTTGTCTGGCTATTTTTGAAGTCAGCACGAGCTACATCTCAAACAGTTAGCCCCGACACGTGATAAGAAAGCTTACCCTGTTCCCGAGGATTAGGCGTGCGCACAGGCGATCCATGGAACACAATCTCAGCCGTCCACACTCGCGCCTGGTTCTTGGTGGTGAGGCGGATGGTCGCGGCCAGCAGGCGCTCGCGCAGCGCGGCGGCGGCGCGCGCGCAGGCGCCCGGCGCGCGCGGCAGCGCCACCACGCGCATGCCCAGCGCCGAGCCGCTCCACTCGGGCTGCACGCCGCCGTGCGTCACGCCGCGACTCGCCAACTGGTTATAAACAACCGACTATGATAACTATTACGTTCATTTTTTAAGTTGCCATCTATTGCTCTATCTATAATAGAATCTGAGGCTCGATATGTACTAGCACATACCATAAAACTGTGGAAACACTTACAGTAAGTAGATTTGCTCCAATTACTGGTTGCGGTTACTGATTAAAATTGACGAACGGCAGATTCGCTGTGAATGTTTCTAGTGGTGAACTAGATAATGAAGAGTAACAGTCGACTCGCTTTTGACACTCGATTTGTATCATAATTTTCCATTCTTACCTCCTGTGCTAGATTAACGAAGGGCACACGTTCGTCGGCTGCAGCCACTACATGCGCGAGTTCCGGTATGAAGTATGCAGGTTGACGAACACGTACCGCGCGCTGAGATGCTATTGATAACTTGCGCTTACCCGGCTGCATACCTACATAACAGAGTTTTAATATTGTAGGTACAGATAAGAATATACACAGGAAAATGTCACGGTTAGCATTCAAATGGATTTGGGGGTGATGTTCGTTTCGGATGTATATTGGACTTTAAATATTATGTTTCACATGCATTAAAATACCCAGTTCGTCGTGGTTAGGGTCCACGACGAAGTGGGTATTTTATATTAAAGCTGTCATAAAAACATTTTATAAACATACACCTACTTCTAAACATTTGATACAGACGATCTTGACGCGAAATAGATCCGATTATGAAGCATTAATAGCGAAGCTTATTGGAGCTTCTACTCGTAAATACTTACCGGGTGTATCGAGCGGTGTGAACGGTCCATGTGTGAGGGTGAAAGTATCTAACTCGACCAAGGAGTTCAATTTCAAGTAGGCGCGCGGTGCAGTAGCAGGCGTTGACGAATTGCTGGCGGAGCTCTATAACGTTCAAATTACACATTAGAACATTATGTTGTAGTTGTCACAAATATTATATAGCGTCGTTAAAAGATTTTTTATGCCATTGGATCAAAAAGCTTATAAACAGTGTCTTAAAGCGAAGGGGCTTACCAAAGTTCGAATATTACCAAAAGATCGTTTTACATTTGTGTGAATTTTCGTACAACTTTGGACTTAAAGCCAGTGACTTCAAGGTGTATTTTTGTATGCGTACCTCATCCTCACACTCTTCGGGCGTGCAGCGCTTCGCGCCGGCCAGGTGAAAGGACAGCGCTACGGAGCAAGCGCTGCCGCTATTGGAACTGTTGCTAGTCGTCGCTGTACTGCCCGCAGCCACCTCCTTCATCTCCACTATCTGAACAATACATAAACACTCAAAATTCAATAACAGCAGATGAATTATGAGAAGTCTCTCTAATATTCTCCTATTTAAATTTAATCGTTTGTCGAGAGATGAGTGAGAAAATTGAAAGGAAATGATTGAGCATGAAAGATATAATAAAAAAAGGTTGAGGATGCTATAGTGATCAAGATAGTTTTTAATGAGGTAAGCGCAAGAGGAAGATTATGAGGTCACACGACGCAACGAAGGCATTTTATGAAAATTATTTCCACCTAAGGATTAAAATAAAAAAGCGGTTATTTTTTCTTATTATTAACCTATTTTGTCCTAGTGCTGGGCAAAGGTCTCCTCCATACTTTTCCTATTTATTTTTTTACTTTTTCTTTTTATTTTGTTACAATATACTTGATAAAAAAAATATGGTATCTTTAAGTAAAACTCACCAGTATATGATCAGTATGTCTATGCAGCGTGACGTAGAGTCTGTCCGGCGACAGTTTGCTCAGCGGATGGTCGGGGCCGTGCAAGAACGGCAGGTGTTCGCACACGCTCGCCGGGAGGTGTTGCAGCGTCTTCTCGCAACGACGAGCTACTAGCCAGAACCTGGGGACAATATGAGTTGTTAGCTGCTTCCATTTGAGGTTATGAAAGCCTGATTAACATCCGGGTTCTAATTTGAGAATTTTAGGTTGAGAACTAATTAAACGCTGCTTTAGCATAACTGGCAAAAATAATTTAATTAGCGATAGCCCGCCAAATTCAAAATTACTTAGGGTTTTTCCAAAGAAATTTCGAATTTCGCGGGCTACATTGAAGTAATAAAAGAAAAGAGTTTATAAGCCGGCTTTTTTGGTATGGTTCTAAAACTAACCTGAGTTGTGTTAGCAGCGTCTTGATAAGCGTGACGTTGGTAGCGCCAAGCGCGTTAGCAAGTTCGGGCATGCGTGGCGTGCCGGGGTAGGCGGGCACGCGAGCGCGCAGGCGCCCGCCGTGCGCGCCCACGCATACCAGCAGTTGTTCCGCGCGCAAGCATGGTGATACTACTGAGCATGCTAGAACGCATGGCCATCCGCTTACGCTGCATTCCACCTGACGAACAAAGGAAAATCATTGATTCTCTCTCATGACAACTGCTTCGTGAGTTTAACAGTGTAGACATAGGTACAGTAATCTGGACATAGTAATCTGGAGCAACATCGTTTAAATTCTGGTTAAATATAAATAAAACTTGACCCTCTTGGATTATTTTTTATATAATTATAAAAAATGCAAACTTCTCTTATATCTAGCCATCTACTTATTAAAAATCTTAAATTCAATCACTGACAGACGAAGCATAGCTTAAACCGGGAGATCTAGCTAGAAGCATGAAATTTTACACAAGAATTTTATATAACATGAAGAAAGTGATCACTATGGAAGGATTTTTGAAAATCATCTCCTAAAGAGTTTAGATAGGGGATGTAAGTAAGTTATTTTTGCCGATGGGAAATTCCATCGGGCACACGGCTTGATACTTACCCCCATGTCGTTGAGCAGCACCTTGAGGTCGTTGAGCCTCTGTCGCGAGCGCACGTGCACGGTGTGCGCCAGCAGACGCTCCATGGAGGGCGCGTGCGGCGTCAGCGCGCTGGCCACGCGCTCGCCGCCCGCCAGCGCCGGCACGTGCCACACGCTCAGCTGAGAGCCCTCCGCGCCGATGATGAGGCGGTAGCCTAATTCGCAGCCTAGCTCCCTGAGGAAACATGAAACATGTAAAAAAAAAAAAGTTATAAAACTAAAACCCAACTAAGGCGAAAAGTCAACTAAAAAGATATAAACAAGACATCACAGACAGACAAATTAAAAATCCGGAGCCACACGTGTTAGGGCATAAATCGAACAGATTATGACCTGGAGAAAGACATATACGACGGGTGAAACCGCGGGGCGCCGCTATTTAGTAAAAAACTTAAGTATAAACTCATGTTGACATATTTTCTCGTAGTATAACAAATAATCCATATGTCGAACAAATAAATTGTAATTTATGATTTCTGCAATTATGTTTATTTGTTAAATTAATAAAAATAAAAAAAAACACTTATTCTGCCTGCAATTATTTTCTAAAACCAAAGAATGTATGGGCTTGTACAGTCGAACAAGCTATATGGTATACAGGCAAAATATATTCATTTTCCACTACACTGCCAAAATTCGTTGTGATTGTGTGTTACATTTAACTTTTTGAGCTTAAGGATTATGAGAGTGACGTAAACGGATTGTTGATTACTGAAAACACTCACAAAATTGTTTAAAAGTAGTTGCAAGTTATCTGCCTGTATACCAAAAAGCTTGTTCGACTGTACCACTGCCCTTAATACACGTTATTTTATAACTTAGTAAGAGTGGCACACCTAAAGACGCATATAAGGTAAAATTACGGCAGTCGCATTTATAAAGAAAAACGGGTCTTAGTAAAAAAGCGAACGACATTTTAATGGTTATTAAACTAGTCAATAAAACAGCCTAAAATATCAGCTTACCTCCAATACGAAACCTGCAACTTCTGACCAGGCGTGTACCTATCTACTTGCAGATGCTTTGACAGGCGGTCGCGACACAGCCTCAACGTCTGCGTGTACAACAGCTCAAGCGAGAGCGAGCGACAGAAGTAGCGCAGCGCAGTCAACGCGCCGCTCAGACCGGCTGCGGCTAAGCGCGCCTGCGCAACGCCACGCAACCATGCCAATTGCGAACTGTGGACTAGTGGCTTGCCCTCTAAAAGAAATTATCAAACATAAGTAATTTGATTACTTAGAAAATAATCTAGTTCGGGTTTCAGACCAAATAAAAAACCAAGACAGTGCTGCAAAGAATATAGTGAAGCATGCCAAAACTATACCACCGCACTGTGCATACACGCTCACACGCACACATTCAGATTTACCTACACCTCACTAAGTGCACACATGTTTACGTAACCGGCCTCACGTCGCCGTTGACACTTCTGTTGATTTTTATTTGGTATAAATAATAAAGTGCCAAGTTGAACCAACAATACTGCAGTCAGATGGTTCTTCCGGTGTCTTAGTGGGCGAACTCGCATGGGCTTGTTTACAATAGGGTTTATATTTCAAAGTCCTGTGCTCTGTGTCTGCACTAAGTCTTAACTACCGTGAAAAATGTTAATAATAAAATGTAATCCTAACTTAAATTATAAATGCGAAAGTGAGCTTGTTTGTATGTTACACTTTCACGCTAAAACGGCTGAACGGATTTGGTTGAAATTGGGCACATGGGTAGACTATGACCTGGATTGGGACTCAGGATACGTTTTTTTCCCGACATTCTTAAGGGATCGAGACTTATGCGGGTCCCTGCTAGTAATAATATTATTATATTATCAAAGTGTGAAAATAGGACTCAAATTGATAAGTGACTCCTGTTGATAGTTGTGTAATGCTAATGATAGTTATTATAATAATTTTTGAAAAGTCATTATGTGTATTTGTGTATATCTTACCTCCAGTTTCACTGTCTTGTATCAATATAGCAATATCCAACAAACGCCATGGCAAGTTGGGTGCATCACCCATGACAGTGAGAGAAACACTGAATTCCTGACCCACCGTAAATGTAGCACGCCCATTCTCCACCTACAAAAGAAAATTTTCATATTTGCTTGATTTCCTTATTTTTATACTATATATATATATATATATTTATTTTTGCTTGATTTGCTTATTCTCCATGAATTGCAAAGAAAAATAATGTACAGTCACGGACTTTAATTCATGAGCCACTTTGAACTGTTCGTATTTTAGTCGTGTAATTCAAATCGGGTTTATTCAGGTCTACTCGTACATCCAGCCACGGAAAGTCATATGTCTTCGTATTAGAAGAAGAAAATTATCCGCCTTATTAATAAATGCTGCATAAAGTTAAGTTATGAATTAGCAACTGTTTAACCATACATTTTCAAAGTTTATACGTCTCTTTAACTTTAAGAAACGTTTATGAATAAGAGGGTTAATTTCTTAACTTTACCGGTTGGCTAACCTGAGAGTCAGCACTACAAACTTGACAGCAGAGTGACTACCCAAAGTCAACCAATTGCAGGTCTAGCAACCGTAACCTAGCAACGATTGTTTTAGCGTAGCGATAGTAACGTTAGCGTACGAAGATATTATAATATTAGTCATTTCGACACCTTCGAAGGTGCCTCTGTCATCAACATTTCAACTGTCACTGTCTTTGGTTAAGTTTTAAGAAATATCGAGTTATTCAGCTCTGATTCAAAGGAGGTCAGTATCAAATAGATTGGATAAACTTAATGCAACATTTTATTTATTTATCATTGAGAACTTATTGGTCATGCAACCTCTATAGATTAGACTATTTCCGATAATTAGTAATTTGTCATCTTGTTTACGAGCACGCTCTTCCCGTTTGAGTTCGTGTTTCTCGTGAATGTTTGAAACTTCAAAATTGAAAAGCTTGAAAGTGGCTCATCAATTAAAGTCCGTGACTGTACAAATCAGTCATCCTACTATTGCGTCATATTTTTATACATAGTCAAAAACAAAATGTGAACCCATTGAATATTATTTTTTTGCTGAAATTTCAACTCCCTACCTTCAAATTCCTTATATCACTGGGCAAGGATGCAGTAGTAAGGCGTTGTCGCACAACATGCGCAAGAGCACGCAACGTGGTTCGGCGCTCGCCGGCCGTGAGTGACGGAGGGGGGACCAGTCGCTCCCTGATAACTGCAGGCAATCTGCTGTATGTTCCCAGTGTCAGTACTTCCACTGCCGCAGCCATGTGGAAAGTTGGTAACCTAGGTTTAAATAAATAGCAATGTTGAAGTTTCATATCAGTCATATCCCAAAGGGAGAGAAGAAAGATTTTTGAAAAACTTGATAATTGTACAGTTGTTGATTTACTGGTGTTGCCAAATCTGCAAGTAATGGGTTTAATTAAAGTTATAAAGAAATAGGACAAGCAGCAGCAATGTCTTCTTCTACAAACACTGAACAATATTCAGTTTTATTTTAATTTCCAAAAAAGAAGCCTGCATTTTTGGGGTTTTTCAATTTTCTTTGGGCATTTTTTTTTATCTGATTAAAAAGTTTTTTCATTTGTAAAGCTGCAACTACAGCTTTTCATATTTAAATTAAATGCAAGTATTTCTAACATAACTGTATTTCAAACTTTTGGGTATATTGGACACATGCAGTTAATTTTTTAGATTGCTGATACAAATCACATCACATCTCTAGTCAGAACACAGTTCCAAAATCTCATTTTAGCTAATAGGATGTAGGTCACTATACACCATTTGAAATAAGATTAGACATTAAAAAAAACCCTTTTATAGTCCGTTCAACCGATTTTGACTTCTATACCGTAGGCATAAGGATAGCATTAAAAGCAAAAAAGTTACACAATAACATCTACTGCGGCTGCCATTTGTCATGCCACCAATGCAATAGAATTCAAAATCTGTTGAACGGAATGTAAAAAAGGCTTATCTATACGTCTAATCTTATTTCAAATGGAGTATATATAACAATAGCCATTGAATAAGTTACCTCAGGAATTTCAGCGTCTAAGATAGGAGACACATACCATAGTACCAAAATCACAAACCTTGCATGTACAAGTGTTTCCCGGGCGACTCTGGCCAAAACATCAGCAGTCTCAACAAACAGTAACGCTTGTTTATCGAGAAAGGCCATAATGTGGGCAGAGCGGTCCACTTTAGTGGCACTGCTTGCCCACTTCACTAGGGCCAGCAGGCGTACAAACAACTGCCGTGTTCGAGCACTGAACTTGTATATCTCAATTTTGCGCTCCATATCCGTTTTACGGGGTAAACTGAAATCAAGAACTATCATTTAACAACCCTCTTCAGACATTTCATTTAATGTTTAATTTTACAGTGTACTTACAGCTCAGCCAATACCGTGAGTTCATCGTAAGTCCTCTGTACGATAAAATCTATAAGTAATGCCAGAGATATGGAGCCGCCCCGGGCTCCTCCACCTTCAGCACCTTGGGTGCATCCTTCTATTGCCACAGGCACCATGGTGCTGGTTGTTGATTACTGGAATAATCAAACCTACATGTGATAATTTCTGATTTATATAATAATTATGAATGAACACACATTTTTTCGAGTGCTAATGACCACAATATTAATTTACAAGGAAAAAACACTGAAATAAAAACGCGACACTTTTCATTCTTACTGTCACCACGGAATACGGAATAGCGCGAGTGAATGAAAAAAAAGCGAATGAATTTGGCTACAGTACAGTGGGCTGCAGCCACAGACTGCTGCAGCCTGCCTAAATGAAGAATTAAGAATATCGATAATCTTCTCATTTTGACTCTTGGCATGCTGGGATAGTGATAAATTTATGCGTTTTTTTTTCAATGTTTTTATCCTCATTTTCTGTTGATAAATTAATAAAAGTTCTTGCTCAGTCATTCTGTCAGAACCTAGTAGCCAGTTAGCCACGAGCCCCTCGAGTGTTCATCATCTGTACTATTGAATGAATGGTCATTGAATGAAACCGTTATCAAAACGTTCCATTAGGCATTTTTTTTATTTCAGTTCCTACTAAAACAAAATTAAAACTTCTGATTGTCTTTACAATAGTATCTGTCTACGTTCTACAGTTTATTTTATACAATTTTACGATATATTTCGTGTGACAAATGAAATGTCGATATATTATGTAGCGTATTACTAAATGATTTTATTTCTGGAATGGAACGTTGTGTTAGCTGTTTGACAGAAGACAACCTTTTCCCAGGATAACTTGCTGGCGCATGGCGGCGCTGCTTGCTTATAATAATGTCAAAAATATGTCAAATTCCGTACATTTAATTTAGTTACATATTTCGCCGCCTTCCAAGATGTATTGGACTTTCAATAGATGTTCCATTGATAAAAAAAATTGGTGAATTATTGGTGATTACAGAACAGCCTTATAAGCTGATATAACTTCATTTCAGTCTAGTTCTGTCTCTATTTATTATGAACAAATAAAGTAATAGGTCGCCTTTCAGTCTCCTCAGGATCAATATACTTTAAAAAGTGAATTGTTAAATTCTGTGTTGTTTTCTTTCGTATTGAATTTGCTAGGAAATCAAAAGTTCCTTTAACTATTTCGGCGTGATTACAAGTTCAGTTCTGTGGTGTACTTTTTATATCCAATGTCAAAACTGGTGTTATTGTTCCTAACCGATTAGTATTGTATGAACAGTATCTTAAAAGGGACCGCGTTTTTTTGTCGTAATTATTTATCTGGGAACTCGTGCAGATCACGTGTAAATTTTTGTCTCCTTAAAGTAGCTAGGATGGGTTTGTTAAGTGAAGGCAGTCCCCTGTCTTGGGATGAGACGAAATCTTTGGCGGAGCATGTCCGTCAGCACGGCATCGAGCAGTTCATCAACCTGTACTGCAAGCTGCAGGAGCGCACAGGAGATGTGCTCAAATGGGGAGATGAGGTTTGTTTACATTCAGTATTGATCCATTATTTTTAAATAAATAGATGGCTCAAAAATTAGTTTAGACAAAACTTAATTTACTACCTACATAATGAGGTTGATCCAAAGATATTAAAATAACACTTTGTTAGTAAATTGTAAATGATGTTGTAATAAGTAATAGATCATTTCAGTTCAATTACAAATAAAATAAGGCTGTTTTTATTTTTTGATAATATAAATCACTCCAATACTCTTGAGGAGAAAAAAATGGCTGCAATACAAGTAGCAACATGTTTCTGAAAATAACTAAGAAGAATGTTCTAGTAGTACTCATAGTATATTATTTGTATAAATTATGAGTTCACTCTCTATTTCATAATACTGAAAATTATGGTGTAAGTTGTGTTAGGTGAAGTATAAAGCCCAGAAATGGTTTGTTTCCAGTTGGACATTCTCAATAGAAGCCCAAACTCTCCATTTGTGTCCAGTTAGTGGAAAAAGGCACTTTAGGCACTCATTACTTGGAACTTAAAAAAGAAAGAAAAATTGTTTATTCTGCACATTTTTTTTTTTTGTTTCGGCTTCCAGTTTAACCGGATGCAGCTGAATACCAGGATTTTACATGGACCGACTGCCTACCGGTCCTCCACAATCCAATTACTGGATAACACTGATAAGACTGGTTGTCAGACTTTCAGGCTTCTGACAACCTGTAAACAGCTTAACGTGCTGTGCTTTATCAATAAAAATTAAAAAAATGCATACTGAAGAACATAGAACTTCCTCCTTTTTTGAAGTTGGTTAAAAAACCAAACCAAACTGGAAAAATGTGGGTCTAATATGCCTCTGAATTCTTGTTCGGATTACCACTTCAAATGCTAAGCCATACTACTTAATATTAAATTAATTAATTGATGTAAACTTTTAGGTGGAGTACATAATAGTAAAGTTTGATGATGAGAAGCAGCGAGCCACAGTGAGCCTCATAGCTGATGATCTGTTGCCCAAACTGCAGGAGACAGAATTAAAAGATCCTTTAAGTAAGTTTTTTTTTTCTTCTCAAAACTACAAAATATTGATTGATAGCCCAAAATCAAAGAAACATGCAGAATGTAGGTGCATGGTTATTTTTTTCTTTTTATGAAAGCTACAATATCTTAAAATAAATTTGAAAGAATAAAAAATACATAATAAAAATAATTGAATGCCTAATATTATGATAAAATTTTGCTCAAAAAAGACGATAAAAAAAAAACTCAATATAAAACATAGTAAAGTCAATAACAAAAAATATTGTTGTTCTAAATATAAATCTTTATCATTCAGTAAATGAATTCACATAAATCTTAATTATCACCCCACACTTACTGCAATAAATAATCACCAGACAACTGCCAGCATGCTAAGAAAACATTGTGATACTTAGTTGCATTGAAACAAGGCTGCAAGTAGAATAATAATTATTATATCAGCCCATACAGTCCTGTCACACTGCTGGACAACTAGAACAAACAATATATATTTAAAAAAAATATATACTGGCTGCGCCCCGCGGTTTCACTCGCGTAAGGCACGATCCCGTGGAAATAGCGTATATAAAAGTATCCTATGTGTTAATCCAGGTTATAAACTATCTGTGTGCCAAATTTCATCCAAATCCGTTCAGTAGTTTTTGCGTGAAAGAGTAACAAACATCCATCCATCCATACTAACAAACTTTCGCGTTTATAATATTAGTTAGAATTAGTTAGATTCGCGTTTATAATATTAGTTAGATAGCTACGGTTAAATTGAGAACCTCCGCCTTTTTTTTTACTTGTTTAAAAATAAGAAAAATAGCAGTCCCATACCTATATGCCACATAAACTAAGTTTTGGTTCATACTACACAGCATTACATACTTAATGATACTTATGACTCATACTTCGTAGTCTAGAAAAAAAATCTGATATGTTCAGCCAGAGTTAGATAAATACTTCCAATGACACAGCAAAAACGAGTACATTATGGCCTTGCCCTTGGGGCCATGATTATGACAGACAATTAATATTTTGTGCTACTGATGGTTAACATTATTGAACTTATTTTCGTCAGTTATTTCTTTTTGTGCTGCCTACCAAGTCTATAAGGTCAGTAAATCAGACAAAGAGACAGTTTTAAAAACTCTTTTTTTTCTCTCGCGCGTATATAAATAGGAGCGGGCCGATAGCTAAATTGCCAATGGTAAATTTTATTTTTCATGAAATTGATAAGACTTTGGCATAAATTAAATAGAGTGAGTAAGTAGATTGATAGATATTTCCAACTTTTTTGGTACAGGAACACAACATAATAACATAATTAAAAAAATCCCGATAGAAAAATATCACGAAGTTACCAGCTTGCATTAAGGTACATTTCGAATCAAACTTAATGGCAGCTGGGAAGTTAGCTACTCGCTGCGGAGTACCCCACCTCCGCTGGCACTTGAAATTGTTACTGCGCAGCGACTCGCCTCATGTTCCGAGCCGCCATTGAGTTTGAATCGAACTGTACTACACTCGCGACAATCTAAGAAGTCCGTTTTGACGTTTCGTTCTCGTACTTGTTATAAAACGTTATACCTTGAGAATCAATCAGTTTTAAGCAATGTAGATAACTCGTCGATTACAAACACTAAGTATGTTTAATCGATATATCTCGAGAATCAGTATATAAGAAACGATTTTATTTTTTCATGGCTACACAAAGGATTTGTATAGCTGTAAAAACGGACTTCTTAGTCTGTCGCGAGTTTACTTACTGTTGGGAGAACTATGTATAAGCATTTAGCTTTAGCTTAGTACTATCGGATATATCGGGGTGCAATGGTGAGAAATTTTTCGTATTTATACGCTCCTCACTTTGCTATATGGCGCGAATATCACCGGGCGACATACTTATTTATAAGTAAAGAGTTCCATCGAAAGTGCCCCAAGAGAAGACGACAATGATAGTAGCAAAACATTTTCGAGTTGATAATGTTTAAATTTTCAATGCCGCCCAAATCTTTCACGAATCAGAAAGGAGACTGGAGTCGCGGCAATCGCAAAATTCGTATCGCCCCATTTTGCCTTGTTGGATTTAGATCTAGCATAAAAGTTAAGGCGCTGCCGCGCTGCCCTAAAAAGGCTTACAGCCCGACCGTAAAACGTCCACTATTGCTACATATTACAAAAATACAATTACTGGGTGTTAGGGTAGACACCGTTATCCTTGAAACTAGTGGTTTGGTGTCATCTATAAAAGATACTTTTTCTATGGGACAAACCTTGAAATCGCGAAAAAAAATCAGCTGATCCATACATTTGTGTTCACTGACAAAATGTATGGAACAGCTGATTTTTTTTTTGCTGTTTCAAAGTTGGTCCCGTAGAAAAAGTATATTATAGACTAGCTGCCCGCCCCGGCTTCGCACGGGTAGCAGTAAGTACTTATCTACGGCGCACCTACCTTACCACTCTACCCTACCCTCCCTACCTACCCTACCCTACCTACCTACCTACACCTACCTCCCTACACCTACCTACATATCTACCTACCCTACCTACCTACCTACCCTACCTACCTACCTACCCTACCTACCTACCTACCCCACCTACCTACCCCACCTACCTACCCTACCTACCTTACCTACCCTATCTACCCTACCTACCCTACCCTACCTACCCAACCTAGCCTACCTATCCTACGGACCCTACCTACCTACTCTACCTAACTACCAACCCTACCTATCATCAAAAAAGCCATTCTATACTAAATGTATGAGAAAACGAATTTTCCTTATACTATTTTCGTTAATTTTTCCAATATTTTAATAGTTATTCTGCTATTCTGGGCGGAGACTAATCCAACAAATCAAAGATCAAAATCGTCCAGCAGTTCTCGAGTTATCGAGTTGGGTGAGCGGCTACCACGCAACTTTTTTCTAATACATACATTTTTAAACTCGTGATATCTTTCGAATAGAATGTCCGAATTGAATAATTCAAAAAGTTATATAAAGGTATTGAAGCAGTCTTGAATATGAAGATAATTATATGGAATAATTTATTTTGATAAGGATAATACCAAGATACAAATAAAGAGCCTTTTCTAGCGGCGGCATTTAAAAAATAAAAGAACACGTATTGTGGCATAACTATAATAGTTAAACATATGCTGTCCCTACACTTTTTGTTAATAATGATGTGTTCTGCAAAGTCGCAGTACATTATTTTATTCTATCATCAATCGTTTTCGCAGCGCACGCGATGTAAAGAATAGTTTAGGTAATTTTTTTACATCTTGGGTTACTTTATTGGAGTTTTAGTAAGGAGCCCAATTTTTTTGAATATATAATATAGCCTATGTCAACCGGGGATAGTGTAGGTTCCCAACAGTGAAAGAATTTTTCAAATCGGTTCAGTAGTTTCGGAGCCTATTCAATGCAAACAAACAATCAAATCTTTCCTCTTTATAATATTAGTATAGATATAGATGACACCAAACCACTAGTTTCAAAGAAAACGGTGTCTACCCTAACACCCTGTATAGGCAAGTGTTAAAAAAAAAGACTTATTCAAAGAAATTTTATGGAAATGACAAAAAAAAATGCAAAAAAAATTGTAAGAAAAACTTATTCGTCTCGAATTACTCAATATTTTGTGCCCCAACTTTTCATATTCTTGTAACTATAAAAACGGAAATTAATCAACTAAAGAAATATGTAAAAATGTTTGAAATTATTCGTGTATTTTTAATTAAATTAAAACTGCGAAATAACTTTCATATTATTGGTGGACACGAGATTCAACTAAAATCAAACTTATCACCATTTTCAACCATATTTTATACTTACCGCGATGTACTAAACTGCCGCTTCACTTCTTGCAATAGGTACCTAAAGATTTGCTTCCTACCGCGCCTTAAAAAGAAAATTCTTATCATAATATGACAATGGTGCCGATTCTCTTGTAACAAAATTCTCTAAACTAAACTAAAAATCACTAAAATTTTGTTTAGTCCTGTCAAACGATCAAACTCATTCTGAAATAGAGTTTAAATGACACAACTTAACTATAATTTAGTTTGACAGCACTAAGATGGCACTGAGATTAGTTTAGTGAAAATGCTATTCTGAATTTGACGATTTAACCTAAAATTGTGTCCTATATCTAAAATCCTCTAACTAAATCTGACTATATTTAATCGCGATTAAAAATGTGTGGAATAAAATTAGATGTCATGAACTAAAATTCAAACCGTGTTGGTTTGAATTTTAGTTCATGACATCTAATTTTCTCGACTTCAGTTACAAAAAACAGTACTGTATTTTTTTATTTTCTTTTGCTTATATCTCGAAAACGGTGTGTCCTATCGCAAAAATGATGAAAATTTCGACCCCCTTTAGGAAACCCTTATCCCCTAAGAAAAGGACCGAATATAAATTTTAGTTTAGTCCTGTCAAACTGTCACTACTCCAAACAATTTTAGACGCGATTAAAAACTTGCCTACTAAAATTACGTCAATTTACGTCAGGCGCTGATTAATTTGACAGGACTAAACTTAAATTTATCTTCTGTCCTTTTCATAATGAAATAGAAAGAAAAAGATGCACTGAACTTAAATTTAGTTTAGTTTGTGAACAAGGGAATCGGCACCAATATCAGATATATTATGATTAAAAGCTGCTGCGCCCCGCGGTTTGACCCGCGTAAGTATCCCGAGGGAATATCGGGATAAAAAGTACCTATCCTATGTCCTATTCCAGGTCAGGTCACCCATATGCCAAATTTCATCTAAATCCGTTCAGCCGTTTTATCGTGAAAACCTAACAAACAAATTCACTTTCGCTTTTTCTTTATTATAAAAATAAAGTTAGGATAGTTAGGATTCAAATCTTTTAATTTATTTATGCCATATGTCTTATTAGGTAACGATGACACAGTAGAAAACTAGACATTACGAGTACCTATAGGTATGCCATAAAAAACTGCGACGTTAAAATTTCCCGAATAATGGCGACAGTTACTGCCGTCCCTATTCTTTGATTCTTTTTACATTACTTAGAACATTACAATAAAGGTAGACGTAATTATGACTGCGAACCAAAAGGCTACGTTCTGCAAACGTTCTAAAAGAAAAAGTGACTAGTCATTAGTTAGACCCAAAGACTATTTTAAGGTTAGACCACATACTCGCATATTACTCATATGGTTGGTACTTAACGAAAATATCAGATATGATAAAAAAAACTATTTTTAACTTGTCATGTTATGCCGCATGCCGTCCATGTTAGTTACGATGACACAGCAAAGCAAAAAACTAATTATTTTAACTGACGTCATGAAATATGACTGGAACAATCAATATTTTGTACGATCAATGCAGCAATAGGTGAAAATTTTTAAACTGACTTGCTTTTATATACCTATCTAATGGTAGTATACCTGATCACTAGCGCGTGCGCGTCTTTCTCCAAGCGAAAAATAAGGAGATAGAATTCTAGATTAAGTCCAGAAAGTTGAAACTTATAAACTATCTACTTTTTGCGTGGTTTCGTCTTTTGAATACTGCCTACCACTGTCTGTAAGTGCTGGTAGATAAAACTTGAGTCTAGTCTGAGCCAACTACTTTTCCATCCATCGAGGGTAGAAGGGTAGTTTATGCTTTAGTCACCACTACTGCAGCAGCTTCATCTGCATCGGGAGACTGTAAGTAGTTTAATCTGGCATTAAAGGGGTGCACTGTGCCATATTAACAGCATCTTTGTATGAATATATTTAAAAGTAGGTACGTCTTTGGCACCCTGGGCACTGGGCAATTAGTTCCAATGCTGCTGATTGATAGATTTTTACGACTTCAGGAGATGAAAAACTGGAGTTACCGTGTTAAATGGAGTAAAATGTATATTTAACATATAACAGCTCCTAAATTAGCATTGATAATAATGCTATTAATGCATAATGCTATGGCAATAAAAACAAAGTAAGGAACTCAGATGTATAGCATACCTACTTCATTACTTCTTTATCAAAACAAATTATAAATTAAAGTCGTTTTTCGTGTTTGTCTGTATGTCCGCGTTGTTCTAGACCACGCAACAGATTTTGATGAGGTTTTTAATTTATTCCGGAATGTTTATGTGTATAATACTACCTAGATATTTTCATAAGTATCTAACCTTCTTGACTGATTGCATTACTTACAGAGAGTCTACTTCGTCCCTATCCTATGTGTAATCTATGTATTTCAACTCGCACTGGGCCCGCGTGGTACATAACAGCCCACTCCCTCTCGAAGACAGGAGGCCTGTGTTCTAGCAGTGGGAACATTATAGGCTGATTATACATATGTTATATATAATGTCATTTCGACAAGGCTCTGATACCGGTAAAATTTTCAAACCGATACACATCATACTGGTTTGAAAATTTACGCAAAAACCTGTAGATAAAGTTAAGTTAAACCATTCAGTTTTAAATAAAGGAGGAAAAGTATTAAATAAAGGTGTTTTCGGATTTACCGGTTAAGAGCAATAAAAACCGGTTAATACTTCAGTTTTTATTCAGCGCGGCATCCTCGCAAACTCACAAGTAGTCACAAGTTCAACGATTTTACCGACATGCTGCTCGTCGAATAAACCGGTTAATTTGGGTTAAAATAAAGTTCTCTAAACGTTCGCGTTCTTTAGAAAAGTTCGGAGGAAAACCGAAATAAACCGGTATTAACCGGTATTTTTTAAACCGGTTCCGAGGCTTGCATATCGATAGTATTTTTAAAATGCCCAAAAGTTGAAGCTAGAACTTTTAGTTTGCCTCCATGACTGACTATTGCTTTCCAATAAAATCATTGCATAAGTATAGCCATTATTATGTTTGAAAGTGTACGCTGAATATTAGGTCAAAGAAACATTATTGTTCTAATACTAAGCGAAACTACTTTAAACTATAGGTATTGCTTGAGGAAGGAAAACAGACCTCCACATGGAATGTGTAATGTTTTTAGATACATCCTTAACAATGACTTTCATTAACCACATGACCAGCTTATTCATACTCATAGTTACTTAGCTACCTAATAAAATAACTAATTAATAAACCTAGTATTCAGTCATTCATCAGTTGACGTTAGAATGTTGCCAATGAGGACCCTTGTGTTACGAAGCTATAACTTACGGAGAATGTTATGTACCATACAAAGATTCTTCTACTAATTTTCCGAGTCGGTGGCAAAGGTAAAAATATTTTATTATATTAGATGAGTTGGGCCCATATGAAGCTGATACAAGAACATTCATGTTGTTTCCTTTATAAGTAACGGCTGTGTCATCCACTTGCATCTACAGGGTGAAAAAAAATCTGATTTTGTTTTTCGCGATTTCTGGATTGGTCCCATAGTAAAAATTGATCATAATAATGAATACCAGGAACGGATAAGAATATACCCATGAATTAAATTTCACCCTGTATATCTACATTACTCAATGTATAACTGATTCGTAATAGCTCGTACAGACTGGCGCGACAGGCAGCGCAACCCTTGTCGCGCCCGCGATATCGCGCCAGTCTGGACGGGCCTTATTGCGTAAGACGGAAGTGTCGCGTAGCGTGTTTCATATACCGTGTAGTGCTTATTTACAATTCATCAACATCGTTATAACTGTCTTGATTTTGTTTGTCTTACGCAGAATCTAGCTATCTCTATTCCTATTATATGCGCCTAGTTACCGGTAATCAGTCGACATGCTGCTTCCATAAAATGATGTTGTTCCAATACACCTTAATTCCTCTTGGGGTGCCGTAAATAGTAGGGCATAATTTCAATGATGAGCATACTGCATCTTCCCCCGTGTTGGTATTTTTACAATACAATACTGTTATCACCAAACCGGTTCATATGCGTTTTTTATGGTAATTTTCCCTAGTATAGATACGAGTAGGTATGTACTTGCCTCGTCCCTCGTATAGCGTAGCACCTGCCTCGTATAGCAGGCTACCACAAAAACCTAAAACATTTGGAAATAAGGCGTGCTCAATCTTTGTCCACTTTTAAAATTCTGGTAAAAAAACACTTCCTCTCCTTACATCATTAAATATAGCTCTTTCCTCCTGTTTCATGTTTATTATTGTATATATATATAAGTATTATGCTTTATATATGTATGTATTTATTGTACCTATATGTAAATGGTACACCACTGACTACCCGCAGTATTGTCTTGTCCCTCTTTTTTACTTTAATCCATCCAAAGGTTGTCTGTATAAGATCGCTTTTAGCGACAAGACCGCCCATTGTGTACCCTATGTAATATTTCTACATATAAATCTGTAATTTTTATGGTGTACATAATAAAGAGTAAGTATTCTATTCTATTTCTATAAAAATGCAGTCAAGTAAACACTACTACAACATGTTTATCATAAAACATAGTAAACACAATGGGTCTTATTGACATGCCTTACATTATACAGTAGGCTACATAATTTATTATGTGCATAAGTCATGAGTTGACATTTGCAAATGTGCATATTTTTAAAGCAACTAGGCCATTAATCATTTTCAATTTAAAACACCATACAATTCGTTGTTAGCATGCAAACAAGACCATAATTAGTAACCACGGATATCGAGGGATATGGCTTGGAGGCGTGGTACATGTCGCCCGACCTTGGCCAACCTGGGTGTATATGCGCCTGACGACGGTGCGCACCGTGTATTCTATGTTTCCATCGAAACGTATCACTGTCATTTCGTATTTTTACAAAATGCCGAATTGTTCCGCGCTTATTTGCAAAAATAGGACAATTACAACAAACCTTAAGACAAGTGGCGTATCCTAACACCGATAAGTAAAAAATCAAAGCATTCATTATAATATTTAAGGATTTTATAAATATTTAATTGTGATATTTCAAAACGATGCATTAGTGGTGTGCAGCGCTGAGATATGGATATCGATAAATGTTAGTTGTTCTTACGGATTTATATAATGTACTAAAATTTGCTAATTAATCTTAATTAATAAATTTTAATATGATTATAAAGCTGAAGAGTTTGTTTGTTTGTTTGAACGCGATAATCTCAGGAACTACTGGTTGGCATTGAAAAATTCTTTTTATTGTTGGATAGTCCATTTAACGAGGAAGGTAATAGGCTATATAACATGACGCTACCCTACGACCAATAGGAGGGGAGCATACATGAAAAAGTTGCAAAAACGGGAGAAAACCTTTTTGAGAGCTTCCGTTGCGTGTGCTACGTAAACAGTTCCTCTTTAAAAGATTTCAAAAAAAGTCCGCGACAGCATGTCTATCTTTTAAGATTGACTCGCTATAACCTTTTTTATGCTAATCAAATTTGTTCGAAATGAATGCTTTATTTCCGAAGGAGTTTTATCAACATAATATTAACTCTTATTCAAATAAATAGTTTTAACATCAAGGGTATTTATGTATCAGTAAAATACTTTTTAATTCATTCGAATCGGTCATTTAATTTTGAAGTATTCACGAGTATAAAAATGCAATACGCGAACCGTGCGAAGCGCACCGGGCGCCGCCGCCGCGACTTTACCTACTCTAGAGAGGAGAGGATGGGCACTCGAGTAGACCATGACCTGGAATAGGACATAGGATACGTTTTATCCCTATATTCCCACGGGACCGTGATCGACCTACGCGGGTGAAACTGCGGGGCCCAGCTAGTATAAAATAATATTATTGGAGTTTGTTTACTCCTTAAGAATCGATTTTCATATAAGGCCCCTAGTATGGAAATTTTATGAGGGAAGAAATTTATAGAAGCGTAACACTTGTTTTATTGGTAAATAACAAGGATAAAATTTTTGAAAAAACACAGTACATATTTTTTATACATTTTATTTCAGTTTTAAATGACTTTTGAATTATAAATTCAATTTTATTTAATTTGGTTTTAATTACGTCAAAATACGCCCAAAAATACTTCTCTTCTTTGCAGTCGGTTTTCATCATCGATATCCGGTTTTTATCGATCAAATATTTATATCAAACCCTCATCCCAGTTGAGGCTAGAGTTGCTTGTGTGCGTACAGTCGCTATATCTATACTTTCTAATGCCCGCCCCTTTTGAGCATGTGTGCAATAAGTAGCAACAAATGTGTGAAGCATATTTAGTTGTGTGCGTGCGTATCTATTTATTTTGCTTTGTTTGAGTTTCGGGAGTGGGGAATAAGTGGCGACACTTGAACTTGAACAAATATAGATAGAAGGCATATCTCCGGATATCTATGTTAGTAACAAATATTTGTAGCTATTCTGAAGCTGTATGTATCATTTTTTCCTATTCCAATTTCTCATCCTCATAAAATATAATAAATAATAATGATTATTCACACAATCCTTATCTTCAAACCATTTCCAACAAATTATAATCTAGAACAACAGATGTTAAACATAAGACAGATAGTGAAATACGCCAAATAGAGCGGAAAGTATGCAACCGATATGAATTTTCAACGATCCTTCTTTAGTGCTCATCTTCGTTATTTAATGAGCACTTGCGCAAAATTTCATGCTTATAGACCCAGTGGTTTATGCTGTGCGTCAGTAGCGTGCCTAGGGTTCTAAATTAGGGCAAGCCCACAGACTATTTACGAAAAAAAAAAAAAAAAAACAGCCAAGTGAGCGATTTACGGATTTTCTTTGTTGTTCATGATAACACCATTATTATAAGTAAGCGCCATCTATATTAAAGAATGCGCGTTACCACACCGATTAGGACCTTTTCACCATAATAAATTCTTTCGCTTGTCACCAAAATTATTCAATCATAATCCGCTAGATGGCCCCCAAATTATCGATTTGTTGTTCTTTTACCGTAAGCATACTTAGTTTTATGAATTATAATGTCGATTGAAAATGTTAAATGAGATATTACATTAGGTACCTATATAACATTTTATAATTAATCAATATGACAATAGCCAACTCTAATCTTTATTTCAAAACACCTAGTTACGAAGAATATCTTCGATAAGAAAATTATTGTGTTTTATGATCTTGATGAGATGTAATAATAATAAGATGGTTTGTTTTTCAGTGGTTTACCGAAACTACAATTGCCATACAAACAACACTATACAAATTTTGATGTATTTCATGCCACCAGCTACCTAAGTTTGTCATACTCATCAACATAATAAACAATCGAATGCCAATTTCAATTATATTCTTCAACTGACAAAAATACTTGTTTTTTTCCAAATTTTATTAGGTACATTCATTTGGGGTTGATTACGGTGAAGTATAGAGAGAGTTACACTGCCAGAAAACTCAATGTAGATACTTACCTTTTCGAACACAGTTTCCGAATTCACATTTTGATGATAAAAATAACACTGTACTTACTAAGACACACACACTTACGAATTACAGCCGCAATAACTATCAAATCATTTTAAATAGTAAAACTAATTCATTATCTCAGCACTTGGAAATAAAATACTGATCTCAAAATATTAATTTCAAAACAATAACAAATCGAGTCGCATCGCGGACTTGCAACTCACTTTACGCGGGTCAACATCGCGGCTAGTGCATTTGCGCGAACTTAACTCTAAAAAAGCCCGGCTTTTCATTTCATACAAATCTGCGTATAAGTACTTACCAATATATCAACAAATGTAAACGTTTCTATAGCAATTTGTAGGCGAAAACTGCTAGACAAAGAAAGGTAAGGCAAGCCCCATTGAAAGCCGACGAGTGTGAGCGAGAAGGCGCATTTGAATGCATTGTAGTGGCGCGTAGGTTTGGCAACAAAGCGCGGTATTAAAAATTGTATTCTTATGAATGATTGAGTTCAATGAGTGCGTAGATCTGGCACCCTTGCGCAGTGCGCGCGGCAGATAGAGCGGGGATTTCGAAATTTGATTATTCCTATGACATGAATGATTGAGTTCGAGATTATTGACTGTTTTTTTTAATTTATTTTTTATTGGTAGGCTTACGTTTGTTCTTGTGAATAATGATTTTTGAATATGAAAGTACCGCCCCTGGGTAATACCATTATTATATAGTGTTATTTTTTATTGATAGGCTTAATTTTGAAGGCAAGCCGGGCTTTTGGGCTTCTATGGAAGGAACGCCACTGCTGTGCGTTGCCTATTTAAATTATTAATTTTGTTGTAGATGCGAAGTCACTGTGGCGGCCTGAGTATGGATCATACATGGTAGAAGGCACTCCTGGCCGGCCCTACGGAGGGCTTCTAGCACATTTCAATATCGTGGAGGCGAACATGCAGTACCGAAGAGCAGAAGTCTCACATTTACTACCCCCGGGAGAAGTTATTATGAGCATAACGAACTTTCCAAGGTAAAGTAAGTTAATTTATTAAAATGGGTTGTGTGATTTCATCATCATCCTCAATTATGACCATTTTTAAGGGTCAGAGCAAAACTTCTTCTGTCATCCTTATTAACTGTCGTCTTTACGAGTATCTCAGTGTATGTTTAAAGTCTCTATTAGCAATACTAGCTTATTTCTCTTTCAATCGAAATCGTACCTATGTACCGTTCTGTAACTTACTATGTAGTTTGCAAATATTTTACTACGTATAGGTACCCTTTCATATTCAGAATTCAGACGCTCATGCATGCTGCATGGTTATTTAAAATTAACTATTGGGCCTTCAGTTAGATATGCTAAACAGGCGGTTTTTTTTTGTCCAATTCCGCAAAGATGTGATAACTAGCAACTATTTATAAACTGGATAAACCACGAATTTGGCAAAAGCGTAAGAACAAACTGAGGCCATCAACCGATTACGAAATCTAGTGATTATCTTTTGCCGTGAGGGCTCCTTATTCAGCTTCGTATATTTACCGGTTGACTATGATGATATCTATAAAATTTGCTTACAGATTAGGTTGTCCAAATTTCACAAGTCCACCATTCCCCGCGAACCCACGCGACGGGGTCTCGAAGTCACTGTTCTTTCCTGACGAGGGCATCTTTCCTGGACACCCTCGCTTCAAAACTTTGACCTCTAACATCCGAAACAGACGGGGAGAAAAAGTTGCCATTAACTTGCCAGGTGAGTTGCAAGAAAACCTAAAAAAATCATCGTGACAATTTACTTATTATTCATGCAGTGGCGGATTAAATGTCGAGAGCGCCCTAGGCAAGCGCCTCATTGACGCCCCATAGCGGCAATTTTTTTTTGTTGATGGCTTGCTATCTTCTTACATAGGTACCAAGTTTCATCACAATCGGTTAAGTAGTTTATTGCATGAAGAAGTAAGATATACTTAGTAGGGATAATTAGGTAGGCCAGGGAATAAGTGATGAGAGTGAAGAAAGCAAGAGGCACCAAACAAACATGAAAATCCATGATGCCTCTCTGGGAAACAGATCTGACTGTTTGTGTTGACAGATGATCGTTTTTTATCATTAATTTATTATCTTACCCACTTCTATTATAAAATCAGGCGATGTAGGAATAATCAAGAAGGCGGAGCACGCTTCGGAAGCGCTACATCTCATAGAATTAAATAATCTTTTATATTGTGTAAGTAGGTGCAATAATTACACAATTACTTTTTTTGTTGTAAAAAAATCTTCCACGCGCGCCCCTTAGTTTCCTCGTGCCCCTAGGCACGTGCCTAGTTTGCCTTAGGGTTAATACGCGGCTGTATTCGTGGGTACTTATTTCCTTGTACATGATTACGCATACTACATGACTATTAGGTGAATAATATTATAGAACAATCATGCATTGATATACTGAAGGTATAATTCATTGCAGTTTATTATATAATAAACTGCAATGTTTAATTATTGAATGGAACATTAAGTATTCATAATAGTATGCGCTTACACACATTTCCTTATACAAAGTTTACCTGCCTAACGTTTTTACCCATATGCAAATGTATTCTTGATATTTTCGTATTTTTTTCCTAGTGTTCAAAGATGTAAACACGAAGATTCCGGTCGATAACTCCCACCTACTGGAGCCGAACGTGGCCAAGCCTGACTGCGTGTATATGGATGCTATGGGTTTCGGCATGGGCTGCTGTTGTTTGCAGCTCACCTTCCAAGCTTGCTGCATTACGGAAGCGCGCACACTTTATGACCAGCTTGCACCCCTGTGTCCTATAATGGTTTGTTATCCTTTATTCTTAACTAGCGACTCCTTTGTTGCGATTCCTTTGTTGTAAGTTCAATATTAATTTATTATAAGTACAGTATCATTTAGAGAATTTATTCCGGAAGGTTTATGACCTTCCGGAATAAATTCTCTAAATGATCGTTAAAACCGCATCACAATCCGTCCGTGTAGTTTGTTCTTCTACAGAAAGACACGAAGAGCGACTTTGATTTATATAATAATTATGTAAAGATTTCTTGGTCCAAGGCTTAGGTACATTCAGAGGCAAATAAACACTTATTTAAATGATACAATTTTACCATAATATGTATATTTAATTATAACCTTCACCTTTCCTTTAGGAAAAAAATTACACGTCTGTTTTTTCTTATAATCTATTAACTATTTAAAACAGAATATCTTTTGTTTTTTTTTTTTTAAATATTGTACACATTCCATGAATAAAAATCAGTTAGATGAATACTCATCATCATTTTTATTCATGGATTACTTATATTATCGATTACTTATCTATTAACATTTTAGTTTTTGCATGTGACCTTGACTGCTTGACTGCTAAGTCATGGAGTATCAATAAAATTATAAAAATAATAACTTCATGGGTATGACGTACGATCGAGACCCCGCAATGAAGAGGTCAGTTTTGAGATCGATTACATCCGTCATGTTATATTACACTAATGATGTATTAAGTAACAATTTGCAGATAACAAGCAACAATTTATTGTTCATTAGGAATAAGATCTGTATTTTATGTTCTTCTTATATCTATAAAGACTTTTTATGCAGTGGCGGAAAGAAGGTCGGGGTCCAGGGCGCCAAAAAAAATTTGAGCACCCTGCTTTTAAATTTTGCATATTATGTATGGGGCCTCCAACTGCTTCATAATGAATATAGGTATTTGGCTTTGATTAAAAATTACTTCTCTAGATTTGTTGGGCCCAGGACGGACCGCCCCCTGTTTGTATGAAATATTGCATCAAGTTCTTAGTTAACTCATTGTTGCCTGTGAATTACTTAGTTCTTGTTAACTTTATCGTTTTATTATTTTTTATTATTCCACCTGTATTATCTCAGGTCTCCCCATAGCTTTCCACTGTTCCTTGTGTGTTGCCTTCTCCGGGCAATCTCTCGTAAACGCATCTAATCAAATCAAATCATCATCATCATCAATTTTTAGCTGGCATTATCAGCAGCTTCACCCATCTTCCGCGGTTTCCTGACCGACGTCGACTGTCGCTGGAACGTGATCGCCGGCTCGGTGGACTGCAGAACGCGCGAGGAACGCGGCCTCGAACCACTCAAGAACAACAAGTTCCGTATCAACAAGTCTCGCTACGATTCCATTTCCTCATATCTGTCGCCGGAAAATGAAAAGTAAGTACAGAAAAGTGTTTAAAACTTCGTCATTTTTAAAATTTTCTCCTTTATTAAATCAGAACACATAATACCTTTTGAAGGTACGGCACTGCAGCAAACTATTATATTGTAATCACTTGAATCAAAGATCAAAATAGTCACATTAAAATTCGGTTTGACATGTTGTAAAGACGATGGTTGAATGTCAATCTGCGGTATTGACATAACAACGCATTAAATAATGCTGAGTTGGTAAAGCAGATTCTATCGTGTGATGGTCAGGCAAAAATGGCCCTTAAGGTGACAAACATTATTATTATTATTTATTTTGGCTGGGACTGTACAGTTCATATATATTGTTAATTTATGTTGTTATTTTAAGATATCATATCGACTAGTTGTTGCAGCAGCGCTTCTTTAACAAACTTCAAGTGTGTGACGACCTTATAGATAGACGACGAGATAGGACTCTGATTATAATCGGACGAGATATAAAAAATATACGCTCGGGTAATGAGTGTAGTGCACTGCACGTTTTTCACACAGGCTATGTAGTAAATAAATGCATTTTTCAGGAAATCTACGGTCACTGTTAAATGATAATAATCACGGATATTAAAGTAAATATAATGTAACCCTACTACAATCCTTTTAGTAATAGTGGATCCGCCGTGTTAGCACACAATTTTTGTTTTTTACGTTTTTGTAAATTTTCAGGTTAGTATCAGGTTTTATCTTGGTCAAATCATTAATACGTCTCTCTGAGTTAGATTTGTTCCATTGAAGGACCTTTTCATGAAATCATTACATTTGAGAACAAATCTAACTTAGTGATTGTGTAATGATTATAATTCTGTGTATACATTTTGTTATGGGCGAATCATATTTTGATCCAGATACAACCTGACATCGATTTGCAAATTGCAAAAAACGCATGAAAATTTAAATTTCTCAGGCTACCACTGCGAATCCGCCTTTAAGTGTACAAATTGCAATCTGCGATCATTAAGAGTTGTCTTTCACTTGTACAGATACTCAAACAAAGGACAACTTTCATAATTAACTCATGTTATCTCCACAGCGATATAGGTAATGGGTAGTTAAGTAAGCCGGATAAAATCCGTTTCTTTTAATTAACTCCGCTGAGTGAATTAATCAATCCACTGTCTTAAAACAGATAAAAAGTGAAATGTAATCTTTGTATTGCCAATATCTTGGGAAAAGATTATTAAAGTAGTAATTAGTAGGTATCACGAAGCTATAGGTCAATTGTGTTATCAGGTTATGACTTATCATCATTACTGTTTCTTCAAATATACAATAATTATTTATAGTAAAACAAACGGTGCGTAGTACTCGCAACTGGCGTACGCGTATGGCCAGATGTATGAACGTAAACAAAGGAAAAGGAGTTTGTATTGTGTGCAAGGAGCGTACCAGGTGGGGTGCTACAGTTTTTGCCTACCCCCATGGGAAGAAGGCGTGAGTTTATGTATTTATAGTTAACGATCATTTACGCTGCACCCCGCGACGAAATATCGATTAAATTATTAATCGTTTTCTTTAAATGATTAAACTATCTCCCTTGGTTTTAAGGCGCAAGATAAGATACGGCGGCGCCGTAGAAAATGTTCTTTCGTAAATTCAAAACAGACATGACACATTCGAGTGTTCCTAGATTACCCTAGGCTGATAAAATTTACGTTTTTCATAATTATTTTAATATTAGTATTTAGGTCGGATTTCCCCAATGTACATAAGGACACAAAATCAAAGCAAAAGGTAAGCCGAAATAAGCACATGTTTAAAAGATAATTCTGTCTCTGTCACCTTCAAACGATTGTCAGAAACAGAGCTATGTTTTTCGTGGTGCTAGCGGGCTTAGTGTTACAAAGGGCGGTATTTTCGATATAATAATGTACTGTTAGTAACAGTGTCGTGTACTCGTGTGGCAGGTACAACGACATCAGCATAGTGCACGACAAGGCACTGTACCGGCGCCTGCGCGAGGGCGGCATCGACCACCCGCTTGCGCTACACGTCGCGCACCTCTTCATTAGAGACACCGTGTCGCTGTTCTCTGAGAAGGTTCACCAGGATGACAACAATGATACCGATCATTTTGAAGTAAGTGGGATTTTATTATGGATTTACTGAAGAAATACACGTTAATACCAGGCCCTACGACTGACATGACATGACGTGTGACGGTGACCTAACCTAACACCCTTACCGCCAAGTCTTCATTTCTATTTTAGCCTGAATTGCCCCAATGCTGGGTATAAGCCTCCCTCTCCCTTTTCCGCACACTTCTGTCTTCTGCTATTGTGGGCCAATGAATGTTAAGACTTCACGACTACTTTCCTTTTGAGCTTCGTCACAGTTGGGAAAAAACAGTTATTTGGCAAAATCCCGTCTCCTTTAATATTTAATTTCTAAACGAGTCCCCATACTTTTTGTACAGAACATCCAATCAACGAACTGGCAGACGATGCGCTTCAAGCCGCCGCCGCCGAACTCTCCGATCGGCTGGCGCGTGGAGTTCCGTCCGTGCGAGGCGCAACTCACGGACTTCGAGAACGCCGCGTACGTCTGCTTCGTCGTGCTGCTCACCAGGGTCATATTGTCCTACCGACTTAACTTCGTCATGCCTATTAGCAAGGTAAGGTTCTTCTTACGTATGTTCTTCTTGATGAAAAGTAATTACCGCTACCTAAACTTTGCGAACTATCTATATCTTTTATGTTCCACCTGCCATGTTTTGTCTCTGCATCACCGTAAGGTTGACCGGTAGGAAATGTCTTAGGAATAAGTCCGCCTTTGATCAGTATTTTTACTTGTGCATAAAGCTTCAATAAATAAAATAAATGAACGCATCATCTCAAGGGATTAGTTGAATAATGATCTACATATTAGTATATTTAGCTGTCCCAAAAGTCTCTGATAGAAATGCAAACCAATGGATCAATAAAAGTTTCTGTGGATGCCAATAAAATTGCTGCTTACAAATGAAGTGCTTTGGTTTTAAATATTATAATTTATTGGTAATATTTTAACCACGTATTCTATATTAAAAATATTGCCAATGAATTAAATTCAGCCTGTGCATAGAACGATAAATGTCTCATACATGCTCTTTTATCAACGGCTTACAAACCGGAAACATTGTGGTGGTGGTGTAGTGGTGAAAAAAACCTTGTGGTTTTATTGATAACAACCCCGTACATGTTACTATGGTTCTCCTAATCTGTCCGAAGGTCGTCGAAAGTAGTCATACTTACAATCTGCCGATTAATATTATGTCCCGAAGGAGTGACTACTTGACACGGAAAAGGCCCTCGAATTCCAATACGAGCTCTATTTGTTAATTTAGAAAAGATTAAGGTTCATCTATTAACAAAAAGCTACACTGCCCAGATTTTCGACAAACGATTACAGCATTGTCATCACAAACAAACCCTTGCTCAGTGTGCATACATTTTTATTATCAGGTGGATGAAAACATGCAGCGTGCACAAAGGCGGAACGCGTGCCTTAGCGAGAAGTTTTGGTGGCGCCGTGACGTGGGCGCTCCCACAGACCTCGCCAAGCAGACGTGCGACCCTGCCGAACTGTACGCCGAGATGACCATCGACGAAATTGTTAATGGAAAGGTAAGACACCTTACGCAGAGAATATTGTGCAGACGGCGATAGGAAACTGCATTTTGCTTTTATCGTATCAAATCCATACACGCAGATGGCGGACAGCGGTTAGGATGCGGATCGTGCCACGTCATATTTTTCTACGAAGCTTTAAAATATAATTACTTCCTTCAGGACGGCGTATTTCCGGGCCTGATCCCTCTGATCGAATCGTACCTATCCGGCATGGACGTGGACGCGGACACGCACTGCTCCGTGCAGCAGTACCTCAAGCTAATCGCGCGGCGCTCCTCCGGCGAGATCTCCACCATGGCCTCATGGATGAGGACCTTCGTCACCTCGCACCCGCAGTACATGTGAGTAGTACATTTTACTGACTGATGGACCACTACGAGCATCAAAACTATAAGTTAAACGAAACTTATCCGCTTGTGGTTAAACAGTCCTTTAATCAGACTGCCTCGTTGGCCTAGTGGTCCTGATTTCGATTCCCAGGTCGGGCAGTTTTGTTGGGTTTTTCTATCAGGAATTCCACAGTAAAAGTCCGGGTTCTGGACTTTTGTCTGGTCAATGACTTGCCCCCTATTTATATACATCAACTAAATACAACGAAAGTGACTCAAGTCAAAATTTACAATTTTTGGGAATTGAATAAAATGTGTTTGACTGATTAACATTTTCTATTCTTTCTAGAATAACTTTTTCATATGAAAACGAAAGTTACGAATTTCTTTTGTATAATATTATTTGACTTTATCACTTTAAATATACGTATATAAAAATTAAAAAATATTATTTTTTCTGTATAAAATAACTTTTGGAAAAAATAGGTCACTTTATTATTAAAAATGAGTTCATGAGTTTAACTCATGCCTTAATAAATAAGTGACCGAATTTGATTTATGTCACCTAGGTTGTTAATATTAGAAATAAGAAAGTGACCTATACCATAAATTGGTGACTTTATGATTATAAATTGTAGCAAAACTTATGCCCACAAATCGGCATTAACCTGACGAAAAGTGTAATCGGTTGCTATGGTACTAAATATGACACGTTCAGCTACATCCACTCGCGGTGCATTACTGATTGCGTCCCTTTCACTCTGGTGCGGGCAGTGTGAAGCGCTCAAAAACAAAGAGACCGAAAAGCCCTCTATCCCTCTCTGACCATTAATGGTCTGTTTTTTGATATAAGTGATAAAGTGTACTTTTTTGGGTAATTTTGTATATTTAACTCATTTTACTAAAATTTTGAGATGGGTCACTTTCGTTCTCACCGTGCGATATTATGATTCTGATGATTTTTTATCACCTTCCAGGAAAGATTCAGTGGTCTCCGAAAAGATTAACTACGACCTCCTGAAGACTGCTCACAGCATACAAATGGGCACGTTGCCTGCGCCCACACTCTTGGGCAGCAGCACTGTGTCGAAGACTAACGAAGACATTCCGAAGGCGTTCAGCAAGATGATGAGTAAGGAGTGTCCCTAACCGCGGCCCAGCCGGCACCGTGCCTTCTGTGCGAAGCACTTCTAACTACTGGTTATACAACGACATCTGTGTACCTATTTACTAGGCGCTATTTAGAACAAACGCTCTGCCCCAACTAACAATTCCAATAAAGTTGTTAATTCTTTGCAACATTCTATGCTGTAACAATAATCTGTTCGGAACGCAGAACAGGAAAACTGAATAAAAATAAAGACGAAATAAGTATGTATCTCACACACCAAATAAAAGAAGTCAAACTTCTAATTGAAAATGAAAACAAACAAACAAATTCAACATCTGTCGGAAATGTTTAACATGATGGTGATCGATTCACTCGTCGTCACTCGTCTAGTTTAGGACATAGATGTCGTTGTTGTTATTCGTAATTAGAGTTGCCTTACTTTGTGCACTCTGACGAAATGTATACAGGACGGCATCGCTATCTTAGTCTGTTACTATAATATTAACCTAATGTTCGGCACAGGATACAAGTGAAATCAAAATCGTATTTATTTTAACATTCCCCAGTGTTCTTGTGACGTCGCAGCTTTCCTTCACTGCTCGCCCAGTGACAAGATTGATACTTTTATCTTGTGACGAGATTTATTCGAATTAGAAGTGATAATTATCATAAATACATTTAATATTACACACGAGTTATTTAGAATAGAGACCCCAATGTGACCTTACCTTAGATTTAATCTCGCATTTTTTACATTTACGGCTCTAGACAACTGCAAAGTGAAACCTTTTAGTAATTCGACACAGAGCAAATTTACTAGTGATTAGAATCGTGAGTCAGTGTGATACAAAGAAGTTGAACCCAGTTTTGATTTAGACTATTTGTTAGTTTTATGATACTTTCAATATTCAACTAAATGAGCAATATCAGCTTGCACATAGGTTGCGTGTAGTATAATGTAGATGTAACAAAAAAAAAAAAAGTTATATAAAATATCAGTTTCATTTAGAGGAACTACTGTACTTATCTGTGTTCTAGTTATAGGTCAAGGTTTATTAATTTACAGGAAACGAGGAATTTGTTATTTTAAACATGTATTTTATAAAAATTCTGCAAGTTTTATTAGAACATATTTCTTGATGTTAGGCAAAGGTTTTTTATTCTTCATGCTGTTATTTAGTTGAAATACTTAATGTTTGTAGATACACACTATGGTGCACTAATTTTTTGCGCCTGTTGGCATTTAAAGCAGTATTAGCTATAACATTTCCAGGGCAGTGTATAACAAATTGTCATGTATGTTAAATAGACGATGGACTCATGTGTAAATATGTGAAATGAAAAGAATATATAATGGTTGTGAATGGTGAAGAGAAAAATAGGACATTTTGGGGAGGGTGATAAAGCTGGTCACAATTTTATATATATCGACAGCATAACTTCTAAAGTAATGTTTTCGAAAAATTATGTGATAGGAACAGATACTGGACCTGTTAAAAATTCTTTCAACTTGAAATATTTTCCGATGAAATTCAGGTATCGATCAAAACTATATATAATACCTTTTGTCTTCGGCAAAGGACGATCCTATGCATAGACGAGTGATAAAATCATTAATTAGCTCGCCACCGTATCAAAATTCAGTTGTA
Organism: Lithophane ornitopus; assembly: GCA_948473465.1. Lineage (NCBI taxonomy): Eukaryota > Metazoa > Arthropoda > Insecta > Lepidoptera > Noctuidae > Lithophane > Lithophane ornitopus. The sequence continues at coordinate 10,714,335 of OX419616.1, read as the reverse complement.
TTATAAAAGTGCCGTAATGGATCGCAAACGCACGACAAATCTACTTGTATTTGAGGCGTGCGTCAACGCAAGTCTGTTGTGGTTTGCGCTATGCATGCATCGAGCGCAACTTGAAGCGCTCGTGTGTAATATCGTCCAATGAACCTGAAGGCAATGGGACATGCGTTGGTACCGAACGCCATGATGAGATCCAACCCAAAAAATCAGTTTTGGCAGAAATGTACTTTTCAATTGGTTCAAAATGACTAGTAACTTTTAGATAGTTGTTTTCATGAAATGAAAAGCTAATAAAATAATGGGATATAAAATGTAAAGTTTAATAGATATTATTACTATGAAATATTACATTGTAACATGTACAGTATGAGTTTTTTGGACCAGTGTAGCATTTTAAGGCGACACCCATTACCGACGCTTAATAGACGTGAATCATTGGAATGTTGTAGACAACAACTATACAATCGATCGTCAACTTCTACCACTTATGTATAATTAATCTGTTGGTGTTAATGGTCACTTAGATTTAATTTAAAGAGTTCCTTATTGAACGAGGGCATAAGTCTTATGTTAGCACAATTATTTTTTGTTTTGTCAAAGTTTTATTTTTCCAAATTACGTTTATAATTATATCTTTTTTGAAAATGAGAAGTGGAGCATTATTTTATTTAGATGCAGAATTATTTTTATCTAGTTTGTTATTTTTTATTGGTCACTGTTAGTGAGTTTTATAATTATTATAATTTTAAATTAAATATGCATACAATAAAATTATTCGATTGTTACCTGTATTTTATAATTTATCACAAATTACACTTCTCCTTCTAGCTTACATGACAAGTCATGTCATGATGAGCAGTCTTTTCCCAAACTACAACTGTAGAAAGCTCCGTGTAATGTTGTTATTGTAACAGAATAAAACAACAAAATATAGTAGTACTGACAGTATAATATTTAGAATTTATCTACAAGTTGCAGTATATGTTGTTGCTCCTGTTGACGCCACTCCTCGCTGCCGGCGTCACCGAGGTTACCCGCGTACTCTGTAACATTGGAGCATTATTAGATAACGAACATATCTTTAAACTGTTGAGTTTGCGCGAGTTAAACTACAAAAGCGTGGAGATTTCACGCAACCGTAATTTAGAATTAAACACGGAAAGGTAAATACGCGACTTACCTCTCATTACGTGTCGAATAATCTTCAGCGATCCTCCGCGTAGAGACAGCACACGTTGTACACGTTGCTTTACTGACGACGAGCCCGCAGTACAAACCTAACAACACCAAATAATACTAAGGCAAGTCCATAAAAATCTTGTACTAAAAGATTAAAGTAAGGTAATAAAGTTCACCTCCAAAATAATCCTGTCAATGAGTTGTAATGTGAAGAGTCCCCCAGACAATCGTCTTAGGTACTGCGCATCATCATCCAACTCGTCTCCTTCTTGCTGTGAATATATACGTAAAATAAAATATATTTAGCTGACCGATGCTGACGACAGACGTCCTTGCCAAACCATAATTCATAGAAAAAAAAGGACGTTCAGATTTCCCCAAATTTGAACATTTCCTGGGAAACTTTCCAAATTTTTTTTTTCCATTTTAGAACTATTACGAAGATTTTAAAACAAGAAAAGAATGCCGAATCGGTTAAGCCGGTTCAAGTGATGCGCTCACCAAAGAACAGCATTTCATTTATATATATTTAGATAGATAATAATGTAAAATATAAAATGTCTGGTATACAACTACACAAACTTTAGAGTTGTGTATTATATCAAGTATCTAGCAGAATCGATAAGATTGATAAAGACACAATACAAGTGATACAACTTTTGAATGGGATCCTGTCTCCCGGGAATTTACAATACAATCGTCATACGTTTCATAGTAATTACCTCCATTTCTTTTTCGGTACGATCCACTTTGTCCATATACTTGAAATGCAACTCTAGGAGCCTGTCCACCTTTTCAAGATCATTTTCAGTGAACTTCGCAAGTAGTCGTTGTCTTTGGCTGCCTTGGCAATTGCGTAACATTGAGGCGATTATAGAAACAACATGTTCTGGAAAAAAGCAAATGCTCAAACTATATTACGCCGAACAAATAAAACCTACCATATAAATGTGACTTTCGCTTTTGAAAATATGCTTAATGTCGGGCACCTAAAGGTAAAAGTAGCTTTCGATAGATAATATTTCGATTTTCTGTTTATTTCAGAGATATTTATTGGTGACACGAATTAATTTATGCAAAGTTACGAACCTTCATGTTGATCGACTGTTAATATTCTCTTCCGTTTGGGAGTTTTCATGAACAGCGGGAACACAGTGCGTAGTCCTAGAATGTCTACAAACTTATTGCAGTTGTCGCGACCTTCGGGGCCGGCGAGTGCATGGTCCAGCACTTTCAGTGATCCATTCCGAGACATTTTCTTTTCCCTAAAAGAAAAGGTTTTTCTGAAACACTTTTATGCCTCGGTGTACGAAAGATTGATTATACTATACCAATCATGAAAGTCTCAATCCTGGGTAAAAAAAATAATTGTGAATCGCAGCATAAAGCGTCAGACGCAGATATTGCTGGCATGAAATGTTCGTTCACCTTTTGACCGCCAGGTCAAAAAAGCAAATACGTGCCTTCGGCGCCAGCTACGAATTCATCCTTTACTATTTACGTATAAAAGTCTGTCATGTAGTCGTGACGGTGGCGTGCTTTGGTTTGTCATCATGACTGTGGCGCAAAGGTTCATGCACTTTTTGTGAGCCGCAGTTTTCGTAGGGTGGATTCGCGATTTACATGCATGAATGACGTCCAGAGAGTGGCTGAGAGTATGGAGGGAGATCAATAGGAGAAACTTATAAAGACGTACATACAATGGCCATGTATAAATACTATACCTTAGCATAAGGTTCATGAGCTGCAACCCCTCTCCGCGCAGGAAGCGGTCTCGGTTAGACGGCTCCATGAGCGCGCAACACAATGAGTCGAACATGTTCTCCATAGCCTCTTGTTCCTCTGCACCGGCCGGGTCGTTACGTTTGTAGAACTGTTGCGAAGAATATTTTATTTCATAGGAAAGATTTGAGGAAAGTATCCATATATTATTTTGTAGCATAATCTAACAATGCTTTGCAACAATGTAACATTTGCTGAAGAAGTTTCCCGGCTATTGTACTTAATTTTATGTTGAAAGCAATGCAGTTGAATTGAAATGCTTTTTTTTTTTTTTTTTGTGCTAGTCATATTTTGACACTTACCGCCAGCTGTTGCAATAAGACATCAATGCCGTCAAGTTCTCCCAACAATTTCCTGTTCTCTGGAGTATTTTGCAACAAAATTGATAAAATTTCTGTGGCATATAATTTGTTGCCATCAAAAGGCACTTTTAACTGTGAAAAAAATAATGTACATATTTAAGCAAAAAAAGAATAAAAGAGCTATCGCTTTTTAAGTAAAGCAGACCATGAGTATGCATACCTTCAGTCTTTTGAGTATCCATTGCATGAAACCCTGTTTGGCGACTTCTGAACTCAATTCAATTCTAAATTCTGTTAGGTTTTCTATGATACCTGTAAAATATGTTTTTTTTTAAGCAAGTAGTATTTTAGAGCAGAAAACATGATATACAGTAGAATAAAAAGTGAAACCGAGGTAACAGGTTGTTCTTGGTCAAATTCAAAGATGCACAACCTGTTATCCTGGATCACTTAAGTTGATATCATAACATTACCTAGAGTGTCATGTACAGCATCTCTCTCATCAGGCACTGTTTCATCAAGGCGTGCAAGGTTGTGCAACAACAAGGCTGGTGCTTCTGCTTCTGCCAGAGCATTGATCAGCTCATCGGCCCCCTCTTCACTTTCATGGAGAATATCTACATCTGTTAATTCCTACAAAATATTGATACATAAGGGATTATTTTAAGTCTTTGGATGACATCAGTAACTTTAACATAGATTATAATTTATATAACAGCTAATGATTTAGAACTACATAAAAGTTAAGTTTACCTGCAGTAAATGTACAACTTTAGTAGATATATCTGTGTTATCATGTGACAACAACTCCAACAGTGAGTTTATACACTTCAAGTCTACCAGTAAGGGGTACTGGTCCGGCACTGTAGCTACTGCACTCAGCTCCTGAAAACAAATATTTAAAAAATCCTTACTATTAAAAATACATAATTTAGGAAGCTTCTGCCATCTCCCAAAGGTTGATTAATTCCCATTGGCTCCTCTTCACTAAGCTCCTATGCTAAAATACACTAAAACTATGTGTGCATGTGTGACAATAAATCAAAACTATCAATCTTTGTGGGATGAGATTATACTTTAAAAGTGATGGTTGAAGTAAAGGTAATTGCTGCAAGAGCTTGTACATTCATAAGATAGCTTGACCATACCTGTAGAGCTTCATGTAAATCTATTTCACTGTCCATAAACTTCTCTGGTTGATCTGGAAACTTAATTCTCATCTCTCTGTTCCTCAGAGTTTTCTTCTCGAAATTCAATACTAATTTCTTAACTGCAGTTTCATCAAGAATATCTCCCTAAAAATGATAAAATATCAGATTTTTATTTCAAATCAATTATAATCAGACCTCTTTTTTCAGTATTCCAAATCTAGACGAAGACCGAACTAACAGCGAATTGTTTTGTATCGTGCTTGAAGCCGAGATACAGTGAACAACTTGAACACATCCATGATCAATAATCAATCGATCATGATGAGTAATCTTGATCATTATCCATGATCAAGCAAGATTACTTACCACAGTTGCTTCAGTCTCAACAAATCGCAGAATATCTTCTCTTTCCTTGTCTGTGATGGTGGGTTCCTTTGGCAGGGTTGTACTCAACGGCAGTAACATACGATGATCGGATTTAGACCTCGCCATTCGCCGCATTTTAGAAGCCTTCGCGCCATCGTCGTCAGAGTCTCCACTGTCATCTTCATTCGGTCTCTTTGGCGTTGGTGTGGGCTGTTTGGTAACAATAAACATAAAATAAAGGTAATAACTTCAGGCAATTTTGTTTGTATAAATTACGTTCGGTTTCCTAAAAAAAGTAAAACGAGCGAAACAAATTTTGGCGTTTTTTACTCAAAAGCTTTTACGGGCTTTATTTACCTTAAATGAAAGCAGTTCTCCAACATCCATGCTCACACACGTTACGTGTCTATTTATTTCTTAAGATATTTACTTATTTCTAATCGTCCGTTTTCACAAAATAAAACAGTAAACACTCCCAACAGAAATTGGTTAGAAAATTAGTTAATGTGATTTGACATTGACAGAAACATTCGACGGCACAGATTATAATGACGTAGCAGGTTTACGGTTCAGTAGTGTTGTGCGTAAAAAGGGGCTCGTGGCTAAGTAAAAGATGCACGGGTAGATCGATGAAAAGTTGAGCAAGGGTTGCTGAGTTCGGACCGGACCATATATTTCACACCAAGATGAAGAGAAAGCACATTTCCAGGACCGGTGTATGGCAGTCGTTCCAGGTTAAATAGGGGTATTCAGAAGCCCGAAAGTCTTACCAATGGATATCGTGCTACCCAATAATTGGGTTTATGGGTTATGTAGTGACACAAATGCGCAGTCGCTCCATGTAAAAATCAACTGCATCCGGTTAGACTAGAAGCCAAACCAAAAATACTAGGGAAGAGCTTAGGCAGAGATGAGTGCGTGCGTAAATTATAGAAAAATTACAATATCTAAACCGCGGGAATTTATAATTCTTTCAGCTAATGGACTAATCAACTAAACAAGTCTTAAAATACTGTGATCCACTGCAGCATTTTTGTGCAACTGTAAAAAAAAATATAATTGGCGGTAAAAATTGTTTTTTAAATATGCCGTGTAATTTATCAAAAAAAATATTGGTAAAGGTTGTAAATCGTTTTTTGCATGAAACAATGGACAATAAGAAGAGTAACCAGTATGCAATAATAAAAGTGAGCCCACGGCATTTCCCATAGGGCTCTCCTACTGTTAACGTAGTATTATTTGTTTAGTATCAATATCCGGAATCCATCTTGAGTCAAGCACCTCTTTTCAGCCTGTTGTCAGCATTTCCTTTGCCTCTCCGCTGGTGGCGCCCTCTATACTTACCGTTGGTACTAAGTATTTTAAGCGCGCATCGGGTGATGGCCCGATTTACCGCCATTATAGCGTCGTTTTTCGCGCCGATAAGTTGTTAGCGTTATTTAAACTTCGCGAAATAATATTACCTATTTAAACTTTGGTAAAACTAATTCAGTTTTAAATTCGTGAAATTTTTTACCTCTCCGTTGTTATTATGGAAAATTCTAATAATAATTTTGAGCCTGAAAATATTAATAACGGCTCATTATCGTGTAAACGGGTTCGTTCCCCGACACCAAGTACAAAAGATAGTGATAATGATTCTTCTACAAGTAGTGGACCCAGCCCAGAGAAACGCAGAGCGAGAATGGACTCTCAAACCGTGAGTTATGCACAATTTGAGTTCTTATCACAACAAGTGGCCTACTTAACGAACCTTTTATCGAAAAATTCCGACGTTGAAAATACGAATTCTAGTGCCAAAAACAATACGTCCGTTACCACGAACGAGTTAAACCTACGACGACCTGAAAATAACAAACTTCAGATTTTGTCGGAAGTTAGTACAACGGTAAAAGATCCGATTTACCCTAAGGCGAATGAAGCGTTTCTTAAAAAATTAACGGAACTACAGCGTTTTAATTGTGATGATTGGTATGCCGTTCGGTTTTCGGAGGCACAAAAGAAATATTCAGCTACCCCCGGTTTTGTCGAGTTAAATGTTAACGACGAATTAAAGCGTTTTGAATCTGAAATGTTAAAAGAAGATTCACGTTCATATTTATTAGAACGATCTTTTGCTGGGTTAACGAATGCTTTACTTTCGCAAAAATATGAATTGCATAGAACATTACAATCATTGGTGGACTGGTCAAATGAGGCTAGAGAAACGTTGACACCCAACACGTTATTCGAAAAAGTGGAGACATTATTTTCGAAAGAATCTGCGTATAGTAAGGTTACCGACGACTTGTTACAAATAGTGTGCGGTCGTAGAGCCGATTTAATAAACATACGTCGTGAGGCTTTGTTGCGCCAGATTTCCGAAGGTTTTCATCGCGATGTGTTACATAAAATTCCTCCTAGTACAGAATCACTTTTTAAAGACGAGGCAGTGCAAACCTACCTTCAAAAAATTGGAGGGGTGGATAAATTAACTGTATCAACAAAATCAGTACCTCAAACTTATTCTAAAGATAATTTTTATCAAAATCAAAAACCGTCGACTAGTAAGCAAGCTGATGATCGATTTTTTCGTCGTGACAACTTCAATAAGAGACAAAAACATGGCTCACACGTTTCACAACAAAACAAAAACCGAGCAAGTAACCATCGAGCCAAACCTAAGGGAAAGAAATCGCAATCGCAAGCTTTCACTAAAAACAAGCGTCGCGAATGACTGTCGGACATTTCAAGGCGGCTGTCTAAAGCAATTTCAGTATGCTTGGAGCAACCTAGGTGCGCCAGACAAAATATGCCGGCTGTTAAACGGTGCACGCATACCTTTTATACTGAAACCGCCGCTAATATTTCCGAGTCCCACGGTTCTGAAATGTTACAGAACCAAAACATCTCCCAATATGACCATACAGATTCAAACCTTGTTAGAGTCAGGTGTACTAGAACCTGCGGAACGGACGCCCAGCTACCTTTCCACGTTCTTTCTGGTACCGAAGTCAGATCAGACCTTCCGTCCTATCTTCAATCTAAAGCAACTGAACCGGTTCGTGGTAGCCAAACCATTTCAACTATTCAGTCACTTCCGTGTTCCAAATTTTTTGCAACAACTAGATTGGATGGCCAAACTAGATCTGAGCCATGCATACTTTCACGTAGCCATCGCACAGCAGCATCGCAGGTTCCTGAGATTAAATTATCATCAAGATTTACATCAGCATCAGCTACTTCAAATGACTTGTTTGCCGTTCGGTCTTTCATCGGCACCCAGAACGTTTGCCTCGATAACCAATTGGGTGGCGGAATTCCTGAGGAGTCACAACATCAGGTGCGTCGTATACTTGGACGATTTTCTTCTAGCAAACCAGTCAAAATCGCAGTTGGAAGACGACATCGCATTCACGATAAAGATTCTGCATTTACTGGGCTGGAAAATCAACTTCGAAAAGTCTGTACTGGCTCCGACGCAATGCCTCGAGTTTCTCGGCATAACATGGGACACAAAACGCAACGCAAAGTCCCTGTCGGAGCCGAAGTGCTTATCGCTACGCAATGCACTTCTCCAACAGCTCCAGACAAGCAAGTGGTCCCTCAAACAGTACCAAACTCTAATGGGGAGACTCAACTTTGCAACGTTTGTGACTCCAAGAGGTCGCCTTCACTGTCGCACTCTGCAATACTACAGTCGACAGCTGTCGGTGAAACACCCGTACCGGCTGATACCTATACCTCAACAAGTTCGGTCAGAGATGGAGTGGTGGTGTCAAGCTATAGGAAAGTCGATGCCGATCCACTTGAGTTCGGTGACACACCTATTGACTACAGACGCATCAGATATCGGATGGGGGGCACAACTCAGCGATACAAATATGGTGGGAACCTGGACACATTCACAAAGGGCATGGCATGCCAACAAAAAAGAGATGTTCGCTGTTTACGCAGCTATACATCAGAACCAACAGCAACTCCAAAATGCACAGATACTGCTGCAAACCGACAATCGGACAGTGGTCTCATATATAAACAAGGAGGGCGGCACAAAATCCAAGAAACTGCTCCAACAAACCCGACAGCTTCTTGCTGTTCTAGACAAACAGAACATTCATCTGACAGCACATTATTTTCCGGGCAGATTCAATGCGGAGGTGGATGCTCTTTCTCGGCAGAAGGCTTGCCCAGAGTGGCACCTCACGAGGACAGCAACAAAACAAATCTTTCGAATGTGGGGCACACCGGAGATAGACCTCTTCGCATCGAGAGCAGCGCACATAGTACCAAGGTACGCATCATTGGACGTGAACGATCAGGAAGCACAACACCACAACGCTTTTTGTCATCAGTGGCACTACGACCTAGCTTGGTTGTTTCCGCCACCAAATCTGATTCCCAGGGTTCTCAGACACCTGAACCAAGCCAGCGGAGACTACATATTGATTGCCCCGAAGTGGAACAAAGTATTTTGGCAAGCCGATGTTCAACGGCGAGCGAGACGTCCCCCTTTTCTAATTCCAGATCTAGCCCGCACTCTGATAGACACCAGAACAGGGACGCATCCGCCGCAGGTGCAAGACCTGCACTTGGAGGCATGGCTGATTTCGGGTGGCCAGATATTTTGACGGACTGGACGAATCAAGAACAAAAACTCCTTATGTCAAGCTGGAGAGGCTCCACAATCAATACCTACAGACCAGCGTGGCGAAGATGGAAGCAATGGTGTGAGTCGCAATCAATTAATTACAAATACCCTAATGCGGATCAAGTAGCTCGATATTTAGCACATTTACACTGTGATGTAGGATTTGCTTATAGAACTATTTTGGTACACAAATCTGTTATTTCAACTTTCACACACTTAACATCAAATATTGATTTGTCGTCAAATTTCTTTATAAAACATATATTAAAAGCTATAGCTGTCGCACGAGAGAAAACTGCTAAACCACCTATTTGGAACCCTAAAGTTTTATTGCAATACATGAGTACATACAGTTTTGATGAAAATAATATATTTCATGTATCAAGACATGTGGCTACTCTCTTACTGCTAGCATCAGGCCGCAGGGTTCACGATCTTACGTTGTTGGGAATTGATAGCACTAGCTTAGTGGATGATGATACTTCTATTGTATTATGGCCAGCTTTTGGTTCTAAAACAGACAACCATAACCATAGGCAGTCTGGATGGAGGCTTAGAGAACATCCTGATAAAAAATTAAATTTGATTTTTTGGCTAAGACAATTGATACATATTACTCTAAACCGTAGAGGAAATATAAAACAACTGTTTATTACAGCAAAAGGGGATATAAAACCTGCGTCTAGAACTGTTATTGGCGGATGGGTGAGGTCTCTCTTAAAAGCTAGCGGTATTGATGCAACTCCAGGATCAGTAAGATCTGCAGTAGCTTCTCTCAATTTTGTAGAAAATTTTCCGATTGATCAAATTCTTGCAACCGGTAACTGGAAAATGATTCATACCTTTCAAAATTATTATCAAAGGGAAATGCAAAATGATTCGAATATTCCCAATAATTCTGTATCCTTATCTAATTACTTTGATCCTGTTCATTGAAAGATTACCATTATGTTATATTGTTATATAAGGAGGCTGCAAGCAGTATGTTTTACTTGATTATTGTGATTCATTTACATAATTATACATTATTAATTTTATTAACCCATCTTTTCTTAAATCCCGATACACATTATAGCGTCTTTGGGTTAAGCGCACCAGGTGATAACAAACACATCACTCAAGATGGATTCCGGATATTGATACTAAACAAATAATAGAGAGTTTTACATAAAATAAAACTTACCTATTATTTTTTCATCAATATCCGGAATCCAGGTAAGGTCTACCTGGTGCATCATGAGTTCCATAATGGCGGTAAATCGGGCCATCACCCGATGCGCGCTTAAAATACTTAGTACCAACGGTAAGTATAGAGGGCGCCACCAGCGGAGAGGCAAAGGAAATGCTGACAACAGGCTGAAAAGAGGTGCTTGACTCAAGATGGATTCCGGATATTGATGAAAAAATAATAGGTAAGTTTTATTTTATGTAAAACTCTCTATTTTCAAATTATGCATTCCAATAATCTTTCTTTGTACTTACTGTAATAAGTAGTCCCGTAGTTTCTTTACTTTCTTTCACCTTTACTGCACTCTCGAGATACGGAGATAGATAAATAAAGTTTATTTATTTGATTTCATAGTGCTACATTGGTAAAAGTATTTAACGACTGAGAAGAGCATTTATAATAAATGTATGATTTTACCTGTAACAATACTTCTAAAAGCATTACCTGAACTTATAAACAAACTGCATTTAAATTACAGGATGTGGTGTCTTCAATGAAAAATGGAAAGGCATTCAATTTGCCAAGATTACTGGAAATATTAAATAGTAGTGCAGACGTCGATGTGCAAGTTAAATTATTCTCAGTCTTATCTGCCTATTTAATGCTAAATGTAATTTGAAACAATTTTAGTTACATTCATCTAAAGCCTCTACAAGGTAGAAGAATTTTTTGAATAAGCAATTTTTTTGCAGGATGATAATATTGAGGCAGTCGTTACATACAACCCCGTATATGACAAAATATGTAAAATAATAGCGAATTGTCCTCCAAGAAAAACTACAGTTGCGTTTAATTTTCTCTCGGCTCTTTTGTACGTCGATGACGAAGATAATCAAAGGAAAAACAGCTTGGTCGCGTATGCAAGGAATATGATCAGAAGCAGCGGTTGTTTGGCTACTATGTGTGATCTTTTTACTACTTGCATGATGGTAATTCTTTAATATTTACTGAATTGAGTCTTTTACTTACATATATGCACTAGCAAAGCGGAAAGCTTGTATGGGGCCGAACAATTCTCGGGTGGCGACAACGTCCTATCGGAAGATGCAGTGTGTGAGTAAACCCTCCTAGGTCTCGGGAAACCGTTGGACGCAGGCTCATGCAGGCACTGCAGCTTAGGGGAGGATGCAGCTTAGGCCCAGGCAAGTTGAAGGTAGGTATTTTGGCTGATGATGCTTGACGATTATACATAAACTTCTGTGCATGGATTTAAATTTTATTCAAATTTCTCAGCACCAGGACGCGTGGCGTGCACTTTGCCGATGTCTCGCTGAATCGTGCCGTGCTGTTGAAGCTAATCAAAGCTATTGTACGCACCTTGTTCCAATAGTAAGTTATACTCTGGCCCCGTCTCATACATACTGGTTCTGTAATTATACCTTAGCTTTAAACCATTACGTCTAGTTATACTTATTATGGAACGCAAATAAAGATATGAATAAGAATACTGACGGGACTACCGCCATTACCAAAAAGAAACCAAATGCCCATAAATAAAATAAATCGATTAAAGTCCTCTTGGCCTTCAAATTCATGTTAATCTTTTGATAGAATCCTAAGTCAAGTTCGGTCAAGCCAAGCAGACTACAATACTTACCTAGTACCTAATATTTCCGCAGTGCATTCAGAGATGTAGTCAGAGGAACATTGAGATGTTACTGGTTCTGCAAAGCTTGCTACAGCACCACAACCGCAATACCACCCTGTTCGTGGAATGTAACGGAATATCACTGTTTCAAAGGTCAGATTGTTTGCATGAACTACAGTGTCTTATTTGTTTTTGGTAGACCATTTAAAATATTGTCTTGTGGTGGTAGTCAAACATATCTCCATGATCCAAAATCAGAGATAATAGTTCAAGCAATATTTTCTACAGTGATGGTCTCCTTGGCCTTCGAATAGACCTACCAAACAGATAAATGTTTAACTCGTAGGGAATTCCTTCAACACGACATCTGCCTGCAGCTACTGGCCACAATAGCGCAGAGTTCCACTGAAGCGGTCGCACTTATCATCAAGACAGGCATTTGTCAACAGTTACGAGACTTCTTGCAAATGTATGGACCACAGTCACAGGTATTATTTTAATAAAAGTGCCTTTAAGTTTCAATTTATTCAATCATGTTAGATACTTGAGTGATTTATCCAGTATAAAAGTATGGTTTTCTTTTAACAGTTGGGTCAATGGGCTACCATAGTATTATATCACACGTCGAGAGTCGAAGGTAAAAAACAGTTAATTTTGTTATATAATAAATTAATAATGCAAGACTTGCTAAATAATTTTGTAACTTCTCATTTTAGCAGCATGTGAAGACCCAAAGGTCGATGAAGTAAGAAATGAAAATAATAAACTGAGTGAATCTTTACTAGCTAAATTACACCCTGCTGACCACAACAGGCAGAAAGAATGCAGTGCAGATACCACTAAATTTATCCAGAATGTTATGAAGGAAATACTTCAGTGTGGCGCACAGAATGAATTAAATAATTTGAAAGCTTTCTTCCCACCAGATATTATGACGATCGGAAGACAGAAGAATACTGTTAACTACGACTCTAAAGTCCCATTTCATGTTCCACAAACAAATCATTTCTGTATGGCTCCTCAAGATCTTAATAAGTTATATGCAAAAAGTATTAAACCAACTCTAATTCAAAATGATAGTGCAGATTTGAATAAAACAAATGAACTATCCTTTTCTTTTTTACGAAAGCAAAATTCGAATAGAAAACACGTTGCAAATAATTTCGCCACAGCCGATAAATTACTTCAAAGAAAATTTCAGACTAATGAAAGTAGAGTTAGAAAGAATACTGAGTATGAGTCCCTTATGGAAATAGACGAAAGTCGGTTAAATACACTAGGCATGAACGATTTCAATCCACAATGTGTCTCTACCCCTAAGAGAAATGACTTGAGCGAAAACATCAGATATCAAAACCAGCGTTCGAATAATTACACAGTCAGAACTATTCAAAAGTCTGTGAGAAACCATAAGATCAAGCGACAATTACAGACAAAGAAGATAGCAAATCATTTAGAGCGAAGCAAAATCGATAAAGAAATCAAACACAAGTCATTTAGTGGACGATTCTTTGACGCGATCAACACATCATGCACTTCTCTTGTTAAAACTGTAAAAAATATATTTAGACCTAAGAATGATTTGCGCGAAATAGAAAATGATACTGAAAATGACAGTTTGAATGCGACTCCATACCAAAACACACTGTCTTGTAGCTATAGTTTCACTAATTACATGCGTAGAAGAGACGCTGCTTTAAAAAACAATTGCACTAAGTTTGGTGGAGGTATTGAAGACTTAAAACCAAAGACAAATGTTGAAGATTTCAGTGTGGATATGAGCAACCCTTGTAACACCTGCAATAACACCATTTCGCTTAAACGGAAATTGGTGAGTGATGAACACTTGAAGCAGACTATTAGAAAACTTAAACTAGGAATTAACTTGTATGGGTGTAATTTTAAGGTAATTTAAGTTCTATATTCGATAGATTTACTACGGTCTTTCGCTAATTCTAAAAAAGTATTTTCGAAATGCTAAACGATATTACGTGAAATCTGTCAGTCGTAAGTAAAATAATTCAAATAATAATATAATATTATCCTTTCAGAAAATATCTCGAACGATGTGGCCAAAAGAAAATTACATGACGCCTGCAGTTCTCTACAATTTGTACCGTAAATTAATTATAAAATAAGCTGCTAATATATTTCATTTAATTTAGTTTATATTTCGAAACACTTTCATTTCTATGCTACATCAGAAAAGACTACCATAAAAGTAATTAATGACCACCTAAACAAGTTCTGTCTCGATACAACAAAAACAAGATAATTATTCATGGTCATTTTGTATTATCTTAAATAAATAACATAACTATATGATAAAATTATGTAATCACGCGGTCCCACTCGTCTTATAGTTTACTGTAGGTCGATTCATGGCGAACCATATCTCTTGTGATATCAGCAATAGTTGGAGTCCCTGGGTGAACAAAATAGACAATTTGAATAATGGGAAAACGTCAAACTTAAGCTAATATGCGATACGAAGATCTCATTTTCCCGCGTTCATATAACATCGAATCAGTCATTATTATCTTTCGAATCCAAACAGATTAAAGCTTAGTGGTGTGATCGCTTAAAATTGCTCAGAGAACATAAGCAGACGCATACCTGCTATTTGGAAGGTGTATTCCAGCTCAGTCCGGAAAATATTGAGCATTCTTTGGACACCAGCTTGTCCTCCAACGGTTAAACCCCACAGCGCAGGACGACCAACGAAGACCTGAGTCCACAAACATTTCACAATTATTTAATTTGCCACATAGACATTATTTACCTTATATATTGAATATCTGATCTATTTTATGGATAGTAAGTAGATAGGCATCACCTATGCAGAAGAATAAAGGGACTTACCATTTTTGCCCCAAGTGCTAAGGCTTTGTACACGTCAGTACCCGTTGACACTCCACCGTCCAAATAGACCTCGACATTGTAGTTTCTAACAGCTTCTATGATTTCTGGTAACGCTTCAATCTGAAGTATTCAACAAGGTACATTAGAAACATGGTATTTTTTAATTAAGAATTGCAGTATGTTAGGTATTATTGATCTGTATTATAATTATTACCGTAGAAGGAACGCCGTCCAATTGTCTCGCCCCATGGTTAGATACTAAAATTCCTGAACAACCAGCTTGGACTGCTTTCACTGCATCATCTCCGCGTAGAATGCCTTTGGCTATAATCGGCAGTGTTGTAATGCTATCAAAAGAAAACAACTGCTATAAATAGTCCCGTAAAGTATTTTGATTGTTTATTCCGGTTAGGTATAGAACATAATGTTACCTTTTCAACCATTTCACTTCGTCCCATGTCAAAGATTTATCGAATAAATTCTCGACGTACTTATTTAAACCGCTACCACCTTCTGTACTGCGTATCTTGGTAGATAAGACGCCTTCAAAGTTAGCGAGCCTGTAAACAAGTAAAGAACAAATGGTATTACCAAAGATGACAATAAATATTAGGTATATTGAATTCAAGTCTGCAATCTGTTTTTTTATAGCTTTATGTGCAAGATAGTTTGATGTCTTGATTAGGTACCTACCTCAAATGCGGCGGCAGAGTAAACTTATTTCGCACGTCTGCACGTCGTATTCCGAAAAGTGGAGTATCAACAGTGAGTGCTATTGCTTTATAACCTGCCTTCTCAGCTCTGAGAACTAGATTTTTGGTTACTTCTCTGGAAATTAAATATATTTTTGGTGAATTTTCGCACATACAGCGCTTATTAGGTAACCTTATTATGATTATTATGGGAAAATAAAAAATACCTGTCATTATAAATGTACAGCTGGAACCATTTTATAGCATCAGGGGCAGCTTCAGCAACTTCTTCTATAGAGCTTGTGGCTATAGTACTGAGTGTAAATATGGTCCTCTCTGCTTGCGCAGCTAAATCACAGCATTATTATATTAATACAAAACAATTAGCTTATATCGGGGCATTAGAAGTTAGATGCATTAGGTACCTCTTGCATTAGCTAATTCGCCCTCAGGGTGCGCCATCCGTTGCATAGCAGTCGGTGATATACCGACAGGAAGAGAAACATCGTGTCCCAATACTTTTGTACGAAGATCACAACGACTTACTCCTATTAAACATTTTGGACGAATCCGCAACCTGTGAGAAAAAAGCTAAATGTAAATGAAGTTTTCTTCTTCCGTTCCTCTCTTTCTTGACCCCGATTTTTTGTTGATTTTAAAACAAAATTATATTATAATTATAGTACATAGCAAATAAATAACACATAATATATCTGCTATAACATACCTTTGGAAAGCTAGTTTATTCTCAGCCAAAGTTTGTTCATCTGTTGCGCCACTTTTGTAATAATCGCGAGCTGGTTTCGGTAATATCGATAGAGCAGCCTCCTCTATATCCTTTACACTTATGTATTTCTCCATTGTTTTTATGAAGTAATTTGCTACTTATGATGAAACTCCGAGAGCGCTTAACTTGATCATTACTGCCGTCAAATGCGTGCAAATGATAATACGCCATACGTCTTATCTATATAAGTATTATGTGTAAGGGCACAGGTCATTACAAGTCATCAAACGCTATGAATACCCGCTGACCCGTTCCTGGCTTCATATATGGAGAAGACATAGCGCTCTCTACATCATTACCGTCTATTCTCAAGAAATATGAGGCATTATCTTAATATCATAATAATAATTAAAATATTGGTTGAGGCTAGAGCTAATCATATCGCTACAGCATTGCCAAATAATAGCTGGGTGGACCGACTACAGCTCGTATTCGCATAACCATGAACAAAGCGAATTGAATCGTCGCTCCAGTACATTTTGTAGGAAATATGGAAGAAGCGGCGCAACGCCCGCGCCACTCCCGCGTCGCCTCGCCCACGCCACTCGCATCTTGTGTATGCACCGCGCTTACACTCGCGACAATCTAAGAAGTCCGTTTTGACGTTTCGTTCTCGTACATGTAATAAAACGTTAAGATTACAAACTCTCTAAGTATGTTCAATCGATAGGTTTCGAGAATCAGTTTATAAGAAACCAATTTATTTTTTTCATCGCTACACAAAGCATTTTGATAGCTGTCAAAACGGACTTCATAGATTGTCGCGAGTCTAATCGTGTTGAAAATGTATATTTTCGCAGTAAATGATAACATATTTTGCTAATTGTAGGTAAATTGAGATATATATTTTGCTAATTCTAGGTAAGATGAGTTAGGCTCAACTCACACCAAAGAGCGCAGCGAAGCGGAGCGCAGTTTCAGTGTCATATGAATTTTAACTTTATTTTCATTACTATAATACTTATTATCGCATGAGAAACTCGAACGAGTCGCGCGGATGCCCGCGGCGCCGCGGGAATTCAATCCGCGCGCCTTCTCTACCGAGCGGGTCGCGGCGCTTCGCTGCCCTTCGCCGCTCTTTCGGTGTGAGTTGACCCTTATTATGACTAGGTCGGTTAATTCTGAATATGTTGGGTGTACACACTCACAAGAATATTTGTGTTTCTTTATGTTATCTTCGACGAAAAAAAACTCTCAAAAAGATTTTATGAATTTATTTCTTGATTTGAATAGTATAATATCTGTATGAATGCTTTTTTGAGCATTCTTGTATAATCTTCAAATGCCATTTCGTTATATTATATTTGCCATAGAAATGTTATACAAAACTCAACTGATCTTACAATAATTCTATCAATACACATTTTACACTATTGTGAAAACTGCATGCGTTGAATTACAATGAATTAATCCAACATATAATTATATCTGTCAAATTAATTGGTGTGTCAAGTCAAGTTTATAAATATGCTACATTACAAAATTTTCAATATTTAAAAAAATTGCATTTCTTTTTTTATCTTATTTGTTTGGGAACCCACTGCTATTTATTTTAAGATCTATTTACGAATTTCGTGAATATAAAATAGAATGAAGTACATGTTGAGTTTGACTTATCGCCGGTTGATGATATTTACAAGATTTCGAAACTCGCTCCGAGAATCATATATCTGCTACACATGTGAATAGTTACCAGTATATAGATTCATTTGTTTCTAAACACGAATCATAGCGGTTCACCTATCTAAGATCAATCACATTTTTTCTCGTTTCAACATAATATCGTTAACTTTGCATTTTATAAAAGATACAAAACATTTCAATTATTAAGCTATTAAGAAAAGGGCCACCATATTCCCCTCTATCTATAACTCCATCTTTGGTAATAACATTAACAACAATCAGCGTTTTATCGACCAGGTATCTAATTATTCACAATGCTATTCTGTACTATATCAATCATTACAACTTATGATTTTGGGTGTTTGTTTTTAGTTATAAAAACCATGATATAAAGCGACTTTTAACATTTTAAAGCCAAAATAAAATCACGACTTGACATCATTCACTTTAGCACATAAACAATGCTTGGTGTTTTAATAAGCAATCAAATTTAAATTCTATTTTTATCACATTGTTTAAATACTTTGTTATTTAATTATTTATCGAAATATGTTTACATGCAAAATGAATGACATAACAGTCTTTTAAATTATAACTTGTTAATAGATCAATATACAGACTATCAGGTGCAAGCATTGAGCAAATAAAATTAAAATAAGGCACATGGTCTATGCGACCAAAATTTGAAGAATCATTAATGTTAAAAGTAAATTATGAAAAAATAAATACTCACAGAATATCACGGTGGTTTTATATTTGTAAAATACTAGAATGCGAAGTGCAAACTTTAATGGCTACAAGTGACTATGAAAGGGGCGTACGACCGCGACGTGCGTGCACGCGTGCAAGGGAGCGCGCGCGAGACGTGCGGCCGAGCGGCTGCGTCGCCTGATAGCCTGGATGTTACAACAATTTTACCACTAGAAAAAAAGGAAAATATTATACAACCGTCGTGAAATATAAAAATAAATAACATTATATTACAAAGCAGAACATTGACATAGTGGCAACATTTTCCTGTTAGACTAGTCGTTAATACCTATATCTACACTTTCCACTGATTTAAAACTAAGTTTATTTTATTATAATAATACATCTAGCAAATAAAAAACTGAAATATTAAACATTGTTTACATAGTCAGAGTTAGGCCAATATGTGTTCTCTGGCCTCAATAATTTGTATTGTTTTACTATGTACATTTAATTTTACTTCACTCATAAACATTGTAGACACGATTATTTTTAAAACATGACTCAAGTTTTGAAAGCCCTCCTACAGTTCTTACCTAATATAAAATGACTGTTGAATACATTACAATATTTAACAACATTTATAAGTGAAGTAGTTTGCAATTACACGGTCCCTAAATATTGTTGTCTATTACGAATTGTTTGTTTTATAAGTCATTTGCCAAATATCCAACAGGTTCGACCATAACTTGAGATGTTTAGTAATTTATTTTAATTGACCGGAAAACAGATTACATTTTTTTAAACTAAATTATTATAATAATTTTATTTCTCATTTATCAACTACTTGTGTAGTCACTGGAAATAATTATGAAAGTTTAATATATGACACAAAACATGTACACACATCTTTTCTATGAAATTGAAATGTACGTTTTGAATTATACATGATGTCATAGATGTCTTGATACATGTGGAATCAGCTAACATTACGTCAACTGCTGTGGTTCTTAATTGGTGTTCCTTTCCTAATTAATCAATACATGTCATTCAAATGTGTCACTATACCACTAGAAAATTATTTACGGCAATGTTTTGTAACTTGAATTTTTTTAATAATTATATAAAATGTAACTTAGAAATGCAGCAACTATTGTAAATTAGATATTACTGCACTCTTATTTAAAATTATTACAATGTTGAACGTCAAAAGCTAACAAGTTCGCACAAAACAAATTAATAAGCGAGCGAGCACAATCAAAATCAACCATGTGACTCTAATAGATAGCACCTAGCTTTACATTTGTTACACGACGCTTTAAATTATGTACTGTGAAAGATTTTTTTCTAAGTCATGTCAACTTCTCTGGACTAAAAAGTAAAAAATTGCTATCTATATCACTATTTTAAAATGCATCAGATGAACTATTTTAATAAAAGCATTATTTCAAATATTGTTCATTTCATATAGATAAGTTTACAAAGTCGGTCTCGCAGTGTAAAGAACTTGTTGCAACTTTACAACTCATTTACAGATATTTTGCACAGATAAACAAACTTACGTCTAGAGGAGATTGCTTCTCGTCGTGTCGAAGAACTTCAAACAATAAAATATTTGGGGACCAAACTACATTCCGAACTGATTCGGGAAGTGACCTTCCGTCCGTTTTCAGACGACCTACGCAAACGAGACGTTCGCTTCGGACAGGCGAGCGCGGCTCGCGAGGCGCGAACCTTCGGCACGAACCGAAACGACCGATAAATTCAACCGCCGAGAGAGCACTACGACGAATCCTAACGGCGAATAATAAATACTATGGTACTTTTAAAGCGGAACATGTAAGTTACATAAATAAGTAATCGCGGGGCGGGGACTAGAGACGCGTTCACAGCGGCGGGAGAGGGTCGCGGTCCGGCGCGGGAGCCGGCGAGGGAGCGGGCGGCGCGGCAGTTGCGGGCGCAGGCGGGGCGGCCGGCCCGGGCGGGGCGGCCGGGCCGGGCGGGGCGGCCGGGCCGGGCGGGGCAGCCGGGCTGGGCGGGGCGGCCGGGCCCGACGGTGTGGCGTGCGGCGCGGACACGGGCGCGACGGGCGGCGCCAGCGTGAGGCGGCGCGCGGGCGGTTCGTCGTCCGGCGGCTCGTCTTCGTCGGCACTGTCGTCGGCCGCGTCGCCCGAGCCAGAGCCCTCGGCACCCTCCCGACCCTCTTCCTCTTCTTCGTCTTCTTCTTCGGGACAAAGTTGGTACGCCCTACGAGAAAAGTACACTTGAGTAAGACTACATCCATAAGCAGCTATTTAATACCAGTATTGTACTACATGGAGCGACTACCTAACAGACCCCCACAACCCAGTCGCTGGGTAATATGATACCCCTTGGTAAGACTGATTGTCACGGGCTTCTAACGACCCATTAACAACTGTCAAAGATTTAAGATAGACATCCGGGACCAACAGCTTAACGTGTTTTTCGTTAACGTAGACTACATCCACCATAGTTATATTATTACCTGGCGTCAATTACGACAATTATTAACATCATAAAGAGAAAGAAGACTTACTTTTCGAGTGTTTTCCTCGCAGAGTTGCTGCGCTCGAGGAAGTATCCGCTCGAGGTCTCGTTGGAGGTGCCGGGCGGGGACCACGTGCCGTACGAGCCGTAACCGCCGGGACCATACTTCTGAAAGCATTCCCGCTCATCAACTCCACATCATTCATGTTAGAAATAAAATCTTTATAATTATGCGAAACAATGACAATTGGTCTACTGGTTGCTGGATTTATGCCCGGTTAATGGATACGTTAGACATAAACATAACTGGCGAAATATGGGTACTATACACCTCTCCTCTGCCAACCATTTCAGGCAATTCAGGTGTGAAGCTGTGTTTTGATGTGGGCTTGATTTGATTTTAAACGATGGGGTCTTTGATTGGTCTTTTGACGTCCATTCAGATAAAACATTTGGTCTGTTCCAAAAGTATCTGATGAAAATGTAAACAAATTGATCAGAAAACGATGCTAATTTGTAGTTCTACTTACAAATTGAGTGCTTTGATTTGATTATTAGAATACTACGGGCGGATTTCACCAATGAAACTTAACGCGATCAGCACATAAACTACGTTTACGGGTTGTCAGTGTCATTATTTTCTGTGGAATATTGACGCGTTTTAGAAGAGCTGATCGAGTTCAGTTTTGTTGGTGAAATCCGCCCAAAAACCCGAAATTCAAATTTTAAACCACATTAAAGATGTATTCATTTGACAGTTGAGGTTACTTTTCGCCGATAATTTACAATTGGAATTTAATAATGTTATTCACAAACAATAATTGCTGGAAAAAGTGGAGAGGGTGAGATAATAAAGTCGAAATCTTCTAAATAAAGATGTGTGTATGTGTTACCAATTCCCTTCAGGAGCTATGAGTAAAGATAAGTATAAGTTTAAAAGCAGTAGTTACGCGGTCGAGCTCGTCCTGCAGCCAGGCCAGCAGCTGGCGCCAGCGCCGGCGCGCGTCGGCGTGCGCGTGCACGGCGCGCACGGCGGCCGGCGCGCGGCACATGACGCCCACCAGCAGCTTCACGCACGCGTACGCGCGCTTCTGGTAGTGGCCGCGCGCGCGGGCCGCGGTCTCGAGGAGGCCCGGCCGTTCGTCCGACACGCCCTGCGGACGACATTAAATTAAGATAAATGATATTTATTTCCGTAAATTGGTAAAAAAAAACCACTTTCACACGTCAAAAATAAATTATGTTTTAAAACTATACTCCATTTGAAATAAGATTAGACGTATAGATAAGCCTTTTTTACAGTCCGTTCAACTGATTTTGAATTCTATTGCGTTTGTGGCATGACAAATGGCAGCCGCAGTAGATAGTTGGTATTGTGTAACTTTTTTTGCTTTTAATGCTATCCTTATGCCTACGGTATAGAAGTCAAAATCGGTTGAACAGACTGTAAAAGGGTTTGTTTTAATGTCTAATCTTATTTCAAATGGGGTATAGATGATTTTGGAGTTTCTACTACTCTGAGAAGACCGAAACAAAGTCAGAGGTCACAGTGTCTTTTAAAGTCCAGACATAATGTTGGTCAGGCCTTATGCCATGCAGATTAGTGTCTGAGGTGGTCTTTTGAGGAAATACACACAGATTTGAGTGGACATGTCCAGTGAGTGGATGGATTTATCAGTAATCATGTAACTCAATTAGGTTCATTACTACTCCACGGATAAAACTAAATGTCAACATTCAGGCTTTTATGAGTACAATTTCCTAATGTGCGAAACGCACATACATAAGATTTAAATAACAATATGTGCTGAAGTTTAGTAATACGTCTAGCCTAGAAGCTAGAGCTTTCTGTACCAATTGCAGCAAACCTTACCTTCTTCTTTTGGTGTCAAAGGTACATTGTATTTATATTGTTAGAGCCTAGTCGCATGCCGCAAAGAACGTGGCCCCCCTGGCCACGTTCTTTGCGGCATCAGTGGCATTCTTTAAATCATCAGAGTTGCAAGACTTGAAAGTGATCACCTTACCTTAATCACATTATGTATCCTATGCTGCTGCCAGCTATCCTCCATGAGCAGCAACGCGGTCAGAGCGTCAGAATGTCGGCGCAGTTCGTGGCAGTAAGCGTACGCCATCTGCCACAGTAGCTCGGCCAGCGCGATGCGCGACCAGCCCGCGTGCTCCCAGCACATGAACTGGAGCAGTCTGATGCCTTCCTCGCAGCCACAACACTCTTCTGTCAGTTTTTTCATGTAACTTCTGGAAGACATGCACGTATTGTAAGATGTGGTATGTGAAAGATTGTTAAAAATTATTCTCAAGACAAATTCCAAGTATTTAATAACGTTTTAAATCGAGTCTCGGTCTGGATCCGTGTCAATCAATTACAAAAATGTTGGTAAACGCACCTGCATGCTCAGCTAAACTTGAGATTATTTCAAAAATACAAATACTAATATGTGCGTCTATCTCATAAATTTAGAAAGAAAATACGAGAATTGGGCTGCTGACAAAACCAAAGCGTTTACAAGAACTGCCAGTCTAATCTGTAATAATCTCACTGTGGAAACTCATCATCTAAGTTTGCTTTGGAGCTTGAATTGAGCTATCATTCCACCTGATGCTGGGGATTGAAACTATTGACCGCTCACTTCTAGCTCACCTTACCTAAGTTTGCACGGTGAGAGGTGAGTTTTTACAGAATAGATCGGTAGGACTTCTCTTTGTATACGACTTACCCAGTCCTATTGTAGAGCACATCCGCGGCGGCAGGCGACAGCAGCGGTCGCGCGGCGTGCGTGTGCTGCTCCGCGTAAGGGTTGGGCAGCGGGGCCGCGCCCTCAGCCGCGTTGGCCGACTGGCAGCGCATGCTCACGTCACAGCACCGGGCCAGCGCGCATACAACCTGCAAGTTCATGTTGCTAGGGTTAAATACAGACTTAAGGGGGTTGCGCTAAGGTAACCCGCAGAATCATCAATACAGGTTCAAATTATTGAATTACTTTCATGCAATCATGACATTTGAGGTCACTTGTATCTTAGAGAGTTGTAATGATTAAAATTATATAAATACGTAGTTAACACGATCGCGAATCACATTTTGATCAACATACACCCTGACACTGACCTGCAAAAACTTAATTTAATTTTAATGTCGCGGGCCTTAAGCCTGGCGCTTTCGCCTTAAAACAGATCAAAAAAATTATTGCAAGTCTGCAGAATGAAAGGGGTTTTTGGTACATCCTAGCTATAATATTATAAACGCGAAAGTGAGTTTGTTTGTATGCTTGTTTGTACGCTTTCACGCTAAAACGGCGTGAACGGATTTTGATGAAATTTGGCACAGGGGTAGATTATGACCTGGACAAGGATATAAGTTACGTCTCATCCTAGATCGCAGACGAAATCACGGGCAACAGCTAATCTTCGATAACAATCGCGAATGGACTCGAGTAACAGCGGAAACAATACAGTGAAATTAGATTATAGTTTGGTAACATCAGTTGTACAGATTCAAAGAAAACTTTTAGTAATTAGTTATTATATTTAAAATCCATGTTATTCATCTGTTTTTAATTTGACCTTACCTGATGAACTTTGGCCGACTCGGGATACTGGTATTTTCCCATTGACGTATTTGATTCATCCATGCAAACGGATAAGACGATATCGAGTAGTTTTAGCTGAAAATAAAATATCATAATCATTTTATGATTATACTTATTTCTGGTATGTCAGCAGTTCGTCACTTTATTGTATTATCCAAATTTATATTCTCTAGTGCTGTGCAAGATAGCGGGAACAATGTTACCAAAAGGATTGTTATAAAGAGCTGTTCAATTAAGCAATCATATTCATGAATATTCCCTAGTTTCATCGCACAGCTCTAAAAGTATCTTGGTGGATGGTTGTTTTTAAAAGATCGCTTTTAGCGATAAGAGCGATAAGACCTTTATAAGTTACAGTACAGGTATCGAATAATTTTGGTTAATTCTACGACTAAGGTTACCGCTATCTGGGTAACCTAAGAACTAGAAACATGTTACCTCTTTTAGGTTACTGTTATACATACACATGCGATGGGCGCCCTTTGACTAATGCCGACGGCACATGTAAGATAGAGGTCATTTTTATTTCGGTAACCGGTATATTAATACTGGTGATATAATTCAATTTAATGTAACCTTTAAAAATCCCTGTAAAAAATATAAATGTTGTAACCGAAAAGCATACCCGTATTGATCATACCGGTTTCGGTCGCTGCACCCTGAATTGCGTAATACACGATCCATTGTTTAATAAGTTCGTAAGTTACGTTGTTGAGCAGGTTTTTTTTCGAACTTATGAAGCAATAGATTAAATATTTGTTTCAAACCGATTCTATATACCGATCTTGTAGTAATAATACCGATCTTGCATTACGCAATTAGGGTCCTGACCGGCTGCTGACCACCCTATGTACAAATTCGACATTTATATAATTAGGTACGGTGAGTTTGTAAATCAAATGGTGTACATAATGAAGAGGATTCTATTCTATTTTATGATTACTACTTACCCTCAGCAGCTGATGTTTCTCACTAAGTCCGAGTGTAGCGTATGTATGGAATAGGTTGAACAGTAGTGGCAAGTGACGGTGCGTATGCGCATCGGTGTGTGGCGGCACGGCTAGTGCGCGTGCGCTGCATAGTAGCTGGTCTGAGAGGGACGTCGCCTCTTCGCGTGTGCACCATGACCCGAAACCGTTGCTTACTGTAACAAGTAAAATATCCTTTAAAATCCAGTTATATCTCTTGATGATGATTTTTAATTTGTGCTGATTAATTGGCGATAAAGCTTTTTGTAGTACTTTATGCGTCACGTTTGGCTATTTGAACCATATTTGAACGATTAATGTTAGCAAGTTGAAAGTACGAGTAAGCGGAATACCTGGTGGATCTTGAACTGAGAAATGCGCTAAGAAGACGATGATTTTCATAAATACTATTCTCACTTCAGCCGTTGGACTTGATAACAAGTAGTCGCACAGTCTGAAAAGTAAAGCAGCATTTATTATATATATTGATATATATGTATTCAAAAGCGCAGTAAGGTGCAATTCACAAGAGCGCGTCTACTGACTTTTAGGTCATGGTCATGGTCAATTTAAACGGTATGGTTTAAATTTAAAAATAAAAAACTTATTCCACTACTAAAGTACCTGTGCGGATGTTTGAAGAGATCAGTCGCGAACCACGCTCTAACTACTTGTGAGCATCGTAAGTGTTGACACAGAATGTCATGCCAGTCCGCTGCGGGGCCGCGCAGTGTCTTCTTTGTACGGAATCCTACTTGGAACAAGAATTTCGTTGCTAGTTGTACTGCTAACATTGACATTTCCTCGTGCTCGGGTCCCTGTGTGACAAAACATGTACCAAAAATTGTTAATGACATGAATAGCGGAAAAAGTACCGGTATTGTTCGTATTAAACATACCCAGACGGCGCTTTGAGATCCTGGTAACATTTGCAGCCTCATACAACAAAGTTTCTTCATAAAATTGAAATGCTCAAGACTGAATTGGTCTTGATTGTGAGAAAATGCAATGTTACTGCGGCGCACTGACAGCCAGATCGGTCGAGGTATAATATTTTCTCTAGAAAACAAAAAACAGTTGCATAAGAACTCATTGGTCTTTTGATACGGGCACACGGGAAAGTCACTGGCTTGAAACACGAAAACTCACTTCATTGTCAAATTTTTCATGGATACTTCTAGAGCTGATTGAGTTTCTATTGTGTCCTTCCTTGTATAGAACAGCATGTAGGCGTTCCACCACCTCTTCTGTCGCTTGTATGATACCCTCTTTACCATCGGATCAAACACCTGCAACATGATTAAAGTCACATGTGATAGCAAAACAGCGCGGTAATTGCATAACACACTAACAATTCCAATGCCTTTCATTTTGACAATTGCATTATTTACGGTGTCGAGCAGACGAATTTTTCAAACATATGAAGCAATGGTTAAAAAAAATCTTTAAAAATCCTTCGGATTGTGAAATAAAGTGTGTTACGCAGTTCGGGTGAGGCGCATAAACATTGTTATTTAGTTCAATTTTATTATAGAAAAGTTTGCGAGTCGCCCGATTTGCCCAGTCAATATCTATTCAAAAAGACTGTCAAAAACTGAACTAAAGCCATACGATGCGTCGGCAATCATTGCCTACACCACGTCTGCATTTTGAGTCCACATATTATGAGCACTTCATTTATTAACTGCTCCAAGTGCACACATTACCGTTCATATTTTTAGGGTTTGATAGCCAGATAGCAAAAACTGAACCCTTATAATTTATGAGTATATATTTTATGAACAAGATGGAAAGTGTATGCATGTGTAGTAAGTGCAATTTTCCTTACGTTACTATTATAGTACTTACTTCGCCCATGTATTCTCCGCCGAAGCACTGCGCCTTCATTTCCTCGTCGTCATGCATGCCGCACTCTGACACGTCGCCGTCATCTAACTTGACCCACCGGCCTGTCTCACTGCCATTGTCTCTGTAAGATATTGAATAAATCTTCAAGTTGATCGATATTACGTAGGATTATCTAAAGGTAAGAACGCATTATGGTTTAAAATTTGCAATTCAGCCAGTAATATCAAAAGATAATTGACACACACTCAAGTACCGTATAATTACTTTATACTCATTGTTAATTTAATACATTCAGTATTCATGCACTTCATAGTCTGAACCTGAAGCACAGGTTCAACATAGGTCAGGCAAATAAACACTAAAATTCATTCACTGTCAAACAAGGCACAGCCTAAACCATTGGATCTACAAGCATGAAATTTTTCACAAGATTTTTTTTAATCCACCCCCTAACGGGTTTAAATTGGGGATGAAGGATTGTATGGAAGTTTGTCATATTTGGCGATGGGAAGTTTGGGTACGCGGTTGTAAATAAATAACTACCGGAAAGTATTAGTACCTACCTGAGTAGCACATATGAGTAGTAGTGTCCCCCCGAGGCCTGTCCAGAGTGCACGACGATGCCACTGAGCTGGTAGTGCGTCTCTTGTGCCTTCTCCTCGCCACCCTCCCACAGTGACGAGTCACCCTCGGCCCGGGCCAGGCCCCATGCTGAAGTTGATACATACGATCAGTATGCAGAATATGGCGCGGAATAATTAATTTTATTTTCACGAGCATAAAGTGCAGTGTTGAACTAAAAATGACGCAGACATTGAACGAGGCGTTCTGAACGGCAAGCACACTGACACATTGGTAAAAATACGTGTCCAATTCTAATGCCACCCTACTAGGCCAGATCATACAAAATGCCTGTTAAAAACGTTTAAGAGGTGAATGAAATGAACTAGTTAAACCAATACGGATATGGGCGTCCCAACTTCTCTGTTACAACATTCGGATAGTGGAAGATGACGGTCTTATCTCTTACCTGTGTAAGGCTCCACGTCCAACTCTCGCGGGAATTCGAAGTAGTCATTGAATTTTATTGCACACACTTTCTCAAAGTCATATTCGAATCTCTTTAACTGTATAACTAACACTGGAGGTAGTTTGTTTAGACATAAACGTTTCACTGTCACCACCTGAAAAAGGAAATTAAAATGGTCTATCAAACATAGTTTGTTCATAAAATTTTAAGTAAGCAAGGTAAGCAGTGATTATAGTTTCAATGAGGATCCATTTCCAACTGGCAACTAAAGGACGATATCGGGGACCAGGTCGCGTAAATAGAAAGACGGATGCAACACAGACTCGTATAGTCTGTGCTGCATTATCTTGCGAATGGCTTAGAGCAGTAATAGTCCTTAATTACGCGACCAGGTCAGCCATATCCAACTAAGATCACGGACAGTAGCACATACCTTTTTATTACACTTATCACAGTGATAGGCATCTGCACCCTCTAGCAACTCTCCTCGCACATACGCTTCTAATGACTCTTGCAAACGGGACATGTTCCTGATGTCCAGTGACACTACACTGAATGGTTCCTCCTTACAATACCTGAAGAGACCAACATAACATAAGTAGGTACTTAAATGTTTCATTTACATTATTTTTAACGATGGTAACTCAATTTACCTGTGTGGGCAACCCTTACAAATTTTCTGATCTGAATATGTTCCTCCCATCGTCTTAGCCATTAGTTGCTCCTGACCTAACGATTTCAAGGCTTCGTCTAATGATTCGACCAGCGACATAAAAAACTCCACCGCGTCTTGCTGTTCACGTAGGTTCACGGGTTCACCTTGAAGCCTACAAATAACAAGATCATTATAAACTCTACCAACTAAGTAATAGCGTATAAGTATTGAGTACAGTTTATCGTGATTCTTACTTAAAATGCGCCCACAATCCTCTTGGGATGTAGTATTGTAGTTTACTATAATGTAGATGAGCAAATATTGCTTGTACTTGTTTTAAAATTGTTATATTGTAATCTGTGTTACTCTGGAACAAGAAAATTAAGGAAGTGAAGTAATTTTTAAACAACATGATAACAAGAACAACATCTATAAAAATATTGTTTGGAACACAATACCTCAATATTATTCTCCACAATACCAGGATGATGGTTTTCTCCAGAAAAATCTTCATTAGGATCTGTAGCAGCACCTACAAAAGAGCATTTTATTATTTCCAAACCTACTGGCTCGAAAGACCTTCGCATGTCGCGTTGACCCAGAGTAGGAGGAACTTATACACAGCGTAGACGCTGCTCGAACGCAACGTTATAGTCCGCATGCGATTGCTAGTCACCGCCTGAGGTATGTGAGCGAAGAGACAAGGGAAGGTCAAGCTAACTAGCAGTCGCACGTGGACTATAACACCATGAAATAGTCAAATATATTCGATACAATCGCGGCTGCAGTCCTTTCACAGTTATTAACCGACTTCCAAAGAGGTGGAGGTTCTATGTTCGTCTGTATGTATTTTTTTTTAACTCCGATTATGCATCAATATCAGTGAGTTTATTGTCGTTGCAATAAGGTTACTATTAGGTTGTTGCCTTGACAAGTCTGTCAAAATCACAGTGATTTTTATCCTCATTAAAATAAAGTTGTTATTGAGCGCTGCTGTCTGAGAAAAAATAACTATGAAAGGACACAACACGCAGCGACGACAATATCTACGCTTGACATACAGGTGTGAAGACACTATTCAAATGTGAGATTTTCTCACATTGCTGAAATAGTTACCTTGCACAGTGAGCAGCGCGTCCCGCACGGCGCGCACACAGTACAGCTGCTGCAACACGGAGTTCATGTAGCACGTGGCGCCGGCATTCTTGAGCCCCACCAGGCCGGCCGGCGGCCGCGGGCCCACGCACGGTATGTACTCCCAGTCGGCCAGCGGCATTGTTCTGTCTGGTGTGTATTATATTTTGTCTACTTAGCATAAATCAAGTTATGTGCAGGATGTCAATGTTTTAGCCAGATTGGCAGCAATCTGTATTTTTTTTTGGTGAAACCTATCGTCCATCCCCTATTTATCCTTACTTTTCCGTAATTAGGTTTAAAACAACTGTGGTAAACTTGACACTTTTAGATGATTCAGGTGTGACTTTGCGATTATCCATTATAAAATACAATAGACGAAGATATATTTAGTAACCTATTCCGATTAACTATTCCTAAAGAGTCATAAAAAAGCGCCCGGCGCTCGACGTGGCAAGTCGTCGTGTTCGGGTTCGCGACAAGTCAATCGTCATCCTGAGGATGCGTCGTTGAGAGGTGAAACACGTGTCGATTTCTTACAGGGTTTTTTATGAATATTTATTATATCTCTATAAAATCTAATTCCAAGTAGTTCATTTTGTTAATTTTCGGCCTATGCCCTATGAACAAGATATGACAGCTGCCGAACACAGGTACAAGATAACATAACATCACGCCTGTAATTTACCGAAGGGTTAGGCAGAGGTGTACTTTAGTTTGTAAACCAACCCCATTTCGCCAGTTATGTTTAAGTCCCATGTAATAGGGGGCGAGCCTATAGCTCGTACTAGATAAACATAGTCGTCCCACTCACCGCTGTAGAACATGGTCTCGAGCAGGTTGGCGAGCGCGGCCATGTTGGGCACGCAGCCGTGCACGAGCGCCAGCAGCAGGTCGGTGGCGGCGGCCGCGGCCGTGGGCGTGCGGCACAGCGGCACGGCCGGCTCGTCCGAGCCGGGCCCCGCGCCCGGCCCCGCGCTGGGCCCCGCGCCGGGCCCCGCGCCCGCCGCGCGCGCCCCGGGCATCGTGCACCACGCCCACGAGTACGGCCACAGGAACTCGGTTGTCACTTCCTGTTGCAATTATGGCTATGTGTTAATCTACGGGTACCAAATATACAAAAAAAAAGTCTCGTGGGAAGTTACTACAGTAACGCGACTAAATGGAGGGAGTGCGAGGAATTTCATAGAAATCAAATATTTGAAGGAAAATTGCGTAGCCTGTTTTTGCGCAACAGTGCCTAAGACTGAATCAAGTGATTTTTTGGAAAGAAATTCAAAAACATATAAATAAAAAAACAACGATCAACAAGCATGACGCTATAACACAACCTTAGACGGAATGACGGTTGTATTCACAAAAACTATATACCTTGATAAGTCCCGCGTCCTTGTGGTCGGGATGCGCGCCATACTGGTATTTCACTTGCGCCGGCACATGCGCAAACAGCTCTTTAGTGAGGTTGAGGTGCCCTTCCAGCAATGTGTCGTCCAGCGACAGAGGGCTGGCGCGCACTGCGCGTAGCCATGTCACCTAAACAACGAAATTACAGTCAAGAGTTTGCAGAACAAACGATTTTTATGTTTGAACGAGGTTATAAAACTCGCTAGATTATCTTTAGAAACCCCGTATTCATGAAAAACAAAAGTTACGCAACAATGTTGCAGCAACACGATCTTGTGTTGCTCTTTTATACATAAATTCTATGAATTTTGTTTAATATGAAGACGAGGCTTGTCCATGAAGTTGTTTTTATGCTTGAAGTTATGTAGTTGATGATTATGGTGCACTGTAAAACTCCAATGAGTTTATATTTGTTTCATCTTCAATGTAGTATGTGTACTATCCTACTTCCTACTAATATTATAAATGTGAAAGTTTGTGTGTTTGTAAGTTTGTGTGTTTGTGTGTTTGGATGTTTGTTACTCAATCACACAAAAACGGCTGAATAGATTTAGATGAAATTTGGCAAATAGATAGTTTATAACCTGGATTAACACATAGGATACTTTTTATCCCGATATTCTCACGGAATCGAGACTTACGCGGGTGAAACCGCGGAGCGCAGCTAGAATAGAGTAAATAAAATTAGTAATGAAAAATTGAAAGTCACTTTACCTCAAGAGCGAGATCGTCTAGCGTGCGTGACGTAGGTCCAGCAAGCGCGACTAATCGACACAGCAGCTGGAGGAACTGTTGCGCATGCCTCGCATGCCTCGCGAGCCGAGTGGCCGTGAGCGCGCGCGGCGCGGCGCCGCCCAGCGCGCCCAGCGCGGCCCGCGCGCCGCCGCCGCCTCCCCACGCACACATCGCCAGTAACTGCTCTGCGCATGATACGCGCACCTGCAACATACAGTTATTATAGATATTGGAAAGTGCCTCGAGGATACCGTGCCTAGACTTACGACACTTAGTATTGAAAGAACGCGTTTAAATTGCGTAACTAGCGTCAGGTGTACGATACGCTGTTTAGCTTCACAAAGTATTATTATTTTCTTCTGTGTTTTAGATTAAGAATTGGTAATGCGTTTCCCTAAACCTTATTAAAAAAGTCTAGGGATAACTCTTGACAAAGAGTAATTAAGACATTATTGATAGATCTATCACAGCCGACATTAAGGCATGTAACAATACAAAAACCTAAATTTATTTTAACCACATATAAAAATGGATAGTTTACCGTTCAGTATAGTTTGGGAAACCCCTATATTTATTTGTTCTAGCGTTGAAACTAACCTGAGGGTTCGGGCAGTCGATCATGAGAAATAGCGCGGTGTCCTGCCACCATGTCTCGTTTAGTAAGTTATTCTCCAGGTGACCGCCGCTTAACGCCATGCAGATCGTCACCACCTCCATACATTCTCGGACCACTACAACATTTTTATTATGACAGCAAGATAGCTAAACAAAACAAACTTCTATGTATTGTCAAGAGCGCGCGTTATGTGACTTGCAATACCCTCAAGGCACAGAATAATACAGAGGGCGCACTCCACATTTTAGGTATGAAGCTACAAGTACGCAGCGGGCTTGTCTTGTCGGACCAATTCAGTGAGCGTAACACAGTCAGACGATATAAGAGTTACCCGCTACAAAACGAGAGGTGAATATAACTGTAGCGCTGTGCGACCTGAATTGCACTTTATTGTGTCGTAGTAAGAGTCGCTTTTTATTTAAATGATTTAAAACATGTATGAATTGCTAACACCTGCGATCCCAACGTTAGTTCAGATATAACAATAGTGTATGACATCAGATAATAGTTCAGCTTACGTGTAACATCGTCAGGGTGCACAATACCGCTGAGCTCGGATGGTTGTGCCACAGAGTAGGCAAGGCTGTACAGAGCACGCACCGTGGCTGCGGTAGGGACGCGCCACCATACTAACGTCGACACTGAGTCACTATCCTCCCCACTGA
This sequence comes from Lithophane ornitopus, assembly GCA_948473465.1. Lineage (NCBI taxonomy): Eukaryota > Metazoa > Arthropoda > Insecta > Lepidoptera > Noctuidae > Lithophane > Lithophane ornitopus. The sequence goes on along the minus strand of OX419616.1, from coordinate 10,680,287 downwards.
TTACCACCTGATTAGTAAATACACATTTGAAAAGAATTACCCAAGAGACCAAAATCAATCAATCTGCCTAGCCTTTTTCCAACTATTTTGAGGTCGGCTTCCAGTCTAACCGGATGCAGCTGAGTCAAGAGACCAAAAACATCAATAGTAAGTAGACAAAATCTCGTTTTGTTGGTTCATATTTTCAAAATCGGAGCGTTTTGCTGTCTAAAGTGAAACAGAAGAAATAATTCGTAAGCAATAATAATTACCTGTTCCCCTAACGCATTGGCCAACTTCTCGGAAATAGCCTTGACCATCAGTTCACAGCTATGGTTTGGCACCGTTTGCAGTGCTTCGCGTAGTATCGTTACATCCCTTCTACTAACAACAACAGAACAGTTACAACAGGAAGGCCTAACACAGGGCAACACTTTATTATAATCACGGAGTAATAAAAGAAAAGTAAGTCATTGGTCCGCTCAGTTTCCGAAAAGTAAGATATAAAACGGCGTTCTGCGTAGTGATTAAGAAAATATAGTCAGCACGCATTATCACTCCATTTATTGGCGTCTCCGTGGTATTAATTCAATTAATAATAGGTAAGGGATACTGCTACGGCTAGGACTAACCTGAATTCTTTGTCGAGAGTTGTATCGGTTCCATCAGGAGCTAGTATTTCAAAGAGGTGGCCAAGCGTGTATAACGCCAGTTTGGCTAACCTGACTAGAGCTAAATAACCAACCCTGAAAAAATAAAACATTATTCGCCTATTACATACTTGTGTTTTGAAACATACAAGACTTACATGCTCATATATCTTAATACTTGGACAGAACAAGCACTAAAAAACAATTATTTGATATTATGTGTTAATAACCCGCCCCTATGCATGGCGCATTCCAATAGGCTCGCCCCATATTACATGGGACTTAAACATCACTAGAAATGTGGGTATACGAGTACAGTCGAACAAGCTATTTGGTATAATATATTCATTTTCCGCTACACTGCCAAAATTCGTTTTGATTGTGTGTGTAATTTAACTTTTTGAGCTTATGGCTTAGGAGAGTGACGTGAAAGGATTGTTGACTACTGACAACACTCACAAAATTGTTAAAAAGTAATTGTAAGTTATCTGCCTGTATACCAAATAGCTTGTTCGACTGTACACCTCTGCCCAACCCTTTGGGGAAAACAGGCATAATGTTAAGTGTGTGTGTGAAAAAAAGTCTCCTAATACATATATTATCGTTTAATAACGTACCTTCGTGTATGCGGGGCAGCACCTTGTAAAAAGTCATTATCAGACAGACACTGCACTAAAAGCGGTGCCTTCTTGACGCAAGCTATCTGAAAGCTGCGACAACGTTCCAATCGCGTGTCTGACGATGGCATCACCATGCTGTACAACACCTAAACATAAATAAACGTATTAGCTTCATGTATCTTCTTCTTGCATAGACATGTTTTAATTAATTATAGTCTAACTGGCCCGCTGTCCCGCGTCTTAGGAATGCGAGTAGAGGCTGGGGGGCAGCGTTGACCAATGAGCGGCGGGCGGGAGGTGCGCGCCGTGAGCGTTGACGAATCGCCCCATAACTCAGGCGCAGAACAGAGGTCTCGGTCAAAGTATAGCGATTATATTTAGGGCACAAAGTTCGCCCTTTCTCGATACAACAGATGTTGAGATATGTGTCGAATCGAGAAGGTCAAAAGACCCTTCCGTCAAGAGAACCTTCAAATTATTCGTAGAGTACTTACTTCTACATTATAAGCTACTGTGGGCGGAGCCGGACCATAGAGCATGTCCCTCAATTTTGTATCTTCTCTGCATAACAATGCTTCTGTCAACTTTTCCACCTTTAACAACAAAGACATAACTTAGTCCTGACTGTAAAAAAACATTTGTTGCCTTTCTCGACTCACGTCACACATTGTAATTTAAACCCTTATGTCAATGAAATGAGGTCGTGATTTGCAACTAGGGCGTGCAAAACCGGAAGGTCATCAAAACCGGTTTTAAATTTCGGTTTTGAGGGCCCAAAACCGGAAACCGGTGTTGGCCCCGGTTTTGGCTAAATTTTTATAGTTTTTGTATAGTAGAATTTTAACAAGAACACAATATTCCAACAAAATCTACAAATAAATCAAATTTTAGCATATATCTTTTTTAATCAACCATTTAGTGTAGGAAATCTTCATAAAGTTCCCCATTTAGTGTTCGGGGTAAAACATCCAATTAATTGTTGTTGATAATACCCATCCAAACATTAAGCGAGAACATACGCTGGGATGCGGTTGGTTTCAGATTTTTAGGGTTTGCTTCTGCTTTCGGTGCCCAGTAATGTAAGTTGTGGTAATTTGTGATACCATCACGTTCAAAACATGACTCATCGGGCCACAGAATGTTTTTTTTAGTTTTCGCCTTCAGCGTCGGCACTTAGCATAAAACGACAAAAGTCAAGCCGTCTCGGCAGATCTCTCTCTTCTAATGATTGGACTGGTTGGTAGTTGTTTGGATGTCGGCCTGACCAGTGAAATACAGAATAGAATAGAATAGCATTTATTTGCAAATATGGGTTATACATAAGTAGGTAGTAGTAGGTTTTCATCCGAGTTCTGCCATATTTCACCATTCGGCATGCAAACATTTTCATTATATAAAATTGTTAAAATTTAAACTCTTGTTGGAACATTAAATTAGTTATGCCATTCTCATTATGTAAAATTATTAAAATGCAAATATTCATTAAAAAATTAAATTGTCAGTAACATTAGTTATATACAAGAAATACAAATCGTTGTCCGAAAATAAATAAACAAACAAACATCAAAATTCCAGGTCATAGACAATACACCATAAATATTCCGTAAGCAAAACAATAATTAATTAATTAAAAATTCGAGGTAGTTTGATAAAAATTGTCCGTTAAAAACTCAGTTACACAGTAATATGCTTTATCTATTAACAATTTACGATGTGTACTTTTGAATTGCAACGTTTTCAAGTCTTTTTATGCCAGACCAGGCTTTCCACTGTGACATACCAAGCTTACGCGTTACGATGTTTATCGATGGTCGTCAATAAAACGTTGAAGAATCAGCTCCTGGTCCTGAGCCGTGTATCTCCTGGAACGACCAGTGTCAATTTACCTGCTTCTTTGGACGCTGCCAGTTTCAGATATTCACCGATAAGTCGATCTGAAGACAGTAACACGTGGGAGTCGGCGGTTGGGAAAGCGAAGTTGATATTCTCTCCGCGCCTCAGCAGCGTTACCGTCACAAAGTCCGTAACAATACATTATGTCAGCATATTCAAGATTAAAATATGCATCCATAGTCAGCACTTATGACGGCACAGCACAGCACAAGAGCAAGATACGCAGCAACAGAAGGAAATGGCTAGATAACAAATCGAGTCGCGAGGGAGGAGTGTAAGTGGGTATAGGTTGCGTTCGGATACATTTGACGACTCTAAATTGAATATTTATTGAGTGCGTTCGAAAAAAGTTGATTTAAATTAAAATGTAATTCAATAAATCAATAACGGGAAAACCGGAAGTAACTCCGGTTTTGACTCTCAACACCGGTTTTAAAAAATCGGTATATTTTGTCCGGTTTCCGGTTTTTCGCAAAACCGGAGGACCGGTTTTGCATTCCCTATTTGCAACGACTACCGGAATTTTTATGTTTAACTTACCGTTTGCTTGTGCGCAGGACATATCTGAGAGAGTAAATGCGCCGCTTCGGTGAGTGGTCCGTGTCCTTTGGTGATGCCAATGTGTTCCAAATTTAATATAAACGGCAAATACCACGAGCCTTGTGCAAAAAGCTGGGGAAATAAATATTTTTATGTAAAAGAAAATTCACGTAGAAAAAATGGCGGAGAGCGTTATACAGGTGCGTAGAAGATAATTAGTCAAGGAGATGAGCTGTCCCCACTTGTAGTTAATGAATTTAATTTTCTTTTAGTTGTATTTTGCGGTAACATCTTTATGAACTAAGCGTAACCAAAATGAGATTGACTGCAAAATCCAAGTTTTGCTTTATATTGGACATTGGTAGGGCGAAATCAGATCATATTTCAATAGCTAGATAACTCCGAATCGCAATGTTAAGGTTTCAAATTAATTCATTAGTGTCCCTTCAAAAAGATTGAGCTGAATGGTGCTGATCCATGCATCATGTTCGCGAACAGGCGCCGCCAGTAGGGACTGGTCATCTCTAAGTTGTCACGGCTTATTTTTAATTTATTTTAATTTTTGAATTGTTTTTGATCTTTAATTACGGACGCTTTTAACGTGCACGTCTCTTTTTTTACATTGTTCTCACATGTTTAATTTCAAAATGAATGATGGAACCAATATATTGTAACGATATTTTGATTTAAAAGAGTGTCCGTGGAGTTTCTTGCCCGTTCTTCTCCATAGGAACCGACTACGCTTTGGAATGGGCAACTAGCTTCATTTTTTTTGACTGACCGACCACTTGACAATTCAAACGTCCCTGTAATTGGTTTATTTGAAATAAATGCTTTGAGTTTGAGTTTGACTTACGACGCCAGGTAACGCATGCTCCGGTGTCGGCGACAGCGGAGGCGACGAAGTACTAGAGTCACTGCTCGACTCGTTTGACGAACCACAGCCGCCACTACCACATACCTGCCCATCATAAACCTAAAAAAATACCTTTAGTCAAAAAAAAAGTCTTTGAAAACGGTAATGAAATTGATAACTCAAGAAAAGTCGGATAGCTTACCTTAGCAACAATCACAGTTTTGTCACGAAGCGGTATTTGCGACAGAATTTTTCTATCGTGACTAGAATCTAATAGTTCCCCATTAACATACAGCTCCAACTTATTTACATATAGCTCTAACTTTATATTATTTTCTGAAGCACTTTTCAGCCTAGAACAAATTAAACCGCCATTATGAAATAACTATTTTTTTTTTTAAACATTAGTTTTAAAATATCATTGAGTAGAAACACCAACCTTCTTTGAATCGTCGCACGCAACGAGTGCAGCGTCTCATTGGAGTGTGAAAACAGCTCGATATCATCAACTTGTCTTTGGCCAGTTTGGAAATTAAATCTGACTATAATCGTACACTGCCTCCCCCGACCCGACCTGTAGATAGGCAAGATCTGCCGCTCCGCCGAAAATCTTCTATCACATTCATTAATATATTCTTGTATGGCACGAATCACTCTACACATTCTCGTACAACCCTCTGACGAATCTGAAAACGATCTTATTTGTTTAGTCACTTTCGCGATTACAACATCCTGCAGAAATTATTGAAATTGTTGCGAACTTGACAAAAATAACTGAAAGTGAAAAACAAATACTGAAAGTCGTTTAGCAACTGAAATTAACTCCGACTGTGGATAATAAACATTTTGGTGCAAGCCGGTTGTAGAAAGTAGTGCTCGATGCTATGGTGACCTAACACACCTTTCTCATATTGTTAAGATATAGTTTATTTGGTAAAAGTTAAACTTGAATTATAAGGAAAATATCTAGCTATATTGAATCACTATAACACTTGGTTACCAGAAACGGTAATCTATATGGGTAACTTAAGGTTGATGCGCTAGGGTGACCCGCAAAATTCAAATTTTCTTACGTTTTTTGCAATTTGCAGGTCAGTATCAAGTTGTATGTTGATCTAAATATTATTAGCGGCCGTAACAAATATGGATTTACAGAATTATAAACATTACAATCAGCAATACAACTCTCTAAGTTCATGTAAGTGTATTGCATGAAAATTTCATGAAATCGTCAGTCAATACACTTACATGAACTTAGAGAGTTGTATTGCTGATTCTAATGTTTATAATTCTGTAAATCCATATTTGTTACGGCCGCTAATAATATTTAGATCAACATAAAACTTGATACTGACCTGCAAATTGCAAAAAACGTAAGAAAATTTGAATTTCGCGGGTCACCCTAGCGCATCAACCTTAAATAAATCTATGGTAAATGTTAATGTTTTTCGTATATGTGGTGTCTCCAAAGAGATCTCTGGCCCACATTTTACTAAAAGAGTGAATGTGCATACTTGCGTTGGATGCAATTATGCATTTTCACTGAGTGCTCGATTAAAACTCGAACAAGTAGAATCGAAGGGTATTTCGTAGTGTACCTTCGTGCGCCTCCATTTCTTTCTGCATGCGCTGCGTGCGCGCGCAGCACTGCGTGAGGAAGGCCTCGTGATGGTGCGCGGCCGACAGCTGCGGGCCCACGCACGTGCACACCTCGCGCAGCAACTCTATACCACGCGCCGAAATATCGTCGTCACACTCCGTTATCACCTGCAAGTATAGTAACTTATAAAATAATACATACGGTTTTGAGACTTACTTCCTCATAGAGAATTATTATTTACATAAAAATATGCCTTAGATATACGTTCCTGTCCTAGCTGGCTAGCCGTCCATTGAAACCAATGCTACGTACCTTGGAGGGGAAAAGATTCTGCTGGATATTTAATTGCAACAATATTTTCTTGATACAACATGTGTACAGATGTAAAAAAAATCACGAGCTATTAGAAAAGCTTGGTTTCGTGATAACTGTATACAAAAACCTATGTCGTTCTTAGTTACGTTAAAAAGTTAATAACTAAAGCTGGATTTAGTAGACATTAAAATTACCTTCAAAGAAACGATTTAGCGGTTTTCTAGAGATAATGATAATCTCTCTTCGGATGCAACAACTCGTAATTATGGTCAAACTTCACTAAGGGTAAGTTTGTTTAACCTTTAATTTTATTTGGTATAATATTATAATACATTCACTTTAGAGAGCAAAGTTGTTGTTTGCACTTACCCTCCATAAATAATCTAATCCTATGAGATCTGCATCGTTAAGTAAAAAACTTCGTCTCTTTACTTTCAGTTTGCCTTCTTTGGAGTTAACTGCTTTGAAAAACCTGTAAAAAGTAAAAGTATTGTTAAGGGATCTTCTGATGCTGCGTAGTGTTAAGACAGACTTTTAGATCAAATCTTACCTTTCAAAACACTTGATACCAGCGTGGGTTAGTAAATTTGGTGATAATGTCATAATGTTCCGTCGAAAAAAATGTAGGTTAATGTTAGGATCTAAGTCAGGTTCCTCCCCCATTAGTTTGCTAAACCATCGGAAACACGCTTCGCGGTCGCCGAGGTGTGCCGGCTTCTCAGCCAGACATACCCATATCTGTTTTGCCTAGAAAATAAGAGCAGGGATTACACAACGAATAATAAATTTAACTTTTAAATAAAGGTAAGTAGCCCCCTCACTTGTTCCGCGCACAGCCATAGTTGTCCATCTTTCAACAGGAATCTCAAAAAACTGAGTCTTTCATGAACTTGAGCTGCATGTGGGTACCTGCCGTCTGGTTGCCAGTTGTCCCAATCTATCTCCCCCTCTTCTGTAAAAGATAACATCGGTTTAACAATGATTTCGTCTGTTGAATCGCAAGGACGTTTATCAATGAATTAACTATCTCATCGCGGTCTTGTCCACTTGAGCAAATTATTGAGATAAATATAAAAACATGACATACCCGTAAGTTTAGTCCGCACAGCTTCCATGTAGTGTGTGAGTGAGTCAGTAACGAGTATCACAAGCGAGTGCTGCGTCTGCAGGCGGTCGATAAGTTCCTGTCTAGTCACATGAGGCCGCAGCCCTGTTCCCCCGCCCGCCTCGTACAAGCAACATATCTCACGCATCATCTTGAGCGCTGGCAACACCCATTTCTCATTGGTTTTCAGTTCTTCTACACACCTGGAGAGAGAGTGAAGTTACAATAAGCTCCTTCTGAGATAATTAATACTGATAAGTGATTTATTGTCTTTCGGAAATGGCATATATGGGCCCCATAGATTATATCTCGCAACTTTTAATGACGACTTTGGTAATGATATTATAATAGTTTGAGTTTGACAATGTTAAATTGAGAGACGAAAAACGACTTACTTGTCCAACCAAAGAGTCTTCTGAGCGTCACGGTCTTGACTACAACTATAGTCCAATATTTTAATAAGGTTTGCTAACGCCACGTCCATGATCTCCGTACAAACTTCATCTGAGTGTGCCAAATTCCAAAAAAGCACTAATACCTGCAGGAAAGTTGACTATAATAAACTTATCTTGACAAGATTATTGGAAAATGAACCTAATAGCCAAGTACCATACCTTGTTTGCCATTACACCATCTTTGTCATCTTCTGCAAGTCTTCTTATTACCTCTAGTAGTTTATCACTTTGTTTTTTGCTGGATGTGGCCCAACTCGCCTACAAAATGCCAATAGTTGTCATTATCATCGCATTACATACGAAAAATCAATTTTTTTAATACTTTGAAAGTTAAACTTACCTTAAAACAGTCAAATAAGTGATCAAGTTGATCGGGAGTGAAATCCCAAGCCAGTTTGGCCAATAAGTCATGCAAATTCTTCACAATCGCCTCATGTTTGCCGTGCTGAGCCTTCCATATGGCGTCCAAATCATCTCGAGTCAAAGAGTTTTCTTTTATCATAAACCTAAGCATTTTCTCTAGTCTGTCTACGTACTGTGGCTGGTGAAGTGAGTCCCGTAAAACTATGTCTACTACTTTGTTTTCACGGATCCAAGTCTAGAATAAAATTGTACAATTTACATTACACTCTATTGAGCAACCAATAAAATGTAGCGAAAATCAAAAGTCATTTATTCAAATTACGCTGAGAATTTTCACTTTTTGAACGTCAATATTACATAAGACAGTCCCCCGATACGCCCGCCCTTCACCACTTCCTAGTATTTTACCTGGGAAGAAGAAGTGACTCAATAAACTCCCCAGCAAATAAAACAGGCCACTCACTTTAAAAGAAAAGTTCGAATTTCGCAAAGAAATGCAAAATAATTCAAGGAGATTTAAAGCGATTCTGCTAATGTACGAAAATAAAGAGTGATTAAAAATATCTTACTGTAATAACTGCAGGTGTAAGCCACTCTGGTTTCGGTTGCTGGGAAAATGTACTGATGAGTTGATTAATTTCGTTCAGAGCCGACATTTTTCCATTGAACGAAGACATTTGTAGCAATCGCAAAATCATTTTTAACCGAAACATTTCAAGAGCTGAAAGAAAATTTGTATTCTTAACTTAATGTTGTAAATATTTAAACGCGGATTTTTTAGAGGAAAATTAACATTTGTAGAAGAAAAAACGTATTTACAAAAAAAAAAAAAACACAACCGACTTCTAAAAAAACACCACATATTTGATTTTTTTTCGCGTGTCGGTTCGGATGTTCTTTTGAACAACTAAAGCCTTTTCGACCGTTTTATCGACTCGACGGCGCGTTCCTTGACAAGTACTTCCAAATGTTTTTCTTCCAGCAAATCTTCATCTTGAGATACTGTCTTCTCCTCTGTTGTTATATAGGGCTCGGTAGCATACAATGTAGCGGCGCAGGGGAGGTATCAAGACTACGCCCCTTAGCAGCTACAGGGTATGCTACCGACCCTCGTGATGGCCGGCGGTGTAGCACGGCATGGAGAACTTTCAAACAAACATTTCAATTGTCATAACACTCCTCTCGCTTGGTTGACTTGACAATTTTCCGAGTAAACACTGTATTTCACATAACATTCCTTCTTGGCTTACTTTCTCTTCCTCTTGAGTATTTCGTTCATTAGAGCTTAAGTTGTCAGGGTCAAGACTGACTGCACCCTGACTACACAACAACTGCCATTGGTGAAATCTGTTGCAGTTGCAACTAAAGAGTGCCTATGACAGTTGACTTTTGAGCAGTAATCTAGAGAAAACCGCAGCCAGGCAATAACTAGTCTTGACCCTAAACACTCTAGTAAGCGTGAACAATATATGGAAACAACACGAACATACACTATAGTATAAGAGCATACCAAGATACTACTTTAGTTGCACTTACATTTGAGTAAACTGTGATGCTGGGGCGTTTTCACTGAGACGTATTTACACGCGCGAATTAAACAAGAAACAGTGTCAGTCTTATTTTCACTACCGCGCGCCTCCCTCTTCAGTTCCTCGTCGGTTAAACTTTCAAGTAGTGTGGGAATACATTCCTGGGAACAAACCAATGTTTAAGCACCCAGAAAGGAAACATTGAGCAAACTAAATACTCGCCAACAGCATTTTTTTTTCATATTCGGAATGGATTATAACGTGTTGCCTTTAGAACCAATTATATTGCCAATCTCGACTTGTTTTTCTAACAAGTAAAAGAAACCATTTGTTCCACTCCAGATTTCGTTTTTTTTTTGTGCGGCGGTGAAAATATTTGCGTAAAAGTTCGCCAACTGCACAGAGATCGACACATTGTAGTAAAGTTGAAGTTATCAAAGCATACTTACAAGTACAGGTAACAGGTATGTGGTAACAGTGTGTGATGTGAGGAGGTCGTGGCAGAGTCCTAGAGGTCGCAGAAGCTGCCACACGGTCGCGACCCGAGTTTCTCCGCTCGTGGACTGTTCTAGCGAAGATGGCTGCTCGCTACGTGCCGCTATCGAATACTAAAACAATAATATAAAAGTAAGGTTTATAAATGTTAAAATTGATTTATTTTGCATGATAAATTTATACATACTTCTCCACTATCAGCAATAACTGGTACTACTTCTGTGCTTTCAACTTTATCACATTTGGTTTCTTCATTTTCTTTTTCAATTATTTCTGTAGAAACTTTCTCTTCTGAGGTAATGGATGAGGTCAACTCTGACTTTTGAAACCCCATTATTGTTTCGAACCTCTCTCGGATTTTCACAAAGCCACCTGCTTGCCCAAACCTAGTCAAAAAGAAAGAACATAAATACACTCAATCCAATTACATAAGCTAGAATGTCGTACACAAATTAAACTAATGTTCCTGGTGGAAACAGTTCAAGTGATAAACTACATACACATTAACAAGATGGACCAGCCATCCTCTTGGCGTGCGGTGATCCTGTGACCTTGCGAACACTTCAGCCTCCTGGGTAGTTCCCTGTCCAGGAGGTGTGATTGACAGGCCTTCACAAGTTCTAGATGCATTGAAAGTGTGAAATCTGTAAACATCAACAATTTATGAAGAACCTAATAATTATTGAATCCATAAAGAAGCAGTTTATACCAATATGTCCATGAACTATAATTGCACAAGAAATGTTCACTAATTAGATTATTATGTAGTAAGAAATTATGTCTTCAAGTGTAAATAAAATTATTACAGATTATATTGCAGATAATGCATGCAGTTTATTAATATTGAACTAGTTATTATTAAATGCATGCAATGATTATGAAATAGTCTCTTACTTGTTATTTGGATTGAATGTCATAGATAATAAATGCAGAAATCTTGGATCGTCTAATTTCATTGCACAAAGTTTGACAAGCTTCTCGCAGTTTGAACGGACACATTGTTGTATGTTGTTTTTCCAAGATGAGACTGCATCATCCGTTAGTATCTTTGTAAAGGACACTGTGAGGGCATCATTATAGAATCTCTGACATGCTGGGTGGGTTCCATCTTCACCTGTGGTAAACAATCACTTGTCAACAAACTAACAGCTGTTTCAGCATGGATATTAAAATAAAATGTGATAACATGATAATGTAGACAATAATATATAAGAAGATTGGGCATATGACATTCAGGTAAAAGTTAAAAATACTGCATGTGTTCAAACTTATAAATATTCAACACTCTTAACTTGTGGGGATTCCCCAGAAATAAAGTGCCCAAGCTAGTCTTTTCTAACAATATTGTAGGAATTTCACTAAGACGAAATAAGTTAAAGACCAACATCCATAGAATGTATATAAGCCTAACACCTTATCATTGATACCTACTTGCTCTACTTAATGGTTTCAACAAAAAAAAACATCAATAACCTCCAGGAAATCCCCTAAATTTTAGTTGGGTCTTACAACAAAATAATAACTATAATAGATATAAATCAAAGTTACATTCACAATGCTTATCATAATATCAACACACATTACACACAAAAACATTTCCTAGATTCTATTAGACTTAATTGAATTAAATGCCACATACCTTTAGCTGCCAACTCAGTGGCAGCAACCAGCAATGCCTCCAGCTCCTGTTCAGGCAACACAGGCACAACCCAACGGGGATGTGAAATCTTCTCTTCCAGTGCCTTTAACTTGGCCTCGGGGAATGCCATCTAGTCAAATATAAAATTTTTTAGAGCTGATTTTACCTATATGGGATATCTTTTCCCAAGGAATAATTTCCAATTTTTGACAGATTTTCCATATTCAAACTGGCAAACATCAATTTATTTCAAGGATAAAAGATATATGGTTTTGGAAAAATCAGCCCTTAGTCTAATAATGTGGTAATTTTAAGTAACCAAGACTTATGGAAGAACTACTGACCAACCCCAACAAATACGAAAAAAGCTGTTGAATATAAAATCAGAAAGGATGATGGAGTGATGGTTCTAACAAAGTGCCAATTACTAAAGACTATGAAAACATGATAAAGTATTTTCATGTTCAAAATCAATAAACAGGTACCTACATTCCGTTTAATTTTGTTTTCCTAGTATCCTTAGAATAAATCAAAACCGTTATATATTAGCAATAACGAAATTTGACTTTGTGTATTATAACCAACATTGGAAAGTCTAATTATACTAACATAATGTAATTAGAAAAATAGTATTCTTACCTCCCCTGGCATTAGATCTTGTTCTTTCATTGATATAGTCATTATTTCAGCATATGATTAATCATTGCACCCCCTGTAAATAAGAATGATAATGCCAAATTTCACAATTCCATTATTTGCAAGTTTGAATGATATTTTGTCTATAATTTTAGGTTTTTCTATTTATAAGAAGCAAACAATAAGGAAATGTATAAAAAAATTAAGAGTTGATAATGAATAATTAGTGTACATTGTTAGTTTTACAGCATATTTCTTAAAAAGGTGTGTCAGGAAAAGGATGCACCAGAGGTGAATCCAGGAAAAGTGAAATATATTGGATGATCAGAACATCTAATTATAATCTACCACAAAACGAATTTGAGTCACCTAAACCCACACTTATCTAGGTAAACTTTTGACTTACGACGCATGACAAGGACATTATAAGTTAAATGATGAAACAGATCGAATACGAATAAACACTGGAAGTTCAATCCAAATTAAATACGTAGGAAAGTAATATTTTATCGCATTTTTGGTGCGATTCATAAATCAATCAATTTTCGTTTTCAAGTTTTAAAGCTTATGTAATTATAATCCATATAATGAAGACTGCTAAACATTAATCTGACTCCAAAGAAATATTCTAATAATAAATAATTACAACACTCGCCCTACCCACAGAAGAAGATCTACAAAATAATAATTCATAAGATCAGCCGGCGCGACAAAATGGCGTCATTATCCCAAACAAGACAAAGCAAAAAATATAAATTTGTTGGTACAAAGAGTCTATAAATACAAAGTTAAAATAACAAATACATAAATGTTTAACCTTTACGTTTACCCTATACTCAATTTACTGAAAAAATCTTGAAATAAACCACCGAATTTAATTCACTAACACTTTTTTTGACGTAAGGTAAGTAAGAACGAAAATAATTTTTATTTGTTTCCGCTCCTATGAATTTTGCTAGGCAAAGGTACTATGATACAGCCTTCTTTTTATTTAGATTTGACTGCACCCTATGATTCATTTCGAAAACTCTGGTGGAAATAATCAGAACTAGCTTGACTTTTTGGTTGAAGGTAGTAAGTACATAAAAGTACCGCACTTGGTTTGGCAATTTCATAATCCTGAACCACAGTCTATTCATAGTCTATTTGGTCACAGACCAATCGCCAAATCAAGGGAAAATAGAGACGTGTAAACGGATTCCACTCTTCAGTCTTATCCTAGAGAGTGGGTGAAATGGGCCATACATTAGGCTAAGCTTTAATAAAAAACTCCACAATTGACATTTATTTGTCATGCAGTTGACACACCTGCATCAAAACTGCAGTCCACGTGCAGTAGTAGTAATATTACTAATATTAGAACTGCATTACGTTCGTGCAACTAGAATGAAATCAATCAATCTGCCTAGCCTTTTCCCAAGTTTTCCAACTACGTTGGGGTCAGCGGTAAGCTTCCAGTCTAACCGGATGCAGCTGCAAACCAGTATTTTACATGGAGCGACTGCTGACCTCCACAACCGAGTAACTGCGTAATACGATTTATACGATACCCCTTGGTAAGACTGATTGTTAGACTTTCGGGCTTCTGACGACCAGTAACGACTGTCAAAGATCCACGAATGACAGTCGGGACCAACGGCGTATCATGTTTTCCGAGACACGGAGGTGTCTCGCGACCTTACTCGGCTCGCTGTCGGTGACACACGTGAAGGTGGCTCAAAACATTGTCAAATTAGCTCGCGGCTTGCGGCGATGACAGACGGCCGAGTAAGCCGCCGAGCCATAAGTACGCGTACTTGCTCGCACGTCTATCACCCTTTTAACCCTTCGAGCAAATAAATCGTGATGTTGAAATAAAATTTGGCTTTTTTTTCTAATGTTTTTTAGGTAGTTCTTGATGTTGATGTTTTTGTGGACATCCACTACTTTAACCTAAAGTGGGTGATAGATGCGCGTACGTAAAGTACGCGGTCTTAAAGTTCGCGACCTTAATCGGCTCGCCGTCGGTGAGTGACAGAGGTGCGTACTTAAAGTACGCGGTTTTTAAGTTCGCGACCTTACTCGGCTCGCCATCGGTGACACACGTGAAGCTTTCTCAAAATTTCATTGTCAACGCGGCTCACGGCTCGCGGCTTGCGACGGTGACAGACGACGAGCCAAGGCGGGCTACGAGCAAAATTTCAAACCTGATGGATCGCCGACGAACTTACTCGGCGGTTTTAAACTTCACGTACTTAGCATGACACACGGGCGAGTAAGCTCGCCAAGCCCTAAGTACGCGGACTTTCGCGCACGTCTATCACCCGTTTAGAGAGGTTAATAAATCATACACGCTTTCGACTGCTTGAATGATTTCGGGGGGATATCATGAATGACCCCCATGACAACCACCAGAACCGCGCACGTACTGAAAAAGTACAAACAGCTGCATGCAGACCAACTGCAATTAGATAGACTAAGTACACAATCGATCGACTGCACCAAACTGCAGCTTCGCGGGTCGCGGTCTCCATGTCATAATAATCCTCTTGTTAACGAATCAACCATCTGCGAAACCTGCCCACAACATGTCATCCGACTATGGCCACAGATTACAATTTATGACGGCCATAGAGATAAAAAATATTACAAAATGTACAATCGATGGTCGGTGCTACTGCCAAGATAATATATTCAATATTCTCATACTCTGTGGCTCATGCCAATCGGTGCGAAGTAAATATACGGGGTTAGATGATTTTGTTGAGTTTCTAACTAAAATTGCTTAAATCATTCTTTCTATGAATGTATTAAGATTTAATACAAAATGAGTTTTTCCAGTGATGAAGTCAATTTCCTTGTTTATCGATATTTACAAGAATCAGGTATGGTTCAATGAACTCTCAGACGCTAACTCGTCGACATGTTTAGTTATTCTTCTTAGACTGTTTTCCTATTCTACCTGCCTTTATATTATCCATTGGTAGATTTTTACATACTTGTTTAACATTCCTATTTAAAGAAGTAAATACTGTCAGACTAGTCTTATTGTAGTTTACATTAGCCATTTTGATAGTATCAATAGTTTGGAAAAAAACAATGCCATTTCTAAACTATTTTTCAAAATATACAGCTTAGTAAAGTTACAGTGTAAATAAACTTTCAGGGTTTCATCATTCTGCTTACACATTTGGTATTGAGTCGCATATATCCCAGAGTAACATCAATGGAGCCCTAGTACCACCTGCAGCATTACTGAACATATTGCAAAAAGGATTACAGTACACAGAAGCAGAAATCACCATAGGAGAAGATGGTATGTTGTATTTATTTTTGACAATACAAATGTGTTGTAACATTACTCATGAGTTCAATGATGTTGAATCATCAATTTGCTATATTTCCTCATAGTCACTTTCTTAATATTTAGTCATGTTTTTGTTCGTACTTAGTCCAGGAGCAGCCATTTACTCAATCATACAAACATGCCAATACAATTTTCTTCTTTCAGGCACTGAAACACGCCTCACAGAAAGTTTAAGTTTAATTGATGCAGTCACACCAGACATTGTAGCTGCCAGGCAAAATGCACATAATGCTCAAAAACAAGCAATTAAAGCAGAACCTGGTTCTGGAGGGGAGCAGAATGGTGTTGATGTAAGTATTCAACATTGTCTCCCACATAAAATAAATAGGTTACTGTCATGAATTATCCCACTGCTGAGCAACAGTCTCCTCTCGTGAGCTATAGCTTCCATAGGATGTGGTTGACAGCGGAATACTAAATTAACATACAGGATTTTTTTTATAGATACTAAGATATTTATCATTTATTTAAAGAGATTTATAATTTTTGATAATGAATGAAGGTTTTTTACTCTTTTCTGTCAAGGGCACAACATGTAATGCTGCAGCAGCAGCACCAGGAGGAGCAGCAACTCCCAGTGCTCCAGAGGCCATGGATATGGACCAGTCCATAGAAATCCCAGCCAACAAAGCCACAGTGCTTAGAGGACATGAATCTGAAGTGTTCATCTGTGCTTGGAACCCCAGCACAGACCTGTTGGCTAGTGGATCGGGTGACAGTACTGCTCGGTATGTAAATACATTAAAGTATTAATTGGCTTTTGTTTTTTCATTATTATCTTACAGTAAATGTGTTTCTATGCAGTTGGAGGAATTGATTCAGTTTAGATTTGTAACTTGCAAGTTATTTCAGAAAGTCATGCTCTATAAGTCATTATTTATTATTTCTCTGCAATTAATTTCAGTATATGGGACATGTCAGACAATCCAGCAACAACTCCCAATCAGTTAGTATTACGACACTGCATCCAAAAGGGTGGGGCTGAAGTACCTAGCAACAAAGATGTCACATCTTTAGACTGGAATGTAAGTGAGCAAATGTTCTTTTTCTTAGTCTTCGTGGGCTTGGTGTATTTATCCTGGTTTCGGTGAGGGCCTGCCTCAATTGTTGTATTAGACAGTGGTGTTATGAACTTAAACTTTTGTTAGTTAAGTTTTAAGAGTTCATACTCTAAATTAGGAGTTCCTAAACTTTTAAGGGTATGGAACAATCAACAAATCCTTTCCCCTACATTCAACAGAAAACTAAATATGTGTTCCTACACATACATACATACATACCAGCAGTGCTTAAGAACGTAGTAGTTAAAGTATTAACATTTATATCAATTTTTCTTTGCAGTGTGATGGCAATCTATTAGCAACTGGTTCATATGACGGTTATGCCCGTATTTGGA
Source organism: Lithophane ornitopus (assembly GCA_948473465.1). Classification (NCBI taxonomy): domain Eukaryota; kingdom Metazoa; phylum Arthropoda; class Insecta; order Lepidoptera; family Noctuidae; genus Lithophane; species Lithophane ornitopus. The sequence goes on along the minus strand of OX419616.1, from coordinate 10,662,870 downwards.
CCACAGATGGAACATTGGCGTCGACATTAGGCCAACACAAAGGGCCTATATTTGCTCTAAAGTGGAACAAAAGAGGAAATTATATTTTGAGCGCAGGGGTAAGGTCTGCTTACTATTAAATTTTAGATGTTTGCACAAAAAATAAACCATCAAGGCATCAATGAAAATGAAAATGTGTGTAACCAACTGATGTGTGTATAATTTGCAGGTTGACAAGACTACAATAATATGGGATGCTTCAACAGGGCAATGCACACAGCAGTTCTCTTTCCACTTGGCACCAGCCCTTGATGTTGATTGGCAAACCAACACTTCGTTTGCATCATGCTCTACTGATCAGTGTATTCATGTTTGCAAACTGAATGCTGATAAACCAATCAAAAGCTTCCAAGGGCACACTGTAAGTAGAGCTGTTGCACTATGCTTTTTATACACAGTATATTCCTGTAGATTGTATAGTAACATTTATACTATAATTTCATTACAGAATGAAGTTAATGCCATAAAATGGGATCCTCAAGGACAATTGCTAGCATCATGTTCAGATGACATGACATTGAAGATCTGGTCCATGAAGCAGGACACATGTGTGCATGACTTGCAAGCACACTCTAAAGAAATTTATACAATCAAGTGGTCACCTACAGGACCTGGAACACAGAATCCCAATATGAATCTGATCTTAGCAAGTGCTTCTTTTGACAGCACCGTCCGCCTGTGGGATGTTGAGAGAGGAGTCTGTATACACACTCTCACAAAACACACTGAACCAGTTTATAGTGTGGCATTTTCTCCTGATGGCAAGTTCCTTGCTAGTGGTTCATTCGACAAGTGTGTGCACATATGGTCAACACAAACGGGGAGCCTTGTACACTCATACAAGGGCACAGGAGGTATTTTTGAAGTGTGCTGGAATTCACGAGGCACGAAGGTCGGCGCGAGCGCTAGTGACGGTAGTGTTTTTGTTTTAGACTTACGTAAACTATAACAACAGGCTGTCAGAAACACTGTATGTGTGTTTAATCATAAAAAAATCAGACGATGATTTTGAACTTTCATAAAACCTTGGTTATAATGACCTGAACATGTATTTAAATGTAGCTGTCTTCAGAGTTTTGAATTTACGGCAATAACAATAGATGAATATTATTCATAAATCTTAGCATTTCCAATAATACAAATTAAATTTATAATATTTGGAAAAGCATTCATAATAATTGGTCAAAATTGCCATTGTAAAGCTTTATATTGTAAGATATTTAAATTATACCACATTTACTGTATTACAATACTTATGAACCATCTATAAGTATAACATTACCACCCGCCGCATGTAAGATATCTGTACTTGTGGTGGTGATGTTGTAATATAACATAACCACAAAATTATTATACACATTGTGTAAATCAATATAAATATCATACATGTGAAATTTGTTAATTTCCAGATAGTTAGTCTGCAGATTTTGCATTATAGTATATCAATGCCTTAATTTTTGTTACTTGTGTAATAAGGGATATTTTTTTATAAGAAATAAAAGAGTATAAATAGTGAAAGTATATTGTATTTCTATATTTTATTACTCACAGTAATATCCTTGAGTAAACATTGAAGTTAATTGTTAAAACTTCTTTCATCCTTCCACTTATAAAAACTTAAATTATCCTACTGAGCTAAGACCGTACCTAATAAAACTTATGTCATTGGCCGCTTATATGCTAATAAATTATCATGCTTATAAAGTGTATGTAGTTTTTCATACATAAATTTGAAAAAATATAATAAATTATCGTATTGTCCTGTATAAGGTTGACATTGGGGATGGTTCTCATCTGTTCTGTGCACTGGGCAATGGATTGTTAGAAATGACTCATATTGTTCACTTCTCCCCCATGCACAAATGTGTAGTTCTATTAGAAGCTGATGCAAAGCTTCTATTGTTGAAAGATACCACCTAGGGCTTCCGCGTTGATGACGCCAAAATTGTGAAGCTCTTTGCTGTAGAACTATTGTTGGTATCTTTTGAAGTCTTTCATCAGCATAAATACCTCTGCTCTGATTCCATGTGCTGTCTATAAGTACCACTCTATCTATTGGGAGTTCATGAACATGATGAATTTCATCTGACTCATTGTGATTTATTACTTTGGTCATTAATGTGCCCACATTATATCCTGAAGGTAGTTCTGCTAATATGAGATTGGAATAGCTTGGAGCATCCACTTTGCCAGTGTATAATTCTCTAACAGTTCTAGCTTCTACTCCCGGAAACAATAATACAGTCCTGCCATCCAGAGCATATTCAGGTACATTTGGATATGTATAAATGTTAACATCGTCTGGTGCTAAAACAGCTGCATGTGCTGATGTGCTTTTGCCATCTATTTCTCGGCGATGCTTGATTATATCCACTTTTACAGGGAGCTGAAAAAATGAATTGGAATATATCATATTATACCAGAACATCGATCACTAATAATTTATATTTTTAATGATTGATGGACCAGAAAGAATAAACAGTTACAATTGTATCTACTTACTAGCATCTGCTACCGAACTAGGATTATAAAAGAATGTACAGAAACAATTACCATCTTAATGTAACTCAATGATCAGCTGTAGATTGTTGTCTTACCCTGCATACTGGAATTTTCCCCTCAATGTGTGATACTGGAACGTAGCATGAGTAGCAGAAATACATTCGTGATTTGCCGCATAAAGGACACGCACTGCGGCCTTCCAACTTATCTAATGTCTCTGAACTTGAAATTAGCATTCCCTCAAATGGCTTTTCGTCACGATTACGCGCTTCGGGGCTTTTGGGATTCATGGTTAATTTTGTTTATCGAGTTCATAACCTCGACGTCTCGACGATTTCAAAATTGTTTGTCAATTTTTTTTTTCTCCGGAATTTTAGTCTGTGGTTTTTTCTCAACTTCTCTTCTTTTTTAAGAACTGTCTCAAGTTTCAAAGCAATGTCAATTTGGTCGTCTTTGTCAACATTCGTGGACGGAATTAGTAATTACTCTAAAGTACAACTTTGACGAGAAGCAAAATAGGTATCATTATCGCACGGGACGAGGCGGCAGATCTAGAACCACAGAGTACCTTTACTAATGTCTAGAACCTGGCGAGCGCATCTTGCGTATAGTTGTAAATAAACCGTTTTAAACCAAAATCCGTGGTTTTTAAACGGTTTATTTATAACTATAATCCTGCGACAGGGGCACGGCAGCCACTTCTTGTTATTATTGTGGGATTTGTGGGGTTTTATATGCCAGCATTGAATTCAGAAGAGAAAATTGCGGTTATTAGAAGTGCGCTTTAACATAATCATGCTTTAACATACGACTTGGAAAGAGGGCGTTCCAAGTCGTACGTACGTACACAGGACAAATTAGTCAGTCCATGTGGCTAGTGAACATGATTTGGTTAGATTCAGTAAACTTAGCCTTTACAAACACTGTATTGCTGCTGTATTTTTTTTTACTGACTACGGCGAAACAAAAAGGATGGTCATTTAATAAATAAACGCGAGGCACGCCACTTTCCGGCCGGGTAAAACCATGGGTGAATTCCAGTGCGTGAACCTTAAGTGGATGAGAGACGTGCGTACTTAAAGTACGCGGTCTTTAAGTTCACGACCTTACTCGGCTCGCCGTCGGTGACTGACACGCATGAAACGGGTGAAGCTTACACAAAGTTTCATTGTCAAATCGGCTCAAGGCGATAACAGACGGGCGAGTAAGCTCGCCGAGTCATAAGTACGTGTACTTGCTCGCTCGTCTATCACCCCTTTTAGCGGCAAAAAGCCTTAGTGCGATTACTGCCTTCTTTTTTCACCGGAATATTGCAATCTTGCAATAGAACCTTTTGTAGAATAAAACAACTAGTAAATAGTTATCTGTGCACAATGGTTAGTTTAGATGAATGTAACTATTTAATCTGTGGGTGAATGGTGAATGGTAACACCAAAAATTATCTGTCAGTCAAACCGACACAAACCAAATTGACAAACTCAATCAAATTTCGTTTGATTTGATCGTTTTTAGATAATTAGTTCATAAAACAAGTAAATTTTTCCCTTTTCTAGATTCCTAAATATTGTTTTATCAAGAACAAAGGGTCCTATAAATTATCAGATACACTGCTGTAAAATTCGTAAGAAATCTGAACCTCAAAACTTACAGGTTTTCAATATTATGAAAATTGCTTTGTAAACATTGTGATGCTCGTAGAATTTTACTACGGCTAACCTTAATTATTCCGAATGAAAATCATTGTCATCGTAGATGATCAAATATTGAATTAAAATGGACCTCTCCTCCAATAATCTCTCTGAACTACTTCAAAAATTGTGTTCAGGATTGTCACTAGATCCAGGTAAATTCTATTTTCAAACTTGCAACGTATTGTTTTTGATTAAATATTTGAATGTCAAGATACGATTTAGCAACAGTTTTGTTTATTTTAAATGTTTTGAGAGGAATTTTAGATTATTTTTCATGTATAACTTACAAGATTACTTTAGAACTTTGATACCTAGTAAAAAAAAAGGGAAGTGTTGTGTTGTTATTCTTGAATGTTGGATGGCTAAGCCCCAATTACACATTGCAAGTTTCTTGCCTGTTTCATCCAATAAGATAGAATGATAACTTGCATTGATGTAACTTTTCTATTTGCATTTAAATTGCACCATGTAAATGTAAATCACTCTGTATTGTTTACTGTGTATGTTATAGTTTGACCGAGACTGCTATTCCGCGCCTTAGCCAATAAGGTTCTGAGATTGTTTAGATGTGGCCAAGATGTGCACAATTTAGTACCTTGTGTAAGACCACTGTAAGACGGACTCACTGTCTCGATCAAAAAATATAACACTTTTAGTCAGAAATAAGTTTTGCATGATTACTTGATTGTATAGATGGAGCATATGAGCTGGCTGTATCATATCTAACTTCCACGGGAGACCAAAGTCGGACTACACAGGATGAGAGACTGCTGTGCCAGAAGATCCAATCCAGACTTACCAGTGGCAAAGACACAGACAAATTCAATGAATATTATTCAAAACTAAAAAGCTCTGTAAGTAACAACAAAATATACTTACTAAATATTGTATCTTTGTAGTGTAAAAAGAAATACCTTATGTCATCACATCATGCAAAATGTTAGCTAAATACATTTAGTTTTAATTAATATGATCAGCTATTTAAGTCATGTTACATTTTAATGAATTCATGTTGCAGTTTATTTTGAAGCAGCGTGTATCGGTCCTATCTCTACTGCTAGCTCTGTCGGAGGCACCAAATCAGTCGGAATCTACTCTACAACTGTTCCCAATACCTAAACTTGCTACTACTGTGAGTAATTTCTACTAAAAAAATATCTCTAAATCTTTCGTCTGTGTTTTTTTAAAATAAGTAATGAATGTTCTTCGATATTTTTAACCAACTTCAAAAAGGAGGAGGCTCTCAAATCGTGTTTTTCTTTTTTGTGTATTTGTTACGCGATTATTCCGGCAATTATGAATTGATTTTTATGATGCTTTTTTGTTTAGTAGATCATGCTTCAAAGGTGGTCCCATATAAATTTCCTAACATAGTTTTTGAATTAGCCTCAATATTACGTATTTTTCCCACTTAGTCTATATGGACGATGTTTTAAGTTACTCCGCCACTGTTATTTACATAGCAGGTAGTGGTATTCGAATTTGTGTGGGGTACCTACCACAACTAAAAAGTGAAAAATAACTTTAATTTCAGAAGTCAGCTGCAGGTATATGTGGCGGCCCTGCTTCAAGCGCAAGTAAGAGCACTATTGGGTCTGCGAGCTGGGGCAGCCATGCGGCTAAACATCAGGGCTCCAATCAGAGCCTCCCATCCAACAACAGTAGTACGGCTGTTGCATTACAAACCCCTGGTACAGAATCAGTGTTGTTACTACTTACTGTAAAAATAAACTTCAATTGGAACACCATAATAAATTAACTTCATATTCTAAATTTCTAACATTAAATGCCCATAAAAAATTCAAGTTTATCATATAAATTCAAGTCTCCAGTAGGTGTATTGCATACACTGAAAACATCATAGTATCGATCATTATTCTACAGCAATAAAATATCATCAGAAAAACTTTTTAATGTATCTACTTAATCCAAAGAATATCTTTTTGTTTTATAAAAAAAAAAAGGATATTTGTAAAATATATTGCAGCATGTAATTTTAAAACTACATGTATATATTGTCATTGTATAATGTACATTATACAAGTACGCCTATTAATAATGCCATGCTTTCGTGTAATTTAGATACATGTGAGATCATAATTAAGTTAAGCCTTAAATAAATAATATCTCAGATCGAGCGAACGCGAGTAGTTGCGTGCGTGACGCAGTACTGGCCGCGACGGGCGTGCGGGCACGCGTATCTAGCATCGTGCCGCGCCCGCAGCAAGCGTTGCACGCGCGCATCGCACATCTCGGCTTCCTGCACGACCGACTCAAGGAGTTCATCGACCCTTCCTCTGGACTTATGCCGCAGGGTAAGTCGTGGACCTACGTTACTATGTCAGTAACAAAGTCAGATGCTGAGTATTTTTTTTCTCTTACTTTGATTATTTGCTTCAGGTTTAATGGGAGAAGGACTTGTGGCATCAATCCGAGACGAACTTACCGAATACTATCGCAGCGTGGCTCTACTACAGTCTCAGGTATGTTTAAATGAAAATTATTTCACACTTAAAAACCTAATGAAACTGTGTTAAAGTTGGTGAAAATGCTAAGAAATATAATGTGTATGTTACTAGGCCTGTGAAGGCGATGGCGGCGGCGGCACTCTGCGTAGAGTGTGCGTGTGGGCACAGGAGCCGCTACATCGACTCACTTGGCTCGCCAATATCGCACACGCTGCTCACCATAAGAAAGGTACCCTTTTAATTTAAGAACACCTTCCCCCTTTTTTACTACCGTACTACCAACCGCACTTGGTCGATATACCGACTTACCGACTAGTCGACTATGAGCACGGCAAAAAAAAAAAAAAATCTTTGTATTTATAAAAAGAATTCAAAACATTTTGTGATATATACATGGAAGTAGTATTAATAACTTAAATAGGTGAAGGTAACGGCCAACTCAAAGTGAACGGCTGCGTGCCACAGGGCCCACAGGCAAATAAATCGCACCATAAAAATATCCTGTACCAACCAGCCTGTATCAACCATTTTCAACGAAATATTGATTGCATCTTTTTATTTTATTTTCTATAACTTTTTCATAATCTTGTTGTGCAGGTGGTGAACTCGCGTCATGCGTGCACAGGTTTGTTCGACACGGAGATGAGCGTGTCGCGATGCTGGCTCGTCGACTGCTCACCGCGCTCACTTACCCGCTGCTACTGATGCTCACTCGGTGGCTCATACATGGTGAGTTTTTAGGACAATTTAGAATAGATTCATGGATTCATTTTGAATATTATTAGTCCAAATCATGGATGTGTTCATGTCAAATAATGACCTAAAATGGAAGTTATTTAAAAAACAAAATTAATTTTATTTTCTAATGCGTTCAATGGATATTAATTACCACTTTTGTTTTCAGGAGAAATAGACGATCGATACAACGAGTTCTTTATTGAGAGCAGAAGTGGAGTTCCTATCGACAGAATGTGGCATGACAAGTACAGAGTCAGGTATGTCATAACTTTAAGTTAATTTATGGTCCTCTATGAATTTTGAGTAACTTTTGCTTCTGCATCATTGAGCGACTGAGTTCGAGACTTATGAATGAATCAATGAAAGTGTAGGATAGAATACTCCTTTGTGTACTCTTTATAGTTTTTTTTGACGATTATTAGCGTATCGGATAGTAGCGACGACAACGTAGCTATAGGTTTGTCCACCGCACCGTGAACGGGACGTCAACCAGGACGAGATGACGACGCGGAAGTAGCGACAGTACATTTACTATACCCGCGTAATCTCGTTCGCCCTCAGCCCTCGTAGCAAGCACATAGCTTTGTATGGTACAGTTACGAGAATAAATCCCTAACACGCATAAATGCTTTTGAATGTTGAGTAAGTGTAAGCTATTTATATTATGTTTGTGACTGTACTACAAAATATAACTCTGTGATTTATTAGGGAATGGATGGTGCCGTCCTTCATGTCTCGCGAACAGGCGGCTCAGATCCTCGCGACGGGCAAGAGCGTGGTGTTCATGCGGGAGGCGTGCCAGGACGAGCCCGCGGGGCCCAGCGACCACGCGCAGCATCTACAGGCGCTGCTGAAACCACACACAGGTTAGTTGTTTGGTTTATACATATTACTAGTGACCCGCTCAAAACATCGAGATTTCTTAGTTATATGTAACTTTAATATTAACGTATGGTTTATAAGTTAAGTGTTATCCATAGAGGTTGACTAATAAGTTCTCAATGATAAAATACAATGTTTATAATTTAATCTATTTGATACTGACCTCCTTTCCTTTGAATCAGAGCTCATTAGCTCAATAATTCTGAAAACCTATCCGAAGACCGTGACAGTTGAAATGTCGATGTCAGAGACATTATTTTCGAATTTGTCGAAATGACTAATTAAAATTTCTCCGTGCGCTAACGTTACTATGGCTACGCTAAAACAATGGTTGCTAGACTTGCAATTGGTTGATTTTGAGTAGTCACTCTGCTGTCAAGTTTGTAGTTCTGGCTCTCAGGTTAGCCAACCGGTAAAGTATTAAATATAATTTTCTTCTTCTATAATACGAAGACATGACTTTTCGTGTCTGGGTGTACGAGTATAACCGCCCGATTTGCATTACACGGCTAAAATGCGAACAGTACTAAGTGGTTCATCAATTAAAGTCCGTGACTGTACATGTCGGCACGATTTTTACGTATAAAATATCCAGTCTGCCTGGTTGGAAATTGTGGAATATGTTGGATTGACAATCAATTGTGGAAAACTATTAGTCTGTAGTAGGATATGAAAGGAAAACAGTAACATCAAAACAAAAATGCAGTTGACTCAGGCTATTATGGTCCGAGGCAAGTTGTGTATTGATAAGGTTTATGTACGTGGTGGATGTGACGCATATTTTCACCCAGCTTGTTCTTATTGTGTTTGTGTTATTACATTTTTCTTCTTTATGTATGTATTTTCTTTTTTTTTTGTGCAGAAATATGACTCACTCCATCGATCTTACTCATACTTTGTGTGTGAATATAACATAACGCCTTGTTTCACTGAAGAGGTGGGCAGAGGTGTACACCCACATTTCGCCAGTTATGTTTAAGTCCCACGTAATAGGAGGCGAGCCTATTGCCATTAACCGGGCACCAATCCACTCCAGGCTGTTACTGAGAAATTCAAGAAAACCCCAATAACACTTTTCCCGACCTGTGAATCGAACCCAAGATCTCATGGTCAGCAGCAGCGCTTGTGACCACTAGACCAACGACTCACTTGACAACGAGGCTTGTGTGATTAATGTGATTATAGTACAGCTAAATGCGATTTACTAAACTAGATACTAGCTTCTGCCCGCTACTGCGTCCGCGTGGAAGAAAAACCCTATGGCAGTCGGCAATAGTGTTGCTTTCTATCTATCACTGAAATAATGTTTGTAACCGGTTCAGTACTTCCTGAGATGACCTATCTCTACCAAACAATTTTACCTTATATATATTTATAGGGTGACTGGTAATTAGTGACCGATACTTACATTCGTGACTTTACTCATCATTATGAACAACTTTAACTATGGGGCCAAACCTGAAATAGCGAAAAAAAAATCAACAGTTCCTTACATTTATGTTCGCATAACTCATAAAAATTATTTTTAACAGCTGATTATTTTTCGAGATTTGTATTTGTTATTGTATATGCACCCGCAAGCCCAATGTTTTGCGTGCGTTATTGGTGGCACTGTACCGATAATCGTAACGTGTGTGTGATAAAAACTGTACAGTTTTTACGATTTTTATTACATACACGTTACGATTATCGAAGCATTCCAAACGGTACGGTGCGATTTTAACGATTTCTCGTAGCTCTTGTGCCACCCATTACATTGACGTCGTAAACAGCGATTTTTCACACCAAAAACAAAATTCGTTTCCCAGCAATTATTTTAGGACACTGTTACTTAGTTTGATGTAAAAAATGCGTAGTTAACGACTATGTTAGGTCTTTTACACTCGTTATAGCATGATGTAATAATGTGTAGGCGGAGAGCGCATGACGGAGGGCTGCGCGTGGTGGGAGGCGGCGGGGCTGCGCGAGGGCGTGGCGGGCGCGCACGCGGCGGCGTCGGCGCGCCTGCTGGCCGCGCTCACGACGCACCACCACCTGCTGGACCACCTGGCCGCGCACCGCCGCTACCTGCTGCTCGCGCAGGGCGACTTCGTGCACCACCTCATGACATTACTGCAGTATGTGCCGCGACCATTCATTACTTGCCTGCTCATTTAAGTGGTACCTCAAAACCTAGCGCATATTCAAGCCGCGCTGCAGTGCATCACATGGAAAAATAAATAAGCCTGGTGCAGGTGCCTGCAGTGAACAATGGTTGACAGGAACGAAATGCATGAAAGTGATGGTATAGGCGAATTTTTGCAATGCATAGCGTTCCGGAATTATACTTCTTATAATAAATGATACTGGTATGTTTGTAATTGCCTCTACTTTCTCGGTAATGCTCAGGGACGAGCTCAACAAGCCGGCGACGTCCCTGTACGTGCACAACCTCACGTGCACGCTGGAGGCGGCCGTGCGCGCCACCAACGCGCAGTTCGAGCCGCCGCACGTGCTGGCGCGCCTGCACGTCAATCTGTACCCTAACTGTAAGTTCCGTGCATTTAGTATACTATTGTGAGGCAACTTTAAGCTAGCTTATTGAATCTACTGCCTTGGAAATGGGGTGGTTTGTCAAAGTCATTACTATTCCAGTGCGAGAAAGAGATATAGATATAGGACGTATAGCTCCATCCCTATCTCGCACTGGAATAGTAATGACTGGAACACTACACAATAATGTCCCTAGTCAATTTCTAGGTGGCGTTTAGTTGCCGAATGCAATTTTTATGCCAAAACCTTTTCATACCGTTTTTTTTTTACTTATTTGTTTTTCTGTTGATAGTTGCTAATATAGGGTTGACAACCACAAGAAATAATAATATGGTATTTGTATTAAGAACTTTTTTTATGTAGGAAGAAGGGTCCGAGGTAATAAAGGCTATATTTTTTTCTTACACCAGGCGATGGTCGCGACGACTGCGGCTGGGACGTGTTCGCACTGCAGTACCGCGTCGACGGCCCACTGGGCACACTGTTCCCGGCCACCTGCGCCGCGCGCTACCGAGCGCTGTTCACGCAACTGTGGCGCGTCAAACGCATCGAGTACGGACTGCACGACGCGTGGCGCGAACATGCCATCCTGCAGAAAAGGCTCAAGTATATGCCAGGTGATGCCATGTTGAATTTTTTTTTATTGCATACTATTTTTCTCCCTTGATTTACAGACGACCTCTTCAAAGCCCACGACTAACCCACCGTAAAATAGAATGCAATAAAAAATGCTATTTATTTAAACTCTTACACAATAATTTAGGGTAATAAGGCAGACATAAGGCTTTAGACATTCTCTACTATTTTACCCCCACTGGGGAATTGATTGGATATATTTTTACGGGCCTTACTTTGAGCTTGACTTAATAAGGCACATCGCACATACTGTCTTCAAGGCTATGACAATTCAAAGAACAAGAAATAATACTTCCATAGAAGTGAATCAACCGTTTCAAATCGCAATATTGACGTTTTGTTACGGGACATACGATATGATACGCATAGTTTCTTTTCTAAACGAAATATTATTTACTAACGACCCGCCCTGCTTCGCAAGGTTTTTACTGCTTACCAAAACATCTTGATTTCTTAATTTAATACTTAAAATATTATACAGATAAACCATTCGGAATAAATTATCTAAATCATGCTGAAAACCGTATGAAAAATCGTAACGTAGTTAAGAAGAACAACGCAGTCACACAGACAGACACGAAAAGCGACTTGATTTTATTTATAATATGTACAAATATAGATGCGTATATCCCTCTTATTAGCAACAAGGGTAATTTTAAAGTTACGAATGAATAAATGAATATGTTGTGCAGAGGTGTGGGGCCTGATGCGTCGCGTGTCGTGTCTGCGCCTGGAGGCGCTCCGTCTCATGGGCGCGCTACAGGAGGCCGGCGGCGTGGGCGCCGAGCCGGCCTGGCGCGCGCTGCTGGGCGCGGCGGCCGAGCGGGCCGACCTCGACGCGCTGCTGAGGCTGCACCATCACGCGCTGGACAGGCACTCCATACACGCCATGATACACCACACCACGCAGGTACGTCACTGGCGTAGACAGACTATACCAATAGACAACGCACTAGATAATAAAAAGAATACACGTTAGAGAAAACGAGACCCAAATATATTTTCTCTCTCTCTCTCTCTCCTCTGCTTATGAAAACTTTCAGTCTAGCCCCAGCTATGAACCGACGCCCAACAAAACAGCTGTCACTGTCTGATTTCTTTGGAAAGTTTTACCCAGTTACGTAAGATACTACCAGTTTACTAGGGACTTTCAAAGACTATCGCTGTGTCATCATAAGGTATACGCTGATAGCTAATCTATACTATTCTCTATATATATGGTCACTGGTCATGCCAAGTATCCACTATATGCCGCGATAAATCAGTCAGCTGGTACACTCGTAACAGGTTTTTAAGCATTTTGGTCATTATCTTTCATTATGGTAGCACATACTGCTAACATTATTAATCAAATTTATTTTTCGTGAAAGTCAAATAACGAGTCTCGAATGCATCACGCAAATCGAAATGGCGAATGAAAAAGTTTATGCTGGTTGACGTTTTCATTCCGCGGTCGTACGGAAGTTTGCGTTCGTTGTTTTGTTATACGGGAGGGGATAGCAATGAATCCAGACGTTTGTTTAAAGGTATTTAAATGCGTGACGAGTTCTCCATTAAAACGCGCCTCTGATTCACGCATCACTTCATGCCAGTGTAAAGGCACGTCCACACCTGCGTACGCGCACGAACAGTCCGGTTCGCGTGAATCTTAGGAACATAGTATGGACACCTTTGGACATGTTCGCCAGCGGATAGCGAGCAGTTCGCGTGCAAATTAAATGTCCTCTCGCGCGCACGAACAGTGCGGTTCGCGTGCATCTTACGAACATAGTATGGACACCTACACTTCACGGTTCGTGCGCGTGAGTTTCAAATGGTCTGGTATATATCCTTGTACACAACCTATTTGCAACATGCGTGCACACGCATAGAATGTAACACGTCCATAGCCATTCGAGGCGCCTAGCGTGCACGTTTCGTTTGCGTGCGCTGATGTAGATGCGCTTTAATACACACAGAGTACTGAGACGCCTCGGCGGCCGCTGCTAAGGGCGGAATTTTCAAAACTATCTATACAAACCAAGCGTGTCACCATTTACTCGTATTACGACACAATACGGCTTTAGAGCCGGCGCATTCGTCACTGCCAAACAAATATCGACCTTGCATTTGTTGAAATAAACTTGAAAATAAATTAACTTCCATTAGCTCGAGAGCGCGTCTAAGTGGAAAGAGGCGCGCGTCTCGGGTTATTTATTATCAACTTTATTTATAGGCACGCAACTTTGATATTTGTTTGGTAGTAACAACCGCGCCGGCCTGCGCCTCTGGCAGCAGAAGTTGTGCTCTCAACGCTCTTTAGGCGCCACGAATTTTATTAGTACTGCCGTCTATTCCATGCTCTGTGCAACACGTGACAGCACGCAGGTACTTCATGCTGTTATTTAGGTTGTTTTTCCTTATTATCATGTCCTCTCCTTATTATCCATGTGTTTTCCCGCATAGATTACAAGTCACGAGGAAAAAGTGGCTGCCGTTATTTCGGGTCGAGTAATTTGCGGTTTAATATCACTCGTAACTGCCTATTGTTGTTACACAGCTAGATTTTGTTCGCCAATTATGGAACTGAAATAACAGCAGTTTTCCTGTTGTTTACGATGCTACAATACGGCAGTTATAACTGGGCAGTTCCGAACTTCGCGCAGAGGGCTGCGTATAACATTTTTTAGGAACCAAATGGTGACATGAGGCGAGTGTGAGTGAGAGAACATGCGCTAAAGTTCCCAGAGCCTATGTTCAGTTATTTTATGTCATGTATGACCGATTACCATATCAAAATATTGCTTCAGAAATTCTTCAAACTTGTTTTTTCAGAGGTGACGTATTTGTAAAAAATTTAATCGGATGCAGTAAATATAAAGGCCTCCTTAGGGCGGATTCGACCAAACTAGAATTTATACACGAGTAACTACTAACTATACGGGGAATAATCTATTCCACGATTTTATTCTCGAGTAAAATCAACAGTCGTTTTTCCATGCAATCTAACGTATAGCTATAATGAATGAATGTGAATTGAATGTGAATGAATGTAATACCTGGCAAACGGGACGGTGCAGAAGCATAACTCATCTCAACTCTCATTTGCCGTATTATAGCTTGGCAAAGTAGGTAGCTGTCAATGTCAATGTACAATTTATTGTTTGCTTGTCGTGATGCTAGGATGCTACCCAGATATGGGAGTGCTTCCAAATGGTTCCTTGCATCAATTTATACATTAAAAAATTAAAAAAAAAAATCGGTCTCAGGGTTAAAAAGTTATTGCCTGAGAAAGGTTAATGTTTTTCAGGTACCTACCTACGTAGGTTTCAGGTACGTACCTGAAGTGCTATAGCCTCACATGGTGTCCAAGATCTGATGATAGAGCTGGAGGGTGGTTACGGGCACTCCTCAAGTAGCCAGATAGCCCCGTCGTATGTGGTTTCATTGGATACGTATTGAAAAGTCCTATTACACTAGGTGGTGTCCAAGGTCTGATGACGCAGCCGGAAGGTATCCATAGGAACTCCTCAACCAAAGAAGACAGCACCATCGTCTTTGGACTCGTTGAACATAATTGAAAAGTGCTTTACATTAGGCAGTGTCCAGGGTCCGATGATGGAGCCGGAAGGTGGCCATAGGAACTCCTCAACCAAACAAGATAGATACACAACAAGATAGCGCCATCGTGTTTGGACTCGTTGGCTTTGGCTTTGCAAGTACCTAGTATAACCCATGGTTGTATCCAGGGTCTGATGATGGAGCCGAAAGGTGGCTATAGGAACTCCTCAACCAAACAAGATAGCACAATCGTGTTTGGAAACGTTGGCTTTGTCTTGACAAGTACCTAGTATAGCCCACGGTTGTATCCAAGGTCTGGTGATAGAGCCGGAAGGTGGCCATAAGAACTCCTCAACCAAATAAGATAGCACCATCGTGTTTGAACTCGTTAGCTTTGTCTTGACAAGTACCTAGTATAGCCCAAGTTTGTAGCCAGGGTCCGATGATGGAGCCGGAAGGTACCCATAGGAACTCCTCAACTCCTCCTCCGCCATTGCTTGGTTATTCATTCGTTATTCATCAATAAAAAATTGTTGTTCTCAAAACTCCTCAGATAGATTTTATTGAGCTTTGGTTTACAGACTAGTATAAGTCCGAGGAACATATTGCACTATGTCTCCATTCTGGGCAGCACTTGGCCCAACTTCCATATATGGATGGTCAGTAAAAAATATCTAACATGTAAATGATATGCATACAAATAAAATAATAATGTGTGTTTAACATAATTACTGCCATTATTTAATAAAATGCGCCATCGGTTGGTTGGTATTCATCAATAAAAAATATTCAACAAAAATAGTTTTTCTCAAAACTCCTCGGATAGATTTTATTGAGCTTTGGTTTACAGACTATTATAAGCTCAAGGAACATAATGCACTATGTGGCAGCACTTGGTCCAACTCCCATATATGGATGGTCAATGTCATTTGTTTTTTTGTACAATACGGCCAATATAACTTGGCAGGTCGTAACATAAGCTCTGTGAACTTTTGCACATGTTCTCTCACTTGCCTCATGTCACCATTTGATTTCCATAAAAATGTTACTACGCCGCCCTCTGCGCGAAGTTCGGTTGCCAAGTTATATCGGCCGTATTGTATTTAGAACTTTAAACATTACGGAATAAAGTACGAAATAAAAAAAAATGGGTCTAAAAAAACCTTGTTTTGTAATAAGGCATAAAATATTCGAAACATTCGTAGGAGTTACAATCCTACTTGGGCAACGTGTTGAACGAGACGCTGGCACTGCGCAGCTTTGAATCGACGCTACACGCTGGTATCAATGCAGAACTCGAGCGGCGGGACAGAATAGAGCAGATGAAGGCAGAGAGACTCGCACGAGGTAAGAAAACTATAGTTATTTATATTCCAGTTGATTACTAGCCCCTGTTTTTGAAAACCTTTTCAATTTAAATTCTGTTTTCTCTGGTCATTCATTTATCAAACCACTGAGCTAACAGCTGACATTCGTTTAGACTGACTTTTTTTTGGTTAGTTATGTGGATAGTTTTAATTAGAATTTTTCACCGGCATACTCATTTCTCACGTTCAATGTATACGTGAACAATCTGTATGTAATTGAGACATAAGACGTCTACAAAAGCCTTGTGAACTTGGTAGCTGCCGATCGTATAAGCCATGTGATTCCTTTTTACCCGACTGTGCGATAGCAAAAATAGGGTTATGTTATGGCTTTGTATGTGTGATTCTTTATACTCTCTCGATGCATCCTAACGACTGGATGGATTTTTATACATGAGGTGACTATGGACTCATCTGGGTCGCGCGATGATTATAGGTTTGCTAGGTTTTGTTTTTATAAAATGAAAATGGAGTAATAAAGACCGCAAAAAATAAAATACCATGACCATGTGGGGTAGGTATCAAAATAAAGGGCTTGAGAATACGATTCATAAAATAAAAATCAATGAAAATTTGATAAAATAAATTGACTGCAACTAAAAAGTTCAAAACAAGCCCAGTTTTCTAGCAGTCTGATGCAGTTGATGGCTACAAATCTCAGATTGAACTAAAATAACTGCCATCAAAGGCCCTTCGCACAATACTATAAGGTTTGATTTAATTACATTGTTCTACAGGCGAATACGCTTTCACGGCGGCAGACGAAGCTTTGGACAAAGAGAAGCGAAAGATCTTCAATCAGTTCTTAGCCAGTCGAAGGGCTGACCTAAACGTTTGGGCTCGCACGTACAGGTACGTACAACATTGGTCACGACAATTACACGACATTGACGGTCGAGTCATTAGTTACGCACGATGTTGAGCTGTTACCCAAACTGTTTACATGGAAACAGTATTTCTTAGATGTTACTGCTTAAAAAGGTCTTTCTATACAATTATAGGCATGGTAAACTCGGAGATTTTGATAATCCTACTAATAAATGTGAAAGTTTGTATGTTTGTTACTCAATCACGGAAAACGGCTGAATGGATTTGGATGAAATTTGGAAAAGTATCCAGGTTATAAACTATCTGAGTTTATAACCTGGATACTTTTTATTCCGATATTCCCACGTGATCGAGACTTACACGAGGCGCAGCTAGTGATTACATAAAAATAACATTATGTCATACATAACTGAAGACTATAGGATGAGGACTATAAGATGAGGGTACCGGTCATGCCATGACGAGCCATTAAGTTCAATAGATTTGTATAAAACAGTAACATTGAATTACCAGCCATTATTGATAGTTATTAATACTTTTTAAATTATTCGGTTTGCGTTCAGAGTTAGAGCTTGCGCACACGCATTAGCTACTACTATGTGTGAAACTATCGATAAGCAAATTGCACCGATTAGTTTGTCATTAAGCTACTCTAATTACCATAATTGTCATACAATAGTCACTTAATTTTACAAACAAACAACTGTCTGCAATGAGGTTATAAAATTTAAAAAGAACGGCCTTGAAAATGGTGACCAACATTTTTATGAACACTTCTTGATTTCAATGTATTACTGTCCCGCTTAAAAGCAATGCCGATTCATGGACAGCGGTCTTGACGGAACCCTACACCTGAGATTCTAAGTTCCAACCTCTTGCTTATATACACATACATATAGCATGTTTGTCACAGGGGTCACGTGACCACGTTGATACTGAAGCTGGCCCTTCACGCAGAGGTGTCTCTTCAAACACTTGCGTTCCGACTCGACTACAGCGACTTCTACAAGCGCGGTGACGCCAAGCTGCATGAGCCACTCACCTACCAGCACAAGCGACTCAGCGAGATCGGACTCAATTTAGCTAAGGTAACTACAGAACTTATGTTAAGTTTCAACTGATCTCCAGTCAGACAGTCCCCCAAAACGCACACTTTACGTCTTTCTAGTGTTTTAGGTTAGAAAAGAAGCACCCTAATTGCGTCACAATTTAAATCACGCCGAAAGATTTTGAAAAAAATGGGTACACATTGCATCATATCTTTGAAAAATTCGGCTACTCTCCAACGAAACGCAATGAATGTTATTGAACTGCCAAAATAAGTAAGTGTAAGTGTGTCACGCAATACAACAAATACCTGTCTTCAAAATCTTCTGATTCCATCATAAAATAGTCAAACAGTTGAAAAATTATATATTGCTGCAAGGATTTAAATTATTTTGTTATTTTTTTAATGCCAGGTAAATTAAATTTTACAAACCTCACCCTAAATCTCTTTGCTGCCGGATGTGATTCAGTACTGCATGCTTACGTCGGGTAAAACCGGACGTGATGCGGCAAACTTGTCAAGCGATATACAATGATAACTTTGTGATTTGTATGATTAGATAGATTAAAAAACCAAATTCAGTTTTTGTTAGCAGTTGCATATTTCGTTCATCAGAAATAATTATATATTTGTAGGTTAGCTGTAACATAAATGATGTGAGACGTTCTTTGATGAATATGGACTCCTTACAACGGATTATCGATTTTATAGCAAAAGATTTACTATAGAAATTAAGGGAAAAATTGCATGATAAAATATTTACAGCTTATTTAATTTGTTGCAGAGCAAACTTATAGACCGTACGAAGAAGAAATGACAAGTAGTTACATCAGAGTGTATCGCGCCTGCCGCGCTCTGCTCGCCGTGTCTCGTGTGCGTATGGACGCAATAATATGTCCACGGCACTTATTCTCTATGACACTTTGCAAGTAATACGAACTCTTTACAGTTATAATCTTTTTATTTATGGTGCAAAAGCACATTTTAAAATGTGCTCTTTAGCGTCATTTTTTTTTTTCGGTTCGCCCTCCAGCTTTATTTTTACTGAAAAAACTCCTGCGTCTGATGATCTATCATAGGACATGTGATATTTGCGAAATTCTAAGCCATTAATTAAGAGTTGAATTTGACAATAATGCTTTGCAATAATTTGCAATGTAAATTCGGTTGATTCAAAATATTTTAGCGGAAACAAGCAAGACTGCATTCAGAGTGCGACTAGCACTTTGTCATAGTGAATAAGGACCAGTACCATTAGGTAGCACAGCCCTCGTACTTCCAAACCAAAAGTAATCTCTTATTGTTATTTTAGAATTCCATTTTTAATAAGTTGATACTTCTATGCAAATTGTATTGCAGAAGAATCTCAAGGCGCTTGTTCTACTAGGTGATGATAATATGTTTGGCCACTTTTTGGCATACATTTTAAGGAATAAGGAACTTTTTGCTAGTTATAATGGTGATTGTTTCCTCGATATTGTATTGCCTCAGAAAAGTGTATGGAATAGAACCTTTTTTTGTTTCAATTGATCAATCAGAATATAAACTCGCATCATAACGTTTTTATGCCACCAACAATACGGCTGTTGTAACTTGGCAGTTCTGAACATAGGCACTATGAACATGAACTAGTCGCGCATGTTCTCTCATTTACACTCGTCTCATGTCACCATTTGGTTCCGGTTGGTCAAAAAAGTTCGGAACTGCCAAGTTATAACGGCCGTATTGTACAAAGCGATGTTGCCAGTCACCGACATTATATAGCCCATAATTGTCGCCTAGAGAATCTGCTGCCGTATGTAATTTCCTCACAGCTGAGGATTGTTTATAATGTTGTAAAACTAACGCTCTCTATAAGCCAGTATGTGCCATTAATGCCACATTATAAATTTTTAACTATGTGATTTTCTTTTATTTTGCTTCAGTTCATTTCAATTTTCTTTTGGAGGATAACTGTTTGTGTGGTCAGTGATTCGTAATTCTGAGTAATTTTTTTGCTTTATTTTGTTTATCAAAATATGTGTAAGCTTTCTGGAGAATAAATAC
Organism: Lithophane ornitopus; assembly: GCA_948473465.1. Taxonomy (NCBI): domain Eukaryota; kingdom Metazoa; phylum Arthropoda; class Insecta; order Lepidoptera; family Noctuidae; genus Lithophane; species Lithophane ornitopus. The sequence goes on along the minus strand of OX419616.1, from coordinate 10,642,553 downwards.
TTACATATTAATAGATATTTATAAAAAGGAAAATAAAACTAAATGAAATAATTTTTATAATTATATATACTTAGAAATCAAGACTTTTTGGTAAACAGTAACAGTTGTAAATTATCATTATTTTTGGTCTGTTCGCTGTTCGGTGGTAGGTTAAGCAATACTGAACACCAGAAACCGCATAACGATAAGAATTGCAATAAATTGTATAAAAGATAATCACGTTTTACACGTTCTTTAATGTAAATAAATGTTTCCTTGCATTTTCCTGTTAAAATATATATTACAATCTATATAATACGTGTTACAATATTTTATCAACAATAATGTTTGCATTAGTTTCCTGTGCTACAAAAATACTGATTCAGTCAATTTAACGTAAAATATAATACATTTTATACACATAAGGTGTATTACTGACGTCATCCTATTTGCGTTTCGGAAAATCCTTGTCAGCCACCCGATGAGTAACGTATCGTTTGTGAACTGAAGACAGTCACACTTCTGTCGGCGTCGCCTTAAAGGACTCCACTACTTATTTGCATGAGTGCGTGAGTGCTTCTGCCGTAAGTTACTACGCTAGCTAAATATTAAGAGTAGAACGAGGTAAACGTATAACCGGTTTACCGTGAGGCAGTGTGAACAGCTATTCTGCTATATAAATTAATAGCTTGCAAAGAGGTATACTAAGGTAAATACCTCAGCCTACTAATGACGCACTAAAAGTAGAAGATAAATTACGCTTTTGATTGACAATTATGTTACAAACGTTTTGGTTGCAATGAATTTGGTCCTTTTCATAAAGTACATATTAATCTAAGTTTATATTTACATTTTTAAATCAAATATACATCTCTCATATTTAACTTAACATCAAAATAAAGTTTCTAATAATATAATATTTGTACAAAAGCATCATAAATAGCACGTAATTCAACGGTGTCCCACAGTCCGCGCGCGACTGCTAGTCACCGCTCACATACCTCAGGCGGTGACACTCGCTCGCGGACTATAACTAAAATCTCAATGTATCAACTAATCTATCTCATAGTTTGTCTTTTGCAAATCTTCTAAGTTATTAAATAATACTCATTGTAAGTTCAGTAAACAGTTCAAAGGCAATCATTTGTGCAGCCCTAGTTTATACTTAAGTCAAATGCAACGTGCTCAATCTGTAACTACTAACAGTTGACGCGATGGATACTCTTGACGAAACTAAACAGCGTATGTTTGAATTGTGAGCAGTTTGTTATGGCTGGTCGTTAACTCCGCGGATCATATTGAGAAAATATTTGTTGAATAGGGCTCGTCAGAGGTATTGGCAGGTGCGCTTGTGCACGGGCGACTTGCGCAGCGCGGCGCGCACCGCCTCCTCGAACACCTCGGTCATGTTGACTCGCTCCAGCGCTGAGCACTCCACCAGCTGGACCGCTCTGAAACAAGTGCAGGCGCACCGTCACTCATGTGTACAAGAGTGGTCCTTTATCTACATTGCCACTCCGACTGATAAGCGGCATACATAGAAACTCAATAATCAGGTATCATAAAAACGACGTGTCAATATCATGTAATCGTTGATTTTATTTTCTCAAATGTAAATTGTAAATTTTTTGTAACCTTGATACAGTTCCTATTTTAATCTTCTTGATAAAAATACTGCAGATTATAACGCCTGGACGTTGCTTAGTATGCAAACATTTAACGGCACTTTCAACTAATTGTGTGGTAGTTAAATCGCCCGATTTATTTTACAAATTGTTCCTGTGTCGTTATATCACAATACTTGTGGCATTATCAGCGGGTGATAAGAGGCGATAGCGCAGCTGCCGGCGCTCGCGCACGATAACCCTTGTCAGTTTTCACTTTGTTATGTTTAAAAAAAATATTCAGTTTCAATACTATCTTTCTCTGTAATTTGAAATGATAGTAAAGCAGATATTATTGTTGGAAGCATAAACTCACCGAATTTTCTTTTTTAATTTCTTTCCTTCCTGTGTCGTAATGACTGCGGTGCCGGATGCTCGCAGGTCTGTTTTTGTAGCTGAAACAGATGTATTTACTATATTGAAATATGTTTTTATATGCATACTTTACATTTTTTTTATTATTATGCATTCCTAGCGTCCTTTATCGCTAGCTTGTGTACCTACATAAAATTTACTATATGCGGCCATGTGTCCCCCGCTCCGTGCTCATATAAATATATTCACAATATGATCACATAGCTGTGTCAAGAATGCGTCTCTTGACAGAATGTTTATTTTATTTGAGTAAAAAAACAGGAGTACGCCATTTATGACCTCGTCAGGCATCGCCCTGCACATGTTCGGATTAGACGTCTCATTTGGAGTTCTGTGTATTTTGTATGAAATCAATAAATGAGCCAGTTAGTTGGTTGTATCACGCTTAAAACTCTGATCATTAAACGTTAATTACTTAGTTAGTCAGGGTGAATAAGCAAAGCCTGCTAAGTGCAAATTTAACAATGTATCTAAAGTAGTAATTAAGTTCTTCCTTATTAACACTCATTCAGCTAATAGCCACAAATTGCTGTGTACATAATTAACAAATAGTATAAAAAATATTATGGGCTGTAGCACATTATAAAGGACGCTTCATTTAGAAAGAACTATCAAACCGAACTCAAAGTATCAATTAGGTAAGAGTCGCGCCTTTAGTAATATGGTAATGAAATGAGAGAATTAGGAGTTACTATTATTACTAATAAGGTTGACTAAAATTCGCCGTTTTCTGGAACTAATAACAATGCATACGCATTGCGACTATTCTTACATCAGCATGCAACCATGCACTTCCAAATAAATAATGTTCTGAACTCACCAACTAATACAATGGGTACTTTTTCATTGAAGTGCTTTAGCTCGGGATACCATTTGTGGATAACGTTTTCGAATGACGAACGAGTGCCCACCGAATAGCACACTAGGAAGCAGTTTGTCTGTAACAGAACAATAACATTCGAATTATTTATTTTAACATGTTTTCAACAATGCTGATTGAATTATTTAAAAGTTGTCTAAATGTGGACTCGATACGTCAGTTAGAACCGACATTGGTATCATTAAACCACCAGAGAGGTCTAAATTCATCAGCAGGGTGTGTAGAAAGGACACTCATGATGCATGTCTGTCTTTAAGACAAACTTAACGATTCAGTCTAGTACACATGTCATTGTGCTTAGATGTGTTACTGTAGCATTACTAGGTGTTGTGGTGTGTACCTACCTACCTACTAGCGAAAATTGTAAAGTTTCCACTGGGGAAGTCGAAAGGAGTTGTTTTAGAGACCATCCCCCACTGCTCAATGCAGCATATCAGTTGATAATGTTTGTGCTGATGTAGGTAATGGTTGGTGCAAAACTTACATGTGTATAAGATAATGGCCTTAATCGTTCATAGTCCTCTTGGCCGGCGGTGTCCCACAGCGCCATCTCCACCTCCTCGCCGTCCACCGTGATGTGACCGACATAGTTGTCGAACCTGTGGATGCAAAAGTATTCAATGTTGGGTTATTGCTCCAAATTTAACATTTTTTAATTTCGAGCAAAAACAACACTATTTGCATTTGAAATAGGCGGGGTTGAGCCATTATGCTTATGGAAATGATTGCCAACAAAACAATCCGACCGTTCCACTAATTAGTGGCTATCTGGTTGGTTCGACTTATAGGTATCTGCGGAAATTGCCACAGACGATCTTCAATCTGGAAATGCTTGGGCGTTTGCGATATTTCAACCAACTAAGTAATTAGGATGAATCTCCTGCGAGTGCTGTACCGACTACTTCCTACGGACTGTCTATGTAGGTCGTGTCAATGTAACTAAGCCTACTTTGTCGGCGCTGCATTGTTGTTATTCACTGACGTAGAGTTAGGGCTGATGTCGCTTTGGGTCCATTTCGGTTAAACCCAGGTTGAACCAAACAGTTATGAGTTAACGATAGGTTAAATAATGTTTGTGGCTCTTATGGTAGGTAGGTTATTACCGGTGATTTAGGTACTAAGGTATGAGTCGCGCCAGTGATTATGGGCTGTTGGGATGCTATACATGCTATACCTGTTGAAGCTAGTCTCTTTTTTCCTGATCCTATCGAGAAATGTCACTACCTATCTATCAAAATATAGAAATATAATATAAAATCAACCGACTGTTGATTTTATATTATATTTCTATATTTTGAGGCTGACATTTTTACCTATAAACATTCCAATGGATATTATTTGATATTATCCTTGACCCTATAACGCGCTATGTATTAAAATGGACTTTTCCAAGTTATACATATAAGGATTTTAATTTTTCTTCAGCTATATAAGGAGGACTTATATCATGTTTACCACTAGGTACTGTTCAAATCTGAAATGACTCAAGTTAAGTAGTACAGTCACGAGCATAAATAAATACGCATTTAAAAGCGATTTCCTCCTAAATGATTGATAGAACTTGTATGAACATAGTAATTTTGTAACCATACTATTATTATATATGCACAGAATATATAATAGTACTAACTATATAAGTCTTTTCTCAAAGCTGCAATCTTTATTTTACGATAAATTTGCTTTAAAATTTTGCGAAAGGTAAGTTAATGCTCGTGACTGTACATTGATAGACTATTTTGTCGTAAACCTGTTGGTTTTTCACTGGCTTTCATCGACATAATACTTATTAACTGGTTAATTAATTAATATATGTGTTCGTCTAGAGCCAACCAATCCTTAGAAATACCCAATTGCCGTTTTACTCAACTGCATAGAACATAGAGCGGAAAGGATTATCATCTCTATCTCTCTTCATTATCTCTGTAGGTACTAGCCGTGCAAGTAGGTACCTATAATGTGCTAAAAAGTGTAATTTTGTGAACAGATGTATCGCAAGGAAATCAAAGTTGCAGTAGGCGTGCGTCCAGTTTCATAAGGAGGAAGCGACGACGTGTAGATACAATACAACAATGCCGCGACGTATTTGACTTTATAAATAGTGCAGCTCGCAATGCTAAGTAGGTACCTGTTCAATAATATTAGCCCACTGGTAACGAATACTGCTGGAGAAATTAGCATTCAAAGCGCATTGCGACAATTTTAGATTTTATAGTTTGCGAACTATCTGTAAAAAATAACGCAAATGGGTACCTACTGTTGCTATTTAGATAAATTTCGATGAACGCATCAATTATGGACATATAAGAAGTTAGGATTCATGTAGAGATAAAACTACCGGGCCATGAATTGGAAATAAATTCGTTGTTCCTTATCAATATGAGCCCCAAAATTTTGGCGACCGTTGTTAGGCTTTGCTATGATGGAGGACGTAGTCAAGGAGTCGTCATAGCAATATGAAACATGACAGTATTCCGATGGGTTTAGGAGGTCCGACAGAAGATAGTCGTGGAGCCCACCGTGAGATAAATATTAACCGAGGTCAGCTTGCACCTAACTACATAGAGCCGGTTAATGATTCATGTATTTTGTGTAGCTTATCACCAGTCAAATCATTCGCTATACTCAAATGATATTTTATATCTTCTTTAGCACCTTACAACGCATGATTTGTCATCATGTTAAATTCTACGGTATTGTACAAATTTGAATGACGTAAGACAAATCGATTTCCTGCTTACAATACAAGTTTTATACACACTTGTTTGTGTTTATTGAAGTTGATAGTCCAAGGCTCAATAGCTTCTAGTATTTAATTTTCCTGCGCACCTTTATTCTTGTTTCAAATAATATGGGTACCTAGTTATTATCTACCTACTTAATTATTTCAATTTCACTCATAATTGTTTTTAAATGAATAATAAGTAACTTCATTATGAGTCAGTATGTACAGTTAAGTGCTAAGGATGTGTAATACTGTATAATTATGAATACAATAGAAGGAAAATCCAAAATAATCCACATCAGTACATTTTAAATGAGGAATCCTTATGTTTTAGTATGACAACTCCGCATCTCTGTAATTATATAGATGTGTTATGATAACGATGTTACAGCGCCGCCGACTCGCTAATTCAGAGGCTTGGACTCGCGTCGCAATTACCTTGTCGCAATCGCCCTATTGACCTGGCAGACGCCGCACCTGCCATCTCAAACATTATCGGAAGCAATTAATAGTAAAATTAAGTTGAGACTTACACTGTAGGTACGTATTCTTCTGGGAATTCATTCTTCGTGAACACGTAGAGCAAGCACGTCTTGCCTACCATACCATCGCCAACCACTGTTATCTTCAGCCTTTTACTCGTCCCCATGGTACGTGTCGCGACATCCGACAAAATCTAACACAATATTCACACTAACCGACCGTCAAGTCTATTGTTTTACACTTAATTTTATAACTACAGCTGTTGCACACAGCAGTCGCCGTACTGCTCGCCCGTAACTTGGTCCTTGAATCTTATCACTCAGTGATGTAATGATCTTATCAATCTTATAGAAATACTAATGATAACAAAATGATTGCGGTTGAAACAAGGCGCGCGCGCACACTTTCGCGGTCGAATGTAGAATGTTCAGTATTCACGACTAATCACGACGAAGTGTGAATCAGTTCAGCGCACAGCGAGAACCCGACTGGACGCGAGCGTCGCGGACTGATATTGTCTCGCTTGTTACGGCCGCGCGTCAGTCTCGCAAAAGCCCGGACAAAACTGTTTAATTAATTCTATGAACGTATTACCTACGTACAGACCCCAACCGTAAATGAGTGAACGTCACGCAGCTCATAATGTTTATTATTGGCGTCACCACAAGAGAACGCAAGTTGGTATATTAAAATATTATCCCCAAAATTGTATCTATTTATTTATTAAACAACCAACTTATATTTACAGTTGCACCACACATATAAGTTAACGGTTAATATCTTTTAGTATAAAACATATAAAATTAGATTAAATATAACATAAAAACTAGACATAATTACATTTAAATTAATCGAAATTAGGTAAAATTAGATGAAACAATTTTGATTAATTTAATTGTATTTCACAATTAAATTAATCAAAATGAGGTGAAATAAAATAAAAATATCTAGTATCTGTTGAACTGGACCAAGTCAATACCATCATCGCAGAGATATTTTAAAGATCAGCTGGTAGTGGTAGTACACAGTGAGGTGGACGAGAGATGAGGCATCGTCTGCAGTATGAGGCCATGGCCAGTGTTTCTTCTTGGAGTATCCACAATTGACTCCAAAGTTGTTTCAAAGATTTCCAAATTTACCATGGCAGTTGGATACCTGCTGGTAGCTACGCAATTAAGTAAGCTCAACTTAATAAGGCGTTAGATTGGGAGTAATATTTTTAAAAGCGATTTTTTACGTGCCTCTTAACCACAGGAAAGTAATCTCCTTGATTAGTAGAGGGTTAGTTTTAGAAAAAGAAAGGAGATTCTATCTTTACGAAACAATTCGGCGGCTCTTCAACTTGCCTAACCATTTCTGTCATCGCACAGACGGTTTCTTTCGTCAGTCGGTTGTTTGGTTGTTGACCGAACGTTCATCTTGGACCTTCAGAAGAGCAATGGACACTTGCGCGACTAGTCGTGATGGTTTCAGACTGCCGGTTAGCGTTTCGCCTATTTCTCATATATTAAAGTAGTATCTCGTTTCTGCATTTACAAAGTTTTAAGACTGTGGACTGCGTAGTCAAGAGTCAGATCGTCCGCGAATCTTACCTATAGTTTTATATTGATAATTGGAATTGAAATGTTAACATGGGACCTAGGACGCTACCTTGGGGCAACCCTTTTGGCATTGTTTAGGTGTAATTTACCACAAAACACAAAAATGCACAAGGAAAGGCCTTTTAAAGGGCTACTGTCATCATTCATCATGGACTAGCTGTGACTTTAGAGCATTTACTAATCCCCGTTTTCACTAACACTAGGTGACACTTTGGAGCGGATTGTTGGATTTTCAATGCTCAACTCAGTGCTGAAAGTAGAAAATCCAACAGCGCGTATTTATTTAGGTATTGCCTAGTGTGAGTGAAAACATGCGTAAGAGTCATCTGTTTCGCTTGAAGCTGCTGAGAAGTCAATCAGGAAGGCACCAGTTATTTAATTTGTCTATCTTCGAGAAATTGTGAATTTTCTGTTAGAAGCCTGCTGTGCTCAAATCAACTGGGTATAGCTATAGATAACGGCGCGGGAGCGTAAGTCGCTCGCCCGCATAAACCATGGGACCAACGAAAAAGTCGGCCTATAATTTTATGGCATTTCATGCTACTAATTTCGTAATGTGATTTTCATGACTTAATAAAGGTACGATAGCTCATAAGATACTATGCTGCTTCGCCATTATCTTTCCCTCTATCACTTTCGAAGTTATAGGTATCTATGAGCCACGCATTGAAGAGATAGTAGCTACGAAACTGAGGTCGTCAAAACAAACAAATTTTTATTTTCTGGTAGGTTACCGGATTTTTGCCAGGATTACTGGTGATGTTGGTCTTGGGAGGTTATAGGTTTTGGAAGTTGGAATGGCAGCTCATTAGAGGGAGGGGAGGGGTTTTGGATTTCAAGGATGGCCATCAAGCTTTTTCTTATGTGACTATTTTCTAATTTTCTATCTGCTGTAGGTAGATATTTAGGGTTTAGTCTATTTTTCCATGCAATTCTCACTAACCTTACAAAATAAGAATATAGTTATTTAAAAAAGTATTTATTTTTTGAACTTCGAAGCTTCAATTACAAAATTAGCAACACTTGATTAATAACTAAGGGCTAAGCCCCCAAATAACAAGTAAAAACGTGTCAAGTTTTACTAAATTAGTTTGTACATAATTATCAACATTAGTTAAGTAAGTACTATAATACTGATCATTGCAATATAATACTATTCAGTCAGTTAGGTAATTAACATTAAAAATTATTAAAATGTTTAGTCACAGCTCATGCAGGTAACTTAGATTAAAAATTGTGGTAACTGGAAAGATTAATTATTTCCATTATCTAAAGAAAACTCATCCATTCCTCTAAAAATAAGTTCTTCTTTCAGTTTGAGAACTTCTTGTAATAACATTTGATTATTATGCTCCAATTTGCTTATAATTCTTTTCAAATGTTTATTGTAATCTTCATGTTCTGATTTCAAACTTTTGCATGCAGCATGGGCTGCACTGGTAGGATGAGTATGTATGTCTGGAAATCAAATACATTTATCACTACATATTATTATAAAACAAAGTCCCCCGCTGGGTCTGTCTGTGTGAATGTGATAGACTCAAAAACTACCAAATTGATTTTCATAAGATTTTCACCAATGGACAGAGTGATTCATGAGGAAGGTTATAGGCTATTTAACATCACGCAACGACCCTTAGGAGCCGACCAAAATGCCAAAAAATCAGCGTGGGCGGGCGATGTCACAGGGTGGGTCGGCACCCAGGGAGTTTTATAAAATGTGGTACATTGTGATTGTTGATTATTTGTAGGATTTACCTTTATTCCTCAGCCTATCAGTTAGTTTTTCATTTTGCAATTTAAGCCTTGTTATTTCATTTTGAAGTTTTCTTTCATTAGCTTCTTTCTGTTTGGTAACTTGCAATAACTTTGCACGTGTGTCTGTCATCTTGTGTAACATCTCCTCAGAATGATCCGATATCCTTTGCGCTGAAGCAACACAAGCTTTAGATTCATTCTTCTCCGAATTTATCTTTTCCTTCAACCTTCCTACTAAACCCTGTGAGTAAAAACATTTAAAAAAAAAATATTTTGGTTAAAAAAAATTATTAGAATAATGAATATACTGCTAAATATATATTTTTTATACTTACATTGAGTTGCTTATTGTTGTGATCCAGTATATGATTCTGTTCCTCGAGATTTTCAGCTTTTTGTGATACATTTTTATAACTATATAACAATGACCACACTGAGTTAATAAGGTTCACCAGAGCTTCCGAGTGTAAAGTATTATTGATCACGTCTAAATGTGGATTAAAAATATAGCTGATGTTGAGTAGGCCGAACTCCTAAAAAAAAAATTCAGGTAATTATTAGTATTTCTATAGAATACAAACATAGAACAAAGGAACACTAAAATGAAAGATAAAAACTTACTTCACTGAGACCAATTAGGCACTCCTTGATGTTTTTAAGTGTACAGGGTTCGTACGCGGTAGCTCTTTTGTTTTTATAATTTTGAATTAGTTCTCTAACCTCTTCGTCTAAAGTTTCAAATTCCTCGACGGTAGCCATTGGGACTATTTTAGCAAATTCGATATTGACGAAAAAATCAAAAGCTTACTGGTAACTTAGTAAGACAATTATTTGTAGGTAACTGTATTTTTAAACCTTGGTTATTGCTAATAATCTAAAGAACCAAAACAAAAGAAAAGCGGGAATTATAAATCAGATGTTATTTTTATTGCCGTTCTTTTGTTTACTATTGCCAACCTTATTTTTTTTTTTCTCTGTTACGTTGGTATTGAATTGGGTCGAAGTTGAATGTGACTAGTTGTAAAAAAATTATGATGATGTCGACTTGGTTCCGCATTTGAACTTGACTTGGCTAGACCATATAACTGTAAGTAGGATCTTCCGTTTTGTAAAACATCGATAAAGCTCGATCTAGGAGTGAGGCGTATTTATCGTGAAAGATAGAAATAACAGATATTAAAAAATAGCAGATAGCAATTGTTCCTAACGATAAAACATATCTGTTACCTACATAACCTGTTATAACCCATCTCTAGCTCGATCCACGTGGCACTTTGCCACAAACCACAAACGCATAGGTAAACGCGTTGTGTGGTCTAAAAGGGGTGATAGACGTGCGAGCTAGTACGCGTACTTATGGCTCGACGAGCTTACTCACCCGTCAGTTATCGCCGCGAACCGCGAGCCAATTTGACAATTAAATTTTTAGCAAGCTTCACGTGTGTTATCGACGGCGAGCCGGGTAAGGTCGCGAACTTTAGACCGCGCGCACGCAAGTCTATCACCCACTTTAGATGCCCGTTGCATGGTGATGGCAAGCGCTTTCCACAAGCTTCCTTTGATGTGAATACAAAAATTGATTAACCGACACTATATGGAAAACGGAATCGGCACATCAGCAGCAAGTTCTGCTTGCATGCCCACTAGAAAGTGGGCTTGCAAGCAGGCCACCACCATCCTACATAATATGACGTGATGGTTTATCAAGTGTGTGAACTAGCATTACATGACTATGAGAATAATATGGCAACCCTGTTTAATTTGTCATTTCATTTGCATTAAAGTATTATTTTTCTCAACCCAACATTGAAAACTGGATAAGGTATAAAAAGCTAGATGCAAAAAAGAAAAGAATTCTGAAGGAAGAAAATTCGTCTTCTTGGAAAAAATTATGTAGTAGCTTCAATAGGTTAACTCCAGTTTCTAGGATATGGGGATACATTAAAAAATTTAAAAAAATTGGAACTAATCGAAACAAAAATATCAATGATGAATGGGTTCCAAGTTTTTTAGATAACTTAGCAGATTCTACTGAAATAGATGACAATAGGCTTGAGTATTTGTTCGAAAACGCTACCGAAAATAAAGTTAATGAATTTCTCAAGAACAATTTCACTATAGAGGAGTTGAAAACATCTTTACACAGTAGGAAAGATACTACACCGGGATTGGACGACATACCTTACATGTTAATAAAAAAATTACATATAAATGCAAAAACAACATTACTTAGTATTTATAATAAACTATGGGATGAATTAGCAATACCTGAGTCTTGGAAAACACAGTGTGTCATTCCAATTCTAAAACCTAATAAACCTGTAAATAATGCTTCTTCATATAGGCCTATTTCCTTATCATCTTGTTTGGGTAAACTCTTTGAAAATATGTTGAAGTTAAGATTAGATTATTTTGTTGAATCACAAAGCTTAATTCCTTCTATTCAGTTTGGCTTTAGAAAAGGTAAAAGTTGCTCTGAAAGCCTTGTATCTTTATTATCAGATATAAGACAGGTTAAATTAAGTCACTGTAATGCAATCTGCGTGTTTTTAGATGTAAAAGGTGCTTTTGACAATGTAAATATAGAAGAACTCATTCAAGTATCTCACGATATTGGTATACCTGGTCATATCCTAAAATGGCTTTATTCTTTTTTAAACAATAGAACTGTATTTGTTAAATATAATAATAAATTGCATGGACCTAGGACTGTCAACAAAGGCACAATGCAAGGGGCAACTTTGTCTCCTTTACTTTATAACTTGTATACTTCTGAAATATTAAAATATGTAGATGTACCAGATGTAAAAATCCTGCAATTTGCAGATGACTTGCTTTTATACAGCATAAATCAAAACATAGATATAGCAATGGCTAATATCAATAAGGCTATGTCTCAATTATACAATTATTACCATAGTAAACTTAAATTAGAAATAAGTCCAGAAAAGAGTTCAGTTTTAGTTATCAGTAAAAATGTAAATACTCTTAGCAATGTTAAAATTTCATACAATAATGTAGAAATTCCTGTGGGTAAGCAACATAAATTCCTCGGCGTCATTATTGATAATAAATTAAAGTTTGATGAACATATTAAACACATAAGTAACAAAGCGCTGAATGGTATTAATCTATTGAGACATTTAGCAGGAAGTTTTTGGGGATCTGACCCCAAAGTTATGAGTATGCTGTACAAAAGTATAGTGAGAAGCCATTTTGATTACAGCAGTTTAGCTTATATGAATGCCAATAGCACCTTATTACGAAAATTAGATGTAATTCAAAATATGGGATTGAGACTTATTTGTGGTGCTATGCGCTCCACACCTATTAATTCATTAGAAATTGAGACATGTATACCTCCCTTGACATTACGAAGGTTGTTGTTGGCTGAGAGATTTTTATTAAAAGTCTTGGCATTAAATGATAATCCTTTACTTAAGAAACTAAAAATACATCCTGAAATCTCACAGTCAATTGCTTCCAATGCCATCTCTGCTTCTTCTTTGGTTGGTGGAACTCTACCTGAAATGCCAACAATATTTGAACATGTAAATAATAATTCAAAAGATATTGTTAAAAATGATATTTGGCCTATATACAAAATTCCTTATAATGGTATTATTAACAGCTTTGCAATATATTTAGACGCGGTGCACAATAAATTTGATTTTTTACAGTTTAAAGACAATAGACCAGAACATTATGTTATATACACAGATGGATCTAAAACAGATCATAATGTAAATGCAGCTTTCTATGATCCACAGTTAGACTTCACTAAATGTATTAAATTAAACAGGGTGTGTAGCATTTTCACTGCAGAATGCTATGCAATTGATTGTGCACTACAACATGTAAATAGTCTTGTAAATAATGTACATAATATTTTAATAGTTACAGATTCTAAAAGCGTTTTGTCTGTGCTACATAATGTAAATATTTCATTTAAATTAAATTATATTATTTATAATATTAGACATAGAATCCAAAAACTATTAGATAAATTTATTCAAGTAGAATTAGTATGGGTACCTTCGCACAGTGGCATTCGTGGTAATGAAGTAGCTGACACTGCGGCCCGTTCAGATCATGATGAAGATCGATCCGACTTGCTGAAGGTGCCCTTCACCGATTACTACAGCCTGTTTAAACAACGTAATATACAGTTGTGGAAAGAGTATTGGGACATAACACTACAATCGAAAGGCAGATGGTATGCTGCAATACAAAATATAATACAGAATAAACCTTGGTATCATGACTTCAACAAATACATCACAAGAAAATTTATAACTATTATATCACGCATGAGATTGGGACATTGCCAAACTCCAGCTCACCTGAATAGGATGCGTATATTTAACAATAGCAGATGTCATCATTGTGGAGCAGAAGATGCTGATTTAGATCATATTATCATAAATTGTTCAAGTTTTAATATTCAACGGTTAATTTTAGTTACTGAATTGAATGAAATAAATGACAGTGACATCGAAAGTGTTAGTGAACGTCAACAAAGTGTTCCCCGCAGTGTTCAGGAATTATTAAAAAATAAGAAATATTTTAGTGTCTTGTATAAATATATCTGTAATACGGTAGAAAAAATTTAATTTATTTTGTAATCATATATGTATGTTAGTTATTAATTGTAATAGTTAGTATGTTTAAACGATAACTCACTGAGATGTATCACGCAACCCGAAAGGGTAAGTTGATAATGCAAAATATTGATGTGATGTGAACATGTGGCGTCTTTGTATCCTATTTTAATTTTTTACACCTAAGTTACAAACATCTATGTATACGACTGAAAGACTTGTATCTATGGTCATGAATAAAAAATTATTAAAAAAAAAAAAAAAAATGTCATTTCATTGACGTCAAGTGAAGTGAAACGTTGTTGTTTGTTGAGCTGGAAAAACTAAATTATACAGAATTCTTCTCATACGATAGTGTTTTGCTTACTTGATGTCTATTTAAGCCGCGCTTATATTGGTATGAGAAGAAGTTCCGACGCTATGAATTCATCAATCGAAATAAGTTCCTATCGTGATCAACACTTCAAGGTAGGTTGCCTTATTTTCTTTAAAATATGCTGCTCTTGGTATTATTTCAGTTAAATTGCTCATTCGTATCTTCTGGTTTAATGTGATCATGTGTTGTTTCGTCAGGGTTCCCGCAATGAGCAAGAAAAGTTATTGAAAGCGTCATCAACACTGTATATTGGAAACCTGTCATTCTATACAACAGAAGAACAAATTTATGAATTATTTTCACGATGCGGTGATATTAGAAGAGTAATAATGGGTTTAGATAAGTATAAAAAGACTCCGTGTGGGTTTTGCTTCGTTGAATATTACACACGAGAAGATTCTGAAAACTGTATGAGGTTAGTAAAATTTAAACCATTTTGAAATCCTTCTAGAGTTAATTTAATATATCTTACAAAGGGCGTCCAAACCCATATGAAATAGAACCATACAGTCACCACATTCATTGAACCATATGAGATTTCTGTCCTAGATACGTCTCACATGAAATTGTTTTGTTATTTTGCTTCATATTGTTATTGGGAGTAATAGACCACTGGATTTCTTTATACAGTTAATTCTAAGAGTTACTTTTATTTACAATTTTAAATAAAATATACATATAATTCTAACATTATGTACAAAGGGAAAAAATTATATATAAAGTAAGGCATAGGGTGTCAAAAAATTCTTCCGCATCGCTGTCAGTGGGAAAAGTGCCCAAAAGGCTGGCAGCAAGAGTTACTTGGATATTATTGTTACATTGTGGCTATTTAAATGTTACAGATATATTAATGGTACAAGACTCGATGACCGAATCATCCGATGTGATTGGGATGCAGGTTTTATTGAAGGGAGACAGTATGGAAGAGGCAAAACTGGTGGACAGGTACAGATTTATTTTTCATTAATATTTTTATTTCCTACCTGACCTTAATCTTTTAATGAATGATTAAGCGTTTTGATCTAAAATTAGACGGAAAAAACACTAAATAGGAAAACACATATAATAAGCAAAAAGTATTAGCATTGCCTGCCATTGGGGCTGTATGTTGTTTGTAGCAGGGATGTTGCGGACATCCGCAACCGCAGAGCTTCCGCATCGATTTGGACAATCGCATCCGCAATAATTAATGCGGATGCGGATGTAGCACATGTCGCGACAAGAAAGATGAGCGGGGCCGGCGACTGGCGCGTGCCGTATGCGAACGAAACCTTCGCTACTATTGCACAATGAGCACTTCTCATTGACCAATAGCACGCAGATTTTTATCGACACCACCAGCCAGTGTTCCTAGCGAACAATTGTTCAGTAGCGCGGGTTTAATATAATATGAACCGCTACATAACTTTTCTTTCTTTCTAACAGACTTGACTCCGAAAAGGTGGCAATATTACTTTTTACTAAATATATATATATATATATATACATATTCTCCAATTTTTTACTTTACTTACTAAATATGTAATAAAAAAATACTATCTTTTTTTTATTACTTACCACCCACACAAATAAAAAATACATATAAATTATCTAAACATCCGCGTCCGCGGATGTGAAAAAATTCTGCATCCGCAACATCCCTGGTTTGTAGTCCTGTGGAGCTTCAATTGGCAAATATCAAAGATTGTAATTAAAAAAAAAAAAAAACATGCTGGTCCTGCTCCATAGGATAAACCCAAGTCTAGACAAAATCAAACTGGTTGCTTATTTCATTTTTCTGCAACTATATGTTAGAACAGGCAGTTTAGCTTCTGTCTGTGCTTCGGTTTCGCTTGTCAACAACAGACAAGTCATGGTGGAACTACTGCAGTTTCACTGCTATGGTTTTGTGATTGAATATATTTAATCATATGTCATTACACATTACATTATTATGTAATGTGTAATAGGCACTAATAATATGTGAAAAAAAAAAGAACGTGAATATTGACTGCACTGTCATGTCTATCGCCGCGTCCTAACAAAAAAGCGATCGTCGCGCGAATACGCGGTCGTCGCGGTAATATGTCACATTTTGTTCGGTGACCCAAAACACTTTGTCGCGCCGACACAGGGCACCTTCCGGTTTTCCAAATAAAAAGTGACATAACGTAATAGCTTTTGGTTAGGACGCTGCCTTCGTCATATCATATATTTTGACTAAATTAATTTCACAGGTTCGAGACGAATACAGAACTGACTATGATGGGGGTCGAGGTGGTTATGGAAAGATAATTGCACAAAAAATTACGCCCGCTCCTATGGAACGCTGATAAGATCTAATAGTTAAGTGAAGTGTAAACACCATGTGCTTTACCATAAGGCTCAGAACTTTTGAGGAAGACTGTGAAATTGTATTTACTAGTGACTGCATTCAATTGCATCTGAGTGTGAATTAATGTATTAAATATTTTTCATCCAAACCCTTTTTCTAATGTAACATAGTTTGCTAAGCTTTCCCCAACGCCCACACCAACAAAAGTGACCAACATGTTGCGCTAAATCAGGACGGGGATTTTAGCATTTCACTCTGCGAACTCGGAAGCGGCGCGGCGCTTGTATTATTGTTTTATATAGCCAAATCGTCTGCTTATTTTTATCGAGCGCTGCCTAGTATCGCTTGTGCATCGTTAGTAAGTACCTATTACCACAGATATAATACTATATAACGTACTATTACTAATTGCCTAGTGTTAATGAAAACGGGTCACGGGCATAAGTCTTCTAAGATCCAGTTAAGACATTTAATTTGATGTCATTATTCAGAAAAATTACATGCGACTTAAAACCGAAAAGAATATAACCATTATATTTTTTAAATATTTATTACACAAAAAATACACTTAAATGCAATATAAAAATAAGAAAAACATTAACTGCTTCAATAATTCACACAAAATAGGATATGCGGCTCCACGTAAATGCTTTGTGTCATACATAATTATAAGCTTAACTTAATAAATTACTTTGGACTTAGTGCTAAAACACTTACTAACTCATAAGCAATGTTAAAGATATTAATTATTTTAGTCAAATATAAATAAACACTGAAAGCATTTATAACAATATAAACAAGTGTATAAATACATATATTTGTTACGAATTCAACGACGTTTTGTATAATATAATACGGAAATAACTACCAAAAGGCGGTCGCACAACATTTCTGTAAATATAACACGCGACTGCATACACTTTGAACATTTAGTAATCAGATCAGATCAGCAATTTATGGCTTTTGCAATTTGCAAAATATAATAAGATTCATAAGTACTTTCATGTTGGAGGAACATAGGATTTGTGACTATGTTCTGTCTAATCTCTCGGCGTTGTCTCCGGCAGAAGGTCGAACCACATAGTTTTTGCTTCGCGGAAATCGTACTGGTTGAGATGAACTACCACCTAAAATAAGAAATTAATTATGTATAAGCGATATGTTTATTCAAGTATTTCGATACTGAAAGCTTTATTGTTCAGTCAGCAACGAAAGTAGATTCTAAAGACAAATATGAACGAAAAGTTCCTAATATTTGTTTCTTTAAAATGATTGGAAAGTAGAGACTACTCAGTTATTAACCTATTATACAAAATAACATAGCATCACGCCTGTAATCCCCGAAGGGTAAGGCAGAAGAGTACTTTTAGTACACCCACATTTCGCCAGTTATGTTTAAGCCCCATGTATTAGGGGGCGAGCCTATTGCCACAAATCCAGACACCTTTAATTATGTACAGATAAGATAGAATTGTGTGGAAAAGGGAGAGGGAGGCTTTTGCCGTTAGATTAGATAGATAAGAAAAATAATACTAGTTTAATTTACTTTAGTGAAGATCATTTACCTGTCCAACAACCGGGCTGCCGCCCAAGAAGCCCTTGTGGGTGGCCACAGTGACCTCCACCTGCCTGGAATGCAGCTCAGTTAACGGGATCACCCACTCAAACTGCTCGTCGTATTCCGGCATGCAACTGTCCTTCACTACCTGTGGCGCAAAATTACCTTTATAAACTTATTTTCTTCCAACTACGTAGTAATGTTATCATTAATCACTTCAAAACCGATCACAAAGGACGTAGTTCTTGCTTAGAACCAAAACAGTGCAATAAAGTTGTATGAAATTTCATTATTGCACTGTTTTTAGGGTTCCATATCCAAAGGGTAAAACGGGACCCCGTTACTAAGGCTCGTCTCTCCGGCTCTGTCTGTCTGAGTTGACTTGACCGGACTTGACCTGACTTAACCGGACTTGACCGGGTTTGACCGGACTTGACCTGACGTGACCAGACTTGACCTGACTTGACCTGACTTTACCTGACTTGACCTGACTTGAGTGAGTGAGAGTTAATAACCTTTTGCCGCAAAAGTCGCGGTATAACTTTGTTTGTTTTCAGTAACTTGAGTAGGTATATCATCTTTTTTTTAATTTTTTTATTACGCTTACATTGGTAGTTGAAAGAAAAGTAGATTACGCACCTCGCTAAAGTGAGTAATTAATTACTCACTTTGTGCTCGATGTAATAATCTACTATTCTGACTCTCGATCAATGCCCAAAATGGAGAATGGTACAGATAACATTATTGCACGGATTCCAACTAACATGGGACAGAGCATGTAGAAGATAGTATGAAAAGTAATGTAATCAGGTTTTGGGTGTAGTGTAAAATTATACTTAATTATTATTATTAGAGTCCATAATACCTTAAGGTGGATGCGCTAGGGTAGGCCGCGAAATTCAAATTTTCTTACGTTTTTTGCAATTTGCAGGTCAGTATCAGGTTGTATGTTGATCTAAATATTATTAGCGGCCGTAACAAATATGGATTCACAGAATTATAAACATTAGAATCAGCAATACAACTCTCTTAAGTTCATGTAAGTGTATTGAATGAAAATTTCATGAAATCGCCAGTCAGTACACTTACAAATACACTTGCAAAAAACGTAAGAAAATTTGAATTTCGCGGGCCACCCTAGCGCATCATCCTTAATTCAAATTCACTCTTCATCTCGCTCGCACAGTACTGCTCGCGGGCTGAGTAAGAGCGAGACTGAGCGGCGGGGAGAAGGCTCCAAGACGCCAATACTTTAAAGTAATTTCTTTTTACGGTGAAAATAACGATATAAAAAAAACAGTATCTGATTTATGTTAGTTCAGATATTACAGAAAAAAATTACGAAAGCTTGTTTTTATCTTCTCAACTTTACCATAATTTATTTCTAAATGAATGCTGCAGTATTTTCGATATAACGGAGTATCATGCTAAGTAATTTGAGGTATTATATGGCCGATTCCTATAATTTACGGACTGTTATTGGTTAAATTTAAGACTCTTGTATCTTTACCAATAATGAAGCAAAGACCTCATAGCTGTGCATAGTAGACCCTCCCATATGGAAGTAGCTATCACAGGTAAAATTAGCTTACGAATCTATTTATATGCCCAGTTTGGCAATACAAAATGCTACCATTGGTAAACCAAACGATTCGTTTTAGGTTTATAGGAACCGACCAATAGACTCTTATGGGCCGCACCGCATCTCGCAAATATTCTTCTCTTATATCATTTTCGTACATTTTGTAGACCTATCGCATACTACCGGGGAACCGCACCGGGCATTTTTGTATTAGAATGCGATGCGCTGCGACCCGATGCGGCTGTAATATGTAGCCCTTGCTTCAACCACTTTATTAATTACTATTGGTCGCCAGATCCAAGGAAAACAGCCCACTCATGGGGTTTCCACTTAAGAGTGGAGAACGCATAAGAGCAACATTCCGAACAAAAAAGTCTGTCACTTTTGGCGGAATGGAAATGGAACTTACATTATAATAAGAAGAAAATATAACTAGGTACAATTCAATAAAATTAACTAAACTTGTAATATTCTCAAAAATAAAATAAGTTATGTTAAAAAAAAAAAACAAGTTATAAAAATAAAACCATTTGAATGGAAATATAAAACATTGAATATTAAAACAAACAAAAAAAATTACTAATTACTTAATTCTTATTATGAAAGGATCGACATGTCAACTTTGTTTTAAAACATGACCTCAACTCTACGGTAGTCTCGCTATCATTTTTACTAAAGGACATAATCGCTTGTTAAGTGCATGTAAATTTTGCTGATTTGTCGTACATTTTCGTAATGCAAAATAAAAATATTTTGATCTTTACGAACATAAAAACGAGGAGTAGCGGGACTCGATGACGTCATAAAAGCAATGAGAGGAAAATACTCTATTCATGCCATGTTTTATGTTGAATCGAATGAAAAAGCGAAATGTATTATGAGGTTAGGATTTTGAATTTCAATAAAAACATGACTAAATGTTATAAAAAAAACACTTAAGTAAAGGAACGTTATTCAGTTAATTGCGTAAGTTTTACGTATTTGAACTATTTTTATAGAATTTAACAGTAAAGTCACACATTTTCATGGAGCTCCGCCCGTCTCGAAAACGATTAACGATTGGTGTTGGAATCGATTTGTAAGTAGTTTTTATGACCGTGCCGGACCATTTTTTTTTTGGTCTTTTACAGAGGGGAAGTATTCTTAGGCTTCTCCAGTGATATATACTCTAAGGGTTTCCATACGATTAAGACTTTGAAAGGCGCTTTAAAAGCACTTACCGCAGTTTTACGTTTGGAGTCTTTGGAGCGGCCCGGTAACAAATATAACTTCACATATGGATCAGGTACGTTGGCCGGGTCCTTCAATGGTATGTGCCTAGAAAAATAGAGTTATAGTTAAAAGTCCCATTAAAATGAAGTACATAAATATGTGCCCTACATTGGATGACTTACATGATTTTGTGAACAACAATGAAAAGTGTTTGGTTTTGCATACTGTAGCGAAGTGACAGTAGAATACGTCCGAGTCCAGCTTCACCGGCAGATCTGCAGAAAAAAGTGAAAATTTGTGATTAACATCGTTCGAAAGAACAATAAAAACCTAGGGTAGGAGAACACTCTCAGTCCAGGCGGTACACAGGGCAGCTGGTAGCAGCGAATGAAAGCAAGAATCGTGTGTTTGCCTGTGATAAGAGAGGCAGTAGACTGCTATTGAATGATGATCATGTGTATTGCGCACCACGCTTTATGTACACTCTTATTAGTATGTTAAGGATATCCTGAACATTATATTGTCCATAAGCTTGCCCTTTCGTTTTTAACTTAGAAATTATCTGGCTCTTACGTGGTCAACGAGGAGGTCCTATGTACTAGTTTAGGTGAATCGCGACCAGCTGGTGGAGAATACTCCTGAGGCGTGTCTATAAAAAAAAAACATTCTTTAGTGCATTAAAAATTCAATCAAATGGGTGAATGAAACAGAGGGCTCGGAATGGAAAAGAAATAATACAGAGATTTTTTTAAATCCTTTTAGAACCCTTGGATTCGGAAGGAGTTTTCTTTGCAGAACGAGATTGAGTTCTTACCAACTTCCTTTTCAATATGTTCTAAAGGCACCGATTTTTGTGAACCAGCATCTAGGAGAGTATCCTCGATGTTCCTCAGCACAGGTTCAGGAAGCACAGTGACTGTAATAAATAGCAATTATAGGTTTTGATAAAGTTCTTTTTTTTTCGACTTAACGCAAGATTTGACTTAACTAAGTAAGGCGAAGACGGATATATATACCATAGGAATATAACCTTATTCTTATCCGTATAATGTTTTTGAAACCGTTTCATTCGATTATAAACTTTAACGCTAAACATATAATGTTGACATTCGTATGCAACGCTTACTTTACTTAGCAAAATGCGGTCAATGAATCTTGTATTTAGCTTCAGCTATTGATTAGCCAAGCTGGCGCAAGCTGATAAAGAGGCTGCTTAGTTTAGTTGCATACGACAAGTCATACCGCATTATTAGTGGAGGGTCGTTTATACGATTTGACAAAACATCGCGATTTACTTATTACATGTAACGTTAATATTAATAAATCATGCACATAAACCCTCTGGAATAAATTCTCTAAATTTTGGTGAAAACCGCTTTAAAATCCGCTGCGTAGTTTAGAAGAACAACTCGGTCACACGGACTGACACGAAACGCGATTTTAATTTATAATATGTAAGACAAGAACATTGAGGACATCATTTAATTAGTTAAATGAATTACCTGGGTCAGTTAGTGGTGGAACAGGCTTGTGAGAATCGATGTCATCTACGGAGATAGGAGGAGAGGGCGGCGCCGCCGGGGTGACGGGGGGCGAGGGCTCCCTCGGCGGCTCGGCTACTGGTTCCTCCTCAAAGTCCTCTTCCTTAATCGCCTCTTTCAAAATCTATGAGGAAGAAGAAATAGTTATCTTTCTGTGGATGCGCTAGGATATATGAGCTTGGGAAGCCGCCAGGGAGACATAGGTTCAGCTTTACATAAGTATTTTATTGGTTCGTCTTTGACTAGAATGATAAATACCATCACTAATACTGAAGACATTGAAGTTCCACCAGATTTTCCAAGTGTCTTGCAATAATATCGACAATTTGAAATGTTGTGATGATATGACATCGATTATCGAAAATCAAATAACATTCCTTGCTCATACTTGTTAGTTCTTATGGTTAATATTTTTGAGTTACCAGGCGCCTATTTAATACAACTGATAATGTGATACATTTGTCACGACAGCTGTTTAAGAAATCTTTTACTGAGATATTATTTTTAATAATATTGTTATTTTTTTTGTAAAATCTGGAAATGTTATCTTTATAATAAAATGTAAGTAAAGCACCACTATGAAAAAAAAAACAATCGTAAAATTGTCGGATATTTTTTTTTTTTTTTTAATATTTCAGTGTTGCCTTTCGGTTTTAATTAGTAGGCTCGGGCACCCTAACTGCGTAACACACTTTCAATCACAATCCGAGGATTTTGAAGGAAATTCCTAAACCATTACTTCATAGGTTTGAAATAATCGTCTGCTCAACAACGTCGTCCTAGAATATAGAGAGGACTACTCATAGTAGTCCTAGAAAAGGTAAGATACTAACCTTCAGTTGTAACGACACGATGATCTTCGACTCTGGGCCGGACCGCTGCAGCGTAAGCGGCTGAGTTAGCAGGCTGAGGTCCTTCTGTTTCAATAGATTTGAGATTCCGTACGTAAGCTGGCCGAGCTGGCCACCCGTTTTTGAATCCAGGACCTAAAATATAGATATGATAATTTAAGCATTAGGAGACGATCACACGACTCTTTCCACTCATTGAGGCTGGCGCTAACCCGGTTGCGACTGTAGAGTGTATGAATAAATCGGGTTAAATCACCATGTATGAATCTAATTATCCACAAACTACACCACCGCTCGCCGAAGGGAATGGGAGTTACTCGAGAGCGAAACCTCTTTCAAATATTTTAAGTTTTAAATACCGCAGCGGTTATTATCAAACTGAATATATTGTGACGGCATCTACATTTCCACATGCGAATTTCGCATTACCACGCGAAATCTTGCATCGCGCAAGCACCGCGCGACTAGCATATATGTACCTATACAACGTCCTGACAACAAACGTCCGACCGGCAATAGCCCACCAGACACTGGAAGTACCTCCCTTTTCTATGGAGGATGAGTGAACACCCTGTTCCTTATACCTCTAACTACCTTAATACATTGCTCACTCAATCGACCGATGTATTACGGGACTCATGAGTATTAATGACCCATGACCATGATTATAATACTCATTAATAGAATGGTCCATCAGATTAGGCTAGCTTAGGACCAGACTCAAGTTACATTTCCATTTTACCTTAATCTCTAAGTTATCGCTCTCGGGGTTCTGCACTAGGAAAGAGTACCCGATCTCGTAGACTGGGTCGTCGGTCCTCATCTGTACGGCGCTATTCTCCGTCTTCCTGCCCACCGTTACCGTCAGGTATGGGTCAGGCCGTGACTGAGAGCGCGCGTTCTGTTGAAATTAATAACATTTTATAGTAACACCTACTCACAAGTTTGGTCATTTATCTAGCAATATTTAAGATTATTATTACTTACTGGCAACTTCTTGCACGAGTCGATGTATACAGACAAGACAGCAGAGCTGAGTTCTCCCGACTTAATGAGCAGGGTTTCCGTCAGAGCCTAGAATAAATAATAGTAAAATAAAATAAAGTACTATACAAAAATAATAAAATGTTGGCTACAAATTGTATGGTGTCAGAAGTTCAGAAATATACTTACGCGGCTAAGCTCCGACACATCAGAAGACAGTCGGTGCCATGAAAGACGCAACTCAACTTTCCCATGTTTAGCTTCCTGAAGAGTTTGCCACTAAAACAATTGAATGCCGTTAATATACTTCGCACACGCACTCTATAATCTAATGAGTGAATTGTATGAGAACTGCTTACCGTGTCTAAACGACCGAAGCGTACAACTTGTGAGATATCGAGCGAACACCTGAAATTATGAGCAAATGTAGTCCCTTATCCTCCCAAGATACTGACTTTGGAACATAGTTAGCACGAAACAGTAAACAATTAAGAAAATTATAATTTTGAAGGTGTATTCCCACCAGATAATAAAACAACAAAATTGTTGCCATTGGTGAGGCCAATGGGCCAATGGTGAGGCAATAAAATATATGGGAATACACCGTTTTAAAGTAGAAATAGATAAAATCAGTGCATAACATAACATTTAGTGATCACAAGCAGTACTTTTGTGTTTAGTATTGGAATACAGAAAGGAATGGATTGTGGACATACAGTCTGGATTAGTCCTTAGATTAAGGCAAGCTCCGAGGAATAATAAATTTACGCTCGTGTTATTTCAAAATTACTGTGTGATTGTGCAGCGTTAAAATTATAGCCACATAAAATGTTGTATAGCAATGAATGATTCCTCCCATTTGAGATGCAATAATACTACCGAGTGAGTGTTAAAAACTATCGTAATGTGTTACTGTGGCCCAATAAACTGACGCAGCGTTGTGCAATGAGTAGTTAAGTGTTGAATGAGTGCGTTAAGTGATGTTACAGCGCAATGTTCGGACAGTAGCGTTTAATTCAGTCTCGTGTGCGTGGTCCGTGGTCGCTTTCAGTGGCAAGTATGTTAGTTCACTGTGAGAATGTATGTACATTGTCAGATACACTTGTTCTGTGTTGTGGCAGCGACCGACCTGCCCAGTTTTTCGTCTCGTCCTGTGCGGTCCCAGTCGAAAAGCTTGATGACCAATATCGTCGCGCTGGTGCGGAGTACTGACTGTTACAACCCACCATGTTATATACAAATACATATTAAGCTATCATTAATCGTGGGGAGATTAGAAATTAGTTTTATGTTTCTGTACATATCTTTGCAGTAAATTAATAGGTTTCAGGGTGTATAGATACATGTTAAATTATGTCAAAATAAGCGCAGGTGTTAAAGTTATTTGTAAATTAATTTATGTGTATTTTCATAATTTGTAAAGTAAGTATATATAATATATATTAAACGGTTAACAATAGTCAACTTGCCGCTTCGATTAAATATCATATTGTATGTCCCCATATCTGATCGGTATTCCTATTAAGGCAAAAATAAATCTCACACACAACAGCTGTAGATATAAAATAGAACACCATAGTAGTTAAAACAGTTAAAACCAAGATGAATCTTAGCATCACCGGAACGATTCTATGACTGCTAAATAAAAGTTGAGCAAGGCAACGTAACGGTGATAATAAGAGTCAAGATTAAAAAAAAAAAACAAATTAAAAAAAACACGGCAATGAAATGTCGCTAATGTGTCAATGCACGAGTAGCGGCGAGACGGACCTGCCAAGATAATCATCGTTCTGAATGCCCATGCCAGGGTCCCAGTCCCAGAGCTCCAACTGCAGCACTTGACTCTTCCTTGAGCTTATTAACGCCTTGGGACAAAATCACAATATATCTACATATTAGTTTAATGCCAAACTTTGCCTAAACACATATCTTTCATCTTTAAAAATCAATTTTGGAACAATTTATGGCCCGATTTTCTAAACCCCTGTTGACCATCTGGCAAGTATATCGATTTGTGTTAACAACAGTAATGAGGTCGCTACGTTAAACATTCTAACGACCTCTCTAATGTTGTGTTCGTCATGCCTGCATATTAGAAAATTTTGAAGAAAAGAGAATAATACAATAATTAAATAATACAAGAGATAACTAGGAAACTCACCAACACCTTCTACATACTAAGTTCTAAATGCACTATGGACTACACATGCAGCTACATTAGTTAATTAGTAATGGGAGAATCTGGAATAGTACTATTTTCAAGGAATACTAAATACGTTATTTGCATTAAAAATAACTCAACATGAATCTAACGATATTTCAGCTTAGTCTAGATCTCTCATTACTTTCTATCGAGGGTCTCATTCCAAAGAGCACAAGGACTCCGGGTCACATGACCTGCTAATACCAAGCTTACACTGCTTTGAGACGACACCACTCGACAAGTACTTGTTAATTTCTATGCAGTAAGTCATCAAGTTTACAGTGGAAAGTGGAACCCATCACCTTCATGCCACTGTAACTATCAGACAAGCGTCGCGTTGACCGATGTTTAAAAGCTTATCGGGACAGTTACAATGCGTGAAGCGAGTGCAACCATCAGCGTAGCGTATACCCGGTTCCTTGCGCCCCCTCCCAGCCCGTCCCGTCTCCTCGTGCACGTACTTACTTGCCCAGCTTGTCATCATTGTTTCCTTCGTCCTTGTCCAACACTTCTATTTCCAACGCTTGGCCCAGAGATTGCATTATACGCGCCTGTATGCCACACGCGCATAGTCCGACGCAAACATAAGTGAGGAAAACAAAATTTTGTTCATAACTACTTAATTGGAAACATTTCGCGACCAATTACTGCGTGTGGATTACGCCCGCATTATTAAATACTTAGTCAAAAGCATATTTTACATTGTTAATTACTGTTAAGCCAATATTATAAAACTTTGTTATTGTACAGTAATTTAGAATTTGAATCAACTTGAACTTGTTATGACCTTTTGAATAGGATTTCTAGAACAAATCTTTCACTTATTGGATTATAATCATTGGATTTTTTTAAATATCAAAAGAAACCAAGTTTCCGTTTTTTTCATGCAAAAAGATAAAAGTAAAATTCTCTAATAACCATTTAAATTCTCTCTACTCAATCGTTAAGAAATTTTACCAAATCCTTTTACTTTTAAGAACTCACATACTGTAGCTAGAACAATGCTTACTGTTTTTTGAACTTATTTTTTAATTTCATAACTTGCAGTAAACAATCTTCAATAAAAAAAGTAAATAAAAATGCTTCGTAGTTCATGCGCATTCCTGATTATGCTTTTAAAATTGAAATAGCAAAATATTATAAGTGAACCTCTTTTGGCCATTTAAATAAAATGTTGTAGTTTTAGAACTTTATTACATCCATAAACGGAAATCAATTGAATTGCTTCGTGTGAAACCAAAATCAATATAAGACTTCCCCTTTTCGTATTAGAAAATCCAGTCGTTATTAGATCTCAAAATTGAAGTTCCATTTTTTCTTTCCATATTGTGCTACTTCATTATGCCAGACAGCGTTTAACTTGCAGTTCTCGTCGTGAAGAGAAATTCAGATCATAATATAAAATGCACGTGATCTGTGAAGATTTGTGATCCGCAATGCGGTTTGAATAAATCAGAAATGAGCTAAGACATTACCTCACTTACCAAAGCCCGATTAATTAAAATAAGCAAGCACATCTTAAATGTTATATACCAACATTAAGAACAATAATTGTGTGCTCGCTAGGCGAACTGTTGTAATCTGTTAAAAATCTAAATATAAACACTACTTTATACTTATATTAAAATATCCCATGTGCATAAAATGGTAGAACTAATAGGAAAAGATAACGATGATTGGTTGGACCGCTTACCTCGCACCAATAGTCCCAGCGAGGGTTGACGTTATTGTCGATGTGTTTCGTCTTCCATTGCTGCGCGCCCACCGTTATGATCGCGTACGGATCTGACTTACCCTTACCTGGATATCAAATATTATTACTATAACAAATTATGCTAAATGTTACAGGATATTCTAACTAATATTAAAAACTAGCTGTACCCTACGGTTTCACCTGGGTAAGTCTCGATCCTGTGTGAATATCGGGATAAAAGTATCCATGTCCTATTCCAGGTCATGGTTTACCCATGTGCCAAACCATGACCTGGATTGGAACATAGGATACTTTTTATCCCGATACTCCAACGGGATCGAGACTTATGCGAATGAAACCGTGGGGCGCAGCTAGTTTGTTATAAACTGGATAATTCATTTGTTTCCAATGTTTGGTTCTGCACGAATGTTAATTATTTAAAATTTTCTCACCAATCATTGAAACGTCTTTCTTCATGAGATTCTGAGCTTGAACGAGATGAATACGTAGCACACCCTGTAAACATGATTCTACTGTCAATACTGTTATAAATCCTAGAATTGGCAATACTGGACAGTTCGGTCACCACAAATGGTGTAATTACCTCAGGTTCGGGCATTCTCAGATCAACAGTAGGTATTTCATCGCTCAACTTAATAGGCAACTTATTTGGTAGCACCATCAATTTTGCCACTTGCTCGACGATACAGCGACGAAGAATATCACTGGAATGACAGTTATTTATTATAATGATATTCCTTATTTTTGAATAGGCATTAAATCAATTTTATTTAAAGTAGATCTTACCTGAATCCAGGCATATCTAGAACATCAGCGACGCCGACTAAGTTAAAGTCGATAGACGGATTGTTCAGGAAGAATATCTGAAGTCCTCCTACTAAAGGCATCTTGGGGATCAGGGGCTTCATTACGATGCGAACCATACCGTGGATCTATAACATTAACGTGACATTAAAAATATCATCTTAGATTTCTTGAAATGAATCTACTTGGTCTGCTGGTTTAACTGTTACCTGAAGATCTTTAATGCCACCACGGATGCGTTGCAGAACGAAGGAGATATCACAGTCACCAGCATAGCTGAAATCAATTTAATCATGTTTGAAACCGTACTAGTTGGTACTTACTAACGTTCCGTCTTTATCGTAAAGTAAGATGACAAATACAAATGTTTGTCTTGATGCATATGAGGACCTGATTATGAACCTACTGAAAATCTTAAGCAAATGAATGACTAATTTATTCTGAATCGTTATCGTTTCATCATCATTCTCTTGCATTTATCTCAATTTATTTGAGGTTGGTGTACCGTGTCCTCTTCGTCCATATTTCTCTATTAATCATCGTCACAGTAGTCACCCACTTGCTGCTAGCCATATAATCTTTCAATCATAATTTTTTGTTTCATAGAGTTACTCACAATAAGTCGACATCCATGATGATTTCATCCCTAGACAGGTTTTTGTCGTAAACTTTCACACCACCAACCCGCGGCGCCTGTAACGATTAATACCGTCGTTACACCTACTATAAAAAAATTATAGCACCTATGACGTCAGTGACACCGTGGAGAGTAAATAGCATTATTAAGTAAAGTTAAAACAACCTACTTTCATACGTCAATTTTTATGACCATGACTTAAAATTGAATTATCACTACTAGATATCAAGTTTTCTAGTGGTTCTACTTTGAAAATGTTATCGTAAAACTCTTGATTATATGCAGTTGCTAGAACGTTTAGTTTTCTATTGGATTGATGCTTCAAGAATTGATTTTACCTTGGTCTAAGGTTTTTACAGATAAGGTATGCTTAACAGCATTTGGACATGCGATAGTAACTAAATCAATAGAAAGCAACTAATTATACTCACAATAGTGCCAAGAATCATGCGTTCGAACTTGAAACCAGTAAGTTTGAAGTTGGCCAAGCTCTCGGCGACTGCTGGCTCAATGGACTCTTTGAGAAGATTGCGAGCGAAGTAGTTCACATTGGGCCAGACTTGGAGGAGAATCTGCGATCATAACATCAAATTAGGCCTGTATTTCCCGAAAAGAAACGCCTTACACGACACATGTTATAGGGGGCGAGTGAGCCAATTGCCCCTGGCACCAGGCCAAATTTAGGTTGTTATTGAAAAGTTCCTTATGGCAAAACTCGATAACACTTGGCCCGACCCAATGATCCGAGCGAGGTATTATAGTGTTCGTGAATGTGATTGTTTCATAGAAGAAGCACAAAAAAATAGGTATACTATAAAAACAAATTATTTAATAAACAACAAACCCGCCTGGAACATACCAATAACCTGAAATATGGTGTAACTTTTGTTTGTTCCCCGCCTGTAATTCCAAAATTCTACAGATTATAATGCTTGTTTTTCTCTTTTAAGTTATGCGTTTTTGCAGGCAGGTTTTTTTTTGTTTTTTAATAATTTGTTTTATTTTAAGCTTTTTAGTTTTATTAATTTATATATTAGAACTCATTACTAGCTTTTATTTGATACAAATATTGTAATTTATTTTAAATAAAATCCTTCCTCTCCCTTCTTATGTTGGCAGATGAAAAAAAAAAATATAGCCTATGTCACTCCCACAATTAAGACGAACCTAACGACACCTCGTATGTTAAAATCCATCAAGCCGTTTAGGCTACAGAGCGTGCCAAAGAAAAAGACATACATACATACTCTCGAAAAACATTACCCTCCTTCTGGGGCAGTCGGGTAAAAATCAATGTATTAACTTAAATTCATAATTATCAATAGGCCATTCAAGGGGGATATTTAAGGGGTAGATGTATACATTTACTTCTCATGTCTATACTAATGGAACAGAACAGTTAGTCTAGAAAATACTGGGAATCAAGCACATAATTAATGTGTTCCCAGAAAATCAATAGGCGCGTTGCGAACACTAAGTAACGTGGGAAGAGAACTAGATATACGAGTATTAGCTCGGTTCAGTGTAGGAGGTAAATAAGTAATATGGTAAATTACATACCCTATTCAGCCATTCTGCGCGCTCAACGTCTGGGAAGAATACCTGGAAATGTTTACCAACGTCAGTTTTCTTTCAGCTCATAACAAATTAGGTGAACAACATAGTGATAAATAGGTACCTGTCATTGCAAGTCATTAGCGCGCGTCACATAAATTTTATGTCATTGACATAAGGTTTAAAATGCAATGATTAACACGCGCTCGTAAAATGCATCAACATTTTTAAATTCAAATCAATATTGCATAACACATGTGTTTACCTTACTATAATGTTTAAGTAATATTGCTTCTAAGTCATATAATTGCTATAGTTTTCAATAGCTACACAAAAACGTAACTGTTTTACTTTTAGAGAAAAAGTGTTGAGGTCACTCAATCGATTCAAATGATGTCATTGACCTTAGGCAAGACGTCAAGAGTTGGAATGATAAATTGCTGAGCCGCCGTTTTGGACTAAAACATGTTGGGACAATTCGATTTTTTTCCTGGGTTGATCAGTCTGCGTTTCACGCCAATCAACAGATTCGTGATGAGTTATTTTTAGAAATGACTCTACACAGGTCATGAGAAATGGTTTTCATATTGTGCAAAATCACTTTTTATTATTTCTACATAGTTCCAAATTTTTCGGTTCATAAGTTCGCGTAATCAATAGGGACTAAAACAATATTGCAGCAAATCAAGTATAATATAAATAATGTTGAATGGTATTTTGCTTGAAAAAGCAATTTTCGGCTGCATGCAAATCCATCATCGCATCTCTTCCCGCGGGTGACGCAACCGGACATAAGCCAGTAATGGAAAAAATGTAGGTATGCAGTAATAACCTCCGTCAGTTTATTTATTTTTGGATAGCATCCAAATTACAGATACGCATTTGATAAATTCTGGTTTAATATTAATAATATCTGATGGGGTGCATTAAAATAGCGTCCTCAACTGGCGATATTTGAATATAGTCAAGCGCAGCCTGGATGCCACCTTGTTGAGTGGCTAATAAGGCATGAATTATGTTCTTATACATATAGTTTATGCTGATACGCGAGAAAAAGAAAATTAGACGAATAGGTATGATAATACAGTAACAGGTATAGAGTTCATATTGTTCATATATCTTACCCACGCCGGCAAGTCGTCTAGCCTAGCCAAAACAACATCTTTCTCGGATGAAGTGGCCGCGGCCTTGGCCAAGTTTCGTCGATACTCGTTCTCCTTACGCCATTGATCGCGCAGCACCGACAGAATAACGGGCCCGATCAGCCACGCCACGCTCCATTGCATGTACCCTACCAGGTACACAGCACCGACCACCGACACCTGCAGCAATGGTTGATGAAGCATGGAATATATTCATCAAATCATAGAACAGTATATTCTTTTTATTTGCATTTTTTATTGGTAAGCTCATTAAAGGGCGTGTCTTCTTAAATGACCGTAATATTATCATGATAATAAAAATATTATTACATAGTTAAGTACAATTGTGTGATAAGATTATTCAATTGTGCAATATTGTTTTAATTGGTTATTGTTGCTTATCAGGAAATGTGTTTGACCAACCATGGATTTTTGGATTATGTTTATAGATTTAGAAATAATAGGCAAGAGTAACGCTTGTGGCGGCTAAGTAATAACAACTGCACAGGTCTATGGATCAGCTTAAGCTATGCTCACTGTGGTTGGTCCGTGAATGGGTGATCATCTTTACATACCAAGGCCTCTACGTGCTTCGGAAAGCACGTTAAGCCATTGGTCCCGGTTATCATTTGTATATATTATTATGTCAGTTGTTATGGGTCGTCAGACAGAAACCTGAAAGTCTGACAACCAGAATTACCAAGGAGTATCATATTACCCAGTTACTGGGTTGTTGAGGTCAGATAGGCAGTCTGCTGTATGTAAAATACTGGTAATCAGCTGCATCCGGTTAGACTAGAAGCTGACCCCAACATATGTAGTTGGGAAAAGGCCAGGCAGATGATGATGGGGATTTATTGACTTTTTATAGTGTCTCATATTATTATCATGATATAGAAATATGTGTAATATGTTGTGAAAATAAACATAACTAATGATAAGATTATATTAAAATAATTGTTTAATATATTGATTGATTTATTGTTTGCAAACAATATGACTTTTAAATAGGATGCATTTAAAAATAAATATCTAAATATAGAAGATAAAAAAAAAATAAGGAAATATCAAATTGCTGTTTAATTTTATCATTATTCATCTTTATATTTAGCTAATACCTGCATATTTAGATACCATTCTTCCTCATTCTATAAATTGTGGACTAACAAAATATCCTGCCCTGTGGGAAATAATTAAAGCATGACATCACTGTGTACCGAGCATGTTATGTAGAAATTATACTAATGTGTGTGTTTGTACTCATTTACTAAAGTGTGAGGTGTGTTACCAATTACCTACTGATAAGCAACGCTTACCTCATACTCAACACTTTTCTATTGTTTGTTTGGGTTAGAATTTAGAATATAACAGGTTACTAAGTCATAAGTACTACACAAATGTTACACTGGACAGTTTATTTACATAATGTAAATAAACTGTCCAGTTTATGAACTGAGGAGATTATTATTCAAACATGATAATTCAAGAGAATCAGTTGAATGATTCATTTTGTTGAAGTGTATGATGCATAATTTGCACAGGACACAGGCTTCATATTATTACTTACTAAAAACTTCCATGCAATAAAATAAACAACAGGAACTAACACTTGGAGGTTGAATGGCCGGCTTATGATTCAAAGCAGAGCACTTCAAGGTCACGCTGACTCATAACAAGACATCCTATTTTGTTTGTACAATGTAGTCACAACGCCAATGCATTTATTCTAATGTTAATGTAATGATGATGCCATCTGTCCTAAAATAACATATAATGAATAGCCATTTGAATTATTTAAGAAATTATTACATACCTTCTTAAAGAATCTGTATATCATAGCCAGCACATTGCCAGTTTCATCACTGCTTGGGGGAAGAGCAGGTCTACTTGCAGAAACCATTTTCTTCTCATCACTTGCCTATTAATATAATGTTTATGATAAAAACTCTTTTATGATAAAATATAGAGCAAGCATAATTTTATTGGACTTGGCACAAGAACTTGGTAAGGCTGGGATAAACTGAACAGGATCAGGGAGAACAAGCTCAAAAAATAAGGAATTTGAATCTATCTACTAGGTACCAAAATAACTTACAAAAATAAAATAAAAACAATTTCGGAAAAAGCTCATAGTTACGTTAACGCGTCATATTTATATATAGACTCGGAACATGTTTGAGCTTTTCTCACAAAAAAAGGTTTTTTGTTGGTCTTTTCATAACTAAAAAATATATGGTAAATAAAATAAAATAGCTAAAAGACGTACCATGCTGAACACTCGAGTGCAGTGGTTGGGAAACGAATATAAACTAAACACAATACAAAATAAACCGATTACCAAATGCTAATTTCCTGGCGAGACTAGCGCATTGTACTCCGCAATGTTATGTTTGATTAATTTAGTGAAAATCGTTATCTTTCGTTACGTTGCTTTCGATTTCACGTGGATAAGTGAAAATATTACAAGAAGTACTGTAGCGTGTGTTTTAAGTGCTTTGCCTCCGTCCGCATCGCAACTTTTTTGATAATTTTCAAATCCGACCTTGCGACAATTTAGCCAATTGCGACGAGATGCCGACTTGGCAATGACAGCAGCACTCGGCAGAATTGACACCAATCACTGTCAAATCAAGTTTGACACCCCACGAGACAGGGTTACCAAACGGAAAAAATAGTTATCCCAAGCATGGAATTATTAAGTACTGACTTACAATCCTATGCGAATCGAGCTCACATAAGCATAGTCAAGCCTCATTTCTGTACTCTGTAATCCACCATGCCGGCTCAGTCCGGGTTGGTAAATATCATTTATGTTTTTTAATTTTTGATTTTATGACTAGACTTGCGAAACGGACTTCTTACATAAGTCCGTTTTGACAGCTATAAAAATCCTTTGTGTAACGATGAAAAAACAAATTGGTTTCTTATAAACTGATTCTCGAGACATATCGATTGAACATAATTTTAGAGAGTTTGTAATTGACGACTTATCTACATTGCTTAAAACTGATTCTCAAGGCTTAACGTTTCATTACATGTACGAGAACGAAACGTCAAAACGGACTTCTTAGTTTGTCGCGAGTTTAGCCAGTTTCATCACGATGTGTTCATTCAGTTTTGAGAGCAGTGCACAGTGGTCCCGCCATAGGTCATAGAGCTAAAATGTTGATGGTCAAATTATCTAATCTAACTTCTAACTAATATTATAAACGCGAAAGTTTGTAAGTATGGATGGATGGATGTTTGTTACTCTTTCACGTAAAAACTACTGAATGGATTTGGATGAAATTTGGCAAACAGATAGTTTATAACCTGGATTAACACAGGATACTTTTTATCCCGATATTCCTACGGGATCGAGACTTACGCGGGTGAAACCGCGGGGCGCAGCTAGTGATGTTATATATAGTTACAGGATAAACAAATAAGGTATGCTTAGAAATAATAAATGTATAAAAACAATTTTATTACCTACCTAATTTTAGGATGGGTGAATATTTTTTTTTTTTGAGAATACACCAACATTGCTTTTAATTTTTTTTTTATGTTTAGAACCTCAAAACAATCATTTCATAAGTAAAAAGTTATTCTTTCATTTTTAATCCGACCTGCATCCCCTTTGACCGCCCTTCTTAGGAATCGGGACCACAGTGCAGTGGTGATGAAATAAATTACAGAAAATAACGCGCCTGCTTGAGTGAGTGCGCACTCATTACCTACCACTCCCTCGTAAGTCGAGCCGTTACCACTGGGGCTATACCACCTAAGGCGCGGAACATACACAAGTTGCGAGTGGCGCGGGCTTGGGGGCGGTGCGGCACGGGGTTGCGCCGGACCTTTCATATTTCATACAACATATAAAGGACCGCCGAAGCGCGGAACATACACATGCGGAGGGGCGCGGGCGCGGGTGTGGCGCAGGCGAAATATGAAAGGAGTGGTGCAGCGCCCGCGCCACGCCATTCTATAATATTAAATAATAAAGTATTCTTTAAGTATACATATAATAGAATGTGTTTACCGCTAAATGGCACGGTGGCCTGCCTTGTGTCTAGGCTTTAGGGCTTGAGGTGGTCCTCAAGTAAGTGCCAAGCGATAAACTCCTAACGGATTCCTTTCAGGTAAGATGCCTCCAGATTTGAGGTCGTGGTCATGCAGTGTATCTCAGTGGAGCCATAAAGGCACATAAATATTTAATCATGTGCTTGCAAGCTATATTTATTCTGATGTAAAGCATCTCTTTACAGTATACCTTTTTTGTAGACATTACATCTCTAATCTGTACTTTTTTATGTGAAGGACGAATTTTTTTGGTTTATTTCTAAAACTTGTGGTGTGTTTTTTTCTAAATCAAATCTGTTAATTAAATTTCTATAGATTTTAACAAATTATGTACTTGACTATTTTTTTTAAACCCTTCATTAGCAGTCGTGTAATGAGCATCTGAATTGAACATGTCAGACCCAAAAAATAACGTTTTTTTTAAAACTAGATCTAGATCTTCGATAGTAGGAAATCCGAAGTCGTGTTTTAGTAGTCTGAAGTTACGACGTAAATCTGCCAATTGTGTTAATAATACTGCAGAGCACAAGATTGTCAACTTACATGAAAGATTGCTGAACACTTTTCAAGGGTTCATCCATCAGTTGGATGAGTTATTTTTGAGTTTAAAAGCTGAAGAACGTTTAAAATCAAATGAATATATCCCCGAGTTCACAAGCTATCAGGACATCTGCGACAAGCTACGCCTAGAAGTATTAATTGCGATTGATAAACTTGAAATAACATCATTTACAGGAGCAAGTTATAACGAAAAAAACATGGAATTTCTACATAAAATGAATAACTTGAAATATCAGCTTACAGATATTAGTTGCCAATATCATAATGCAATCAAAGACTTTGGACTGGAAGATGATTTTAGACTGGAAGATGATAAAAAGTAACGAGCAATAAGAGATAAAAGACAAAAATAAATAAGTCCCTAAATCGATTGATTTTAGTCATTCTTTATTTTCAATGATACAATATATGCATACGTATAAAAACATTCCATGGTTATTAAAAGACAATCATCATAAAACAACTGACATCATTTCATAAAACTGACATAATAATAATTTTGATAAAAATGGAGCTTACACTCAATGTTCTAGCGTCATCAACTAAGTACTTAAATATGAAATAACATACATATTAAATAAGTATTAATGTTGTTGGAATGATATTTTTCATTTAACATTAAAATAGGGCTGACATACTAAGACATGAAAATACAACCAACTTACTATGTAGTCATCTGGTATATCGTCGTCTTAAGACATAAAACTGTATCTACAATAATAATTACTTACTATTATAAGTCGTTTCATACTAGGACCTCCATAATAATTATTATGTCCACCTACGTGATGTCTACATAATGGTGGAATGTGAAAGGAGGTTACAGGCACTGGAACATGTAAAAGTCCTGTTATTTGGGATAATCACACATCCACAAATGAAGTTAAAGATAAATAAACATAAAATACAGAGGTATATAAAAATCTCAAATGTTTTAACATAGTAAAATTCAAATATGAACTATATTTACATGTATATAAATTTCAAATGCATAGTGTTTTAAAAATCAATTAAAATCTTATTTAATAATTTTAATAAAAGCTTATAGACTAGCTGTTAAGAGATACTCAAATTGTAGAAAATTAAAGGCACATTAGTTTCCTTACATTACGACAAGCGTCATTATTTTGGCGACAGCGTCCCCGACATTTCCTTATTATCATTATTACTATTCAGTCCCAAAAGTAGCAAATATAACGTTATGACACTCGATAGCGAAGAACACACGTGATTTTAGACACATTTCCGGATAACGTAAGACGAAATTTGGATAAACAATGCATGATAGACGAACTTAATATTACAACACGAACTATTATAGTCCTTATTCCGAAAGGTAACACATTTTCCTGTTACGAAAATTAACATGACGATATAGGTATATGACAGTCTTAAATAATGAGCACAGAAAATAACTGCATGTTTTAACACATGCTTTCGTAGTAGTGAAGGTAGTCCACAAAACTTCAAATTATCTTGAATTGTTTTGCACATTGCAGTTCGGAAATGCATGTTTTCTTGTAATAGCTATATTTCCTATCAAATATAACTTACAGAAAAATGTTTATAACCATACGACGATTATCGCCATAGGACGTACTACAGAGCTGAAACGGGCAAAATACGTAAGATACTAATTCCGTGGGATATCTTAGAACATACATGTATTGGAAAAACGAAGCTGCAACGCGACTTGACTATTTCAACAGACCACACGAGTTTATAGTACATCTTGTGATGCTGTTTGTGATGGATGAACCAACACAAAATAATAGACAATCAAATATGAATCTTCCTAAATACCTTCGATCGAGAAGTAGTGAGCAAATGAAGTTATAATGTGCCTTGAATGACTTCTTAGAAACAGTTTTTCTTGCGCTGTAAGACGTCAATTCTCAAGACGGGTGCCTTACCCGCTCAGTAAATGCAAATGAATTCTGAACTGCACGTATAAGCACTCCATTTACTGACTATTCTGTGGTTTAGATTCACGTTAAAACGTAAAAAATATAGGTACCACTGGTCTTGTAAAATAAGACTGGCACTCAGCTTAATAATATCTGATTGAACTAAAAATAATTATGGAAGACCATAACCACTTTCTTATATCCTAAAATATACGCAAATAGCAGCGATGTAAGTACTATTTGGTAAATAAAATTAAGTACTATCTTACTTAAGCGGTGAGATGTTTGATACGATCAAGCAACGCATCACAAGTCTTCTTGGCGTCTCCGAGTAACATAGCTGTGTTGTTATTATAGAAGATAGGGTTGTCTACGGCGGCGTATCCTACGCCCATCGATCGCTTCATTACAACCACCTGAAATTGTTATCATCGCAAATGTTAAACAATGGTTTGATACTGATGGTAGACATAGAATAAAGGTCAATCTAAAGTTGGCAGCAGTAACCATAGAACATGATTAAATTACCTGATTTGCCTTCCAAACTTTAAGTACAGGCATGCCAGCAATGGGTGACTGGGGGTCGGTTTCAGCTGCACTGTTCACTGTGTCGTTAGCACCTAAACAAACAAATTAATATGATCAGTTAAACAGTTAAACTTGTAAGTGACACTGACTGAGCAATCTGATATGGACCTTGCATGAGATGCTTACCAATAACTAAAACAAGATCAGTCTCATCGAATTCCTCGTTGATTTCCTCCATTTCGAACACATCATCATAGGGCACGCCAGCCTCAGCGAGCAGCACGTTCAACTGTCCCGGCATACGACCTATTAGCAATCCACAAGTTACTGTCATGTTCTAATATGATTCTTAATGAAATACAGATAAGGATTATCGATATACCTGCTACTGGATGAATGGCGAAGCGCACTTTCTTTCCAATTCCTTTGAGAATATCTACCAGCTCTGCAATAGGGTATTGCGCTTTGGCTACGCAGAGACCGTATCCTGCAAAATAGACGACTCATACACATCTCTCATATACACAGAGTAGTGAAATCGAGCGCGTATACAGGTAAACTGCTCCACTAAAAACGCCTCCACTGCCAATCTGATCGCATTCTACAGAACAACACTGTATGATGCGATAGACTGTCTCATATTAAATTCATGGAGCATTATTTTTGTACATATGAATCATCTCTTTTTTGCCTCCATTCTTACCAGGTGTGATGATAATGTTGGACGCGCGGTGAATGAGCTCGGCCGCTGAGTCCACGTTGAGTTCAGTGTGGGTCGCGCCAGAGGGACGCGCTGAACCACTGCTGGTTACACCATATCCTCCTAAGATCACATTGGGTAGGGACCTGTTCATGGCCTGAAAATACGCAAAAAACTTTAGTTGAAAAAAAAAAACTCACTTGGGAACGCAAACTATGGTACACTAGAGACGAATGTTGAGTAAGCCGCCATTTAGCTCGAGAGCGAGAGGAGACATAATAAGTATTGTCTTCTTTCGCTCTTGAGCTAAATTGCGATCGCTTTTTTTAAGGACATCTCCTTACTTTACAATTCTCCGTACTTCTTACTTACACTTAAAATCAACTACATGGGGCAATGTTGTTTATTTGGTTTTGTGTGTCAAAGAAATGCAATAAGCAAGTACATTATGTATTATTTCTACACCTTATCTTATTCTTAAAAGCCATGAACTCGAATAACAGTTAATTTT
Source organism: Lithophane ornitopus (assembly GCA_948473465.1). Taxonomy (NCBI): domain Eukaryota; kingdom Metazoa; phylum Arthropoda; class Insecta; order Lepidoptera; family Noctuidae; genus Lithophane; species Lithophane ornitopus. Next base: position 10,601,749 of record OX419616.1, on the reverse strand, counting down.
AATATTTAAAATGATGACAAAATTATCTGTAAGGCCACGTCCTAATAGAAAGCGATCGTCGTGCAAATACGCGATTGTCGTTTTGATAATATGTCACTTTTTGTTCGATATACCGGAACGCGGGGTTAAGCCGACAAAGGGCGCTTTCCGGTTTTTCGAACAAAAAGTTACATAAGAGCGTTTATTCTGAACGTACGCAACGTCGCAAATAACTGTCAAATATTTCGCTGTTTTGATTAATTTGGCAATATTACTGTATGGAATATGAAATATGGCTAGACAACTGTCTAAAATATTGATTATGAATTGCAATTTATAACACTGAATTTAAGTTGTAACCGGTTTTAGGTGTAAAAAAAGGCATTTGGAAAGTTTCCAAATACTTTTTTTACAACAAAAACTAAATATTCGGTGTTACGATATTATTTATTGCATTTCATAATCAATGTTTTAGACAGTTGTCTAGCCATATTTCATATTTCCATACGGTAATATTGCCAAATTAATCAAAACAGCGAAATATTGGACATCTATTTACGACGTTGCCCACTTTCAGCGTAAACGCTCTTAAGGACCTGCTGGCCTACTCGCGTGACCATCTCTTTCTAACAGGACACAGGGTTAGAGAACCAGATTGTGCAATAAGAATACAAGAAAAACACTCCAATAGTAACGAAACTACAATTTCAGTTCGGTGCGGGTATTTTGCGTAATACAATAATATCTAAAAATAATAGTGTAAAATATTTTAGGGGGCATTTGACTGTCACTTGACTCACCTTGCACATAATGTATGAGAGGATAGCACCAGAACTACCGATGAGGGCGCCGACGATGGTCATCAGAGAGTTGTTCAACATAAACCCTTCAGCGCACAGCGCCCATCCGGAGTAACTGTTCAGTACCGTGATCACCACTGGCATGTCGGCACCTATAATTATACATTTGGAGTTAAATATTATTCGTATATTTTCTGGTAAGAGCCGTTGTAAAAAAGTTATGTCTGAGGAGACTGCAAAGCCTAATTTTCGCAGTTTCATTACAACTTTCTCGATACAGTGATGTAGTCTCCGAGTAAAATGGCTGTGCCGTATCAGGACAGACGGACATGAAAAAGAAATTATAAGGGCTATGGAACCCTAAAAAATATATATAAAATTTTATGAGGCTATAATGTGATATTTGCTATCAGTTAAAACAAAAACCAGGCCTCCAACGTCCTGCCCAAGGTTGGGATTGACTTGCATACTAAGCAGATACTGCTGCCAAAATTTGGCCAAAACCCTAGGCATTAACGATATCCAGCTGTCGAACCAAAGTTAACCTACCTCCAATGGCTGCAGTAAGAGTGAGCCCCTGTATGCCACTGAGCACGGCGGCCGCAGACAGCAGCGGCAGGCCGGGCAGCTCGGGGAAGGCCAGCAGCGCGCCGCCGCAGCCCAGCGCGCCGCACAGCAGGCTGGCGTTGAGCGCGTGGCGGCCCGGCAGCAGCAGCGGGGCCGACGACAGCGAGCCTTGCAGCTTGCCGTACGCTACGAGTGAGCCGCTGTAATAAATACGTAGGTATATTCCCTTTTGCAATCCTTGTATCCAATCGATGTTTCTTCCAATTGATCGCTAGTGTAAATATCACGGATATCGAGGGATATGGCTTGGAGGCGTGGTACATGTCGCCTGCAAGCGTTCAAACTGACCCTATATGCGCCTGACGACGGTGCGCACCGTGTATTCTGTATCCATCGAAACGTGTCACTGTCATTTCGTATTATTACAAAATGCCGAATTGTTCCGTGCTTATTTGCAAAAATAGGACAATTACAACAAACCTTAAGACAAGTGGCGTGTTCTACCACCGATAAGTAAAAAATTAAAGCATTCATTATAATATTTAAGGATTTTATAAATATTTAATTGTGACATTTCAAAACAACGCATTAGTGGTGTGCAGCGCTGAGATATGGATATCGACATTTGCTAATTAATCTATATATACTTATTAATTATTAATATTATAAAGCTGAAGAGTTTTTTTGTTTGTTTGACCGCGCTAATCTCAGGAACTACTAAAAATTCTTTTTGTGTTGGATAGTCCATTTAACGAGGAAGGTAATAGGCTATATAACATCACGCTACACTACGACCAATAGGAGCGGAGCATACATGAAAAAGTTGCAAAAACGGGAAAAAATATTCCTTTTTGAGAGCTTCCGTTGCGTGCGTTACGTAAACAGTTTAAGTTACGCAAATATCATGTATGATGGAATTGTTCCTCTTTAAAAGTTCTAAAAAAAAGTCCGTGATTTTGGGAAAAAAAAAATACATGTGTAAGACCTCGAACCCACGGGCGACCTTTTTACCTCGGCGATTTTTTTATCGCGCACTGGGGTTTTAACGCACTTTTTGACGAGTGCATCAAAAAAACACAGAAGAAGAAGCACAGTCCATCACAGTGGTGATGCACTTCAGTTGTATCCTCAATGCTCGGCTCAACACCGAGAGTTAAAAATCCAGTGCGCGATAAAAATCGCCCGTGGGTACGAGGGCTTAGAAACTAAATTGCGAAGGCGGGACAGATACTTTGTAACTTTCCCACCGAAATGAAACCCCTAAACACTGCCTCCTCAAATTAGTAATTTCGATTTGAACCTACCTATTGCACATAGATCACCTAGCGGCGGATTGCCTTAAGGGATGCTATTGGTAATAATAGCCCGTCCATATTGTCCCACTGCAGGGCAAAGGCTCTCATACAGAGAAGAAATGAGTATTGATCACCATGCTTGCTGAGTGAGTTGGCGATTTCAGACGAGGTTGGTATTACTTTTGGTCAATCCGCCTTTAGCATAACATTAAGAAAACATTGAATGTCTGTAAATAAACACAGTTTATTATAAACTACTTGAACGCAGTTCATTTCTGTTTATTCAGTTGTCAATGTTTTTGCACCGGGCGAAGCTCGTGTAAAAAAATATCGAGTATCTTTTTTGTATCTTATCTGCGACAGCACTAATACAACATGCACCAAAAACTAATTCATTATGATTACTTTTGATTAAAAAAATACAATTTAGGGTGTGCTTATCTATAACTAAATGCAATAGTACTTGATAATTTTTATTCACTATGAAAATACGTGACTACTGATACCGAAGTATAGAAGAAGGCATACTGTGAGTTGCAAAATTCTCAGCATGTTCTTTGCCTTCACACGCTAAAGGGAATGATCTTGGTGTTTTGAACTATATTTCAGTAGTGATTGAGTTCATTATCGATTTAACAATGAGAACCTGCATTTTTCTGCTTTGTCTGCGGTAAATTAGGATAAGGGCGGTGATGATCGCGAAGTACTCACGTGAATGTGATGCCGCCGATGTATGTGCCGAGGAAGAGAGATGTCTTCAGAGTCGCGGCTGTGGGATCCATCGCCATCGCGGGAAAGTCATGCATGTATGTGGCGAGGCAAGTCAGTACTGCCGCCATGCCCACAAGACTAAAAAGGGAAGAAGTCTTTATTATCATGGAAATCTTTTCTTCAAGTTTTCCAAGAATCACAACTTCATATATATAGTATCCGGCCGTTAATTGACATACGATCATGAAAAAGACGACGCTCTACAAAGCCACACATTTTCTAATACTCAATATGCCGATTTACGACCGAGTACTACATAAACAATGTAAAGTAACATTACCTGTGGAAACCAGCCACAAGTTGAGGCAAGTCGGTGATTTCAATTTTCTTGGCAATAGTACTACCAATGAGACCGCCAATACCAGCGACTCCCAACATTTGAGCCAACACTGGATGGCTTGGTGTGAGCATTCCTAAAGTTGCGGCGATGCCTCCCGATACACCAATCTAAAGGAGAAATAGTAACATAGCTAAATATATGCACTTAAAAACTATTACGTAATTATTGGGGTGTTATGCAACCTCATATTACTAAAGTGTCATCAAAGTATTAGAGTGCCGAGCTGAACCCAAGTTGCCTCATTTAATAAAATTATGTGCTTTTGGAGGTCGGAGCGTTAGTTCAGACTTCAAAACTAATGCGTCGGTTCCATAGCTAAACGAGACAAAGTTGCTGCATCTTCGATAAAAACTGAATAAAATTACGTTAAAATTAAAATTGGAATATGTAACTTGCGTTTAAAGTTAAATTATTTGTAAAATAATGCAGAAATTTCGTCGGTGGGTTCTATAATGTCTCAATGCCTTTACAATGATCAAAAGATTAAGACTAATGTCATCAAGATTACAATGAGCGGGTCTTGGGTCGAGTCTGTAGCTGCGGACACGATCAATAGCAATGTTATGTATGCCTTTTCTAATCATCGGTTGCAGGAGAAACATTTAGTTCCACTAGTTTTGATTCATACAGATTTCTTACCATTCCAAGGTAATTTCCTTTGCGAGCGGTGGTTTGGGAGCTAAGACCGGCAAGGGCCCCAACGCAGCACAATGAGGATGCGAGGTACGCCATCTGATGAACTTCAGGGTAACCCTAAAAAAAAAAATTATCTGTGTTTATTTTTATGTGCTTCCTTTTGTTACTTCTGACAATAGGAACATTAGTACGTACACTACACACGAATTTAGTGACCATTGAATTGATGCTTTCATGGTGAGCTACTAAATTATATTAAGTCCAACTATAGTGCTCAAAATCGTATGGTGCTTTAAGTACCTGCATAGCTGTAGTAATGTAGCCGCCGAAGAGGGCTGCCGCAGGAATAGCGTACAGGTACCCATATTCTGGCGGGTCAGTAGGCCTATGATAAAAAAACAGTTATTTAAACATTTATATGTATTTCTGGTCTTTTGACTGCACCATTGGCTAGAGAGCAGTGGTGGCCCAGTGGTAACGGCCGCAACTTACGAGTTGTAAGTCATAGGTTCGAACCCAGGTAGGCGCTTTACTTTGTGTACATTATTTCATCAGCAATTCTCTCAATACCAAGGCGAAATCTCCGCCTACTCCTTTGGGAATACGATATTATATTATAAAATACTTAGCGTAATTATATATTACTAGCTTCCGCCCGCGGCTTCGCCCGCGTGGTTTGTCGATAAAAAGTAGCCTATGTCCTTTCCCGGGATGCCATCTATTTCCTTGCCAAATTTTATCGAAATCCGTTCTGTGGTTTAGGCGGAAAAAGGTAACATACAGACAGACGGACAGACAGACAAGAGTTACTTTCGAATTTATAATATTAATATAGTAAATATAGTAATAGTATATAGTATAGTATGGATTGAACAAAACGACTTGTGTAGTTCCATTCACAGTTAATTCATTTCCACGCTATAATTATTATAATTGAAAGTGATGTGTGGGTTGTTTTGTGTACCTTTTGAACATGTCCAACATGCGCTGCGTGACGAGGAAGCCGCCGAACACGTTGACGAATGATATAAGCGCCGCTGTGCTGGCCAGCCACTGATAGGAGATAATTGTGTCAATTTCTATGGTCTTTGTGTTTGTTCACGATGTTGTGCACATTTTGAAAGAAAGTCAAAGAGGACTGCATTGTACGAGGGACTATTTTATGGATAAACTATGTAGACGAATGTTTTATGTTTTTTTTCCATCAGTCAGTCAACTTATGTAGACAGTCATAGTTTCCTGGCTCTGGCTACTCTAACCTCAGTTGACCGTGTAGAATCTGTTAAACCTTATTTGAAACTGCATTCATTGGCACAATAAAATAAAAAATTGGCAGTCATAGGGACTGCCGACAGAAGTGAAAACTTAAAACTGGCTGAAATTATATAAACAATATTCATCATCATCATCATTCTGTTGCCCTGTATGACAAAATAACTTAAAACTGGTATTAGCGCCATTTATATTTATAATTATATTATACCAAAAATCGCTCAACACGCCTAAAGAAGTTTTCACTTCAAAAACTGAGTATTCGTTCGTTTTCTTAGCTGACTGTATATTTTTTTTCTTAAATCTGTGAATGCAGTTAGCTATAAGTTAGTACCTCAAAAGTTATAGGTGCATGTTCTCAAGACCGTTTTTCAGTAGCCGCTACCTTAAATGTAGCAGCTTCTGGAAAGCGGTTTTAGGGCCAGCGTGTAGAACAGGCTCAACGAAATAATTTTTTACTCTGTAGGTGTGCATAATAATAAAAACGATCAGTGTTGTTACCTGTACTGGTGTCTCGGGCAGGTACCCGCCTCCCATGAGCAGCAGGCCGCCGACGGCCGTGATTCCCGACACGGCGTTAGTGACCGACATGAGTGGGGAGTGCAATGCGGGCACCACGCCCCATACTGTGTGGTAGCCTACCACTCCTGTACAAGTGAAAGAAAGATTGTTGTACTGGGGAAAAAAGAGGGAAACAAGACAGGGAAGAAGAGGGATGGGAGAAGGAGACCAGCGAACAAACCATTGTGGAGTGGAGGGAATGAAATCTCGATCTATATTTCGAGCTTTTTTGTATTGAGAACTTTAATATTATCAGCATAAAGTTCGGAATTCAAAATGTCTTGATGGTTGTGGTGGAGATTATTAAGCACTACTAACACGTATGTGGACCTAAAGCATACATAATTATGTGTATGCGTGTGTGGGGTGTGCGTAGGTGTGGTGTGTGTGTTGTAATTAATAAATAGTAGTGTTTTTAAACCTAAACATAAAGAAAATCTTGTTTTGTAATAAGACCGAAAATGACCCTTAAATCGACATCGAGGTGAAGTGCGTTCCTTATCTGTACGAGAAAATGCCTTTAGCCTTGCAGCTAGACCGTGAGCTAGACTGTGACGAGCTATACATATATTTTAGGAATATGTTTAAGGCGATTACTACACAGTTCGAACGACGAGCATACCAGCCTTAATATGTAAAGACTGGAAAGACATATTGAGATCCCTTAAAGGCTCTAAGACCATTCATCAGATTATTTTAAGGATACATGTAACTAAACATCTGTATTATAGTTACCTGAGAGCGCTAGTGTGGTCGTCATGGTTGTGAATGCAGGATTAGGTGCCGCCATTCCCAGACCAATCAAACTGGCCATTCCTGTAACAAACGTAATTAGAATCAGTTTAAATCTAAAGAGCAAATTCTTCAAATAATGATCTTGATTAGTTTATTACTTGAAATACGAAATCGATCATCACAGCATTTCATTTGTGTTTGAGACTTACCTGTAGAATACAAGAAAGCATCCTTCAAGGTCTCGTTGAATGGACTGGGCGGTTCCGGCTTAGCGACTGCAGTAGGAGTAGCGGCTGCTTGCACGGTCGCCATGCTTGGGGGAGGCGGGGCTGGCCAGAGAAGCTCTCCAGCCTTGAGGACTATAGCCCCCCGGGTCACTTCGTCTTCCAAGTTGATGTGAAAATGATCGTTGGTACCTTAGAGATAAGATTTCAACATGAAAGATGTACCCAATACTTTCTAACAATATTTTGATTTAAAAGAGAGTCCATGGAGTTTCGTGCCCGTTCTTCTCCATAGGCCATACCGCTTGCAAATGCTTTGGAATGGGCTAGCCAAACTAGCTTGCATCTTTTTGACTAACCAACTCCTTGACAAATCAAAAGTGCCTTTAATTGGTTTAATAGAAATAAATGCTTTGAGATTGACAAGCATAATAAAATTTCTGAAAACTGTTTTTATTCAAAAACATTCAGAATTCTCTCCTGTCTTAACACATCAAGTCAATTTACGACTTTCTGTAAATATTTTTACAGCTCCAAAACTTCAAGGAAAGTTAATATAAACACACATTTATCTAATCAGTAGAAACATTACTTACCTAGGCTAAAGAGGAACCCTGAGATGTTGTTAGCATATAACGTAGACGCGTGTGCAGGCATCCGACTGGGCATGTCTGTCAGACCGATGTGCGTCACTCCGTGCACCTTAATGATCTCGCCTTTCTTTGTTGTTTGTATGTTGCCTCCCATCTCCGCTGCTAAATCTACTATGACGCTGCCAGGAGCCATGTCGCGGACGGCATCCTATTTGAATGATAAATAATTAATTATCATCAAAAAACAAAACTAGAGTTGTAGCTTAGTGGCAACAATGATCCCTCTTCAAAAACTCTGTATATTTACCTACTGGGTAGACTTACCACTATACCAAATTAAATTGTACCCAATGGTTAAGTTCAGCACTTTTATAGCAATCGAGATTATAATTGACTAGCTATTCCCCGCGGTTTCACCCGCATAAGTCTCGATCCCGCAAAATACCTAAAGTATCCTATGGCCTAACCTAGGTCATGGTCTACCCATACCCATGTGCCAAATTTTATCCAAATCGGTTCAGCCGTTTTAGCGTGAAAGCGTAATAAACAAACAAACTCACTTTCGCATTTATGATATTAATTAGGATTGTAATTAGTTTCTAAGTAAAGTAAGTATTATTTTCAGTCGTCGTCCTATTTAGCCAGGTCAATATCGCGATCAAGTGTAATCAATTTCAATGTTATCTAGAGCGATCAGTTTATTTTTATATTTATCGCGCATCCGTGTCCACCCACCAGGTTATCAATTAGATATCACAATGCATTGCTTGTTTGTTTGTACCCTCATAAATTGGGACGACACAGTCACCTCAGATATTCTAAGATTATAATAATTTACGCTATCGTTTTGAGTGAAAGCAGATTGTAGACCTTGAGTAATTTATTCCATAATATTTACCCATTAATGCGTTAATATCAATATTACATTACTGCCCCATATTTGAGTAGACACGATATTGATAACATGCATATAAACAAGATGTATCATTACCATAATATCATTTATGTAATTAAACATATAAAATGGGTCTTTTAAATCAAAGTAAGAGGTCAAACATATCGGTGTAATTTACATATCATACGCAGTTACGCTCAAATTCCTACGTATTGTCGCATATTTTTAATTATACAGCATAATTTTGTTTCGCATGTTTGGCAGCGCGTAAACAGAATGACAATGTAATGTTATCGACGATTTAAAACAACATTGTTAAAATTAATGTAAACTTAATAACAAATTCACTGTATCCGGAATACGCGATTTTTAAATTCTTTGTGAAGCAGATAATTCATGGGTTCCAACATCCTAACTAATATTATAAAGGAGAAAGTGAGTTTGTTTGTTTGTTACGCTTTCAAGCTAAAACGGCTGAACGGATTTAGATGTTTGGCACATGGGTAAACCTAATGACCTGGAATAGGACATAGGATACTTTTTATCCCGTTAGTACATTCCCGTGGGATAATTTCGAATCTCTACGCGGGCGAAGCCGCGAGCAAAAGATAGTGTCAAATAAATTAATATCATAGCGATAGAAAGATATTATTATTCAGTAGTCGTTTGGAAGATTTTGTATGTAGTTAGTTAGTACGAAACTGAACTAACAATGGTGAGTTTTAAGATGCTGTGCGATGTCTATCAGTGGACTTTACAGTAGGTTCATTTCAATCTTACCTCAAGAATAAGCACTGGTGCTGGTTTTCCCGGTATAAGCGCAGTGCTGATAACTACGTCAGAGGTCCTGGCCTCTTTCCCAAGGAGAGCCCTCTCAGCGTCAAGGAACTCTTGGCTCATCTCCTTCGCATAGCCGCCTACTCCAGCGCCTTCCTCCTAAACGACGCAAATAAACACACATTAAAAAGCGGTCATTAAACTTGCCAAAAACAATGTCTGTCGAGTATAATTTGAATAAATGTTTGGTAAAGTGCGATTTTTTTTGGTGTATTTGACGACCTTGTTTTAAGAATACAAATCTATTTATATCTTCGTATAATTGAATTTGCATTATGTAAAAGATCATAAAACAACAAACTGTGTGAACTTTTATCAGCTGCTATACTTTAATCAGTCAGAGAATGTTCATACCACGTCATATCGTCGGTAATTTGTAGTTGTATTTGTATTGTGAGTGTATTTATATTGTCTTCGGCAATAAACCAAAATGAATGTTTTCAAGGTGCTCAAAAGCATGACAAACATGTTTATAAGTCGTTAAACCGGTCGATTTGGGGGAGTGACACTAGTGTGAGTATGTAAAAATAAATTCATTATACACTGATCTTTTGAAAATGAAATGTAAAGTTGATATTTTTTTAATAAAATTATGTTAGCTTAGTATTCGTGTCATTTTGTCACATGAATAAAATAAGATAAATGTAGCGCAAACATTCAATTACCACTATGAGCATGCCTTATAGTTAATGAACGAAAATAAACAAAAACAAAATTAAAGTAGCAAATCACGTAGAGATAACAATAACTACTCAAGGATTGGTGCATTGAATGTTGCAATTGACATAATATTTAGCGGAACAAAACAAACTTAACAAATAAAGTGAATAAATATTACGTGACTACGTATCTAGAGCTACGAGTCATTTGATCTGGAAATTACCGTTGGCGATAGCGGCCAAGGGCAGGGTGGACGCTGCACCCCAACCACTAGGATTAGGGTACACCCACCTCTGTAAACAAATAGTTTCATAAGCACAAGTACCCTGATAACACAATACACGTACATCGCATAGAATAAGCCTGCGGTCATTATGAGAAACGTGATACGTATACTTTGACCGCACAGTTATGACTACATACTAGCACAATGTGACATAGTAATATGCTGTGTCGTTGTATTCCTCTCATGTGCAGATATAGGTCACGCCGCAAGATCTCATTGTACGCAATACACTCAGTAATAAACGAGAGAGTCTTATTATTTATAATTTAATGAAGATATTAAGTTTGTTCAGGTGTTATAAGACTGCATTAATAATTACAACTACAACATAATTCTCCCTTTCCAATCGGTTAGCTCAACGGTAAGAGCGATAATTATTTATTGGTCGTACAAACGACAAGTTTCTTCATATCGGAAGTTTGGTAACTAACGGCAGCACTTAATGAATTTGTAGTTGATAAGAAAGTGCCACAGGGTCATTGCGACAATTATTGTAACATGATTTAATAGATACACTAATGGTACGTGGCATGCCATTGTCTGTCTACCACAGGACACCAAATGGTACTTAGCAAGACCTTTAATTTTACTGTATTATCTTGCTTGCCTATATCAAACAGAACACATAACCCGTCTCATTATAAAACGAGTTCTAACTTTGGCTTAAAACTTTTATCCAGTTTTTTTTTATATCGAACCCTATTCCAACTGAGATAATTGCCAACTTAGACCTTCGACCCCCTTTAAAATCTGTTTTTGTTTTCAGGAATAATGAAAAATGGATCTATGTTTTAAGGCACCTGTCCCACCGCCGGCGATTAACGAAAAGCGAGTTAAGCTAGGAACTAAAAACGAGTTGGCGTGCAACCAGCAGCGAGTGCGCGACCGCGACCAGCAATTACTCGCTGGTATGCTTATGTACAAAGCGTGAGTCTCTCAGCGAGCGGTCTGCCTGCCAAGCGAGTGTCGCGAGTTCAGTTCGATTCAAACTTAATGGCGGCTCGGAAGTTAGTTACTCGTTGCGCAGTACCTCACCCCCGCTGACACATGAAATTGTTACTGCGCAGCGACTCGCCTCATGTTCCGACCCACCATGAAGTTTGAATCGAACTGTACTCTCTTTGATAGCTGTTGTCGCTGCGACAAACGAGTACTCACCGGCGCGCCGCGGTATGAACAGTCAGAGATCAACTACATAGTAATATATGAATCTCTTTTACTTACACGTAACCTACAATTTTTTGTACGTTTCTTGAGCGAGAAAATTGTTTATAGCTAGTCGCTTCCACGTCGGCCGTGGGACAGGTGCCTTGACCTTGTTTTGCAATAAGGCTGAATGAGACGCGGTGTAGTCAGGTCTTAAGTATGGGTAGGTGGTCTCTAACCTTCATGTCCATGGTGATGAACTGCGCGCCGAGACTCTCGATCTGCTCACGCACAGCAGGGCGCGTGTCGAAGGCGCGCACGGCGGCGCCCATGCAACGCGCCTGTGCAGCCGCCGCGAGCCCCGCAACTCCTCCGCCCACGACCAGCACACGACACGGTGGCACCCGCCCCGCGGCCGTCATCTGACCTGCACACCACCTCATATTTACATCATTGTTCTAACAATCCCACATCCATTTTTTTTTTGCCTATCCCCTCTGCTTCATCGTAGGGTTTCGGTCAACCGAAAGTGACTGTCGCCACGAGTACGCGATAGTCGCGCTCGTTTATATAAATATGACGGATTCACGCGATCAATCAAGTCGCGTTTATACGTAGGAAGTTCTTGTAAACGATCGCGTAATCGCGACTGTCATTCACACAGGTTATGGGTGACAGAGATGACGCCGAACTTTATCTAAAAGTCGATGTGCTAATAATTAACAACCGTTTACTGTATAACTGTATGGAATAGATATATCTAAGTAGGTATACAATAAATAAAATTGAAGTGTCTGTTTATAATGCCAAAATAACAGCTTTTTACTAAATGCATTTGAAAGTCAAAGTAACGGAACAAATAAAAAAAAACAATTTAAAAAAAAAATTGTGTCTCTTTGTTCCTGCTAATCTCCGAAACGGCTGGACCGATTTTGACGGGCCTTTCACTGGCAGATAGCTGATGTTATAAGGACTAAATTAGGCTACTTTTATTCTAAAAAAAGAATTTGGATCCACAGGGGCGAAACAGCGGGCAGTAGCTAGTTTGTGTATAGAATTAGCTACATCATTTCTGTACGGACTATCGGATAACACGGTTATTCACCTAAACTAGATAGGCGGTAAGAATTATCGTGGTGCGATATACATTAGGTACCTATAATCGGGTATCATTTCGATTTGAACAAATATTAGGTACCAAATATTGTTAAAAAGTACTTTCTTTCTGTCTGAATAATCATGTGATTTGACTTATATTATTTTGTGATGAAAGTTCTCCGTAATAAATTAGATTGCACGTGCACTTAAAGGGTTTCGGCTACTGATTGTGACTGACTGTACTATAAACATATTCATGCATCAATAAATTTTGGCTGAAGCCCTATAAATGTGAACTTTCTTTAATAAATAGCAATCAGATACTTACATCAAAAGCGTAAAGAGAGAGACGTAGCTGTGAATAATTAGTTATCATAGAGGATGATATATTTATGGAAGAATAACCCCTATATCTATTTCATAAAAGTAAATCATGTTATAGACACGATCGACATACATACTCTACAAAAAATACTTTAATTTAAGTCTCACCAGAAAAGAATCGTGGGAAATGTGCCGCCGCTTCGATCACAGCCCGGTATCCAGCCACGTTCGCCATAGAGCTGAGCGCATCAAACGCTTGGGCGCGACTTATACGAGGAACGCAGTCCATTGCTACAAAAAATAAAAATACTTAAATGACAAAAGTCAAAAATGAAATAAATGAGAGTTTATTCTGCATAGATAAAGACACATCTAAAATTCAAATAAAATTATTGAAATATTAATTTTAAAATGAAGTTCTTACCAAATGCATTCACATTTTTTGCAGAAAGCTTCTTTATTAGATCCTGATTTTGGGCAGGATACAGAAATGATATGAGGGTTCCTTCTGCTCTGACATTTGGTACTTCGTTATCTACTAGTGGACGGACTTTTAAAATGATATCTGAAATAAACATACACATTAGAACACAAATTGTATAAAATTCCAGAGTAAAGTTAGGGTTAAATAATCAATGAATTACCAGACTGGAATGTGTCCTTCAGGCTGGTAACTTTAGCACCTGCCTCTTCATAAGTCTTATTTGGAAAATTTGCTAATGCCCCAGCATTTTCTTCAATATTGACACTGAAGCCCTTCTTTACTAATTTGCTAACTACTGCTGGTACTACAGCAACTCTGAAAAAACACCAAACATGAATAGTTTGATCCAAAAAAAAAAAATTGGCTAAGATTATGATGATACTGTTTTATTAATATTTTATAAATAATTATTTAATAAATTATTACCTTCTTTCATTATCCCAGATTTCTTTAGGTATCCCAATACTAAGTTTAGTGTATGGCACCCCTGGAGTTGGGGGTGCTGATGCAGATGAACTCGAAAGCCGGAAGTGCCATGACCGCTGCAGAGGCTTGCGGATATTCAGTAACCTTGTTGACCCACACATATTGGCTAATTACTGTAACAAATATGAAATCAAGATTAACTTGGTTTGATTGATTATATTATGTTTATGTCAAAATGATGTATTGAAAAAAAAAATTATAAAAACTTATGACCTAGAATACATCCTTGTGGCATGCCAGTTTTGTTGTTACGATTTTTTTTATGTTTGTTGTAGTTTCATTAGACATTTCAGTGCAAAATTCTTTGGTATTGTCATAACATGTATAAAATAATCTGATAATAATATCTTAAATTGTAGGGATGGGAAACTTAAGTGATCAACATGGTCAAATGCCTTTGCTGATTTTTCTTGGGAGATTAGAAAACTGCTTTATTTTGTTTTGCTGTTATGAATTTAATACACTACAGACTTGTGATTGTTAAATTTGTTTTTGGTGCTTTGAGGGGATTGTAGTGAACACATGACAAAAATTGATACACTGTAAATAGTTGTAATAAGCCAGTGGTATTTTCATCTGCTGTATTGGGGATGTGACAGTTTGTCATTGACAAGTTTGTTTCCTTAAACAATAATGCTAATTACTATGAAGTACATTGTGAATGGTATTTTAGTGTGACTTCACTCTGGAAGACATTATACAAAACACAAACAATAGGCATCATTATCACTGACTCAGCATGCTGTTTAAAAATACCATGTTTCAATGTAATCTTACAAAACAAGTTTAATTTAAAAAATATGAATGGAAGCAAGTGAATTTGTAACTTCTTATTTATGAAATAATGAATGTACTATTCTAAGATAATTAGGAATTAATAAAATGTTTTGACTATAAATTAACCAGGCATTTTGCTATTATAAAATTCATTATAATGCTTCTTTTGAAACAATGCTAGTTAATTTGCAACCAGAGATAAGGGGTATAGTATTAAGAAACGCGCGTGTATGTGATAGGTGCCTACTACATATTAACACCTTGTTATCAGATTGGACAAAGCCAATTCATTTGATCTGAGTATAAAATTCTGCAGTTTTACTTTGCAGATAATAATGTAGGTCACACATTTTATTTCTACTATTTAACGAGTTCATAACAGCTATAAATAGCAGCAATACTGGAACGAAGTATATTAATTTTTTGTTCCTATGTTGCAACGTTACGAAGTTATGAATGAAAAAATGCATCCTGCATATAAACAAAACATAAAAAAGTTAGTGCATGCAATTACTACCTGCGTCCAAGCCGGCTTCCAAACTTGTGGTCGTAGCGTAGTCCGTAGACCTCTATCTCGACAATATTCTTCACTTCGCTGAAAACTGCTATAAGTGAAATTTAAGCTTTTCGTAGTTGAAGACGTTAACGAAGTTACATGTAAATATATTTAGACAGAGGAACCAAAACCACCACGGACGAAAATTGAAATGGGGGCACCAAAATAATTATTCTTTATTTCGCTTGGAATTTGTTCAATGCCCAGACACGACACCCGCGGCCCGGCGTGCCCGGTACTGCGAAAGAGTTGGCATTTGCAATTTACTCACTCGATTCGATAACGAGAATAACCACAATTTGGTACCGGCGGCGGTCCGTGCAACAAGCAATCAGCGAGGGCGGGCGGACGCACGGACGAATCGAAACGAATATAGTGTGTCTGTGTGTGTGTATGCAACTCTGTCCGACGAGACGACGCGCGTTTGACGTTCTTAACTTCCCAGTGTTGCTTATAAATTATTTCCAGTTCTACTATTACTTTGTTTAGTGTAAAACAAACCGACTGTATCTTTTTGTAAATTCCAAGCCTTTACAGTGCCTTCCATATTTAGTAAGGTTTATAAAAAAACTATTTACAAAAAAATAAAAAACCACCGACTTTCAAAAAAATTACCACACCGTTGTTTTTCTATTTTTTATTCTCGTCTTTTGCTACCGACTTCCGAAATTAAAGTTATTTTTCACTTTGTAGTGTTTTTTTGGACCACTCTCAACTCCACTCTGAAGTATGAACTACCAAACAAAAAAGATTCATCAAAATTATTTCATAATTGGCGGAGTAATCGCGTAACAAACATTCAGCTAAATTGAGAAACTCCGCCTTTTTGGCTGGTTAAAAACTAGGTATGTATATCGAAACTGCCAACGTGCATTGAAAGTAGTAGTTGTGAAAATGCCACGCCAAACGGTAAGCGGAGAAGCGGCGAATAATGGAAGTGCTTCCTATGGATGGAAAATATTTAATTTAGTGAATTCTCCAAAATAGTAGAAAAAATATAAATTACAACACTGATTAGCGTCCTATTTTTTTTCTAGTGACGTTCTCACTTCTCAGCAATCAAAGTATCGATATAAAATCAACCATTATTATTTTTAATGGTTGTCTTAACCGTGTGTTTGGCGAAACATTCAAGACACAACAAAAATCTCTATTTTCTGTCAATGTTCCACACAATTTTTGACAGGAACTAGAGATTTCGACATGTTTTGTTGTGAATGTTTCGCCAGTGCAAAAGCAGTTATGTGTACAGTCACGGACTTTAATTGATGAGCTTCCTTCAAACTTTTCAATTTTACAGTTTCATACATTCACGAGATTACACGATTAAACACGAACTCAAACCGCACGCTCGTAAACAAGATGACAAATAAATTACTTATAATCGGAAATAGTCTTATCCATAGAGGTTGACCAATAAGTTCTCAATTATAAAAATAAATAATATGTCGCATTAAGTTTATCCAATCTATTTGATACTGACCTCCTTTGAATCAGAGCTCATTAACTCGATTGTTCTGAAAACTTATCTGAAGACAGTGACAGTTGAAATGTCGATGTCAGAGTCGTTAATTTCGAAGTTGTCGAAGTGACTATTTTAATATTTCTCTGTACGCTAACGTTACTATCGCTACTCTTAAACAATCGTTGCTAGACCTGCAATTGGTTGACTTTGGGTAGTCACTCTGCTGTCAAGTTTGTAGTTCTGGTTCTCAGGTTAGCCAACCGGTAAAGTTATTAAATATAATTTTCTTCTACTAATACGAAGACATTATGACTTTCCGTGTCGGGAACCGAATAAACCCGATTTGCATTACACGGCTAAAATACGAACAGTGCCAGGTGACTGATCAATTAAAGTCCGTGACTGTACACACGGCTACACATCAAGCTATACATTTCCAGTTTATGCTGATCTCGCATTGTATAGGATTTCCGTACAATGCGAAGTCAGCTTATACTGGAAATGTATAGCTTGATGTGTAGCCGTGTGCACCTTGCCGACCTACCCAACCCGTAAACAACTCGTTTTGTTTAAATGTCTTGTAATAATTTTATCATCTGTCCTACTGAGTACTCACTATTACTTACCGCAAGTACAAGTCAGAAGGTCAAAGATGATAACTAGACATAAAACAAAATAATTATTTCTAGTACAAAACCACTCTATGCAAAACCACTCAACACGGAAATTATATTATCGACACGAAATCGATAAAAAATACTAACATCACTAGTGTCAACACTTTGAAGTTTGACAACTGGTCTGGTTGTGCATGTGTGCATTGTGTGCTCGTTGTCTAATGTCTTGTCTGGCAGGTCTGGCTCTGGCTTGTCATTTCATTTCATTTCATTCATGCACACGCCCGGCCCGTACCTGATTTGGCAGCTGAAAGATTCTGATTCTGCCGTTTGATTTTGTGATAAATTACTGAAGCAAAAGCGCCACCTACATAATTTGAAAAAATGGCCGGTAACAGAAGAAATTTATTGAAATATGTTACAGAACTTAGCGCCGTCAAGTCGAGAAATTGTAAGTGGTTTATTCATGACTAGAGTTTTATGGTTAGGTAACTGTGGTATTTAATTGACTGTAAATGAATGAAACTTATTTAATCAAATAAAATTATTTTATAAAGTAGATATAATTGTGCCGTTAATTATTTGACTGCAGTAAATTTATAATATTGGAATGAGAACTTTGCCCATGCAAAGTACAGATCAAAGAATTTAGTGTTTTTAAACTTATGTTTATTTGTTTGTTGATGAGTATATGCTGCCATCCGCCTGCTAATAACTAAGTGGGAATGTATTAGTTACCGGGAGTAACTAATACATGACTAGTTAATTAGTGGCAATAGCTTTAATTTAGCACTTTGCACAGACCTAGCAACTGTGTTAGGATGTGTGAACTTATATGTTTAGACTACAATCTTTGATTACATACCTATATTTGCTGTAATAAATAAGTTCATCTTATGTTTACAGTCACAAATCGCTGTTGGTATTCTAGTTTTTGGATATGTTTCTGTCAAGTTTTTTCTTATTTCATTTTTTTTACCTCCATTAAATTGTTGAATGTTGCGGCAGTGAAACAATGAACTGATGTTAAACTAGTAACAAAATACTATACAATATTGTTTATTATTATTATTGTTTTGTTAAGAATAGATGTTTTAATTTTGTACAGGTTAAACAAATATTTCTAACTTTAATTATAAATCTAAAGCAGAATATCAACAAGATATTTCAATAAAATCTTTGTTCTTTAGATGGAACGGCCAATAGAGTTGTTGCTAAGAACCCTATTGTTGAAATGGATGGTGACGAGATGACCCGCATTATTTGGTCCATGATTAAAGAGAAGCTCATATTCCCTTATGTTAAGGTAAGTCAGTATATATATATGAATGAATACTGTGATTTATATAAAACAATACACTTTTAGCCCATCTCTAATAAATTTATCTGCAAAAGTGGTCATTTATAATAAGGTATATTACAGAGAGTTTGAGGAGTGGCAGACTTAATACAATCAGCTTTATGCTAATTTATGATTGTCCCAAGTTGTAGAACTTATGGGAGATGATAAAAAGTAAAATTATTAAACTGCTCCTCTCCATCACATGGTGTTTAATTTTACCATGGGTGAGTGAGGGAATTTTAACTCTAATACACCCAGTATTAGAGTTAAAATACTCTAACAGATCCTCCAGAAAGCTTGCTGGTTATTTTATTTAGGTTAGGTAACTACCTACAATATGTTACAATCACCCCATTTCTTTTCAAAATTGTTGTGTGAAGAAAGGTACTTGGTGCTATACAATAGTACAATTAAATGCAAGTTATCATGTATTAGAACTGCTTATATTTCTTATCACAGATTTATTGTGCCAATGTTACCATTTACTAGTTGCTCCAATTATCATTTGTAACACATAGTCTTGCACACTGTTATCACACTGCTTTATCTCTTGTGTGTACAACATTTCGCTAGTTTACCCAATTTATGTTAGAAAATATTTAAATTTGCATTTTGTAAATGTCAATAATTATTTTGATGCTTATGAATGTATAAGTCAAGATAATGATGACCTTCCTTCATGATGCATAGCAGATGCTCTGATCTGATATAAGCAGGTCAGATAGTTGATTTAGAAGAGGGCTGCCATTTGTTTACATTTATTAGGACAAAACAGAATACAGTACAAGGCCCTGTAAAAGTACATGGAATCCAGTTGAATGAAACATTTGTAATAGCATTGTATTTCAGCACCTACATAATACTAATGGCTAAGGACTATTATACATTATATTTTGCCACCCAGCCTGTGTGTGCCGTAACATGTGTCCCCTGTGCCCGTAGCCATTCAGGATGGTGGTAGTGTGACTGACTGTCCATCGTCGTACCTACATTTAGGTATCGCCTCTCGTGGAGACTATACACCCTATTCATTCTAGCATAAAAATTGATGAATTAATTCTACAGTTGGATTGCTTGTACTACGACCTGGGGTTGCCTCATCGCGACGCTACCGATGACCAAATCACTATTGACGCGGCACACGCCATCCTCAAGCACAATGTGGGAATCAAATGCGCCACCATTACTCCTGATGAACAGAGAGTTGAAGGTATACCTCTAGCATTTACTTAATTAGTTTTTTGTTCTAGTAAATTCTTGCAGGATTGCAGAATGGCATCACTGTTAGTAGCAGTGTAGACTACAATTATAATTAAGTATAATCATTTTCTATAGGTACTTACTAACTTTACAGTCTATTAAGTGTTAGGTATTACCTATCACACAAATTGTGATAAGACACGCCTGTACGTGACAGGCATGTAGTCCGAAAAAATCGTATACAATATTATAGTAAACAAATTATTATATTATGTCTACCAATATTTTCATTGCTATCATCACTTATTATTTTTTATTACATTGTATAACTGCCCGCGACTTCGCCCGCGTGAAATTTCGCCCCCCCACCCACCGCGTTGGATCCCATCGCGATCGGTATTACTTCGTTTAGCGGCCTTTCTGACTTTTGTTCTTTTTGCTTGGCTCCTTAGGATCATAGCGTGATGTTAGCCTATAATCTTCCTCAAGAAATGGGCTAATAAATGCAAAAATATTTTTTTTTAATCCGACAGGTAATTCCAGATATTAGCGCGTTCAAACCTACAAACAAGCTTTATTATATTATTAGAATATTAAATCAATTGGCACGTGTACATCGTCAGAACATCTGCCCTCTGACTGTGGGTCGAAGGTTCGAGTCCCGCATGCAGCATCATCTTATAAGTGTAACATAGGAAATACTAAGATCGATAAACTCACTTTAGTTATAATAACTAGGCATTATAATAACTAAAGTGAGTTAGGTACTAATAGAGCAGTGTCAATAACCCTCAACTATTTTAGATTGTTTACATAATACCAATCCGTAATTGAGTTAGCATGTATGTGGTACCCTACACACACTGAATCTTAATGAGAAATGAAATGTAAGTTTTTTTGTTTGTATTATAGAGTTCAAGTTAAAAAAGATGTGGCTGAGTCCGAACGGGACGATCCGTAACATTCTGGGCGGTACAGTGTTCCGTGAGCCTATCCTTTGCAAGAGCATCCCAAGAGTCGTGCCGGGCTGGACTAAGGCCATGGTCATTGGCCGTCACGCACACGGCGACCAGTATAAGGCACAGGATTTAGTCATATCGCAACCTGGGAAGGTAAAAAACTTATTTTCAATTCGAATTTATAGCACACAATAATACATTTTGTATAAAAGATGAACTAGGCAGTCGAGTAAATGGTTTGATTTTAATATTTTTAACCGACTTCAAAAAGGAGGAGGTTCTCAATTCGTCGGTATGTTGTATTTTTTTGTACTTTTGTTACGCGATTACTCCGCTAATTATGAATTGATTTTTAATTTTTACGATTATTTTTGTTTGGAAGGTGGCATGGATCAGAGGTGGCCCCTTATAAATTTTTTTAACTTTGCTTGAGTAGTTTTTGAGTTAGCTTCAATATTACGTATTTTTCCCACATAATCTATATTATAAACGATGTTTTAAGTTAGTCCGTCACTGTTATTTACACAGCAGGTAGTGGTATTCGAATTTGTGTTGGGAAGGTATAACAACTAAAAAATGGTAGCAAAAAACGAAAATAGAAAACCAAAGACACAGACTACCGAAATTTAAGTTATTTTTAACTTTGTTGTGTTTTTTTAAAGTTTTTTTTTGTAATTTTGTTGTGCCTAATACATTGTTTTATTTGTAAGGTGGAGTTAGTCTACACAGCAGCAGATGGAACAGTAGATAGGCGCCAGCTGTATGACTTCAAGGGGCCGGGTGTTGCCCTGGCAATGTACAACACTGACGAGTCCATCCGTGCCTTCGCTCATTCTAGTTTCCAGGTTTGAAAATATACGCATTGTCTGTGGTTAAGGATGTAGATAAGATCTTTTGGATTTGAACTCATTAACCCGGACTTAAAGAATGCTTTATCAAGTTAAAATAGTTTACAATATTGAAAGGTTATTCATTCGTTTTGTTTTCCAATTTGTTTATTTAACAAACAATAAATCGAGAAAAATAAAATATCAG
Organism: Lithophane ornitopus; assembly: GCA_948473465.1. Lineage (NCBI taxonomy): Eukaryota > Metazoa > Arthropoda > Insecta > Lepidoptera > Noctuidae > Lithophane > Lithophane ornitopus. The sequence continues at coordinate 10,579,809 of OX419616.1, read as the reverse complement.
TATGACGTATGTAGGTACTGGGAGCAAACTATCGGTTAGTTTAATTGTTCGGTCACTTCGACCTTGCTTCAATGAATCTTAATACATATTGAATCGAATACGAACTTGTTAAGACTCTATCTACACATTACTATTTGCACTCGTTTATATGCACGCACGTCATAAATGTGTATTGTCTTTGATCAGGTGGCGTTGCAGAAGAAATGGCCTTTGTATTTGTCTACTAAGAATACTATTCTCAAGAAGTACGACGGCCGCTTCAAGGACATTTTCGAAGAGGTTTACCAAAGGTATTAAAAAAAGATTTACTTATGTAAATTTTGGCCACTGATTTAAAGATAAAATACCGTTTGCGACTATGTTATCAAATCAGCGGTTTAATCTATGCTTGATGAATCCGTTGCAATAAGTCTTTTATCGTTGATTATTAGTGATTACAAGAAGCAGTACGAAGACGCGAAGATATGGTATGAGCACCGGTTGATAGACGATATGGTGGCGCAGGCGATGAAGAGCTCGGGAGGGTTCGTGTGGGCCTGCAAGAACTACGACGGTGATGTGCAGTCTGACGTAGTCGCTCAGGTTTGTAGTCAATTTAGCCCTTTCTATTCTGGACCTTTAAGGCCGAAAGAACGTAGACATGGGGCCCAAAGATGTTTTATGTTAATAAGCGCACGATAAAGAACATTACCCAAGTAAGACGAAACGTAGTATAAATAGTATCACTTTATTTTAGTTACCACACTCCGCCACTATTTTTTTGTGGTATCGTGTTACCCAGTAACTGGGTTGTGGAGGTCAGATAAGCAGTCGCTCCATGTAAAATACTGGTATTCAGCTGCATCCGGTTGGACTGGAAGCCAACCCCAACATAATTGAAAAAAGGCTAGGCAGGCAGACTTTATTTTAATTATATCCAGTTTTTAACCAGAAAGGGTTACAATACGGCGTTTTGATAAAAAAGAGTGTTATCAAAAGAACAATAGTAAAGTTTTATTGTTGTTTTTATCTTTGTGCGCCACGTATAGTATGTGTCAATTACTTTAATAACTCTTGTTGAGTTGTTGACCCGTTTAGCCGATAAACGTACCTAGAATTTATTGTACAGCTTGTTCACTCGGAAATGACGCGCCCCACTAACGCATTACAGCTCGGCGACACGAAGCGGTGGCGCGGTGACGGCGCGGTAACTGCATCGTGTCGCCGAGCATTTACCGTGTGCGTAAATGCGGTAGTGGGGCGCGTCATTTCAGAGTTGACGGGCAAGCTATACATTTGTTCACGTTCAGTCAGCGCCAAAAATATCGGGACGAACAGACTCTGACTGTTCAAAATGACACGCATCCCTCACTATGACCAAGTACGAATGATAACAACAACTTTGCCTCAATTGGATAACATTCAGTCTTTACAGTAGGTATGGTAGCTATTGTGTACCTACTATCCGTTTTATTAATGAGTTGAGAGTTTTAATTTTCTATGTTGTACTGTACATTTGCCATGCTTTCGAGTTTCGAGCACGTATACAAAATAGAGTCAATTATCTGCTTTACTAGAAATAGCGATAAGCGATAATACTCGTAGAGGGGTAATTCCGTTAGACAACTTCATTCGTACTGTCGAGGCTATACTTAGATCGATAGCTGTCTCGTATGGTAAATAAAAAACAGGTTTCCGCACTATTATGTGATCAATATTATTATTGCTTGCCAACGAAAACATTTCAAGCAGTTGTGCGTGCATTACATGAAATATAAGTACTCCATTTATCATAGCACTACACAAATAACGACCAAATAACGACAGTTATTGTGTTGTATTTTAAGAGGAATTTTAGTGTTCTAATTTATATGTTAATAGTAAATACAATACATTGTAATTATCGTGAAATAACGGAGCTTATTATACGCTATGGAAATAACGATGACGTTATTTGTCTAATGTTATAATGAAAGGAGTATAGTTGAAGTTGGTAATTATAACTAACTACACTCGCCTGAATAAACAAGCTGTAAATTCTTTTTTAAGTCCAGACATACTTAAAGCTCTCGTGTGAGATAAAAAGTAGAGCAATGTATCATAATGAATCATTCTGTACAAATGAATGTAGAGCTAGCTATCTCAGGGCTACTTTACGGTTTATTTAAGGGGAATGCGCTAGTAGCCCGCAAAATTCAAATTTTCTTAAGTTTTTTGCAGTTCAGTGTCATGTGTATGTTGATAAAAATATGGTTCGCGACCGTAAGAAATATGTATAGAATTATAATCATAAGAATCATCAATAAAACTATATAGAATTGGTTTATAGGGTTATAGTAGTACATATATAGGGTTTATTATAGAGTATTTTGAAGTTAGAGTTATAATGATGTATTATCCTTAAAATAGGTACATATTTAAACGATCACGAATCATATTTTAATCAACATACAACCTAATACTGATCTGCAAATTGCAAAAAACGTAAGAAAGCTGGAGTTTTGCGGGCTACCCTGGCGCTTTTACCAATGTCAACGTCAAATATTCCTCGAGTTCTCTAGGATACTTTACAAGTAACATTATTCCACTCAGGGTTACGGCTCCCTGGGCATGATGACGTCAGTACTCATGTGCCCCGACGGGCGCACAGTGGAGTCCGAGGCAGCGCACGGCACGGTGACCCGTCACTACCGCATGCACCAGCAGGGCAAGCCGACCTCCACCAACCCGGTGGCCTCCATCTACGCGTGGACTAGGGGTCTGCTGCATCGCGCCAAGCTGGATGACACGCCCGATCTTGCGCGGTTCGCGCTCGCGCTTGAAGATGTAAGTTATCTTATTAGTAATATGTATCTATCCAAACTTAATATTATAAATGCGAAAGTGAGTGTGTATGTTTGTCATGTTTGCTTTCAAGCTAAAACGGCTGTACGGATTTGGATGAAATTTGGCACATGGGTAGACCTTGACCTGGAATAGGACATAGAATTTTTTATCCCTATATTTCCACGGGATCGAGACTTTAGCGGGTGAAACCGCGGGGTATCGTGTTTGTGCAACAGATTTTGATGAGGTTTTCACCATCGTTTAGTTAAAGAATTTATTCCGGAATAGATAAGTTAAAGTGTGTATGTGCAATTGTTCCCTCGCACTTGGCAGGAAACACTTCAGATTCAGAGATAGGTACCTACTAACATAAACAGTAGCATGTCACAAGCCCTAACCAAATATTATGCCATCTCCGTGGACGTGGATGTACTCAGGGATCAAAATGTTGTCGACTGTCGTGGGGATTCAAGGAAAACATTTAATATATTTGTTATGTCTCTATGTATTATGTAATTTCGTTTGTCCTTGAATATAATATTAAGTATAAATGTGTGTTTGTTGCCGTCAGCAAATATTGCTACAGGAAAATCTAACATAAATATACTTTCGAAGATAAGATTTTTTAATCAGACTAGGTATCTCTCTAATAACAAAAAAACCTTTCTTATCAGCAAGAATGTAGTAAACAAGTCCACTCCACTCCGTTCTGTTTATCAAACATTTGCAATTTTGCACATGATAAATGAACTTATACTATCACGGAAGGCAATCATTAAGGCGGGGAAAATCTAATTTAGATAAGCCGGAAGTTGAATGATATTTGAAAACAGATATTATTATTGTGTTTTGCAAATATCGAACGTTAAACGAGTTTCCAAAAACTTAAGAACCTCAATATAATTAAATGTGACTTGTTCAGTCGCGTCCGTAAAAGTGGCAAAACAAGATCTTGTTTAAAACAGGGTCGTTGACACTGACTTGTGAACGACACCTGTGGTTTTATTTTATCGAATAAGTCAATACTCCTTGAAATATTCTGTATCAAGTACATATTTGGTGTATTGCACTGTAGTTCTACAAGTAGGTATTTCACTGAACTTAAACGTCAGTTATTTAGTGAAATTAATGGTTCTGGTCATGATATAGGAATATATAAAGATAGAAAAACATCGCAGAATCGTACAATACGGGTTTTCGGCTTATCATTTTTCGGACTCATGAGATTTTTCCAAAAGTTTTCAAAGCTATCTTAACTCGACTCACGAACAGTTTGGTGGCATTATAATGTATGATAATTATGACCATAGTAATATATATGTCAATGGATATGACATAAAAAAATCCAACAGGAACATAAGAGAATTATTATTTATCTACTAGGTCTATTCGTTCGTCGCCTTTATTGGTGGATCTATGACATAGGGTCGTCACATTCTAATTTAAACAAATAAATAAAATTGAAGTGTCTGTTTGTAATGTCAACATAACAGCTTTTTACTAAATGCATAATTATGAAAGTACACTTATACGGTAATTATAACAAAAAAAAACAATATTAAATTTTTTGTCTATGTGTCTGTTTGTTCCTAATCCGAAACCGTTGGACCGATTTTGACGGGACTTTCACTTGCAGATATCTGATGATATATCCTTATAACATTAAATATCTGCAAGTTACTCCTGTAACTTAGGCTACTTTTATTTTAGAAAAAGAATTAGGGCCCACGCGGGTGAAGCCTTCGGCAGCAGCTAGTTAGTTAAGAGACACATGTAATGCAGTTACCTGTATTAGAGATCTAACGCGGCGACGTCGCATGTCCCTCTCTTTGTGTAAATGCTCTCCTTGGCAGAAATAAGATGGAAAAAAGTAGATGGACTTTACAATATTCTAAAAATGTTTAATTATTTTGGCAGGCGTGTGTCGAAACCATCGACGGCGGCAAAATGACTAAGGACTTGGTGATCTGCATCCACGGACTGAAGGACACCAAAGAGGGCATGTACTTACACACCGAAGACTTCCTCTTAGCCATCGCTGATCAACTCGAGCGTAAATTAACTTCCAAATAAACTTGAATTTAGAACACTTGACTTAGTGGTAAAAGACATAGATTTTTTTTACATTGCCTTTTATTAATAGTCCACTGATAAGTAGATAAGTACATCAATACATATAAAATCGGTTTATAGATATTTTTAAGTAACCAAACGGTTTATTTTTCAGATAAGTCCAAGTGTTTCCAACCTACCAAAACTAAGAAAGACTAATTTATATCCTATAAATATGTAAATAAAACATGTTTATTCCATGTATTACTTCCAGTATAGAAGAATTAAATTGTGCTTGTATGCCTGAACTTAATTAAATGGTGCTTACATGTGACTAACTCGTTATATCCAGAGTTATTATCATATCGTGCTGGTTGTTGCGAATTGCGAACTCGTTTAACAGAACCAGTAAGTCATTTAATTAACATGAATGGTTTTACTGATTGTTCGGATTTTAAGACTTGCATTTCCTGATGTTATGCCTTTTAAGGTGCGCCTGATTGCACTGTCAAATATATTACGTCTTCATCACAATTTTAACAGAACTGTAAGCGTTAATCATCATAAAATAGAGTGAACCTAAACAAATGCACAATGCGATAAAAACTTTTTGGGTCGAAAAGTGCCTTTTTAAAATAAGGTATGATACGGATTACATAGGTGTGACAAATATTGAGACTGATATGAGGCCATATTTGGGAAAGGGTATTGAAATTGAAATAAATACTCATGTGGCGAAGATGGTAGATTGTCTCAAATGTGTTGTGTTGTAATGGCAGGTGCGAGCTAGATTTGGTATTTTCTAAAATAGTGTTATTCTATTTTTAAACTGGCTATGACCACCCGCTGTTCCGCCACCGCTAGAGTTGATACAAAGTATGGGTAATGTTTTTATCACTTTATTTTATAGTAGCCCACTATATTATTTTGTAGAAATTTATTATTATGTCTTTAAGCTTTATTATTATGTTTACACTTATATTTTTGTAACGGCATGAGATTTACAGAGATATAATTATTGATATGTAACAGCTCAAAAAAATTATTTTACGAATGACGATATGTATTTCATGAATAAATCGAATTATTTTAATTTTCAAGAGTTTCTTTTTGCCGCTGTAGTCTGCTATACCCGTAAAATGTACACTTCTATTTTCGAATAAGTTTTTTATTTTTTTTATTATAAGTTTCTCCCTGGCTGCCTGAAGTCTGGATTTCAGGCATGTAAATCATATGGGAACATACGTAGCCAAATATGGGTGTACTGCAGTGGCGTATTTACCCTAGGGCCAAAAGGGCCATGGCCCGGGGCGGTAGGCTGCGAGGGGCGGCGCAAGCCGCACCTCACGCTCACCTTTGTAAGCCTTTCATTTTGAAGAAATGAAAAATAAGCCTACTTAGCAAAAATTAAAACTCGTTGTAAGTTTGATAGACATCAAGACACGGGACTATAGTAAGCTCAAATTTAGCTCAAAACACACAGGGGGGTGCATGTCGGAAGCGGGACGGGCGCGGGAGTACGGCGGGCATAATAAATTGTAATTCAAGGAATTATTATGGATGCCAACACACAGAACGCGTAGGCGGGTTGGGCGCGGAGCGGGACGAGAGCGGGAGCCTCGCCCGCCGCCCGCCACCACATACAGCGCGGGACGGGAGCGGGTCGGGCGCGGGAGTATGGCGGGCATAATAAATTGCAATTCAAGGAATTATAATAATATGTCAGTCAACACACAGAACGCGGGCGCGGGTCGTGCGCGGAGCGTGTCGTACCTATTTGTTTGCCGCCGCCTGGCTAGGTACGTCCGCGTCCGAACCGCGGCCGTCCCGTTGCCGTCCCGCGCCCGCGCTGTGTGTGAAAGCGATGACAGCGCAGCTCCCGCGAAGAAAACGACCCGACATTCACCCGCCTTGTGTGTGTTTTGAGCTTTACTGACGCGCGCGGCGGTGGCGGCGCTTCTTGTCGGTCGGTCGGACACTGTCGTGACTCAGGGCTGGTTTCGTTCCTTTTTTTTCCTTTAATTTATGGGGCGGCAAACCTTACAGGCCCAGGGCGCTGAATCTCAAAATACGCTACTGGTGTACTGTAGTACCACAGATGCATACAGATGCACTCCGTAGTTAAGGTATGAAGCTACAAGCACGCGGAGGGCTCGACTTGTAGGGTGGGCCAATTCAGTAGGGCTTAGGGCAGTAGGACCTCCGCGGGCCGGTCGGGTCCCACGTTGGCTAAATACTCACGCGCGTCGTCGCGTCGTCCGTTCTTCGCAAGATATTGAAACTAAAATAGGTACTAAAATGAAGGCAAAAGTATATTGCATCGCATTCGGCTGCTTCAAAAGTATTAAGAAACTAATCGAAGTGACTAGGTAGACCCGTTACTGACTATGTGACTTTGAAATTCTAATTGGGTCGCAAAACAAAATGTCTTGCTGATATTCATCAGATTCTTCTTATAATGTCGATGGTAATCTAGCCCGGCCAGAATTCGGCTAAGAGTATGGCGCCATCATTTCCTGTAACGTGCAGACAATAGGACACGCTGGCATTGATCTTCATAAACGGAAACTGAAGGCTGGTCGCTTTATTAATGTAGCTCCAAAAAATTCGACTAAAACAACCACATTAGAAAATATTCGGTATATTTATTTTGTTTTTATCTTACTAAGAGATTAATTTCAGATCAACATCTTTCAACACATCATACTTCACTAGTTTGGCATATTTCTTTAGAAGCTTTCGCCAGTAACATTTCACATCCTTATCAGTTAAATGATCCCAAATATGTTGGAAGCCTCTGTTTGCGATCTCATTTGCTAACTCTTCATTTTCTTGAAAAAATATTATTAATTCCTTTATCTCCTTTTCCGTTGCTTTTGGGCTGATAGGTACATAATGCACCCAAGGTTTTAGTGATGGGTAGAAGAACTCGAGCCACTGATCACCAACATGAAACACTAAAGACTTGCAGAGGAATAAATGCTTGAATCTGAAACTAGCAGCAACCCCTCTATAGTTGAATAGGTATTTATATTTACAATGTTCTTCAAATGATACTTCCGATGCTGCTGGTGCATACAGTGTGTCCTGAAATTAAATAGGGTTAATTTATTTTAGCTTCATTAAATAACGGATAAAAAGTTATAAGCAACATACTGTGAGAGCCTCTTACTGGCAGGGACACCATCAATGGTCTGAATTTCCAGAAATGTTGAATAAAACCTTAACTGGCGATTGAAAAACCAGCCCCTAGTGTGTTATTTTCGCAAATTAAATTCAAATTGGCGATGGTGGCCTGGCAGAAGGAGCCACACACATTCTTTATGAATATGAAGGTACCATATCAGACTTCCAAGCTTGATTTTTAGTGTACTGAGCATCAATAAGGTCAGGTTCAGATCTAGAGAGTAGAATAAGAGCATCTCTTTCTTCACTTGTTCTGGATCCTCTGAAAAATCCTTTGTTTTCTTTCTTTTCCCAAGGCCATCTGAAATTTAAGAGATAGGCAATTATTTATAACCAATGAAGTGCATTCTTATTACTGTTGAAAACCTTTATCAACTAGTTACTAACTTTTCAGCAGATTCTGATATTGAGATTCTGTGTTTGTCCCACCTGCCTATGCCAGTGGGGTACAAGGATATTGCTGGACCGCCTTCCCAAAAACTCCAGGCAGGATACATTATATCATAATAATCTTTTGTCTGAAAAATAATTTATGAGGCTGTAATATGTAGCTGAAGTGAGTGTACTTTATGAAGCAACTAATGTCTTATGACACTATAATTTCTGGAATATCTTTATTCCATTGAGTTTGTTGCATTCTAGGCACACCAAATACTTTGGGGGCAGCTTCCATTCTTAGCTGACATGACAGAATTGTTGGTAAGCTTGGTTTCGTAATAAATATTAATCTCAGGACCTTACTGAAAGAAAATACTGGTGCTTTTGGATGGCTCCATGCTTGGTTGATTTGGGGCCAATCTCTGGTATTCAGTGCTAATTCTAAATCTGGCATTTTTGCTGCTAGAGCATTCAGGTAGTGTTCTACTCCTGCACACCTTGCTGGAAAGTGGCATTCATTTTCCCTGTACAACTTGCGATCAATTATCTGGAACATTAGTAATTTTGAGTATTATTTTTATTCTAAAAACAAAAGATTTTCTACTATAAATTTAACAGTGTTTTAAATTACCTGGTACTTGGTTGCTTTTACTCGAGCTCTTTCAAATAGCTCCTTGGTAATGCCATCTTTGAATGGCGCCAGGTCCTGCTCAATCACTGATGCATGGCAGCTACAATTTTCACTCTTACAAGGGACATATTGGTCAATAGCTAAGTTGATTCTTGCTTTGATTTTTATAGATCTATCATTAATTTCTGGAATTGAAAAGGAATATTTCATCACGTGTATTAAAGATGGGAGACGGTCCTGCATAATTAATTAACTACAAATAGGGACCGGTAGGACTATATTTTTTGAATAACCCAACAATTTTATTTACTTTTGTGGCAAGCAAGATAATTGGTTGTTTATGGGAAAACTTATCCTAACAACAATAATGCTGCCTTTTTGAGCCGATAGAATATACTTTTGTCAACTAATATTGAAAGTTAAAATAACCTCTGCTGTATTTGTTGTGGTCTTCAGAGCATGATTTTTCATCTTTGCTACAAAACTCTTCTTTTGTATTTGAACTAACAGAAACAATAATACAGAATAACGTAAACAGATGACTGTTCATGGTTAATTAACTTTTAAGAAAAACTATGATTGTCAAATAGTTGAAGTAAACAAAAGAAAAATGCACGAAAAAATGACAAAAGTACGAGTGGAGTGAGTTGACTGAACTCGACTCTGTCTGCTGTGACAGTGACACAGCGCGTGACGTGACATTTGTCAAAGATACTTTTATAACATTGAATCGAATCTTTGGCTATCGGTATTTTGAGTTACCTACCATCGTAGATGTATTGAAAACTGACAATCAATTACTAATGTCATAAACTTACTGAATTTCATGTTCGACATTTATGAATTATGAAAGGTTCTTTAATTTGGCGTCGCTTGTCCCATCAGATAGTTTTGGTATTCCTTCGAGGTCATATATTTGTGCCGCTACTTGATATGTCTTCCACTTCTTAAGAACAGATATTCAAGAAATAAAATAATTATTTCCGACCTGTCCATAGTAATTTATTTAGTCTGTCCAGGAAAAATGGCGGCAAAAAAATCAAGAGCAGACGCTGTCAACCCACTGCAGAGTCGATAACTCTAAGTAGTCTCAATTATTATTCAAGACATATTATGCGATACTTACATCCGTGTTTCATAATTATTTATTAATTAGACATGTTATATTGTGCTGTATGCCACAGTACCTGCTTACTGTATGACCTGGATCTTCTCAATATTTCTTCTCCTCTTTCCCTGTCACCAATTTCAAATATTTGCTTAATCTGCTATGATTATGATTGACTTAACATTAGTACAAGGAAGTGCCTCCGCTGCCGGCGCCGGTTGCTGAATTGGCTGCTGGCGCGGTCGCTGACTTTGGTTGTCTGTCAGTTTGGCGTATGGAGTAGATAGGCAGGGTAGGTATAATTAAAAAAACATGTAATAGAGTATTTTTTTTCCATATTCCAGTCATAATTTTATACCATTCCCCCTCTAAAAAAACTTATTTTAAAAAGAGCTTATTATTTTCCGAGTGACTAATAACTTAAAAGTCGACTAAATGTTTGCAACAAATAAAATAACTTGCCAGCGATTAAATATTTTCGCGACTATTATATTATGTAAGGTTCAAAATTAAAGGTGTTATAAAAACTAAAAACTAGCAGCTGCGTTTAGGTAGCAAATAAACTATACCAGTCAAATAAAATATTAGGCGAGGAGCATAATAATGACTTGGCGACTAATAATGTTAGTAGGGTGGCAAAGATAATATATTACCGGTCTAGTTAGAGTAGGTAATAATTTTTTTTTTATGGTTAGGTTAGGTTAAAACTGTGACTTCCTACGCACGAGCCGAGCGAGCGAAGCGAGCGGTGCCGCGGCAGCGGCCGGCGAGTGGCAGAAACGACTAGATTATATAGACAATCTAAACCTGCCCTAATAATACAATAATAATATATTATTTATGAATGCCCATTTTCTATTTTATTTTCGCCATTAAGTTTCCGCTTAGATATTAATTCTGTTCCCAAAAGAAAAACTTGATGCTAGTAAAACGGAGCTTATTACTTACTTATTACGATACTCCTTATTAGCTGCCAACCCATTATAATGGTACTCACTCTATTTTTTTTTTAAACCTATATTCATTTTACTTTGTTGCCGCATTAAATACATGCCAATAAAAAGCAGTCTCTGTTTTGGTGTTTGAATTTAGAACACATCAATTTAATCGAACTCCATCTCAATGCTGTACAACCTCTTTGCGAAAAAATACTCATTTTCGACAAGGAGTTTAGTATTAGAATAAAAACTGTTTTGTGTTCTTTGCTGTCATTAGTAAATTGGCGCTATTTTATACTGTAAGTTTTATGAACACAAAGTTTAAGTGTTATATACTTCATAATAAATCGATTGAAAATGCATTCAAGTGATGAAGAAGATGTTAACACCCGAGTTTATGAAAGAGAGGGCGGCCGATATAGTAAAAACCTTGCTACCCAACAAATCACGGCTGGTTTATATCAAAGCCTACGATAAGTTTTGCAAATGGAAAAATGAAAATCAAGCTTCTAGAACATTTTCAGAGTCTGTTTTCCTAACTTATTTTAATGAGTTGTCGAAGAAAAAGAAGTCATCGACATTTTGGAGTACGTATTCTATGCTACGGTGTACTATAAAAACAAGGCATAACATTCACTTAATAACATATTCGAAGTTGCAAGTTCTTTTTCTCGTAGTCATGGTATAAAGTATAGTATGCAACTCTTGAACCAAACGGATTTATACCGACGGCCATGAATCACTCGCGTCGTTCAGGATTCTAACACTTGAATCACTCAGAATCCTTCACTTGCTCGTGATGCATCTATGGCCCTCGCTTTAAATCCGTCCTTTATTCATTAATTGCATAATATACTATTAATTACGGTTAATTAGTTGGGGTTCTGAATACTGGAAGGGTTTCTATAAACGGCGCGCCGCCGGTGTCCATTATGGGAGCCGGCGGTGCCAGCAGCCGATGTTTTTAATCTCGGCTGTCGGCAGTAATGTCATTGCCGGTTGCCAGTGGCTTTATTTTTGGGAACCGGCTCCGGCAGCGGAGGCACTCCCTTAGTACAACATGGTTCGAAAAATATAAATAATTTGATGGGAGATTGAATTTATTAATAAAATTATATTATTATTAGATAAACAGACATTTAAAGCAGCAAATAATTCAAAGACAGTGAAAAATAATGTACTACTTACTGTGAAAGAATCAAGCAATTCTAAAGAATTATACGATACGTAATAGAAATTATGTAGATTTAGAGATAAAAAAGTTTAGACACTTAAAGAATTGAGAAATATATAAAATAATCTTATGAGATCTTAATATTAAGGATTTTACATGGCTTACTATAATAACAATCAACTGGTCTACAAGTATCTAAATACAATTGACAATATAATTTTAAACATAAAGATCGAATTATATGGACTATGATTAAAATCAGCTTACAGTTAAAAAGCTGGTTTATGCCACATTTTTCGTCAGAAGAGATTGTTTAAGAAAAGTTTTTTATTTTATTTGTTGTTCGGATTTTTTTTATCTTCGGATTCGGACTCTTCTCAGCTTTGGCCCATCATTGTGTAACATAAAACAGCCTTTTCTGAGACTGAAAAAACATTTAAAATTCCCTGTCAGGGAATATAGCTGGTGCAACCAAGGTCCATATGTAGAGACCCACACACAGCCATGAGGATGTGATCTTAATCCACATTGAGGCGACATTCTCCTTCGAAAGCTGCGAACTCGGGCTGGAAGAAAATAAATAACGTTAATATTTTTCAGGATAACCTAAAACTTCGTAAGTTTTTTCCTGTAATCTAGAATACACGAAATATTCTTCCCAGTAACTAAGAGGGTAGTTGCGAGCTGGTAACAGTAGGTTATCTAAGCCTGAAAAGCTCCTATTGCACTTGTCCGTCTCCCTCTCGGTCTCACTTTGGATTCAGAGGGGGCGGGCCGTAATACACCAGGTGGGTCCGCGGATGTCACAAGTATTTGAATTCTTGGTTTTTGTTGGTTTCTAAGATGAGAAATATTTGAGATACTCACTTGTACCAATTTGTGAGTGTCATCATGATGTAAAGCGTAGCAAGAGCAAACACGACGTGGAAGAAAGTCCAGGAGTAGGCGACGCCGTCGCTCTCGTTGTCGAACACTTTGGTCTCCTCGGCGCGGCCCGCTTCGCCGCCGTCAGCGCCCTCTATGGAATCATACCCTGCGCTCAGTGAGCATACCAACATGCATTGTTAACTATGTCGATCACAATACCATGAGGTGCAATTGAAGCGGTTAAGTGGAACATAAAAGCAGATTATACGAAATACTTGGCATTTTACACATACATCCAGTGGTTTATATTAAGAAAAGAAAAAAAACAAAGTCATTCATTCAAAATACATCATAGTCCAAGATCCCAGGGCCACCAGACGTCACGTATTTTCTGACGAAGGAAATCTTTAAAAATAAGTCGCCAATACTCCCAGACACTTTCCGTCGGCCAAATTGCTTTGCAGACGCTTTGAAGCTCCCAAAATAATGACTTAACTTCACGTAAATTCTGATGCTCCATTTTGATATATTTCCACCAGACAACTATTTTAAAACTATTTTATTTGGCATGGATATACATATTAATCACGTTGATAACGTGGTAAAATAAAATCAGGAACATCATCTTTTTTTAGGGTACCTCCTCTACACGTAGAGAAGGGATGTTGTTTTTTTTTCTCCTTTATCCCATGGCATGGGGTGTCGTTGGAAAGGTCGTTTGAAAATATTGTGAGTCTGTGAAAGCCATTTTTGTATTCAGGGATATTAACAGTCTTTGAGCTGAGCCACGGACAGAGAAAAATACTTTAGATGCACGTAGCTCGGTTCCTGCGGGACAGATTGTGATGGTATCGTATTAAAAAATGTTTAGTTTTATTTTCTCTTTTAAGTAACTCACACGTAGTGGTTGGCCGTGCTGGGACCATAATCGCCCACTCAGATAGCCCTTAAAAGCTGAATATTTCGTAAACGGATCCCAAAAATGGTTTTCACAGACTCACAATATTTTCAAACGACCTTTCCAACGACACCCCACACCATGGGATAGAGAAAAAAAAAAACAACATTACCACTTTACTTGTAGGTGAGGTACCCTAAAAAAAGATGATTTTCTTGATTTTATTTTACCACGTTATTAACGTGATTAATATGTATACAGGGTTATTGGTAAAACACTCAACAACCTCCTCAAAAAATATGAAAACGCGAAAAAAAAACAGCTGTTCAGTACATTTATGTTCGTATAACTCGTCAAAATGTACGGAACAGCTGTTTTTTTTTTCGCGATTTCATATTTGTTCTCATAGAAAAAGTTGTTCATAATGATGAGTACAATGACTCCTTAAGAGGTTGTTGGTGTTTTACCAATAACCCTGTATATATACATGTGTCACTCAGTCTCATGCGCGCGGGTAATGCCGTCGCGCTCCTACCCACAGAGGCATTAAAACTGAGTTTAGGGGATGATTGGCCCCTTGGATCGGTCTGTCTTCCTGTAAAAGGTTTTAAAATAGTCTGGTGGACATATATAAAAATGGAGCATCAGAATTTACGTGAAGTTAAGTCATTATTTTGGGAGCTTTAAAGCGTCTGCAAAGCAATTTGGCGGCCGGAAAGTGTCTGGGAGTATTGGCGACTTATTTTTAAGGATATTGCCTAAAAAATACGTAAAAATCAGCTTGGAAAATTTACGTGAAGTAAGTCATGTTTTTATGTACCTTGATTATCTGAACATTGGCCGTCTAAGCAAGCTAGCAGGTAGGCATGCGTTCTTAGTACATACGAACACTACTCATACGTCCACATTTCCTTCGTCAGAAAATACGTGACGTCTGGTGGCCCTGGGATCTCCGTCTATCAGAATAATCTAAAGAACATGAAACAACTGAAATCTACCAAAGCTATTTTCATTAATGTTTAAGTAGGTGTCCTTAGAACTAACGAATTGTCAAAAAATACATTTATACAAAAACCATTTAACCTGGCTTCTTCAAAATAGGACCAAGCTTGGATTGGGATTCTTTAGGAGCTGGACCGAGGATAATCATAACGGAAAATAAGAAAAAAAAACGTTTTCATCTTTACAAAGAAATAAACAGGCAAGGAATGAGTCAAATACGGATAGGTATCATGAAATCATTGAAATTAAACAAGCAAATAATATGTTAGCAGATAATGAAAAAGATACATGAGTGTTCAATGTCTGGCATGGTATAGGTACTTTGTGATTAAGGCCAAGAGCACATGTGGCGTTACCTTCGTTAGCAATGAGCCCTCCTTGCCCTTACACAGCACCGCCGCCGCGCGATACGTCCGCAAAGAATGCACAGTATGCGTTAGTGTTACATAAAAAAATAAAAAACAAAGTGACAACACAACTGTTTGTGTTTCATTCAAAATAGAGGTAATCATAGCAATTAAAACGCCAAAACAAATGGTTACATGGAAACAATAATATTAATAAACACTGTTAAGAATTGTAATTTTGATTGAATCAATGCTGTGTGAAAAATATCACGGCATAAATAAAAACATCTTGAAAAACATTTGGGAAGAAAAGTTTAAAAGTCGACATTGAGTTGTGTGTGACTTAAAATTGGAAGTAAAACATGCAAACTTGAGATCATAGAAGTATAAAGATCTGTGAAACATAGAATAATCAGAAATAAGCTAGAGGACACACTGATAACGATATGAAATATCAAAACATTTTCGGCCAGATGAAACATTAATGCGAATAAGCGAATGTGAAATCTCACCCTGAAGTTTGTTCCTTTGCAATTAGTGTTGCATTTGCAATATAGTAACAGTTTTAGTAAGTTTTAGGTATTATAAAGAAGAATATATTCACCTCCAGCTCCTTCCTTGGCGAGGATACGGTCCGACATGGTGATTTTAGACGAGGACGACGCAGTTCGGATGGATGAGTACAACACGCTGCACACCCAAATGACCAGCCCGATGACCGACTGCTTGTCGAAGGACGACTGTTGAATCATTCATGTATCATTATTTCCTGTCTTAGAATTCGTTTATAGCTTGGAGAAGTATCGGTTAAAATTCAGTACACTAACGGCCAGTTTCTTCATCAAAAGTAACAGTCAACTGTTCTTTATTAGTGAAGAACAGTTGACTGTTACTTTTGATGAAGAAACTGGCCGTTATAAATGGTCAGTAGCATGCATGCTATTGTACCATTGTCCAATAACCTCTGATTGATGAATTTGTTTCTAGGTATATCACATAGGTATGTCACAGTGGCATAGAAGCTCCTTACACACTTTTGTGCAACTTAGTGGTATGTGTATTCCTGCGCGAATCCAATTTTTGTTGGTGCAAGTGTATTTCTTGGCGTTGATATCATTCAAGTCTTACTTTGATCGCCTAATTAATCAGTAGAAAGAAATGATGCAGAAAGATATGAAAAATAGTGCTTTTTAAACCTAAAACTACTTACATACCAACTAAATCCGATTTCATACAATATAGTAAAATGTAAAGTAGAAGAAAAAGTGATGTGATAAGAAACAGAGCAATAAAAACCATTAATACCATTTTACATACCCAATAAATATCTTCCTTTGATTCCTGGTTGAGCGTATTCAAAATAAATACATATTATAATTTACATAATGTAAGTATTGATAAACATATCTTCTTCTATAATATAAAAATGAATCGCTGAATGTGTTGCTAAGCGCAAATCTCGAGAGCAACTGAACCGATTTTACTAATTCTTTTTTTAGAATATTCCTTGAAGTACGAGGATGGTTCTTACGGAAAGAATCGACTGTTAGGGGGTACGTAGTTCGCCGGGTCAGCTAGTTGATGATAAAATAGAAATGCACAATACAGCTTTTATATCTATAATATAAAATAATATCAATAATGTACTGTCGTAGTTGTGTGTTTTACTATGCTGACCATTTTTTAAGTTTAATTAAGCATACAGTCGTGTTTGCTACATTATAAACCATTGGCTATTCAAGGTCTTGATTCTTGAAGTATTAAACAAAAAGGTATACTTTGCCCAATTACTTCATTTGTAAAAAAATACTAAGAAACTGATTTATTAGTGTGATAAAAAATGAATAACTATTGGTATCGTTATATTCTATTAAATGTGTAGTTTTTCCCTAATAGACCAGATCACTACAAAAGGCTTTCCTGTTTCACGTCAGCGCGTGCAGCGATATTGAACGTTGAAATTAGCGCTAGAGTGCTTAAATTACATTGCACGCTTTGACAACTTACATGCGTTCGATGAAAGGATCATTATTGGCATTCTATCGGCTTTACCCGCCTCGGTCGAATATATAGGCTGTGTTTTACTGGAAAAACCAGAGAAAAAGCCGGCGAAGACGTCACGAACCACCGATAGGTTCGCACTGCTTTCACATCTCTCCACAAAAGCTACGGTGTTCCAGAAGAGCGGATCCGTCATATTATAACGGCCTTCATGATCACCAGCTATCTAATTGCGTAACTTATTTTTGTAACCGATTACGACTAATTTGTTTAATTTTGACAGTTCAACAACATTCACTGCGTTATTTACATTGTTGAGCAGATTTTTTGTCGACCCTACGAAGCAATGGATTAGACATTTGTTTCAAATCGATTCCAATTCTGATTGACCGTGTATTACGCAATTATATTGCAGTATTTTAAATTAAGGTGTCAAAAAACGCTCTGTATTTGGACAGCCGTTATTATGTGACCTTTCACCGCTTTCTTAGGACACGAAAGCTTCAATGCAGCAACAACCTCAGGTTGTTTACCTGACATCTCAAATTGATCGTTCACACAATACAAACCTCGTTAGATCCCGTGATGCTGTTACATTCCTTGGACGCGTTGGAGAGCGCAGACCACGTCAGATACATGACGTATAGCGACACGACGGCAGACTGCAGCAGTCCAGAGCGAGGCTGATGCTCCTGTACTGACGGCAGGATCGAGATGCCGCTCGCGATCACCACGAGGATCAGGTTTATTGAGATGAAGAATTTGGATAGCTCACATCCGCTTGACTGTAAATAAGAGTTGTGTTAGCTGGAGTGGGTCAATTGGGTGATCAAAGCTCGTATGTGAATTTCATATCAACCCATTTAACCCAGTTCACAATTTTTCGACAGTTTTTAATCTAACGGAAATAGTACCGATATATAATAAACTAACGGTTCTCACAATCTTACGGTAACATAATTATACATTTATAGATATATCGCAGTAAGATGGTTTTATTGTCTCAATCTCTTGACATAAATCTATTGCACTTAAGTAGTAATTTACCTTGGTGTAGTAGACATAAAGCAGAACGATGCCAATCAGTGCAAGAGCGTAGGCAGTGAGCATAGCCAACAGCAGAGCGGCATACCACCCACGCGACTCTGATTCCTCATAGTTTGCTGAAATTAATTATTATACACCTAAGGCATCCTGTACATGACGCCGGAGCCGAACCGGCGAGATGCAAGATGAAAAAAATTCAGAATAGTGAGAGTAAAACTCAGGATGAGTGTAAAATCTACGCTGGCCCAGTATGGCTCCGGCGTTATTATTTTCAATCATATGAACTAGTAGTAGTAGTATATTTGTTATTAGTATCATTAGAATTAGATTGTATATTTTATTTAAAATTGTAAATAAAAGCTCATTGTCATTTTTTTAATTATTTTTTTAGTCTCAAAGAATAATGTTTTGTTTTATGAACTAGTATCATTAATTCGACAAGTCGACAACCATCATCATTCATTATCCAGCCTCAAGACATACAATGTTGGACATGCGTATCTCTCGGTCATCGCCACATCTTGAAAACTAGCCAGAAGTATAGATGGTTGTCATACAGCACGCGTAGCATGACAACCATAGAAACAGGTTTTCTACGGGTTTTGTCGACGGAAGCATAGACAAACTGACAGATTGTGATTGTTTCTCTGTAATTTTGCTATTCTTCCGGCCTCAAAACCCGTTTCTATTGTGGTCTTGCTAAAAGTTCTGCAGGGCAAATGCCTTGTCTGTTTTCAATAATAAACAGGAAATATAATTAGGATAATCAATAATAATTAGGAATGTATGTATTCACTTAAAAAGTCTGCGAAAAAAAAAAAAAAAAAAACTGTTTTGTAAACTGATATTTATAGTGGTTAAACTAAATGCGGTCGATGACCCCACAAAATAACAACATCAAATTAATTATTTTTTTGTTTTATCATGTTTAGATATCGACACCCATCACGTCGGCGAAGTTTCTCTAGAAAATCTTACCCAATATTTTTATACTTCTAAGAAATCTGTCATATATGTATGTCATTCGTTATTATTCGTATTATTTATCAGCGCTTTACCTCAGTGACACAGTCATGTATTGTTCACAGTTGAGACATCATCAAATGGGTTTTTCCCTCACTAATAATAATGACTGTTGCAATCATAAGATGACGGCATAGAAGATTACCTTATTGTAGAAATATAACTCATAACATCACACCTACATTCCCTGAAGGACTATGCAGATGTGTATCTGTATAACACCACATTTCATCATCATTTTAGTTTTTTTTTTTTGGAAAGAATAAATACTTACAAACCCATCTTTCAGCCCAAGTATGAGCGAAATCAATAATTAATATAAGTTGTATGACTATGAAGCAGAAGCCTCCAATCATGCCGAACACCATCCAAGTTGAAGCAAATTGTCCCTCCGGAATAAAGAAAGCGCCAATTATACCGCCAATTACAATCAGATACTTGATGCCCCAGAAGCTAAAAAATAAAACGTACATTTTTACTTATCGCCATAATACAACTGTAAACAAATAATTATCAGTCATATGAGCAGACTCACTGATAAGATTTAGATGTTGAAAATAAGTCAAGATTGAGATAAATAAACAACAAAATACATACCCGTTTTGAATGCCAGCTCGAGGATCTTTGGAGGACTTGACGCCAAGTGTTATGAGAGCCATCAAAACGAAGAAGAGACATGTTGCAAAACATATTCTGAAATACAAATTATGTGGGAATAATTTACCTTACTTTAATAAAACAACTTCAATAACAAGTTACATGAAGATGTTTGAAATGACAAAACTATTCATGATTATTGCTATTTACCAAACTATTTTCATTCTAACCTGTGCAAAATCCTTATGCAAAACAATATTAACACTGTAATATAAAATAAACTACCTGTAAACAGCTAAGTAGCCAACTGCCTGGTCACAGTCCACCTTGAAGTCGCCCGGTATGTAGTGTGTAGAGTTTTTACAAAATGGAACCTGGAAAGAATATAATTATTCACAAAAATAAATTACTTTGACATTGAACTTATCGCTTCATCCAATTTCGTCATGAGCAATAGCTGCAAGTATTAGTCATATCTTTCAGTTTGTTATTGACAGATGGCATTACGGTCAGAATGTACATTGCATTGCATATGATTATTAGTTGGATACTAACATTAGTCTTAAGTTTTTCTTTACTACTACTGTATGTATTCATTATGGTCTGATAATAAAGGTTTATTATTACCGAAATAATATAAAATAAGCATACCTTTTTCATTTCGTCATGTAGTCCGGGCGCCAGTGTGACACAAGCGGTCACCATGACAAGCAGCAGCATGATCGTGTACATGAGACGAGTAGATGTGGAGTTGGCACATGATGGACATGCTGAGCAGCACAGGGAGCATGCTGCACTTCCACAGCAGCATGCCAGCTGCAATACATATGCATTTTTATAGATACACAAAGTAGGACTGCTACTTTCTCTTGTTCTACGATTATCTAACAGATCATCATTCAGTCCTTAATTGTCTAGTTTACAACCAAGTCAATACTGATACTGCTGAAGTTTTTCGGCTTCAGGTCAGTCAAATCTGAGGGCTGTCCACTAAAAAGGTCACATGATGGTCAGTAGGTTGGGCATTGGAATAAATTTATGTTACTGATCATTAGTATATCAATATTCACTTATTATGCTACTGTAAACATTACATTTATATTGATGATTTCTTGTATTTTATACTGATTGTGAAAGTATGAGTGACAATAGAAAACTAGTAAGTTAATTCTTTATAATTCTATTTAATTTATATTTAAATGCACATAATCACTTGGATAAGATTTTTTTGTGCAATAACTACAAAGTGGTACAGTTATCACTAGATTTTTGATAGGAATGTTATGCATGAGATTGACAAATAGAATGAAACGCTTGTTTAGTTAGTGTATGTAATTTTGGAATTTCTCAAATCGTGCCATTGAATTGCAATTATTACATGTTAATAATAACTTATTCGTAATAAAAACAACAATCACCTGAGCAGCTGAACAAAGACCTAACACTGCACCCATGTTTGCACGTTTAGGGCCTAATCAATATTTCAATAATTATTTATCTTCTAGACACAATTTTTACGTTATTTTTATACTTTGTTAACAATCAAGACAAAATCAATAGTTTCTTCTGCTAAAATAAAAACATTGTTCTTGAAAAACAAGCTCTATTGATTTGACATGATACGAATTATTTTTGACATTTTGAAAGTTTCATTTCATTTTATCCCCCCTGCAGTGTTACAAGTCGAAATAAATACAAATAATTCCAATCCGTTGTAAAAATCAACTATTCGGCAGAAACTAGAATACCAAAAAAAATAACAGACAAAGGAGCCTTTGACGATCAATATGGCATCAGTTCATTCCGTTAGTATGATTGAGGATGAAGGATGTATTGTAAGTTCGCGAATAGTCGCGATTCTTATGCAGATCTACCTGCATTTGAATTGCGAGTAGGTATCGCGAACTTCGCGGATTAGTAGCAAAAGCGAGTTTCACGGACAGCCCGTGAAATTACCAGAGCCAAATGTCATCATTTCATGAAATAATAAATCAATACACATAAATGAACTTAGAGAGTTGTATTGCTGATTCTATGTTTATAATTCTGTAAATCCATGTTTGTTACGGTCCCGAATCGTATTTTAATCAACATACAACCTGATACTCACCTGCAAATTGCAAAAAACGTACGAAAATTTGAATTTTGCGGGCTACCCTGAAGCTTTCGCCCCTTTTGTATTTAGTCGATTATTGTAGCAGCGACCGTATTAAATTAATATTACCAGTATTAAAAAAGTAATGCCGCGAATTCTGTTCTCTTCTCTCTACATTTCAAAAGTACCTTCTTGGATTTCAGTGTTCAAAGTTTTAATTTTTCTCCCAAAGTTTTCGAAACTGTCTTATCAGTATTATATAGTGCTCGATGCGTCTTATTTTATCAGCTGATGAGCTGATTACTTCATAATATCCTGAGTTCCAGTTCCAGACAAAGACATAGCTGATGCCGATTGCCGAACTTATGATGAAGTAAGTATGTAATTGCGTTCTATTTTATGCTTTTATTGCTCAAGTATTCATGTATTCGCTTTTGCTACTTGCTCTGTGTACGTTCTTGCTTGAAAACAAAATGAATTAAATAATTAGACTTACTAAAGTACGTGCTAAAAACCGCTATGCATAGCGGTACGATACGTAGGTACTTACATTACATTGTTTGGACTTGCCTACCGTACTTACTTTGTTGAAAAACTGATGCTTTGACTAGTTTTGTGAAGACTTTCACAAGGAAAACAAAAATGTTATAAGTGTCTGCCTACCTGTGTATTTCCTACCTATATAACTACTGTGTGCACATTTTCTGGGTATATTTTAGATTGATGTGATAATGAGTTGCTAAAACAGCTTTGTAGGCTGTTGAAGTCTAATGAATTCATTTGTTTATTGAGTTCAAAATGTAATTCTTACATTATTTATTTACATTTTTTTTTATAAGTAGGTAGGCAAATCTACAGAATGACAGTTCTGATACAACTTCTGGTTAGTGGGCCGTCTTAAGGGTTCTAAAAAACTATACCTACTGCTTTTATTATAATCATTTACATGCCTGTTGACCCTGTTGTTTGGTTTCTCGGTCAGCGGGCAGTAAGTTGTCTTGGTTGTGACTGTGTTGTGACTTACTTGTTATAAATTCTTAAAAAATATTGTTTACCAGTATTCATTAAAAAAGCATTCATATCTCTTGTATTGCATACTTATCATTTCTGTCCTTTAATTTTTCATCATCACTACACTGTTGGAGCAAGGTTGAAGCCTTCTATCTATGTTTTATTGGGGTTTGCATTTTTCAATATTTTATAACTATAAGTCCTGCAGTAAGATAATTACAGGCCCGTAGGTATAGTAAAAAAATTAGTTACCCTCCTTCTGGGGCAGCCGAATAAGAATAGGATAGGATTAGAAAAATAATGCCACTGTGATTCTAATAATTGAAATATATTTTTTCAAGACACAAAATTCATACTAAACTTATTGAGGTATATTCAGGCAAATAGTCTACTTGAAGTAGCACATAATAAAATAATAACATTTTTTAATATATATTTCATTAAACTGTGTAACATTCATTTGTTGAGTAGATAGGTATGTATAGGTAGGTACAATACTTCACAGTCAAATATAGTTCGCTATGAAATGCAGTATTATACATTATAGATAGAGAGCTCAAAGTGCGGTATAGTAAGGCTGTTAAGTTTTGTGATGTACATAATTCTTCCTGTTTCAATTTTATAGTACAAGATTATTTTCAACATATTAACAGAAACATTTCATAATAAGATTGTAGACACTATCATCATTAAATCAATTTGGAACACATTCTGGACCTCCACATTAGAGATGATATAATGATCTAATCTACGACGATCTCAGTAAAATATAACATACTCTGCTCACATTCAACATTATACATAGTTATAAATAATAATTTAGAAAATAATAAATAAAATTATTAATATCACAGTAGAATAACTGCCAGCTAGTTTCTAGCATAAATAAATTGTTGTTCATAAAGAAATCATAGAAACCAAGTTTTTAGGCAGTTAGAAAAGCGTAAAATGTCAGAGTAATAATAATAATATATGATGTGAAGGACGGAACGGTTGACATCTGTCGGGCATGCCACCGACCGGGAGAATCAATTCGACACATCATCTCCGGGTGTTCTCGTCTAGCTAACGGAGAGTACTTGCATAGACACAACCTTGTAGCCAGGATTATCCATCAGCAACTTGCTCTAAAGTATAGCCTTGTGGAATCGGAAGTGCCGTACTACAGGTACGTGCCCGACCCAGTTCTCGAAAATGGAAATATCACATTGTACTGGGATCGATCCATCATCACTGACAGGACTATTGTTGCCAATAAGCCTGATATAGTGGTGGTGGATCGAACAGAGCGGCGCGCAATGATCATTGACATAACGGTCCCGCATGACGAGAACCTCGTGAAGGCCGAGAAAGATAAACAAATCAAGTATCTTGACTTGGCCCACGAGGTTGTCGACATGTGGGATGTGGACTCTGCGATCATTGTGCCGATAGTCGTATCAGCCAATGGCTTAATTGCCAAGAGCCTCGACCAACATCTACGGAGGCTCTCGTTAGGCAGCTGGATTAAGGGCTTGATTCAGAAAGCGGTACTTCTGGACACGGCCCGTATTGTTAGAAGGTTCCTCTCTCTGGAGCCCTGACCGCCGGTAGCTTGGACCCTGTTCCCGATACCGGTGGGCTACTATTTTTTATATTTTTAAATGTTTTTATATTTTTATATTCTAATATTTAAAAATGTAATTTATATGTAAATTTATGAAATAAAAGGATAATAATATATGATAAACCAGAGCTGACAGTTGCGTTAAAAACTGCTGTGATATTGACAACTGAATACGAAAATATAATATCTATCGAGAGATAATCAACACATTTGATCATGTTGCGACTTAAAACTACTGGTAACCATTAATAACGACGTATCGATGCATCCACCGGCTCTTAACAAGAAACTAGATACCTACTTGCATCATGTCTCCGAATCTTATTTAATATTGATATTTAAATTTGATACATACTGGCTTAACAATTGCATAAGTAACTTTCTGTAAGGTAGATTAATATAAAACCACAAACGAAAAGTCCTAACTCTTACTGCTTCTATGTAATTTATTTGTTGCGTCCAACTACGCATTTTCCTCATTGGAATGTACTAATTGTTATTGTTAACCATTCACACGAACCGTACGGACCATCTAAGACTGTATCGATGTTGACGTCCAAGCGAAAAGCGTGCCTAGATAAATATTGTCCAAACTTCCAGAAACAAGTAGAGATAGAAACGATAAATGACAATACATAAAATACCTACAATGTGTTTGATCTACCATCTTTTTTCGTAGTTTAGGAATACTGTTGCTTGAGTGAGGAAGTGTCTATGGTTCGATTTTAGGACGACTTACACAACTGGCGTTGGTACTATTAATAAAAATAATAAAGCAAATATTCTGTACGGTACTTAATTATAACATTACATAGGTATTTGCAATAATTATTCAATAACAGGTATTTTATGTGTGCTGTGTACTAAATATTGTGTAACTTATAATATTTGATACAAATTAATCTCAATTCTCAATGATTATTTTTGTCCCATATTTGTGGAAACGAGAAGCATAGCATTGTTTCGGCAACATACTATATTGTAGTGCGGGTTCGCAACATTTAACTGACAACATTGAAACTGTTTGAATGTGAAACATGTTGCCGGCAACAAACAAGATGAACCTGCAACAATTTTGTCAATTTTTGTTTACCTACTATGAATTAAACCAGCTTACTTGGTACATCAGTATTCCAGAAATATAGCGTGACAGTGACACTTAACATCTAGTACCTAGTCAGTGATGTCCGTACAACATGCTTACCATAATAATTAATAAACACAAACCGCTCTTCTTCAATGAGTGCGCGTTAGTCAATTTCTGTTATGTACTTTTTCGATATAGGTATAGCAGATACAGACTATACGTACTTTAGTGTTAAAAAACGTCTGTGTTTTTCTGTGAACCATTCTTTCAAATGATTGTAACTGTATATACTTATATAACAATATTTATGACAGATTTTAATGTCGTATCGACTTCGGCTATTTGTATAATTAGGCTGAGTGCAGGGTAGCTAAATATCGGACACGTCAAGAAAATATCTATACCTACGCAAAAAGTACTTAATTAGGTACCTACTAAAACAGGAGACATATTTTCATAAACTATAATTGCCCACATAAAAATAAAATTATATTCATTGGAATAGCAAAATATATAAAGGGTACATTCAATCAAATATGTAAGTTATAAAGAATAATTAAAATGATTCGCAATTAGGAGTAAACAAGTTACAATAATATTATAATATAATATATGGTTAAAATATGAAGTAATAGTGACGTAAATCTATGATAAACATACTATTAATGTAAATAGGTTTAGATAAAAATACATGCTAGTTATGTAGGTACCATAACTTGTAACTGAAATAATTTTACAACAAAGGGTAGGTACTTAAATATAAAAATGTGAAGTAATCTTAATTCACAAAAATATACTATCAGAATAAAGGTTATACAATATATTTAAGTAAATATGCTACTCAACTAGAAGGTACAACTTGGTTATTACAATGTTGTTAATGTTAATATCATCAGATTCGTAGGATTATAAGTACCGATAGCACTAAAATTACGTTGTTCACGTTTATTACCAGGTACTTATTAGTTTAGACCTTACTAATTTGTGAATTTTACATATTTACATAAATGGTTACTGTGTTTCAACAAGTTTTACCCGAAAATCTGAGTCATTAATTAAGAATTTTTGGAGAGTAGGTAGGGAGAGGTAGTCTGTTTTTTAATCTCGTAGACTAATTTGACATTTCCAGTGGATGTTCTTTGTTTTTTCAATTTAGAGTTTGGTATTTGCACCTGTCAAATTCCGAGATTGAAAAACAAACTTTAGGTACTTGCCTGGAGGAGTCAAACGTCGTTTGTTAGTATGAACCTAATTATTTAGGTGATCACGTGGCTAGTTTGGGCTAATTCTTATTTAAAACATCCCTAACGATGGTGATCGTATTAAATTACTCAATCGCGCATTTATTGTTTAGTTGTAACACACATATTTGTAATAATGAGAACATTTCGAGTAAAACAAACAATCTATATGTAGGATACCATACTACGTAGAGGTTAATTTTCGACATGTGGATTCACTTCGAGTTACATTAGCGCTCTACCTACGTCACACAAAGCATGCTTCCAACAGAATTAATGTAAGGACAGTAATTTCGTTAGCCCTAGACATGTGAACATCTAAAACCACAAATATCCTAAAAACGGTTTCAATTATGCTTTTTTTTGTACTGATATGTAGTTTCTTGTTAGTATTATGACTTTGGTGTTGAGTGCATACAAAATTGAGCAAAAATTTTGGCTAAATAAATTATTTAATTACGTAAAAATATTTACAAATCACTTAGGTAATAAAAAATAAAGTGTCTTTATTTAAAATAATATAAAGTAAACTACTATAATTTATGTAAAATAAGAAATGATTTACTTATGACATATTATGTTCCTAAACGTAATTCTAGTAGCTTCGAAAATAAATTGAGATCGGCATCGTATTTATGCATGAATATGAAACTAGCATGCCATGTGGCGTTCCGTCGACTTCATCAGTAAAGAACGTTACAGTATCTCTGTACCTAGATCGCTTTTTTAATTTAACCTGGCACAAAAACTACCAATTTATAGATAAGAGAATAAGTATCGTTTTGTTTGATTTGGGAAATCACCATAATTTGGTAACCTACTGCCCTAATTTGATATCCAAATTGTGTGTCTTATACAGCTTTAGCAGAGATAGCAACGAGAAAACTATTCAATAGCATTTCATAATCATGTAGATGTAAGCGATCATCGATCGTAGAAAATAGCTGAAATTATTTACAAATATTCACTGCTGTGAAATAACAAATATCAACTAAATATACGTAATACGTTTATTGTACCTAACATTATTAAATACTATTATTATGACTTCAACTTAAAATACAACTAAGAGCTATGTATTTAAAACCTAAGCTGCAGTTTTATTCTAGATCCTTACAATATGGCAGTTGTCAAATCGCTAGCTGAGTTGTTGCTTACGACTACAGTGATCTTTTGGTTTGGAAAGCGCGGAGTTTCATTGCGTCGAGCGTTGTTGTTTTGCTATATAAATATGACAACTTCATGATGTTTTATCACAACCAATATTGCAATGAAATGTATATTTGGTAAGATTTACAGGTACATCACGTAAAATAATATTATTATGATAGCACGATATCCAAATATATTAGTAATATTGAAATTAAGCACCTGTAAGATATTTATTAAAGAAATTTGGCAAGATGCGGTATTACATGGCCCACGACTACACAGGTAGGTGATTTGAATGTGTAATAAAAGAGGGATAGCTAATTAGCTTCCAATTTAATAATTATAAAGGGTATGTCTTGCGATACTTAGTAAAGTGTGTGGATTACACTTCTTTTATTATATTTGTATACATTTTGTCCTGAAGCATGAAATACCTAATTATTTACAATAGAACTGATAAACTCATTTCGGCGGCTATACAAAATCTAGGTAAACAATATGAAAGGATTGCTTATCTATTTGTTCTTTGTGTTCGAAAAAACAAATAATAATTGTTAAACATAAATAAATATAAGTAATGTCAATTTGTATTAAATAAGTGGGATTAGGGCACGTAGGTATAGTTTATTTAACCATGCATTCTTGAATATCACTTATCTATTTGTATGATCAGATCTAATTAAATTTGATATAATTTTGAACGATGAGATTAATAAGGATTTTATTATTCACTTGTATTACGTATAAATAATAGATTTGATATCGGTATTCATTATTTTGTAATTGGTATAAAACTGAAAAGGCGCGGAACCTGGAACATAATTTATCTGAAATGTGCGTTTTTTGTATCAGCACCGATATAATTAGATAGCTTATAGTGCATACTAATCAACGCATGAACACATTACGTGTATAATAGTCTAATATTGATTTCACAGTGATTGTATCATTTACGATTGGCACATTTTAAATATTACATACCTATGGTTCTATAACCAGGAGTATTGACAAACTTAGTACTGTTTCTTTCTAATAAAAGCATTTTGTGATTTGTTAATACTTAAAACAATATGTATTTATTTATATTTTATACCAACAAGTCTTGGTAACCATCAAACCAGAAAATCATATCGCGTCGTGATGTATGCAGGGACGAAACAAAACTTATCGCAGTTCTTGTAATTCAATACTGTGCCTAATTATTATCTACATTTTATAAACTCGTTATTACGAAGCCGTACAAAATTTTTCGATTTAAACAATAACAATAATAATATTTTCATAATTATACTTTTATCTATGTACATCCAAACATTGCTTTCAATTTTTAAATAGTAGATACAGAATAATATCTTTTATATAATTCACTATATTATAATTATTATTTACAAGTTTAATCAGTAATACTTAAAAGTAATATTGCAGTTCGCAATCGCTTTTTTCTTAAATCTCCCACAGCTCTGCGCCTTTGTTACACATTTCCCCCCTTATCTGTACGTGTAGATGTTTTTAAAGTCACATTCATAGGTATCTGAACTTTTAAGTATAATAAATGTATATGAAATTCTCATCTCAAGTTTCTCCGACGACGTTAATATTAGGCCTCAGCTACTGGCGTATATACGAACATCGCGTTCTAATGAACTCCATGTTTCTAGATTGTGTGCATTAGTTTCAACAATATGTACAGTGTGATGTTACCTTCATATCTTTTCTTTTCCTGGAAGTCATATCCTTGCGTGTGCTCACCCTGTAGTATCCAAATGGCAATGCGTGGGCGCCATCGATGACACCACAATGGAAAGCTCTTGCGCCGCGTAGTGCGGGAGCATTTCTTGAGTATTGTCTCCTTGTTCTAGTAGGACCATCTTTGTATACAACACAGATATGTTCATAAAAATTTAAGTCTAAACATGTTAGTAGTCTTTTCGTCGAATCTGAGATAACTTACGAGGCTAATTCATATATTATAATTTATATTTCATTATTATCTATTAAGTCAGTCAATATACATTTCATATTTAGTGATTAATATCACTGAAGTATTTTCGACAGCATTTATCGTCGAACTATTAGAGCATACTACATTCGCATACTCGGTATATTGTAGAAATAGTGCGAAAACATTATCCTGAACGCGTGGTCGATTAACAATCGATGCGGCACATTCGAAAATGTGGACGGAATTGACTGACCTTTTACAATTACCAATTTCAGATGAAATTCAATTATTGTGTTCAATTTCCATGCAATATATAACAATTTTTTTTTTGCTACAATCCTTTCTTCTGACTCATTACCAATCCGTGCAGTAAAATAAGCTATGGTAATAACGTATCCAAAATCTGTTCAGGTACAAATTAAATATTTGGAACACTTCGGAAAATGCTTTCACACTATTCATCTCAGTCTAATCTTACAGCTACTTAATCCTAATATTCACAGTCTCCGCCCGAGAGCGTCACACGATTTTGCATTCCACATGTACGTTATAATTAAGGCGAATCTACTGCGCTACAAAAATACGTGGGCAATGTCCATTATGCAGTCAAAACACGAGCCACATATAAAGAGCAAAAATATGTCTCCTTTAATTTTTTATCCAATATATGTAAATTTTATCTGTCTCTGCTTATATTAAATAAAAACTTTCATTCATAATATATATTTCCTTATAACTTATTAAATCACGACGTCCACACGGAATAGTTCTCGCAAACCGCGATTGATTAAAATGTCTCATTTTAGTTTTGGGTAAAGATCAGCTCATCAGCTCTGCATTCATTTGAGTTGCACTGCCCGCGCATATGCGTGCGAGCGACGTGAACGCTAATCGCCGAAACGTGTGCATGCTTTTTTCCACTTGCACTGAGTACACCAGAGATCGCGTTGGTCCATGCCATACACCTTACGACACTTCTTGTTATCTGAACGCGGCCGCCTTCCAGGACTGCCTGGTGATCCGCCGGCTGCTGATAACCGCATATGTTTCTGCAAATACAATTTAATTTACAAAAACATTTTCGGTATAAACATTTGAAATCAACAGAAATTTTCATAATGCTAACCGGTGAATGTGAGTTGGCCCAGTGATGCGTAATGGGAATGCTTATTGGCCGAGCGTTCCCATTCTGCATAGTAGATAGTAATCCATGCCTGAAATAGATTTAAAAAAAAAATTGAGAAATTTCAGAATATTGTGAGTACTTATTAGTACCTATTAGTAGTACCCCGTATTAGTATGGATGTAAGTACTTACTGACATCCATACTAATATTATAAATGCGAAATGTTTAGTAAAACCTAAAAAACCCACCTGAAAGAGCCTACTAGCTGGCGTTGGTATTCAGGATCCTCGTGCGGCGGACGGCACATGTCTCGGTGGGAGAGTGTGGGTGGCGGCGCCGGGGCTGCCACCTCCCGCTCTGTATAGTAGAACTCTTCTTCATGGTCACTATCGCCTTCTTTCTTTGGTCTGCAACGTGATCAATCGATAACTAAGTAAATAAAAAGTATAGTAAAACTTTTCCAATAGCTCGTCTTGATTTTTTCTTCACAATCTGTAGGCATATTAACACTATTATTCATAAATAATGATAATAATATAATATTTTCATTTAAAAGCTATTAGCGGTATTCCTAATTTCAATGCTAATGAAGTGGGAAGGCAAAAAACGAACAATTGTGAAATGTTCGTGAAAGGCGTAAGCCAACATTATCTAGGGACACAGTCGTTTTAAATTAGACAGTCGATGCATTTCGAGATGAACATGTTCATATTTTAGATACCTACATGTACTTTTGTAAAATATAATACTATTGGTAATATAAGAACATACAGGGCAGCGTTACGTAAGTAGCGGGCTGCGGGTGTTGGCAAGTGGCCTTGCGCGCGCGGGCGGCACTGTTGCTAGCAACCTTGTCGCGAAGCCACGTTGCTTCCGGGTCACCAAGGGCCGGCCTTTCAGAGTTCTCTAACTACTTTATGCTAACTACACTGTTATAGGCATCAAGGTCGAAGTTAACCTTTTATTGTTTACCATTTTACACGTTGTTATAAAATTATATTCCTTACTAATACTATTTTCAGTAACGTCGTCTAAAATGATTAGTCAGGTTCTAATACTTTTTCAATGTTCTTTTGAATTTGCAAGACAGAATTTCCAAGTGATATTTGACAATATCCTAATGATAGGTACAACTGTTATACCAATCAGTAGCTGATGTTTAGTTATGAGTGGGTACATTTCCATCTATGCTTTCTCTATTGATACAGGAAGCACAATGTTTGCTAGCAACGCACTCAGGCTGTAACCTTGCCAGCTGGCTTGTTGGCATTGCGCAATTATTATTGCACCTAGCACGTGCAATAGCTGCCGCACGTGACCTTAATGCACGTGACTATTGCATTCTGTTATTTGTGAGGTATTCAAACAGTTGCATATAAGAGTAGGTACATTAAGATGCCATAAATAAAATGAAAAAAAAAAAAGCTTTATAATGCATCTTAAATTAATAATTGTTCAACAGACAACGGCCAAAGTAATAATAAGTGATGGACACTGTCAAAACTAGAAAAAAAATTATACCAACCCCAAATGTGTGTTTCTGATGTGTGCCTCGATGGCTGAGCAGGTAGTGGTACTGTATGTGCATCCTCGCCAGGTACACACAAATACTACACTGTTTATCTGTAACAAATAAGTAAATAAAAAATCAGAACGGTATCGAAAGCATTTTCTGTGGATTTGTAGATGCGTTGTAAGTAAGTAAAGAAATTGTGATATCTGTGTTAGTTAATCATCTTTACAACCGCTGGAATTTAAACAGTAGATACGTACAATCGAGCGATGATGTAGCGGAGACGGAAGCAACTCTAGGTCGTGGCCTTGCGCATACAGCGCGTCGCGGCGCTGGGCGCCCTCTTGTACCGCTACCAGTAAGCGCTACGCTCCATTCAAGGCGTGACCACATGACGTATTGTTCGAAAATATTTGCTCTCTTTGCGTCTCTTCTCTTAGTGACCGCATTTAATTTTTACCTATTGTATTCGCGTTTAGCTTGACTTATTCTAAAATGTTTCTCTCTACTTTTGTGTGATCACTCTTAAAAAACCCCTGTAAATGTGTGAATCACATCTGAGGGTCAAGGGACCAGATTTTCTTAACTGGAGTTCAGAATTTTCTACAAGAGTTCGATCATTGTAGTAGAAGCTGAGTGTCTAGTAATGTTTACTTAGTTCATACCACTTTTCTGATGCCACTGATACAAATAGGGGTAAAACTAATAATGTAGTAACCCTGCCTTAGTGAGCCATGACGATGCATACGCAGGGCCACAGTTGGCGTGTCTTGCCAAAGTTTCTGCATCGACCTTCTGCTCAATGCCACATTATTTCGGCCGAGTGGAGCTACATATACATTCATACATTACAACTGTTAGTTTACCATCCTGTTGCTAAGCTGCATTACGCGTAATATATCCCAATTGCTACAATTGACTATTTTCATTTGAAAAATGACAATCAACAGCTTATTATGTTTCTCTTCCAGCCCTGCTTGGCTTGTTTAAGTTAGTCTGCATCACGATTATAATTATAAGACTTGTATCGTAAGGTTTATAAAATTAACAATATTAAAAAAATAGACACTTGATCTGGCAACAAGGCTATATTAAGTGCAATCAAAAGTAGGTTAGGTCACGGGGGTATGAGGAAGAGGAGCGCCCGTAGTCGGGGGAGTGTAGGGGGGGGGGGTGCGTCCGCGAACTGGGTCGAAGCACCAGGGCCAAGGGTGGTATATGAAGGTTGCGCTTCTTTGTCTAATTTCAAGACAATTTTATAGGAGGCAATTCATATCTCATAAAAAAGAAATTTTACAGAATCACAAATAAAATTGTTTACCTACCTAAAAATCTAAATCAATAAGGTACCTATCATTTCAATGACACCAGGTACACATGTTTGGCATCAGGCTATAACAAAGAAAATATAAATCTAGTAACTGAGAGCCATTGTCTGGAATACTGCATTGCTAAAAATGTTAGTATACAATACCAATAAAATTAAACTGTAAATAGGGAGGTATTTTATAAGTATTCACAATAAGTATAATATTTCCGTAATGTCCTTCCATTTATAGACAAGGTATTAATACTAATTAGAACCACCTTCATCGTTGTAACTCCTACCCCGTTGATCTTATAGAAATAAAATATGGTTTGATCAAATAACTGACATCAGTCGTTATCACTTAACTTATGATATCAAATGGTTAGTACGAATGAATCGGTAAGATTCTTATGTTGGCAGAGCAAATAGTTTATTTTAATATTGCTTCACCTTCCCTTGGCGCGGGTCGAGGGGGAGCGCGGATCGAATGTCGGTGAGCGTGTTTCACTTCAGGAGGGCGCCTCCCTTCCCTTCGCTGCACCACTGACCTACTTTCAGCTTTTAACAACGCTCTGATACATTTTTTTTCTTCGTTTTCGTTAGATAATAATTATTAGGCTTAGTTAGCCTGCTAATGATTAACTAACGTAACTGCTTTATAGAACGTAAAAGTTTTTATTTTCAAAAACGATTGATAAAGAAAGAATACATAACGTTTATTTGAACTAAATTGGAATAAATATAAAATCTGATTTTTAAAGGATTTTTTAATAAGATAAAAGTCTGATAGGAAATGTAGTTTAATGAAATTTATATGGAAGGGAGAGAGGAAGGTTAGGTTCGAAGGGGATGGCAGGGTCTTTGTTCGCTCGCAAGCTCGGAGGTTCGCTCTTGCATCCGTAAAAAGGGGGAAAAAAATAATTAAGTACCATAAAGGCAAAAAAAAATGTGGAGGGTTCAGGAGTACTTCTAGAACCCCGTTAATAAGCTCACATTCTTTCTAGCGAGGCGACATTTTGCTAAACCCAACCCAATACAATAATCTGTAGATTGAGTAATAAGTGAGAAAGTTAAACAAAGAAGTAGTTTTCTACTATGGAATGAAGTTGATGGTTTTTGTTTTCTAGGCACAAGGCGACACGCTAACGTCATAATAATATTTATTTATTCTACAAGCAATTTTCAACGAAAGGGTTTTTTTTTAAATGAAAAAAGTATTTTAATTTAAGAGATTTTCTTTGTATATCTGCAAACTAAGCATAATTTCCTAGTTCTTCATTAGTTACTGTAAATACTACAATTTTAATTAGTTCATTGCAATAATACTTTCATTCCAGTAAAAGTGTCCCTAATATTCAAAACTATAAATATCTTCGGAATAACCCTGCATCTGCCTTTGTGTGTCGTAGGTACGCTTACACGTGCCGGTTCAGTTCTATGTGTGCAATGCAGTAGTCGATGCCAGTGTGCAGTTTTACTTACTATCTGTGCATTTGCTTAAAAAGCAGTGTTCATTATGAAAATATTCTGATGCATCCGTTGTATTAATACCTTTATACAAGTAAAAGGGTCCTTTCCTTACTATTTAAATGTATTCGGAATAACCCTGCTTCTGTCTTTGTGTGCCGTCTGTACGCTTACACGTGCCAGTTTATTGCTGTGTGCAATGCAGTAGTCGATGCCAGTGTGCACTTGTAATACCTGTGCATTTGCTTATAAAGCAGTGATCATCATGATCATGAACATTCTGAATATTCGGATGCATCCGTTTTATCCGTATCCTTTTTTTTTGCTAGAGATTTAAAATACAAATGCAGCAATCTAAAAAAAAATACTAATAAAATACTAGATTTACTAGGTACTTACTAGTCAAGTTTTTAATTTGATTAATTTTAACTGATTAAAATCTCAATTTGTTTTATTGTTCTCTTTCAGAATGCATTCGAATGACAGATAACTTGAAGCTGGAAAGTCAATTTTTTTTTTTTTTTTGTTTATATCTGCCACAATATCGAAGTAGGTATCTAAAATAATACGATTGTTGCCGTTTTAAATTTAAAGAAGACTGCCAAAATGACCGGTTTGCCGTTAGCTAAACGAACCTACCTACAACCAACCAGTCAAGAAAATATAAATTGACTACCTACGTTCTTGTTTTATGTCTGTAAACAACTATACGTTGAACAAAAGTATATTATACACCACCGGAATAGAGTTGAAGTTGGAATATAGTAGTTGCATTATAAAACATGCCGGCACAAAATGCCGGTTTGTTATTGCGCTGTCTCTTTCCACCGCGAAACGCCGCGAGATGATGTTATTGATTTGTTGTCATTGCGTCTCTTTTTAGCCTATTAGCAACATACTAAGTCTGTTTCATCCGCCTGACCTTCCTTATTTACAGGCACACACACACGCATATGCTTAACAGTGCCAGATAAGTTGTTTTCGCGTCATCTCCTTCTAGCTCTAGAAACGAAGCGAACGAGGAAGACGCCTTTTAAAGAGATATGTGGCTGCGTGTTGCCGGTTGCCGGCCGGTACTTTTATGCGGAGTTGGTGAGTTGTGCGTCCACTGCGCCGGTACTTATAAATATGATAATGTAGGCCAGTACCTACTGACGGGCTTTGTACTCTATTGCAGAAGGAAATGCATTTGACGGAAAAATAAATCGATACAACACGTTTTCATGTCACTTCAATTAAATTGGAGGAATCAAAATCGAAGCTCAGTTAGATTTTTTTGTGTTTGAGCTACCAAGCACACGTAACGTAGCATGCATGAACACCATAGAAACGGGTTTTGTCGACGGAAATATAGACAAAATGACACGATTGTGATTGTGAATCTGTCATTTTGTCTATTCTTCCGTCGACTAAACCCTATATGCATGGTGACTGTGTTTCAAAACAAGCTTTGTCGACTAGTTGATGTTTACAAATAAAAGTCTCCCAGAATCATGAAGTTGTTTAAAAATTAAATTGAACAAAACCGTTTCCGTAAGCCATTTCCGTAAACAGTAGGATAACAATTTGCACCTCACTTATTTAGCAAATCATTATGATTTCATAAAGAAACTCTGAAACCAATCATTTGGATTTATCATTTATTTATTTTAAAGTACACTAAAAGACACCGGGTAATTAGTAAATTTTTTATTCGAGTAATATTCTATGACCTTATTTATTGTCATTAAAAGCTGAAAAATGGCATTATACGTAGTTGAGTTGCACAAAGAAATTAGATGAGATGGCATGATGTCGATGCACGAGCGAGAAAGCACACGCGGCCTGCACCCCATAAAGCCAAGGGACAACCAGGAGCACGGCAGGTCACTGAACTGCCTATGGTTTTACCCTCACGGTTCGACGAAACGGTATGAACACTATGAACGTCGGTGTGATATTTGACCCCCTAGTGGGCATATTTTGTAACTTTTTAGATACTCTCAGGTTAACTTCCAAACCTAATAAATAACATTAAAATTGGATTAATTGTTAACCCGAACATAATAATTATATAATAATTTAAAATTGAAATAGAAGTGCAAAATAAATGTAAAAAATAAATAATCGGACTATGCATTACTTGTACAAACATAATTATAAAAAGTAAACGACGGTTTGATAAAGCTATGCGCTACAGGTGGCTTCGAGGATGCATTGAACTCAGGTCCAAAACATTCCCCTCGTTGGGCACCCCCGCCGGCGTGGCGGGTGCGGGCGGTACACCCTCATCACTTCATGTTTTTCACTCAACCTACCTACACCGACACACACACGTCCCAGAATGTGGACAGAACACATGAAAAATGCCTGGTGGCAAGAAACTACGCAGCGTTCGTTCGCCTCATCTCATTGTGAGAAGCGACTTGCATTGACTATTGTTTGCTACCATCAGTATTTGGATTACCGATGTCAATAGTTCAAAGATTGTCGGTATGTTTTGTTGATAAGTTATACGTGGTATTTACCATAATTGTATTTTCTTTAATAAAATAATCGCCGCGTATAGTGTCACAAAACAAAATCTTTAGAAGCGCAAAGACTAAGTACTTACATTTGACTAGGGTCAAAAGTTGCAAACGTCACTTGTGTGTGTGCCAGCTGCGTCAAAATGTGCGTCATCCATCCATCCATCATATTGAGTATTGAGTATCCTGATAAACCATAACTAGTCCAAGAGGTTGTTTTAAGTAGTTTATTTTTTTTTACACATCTCTCTTAAGTGTTTCCTTCCCATTTGCAGTGCAGTAATTACTTTACCTAGTTAATTCTGTTCGTGGTGAGTCACATAATATCACAAAGCTGGTGGAAAGATGACGAATCAGACGCGTGGGGCAGTCGCCAATCGTTATAAAGCTGCGGCGCCGCTTCTTTGGTCACCGACCCCTACAGGTTCTAACGTGTAACCATTTCACTTTTTATTTCTATATAACAGGATCAGCCTGCCAGGTATATTTTGTGGAAGGATGGAAGAAAATGGTTTCAAAGATTTTAATTCTTTATGTACCTGTGAATACTTGGATTTGTAATAATTGATGTACTAATTTAGGTTAAAATGGTTAAATATGCACCTGGCTTAATTGTTATGATTTGTAATAATTTAGGAAAGTTTGAGAAGTGCCTTTTTGCCTTTAGCATGGAAAATAAATATCAATCTTTCAGTTGTGAATCATATTGGTAAAGTTTTAAAGAATGTTTCACCTAATTACCTTCTTTGGATAAGTTCTGCCAGATGTTCTCATACAAATTCTTGTAAATTTTTAGAACTTTTCATATTGAATAGGATTTGTCCATGGCGTTTAATTTCCGCAGCTTAGATTTGTAATGTCGGAAAATTATCACTTTCATTCATCATTTTCTTTTATCTTACACCGAGTTACTCAGAAAAAACTAGGGAGAAAAAAAATTGTATTTATGTTAAAAGTAAGTAGGTATAAAACCACGGATCGGATATCTATGTATAAAACAATAACAGGCAACTTTATAGTACCTACTGATAACACATACGATTTGGCAGCAGCTCAACGCTTGCGAACGACCGAACGACGCGATTTAAGGGTATTAAGCTCAAGGAATCTGGCGTAACAATATCAGACATCGCAATATACATTATTTTGTGGAATGAGGAGTTTGTTGAACCCACGGGACTACTCATTATCGCGTCTGATGAACTCGTCATGCCATTGTTCCAGCCGGTGATATTCGACGCTATAAATATAAATATAGGTACCTATACCATATTGTCATTATGTAGTTTACATCCATATGTTCAAGCATACTCATGTCTAAGCGTTTGAGTAAGCACCAGTCATACCGGTACCATCGGATCTTAGGGTAATAGTTGAAACAATAAACGCGTCCTTTGTCTGTATTTGTTGGTTGAAAATAGAAATTATGGTAATAAAAATGGATAACAGACCTCATGAATAAAACACTAAATAGAATACGGTGAGTACGGTGACACTACAACGCCTATTCAGAACGGTACCTATCCAATCAAGAAGGACCTAAAGCCACTGATGCCGCGATTGGCATGGCCACCTACTGGGCCCTACTCATTTAACAAAGTACATGTATTTACCATCGAGTCGAAAAGAAGAAGAACTGAAGAACCTAATAATTAGATGTTGTTGATTGACCCCAATGTTGTAAACATACGGTATGGCAACGTGAAGTGAAAAGCAAGTGATCCTTCTTGACTTAAAACCCAGTGTAAACATTTGAACTGTCAAGAACGGGCAGTGAACCGGCCGCTATGTCATTGCCCTACCAATGCCAGTTAAAAAAACGCATTGCCTCCATCTATCTATCCTCTGACGCTACGACGCGATGCTGCCAGCCAGACGTGCGTTTGTATCATGAAAATCGACTTCTGAATCTGATTATATATCTGATACTATTTCTAGATAAAAGATATGTAATAAGATAATTAATAAAGTATTTTATTTACTTGTCTTTATAATCTATACTAATATTATAAAGAGGAAAGATTTGATTGTTTGTTTGCATTGAATAGGCTCCGAAACTACCGAACCGATTTGAAAAATTCTTTCACTATTAGGAAGCTACACTATCCCCGGCTGACATAGGCTATATTTCCAAAAAAATTAGGGTTCCTTACTAAAACTCCAATAATGTAACCCAAAGTGTAAAAAAATTACCTAAAACAGCCGTAGATAAGTACCTACTTAGTGCTACCCGTGCGAAGCCGGGGCGAGCAGCTAGTTATAAATAATGCCAAATGATCTTATTTGCAAAATGATTGAGACAACGATATAAATATTAATTATTATGTAGTTGCCACCC
The DNA here is from genome assembly GCA_948473465.1 of Lithophane ornitopus. Classification (NCBI taxonomy): domain Eukaryota; kingdom Metazoa; phylum Arthropoda; class Insecta; order Lepidoptera; family Noctuidae; genus Lithophane; species Lithophane ornitopus. The sequence goes on along the minus strand of OX419616.1, from coordinate 10,539,361 downwards.
ACTTGAATATCGTGTTGTACGCAAAATGGTAACTGTAGCACTTCCTTTGTTCATTTAAATTGTGCAAGGTAGTAAAAATAATTGCCCAATGTGGTTACACATCCATAATGGCCGTAACCGCAGCTGGTGTTGGTGTACCCGGCGGATACTGGTCAATGTCTTGCACGGTGTTTTTGACCGCGCCAAGGCCGCCAGGAGAGGGTACGTGAACTTTATGGCGCAATAATACCCGATTTTATAAAAACTTTCGCTGCAAAATAGATAGATAGATTCTGATAGTTTTCATGAGGCTTTCGTGACGAAAATTTGCACTAATGATAAAATCACCTAGTGATATACGCAGGGTTATTAGAACGAGGGAGTTGTGTGGTGTCAGGGCGATGACCCGCAGAGCGAGACGGAACGACAACAACACTGAAGTTCGTGCAGTGGATGCCGGTGTACGGTTTTGCGACATTGTTTAATTTCGAATCATATTTCTTTTACTGTTTGAGTAAAAAGTGAACAATATTACGTAGGCAAGCATACAATAGTTTCTTTGTTGTGTTAATTTTATTTTTTATCCTTTTAACCTTTTAAATAAACTCAAATTATGAGAAATGCTAGTTTCGAAGTATTTTGTAAGTCGGGGTATGTCGGTTTTCGTTATTTTTCAGGTATTTTAAAGTCAAAACTGTGTCCTAATGATAACTTAATGCTCCCAGCAACAGTTATAAGTAGGTCGCTTGTAGACGGTGAAATAAAACCTATTTTCGCTCAACTCGATCTTAAAGAGTACGTATATATTATGTACTGGAACAGGCTCGGTGTTGTCGGTATTATAGCAACTGTTCCAGTTATTTATTCGATCAATAATTTATCGAACGTGTTCTCTGTATTGCTATCTACTTTTGAGTATTTGCTATGCATTAACACGTACAAAATGCTTGGATGCGTCTATTTCTATTCCAAATAAATTGTCCACGAACATAACGATTTTATTGATGTGCTTATTCGGACAAGATATTTGGTAAGGCATTCAATAACAAAAGCCTTTGTTAACAAATGATGATGACTAATTCCATCTTTTTGTGTCTTAAAATAGTAAATCCATAGTTAAAACACAAAAATGCTACGTGTAAGCAATCTACTACGGATGAAATACACAAGTATATTTGTTGCTAGTGAACAAATAAATTTTCGGCACCGGATCGCCTTACATTCGTGACCTACATTGATACTGTAATCGCATACCACGCGCTCCATATTAGTATGTTATTTACTGTTAAATAATTACCAAAGGCATTGTATTTCAGCGAATGAGTCTTTGTTTGGCAGCTTAGCTTTTCAGTTTTACTATTTAAACTAGGTACGCAATTTACGTGGTCTAATGTGACGATGTGACGTAATAGCGAACAATGTTAACTGCGCGCACTGGGCTGATATAAAACCGTGATAGCGTTAGCAACGCCTGGAGCGTGAATGTTCTGTTATCGAATGTTATATCACAGTGCTGTTACCTAATGTGTTTTGAATTAACGCGTAATTGGTTGACAAAGTGACACGTGTGACGACGGGCGGATGTGTGCACGTTGGGTTTTGGCCTCTGTGTTAGTTGCGCCAATGAAGTCCTCGTCCGTATTTTATAATAAAGATTATAACAATATAAAATGACTATGAAATATACCATATTCATCTAACTATATTAGGTACCTCAATTCAAAATAATTAATATTTTATTAAATACATTATAGTAATACACTAGTGAAGTCTGAAAAAACAAGTATTGCAGGATAAATAGCCAGTTACACACCTAATATAACTGTTTTATACCGACCGGGGAGTGATCTGCGCGCTTCTAGTACCGCAATGTCTTCCGCGTTTTAAATATAGAACCCGAAGGTCGGAATATCATTCGCGTTGGAACAACAGTAGGTTGTTTTAATGCAACATAAACCTTGAGAAATATCAAGCACGTCTGTTATTTTTTTCGGACAGTTACCTAACGGGCACGATGCAAACGATATTAGTGAACAAGTTTTTTTGCACATATGGTATACCTTAGCAAAGAAACAACGTACTCAAGGTCTAACAAAGGCTAAACAAACAATTATTATGGTGTTGGTGGGGCAACGGTCACGTTGCGCACGCGCAACGTATTTCTACTCACGTGAGTTTCGATATCCTCGTGCCTTCGTCGCCAGTAAACTATCTATTGTATTATCAGCACCCTTATCGCTTTTAGATATTTTTACATACAGATAGTGCACGCTTTTAAAACCGTTCCTACTATATAATGTCTACTTTATCAATTTAATTAACAAGACATAAATGTAACTAGTATGATACTTTCATGTTATAATAACCTAAAGTTTCGGTAGGTTCTGGAATAGTATTTCTGTTTCAAGCTTGTGCGATATGGTTTTTCCCGCATACTAATTTATGGTATTTTTCATTGAAATTAATGTTTTTTTTTATTGAAAAACTTATTTCATCTTGTAATGATAAAAAACCTCACCTAGTATCTTTAAAGAACGTAAATAAAACTTTTCCTACGGTGTTCTAAGCGTGGGTAATTTACAGTGTCAGACGGTTCCATCTAATAAGTAACTATGTACAGTGACCGTGAGCGACACGCGGAAGTCACCTCGACGCCTTGCAGATAACGATTGGCGCATTTTATCAGCGGTACGCGATAAAGCGACCTTCATTAAAGCAAGTATCTACCGCAAGAATATCATCGTGTCCCTGTTTACGTGTTTGTTTAAACGCTGTCGCTTGTTCCAACTAACTAAAATAAGTAGGTACTTTTGACTTTTAACACAAAGTAAATTTTTCCATCACCGTGAAAAGATTTGATTTATACTGCAACGGCTGTTTAACGATTATAATTATATTTATTATAATAATATTTATCATTCGTTTTGTGTTGTTTAAATTATAAATAATATCGATTGGTAATGAATCAATCAGATAGCTATCGTCTTGATATAGCCATTGAAGCATACAAAAATGTGATATGATAAGCTACGACGAGTATTCGTTTGTGTTCTATGTTCAAACAATCTCTTTGTTTATAAATGATACCGATAATACCATTGTTCAAAAGATGAACAACTCGCATAGCTTGTGAAAATACTCAAGAACATATGTTTTAGAACAGTTCATAAATAAATAGGACCGCAAGGTAGTGATGCATGATACTAAAAGTAATATTTCAGTTACGTCCTATTCTAAAATCAAAAAGGGTTAACTATCGTCGAGCTGTAAAGAGCTTGTTCGGTGTTTATTGATCTCATGCGCTGCTATGGCGATTTATTGTGCATCCGAGGTCACACGTGTATCGACAATAATGAAACTCGTGCAAAAAGTGTTGCATGCATGCACTCCAATATCTCGATTTTCCTTATCGCCAGTGTGACTCCATAGTAATTTTTATCCGGCAACTCTACAGAGCAGGGGCCGCTTAGTAGTATTTCCGTATGAACATGGCTACCTTGTTACAGGCTTCTAGATTAATAAAATATGCATTCACTTATATCATTTTCTAGTCAAAAAGAACAACATAGTTGCATCGTTTGATCGATCTCTTTCAAGTCACGTGATATTAATGCCTATTTAGGGAAATCGTACGGGAGTATTTTGAACATTATACAAGTGCTCAAAGTGCGCGTGTGCTGTGATGCAACGCGCTTATTGTTACGTTCGGAGGTGGTGAGTACGTCAGCGCATCGGTAGGGGGACTGCCTCGTGTGCTGCGCAGCTAAGCACGCAGATCTGCACAACAAAATGTAATTATGTGACGAATGCTGATAACATCGTGTTATCTGCTGACGCATTTGTTTTATGTCCATTTGTAAATTGCTGTCCCAATTACATGATTGTTGTAAGCACATAATATTATTTCAATTAAGTAACTATAAAAAATGTGCGTGCCAATTTCTTAAAGTAGATGAGTAGATTATAATTTTGGCAAAATTAACGTCCACAGTTGATTGTGAACCTACTGCAAGAGAGTTGCTGTTTCTAATAATAACTGTAATAGTTCTACCGGTAATTCGTTCTTGGAACGTGTGGGTAAAGTAAAGACGCGAAGACGGTTGCAGTGAGCGGCTATCGACAAATGGATGGTCGCTATTGCCTCACGATGTAGCTAAACAGTGCATCATGGGAACCAGTTGCCTAGCGTAATACAATGAATAGGCTATTGTTACTAGCCATCATATACTTAGGCCTTGCAGGAAATTGCAAGAAATAGTTTGTTAGCTACTAATAAAATCAAGAGTAGATATTATTTTTAGCGTAGATTTTATTTAGTAGATAGAGAAAGCAGTTAGATAAAGAAAAATAATAAGTACTTACCGTACTTATTATTTTTGTTTATCTAATACTTATAGTTTTCGCAAAAACAGCAGTCTTCTTATTGTGACGAATACAGAATAAATATTTAAATTTGCATTGCATGCAGAATGCTGGCAAGGCCTTGCTTCGCTCTAATAGCTGTGTCCTCCGCCAAGGTCTGCCAGCTGACGTCAGGCTCTTACGCTCGGTAACAAGAGATTTTGCACGTCAGTTGCTAATGAACGCGACGCCTTTAAAGACAATGCATTTGTTAAAAGAAAGACATGACCGTTTCGGAGTTCAACATCTTTTGTGTAGCTGTATAGGTTGTTTTTTTCAGGTAGAGGCGATGGCTCACAGTGGGCAGCGGTCAGGCAGGCTTAAGTGGTGCGCAGGAACAGGTTCCGCACGGATCACATGTGGGCAGGTCACTGAACCCAGACACGATAATCCGAGGAGTACCGGCACCCGCCGCTCCGCCATTGCCGCTTCCCACTATGATCATATTTAGGCCGCAAGATAAAAAGAACCTACTGATTTAATACGTATTTACGGTTGCGGCACTAGAGTATTGTTAAATCTGTTTACTGATTTAATAGCAGTATTACTTTTACGTTTTACTTTTTAACGTAAAACGTAATAGATGTGGTTGTTTCTTTTTATAAGGTTTTTATTTTTACCCGACTACGGCGAAGAAAAAAGGAGGGTTACGATTTTGACCGGTATGTATGTATGTATGTTCATCTGTTCCCTCCTATCTTCTAAACCACTCATCCCAATTTGACAAATGAGGTATCGTTGGAAGCGTCTTGATTGGCCGCTGGTTATAGGCTATGTGATGGCGACCTCTAGAGGACATAAAGTCAGGAACTAAAAAAAAAACATTGTTTAATCGTACCATGTTGGGTATCAAATGAAAGGGCTTAATGAGCACATTTCAAAAATATATATATTATAACCCGAAAAGACAGACAAATTAAAAATCCGAAGTCACAAGTAATCTGTTCGATTTATGCCCTAACACGTGTGACTCCGGATTTTTAATTTGTCTGTCTGTGGGGTCTTGTTTATACCTTTTTAGTCTTAGTTGGGTTTTAGTTTTTATTACTTTATTTTTTTTGTTTATATATAAGGGTGTTCGATACTGTGCCGCAAATTAGTGCTAAATAATAGAACAGTTGGCAACAAAACTTATGTGATAATTTAGCACGGCGACACAACGTCTGGGGCATGCCATTGTTCTGCTGCACCAATAATAGCCTGTTAGCAACGGCCAACGTTTGCGTAGGCGCCTGCATGTTTCGATAGGTAATAATTTAGCAATGCACTCTTTCCAGGACCGATACAGTAATTAAACATTTCAGAATGTAATAATCACGTGTTGCAAGTAGATTTTTACATTGTGGGGGTCCTATGACAATATTTGCGTTTAATTTTGATTAGGTATTCTTATTGTTCATGATTAAACCAAATGGTGAATCAGTATTTCTGTTATCCATTTTGTTTATAGACTACCCGCTCTTGCTTCGCACGGTTTTAACGACTTGACAAAATATCGAGATTTCTTTGTTATAATATGTAACTTTAATAGTAACGTGTTATACACAAACCTTCCGGAATAAATTCTCTAAACGATGGTGAAAACCTCACGTGGTTTAGAAGAACAACGCGGACATACAGACAAACACGAAAAGCGACTTTAATTTATAATAGGTATGTATAGATATAGAAGAATACTAAGATACATTTTTACATTAATAAGATATTGTCTTTATTTCCCGCATTAAGGCTTGGATTCAAAGGTAGTTACATTCGTTTGCGGAATCTTCCATTCGATTAAAGACCAATTAGTGATGAGTACCTATAGTGTCGTATTTACAGTGAGTAAATAGTAGTTACGTAATTGAACAGAAAATATGTAATACTAGAACGAGCGCGACGAGTCTCCGGTCCGCCCACCACAAGCATTTGGCCGCCAACAATATGTACACAAGGTTATAAACAGAGCGTGGGCCTGTAACGCAAGCCAATACAATGCCCGACACCTATTGTACGTTGTTTGCTATTTTATTCTGTGTATGTGACGATAAAGACGGTTGACAAGATACCGGTACCTATGTTACATATTTAGTGTTTGCCCAGCCAGCTACCCACATATACCTCGAAATAGTCTATCTGAAAATTGTAAGAGATAGATAAGTACCTAACTTTTGCCCTGATTTATGTTTATGGCGCCAATGGACCTCAGGGTAGTTTGTAAAGCCGTCGGTGGACCCCAGCGTGGTCAACCAGTGAACCCCAAGATTTGTGTTTATGGCGCCAATGGACCTCAAGGTAGTTTGTAAAGCCGTCTGTGGACCCCAGCGTGGTCAACCAGTGAACCCCAAGATTTGCACTTATAAATTAAAGTCGTGTTTTGTGTTTGTCTGTATGTCCGCGTTGTTCTTCTAAACCACGCAACAAATTTTGATGAGGTTTTCACCATCGTTTGGAGAATTTATTCCGGAAGGTTTATGTGTATAATACGTTAGTATTAAAGTTAGGTACATATAACTAAGAAATCTCGATGATTTGACAAGTCGTAAAAACCGTGCGAAGCAGGAGCGGGTCGCTAGTGCCAGAACGTAAATATTGTGGGGCTTATTGGTAAATAACAGCTCGATTGCGACGAAGTCCATAGATGGGTGACCAATTCACTTCGAACCTCCTCCGTACCTCGAAGAGCAAGTCAAACCGATGTCCGACTTGATTGGTTGGTTTAAAAATATCTATGACAATCTTTACAGGTTGTCAGAAGACCCAAAGTCAGACAACTAGACAAACCTTGAGTATCGATACAGCTCAGTAATTGGATTGTCGAGGTTTAATGGCAGTCGCTCCGCATCTTATTAGTCTGAAAGCCGACCCAAACCTGGTTGCTTACGGTGATATGATGCGAGAGTTAATAATCGTCTGAGCTTTAAAATCCAGACAGAATATAAACCAGCATATAGAGTATGGACTAGTGTTATGTTCAAGAAGATTCTAACTTTCGAGCTTCAAACCCAAAGCTTTGATTTTAAAAACTAACTGAGGAACAAAGTGTTTTTTTTTTACTGTGACACTGCACCTCTGATCAAAACACTAACATGAAAACAAAGACAACCTTCGGAAGCTCTATGATGAGTTCCATATTACATAAACAGATGTCCTTGAAAGATATGGATATAAAATCTACAATAAGACAAACGACATTGAGATGAAGAAATTGATGCATCCTACTGGTACTTAGAAAAGAGGTGACCGAAATTAACGACCTTATGAAAACTATTTTGACTAGCTGCTTTTATTTGGTAAAGTAACAAGAGACCGAGGAACTAAGGCAAATTATTGAGACGTGCAAGTTCCTTTGTCCTCTAACTGATTTGTGGAATACAGAAAGGCTTTTGACAGCATTGTTTTGAATTGCTGCATCAAATTCTAACAGAATCGGATTCCTACATCATCACGTAGCTCGTTATCAGAAACATAACAGCAAACACACAAAAGTGGACAACGTAACTCTTTTTGATGACTTTATCCGACGTTGTTTTGTCACTAAGCATAGTAATAGGCGGTAACGAGAACCGTCATAACTACCTGCAATAAAGTATTGGCTGCGGTCGTAGTCACTCATGCAGTCATAAACATTTATGTCAATTTTACAATGGTGTTGCATAAGTGCGGCCGCAGAGCGCTGCGCCGCGCCTTGACATTGTACGACACAGTGAACCGCGCACGTGGATCGTAAATTATATTAAAGGTTGGTATGCACATATGTTTGTTGCAGCCTCTTTAGTCTATCCAACAAACGACAAAGCACAGTGATTGCCATGTTGGACAATGCATGTTTTACCGTACAAACTGAAATAAATCAGGATGTTACAGATGGTTGGTAGTCGTAGACAGTTAGTCTGTCAGTCGCTACTAATGGAATTGCATTATGAAGTACTTAAATATAGAAGAGACTTGTGAATAGCTATTGATTGTAATAATTTTTAATCACGATGCAACGGTGGGTCTAATGTCATTTAAAAGGAAACTGACTCTGTACCTACTTTGTCTTAGATTTTTTCTCAGTAGGTAATAAAATTGACGTGGTCATTTTCTTTGTCTTTTGAACCTTTAAGCGGTATTAAAGGATGCAATCAAATGTTGGTAAGAAGACACTAATTTAAAATGTCGCAGCAAATCTAGTTCTTTACAAGCTGTTATTTCTGTTCAGTAAATGAATAATACTTCAGTTAATTGTGTGCGCACGAACAGCATTTAACAAATAGGTAATAACTTATATTGGCCTGACACGTGTCGCAAATGTACCTTTTGTGTTGCACAGATATAAGTACCTAAACGAAGTGCATAACGTGTCAGTGACTTCTTATCTAACGCATGACTTTGGTATTAATACCTAGTTGATTGTTATTTTAATGAGGCTTATTATCAAGTGACAAAGTAAACTACTCATTTAAGTATCAGTGATAGTTTGATAAAGTAGCAATGACTAAGGTGACAACGGATTTTCCTACGTGATAGTGAACATTGTTACGCAACGGTCCACAACCTGATATCCTTTACTTGACATAAACATTACAACGCATTTACGAGTGACGTAATGCCCTTTATTTAGGATGCAGGTATACGATATAAACACCCGGTACAAACACCCGTTAGATGATAGCAGCTGTAGTAAAAGCTTACCTGGACGAAATGAGGCCAAGTTTACTGAATGTCCATAATATATAAACAAAAGAAATATATTTCTAATGATTCCTGATGTAATACCGAGCGAGTGAACCTTGAAGTGCATCTGTGCAGATTAACTCAATACTTCGTCGATTGTGCGTCACAAAGGATCTTATGAAATGTCTTTGTCGTCGTGCGCAATATTGTACCGACTAAGTACTAAATCCAATCTTAAATTTGATGTTTCGGATTGATTTGCAATTTGACCCTTGTGCACTATAATATCTCCCGCGCCGAAGGCTAATGTCCGTTGAGAACCGCCGCCATGGCCGAAATACGGTCTGGAGGACTATAAGTATTTAAATGCAACCCAATTAAAAGGACCTCTTTGTAATTATTTCGGTTCAGTTGATGCTGTTAAACTTAATGCTAGGCAACAATTTCTTAGCAAATCCATGGCAAATGTAAATAGTGTCCGCCCAGAACTACGTAGTACCTAATCCATATTTATATTGTGGTAGTAATCTACATATTTTTGTAATTATCGTTTGTGAAAGATCAACATTCAAATTGTACTGTAATGTAATTGGTCGATTATTACTTGTAGAGCCTACTTAGCTGTGATAGTTTGTCTTTTAATTTATTTTATTGCCGTGAATTTTTTCGCATATACATAACCAACCATTTAGCTGGCAGGGGGTTCACACTTGACTTAACAAAAATTAGCACTTTAAAGCAAACGCAACCCAACGCAAGTATTTCGCAACCGGCAACCTGAATTTATAAATGGTTTTCACACACACAATATTTTTGAACGACCTTTCCAACGACACCACACCATGGGATAGACGGAAAAAATCATCCCCTCTTTACGTGTAGGGGATGTAACCAAAAAGTTTTTTTTTTTCTTATTGTTGTTGTACCACTTTGTCAGCGTCATTAATATGTACATCCATGCCAAATTACAGCTTCTAGTACTAAGAGTCTCTGAACTAAGCCGCGGACAGACAGACGGACATGGCGAAACTATATGGGTTGTTGTTGACTACGGAACCCTAAAAATGATAACTAGTACTTTAAAATCTAGTTTTCTAATATAAAAGACGTTAAGTAGTTACTATCCTAAATAAGTATTTATCGGCTTTTGCTGTTGACTGTGGGTACTCTCCCTGGGTATACCTAGTCGTGATCGCTCATCAGGAAACCCAGAGTGGTATTCATACAAATGTTTATATACCTTCCTACCTTCTTTCTTTATCCAGTCTTCGTAATATGAAAGCGATACGAAGTGTGTCATGGTCTAATTGAAGTCGTACTGGTGACTGGGCACGTTGCACACGACATATCTATATAATTTAATCTTTGGACCGTTAACGTCTCATTTCAATTTAAGCTTTAATATTGTGCAAATAATATGGGAAACGATAAAACAATTTTCATCTAAATTATTTAACTAATCCATTGATGGTGTCGATTACATGATGAGTACCTACCAAATGCTCCAGGGGTTGCTTTCACTTTTCAGTTTCTTGGTTGATTAAATCAGCCATCTTAGCTATAATTTCGGAAAGTGGTTTTGAAAATGGAATTGTATGACTTACCCTTTTCTTACGCGGGTGGATTTCTTCATAATCCATAGCAATGCCTTCGTCGCTGAAGGAGGAAGATGCCGGTGGGGGTGAGGGCGTGCCAGAGCGCCATGATGAGCCTGAGCTGCTGCTGGCTCCTGGAGACACAGATGATCGACCGCCCCATGCGCCTGCCACAAAATAATACATTTATTTCGTAGTTCTTCATTTCATAATTCTTGTGTTTTCGAAAAGCCCGTTCTCATATTTTTATGCCGTCATAGTATATCAAATACTATTGGGTGACCTATCTTCGTATCGGTTTTCGGAAGATAATCAGATATTTTAACTTTTGAGTTACAAATTATATTGCCTAGAGTTGCTTGAATGAATTAAATGTAATAAATTGCGAAACGGAACTTTGGTCAGAAACTTTCACTCACAAGAACAGCTATTTTCTCGCGGCACACATGCGCTGGCGTATTAGAACAGTCACTGTTCTCTAGAGTTATCGTTAAATTTTATGAGTGATGTGAATCGTCTTAATTCTCGACTATAATGTTGCGTAAGTTGTCCCGAAAGGCAAACTGAAATTTTATTGTGTGATTCTAATCTAAAATTGTTATAATCCTAAAATTTGCCGATGCATTGACTCCATTGCAAATACCACGAGAACGCACTGCGTTCTCGTGGTATTTGCAATGGAGTCATTTGCCAACTTATTAAATTTCATTTTTTTTTATTCTAGAGATTTGTATTTATTTCGCTTCTATTTTGAATTGGGTAAATTAGTTGCCGCGATCAATTCCGAACTTAAAATCTACTATATGTACTTTAAAGGAAAGGTTTGCTGCAAATATGCTACGTAGTTGAACAAGAGCACATTTGGTTGAAGCTCATCATGAGAGCGCTGTTATACACCAAATACCTGTCTAGACGGTGTCTAGACTACTGTCTAGACGCTATCCACGTTTTGCAGATTTTATCCAGAATAGAACCGCTCCCTTAACAGTCAAAGTATTATTAAAATGAATAATTTTCACAATTACTCACTTTAGCTAATGTCTAATTAAAATGTAGTAATCCCACGGCTATCATAAATAATGTTTCATATTAATTTGTAATTAAATTTGTTAGATTTAAAAGCAGCAGGTAATAAACTATAAACATACAGTCAACCACACACGAATTGCGTAATACACGATCAATCAGAATTGGAATCGATTCGAAACTTCGAAACTGTCTAATCCATTGCTTCATAAGTTCGTAACTTACGTTGTTCAGTAGAATTTTGTTCGAACTTATGAAGCAATGGATTAGACTTTTGTTTCAAACCGATTTCAATTCTGACCTATCGTACATTACGCAATTAGGGTGCTGGGTATAGTAAAGCCGGTATTTGTGCCGTAAAAGCACAAGCGTGACGTAAGAAATACATATTAAAATGACGTAAGAAATACGTATTAAAATGACGTAAGAAATACGTATTAAAATGACGTATTAATAAATGTGAGAACTGACGGACTACCGGTGCTGGAGATCAGCGTTGTCGAAGATTAGGCTATGGCGTGTGGGGGCTGCTGTGTCCAAGTTGTGCCATGTGTTGTAGTCGTGTGCGACTTACTGGGGCGCGGCGAGTTGGGAGAGCAGCTGAGTGACATGAGCACGAGGGCTGCATTGCACTCGTTCATCTGGTCGTCACGCTCGCCGTAGCCCAAGTCGCAGGAGCTGCTAGGCCCACGTTTTCGCGACCTGTAACAATGAATAACACTAAATTAATTAACCCTTTACTAGGTACAACGAAATAAAAAAAAAGGACAATCAATATACTGCGTTTTTCTAAAAGTAAAAGTTGAACTGTCAAGTCAAAATCGGGTCGGAAATATGTATAAGTAAAACTTAATGACTTGTATTCGTTAGTACTTAGTTGACTATTTTAACGCTCTAGCTTGGCATTTCTTAGACTTTAATAGGTATGTAGCTCTACTTTTACGATTTTGAAAATTGTTCGCTGTCTCAGATTATTTGTTAGGTATTGTTCGGTTTCTAATATAAACCATATAACAAAAATATATCCAATTTGTAAGCACGGCGCGCGACCGAACTCTTAGCTGATAAAATAATTGCAAATATTGCTATGCAAAAAAATAATAATCTAAGGCTGTGATCCAACTTCACCTTTCTTTGCAAATAGTCGCATGAACTTTTATCATCCCCAAATGGTTCTCGAAAGTTACCGAAAAAGGGTCACGTCATTGAACAATCAACAAGTCTAGACTAGATTATTGAACTTAGCAGTGGCAGTGTTGGGAAGGCGGCATGAACTGAAGCGAGGTCGAGGGGATGCGTGGGGTGGGTGCGTCTGTTGCGCAACCGGGCGGCGACCCACAAACGATAGGCATTTGGACAAGTCACATAAGGACGAAGGCTTTTGCTCTGACCGATCACCCTGCGCCACCTTCACATGTTATACGTCGTTCGGTCGTTCAACTCGACTGATCTGAACGCCCGGGCCCAACAACCTCAGCTGTCGAGTCGCGACTCGCAACTTGCCCGCGTAAAACAAATCAGTACCTACGAGTATACTTTATTACATTGACTTATTTTCAGTAAATATTGTAACTCAATGTAGTATAATGTACTGTAACTCGTAATAAGATGTTTATAAACCCTAAAAATAAAACTTAGAAAAGCTTAATTTAAATCAAAATGTCTGAGTAATACATAGTGATAATGAGGCATAAAAGTAGAAATATTTAATAATTCGAGATATGTTGAATAATATTGATTGACAGGTTAAGCTATTTAATTACCTGCATTTTAGGCGGTTTTCATCAAAGTTTACTAAATAAATAAAAAAACAGTTCGTAGTAATTGCAGATATAATACTGATTCATTGGTTTTTCGTAATGTGTACGACAGCTCCTTTGAATTGCAAGATACAGCATGAGTGACCGGTTTCAAAAGTATTTAAGAATTTGATCCCTGATTGAACTTGGGTTCATTTCGGGAGGCTGTCGACTCGTCCTTGACGGTCGGCAAGTGGCCCCGACCGGCTGCGTTCACTCAAGATCAGCGACCGGCGCGCGCATCTTGCTTTTTAATAACCTTCTTCATTAAATACTAGTTCAAAATTGTTATAGGTTTAATAGCCCAGTTAAAGTCAGCTTAGACTCAAAAATAAAATAGATTCTAGGGTTTACGCAATTAAATCTCGTCTGTTTACATCCGTGAAGACATGTTATGATTGATTTTATAATTATATTCAACCGTATCCTTTTTCTATTTATGATAAAACGTTAATCAGAAGTGAAAATATTTAATAAATAGGTACTTGTGTCAGCCGACCTACGAACGCACCCTAGAAACAAGGTGTATTAACCTCGCGCCACAACGACCTTCCATCAGGTTCGTTATCCGATTCAAAACAGATAATATATTTTCGCAAGGGTGTACTGTAGGTCACTTTAACATTCGTCAACCAATTTGTTTTACAGTTCAATGTATCCGCGGGTATTTGCGTCTACAAAAAATAAATAGTAGGTACAAATAGAAGTCCCATGAATAGTCTCAGTCTGCAAGGTGAAATCTTTTATAAAAGAGCGGCTAGGTTAACTGACGGGCAACGGGGTCGTTATCGTCCTGAGACGACGACCGACGCCTCCGGAGGTGACATTGTTTTTTTGTTCGCGATAATGGGGATGCTCGCCGGCCGGCGCGCCGTCACATAAGCTATATGACGTAATTTCCGGCAGTGACGTAACCAAATGATATATTGCGAATGCTACGTACCGAGATTACTCATGACGAATTGATAAATTTTGTGTTATCATCAGAGTGCGATCCATCGCTTTCTCGGTAATTCGGTATATATGGTGTCAGAACGTAATGACGTCAAGAGGAGTGTATGAAGCTCATCGGTCAATAGTTAAACACGTCACAATTTAAAATCGTTTGTAGGTAATAGTTAGCCACGGTCACCGGGAGGGCTGTGCGCGGCGGCGCCAGTTGTGCACACACTCGCTTCACGCCGCGATGCCGTACTGGCCGTACATGTAACATTGAGAACGGCCTTGCCGCTTGTTGCCGGCTGCCGTGTACTACTGATTCAGCACTGATACCGAAAATATAAATGTGAAGTTTGATAAAAACACTTCTTCATGTCATAAATTACGGTTACATAATTTTATATGATTTGATAAGAAGAAATATGGGCCACAGTCATATTTTAGAATACAAACTACAAAACATTTTGATTGCTAAATAAACTAGAATCTAATAACCGATTTCACTTTGTGTACCCGTTAGTTTTTCTAACGAAGCACGTGAATATACGATACGCGTGATGTCTTCCACTGACACCTACGCACTTCGCGAATGGTAGACATTCCTAAAACTACGATGCTAGATAGCTTTAATATTTATTTTAGTATAAGACATATTAAATCTATCTAGCTCGTAGTTTGCGGTAATCTAATAACATGCTGTAGCATCGCAGTAACTAGCTAGAGTAATAACTCTTCACATATCTTTTTCGAGATTTAAAACAATATTTCGCACAGGACCATACCTGTGCGAAATCATATTCTTAAAACTACTTACTTATGTAGTTACATTACCGTAGTTACCATTACGTATTATGATAAATCAATCTACTTACTAAAAACATTCACACTTGCCGTTTTAAAATAACATTAAATTCTAGAGATATAATCTATTAAAATAACTTCCTACTCGTTGAGTCAATGTTATTTATGATAATGTGTTGATTTGAAAAATATACTGGAGACCTTCAGCTCACTCATTGTGTGGATTTCGTCAGTTTCATTATAGGTACGCTAATGCGTTTTTTGCCATGTTGATGTAGGTCGGGCGCGCACTTTTTTTTGCGTACAAAAACATAGATCCGTTGAATTCCGTTGTGATCGAGCAGTATGGCCGGCGCGGGCGGCGCGGGCGGCGCTGACCTCGGTTGAGTTGGGCTGCCCGCGCCCCTTCCCTATGCATTACCAAGGTCGTATACGGATATGTATTCTTATTTTTGGGCTGTCTAATTCAAATCTTTGAAAATAGGTAGGTAAATACCTACTTACTTACATAATACTTTTTCATGAATTTTTTAAAAAGCTACAAGTACTAAGCATGATGTCTATTTAATTTATTTTTAGTATAATATGTAGTTATTAAATTAATGACGACAATTTAATAAGTACCTACATAATCATCAATGTAGACAAGTAATTAGTTACACGATAAACGATGACGACGCAAGAATTACATTTGATATTTCTGATTAAAACGTTATTTTAAACTGTAATAAGGTTGTTCACCGAAAAATTTCTTAATTTTTCGAAAATTTAAGTAGTAGTAGAGTAGTTAACTAGTCATAGGACACTGTTAGAATTTTAGAACTGAACCTCAGTTAGGCGTAGAGCTGATTCGTTTATAGCACGACTCATTATTCTGTAGATTTCGAAGAATAATCGCACCCGTGGACTGTTTTTGTCCCCGCCGAAGTGTAATAACCTGCAGGTAGGTCGCCGGAAAGTCAACACAGAGGTGAACATTCCGGATGAGTAATCATGTTCCTTGTATATGACGTATACGGGTTTTATAGACGTCCTTTGTTCGATTTTGATGGTGCAGGGAAATTCCGGGAAGAGTAGTAAGAAGATTCGTTTCTTAATTTCTTTGTTACTTACTTTTAATACCAGTGAAAATAGTAATTAAATATTTAGGTTGCATAATGCCTACTGAATACATTTTTATAACACTTTCTCGAGTTAGTGGCAGCATAACTGCACCTGCCGAATGAGATAACGGGCCGACTCAACACCAACGAAAGCAAACGTGTACCTATCCAACGTGAAAGTGCCGCCATCGCCCCACCACCACCCGACGGCTTGCGCGCGCGCCTTCTCTTTACATGTTGCGCAAACGTATGCGGAATGTAAGTTAATGTCTTCTAACTTTGTTTTAAACGTCGGCGTCATATACAATACCCATAATTATTTCAAATCCAGCAAACCTTATTTTTTATACTTAAAAATTAAGATTTATTAAGGTAAAGCTGTGAAAGGAAATGAAAAGGATAGATCCAAAATAATCAAGAATCTAAATCACCGATATGTTTCCCGTCTTACATTTCTTAGTGCAAACGCAAGCGATGTACCTAGTCATTCCTACTCATGGTAATCAAAGGCCTCATTAGTATACAACAGTACCAAAAATGACCTGCCATTTCAGACATTCAAAGAGTGTCAAAATGTCCACAGCCTTTGTCACAAATTAAATATCTACTAACACTCCTTCAAAACAAAATTTAGCCATGTTTGAAATGGTCCATTGTATTTTTTTATGTTATTGTTTGGCATAAATGCGCTACAAAAATTTTCGAAAAATTAAAAATTCCAGTAGCTCGCCTGACTGTGATGTTTTAGAAATTGCTTAGATACTTATAGAAATCATATCCCAAAACAGAGTCATCTCCTAGTTAGGTATGCTTCAAGTCATTTTCGTGGCTATGTCTACCAATTGATTAGGTTCTCCAATTAGTTGTCGCCTCGCCTGTGTAGCATTCGCGGATATCGCTGTACCTACTGTATTATTCTAGTGTGTGTGACGTTCCATTTCGAAACTGGGTCACTGTGTCACATGGCGGCCGCGCCAAGTACCAGCCGAATACGACGCCATCTTTGAATTTAGTTGATTCATGTACCAACAAAATCGTTACAATTCATTGTCTAGTCGCTAGAATTTAATGTTGGTCTTTTAAATTTATTATGTTTCATCCGAAAGGCATGAATTTATACAAGGTAACGCAAGATCTGTCGTTGTCGGTAGCTAACTAAAAGAAAATAAATGTTGGCAAACTTTCACTTTGCCATGGCCCGGTGTGTAATTGCGAAATGTTCACGAATTCAATTTCTATCTTGCCTATCATTACAATAAAGTAGAGAGAGTACAACGTGATCTTGTTTCATACATGGTCAGCCTAATTACTAATATTCTGTTGCTATCCGGTATTGTAGGTAGTTTCAATCTTTTGCAAGCTATCTCATAACTTCTTAAAGCGTTGGATAAGCAGGTTTTATGAAATCACCGCCTCTACGTTAAATATCAACCGCTGGCTTTTAGCTCTACCTACAGAAATAATTCCGACTTCTTGATTATTTTTTATGGACTCGCATTGACCTTCAACCGTTAGTATCCTTCATTCCGTTAGATTAGTAAAATTTTGTGACGATACCAACATTTAGATTATTTTTAAACTAGCAGTCTGACTGTCTGACATTTGAATTCAATATCATTCTTTTCGTTTTCAAGATGTCGAGTTCGTTGGGGTTACAAACGATTGCAGAAAGTTAAGTAAAGAAACCAACCATGGATTGATTTAATCTGTAATGCGACTGGCGTAGAAGATCTGAAAGCAGATCGTTTGAGCGTTGGTTTGGTTAAGTATTGTGAAATTTGGACAACGGTGGAGGCCTTGCCTCTCACCACGATCACGATGAAAAGTGAAACTGCGGTGTCGACGAGCGTCACGTCGCGCCAAGCATTTGATGCTGTTTTTTTTCCGGTTCTTCTGCAGTACAATAAAATTGGCTGTCGTGACAACCAAGCTAGTTACTGACGTTTTATGAAAGTGTTTTATTTGCGATACATATATTGAAGCACTTAGGTGACGGCAGTGCTGTTGAAAGAGAGAGCAATTTGAGCAGCTCTTTCCATTGCAATACTAATTACTTACTTCTATCCGCTAGTCGTGTATTTTGCTGGAATAGCAGTCGGTATTGGTAATTATGTAATCCGTTAGAATTTTTTTAAATCATTCTCACAACTTTGCATTGTCTGTCCCTGTTCGAGGCGCGGCGAGGGGCCAGAGGCGCGGGCGGTGGACTCCGGCCACAGAATGTAGGCAAGTGTGACAAGGACACGCCCGTACTCCGCGCTAACACTTCCATCCAGTTTCTAACGTGCTCGGTGCGCGTTTCGCAACGCTCGCCCGCGCCCGGCCCCACTTCGCCGATGCACAGTGCACACTCGTGAACGATTACACCTACCTACAAGGTAACGCACAATACATACTGGTACCTAATGGCTGGGAGCCGTTGTTGGCTGTTAGCTGTTAGTATTCTTTCTTACTTAATTTGATTGTGCCCTTCACGTACCAGCATCTTCGAAACAATAACTCAAATTGACGAAGGCTAAGTACATACGAGTAAATTAAATTACTGTCATAATGAGTTTTCGCGCGTTGTGTTTGTATTCTGATGGTTTACTTCCTGTTGTTAGGCTAAACTAGTTTGTAAAATCCAGATAAAGAGATTTTGCAAGGCGGCGAGCGGTCATTAGAAATGCAGCGGCAGCGGCCTTCCTTTGAGCTTGTGGCGAGGTGAGCCGCTACCTCAAGGCGAAATAACATTGATATTTGTTAATTAAATTCCCTGCTCTCCAGATTTACAACTTCCAACGAATCATGAATTAGTGATGATTGATATTGGACTCTTTTTTTACATTAGGGTCAGTAGTTTTCTTGCAGCGTGCTGCATACCTACTTTTAATGTATTTTAATCTTTTATCGAACCTGTAATTTTGAAATAACGCAAATAACTGTATTCCAATAGTAGACTTACCCTTGCATGTGATGTGAAGGTACTTCAATGATGGCAGAGGCACGGCGCCGGTCACCGGCCATATCTGCCAGTCTGGCAAAATCAGTGTCAACATCGGCTAATCTGGCTGACTTCCGGGACTCCAACAGCCTTATCTCATCTAGTCTTTTCTTTAGCTCGGTCCGCACCTAAAATAGAACGAGACATTCAGATTATTCTACATTATAAACAGGCTTCTATTCATATTAGGCACATATTAGGTAAATATGCTCCATTTAACTTTTATAACAATGAAATAAAAGTGCTACATCAATCGTAAAATTTGAATAGTGAGGAACATGTCATTTTCACGAGACCTCGGTCAAGCAAGTCTCACCTTATGTTCGCTCGAGTTGAATGCATTTCGCGTATACACAAGGTTTATAAGGCTACAAAATTTATATTGCAGTATTAACTTGAGTGTTTACGAACACGAGATCAATATGGCCGACCTTCGCACGAACTGTGATAGGGTGGACGAGTTGCAGTGACGTCATGACCGGGTGGAAATGGAGCGGGATGCACGTTCCGTATCACGGGTTACCAGTAGATTCCCGCTCTATGCACTATTATAATTGAACTACCTCGGTAACTCACGAGGTAAAACTTATTCATTTAATAAAACCAAATTACGGATTAATAACGATTGTTTTCCGTGTAATGTGTTTTGCTGATATATAAAATCACAGTAATATGTATTTAATGGAAATTCCTAATACGTAGGTAACTACTTGTCGCGCTTATGCCTCAGAACAGGAAACACACAACTCAAATACTTGCTCGGTAGAGGTAAACAAGTTCTGACTCTGACTGAGTGTGGTAATCTACGCTACTGGAAACTGAAAAGCGCATTTATTATTATCTATTATATTGAAATAAATGTGCTATAATTTTCCGCTTATCGTAAGCTGAATTTGTTATTGATCGTATAATTTTATAGCTTGACTTCATACGTTACAGAAAAATATACTCAAGTTAAATGATAGGTAGTTGTAATTATGTAAATAGTAGAAATGTAGAAAACTAATAGGCGACTATCAATGTTAATATATAATAAAACATCTAATTAAAAGAAACATCGAACTGAATGGCGAACCTTAGCACTTTTCGGGAGTGTAATGTAACATTACGCAAGGTGATGGTTGCCCAAGATCAAAATGGCTTCATTAAAACCTTTAAAGGAATTTCCATTAAGTATGTTGAAAAGTTGCGGCAATAACATGCCATATAATAATTACATGTGCAATTCTGCAGCGGGGAAGTCCGCAAACACGGAGTTTCCATGTTCCCTCCATCTTGTCTTAAATATTTCATGGAATCGATATAACAGCCATACGTCGGAGTTTATAGTTAGTATCTTAAGGTTAATATATAACCTGAACTTGTAACACAAGTATTAGGAAGTGGGCCTGTATGACGCATGTGTATACTTATCACACACTGGTAAAGTTACTCGTATAGCGGTCACACTCTCGGTCAATTATGTGCCACGAGCTGTCGACTGGTTGACATTGGTTGCGTTTTCGTCGCCGGGTTCCTTCTACGCGGCCACCTTCGTGATTGACACGTTATCTACCTACATAATGAGCGTACGTAGTACTGTTTTTAATACATCTGTCGGCACGGGTAACCTTGCTGTATTTAGCATCAATTTAAAGCAACGATTGTTTGTATCTACGGTTACGAAGCAGAATGATCATATTTTTATGCTTTCTTACGAGGCGCATGATCAGCTACCTACATTGAGGTTTTTCTAACCAGCCAGGATAATCTCACTAAATGAAACTATTGAAAACTGCTGTCCATGTATTACTATTAGTAAGTAACTAAGAGTATTATGACGATAATCCTTATTTTTAACCGACTTCTTCAAAAAGGAGGAGGTTCTCTAGGGGCCTTAGGGGCTAGGCTTTAGGGGTGGTCCCATATTAATTTTTATTAACTTAGTTAGCTTCAATATTACGTATTTTGCCCACTTAATATATGTACCTACATGATGTTTTAAGTTACTCCGTCACTGTTATTTATATACCAGGTTGTGGTATTCGAATTTATGTGGGGTAGGTAGGTACCACAACTAAAAAGTGTAAAATAAAAACATTTTACAAAAAAAAAAACAACCGACCGTTAAAAATAATTTTAATTTCGAAGTCGGTAGCAAAAAACGAAAATTGAAAACCAAAGACCGACTTCCGAAAACATATTTTTCACTTTTTGTTTTTTTTTGGAAGTCGGTTGTTTTTTTTTTTGTAAAAAGTTTTTATTGATGAAATGTGTTTCCATTCTTGTTAAAGCTGGTTCGGTGCGCGCGCGCTTATTCATATAACAATCGAAATAGAGCTATTGGATTAAAATGTGATGATGTGCTTACAATATATATGTGATGATGGCGTTACACTGGCATTCCCTATATGATCAGTACAGTCAGCGTTGAGCGCTGGGTCACTCACTGATCACATCATAGTTACTTTCACTTTTACATGATTTCGTGCGAGTGTGGACGTGCCATGAGCCATAAGACGTGGACCGTGCCCCTCACTCGAGCCGGAACAATGAAAGTTGCATTAATGAGTCTTGATGATTGTTTGACATACTTAATGTTTTCGCTGATACTAGTACGACTAATTAGGAATACCAAAAATGTTTGTAAAATGTCTGCTGTGTCAGCTCTGCGCAGAAGGCTTCCAATTGGGTAGAATTTGAAAGTATTGAAATGGCAAGTGAATGCATGTAACAGGTGGGAATTTTCGACTCATTTTGTTATGAGAATTAATTAGGTAGGTACCTACCTATTGGCTATAGTTATTATAATAATAATTGTCCGCGTCAATCGATAGTTCCGTTAGACGTGCTAAGGTGATCGGCGAGTCACTTACCAGCATGGTTATGTAAAAAGTGACAACTATTGCACAATTGCTTCATTCGATGGCGAAACGGACGGCTTTGAAATGCCAGTGAAAGTCGCCGAGCGACTTTGCTATAGCATGATAACGCTGGCATGAGTATTATACTGAGTTAGACATGTTTATTGCGTTTCATACTTACGGTAATATTTTATGTTCAGTTAATTTATTTTATGCTGAATAGCGATTACATGTCAATTGCGAGAATGGTCAGCGATCTCCGTAAGCGATAAGCTTATACTGTTTATGCACAACAATGCATTAGCATTGCTGAGTTGCATAATCGGGCGACTGTTGTGTTTAAGAGAAACCTCTCTGGAACCGGCAGCTGGTTACAGCCGCCGGTTCCTGTTCCCTTTTTCTGCTCATCTGTTGACCCACAATGATGAAATGCGATTCCATCAGACATGATAATTATGTATTTGAGTAAGATGTCATGTCCTTGACCAAAACTTCTGACAAAATAAACTGCGTAGTAAATGTCATGGATAATTGTTTAAATTTAAACCTAATGGCAGTTCATACCTACGACTTATTGTACTAAGTACCTACAATTTGACAAAATTTTAAAATGTCATATTATTAGATACTTAATAACAAAATGAGTTTCACGGTCATTAGGAAAGGCCATTGTTTTGTTGTCGGTAGTTGTGGAAATCATTACGGACCTTATAGAATGTCGCATCGTAGCTAATGTCAACATTTCGGTGTCAAAAAACTAATATTTATTGGATTTTGATTTGCGTTGTTAATCATTTGACCTCGTTTTGAATTAGGAAAACTAAAATTGATCGAGTAAGAAATCTATGATTTTATATACCTACTCCGTCTAAATTAGTTGTTGCTGAAGTCTGCGGTCACACTTTGTTTAACACTCTATACACCGAAAGCCCAATAACCTTTTCCCAAACTAAGATTCTAGCTTGAATAGGTCGTTCGTAAATTTATCTAAAATTAGAATAATTATATTCGTAAGTCATCAGGTACCTACGCTACCTAGACTTGCGGTTGGTTTTTACGCGATAGTCGGGTGCTCTTGGCGTCTCAGGATTGCGAAAACTCTTCGCTCTACTGCACATCGATGTTGCCGCTGCGCAAAACGGATTATCTATGCTCGTAACGCCTCCTCTGTTTTGAAACGTTACATTTTGTCTTTAATCACAAATAAGGAGAAAATCAGTTCCATTCTAATCCATTTTACACTTATCAATGTCATTAAAGTGTGAAATTTTTATCAAATCTGACGAGAGTTTCTGCTTTATGTCGCGTGACAGTATAAAATTTGTTTAAATCTAAGATTAGATACGTTGTGCGATAAAAGGTGTTCAGAGCTAATGCAGAGGATTGCTCCTATAGTTATAATAAATAAGCAGTTTTAAACCAAAATCCGTGGTATAAAAACCGTTCTAAATTTGTTAACCACGGCCACGTGGTACATTGATTACTACGCATTACATTAAAAATTAAGTTAGAAAGGCTAATTGAAATCTTTCACCATTTTTATTAATTTATGTGAGTCATTTAAGTATATTAACTATTAACTTTTTTAGGATTAGACAGACTGAAAACAAACGTGATAAGCGTATTTATTAAATATACATTTAAAAAAATAAGTTTTAGCTAAGTATGAATTAAAAAAAAAGTCTGATTAGGTTTTTACTAAGCTACTGCATATTTTAGTATGTATTTTCTTGTAAATAATATGCATATAAAATTGTATAGAAAAATCGACATTATTATTTCTTAAAAATATCAGGGAGTAGCTGTGGTCCAGATCAATTCCTGTGAAGCCTCACACACTATTTAAAAAAAACATTTTAATCCATTATTAAACCGCTAAGTGTGGTTTAAACCAAAAATACGGTTTAAAACCAAATGGTTTAAAATACGTTTTGCATCTATAATTGCTCCTGATCAGGGTGAAGCGTAAAACAAAATGACGAATGTGCGATCAAGTGGCATTGACGGCAGCCGCACTGAGTCAATGGCTGAAGCCGGCCGGCTGGTTAGGCGCACGAAGTACGATGTATGACGCGTGTGCGTGACGACACACGTTACGCCTGCGCCTGTGCCACTCAATACGACTCCACTAAATCAACATGTTTTTATCTACATACTTTCAGTAGTCCAGTACCTAACTACACATTCGTGATACCGTACCTACTTACCGTAAAAACTAAAACCGGAATAGTCTAGGTACTCAGATTCAGCCCGATTTATATTGGTTAAGGACAGTGGCGAGTGGCGAGAGCCTGGACAGTGACTGTTTACACTACAGCGGCGAGTCAAGTGGCAGTTTTCCTTCCCGGTGGACGAGCGCAACGTCACCAAAAAACAGTAATATTAATAGTCCTGTTGCCGGCCAATAATAAAATGTACCTACTAAATTTGACTGTTTACACTACGCCCAGTTGCGAGAAAAGTACCGCGCGGGGGACTGAGCGGGCGGGCGAGGGGTAACACTTGCCCAAAAAATAGAATTCGATTCCATTTGGATCCGCTTGCAAGCCAAGTTGACTCGCTGCTATCCTATCGGTTTACACCACTGTACCTACTTACTCACTGTACTTATCAACTGCGCTAAACACTTGATCAATGTAAATCGGGCTTTTAGACAAGGACTGCCAAAGGACTGCCCGATCGATTGACAATGGTTGTAATGTAACCATGGCACTCGACATTTTAAATGATTTAAGGCTAATCTACCTATTTGGCATGTCTATGTCCACCATGACAGAGGGGGAAAGTAGCGGTCGACTTGGGATGAAAATTAATATTTAACTAGCTTTTGCCCGCGGCTTCGCCCGCGTGGATGTCGGAAATTATCCCACGGGAATGTGCTACCGGGATAAAAGTATCCTATGTCCCATAACCCACGTGGTCTGTCTAGGCGACCTAGGCGTTACGGTGTAAAAGTAACAGGCATGAGATAGCCAGTAACTTTATATATTACTGGTAGTCCATATCTATATTGTGGTGATAGTGTGGATAGTATGGACAGCAGTATGAAACGGTCGGAAAGATTAATGAAAAAATATTGTATAAAGATTAATGAAAAAGCTATGGCATTTTGTATGGACGATGGAAACTAAGGCGAAAGCTTTGGGGGAGCCTGCGATATTCAAATTTTCTTATGTTTTTTGCTTTTTACAGGTCAGTATCAAGTTTTATGTTGATCTAAATAATGAGTCGCAGTTGTTTCAAATATTTATTTATCTAATCTAACTAATATTGCAGGAGTTACATTCCTGTATCTAATGGTTATTATTCTGTAAAGCTACTATTTGCTACGATCGCGAATCATATTTTAATCATATTGACATTCGAAACTTACCCATTAAACGATTTAAAAGCTGTATTAAAACCAAACTTTGTAAAAAAGGGTACTATACAATTTCAGATTATTCAGAAGACAAAAGCAAGGGATTGAGCTGCTCGCTCTGCTAACATTTTGTCATTTTGGCATTGTGACATTTTGAATAAGTACTATGGAAAATCATCAAAATATACCTACCAGTTTTATATACAAATTCACATTATTGAATATTATATGTAGGATATTGACAAAATGACATGATTGCTTTGTAAAGTATTGTATTATCGTGAATGTGAGGACTATGTGGATGTTTATTTTGTTTTTATTCTTATATTTTTTCGTTCTCAGTTAGTTTTAACAATGGTCGTGCAATTTGAGAACTTTATGCGGCCTACACAAATGTCCTTTCTTTGGTATTGTTCGTCGAGTCGTTGAGCTCCTTAAGTTCTGAGCTGACCTCCACTATTACTGACAAATGCTTGCAGGGACAGGACAGGTTCACTCAAATCTGTGTGGTTCATTCCTCAAAAGACCATTTCAGACTCTAATCTACATGGCCTGACCAATATGCCAATATCTGACCTAGGTATGTCCGGACTTTAAAAGAGACTGAGTTTGTTTCGGCCTTTCTTCTCAGAGTAGTCAGATAGGAAACGCCGACCTCATCTAGCTTAATTTTACAATTTTTTGATATTATTACGACGTGTAAAAGTGATTCCAATAACCTATTTACAGAATAAACAATTTCATTTTAACATACAACCTGCCTGACACTGACTTGCAAATTGCAAAAAACTTAAGATTTGAATTTCGCGGGCTACCGGCGCATCCCCCTTAAGAAAATCGCATCATATGCACAACGCCATCTATCGAGTAAGTATTCACTGGTAAACTCAAACTCTTCGTTCCAAGCCAAGAGCCAAGTAGTAATAACTTTTGATTGAGTGGACAGATTCTCAATATAAGGGATTGAGAATATAGTCATAGTCCGATACGGACTATGACTATATTCTCAATCCCTTAACGCTCTTGAAGAGAGTCCCGCAAAAATGTCAATAATAAGTACTTACATGTGAATTTTAAAATCAAGAGAGTAAAGAAGGGTTTTTACCCTCATGAGGGATGATTTTAGAAAAACGAAACTCTTTGTTAGTTACAAAAAGCATAAATTTTCACAGCCCTAAGTTAAAAAAAAAACCGGCCAAGTGCGTGTCGAACCATGCACAATGAAGGGTTCCGTAGTTGGGATGAATTATTTTATCAAACAAACTTTCGCAAAGTTTTATTGTTATTACGTCTATGGGCGTTTACTGTCCCTCAAAGTGTTAAAAAACTTGTTCTCGCATACAGAATGTTTGGGTTTTTGCAACTGCACATGTAAGTTGGTCGATTAAAAGTTTTTGAGCTAAGTCGCGGACAGACAGACAGACAGACGGACATGGCGAAACTATAAAGCTTCCTTGTTGACTGCGGAACTCTAAAAATGATAGGTTTCCCATAAAAACTTTCATCCCCTATATTCCCCCCCCCCCCCCCCTTAAATTTGTTTTTGAGAAAATAATGGCCTATGTTCGTCGCCGGGATGCCATCTATCTCTTTACCAAATTTTATCGAGATCCGTTCAGTGGATCAGGCGTGAAAAGGTAACATACAGAATTACAGACGGACAGACAGACAGAGTTACTATCGAATTTATGCTTTTAAGCATCGATTAGTATGGATTGTGTTCAATTCAAAATGAGCCAAATGCTCGATGATTATGAATTCGGCGAAAGTCATTCTTCCACGGAGACTCTTAACACCGCGATTCAGAAAATGACGTTAAATGAACAACGCCATCTATCGAGCACGAAGTGATACTGTCAAAATATATGGGAAAACGTTCGAAGACTCTGTAAGCTATGTAGTAAAGACGTAGGGTTCCATGACTGACTTGACCTGACTTGACTTGACTTGACTTGACCTGACTTGACCTGACTTGACCTAACTTGACCTAACTTGATTTGGATTGAGTTGAGTTAACCTTGAGCAGGTATATTTTATCGCAGCAGGTACATTGGTAGTTGAAAGAAAAGTAGATTACGTACCTTGCTAAAGTGAGTAATTAATGCACTCGTGTTTATTTAGTAAGCGCATTCGTGCCTTAATTACTCACTTTTTGCTCGATGCAACAATCTACAATTTTTAAGAAATTAAAATTTATCACCATTTTTTCATGATTAATATTTGTATCATGATTTAAAAGATAGATAGCGCCACCTATGGCACTACTACCAAACAATGGATTTGGAAAACTTGAATTAACTATACTTTAGATTTGGTAAATTCACAATGTATCGCGTTATGTTTCCGCGCGAAGTATGTGAACATAATTATGATGATTATGATCGTGGGTTACACACGTTCTCACAAACCTACCTGATTTTACGCTAGTGTCATTTTACGACAATAGATGTCGTTACGTGTATCTACATTACGTACCTAATGAAAATTTCTTCTGGAATATTTTAAACTCTTATATCTTTTGATATTTTGAAGCGATTGCGATGAAACAAAGACTAAATGAAACATCGAGTTACACACAATATTTGAGTGTATAAGTTAACCATATTGATTTCGTACTTTTTACGTGATACTGGAACAATCAAACAAACGAACAGACAAACAGACATACAGACAAACAGACAAAAATTCCAAAAATGGTAGAAATGGCATCTGTTGGTTATTCTTGGACACTCCACCTACGTTTTTTTTTTTTTTTTTCATTGTACAGAAACGCCTCGTCTACAGATTTATTATATGTATAGATAATAACCTCGAATCGTTTATTAGGTGAGGTATGTACCTGCGTCAGAGTGACAGGACACTGCGGCAGGCAGGACAATGCACTTAAAATTCATTACGTAGCGGTGGGGAAAACAATAGTGTGCTTCGGTTACAACGACCGATAAAATTACTTACTTTGAATTTATCTATTCAGCCATGTCCATGAAAGAAACTGTTTATGATACTAGTATTATAATATCTGTGCTGATAGTAACTGAAGTGTGTGGATTAATTCAAAATATGCTTGCTGTGTGTATGTAGGTACCTAATAAGTAGGTATATCAAATGAATAAACCTGTCTTATCTGCTGGATTCAGTACGTACAATTTTATAGAGGGTATGAATGAAAATATTGTACTTAGATACATATCCATTAAAATCCAAACGCTGTATGGCTAGGCTTAAACGAAAGTATTAAGTGGAACTGTGGAACCTAAAGATGTCGATTGTTCTTACATTAGATATTCAGTGAGGCTGCAGTTGAAGTCACGTAGACACGCATGCATAAGCAATTCAGTTGTCGGCGAGCGATCGTGCACTAATAAATAGGTCAATAGCTCTACTACCCGATAAAGCCCTATAGTGCCGCGGCGCCATTTTTACAAAGTGAACTTTTCGTGGATTTAATACTCACTTTGAAGACTTTTTGAAAGTCAATCGCTTTCAAAATAGAATACCTATTGTCACCAACACCTACATGATCTGTACATTGTTCTACTTACTTATTTAGTTTACCTTCAGCCATGTTACGTTAAACGCCTTCTGCTTATTGCGTATGCGTAGGTACTACCTATGATACTACGTAGGTAAATTACAGATAAGATAACAGATAAATGTGGGTAGATATAGTAGGTACCTGCGCAAACTATGTAGAATTAACTATTTCACGTCGTTTGTAGATAGTACGCAGGCAGGGTAGGTTAGGTAGGTACAACATTGAACGACTTTAAAGTGATTTCTCTGTGATTATTTTCACTCGCTCTTGCATTATCCTTTGCTTATTTACAAAATTAGTCTAATAACTTGATTGTTAGCAGCCGTATAATTCACATACTAGCCAAGGCGAGAATTAAAGCAAACACCGCAATGAATACAAATGAAGAGAGCGAGTGTCCTTTCTTCCACTTGTAACTCAGTGAAAGATCACTGCTGTTCACTGTTCATTGACTTACTATGATGGGTACCAATAAACAATTACTAATGTTCGTAACATATTTGTTCTATAGTATACATAACATTCATTTCTGAGCTGAAGCTAGAAATAGGCGCGTGGGCATTAGTGAATCAACTTACGCGTGCTAACGAAGAAATATTCGCAGATATATGCAAATACACAGCAGATACCTATTTCAACATGACATTTAAGTTTCTGAATTATTTAACATTTAATTTGGTAAGCTTTACCATGTTCCATAATAAATAATCACAAACAGTTCGGCACATTCAATAACCAGTGATATTACCTATTCGGCATTTGAATATTATTTTTCTTGTTTCGAAATAACAGTTACAAGC
Source organism: Lithophane ornitopus (assembly GCA_948473465.1). Lineage (NCBI taxonomy): Eukaryota > Metazoa > Arthropoda > Insecta > Lepidoptera > Noctuidae > Lithophane > Lithophane ornitopus. The sequence goes on along the minus strand of OX419616.1, from coordinate 10,509,558 downwards.
TATTAGAAACGTTAAGAGCACTAAAGTGCCGCGAGCTGCAACGTTTAATCGTCAAATAACGTTCCAGAGATTTAGACTAATGTTACATAGAATTAGTGATTCTTATCGGATGTGTACGCTTAAGCTGATCAATCAATCGGCACGGTGGCCTTGTATTATTGCTGAATACAAACAGTGTTGGTTGCAAAGCGGATGCAGTGGAAGCAGGCCACGCGAGCCGGCGCCGTTCGCGCCCGCCGCGCCACACGCCCTCCGCAAGTCGCTGCAACCGGCAACCTTGCCCCAAAAATCCGTGACCTACATTTTATACGTCAAAATGCAGCCTCTGTTTTTATTGCAACCATTCTCCTTGGAAATTACCGTTTAATTTGTTGGTTATCGGGTGTTTTATTCTACTCGACAAAAAATAAGACCACTTTCAGCGTTTCCAAACCGTTAGTTCAGGCGCGCGCGGCTAATGATTCATGCATTGCTTAAATTAACTAAATTAAGAATATAGAATGATGAGGAAAACTTTATTCCTTTTCCTTATTGCAGCTAGGGTTTTTGATTTACGGGAACATGTCGTCAGTGCAAACTAGGTCTGGCTCATCGATTGTGCAGGACGAACAGCGGCCTAGTTGGCGAGCGCCAGGTCCGCGGGTCGCGATCCTAGCATCTAGGCGGCCCGGTTTCGCCCGGGTAACCTCACCGTGCTCTATTTCTGGATCTAGTACGGTCAACAATAGCTATAGGTATGTATTTATAGAGCAAGTGCAAATGATGTCTAATGATGCTGTTACTTTTATATAACATTAAATACATTATACTGTTATGTATAATACCTATTCTTACAATATTATAAGTAGGTAATATTATGTCCTTCGTTCTGTTCAGATGTGTTTGTTAATATTTTATTAAAAAGGCCATTTGCGGGATTCAATATTGAATGTCGGCCACTTAGACAATTTACTCTTATTAAAAGACAATCATAGTCGTAAGTATGTCTTAATAAAGAATTCTAATAAATTAGAATAAATCCGACCGACCATGTAGGTCAGCTTCTATCGTCAGCCGTCGTCGTCAGGAAATTGATGTTGCGTAGCGCCGACAATGATGCAAGCCGGTCGCGAAGCATGCCAGCATTTTATCTATTAAGTCCGAGATTGAATTTGATAGCGGGTGACGTCACAATCCGTGGCAATTAGAATTCTAGGAACGACGTCATGACGCGTTGGCGAACGATTTTAGCGTAGGCGCGAAGCTACGGTGACGTCACGGGCAAAATGTTACGGCTCGCCGCCCTCTCGACGGGCAAGCGGCCGCGCGTAGGCGGCGCGGGCGGGCGCGTAATATAGTCGACTTACACGTAAATAAAATCGCACGCTATTACATAATTGAACGTGAAATCTGCACAAGGACGCGATGCCGACGTTTCGACATCCCTGACTCCCGGCTTGATGCTATAATCGCATCGTTTACGTACAACGCTTAGAAAAGTGAGCGTTTCACCTTGAGATGCCTGCAAGCGTGGTTGCCTCTCTATTCTTAGATATCGAAATAGTACTAAATATGTTCGAGGGGACAGGCAGCTAGCACGCAGGCGTCGTGACCCAACCTGACCCAAAAGCGGAGTGCGATCCACCGCGCCCCAAGTTACCAGTTGATAACGGATACGGGAACCTGTTCGCTTCACGCGGCCACAGCATACGCATCGCGGATAGCACCGTTATACTGTTGACCTGCGATGTGCTAATAGAATAGCTTTGACTAGGTGGGACCTACTTCATTATTTTATTCGAAGAATAAAGAAACAAAATCTACGCTGCCGTAGGTCAATAGTCAACACCGAATGAGATGAATGAATTCATACTTCCGAATTTTAATGACGTCATTAACTGTTATTTAGATATAAAAGGATTTAATCAAATGGCTATATTATTTTGGAATAGTAAAATAAAAAACAACGCTAGTAGAGGTCGGGTTTCGAATACGGGTTGTGCGTCGCTGCTGGTTCAATATCAGCAATTCTAGGTCAGTGGGTCACCATGTCGGCGCGGGCGCGGGCGCGGTGCGCTCCCCGCCTCACCACACGCTTGCTATTAAACTTGCTCTTCATACGAAAACATTTCGAAACGTTACGCATACTCTGCATGCCGTCTATGCCCAGTCAGCTTCATTAATTTAGGACAAACACAGAAAACTAGAAATTCAAGGGCTCGTAACAAGTGACAAGCGCTTATTCAATTATCATGATCTCATTTATTAATTTATCTAAGCACGCAGTGCATTGTTTGCGTTGGAATTCGGTTTCCGTCCTTCTCACGGTCTTCTCTATTCCATTGTTAGCATACTTGTAATTTGACCTGTATGTTCAAGATCACACTCAAACTTTAATCGTCGTTTAGCGCCGACGCCGACCGGCATACAAATGTGGAAAATATTGCGTAGTCGTAACTGTTGACTAGTGACACTCGCCCACGTAGTAACGGTCGCGGTGTGTTACTGTTACCTCAAACCAGAAAACGAGTTATTTTGCGTTGCTGAGTCAACCGGAGACAACGTGCGTGACGCCGAAAGCCGACTATGAGGTATCCATTCCTAAGGATTGCGAATTAGGACTTACGAACACTGACCTGATACAGCAATCGTTTTTACCAATTTCCCATGCACGATTTCAACCCACTTATAGTTGCAGATGTGTTCTAATTCAAATGACAAAGAATCGAGATTCACGCCTTGTTCTGCCAGCTGTTTAGATAAGAGGACATAAATCATGCAACTATTCCAAGGCGAATGCAATGAGGTCACTCACAAAGGGCCGACCTTGCCTTCGCTTCTCGTTCGTAGGAGGACCAATATTTATAGCACAACAAAAATGTAACAACGTCCATGAAAGCAACGAAACTCTATAATTATATTGTCCAAACCTTCATCATCAGAATAAATCATTACAATATTCGTTGACAACTAGATAGAATGGACAAGAAACATTGTTTTAAAATTCGCAACGGTTTTCTGACAACATTAAATGGTCAATCATCTCTGTTTCGGCACGAATTTGGGTCGAATACATTTAGGCGAACTATTTTATCACCAAGCAGGGGACTATCATGACAAGCGTTTATTAATATGTCAAGGATAGATATTTAAAACTCTTTTTAATTAGACACAAGTGTGGTTTTATTACACTAGTTCTTAGATTTTTATAAATACTTAGCATTAAATTCTATCTTCTTTCACTAGCCTTTACGCCTTTATTATTTGTACATAGTCTTACATTTATTTTTTAATATTCTGATTGTAGTATTATGTAGGTACCTACAGCTATATAATTAAAATTTTAATAGTTTGACGAAATTAAGATCTTTTTATTAACAGCTCTTGATTCTCGTAGCTCACTAATAACAGTCGTAGTCTATGTCTCCGTGAACGTAAACGTTCACTTATTTGAGATGCGGTGTGAAGCTTAATGCATGAGTTTACAGCTCCTAAGCTCTATAATTACGTTTTGTATTTATGGCCGATTCTTATAATTTGCGGACCGTTATTGGTTAAAATGAGGATTGATTTACTATCAGACCTAACACCCTTACTTAGGTAGCTATTTAAATAGACGATACGTGTCGTATTTACTTATTTATACGTACCTATTAGATAATGGTTTCTGCGGCGTACAGCCATTTTAGTATCGTTGTAAAATTCAGTAAGCGATTTGAGTGAATGAAACTGAGATATCAAATACATACATACATGTTACATGTATTATATTTCAGTAAATTATATATAACACGTGATTAGTTGCATTACTGATGCATTAGCGATATAAATGTGAGCTGGCAAGGCAATATTAACTACTAGTTATCATGCATAACATCAACGCAGCGCAGCAGTGGACGCTCGCGAGCTGAATATTTTACCAGTTATAAAATAAGACCAAACACGCAAAAGGTTCAAACTACGTAGATATTTAATTTTTAAAGAATATAGAAATACCTAAGTGTGAATCCTTAATATGTTTTGCACCAACCAAGACAAAGTTAAACACGGAACATGTTTTAAGACACGTCCGGCTCGTGGCCTAAATCGAGCCCAGCACCTTAGGTAAGCTATCACTATCAGTCTCGCAACATTCTGTGGCGTCTTGAACTAACAAATCTCTATCGGTGTTATCTTATCAACCTTGATTTATTTAGAAACCGTGTCACGAGACGATGTTACCGTGAAATTGAAGAAATAGATATTTTTAGTTAGATTAGTTATTCTAATCAATTTTGTTTAACAAAGCATGGTTATAATAACAAAACAAGAATGTCATTGCATAGATCTATTATATTTATTACATTTTTGAATCAATAATTACTGATACTGTAGTTATTGACGCAGGCAGTTACAAATCGTTGTGGTCGATTACCTACAGCTAGTGCGCCGGCGCAAGGGACGGGTAGTTTTCTCTTCCCATGGTTTCTGCACCAAGCCCTATTTGCAGTTCCGATTGCGCTCTCAATTTCATAAGGTATGACTGGAAATTGACCAGGAAACTCTTGCAATAGATTCAGCTTGATCATTCGTTCTTCCTTTAAATTAAATGCTGTATTGTTTTATTTTAAGGAATTAAAAATAGTAGCAATAGAAAAGCAAGTTAAAATATCACGATCGAAGGTTGTTGATAATATTGTTGTGTTATTTGGTTTTATAGCAATAAATAAACAATTTACAAATAAGGCGCGTTAGGAAAACATAAATAGAGTCAGTTTGTACAGTTGAGTGAAATTTGCGTCGAGCACGCGACGGCTCCACGCAACGGTAAGCTCCATGAGCGTAAGTGTCTTCGTTTTATCGAAAAAAATCTTAACTGGACTGGAAAATCTGGAAAACGCATTTATAATACGCTTTTGAATCATAACTACTTTCGCTAGCTATATAAGTTATGCGATATTAATTACTTGTTGGCAAGTTATTACTGTTTGCTACCCAGAGGCCGTACCAACTCTTTATATTGTTCGGACACGCGCGATAGCTTGCTATTTCAATATATTAGCTATGTAATATTACATGCAACTTTATGCTAATGTGAATTCCACTCAGCAGTAGTAATTCATTGTGTAGGTACACCTCGCATCAACTCACATGCTGTTGTTGAGTAACCCACCATTGAAAGGTGAGGTAGAGAAATCAATTCACAAAATGGCAGACTATTCATCATCTGCCATTTTGTGAATTGATTTCTCTATTCAAACAATACAAATCTAAATCTTGATGACAGGTTTGATTTGACTAGTATTAGCTGAAGTTGTTCATTTAGGTACTTTTAACGTGACCAAAACGAAATCAATGAGTTAGTTTTTTAATCGCAACTAAGACATTTAAAGTGTCACACTCGTTGGGCTTTGTTAAAAGTTAGTTGCATAAGTATTTTCAAGACTGTGGTGCTCATACGAGTCATAGGTGTAACAATTAGTTCTAAGTAGTTCATGGTACAAGTGAATCTGAAACTGTCACTGTACATGGACAATGCAAGTGCGAGAAGCACTTTCACACTCGTCGCGGTCGTGGAGAGCGTCACTCGCTGGTAGCCGTAGCCGACGCCTGCGCCGCTGCGCCGCTCGCCGGCTCAACTCATTGCTCACTTCGGACCGTTTACGACCTCCGCAAACGAAAGGCGTTCCGCCGGTTACCGATACTGGGGAAATCGCTTTAAATACAGATTACGTAATTTTCATGTATCAATTCGATTCAGATGCAGTGTCTTGTTATAGCTCTCCAACAAATATTCGAAACTTATGTTCTAATTTCGACTACGACCACGAAAAATTCGTGTTTGCAAATTCAAACAATTCGGGCAGCCATTAACTGCTAGTGTTCCACTTAACGGCGGACAAGCCTGCGGTAAGGTTAGCTGATGTTGGGCCGCCACCGGCTAACGGTATGGCCGCCGGCGCCGCGCGCACGTGAAAATAATTCTTGACGCGATTTTGTAACAAATACCGTTACTCGGTTCCGGGCCTGTCGGTGACCTTATTTCTCAGCCGAGCACTCTTTATTTTTATATCTTCTTGCCTGACGTTATGATGTTGTAGTCGCTTTCGAGCGTTGGTTCTCCGTTTTATATCGAGCATGTTATTTGAAACGTTACCTATGACGGTGTAGGGTTAGCTAGGTGATGCTTCATTGCATCAGCATCAATATTGTACTACATTTTTGTGTTGCAAGTCATGTAACACACATGTTTTAGAAAAGGAGATACGTATTAATATTAAACGAGTTAATATGATGCAGTTATTAATTCATTACGTAATTCCCCTGTCCGGGTTTGCCGGTAAAATAATAGTTGTTTACGAACATGAATGCGGCGGTGAGTCAGCGAGAGGTTTTGTTTGATCGTGTGTCGGTTCTGTACATGTAGAGCGGGTTTGTCAGAGCTGACGTTTATGAACGCACAGAGCGGCACCTGGGGAATACCGCGCGTCATTTCTTTGATAAATTGACTGTTACTGTAATTAGAGGTTTTTTTCAATAATTCCTATCTCATTTTGGGTTTCTCCTGCATTTCTGCGTCGAGCCTTATAAAGAAATAAGCGTTTGAGTGGTGTCGTTCGATCGCCTGTTATCTATCAAGTTGTTTTCATGAAGTGCGCTGCTCTATCTACCGCAGGGTGACGCAAAAACTGTTTGATATACTTACATGGCTATTATTAATGTCCCAATACACCGGCATTCGAACTAGTAAACAAGTGCGTATCGCGCCGTTTACGTTCTTTGTTGTGTGAGATTGTTTTTGTAGTTCTGTGTGTTTTGTAACTATGTAAGTATTTGTTTGTTTTGAAATTAAATTAATGGTAAGTATTCTTGTTGTTCGTAGTTGAGTGTTTTATAATGGAATATTATAAAATGTTAAGGTAGTTGTTTACATGCTACGAATAAATAATGATGGATCGTAAACATGGCATCATCTCTATGAATTAACTAAAGTGGCGGCTCGCGGGCCGCGCGTCGCGCCGCGTCACGCTAGTATCGCGTGCTACGTCACTATTTACGCACAACGGCACAAGGCCTGCGCGCGCGCACCTCGCTTCCTTATTGTTATTACCTACTGTTGTAAAATCACTGCGCCACTACTTTCTTGATCTTGTCTTGAAAACATTGAAAACAACTTGTTTTTGCAACTTATCTAAGAGATGTAAGTAAACATAAGTTAATGAGTAATCATTTTAACTGCTGCACTTCGAACGTTCCCGTTATTGTTGCGCCCCAAATTCTTTGTTGTTTAAAGTCATTTTTATTTCATGACTCAAACTCATCTCGGAAGGTCTTTATTTAACTTTTACGAACTTTATATTTTTGTAATCTCATATGCGATCGCATAAATTGAGTGCTTTATAGTGGTAATATTAAAAACGACGGTAATGCCAGCAAAACCTTTATCGAGCCTTGGCAAACAAATTGACGGTCAGATTAAAATATTGAGCCGGGTCAACCGGCCAATTATCGACAGTACAAATTAAATATGAATTTAATATTGTGTACAAATTGTGGTCGCCGATAAGGCGGTCGATGCTGATGAAGTGATGACGCATGAGGCGCGCGCGCCGGCCGGTCGGCGTCGGACAGTAACTACGTACCTACTTTTAATCTATGGCGAAGTGCCGGAGGTTTTGATTATTGTAATCTTTGACTACCTGTTACATGGCGCGCACTAAACTAAGTGTAACGGTCCGAGTTGCTTATAAAATTTAGCGCATGCGTGTTCTAACCGACGCGACGCCAAATACGTGCTACGAATTAACCCGTGCCGAGTTGATTTCAACAAGTAACTGTAACAGCGGCGACACGTGTAGGTTTGTTTATCTAGTCGATAGTGCATAGTGCGCCCTGCGCTTGTGTGCACTAGAGTGTATTGGTGTCGTGACCCACCGCTTTATCTAATCTATATTGTAGAATAAAATTATTGAAATGCATTTAATATTTTCAATGATAAAGGCATCACCTTGCGAGTGCTGCCGAATTTTTAATGATCGATAGTGTTATCTTTGCCCTTGATGTTAAGCTTTTTTAATATCTCTATTGTTTAAATACCGGTTAAATACGTATTTGATAATACTCAGTGCGCTTTTGATTTAGACAACATACCTAAGTCCTAAAAATAAACTATACTTAATACAACAACTAAAAACACGAATTGTGTTAGACCGGTACCTACCTAAACACACTTCATATTTTTCCTGTTTTGCCGAAGCATTAATACGGATCATTTGTTTATAAATTTTGTGATCTGTTACAACAATACAGCGTTACAATATTATAATATTATGCATGGTACTCATAATGCATAGGAAAATTATTCATCCGATCTTAGCGTAGCTTGGTAACAATAAATGATGTCATAGATTTCAATAATTGAATCATGACCAATAGACATGTAACTCGGGAACGAGTGGAACTGATTAGTGAACGGTTATGGTTTAGTTTATAGTCGGTAACGTGTAGAGTGACCACTGGCGGGGTAGAGTCGCGCTTGCGTGCATTGTCTGTTGCGATAAGTTGCACGGTTGCGCGTGCGATGCGCCGGCCGGTGCATCGCGTACCGCTCGCTGCACGTGGAGCGGGGTCAATAGCTCGCTCCACCACTCCGCCTACACTACAACACCGCTTCGAACTGCATATACACTACAAATACACGATCACTGTCCATACGCACACTAATAAATGCTCCAATTATAAATAAATGCATATCCATCATTGTCTACGCATGTGTTACCCCGAACAGTTTATTGGTTTTGTAAAAAAAAAGCAGGATACCAAAATAGTTATTTTTTAAGTATCAAAATCAGTATATTGAATATTTATATCGTTGATGTCTTTTGATAGAAAATGGTACAATAACTTCAGGGAGCTCTATGTAGAGTCTACACTTGATTTTTGGTATAGATTACTTAAATTTTCTTAGAATTTAGTATGCACTGCCTATACTTATTGAATGAATTGTTCTGAGAAATTACCTCATTAGTGGGCGAGTGGACCTGGACACGTAGTTCGTCGGTGTCATAGTCGTGCTGTTTGACGTCAGCGTGCACTTCTCTCCCGTTGTAGGTGAGGAAGACTCGCTGGCCCGCCTGCAGGCGCACGCCGGTCATGCCGCGGAAGCCGGGCCCGATCAGCTCGGCGTCGCGGTACTCGCGGTTCTTCATCTTCACGCTGTCAAAACGCACTGTGTAACGAGTGTTCGGAGTCAGGTTGATACAGTTGTTGTTCTCCGGGAAGGGCGCCGGCGTCTTCACCGCCTGTATCATCCCCGAGTAGTACAGTCCGTCATCGCCAAGCGCCGCGACGCGCGTCCCGATGATGGAGCGCTTCGCGAGCCGCTTGCCCGTGGACATGGTGCTCAGTCCTCACTCTACTACTTGAACACTTGCGGCCTCACACCACTGTCTGGTGGCCAGGAAAATTCTACTCACACCTTCACTTAAAAATTTCAAATCGCCCGGCGTACGCGTTTCGCGGGATAACCGTCACAGAATTTTGGAGAACTGACAGAATTTCGACGCGATTCGGCACGCTGTGCGCGGTCCGGCTCCTCAGTAGGCCGGGGCTGGTCGCGGCTCTCGCGTAGAAACATAATACGAGGGCAGGGTCCTCGAGGATCGGGACAAAGGAAAATCCTTTCGCGGTACTAAACTTCGTAACCGAGCTCACAGCGGACGACCTCAATAAGCGCGGTTCGAACACGAACTGGCTCGAGTGCGTGCGGCGCGCCGCGACCGGCGACACCGGCCGGCCGGCGAGCGGGAGCGGCGACCGCCCGTCTCGCTCCTTTGTTTTGATACTCAGCTGTTCGCGCGAGCGAGACGACCAAGTCAACGGCCGCGCGCCTGAGCTAGACGGGTGCTCGGCCGCTCGCGATCTTCGGCCGGCGTTCGGGCGCACTCGATGTGTTCAGCGGGCGGGCGGGCGGCACGCGGAGGGCAGCCGCCCACGGGCGACATTGAGGCGCGCCGGTTCGGTTCGCACGTGGAGCGCTAACGGGATTGCACAACGCACCGATGCTGCCCGTACCCACTGTCCGCGAACGCTTCATACGTGACACAGTTTCTATTCGGATTCGGGGTCGATTCAAATGTCAAGCAGATGCACCCACTTATGCAACGCAGTTAACGTGACCCAACTACGACTACGCACAATTTTTTAATTATTGATAATAATATTTGCACGATGATAATGTTATGTATCCTGATACTGTAGGTACCAGTTCATTATAATTTGTAAATGAAAAGTTGCAAGACCTGTTTCGCAAGTACATAAAACTTTTTGAATATTCAGCTGTTTGAATCAATACTGAACCTACCGTTTAATTTATGGACATAGCCATCACCAATGATTAAATGGTACCACGTAGTAAGAAAAATATTTCAACAGAATTATTTAAAAATTGTTGCTTTGTGTTCTAAGAGAAATTGGAACAACTTATTATAAGTCTCAATACAATGATAATTTTCTTCGCTTCACATCTCACTTTTAAAATTAAATACAACATCTAAACGTGAATTACCTACGTACTATTATATATGCTTAGTGGCAGCAAGGTAGCAGCGCCATCTATTGAAAAGGCGAACTAAGTGAACCCAAAATATTTCAGTTATAATTCTAGAATGCATGTTAACTTTTGTGGTAGAAAACACAGGATATAAATATTACAAAACTAAAGAGGTTTTCAGGCAATAGTACCGGTTGATATTCTGCTTTCCCTTAAAGGAAAACAGTGTAAAGTTTAAACGATATTGGTATGCATAAGTAATTCAGAAAAACGTGTAACACCGACTTAGTTAACATTCACAGGTATTAACATTGGCACTTTGTTCAAAACTTCAAAGGCATAGTGACCTACTTTCATCACAACCTCAAGAATAAAGAAAACCACTGATTTCTTACACATGGGATATGTAAAAAAATATATATCTCATAAACCTCAGGTTTTATAGAAAAAAAATCATAATAGGTACTATCGTCACATGTTTAGTTATGGCCGGCGAACTGGCACGCACGGGGACATTACGTCATCAAACGAACTATTCCATGTGCCTACTTTACCTACTTATACCCTATGTTAATCAAGTTTATGGTCATATTTGTTTACGTTATGATGTTCAGTATAAACACATTTACGTAACTTTTGTCCCGACAAACGAATCTCATGAATAGAGGTCACTCTCTATTTATCAAGTGCGTGAAAATTTGTCTTTAGTAAACAAACCCAAGCTGTCCGTAAGAATGGAGTAGAAACTGTTATTTATACCTATGTGTGGACATTGGTGGTATTGTTTTTATACTAACATTGTCTTTAGCTATTTAAAATCATATTCGTTTTTACCCGACTGCGGCAAAAGGAAGCTTTTGCCGCAGTCGGGTAAAAACAGTTCTCGCATGATATATACCTATATTTTGAACATTAGTCAGCTTTAGTGACGAGGTACTCTACCTATAATAGTTTCCAAACTACCCATTTACCTAAACGTTCCAACAGTAAATTGGAATTCTATTTCCATATCTGTAAAATCATCATGTTGATTACATAATTGTTTAGTTTTTTTTTTTTTTTTTTTAAACTTTGCCCCTACTAGGAATTTCTTCCTGTATCGTGCGTTTACAAACATAGAAACTCACATACACTAACACCCAGACCCGGAACAACTACTTGCAGATCATACAAATATTTGTTCAATTTAGTGTAATTTAGTGAAATCTTTTCTTATTGAGGAATGATTCATAAGGTAGGCACATCGCACTTGAGCCTTAAGGTCCGCCAAACGAGTCCGTTAAGGTTTTAGCTATGAAATCCGTGGAACTGCACTTTCCATTTCAAACGTTAATTTGCATCTAGCCTCTACCAGCTAGCGTTACCATACAAATGATCAGTAAATGTCTTACGACCTCATTATTCTCGAAGTCGTGACTTGTGGCTGCTTATAAACGAAATCCCAGAATTATAAATAAGTTCTGAATAGGCTATTGACATGTTTAACGATAGAAGTAACATGCAGCAAGCATTACTTGTTACTAAATAGGGATTTCGCAAATTAAACTCGTAACCTAATCCTGTAGTGTCCTAGACATTTCGCATTATTGAAATTAGCTTAAATTTAAACCACACAGTGATGAAAAAAACAATTTACAAAGTACCTAGATACCTACCTACGGAAGTAATTAGGTTTAATTACTTAGTAGGTAAGGATAATGAATAATGACGGATTGTTTTGAACCTCAGCACAAAGCACTGGAATATATATTTTATTTAGCCTTCAGCAAATGAAGTTTTATTGGCAATGCCAAGTAGGTACTTATTTTTAAATACCTACTGCTACGGTAAAGGAATACTACACTTATATATATATACTTTGTTCTGAAAACGTGTAGAAATGCTACGCAAAATACGATACCTATACATACATATATGGCAAATATACGCAACAACGCATATACATACATACATACATAATCAGCCTATAATGTTCCCACTGCTGGGACACAGGCCTCCTCTCTGTGAGAGGGAGCGGGCCGTAATCCACCACGCGGGCCCAGTGCGGGTTGGTAGATGTCACATGTCTTCGAATTTTTGGTTCTAGGACATGCCGGTTTCCTCACGATGTTTTCCTTCACCGTTTTGAGAGCAGTGGCGATGAAATAATTTACACAAAGTAAAGCGCCTGTCAGGGTTCGAACCTACGACCTACAACTCGTAAGTCGTGGCCGTTACCACTGGACCACCACTGCTCTCTACCAACGCATATACTTATACATATATAGGCAACGGTGCGGTTTAAAAGAAGATGTAGTGACTAAAATTGAAAAGAGTATACTTAGGTGGTTTGGTCATGTTGAGAGGATGAGTGAAAGGCGACTAACAAAAGGTATTTTACAAAGCAGATGTTAGTGGAAACGCAGGGAGGGGACGCCCTAGGAGGACTTATTGGTGATGTTCTTCAGAAAGGTCAGGTGTGTAGTACTCGCAACCGGCGTGCGTGTATGACCAGCAGGCGTAGCATGAGCACCGTTTTGTCGACGGAAGAGTAGACAAAAATGACGTTTCGTGTAGACAGTACGACGGCAGCAAAGTAGAAAGGGTCAACTGCTCTTTTTACGAAATTCACTCTTTTACATAATTCGACTCAGAATACTTTGTTTTGTCATAGGATTTTTTTTTCTGTTTGATTCTCAATTTTTACTGATTAAGTCAACTACAAAAAAAAATCTCAAAGTGTCGAAGTACCGTATTTTGGATCAAACAATTTCACAGTAATATTGGCCTTAACTATTTTCTTGGTACTTATAACTGCTTATTATTAACTAAATGATGTAAAATAGGAGAAGATAGCTTTGTGCTTCTATTAATTATCACAATTTTGCGTTCAAAACGCTCCCTTGTAAAATCATGATTTTGTAGATAACCGTTTATACTTTGTGGCCGTCAAGTAGAAAGTTTTCTACTGGCGATTCCAAAATCAAATTGTCTTCACTACCATAGACAAATGTCAATTGTCAATGTGATTTTGACAGTTTGAGTAGAAAACTTTCTTCCGAAATAGTCTACATAGAAAAAGACCTAGACAAAGATCGTTATAAATGAAAGACAAAATTACAGATTGTAGAAAGATTTCTACGGTGCGATGTCAAAAATGAAGAAACGAAATGTCAGTTTGTATATAAAAAGCTATGTCTATTCTTCGTAGAGATAGAAACCGTCATGCTACGCCTGATGGGGGCCTACCACCACCTCTTATCTTACTTCAGTGGGGGGATAGAGATGGAGCTATACGCCCTGTAGAGCTTCATCTCCTTCCCACACTGAAGTAATATTAAAATAATACTGCTGTAAGAGGTGGTGGTAGGCCCCCAGAAGTATGAACGTAACCGAGGAAAAAGGAGTATGTAAGGGTCGTAGCAGGTGGCGTTCTGTAGTTTCTGCCTACCCCCATGGGAACAAGGCGTGAGTTTATGTATGTATGTATTATGTATGGATGGATGGGAAATATCTATGAGCATGTCTCTATGTATCCATACGGTTGCCTAGATTTCGTGTGTCTTATTTTAGAATTATTTCTTGAATGCATCAAATAACTGGTTTTAACGTCCCATGTTCTAATTCGTTTTATGTATAAATGCAAAAGTGAGTTTGTTTTTTTGTTTGTTACGCTTTCACGTCAAAACGGATGAACGGATTTTGGCACATGGGTAGACCATGTCCTGGAGATGGACAAAGGAGTAATTCTAAACAACATACCTACATCGCATTGTCAAGTCCGAATGCAGTACTTAACAAAATATCGTTGCACTATACCTACTCTACGAACGGATTATATTTTCTCCTATAATATTACATATTCCGCAATATGTGTAGAATTTCGTAGGAAGTAAAGTACGTGTCCAAAATGAAAATGTATCACGTTTGATAACGACATGAGCGCATGGACACGTATCATTTCATGCTTCTAAAAAGTTGTAAGAATAAGTTACGATGGTGGTTGGCAAGGGCTGGATACTGAACTAGGAGATACAATATAATAAGATGTCTAAAGGGTAACGAAGTGGTGGGCTCATGTGACGCAATGTCTGTGTGGGCAGACTTTCGTTTGACAGTCGGGAATTTGTAAGGATGGCCCAGTTTAGAGCCTTAAAATAGTACAAAGTCTTAAAACCATATTTAGATATGATCATGACTCGTTAGCAAAAAACTCGTTTTCTCTGATTTATTAATTAGGTAGGTATACTATCTAGTTTATTTTCCATAAAACATCTTTAACTATAATTATTACCGGTAAAGCATTCACACGATCCTAAATAATGATGTAGGTATTATCATTACCGTTTATCATATCTGAGTAAAACAATTTCATCATAACATAATATTGCAACGATACGTACGTATAATTAACAAAACTATTACATAAGTTAATAGGTTGCAGACGATGTAAATGGTGTTAGGATAAATGAGCGCATTGCAAATATTATTACCTATTTGTAGAACGATTCATGTGAGATCATACATTTATAGTGACCTTTCTGAGAATGTTTGCTGTCTTGCTTGTTTATAGGTACTTACTTTTAAATAAGTACCTATGAGTGCTTGTTGCTTGTTCGATATCTAACTTGCATTTTCGCCAAACTGCTGCTTTTTAGTGTGTGTGCTATCTTACTTGCCTTTAGTTGTTAGCTTTCTTGCTTGTTTGTATGTATGCTTGCTTGATTGCATGTGCATTTGAATACTTACTATTATTTTTGTATATTTGCTTGCGTGTTCGTTTTCTTACGATTTTATATTGTTTTTTTTTCTTTCAATTTACAGGATTCTTCACGTATCGTGAGCAAGCTTGCATCTGAGCTTATATTTGGTTAGACGGTGGCAGACGACTGCTTTTTGACTAATTACTAGGTACCTACTGATAACGCTATGAATGATCATTTCCATTAAAGGTTAGCTTGAAAATGAATTTAATATTATGAAAAGTAGGTAGATAATTTATATGAACCTACTTACTACCCATAAGTAATTAGTTTTAATTTCAATCGTCAACTGATAAACCAAGTTTTCCTTTCGATAATATTTGTACAATTCCGTTTTAATTTGCATTTTGTTGACGTACGATCGAATCAATAGAAAACGTGTCTAACATTTACAATGGTACCTATCCATTTAAACGGAATTCACCATTTCAAGGTTCAAAGGGTTGAACTTACCAATAACTTATTGTTTGATTACCATTTGGTAAAAACTTTTCATTCTCTAAATATTGATCTTTAATTTAATATGTGGTTTTACCAATCGGGTCAGTCGGGTAATTAACTAATCATAAAAACAAATAAAGTTTAACGTTTTTTAACAAAGCTGTTTCGGCGGTTCGATCAATACGGTTTCGATTAATACCGTTAAAAACATAAGTATTACGTAAATCAACTTTTGTTGGCAATACCCCGTTTGATTTTATTGCAATTCATAAAAAAGTAAAACCGCTAAAATGCTTTTAAACCGTGTAATATAATTTTGATATATTATGCGACCTCGATAATGATTGCTTCATCGAATCATCACCAATCGTCAGTGACGTTTTAGACCTAAGACACAAATTAAAACGTAGACTTTGGTCGGACAAACGAACACGCCGCGCCGTGAAGAAGTTTAGTAATAGATTAGCAAGAGCAAACCAACTAAAAGGTAAGTACTTTCTCCTCCCCGCTAAGTCTTAGATGTGTATTAGGGCTATACTATACGACTCGTATTGAAATAATTATGATGATAAGTCCGGCCACGTATAACGTGCTCTTAATTAAAATCAAGATCACGAGTAAGCATGATTGATTACGTGTATGTACCTGTCCACGCCGCCATTCCGCCACGCGACACTCCTACGTGAACGTAAATACCGACACCTAATATCTAGTTAATAAATTACTAATTAATTCATAAACTATTAATATTATTTGCGTGTGGCTGGTATAACTATTATTTGCATTTAGCTAATTTTATTAAGCGTTGTAATTCTTACGTTAATAGCAATTTATTTCATTACTAATGATATATATACCTACCTAGCTATGGCGGACATATTTACCGATGTTTTATCCTAGATTATGAAGATTCAAGTTTTAAGTGAGTAGAAGATTCAATACTTAGTTCGAATGATCATCAAATAAACATCCATAAAAGCTTTCAAGTAACAACCCCATGATTTTTTGTCACTTCCGTGAGATGGCAACAGATGCATAAAGGAAGGGCCAATAGTAGTGTCGATGTGGAGATATGTGTGGGTGTAGTTGCTTGTCTGTGTACTGGGTCGACAACTTAAAACTTGGGGTGACTCCGAAGTTGTAGCCAATGACAGCTCATCAGGGTCACGTGGATTTGTTGTCTCGATCAGCTGTTACGGGAATGCTTACAAAAAACATCAACACAAACCTGAAACCTGAGCCAAATCACAAACCTGAGCCTGCCCGCGCAGGTAACAAAGGCGCATAGAATAATAATAGCAGCACTCAATGGAATCTCGCTCAGATTTTTTTGGGAAGAGACTTCGTACCTACATTGAACGAAAGTTCCAAAATTGCTTTTGCCTTTGTCTGTGACTTTAGACTATGACGTTTTTCAGCGTTTTCTTTATACAGAAAAAAGCAAAAATGTTCAAGTACAATTGATTACAGTCACTAAACACCTACCTACGCGCCTTTGAACGTGAGTGAAGAGTAGTTTGGTATTAGATGTTTTTTTTTAGTTTAACTGAGTTTTTTTTTTAGTTTAACTGAGATCTAATCAAAATAATAGATAACTGTATAGATAAATCGCACAGATAAAACTGAAGGTGTGTGGTGGATGCGCTAAGGTAGCCCGCGAAATTTAAATTTTCTTACGTTTTTGCAATTTGAATTTCATTAGAATCAAATCGTCATTCAATGCACTTTACTAATTTACTTAGAGAGAGTTGTATTGCTGATTCTAATGTTTATAATTCGGTCAATCCATATTTGTTACGGCCGCAAATCATATTTAGATCAAAATACAACCTGATACTGACCTGCAAATTGCAAAAAACGTAAGAAAATTTGAATTTCGCGGGCTACCTTAGCGCATCCACCACACACCTTCAGTTTTATCTGTGCGATTTATCTATACAGTTATCTATTATTTTGATTAGATCTCAGTTAAACTGTACAGTTCAACTGTTTGTTCTACACACATAACGATTTCACTGTACAGTTCGCCTGTTCAAATAAATCGCACAGATAAAACTGAAGGTGTGTAGCGCGCATTAAGATTCCGTACTTCAAAAGGAAAAACTAAGCACATATAGAATCACTTTATTCTTAATGCCGCCGGACTGCCTGTCGAACTGTGGCTGAAATGGAATGTCTAAACTAATCGCAAGCATAAAGACACATTAGGATGCGTCTGGACAACAATGTGGTGACGGATAAGTGATTAGTTCTTCATTGTCAATCAACACAGCTTAGAATTAAAAATAATGTTCAATTACGACAACTACTAGTAAGACTTTATTAATACATTTTTAATGATGATAACGATAAGCAAGGTCATTAAAGTCGTTCCGAGTACAAATTCTGACGTCGAAAACAATAACAATTATGTATGTAGTTAGAGAACTTGTTTATTTTGTCGTAAGTCTTGTTCAAAGGTACACCTTTGGAAACTACTCTGATCGATTGCTTCGTAACAAAATAAAATCATTTTAAATTAGACAACATCCAAAACAAGTTTTAATTCGAATGTATAGGTACCTACTTGTTTCTCAACCACGTGGCTACTATATAAGAACGTTAAAAGTAGATACTTTATGCTCTCGTGTTACTTGTGCTAAGCTTCCGGGATAACTGTAACCTACATATTTTGTATTCGTGAAACTTCAACACTTTCAACAGTCCCTAAAATAGTATCGACGTAGGTTTTTGTAAGCCAGCTTTTCGACGTTGCGTCCATGGAGTAGGTATGTTTGATGGTAGACGTTCGTCGTGACGACTAAAAAATCATCAGCATGCATTAGAACGTAGGTAAGTTGTACTGTTGGTTATACGGTCACATTTGCTTATAATTCTATTTATATCCATCTATAGGCTGCTTAGAGCGCAAAAATGTGGTGTTACAAGTTTCTGCGTGCTAGCTAAATAGATTGTACGAAACGTATCGTAACGGTATCTACCTATAATAAAAAAAGGAGCTTGATAAAAATAGCACAATGGGAACGCATGTTTCGAAAACCGCATGAGATAAGTTAGTAGTGTCCAGCGGTGCAATGGGAGGGCAAACCACGGTTGAATGTGATAACGATTTAGTACATTGTACCTACTTTGATAACGGTGTAATGTTACCTATTATTACTTGTGTTGTGCGTATCTGTTGTGGCTTGAGCCCGTCCAATACTTGTCAATTTGCGGTTTGTGATTGCGGACCTTTCTCTCCCTCATTGTAATCAGTGTTAGATCAGCAAATATATACCTATAATAATAATTATGTATAGTGAAGCGTATAGGTTTCTATGACCTTTAACATACCTATGCTTAATCATTTAAAAAGCGGGCAAGTCTAAACTCGTTCACCGCTGAGTTAGTTGACCCCTTAGGTATTTTTCTTGGTGTTCAAAGTTGTATGCGTTCTACTAGCGGTAATCGGGACTAAAGCCGACCTATTTAATGCAAGTAACAGCTTTAACCATTGTAGATATATAATAACTAGAAACATTTCCTTTTAAATAGGTAGGTACACCAGAAAATACTTTATCAATGAAAACCTTGTTTCCATGCCAATACGGTAGGTTTACATTTACTCCCTCGACCATGAATTACATTACCGCAATGTGTGACATGCGAGTACAAAACAATGGACCTAATGTGTAAGTAGAAAAATATACAGCCATTATTCTAACTATAGGTACATTATGTAACCTCATTGGATATGATTATGATGAAACAAATTGATTAAAGAAACTAAAACAATGAAATTATAATGTTGAAATCAATCCTTTGTTTCTGACAATTCCTATGAATTATTAAATTATAATTTAATATTGTTTAAAGAAAAAACAAAAATAAATTATTGGAGGCGCCGGGTATCGATCCCGGTACCTCTCGCATGCTAAGCGAGCGCTCTACCATCTGAGCTACGCCCCCGATAGTGAAAGTGTCGAAATTATGTATTACGTTCTACACTGATTTTAAAAACTTTAACGGTAATTTATTCTGAAACATTAAGAAAACAAAACACGAACATATTTATAAGAGGTAGATGGAAGTTAGAGACAATTTACCGTTGTCGTTAACTCTGCAATATCTGCAAATCCAAATAAGATGAATTTATTTCAAATGGTCACTTGTTTTTCGATGACGATGGTAATATACTTACCTATTATATATATATATTTTTTATTAAGTATTCTTTATTTGGCGCTCTTGAAAGAACTAAATTAATAATTATTCTTCACAAAACCGTAATCGGTGGAAATCACTTGCTTCTCCACCTAAGTAGGTACGTATCTACTAACAGGCTTCAATGATTCTGTTAGTGTAGTTATGTTGTCAGTAGTTTGATCAGTATGTTCGCTGGTGTATTAAATATTCATTAATTACGGTGCGTCCTTCATTAGCAATAATTAACGTAGGTGTATTAAGGTGATTTTAATAACACTTCCTTTCATATTTATATAGCTTATATTTTCAACACGGACACACATGATAACAGTGTATGTATATAAATAGAATTTAACATCATCAACCCAAAATATTAACAGGAAATATAAAAATACATATTGTTGCGCCGTCACCAAACAGCGATAACAAATATAAATAAACAATTCATGTGTTTAAACGACTAGCATAAAAATAACCTTATAAAAGGAAATTGATCAAAATCGAATTGTCGGAGACTCGGAGATTAAAAAGTTAACCATTAATAAAACTTCAACATGTACGAGACCATACCATATATTTTTAATAAAAGCTTCAATTTGAGACCTATGTAACTCGGACCAAATAAAAAACCAAGACAGATTGCTGCGAAGTATGCCAAAACTACACCGCCACTCTGCATACACGCTCACATGCACACATTTACAAACATTCACAATCAAACTACACCTCACTAAGTGCACACAATGTTTACGAAACTGTTGACAGCGCTCTGTCTTATTTTGTTATTTGGTCTGAGCTATGTAACAGCTAAATATTAGCTGGCAATTGGCAAGTTAAACATTTTACTTAATTCTCATTACATACTAAAATGGAATGAATAAAAATCATTGCCCTCATTACAATTCATTCATACAAATTATTCATAACAGCGTCGGATTACTAAGTAGGCTTTGTGACCGATGTGCCTCGCGCCTTTTTAGGGCTTGTAACCACGGGCAAGATCCTACGACCATAAAAACCACTGCCAAACTCTCATCTATATGGCTAGCTAGGCTATTGTTCGGAAATTAAACTTAGCGATCTAAAAGCAGAGTTTGTCGGTCCTCAACATATCTTTAATATTTCGCACTTGATCGGCTCAAACAGCTTTTTATTTTATGTAACAAAGGCTTTTTTGTTGCAGACATTCTACTTAGCAGCGAATGACTTTCGCTGCTTCACAATAGATAAAGCCTAGTTGATCGTCTCCACAATCGCCGCTAAGGAATCTCAATATAATCCGGTTTTGTGTATTAGTGTACTATCTAATGGTTTAAGGCTGCGTCTTACAGTGAATGGCCCATTAGAAGTTTAAAAGAGGTCAGTTATAAGAACTGAACGGTTTTATTACAATACACAAAAGCGTAAAAAAATAGTTTTTGACGAATTTGATTTTTGTTTTTATATTTCAATATGTCGGTATGAGGTGGGCGAAGAGATCGCCTATATTTTAAGTTCCAAATAACTCATCTTTGTTATACAACGCGTAAAACTTTTAACGACACTGATAACATATTTAGGCCACTGTGTTCTTGATAGTATTTTTTTTTTAATAATGTAAGTAAGTACGTATTATATTGACCAGTAGCCTCGATGTGACTAAGAGGTAGATATTCAGCTGTCTCCCTCTAGCATGACGACTTGAGCTCCCTTGCCGACAGAATCCCCGAGGTTGAACGGTGCAAGTGCCGCGACCACGCCGTCTCGGGGAGAACGCACCACATACTCCATCTTCATGGCTATGACCACGAATAGGGGCTGGCCTTTCACCACCTGAAGAAGTTTACTCTTGTTACGTTTCATTCATAATGACGCTGTAAATGTAGTATAAAAATAAAATGTATGTAATATAAAGATTTAAATGTAAACGTAATGTAAAATTTCGAATTTCCTATAATAAAGTCGTTTATTTCCTTTTTTTCAGGAGCTGAACATTTACGTTAATAAAATGTAAATATCGATGAGTTTTACGGGAAATACGAGCAAAGTTACGGCGTGCTTACGACTGCAATGCTTTTTAAATTACCTATAGCACGTCATGCCAAAATTACGGCGTTTAAAAAATCCATGCTCAAAAAAGCAGTAGGGACAGTTTATGGGGCCGATGACATTGACTCACTTTGTCCCCCTTGCTGACGAGTATCCTCTCCAGTACGCCGGGCGTGGGCGAGGATGCGCTGTTGGCCGCAGCGGCCGCGTCTACAGTGGTGGCCTGGTATTTGGGTCGAGGCAACTCCACTATTGTTTGACCATTCTGTGACAAAAACATATGATGATGTTTCGTCGAGCGGTGTTGACAAATCAAAATATTTTTCGAATCTTTTTTAGGGTAGCCGAAGTGTCGCAATAAATTATTTATATGTTGGCAAAATGGGATTTGGGATACCAGTGATCTTAATGTATTTATTTATTTGGTACACCAACAGCAGTACATACAAAAACAATTAAAACAGAACAGTAAGATTAAAAATTACGGGTATGCATGCCTATTATAGGTATACACAGCATTTGCCACAAAACAACATAGTAGGTAATAAAATAAAAACAAACTTAAAGAAACATAAAATACAATGAGTCAACAAAATACAAAATAAATAGATTACTTATAAGTACGAAAAAAAATATATATATTAGATGTTGAAGAGAGAGTGAGGGATAGCTCATATTAATTATAGGTTATTTTATGCAATCCCGTACCTCAGAGACTGATCTTCTAAACTTGTTAAGAGATACTCCGTGTAAGTCAGTTTCTGATGATTTACAAAAGCTGTTGTAATTTCTGCACATTCGGATTAAGGGAGAGTTGAGACCAAGATTGGATTTGCCGAAAGGGATATGAAACAACCTGGTGATGGGATGTCTGGGAGGCTTTGAAGTGACTTTAACCACAAAACAGTTTAGGATTTGTTTACTCTTTGTTACATTACAGTTATTTTACAAGTAGAATGTGGTCGTTTGATTTTACTCAAAAACTAGGGAACAAGTCCCCACATTTCTTTTAATGAAATCAAATTAATTAAATCATTTAGAAATTTTGTATGGCTAGGAAACCGTACGAAATCGTAACTTAATGAGGAAGGCAAATTCAGGCGTGTTTTGGTTTAAAATACATAGAGATTTATAGTTATCACTGATTGTTATTAATAAATTCATACCAAAGATAAACCAGAGACATCCGATTAACTCGCGTCTTCTGGGCATCTTAGTCGATCATCACTAAGTTACAGGAGGGTTATGCACTTACACACGCATGTCCGATATAAAATTATCCTGTTTAGTGATGTTGTGGGAGCATCCTTTTCTTCTTACCTCATCGTAGACATGAACTTGTTCCTCGTCTATAAGCGTGTTCAGTCCGAGTCCTCTCTCGGTGGTTTAAAGTGATGCTTCCACTTGTGATACAACTCTGTGACAGTGTTGACACTCACTTTCACACGACGTCACTGTCACAGTGTCACATAGTGTCCTTACCTCATCATACACGTGCACTTGGTCCTCGTGCGTCAGTAGTCCCACGTTGCTCTTCTTGTCGCCTATCAGTGTGTTCAGTCTGAGTCCTCTCTCGGTGGTCTCGAGTGATGTTTCCACTTGCCGCCACTCGCCATCTTTGACTTTGACGCGATATGAGTTGGGTGTGCGCTCGTGTTGGACTGTTACTGTGAGATCTGCAAATTAAAGAAAATAAAGATGTTTCAGTTAGGTGTGTGCTTTACTTGTTTCTGTTCCTTCTTCTTCGCACACGACCAATTCAATAAGTAGGAATATCAAACATTCTTCAATACTTTTATCATAAGTGCTTAGATTTAAGAGTGCAATACTAGCAGGAGCTTAATGCTAAATGTGACGAATGACACTTCTGATTAGTTAAATATTAGAGGGATAGCTCACAGCTGTGGATATCACATTTTTTTTTAAATTATTGTATTTTCACCTTTTTCGTTAAACCTCAAGGGGACAGTTTTCTGTAGCTCATAATTAGGTCTCCACGCCTGAGGCTCCACTGAGATCCCCTTCCAGTTGTCAGTCACAGTATTTGACAGTTGATTGCTCAGCAGCTGGAAGAAACAAAAGAAATGCTTTTTTTGTTTTTCAAGAACCCAGCGACATAATATACTAGATCTCCATTAATTATGGTTTAAAATAAATAATAGAAACTGCAACAGTAGTATTTTACTTGATAACTGTTAAAATTAAACAGCGCTTTGTGACCTTTCAGTGTTCAGCAAGGTTTACAGACTGAACGAAGCAGTCCGCCTGCACCACAAATCACTAAATACGTTTAGCGCTAAACGAATTTAAAACATCTTCTGTTTCTGTTAATCGTTTGAAAATGACAGAGACAGCGCTAAACGTATTCAGTAATTTATGGTGCAAGTGGGGCAAAGTGTTCTAAGAACGGGAAGCTGAGCACAATATGTCCGGCACAATATGTGTATACTCACATGTCCTAGCGCCGCCTGTATGGCTCGCTCCTCGCTTAGAACGGAGTCGCTCGGCGGGAACAGTTCCATTTCGTGCTGCGGAATGAACGAGGTGTGCACGTCGCCCGCTACGAATGCGCTTGCGCCGCTTAGGCGGAGGAGGAAGTTGACGTTAGTCTCTAGCCCGGCCACCTAAGGAGAGAATATTTATTTGATTACACTTCTTGACACCTCAACACTGGATTTAATAGAAATCATTGGCTAAGCACAGTGAAGCTTCACTTAATAACGAGAGGTTGCGCTTATAGCCACCATAAGAAAGTGTTTAAACTGCTACAGGAAGTGTATCATTGTCAATACATTGTCTATCGTCAAAGTTTTGCAGAAGGACTATGATAAAATGAATGTTTGGGAAACTTGCTTAGCCCACTTACTTGATACTCGGAGAGCTTTGCCCTGGTCTTGGCGAGCGCTTCACTACGATCGCGACCCCATACTACAAGTTTGGCGATCATGGGGTCGTAGTGCACTGACACCTCTTGTCCTTCTCGGACGCCTGTCTCCACCTGGCGATAATTAAAAGAAATCAAGTAAACCTATCAGTCGTCAAAATTTAATTATTTTTTCATACATCTCCTTTGCTAGAGTAGCGACAATATAAGAAGTCCGTTTTGTCAGCTATAAAAACCATTTGAGTAGGGATGAAAAAAAAAATTGGTTTCTTATTTATACTGATTTACGAGTCATATCGATTAAACATACTTAGAGAATTTGTAATCGACGGCTTATCTACATTGCTTAAAACTGATGCTCAAGGCCTCAGACCAAATAAAAAACTTTGACAGAGCGCTGCCAAAACTACACCACCGCTCTGTGCATACACGCTCAAACGCACACATTTACAATCAAACTACACCAAAATATGACACAAATGTTTACGAAACCGGCCTCACGTCACTGTTGACAGCGCTCTGTCTTGGTTTTTCATTTGGTCTGAGCTCAAGGCATAACGTTTTATTACAAGCACGAGAACGAAACGTCAAAACGGACGTCTTAGATTGTTGCGCTCGCGAGTATAATGCAGATTAAAGTTACGAAAATAAAACTCAACATAATTAGCTCGACGTTTTATCAGCTCCATCTACCGTTACCTAAAAAAGTTTTTAGTTAAGTAAGTATGCAAGAGCCAGAGGCGCGGTCAGTAAAATCCACGGGGCACCGGTGAAAAAAGTAACTGCTGAGCATAACCAGCGCCCTCTATCTTACAAACGTGATACTGTTTCATACATCACTCCAACAACTCTGCAGTCCAGTTGCTCGGAAAACCCGTGTCTCCTCGGCGTGTTGGAATGAGATGCATCGAAATAAATCATGAAATAAAATTTTCGAACCGTTTATTTGGGCCCATTCCCTGTCATGGAGACGAGACCCTGTGTCCTAGTAGTGCAAAATAGACCTATAATGCTAAACTCACCCTAACGAACTCTTCTGGTACAGGCTGTGTCAGTTTATGTAGTGTGCCGGCGCGAGGGAGGAATCCCGCTCGTGGCTCTTCGGCATAGATCCGACACTCCACGGCGTGCCCTCGACGAATGATCTGATCTTGAGATAGAGGTAACTGTTCGCCTGCCGCTACACGTAGTTGCCATTCAACTAAGTCCGTGCCTGCAAGAATTGAATAAGTTAATAGATTTTACTAACGAAAGTTCATACTATAAAACGAACATCTGGATCTGCATCGGTGGCGACACCTATACGATTACATGAAGCACAACATATTCAGTTAGCGAACGACCAGTTGCAGAGGTCGTGACTGTGTCATTGACGATATAATAATCCTAAATCGCGCAAGCACATTTCATTTTATAATTTTCATTTTATAAACATTTCATTAACAGCCGCTCGGGTTGATCCATCAGGTTAAGCTACGCTTGCCGGGGTTGGAACGTGGATGGGTGACCATTTTCACATATCGAGACTCCTCCGTGCCTCGGAAAGCACGTTAAGCCAAAAGTCTGACAACAGTCTAACCAAGGGGTATCGTATTACCCAGTCACTGGGTTGTGGAGGCCAGATAGGCAGTCGCTCCATGTAAAATACTGGTATTCAGCTGCATCCGGTTAGACTGGAAGCCGACCCGAACATAGTTGGGAAAAGGCTAGGCAGATTGAAACATTTCATTGAATTTTAAGTACCGATGAACTTCCGGTAAAATTCAAGTATATATACCAGTGATCATCTCAGTGATGGGATGTTCCACCTGGAGACGTGTGTTCATCTCCATGAAATGGAACTCATGTGTTTGGCGATGTAGGATGAACTCGACGGTTCCCGCTCCGACGTAACCAACAGCTTTAGCAGCGCGGACTGCCGCCTCGCCCAAAGACCTGCGAGTTTCTTCTGAAATACCTGGCTGGAAAGGAAACAATAGCTTTATAACTATGTACTGTTAAAACACAACTTCATACCTGTTCTCTGGAGTGATAAGCAGAAGAATTCACCCATATTTTGCTAGTTATGTTTAGTCCCATGTAATAGGGGGCGAACCTATTGCCGGGCACAAATCCAGACTCCAGGATGCTAAAGAGACGTTCGTGAAGGAAAACCCCAATAACACTTTGCCAGAAATGCCAGATTTGGGCAACGAACTCCGAACATCATGCTCAGTAGTAGCGCGACCACAAGAACAACGAGGCTGACTAAAAATAATAACAGAATTCTATGAATTTAAACACTTCTCAAATTAAACTATAGCAATGCAGAGTACGAGCCTTCAGGAAACTTAAATGACCGCCTGCCGCGTTCTGTGCAGTTAGCCCACCTGTTGTTTGTCTAAACTTTTTAACACAGCATGAACTATCAAAGTGTATCTCAAGCTGACAAGATAGAAATATGATCTGTAGCACTACGTACTGCTGGTGCTTCTTCAATGATCTTTTGATGACGTCTCTGAACTGAGCAGTCTCTCTCGAAGAGGTGGACAGCGTTGCCGTGCATGTCAGCAAATACCTGAGAGGAAATAAATTCAGATTACTCTTTTAATTCATTCAAAATTTTCATAAATTGTTTTTTCTTTGTGATGCTAATGTATAAAAGCATAATAGCTTTTATTATTGTGTACACATACCTGCACTTCCACGTGTCTTGGGTCTGTAATGTATTGTTCGAGAAGCATGTTGTCGTCTCCGAAAGACTTTAGAGATTCGCGTTTTGCAGACTCCAGTTGGGGCAAGAAATCTGCTTCCGTCATTGCTATTCTCATTCCCTTTGAACAAATAAGTTTAAATTAAATAAGCACAAACAGTGACTAAACAGCGCCATCTTTGTTGTTTAAAAATTTGAATGAATACACCCTGTACTCTAGGCCTCGAAAATAGATCATGCATACGAAATTCTGATACCTACCCAGCACAATCGACAGGGGGTGTTATTTAATGTCATGAATTAGCATAATAGCATAATCAGCCTATGATCCCACTGCTGGAACACAAGCCTCTTCTCTGAGAGGGAGTGCCCTGTCATGGACTAAAATATAATAATTATGAGGAAAATGTCGTGAGGAAAGTTATGAGTATGAATGTGGATGGCTTTAAGAGTAGGGGAAGGCCAAAGAACCGATAAATGGACCGTGTGATTGATGATATGGCTAAAAAGGAGGGTTACTACTGAGATGACGACTAATTGAGAAGTACGGAAGAAGAAGACGTCCTACTGCGCCTGCGCCGACCCCAAATAAAGAAGGGTACGAGAATGATAATGATGGACTATAAAACATAATATGCAAGACCTTATTTCAACAATGACTACTTTTTCGTCAGTATTTTGTTACCTTTCCACCGCCACCACGAACAGCTTTGATCATAAGAGGGAAACCAATCTTTTGTGCTTCAGCTTGTAACTTCTCGATGCTCTGCTCCTCACCATGGTAACCTCTCACAATGGGGACTCCAGCTGCCGACATTATTGCTTTCGATGTGCTGAAAGAAAATAAGTACTTAAAAATATGAATAGTTAAAAACAACGAATTATTATCACCAGACTGAAAATTTACTTAGTTTTCCAAAAAATATATAACTACCTCTGCAGTGATAACTTCTATTGGAAACAAGAATTAAATGATGGTACCTATAGCACCAAGTTCCATTCTGAGGAATCTTCAGGAATCTTCAGGAAGTGCCAGTAGAACATGATTTAGCAGGAACAGAGTAAGCCTTCATAAAACAAAAATACGATTTTTATTTTTCGTACCTTTTTATCCCCATATCCCTGATAGCCACTGGTGGAGGTCCAATAAATATAATATCCTCAGTGGCACACTTTTCACAGAACTCCACATTTTCTGACAGGAACCCATACCCAGGGTGTATAGCTTGGCTGTTAGATTTCTTAGCCACTTCCAGGATTTTAGCTGCATTTAGATAACTCTGGCTGGAGGGTGGAGGCCCAATGTGGTATGCTTCATCTGCCTATGATAACAATGAAAGAAAGGAATAAATAATATATATTTAGCTCATCTTTAAAGTTTTCTATTGCCTCTTAGGCACTGACAACAATATAATGTATAGTTTCTGTAATCTGTATATTCATGTGGCAAGACAGCAGTTCATTCATCATTAATGTACAAAATACAAGCTAGAAGGCAGTTAAAATAACAATAATTCGCATTGTTTGAAAATGAACTGTAGGATGACACCATTAAGGAACATTTTTGAATGTAATAAAATTGAGATTACAAGGACTGTTTAGTGATACTGAGATGTTTATGATGTAAACTGTTGTTATCATGAAATAAAATGCAAACAACTACATCTTGCAAAAATTAATAATCATTATGTAGCCACAATTTCAACAATGTATTATTCACTTTATCAACAAGTTCTTATTAAACTTTACATGAACATAATATAATTGTTCTTACCATTTCAACATGCATGGCATGTTTATCAGCATCAGAGTACACAGCCACGGTCCTCACACCAAGCTTCCTAGCGGTCTTCATGACTCGGCATGCTATCTCACCACGGTTGGCTATCAGTACCTTGCTGATCTGCCTCCTACGGACTTCCTCTTTGAGCTGCTGGGCATGAGTGAACCTTGCAGGGTATTGCAAGTGAGGGGACACTCTGGAACATAATAATTGTTTATTGCACATATTTAGATCAAAAACATCTGTGTTTAAATATACATAGGTGTAAGCAGCATTGCTTTACTGGAAATGTATTAATGAAATAGAGGTATGTCTGATGTGTAATGGTTGCAAACTCAGATTATTTTACAATAAGGTGCCTAAATTAAAAAATTATGAATGACAATAATGGACAAGAAATAAAAGAAAATCAGTAACTTACCCATTTTTATACAGATGTCTTAAATAAGACATGTTTATTCTTAACAAGAGTCTAATAGTAATTAAATCAGAGTTTCATAACTTATCTACTCAGCTCAGATAAAAGGTCCAAATGCGTGGTATGTTTTAAGATTACGTCGGTCGCCAGGCCCCTCCGCGGACTGATAACGCTGAGTAACGATACTATCGCCGAAATAATTATCATATTCTTATCTACTCATTAGCAATTTTGGCACCAAATTAAACAACTTTTTAAAAGAGACTGAACCGAACTGTTCATGTTGTTGATGATGAGGTTTAACCCTATCAATGGATTATTCCGAATAAATACATCATTTCATCATCATATTTTCTATTTACAGGTTCATTTTGGATAAACAAAGTTTATTTACGTTGGAAGAAAATGTTTACTACCAAAGCGCTAAGTTAGAGTAGAAAGCGAGCTTCATTTGAGTACTAAGCATGTGAGTAAAAGAGATAAAAGACATCCCGAGTTTGACATCTCACGTCATTTACTTTTTTTAACGTTTCATTCATCATGAGAGTACTTACTGATTCGAAACCGTTCAGCATAACAAGCATTCATGTTTTTATCTGGCAGTGTTTTATGATTACAGTTTAGATTTTATTTCAATAATGTATGTATTGCCTTTTTGTAACTAGGTACTATCATAGAAAGATACAGTTCAAAACACGACAATAACTATTTACAAAAAGATTTAGATGAAGCATAATATGTACTTATTAATATCGGATTTATTTATTGAGCATAAGCTACACTTATCGCGAACTGTCTAGTGTCCTGTCTAGTGTTTGTGTGAGTTCATTTCCCGTCCCTGAAAACCCGAATCATAAAACAAAACAACGTGAATGTATTGATTTTTGTAGAAGAAAATGATTTTTATGTGCAAGACCTACAGTTCATTATTGTTTGATAAGCCATTGTCAAATTAGTACTTATCAAAAACAGTGTCGGTTGTTGGTGTTGGTTGACTACCCCCTATATAATTGTAGTGTTTGTAGTTTTTGTACTACTTATTCTGTGTTTCTGTGGTTGACTTTGGTTGTGTGGTTGTGTTGTGACAATTTTATAAAGGTACTCATACTCACAAGTTCACAACTTGTGATTTTGTGAGTAGGTACCTTTATAAAATCGTAGTCTGTGGTATACGTTTACGTTCCTTGTCTGTGGTTGTGATTGTTTGTTCCAAGAGTTTATTATGTTTGTTCTGTTGAAGTGAAATTAGTCTGTGAGTGAAACCAAAACAAATAAAATGTTGTTTTCAGAATTTCCGTTGTTTTCTTTAAAATAACGTACTGTTTTAATGCGTCTATTTAAATAAAATGGGTGTAAAAGGCCTATGGACTGTGTTGACACCATACAGTGAGAAAAAATCGTTACACGAAGTGAGATCTCTAACATTATTTTGTAATTTTAATAAAAATGTTTGCCCAAAAAAAATTAATTAGTCATTGATCTTATTTATGTCCTTTTTTCTTGACTTATTTTGGTTAGAGGGTCATTTTATAATTCCATGCAAGTGAAAACTTTTGGTCCAACTGTAAAAGGCTGAAGTGGTCAAGTGGTTTTTACTCATTAGGTACCTATGGCTTTTGCAGATACGAGGTGAAACTGTAGCAGTTGATTTATCAGGATGGGTTTGCGACAGTCAGAATGTGACAGAATATCATATCCAGCCAAAATTATATTTGAGGTGATTATTTACAAATATTCACTAATAAAGCATGTGTATGTTCATCAGAATCTTAGATAACTATCATGTTTTGGAACTAAAGACTTTATGTCACACAGGACATAGTTCCTATTTAGTGTAGAACCTATTTATTGCAAATATGGTCAACTTATACAAAAATAATAATTTCTACTTATTTGAAACTAGAAAGTGTGGAATGAATACACATAAAGACAGCGAAATCATTTATTTTTTAATATCAGTACCAACAAATTTAATTACTGAGTCTCCTACAATATTAATCATTCTCCTTCCCATATGCTTATGTATTTGGTGTTAGCGTATTTTTCTTCCATACCTGCTTCTCTATTAGTCTATTCCATATTATATAGTCATAATAGTCTGTTCCAATATTATAGATAAAAATTTAAATTTTTTATCTATAATATTGGAACAGACGAGTATATTTTTATTTGGCTACTTTTAAGGAACCTCTTCTTCCGAACTGTATACTTGGTATTGGCCGACATAAACCCTGTATTTGTGCTGGAGGGTGATGCACCAGAACTCAAGAGAGATGTCATGGCTGCACGTAATGCTATACAGTTCAAAGGGGCTGCACCAAGGTCTGAAGCAGCAGTTGCCAAAAAGAAGCCTGATGTGGCTAGGAAGAGATTTAAGAATGTTCTTAAAGAAGTAAGTAACATTTGAAAAGGCATACCATGGATAGTTGATGCTAACAAAATAGAGTCCAAAAACAAGTTAGAAGGAGTTTTAGTGTTACTAAAAATTGTAAGCTTGAAAATTATAGTTAGTTTTATTTTTATTTGGGGTATATGTTTGATACAGATAACCAATATATTATTTTCAGAAAGTATTCTTAACCTGTAAGCGACCAGTAATGCGAGTGGTACATAACTTACCGGATTTAATTATTAAGTCGCTGACCGCTTAAGGGATACTTTCTGGTCATAATAGACCATTACTTAGATACAAAACACAACTTAAGTATTTTATTTTTATTTTTATTAATCCACAATACATCTGCTATGAACTGTGCATGTTGGATTATAACGTCATGTAGCCCGCGGAATAACATGACGCTTCCAACGATACCTCGTTTGTCAAAATACGGCGAGTAATTTAGGAGTTATGAGGTAAAAGATAAACATGCATATATAGCCTGTTAAAATCATAAATCCGCCTTTGGCTTAGTCTGGTAAAAAACAAAAGTCATCTTTAATTTTAATTTGTTTCCAGTGTGAATCTCTCCTCAAGACTCTTGGTGTTCGTTGTGTAAAGGGTCCTGGTGAGGCAGAAGCTACATGTGCACACCTGAATGCACAAGGGGTTTGTATTTATTAATTTAATTTTTTCCTTTTGAATAAAGAATATAATTCTGCATACTAAGGCCACTCTCGTGAGGCAAAAGGGAGGCGATTATCTGATGACATTTAATAATACACTTTATAAATAGTGCAATAAAGTGCACAGTGGCGAGTGTGAGGTTTCGTTTGCACTTTTTGAACGGACACTAAAGTTTTTATTTAAATTTTATACAAAACTCTTCTGCTCAACTCGTCTTTGGGTTTGCCCTGAGCCACCTCAGAATTCACTATACATATAAAGTTGCAAAAAAAAAGCCATCTTGTTACTCTACAGTTATCTTCTATAAATGAATAATTCTTCTGTACTTGTCAGCTAACACCTAAACGGCTGGACTGATTTGGATGAAATTTTGTGTGTATATTTGAGTGGGTCTCTGGATGGTTTGAACAGGACAGTGTCTGTCAGGTCCACTAGTTTATGTATACCTGTATAAGGCTTACAAATAAAAAACAATGTATCTATATTATACTATACGATAATAATATAAATGCGAGAGTAACTATGTCTGTCTGTTACCTGCTCACGCCTAAACGGCACGTAATACATGCAGACGAAGTCTCGGACTGAAACTATTTGTGAAAAAAAGTTACTATCATGTATGTATGCAATAATTAAATCATCTACTTACTGCTGTTCTTATTGTCATTGTCCACTACTCTTTCATAAACAGTTCGTTGACGCCGTAGTGTCTCAAGACTCAGACTGTTTCGCGTACGGCGCCAAGCGCGTGTACCGTAACTTTAGCGTGTCGAACTCGGCCGGGGGTGGAGCGCTGCAGGGCTCCGTCGACTGCTACGATGCTGACGCCATGTATAAGAGTAATGGTACGTTTTTCTTACTGATATTTTACGAGAACTCGTTTTACTGGGCACTTCAGTTTCTTTAATTAAACCTTCTGACACCTTTTACATAATATAAAAGATCTACGAACATTAAAACTAATTAAAATAAACAAGAAAACTAAAACGAACTCTAAGGCCTAGTTTACGGAGACGCGGCGCGTCGAACGTGGCGTTGGGCGGCGCGGCCCGCACTGAATTCAAACGTATGGCGTTGTATGAGTGCGTTTACGGAGAAGCGTTTTTTCACGCGTTTGCTTGAAATGGGGCGTTTTACGCGTCGGGACACGCAGCGGTGCCCGCCGTGTGCTTCGCTACACGCTTGACGTTTCGCGGCGGGCACTGCCACTCTTCCCGCCACGCATCTCTATGAACAACATCGTATGTTTGCATTGCCAACATTATGTTTGCATTAACATTGCCATAAGTTTGTGTTTACGCGTGCGATGGTAAGTGCCGCTTCACGCGCCGCCTCTCCGTAAACAGAAAAAACGTCTGACGCGCCGCGAAACGCCACGCTGCACGCGCCGCCCAACGCCCCGCGACTTCGTAAACGAGGCCTTAAAGGATCCATTCAAACTTGACAGAACATGGCGAAATCTTATAAGCGTATTAGTAGCGCAGTATTGTATGATTTTATCAAAACCTAGCTGTTGCACGCGACTTTGTCTGCGATCCAGGATGAGAATTAGCCTATGTTCTCCCAAAACTCCAAACTATGATGAATGAATATACAAAAAGCCTTTGTTCCAAGGATACTCTTATGCGAACACAGTTTTTCTTTAGCTTCAACAAAAACTAATTCTCATTAAGGTTTTGGCCGCAACAAGATGGTGGCCCTGGCTCTTCTCTGCGGGTGCGACTATGGTCTTGGTGCGTGTGGTTCGTCTATAACTACAGTCGTATCTTTCTTGCATACTCTCCCAGAAAACGATGTCATTCCAAGGTAAACATTTTTATTATAGTGTAAATGAAGTTGATTTTTAGAATGATGAGTCATTTTGAAAGAGTCATAAAAAAAAATCTGCGAGCCTTACTGTGGAGCAAAACGAAAGGAGTGGACTGTATAACATATATAATGATGCAAAGAAGTGAAATTCTTTTTCAAATCAAATTTCGCGCGCTTCCCCGGCTACCTGTTACACACTTCCGTCCCGTTTCACGAAATCACTCCCACAGATTGCAGGAAAGCGAGAGGAAAGACGTTACACACCAAAAATATAACGCATACTTAAATATAAACACATAGTGAGTGATCATTCCTTCTCTATACCACAAGGTGCCGTTTCTCTGCAATGAGTCTATTACGAGACAGTCTTATATGAGTGAGCCAAACTACACTCATATAGATAATACCTGCATCTCAGGAAAACCGGGTAGAAACATATCAAGCGTGGTTTGCATGTGAAAAAGTGGTGTTTGGAGCAATAAAAAAATCCTTTATATCCTTTTCTTAACAGACTGTTATCATGGGTGACGGATCCCGAGCGCTATGAGGAAAAGAACCGTTGGCTGTCGGCCCCTGGTCGGTGCGACCGTTGCGGCCATTTTGGACGCACGCACGGCAAGAACGGGTGTCCCGTGTGCGTCACACATCGCGGCTGCAACGACACTGGACACAAGTATGTAATTTGAGATTTTAACATATTGTATTATTATTTTCAGCCTGCTTTGTCCCAGTGCAGGGCAACGGCATGCCTTCCTCTTAGGCAGACTGTATGTAAGACAATTTTATTTAGCAGTTATCAGAAAACGAAAGTGTAGAAAAATGTTTAAGCTGAATCCAGCTAAGGATATCTTCGTTCTTTTTGCCGTTATGCCCGTCTCTTCGGGAAGAGGCAACGCAAGAGCAAGATCAGCTGAAAACATTTCGATGGAGGTTTTTCCCTGAACTAAACTTAATAATAAGATTCATTTCTCATTGGTTAGAACCAAACACCGCATTTCAGTTCACGTGTCACTCTTGCTAATAACGAACACACATCCTGTGACTTAAGTTACCGACATAAGGTTTAAATTGCAACGATTTATACTCATGAAATGTAACAACTTAAAATTCTTGACTATTTCTGTTGTTTTCAGAACTAAAGCAGCGGAAGTGAAGCGTGAACTATCACTTCGTAATCGAGCTCTAACGTGTGGCGCTCCATTCCCGGAGCCCAAAGTTATGAAAGAGTTCATGAACACACCACCAGACAAGATTAATTTGAACAGCTTGAAGAACCCCACTCCAAGTCTTATACAGTTTATGGTAATTATTCCCAATGAATATAGCTAAAATGATACATGACATATATCACTGCAGGGATATGAACAGTAGAAGAAGTTGATGTCAGTGGAAACGCACCTTTAGGTGTGTGATCATGGTCGCGGGAAAGTCCGAAAGGGATACCGTGGCCTCTGGCAACTTACAGGCAACTGAAGGCACAAGGGGTGGGTTTTAGTCAGTAAGAGTCTGACGCGCGCGAGAAGTTATTTGATAATTTCCCATTTAAAAAAATGTGTGTGATCCTATAGGTGCGTTTCTACTGTTGTTAATTTTGCTTTTGCGGACATACAGTATCAGTTTTGGTAGACAGTAAATTATTGTATTGACGTGTCATAATTATTAATTATCATTTTAGAAACTGATGACTAATAAATTGGACTGGTCAGAGAGATATTGTGTGGAGAAGTTCTTGCCACTGCTAACGAAATGGCACTTCCAAGACAATGTGCCTTGCAGAACACTAAAAGCTACACTAATAAAGAAGAAGAGGAATCCAAGAGGTAAATCCCATAACTGTAAAAGCTGCTACAAACAGCAAAGCCTCTTGTCTGCTTGTTACGTTTTTAAATAAAAACTTATTTTACAGGAGTCCCAAGCTTTGAGGTTGTGTGGGCCGATACTGAGGGTCAATATGAAGGACTTATACCTGATGATCAGTTTGAAGGTAAGTCCACCGCAGCGCAAAGTAGACACACAGTTACTGGTGACTAGCTGGCGATTCAAAAAATGACAGATTGGCTGTCAAATTCTGAGTGTGGATGTGAGATTTTCAATTAGCCAGCGAGTCGCCTGCAATCAAAGTCGCTGGGCGTCTACACACATAGCATTAGTGTAAAGTAGGTTATCTCTATTAATCTAACTCGACGGTCCATTAATGGGTTAAAATCAAATAAATATCGGACTTGTTCTTTTCGAAGTGCTGTGCTTATTTACTTACTGGTATTTTAAATCTATACGATTATGTGAAAATAATAATAATGGGACTTTTCACAGAAGATGAAGATCCCTTAGTAGTGTGGACTACAACAGAAAGACAAGATTTGATGCGCAAGTTCTACTCGGACATAGTGGAGGCCTACGAAGAATCCATTAAGAAACCTCCGAAAGAAAAGAAAACTAGAACTCGCAAGAAGAAAGAAAATGAGAACCCCAATCCTGATAAACCTAAAAGAAAATATAACAGAAAACCTAAAACTATAGAACCAGTTGATAATTCAAACGCATCTATGAAATCTTTAGATTTAAAAGCAAAGGAAACAAATACAAGTGCATTAAACGTCAGTGTAAATGTCAACAGATTAAAAAGAAAAATTAAAAGCAACACGAAGAAAGGCCAGAAAACTTTGAACAGCTTCATCGCGATTAAAAAGAAAAGAACTAGCAATAAACTAATGCAGTCTTTGAGAAAAAGCTTAAAAAACATGTCCTTGACTTGTGATGATAGTAACAACATGTATAATGTGCCTTTTGATGATGATTGCAAATTCTCAGATGATCTGATAGATAATTATAAAGAAAATAAAGTAAACGCTCATTATTTGAGTTTGCTAAATAAGACTGAAGATGGAACAAGTGATGGTGATATATCAGATATTATAGACAAGATTATTTCAAGGCCTCACGAAGTAAAAACGGCTAAAGTAGACAATAAGTTAGTTAGGCTAGTCTTTGCAAAATATTCTACACCTAAGAAAATGAGTATGAGGAAATCTATATTGACTCAAATCCATAATAATTGTTCTACGCCCAGAGATAGTCCAGTCAGAAAGAGTAATTTCAGATTCAGTACTACTAGTAATAATAATTCTATGATTGGTAAAGTGAACACAAGTTATTTTTTTGATAAGTTGACTGCAGATGGCGACGCGTTTGAAATGTCTCTTGAACATAAAAGTGCTGTTTTAAACTTAGATTCTACTGTTGAATATAGTTTACCTCATGTTTATTTGTAATAATGTTCATATAAGAATTATGTTTAAATATACTCGCCTACTAATTTTCATACAATGTTTTATTTTATTTTCTGCCCTGGGAATTAAATAATGGTCTTCAGAAACACTTGAACAACGAAAACTGCTTTTAAGCAGTATCCGATATGTTGCTTACACTTTTTATTCATTTTTATCTTTCATCGGCATCGTTCACTCGAAGTGAAACGTCTAAACACAAAATGAAAAGCATTAATTAGTGAACCAATCGAACGATGTTGCAACTGCTAATAATAAACAACAAAATAAATAACAGACACGTCAGAAGTTTACAACACTTACATTAGAAAAACCAGGGTTTACTGCTGCGAAATAAAGACGTTGTCAACGTCAAATAAGTTAAAATGGACGTGCAACTGAGATCTGCCACTTGACTCCGCCCGACGACGACGTAAACCCACGAAGGAGACAAACCCTATAAGTACATTCTGTACTTCTACTAATGATCATCCTTTTCGCAACTATGTTGGTTACAAAATATGTAGGTACCTAAAGCAAACTGAAGTACCGATGTAGTACCTACCTTCTTACCAAAACGGCGTGATGGTAGGTACCTACTAAGATAGGTAGGTACAGTCTGCAACAAGAGTCGATTCGAACTCTGCTATCTACATATGCACATCTGTCCCAAAAGTATCTGATTAAAATGTAAACAAATGGATTAGAAAACGAACCTACTGTGCTATAAACGAATCATCATCATCATATTAGCCTATAATGTTCCCACTGCTGGGACACAGGCCTCCTCTCGGTGACAGTGAGTGGGCCGCTAATCCACCACACGGGCCCAGTGCGGGTTGGTAAGATGTCACATGTCGAATTTTTTGGTAGGTTAAGCCGGTTTCCTCAAATATTTTTCATTCACGGTTTTGAGAGCAGTGGTGGTGAAATAATAAAAAAAAAACATACAGACGAATTGAGAACCTCCTCCTTTTTGAAGAAGTCGGTTCAAAAGTAAGCGCCTGTCTGGGTTGAAACCTACGACCTACAATCGCGGCCGTTACTACTGGGCCACCACTGCTCCTGTTTTCGTCAATAATTGTCAAATCACTACATATTATAAAACAAAGTACTCCTTTGTCCGTCTGTCTGTTCGCGATAAACTCAAAAACTACTGCACCGATTTTCATGCTGTTTTCACCAATGGATAGAGTGGTAACGTTCTCGAGGAAGGTTTTAGTAGGTATATAATTTGTCAAGCAGGCGAAGCCGCAGGCATCAGCTAGTACAGTATAATAATGATATTTCAAACAATAATTGTTGGAAAAAGTTATGAAATATAAAGTTGAAACCGTCTAAATACATAATGAATGTGTTACTAATATCCTTTAGTAAGTGATTGCGCAAGAATTTAACGTGAGCAGGGTTTTGTCATATGATGTACCTACTTTTGTTACAGACCAGTCACCTATTCTTTTTATATCATTTTAATCGTACTATGTATTATGTAATGTTATATAATATTATAAAGGCGAAAGGTTGTGAGGATGGATGGACGGATGTTTGTTACTCTTTCACGCAAAAACTACTGAACGGGCTTTGGATGAAATTTGGCACACAGATAGTTTATAACCTGGATTAACACATAGGATAGGTACCTTTTACCTCGCTATGCCCACGGGATCGTGACTTATAAGGGGGAGACCGCGCGGTGCAGTAGACTATCCTAACTAATATTATAAATGCGAAAGTGAGTTTGTTTGTTTGTTACGCTTTCACGCTAAAACGGCTGAACGGATTTAGATGATATTTGGCACATGGGTAGATCATGACCTGGAATAGGACCTTTTAATCCCGGTAGTGTGTTCCCGTGGGATAAATTCCGACATTCACGCGGGCGATGCCTTTAGCGGAAGGTACCAAAAAGTACCAAATATAATCATAAAGATTATGTATGTGGGTACCACATTAGGTACCTACCCAAAACCGCGATGACTTAACGCTACAAAATATCTTATTCCATTATTTTATTAACAAATTAATATTGATAATAATACTCACCATGATCTGCGTTAATCTTAGAAACTAAATAACTAGGTACTCGTTACAGCTTTTAGCTGCGGTTTGTTTGCCACAAATCCATTTGAAATGCTGATTGCTGAAAGCCCGAGACAACGGCGACGTGTTCGCTCCTGGCTCAAATTATGATATAATAATTCATGCTTTGTTATTGTGATAACTGTACCAAAGAAAAGCATTTAAGCTGAGTGTTTTGAACTGCGTTTTAACCATAACGCATCTTATTTTGCTGTTTACTAATTAATTACCTATTGAATCATAGTTTCTAAATAAGAACTTCAACTACAGCAACGTACCTAGAAGTGACCATTAAAATCATCACACGATAGTGTATAATTTGCTATAAGTACTTATAGCAAATTATCAAAGTAAGTGGACAAACAGTCTTTTCACACATGTGAAAAGACTGTTTGAAAATCGAGTAAATCTCAATAAGATAAAATAACGACCATAACCATGGCTAATAAAAGCTCTAATAAGAGTTATCCTTAATCACACATACGTGTCTGTTTCCTGGTTAATTTTGTTAGTAACTTACTAAGCTCAAGTAGCAATCTCGTCTCAATATTTCATAAACGTTCAACCATCCCCTAACTCTAACAGAGTGGAAACCTGTGTCCCAGCAGTGGGAACATTATAGTTTGATTATGCTTGCTTCCTATGCTTAACTTAACATAGCAAAAAAGATGATTTACCGGTACTTTAATAATTTAAATCTATTTACAATTTGTTTGTTTGTATGCTAAACAGAGGATACAACATTAACAGAAATATGCAAACTTCGTTAAAATAATAGCGCAGTTGTTTTGTACAAATATTTATTTATGTTTTGAATGCGATTATGCAAAAGCTTTCAAACAACAAAAGGAATTAGGGGCTACGTTAGTGTTTCGCCTGCTACGAAGCTACGAATTCGTAGCGCGGTCTACGAACTATACGTAGCTCCGTAGCTCTACCGGATTGTTTATAAAACGTGGAAATGTATTTTAATTGGTGCTTGCAAAGTTTTAATTAGTTTTTTATAGATATATTTTGATAATAGTAGGTATAATTTTTTTACGGGGTTTATTCTTAAGAAAAAAATCTAAAAAAGCAACCTTTAACGTTTCATCCTCTAAAATCGTTTATATTCTCTTCGAGGGAGGAGATTCATATTGATATTGTATTAGCCCCTTTTAACGTTTTGTAATTAAGAATTAATTAACCTAATCCTCTGTACAGCCGACACGTTTTGTTAATCAAAAGGGTTTCGTGCACGTGTCAAATGATCACAATTGTTCCCTATTTATAACACGTTGGTGGATTATAATGTTTTAGTATTTTGACACATTATGTTATCTTATCTTTAGACAAAATGTGAATGAAACTCATTAAACAAGAATATGTATTTCACA
Source organism: Lithophane ornitopus (assembly GCA_948473465.1). Classification (NCBI taxonomy): domain Eukaryota; kingdom Metazoa; phylum Arthropoda; class Insecta; order Lepidoptera; family Noctuidae; genus Lithophane; species Lithophane ornitopus. Next base: position 10,468,281 of record OX419616.1, on the reverse strand, counting down.
TAAACATGTTGCATTCTTTGAGTCGAATTGCATCGGAAAAGCATCAACACTGTAAGAAGCATTAGCCGGCAGCTCGCAGGAGGCCGTCAGAGCCTCCGGCACAATGGATATGTTTTTCCTGGAGTTGGCGTCACCTGCCGCGTTCCCAGGGATATCAATTTGCGCAGTTTTAATCGTTTTCGATCAGAGCTCAGCTATTTTATTCGAAGAATTTAAATTGTTAAAATGTCAATTCATTGGAACGTTCTCTTTGACGTTATGGATTTATTAATACGTTAATGAATAGGTTTTGATTGCAGAGATTTAGTAACAAAGTCATCTTAAAGATTGTCGATTTACCGGATTAACTACTTTGTTAATTTGTGGTCTTCTTTGTTTGATTTCTTATTCTATAACAACCATTCAAGCGTCAGAACGACGTTTGTAGTGTATCTTAGGTTGTTCATCTCAAGATCGTAACGTGGTTCACAAACTTATCACGCGGCGGTTAGGTATCCGATTAACCTAACATGCGACGTTGAGATCTCTAGGATTTATACCCAATTCAGACAAGTTCACAACTGAGACGTTGTCTAGATTTACAAAGTGTACGTTGAGGACGATCGAACCGTAAAATGCTACGAGAAAGTCTAAATCCTTTTTAACTTCGTCACTGTGTTAGAAGGAGAAGCGTGGCGGGTTTGTTCACCCCTGTGTCGTCAGATCTCGGAGCCAATCGGAGAGATTCGGAGGCTGCGACCCAGAGCGCGCGCGCGTACCCGGCCGCTTCGTCATTGCGACGGAGGCTGTCGTGTGTCGGCGCTGGCCCGTGCGAGCGCTCGTCCCGCACCGCACCGCACCGCGCTGCGTCCGTGCGTCACCTGAGCCGCCGTCGACGTCGCGCGAACACGCCCTCGTGCCCGGTCCGCCACGCTGCACGCTCACGCCGCCCGCACGCCGCGACCGGCCCGAGCCGGCTGTGCCGCGCAGTGTCTGTGCCCCTAGTCTAGCTCAGTGACCACATTCCCGGGGACCGGCGATTCTGGCGCGATGTAAAGAAGCCGCGTCCGTAAATTTATGTGTAAGTGGATGCGTTGCGTGTATCACTAGTCCGCATGGCGATTGTCGACGCCGGTAACGATTTTCCGTAAGCTAACAGCTCTAGCGAGTGGCATTCGGAATAAAAATGAATGAATTACGAAGCAGCCCGCCCCGGGGGACCAGCCGTTGTATTTTAACCTCTACCCGGAGGGGATAGAGTCGCGCACGTGCGCTGTTGTGCCTGATCAAAATGAATACACTCCTTGACTTTCTCATTGCCAACCTACTCTCAATATCAAAAGCTAACGAATGATACTGACCGTCAACAGCAAATGTATGAATGTCATCAGAGAATATAACATCGCCAATGTAACAGGTGTCGCTTGATCTACTGCGAGTCAAGCTTGACATTGAATTGCATAGTTATTGCAAAAAAAAATCTATATCCGCTATTTAACACATCAATCCCACGTTGTCGTTTAAAAGTTTAACAAGTTTTGACTTAAGACTTAAAACGAAAGGTTTTCTTATACTTACAGTCTTACACATATATTGCTTTGTTCTATAAGTAATACTAGAAGAACTTTTAGAAATGATTCAGAGATATGGATAAAAGAGGTATCGTATTTCTATTGAGCTAAGTACCACATGTTTAAATTCTAACTCACAAGTGAATTTTTCAAGTAGAGAACGGTATTAACTTCTGAAATAGACAATTACATCTCTTGAAACCGATAAGGGAAAAAGCCCGCGCAGAAAATGTAGATGAGAACATAAGAGGTGAAATCGAATGAATTTCCACAGGAGATGAAAAAACGTTTGTGTTGAGAACGCGTGGCGATCACAAACTGTCGAACGAATCTTGTGTTTATATTGCTCACTCACGGGTTTACGCGAGGTTAAATGTACCTACTTATGAAAGGCATCTCTTAACGTAGGTTGGTAATAATCCTCTGTAATGTTCTTCTTTCGAAGGTTATTTGTGTATTATAATTTTAATAGCTATTGCAGTCTTTTTCTCAAAGGACAAAGAAAACACATTGCTTCAGGATATGTTTCCTCATTATAAGCATTAACTGTCTAAGCAGCAAAATGTCGCAGAATATAACGGCTTGAAACGTTGTATTAAGGTTAATTACATTTTATTTCAAACATTGTGTTTCTTTTGTAGATAGAAAACAAACAAAAAATGTGTTTTATCTGCAAAAGAAATATACAGCCTCAAAAACACGAACAGAAGTTTTCCAAAAATACAGAAACATTTTACGGGTTAGCCAAACATAAACGATGAAGGCTTTAGGAGAAATAAATGCACTACAGCGTTGTGGAACGGCATGTAGTTTAGTAGACTGTGGGAAAGTTTTTAGGCGAACAGTAAAGTGGTGGTTTATTGACTACTACATAACCCTGTTATATAAATGGAGTATCGACACAACACAGGATCAGCTATTACAGAGTCGCCAGTGGTCCACTTTGGCTCCCATGAGGCGACCTATAATGTTGCATATAAGATTCTCCGGAGCATGTAACGACCATTATCTTTGTAAGTTATGACGCTGATAATGGTAGTAAGCTATAAAATATTAAGGGGAAAATCTAATTTTAATGCTAGCCAAGAGATACGCCGGTCGTACAAGTAGCAAGTCATTTAATTTGTTTTATCTTATTAAAAGCGTCTCACAGTGTAAATCGATAGAGAGTCAAGACTGTGAAACGGTAATGTGACCGAGCAAAGCTATTCCCAAGATCGTTGTCGTATATTAAGAGGAACGGCGACCACAATAGCCGCAGTCAAAGAAAATGTCAGAACATGAGAATGCTCGTCGGATAACAGCCGAAAAGGTTTTTAGGGCACGAACAGCCAGAAGCGTTTGAAAAACTACTGTGAGTTGTGGAGAACGGACTGTGGGAGCGGAATGTGACGTATATGAGAACATGTCTCGTTGTGCCGGAGTCTCGAACCACGAAAACATTTGGAGAACGAGCGCGCGTCACAAGCAGGCCGCTACAAATAAATGGCGCATGTTTCGCACGTGACAGTCGGTGAGCGCACACGACGGAAATTTTAACTGTTCAGTTTTACCTAAATATTTTGTTCGCAATGCTTTGTGCACCCATGCAAGCTGGTAGTTATGATATTTACAAAAAATGTTCTATGTGTACCTACCGCACGGAATTTGTTTTTGAGCTTCAAACTACTGTCATTCCGAGGGCAGAACTTTGTTGTAGGAATTTACGGACTCGGATAACATATTGTTGTTTTTGAATGTACATAGTGAGAAAGGGAAATTTGTCTCTCGGCAATGCCTTATATTTTCTTATAGTTTAGCCGAGAGACGGAAAAGTATTTAACGTCTGTTTACTAAATGATCTTCAAAGCTAACGGAGTGCTTAAAGAAATGTCTAAAGAACGCTAGGTTACTTGGTACTACCGGTACAAGACAAAGCGATTATTGAAGGTAACTGACAATAACGTTCAACATGAATTATTATTAATATAAGAAATTTTATTGAAGTTCTCTCGCTGGAGGCTGAAGGTGTGACATAAAAAATATCTCGTCCCGGTTATAAACGGCAAGAGGACATAAACAGTAAGCCCGGAGAAAACGTAATAAAAGTTAGCAGAAGTATTCGCGCTGCGTTACCTACCTACGTAGCTGTTCTGTAAGACGGTGATAGATTGTTTCTTTGTCTTCTTGAATTTGAAATAAATTCTCTGAAACTTCCCATTTTATAGTCAAATATCCAAGGTACTCGGCATAATATTCTTTACAATGCAGTTACTGCATTTTCGCCGCATAGACACTAGACTAGAGTCTTAACAACCCCTTCACGTTTGTATATTTATGGTTTCCTAGTTATTCTTACGTCGACTATCTAAGAAAGCTTTGTGGGTAAGCTCTTATCCATATTTTTACATTTCCCGAGAGTTGGCGGCGTCACAGACTATAGCGCTGTACAAACAAAAGCGCGGAATGTGAATGAGTTATCTCCGCAAAGTTTCATGTCCCACATTCTCTATCATCTTGTCAATGCGAACTTGGAATATTTCCTTTACTTCCTATCAGAGTCAAACTTCCTGAAATGTTTTAATTGAATCCAAGTACAATGAAGAGAACTAGCGGACATGAAATTGAGGGAAACTGTTCATTTACGTTTACGTTTTGGATTGGATGAAGTTTTCCAAATGATTTGAAGTTTTCGTTTGCCTATTCAAAGCGTTCTACTAATTTTGATTAAAATGTTGGCTTTTGGTCTTCGAGACTGCGTCTTTAAGAAACCTTTGGAGCGCTCGCAGCTCGAGCTCGCTCGCTCGAGCATGTTCGAGACTTGATTTCCTTAAATCTTTACCGTGTATTATTCGTTCATACATACATGATTTACATCTTGTGAACTACCTACGTACCTACATAAACATAATGTTGGTTTCGGATTCCCGTCTAACCTGCGACCAAAGTATTTGTCTATCGTCCACTACATATAGAAAATGTTTCAAATACGAAAGGAATTAGATAGTTTTCTATCAACGAATAAGTTTACGGGTAAATATTCGGAAAGTAAACACGTTACTTATTTGATTGAACCCTGGAGCGTGTCTCGTGAAAGATGAGCCTTTTTACAGTGGCTGACATCCATCCGAAATGATGATGAATGTACACTTGAGTGAATGAAGTGCTTTTGGTAACTCTCGTCTTGTGTGTACAAGACGAAATATGCCAAAAGCACTTCACAAATGTTTAAAAAACTTACAAATTGTTGAATACGTTCAAAAATTTGCTTTATTTCAACTGAAACTTAACCTCGTTTATTAACGAACGTATTATACCATACTTAGTTAATTTCTTTGTTAGAATTAACTTAAAGCTGCTTTGAATCCACCAGTACCTATAGACGTTTGTCCATGCAGAACCGTAATGTAACACACTTTCAATCACAAATCGAAGAAAATGAATCTAATCCATCATGTGCCTTAGCTATGTGTGCCCTGCTAGCCTTTTCCCAAGTATGTTGGGGTTGGCTTCCAGTCTAACCGGATGCAACTAAATACGAGTATTTTATATGGAGCGACTGCCTATCTGACCTCCACAACCAAGTAACTGGTTAATACGATACCCCTTGGTAAGAAGACTGGTTGTCAGATTTTCGGGCTTCTGACGACCCGTAACGACTGTCAAAGATCCACGAATGACAGCCGGGACCAACGGCTTAACGTGCTTTCCGAGGCACGGAGGAGTTTCGATATGTAAAGATGGTCACCCATCCACGGACCAACCTCGGCAAGCGTAGCTTAACCTGATGGATCGACCCGTGCGGCTGTTATTATTTAGCCACGAGCTCCTCGAGCGAAAATAAACCTAATCCATTGTTTAAAAAAAAAATGCATTTATTTAATCACCCTCCAGGTTGTTTTACAGGGAGGCGGTCACCTCCTTCTGCGAAGCAGTGATGCTCGCAAAGGAGGAGGAGGAACGCGTGAGGGAGAGGCAAAGCTTGCGCCCTCACGCCCCGGCCACCATAGGCGCGGGCTTGCGGACGGCGAGCAATGGGTAGCTCGCCGTCCGATAAGGACCAGGCCCGGGTCGATGGCGCGTCGTGTTCCACGCGCGCCTCAAAGAGATGTCAGCACACCTGACGGGGTCCGTTAGGACCGATGCCTGCCAGGGTTGCGGAATAGTCCGAAAGGGATACCGGGACCCTGGCAACAGGCAACTGAAGGAACACGGGTGGCTTTAGTCAGTAAGAGTCTGACACGCCCTTCCGCTCCGCCCAGAGCGGGAGAAGTCATTTGATGATTTCCCACTCAAAAAAAAAAAAAAATAACTGCCCGAACCATTAATTAGATTTTGTATCCATAATATTATAGTTATTTTAATCAAAGATGCAATACAAATATACACATACATGCATAGCTTCCACATACATGTCATAAATCTCTGAAATAAATTTTATTAGGAGTCATACTTCCGCCTTCTAGAGGGGAGGCTTTTGTGGATCGGCAGGGATGGCATCTTTTGCTCACCTTAAAAGGGACCAAGCGAGAAATGAACAATCCTTTTATCTAATTTTACCCCGAAAAGTGAAGCTGAAAGGAAGAGTTATGAATGTATACACCCTGCATGCTTGTGACGTTTGGTTCTAGCATTTCATTTTTCTTTTTTTGAATGTAGGTTACCGAATATGATGAATGAGGCGTCTAGTGAGCCACGGCCCATTTCTTTTTATGTATGTACCTTGCTCTTACACTCGTTGAGAATGTTTGTTAAATATACGTAGATACTTATAAAGAGCGTATTTGAATACAAGTGAGGAAGTGAATCAAATCAAATAGTAGTGTAGCGTTATTTTTATGTAAATATTATATGACTTGTTTTAATTAGAAGAATCAACTCAGTCTAACGCAATCCAGTGCTGGACATAGACCTGTCCCAGGCTGCGCCATAACACCCTGTGCTCCGCCGATACGCGAAAATAGAAAAATAGCGCTCCCAAATATACCTACTTTCGTCTGTTACTTACTTAAAGTCAATCAATCTGCCTAGCTTTTTCCCAACTATGTTGGGGTCGGCTTCCAGTCTAACCGGACGCAACTGAATACCAGTATTTTACATGGAGCGACTGCCTATCTGACCTCCACAACCCAGTAACTGGGTAATACGATACCCTTTGGTTAGACTGGTGTCAGACTTTCGGGCTTCTGACGACTCGTAACGACTGTCAAAGATCTACAAATGACAGCCGGGACCAACGGCTTAACGTGCTTTCCGAGGCACGGAGGAGTCTCGATATGTGAAAATGGTCACCCAGCTTAACCTAATCGATCGACACGTGCGGCTGTTATTACTTAGCCACGAGCTCCTCTGTTACTTACTTAAAGTACAATACTTAATACGAACGTATTTTTGCCTTCATTTCGATGAGACTAGGTACGTAAGAAAGTTTTCCGAGAGTCTCACAGTTGCAAGCGCAGACGTACGAGTAAGATATCTTGAAAAATGAGACGCATAAGTGAAACACGAACGAGACTTGTGGAGCACTGAACAACTTGACTGATATTGCGGTTAAAGTTCATATGCTCGATTATGGGATACTGGTATTTATTTATACATTATATGCAAGTAATACCGCACTAGATTCAGGCAGTATCAGCTGCCTATTTATGGTTTTACTTACCTGTCAATAGTAGTGGCTGTCACAGATGACATGGCAAATGCAATCACTTTATCTCCCATCACCACTATAACCAATAATTATTTGTTATAATAACATGTTTAAATTGTAATTGTAAAAAAACTATGAAAATTGAGGGTATAAAATTAACCTCAATTGTCAAATGAAAAACATCTGTCACTTAAAATAGAAATTCGAATTTTCATAACTTAAATTTTTGTTGATGATTTTTCAATTACAGATTAATAATGTTATTCAAACAAGAACTGTTGGAAAAGGTGGTGAGATTCAAAATTGAAAACTTCTAAATACAGATAAATGTAATAAAAAGAAAAAAAAACCTGACCAACTTTACACTCTCTTGAAATACTTTTGGAACAGTCTCTACACATCTAATTAGATGATAATTATTGTTTTTCTTTGATTTAAGTACTTAAAACAAGGTTCTTCAACAATATCTCTTTTTAAAATAATAGATCAATACTTCTAAGAATGTAAGAAGCTAGTTAAAAGAAATAGGAAAAATTAAATAAATGTTAATTATATACGAAGATACGTTACACGTATGCTCCGTCCTAGTGGAATGGTCTAAGCAAGTATGTCCCAATCTCAGTAAAAAGTTTATGAAGAGATCGAGTTGGTCCGTGTTGGTTCTAATAAAGAAACTATTGATCTGTCTCCCGGTCTGCCTTGTCCGTATATAGATCGTGTGCAGTTGCGTCCATCTATTTGTGAAGAACTAGGCCCACACAGCTCTATTATGCACGAAGGATAGGCTGTCTATTGAATGGGTAGGTTGTATACTTGTCATTCTGTATAGGTCTCATGAAATCGGTTAATTATTGCTGAGGCTTTTCAATAGGAAAACATGAGAGCAGTGGTGGTCCAGTGGTAATGGCCACGACTTGGTTATAGGCCGTGAGTTCAAACCCAGGCAGGTACTTTACTTTCTGTAAATTATTTCTTCACCACTGCTCGCAAAATGGTGAAGGAAAACATCAGCATGTCTAAGAACCAAAAAATGGGATGATTTGTGACATCCACCAACCCGCACTGGGAGGGCTGTGTCCCAGCAGTGGGAAAATTATAGGCAGATTATGATGAAATATAAATAACATTGTTGCTTTCTTCGAAGGGTTGGTCAGTAATATGATATATATTTTTTAATGATTTTGTATGACGTACTTTAATGTTAGTTACTTGTGTATTTTCTTCTTCTATACTCATATTAATGAATAGTAAGATTAATTCTACAGACTATATTTTTTTGTAACAAAACCAAAATAAACGTTGGTTTATGAAGTCTTGTTATTTTGTAATTCTAATTTGAAGGAAGGACTCATAATAAATAATAAAAGACTGTCATACAAAAAATACTTACTTCAATTAAATATTTAAAAATAAAATAAGAAGAGGGTAATAGGACCTGTTAACAGAAATAAATGCTTCTTAAAACGATGTAATTCAATTTAAATCCCAAGTAGGCACAATCTGTGACAACCGTTATTCTTGGGTAATTTGAATTGAAAATGTCTACATCTGAAGAGCTATGTACATCATCTAATGTCAAAGGTTAGCTAGGCTACGTTATTGAAGAATCGAGAGTGTTATACGTAGGTGTTATAGTATATACTAGCAAGGTGCTTAAAGGATGTATCCCGCGCAGGAGATTTTTTAAGACGAAGATTTCGTCGGTGATGTGACTGTTTGATACCGTGAAGCAGCCATTAAACGATATTATAACTGTAACCTACATGTACAACGTGCTAGGTTCAACAAGCAACACGTCATCAAAATTATCAATTAAAAATTGCAGAAACTAAAGTAATACTAGCCGGTATGTACTTATTGTATTTTTATTAAGTGGTTGTTCAATTATAAAATGGCAACTACCGAAGTGTAGAGTAGTTTGGTAGTTGTAGGGGTATTTGCTAAGAGGCTTAACTCCCAGAGCGTAACTCTTAGAAAAGATTAGGAACAACGTGTAAAATTACTCTGCACTCGTCTGTTTTTAGCATATATTGTTATAAACATCGTGTAGTAAGTACGGGATCGTCCATAAATTGCGTCACATGGTCATATTTGTATGACCTCCCCCTCCCCTGGTGAGACGTCTCATATTTTGCTATTTGAAATAAAATTAAACCTTATAAGTAGTGTTTTAAAGTTTTTCGTTAGATTCAAAGTAAATTTACTTTCATTCTAATTAATTACGCTTAAGACTCGTCCCCCTTCCCCCTTAACGTGTGACGTGATTTATGGATGAAAGTAAAGTAACGTGATGGTTGTGTGCGCAGGCGGCGGTCGGTGAGGAGCGAGCGAGGGACACATGGCCGCGCCGTCCAGCTGATAGCATGCCGGCGGCGGCGTGCAGCACCGCCCCGACCTAGACGATCACACAACGAGCGCCACATTCACGGGTACATATCATAGCATAATAAACATTGCAGTCCACGGCTGGACATAGCTCTGAAAAGTTGGGCAATCCCGTGTATTTTACTGGTCTACTTTGTCTGTCAAAGCAGATAGGGTATTTTACTTCATACAAAAATTTTTAAATTAAAAAAATCTATTTCAGCATTGTTTCACACATAAATTGACACACACTCTACAATTACACACGTTTAAAAAAAATAGAGCACAAACGATTGTAAAAAACAAAAAAAAACTAAAAATCGATTATAAACTGAAAAAAGAAACAAAAGGTTACGAAGTTAGGCAATTGTAGTTATTCATTAATTTTCTATTCAAAAGTGTAAAATTACTGTGAGTACATTTATGTGTTTGTCGATTCGACAATACGCTCGCTTAATAATCGGGGACTCAAAAAAGATTTTTAGTTTTTAACTGTCGCATATATTATCTTAGATGTATCTTTTAGGATATTGTGTAAAAATGGCTTTCTAGCCACGATCTTGGTTCAACCCGTTTAGCGGATACTCCTACCAAATAGTACTTCGATTCAGTTCATATTCTACCCCACAGTAAATCCTTAGAAATAAAATGTATTTTCACATGCTGTAATTTTAAAATTAGATCTTTTCTATTAATGGTCTCTATGAAGACCACTATTTATTATTGGATATCAGTCTAAAAGAACAAATGAGAACGAGTAATATAAACACAAGAAAACAGTTCAGTAGATTTTCTGCTCGGGCGCAATAGTTGATGTAAGTTATCGAGCGTAGGATAGGGGTGGGCGTATTGTGTTTCGGCATCGGCGGTAAGGCCCGTCCAACAATTGAGTTGATTATTTTGTACTCTTGTGTAAATCATATTTTTGGTCAGTCCATTTTTGACCATGCCATAATTAAAAGGCTTATTCTTCTAAAATCCTCGTGATTCGCCAATGAAAGTTTAAAATCATTTTATGTTCAATTTAAAGTAAAACATATACAACATCGTCGAACAAGCTATTTGGTATACAGGCAAAATATATTCATTTTTCGCTACACTGCCAAAATTCGTTGTGATTTTGTATGTTATTTAACTTTTTGAGCTTAAGGCTTAGGAGAGTGACGTAAAAGGATTGTGAAAACACTCACAAAATTATTTAAAATAGTTGAAAGTTATCTGCCTGTATACCAAATAGCTTGTTCGACTGATCCCGTCAAAAGCCGGAATTAATAACGCCAAGCAAAAAGTTGTCAATTTCATTTCGTTATCCCACTGTGAATGGTATACTAAACGGTCTTACAGTAAATATACCATTTAATAAAATATCGTTGTAGGTCTTTGGTCCATTTAAATAACAAAGCGTTTATAACATTAACTTCGTAGAATATTGATGGCCATACAGCATGCCCGTTGGTGTTCCTGACATACGACAGATTGCTCTAATTCACAAACTTGGTTACAAGGGTCGCCGATATCGAATTATGTCCACAAAACTTAGGGCCACCCCTTTAGATAGATATACTACGAGGCTATAGTTCCCTTTGTTCTACAGCGACAAACGCGACGAAGCGGTGCGATTCGATATTATCAAACTTACCATTCAGTGAAATCAACTGTGCTACGACATGCGCTACGTACGTAGCACCGTAGCACCGTAGCGCTACGAGGAGCTACGCAGAGCGACTTTATGTTTGTGGCACTTGAGTTTTGATTGTGTCTTGACATCGTGATGTTCCATGTCACACTGTCATTCCTTGTTGCATCCTCTGATCACCTGGGATAATGGTTCAGGAACAGAACTTAACTGCTCCCATATTTGTAACTGATTGGAAGGGGGGGGGGGGCCTTCCAAACAGTTACAAATATGGGCTAGCTTACTTAAGAAGTAGGTAAAGTAGTTTAGCTAATAGGCACTTCATTTTCGAAGATAGTTTAGTAGCGGACTGTTAGCACCTAATATAATTTAGAAAAATAATAGTGTGCTAAATAATAATCAGTGAAAATAAACATGAAATCAAATACAAAGTGACCAGTGTGTTTCAATAGCGAACCTCTCCCACACTCTCATAATCCAATATAAAAATATTAGTCTCATATTTTTATATTTTCAGGCACACCGTATCTGCGCATGACTGATAACACAGACGTGCTATAATGAGTATTTCACGTAAAAATAAAACGCGGCCTACTTGCGGAAAGTTGGCTCGCGTCGAACACCGATGCTCATGGGAAATTTTTGTCATTGAACAGAACTTCTGCTCATCGGGGAGTCGCTGTTTAACAATTTATGTGTATGTAGACTGTTAACACGTTACCTTCTCGGTTCCACTCCGGTAAATATAAAACATTGGAGAGGCAGTCTCACCGGGGCCCGGGGGAAATTTTGTCGATCATTTGTGTCAGCAGGGTGTGTACTTTATCGATATGCGCGTTCGGCAGCTCATACCGTTTATCGTTATTTTGTTTGGAACGATCCTGTGTGGATGATGGCTGGCTGTATATGGAAAGTCCTCGCGCAACTTCAGTTGCTAACATCTGTGAAGTAATACCGAAATAAAATCTGTGGTCACAGTCTCTTTTAAAGTCCAGACATTATCTTGGTCAGATCATAAAACCAACGTTAAAACTAATTTAAACATAATGTTGTTAATAATTATGTTAATTTAAGAATAGGCACATCTGATAAATGATAAATGTGATGTCACATGTAGCGATCTGACATATTGGAATTGGTAGCACAAATAATTTTTTGTTTAGTGTTAAAACACTTACCAAAACGTAACGTACAACACTACTACAAATACATAAATGGATCTACTCACACATATATATATACATACATTTATGTATTTGTAGTAGTGTATGTATGTGTAGGGTGTAGTTATCTTGCATCTCCACATTCATATAGGTATGTATGTATCTATCTATGAAGTCAAGACTACAATACAAAGGCAGGCTGACTTGTTTGTTTGACTGTTGATTCGGCTTTGAGGAAGCCTGACTGAGTATTGGCTGCAGCTTCCTGTTTGCTTGGTAACAGCAAGTTCTAAGCCTAAAGCTAGCCAGATGGATGAGTCTCTACCTGAGGCACTGTGAGTTCCAGTTGATAATCTATACATATTATAAATTAATGTCGCTTTTCGTGTTTGTCTGTGTGTCCGCGTTGTTCTTCTATACCACGCAATAGATTTTGATAAAGTTTTCACCATCGTTTAGAGAATTTATTCCGGAAAATTTATGTGTATAATACGTTAATATTAAAGTTACAGATAACTAAGAAATCTCGATGTTTTGCGAAGCAGGAGCAGGTCGCTAGTACAGAATAAATTATAGTACCTTCCGGACAAGTCCTATATCAAAACATGTTTACTTTTATAAAAGCGAAGATCGTATTCTGCTGATAGTTTCAAAGGTTTTGTAATGTGATTATCACTCGATTTTAATTTGAATCGACACTTTGTAAGAAAACTAAAAACTAATTAAGATTTTTGCTACTAAGGGCGAATTCGAAGAAGACTAATCCAGCTAATAAATATAAATTTTTGACAGATTTTCTATACAAAAACTGTCAGACGTCAATTTTATTCCCCGAATAAAATATATCTGGCTTTAGTTAAATCAGCACTTAATTGTGCTTGTACATGTACCTACATGTAAGATAACGCTAAGTAAGATGTAAGATGTACATCTTTTTACAAAACTTATTGTTTGCGGGCAATGGTTATGTGTTTTACTAAAATCCTTTGCCCAGCATTGGGACAGCAAGCCAACAGTAACAAGTAACTAAAACAGTTTATTTTGTAACAGCAATAATTTTGAAAAAACAAAGTACAATCGACCACATTTTATTGGAAGCAAACTTACCTGAATCCTGATCACGTTGGTCAACAAAATAAGCCTTTCTTAAGCCAAACAAGTATTATAGGCCGTTGTGTTTATCAGAGCGGTGCACCGCAGTGTTCTTCGTAAAGATCGCTCAAATCCCACCAAATAGCTGGTTTAGGGGCCCCAATACTCCCTCATACACATAATCATACGAGTATATGAAGGATGTCGACGGATCAGTTCGTGCGTGAAAATGGTACCGAAACCCGATAACAGAAATGATACTTATATTTGCCCATTCGCCTTGTTCTTGTATAGAACAATAACGATAATGTTCGTCAGTTATCACTTCCATTGTGTTTCATCAGACACTATGAATTAACGGCGTGGGCTGTTAGAATTTTATTACTATTAATTTAAATTGTAATGTCTGAATCAGTTATTACTCTAAATATTTATTGTATCTACATACATTCAAGTTGTGGTAATAATTAGCAAATCAAATAATAAAATTACCACCAATCCTTACTCCTAACTATCCTAACAAAAAATCCCAACAAAGTGAGTTAGTTTATTTGTTACGCTTTCACGCTAAAACGGCTGAACGGATTTTGATGAAATTTGGCACATGGGTAGACTTTGACCTGGAGAAGAAAATATGCTACTTTTAATCCTGGATCGCAAACGAAGTCGCGGGCAACGACTAGTTTGTTATAAACATCGAAATATGAGCATATAATAGTGTAAGGAGCAGATGTAGCGGCGGCGCTGTTCGACGAACGGTCATTAGTCACGTGTCTCATTTGTCACGTAGTTTGTACTACAACAGTTTTTCTTTCTTATTCTGTTCGCGGCCTCTCATTAATGCCCATCGTTGCTAGGGTCGGACGAAGCTTATTAATTTCTCTAATGGAGCGGCCCACGGCCTAATAAGAACGCAGGCGGCTCAAACCTTCGAATAGACTCTACTGGACTCGGCCGGCCGGGCGGCCTATCAAACTGCCTTCCCACTAAAGTTTGTAACGCTCCCCCGACGCGCAGCTGTGTTAAACACAACTTAAAATACAAAAAGTTAGTCACTTCCCCAAGGGAGCCTGAAAAATAGAAACTCTATTAAGTTTCAAAATATTATTTTGCTTTATTACCTTAGTGGGAATACACGCTGTTATATGCAAAGCCTACATGAGAGTACGCAGTACATAGGTACGCAACGGCTTTTGAGTAAAATAACTTCGTAGCTAGAGAATGTATTCAATAGTTGGCGGTGCCGCTAGCCTAGAGTATGACATTCCTGATGTTCAAATCTGAAACGTTGGATAACATTGGAAATATTGATAGTTAGGACAATAGATCTGACGTAGCGGTATCTATTTGAGCGTTCAATACATTATGTGTCTTATCTTGAATATAAATAGGTATTTATAAAATAAAATAAAATACATTTATTTCGAGCAATTTTAACTCATAACATAACATACAAAATACAGAAACAAAATTAAAGACTTAATACATAATCGGCCCTGCTGACGGCAACATGCCTATTACAGCAGTGCCGTATGTGAAGGTACAGATATACCGATATTTAAAAAACATACAGACGAATTGAGAACCTCCTCCTTTTTGAAGAAGTCGGTTAAAAATATCATTCAACATAACATAACACAACTCATCACGCCTTGTTTCCTTCGGTTGTGTAGGTTTACGGAGGTTTACTTATAATTCTTATATTCGCTATATTGAATACTAGCTTCCGCCCACGGCTTCGCTCGCATAGTATGTCGATAAAAAGTAGCCTATGTCCTTCCCCGGGATGCCATATATCTCCTTGGCAAATTTTATCTTAATTGGTTCTCTGGTTTAGGCGTCAAAAGGTAACATACAGTCAGACAGACAGAGTTACTTTCGAATTTATAATATTATATAGTATGGATTGTTTAAGTATTCCGGTAGTGGAAAATGCAAATACTAAGTGTTATGGTTAAATCTGACGACACGGTTGGCGCAGTGGCTGAGCGATGGACTGCTGTGCAACGTGTCGTGGGTTCGATTCCCGCACGGAACAAATATTCGTATGATCTGCTAATAGTTGTTCCGGGTCTGGGTGTTAGTGTATGTGAGTTTCTATGTTTGTAAACGCACCCACGATACAGGAAGAAATTCCTAGAGTGGGGCAAAGTTTAAAAAAAATAAAAAAATCTTAGTAATCAGAATAATGTAGGGCGTAACTCAGACCAAACAACACAGCCGAGAAGAAAAACCAAAGTATTCAATATTAATTACTATCCACACAACAAAACCTAGCAAAACTTTTCGGTTGAGGGCTTTTCCTAGGCATGAGTGAAATTCGTTCTGCCATCCGGCAACCGGCTACTTTTCGTCAGGACATGCATGAATAAGTAACGGCATTTGTCGAAGAAAATGAGGGATTTGCCGGCACTTTAGTTAAAAGCGGTATACAAGCCGACGGCAGTTTGTGTGTTTGCACAGGACGGCGTGTGACCTGCCGCCTTGAGCCTAGCTCCACAAAAGCACATTGTTACTGTTATTTGCGCGACCCGTTTTTCGAATTAGTGTTATAAAAATACAAAACTTGTGTACCAAGTTGGGCACACTACAGGCTCGGTCACAGGACATGTTTCTAGTTAAAATTTAATTCCTCTGTAAAACAGGCGGATGTAATTAAAGCCACACTGTACCCTTGTTTGTAGAGGACTTGAGATGATAATGTAAGAGTAAATATTTCTAACCCTTCTACCCTTTACGTATTTCGAGCTAAATACCTGATTTCTATTTTTGTACACAAGTAATGAGCCACGTTGCCTCCGCTTCTTGTTCGTTTTTGTTGTTCACTGTTGTACAGGAAGTCAGCAAAACATTACTAACGACTGCTCGCACATTAGCTTTGCTCAGAACAGGGCTTTTTTCCTTCATTTGTATCATGGAAAAGAACTTGTATCTCGTGAAAGAGGAGTAATAACAAAAAAACGAACATTTAATTTACTGGCGTTACTGAAATGTTATTGTTGGAGACAGAATAAAGGTTGTTTTAATTGGGAATCCCCCTCTTGGCATAAATTTGTTAGCCATAATATTGTTTGGCATAACGTTTTCTCATAACTTTTTTAGCATTATAATACTGTGGCATAATAATACCTTGGCATAATGCTAAGGTTAGCATAACTGTCATTTGGTCTAGTTTGTTTTAACATAATTTGGAGTTGCTATAATTGTTTAAGGCATAATTTATTTATTCGTCTTTTAATCGTAAGCCATACAATTTAACATGATTTATTATAATTTGGGAATTACTCTATTGGGTTAGGTTAAGGTGTGGCGGGGATGGCCCTTGGGCCACCCCTGAGCCGCGAACATGTTTCTTTTTTAACCGACTTCTAAAAGAAGGAGGTTATCAATTTGGAGGTTTTTATTTTATGTTTGTTCGGGCATACGTCGTATATAAACGAATTTGCAAAATTCAATTTTTTATAATAACTCGTGCAGTTACTCTCATAAAGCACCATTTGGTGAAGTGGAACTGTTGATGAAGACCACAGATTGCCACTGGAACTACTCAATAATAAGTATTTCACGGGTAGCGATTCGATTACTTTATGGTTGCCAAGTAATTTTTGCTCGTCACAATGGATATGGTAAATTGGAGCTGATGGTGAAGTACTGGGAGAAATCCTCAACGATTAACGTCCCTGCATCGGAAAAAGCAATATTTTGTAATGGTGGTGAGCAGTTGACATTAGGCTATTGTAACTGAGTTAATGACGATCTGACACACTAAAGAGCGAGAAATAAAAACACTACATTGTGTAAAATAACTTAAATTTCGAAAGTTGGAGGAATAAACCAAAAATACAAAACCAAAGGAGTGAGTTATATTTGGATTTATTATTTTTATTCCAATAAACATTATGTGTAAATACCGTTATGCGTTTATAACATTATGCTGCATTATTATTATGCCAACAGTATTTATGGCAATTAACAATATGGCAAAACATTTATGCCTAATAATATTATGCGTAATGATCATTCCTATGCTGAATTTCGTTATGCCAATGTAAATTATGACAATCTATTTTATGCTTAACATTACTAAACCGTTTTAATTGACGGATAGACATAATAGTACTGTTGTTTTGAGCTTCCAGAACCTAATGGACGTTTCAAATTCAATTTCGAACTGAGAACGATTTTCGTTTGTGTTATTCTTAAAGATTTAGCTGTTGGGTTTACGCCTTTACATAAACAAACAGGGATTCAGAAATACACACTTAGAGAAAAATCTGGCGTTTCCAATTTGAGAGGTATCCCCCGCGATACCCTTGCGAAGGGTAGGCGTTTGAAGATAGCTATTTGATTTTTGTTACGGTAGCGTTTCTATCTGTCTTGAGTTCAATAGGATTGATAACGAAATATACTCGTAATTTGAGAGTTCATGTGTGAGTGATTCGTGTAAACGGTTATAATGACTAATCTTTTGCCAAAATCATTTTCACAGCTTATAAAAATATTATTTCGATCTCGACTTATGCTCGGGTGCATCGTAAAATAAATAAACGGAGTTCCAATACTGCGACCGCGGAAATGGAAAAATACTTGCTATCCGTCATATATGGCACTTTATTATTTTATACTTGGAGTGCAAGTGAATTATAAGATTTGTTTTCTTGTACAAACTGTAGTGGAACCGAATGCATACAAACAAGTTAAGTACTTAATAGAGATTTATGTCTATATTAATAACTAGATACAAAATTATCTAGGTACCTTTATACTTAGGCTGATTTCATATTTAGTACCTCACGCGAATATTAAACTCACAAGTTAGCAACAATAATATTTGTGGGGAAATTCGAACCAAAAATATCGCAACAGTGGCTTTCTAAAAGTGGAAATCTTTTCCGATAGAGAAATTGTCGACATTGATACGTTGACTATGAGCGATTTCGTGTGCCCTTTCATACTAACGTGTTACATTACTTCGGTGACTTTTGTGAAGAGGGCATTATTGCCAAGAAGGATATAAGGAGACATGACTTTAGAAGATGCTGGGTACATGTATAGGTTCGTGTATATAGAACATTCCTCATAAAGTACATATGTTTACGAGCAATACCGTTGTACAGTACATGCCCCTCGTAAAATGGAAATACACCGGCTTCATTATGCGTGCTACCTTCGTCCAAAAGGCTTTTTCACAATCGAACTGAATTTAATTGCAAATTCGAAGTGCTTGTGTTTCTGGGGCTTTATGTCGTGGGAATATGTATTTTTTACGGAGGTACCTATAACTCTTTATTACCTGTGTTACGTCGCTGTATAAAGAACAAGTAGCATAATAAAATTATAGGTACCCTAAAGAAATGCTATTGGCCTTGCCTTCCAATACGGAAAACATATTTGTGGCTGCAACCCTCAGGGTAAATTACCCTGAAAATGCCTCGTGAAAAATCCAACCTTGTAGGTAAAGAGAAAAGCAAAAACAATTTGGTATGATCACCGAGAGGGAATCTGGATTAATCCGGGCCTAAACCAATTGCTACAGTTTTAATTTTTTCTTAAAGGTAAGTATGAAAATTACTTGGTTTACGCCCTATTGTTACAAATTAGAGCGAGTAACATGACAAACAAATTACTTTGCGCGAATCCTTACTAACCAGGCGACAAAGTGATGTAACATTTCACGTCTGACGCAATGAAACAGACCCCCGAGGAGTAAAGAATGCTAACGGGAGGCAGAAGGACGAAGGGTGCACTAACTTAGCGTACTTTAGTGTTGACATGGAGCACATTTGTGCGCATACTATCACGAGATACGAGTAGTACGTACTCGTTTCGATTAGTTATCCACGTCATAGCTGCTCGTGTCTGCGTCACGTCGACGTCACGCTTACGTCATGCCTTTTATGGACATGCAACCAAGTCCTCGCCCGGTCCATGACCGCGAGAGCGAAACGGCTATATGTAGCTTGTATTTCGAGGTTCATATTAAAACATTGTTGTTCCTAAACTAGTTTCCGAATTTCCCGATCCACTCGGCGTACCTTGAACTCTTAGAACTCGTATAAAAGAAAAATGGGATAAACTGGATGGAGTAAACAAAAGTTTTCGCGTTCATGGAAACAGCCAGTTTATCTGTTTCGTTTATGTATGTTACCTGCGGGTGAAGCCGGACTCTAGCCCATAAAACAAAAATAGATTTATTTATTCGACGTTTGTGTGGGCGTGATACTGAATTATTTGATAGTTTATGGTTGCACTGCGCTGCGGATTTGTTCGTATACATTAAATAGTTGTTGTATGAGGGTGGAATGTTGTCATATCGTGTTGTTTTATGGAACTCAGAATGTATAATTGCCTTGTTCTGGAAAAGATTCTCAATAGCCATAAATGTTCTATTTCTATTTTGAACGATCGGATAGTTGTACACATAAATAACCTATAAGTCTTAACACGTACGCAGTAAGTCCATTAGCGTAATATAGGCACCCGTGCCTTTAAGTCGATAGTAGTGATCTATCTGGAAACTCATATCCGCTTAATTAAATGCTAGCGCAGTAATCTGATTACAGAGGTCAGTGAAATCAACTTGTACTTACTAACCCAACTAAATGTATTTCATACTCGACTGACCATCATTTAATATGGATGCCTGACTGATACTTTTAGGGAAAAATCGTTTCCGGACCCGTTTTAAACTATTTTATAGAACTTCGGAGTCATATTAAATTTCATAGTTACCGATACCCAGAATAGCAGGAATACTTATTTCAGCCCTTATTCTGCGTTACGAAGGGAAAATTAAATTTCAACGCAAACCATTTGTGAATTCGATTTTATGTTTAACTAGGACTGAAACCTTTTGTATATTTGATATCGGAATTCGAACTGATGAAAACACAATTAAACTGTTATGTAGGTATTTCTGGAAAACTTTAACAAAATACTTATGGAAATACATTGAATAATAGGATTAATTCATCCAGCAGGTATAAATATTAAAAGTATTCCGGAGAATTTGAGATAAGGTTTCAACAACCCGCTTAATTTGCCATTAGGCGAATAAAGAAATTCAAATTGAAAAAAGGGAAATCCGGATAATCAGATGGAATATAAATCAGCATTGGTGGGTTCGAATTAAGCGCTCAGAGCGCCCTATTTCTACTAATAGCATGCCATTCAGAAGGAGAATTTTATGTTGCTGTTTTAAACATATAAACATATTATATCGCATTGCATCGATTTCACATGATAAGCTTACCTTAGCTTCTAGGATTGAATGGACCATTAAAAGGAGTCACAGTATTCGGCATCAAGCTTTTGGTCTATACGTTCAACTTTTGTTCATCGGATATGATATTGACCGATTCTATGTAGTAGTGAACTCTGTTTATTATTTAAAAAAAAACAAAAGATTCAACAATAAAGATATATTTTCACAAAACGCAATCAACAAATCCTAAATAGTCTCAGCTTGATATAATTAAAGAAAAAATAAAGACAAACCAAAAAATAGGTCAGCATTACAAAGGAACCGACATCAAAACAAAAATTACGTGACGATAATAAATTACAAACAGAAACGAACTTGTTAAAATTCCAAGTAAGCATTAGGTACCTAAGGTGGGACAAAAATTTTGGTATCCTTTAAAATAAACAAGTGCGAGTCGGACTCGCGGACGAAGGGTTCCGTTCCATTATCGCGCAAAAAAATCACGTTTGTTGTATGAAAGCCCCCTTAAATATTTGTTTTATTCTGCTTTTTAGTATTTGTTGTTATAGCGGCAGCGGAAATATTTAATCTGTGAAAATTTCAACTGTTTAACTGTCACGGTTCATGAGATACAGCCTGGTGACAGACGGACAGACAGACAGCGGAGCCTTAGGGTCCCGTTTTACCCTTTGGGTACGGAACCCTAAAAAGAACGAAGAATTATTTATTGGAACTCGCACAGGAAGACAAACTAAACTAAACACACAAGTTCGGTACGATGCCAAAACGTTCAGCTATGACATTTAAAAATAAGTGTTGCTGCGCTGGTATTCTGATAGGGCCCGAAAATAATATTACATCCCTATATACACGTTGGCGCTACGATTCGTAATTTATACTTTAATCAACGGTCGCCCGCGCCGCTCAGCCCCGGATATGACTGACATCCGCTTTAAATCCACTGTGCAGCTCTATAATTTACTTGCTCTCACTTATGTTTTATTTATTTGAGCTCTCTGTATTAGTTCTTGCCTTTTTAAACGTTGTTTTAGTCGGTTCGTATTTAACCAAATTGCGATTGGTGTATTGATACAGTACTGATAGATTTTAGGACTACCCGCTGTAATTCATCATTGAGGTTCAGTTAGGTTCGCATAACAAGTGGGGCTATGTATGTACTCATCTCTCATTTGCCTAGTGATACCCTTTTGTAAGATTGCTAGCAGTCCGATCTCATCTTGTTTTAACATTTATTTTTATTTCTTTTATTACGTCACTTGTAACTAACAATATAATAATCAATTTCAACTTACTTCTAATTGTTTACCTACAGTTGTAAACAATGAGAAGTAGGTAAGTTATGATTGACTTAATGATCAATGTATTTTTTCTGTAAATTAATTAATCAATGTGGGTTATCCATCTACCTAAACAACTGTTATCTCCACTCGCTTTAATGCCTATAATGTAAGTATTTTAATTAAATTGTTACCCATTCGAAACCTTGAACACTTCTTATTCATTTTCTCGATCACTTAGCTACCATTTTCTGATACTTTTACACCTTAGATTTCATCTACTTCGCCTATGAAGTAAGTAACACGCGCCACGGCAGGTAGCGGTGCACCTATTTATGAGTCGTTTCAGGCGGTACGTGCCTCAGGAAACACGCTATATTACTACTATTATGAAATGCTCGCCTGCTGAACACACGTGATGCCTTGCTAGGAGTTAGTTTTCAATCAAACTAAATCACACATGTATGTAGAAATTCGTATCAGTCTATGTCCATGTGGAATTTCAGTAACATGGTGCTAACTTCAGGGAACCGATCAGTCTTTGTCATAGTTGCAAGTTTGAATTGCTGTGGCTACTGAGTAATGGGGCTGTATACAGGGTGAGGTTTTGTGATGGTATTGCAGACAACACTAGGATTAGACGGAATAAAGGAAAAGTGATCTTTTATCGTCTCGATATTTGACAGCAAACGCTAAAACAAACAGACTTTTTTGCTTTTGAATAAAGCGGCCATTTAAAACAGTAATTGAACTCGATTTTTTTTCGTATTTGCCAATGGACGCCACTAAAGACCAATTCTGTAAAGACCATTCTGTAAAGAAAAGATTTGTGGCACAATGCGAGGAGGAAAAGCCCATAAATGATAATGAAGGAGCTGATGGCGCTGGTTCATTGTAACCTCTCTCCTCGAGTTTTTGCAGTTCACATGTTCTTATTAGGGATCCGTACCCCTAGGTGAAGAAGGCTCCGCCTTCTATACGTCCGTCTGTCACAGGACTGTCTGTATCTTTTGACCCGTAAAAGGTAGACACTTAAAATTTTGACAGAGTGTGTACTACTATGGCCGATATAACAAAAAATAATAAAAATAAAATACAGTTAAAAATGAAACGGCGACACACACACTTATACAAGCAAAGTTTTTTTTTTTTATTAGTGTTATTCTACGGTGCTACAGAACCCTTCCTGAGTCCGCCTCGCACTTTTTCTTACAAATGTCATTAGCTTCTTTTAACAGAACTGGCGCAGTTCCAACTCTGGGTTCAGGGGATAGAACTTTGTAGTCACTAATCAGTGTCTTCCTATTTATTTTTATACTCATAGCAAGCTTTCTTGTTCGAGATATGAGTGTTAATGGATCGAGTGGACTGTATATCATACTTCTTATAAGTATTATGAAATGATGTTTGGCTTCACGTGTGTGTTATTATTTATTTATTTATGTATAGATGATGAACCCTTTATGACTGAAGACCAGACTTCACTCCTGGGAAGCCAGATGGCAAAAAAAAAAAAAACAATAATTTTAATGAAAAAATTGAGGCTTTCGTTTTTGTTCTACCGCTTACGTTCTTTAACCGGCTTTCAATTTAATTAAAAGTTTCTATGCTCACAATCGAGATTAAAATGAGAGATACTTAATAATTAAACTGAAATAGTAAGAAAATTCAATAGAAGAGAAACGTGGCGGAAAACTGATCAATAAATAACAGGTTTACCGGTAAGTAATTTACGTTCTTAGGGTCCATTCACATTGAGATGCGGTGCGACGCCACGCGATACTTGCACTGCGGCTTGTGTGTGTAGAATAATTGCTAATAAACTCGCGGTGGCCGACCGCGGCGAGACGATCCTAAGCTAAGCATCTTTCTTCGACATGTGTCCAGTTCGCTTTTGCGCTAAATATGTACTTATGTACACTTTTGCGCGGAAAAAAAGATTATTTTCTTAATTTATTTACTTTGTGTACCTACTACAAAGAAACGAAACAAATAAACAGGAAATTAAGTCAGATACCACCTATTTATTTAGTTTCTGCCAATCTTCTACATCAGTTAAGTCTTTATATTATATCGCTATCATAAAAAGTGCGTTGCTTCGCATCGCGTTTCACCTTGTACATACAGACCCTATTACTATTGTCAATATAAATGTACAATTTAATATCTGCAGTCCAAGTAATTGAGTAGTTTATTCGTTCGCAGTCCTACTGAGGCTTTAGTTGTAGAATATTGGATGTAGTTTAAAGTGCCTCTAAATGTTCCCAAAGATTGTGGTCTGAGACTGTCGTGAATTTATTATGAAATGGTTGCTATCCGCGCCTGCTCTTCCGTTTTACTATTGTATCCTCTTTGAGATGTGATACAAATAGAATTCGTGTATAAGAGATGGTTAATTTTCTGTGTATAATAATAGAGAATATCTTAACATAACATCACGCCATGTTTCCTCAAAGGGCAGAGGTGTACCTACCTATAGTATACCACATTTCGACAGTTAAGTTTTTAAGTCCCGGGCATAAATCCAGATTTCGGGCACACTTTGCCCGACCTGGGAATCGAACCCAGGACCTCATGCTCAGCAGTAGAATATCAGTACGGTATAAATGTATATATTATAAAGAAGAAGATTCCAGGAAAATCTAAGAACGAATGATTACTTCCTATGATTGATAATGAAATCGGCTTGCAAGATTTCCCAAAAGAGTCTAAAGATCGATCGCTTACATAAAATAGTAGCAATTAATCCTGCTGTAGCAGGGGAAGGAACATTAACTATTAATTAATGTACCTTCAAAGATAAATGTACACGGTCACTTTAGCAGAATCATAATATGAAAATATTATGAATCATCGTAAAATGTCACAAACTTACAATTCGTAATATGATCTGCGTGTAATTCATAATTACGAAATAATTCATCTGTTTGACAGTTTTCTATGGAGATTCGTAAAATGGCCCACAAATTATGAATTGTTTTATGTCAATTATGAGGAATTGCTAATGACAGCTGGGATTCAGGAAATGAACTGCTTTTATAGGAATAGCCTATGTGGCCGGTTTAGTCTCCAAAACGTATTTGTTGATGCCAATTGTAAACTTACAAATTGTGTGCTTTGATTTGATTATTTGAATACTTAAACCCGCAATTCTAATGTTATGTTCACCTTAAAGATATTTTTCATTTGACAGTTGAGGGTTAATTGTATATCCGCAATTTTCGTGTTTTTTTTTTCGTAGATTATGCTTCAATTGAATAATGTTATTCAAACAATAAAATGTTGGATAAAGTGGGGAGATATAAAGTTGCGAATTCCCTTAAGTGAGTGATTGCGTGAGGATGTAACCTGAAAAAGTTTATTTACACTTTTGCCAGATACTATACAGATTTTGGAACTGACCCTAAGGTTTATCTAATTGATAAGCAATACTGCAACATATTTAACACGATGTTACTAGATTTTTACATTTAACGAAATGAATAATAAATTATTCAGAGCGAGGCGAATGTTGAATATGTAAATATGAGTAAATGTTTCAACTACATTCACTTTGCATTTTCATTGAGCTCTTCATACAAGTTGCCATGTTCAAATGTCACCGAGTGAAAGTGTTGCTACCCGACACACACTGGTATGAGCTTAAAAACTTAGTTTTGCATATGTGCAGAGTTTTTAAAGTGTTTTCTTCTTATCTTGATTGCATATATGCAAAGTCTGCTGAGTATCTTTTCAGAAAAAGTTAAAGCAAGCTGTCTGCTGTCTGAAAGGTAATTTAATGGTATCTAAAATTGAGAGGGTTTTCGATTTCAAAAGGCTTATTAGGCCCTTTTGTTTGACATTTACGAGGATGTTTGCTGAAATACGAGTAGGTTTTTTTGTTGTTTTTATTTATTTTATTTTGTCCCTAAGGGCAAACAAACGGTAGTATTTAAAAATAAACGGAAATAACTCAACATTTAAGTATATTAACAAGTATCCCACTATTTCTACAGATTACAACTTATATATATTACTTATTAAATTATTACTTCTTACTAAGTCAAAAAATGCAAATCTATTTTCAATAATACAATTTAAATTCGTTGACCAGCATGAAAAGCTATTGATCACCGCGCTCAATGCGTGTTGAGGATTCCATAGTTAAAGCCTATAAATTTTGTCCCAAAAACTGGAAAAAATATTGTTCTCATGGAAAAACGTTTCATTGTGAAACTGGCGTATTGATAAGACGGCAACAATAGAGAGCGGAGCACGGAAAAGTGGAACAAGTCAGATTGCTGTCACAAAATAATTGCCTTCGTGCGAAGCCGACCGAGCCGATATTGAACACAAAGTACACCAACAACGGGGTTATTTCTAAGGGCAAAAACTTTTATATCTCATGTAGAATCCAGTTGATTCCGTATTTAAGTTGATTATATGGCTTATTGGTAACTCGCACGAATTTAATCGCCCAAAACGGGCGAATCGATACTTTTAAATAATATTATTTTGTCTTTAGCATAAGTTCACGGGCTCACTACCACATCAAGCCTCTCGTGCAGGGCCACTTCACTTTCAACCTTTTTCTGCTATTCATGGTGACTAACATATGAAATTAGTGACAGCACCTGCCTCAATACATATATTGTGTGAATGAGACAGTGTTTACTTATCTTAGGGTCTTAGGCCCCAATCACACTATCATAATATACGAATATGATTTCATATCTGTCACATTCTATAATCATAGTTAAATTATGCTGATCTTCATTGTTACATATTACACTTAGGGCGAATTTCACCAAACTTTTATACCGAGTATAAGTCTTATCCTGCGAATAAATTTTGAATTTTTGACAGTTTTTCCATACGAAAACTGTCAATTTTATTCCACGGATAAAAGATATCTAAGCCTTTAATGAAATCAGCCCTTTTGATCATAAAAACGTAAATAATCAAGATGGATAACGATTTAGCTGTGTTTGATTTAGCAATTACTCAGGTTTTTTTCAATTACCATTTTTGAGGTTAGACGGATGTGATGATTATTATTTGAACGCTTGCTGTCAAATAAGATCCCTTAACTATGGTCATTAGTCATAGACATTAAAAATCATATGTATAATAGTTATTATACCGTCATATGTTCTTCATATTAAAATTATTCATACGTCTTTTATCATATTTCTATGATAGTCGAATATGGTTCTTGTAGAGATACACTACATCTCAAACATATAAGAAAAACAGATGTGATCTTAAATTAAAGTATAAGTTCCTAGGTATCTTTACGAAGTAAGGTCACATAAATAACGGCCCAATAATCACGGGGATTCATAAAAACGAAATTATTTCGAGCATGTGTTGCCATGGCGTCGTAACAATGCTCATAAAAATGGAACACATGTATAGAAATGTGGAAAACTTTCGACGATAAATTCACTAAACATGTTTCATAAACATTCACGACTGGACTTTGGAGCACTCCTTGCCTTTATTATCATTTTCTTCACCACAATTACCCAAGGGATATATGTCTAAAGGTGCATAAAAAGATACACAGAAATGTAATCGTGTGTAAAAAATAAGATCATCATAATATAGATCATTAAATTTTACTAGCTATCTGTTTTGGAGTAAATAAAGAAAACATAAAAGACGTCGGCTGAAACCGCGTTATTGCCCATTTTGCTATACATATTACAGCCATATTTTCTTGTTTTATCTACAATGCATAAAACTTTGTTCTGCAGCCCTTTTTTGGTTTGAGAGAAGTCATTTTACGTGATAGGAATATATGTAGTACGGGCTGTTCGGCGCGGAGGGCCGTTACTAAGTCTGCCACCAAGTTTTGAGGTAGTTATCTTGATATTGTGTGTACGTAGAATAGAATAGAATACTCTTTATTATGTACAAAATAAAAAATACAGATATTATATGTAGAAATTTTACATAGGGTGACACAATGGTATTAACAGACAACCTTACGTACGTACGTATGTACGAGTTACTAAGAAAAGTGTTGCTGGTAAAACAATGCAGTTCATTGAACTGATATAAAATGTATGTTTAAAAAGAATTTCTGAATGTGCTGGAAAGCTAAAAATGTCCGTAGATTTAAATGAAAATATTCAGTTTTAATGACGCTGTTATTAAGTTGAGACTGAAATTAATGAGATCTATTTGACTTCAACCGCTCCGACTAAAGTTTTCTTCCTAAATCCGATTAACAAATAAAGCTATGTCCACATTACACTCAACTAGCACGATGTCCGCAAACACGACGGAGCAACGAATCGCCCATATTAGAGCGCATAAAGCAAAATGTCGTCGGCGACGAGTCCCCAGAGAGTCGTCACGACGATCTAGCGCCGTCCTATCCTGAGCCTTATCATCTCGTTATTGGAAACCGAACAGACCTATCAATATCCAAGGCTATTTTCGTACCATGGCTTCATATAAGTCTAGTGGCTTCATGGATGAATCGTGTTAAATATGTCTGTTTCAAGAAATCCATTTTGTATGGTTATGTTTAAAGAAAGTATTTTGAATACCTATGTAACACATACATTTTTGCTAAGTTACTTGATATTTTGTCAAATATGAAAAAAACCTGAGATTAGTTTGGTTCTCAGATTTTAACGTTTTTTACGGCACTACGTAAAAACTGCAAAAAGTCCGACCATTAGCAGGAACTCTAAAAATAGTTGGCAACACTTCTAATGAAAAATATCGCTTTTGTAACGTCATATTAATTTTTATGGCTCCCTTCGGAGCGGCCGTCTGCGCCAAACGACTGAATACATTGTTTGTCCTTTCGAGTTTGAAGCTGAAAAATTTAACTAGGCTAATAGAAAAAGTTTTGAAGTTTGGTAGCGTTATATGGATCTACTTTAAGTGTCAAGACTTCATATTGTTTTTCCAAAGCTCAGCTATTCATGAATTTTCATTATTATAATAATATGCTAAATCAATCAATCTGCTAAAGCCAAACAATATCCGGTTAGGGTATTCGAGTCATCTGAAATAATTTGTACCTAATTAGGTACGTAATAGTCAAAATTTGATACATTTAGAAAGAGTTGGATCATACTGCAAACATCGGATCTCCTTACTAATACGAATGAATTTCATTACGGAGTATTAGGCTCTAAAGAAGTGAACTGATTCCAAATGAGTTGTTGAAAACTTGCTCGCAGGAAAGTTGCCCCAATGCTGTTTCGAAGCGAACAAGTTGCAAGAGTCAACTGTGGAAAGCGGGGTATGTAGATGATGTGCTATATAGCCACCTATGCATTTATGCAGTCCTGGTACAATTTTATGCTTGTGTTATTAGTGAAAGAAATTCCTTTTAGGATGTATCTTATATATGTAACCCGTTCCTGCTTCGCACCGCTTTTAGGACTTGACAAAACATCAAGATTTATTTATTATCTGTAAGTTTAATAAATAAAAATATTTTATTCTCTGACAGCCAAGGCCAAGGATAAAAGGGAAAGAAATAAAAGTGGAAAAACAATGTCGATTCATCAACCCGCACCTCTCACATGCAGATTGATGAATCGATTGAACACTGCCGCATCTAAATAAATTGGGTAGTTTTGAAGAACAATTCGGTCACACAGACAGATACGAAAAGCTACTTCAATTTATAATATGTAGGTATAGATTTCCACGGTCCGGATGACTCCTGAAAATAACGGGCTTTTGGGCAAGAACAGCTACACTACGGGACGAATGGAAACGTTTGGAGGTAGCTTTTACCGCCTCAGGCGGCCCTTAGATACATAGAAGAAACACAAGCAATGAAGATAGTAAAACACAATACTAATAAAATATAAAGTTAGGAACGTTACTAACTAATTACTAACATACCTACTTAGAAATATTTTGCAACGAAGTTCTATAATGCGGCTTGTAGACTGGTGGAAATAGTCACGTAACGAAATAGCGTTATGCCCAAAAAAGTGAGTTTCAAGGTTCTTAAGTCTCAAGTGTCAGAAGGTTTTTTGTTTTTGGAGGTATTCATTCATGCTCTGTATTCAGTTTTTTTCCTATACTTTATGGGTAAAAACCTTTTAGTTGTAACTGTGAATTAATGAAAGCTTTTTTTCATCCTTACTTCCTTATTAATATTATAAATGCGAAAGTAATTCTGTCTGTCTGTCGCGCTTACACGCCAAAATTACTGAACCGATTTAAATGAAATTTGGTACACAGATAGTCTAGACCCTGAGAAAGGACATAGGTTACTTTTTTATCGCGATACCACGCGGGCGAAGCCGCGGGGGGAAGCTAGTAGGTTTATAAAACACTCATCATTGAAACATAGCACTATA
Organism: Lithophane ornitopus; assembly: GCA_948473465.1. Lineage (NCBI taxonomy): Eukaryota > Metazoa > Arthropoda > Insecta > Lepidoptera > Noctuidae > Lithophane > Lithophane ornitopus. Next base: position 10,438,021 of record OX419616.1, on the reverse strand, counting down.
CTTAGAAATAATTTCTGTAGGTAGGCCTATCAATATTTTTTTGTTAATTTGTGGACATCCAGTTCATATCGTTTATGAATGAGGAAGAGAACCATTTATAAGACGTTTATATGAGTAAGATAACTTAATAAGTGAGAAAGAAGGTTTAACTTCCAAAGTATTTTTCCAACAGTATTCCCTCTTCGGCGCAATCATATTCACTTTGCCCGTCTTTGATGTCCTGAATTGTCGGCCTATTAGCTGTCTTAATGCGCTCTTAATTCTTAATGAAGCAGCTTGATTCAGTTGTGTTACAGTTAGAGTTGGTGTGTTATGTTGCGTAAGTTACAATCATTAAAAACGGTTATCGAACTTATGCCTTTTTTTGTAGAGGTTAGACCAAACTTAAGACCAGAGCTAAATGGGAATTACATGTAAAATATCGATGTATTTTGAGTAGGTACCTTCCTACTTATGTCAAATTTAATAGGCAACGGGAAAATAAAATCAGTTTCGTCAAATAAAACTGTTACATGGCATCTAAAGGTACATCAGGAGTCGTGTCGTTAACATTTTTTGGCTTGGAACGAGAAGTCTAATAATTTAAACGACATAATAATTATTATCTCCACCTTTCATAACATGAAATCACACTCATCAAAGAGTCACTATTTTAAGAACCTGAACAGAGATTTTTTAAACTTTTATTAGATACTTTTGGAACAGACCATATAAGGCAAAGGGGCGCAATGCTGCACTTTGATCTACCGATGATCTACCTATATGTATAAGATACCCATAAGGTACCTAAAGTTAGGACTAAGTGGGAGATGAAAGAGTCATGTTAACACGATGTGTATATTGCAGGCGCGCTGGAGGGCGGCGCGCTGGGCGGCGGCGGCGGCGGCGGCGCGCTGGGCGCGCTGCGTTCCGCCGGCTCGCCGCCCGCGCCCAGCCTCGGCGCCAGCCGGCACAGCCTCATTGGTCAGTACTATATGTTACCCCTCGTGTTTGAATCAATTTCCTACCTATCTTAAATCAGCTTTGTGTATGTTGCTCTTAATGTTTGAACCTCGGCGCCAGCCGGCCCAGTCTCATTGGTCATTGCTACAGCTCTTTCTTTTAAGCCATCCGTGGTATTTCCAACCTATTCTTTTGCTCCATCTCTAAAAACAGAAACTTTGCTATCCCAGAGATAAACTTATAAAGCTTATTTATCAGGCATTTTCAGATTATTCATTTACCTACTTAACATAGTTACATTTAACTACAGTGTTCGGATTCCTGGCGTTACTATCGTATGTATCTATGTAAGTAATTTCGTAACGTATGAAAATGTAACAAACAAAACCCCCTCTGAAAACACAATTTCAAAGCAACAAGTTGATTCAATAAGGAATTCTAAATACTTTATCGGGGATACTTGGACTTAAATGTCGACATTTGAGAATTCCTTTAAAAGAAAAGCTGCATACATCTGAAATTGGAACCGTTCTTGATAAGCAAAGATAAGCTCACCCCTTGCAAATTGAAGCTTTAACTTGTCAAGGCCGAAATATGGGTTCACGAAAGAACAGGACGACTCTTCAGAAAAAAAAAACACTGTATGCAATAATAAAGTCTAGCCAGCTGAGCAATTAGATCTTTACAAGTTCATGACAAAGTTTAGTTACTATTACTGAATTAAAAACAGAAATACTATTTATATGTAAACTTTCTAATTAGTCTTCTCAGTCATCGCCATCAGTCTTCATCACCATCAGTCTTCTCCATAGGAAACGACCAATTGGAACCGTGCACCTAGCTTCTGACGTTTCATAAGTGCCTAACACCTAACCTACATGAGGTTTATGTGAAATAAAATATTTTGATTTGATTTGATTTGATGATTTGATTTCATGTTCGACGAACTCATGCGAAGTCGCCATTTATCTATTCATTAAGGTCATTGATTCGTACTTCACTTCTAATCGATTAACTTTGTCTCGAGTTCACTACTTACGACGACAGCCTTTTTTAGACAAAGTAAGTTACTAATTAGTTACTTTTGCTAAGGGTATGTAAGATGCCAACTATTTAGGTAATTAAAAATGCCAGGAATTATTAACGAGGAATATTTTGGACGTAGCTCCACGTAATGTGCATACTTTAGGCGGTGGTAAGCCGCGCGCTGTATACCCGCTTTAATTTGGCGGCATAGTTTAATTAACAGGATTCCAAGGCGTATGTCCTGAGGAAATTGATGAGTACTGTTGTGCGAAGCGCGACGCGGCGCGGGCGAGGCGCGGGCGCGGGCAAGGCGCGGGCGCGGGCAAGGCGCGGGCGCGGGCAAGGCGCGGGCGCGGGCAAGGCGCGGGCGTGGGGAGGGGCGGGCTCAGGCGAACTCGTAAATCGTACCCACGTAGTGTAGGTTGCCCATCGCTTGATTAATTTATTTACAGACAATTCGTGTTACTCATCCGAAAAGCGTTATCCAGGCAGGATCCTGTAACCCCGCCCCATCCGTATCACACTAATTTCTTCTGTCAGCGTCTTAATATTTATTCGTTGCTCAACTTACCCCTGGTTATGTGGTCGTGAGTCACACCCTGTAATATATGTAATAGCTTGTAACAAATTAATGTAAACCGCAGAACCGGGCGGGATCATCCGTTACGCGGTTTCCGTCTTTAGAAGTTACAACATTTCTCTTGGGTTACTGATTTGACTTACAAATGAGTTGTGATATCTGATATTAATTCTGCCGTTTTTCTCCGTCTTATGGAGATTTGGAGACTCTAAAACATTCTTAGATATTCGAAAGAATAGTAAACTGTCGATATTATGTCTGTTAGGTTTCTAATAGGCCCCTCTGCGCCATATTTTAGTTAAACTTCATTCTAAAAAGCAGCTTGAAACAAGAAATTCACAATTTTTTGCGACAAACACCAGCTCACTTTGTAATTTTTCCTCGCTGATTCAATTTGCCCACAGAGTGGATAATCTCGACCTTAAACAGAATCCAGTGAATTCTATCAGCGTTGAAAATTATTCTAAATACGTTATCGGCTATAGCGGGCTTGTTCTAAGCCGTATTATAATAGATAACCTGGAATTATTCATGTGGGATATTACATAGGATGGGAACTTGGAAACGGTTTGCTTACATCACGCAAAAGATTAAGTAATTAAGCTTAAATATATTCATAAGTCGTACTAAGTACCTACTAATGATTAACGGATTTTGCGAAAATTGTTTCACGTTCATTTGTTAATGAATTAATCATTATATGGAACTCTATTCTAGGTATTACGTCGCTGTCATAGACTGCAAAGTATTAACAGCAATGAAACATATTTGCGGATCATACAAATAATTTAGTTCCGTGCTGCGTTCGCTTGGTACCAACAAAAACCAAATAATTGTACCTACTTAATTATTAACGGAATTGTACCTACTTAATTATTAATTATTAACGGAGACACTTTGCGATAAATCAATTATTGGCTATAAGGCTATTAATAGATTCACTAATTCTGTATTAAGGGAAATGGGGCCAACTCACATTGTGATTGTAGGAATATTATACCACTGAATGTCGCTTAGGGTTCTAAAGTTCCGGTATATCATTCATTAATGTTTAATGTTATGGGTAACCTTTGTACTAAAACAAGCATATGCTCTCGCGCTCAATGAAGTTTTAAGACAAAATTATGTTAAATTGACAAATTAATATGTTTTGGCTTTAGAAACGTGCTGCCTCGCTAGAAAGAAGGTGAGGATATTTGGGGGTTCTAGAGGATCTCCTGAACCCTCCACAACCATTTCTTTTTGCGGAAACGCATTAAAAAAAAAAAAAATTTTAAGGTAATAAAAATAAAATAAAATTATCTTCAGAAGCAATACCGAACCTAGCGACCTTGTCCCGACACATTTCGACTTAATAAAAGGCAATAAGAATGTGGGTGCAAGAGCGAGCGAAGCGAGCTCGGGACGTGGGGCACCCCAACTCGGACAGGTTATGTTCGTGTTAGGTTCCTTCAAACCCTGCAGACAGAAATGAGAGGTCGACTAAGTTTAAAAAAAAAGACCTTGCCCTTCGGGACGTTTGACATTGACCTTGAAAATGTGTCTCCTGTGAACTGCTCTCCTCCCTTCCACCTTCCTCAATATTTCATTTATCAACCTTTTTATCAGATTATTCATATAAAAATCGTTTAAAAAATGTATCTCCGCAGGGGGGAGTGCGGGGGTTCACTAAACAACCCTCCCCTAAGTATCATGGCGGCACGTTTCTAAACTTTAACTTGAAATTGTTCAATCGCATGAACAATTTCAGGTTGAATCAATAAATTGTATAAAATAAAGTCGCTTTTCTTGTCTGTCTCTATGACCGCTTAGTTGGTCTAATGGAGCTCCCACACTGCTGTTAAAAATGTTTACAAACATTAGTAAACATTTTCTGAAGAAACATTTATTTTGATCACTTGACTTGATTTGATGTAAGAATTTATGTTAGAAAATGTTTGTGAACATTTTTAACAACAGAGTGTGTGAGTACCCTGCACAATGGAGTTTACTGCACAGTAAACTGCACAATGGACTTTGATGCGGTTTTCACCAATATTTAGCAAATTTATTCCAGAATGTTAATGTTTACAATAAATTACATGCTTATCGTATCATGCTCTACGTATGAGAGATGGAGGGACGAGCTGGATAGGTTCCGTTAAAACTGGAAGGAGACCGCGCGGTCTCGCAAAAGTTGGAGGAGTGGACAAACGAATGACAAATTGACAACCATATATTTTCTGCGGGTTTTGTCGACGGAAGAATAGACAAAACCCGTTTGTCTATTCTTCCGTCGACAAAACCCATTTCTATTGTGGTCATGCTAAGCGTGGAGGGGTATATATGTAAGTCCTTTTAGCCGCAGTTACGACAAAAAAATATGAAAAGTAGCTAGCCATTATTTACTGAAAGAAACCCTCGTTACAAAATGAAGTACCTAATTAGGTACTCTATTGTTTCCCGTTTCAGTCTCGCACTTGTAATCACTTTGTAGGCTCAAAGTGTCCGCGTTGAACGCGACGTTTATGATTGAATTTGTAGCCCGTTCAGGTGTTCGCGTATAAATCCTGGCGGCAAACAAATCAATGATAGGTCTGTACCAGTGAATACAAACATTCTACGGTCGTGTGTAAACGGGAAACGTGGAGTTGTGTAGATAAATAGAAGAGTCCCTTACGGTTTTTTGCATAAATCTTGATAAATAAGAAAATAAAATCGTGAGTATCGTAGTGTCGTATGAATAAGTATAATATTTATAAAAATTATGATATGTATGGAATTTCAGTACTTATAATATAATAATTTAAAAAATCCAACAGGTAAATATAATAAGTTATTGCTCACTAATAAGATAACTATTACTGTAAAAATAATTAATAAGCTGCCGTTGAAATATTTTCAGCAACATACTCTTCGTAATAACATTCTATTTACAAGCATTCAGCAGATTATTTTGTATGGTTTTTCCCGTTGCTTTGATGTTGTTAATAGCCCAACAGTTTGGAACGATGTTCTTTAACGCAGCTTGCAGTAGCAGTAAACTGGTTAAAATCGTGACGTAACGAAAAAGCGTTATGCCCGAAAAAGTCTGTTTCAAGGTCTAAAGGTTCAAGTGTCAAACGTTTTTGTTTTTTAATACTCACTCTGTATTAATATAATAATATAGGTAGGTACAGAGAAAGGAACTTTATTCCAACTGGGTGTCTCACGACACCTCCCAACTTTTTTTAAATACTCTAAGCCAGGGGTTCCCAAACTTATTTTGTCTACTGCCCACTTTCAGAATAAATTATTTTTTAGCGCCCCCATTTTTTCACCTACTTATAAACCACTATAACTTCAAATTAAATTAATTATTGTGAGCTATATTAGCCGAGATTAAACATTCATTCTAAACGAGAGTTTTACTATAACCCGCAAGAGTTAACTTGAGACCTGAGCGCAGTAAGTACACAACGGCGCTCAGGTCTCAAGTTAACTCTTACGTTCTACACCTGCCAATGAGTATGATTATTAAAACGCAACTTTATAGTATTCAGACAGAGTATCTTTTATTCAAAATAAAACAAACATAATCGATTCTAATATAATGGACCATATCGTGACCAATGGTTTTAGCTTTAACTGCGACCAAGTAAAAAAATTAAACAGTATTCTATAGTTTCAAATGTGGACGCAATATCGAAGAGGATCGACCATATTAATTTCCTCTTTATGACCATATCCGTCTCAATGTACAAGATATTTACAAAGAGCAGGTTATGGTCTAGACCTAGATGAAATTACAAATCGCCCCCCAAGCCTCTATACAACGCGCCCATTTTTTTACCGCTCCCCTTTAGGTCTGCAGCGCCCACAAGGGGGCGTTATCACCCACTTTGGGAAAGGCTGCTCTAAGTGTAAAAACTTTTTAATTGTAGTTTAAGGAATTAATAAATGTTTTTTTCTAGATTTAAAAAACACTCACCATTGAGACACACCAATAGTAAACGCTTCAGAAAGAAATGTTTCTGTAACTGTAGCCCGTAAACTAGATGGCAGTCTGAATTAACTTATTCTATTAACTATAGGTACAGGGAAAGGAACTACGTTCCAACTGGGTCTCCCACGACACCTCCTGATTTAAAAAATAATAATTTACTGTTGTGCTCGTGCTGGTTACAAAGGTAGTTGTTTTATTATAAACTAGCTGATCCCCGTGGCTTCACCCGCGTGGATGTCTGGGCAAATTATACTTAAACATTCTACGAGAACCACTCTATCCATTGGTGAAAACAGCATGAAAATCGGTGCAGTCGTTTTTGAGTTTATCGCGAACAGACAGACAGACGCGGCGGAGGACTTTGTTTTATAATATGTAGTGATGTTATCTCATTACGATTATTTTCCGCTTACGGAAAGTTTTGCAACGAAACCCCAGTAAAGTACCTCGAAAATGACATATTTTCGCTGTGGAAAATATTTTTAACAGAAAACATCTTTGCCCCGAAGCAATCGTGGTTCACGACCGAAATGAGATTAAAGCAGTAATTTTCCGACGTCAGTAGAAATGACAAGTTACCGTAAATGCGGTTATGGCAGACGTTAAAATGTTATTTCCCGTGGCACGGGCCGGTCGTCCGATAATGATATAATGTTAAACTTATCATGGCTGATAGTTTTCACAATCCCCGGTAATTATAGCCTGCACGCGTGCGTGACGTCACTCCAGTAACAACGATGTAAATTTATAGTTCCCGCGTGGCGAATTTATAAAATTAATGCGGCAGCGCGGTGACGAGACCGCCATTTTTTTTTGTTTTATTTTGTTCACTACTTTTGTCTCTAGAGGCGCTACCAGCGAAAACACTATCCATTTCCACATCCCATGGTGTGTGAAGTCCGGAAAACGATCAATGCTTATGTATTTATTGGATTTTTGCGCTTTTGAATAAAGCCTAATTGTTTATTGATCCGTGTATTCGTTAGTTTCGTCTCTAAAAGTTCCTACTGAATTTCATGTAGCACGTTTTTATGCTAAGTAAAATTTTGGATAAAATTATTGTTTCTTGTTTATTTTCCTTCTCCCCACTTATTTTTCTCGAACAAAGAAAACATTAAAAACAAACCACTTTAATTTGTACCTTGAAACCGACTCAACATTATAATTTCCGCTTATTACAAATATTCTTATTACCTTTATTATATCGAGAACAGTTGAGTGGCGCGCTTAGGGCACTCGTTCATGAATATTACTTTCAGAATTTAATATCTGGCGGGCAGCTAGCAGGTTCACCGGGAAATACTCCAGACTGCAGTTACCTGTACGTCTATACGAGTACAGATACTTTGACATTATTTAATTTTCTATTTTTGTACCAGGGTTTCATGAAATGTAGGTGCATGGTAGATAGATAAGCATGGGGCAAAGTTACTTGGAAAGCCTATGAATCAGGAGTTCTCAACGAGGAAAATGAAGCACCAAAGGTAGATAAATAGATTATTAAACTTTATTGTACACCAACATTATAGCAAACAGCAAAATCTGCTTGATTCTGTTCTATAATGCACGATATCCATTTGCTAATATTGTACGTAAATTGCATTGTGAAAATAAATTGTAGGATTGGCAAACTAGTAAAAATGTGCAACAAAATATGTCACTGAGGACATCACACCGATGTTTTAACAAGTAACTACTGCAAAACACCAACATATGTTCGTATTCCCAGGATCTAAATCTCCCGGTAGAATAGTCAATGTTGTGTTTGCGCCTCAGTCGGCACGTTAGCGCCATGAGTTCCGTATTGTGCCACAATCAGCATAATGCCACGGATAGCCGACGAGAGGGGGCTACGTGACAAAACGCTCAATGTCTCAATATGCACTCGTTATCTGTCGTCTGAACATACATAAACCATGTAAGCCGTATCTTGAGTGGCAACACCTTTAAGGCTGTGTACACGGAGAGATAAATCTGAACAGACGAATCTGATAGGAAAAAGAAAACAGAAAGTTAATTTTATTTGACTCAGGTTATGTCACACAATAAACACAAAATAGAAAAACTTAGTGTACTGATCCGATCAATCAGATCGGATGCATGTGTTCATGAAAAATAAGTACTTAGTCATTTTTATAGCCATCGTAAGCGTAAGCCATAACAGTGTGGCTGTTACGGTTTTTGTATGGATCAGACGGATCTGAAGACAGAACTGACCACCTCAATACATGCTACACGCATTTATTGCGTGGACACAAAACTGTCCATTCAATCTAATAACAGTAGTTTCTTCGATCAAAGGCAAGGCAATCTAGATTATTAGAAGCACTCTTTAATTTGCAAAGAAAATTAAAGAGTACATTTTGCCCTTCTAGATTTGAAACGATAAGCCCAACGAGGATAGAATTTGGTATGTATTATGTAAACGGTATTCTTAAGATTTTCCAATGATAACTAAGGTATGTTGTGATTACGTATTTTTATTTTCTTAATGTTTTTTGGCGGTGTAGTTTTTGGCCAATTTGATACTAAAGATCATGCGATAGAATTGTTATTAGACTTAGGAGCTAATTTAAATAAAAGCAATAAGTACAACGATAAATATGCAGACAGTTCAACTACTTCTAAACCATGTTCTGCTGAGTCATCAGGTCTTTGTTGTCTGAGCGTGTCTTTTACTCAAAAAGTTAAACCACAACATAATGTCGAAAGCGTAGTGGAAAGATATTATTTATTTCTTGCTTGCATAACTCTTTTGCTGAATCTTTGCGAAACACGTATCGCGGCTTGTGCCCGTGTGAACAAGGCTTTACAAAAGATCTTCGATTACACCCACTTAAACGGTTTCAGACAAGAGCAAACCATACAGATACAGAATTACAGATCAACAACCAATTACTTTAAATGTTTTCACATAAACTAAACAGGGACAATTGTCCCCCACCGTGTCCTCGATCATGAGTGATTGATCGCGTGAGGACAGTTGGGATACCGCGCTGTCACGTGATGTCGGCGCTGTCAAACGCTGTCAGCCGGCGTCCGAGTTGTCCGGCCCAGCGCCTACAATGCCTGGTCAGCTCAATATTGTTACTAATATGACATATCAATATAGGTGCTGTAGTACGAATTTGACGAAATTGGGTAGGAAGGGGTTGTTGCGGGAATTGTAATAGCGCTATGTGAGCGTGTCTGGAACTAAATAGTTACGAAAGGCGAAAATACCATTCAATTACGATTAGTGAATTTGTCAAAATACATCTCGTATTATTTTATGTGCGATTAGTAGAATTTAACGTTTGCTATCGGCCAAGCAAAATTAAAAACCAACAACTTAAACATAACCATCCAACCAAGGTGTATAACCATCCTATAATGTGGCCCACTGCTGCACTGCTGGGACACAGGCCTCCTCTCTTCGACAGAGAGTGGGCTATCATCTACCACGCGGGCTCAGTGCGGGTTGGTAGATCATTACTAGGAAGGAAACATTACTAGGTATAGGTCCATCATCAAGGGTAGATCGCTTAGTTTCGGTAAATCCTTGGTGGGTGTTTTGTCCCTTTCTAGCGCCAATCTGTCATATAAAGTTATATCTCAGCGTGGCACTCCGGTGCTTTTAACTAAATCGACCTACACTTAAGAGTACCTCTTAACTTACGACATAATTTAGTATTCCTTTCTTCCTATTCCATAAATGGTACAGATTTATAACCGTCAGCGTCACGACTTAATTCCCAAAAGGTGTAAGCAGAGGTTTACAAGCCTTACAGTTACAGTTCACCGACTACGGTATTACGTCTCAGGGGGTGGGAAATTTCGGGTACAATTCTAAAGTTAGGGCTAGTACTAGGAATTTTCTAAAGCTTCATCTACTGCAGGGAACAGGACATGTGGCGTAACTTATATGGGGGTCATGATTCTGAAACATTTTATTTTATTTCTTATAAGTCTTGTCAGTACTTCGTTACGTTCTGAGAAAAATTGCCACGTGATACGTAGTCTGTAACCTAAGCTTGACCTGCACGTATCCGCATGTCTTAACTTTCTGCAACCATAAGAGGGCTTAATAATTTTATAATAATAATAATATACAAATTCAAAATATACTAATGTAGGTTACACGTGGAATTTTAAATTCCACATTAATATATTTTCACGTTCACGTTCCCCAAGTTCCATTTATTATTGAGTTTCGGATTAAAGTTAAATAGAACTCTTTGATATGGGCTTGTGAAAGTATCTTTCGGAATTACAAAACGGCAAGGACATAAAACGACTTTGAATTTATAATTAAGTTACAAATGTATAAAACATACCTCTTTTATCCACAAATTACAAAGGCAACGTCTCTGTCCGTTAGAACCTCGAAAACTACTTTTGCGTACCTACCTATTTATTTCCAACCATCCCACAATAAAAGTTACAATTTATCACATTTTTATCAGAAAACAAATGATTAAACTTGATTACATTTCCCTTTCCCTAACACCATCATAAAACTACCAGTTTTATGTGCCCACATGTAGGACAGCCCGCGTCAAACACAGCCGAGTATCTTAACATATTCGCTGTATCGAGACCTTCAGCCACGTGTGGTTTACGAGGTGACGGAAACGTCCGCAACGGTTTTAATAAAAACCGCTTTCGCGCTGTCTAGCCGGCAAGCGGCGGTTCGATGAAATATGACGCCGGTATAATAGGTGTGCGGATAAGGGACGTAAAAGTTTCATGATGGCCACGCTCCCTCAATATCCGGGCGGGATAGACGGGATGTTCGGGCTGCGCAGCGGCACCATTGGCCCGACTCGCACGCGATTAACTGAATTTTATGTTACACTAGCGACCGCAGTGCCGCACGTCACTTTGGTGGAACACTTTTTTATAAAAATCGTTTTCCTTAACTTCGTTTTCGTGGCCTACGCTTTTGACGCTGTGGGGTATTGCACGGTTTTAACTTTCCCACGAAAAGTTTTAATCGTGTATTGCCATGCCGCACGTAAAATCCTACTGGAACATTTATTTATAAGGTCATAGAAAGAGTTCTCCTTGTGCTTTTCGGGTTTATGCAGTTTCTAGTCCTACGTTTAGTTACATGACGTGATGGAACAAAAATAAGAACGTTTCGCAATCAATCCTCGCCAAAATCGATCAAGGCTAGCAAAAACACACACTTTGCATTTTCATGTAAAGTACCTATGTAAGGCCTAAAACAACAAAATAATGAAGACTCAAAAAAAAAAAACAAGTAGTTTCGAAGCCGAAACTTACTGGCCATTTTTTTGTGTCATCATTTTTCCAAATTTGAATTCAAGACCATTAAAAAAATTAAGACGTTTATACAAAAACTACAGGGTGGCTCGATTTAGGAGTCCGGGAGTGTAGATCATAGTAGGAAAAACTTGCTTTATCCTACTAAACTATTGCTTGTCTTGACTTTAACTGTCAGATATATTGTGAAACAACCCCGCGTGTATAATAAAACCCTAGCGTGTGTAATGCTCTGCGAATGCCGATAGGTGTCATGTCTTGTGAGAATATCCGTCGAATGTCAAGCGTGTGCCGCGCGGTTGACATTCGATTAAGTACTGTTCACAGTGAAGGGATATCGACTCAAATATACAGGAGCTTTTATGGGAGACAGCTATTTAAAGATCTGCTTTTATGGATATCATATTATTTGAAAGTATTTCTTGATGTTTGATTGGTCCAAAGTTTTAAATAAGGGGATTACGCCGCCCTGTCGCCTCGTAAAGCATTGCTATTATCTCTATGATAACAATGCTTTGTAAAAAAACTCATAAACCACAATGTCCATGCCTCTAGGTTCCACATCTCTATGTACAAAAAGATAATGAAATTCTCCTAAGTCCTACATCAATGTCACGTGAACCTACCTTGCTACCTGTTCTGAAGATATTTCAAATGATAGTGGAAAATTATGACATAATATCCCGATAAAAATTGAGCGGGAAGTGAAAACTTTTTATGGGATATTCGCATGGCACATTTGCGACGGGCGCTCTCCTGAAATATGACGGGAGTAACAGGTGTAAGTGCCCTGGATCAAGTGCCGGTACTACCTGCTTTTTGTGCGTCTACCTTTGTCACCGTCCGGCTGATTAAAGATGTCACATGTGACATTTTCGGGCCCTTTTTGTTTCATAGGTCGGACGGGCATTTTGGTATTCTGCCATTTTTCGGATCAAATAGTCAGACAGTTGTTAAAGTTGTTCTATAGCCAGCTGTTTAATTAAAGCATTAACGACTAATTATGTTAATTGTATCATTTCAGCATCTTAGGAGATTTCTGCCTGCCCCCATTGGAAAAAGGCGTGAGTTTATGTATGTATGTATCAGTTAATTTGCAAATAGGTTTGTGCAAATTGCTACATTAAACATATCCATTCATCTCGTATGTGTCTGCCAGGTAAATTGGCAAGGAACAGTCAGCGCTTTGGCGGCAAGCAACTATTATTCAGGTCTTAGCAATTGGTACTAAGCCGTCAGTCAGCCGCACCGCTCCCGCGGCAACCAGTTTGTCTGCAGGGAGCAGACAGACGACACATGTTCTACAACATAATGTATATTCGATTGTACAGTTTCGCCTAATTACGTGTATTGGCAATTCCCAAATGGATCGAATGTAGACTATCAACTAGCTTAATACGACACTAATTGCTTGCTGGTAATGTAGGCGGCGGAAATCTAGCTTTTCAAATACGCAATTCCATATTTTCAACTTAGCTAGAAGGTACAATATAAATACGAAGCTAAATGGTGCAAGTTCTCCGTTATATAAGCTTCATTTAGCACGACACGGGAGGCAGAGGGGCTGAAGTGAAGTAGAAGAAAGGTGATTATATATTGCTCAGGTCACATTAGCTAGCTGAGAGGTTCTTTTATAATAAAATTGTACTTTATATTTTTTACTGAACTAAGAATTACACGACCAGACAGTATTTTATTGAACTTCATAAATTGAGTTACTGTTAAATTGCGGTGTGTAAGTTTTGTGCCGCGTAGCAAGTTGCTACGCCGTAGCCGGTCTACGGTAGTTTTCAGATAAACAAAATAAAAAGATTTAAGTGTTTTCAAGTAGTTAGTTGGTTTTTGTTAAATTTAAGGAGCATTACCTACCTTTTTAGTATATCACATGAGTTAAGTTAGGTATAATGCAAGTAGCTGCGTGGTTACGTGCAGTCAGTACTAAGACGCTTCATCAATTTCAATATAGAGCGATGAGTTAATGTTTGTTGAGGGCTCCCAATACCTTAATCCGTCAATACTGATACCTACATCAAGTTTTGGCGTCGGTTATTGTTCACCCCATACCTACATTACGATAAATGATAAATTATATTATGAGCTACCACACAATGTGTATTGAAAGCATTACCTACGACGACATCAATATTGAAGAAGATACATGTAATAGATTAAGTAATAATAATATAATATAATATATGTTGTGGAAAAAATGAACCATTGTTCTTTGTAAAATCTATAAAGTAGAAAGCAAAAAGTACAGCAGTGACCACGTCTACGTAGCTTTCAGGAAATTTAAGTCATTTTTAAACAAAGCCTCATTTTAACGAGAGACGAATGGCAGGAAATATTGGAAAAAGCGAATAGAGCGGATGATGCCGCAGGCAACGAAAGTTTATTACAACACAATTAATTGGTTCGATGTCGCTCAGCCTTTGATGGCTCCTGCGTTCTGGTTATATTTTGAATGGCGGGATGACCAATTTTGGTTCTTTATTCTCCTTTTCAACGGCAAATTTATTGTGCCAGGAACGAACATTATTGCCAGGAACATGTTTCTATTTAACCGTAATATGTCAACGGAAACGTAGGTAGTAGCGGAGTGTCCTATTTAATTTATTGTGCAGGAAAAAGGATCACTTCTGGCATGGGGACAGAAATTTGACCGATCACCAACCCGGTCGGGTAATGTCATGAATTTCGACGTCGTGTCAGTTATGAGAAATGTCTATTTTTAGATTGGCACACATTTTTTTTTTTTGTTGAATTGTAAAATTGAAATGTAGAATTGAATATGTTTACTCACTTAGGTAATTCAACGGTCCTACATGCTTGTAGTACATAAGCATTGTTGAATCTATAATTTTTATTACTCAAGGTTTAGTAAGACTTTATTACATAGAAGACTAGCTAAATTTTCCGTCATCTTGTCTGCTTAAGCAAAATGGACATTTGCAGCCATCCGTTTTATTCTTGAATTTACTTGCAAGGTATCTTTTTTTTAAATCAAATATTATATTATGTATTTATTTATGTAAGCATAAGCATAATCTGCCTATAATGTTCGCACTGCTGGACATAGGCCTCCTCTCTTCGAGGGTATTTATCTAGTAATCTACCACGCGGGCCAAGTACGGGTTGGTTGGGCACGCCACAATTGCGGCGATAAGTCCCCCCCTCTTTAAGGAGTGGCTGGAGAGGTGCCACGGCGTCCTCACCTTCCGCCTGACGCAGGTCCTCACCGGACATGGCTGCTTCGGGAGGTACCTGTGTAGGATTAGGCGGAAGGAAACGCCCGGGTGTCACCACTGTGCGGATCGTCCGGAGGACACGGTGGAGCATACGGTGGAGGTGTGCTTGGGCGGAGCACCGCCGTGTCCTCGTGGAAGCGATTGGCGGCACTGACCTCTCGCGTCCGGCCCGGGTCCAGGCCATGGTACGGAGCGAGAGGGCATGGGAGGCGATCACCTCCTTCTGCGAAGCCGTGATGCTCGCGAAGGAGGAGGCGGAACGCGTGAGGGAGAGGCAAAACTTGCGCCCTCACGCCCCTAACCGCCGCCGTTGGAGACACCCTGGGCGTCGGGAATCCCAGGCGGAATCGGACGGCGAGCAATGGGTAGCTCACCGTCCGATTAGGAACAGGCCCGGGTCGATGGCGCGTCGTGTTCCACGCGCGCCTCAAAGAGATGTCAGCACACCTGACGGGGTCCGTTAGGACCGACGCCTGTCAGGGTTGCGGAATAGTCCGAAAGGGATACCGGGACCCTGGCAACAGGCAACTGAAGGAACACGGGTTTTAGTCAGTAAGAGTCTGACACGCCCTTCCGCTCCGCCCAGAGCGAGAGAAGTCATTTGATGATTTACCACCAGAAAAAAAAAAAAAAAAGTACGGCTTGGTAGATGTCACACGTCTTCGAATTTTTGGTTCTAGGACATACCGGTGTCCTCACGATGTTTTCCTTCACCGTTTTGCTGGTACATCATAATACTGGTAAATCGAGGCCGTTACCACTGGGCCACCCATATGTAAGTTTTAATTATTTATGTAAGCTTAATTAAAAACGTATTCACTCAGGTAAAGCTATTTAGTTAATTAAACAGAAGATAATTCTCTGGAATCAAAGGCATATCGAATGTGATATTAATAGTTAATGCTAGCTGCACACTATATACGTGCACTTAACACAATTCTCTGAACACTGCCCAATAGGTGTGCCCAGTGTTCAGGAGATAATTATTCTAGACGACCGGTCACAGAGAGATTGGGCAATGTGCGTCGGGTACAACAAAGTACTTGCTTCCAAGTAATATCGCATAATATGATCGACGCTTTATGATGCAGGTTTAAGTGCTATATGTGTTGAGTATATTGAGTAATCGGTATTCAAAGGATACGTATACCAACCTACATTTACGATGTTACAATAGGTACTCATTCAATAGGTTAACAGCAGTGATAGCCTAGTGATGTGACCGCGGCTACTGCTAAGTCATAGGTCTCGAGTTCAAACCCAAGGTACCTCTGACTTTTCGGATTCATGTGCGTATTGTTTAATTATCACTTTCTTCAAAAACGGTGAAGGAAAACATCGTGAGGAAACCGGCATGCCTGAGAGATATTTTTTCTTGATCGGCATGTGAAGCCAAATCTTTGCCCGCCCTTTGGGCGGCATAAAAACTCTAAAATTCAAATTCAAAATAATTGATTTGCAAACATGGGTAAACAAACGACCAAAACAGACGACGTCTAAAACCAGGTTATTCACTAACCACACGAAAAAAATGAAAGCACGGGTACTACATGGAACTTTGATGTAACATAACATCACGCCTATATTCTTCAAAGGGGTTGGCAGAGGTACACCTCTGGCAAATCCTTCGACGAGACTCTAGAGTATATCCTTCGACACACGTGACACACGTGTTGTCTGTGGTTTTAAATGATAATAATCCTAAAAGAATAAATTGCAAAAAATTGCTTTGATTGCTGCTTTGCTTTGTTCATGTTTGAATACAAAAGTGAAATTTTCAAAGATTGCCATGAACAAAAATTATTACTGAATTACACATTACATTGGTACTGATTTCTGTCAATCTTTCCATGTTAGGTAAATAAAATTGGGGTATAAGTGATTTAAAAGACCTTGAACCGACTTGGGCCCTTGGTTCTAATTAAAACTCTGTTGGTCGATTTAAAGAGGTTTTGCAAAAAAGGTGTGACAAGAGGTTAGGTTGGCATCACTCAAGTCTAAAAATAGCGATGATTATCGATGCAGGTGTGTCCCCGGGCTAACAATAGCTTAACCCATTTCTACTAGCGCAGTTCGCAGTTCTTAGTTCATTGTTTTTGGTTAAAAATAACGCTGTTATCATAGGTCTGTTTGTACAATTTATTTTTAAATGCTTTGTAAAATTCTAAATATATTATTGCTGGCTTTTATAAAAATGTAAAGTTTAAATGTAAAGCTTAGTAAGAAATCTGTACTTATTGAAAGACCTGCTTGGAATTGAATAAAAGCTTGTTAAAACATCGATGATCGGAATAAATAAAAGAGTTTAAAAACAGAGATCTAAGCTTGTTAACGAAGCTAATGCTTCCTCATTCATTGTTTTTCATTGACTCACTTTTGCGTGGGAAGAGGGATTCCATGTTTTTTCCTTTTTAAGATCATGTCTATTTATTAGCTATCTATTTTTGAATTAAACCTAATAAAAAATGTTTGTTTACAAAAATAGAACAACAGTTTACTTTAAATCACAATCCCAGGGTTTTGAAGGACGTTTCTTATCCATTACATCATCGGTTTGAAAAATTTGTCCGCTTATCAACGTAATGTAACGTAACAACGTAAATAACGCAATGAAGGTGGCTGAACTGTTGACATTTAAGGCATTGCGGTCGATTACAATTTAAGTGTGTTATGCAATTATCCCACAGACTCGCTTGAAACTAAGCGCATTCATTTGTTTCTTATATTATTGAAGACACGACAGTTTCATTTGAAACATAATGTATTTCTAACCAAATGAAAAGGGGTTTGTTATTTCATTAAACATAATATACTTTCTCTAAGAAAGTAACTTAATACTTATTTTGATTAGTCTACTTCGCAAGTAAAAGGCAAAACTAAAATGGCCTTCAATTAAGTATACCTACTATGTACTTATTATTTAGCTCTGTATGAAGGCTGTCATATATAGTATTAAGGTATTTACGTGATAAGCTGCTAGTCGATTGCTTATGAACACAAAAATGCTCTTTATCCCGCGGCGGACGTGGGAAAATTAACATTTTCATTCTGACTTAACAATGAAGGGTGTGTTAAGAAAATTGTTGTACCTTTTCTGCTTCTGATAAGGGTTATTTAGTTAGATATTAGTGAGAAACACAACTTGTTCATAACAAAATATTTTGTAGTATACGACCAAACATGACCGTCTTCAGGATAAACGTGATTATAAAACTATAAGCCATAAAAAATTTAATAAATCGTCCAGGAATACTTTCCCCCTCTGAAATTCTATTTCTGTAAGCATGCTAGAGAGGAGGGATTATCTTACTTAGGTAAGTGAGAACTAAAACTCAAGACATTGAATGTTTTTATAGTGAAGCAATCTTCCACCGGCTAGCTAGTAGCTAGTAGTCTATAAAATTTCATTCAGCCAAGGAAGCCGTCCATTTTATATCTCAATGTTCAGTCGTTAATATTTATTTCAAGCAGTCATCGTGAAATGAGACAATCACTTCTCGTAAAGAGTTTCCCTAAATGCTTCAGAGAATATTTTGATGTAGAAACGCCCATAAAGTTTTATTAAGGCGAGAATATGCTATGGACAAGGCGGGAGTTGCCACAAAGGACTTTATGCCTCAAGGTTGGCACCATTGTTAGAACGTTTCGCGCTAAGACAGTGTCGCCATCATTAAAGAGCTTCCTAACAACAGTCAGCCCTGCCTCGCACGGGCGATTTTTTTATAGCGCACTGAATTTTCAACTCTCGGTATTGAGCCGAGCATTGAGAATTCAACACAGTGCGTCCCAGCGCGCCAAAAAATCGTCTGTGGGCTCGAGAACTGAAAGATGCTTACTTTCTATAAATCGGTTCTCAGATTTATTGTAGACAACAGGAATGAAGGTTCCGCAGCAGTAAAATTGTTAATTATACCAGGAGTGCATAGGTAGTTAAGTGATGCGATACCCGCCGGCAAAGCACTCGACTACGGAAGATAATCTACGCCCGCGCTCCGGTAAAACGTTTTAGTGCTCCGTAAAAAAGCTAGGTGTAGTCGATGGATAGAGGATTATGTTACAGCATAGAATGTTGATAAAAACGTAATTTGATATAATGATAAACATTTGGTCGAATATGTACCAAAAATTAACATTTATTGAACATTTTAAAATACTTTGCAGCTAAAGCATTCCATTTTCAAGAAATTTTCTAAATATGTCAATAGTTCAATACCACAACATCACAATAAAAACCTCCAAAAATGCTAGTCATATACTAAACCTAAATAAATATCAATTGTAGGACTCAACTGTATCAAGTCCTTATTGTGTGTGGCCTCAAACGGTATAGTAACAAGTCGCGCGACGTTCATGTACACTGACGTAGCAGCTCCCTCAGGTGACACTTCTTGACCCCATCTCTTAAGGTTGATTGTTGTCGTCTGTAGAACGATTCAACTCGGCGTCATATTTTTCACAACGGCTTAAATATTACGTGACAATATTGAATTAAATAAGTACACATAAAGTCGATTCAAATCCTTGTTTCCAATAGATGTTATGTCCACAAACGAGTATCAAAATCATGCAAATCTAAATTAAGTTGATTTTAGAATTACTTGTACCTGCCATTAAAAGGCATAAAAATTTCAACAAAAACTAATTGTTTGTTTACAGGTATGGAAACTAAATCGCGAACGCAGTATAGGTACTGCAGTATACATAACTAAATCTACACTATAAAGTTTAATGTATATACCCAAAATATATTGGCCCTCTAAAAGGCAGTCCCAAAGGGACAATAAAGACTGTACAACTGAATTCTGACACTTTATTACGAGTGTGGTTGTGTAATGTGTCGCACGACGCACATAGACGTCGTGAATAAATCAGGTGACCTAACCCACTAAGGCAGTGTTTTTCAACCTTTTTCATGACACGTTTAGTATGAAAAAATATTTCGCGACCCCATTGGCTTTTTTCATGTATTTTATTTTGTGACAAATATTCTATCCAATTTATTTATTCATTTTCATAATGAGGGTTCAGATAAATAATGATAGATATTAATTAAGTACGTAAAACAATGTTTTTTCATCGAATGCGTCGCCAATTTATAGGTAACGCATACGTACGACCACGAACGATGCCACGACTTTTTGTTTATTTGATACAAATGATTATGTCCTTTAGTTAACAATTTTCTCAATAAATCTTTTTAAACTTTATTGTTTTTTTTTACTGAAGTAGCTTTCCCAACCTTTTGCAACTCCCCTATAGAAGCTTCACGACATAAAGAGGCTTCGCGGCCCCCCAGGGGGTCGCGACCCACACGTTGAAAGACACTGCACTAAGGAATAACGTTGAGGAGTAATGTTAAAGACATGAATTCACATTAAGGCTCGTGCAAACTGACGCGATATCGCGGGCGCGACAGGCAGCGGTACCTTTGTAGCGCCTGCGTGATCGCGCCTGTTTGTGGGAGCCTTTGCTTCACTGGGCTGAATAGGGAACGAATAAAGCAGATACCTTTTAATGATTATGTTCACGCTTACCTTTATGGAGCTTAGCAGTCAATCTTGACATAGGTACATATGTTTAAAGGGTGACTGGTAATTGTGACGTTACTTTACTCATCATTATAAACAACTTTTACTATGGGACCAAATAATCTGCTGTTCCCTACAATTTAACGAGTTATGCGAACATTAATGTATGGAGCAGCTGATCGACGACTGTTTTGCAAACGTGTGGTAGTATGTTCGCATCCCAACGAATGATACTTTTTGTGATTCTTTTTTCTACATGTTGTTATACTATTAAATGATAGTAGAACGTACACAAAAAACTTGAAGTCTTTTCTGTCATCTATGGTTATTATAACAATAATTATTACTTAGACTCGATAACGAGTTCAATTTAATAAAACAACACAATATTTTAATCGTCTTTCTCGCTAAAATCCTTTCCGGAAGGAATAATGAAAGTGTTACAATTCAATCGTGTTATTATGTGTGTGTCTCTGTAACGTGTCGTACAACTCACGTGAAAGTCTCCCCCACAGGTGACTTGTCTTGACCTCACCCATTAAGGATGATTGCTGTCATTTGTGGGATGACAAGACGATATTTTCTGCGGTAAAGTGTAGCCATGCCTTAAATATTAAACGAAAAGTGTGTGTTTTGTTCGACGTGCGCAAAAATGTTTTTGGTTTGAAGCGGGAATCTTTTTAAGGTATCTCAGAAGTCGCATACTTACCACGGGGTATCGTATTACCCAGTAACTGGATTGTGGAGGTCTGAGGGTCTAGATAAAGTGACATTCTATCAGCCATAACGATGATGGAAAAGGTAGAAATGTATAGGACTGATATATGCTATCGAATAGCTTATGTAAATCCTGTTGAAAGTCGTTATAGAAATACGAAACGCTTTGGAAGCGATTGTCACTTGTCAAGGTATGCAGCTGCATCTGGTTAGATTGAAAGCCGACCCCAACATAGATGGGAAAAGTTTAGGTAGATTGATTGTCAGAAGTCACTTATTTCATTAGTGCACTTGAACCGTTGTTGGTTAGATGCCTAATTCATTGCTAACAGCTTAAACAAATAGGTAACATATTTTAAAGCTTTTGAACAAAGTAGCTTTAATTGTTGGAACGAAGTTCTTTAACGAGGTTTGCGGTAGGAGTAATGGCAGAAATCGTCACGTAACGAAAAAGCGTTATGCCCGAATAAGTCAGTTTCAAGAGTCAAAAGTTTTTGTTTTATGTTTTTTAATCTAAGTTTTTAGCCAGACTAGATGGCTCTGTATTAATAAATAATATACAGCGTAAGGAACTGCGTTCCAACCGGGTGTCCCACTACACCTCCCGACTTTTTAATCTTTTATTCCTTATTATGCTTATATATGTATCTGTACTATGCAATTATAGGTATAATATATTAGTACCTAATTTATTATCTAATAAACATTGCTCAGCTAATCATCAAAAAAAATCACGCCTCCTTAAGAACTATCGAACTATTTTTTGATATTCGGATAGCTCATGACCTAAAGAGGTGCCAAAAAGAAAATGAATTAAAAATCTAAAAATAAATAGTTAGGTATTGGTATTCTGGTTAAACACATTAGCCGGCCAAGTGTTATTTTGCTAAAGGTTCTCAAACGGGGCGTTCAATTTGCCAACGCAATTTAACACTGCCAAAGGTGAAACTTTCCAAACTTGTGCCTCGCTCACCTTGCACCATCACCGTACATTAGTAAGTTTCGTTGAACCAATCTATCAGTCGGCTTTGTAGTTGACGGTTCGCTCAACTTTTTGTTATAAAATTGCCTTTTATAATGGCCGCGCCGGCAATCTGCTACGCTGCCTTATACCTAGTAGGTATTAGACGCTGAATAGCAGTTCCTGTTGTGTTCAGAGCACAATCTTAATTATTTGTATCAACAATATCGCAGTTTTCTATTTAACATTTTTATTCACGGTTTCATTCTTTGCCTTTGTCGCAAATCTTTATAAACTTAATACCAGCTAGCTTTGTTTCCAACAGTGCTTTTAGATTCAATTAAATCTCAGCAAAAGTGTCGGTAAAGAACTCCTGGATTAAGTTAAAGTGCAAAGGGCAAACATCGTGAAAGTAAGAGTGAATGGTTATTGTAGGCATGATAATGAATATCACCGTGCTAGTGTGTCTGCACGGTGCGGGCGGCCGGGCGCCGACAACAGCCTGCCGCGTATCTACTAATTGAATCTGGGAACTTGGCGAGAACTTGCCGAGACTTTCCGAACTTGCGCGAAATTTGATTAGCTCGTCATCTTTCTTTGAGCGTCGGGTTTAATTTTTTTAACTTGGGATTACCTACCTATCATGAAATTAATCATGACATCAGCTGAATCCCGTATAATGATACAAGTTTGGATGCTGTCGGTAAACAAATTTTATGAGTCACCGCTGTTTTTGCTGATCGGATTAACTAATTTAAATTGTGATTTATGTCTGACACGGACTTTGTCATGGTGGGTTTTCTTTGCCTGCGGTGTTCTATAATTGTACCTATAGGATAGAACAGTGTCTATTCCTCGGATTAAAATTTACTTGGTAATATCTTTTAACAACCACTAATTACCTAATTTGTAGTGAGGTTATTTTTGGACTCAAAAAAGGTTAAGTTAGGTTAGTGCAAACAAATGGGTCCCTGAGTTTTACCTTTTAAACTGCTGAGCACAACACATTACCGAGTGTGATAGAAATTTTGGGCCCCATGCTCGTTACGTGGTGATCAATCATGAAATATTTCACCATCGGCGTTGAGCCCATTTGTTACTACTTGTTTGGTACATTTATCTAATTACTTACTTGTAACTGGTAACACTCCGGCTGAGCCTAAAAGATTGTTATTTATTGGCGTTGTTCGGTCGAGCGCTTGTCGTGAATGCCGCGACCTATTCATTATTTTTCGTTGTACAAGCGCAGGCGTCAAAGTCTGTTACAGTAACGTGTTACACCGGCGGATGCTCTGTTTTTATTTTATTTTTAGTTTCACACGAGGGCGCATTGAAATACAAACTGTGGTGGAAATAAGTTGATGTTAATGCTCAGCGGCGCGAGCACATACTTGTTTTACACTTTTACAGCTATTGGGAAAGCCGCCAAGTCGCCTCGGCCGCAGTCAGCGCCTTAAATACCCTTTGAAATTAAAAGAGGTTATCACATGGATCTTTTGAAGATATAAAACATTATTATAGACAGTATCTTAAATTAAATAGGTTAATTTATCAGGCGTTCATCTCGCTAAGGACATTTAGATGATCCCTGCTAATTAATTGCTACGGGTTTTGCTCGTCGTGCACTCCGTCGTTAGCTCCCTCCAGAAAGTATTAATAAGAGTAATCAACTGGAATTAAAATGGAATTATCGCTTTAAAAGAATGTATCTTAAATTAAAAATAAAGATAAAATAATGGCGAAACACTGGAGAGGGTGATTATATTTTGTAAGTGCCATCAATGAGAGGAATGTTTTCATTTAATCTGAAGAGTTCTTACGTATCTGCTAGCGCACTTCAGAGGTATTTGTTTCAAAAATATTATAGGAAAAACAAAATACCTACTCTAGGACTTAACAGCTCGGTATTTCGCTACTTGTGTAGTACCTACTAATTCATTGCTGGTGATCGATATGAGTGTCCCTTGATACAACAAACATTCGCATGTTTATATATATATATATAACATTCTATGAAGCCTCTTAAGAACATAATATTAATATCACCTACCTGTATATTTAATCGTCAATTGATGGATCCTTTCAGGGGATTTACCTTGTATAAATAAGAAAAGAATTTGTACTCGCTTTATAGCAACATAAAAAGGTTTCGATGGCGAAAGCTTATCCTCCTATTGACAAAAACTCCCCATACAGAAACGTTCGATAAATCTTACCTGTCATTTTCTATCAATAAACGGCACGGTAATACAGTTATGAAGCGTTTTATAGAAGATTTCAGAGTTTATAAAAAATGGTAATAGGATTATAGCTTAGCATTAATAAGTTTTTATAGTAGGTAGGTACCCTAGGCAACGCTTTGTAGAATGTCCAATATTGAAAAAAGAACAAAAAAACAGAGAACAAATATTTTTTTATCATATCCATATTGTCCATAGATAATGAAGAAGCTGCTAAGAGCTAAGGTTCTTCAATTAAAACTGTCCTAGTACTATTTTTTGTACTTTATACTCTCCATGTTACTATGTGAATTTTAATTATTTAATTTTAATACTGCATGGACAGTTTTGAAGTTGCAGAATATTTCAACTTGAAAGTTCTATCAAGACATGATCTGTTTGACAGCTTTGGCTGGATGACAACAGGCTATGTACTGGCCTTGTTGGAATACCCCGTTATGTAGTGTATGCGTCTCAATGCCTTCGAAAGCCACTCAGTTGTATGATGGTAGAGATCGTCTAATATATTGCACGCCCCTCCATTGATTGTTGCATACACATTTCAAATATTTTTGTAGAAATGTGGAGGGGCGTGTAGTTTTTTATGCGACGATCTCTACCCGTGCAAGGAAACGTAACGAAAAACAAATATTAATATAATTATAATAGTATGCTTCAATAGGAAATTTTTGATTGACTGAAAGAAAATACTCTCAATATAAATGAGTAAGTCTGTTTAATACGAAAGCAATATATCTTATATTTTCTTATAAAAGTCAATTGAAACACTTCAAGTGTTTCAATTTTACGGTGAAATTGGTTTTACAGAAAGATAACAGTAAGTACGGTGCCTAATTACATATTGAATTTGGGGCTTCGATTTAGAATTGCTGTACAAAATTAATTAACTGAATTACGCGATTGGTGAATTGAAATGCTATTAGAATGCTGTTTTAGACGGCCGACTGAAACCTAAAATATATTGAGGAGTCCATCCCGACTCAGTTACAGACGTTTACTTGCAGAATATGTTGATGAATCTCTGAAATAACTGCATGCAATCCAATTGCTTTTAAGAATTTTATTTCTGAAGCTTTTCTTTGCTAGGTATTACAGACGGATGAATCTCTAAATCAAACATTGAGTAGTATAACGGACAGTGCAATTAATTTGGAATTCCTTCCCCCCAAAACAAAGAAAAAGAACAAAAAGTTAATAAAAAACAAATTAAACAAAGATAAAAGCAACAAATCCCTGTGACCCCAAACGTATTTAGTTATCCACTTTCTCCGTTCCATAGTGGGTAAAAAATGCATTTTTTCAGTTCGGCTTCTTTCCGAACTTCGCCGTCCGCCGCTCATACTTTATTCAAATACAGTTGTGGACTGGGAAATGTGGGTGAGAGCAAACTTTTGACGTGAGTCATCGCATAAAAACTATACCAACTACAATCAATTCGAGACTTTTGCACTTATCCATGCTGTTCTTTTGTTGTTAAAAAGACGTTGCCTTCGTGCCTTTGTTTTTGTTAGACGTGTAGTGGCGTTTGCTTTGACAAATTCTTTCTTTATAGTGACCTTCGGATTTAATTAAATTTAGCACTCAGTAATCAGGCTTATTGTTCTTTCTAAATATCTCCAGTTAGTTGCAATGAGTTTCTTATTTTTAACGTAACTTGTCTTTATAGATTTTATTTTTCCTCAAAATGTTCTCTATTTTTCATTTCTCACACAACTTTATACAGTTCATATTTTTCGTCACATATAAAATTTCTTGCGGGATCTAAGCAAGTCTCACTTTCTCGAGAAAAGAGCTTCATTGCCCTAACCAATATTCTGTGGTCGTCGCTGTAAATTGGCTTAGGTACATACATGAGTGCACTGACACCCGCTGTGAGATCATTTTATGCTGTACACCTACACAAAACGGCTTTATTACTTCTATATGATAACGTCGAGTCTTGCATTTTGACGCAAAAAGCTTGCGACAAAAGATCTTGATCACTTCCCTAAGTTGAAGTTAGATTGAGAGACTTTTTGCGGAGTGAATCGTCGAATCGGTGTCGTCTGCGTTTGTTCTAAAGTGGAGTGCAGTAAGTGCAATGGACTAGACCGAAAAGTTCTATCAATGTAAACTTGGCGGGCTCCAGTCTACATTGCAACAAGTTGTTAGTATAACGACAGCATCGAACATTGCAGACGTTTGTCAAAAATTTGGTTACCGTTTTCATAAAGCGATCTACTTTTTTAGGGTTCCGTAGTCATCAAGGAACCCTAAAAAAGTCCCGGACAGACGGACTTTTTCTGTCCGCGGCTTAGCTCAGATACAGTTGGTACTAGAAAGCTGTAATTTGGTATGAATATACATATAAATAACGCCGATAAGTGGTTTTTTTAGGGTACCTCCCATACACGTACAGTGAAGATGGTTTCTTTTTTCTCGTCAATCCCATGGTGTGGGGTATCGTTGGAAAGATTGTTTAAAAATAATGTGAGTTTGTTAAAACGATTTTTGGATTCAGGGTTTCTTTTGCGGAATATTAAGCTTTAAAGTGCTATTTTTTGTTAGAGCCAAGTGACCCCCTGTCAGCTAAATGGTTGGGTTTGGATATGTGAAAAAATTCACGGCACTATTATATATAACGAAATTAAAAGGAAAACTATCACCGCTACGTAGGCTCCACAAGCTACCGAGTAATAATCGACCAACTTAAATTTGCAGTAAAAACAAATTCTCCCATACATTCTGTATCGGAGAACAAGTTTTTCAACTACAATGTTAAGTTTGTTTTATAAATTCATCCCAACTACGGAACCCTTCATTTTGCATGGTACGACATGCACTTGGCCGGTTTTTTTTATATTAAATTTCGTTTTTTGAACAGAAAATGTTCAAGATCTTGAAAAAGGAAATTGAAGATTATTTGGGAATAAAAACAGTAAGTAATGACGAATCAATTTCGTGAAGACAAAAGTTTCTTGTCGTATTTATTCAAATTGTCCGATTGTTAAATAAAACCTTTACGATTGGAGAGCCCCAAGTGCCCAGATTGCGCGTAATAGAATACGTAATGTCCTCGTGATTGACGTCCTCAGAGGTTTCTAGTTTTAAATAAAACATTAGATCGTTAGATAGAGGTATCTATAAAACGTAGGTAAAAGGAAGGCCTTTTACCTGTACCTACCTCTGAATAAGTCTTGACCACAATACACAATTGTACATTGGTAATTATCAATGCACACGCATTTCGTACGTCTATTTTCAACACACTTGCGAGGAAAAAATACAGACGTGTTGTATGAGCTTATGTACAATAACGTACCTAACTATAGAGATGATACGTTTACAGTACAACTGACCTTTGTTGCCAGGTACTGACTATCCGGAGCTTCTTTTACAAACTTTTCTACGTCCGTTGGTGACAATACTTTAAATTTCGTATTTTTGATAATAGTTAACCACACAACAAAAACGATAACAAATATTTATGGAAAATGGCGGGCTGGTTTTGTTTTTTCCGCTAGCGATGCGCACGCGGGTGTAAAAGGCACTGGCAAAACCGCTGAACATCCTATACTTATAAAAATATAATAAACACAAAATAATGTTTTAAATAAGCAAATTAAGGTTAGGGTAGTGAAAAATATATAATTTTATGAAATATTATGTTAATTTATCATATTTATTTATTTATACAGTAGGCATATTTTAAAAGGCATGAGGTCTCTTTGATGAGATAAAAACAAGCGCAAGACTCTACTCGGGTGAAAATAGACAATGCTCATTTATTATTATAGGATAGTTCTACTAATTACATGTATAGTATCCCAATGACCTGCCCATGGGATTTTTTTTACCATAGCTAAATGCCTCTGGTTTGCATATGGTTTTTTTTTTAGCTTTTGAGCGCTTGTCTTTGGTAAAAAGCTTCACTAAAGTCAATTTCTACTTAGATACAAATTCCATGCTGCCATGATAGTACTTACTAATTCCATGCTGCCATGATAGTTCTTACTAATTCCATATTGCCATGTCATTACTCCTTACTAGTATATGTGGCGCACAAGTAAAAAGCACGCGTGCTTAATACACTGCATTATGAACCTAAAAGCGGTTCAATTTATTATTTTTTGATTATAGTTGGATCATAATTAATAAAAATGTTAAAAAATAATTGAAATTGAATAACGGAGAACTGTTTAAGTTGGTGCGGCTGCCCGGGACGACAGACGTCTCAAGTTTACACGCGATCGGTCACAAGCTGGCCCGGGCCCGGGCTCCTACCACGACGTGCTAACTCATTTTTCACTCAGTAAACGACCATTATATGAAGAACAAAGAATAAAAATAAAAAAAAACTCTCTCGAATTCGAGTTTGACAGTCTTAGTAATAACACTTCGGGGCTTCAGCCCGAGTCTTCTAGTTTTCTTGATTTTTCACGGACATTTTATTTTGTCTGTGAAATAAAGCGTGTAACTCTTTTGAAGGCGCAAAAAGTTTTATCTCTAAAAGTCGACGGAGCACAGAAAAGGCGATGGAGGAAAGTTTCTGGAAACCTCCATGTCACTTTGATGTCTAAGATTCAAAAGCCGATAAGATAAAATTTTTGCTTCGCAAGAGGTTTAAAGATTGAATTCATTCGAGCTCACAAATCTGTGTGGCCGGCAAAATGTTTCCCGTAAATGGTTTTGTTTGTTTTAAAATTATGGAATAAGAATAAAGTACTCGTTTGCCCATAC
The DNA here is from genome assembly GCA_948473465.1 of Lithophane ornitopus. Lineage (NCBI taxonomy): Eukaryota > Metazoa > Arthropoda > Insecta > Lepidoptera > Noctuidae > Lithophane > Lithophane ornitopus. The sequence continues at coordinate 10,408,828 of OX419616.1, read as the reverse complement.
ACGTGTGTCTTATGCGGTTAGGACGCAAAACAGGTAGACAATGGTGACGAGAGAATTAATAATGGTTTCGAAATGAAGTGCAAACATAAAATTATGTTATGTTACAATGCAAGTTCACCCAAAAACCAAGCTTTTCTAGTTTTTGTTGCAGTATGAGGAGTATATAGGTACTTGTATTCAGCAAAGTTGGAATAGGGCTGACTGACCATTGCAAGAAGCAGCGGAATAGAAACCCGTGCATATTTAACCGTCTATAACTACTGTTGTTTGTTTCAAGTATTTAAAGAGATTTAGATAAACGGCGTCTGTTGGCGCGACCCATCTGTGGCTCCCCTTTCGACTTTACGATATAATTACTTACTGCAAACATACAATCCCATTTAACTGAAGTGGTTTATTATTCTCTGCGTAAACATTTCAGATATAATTGTTGGAGTGGATGTAGCGCTTATACTTTTGAAATTATTTCAGGAATTGACCCAATTTTATTATGATTATTTGGCTTTCTTCTTTTTTTCCTATCAAGTACTAAGTCCAGTAATGGACTGCTATAGGCTTACGATTGACACAACAAAAGGAAATTTATTTAAAAAACAAAAGAAAGTGTTCAGACCTTTCCAACGACAAACTCATTTTAAACTTTAGTAGTTATAGTTTCAAATAAGTACTATAACTTCTCTTCTTCTTGTATTCAAGCCGAAATAATCATTTCCGTTTACAGGCAAATTAAAATCCACGTCTATCCTGTCTAGGCTGAGCCTAGAGGTACAGATTTACCTGCAGGTTATCCTAGACGCGTCTTATAGGCTTCTGGGCTTTAGCAGTCAGCAAGATACAGCTTTGAATACCACGTCAATTAGCTTTGTAGGTATCTACATACTAAAAATAATGGCTATAAAGAATGAATTGTGTTTTAATATTGGCAAGAAATATTATTCAATGATGCATTTTATGTGTTGCCATCAGCAATAAGATCAAATGACCCATTTTATTTTCCTCCAATAAGAAAGAAAAAAAGAATAACATTTATTTGGCGACAGTTCATGAGCATAAGCATAATCAGCCTAGAATGTTCCCACTGCTGGGACATAGGCCCCCTCTCTGTGAGAGGGAGTGGGCCGTAATCCACCACATGGGCCCAGTGCGGGTAGATGTCACATGTCTTCGTATTTTTGGTTGTAGGACATGGTTTCCTCACGATATTTTCCTGTAGGTACCTGTAGGTATCCTCCGACCAGGCGGGTGTTGTGTCTGGTGGGAAACTCCCCAATGATTGATATCAAGGCGAAACTCGTCCTACGGTAAAAGCCGCTTGCGCAATGTAGGATTTTGCGTGAATTCAGTGTGATGCATAGTTCGCATGTAGATGCCGCCACATACCTTTGTAATCTGTGTGTTTAGTGGGATGAAGAATAAACATGCTAATGCCCTAACAGTCACAAAATCACAGTCACTTTCGTTTAAACTAATAATGTTGCTAAAGATGTGGTAACGTCAGAACAAAGAAAACAATTAATTCACAATTTTATCATCAAAACTGAGTTGAGTATAAAAATTAATTAGCCCGAAGCAACACAAATCTTAACAAGACTGCGGCACGTCTAAGTAATTAGCGAAAAGAGGCGAAACCAACGACGTAAATCATCTCGCTCCCACAGATACGTTCCCGTCTCCCGTCGACCCAGCGGGAGCGCCGAGTGCGGGAGTGCGGGTAGTTCTATCAAATTTACATTAAACTTCAAACGAAACAAGAAAATTAAGTCAAACTAAGTAAACGACATGGCTCTGAACTCACACGTTGCCATTTTCGAGGAATAGTTCACGGCAATAATATTAGCCAATTTAAATGAAGCCCTAATACGATTAAACGCTTAACGTAAACACCTTTCCCGGTATTTACGAAGTTTCAGCAAACTACTTATATGGTAAACACCGCAAGATTAATCGCTTTCTTCGTCGAATCTTTTAGATAGCTCAAAAGATAGAAATCGGGGCATTTCGCTAACTTGCAAAGTATTTATTGCGCAAGATATCAATCTTGTGGAATCCCTTTGTTTATATATATAGAAGTGTCTTCTGTCGGTGAACTGTTTACTCGTCCTTCTAATTGGCGTGTGTATCTGTTTACTTGGATGTTGTGTTGGGATCCTCGCACGTAACAGATTCTAGTAAATTTTAATGATGTGTTGCGTCGCAGTGCGGCGTGCCCCCGGCGCCGAGTTATGTATGTTACTATCACAACTGGTTGACGCCACTTTAGAGTACGCCGCCGGCGATGCTCACATAAGGTTGTAAGAAAAGAAATGCCAGCCAGCTCTGTCGAACACAACCGATACATTGATACAACAGTATACATCTACGTATTTTTTTACTAAAGATACATTCCTAGAAAACTGAGTGGAAAATAATAATGATAACTTGAAACATTTCAATGACGTTCAATAAGAACAACTTTCGCAAAACCCACGAGTCCTAAGAATAAAGTGCTCGATAAAATAAGCGACGCAATTATTTAACTGAAATACATGCATAGAAACAGATCATTTTTCAGTTGGTTATTACAAAATACCGAGAACTGAAAATGCAATGCAAACGTTTACGCGCTTGAAAACTATATATTTTTTCGTAGAACTGGTTATTTATTTGATTTTACTTTTCATTATTTATATGATATTAAGATAATATTGGATCGATTATGAATTTTATATTTGTGTGAGCCCCGTAGAGATACGAGAGAATTTTTGAAATATTAATAATCTTGTTACATAATACTCTGTGATCGCTTTACCAAGTTTTCTTAAGATAAAGCTCATATACTTCCAAACTTCTTATATCCCGGAGCTCGTTTACGATGCAAAGGCCCAAAAGTGTATTTCGGCGGTGAACATTCTGGCGAGAGTAGCCCACCAAATTGTTCTACTTTTTTTCCTTTTGGCGCGGAAATAGAAAATTATTTGAACGCGGAACTACGCTTCCGAACTGGAATCGTTTGAGAGGCGTTCGGCTGATGTTAGTAGTGTGCCGTTTCAATTCACCTTCTTTGTTCTGTTTTAGTTAGATTTGGCTTCACCAGCTTTTTGCTTTAACATTCATTCAATTGTACATTTACAAAACAATCCAAAAATATAAGCATGGAAGTGCTTACCTACTTAAAAGAAAATACAGGGGAACTAGCGGTAAAATTGCTTAACTTCGAGCTTCGAGTGACGAACTTATTTCACAGTCCATAATTGGCTGTGTAATAGTTTCCATCAATATTAATCATGATTCGATTAGCATATTAATCCATAGCAAAAAGTACAATTTTAATTATGCAAGAATCCAGAATTACTCGGTGCCTGTCGATGCGATGACGTGGCAAACTGGCAAGCTTATTATTTATTGGCTTTTAGTGGCATCGCTCGGGACCGTCGGCTTGCTGCAGACGACAGAATATTTTGAACGATGTTGACCGTATTTCCACACTGCTAACTTGATTACCAATAGTTTGGTCGGTTGCTTTATAATACGCTATAGTGATCGTGTCCGTAAACAATCAGAAAATATCGTTTTATGGAATCAGAAATAAACTAAATTTCCCAACGTTTTGACGCAAAAAGCGTAGCGACCGGACTGCGGAGTTTCGAATTTCCACCCACATACAATTTGGTAGATACGCTACATATTTTTTGCTCGCATCGTATAACACTGCGCGACTTCATCAATGCACGAATTTAAACAATGACCATTTATTTGGATGCATGCATTTTGTATGTATTCTGTGAATAAGCTATTGAAATAGGCAAATAAGCTACGCGAAAATGATAAGCATGCCCAACTAGTCACAGGTTTCCGCACTGCGACGCAACATACCATTAAAATTTACCAAAACCTGCGCCTGCCGGAACGAAACAATCCCGTACAATGTACATAGGTACATTCGTATTTACGCTACTATTTAGGTACGGACGATATCGCTTTGTGCTATGACGTCATACTGTGAACATCGCCTTATAAATAGCTCCTATTAACTTGTTATATTACCCTCACGGCTGCGATGTGATGAGCCTATTTCTGTGCCCATTATGTATGCTATAGTTGCGGCAGCTGCCCGATTGCATCGAGTTTTCATTTTTTATTTTTAGTTCGTTAGGTAACTTCTGAACGAAGTACGGAGGAGTTTCTTTTCGAACCTCGTAATTTGGACCGAAACTCTCAGAAAGTGGGCGCTTCAATGAACAAATCGTGGCGGGCAGTTTATAAAAAGAATAGGGACGCAACAATAGCCTCATTCGATTTACGCTTTATTCATTTTATTCGTTTCGCAAGATGGTTCCGTTTTATTATCGTTATTGTTTCTCCATTGTTGAGGGCTGGCCCTTTGGACCGCAGCGAATCGAACTCCTCTTGAAATTCAATGTTATCTCATATCTTCTTAATTGGTTACATACATACAATGATGCTTTAACACAACATCACTCTTTAGGAGACGAGTTGTCTGTCTGACGAAAACAGTTTCAATGTTGAACATAATAGTACATTGTGATTGTGATAGGTATAATAACGTCATTGAATTAAACTTAATGCTGTACACAATATCTCCGTCTAATGGACAGTTCTGAGGAGAAACATAATACGTCTTTAGGCTTCATAGAATGATCAGCTCACAAAGGACATGTGATATGCGATACGATTGTCATTAGTTGCGCATATTGTTGTGATGTTTCATACAACAATGTGTTTTGAATTTAATTATCACACATCCAGTCGTAGTATTCCATAAATGTCATACAAACATGAGTGTTCTCTCAGGAGCAGTGGAGATGTAATTTTTTTGTAATTTTTTGTGTGAGCGGTGGTTATCCGACTCGGCCATTCAGATACTGGGGATGTGATTAAAATAGAAAATATAAAGAAAAATATCTTCTTTTTTTACTTTTAATTGAATGTAGGCAATACTATGCAAGTGTACGACTAACCAACTTCTCAGGTACCTAATCTATACGCATTATCTCTACGGTCAGGGCCGTCATGCGAATATCTACAGCTGTAACGGGTTTTCAGAGACACCTGAAATGTCTGTATTGGTATTTCTTAATTGAGATACCTTTCGTACCCGGACGGCAGTTGCTCTGAAAAATTTTTACTTAGTTTATCTGAATTTCTTGTATGGCATTAAGATAACTTCTTAGTTGCTTACTCTAACAAATTAAATAATTTTCTAAATAAGTGTGCCGTCTTAAGTCTAGAAATGTACCCGGATTACGGTTATAGGCTAAGTACCCATTACACAGGACTGAAACATAACAGATGAACCTTGACCTTATGTTATAACAAGTGTCAAAAGATGCATAACGAAACCGCGAGTTACTGGTTCTACCCGTCACTGCGATATTTTTTTTTTAGTTTATAGTTTCTAGTATAAAATGATATAATTTAAATTTACCCCCACGACCCATTAGGCACTATGTTTGGCGTGAGTTACATTGCTCGCTAACGTAAACAGCGATTGTTCACAACACAAATAATAGTCGTTTCCCAGCAATTATTTTTGTACAATGTTACTTAGTTTGATGCACAGAAAGCGTGGCGTAACTGATGGGTCTTATTGCACCCTGTATTTTTGGTTTTCCTAAGTTGTATGTTTGTTTGTCCTACAGAAATGATGACGTGTCGGCTGGGCTCGCGACGGCTGGGCGGCTCCCGAGGCTCGCTGCAGGCAGGCACCGCTTGCTCTGCCGCCAGCGAGCTGGACCTCTCCTCGCGCTCCAGACGCGCACATAAAGCTAGGTAGCCTCATCATGTATGGATATTTATATATATGGTAATAGGTACAGTCAATTAATTGTTTATAAAATTGAACTACGTCAATGTGCCGTGTTATAGCCGTTTCATACAACTGTCGAGAATGAAAAGAAAAATTTGAATTCGAATATACGGACAAATTAAGTTGGTAGTCAATTTAATAAAACTATTCTTTCACTTTACTTTCAATATTAAACGCCACAATTCAGTTGCTGGTATACATCTCAATTGCAAACAAATGAAGCATAAACGCTTGTAAAAAACAAATTAAGAGTAATTTCATAAGCTCAGTAGGTAAGGAAATAATTTAAACGTTTCTCGTATCCATCCCACTCAGGAGTTTATTTCTGTAATTCCTCGGAGGAAATTGTGTGGGTTTATGCAAACATACAAGTGTATTTTACTTTTAAATATAAATACAGAAGCTACCGAGAACGAATTGAAACAAAGTTATGTGGCTTCACAAGTCTAAAGGGTTGGAGGAGTGTGGCTACAAATAGAAATAAACATTTTCTTTTCATATTCTTATAAGAGCATTTCATAAAAGTTGTTTCTCATTAGTTTGTGTAAAACGTATCGTGCATTTTAATTGATTTGCACTTGTCCGCGGAAAGACCAAACAATTTGAAACGCTCGCACCAGCGAACTCCTGACAAAATCCGACACGAGATTGGATTTAACAAGCCTGCCTGTTGTGAAACGATTCGTTTGATTTACTAATCGTTGAGACGAGCTCGGAGAGCAGGAAGAACGAGGCCGGTGGAACGAGGGTTCTACCCAATCATTATTTCCAAAGTTATCGATTTGTAAGGTAATAAAATAAGGTATCGAATTTTCCACTACATAAACCGGAGTTCGTTAACGTGGGACGTTTACAGGCAAAAACGAAATTGAGTCATCTAGTTTCTAATTAAGTAGGTATCTTTTTGCAAATAGTATATCGTTGGCATTTTTAATAAATGTGCCTAAAGTATCTTTTGATAGGAATCTCTCGGCACGAAAGCGGCTTCTTTTAGCTACGTATTTTAAACGCGTAGATACCTACAAAAGATTGGAATACTTATTGAAAAATATTGTTATTTTCTGGCCGTTACTTCAGGTATGAACAACTTTTGTTCGTAACTTACTTTTTATATTACTTTCACCGAGTTGTTCAGGCAAACAATATTTGACACAAAAATGCTTTTTTACGCTTGGTATATATAATTAATACAGCCATCGATTCATCTGCAAATTGTACAGTTTAGGTACTTTGAAAGTATTATAAATACTTAAACAATAATCAAAGTATTAAAAGTAGTTACAGATGCAGCTATAACTTAATATTGTACGGACGAAGTGTCGACACAGTTTGTGTTCAGCATTTTACACGTTCGGGGAGCCATATTACTTGATATCCTCTTAAACTGGATCTGTCAAACCGCCACGAGCGATAAAGGGGATCTATCGCTATCATAACACTTCCAGCATCTATGTATTATGGATCCCTTTTTTTAACGTCTCTATGAAATTAAGAATTATTACGTCCTTGATTTCTTTTTGAGTTTATGTGGAGGTTAATACGATAATTTATTGATGTGGGATTTAGAGGAATTGTGAATGATGATTTTTATATTTATAAGTTATTTTTTGAAGGTTTTGGTTGGGACTTGAGAATGGGGAGGGACGCGTGTTTTGCAGGTATATTCGATTTTGTCTACTTATATTAGAAATTGTTATATTCATTTCAAAACAGGCTCGATTAACAAAATACAGTAAAAGATCCTAGGACAGAACAAGCGTTCTTCCAGCTTATCCTAGTTTGTTAGCCATGCTGTCAACTTGATTGGCTTATCTTGTATCACGGCACGCATTACTAGTTACATGTGGACAACGCGAGCAAGAGAAATACACACTTTAGTGTGTTCTGTCAAAGCCAGAATGATTCTGAGTCCAGCACGATTCTTGAACTACAAATTACACACCAGTCCAATATTTTCATGGCGTATAATTTTCTTGATATAACGTGGTTAAACGTACGCTGCTTCCATTAAGGCGACGGTGAAGAGGTTCGACGGCTAGCTCTTGTGTACCCAGGAACATAAGGACCCTTTTCTTGAGGGCCGCTTTAATCACGAGTGTTGACTCGATGAGCCTACGTCCTCCGTCCTCGTGGGTGAAAAGACTCACAGGTACGTCAACTTTAAAATAAACCTGCCTTATTAAAGATAGAACAATACCTTGTTATGTGTGTGGGATTTGGGAGAGTTCTGGATGTTCCATTTTTTTTTGCTGTTTTGAATACACTAGTTTCATAATGAAGGAAAGCATTGGGTGTTACCATAAAAAGGTACGCAATTTTATGTTTTTTTAAAACAGAAATTAACGAAACCAATATCTGTTAACGTGAGTGCCTATTCGTTTTTTTTCCGAGGTATGCTTTTTAATTTATAAAACAAGGAAGGCTGAGACGACTGCGACGGCCAAGCTGCTTATATTTACTCTGAAATAATCAAACAGTCGGTTTAAACTTCCTCCGACAATAAAAACGCCACGGTCAGATAGAAAAGCCGATAAAGAGCGCTCTACTTAATCTGTAAAGAGTAGCTAAGCAGTTCGCGACAGCCCTGCTACCGGTAATATGAGCGAGCGCCCGTCGCCGCGGCAATACGACCGATCGCATTTTTGAACGGTTTATATCTCATTTTACGGTACGACAGTTCTAGCACGACCCTGCACGGCTCTGCCCCCACAGAGGTCGTATTGGGAAAACCAATTTCTACCGGTAGCCGCTCGCGTGCCACTAAGTCGATTGGACTTCAAACGATTCCTTCCGCTCGCAAAAAGTCTCATATCTGCATAAATTTTTATATTAACACTGGAGAGTCGATGACTTTTGTATTTTGCTTTATGAACTGTTTTTAATTTTGCGTGGGATCAGGAAGATTTATGCGCTGTTTAATGGCTTTGGTTCGAAAACCGATTCGGTATTTATGGTAATGTTGAATGGTTACAATGCAAGGTATTTACGTAGGTACCTATTAACCTACAAATGATAGCTAAATAATAACCTATGAATAACAATTTGTGTACGGTTACCTTAAAATATATAGGTACTAAAAAATAAGTAACTATGAAAAATGAAAATGGTTCATTATTTTAACAAGTAAAAGGTACCTTAACGACTAGTGATTGGAAACTCCTAGTTAGGAGACTCCAAAGCCTGTGTTAACAGACTCCACAGCCTGTGGCTCCGCAACCATTATCACACATTTTATGGTCTTTTTATAAGGAAACCATAGGGTTCCCATATTGGTAATCTACTTCAATATAAAAATGCATAAATATAAAAATAAATGAACTTTTATAAAAACCATTAAACCTCTTTACAGTGTTTTAACCAAATGTTCTTCCGAAAAACAGTCCCAAAAGCCATCAAATAAAGATTAAAAATAAATTTGTTTTTTTTTCTCGTTTTAATGGCCGCTGAATTGTAAAACGTGGCAATATAACCAGTGTCTAACTGTTGGTTCCGAAAAGGTTGCACAGTCTTATAAATATTATGATATTTTTGATAGAATTAACTTTTGATTTCTTTTATTTACAACATATTAAATTAAATTATGTAGGTATAGAAATTAATTGCTACATAAGGACCCATAATTGAAAACAATAGGTATACTCTGTTTACAATTAAGTTTTTTATTTTTAAGTTGCAATGTATTGAGTTAGTCAGTGTTTTTTCTTTAAAGTAGGTACATACTAATTCCATGTGTTTTTGCACACGGACTGAATGAGGTGTAGTCACGAGCTCCTTTTTTACCCGACTACAGCGAAGCAAAAATGAGGGTTTTTTCACTGTTTCACTTTTCCACTTTTTGTTGTGTTTTTAGCTGTAGTCTTCCATGCTGTATTAAATAAATAAAGAAAAAGTAAAATTGACAGACAAAAGCCAAATAGATAGTCAGGCGGGAAAATAAAAGTGTGAATCTCAATTATTATATTCTGTGACATTTATTGCGTTACATAGCAAAATACCATAATCGTTTATTAAAACGTGACTAAAAACAAAACGTAATCTCTTTAAAAAAAATCAAGTAAGTAAGTTCACAACTACGTAGTATCTCTAAGTAGTCTGTGTTCACAACGTAGATAGGTTCACAACTTAATGACCAATGCCAAAATGTCAATCAAAAAATTATTTACTACATTAGCGACCCGCTCCAGTTTCACACGTTACGACTTGACAAAACATCGTGATTTCTTATATAAATGTAACTTTCATATCAACGTACCTTCCGGAATAAATTCTCTAAACGATGGTGAAAATCTTATCAAAATCTGTTGCGTGGTTTAGAAGAATAACGCGGACATACAGACAATCACGAAAAGCGACTTTATTTATAATATGTATAGATTTAGAAGAAGTATGTGAATGGGTAATTCTGGGGTAGGTATTAGGTGAGGTACGTTATTTAATTTATTTATTTAATGTTATTGTTGACCTAATGTTTCCGATGCTCAGTATGAGAATCGGAAACATCCTAACGAACAAACCGAATTTTTATACTTACATAATTATATATTGTAGGTATTGATGCTTGATGCGGATCAATATTATAGGTCAGCGGATTACTTTTGTTTGCTATGCTCATCTTGCCATCAACATTCCTGCGTTGGCGACATAACACATTCATTTTAGAAAAAAGAAAAGATATTTTTTAATTACATGAGCAGTATTGTGTCCTAAAAGTTAAAATAATTTTATTTTGCTTTATAGTTTTGAAAAATTACCTTTATTACCTAGATTAAAACTGTTGGGGGCGAGCGGGGAGGCGCCGCTGCTGAGCGGTTGGCGGAGTACGCCGCACACGCCGCACGCGCCCGCCACGCCAGCGCCACATCACTCACACAATCACCTCGCACCGTCACATTGCAATGGAACCGACAGGTATAGTCCGACATTCTTTACCACTACATAGTACCACACAATTATACGCTAGTTCGTACACAATATGTAACTAACTGGTGCGGCATAAGGGTAACCCTAACTGGGCTAGCATACCTAGCTAGTATAGCACGCTTCGCACGCACATCACATTCGTGCAACATCACTAACACAATCACCTCGCATCGTCACATTGCAATGGACCCGACAGGTATAGTTCAAACTATTTTATAACCTAAAATACGTGCACGTTAGAACAGGCTTTTAAATGTGTTCGTTTTTAATACTCACGCCGATACAGTGCTATGGCATGTACAGCGATGGCCTACGTTTTAGCAAGTACGCTATAAGCGCCCGCCACGCCAACGCCATATCACTCACGCAGTACTCGATGCAATGGCACTCGACAAGGTTGGCGCAGTGGCTGAGCGATGGACGGCTGCGCAACGTGTCGCGGGTTCGATCCCCGCACGGAACGAATATTTGTATGATCTGCAAGTAGTTGTTCCGGGTCTGGGTGTTAGTGTATGTGAGTTTCTATGTTTGTAAACGCACCCACGATACAGGAAGAAATTCCTAGTGTGGGGCAACGTTTTCTAAAAAAAGAAAAGAAAAGAATGGAATCGATAGTTATAAATAATCCAATCAACCTACGTAACGCGTCACACTGCATCTCCGTCACTTACCTCAAGACAGTTCTACCGCATAGACAGCCTACATCACGGGGCTCACGCCACTTTATCAGAACATTATTGTTTCCTATTTTACTAAATCCTTGTATCAGAACCCAATTAGTGTCTTTGTATGGGCTTGATGTTTAACGAACAAAATTAATCAAATAAGTACCTAATATAAAACGATTATTTAACCAATCGATTATTTAATGTCAATTTATTATAGGTATACACTTTGCCTAACCCTTCGAGGATTAACGGTGTGATGTTATTAACCAATAAACACACGCTTAGCAACATAGATTGTGTAAATTATGAACAAATTAGTGGGTAAGTTAATTAAAGTGAACATTAAAAAATATTGGATATCTACGCTATTGGATTCATAGTTGTAAACAAAGTTATCTAAAAAACCACACGTAGTGGTATATTTTTATCGTTATTGTACCAGTAACACTCGAACAAAGCTAAATAAAATACTGTTCGACAGCTGATACGCTTTGACAGCTTTCACTCGAATCGTATTCCCTTTAATGTTATTTGGAGACGTCAAACTACGCAAAATTATATCGGAATTCGGATATCGGCTTTTCGCAGGAGTTACGATTTGTGTTGTTTGTTTGTTGCTTTTATTATTGGGTCTCAGATCTTTAGCAACCACTAAATGACACAAAATATATTGAAATAGACGAAAGTCGAGGAGATAGATTAGAAAAAAATTACCTAGTTCCTTTTTTTCAATTGTGATTTTAACTTCATCAGGACAGAGTTTTGAGGATAGCAAACAGAGTCAACACGCGGGTCCCAAACACAAGTTTTAATACACCACTGAGTAAAACTACTAAGTTTTATGAATACAAAATATGATTTAATACATACAACTTACGATCCAGTGATTTTACATTAGCCACTTATACGAAATGCACGCCATAACCATAAATTTAAAGTTACGATTTATTTTGTACGAAGTTATTTTCTCGTTCATGTGAATGCGTCCCTGCTTCGTTTATATGGCTACATTGTCTGGTCAATATTCGTTTAGTCTTTGTTTCACTTTGCTTGCAGTATCCAGTTTCAATATAAAGGAAATGTCTGTCTGGACACGGATAGGCTATCATTTCTCCGAGATTTTGGTATAACAAACAATAGTTTGAACAATTATCTTCATTTTATTAGGTACTTCTCAATTACACACGCCCGAAGTCTGTGTAGTCGAGAAATAGAGAATATTGGCTGCATTTGCTTCGCTAGCCATGTAAAGCTGAGCTGCCTTTTCCGGTTCCAGCTGATCCAAACGGAAAGTAATGTTTTTTTCGTAATTGTGTCTATGTCGGCGGTTCTCTAATCTGCACTGCCAAATCGGATGAACTAAGTAAATCCAATTTTGGCTGGAAAATTCCTCCTACGAGTAATTCAACTTTTTATTTAATAAAACTGGATAGAAGTGGATTTAACAGTGTTGTTTTTATTAATACTACCTTCGCGATAGTTTTCGTACAAATGTAAAAGTACTAATGTAAATGAAAAAACTCGTACCTACCTATTAATAAACAACTAACTAGTTGCGGTCGCGTTTGGACGACAACTGGGAAAGTTAGCTAACAACTCTACATTGGTAAATGTTGTTCACAAGTTTACTGAGGCCACGATATCCAATTTATGTCTGCATTTCCATTCAGAGAGATCGCACCGAGTCATCAATCTGCAAGTTTTAATAAACAACATTTTTGTATTCTGATTTTAATTAGAGTTTAACCAAATTCCACATTTCCTCTTAACCCGTCGTATGCCGTAATTACAGACACAATTAAAATCCATTGTTTCTCAACGGGATCCACGTTCCGGCATACCAAAGGTTAATAAGGATCTAAATAATTTGATTCGTTTGACGTTAATTTTAGTTAATAACTTTTGATTAAAAAGATGATTTGATGAAATTCATCTTACGGTGAGATTCCAGCCGTTGTTCTAGCCTGACGAATTTTAGCATAAAGCGAGGATTGAATCATTAATATTGGTAGAATACCTAGTTTCTAACTATAAACACTGTCACTAACTGTCAATTAATTTGCATCTTTCAACTGTACATCATCGGCCGTGACATAAGGTAATCGAATGTAGATCCTATCGACGTCATTGTATTGTAGCCGCTTGTATACATAACCTGACTAGTCTCTGTCGAGATACCGATCCTTTGGGTGAATTGTTCGCAGTATTCAATCTGAGCCTGCTCAAGATAATGAAACTGGTATTATTGGGACCGCAATCCTGTGGTTAGGCGCTTTCACTGGCTGTCTTCAGTATCCTGAGGGTTAATTGGATACCTATCGACAGATATAGCTGCGGTGAGCCCTCAGGTGGTAAACGCGATATTCAATTATTCTCCAGTCGCAATTACATACACACGGGTACATAAATCCCCGCCCGAGCTAACTCAGTCAATCGGAGTTAACTCCAAACAATCAGGTAATGCAAACAGCGATGCTTACATTTATCTTACACGGTCCGTGCTTGATACCTGTGTACGTACGTTGTAAGCCGGAATGCTTAGCATAGGGAAGTAGGTGTCTTGTGTAAACGACTCAGTCGTTGATAGGCTTGCGTATTGAATCTGTAATGCCTACACAGCCTACATACGTTGCTAGCGTAGTTAGCGTACGGCTCGATTGATCGATAGGCTGTCGAGATTGAACAAAGACTATTGTAATTAGCGTGTAACTAATGCCTTATCTTAATTGGTACACGTACGTACATCGTTTACTAAATAATTACGCAAGTTTATGACATGTTATAGTTATGTGTGTTGTTATGAACACGTGAGGGCTCATTTGAACTTCATGTAGGATAGGTCTGGTATTCGTATTTGTATAATTTAAACCAAAAGTATTTCGTTTTTTATTTGTATGCGTTTGTGGATCATTCAATTTCTGTTTTGCCTTTTTTATAGATGTAGGAAATTAACGCATTTAAAACAGTGGTACGCAAACTTACACATACGTTCACCTATAATTCTTAGCTTGCAAGTATTCTATGCAGTACCTACCTATTAACTAAGAAGAGGAATTTAATATCTGTTGGCCACCCCTGTCCATATTATAGCAAGATATAATGTGCGATCGTCTACAACGATATCGAATAACAAAGGAACCACGCAAACCTATCTGTCACTAACTTTGATATCAAATGAAGGCAAGCTATCTATTGCCGCCATTCGCACACGCTCTATGGCTCACAAATACACACGTATATATTATACCGTACATTAATATCAATGTATATAACTGTCTGTATTTTCTACTAACTGCGTAATCAAAATATAACTTTGTTAATGATCTCCTTTGTCGATTGTTTCCTACTTGATAGTGACGTAATAAGTGTTTTGTTTACTTACCAAACAACAACTTCCCTATATGTTATATATCTCACTACAAAGATGATGTTATAAGCCCTTAGCTCAAGGGTTAACGTTGAGTGCAACTCTTATTAGATTCGCAGAGAGCGCACACGTAATGTTATGTAGATTACTTCAAAGGAGAACGGATTTAACGTTGTGTACGTAGTTAAGGCAAACTGAAAGGAATTAAGGTTAAAAGGGTCAAACGATACGGGTAATGAGATGGTTGATACCGTATTGTTGTCGGCAGCGGCAGCAGGGGCGGGCTGCGGCGGCGGTCCACGTACGCGAGCGGGCGGCTGCGCGCCGGCCCGCACTGGTCCTTCGTGTTCGACCCCGCCGGCCGCTTGTGCTACTACTGGTCCATGGTCGTCTCCCTCGCCTTCCTCTACAACCTTTGGGTCATAGTCTACAGGTTCGCTTTCCAGGAGATTAACGGTGAGTTATGAGGAAATTATACTAAGCATATATAACCAATCCCATTTGTATCGCTCCTACTCATTTTCACTGTCGGATGAACTTAAAAGCAGGCGCTTAAGTGGATAAAAATCCAATTTTGACTCTAGAGCTTATGCAAAAGACGTCTCCATTTAGATAGCAACCAAGATTAGTGACGACGATCTGGGGCTGCACCGACTTAGCGCACTCCGCGCATAGTTTCCGCCAACTTGCCCCGCGGTGAATTAAATTACTTACCTAAATAGCTTTTCTGAGTTAAATCTTTCGCACTGAGACAATGTAATATTTGGAAAGGTAACGTTTGGATGTTTCGCCGCCCGAGTTTCCAATTGTTTCATTACCACTTCACAGCTGCGATGAGTTTCAGCGCTACATAAAATTTGCGAGTCCCTTTCAAGTTCTCGCTTTGTAGTACCTATTGATCTTTTTGTCTTTAGTTTAAACTTAAAGCAAAAGTTTAGATCAAAGTAAATTAATCCATTAGGGGTGTGATATTTGAAATTAATTTAATGGTTAGGTTTATTTTACGCAAGCGCTGATTTATTTGGATGTGTTATTAACTTGAAGTGTTTTGTTTCAGGCGAGACGTTAATAGTGTGGTTTTGTTTGGACTACTTTTCTGATTTCCTGTACCTCGCGGACATACTGTTCCACTTCCGCACGGGCTACCTGGAGGACGGCGTGCTGCAGACGGACGCGGCCAAGCTGCGCGCGCACTACATGAACTCCACCACGTTCTACATCGACTGCCTGTGCCTGCTGCCGCTGGACTTCCTCTACCTGTCCATCGGGTTCAACTCCATCCTGCGCTCGTTCCGCCTCGTGAAGATATACCGCTTCTGGGCGTTCATGGACCGAACCGAGCGGCATACGAACTATCCCAACTTGTTTAGATCGACCAGTTTAATTCATTATTTGTTAGTGATATTCCATTGGAACGGGTGCTTGTACCATATAATATATAAAAACAATGGGTTCGGTAGTAAAAACTGGGTGTATCATGACACTGAGACTGCGGATGTGGTGAAACAATATTTGCAAAGTTATTACTGGTGCACGTTGGCGCTCACGACGATAGGTGAGTATAGCTTATTTAACTTATCCGTGTGCTTATGTGTAGATAACTACGGCTTTCATGTGATTCCACGTGTTACGTGTTACGGTGCTCTATGACATTAGTTTTTATACGAAGATTAGGCGGGAAATTATCCCACTCATAAGAGTAATTATGACTTGACATCTAATTTTAGTTCCCCTGAACGCGACAGCATCGCTAATTATATTTGAGACTCGTTTCACGTCTAGCAAATTGCACATGTGGGTGCTCAAATTGTTCAAAGGATGCGAGTTATGATTAAAACGCCTTATTAAAAATGTGATTCTGTTATATTGTACAATGTACCAGGGACCCGCCCCTGCCACGGTTTTTACGACCTGATAAATATAATATCAAGATTTCTTTATTGTATGCCAGTTTAATAATAATGTATTTTATGAACCTTCCGGAATAAATTTAATGAGAACAGCATCAAAATCCATTGCGTAGTTTAGAAGAAATTCAATTTTACTGATCAGGAGATCTCACACAATGCTTATCTACATTTCTTTCAAGCAACTCTGGTCATAATTCTATGTAACATACTTGAATTGATTATAGTTATAGACAGTATTCTGGGTGAAAGTGAGTAAACGAAATATTTTATGTTCTGCCAAAACTCTAAGGCGAAACGTTAAAAAGTATTTATTTCGTCCAAAGAAAAATATCAAGGAATGTTAAAGAAAAAGAACCTCGAACAAATCTCGTCCGTGTTCCTAATTATACAAAGATAAATTATAATTAAAACATGAATCTTTTTCCCTATCAGTTTATGTAACAGAAAAATAAGTCACGTCTGGAAATATTAAAATGAGCGTAGCCAGAAATAACAATGTAAATTTTTCACTTGGACGATAAGAATGTTCTATTAGCGGTTAATTTTTCATTGGTATACGGAATAGAAAACGGGCAGGAGAATTAGTTTCATAGAGCTAGCAAACGTCAGGAGTGACTGACGACCTGTCCAGCACTACGCGCGCCTTCCAATATTTAGTGAATAACTCCGTAATAAATAACATAAATATCTTATGAGAAAGGTTTTGTAAACGATCACGCCGCGGTATTGAAAAAAAACTTTGATTAATGAGTCCTTAGTTACACTCCACTTTTCCAGTAGTTTTTTTTCTTATAAATAATATAAACTTCATGCAGATGAGTGGGCTGAAACGCCGTTAGAGCTATATACTCTTTGTAATACTAGATTAATTGGTAAAAGGCGTCTTTTAGAGAAGATATTTTCATTTACTTAAACATAAAGTAAATGCAATACCAATTTAACCATTTAATTACCTACACTGTAATCAATTTCATTCTGAAATAATGAATCGATATACAACAGACATGATACTTGTCTAACCAATTACAATAAATAGATCGAATTCATGAAACTCATTAGAGGTAAATTACATCACTGTTTTGTTTCACATGTTTCATAAACACAAATAACTCGAATTCCCCGAAATCGTTATTATAACAGAGATGTTTGTTTCAAGTACCGTTTCGGAGAAACTAAATGGAAAGCATTAAACAATTTCTGATTGTTATAATTATGTTGAAGAGACTACATAGGTAGGAACCTACTCAGAAACTATACACATACATTAGATACGTATGATACGTATGATACGTAATATCACTATCTGACGGATCAGGTCAGTTTTTCCTTAAAAAATTAAGCATATTTTCTTTTACCTTTGGCCAAACCCCAAACCGTTAAATAAACGAGGACGAGGAGAATACGGTAGAAAAAAAACAGTATTGAAAACAAACAGTATGGCCATTTCGCCCTAAGAGCGTTCATAACCGTGGCCTGGGAAGTGTCGTTAAACTAGATGGGTGTACAGATTACATGCCACCATTTTATTATAATGGCATTATATATATTCATCAAAATCCCTTGCAAATTGCATGCATCACAAAATCAGCCTCGTGTATGTACGATACAAATGATATTTCGGGATTCAATCAAATAGCTTGTCAATTTCGTTCGG
This sequence comes from Lithophane ornitopus, assembly GCA_948473465.1. Classification (NCBI taxonomy): domain Eukaryota; kingdom Metazoa; phylum Arthropoda; class Insecta; order Lepidoptera; family Noctuidae; genus Lithophane; species Lithophane ornitopus. The sequence continues at coordinate 10,390,503 of OX419616.1, read as the reverse complement.
TCGTGTCGGCGTAATTAGTTGGGATTCGAAATTGAATGTCTACATCCAATATTATTCAGTTTGCTAGGTGTGTTTGTATTGCCAGTTTCGTTAGAGTCAGCGTCAATTTATGTAAGTATCTATTATAGTTAAATAATAGTGCTAACTCGAGGAATTGTTCAATTTATATTTATTTTACTAACTGACTAAATTAGCAAAACACGCTAAAAATATAAGCCATTCGACCTTTATTTTAGTAACATTTGACTTTCTAATTTCAAAGTTTAGCGCAGTAAGTGGTCAATTCAAATCTTTTAAAAGGAATCGAAAAAAGTGGTGAAGATAAAAATATTGTGCTTGAGAAGTTCCCTCGAGTCGAGCACTATCGACTTGAAGTGTCTCCGTAGATACTTGTCCATCGTCCGGGGTCGTCTCGGCGCGACAAGTCGGCCTTGTGGTTGGACAACTAGTTGCCCGACTAGGTGACTGACTTCCCTCACAATATTAACGCTATATTTTCACAAACAAAGCATCTATGAACAAATAAACAGAAAACGTGCCTGTTACGTATTGCCTTAGTGACGCACATATGAAAATTGGTACAATATTAGATGCAATGTTGCCTTTATAAACAGACATTGGTATCGTGACTTTGTTATTGCTGACTGAGTGATATTAATGTTTGTAGATGTCTTGTCGTTAGACGAGAAAAGTAAGCTTGAACTGAAGCATCTTCAATTAGTTTTATGGTTTGTATATCTATTTGGTTTTGTTGACGTGTTATCACAAAAACAGTAGTTGATTTACCGTTATTGGGATTATTAATTACGCACAAAAACCAAGTCTAATTCTCACCACAAAAAGTCACGAAATAAATCATAAAACATTTATGAATCGTGTTTATCGAAGACAGATACAACTAACCGCTTGAGTATATCGTGTTACCAACTCATAATGATTATCTGGTTTAATAACACAGTGGCGGCCCCACCGCGGTACCTACGGGATAGAGGCAACTTCCCCGGAGGTTGACACTTTCCGCCCATAAATAGGAAGATAATTGCAGGAGAGATACCGCTTATTTATACTGTTAATAAACTATAAATTGAGGCTTTCCGAAGAGGTGTTTTAAATTAGATTTCATTATATTATGGTAATGTGCTGTTAATGGGGTGTTTGTTTACTCTTTGTTGTACGAGGGTTGTTCAGTTTTATTAATTGTGTGTGTTGAATTAATGAGTGAAGTTGTTATTAATTAGTTTGGTCAGTGGCTCGTCTTTGGGGCGGAGTTCTTTTATAGCTAGTGTAGGTTTTTATTTTTGTGTGTGTGAGCCTGCTTAGTAGGTTGTTCAAAGTAACACGATCACCCTTCCAAAATTATCGAAAAACCAATCCTAAATTTAATGAATAAATAAATAAATTAATATTAATTGATTAATATATTCATTACTTACATTAAATAATACGCTTTCACTCTAAAATGGCTGAATAGATTTGGATGAAGTTTGGCACATGGGTAGACCATAGACCAGACCCGAAGAAGGACAAAAGCTACTTCTCATCCTGGATCGCAGACGAAATCGCGGGCAACAGCTAGTTTTATATAAGCGGATAATCAAAATCCCTTCACACACGTAATTCATTATGTAGCCAAAATTGTTAAAGTTACACACGGAGTTTATCAACAGCGCACCTTTAGTCAGACATTAATAAGCTATTACCTCACATACACATAATGTAAGCAAGTACAATAACTTAACATTATTGGGTGGTCGTTCATACGCGAACTTTGTAACTCAGTTAAACAGTTACCAGTTTCTAGCAGACGGAACTTTTCTTAGTAAACATTGTAAGTATTAGTCTTCACTGTTTATAACTAGGCACGCCTCCGGGACTTGGTTACTGTACATTATATATTTCGTACGGCAATTTGAATAGACATTTGCAAGTGATGGCGTAACAAAGGAACAAAACTTCCTTTATGTTACAATTGAATTATGAATCTATTATTGAAAGCTACGTTATGGTAAAGTAATAGGAAAAGACAATGATACAGTTCTATGAAAAAACAACTCTATAAATACCTATTTGCTTGAATGTTTTCCTGGCTTATAGGCAAATATTTCTTTTATCATTCAAGATTAGGTGGCAATGAACACAATAATAAAACAGAAAGAATTGTAGATTTTCTAAAATCGTAACAATTTCGCGACAGCTTAGCAACGTTGGAAAACAGCAAGAGGTGTTTCAATGTAGAGCACCATTTCATTTAATGACCACCATTTTGAGTTCCGCGCTCACGAACACTTAAAACATTAAGGGCAAGCACCATACATTTATGGCTCAGATCTCAAAACGACAGGTCGGTTAGAAAGCGTAATTTTGATGTATTAAACCAAACTGGTATTCTATAACATCGGTTGTTGAAACCGCAACTTAAGGTGAAGGCACTTTTTACTTCCAGTTTAAGAACAAAGTATTTTAAAATGAATGCCTTCTCACTCAAACGAAAATGATAAATGAACGACTGCCATTATGTCGATGCAATATATAAAGTAATAGGAGGAAATCGCCAAATAGAGTTCCATATTCAATGATATGAAAAATTCCTGGTCCCATTTTTATCGTTTCATTTTCATGCACCTGCTTGCTTCCTGCTTCTGTACGGTATTAAAATAAATTGTATTTTTTTAAATAATGATTCTTCTATTTAAGCTAAATTCTTTTGTACAAATTCCAAATTTTATTAAACATTACACATTTTTTGTAAGTAATGTTTGAGATGAAAACAAAGGATTTGGACATTATTATGTTACAACCTTATTGTTAGATGTTTTGCGGGCTATCAATTTCTATACATGGGTAAATGGGTATGCCTTTGTCGTGGGATACGAGGACAACCCTTGCCGGCGGCTACATTTTGGGTTGCGGCAGTCAATAACACGAGAAATATGGCATAAAGTTGCGAACAAAAAACCTTATAGGTTTAAATTGGACATCACATACACAGTTTGTGCTGTCATGACGTTAATTTATAGCTTCGCTGCTATCAGCATCCTGTACATAATCAGAATACAATAAATCCAATGCATATTCATAATACGAACTCGCCGTCATAAATAAAGAACAACACAATAATTATATACAAAGCCGTACAATGGTCGTCAGGTAATGGGAAAAGTTTTAAATCAACAAATCCCGCATACCGAATGTGTGCGTCACTTGGCGTGAGCTATAAATTCGGTTGCGTGTGCGTATCTGTTGTGCCGAGTCCCGTTAATTATAAACATAAAATCAAAATACGTCTAAATATGGAGCAATTTTAATGAAAGCAATTTAAATGACTTGGGGGGTTCCCTTTGGCAATTTGAACACGGATTAAAGCATTCATGTATTATTGAAAAATCATTTGTATCATAAATGAACGTAATTATGGTGTGAGCAGGCCACACATAGTGCTAACGATGGATAATGTATTTTTATGACCATCATAAAAAGGTGTTACAATGTCTTGGAGACCGTTCCCTTTATTGGCGATCGTTTTGCAAGCTTGCCAAGTGTAACGCCCGCAGTAAGCTCTAATGGCGTGTATTCATAGCCATATATTAAAATTTGTAACAAGATTTTCCCAAGCATTTAATAAATATCAAGAATCGTAGCAGAAATTGAATCATTTTTATGACAAAAGTAACGAGTTTGAAAGCCAGTGAAAGCACTTAATGGCTAAAAAAATACTTTCACATCTTATTTGGGCTAAAGTAATTACAATGAAGAGTTAATAGCCGTTAAAACTGGATAACTTTATTACATTATGAGTATGCTTAGAAAAAATTGGAGCCATTAAAAAAGTATAAGTCTGTAGTGTTTAAGTTTTGCAGGTTACATACTTAAAGATAATAAAAATAATTAAAAACATTGAAAAACTCACATTTCGCAAGAAGTTAATAATTAGATACTTCATGCAAACGGTGCTACGAGTTTTCGTAGCACGTTCGTAGCTTATGCTACGCCGTGCTACGAAACTTTTTGTGGCTTGTAAACAATAAACGACAGTTTACGTGCTCTCCGAGGCCTTGCAATTTGGTTTAATAACGTAATCCGTAAAAACGGGCCCCCGCTGTAACTGTCATGTCTTGAGGGCCATCCGTCTTGTGAAGGCCCTTTGTACCTGCTTATAATATCGTTGGAGGACGCTTAAAACACTAATTAGGACATTTATTACGATCAATATTTAACCAAAAGTATTTTGTTGTTGGGAAAATAGTTCCCTTCTTTAATTTGTTTGGGCTTGATTAAAGTTTCATTACTCTAGTGTTGTTCCGGTCTGGAGATAATGAGTTTACAAGCTTTTGTGGTGTGGTAGAATCGCTCCGTGATATTTAAATCATTAGTGTAGGTTATTTGTTTATTATTAACGGGTTTATCATTCCTCTTTTTCTACACTTAAAGATAAAATAGTATTGGACAAATGGGCTACTTAACAAATAACTGAACTAAAGATCTTTTCGCATGGCAGGTAGACATTTCAAGCGGCTACTTCGAGAGCCTGGAAAATTTAAGCTATTTTAAAAATAAAATCCGCTATTTCCACATCGCCTCGTCACAGGTGGTGGGATAAAGTACTTACACACGAGGTTTAATCTGAAATTGACTCGAACGAGGCGCAGGGATAAAACTGGAGCGACCGCAGACTGTGAATTTTTTTTTGGGCTAATATTTGCAGTAACGTAACTGAATCAACACGAAACAGTCCTTTATTGGTGTTGTTAACAAACGTGTACATTTTTATTAGTTTAGAGAGTTTTTTTTTTGTTCGGCATAACAATTACAAAGGCGTTGTTGTATGATTTGTTGGCGGCGAGCGCGCGCGGTGACGAGGTCCTCCCTGACCGCGCGCTATAACCACATCGTTATAAACACGTTATAACTATGACGTTCATGCAATGAATTACACGCAGTCCCTGTTACTATATTGTTTTAATTTAATTTTCACTTCACTTACCCGGTTAAATGTGCTCTCTACTGGATAAACATAAAGTGTTGTTTTCTTTAGTTTCTTTATTTTACTTACTTATGCGCTAAATAGGAATACTTGAAAAGGAGATAATTTATTTTGGGCTAAATTATGAAAGTGCCGGCCAAACAAAAACAATGATATATTCCGTTAGAACATGTTATTCTCTTCACTTTTCACTATCAGACCAAATCTGTAGGGCAATTCCCTGCGCTGTTATACGATTTGGAAAAAGACTGTTTTCAGTACGTTTTGGTTAAAATAATTCATAGTTATCTAATTAAAGTAATAGCTTGTAGTAATAAAAAATTAAGAGAACAACGTACTCTTTCGGAATATAGCTTTTTTTTTGTTTGGCAAATTCATAATTTAGCCCAAAATAAATTATGTCCTTTTCAAGTATTCCTATTTAGCGCATAATTAAGTAAAATAAAGAAACTAAAGAAAACAACACTTGATGTAACGGCAATTTTACTAATATAGCCCAAAAATGTATGGACGGTGAATGTTCTCCTTTAATTATTATTACTAGTCATCAACAATAATTATTACATTACTAGCTGTTGACTATAACCTTCTCCAGGTTAAAGTCTACCCCTGTGCGAAATTTCATCTAAATCCGTACCGTCGATTTAGCGTGAAAGCGTAACAAACAAACAAACTCACTTTTGCATTTATAATATTAGTTAGGATAATAACAGATTATTTTTTCTCTACTTTCTTGTATCAAATAATTACGCTGAACGTTTATCATTCGCCGTTTGATGAAACCCTAGCAGGTGATCAATTTGCATAGTTAAATCGCTCCCATTTTTCTCTGCACATGTCTCGGGTTACTTGTGTGTGTATCGCTTGCCTTCGTCGGCGAGACAGATGTATTTATTACACGTGCAGGTGATTTGCATGGATGGGTACATTTATGTTTAGGTAACTTGTTTTAGTTACGTGGTTTCTATAGTGCAATGTAGGCAAATTAAATACAGTCAAGAACGCACACATATATGCCAGACAACACAATTTTTTTTTACTCACTTTGTGTGTTTGCTCAGTAGTTAATGGGTTAAGGCGTGACTTTTCGTGGAAATCCATTATAAAATACAATAAACGTAGATATATTTAGTAACCTATTCCGCTTAACTATTCCTAAAGAGTCATAAAAAACCCTGTAAGAAATCAAGATATGTTAGATTTCTTACTAATAGGTTACTCAATATATCTACGTCTATTATATTTTTTGTTTGCTCAGTAGCCAAATCGTTGTTCGAAGTTATAATAAAGCACCTATGAGCGTATCAGCTCCAGTCAAGCAGTAAGGACGGTGTATCATTTACGCGTCTTCGTCGTCCTTAACTGGACCGATCGTTAAGGTTAAACAATGTTGCAAGTATGTGTTTTATTTGAATGTGCAGGTGACTGATATCGTCCTTAGCAAACATGCTACTTTTATCATCGGCGATCAGTGATTTAGTTGGCTTTCAGAAGCCTGACACAGATACATACACAAATCACACCATGCTCAAACGCGATTCGCCAAAACGCAGCTCAAACTCAAAAACTCAAAGCATTTATTTCAAATAAACCAATTACAGGCACTTTTGAATTGTCAAGGGGTCGGTCAGTCAGAAAGATGAAGCTAGTTGCCCATTCCAAAGCGTAGTAGGTTCCTATGGAGAAGAACGGTCAAGAAACTCCACGGACACTCTTTTAAATCACAACATTGTTACAATATATTGGTTACATCATTTATGTTGAAATTATACATGTGAGTACAATGTAGAGAAACGTGCACGTTAAAAGCGTCCGTAATTAAACGATAAAAAAGAAACAAAACAATTAAAAAATTAAAATAAGCCGTGGCAGCTAAGAGATTACCAGTTCCTACTGATGGCGCCCATTCCCGAACATGACGCATGGATCAGCACCATTCAGCTCAAACACTTTGAAGGGAACTTAATGATCCAACACACACGCCACCATCAGCGAGACATTAAATCAGCAGCATCAAAGTAATCGCTAAAATGTGCGATATTTCTATCGCATACGTACGCAAATAGTCGTCAAAACGCGTTGCAGCATTTCTATTAAGTTGCAAATCGCCGAAGGCTGATGCTAAAAGTAACATGTGTACTACCCTAAGACCCTTAGATATAACAGACATACCCTTAGAGACAGAGTTTTAATGTATATTTATGTGCGCAGGTGACTTGCCTCGGCCGCGCAGTAAAGGCGAGTATGTGTTCGTGATCGCGCAGCTGTTGTTCGGCCTGATGCTGTTTGCCACCGTGCTGGGGCATGTCGCCAACATCGTCACCTCCGTCAGCACCGCCAGGAAAGAGTTTCAAGGTAACTCCCATCTTCTAATCCATAGTGATTAATTTGCTAACCAAGTGTTCCTATGTATACAGGGTGTAAGAGTAAACACCGTTGTCACACAAACCATGGGTAGTTGACTTAAATGCAAAAATAAATGACCGAGTAACAAAAAAAAAAAACGTTATTTTCATTAAAAGATTTCAAAATGTTTCTATCCGACACCGTGCTCGCTAGCGAAACAACTGACTGACTTAGGGAGGTGTCGCGCTCGCGGCCAGCCAAGTCACGTCCCGCTCCACCCAACCGTGTTGAGACGCAAGTTCGTTGCCCTAGCGCCCTAGGGTGAAAGGGTGAAATACTCTTGTGGTAAAATGTAGATATTTTTTTTTTTTTAAGTTGTAGTTTTCCATTGATTTTACGTTCTATAAATGTAACCAAACCACTGGTTTCAAGGATAACGGTGTTTATCCTAACACCCCGTATAGCCACATGTTCCGTATAACTTAGTACTAACGCATCCAGTGCGAGTGCGTGTTTCTGATGCCCCACTTGCTTGAATGTCCTAAGTTCCCCGTACACTTGCACCTTTGATGACGTAAACAATGCCATTGATGCCGCAATCAACATGGCCACCTACTGGGCTCAAAGAATTTAATAATATTCATATCATTATTTGCATTCCATAATGTGCCCACATTAATAAGGGTGTTACAATGGCTTAAAGCTAAGGTACAGTACCGCAGATACGAAAAGAACTATTGTTATTATTGCTTTATCTTTATAAACACGTATATATTTATTTTCTCCACAACAAGATAAACCTGCGGTCCGTTTATTCACTAGCTTCACTAAATAAGCTCTCTTTATATGTGCCGTGATGAAAGCTCTGAATGTCAATGACACAATGCCGTCCAAAGCCGAGGTAAAAGCATTCATAGAAATGTTGAATACTATACTGTAGGTACCTACATATTATCCGCTTAATGTCATTTTTTCTATCAGATTTTTATAGTCAATACGTTCGTGATTACTTGATTTAATACGAGTATCTAATCTTCTTTCGCTTTTGTAGGAAATATTGGAATGTAATTTGCTCAATATTTTTTTATTTGCCCGTCATTATGTTATTATGGTTCCACTTGGGAATGTTTGTCATAGGTCGGCACAGTTCAAGGTTCCTTTTACTGTAGGCTCTACTCATACATATCTCGTTACTCCCACACTTATCTCAGACGTAAGCATTCCTCAGTCCGGATCTGACGCACACAATTTAGGTATGTAATATGAAAAACGTTTGAGGTAAGCCGATTACCATGTAAGAAGGATTATGCAAAAATAAAACGTTCCCGTATAAATATATGTGTTGTAGACAAGCTTTGCAAAGTTCTCATTTTCTGTGATACATTAGATGGTTAACACGATATATCATGCGCACGTGTTCGTATGAAGGTTCAAAGAGCTTGGTCGGTTGTGGGCCAAGGAGGCTGCACGGCGGCACGCGGCACGGCGCGGCGCGGCTGTCACATTAGCGTACTAAGCAGGTAAACGTGCCGGAACGCGCCCCCGCGCACCGCGCCGTACGTGCTCCCGACACCCAGCCTCACTCGCTCTTCGACCTTACGTCAAAGTCGATTTCACGAACAACCGTCTGCTCGATATGTTCAGCAAAGTTACAAACGAAAGCTCTGAAAAAAGTTTCCGACGGCATAGTACTCCTATCAAAACGTTTCTCTTTGACGTTCGCAAAAAAAACTAGTTTAAAACTCGTTAAATTAGTAAAAGAGACGTACGTACGTAATCAATTCGTGGAATGGATAAGTCTAGCATTTTAAACAGAGAGGAGCGGCAAAGTGTCAACAACTTTAATTAGCGCTGCAGCTCGGTTGAAAAGACAATGGCGCCGCGACGGCAGAGAGCAGGCTGAATCCGTGACCTTCCTCGGCGGCGCTGCAGCGAAATAGGTCAGCGGCTTGAATGCTATAAATAGCTCGGCGAAAGTCGGGCGCCGCGCCCCATCCCGCCGGGAGAGCGCGTCGTCGAACGCGCGGCCTCCCGACATCGATCCGTGCTGCCACCGCGCGCCCCATCGCGCCCCATCGCGCCCCATCGCACCCCATCGCACCCCATCGCCCAGCGACCGCCCTAGCCTAACAATTCGACAATAATTGATGTACTCCATGACACTCGCCGCTGGTCACAACCACTTCGCAGTGTTGCAAGGCAGCACTACATCTTCTAGTTACGTGAAGTATCAGAATATAAACAATAGGTACGTTTCTTGAACAAAGTAAACCTTCGCAAGATTAGGATGCCCACAAAAACTTATATCGAATTAGTAACAGCAAAACAATTCTACAAAATTAACTTAATATCATAAGTTTACATTACTTAAACATAGTAATAATTTAGGTAGAAAGCCTCACACTCCGTGGAGTATTCAATCTGTTAAGCCAATTTCATTAACCCTAAAACGCTAGGTAGTATTCACAAGTTAAATAACTTGCGCGCCACCGGTCGCTTACCCGTCTAATGAAATATTAGCTTCTTCGTGATATGCTCACACGTCCGGTGCAAAATGCCTACTTGCAATCTAGGCAAATCCACATACACAATATCAAGTTTATTGCCTTAGTGACGTAGACGCGTGTTTCTAACTCTTAGCTCGGATTTTAGTTAGTAATGTTTGGACTCACTGTAAGTGGTTTTCATGGTTAACGCACCATGTCCTTATTGGTAGATTGGTCTGCAGCTCTTATAAAAAAAATCACATAGTAAGCATGAGTAGACGGAAGTTTATTATGGTATTGTAATACCATTGATTGATTACAGAAACAAACTACGAATACTTATGAAGGCATGATTAGTTTACATTCTACGTCATTCGGTTAATGAGTACGTTCGAATATTCTGTGGAGTGTTCTCCGAGTTCAATAGGGAGTTAGAACTTGTCGAGCAGGCGGGCGCAATGTAAACAATCGGTGCAGTCGCTCCTACAGTAAGTATCTAGTTTATATTCAAATTGCTGGACGCGGCCTGTCCTCAAATTGTGTACGCAGTCAGCGCTCCGGGTCCCGACTAGCTTCGTTTGACTTTCAGACTTTGCATTGTTGCTGCGTGTACCGATAACGTTACAGATAATTTCGGAAAGTGATTCAAGTTTATCCTGTAAGCACGAGATATTAAGGAAAAAATAATAAAAATTCAGTCAGAAATGGTTGTTATGCCACCAAGTTACAAATAAACTGTGCCTGAATTCAACAGAAATGTATCTTCATTAAACTATAAAAGCAGAAAAACGGGCCATAATTTTCTCATTCCAATTGAGGAACAGGTTTCGCTAATTTATATAGAGCCTCTGGGACGTTCTTTCCAGCTGACGTATTTTGCTCGACGTAAACACAGAAACCTCGACAATAATAATGCTTTACTAAATAAACAAGCCTTATTTCTGTCGTTTCCCAAAAAGTTTGTTCTAACGTAACTAATGTAGCGTGGCTGGTCGTGCACGTGGCTTATTTCCGTTGGGCTATGCGGCGCGGCGTTGGCTGCGTTGCGTTGTGCGATGCGGCGGCGGCGAGTCGGCGGTTGACTCAGCCCCGCACACATTTGCGACCGCACTTCGCCGTCCCCGTACCGTGTTTGAGCAAGATTAAATTACTCCAAATGTCGGCACACTAATAACATCGCATGTACCGTTACACTGCACGGCAAAGGGTACACTGTTGACTTGTTTTTGTGACGAAATGTTTATTGTTGACGCTACTTAGCAAGCAATTAGCCCTTTGTATCTGAGTTCAACATCGTACGCCTAATCTCAGTTTAAAACTCCTCTCTTAAAATGAGTTGTGTGTTGAGTAGAGGTACAGAAAAAATATAAGATAGAAGTAGCCATCCATCTTCCGAACGCGACCTACATCAACCCTAAAAGTTACGATTTCAATCAGTATGAAGTGTTCTTACTTTACGTACGCAGCACGCCGCGGCAGCGATCTTCAATATGTCTAAACTGATCTCATAAGGTGCGTTGTCTACTTGCATAAATTATATGTATAAAAATGAAAGCCTGGACTTAGGCGCCCATCTTACCCAAACACGTCAGTTGGAAAACATTCATTCGCGTTTAAATATTACAATAATTGTATTTCGCGGGCGTACTGGAGCACTTGCCGGGTTTGAGGGAAGTTCAAGCTATTAAGTAATGTACGACGCACTAACCTTAGGACTTTTGGTGAGCATAAAATATAGTAATTAAAAACAAAATGACCTTTAGAGACTTTTCAATCATCCTAATTAGAGAAAAAGACCGAAATATTTTAGAAACACGCTTCACTCTTATCATCTTACTACATTTAAAGTTAAGATTTGTCTTTTTTATCGTATATAATGTGTGGTCTACTAAGCTCTATTCACAAATTGTTCTAAAATAATCCGCAGACACTGAAATTGGCTTACCATCCGTTACACAAAAAATCCGAATAACTGGCTGTTGCAATATTTGTGGAACGACTCGCTATAAATTAGGATATGAGAGTCATGCCAAAAGTTATATTATGTTCTTTGTTTATTTTTGTCTTCGAAACGAGCGCTAAAATAATCCCGAGATAAAAGAATGCTAGGGAACTTTCAGTACTAGTTTTATGAGTAACTGGCGACCTGCAGCGCACTGCACTTTATCGTCCGCCTTCCAGCGTGCTCTAGTCATTGAATGAAGTTGAGCACTTCGCACCTCGCTCCGATACGCTTTGCTTACGTGACAAAACCTATATCAAAGTTGCATGTAAAACCTACCATAAAGTTCGTGAACACGTTGAATACTAAAATTTAATATCGTAATAGTTCAAGCGTTCGATTTTCCAATAAGTGGCGATTAGTGCTAACTTATTCCGAACACTTAGAGCCACTTGTTACTGAAGCCAGTGATTAGGTGCAGCGCTTTGTTCACGCTCACCGTTATGCTTGGATTTGCTTCTTTGTAATGAGTTCTCGACTGTATAAATTTTGTTACATTAGTTCCTGTATATGGTTCTATTTAATTGAGTTGCACAGCCTTTGTACATATTGACTACGATTGGACGCTTTGAGAACAAATATTTTACATTCGCAGACGGAACACAAAACCACACGCTCGCGTATCAGTGTAAATTAATTTTCATTTGGGCTCGGCGTAGCATATATGATTTCATTTGCGGAGTCTTACTAACTGAGCATTTTATGAATGCAAATATAGCGAATGTAGAGCACTTTTTTGTGTACTTTTTATTTCTTTTGAACTACTTCTTAGCATAACACATGTCAAATAAAGTTTTATGCGTAGATAGTATATATATAGTATATATACCACGGAAACTTGCGTCACGGACGACCGACCCCTTTTTACCCAGGTTGTATAGGTACTCCTAGGGGACACGGAATGTAATGTATCACTTTACCGCACAATCACGTCTAAACTGATCGATAGCCATTAAAATTGTAATGTCGTGTACTGGGATGTAAACTAGGATAACATATCGCACAGGTTATATACATGCATAGCTATGTACATGTAGGTAAACTTAATGCTCACATTACACGTCGTTATTGTGTGTTTGTTCTGAACTAAGCCTGTTATCTCAGGGCAGACATGGCAACCGGGTTAAACGGTTTTAGTAAACTTGAGATTGCAATTATTTCTTGCTAACATTAAGTTAGCACTTGACATACTAGGCGCTCCACTTAGCTTAACTAACCCTAGTTCCTTGACGGCGACAGGTGAGATTAAGTGCGATCTACAAAACAGTATAAATTCATTTTGTCGCTGCGAAACTTTGTGACAAGTTGATGAATAATATTATCTTTTAGAAATTGAAATTTTGTTTTGAACACTCTAGCCTCTACTTGAGTAATCTCTTCTTAGTATCACGAAAGCGGGTCTTTGTTACTTAAGCCATTGTCCTTCTGATGCAACAAGATATTTATGCTACTAAGATAGTATTATACAGTAGTGGCGTCTTTAAGACCTTGTCCATGACCATCTTCGTACTTTCTGAATTGGTTAATCCGAAAACAATTGACATCAATCTATTGTAACATTGGTTGATCATTGTTGCCTTTGCTGTGCAAAGACTAAAAAGTGAAAACTTTGTCAATTAATTCAATTGTTATAGCTAAACTCGACGGCGTGAAGACGTACATGCGCATGCGGCGGGTGCCCACTCACTTGCAGGTGAAGGTGATCAAGTGGTTTGACTACTTATGGCTCACCCAGAAGTGCTCCGACGAAGAGAAGGCTGTCTCCTGTCTGCCTGACAAGCTCAAGGCTGAAATAGCTATCAATGTACATCTTGATACGTTGAAGAGGTAATTCTTCATTTCTTATTCATCTTCTTAGGTCGACAGCAGCTTTTTTCACTGCATCAGATAGAAATATGATACCGAATATTCATATCAGAAATCCTAATCCTAATCCTAACTAATATTATAAATGCGAAAGTGAGTTTGTTTATTTGTTTGTTACGCTTTCACCCTAAAACGGCTGAACGGATTTGGATGAAATTTGGCATATGGGTAGACCATGACCTGGAATAGGACATAGGATACTTTTTATCCCAATATTCTCACGGGATCGAGACTTACGCGGGTGAAACCGCGGGGCGCAGCTAGTCAGAAATAATGACTACCCATTCGTACTCCAGAATCGATTATTTTACCTACAAAAATGTTTGACAGCCGGTCTTACCACGGGGTATCCTGTTATCCAGTAACTGGGTTGTGGAGGTCTGATATTAAGCATCCGGTAGACTGGAAGAAGAAACCAACATAGTCATAACATAGGGAAAAGGCATCAAGGATGACGTAGGTAAAGAAAAAGCTTTAGCAATGTCTAAAAATAGGTGACTATTCATGCAAATACCTACAAAAAGGTAAACATATTTAGTATAAATGGGAAAAGTTTACCAAACTTTTATTTTAGCTCAAATTATTAGCGTTCAGCGGCAAACTGTTAGATCCCATGTCGTTTGCAGGAATGAAGGCGATTAGTATTCCTTAGCGTATTCGAGGCACAAATGTAATGTATAAACATAAACGAATAAATGCTGAGGGTTGCTCAACTGAATACTTTGGATCAGGGGTAGATATTATAAATATACGGACGGTTAAAAAAAATTACATTATAAAAAATTAAAAATTACAAAGTATTGATCCCTGAAGTTCGACAATCTTATATTATTATTGAGATAGTTTTGGAGACTGTTCTAATTGACATTAAAAAAGTTGATGTTGGTCGTGACAATGACAAAGGATTGTCAGAATTCAAGTCGAAGGATAATGAACTTGTCACTATCGAGCAAATTAGTTAGGCGCCCAAATGTCTTAGCCTTTAATTTAATTTGCGTTTAGTTTGAGTCAGGGTTCAGCCCATTTAATTTTATTAAGTTCAATTCCATCTGGTAATGGTGATTCTTAATTCAATTAGCGAGTTGTCGAATCCTTTCAAAAGTCGATTCCGTATGTATTGTCGTAGATAGTTATGTGCCCATCTCACCAACATTTATGCAGCGTAACAGTTCAAGCTTAATATCCCGTGTTGTATAATTAAAAAGAGAAACATTCGCTTTTTACGGCCATGAATTATGCATAAGTGTTCGTTTATACGATCCGTAAATTTTTGTCGCCAAATGGCTCTTCTGTGCTTTTCTGGTTTTCAGCTGAATTCTGTTTACGTACGTTTTAGAGTACCTGTACTCGTAATGTTTAATATGTCACCTGTATTCACAACATTAATTAGATATAATTGCAAAACATGTTTTAACAAAATATTTTGAGTACCTGTCATACATTTATACGAACTTATCGTTTATTACAAACATTAAACTTTGGGATCCTCACAAAAAAGTTAAAATTTGAATATTTTCGCAGGGTGGAAATCTTTCAAAACACCGAGGCGGGTTTTTTGTGTGAGTTAGTTCTACGGCTTCGACCGGTTCTGTTCTCGCCAGGCGACTACATTTGTAGAAAAGGTACGTTTGCTTTTCTTGAGCTTCATACTTAAAATGTTACCTCCTGAAAGAGGAAACAAAATAAAACGAAAACATTTCCGGGTATGCTGTTAAACATTGATATATTTTCCCTAGGCGAAGTCGGGAAGGAAATGTACATAGTGAACCGAGGCAAACTCCAGGTGGTAGGCGACAACGGGAAGACCGTGCTTGCAACACTCAAGGCTGGTTCTTATTTTGGCGAAATTTCCATTCTGAACATGGGCACGGCAGGTAAACAACTTGGTAAATATCGCCAGGGCCCGAGACGCCACGCCATTATTACACTACTCTGTATTCTTGAAAGTTTTGAAAAGCAAACGTTTCGAGGAGACGCTGCACTCAGGCCGAGGGAGCGGCCGCGACGCTACCAACAGGTTCTGGGACATCATTGTGACGACTGTTACCGCTGTCGGCTGCGCCTACTCGCACACTAACGTCACTTGACGCCTGCCACGCTATGACGCACCCGACTAGCGCTAACTAGTTCGTGTTAATTGTATTAGGGAATGCTTTAAAATTTAAATTAATTTACAATTACGCATTTTAGATATGATTTCAGTTTTTTTATATGCTCTTAAAATATTCCTTTTCATATTGATACATACTTCAAAAGAAGAGATATTGTTGTGCGGTAAGCTTAACTACTTTTATTTGTTTCGAATCGGACTTCAATGGCTTCATCTTAGATCCTCATCAAGGATTTGTAGCGTCTTGTGTCATGTGGTTTATTTGCATCTTAGTAACATCTCCTTTGGTTGTATTGAAGGCAGTGTCCCCGATCGCTTTGCATCCTCCCCGATTACCTCATATACTTGGCGTGACTTCTTGGTGCATGATCCCCCAATATTATTAAGTGTCACCTGTGTAAGATCTTATTATCATACCTACTATCGGTTTCCAAAATTCTTTTTTTCTAACTTCGATATCCTATGCAATCTGACTTGTAGAACTGCTTAGTTCTTTTACGGATTTCATATATCTACTGGTTTTATTAATATTTAGCATTCGTATGTAAGTTTTTGTATTTTAAAGCTTTGTCTTGGTAATGGAGCACAATAAGAACCCTAGAGAGATGGCTTCTTATAATTTTTTTACGGTCAGTTATTATTTTTGAAATTGTGAACGCGATGTGACTCCGGATCCGTTTACCTACCCTTCGTGTTGTCTAAATTTCAAGGTAGTTTTCGATCTTTTTACTAAACATGCTTTATTTTTAGTTCTTGAACCTGTGACTGAACTTCTCTTGTCATGTTTTCCCTGCCACCAATATCGGTTGTCCTGGTCTGGTGTTTCTTATGACCTGTTCTGTCTATGTGTGTGTCGTGTGGAATGAGGGACCAGAACAGCTCATAAGGGGGAGGGGACCGGACGCCGGTTGGCATGGAGTGTGTGGATGACACGTCGACAGGCAACCGCCGGACAGCATCGGTGCGATCTGTGGGTTATTCGGACCTGTTCGTGCTCAGCAAGAAGGACATGTGGGATGTGCTCAAGGAGTATCCTGCCGCCAGGGTGCGCCTTGAGGCGATCGCCGTCAAGAGACTCGAAAAATATAAGAAAGCGCCTCTAGAAAAAGGTACCGTTTGCCTAGTACATCATCATCATCATCATTTCAGCCGAAAGACGTCCACTGCTGGACATACGCCACCCCCAGACTAGTACATAATCCACGATAATAAATGTGCGTTTGATGAAGCTGAACATTTTCCGAATCAATAAATTGTTTCCTAAAACAAGCCTTTATTGCTTGTACGGACATGGTGAATTATTGCTTCCTGTTACATCCCTTTTCTGATATTGATTGAACATTGACCGAGTTAATATTTGTGTTAGTATTCTGTATTTTACTTACTCCTGGCGTAAGGAAGTTCATAGGTTTTAATGTGTGATTGTGTTTCAGTGGCCATGGGTCGTTGCCAGTCGACGCCCGGACTAGTGGAGACGAGCGGACGCGTGCCCATCGAGGACATGAACCTGCCGCCAGCACCCTTGCTGCCGCCTCCACATCTTTCACACCCGCCTTCCTACCGGGACCAGCTTTATAGGTGCTGTGGTCTATTCAATATCATTGTCTTGTCCCCTGTCATACCTCTAACTAAATACTATTTAAAATGTGGGTGAATAGCAAAAATAAAAGGTGGCCTGAGGTAGGACCCTTGCGATACTACCCAAGAGAGTGATTTAGTATTAGCTTAAAACTACAAACTAAGTTAATTATTCTAGAACCGATTTCGAGTTATGAACTGCACCATGTACTTAACCAAGAATCGCGTTTAAAATAATAATGCCCTAACTTTGTGGTAGTGGGAGCCGTGATCAACCATATCGAATGCTTTGGGATGAACAACTAACAGACTCTTCAACAATGCAAAAGATTATAGAAAATTGAAGAGGGTACCAATTTAATGACCTGATTGTTGTAAAAACTATTTCTATTGTAATAATTTTCTGTATATGTGACAGTTCGTCAGTAAGCCCCCTACGTGTAGCATCGCCTGTCGCGTCGTGCGCTTCGAGCGCGCGCAGCAGCGGCGCGGGCGGCGGCAGCGTGGCCGCGGCGCCGCGCGTCATGCTCGACTCGCACGACGCGCTCGAGTGCGAGATCAAGCGTCTGCGTGAGCGACTGTACACCGTCGAGACGGAGAATGCCGCAATGTCTGCTAAACTTAGTCAGCAGCAGTGGGAAGTGGATCAGAGGTAAGTGCAATGGAAGTATAGCAATGTTAGTAGTAGTACCTACTCTAGTTGAGCGAGCCTGCTTATTGACTTGAAACGAATGTATTGTGTGTCCAGGCTGCAAGAAATAGAGATGCAGATCTGCGGTGGTAGCTCGGTGAGTTCCTTGGAGGAGAACGAGCGGAACCGCGAGAGCATCATTTAACAGCGCGCCTCGCCCGAGCGAGCGCGCCTGCTGCCCATGCAGACGTTGCATCTCGCCGCCGTCTACTGAAAAACTGACCAATGTATATCCCGCCCCCTAACCCCGACACCCCACCCTACCCGCCTCCTTTTGTGACCTTGTGAACTTCGAAAGTACGATGAATTAGTGTTTTTATGAATAAATATTATTATGGAATATTTAAATACGAATTAACTTTATCAAATTTATATATACGTAGTATATACGACTCGCTGATATTTGACGAGTGTCGTGGAGTGAGATTTTGCCGAGACAATATTATCTTAAATATCGTTAAGGTATCGAGGTGTAAGTGTGCGTGAAGTGCGTGCGCGCGGTTGTACCGTTTCGTTGTGTTGCTGCGTCCTGCGTGTGCAGTGCGAGTACTTCTGTTCCTTCACTAGTGACCGTTGTAAGCTCTGTGTAATGAACTATGTCTATACGATCTAACCACTGAGTTTCTCTAATGATTCATGTTCAATATCGTGATTCTGTCTGTTTCCGCAATGCTATCTAGTAATGGCGAAATGTTTTCCTTGTAGAGTTTGGAAGTTTGTGTACAATGTTATTGTGTATCGTATAATCAATAACTGATACTGTGTGCCAAATTAGGCCAAAGTGAATGTGCTATGGATAAGATTTTTGTGTTAACTCATAAATAGAAAATGTAATGGATGGTTTCTTATCCATTAAATTTGAGCTTTAATTATTATAAAAATCCCGGAAGACTTGATCATTGACCCATTTTAAGTGTTATGTTTCAATTAACCTGATCTTTGGTATATCGTAACAGTCTAGGGAATAGTTCATTCGTCACTAAATTTGGTATAATCTATGTATATTCGCGGAATAATATTATTACATTCTGAAGCAGTTTTGTCAGTTTTAAGAACATAAAACGACCATAGTATGTTGTAATTTGTTATGTAAAATGGATTTAATACCTATGAAATAAGAGAAGTAGCTTATAACTGGTAATAACATCAGTTTTGGTAATATAAGATCAATACTGCCAAATAAGATTTAAGTACATACAAAGTTTTAATGTAATGATATTGACAATCGACTAACAATGTTTTGTACTTGTATTCTTTCTATTTACTGTATTGGTTATGATGACGTCGTTATGTAACATCGATGTGTCTACATAAATGAATTTAATTGTTGAAGCTTTTACAATAATAATTATGTATTTCAGTAATTACTTTGGATATGCGTTCTGAAATAGACCAGTACACAATAAAAAGTGGTACCAATAATATGAGAACAAACTAACTTAACTCAGCTCTAAGTAAATTGTAAATAATTATTCTAATATCTATGATACGTGTTTGTAAGCTGTTTTCATTGATAACCGTTGGTTTTGAAAGCAAAAGTTACCCGATGTGTATTGTTGAAGGTAAGGAGCGTGGCGTTGTTGTAGGCTCTCTGTTTGTGTTCACAGTACACACGCACGTGCTCGTACCGTGCTCGTGCTCGTGCTTGTGCTCGTGCTCTTCTCACGTTCATGTAACACGCTGTAGGGTGAACTGCCGCTCGTCTTGTCAGGTTCAGTTCATGCGTCGATCACTTATTAGTTAGTTCAAATCGTACTGTTTATTTCCTAAACGCCCGAAGAATATAATAGATAGGCGATAAAATTTTTAAACTGTAAATAAAATATTTATTTATTGTTATTATATTCCATAAATTTTTCTTCTTACATATTTCTCGATTATAAAATGGTAAGAGAGATGCATTATGCAATTGAATACTTATATTTAACGAAAAACGAAAGTGCTTTTTATCATAATATCTAGTAGGTTTATGAGTGTCCTGTGAGATCTGCTGGCGGGCGGCATCGCTCGCTCGCGACACCAGCTCGAACCGATTCCTTTTGTAATAATTATTATAAGTGCTAATTCTTTACCTTCACACGAAGCAGACATGTTCTAATGCGGGGACCGTATTATTTGGATGGAAATCGAAACGCGGTTCAGTAGTTTTGCAGTAACCAGGCTTGTGCATCTTAAATTGGAAATTCAATTATGTATCGCACATGATTCATTTTATTGTTAATAAAAAGATTATGATAATACGATTCCTGCTTTTTATTTCTCATAAACCTGAATATATTTAAGGATTCCCGCATCGCAAACACAGGGTGGAAGGAGAGAAGTCATTCACACGAGTGTTTATGGGTAAGGTAAAGATTTGTATTAAATCAAATGAGAAAGCGCATGCTCCGAAACCTGAAACATATCGTAATAATAATAATAATAATAATAATATCGTTTATTTGCATGAAATATGGTGCTTACAGATCTCATAATACAATACATAGTACTTCATATTCCGCCTATTAAATTCAGCATGCAAATTTAGATTGTGCCATAATTTTAATGAATTAAAAAATAATTGAAATATGTCACGATGGGAAAATGGCAAGAAATTAAAATACAAGTGTCAAACTATGATTATTACAAATATCAAACTATGAAAATTACAAATGTCAAACTATGAAAATTACAAATGTCAAACTATAAAAATTACAAATGTCAAACTCTAAAAATACTAATGTTAGAACTATAAAAATTACAATGTTCAAAATTAAGCATACAGGAATGTCAAAGTTAGTTAGATTACATTATTCATGTCTGTAATAAATTCCTCCTCGTATTATAATTCATAAATTCATTAATAGAATAGAAACAGTTTTCAATGAGCCATGTTCGGAGTCTTTTTTGAAATAGATTCGTTGGCAGTTCTCTAATTATCTTAGGTATCTTATTATATGTCTTTATTACCATTCGACTGGTGTTTTTATGGCAAAATGCTGTTCTACACCTAGGCATAGCCAATCTGGTTGGATCCCTTGAGTGTTTACCTATTTTATATATGTTTACACTATCGGCTTTACTAAATAGGTTAGGGTGTTTTTTTACAAACACTCCCATTTCCAATATGTATAAGCATGCCAGTGATAATAATTTATGCTCTTTTAATATGGGTCTGCATGACTCCAATGGACCTGCACCAAACACAGCTCTTAAGCACTTTTTTTGAACAATAAAAGCCCTATTGCTGTCCGTAGAATTGCCCCATATTATTATGCCGTATCTAAGTACAGATGAGACGTAACCATGGTAAGCCAGTAGAGCGGCATTTACTCCAACAGTTTTCCTTAAATTCCTTAGCGCAAATGCAAAGCTGTTTAGCCTGTTGCATATGTTGTCTATATGTTTTTTCCAATTGCAATTCTTATCAATTACTATGCCTAAAAATTTTGTATCGTTAACTTCTTCAATGTCATTATCACGCCCAATAATTTTCATTGTTTTATTTGTCATCTTGTAGTTACAGAAATTAATATATTTTGTTTTGGAAATATTTACACATAAATTATTTTGTTCGAACCAGTCTAGTATGCTTTCTACGGCAGTATTTATTTTGTCCTCATGCTGTTCATTTTCATTTTCATTATTTATTACTAATGAAATGTCATCTGCAAATAACACGCATTTTTCCTGTGTTACTTTTGGCAAATCGTTCACATACAGAAGAAAGAGTAATGGCCCCATAATGCTACCTTGAGGCACGCCATATGTATTGGTCCTAAACTGAGATTTATAATTTAACACTTCTCTTTCTTTGTTCATACCTAAAACTTCAACACGTTGTTGTCTGTTACTTAGGTAGTCTTTAAGCCAATTTAACGCTTTTCCTCTTATTCCGCAACTCTCACATTTTCTTAACAGTATGTCATGTTTTACAGAGTCAAATGCTTTGCTCATGTCAAAAAATACAGCAGTGACTGGTATTTTCTTATCTATATTCTCGGTAATTAATTTAATGAGTTGATAGCAAGCTAGTGTAGTTGACTTCCCTCTTTGAAAACCGTTTTGTTCCGGACTTATTATACTATATTTATATATAAATGAGACAATCCTATTACACATAGCTTTTTCATATATTTTTGAAAATACTGGAATTAAGGTTACGGGTCGGTAATTATTTAAATCATATTTGTTATTTTTTTTGTACAAAGGCTTTACTACTGAAAACTTCAATTTGTCAGGATACTTTTCTTCAAAGAAACTTAAATTAATCAGATGAGCTAAAATAGGTGACAATATATCAACACAATATTTTATAATTTGTGTCGAAATCTCATCATATCCCACAGCGTTGGTATTATTTAATGATGCAATTATTTTACTTATTTCATTTGGTGTACAGGGTTCTAGATATATACTATTACCTTCATTATTAGTATTAATCGTGGATCTATTTTTACCACTATTTGTTATGTCAATGTTTGTAGAATCAATGAAATGATTATTAAAAGCCTTAGCTATTTCTTCAGGATCTCTTATTAATGTATCGTTTAGTTTAATAGCGTCTATATATTGTGAGTCTCTACAGTTAGGTTTATTTTTAATCAATTTCCAAGTTGCTTTACATTTGTTTTTTGCTTTCATAATATAGTTGTCGGACGTTTGTTTCCTAGATACATTAATGCATTTTTTTAACAGTTTAGCATATTTATTATATTTTAATTTATTTTCTAGGGATTTATTTTTATGATAGTTGAATTTAAGGTATCTTTTAGAGAGGCATGATTTTTTAATACCTTTAGTTACCCATTTCAAAGTAGGTGATTGATAATTTACTTTAATTTTTTGCAGGGGAAAATTTAATTTATAGAATAGACTAAAAATTTCATGAAAGTTATTAAAAGCTGTATTTGGATCCATTTCGTCATAAATATCCTGAAACGTAAGGCTCAAGAGACACTCTTTCAACTTATCGATATGTTCTTGACTATAATTCCTCCTATATATAAAACAATGCGATGGAGCAGGCCTATTTAATGAAGTATTTGATGGGAATGATAATATCTGGGCAGTATTATGGTCTGAGAGGTGTAGTTCACATGTTTCACCAGAAGAGTCAGGTATATTGGTAATAATGTGATCTATGCAAGCGGTATGCCGGGTTGGAGTTTTTATTTTTAAAGTTAAGTTATAATTTCTAAGAATATCATTTAATAAAGTGGCGTTTTTATTCGTGATGAGGGTATTTATGTTTAGATCTCCGACAAGTATAATTTTGTTGTTTTTCCTGTCGCTTAGTTTATGCAATAGTAGCTCTAATTTCCTAAAAAATATTGCTATGTTTGAATTGGGTGTTCTATAAACACATACAATAGTACAATTAAAAAGTGGTATTTCTATGCCACAGCATTCGAACACTTTCTCCACGGCCATTTCTTTGCATAATTGTAGTATTTTATAATCCAAGAAATGCTTTATTACAACAGTACAATATATAGGAGAGGAAAAAACGAGAGATATACAAAACGAAACGTTGGGAGCAAACGAAGGAAGGACTGAGGGAAAAAAGATTAACATATCACGTCTAAATAGGGTTATATGGTACTGACACTCGCAGAAAGGAAAGTGGGAGATATTTCGAAACTTTGAATAAAGATCTGTGGCACTTGAATAGGTAAGAATATTTTACTGTATACCTCGCAGCGACTGGTGATCTACACTCTTTGTCTGGCTAACAAAGGATATGCATAGATGATGTTATGTAGGCACGTTTGTTTGAATAAAAATCTGGTATATCAGTGACCTACGAACGAATGGATAACGGTAATGAATATTGAACAATGAAATGTAGGCTTTAGTAAATAATAAACATCGATGTTTCTGACCAATATAAGATTTATATTTCCTTTATTTAATTATTTACATATAAATTATATTTTTAAATATTAGTATATAAAAATATTTTAAAAAATATAAAAAATAGTAGCCCACGGGTATCGGGAACAGGGTCCCAGCTGCCGGCGGTCAGGGCTCCAGAGAGAGGAACCTCCTAACAATACGGGCCGTGTCCAAGATTTATATTATTATTACGAATAAAATATTTAAATATTTTGACGCTGAAAATTTTTCATTTCGGTAAATGGTACTGCTAACCAACTCTAACTTCACAAACCATCTAAATAAACCTTCAAAGTAAACAATGGTATACAACAAGTAGGAACTTACGCATTTTCTTCCTAATAAACTTTTCAACGTCGATCTAAAGACAACGCAAGAGTTATTGCATCATCAGGATTAAATATTGATACAGCTTTCACAAGGAGGCCTCTGTAGATGAAAGATC
Source organism: Lithophane ornitopus (assembly GCA_948473465.1). Lineage (NCBI taxonomy): Eukaryota > Metazoa > Arthropoda > Insecta > Lepidoptera > Noctuidae > Lithophane > Lithophane ornitopus. The sequence continues at coordinate 10,366,121 of OX419616.1, read as the reverse complement.
TAAATATGAATGTACATATATCTACGGGAAGCTATTCAATAGGAAGGAACACTCTTGAGAGGCCCGCCTACTTTGTGAGGTTACCGGGATTCCCACTCTCCCTTAATATTTTATTTGGTTCTAACGCGCAATCCACTGCGTTGTCGGCGTTTGTTCGTGTACTTTTATTTACCTACCCGTATTTAAGACGGGCTGAATAACTTTTTGTTATAAACTCGGAAAGTTTTGATGTTGCTGTTTTATTAGCCGTCAACTGTTTTAACGTGGTAATAAGTATTTTTTTAGTAAGGGAGTAAAAAGGTGTCCACTTTAACGGGTGAATTGAGGAGAATTTTGTTCTAGCTTTGCGCGGCGCAAGTTTCAGTTCTATCTATGTATAAAATTAGAAAAAAAAAATGTTTTTATTTTCCAACTACACTCGCGACAATCTCAGAAGTCCGTTTTGACGTTTCGTTCTCGTACTTGTAATAAAACATTATGCCTTGAGAATCAGTTTTAAGCAATGTAGATAAGTCGTCGATTACAAACTCTCTAAGTATGTTTAATCGATATGTCTCGAGAATCTTTATCTCTTTAAAAGTAATTTATTTTTTCATCGCTACACAAAGGATTTTTATAGCTGTCAAAACGGACTTCTTAGATTGTCGCGAGTCTAGGTTCCTGTTAACTCGTTTTACGGGATAATTTGTTCAACAAATGCGACAAACGCAAGTAGGAAGCAAGTAGCAAGTAAATAAGTAAGTAAGTGGCAAGTGGGACACGAATACCCTACTACTACTATAGTACACTTAAAAGTGTAGATACTATCACTTTTTATTACAGGACTAGCTCCCGACCGCGACTTTGTCCGCGTATTTTAACATAAAATATCCGATGGCACTCGGGAATAGCGTAGCTTTCTATCAGTGAAGGAATTTTGAAATCGGTTGAGTAGTTTCAAAGATTGCCTCCTATATATAAAATAACACTCTATATGTACCTTTTTATAATATTAGTGTATAGATAAGAAAATGTCATTGTTTAAAGGTAAAAAACCGGCCAAGAGCGAGTCGGACTCGCGCACGAAGGGTTCCGTACCATTATCTATAAAAACGGCAAAAAAATCCCGTTTGTTGTATGAGAGCCCCCTTAAATATTTATTTTATTCTGTTTTTTAGTATTTGTTGTTATAGCGGCAACAGAAATACATCATCTGTGAAAATTTCAACTGTCTAACTATCACGGTTCATGAGATACAGCCTGGTGACAGACGGACAGACAGACAGACCAGACAGACAGCGGAGTCTTAGTAATAGGGTCCCGTTTTACCTTTTGGGTACGGAACCCTAAAAGCTGAAAGAATCCTTCGGTCAAACTTGGCAATAAAACCCGTATGAATAATATGCTTACATAAGGTTTCAAACACTCCAATGGATCAACATAAACTGAAGCATTTTCATCTTGAATGATAGCACTGCATAGTATAATATGTTGATCGCCAATATTTGTATTTGATCGCATTTTCAGAAAATCCAATATTCTCTAACCGTCAACATAAACAAAGGACAGTCAGAACGAACCCTCTGGATTAAGACCCCGTTGTACTATACATAATATGCGTAGGTATTGTATAGACAGAACAGTATACGTAATCTATTTTATATACACAAACAACGACTACCTGAACTGGAAAATCCGGAGTCACACGTAATCTGTTCGATTTATGCCCTAACACGTGTGACTCCGGATTTTTAATTTGTCTGTCTGTGGTGTCTTGTTTATTTCTTTTTAGTCGTAGTTGGGTTTTAGTTTTTATTACTTTATTTATTTCTTTATTCTTTTGGGGTCATAATATTTATATTTTAGAAATGTGCTTATTAAGCCCTTTCATTTTATACCCAACATGATACGATTAAACAATTTTTTTATTATGTCCTGACTTTATGTCCTCTAGAGGGCGCCATTTTTAATTTAATGTGACGTCACATATCCTATAACCAGCGAACGATCAAGACGCTTCCAACGATACCGATCATTTGTCAAATTGTGATGAGTCGTTTAGAAGATATGAGGGAACAGATGAACATACATACATACATACATACATACATACCGGTCAAAATCATAACCCTCCTTTTTGCTTCGCCGTAGTCGGGTAATTAGTTGTTATTAGGTACTTAGGTAATCAGCTTTATAATTAGCAGAATTTTTCAATACTTATCTTTATTAGTAGGAGTAGCTCATGGCTACGTAATAATAGCCGCACGGGTCGATTCATCAGGTTAAGCTACGGTAGCCGGGGTTGATCCGTGGATGGGTGATTATCTTTACATACCGAGACTCCTCCGTGCCTCGGAAAGCACGTTAAGCCGTTGATCCCGGCTGACATTTGTGGATCTTTGACAGTCGTTACGGGCCCGAAAGTCTGACAACCAGTCTTACCAAGGGGTATCGTATAACCCAGTAACTGGGTTGTGGAGGTCAGATAGGCATTCGCTCCATGTAAAATACTGGTATTCAGCTGTATCCAGTTAGACTGGAAGCCAAGCCCAACATAGTTGGGAAAAGCGTAGGCAGATGAGATGGCAGATTCATTATTAGAAGTGGGTCTGAAAACTTAGACCCAATCAATTACACTAATCAAGTGTGAAAACTTAAGTAGATCCAATTAATTACATAAATCAATTCCCCTATACCTACTACCGCTCCACGGTACTTATAGGTACTTAATCTTGCTAGTACGGTAGCAACCGACAACTAATTAGGTACAATTCTGCAAGTGCGAGTACAAGTCTTAAGTGGCAACCAGTCGCTGCCGACCGCGGACGTTTAAAGCCTCCGCCCCATTTATAAAATGCCCCGATTCCACTGCTGTATACCCAGTATTTCGTAAGTGCCGTAAGTACAACAGCCAAAATATTGTTGAAAAGATTGCAGAGGCACATTAATTACTAAATTCCTGCCGAGTCTTACACTTAATTGGTGATTCCGTGACTCGTGCAGGAATATATGTCTCTTGGAGCTTTCTTAATCCTGTGCTCGGCTGTTAAGGAATATCATTCGTCTGCATTCCTTCCGCTCGGTTGCGCTTAAATCTGAACCGCAGAGCCTGCACTGTGCTGACACCCGCGCCATATATTTAAGGATATTTGCAGCACTCGGCTCTTTGTGCAATTATAGCGCTCATTTAAAATGCGCTTTTTTTTTTAAAGGTGAATGTTATTTGACAAAACGTAGGCTAAGCCGCGCGCCGCAGTGGAGGTTTTATTTGTTATTTTCTTTAGGGAGAAATAAAAACTCAAGAGGTATTATTATAGCGTATATTGGAAACGTTTGAAGCTGAGTATAGCGATAAAGTGTGGAAAACATTGAATGAGAAACGGTAAGCCGCTTTTAGAAAACGTTACTAAAATAACCAAAACATATAACTTAACCCACGTAAATCACGCCCCAAACGTGTTAATTTTAGATTAAAACATGAGCTGCTACTATATTCATAACAAAACAAAAAACAAATTGCTTTAGGGAAACGCTCAGACACCGAGTCACCGCACCGCCCGGGCAAGATATTCTTTCGAACAACTCCTATTTTTCTTGCCTTTGTTAGGCTTAGTTTTGTGGACTTTATACCGACTAAATCTAATTCAAAACTCGTTTCGGAATCCATCAATATTATACGATAGTCAATAAAAAGTCAGTAAAATGGTCGCCGGCGACGTGGGTCGAGCCTCCAAGGAGCATCAACAACTTCACACGATGCTATTACTCACCTATTGAACGTGATTACAACCCAATCTTGTTTGTTTCTTTACTCGTTGACGTTGCTAGCACGGCCCGCTAGGCCCCCGCACCAAAACCAGTGAAATAAGACCTTCCGGTTCGGCTATCGTGAATTTACTTTACGATAAGTACTCTTTTGAATTCAGACGAATTATAATCTACTTAAAAATACATTTTTCATAACGAATTGCGAAAATAATTCCGAAGCAGATAAATTGTTCACATAATATAGGGCTTTAATTAATGTACAGTAATAAATAAACGTGCATGATTGAATACCGTGTCGTCGAAAATATTTAAATAATCCTTTCAATTAATTCAGCGATGAACGACTTCTGAATGAAATCGAGATTTCCATATCATGCGATATGTAAATCCCTAAAGTGCGTACCTACCTACTAGTGCGCTGATGTAAATAAGAATAAAATTGCTTCCGACTACGGTACGGTATTGGTTTTGATAGAATTATATCCAGGATTAATTTGAATGAATCTCTCTGAGAAGCTTTGCCGAGATCAATCGTTTCCAAATAATCACAAGAGCGGCAATAGTGAATAACTAACGTGAAATAAATAAATCAATTTACGTCTTGCTGAAGGAGTGGTTGTTTTCGAAAACAATTTGCATTTGTTTTGAATTAATTTCCTTAATACCGCAATTAAATTGGCCGTGTTCAGGCAGTACGTACTGTTTTCCTAGCGGAAGCGGTGTAATCACCGTGCTGGTTTTATTTCACTTGCTGCCATTGAAAATCCATTAAAATTTTAATTCTCCCAGCGGTAGGGAAAGAGCGAAAATGTCGTAATAAAGCAGTAAAAAGTCTTTGTTCAAACAAAATTACTTAAAGCTACACTCGGTTGGCTAGAACTAATGCTTTTGTAAATATTGATTGTTCGCTCTGCGAATTATATGTAGCCGAGTATGTTGCCAGCTCCACATTTTTGGGGATACCTACTGAGAGGCGTGTAATAGGGAAAAACATGTACAAGTTTCATGTTTAATTTGTGAGTCGGTTTTTCTCCGGTAAGTAATTTAGGACCCTTATTAATGAAACACTCTCGTGTGAGGGACCCTTTTGGATTGAATACCTCTTGATATGCTGATTTGATTAAAAACACATCACGGGTGGACAGAAATAAGATGATATTTTAATTTTGACATTTGAGTGGACTCTAAAAATAACGTCGTTGAAAGCAGTTTTTGGGTAAATGAGACGGTTAGTCACGCAACAAGACTTGTGTGCCTATTAGTGTGCTACCAAACCCTAACAGTATAAAACGCTTATGTTACTCCAGTAAAATTAATTCCACTAATTATTACTGTACTAGCATATAGAACGCTATAAGGTTGGCGGTGTTTTCGATAGGGATCGAGTCTTTACAGTGAAAATCGATCCGTTTTCAATAGCACTCGACAGGAGCGTAATCGAGTCGAGTACGGTATGTTCGCATTTGATGATTTTATGAACCAAGAGTTAGTATTAATCGTTTTTACGGCGCAATGCTGTCAAGAACACGATTAGCTTTGAATTTAAAATTTCCTACGATGAAATATAAAACATTTTCTTTATGAATAGCTGCTTTAGGGTGCTGTGAGAACTGGGACGGATTAATAATTCCTTTTACCGTCTGTTACAGGAATAGGTACCTAACGAATCCACGTCTGTTTAATTCATTGGCTATATTTCAACCACGTCTTCTAACCATGTTCCAATTTACTAGCGAAAATCTCTGACAGTAGTTTTATCGCTATCTCTGCTTCTTTCAAATTGCAAATTAATCTTTTTCAGTGTCATGGTAGTTCTTTATCTAAAACTCTTTTTCTGTGTTTCGCTATCCACAAAGGACACTTTGTGCATTTTAATTATGATATTGTGTTATTTGAAAACTGTACCAAAAGGCATAGACTTTTTAACAAAAAGTCCAGCCTTTGTGAACGCTCTTTTGTTTTCTGATATTTTGCTAGTTAAATAACAACTGTGAAAGATGTTCCATCCGTAAGGTTTGGAACACACGTGCGAAATTTTTACATCATGTCTATTCCCCGCGGGGACTAGCAGGAACTACCTACACTACACACGTGTTACAAAAGGTAAGTGTAAGTATGCACGATCTTACAAAAGGTAAGTGGCTACTGCTTTTGAAACTTTCACATTCATGGATCTTTCCATACATGTGAGCCGGGTAAGACTAGGTACTCGAACCTGACCTTTCTGAAGGACATCACTAGTAAGGTTGTAGTCTATTCTAAGCGTTATGCTAACCAGTAGCATATTAATAGCTCCGTGAAGCTATCAAAATGAGCATGCTTGTAAAAGAATAAACTGAAACGAGGCTTTATTTTTATTAAGTATACCTACTTAGAATTGTAAGTATAGGAACTTGTGAAAGTTCAATAATCTAGTTGGAAGTTTCAAGATAATATTGATAAGAATAATACCTATGAATAAATCTTCTTCAAAGGTATTATTATTTTCTGAAAAATCGCAACTTTTAGGAAGAGATCTTTTTAGTACTTTTCCAAATTGGTACTAGCTTACAATTTCGAATCAAATAATAGTAGTGTCAAAACACTGCATTTTATTCCAAAAATCAATGTAATCAAACATCAGCCGAGCATGCATTTCTCAGCATGTGTCCCGCCAAGCCTGAAGGTTTGGGGCTGCGCTCTGACGTCACGGCCGGGGGGTGTCGGTATATTTAGTACACACTAAGGCCACTGGGGCCTGAAATAGTCGGAGCTTTATGTAACACGGACAAGACACACATTTTCTAGCTTTCCACAAAGGTCAAACGTTTTGATAGCTTTAATATAAGACGCGAATCAAAATTCATTGCGTCTCTACAAAATGTACCATTTGTGTTTTGTGGAATTGGTTATAATGTTAAAGTGGATACATTTAGGTTACCTACCTAATGATGGTTTTGAGCGAGTGATGTAATCTTGCTAAAATTATTACGATGCAACTAAAGTGTAGGCAGAACTTATGTACTGCAACTGACTTTCTTTCGTCAAATCCTTTTAACAGTGATAATAAAAACCGACCAAGTGCGAGTCGGACTCGTGTACGAAGGGTTCCGTACCATCCATACTAATATTATAAATTCGAAAGTAACTCTGTCTATCTGTCTGTCTGTCTGTATGTTACCCTTTCACGCCTAAACCACTAAATAGATTTCGATAAAATTTGGCAAGGAGATAGATGGCATCCCAGGAAGGACATAGGCTACTTTTTATCGACATACCACGCGGGCGAAGCCGCGGGCGGAAGCTAGTATCTATAAAAACGGCAAAAAAATCACGTTTGTTGTATGGGAACCCCCTTAAATATTTATTATATTCTGTTTTTTTTTGTATTTGTTGTTATAGCGGCAACAGAAATACATCATCTGTGAAAATTTCGAAAGGGCGATGCGGTGCGACGCGCTGGGTACGTGAAAAAACAAATTTCATGCGGACGAAGCGGGCAGAAATTAGTTAAAAAAGTCAGTGATGTCTAAGATAGAAATACATTAAGTAGTCATTCTAAATCACTATTGTGCGATGGATGAAACGAAACATTCACATGAATCGAATTTTCATACTTACAGTCACGTTGAACGCAATAAATAACTAAAACCGACTGTAACTGCAAATTCTATTAAATATAGATCGCAATAACGGATCAAAAATTCACAAACAATGCTGCACAAACCGATACAATTTTCCGTTCAACAAAATATTCAATATCTGAGGGGACCGAGTTACGAGTGTAGGTAATGGTAACGGTGGTTCCACATATTTTCTCCAGCATCTGCTATCTGTTGCCGCCGCAGGTACTTATTACTACCGTTACTGGGAATCGATTTACCGTTTTCTCTGGTAACTGAGTAACATAAAAAGCTGTTATGATAAAACTATTTGTTATAACAGCCTATCAATCTTCATGTTGAACAATAAACAGTCAACTTATTGTCTTTGACTAGATAATTTCGTTGTAATTGACTTCGATAACAAATCATGTTTTGTGAAGGCAGTATTGAATTTGATATTATCATAATTAGTGATCAAGATAATAATGCTGCCTACTAAAGTATTCGAATTAATACCTAATAAGTCACACTTGGGACCAACCTCGAAATCGCGAAAAAAAAATCAGCTGTTCCATATTGTGTTCACTTAAATCGACAAAACGGAACCGCAGATTTTTTTTTTTGCGATTTCTAAGTTGGTCCCATAGAAAAAGTATATTATAGATGACACCAAACCACTAGTTTCAAGGATAACGGTGTCTACCCTAACACCCACCTCTTTTTATTCAACCCACTTCTTCTTATCAGGAAGTAGACCCTTCCAGGCACCTGATAATTGACATTAGAGTCGACGAACAGGGTGTAAAGTTCACTCATCCTCTATAGAAATGGGAGGATTCTCCGACCAGAGGGGTGTTGTGTCGTGGGCTACTGCCCGACTATTGATGACGAGACGTTGTATATATATGCTAGTTACGCGGAAAATCTTGCTTGCGCGATGCAGTATTTTGCGTGACGTCAGTGTGATGCGTAGTTCGCATGTGGCAATGTAGATGCCGCCACATAGGTATACGTTAATAACCAAGTGTGGTTTATCCTGTATTACCTATAATTAACAAGTTCTATAGAAATATGCAAGATTATTTGCATTAGAGACCGCCACCGACAAACTTATATCTGTGCGGTGTAGCGTGAGCGTGTCAGGAAATCACGCTCGGACTGCCCAGCACAATGCAACACCTTATACTATTCAATATGCATATGGCATTGTTCATATTATTATACATATAAAGGTGGCAGAGACTTGCTCTTCGTAATGATTGTGTCACGCTCTCGTATCTATTGTTTTGATTATTGATAGGAACTTTCGTTCACACGAAATGCCTCTAAATTTTAATAAGAATAAAATGTCGCAAACAATTCGTTTTGAAAGAAATATATGAAAAAAATATTTCAATACATTATTTTTCCTCAAAAATTTAATTCCGTTCTTTTGAAACTGAAAAAGAAAAATAACTTTTACATTCCGAGAGCATTACATTTTAAATAGGTAATACCTACTGCCAGTACCTTAACTAGTAGGTATGTATTTACAAACATTGTTTACAGCATGTCTAAAAACATAAAAATTAGGTTATAATTGTTACGAATGACCCGCCTTAATGTAATATACGACCCGACCCTTTTGAAAAAAAGCCTTGAACATTTCCGTAAAAAATAATTTCTTTTTTCAGAACCGATCCGAGGTCGCCGTGCGAAATTATGAAGTTTAATATCTACAGAGAAAAGTTCCGTTACACTTGAAATATAATCAGGTAAATAATAAGCCCTTTGTGGTTTTAATTATTTACCTACACTTATTTACCTACTGTACACAGTAGGTAAATAAGTGAGATTAATGTTTCATAATGGTAGATTAATTTGTTATTAGCTGTAAAACTCCAATAAGGTATTTATTATAAGGTAGGGAAGTAATGTAAGTATTATAGAAAAGTTATGATTGATGGTCATAAACATGGAACTAGCTTTTGTCCGCGGCTTCACCCGCGTGAATTTATGAAAATATCCGACGGGAACGTTCTACCGGGATTAAACGAACAGGCAGACGCGATGGGGGGATATTTTTATAATAATGTACTGATAAAAGTTCTAGTAGGTACTACTTATGTTGAGGTCGGCTTCATTACCAGTATTTTACATGGAGCGACTACCTATCTAACCTCCACAACCCAGTTACTGAGTAGCACGATACCCATTGGCAAGACTGGTCGTCAGGCTTCTGACTACCCGTAACGACCGTCAAACATCTACAAATGGCGGCCGGGACCGTGCTTTCCGTTGTACGGGAGGGTCTCAATATGTAATGGATGGTTACCCATCTACGAACCGACCGTGGCAAGCGTAGCTTAACCTCCAATGACCCGTGCGGCTGTATTATTTTGCCACGTAGATATGAATTGAATCTATCTATGTCAAATACTTACATTCTGTACCCGCAAAGGTGGCCAGTTTTATTACTTGCTATATATTTTATGATCACGTCTTATTCCCAGAATTTCATCAGATAATATCACTAGAGGTTTTAAAACCACATGAGGTTTCTCTTTATTTTCTCTTGGACATCTCTTCACTATCTTAAACCCTCGAAAATTTATGAAGGTATTACATTCCTTATCTCCATCCTGAACTGCGAAATTATGTGTTGGTTACGGACCTATGATTTAAGAATATGTAGGGGAATGAATTAGAGAATCGTTACAGTAAATTAGGAGTTGTACCGTAATTAAAATCCTGCAGAAGGACGTTAATAAAAAGAACTAAAATGGTGCATTATTGATTATATTTATTTCTGTAAATTGGTTTAGAGAACACCACGTCACAATTTATTTAAAAAGAATCTGGTTTAATGTACTTTCTTTATTTTGTTTAGGGCATACAAAAAGAACGAAATGTTTAGAATTGTAATAAAGCATAGATTCATTTACAGAACTGACGGATTTTATGTAAATCCTCCTCCTCTTTCGTGGCGGCACAAGCCATGCAGTAAAATAAAAATACTAGCCAGTCTGCAGGTTACAGTGCAGCTACTGTCCAGGATGCGCCGGAGAAGTGCTTAGTGCTGTTACTCATGGAGGCTCTTTTATTGCACTCTTGATTTTTTAAGTGCTATACTAATCTCTACTGAAATCGAGATGAATGCTTTGGCATCCTTTTCCAATAGACCGAAAGTAAGGTCGTTAGGATGTCGAGAGAAGCAAAAACTTTGTTAGACATCAACCGATTTTAGGTGTAAGAGAAATGATCCCACTACCTCTGTAAGGGGCTCATTAGCTTAGTGGATCGTGGGCGGGAGAGCGGCGTGCTGAACAAATCGACAACATTTACATCGCGGTCAGCCGCCGGCTTACCGGCTCGCGGCTAATGGACCGGACTTCATATCAAATTGCCGGACTGTACGGCAGTGGACTGGCTACAACCCGCACTACTGTTTCTTGTCTTAAGGTTGATAATCGTCATTAAGTACACGCAAGGTTAGCTGGCTGAGAGTAGTGGTGGCCCAGGGCCACGACTTACGACTTGTAGGTCGTAGGTTCGAATCTTGCCAACAGGCGCTTCTTTGTGTAAATTATTTCATCACCACTGCTCTCAAAGCGGTGAAGGAAAACATCGTGAGGAAACCGGCATGTCCTAGAACCAAAAATTCGAAGACATGTGTCATCTCCCAACCCGCAGTGGAATCGCGTAGTGGATTACGGCCCACTCCCTCTCAAAGAGGCCTGTGTCCCAGCAGTGGGAACATTATAGGCTCATTATGCTAAGGTTAGCTAGCAGTACATAGCTGCTGAGTACGCGCTGTAGAATCAAACATACAATCAACGTACATGGTAGGTAAGTGTGTTCAGAGAACGTCTGCGACAACTGCGATTGCAGTTTTCATATGACACACAGAAATAATACAGGGTTAAAATTACTTTTTATAACGTAAAGATCATCAAATAAAGACAACTGAAAAAAACACACCATTCCAGACTTCAAACTAGAAATCATTATGCAACAGAATGAACTCCTGCAAAGTTCAAATCGTGCAAACTCGAGGAGAATTAGTAACTATTCAATGATCTGAGAAAAGTGAAGATGGAAAATATTCAGTATCTACGAGATTAAATGAGAAGCTGCACAAAGAGCTGTGACGTGGGCTGATATAACACCATTCCTGGAAACTCTTCGCTTTGAGCTAATGAGTTCCAGCGAACCGTATTGATATTAATTATTTGGCATAAAAAAAGCAATACGATATTCAATGTTTGTGTGTCCCTTTGATGGAGAATTTTCATGAAATTCAGTAACGAATTCGATATTCATATTGAAGTATCGGTATTTTGGTTGGGTGGGAATGTGTACGGATATCGGTACAGAGGACCTAGACAAGTGACAATCGCTTCGAAAGCGTTTCGTATTTCTACAACGACTTTCAACAGGATTGACAAGCTTTTCGATAGCTTATGTCAGTCCCATACATTTTTGCCTTTTCCATCATCGATAACGCTGATAGAATGACACTTTGTCTAGGGCCTCTGCTCTATTAGAATTAGAATTATTATTTATTTGCCGTAAAAAGTACACAGATACCGGTGGCACTAAAATTAAGCGTGGAAATAATGATCAATGACCCCCCAAAAACAGTAATTTCTATGCAAAACAGTAATTATCTCGAACGTCAAACGAGTCGACATGTACCTGGAGGTCGTTAGTTGGCCTAGTTTTTGTAACAATAACTCAGACACAGGAGTCAGTGGGGGCGTGACCAGTCTGAGAAAATAAATGTGTCTAAAAGCGAATTCCTCCGCTGTAGTTTCATTTATCAAGTGTCACGGAGGTCGCTCTAAATTATATCGTTAGGCCGGTGACTTCTCCCTAAATTATCAACGCGCAATTACTTATATAGTCATATATAAATCTGTTGATTTTTTATTCGGTCATTCTAAAACATAACAAATACATAAAGAGTTTTTAAAATAAAATAAAGTTTGTTGTTCAAAAATCGCACCATATACATACCTATATTATAAAGTGGTCCTCACACTATGATCCGTTTCGTGAAAACAAAACAATGAAACAATAACTTATGGTAAAAATGAGACAAAACAAATTTAAAAAAAAACAAAAGCCTTCATGTTCCGTGTTGTGGTGTGATTGATGTGAGGTGTGTACTATGTCGTATTTAAATACGTTGTTGTAATTTATCAGTGATTTTTCCTGGAAAACAAAGATGTGCAATGGTCATGTTTATAAAGATTAAACAAATGAACACCGATGTCCAAAGATATTCACTGTTACCTTTGTTATTTGAAGCATAAGAATTTAATTTCTGACATTTCCATAGAATACGTTTAAATCCGGTACGCGAGAAAATTGGGAAAATGGTACATACCTACATACATTATTAATTAAAATGTGACATCGTTTTAAAATTGTGTAATATATCGTTTTAAAATTGAAAAAGCTTGTGATGTAAAGCGGCGCGCGCGTCACGAACGCTCGAACCCTGTCGGGCGTTTATTTTTAATTGCGTTCTTAAAACTTTTGTCACAACTCTATGTTTCCGGCCCGCTACACAGAACCAACTTAATATTTTATATAATATTTTATTCTGTCAGTACACTCTGAGGATGAAATTCAATGGCTGTGATTTCATAAAATTAAATAACTAAACTGTTCACTTAAAATAATGAAACCATTCAACATTTCTTGTTACCTATAAATTATCACTATTAAAAATCATACATGTCAGTATTAAATATCGAAATAGTACCTACCTAACTTGTATAAAACATCACTCACAAAAGTATTTACACATTACATTAAATTTGATCCATGATTGGCAAAGTGCAGCTATTGCCTACATAATAATATGACTAAATTCCGGTGACACATAAATGTCACTACTATCTCTCCTCCCAAATAAAAATGAAAAATGATATATTATTTTAACAAGTAAACCTTAGCAACTAGTGATTGGAGCAAATTCGGCTCAATCGTCACGTGCATCTTAAACTTTTCAACTATATGTACTAGCTTCCGCCCGCGGCTTCGCCCGCGTGGTATGTCGATAAAAAGTACCCTATGTCTTTCCCCAGGATGCCATCATCTCCTTGCCAAATTTCATCGAAATTCGTTCAGTGGTTTAGGCGTGAAAAGGTAACATACAGACAGACAGACAGAGTTACTTTCGAATGTATAATATTATAGTATGGATTATTAGTATTATAATATCTGTGGTATGGATAAGCAGTATCTGCTATATGTACACTTTAATTATAAAACCAACACAAAGCTTTCGTAGTACCTCTATAAAGCAATGGCTTATTTATTTTTAATCCCACGTCACTCGAAAACAGCAAAATATTTATATCAGAATACAAAAGCAGTGCATTTCATATTAACGTAGGTAATGCTTGTTACATGTCGCGTTCAATTTTTATCCTCCAGCTACAAATGTGCAGCTGCTAAATTGGTATCGAGCAGTGGTTTTCGTTGTCTCTCTCCTTCAATTCACACTTTAAAATAAAAATAGTAGGATTTATTTTGTATTGAATGCGGCAATTTGTTGTGATTGCAGCATTCAATATCATGTATGCTTCACTTAAATATGTAGCCAGTCGGAACGTTTTAATTTTGATCAATTATTTTTCGTGATTGCTTGGTCGGGCATGCGTTTGGTACCATACAAATACCTAGATGGGTAATTTATTTGCTTGGGAGTTGACGTATATTGTCAATAAAAAAAAGGTAATTATGTGAAAGATGAGAAAATAATGTAATGTAAAATCGACTACTACTATTTGACTGGTAGAAATGTTTTTGTCATTAAGCCCGCTTCTACATTTGTGTCCTTGAAAATTTAAATAAATCCTGACTAATATGTATTATGAATGCGAAAGTAAGAGCAGTGATAGTCTAGTGGTGTGACCATCGTACTGCTAAGTCATAGATCTCGAGTTCCCAAGGCACGCACTTTTCGGTTTCATGTAAGTATTGTATAATTATCACTTGCTTTAAAAATGGTGAAAGAATACATCATGAGGAAGCTCGCATGCCTGAGAGATTTACTCGACGGCATGTGAAGTCAAGTCAGAGGCCTAAGGGCCCTACAGCAGGTTAGTCACTAAAAACACGAAAAGAAGAAGTTTGTTTGTTTGTTTCGCTATTCCGCTAAAACTGCTGAACAGATTTGGATGAAATTTGGCACATGTGTAGACCATGACCTGGGTAACGATATAGAATGACTTGTTATCTCGGTACTGCGTTGCAGTGTGATAATTTTAGCGGGCAAAGCCACTGGAAAAAGCTAGTAAATAATAAATAAACAGGGCTAAGTATAGATCTTAGCTAAGTATCCACCCACATAGAAGCTACATTAAACATGTTTCAGCCACCAAATGAGTTTGCAATAACAAAAGTAAACACAAAACAATTCATCATGACAAATTACCCTCGAATATATTCAAACAGGCCTACATTTGTGTACATTTATCGAAATTACCACGATTTGGTTGAAAATGTGATTCTCAGGCTCATTAGTGCCAAAGGGAACCGCGGAGACAATAAATGGAGGACATTTGTTACTGCTTCACCACCATCCTCCATGTTTGTGAGCTGGTTTTGACCTCCAACCAATTATATTCGAATTTCGAAACTTGTTTTTCATTTGTTTTTGGTTGTTTGATTCACGTCGTCACCCGGCACGGTTGCTTTACGGTTCGGCGCGGCGTGTTAACTGTGCTGTAGAAAAATCATGTGAGCTTGTATATGCGCTACGGCGACGGCGCCGTGCCGTGTGCTGCCGTGTCTGTCGACAAGCTTCCATAGTGGTCCATATAACACTGACGACCGTGCCTACACATCTCTGTCTCTCAATCAACTGCAGTTTTCTCGGCTAAACCGTAGATTTTCACGGCAAGAAAAACGTGTGTGTACAAGCGGGGATGCTTTGTACACACACGTTTTTTGTGGTCACAAAAAGTACGGTGAACGCAGTGCCAAGGTTTACCCGACTTCTGAATGAGATAGATATTTCTTTCTCAACATATAGTACCCACACACACACTTACTTCCTGAAAGAGCAAATTCACTTACTCCACGCTATCAATAAAATTTTCACGATATCCGCTTGTAAACCGTAAAAACCTTACTCCGCTGACGAGTAGCTCCGCAGCTCCACACTTCCACAGCTCCACTCAGCACATTATCTTAAGTTTGTTATCTACGTTCGTAGGAAACCTTTCCGTTGTCTCATCGTTTTCCCCTAAAACCATTAAAGTAAGTGCTCGCCCCATAAACGGTTCGAAAAACTAAAACCGCGTTTATCATTTATCTTGCAAAGTGTTGAGTTGTGAGTGGCTGCCTCGCGATTACTCGCCGTGTTTAAACTAAACCACCGTTAACTGAAACAAGGCACGTATGGGGTAAATAATTCAGTCTCTGTGCAGCAACGTATGTGAGCTACGGGCCATGTTCGTATAGTTTTTATTAATCGCCGTTAATAGAATCCTGATCGTTAGTGGATTTGTTCAAGGTAGAACACCTGCCTCCGCCCTGACGTCGGTCACACGTCAGTGACATGTTTGCACATGTTTTTCTAAGATTGCCTAAGCGAAAAAATATGTATGGGCTGTTTAAAGCATGTGGAAGGTTCTGAATTAGTTACCTGATAGAAATCCACTGCTAATTAAGATGTATTTTATGATTACAAGTGTATGGTTATATGTTATTATATTTTATATTTATTATATGATGAATAAATATATTTTACCATATTTTGTATACAATATAATTTATATAATATATTTTATAATAATACAAAAAAAGAAAGTAGAATCATTGAGCACATTTTCCAGACTCCTTTTTCTGTAACGTTAGCCTCACAAGTGAGAGGTTTCCTACACACTCGTATTTAAATTCCTAATTGATTATTTTAGAGGGTACATTATTTACTGTTTACTGCTTTCCGAAAAACGTCACACCCAATTAAAAGCTCATTAATTCTCGACGAAAAAATTCCAAAGTTGAGCTTAAAAACTTAGAAACTTTTGATTTAATCTGTTTGAAGTTGGCTCAAACATTCTGGCTAATGAACCAAGTATTCATGTTAATTGAATTGGTCGCAGTTACAGTGTTTCAGATAAAAAGTTTAAACTTACAATTGGGTAGTTCCTATCTACTTTGAAAATGATAACCCAACTGCTAGAAAAGTACTGCTGCACTAACTAACACCAACCACCCACCCGCCCTTGGCATTAGGTGCCAAGTCTCCATTTATTCTTCTGCAACAATGATGTAGGTGAGTAAAAACTCTTGTATATAAATTGTTAATCTAAAAAAAAACTCTACTGAGACATCAAAATGTATTCATCCGCATCGCTGTCAACTGCTAATGATGCATTCGATGACAATTCTCGTTCTTAGCAAAAAGAAAAGGCCTAGGACGTGAAGAATCAAGTATGTAGTATTTTGCGAATCCAGAAAAAGCAAAGGGAATCATGTATTTTGTTTTAATAAAATTATACTTACACTAGAAATTCTAAATTGAATTCTTTGCAGCAGCCAGCAAAACTAAAAAACATGAACACAAAAATTAAAAATTACCAACTCAAACTATACTCCAGCACCTGCGTGTCTAATTATAAGAGGAAAATGTATACAAATTTCACAAAGTGTGCGTCGTGCATAAAGAATTCAGGGCCCATGGTAGGTCGTGTACGGCACAACATTCGGGATGGCGCGTGGTGCGGTCAGCCGCACTGCGGCGCTCTCCGGCCCATCGACGAGGCGGCCCTACCTGCACCACATCTAATATGCCTCTTTGAAAAAGGAATGTGCTCCAAATTATATACGGCCTGAATTCTTTAGTTGACACTGTTGGCATAGTTGCGATAAATAAAATATCCCCTGAAAGTAGGAAGAATTCGAAATAAAATCCTTCCGACACAATCATGAAAACCCTATGTTTATAGGTGTTATATTTTATCACAGAGTTGAAAATGGACGAGGAAATGCCGCCTATCTATCTTCTATCTATATCTACTCATAACACAACTGAAGACTTTGTTTGTTTGATCACGCTAATCTCTGGAACTATCAGTACGATTTGAAAAAATCTTGTTTCTCTTTGCTAGGCCTATTTTTGAGGAAGGCTATTTAACATCACGCTATGACCGTTAGGAGTCGAGCAAAAAGAAAAAAAGTCTGAAAGACCACTAAGCGAAAACGAAGTATTAGCGCAGACGGGCGACGGGATGCGACGAGTGGGTCGGTGGCCGAAGTTTCACGCGCACGAAGTAGCCGGCAGAAGCTAGTATGTTATATTAACGAACATAGGTAATTACTATTTAGGTAATTTAGAGTTAGATTAGATTAGAAGTCCAAAGCAGGTAGGAAATGTCGGCGAACCAGAAAACATGCTCGCAAACTGTCCACTGAAACTATGTTCTGAATCCCCGGATTTTATTTATTCCAGGGTACGCTGTCACTTTTATGATATACGGCTAGGGTCTCACTGACTCATAAAGTGTAGTTCAACACATTGTAGTAAACGACAATCGACGTTACGAAATTAAAATAAATTTTTGAAGCGTGCACCCGTAGCGGTTTTTAAACATTTTGTTAACATTCCCTGCAGCAATTTTTAATTTAATTTGTTGAAGTTCCCGGGTCGCTGGTTAAAACCGAACGTTGCCGGTGAGTTAATTAAACTATTTTTTAACGGACACTTTTTAACAGATTTGGAGCGAGAAATTGTCAGAGATGGCAGGCGACAGCGTGTGATGACGTCTCCTTGACGCTACAACCTAAGGAGTCTCGAGTTTGAAAAGTGTTTTTTCTTGAAGGGATACATTAAAAGAGTTTTAAAGCCAATGGGCGCAGTTCTCTCTGTTAATTAATTGCCATTTTAGGCCCGCTTTATCATAATTCACTAAATACGTTTAGCGCTAAACGAATTTAAAACATCGTCCTGAGTCTTTCAATCGTTTAAAGATGAAAATGATAGAGTGATGTTTTAACAATAAATGTTTAGTGCTCAATGTATTCAGTGATTTTTGGTGCAAGTGGACCATAATGTTCTAATTCAATGTACTCAGATACTCTTTTCCTCTTGTTTTAAAAGAATGACTATGGTACAAACCGATATAAAGCAAAAAAATATACAATAGACGTAGATAATATTTAGTAACCTATTTATTCCGCTTGACTATTCCTCAAGAGTCATAAAAAACCCTGTAAGGAATCTGTTTCACCTCTCAACGAGGCTTCCTCAGGATGACGATTGACCAACCGCGAACCCGAACACGACATATTTCCACGCCGAGGGTGAGGCATATTCCCCGACAGAAACAGGTTACTAAATATGGTCTTTACCTATGAAATTGCCGTTCTGCAGTACTGGCCATTTCAAATCAAAATAATTTTTGTTTGGCTAAGAATTCTAATTTCAAATTAATTTTATTTTAAAAACATGGATTTTTTTTTCCAAAAGTAGTCATTTCTTTATTGATTAGTGTTACATTTTCATCGCATTTCAATCTTTTTCGTCATCATGGATACGTTAAAAATTCGAGTAATTATGGAATATGAGTACCGTCGTGGCAGCAACGCGGCACAAGCGGCACGCAACATCAACGACGTTTACGGAGCTAACACTACAAACCAACGCACCACCTGTTATTGGTTTGCTCGCTTCCGTTCTGGAAATTTCGACCTGAAAAATGAACCTCGCGGTCGTCCGAAGACTTTGTTCGACAATGACGAATTAAAGGCGATTGTGGAAGCTGATGATACACAATCTACGGCTGAATTAGCAGCAGCTTTCGACGTTAGCGTCAAAACAATATTGGTCCATTTGCGTCAAATTGGCAAGGTAAAAAAGCTTGACAAATGGGTGCCCCACGAACTCAATGATCGCCAGCGCGAAGTACGCGTCGAGACGTGCCTTGCACTGCTCAACAGACACACAAATGAAGGAATTTTGAACCGCATTGTTACCTGCGATGAAAAATGGATTCTGTTTGATAACCGCAAGCGCTCAGCAAGTTGGTTGGATCCTGGTTCAGCACCTAAACAATGCCCTAAACGAAAACTTACCCCTAGAAAAGTGATGGTCACTGTTTGGTGGTCTAGCGCCGGTGTGATTCATCACAGCTTCTTACCAAACGGGGTGAGCATTACTGCAGATGTGTACTGTGAAGAACTGAACACAATGATGGAGAAGCTGGCGCATCTCCAACCAGCATTGGTCAATCGCTCGTCTCCGCTGCTCCTGCACGACAACGCGCGACCTCATACTGCACAGCAGACGGTCTCCAAGTTGCAAGAACTGGGGTTGGAAGCTCTCCGTCATCCGCCCTACTCACCAGACCTTGCCCCTACAGACTACTACTTTTTCCAGAATTTGGATAACTTCTTGGCGGGAAAAAAATTCAATACCCGAGAGGCAGTACAAAATGCCTTTGAAGAATTTGTTGCCTCCCGTCCAGCTGATTTCTTTAAGAAGGGCATCAATAAACTGCCACTGCGATGGCAAAGATGCATTGATTGCATGGGTGATTACTTCGATTAATACAAATAAAAAATTCATGAAAAAAATTCGTTTAAATTTTTTCATACAAAACGGCAATTTCATAGGTAAAGACCTATTATCTAGGTCTATTGTATTTTATAATGCATTTCACGCCTGAATCAATTAACTATGGATATAAAAGCAATACACCGATCCGAAACACAATCATAAGTAGATGCCAGCAGTTAGGAACGAGGTAAATTCATGGCTCCAGTGGAGGGTACGCTCGTTACAGTCCAGCTGGATGATTTATCGTCTGCGGCAGGCAGCTCCTGTCCTTTGATTAATTGCACCCCGTGAGAAAACTATTGCGCTGTCTCCGTCACTTCAATTGTACCGAGCTTATCGAACTTATATTAATCATTAGTCGGTGCATGGTGCTAGTGTAGCCTGTGTTTATGAGGACCGCATTTTATACGTAGAGGCTGACAAAAGCCAACATCATCATCTGGGTCGACTTCCAGTCTAACTGAATGCAGAATTTTACATAGAACGCGGATATACTACTAGCTTAAAAATGGGTAGTTAGGGTTGTTTAATTTGCGTCTATCATTGTCAACAGAGAGCAGTGGTGGCCCAGTGGTAACGGCCGCGACTTACGAGTTATAGGTCGTGGGATCGAGCCCTGACAGGCGCTTTACTTTGTGTAAATATTTCATCACCTCTGCTCTCAAAACGGTGAAGGAAAACATCGTGAGGAAACCGGCACGTCCTAGAACCAAAAATCGAAGACATGTGACATCTACCAACCCGCACTGTTCCAGCGTGGTGGATTACGGCCCGCTCCCTCTCACAGAGAGGAGGCCTGCGTCCCAGCAGTGGGAACATTATAGGCTGATTATTATCAACATTGGTAGCGTCGGAAAAACATAATTTTGTACCTACTTGGTTATAAATATGCATATCAATTAGTATGACGTCGCCGACGCATTCTTTTATTTGATTTGCAACATAGATGTGTTCTTCAAATCTTTGTCTTTCAAATCTTTCCTCTCTTTATTATTAATGTAGATATACTAATATTATAGAGAGGAAAGATTTGTATTTTGTTGTTTGCAATGAATAAACTCAAAGACTAGTGGACCGACTATAAAGATTCTTTCACCGGTATTATCACTGAGTAACATAGGCTATAATTCATAAAGATATCACGCGGGCGAAGCCGCTAGCGGAAGCTAGTAAGTACTTAATAAATGTTGAAAATCAAATAGACTAGGTTATTTGCGAGCATCGCTTCTTATCGATGATTTTACTTACATGTATGTAACCGCGCAAACTGAAAATTCAGTTTACGGAAGAGTGTGAACAATTTTATACATCACCGGCGCGGTGCACATGCTGTTATTTAAACGCAGCCTATCGCCTAACTTCGGCATCCCAACTTTGCCGATGTTGGGTGAGTGTTTCAACTTCCATATATTATTCAAATCGTTCAATGATCGCGGGCTCGGCGGCTAAGCCGCTCGTTACCCGGCGTGAGCTGCTACGCATTCAGCTAATGGCACCATTTACCGAGATTGTCTGCAAGCCTCTAAGGCGGCCGCTAACTATACTGATTGGCACTCTGTTACATAAGACTGACTCGAAAATGGCTGCCGATCTTGATAACTTCAACGCACATTGATATCACGAATTTCGCTCGTGATTATACAAAGTGGTATAGTACCGGTATAGTGCAATGCGTTTTGCGAAGCCGTTTGTGCTAACAAAAAATACCTACAACGCTACATCGTATGAGAACCTTCATGTCTCTGTCTGCGCCATGTTAACGAACATTCGAGCTCTAAACGTTTCCTAGTTAATGGGCTCGTCAGAGGAACTTTTACAATTTACGGATGCCGTTTCGAAAGCCCAAATTTAATAGCGGTTCCCATGTCAAGTGTTACTCGAACAGAGCTGGGTGATATATGTCCACACATCAGTGCGCACACTCTTATCACAGCGGACCATTGTTGTGTCGAATTACTCAAAGTTGGGTCGAGTTCGGAAATCTGAAATGTGTTCATTTTAATCTCACGGGAAATCGTACGCCGCGCAACCTTCGCCGCAACCTCTCCATATTAACAAAACTTTAATCTACCCGGTGCGTCCCGGAGGGGTGCCGCGCTGTAGCGAGGCAAAATTTTTGTGGCCAGTAAATTTTCTTTAAGTCCGTCTCGTGGCAGACAGCCAACGCTACCATGTGCTCCTAAAATCTCATTTTATTTCCGTAGTGCATGGCAACTTTGTTAAAAACACATAAGCGCGCCGCCCTTATTATTCGCGCGGTCTGCAGCTCGAGCACCGCTGTCGGTGTTTGCTCGCTCTATTTACAAAACAAACGAAATGTACTCAAGAAATAACTCACCCGAATTTATTCGTACAATACATCTTGTACTAACAACGCAGCTCGTTTCAGCTGCAGACAAAATGACGGAGCATATTTCAGGCACTATCAATAACGTTCGCTGTGTATCAGGGTATCGTATCGCTTGCTTGTTTTGCATTTTGTGTTCTTTATTTTGCTTGTAAACAAAAAGCTGCTGGCGAAGTAGCTGAGCTCTAGTTACGGCAGAGCGGTCTCTTGACGAATTGCGCACCGACTGTCGTAGTGTGCGGCGAGTCTGCCCGCGCCCGCTACCCGCCGCCCGCGCCGGTCTGGACGCCGGCTCTGCTGTCTAGACGTCACTCGGACGAGCCTTGTTCGTGCTGAAATGTGAATGCACTGTGTTTTATACAACAAATCCATATATAGCACGTCCGACTGCATGTGAACAGGTCGCTGGAGCGGCGGATTAGAATTTGATGAATGGAATAGGGGCACGGTTATGTGACGCTTTTCCCTTCAGCGCGTGGAGGCGGTTAATGTAACTTATTTTTTACCCGCAGCAGAAACTTTGATAGTGTTCTTAGTTCTTATTTTGCACAAAAAGGCTTAGCTTTTGTTATCCTTCAAAACAATTACCTACATTTCCATTTAACGTATTCGAGCCTGCAACATTGCCAATATCTACCCTAATGATAGTATTACCTGCTCAAGACAATCAAACTGTTATCTAATTATCTATGCAGCTCACTGTGACTGTCCGACACGTAATGACAGTGATGTTTGGGAATCTGTAATGATTTACTACAATTAACTACACAAGTTAATTACCATAAATTATATGCCACGCTATGATTGAAGGTAATTTGTACTGGATACACAAAATAATCCTGTGGTCCGCAGTGTTGACGAAACACGCCCGATGACAGAATTTCACATTTACATTTTAACCGTAAATTGTTCTCTGAAATTTCAGTTCGATGTTGCGTTCACTGAAGGATATAAAAAGACCGCGATGACACACGCGCTTCGGAAATGTACACTTTGCTGACGTATGAAATGAAAAGATAGCGGGACTGCTTCCAATAGCTACGACATTTTCATTTTAATAACAAAAGGGTTTGTTTTTCTGAAGTTTAATTAATGAAACCGCTTCTCTTTTATTCAGCGTTGTCACAAGGGAGAGTGACATGATTAACACAAACTCATTAATCATGCAGCGTGTGAGTTTTATTGTAACAGAGGATGCTATTGTCGACCTTTTGTTATAACCCTTTAATTTGTATTTAAGACAATCCTGAAAAGAGGAATGCTGGTTCATTCTTCATCGGAACGCGTGGTTTCAGCAAACAGAAACAAATGACAATCTTTTTAGAATAGAAACATCAAAATAGACAATCAATTATGATTTGAAAAATATCAAATCCGATAAAGCAGAGTAGTCGATATTGCAACAAGTGTTCCAAGTCTCTCGAAGTATAAACTGCTAAGTAGATAACTTTATGAAACTCTTTCGTAACAGACTACTAAGTTCGATGTAAGACAATGTAAGCCTATTCAAGCTGATATGCGTTGAGATCTGAAATACAAGGAAATGTTGGAGGTGGTAACAGTCTTGGAAGAAGCTGGAGAAAAGAACATATTTATTTTTTGGACAGAATGCTTTTTCGGAAGCGTTACAGTGATACTTTTCTAGAAAAAAGCAAACACTTTATGTAAAGTTAGATAAATTAATTGTTTATGAAACTGAATACCAACTTAAATTTCCCGTAGGTATATAATATTAAAATCATACAACTGTCATTCTCGAAAATTGTATGAAGTGGCTATAACACGGCCAATTGATGTAATGTGTCAATATAATATAATATTAATTTCCCTGAACATAGGTGCCTTCCTAGTCGTTTCTCTTTATCATAAAAATGTCATATTCAAAATGATAATATACAACTTCGAAGAAAAAAAAAGTTACGTATAATTCCACTTCAAGTGTTACGATTCCTGCAACACTGAAGGGTTTGGAGATGAGGTCTAAAACGACTTGCTCTATATAGTTAGAATTTAATCGAAAGCTCAAACATAGACTTAACCCTCCAGAAATAGGAGTGGCGAATTCAATAAAATACCATAATGCCGCCTACATCTGTGCTTGCTTATTAAAACATCAAGGCTGATCAATACTCGCTTATGAAATATCGTAGCTACGAATAATTATTCAGCTCCACGTTTAAACCCAATGTTAATGTTACCGTCAATGTTACCGCAATGTGTTTGTCCTACACTACAACGTGCAGCTGACAACTTTCAACACAACTTATAACAAAATTACAACATTACAAAGAACCTTCAAAAAAAAAAAAAAAAAAAAAACAAAAAGGAATCGTTGAACATTTTATTGTTAACTCCCCTTATTTTTGCTAAATTCCATATAAATGAGTATTATCTTGACAGCGAATGCTTGGGGACACAAAAAGTGTGGCGTTATCAGTGGGGAGACGGACGCCGGGTTATTTGTCTCGTCTCGACTAACCGCGGTGTGATAAAGAGTCTGCTCGCCGCCGTCTGCCGCCTGACCGCACGACTTAGTCCAGGCAGCATGTAATCGTGATGACTTGCTAATTCGCATTCTTTAGCTTGGTTAGTGCAGAAACAGGGCATCTTTATCAATAGATCTATGAAGCTGACCTATAGGGACTGTGCAGGTCCTACATATGATCACTGACGGGTACAACTTTTGGCAAGACGTACTGTTCTTCAAAATGTTTCTATATAAGGTATTTTCAACATGTCGGTATTGTTGTGTTTATTCTTTATTTACAAAGTTGTGTCTTTTGTAATATTTACGAAATCGACGGTTAATTTTTCGATCAATACCAAAACCCGGGGAACCGCAACCAAAATTATGTGAACGCGACAGGAATTTCCACAATTTTCGCACCGATTCGAGAAATAAAGGTCGAACCGTCATTATCAGGGATAAAAGGCGGAAGCGGACATAAAGGGTTGACCCCATAGTATTTTACTGATAGCTGTGTCGTACCAATCGCCCGTCATTGTAATACCTACAATAAAACAGGGGATTTACATTAAAAAAGAATTTTAAATGTCTAAAAACGATCGTGATAAAACGGTAGTAGCACGGTTTTCAACGTAACAAAATGATTTTTAACGTCACGCAGCCGAATAAAGTCCTACTATAAATTGGGAGATAGAAAAAGGTTTTTATCAGTTACATACTGGACCAGTGGCAAAGTACTGGCATATAAATGAACATACGGTTTAATCAATTTCCTTTTTTGAATTCAGGTGTGGTTTCCGTTTTTACAAAAGAGCATGCATTTTACTATCCCTGTTTTTTCGTACATTGATTCTCATGCTCATTTTATGCATGAAGTTTTATTATTTTCATTTACTGTTGGGAATATATGGCGGGGTAGAGTTCTCAGAAATGGACGCGGTTTTAGGTAGGTACATTTTTACAACCTGTAGATAACTGCCTTAATAAAGAAAATAAGTATGAAAAAAACACAGATTTAGTTGATATGTTGTACATTATGTAATAATCACGCACAATTACATAATTATTTATGTGACATTATATCATTATGTGACTTACGTCCTCATCTTGACAAAAAAAAACTCTCTCTCTAAAGAGACAAAGTTTAACGAGAATTTAAACCTTCATTGTTCAATAGCAAGTACTTATTATGTAACAAAGCTGCATCGTAATTGCAGCGAGTGTGGACCAATACCTCAATATATTTCACAACGAGTCACCCTAATGGATGACACGAAGTATTGATCGGGACCGCTTTACTACCGAGATGAATGATGCCGTAATTACCTATTTATTTATTGTTTTGTCAACATTATTGTCAGCTGTTACTGTTATTTGTTTGGATGTTATATAGAACAATACATTTGTAAGTATGTAGTTCTTTGTGAACTTACTGAGATCTGTGGAGAAAACTCAAGATCTGCGACATTTAAAGTGACGATTCTAAGAAATTACAGTACGAGAACGCTACGAGAATTATCTCGTTGCCCGTAGTAGTTACATTAGTATATTATAGTAAGTATACTTATAGTGTAATAGAATACCAGGCACTAATGCATTGCTAATCCTCTTTATCATAGCAGGTATAAACAGTCAAGTTTCCTTATATTATCTGCTACGTATGATATTCAATGTCTACGAAGTGCTACGCGCTACGAACCGTTAGGCGCGTAGTCTTGATGGTTTTCGTGTATTTTTTCCGGCATGGACAGATATTGCCCTGAGCGAGAAGACTGAGCTTTCTACATTTCTTTTTTTATAATTATGTTTTTTTTTGCCGTATTCAATACCGTATTTTGTATAGTAGGTAACGTATTTTTTTAAATGGGCGACAATTCCGTCCCAAACAAAACACAACAAATGTTTATCATAACCAAGTTCTGTGCTTAATTTCAATATAATTTACATTTCAAATCCATCTAAAATGCCTGTTTAAGTACAAAAGTAGAGGAAACTTTTGTTAAAATATATATATATATATATAACAAGTCGGCAAATGATGTGCAAATTTACGCCGTGATGAGACAGCATTAGCATAACGTCAGTATCATAACTTACCCGGGCATATTTGACGGTCCCTGAACCCCGGCCCGGGCAATATTGATGTTCATATTCATAAACCACCGTATTGTGCAAAAGTTGTCCCATTTAAAATAAATACAAAACATGTAGTGAAAGCTAATGCGAGTGCGGTGCCTCTGCCACTTACCACAGTGTCCTGAGTTTCCGTACACTTGTGCTTTAGTGGAACTGGGAATGCCACTGACAAGCTCGACTGACGTGACCATTACTGACTACTCGCTATTAGTGGGGCAAAAGTATAGTATTGACAATTCCGATTACCAAGAAAGAAGAAGTGGAGCCGTTGTGAGTTTATCTTAATTTTAGAAATTTGTCATTATTGCAGGAACAGCTATTCCGACTTACTCTGATTACAAGACGGCAAAAACTTACCTACATTCGAAGTGGAAAACAAATCAAAATTGTATTAACTCATGGAAAATTACCAATTTATTTAAAACAAATGTTTACCATCTATTCACAACTTTCATCAAAAAGTTGAGTAATCACAATTTGTTCAATGTTTCCCTATAATTATGAAAGGTCACAAATACAATCGTTATATAGTAAGTTATCACAGTCTATAAAGTCAAAAGTAGGTCGCCTCTCAAAATGTCACCCTTCAAAACTTGATCCAGCAATCTCTTTGATAACAAATTAACCTGTTACCTTCGTCATCTACAATTAGGCGCGCGTCACACTGAAGGCGGAGCGGATTCGGGTTAGGAACACCCCTTTCTTGATCAGGAGCCACCTTTTGTCTGTCAAACGGTTAAACTATTGTTCGGTAGAATTAAGTACTTATTTTATTTGTGCCTTTAAAACCGTCGTAAAACGCTTGTCATTTGTCTTTATGTCTATTAGAGGCTATCATTGGAAACATCTTCGGAAAATGAAGTTAAGTCAAAATGTTTTCTTAATTTTTCTTTAAAAAATCGAGAATTTATAAGTGAACTGAAATAATTGTCCATTCCTACACGTAAATTCTGTTATACAAGTATTTCATGTGAAAATTATGAAGAACATAAATACAACAAGACTACTGCATGAAAAAGGCTCAGATAGGGGTGTTACATGAAACTGCGAGGCTTGAAAAAACTCGAGTTAGAACAACTAATATAAGGAAATGTCACCCACGCCACGCCTCATATCATTCCCACCTATATCACTTATAAACTTTAGGTATCCAAACTCACCTGATCGAAAAAAGTGTCACCCAATAAGGCACTCAGAGCACAGCGGTTGATTTAGTGCATTTGAGAGAGCGGTGAATTGCATAAAAAGTCTCGGCCGAAAACCCTTGGAATTCTTAGCGGAATAAAATATTCATATCTCCAGAGCATCTGTTCTGTTCCATAGGTTTGTTCCATAGAATAAGTATTGTAAAATTAAAAAAATATGTTTTCCTCGTTCCCAAAAAACAAGAAGAAAAGGCGAGCTTAATCAAAATTAAGTTCTGTAATCAAACCTTTGAGTGAGTGATAGAGAGAGATAAAAAAAGTATTACCAATAAGGCTAAGAACTCACGGAGCTGCGGGCCTGCAAACGCGGCGGGCGCGGGTGAAAACCGCTCCGTGAGTTCTGAGCCTAAGAAGTTTTCTACAGAACATTGACCATTTGGAAATGTCACTAACATAAGACACCTGTCATGTGTTTATAATCATTCCACCGTGTACGGATATCAGTATAAAGAACATTATACAAACTCACGTAATGGAAAAACGCGTCACCCATTCAGCCACTCAGAGCACAGCGGATGATATAGTGCATTTGAGCGAGCACTGAATGGCGTCACTGCAAGCTGACGGTGACTGCCTCAGCTTTGTGCCACCAATAACTTGTTACTGTGTTGCCACGCTCGATGAAAATAGCGGGTTACCACAGTAGCAGTGTGGCATACTGCATTGTTGTACCATTTGTGATGCGGTTTGTCAGACTTTGTTGGGTTTTTAACGTGGTAGATGGGTCAAATATTGCGATTGCCCATGTAATGGTCGTTTTCTGGCTCGTGACACCAAGAGTTTGATTTGTTACACTACACTGATTGGTGGCATGATGGTCTCATGATAGTAGCTAATACTTCCCGGACAAACCGTTTCTCAAGTGGCTCTACTACTACCATTATGGAAATTAATTACAGAATTTTTGACATTTCAAAATTAACGATCGTCTTTTGTTATGAATTCAAATTACGTAAAGGCGTATTCACATCGTAATGTTGTGATTACAAATAGGTCATAGCATACACACAGCAACCCAGAGTTTGGAAGTTGGCGGAGTGATGCCCCTTTGCCTCGGAAAGCACGTTAAGCCGTTGGTCATGCGCCTGCTGATCTCTCTCCGGTCGTGTCGGATTACGTGCCATCCCATTCGGCTATGAGAGTAAAGAGGTATGAGGGCGTAAAGTATACAGGGTGTAAAGTTCACTCATCTTCCATAGAAAAGGGAGGATTCTCCGACCAGACGAGGTGTTGAGTCTGGTCGGCTACTGCCCTACGATTGATCTCGGGACATTCGTATATGCTAGTCGCGCGGTAAATTCTGTTTACGCGATGCAGGATTTTGCGTGACGTCAGTGTGATGCGTAGTTCGTATGTGGCGATGTCGATGCCGCCACAAGAGTGAGGGAAGAGAGAGTAGGTACACCGGTGTGCACACACTTTGCACCATAATAACCCCGTGCCGAAGGGTAGTCTTCGTTGAGATTGGCCGCCATGGCCGAACTACGTTCTGTAGGACTATTATTATTAGCATACACACAACGTAATTATACGTTGTCTGTCTGTATGTAGAAATTAATTTGATAAACTAATTGTGGTTCAGTAGTTGTGTTACAGTATATTTGATGGGGATTAGCTGTCAGTGTGTGGCCCGCATCGGTATTGTTATAGCATATGTGAGCATGTTTGTGGAGAAGGCTCCCGTTGCGCAGAAATTGAAGCTATTAAAATAGCATTAGGCTTCAAGAGAACTATAACAAGATTTAGACGTACCTACATGGTTAGACAGACTTATAAGTTTCTTCAGCACGACTTGCTAAGACTTGCTTGCTTAGGTATACGTTTTTTTACGGGCTACTGAAAGAGTTCGTCAAGGATATTACTTCACCTGTACCTAACTGGTTCTATCGCCAGACAGCATTATCGGGATAATTACAGGTTATTCTGTATTTTATACGACTGAGTCATAAGATAAATGTAATGTAATATCAGAAGGTACTCAATTGAATCTACTAACCATTTATTACTACTCATGAATTGAGAACCTGCTGTATTTCAAACAATCGCAGCCTACATTACAACCTTTGAACCCTGTCAAAACATTTGTCATGTTATAATATTAATTATCATTTAGCACCATTGCGGCAAGGTGGAGCACAATGTGACAGTTTGACAAATGAAACGTGCCGACCATGAAAATGCGTGTCAAAGTTGTTTACTGTGGCCAACTGAAGGCAAATTGTTGAGTCCTAGCGTTGCGCAGAAGTAACGTGACAGGCGTTTGAGGCATTAAAGGTTATAAGCGTTTTAAGGACCTCCAGTTTGAGGATTTGTTTAAGTCTTCTCAAATAGAATGTAAAAATAGTGAAAAGTAATGATATCTTATTAAACAAAAGATTCTCAGATTTACTGAGTAAAATTGAAGATATTATAAACTAGCTGCACCCCGCGGTTTCACCCGCACAAGTCTCGATCCCGTGGAAATATCAGGATAAAAAATATCTCAAATTCTTAACCAAGTCATGGTCTATACTGTGCCTAATTTCATTCAAATCCGTTCAGCCGTTTTAGCGTGAAAGCTTATCAAACAAACAAACTCTCTTTCGCATTTATAATATTTAGTTAGGAAGTTAGGACTAAACATACTATTATTCATGTGAAAGTTTACGAGGATGTAACGGGATTACTCATTCAAGCATAATCTGAACAGAACTCTAGGTTGCTGAATAGATTTGGATACTCAAAGAGATAGACCATGGATCTAGGAGTTAATCCTAGATCCTAAACTGAACCGGTAAGGACATTCTACCTACCTTTGTTAAAAAGGTAGGTAGAATGTCCTTACCGGTTCAGTTTGTCTTTGTTAGTTGCTCTAAGATTCAAATTGAATTGAGGACAACTGGCCTGAGAAAGTACCTATTCAATATTTTGATCCCGTGCTACGTATAATCTTACTTGAATGTTATCTAGAAAATATTTAAGAATGGATTATTTATAATATAACTAGCTGCGCCCCGCGGTTTCACCCGCGTAAGTCTTGATCACGTGGGAATATCGGGATAAAAAGTAAAACAGATTTAATAAAACAAAATTATTATGTACTACCTAACTGCACGACGAGCGTTCTGGACTATCTTAAGTATTTCCTACATGTAATTATTAAAACTTTGTTTCTCATTAAGTGATTAAGTATGTAATCTTTGAGAAATAAATGATATTTTAAACCGTATAAAAAGTATCCTATGTGTTTAATCCAGGTTATAAACTATCTGTGTGCCAAATTTCATCCAAATCCATTCAGCCGTTTTTGCGTGATTGAGTAACAAACACACAAACACACAATCAATATTAGTAGGATAGTAGGATATTAGTAGGATAGTAGGATTATGTTATTTCGATAGTAGGCTAGATACTTGAAATAACAAGGTTACGACGATAGATAAGTAAGTACACTTATCATAAAATTGGAACCAGAGTTGTCTAACTCATTCATTTCGTCACACGTCTTGCAATCCATGGAAACAAACGTAGATAGGTAATAATATATGAAGGATTCTGTTTTTCATTTATTATTAACCGGACAAACATGTATGCAGGGTGAAAATTTATTCATGGGTATCCCTTAAGGGGTCATTGTACTCATCATTATGAACAACTTTCACTAAGGGGCCAACACTGAAATCGCAAAAAAAAAATCTGCCTTTCCCTACATTTTGATGGGCTATGCAAACATAAATGTAGGAAACAGCTGAGTTGTTTTTTCTGAATTAAATTTCACTTTGTAGAGTGTAGTCGTCAGTCTCATATTTGGCTTTTTATGTTTTGTATGTCCGTTTGTAAAGGCCTCCTCCATCGCTGTCTCTCTCTGGCCACCCTGCTCCATGTTGTTCCAGCGATCTTTCTGATTTCATCATCCCACCTTTACCGTCGTCTACTTCTGTTTCTTTGGCCGTTTCTTGGGTACCACTGGGCTACTATTTTCCTCCATTTTTCCTTCCCTTATATCATGTTGTGTCCTAAACATAGTTAAATTCAAAAACATTTTCTTCAAAACCCTCACCGCCATAATCCAGTAAACGTAAAAGATTTTCATTTCAACTCAAGTCTTTTTAAAGTCATATTAAAACTGTGACTGCAAATAAGTTATTAGCCGGAGAATACAGTTGCCAGCTATTTTAGGATTTGTGAAGTAGTCTCATTAATTCAAGTGTCCGTAGTCCGGAGTCCGGACAGTGGCGACAATTCCTCCCTAAATCCGTTATAATAGGCGCCTTTGTGATTTTTGCTCCGTCCACCGTTCGCGCCGCCGCCAATCCAAAACTAATTACCGGCTCAAGTGCAAGAAATTCAACAAGTACCCATTTACGAAACAGTTTTGTACTCAAATAAATGGCGAATTTATCATTTAAAATGTACGAATGATTTTTTGTTCGGATTGATATTAAATTGTTTGTTGAATGTTTTCGACGTTCATAGTAATTAATACGAGTTGCTGATATATGAAGTATTCAACTTCAATATCAACTTGTTTTATATTATTATTTATTGAATATCTGAAAAGCTTTTTCAATTTTCCGCAGTTTTACGAATTAAGTGAAAAGTATTTAGGATAGTTATTGAGCGTGACAAAGGTGCCTAAGCGTGTAGATACCATAATTTAAAAAATAATTATTTGCTTAATTATTACTTAAGCAAATAATTATTTTTAAAATTATAGTTAAATAGTAAAGTAAATAGTAATATAGTTAAGTGGAATTTTCGGTTACAACCGCAGAAATATCTTTGTTTTTCTTAGTTTTTTCGAAAAATACTAGGAAATACAAACTTATTCGGGCCATAAAAACAATACTGAGCATTTTATTATATTCAATTATTATAAATATTAATTCCAACTACTTAACCCTTCATTGTGTGTAGTCCGACACGCACTTAGCTGATTCAATTCTTATTAACGGTGTTAACAAAAAAGTAAAGAAATACTTCCCCGTTGCTGAATTTTCGAGCTTGGTGCGGAATCGGGGACTATAATTTCGATAGCGCACCAAAGCGTAAAGTTCCTCTGGCGATGTCTAATGAGCAAGGTTTTATGCCGTTTGCTGCCGAACCATAAAAATGTTAATTCAACTGTGTCGAAGAAATGAAAAACGTCGTAAATACAAAACGCGACTTTCTCGACACTGAAACTCGTGTATTTATAGCTAAGGATATTGTATAGCTTATGTTTATTATACTAGCTTCTGTCCTCGACTTCGTCCGCGACAAATTTCTAGTTCCCCCGACCCAACCCGTCGCGTCGTATCGCATTGCTTGCCCGCGCTATTTTACTTCGTTTTCGCTTAGCGGTTTTTTCTTTTGCTCGGCTCGTAAGGGTCTTAGCGTGATGTTAAATAGCCTATAGCTTTCCTCAAGAATGGGGCTATCAAATGCAAAAATATTCTTTCAAATCCAGCGCATCACAAAAACAAACTCTTCAGCTCTAGTATTTATTAGTATGTAGATAAATTCTAGCTGTAGTAGCTGTGCCCTCGCGCAGACTAATTATACTGATAACGTAGCCAGAGATATACTAATAGGTACTTACTTACAAGCCCTCTATGAATTTTAAAATAAATATCACGTAAATCTGAGTTATAAGCGAACTGACGAATTATGGCAAGGAGATAGATAGAATCCGGGGGAAGGACATAGGCTATTCAATTCAATTCAATTCAATTCAATTAATATATTTCTTTGCAAACATGGGTATAGTACATAGGTGTTTTGATTAAAATAAAGTTCTCCATATTTTACCGTCACGTGGGCATGCAAAGGTTTACAATTCAAACAAAAATAAGCTGCAGGTCATTGGAAATTATATTAAAAAAATTTATTAAAAATTTAAAATGTCAGCGTGGTCACAGCAATAAAAAATATAAAATAAAATAATAATGTCAAATGGAAATAAAAGGTAAGTG
This sequence comes from Lithophane ornitopus, assembly GCA_948473465.1. NCBI lineage: Eukaryota > Metazoa > Arthropoda > Insecta > Lepidoptera > Noctuidae > Lithophane > Lithophane ornitopus. The sequence continues at coordinate 10,332,140 of OX419616.1, read as the reverse complement.
AACCTGGATCACAATAATTATGTCAATCAAAGTAACATTATGTCAATCAGTAAGTGAATCGTCATTAAGAAAATCGTCAATCTTGTAATAAGTTTTCGTAATTAAAATGTCGTTTAGCGCCCTTTTAAATTCTAATATAGTCATATTTTTTATAATATTAGGTACTCTATTATATATAAGTGGGGCAATACCAAAAAAACTTTTTTGCATAAGCGCGGTTTTACACTTTACTTGACATAATTGATTGATGTATTGAGCCCGTATTGGATTTTTCCTGACCTCTGATAATTTTTTAAATAGATGTGGGTTACATTTCACAAACAAAGCCGTTTCCATTATAAATAAACAAAGCAAAGTTAAAAACTTTAACGATTTAAAATAGGGAATACAGCTATCAGTTGTCTTAAGACCGCACATTGACCTGATGCATCGCTTTTGCAGTCTAAATATCAGCTCCCTATCAGTGGACTGCCCCCAGAATATAATGCCATATCGCAAAACAGATGCAACCAGTCCATGGTACGCTGTTAAAAGAGCCTGACTATTAACTTTCTTTGAGAGTTGACAAAGAGCATAAGCGGATTTGCTAAGTTTTTTACATAGTTCTTCAACATGAGGTTTCCATGTAAGTTGGCTATCAATTATAATGCCTAAGAACTTAGCCTTATTAGCTTCTTCAATATCACAGCCCTTGTAGGAAATGCTAACGTTTGGGGATTCACGGCGTTGATAAAAATGCATGACTTTTGTTTTGTTCAGGTTTATAACCAAATTATTATTATTTAACCAATTTATAATGTCACTTAAGCAAGTATTAATGTCATTCTCATAATTATTTGAATTAGTACATTTTATTATAGCGGTACTGTCATCTGCAAAAAGAACCATTTTGTTGGTTGTTGCTTGCGGGAGATCATTTATATAGATCAAAAAAAGTGGCGGACCCAATACACTACCTTATTATTATTATTTATCGATATAGATACAACGCGGGCAAAGCCGCGGGCGGAAGCTAGTTGAATATATTATTGACATTTGCCTTTGCAAGCAGCTCTACCGCGAACTGTAAGCTTGCTGTCTAAGACATGGCGCACTCTTTGAGACATGCGACTGCGACAGCTTCGGCGACTAGACGCAACGACAGGCTACGGTGCTACTAGAGGCTTCAGTTTCACTCCCAAGAGGAGCTACACGACCGTCTCTCCCGAATACTCAAAGAAAATAATCGCTTCCTGCACAACGTCTGTCGTAACGATTAGTCGTAAGCGCAAACGACAGGTTTGCGTCTAGTCCCAGCGACAAGACAAAGATGCAAACGACCACTTTGCGTCTTGTTGCAGCGACTAGACTTAGGGACAAGAAGCACGACAGTTTGTGCTGGCTCTTAAATTGTAGACTAAATCGTAAAATTAGTATGCAGCCTACGTCTCGTTTGATGTTTGTGCTTCGAATTAACATAGTGCTTTTTTACTACACAGATATTTAGACAACGATGTTTCTAAACTTTTTGCGACTAGCTTAGCTTTCACTAGATTGTTAAACCAAGACACGATGAAACTGATGTAGGTCTAGATTGTGCTGGTACAAAATTAAAAATACATATTTGGCAATCTCATCCTTCTAAATTGCTTACCAAAGTTAACAAGTAAAGCTCTCAAACATGACACTAAACTACAAGACATTATAAGTTTTCATAATAATTTAATTAAATAATAAAAATTTTAAAAATAATTTTGAATAATTTACTTGTTAAATAAATTTTGCATAATCAATAATATATAATATGTGTTCGTTCACGTCGGAACATATTGCATTCAATTTATTAAGCAGGCTAATATCGAATCCGGTGTGTCGAAGAGCGGCAGGGCAAGTTATAATGATCGGGCGCAGTCGTCATGTTCCCTGTGTCACAGTTCGCAGAATATAGTTAGAACTTATGTTGCGTCTACGTGACGCTGATACTGTGCCATTTCCATTAATTAGGCACTTTAAACTTGCCCAATTATAAGCAAATATAATTGTGTAGAGGGAAATTCAGTGGTTAGGCTAAATTCTTAGTACTTTGGTGACGATAAGATAGGCTATTAAGTATATACTAAGATCTCATCTCTCAAAGCCTAGGTACTGAGAATTTTGGCTTGTATATTTTGTATTTATTTTGAGCTAGACTTAGTATTCAGAAGGTAACTGTGAATAGAAGGAATCTAAAATGGGTACCAAATATAATTAATTTCAACTGTTCGAAGAATCCGATAATTTAATCGGTTATTGGATTATGAGCCATTTTGAATATTAGATATTTTAATTTCTAATATTATTACCATTCCGGCCAATCATTAAAACCACTCTATACACAGGCGCACAGGACATGTATATAAACAAACCACGGAAGTATTGGGCGAGCGTTTTCTTCAAGCGGATCACGTACCCCGGAGTGGACGGCGCGTGTCTCTGGAATAGCTAAGGACCAGCTAAAGAATCTACTCCACGTACGATATGGCCGCGGGCCTATATAACTTGGCAGTTCTGAACTTGGCGCAGAGGGCTACGCAGTAACATTTTTTAGAAACCAAATGGTGACATAAGGCGTGTGTAAGTGAGAGAATATGCAGGAAAGTTCGTAGTGCCTATGTTCAGACCTGCCAAGTTATATCAGCCGTATTCTACGGACGAAACACTTAAGTAATATTCAACCTGACACTAGACTAACATCAAGCGCTACAAGGTTCTTTTGGCGCGTGGCCAAAATCGGAACTAATGCCGCCATTTTGTTTTCTCAAAACATTTCACAAAACAATTGCCTAAATGTTTACCAACAGCGCCTTCCTGACAACGTCATTCGAGCGCCAAAAGATACATGCGGAAGAGTAGGTACATACAAAAAAGTCCAGTAAGACACTCAGTTTCGTAGAGGTTGTATGTCTGCTATCGGAAATGTAGAACTATCAGCTTGTAAAGTTTTCCAAAAAAAATACTGTTTCCATTCAGCCGTTAGATGGAATCCGAATAACAAACATGGTTTATCTCTAAAACGTCCAAGTCCCTGCGTTGTTTAGTATTTCAGTATTATACGATACATGAAATGATTGAAAAAAACACTTTGTTTTTTGCGATTAACCTACCTGTATCAATAGTTTTAATATTACATACATAAAAAGAGGTAACACTGAAGTAACCGAAAATTCAAAGTTTTGATTAAAATTGTTTTAGTAGCAACCTAGAAAGCTTCAAGCAAGAAGTGGGTGTTCAAATTAATATATAATAACAAAATAAATATATATAAAGTCGCTGCATTTAGGTTAGCTGCACTACTTAGTAAATTAACTGAAAAGTACGTTCCATTCCATAGTCTAGTAGGTGCATAATAAAGCGGAATGTTTAAACTTAGCGCTAGCGGTACTAGGCCAACTAACTTCTCTCCTGGAAATTGTATGAATTTCTTTAACTTAAAAATATTTTGATGTTTTAAACTCGGATCTGATTTTCTAGTTCGATTCTTATGTTAGCTCAAATGTGTTTTGGCTACCATTCAACTTATCTCTAGCTATCATTCGATCAAATCTCTTGTTTCGTTTGCAGTTTTTCAAAATAATGAAAATAAACATCCCGTTGGTTGCAAAAGCGACTGCTGAGCATGGTTTCTGAGTTTGATAGGTCGGGGAAAATGGTATAATTTTCCATTAGGAAAATTCTTAGTAAATAGCCAATGATATTATATTAATATCATTGGTAATAGCCGTCAGTCCGAATTTAAAGCTATAGACTCGCTCCCTGTTATGGGATTTTATATGATAGTAGAACTGGCGAAGTTCCACACATTTCGTCGTCTACTCTTTCGAGGAATAGGTACAGGATGTATTACTAAATTGGTTATCAATCAAACGAGTCTCTGATACCTAAGCCAACAAATCACTATATTCTCCAAGTACCATTTTCAGTTCACAGTGGCAAATAACTTGTGGGTAATTGAAACATTAGTTTTTACAGTAACAATATAAATCAAGCTTATTTAAAATTTATAATGGTATCGCGACGCCGACGCTGCTAATCTTATAAATTATGAAAAACAACGAGAAAGCTATAAATTGCAATTCTGTTACCCGACCCGGGATCGTAACAAGCCGGGCTTCACTAGCTGCTAGTACTCCCGGCCAGTCGCTCGCCCCTTACCTACTATTGTCTTATTAAACACACCGTAGTTTTATTTCCATTATTTAAAGCTTTGATAGCGTACCTTTCTAACTATTTTATTGTTTTAGTAACCGTTTGGGGAATCATTAATTCATTTCGTTGTTCATTATTTTATAGCAAATTAACAAACGGTATTCGACACTACTATTTAGAATAACAGCGGTGCGTAAGGATTCCATTGTTTAATTTTAAAATAATTCATTTTAGAGAAATTTTAAATGTTGAAAGTAATTAGGTGTTTGTGCTTAAATGATTTGTGTCTCTAAACGCACTCATGTTGTTGGAAAATCCCAGGCAGCGTTAAACAACTTTTTTTAAATACCTATGCATAGGTATTTATAAGAGTGATGAATATAAATGTTGGCCAAGAAAAGATGGAAGTATTGGGAAAGAGAAAGGAGTGAATGATAGCATGACGGATGACAGGGGAGAGTGGCAAAAGAAAACGTCTTGCGCCGACCTCGAGTAACATGGGACAAGGGCAGGAAGATGATGATGATTCACGTGATCAGAGGGCTGGCCTATTTTTTGCCCAAAGATTGCCATACAACGTAGCAAAGCTGCCAGCCTTTTACGCACCTTTCCTGTTGCTAGAGCGATTGGGAGCATAATCAGCCTATAATGTTCCCACTGCTGGGACACAGGCCTCCTCTCTGTGAGAGGGATTGGGCCGTTATCCACCACGCGGGCCCAGTGCGGGTTGGTAGATGTCACATGCCTTCGAATTTTTGGCCTCCCGATGCTTTCCTTCACCGTTTTGAGAGCAGTAGCGATGAAATAATTTACACAAAGTAAACCGCCTGTCGGGGTTCGAACCTACGACCTACAGCTCGTAAGTCGTGGCCGTTACCACTGGGCCATCACTGCCATTTTTGGGAGCCCTATGATTATTTCCCCGCCTTTTTATATAGGTACAGTTGTATACAAGCATTTAAACGAACTAATAAATATACTTTTGTACCTGTATAAGTGATTACCTTAATACTATCAAGATTCATATAATTATAGTCATATATAAATAGTTTATATAAATAGTTAAATATAGTCATAATATAAAAATTCGCGATTTTTGGATACATCTACCTCTCAATAAACAATTTAACTACTATATTTAACTATCCTTTTAAACCGCGCGGTAACTTGACTAGTGAGCCAGTAAAGCATCGTTACTACTAACTACATTACGTGAACGGAGCATGTAACCGTGCGTTGATCAGTTTACGGCCACATCGGTTGCCGGCGGCGCAACTTTTAATTCAGTTCGGCCCCATCGGTGGCCGCAACGCGAATACAAAACCGCTTTTCATTACAATTGCAGGCGAGGAAACTGGATTGGTTGATGAACTTGATGCAGTATCTATTGTTTAAGCAAGATGTTGTTTAATACAACCTGCACCTAGTTCAGGAGTCAGAGGCTTCAAACAAGTTTCTGTAACATATTATGTCAATAAAGAGTTAATTATTATTTTATTGTTATTTATGATTATTAATACAGTTTAAAATTAAGTTAGTAAGTGAAACTCCGCAGACGACCTATGTATACCTATCTAAGCAAAAACTTAAGTAAAGTAAGTAGTCCAATTACTTGAAATGTCAGTTTAAAAAATCAGAAAAACTAATTTAATTTGACCCGCTATATGGGAAAGTGCTTGAAATGGTTTTGAAAATTAATGCACCCATGTCTAAAACACGAAAGATGAATTTGAAAATGGAAAGTAGTGGCTAAACACGTATACAATAAGTACCTATAAGTAAGTATCTACCCTTGACGATTTTCATGACCATACTCAGCCGCGGATCGCCATTGAGCATACAGAGTGACAATAGGAGGTTATCTGGGGGTACTATTCAATGTGTTATCCATACAAGTTAATATATCTGTTAAAATAATAAATAAACAATAATACAAAAAAAACTAATGCGTTTTTCAAACAACGAAAAAATTGCGACGAAGCTTCCAATTGTGCACGAACTATCATATAAATTTATAATATCGGATTGACGTGTCCTATCACAAACAAAACAAGAAACTTATCTCCAATAAAATTGCATCAAATAAAACTCAAAGGGTGCGTGCACAATCAGGCGACTCCTGAACTACCCTCAAGGACACCACGTCGCGTCGGTCAATGTGAGTGACTCATATTCATATAGTTCGTCGCACGCGCCGTAGAACCTCACCCCCGTCACACCGTCCCATTTCACGCTTATAGTATAAACAAATCAAGCCAGCAAGCCTTATTCGCCGAATGCTTAGACAGCGGTGACTTATAGTACCCCCATATTTCGCCAGTTATGTTTAAGTCCCTTGTAATAGGCGGCGGGAGCAAGCTTATTGTTATCAACCGGGCACAAATCCAGACTAAAGAATTATGCCTTCTTAATTAAGTTGTTTGCTGTAAGTAGGTACATTTTGGCTTCAGTTTTTTTCGCAGCTCCAAAGTAAGATTCATGAAAACAGCGGCGAGGAGCGGTGGCCGACCGCGGGACGACGGAACTGAGGGCCTAGACAAGTGATAATCGCTTCGGAAGCGTTTCGTATTTCTACAGTTTCAACTTGACATAAGCTTTTCGATAGCTTATGTCAGTCTATACATTTTTGCCTTTTCCATCATCGTAATCGCTGATAGAATGTCACTTTGTCTAGGGCCTCTGGTACAAAATTGTTCCGTCGCCACCGCGGCACTGCCCCGCTTGGCTATCGCTAATTGCCGCTCAGGTTTTGTGTGCGCAGCCTTAGTTTCACAGGTGCCTACGAATAACGTTGAATCTATATTAACTCTAGTCTATTTGGCTCAGAAGTTTATTTTAGTATTGCTAAAAGCTTAACTTTGTTAGACGTCACTTGTTCGTCAAGTGGAGGCTTGTTTCAGACAGTACAGATTTAGCCTTTATTTATAAACGATGCTTATAGCTAAGAGACGTTTAAATGTCAAAAAATGTATAAGTAGTCGAACATTAGCTAATCATTTTTTAACTTTAAGCAACGTGTATAAATAAATTCCATAAATCGTTATTAATTGTTTTTTTTTTTCACCGACTTCTTCAAAAAGGAGGAGGTTCTCAATTCGTCTGTATGTTTTTTTTACGCTATTACTACGCCAATTATGAATCGATTTTGATGATTCTTTTTTGTATGGTAGGTCTTGCTTCCAAGGTGGTCCCATATAAATTTTATTAACTTTGCTTGCGTAGTTTTTGAGTTAGCTTCAATATAACGTATTTTTCCCAATGAGTTTATCTAGACGATATCTTCATTTACTCCTTCACTGTTATTTACATCAGCTAGTGGTATTCGAATTTGTACTAGGTAGGTACCACAACTATGGAGCATACGGTGGAGGTGTGCCCTGCTTGGGCGGAGCACCGCCGTGTCCTCGTGGAGGCGATTGGCGGCACTGACCTCTCGCGTCCGGCCCTGGTCCAGGCCATGGTACGGAGCGAGAGGGCATGGGAGGCGGTCACCTCCTTCTGCGAAGCAGTGATGCTCGCGAAGGAGGAGGCGGAACGCGTGAGGGAGAGGCAAAGCCTGCGCCCTCACGCCCCTAACCGCCGCCGCTGGAGACACCCTGGGCGTCGGGAATCCCAGGCGGATTCCCGGCCACCATAGGCGCGAGCCTGCGGACGGCGAGCAATGGGTAGCTCGCCGTCCGATAAGGACCAGGCCCGGGTCGATGGCACGTCGTGTTCCACGCGCGCCTCAAAGAGATGTCAGCACACCTGACGGGGTCCGTTAGGACCGATGCCTGCCAGGGTTGCGGAATAGTCCGAAAGGGATACCGGGACCCTGGCAATAGGCAACCGAAGGAACACGGGTGGGTTTTAGTCAGTAAGAGTCTGACACGCCCTTCCGCTCCAAAACTGAAAAATAACTTCGGAAGTCGGTGGCAAAAAACGAAAATTTAAAAGCAAAGACACCGACTTCCGAAAGTTATTTTTCAGTTTTGAGTGTTTTTTTTGGAAGTCGGTTGTTTTGTTTGTAAAAAGTTTTTTCCGTTGAGACAACTTAGCTCAACTTTAAAAATAATGTTAAACCTTTACTGATTTATTATAAGCCTGTGCTGTCCCACTACAGGGCAAAGGCCTTCCTTTCCTCTTTCCACTTTTTCCTGGAAGGGGTCCAGCTCATCCCGACGTCTCTTTCTGGGCCTACCGCGTAGTCAATAACGGCTATTTGGGAAACTTTTGGTACTTACTAATAACATAGTTTATAGCAGTGACATAAGAAATGGCAATCGATTAAAATTAAATAAATTTTTGAATAGGTACATACGGCTACACATCAAGCTATACATTTCCAGTTTATGCTGATCTCGCATTGTATAGGATTTCCGTACAATGCGAGGTCTGGTCTGGGAGGAGGAGGATTTGCTTAGCGAATTCGCAGTTGTAGCCTTTAGTCTACAGCCTACATTATAATTTATAATTTGTATAATCGGAATCGGTGAATGGCAATATGCTCGCATCTATTAAATAAATGTCATTTACTTATAAATGGCAAAATATGGGTTTTCTTTACAACTAGACCTATTCCGTACGTATATTATGCGTAGCTATTCTGTATATTTTAGTTTTATTAAATATGTCGAAATTGTCAAGTAAGGTCAAGGAATTGCAATGACTGATAAATTTAATACACTCGTTCAAGCCAATCAGCAAGTGTTTTCCTCTGTAGTCACAAAAATATTACGTGAGCCTATTTGTTCGAGGTACGAGGTATTTTTGAAATGTTCACTCGTCCCTAAAAATACCGGTGACATCACACTCCGACCGGCCATGACAGCCGATGACCGACACCACTGATTCATCTTTGTGTGTAATGAAACCAGCACTTGAACGCGATCAATGGTAGGTTTTAAATAAAGCCTTCCCTGCGAGATTTTAAAAATTTTCAACACGCAATTTTTTTTCAACTCGTTCAGGCTCATACAACATACTGATCTCGAGCTCATTGCACAGAACATGCCTCTTTAAAGCTACGTCGTCGGAAAACCCGCAACGCGTTTAATTAGAACACAAATAAAAGACAGCCCTCGCCAGACATTGAATTTTTCAAGAAAATTCGTAGTGCATTTTACTTAGATTACAGCACGTGTAGCTACTTGTTCCGAGGAAACAGTAAAATAGAAAACATGTCGACAACTATATTCGTTTCCCGGCAGCAAACCAATTCCATTTTTCATTTATTGAAAAATGTTCTTGAAACATTTCACCTGCGCCCAGTAAACACAAAAATTCAATCTGAATTTCAGCATTCCCAAGTTAGATTGTACTACTCGAACTCGTATATATACGCTAACATCGTAACACTCAAGTTACGATTTAAACATGTATGATTTTATTGATGATATTATATATTTCTTTAAAATATCGGAAAAATACTGAAAAGCTACGCACAAACTCCTACAATCAAATAGAATATAAATTACAAGCGGTAGTAAAATCGAAAAAGAAAATCGGAAAGTATTTTTCCAAAAGTTGCATAGATTTACCGTGCCTTCGACGGGCGCGATTTTATGGAAGCATAGACCGTCGGCGTCGGCACCTGTGTCCTGTAGGCCAAATGTCGTCGTGTCCTCTGTTCACTCATTCAAATTTATTCACGAGTTCGGATGCCGCGGGCCTCCCTCGCTTGACAATTCTCGACTGCCGTGCCCTTCAGTGGCGCACGCGTCTATAATTTGAAACAACACTGTATCGTTACACAGCGTCGGGGAGGAAATGGATGATCGATATTTATGAGAACGTCGAGTGCTGGGTCGGATTTGTTTTCACTTTTGGAATTTCTCAGTAGCAGCACGGAGTCTGGATTTGTGCCCGGTTGATAGCAATAGGCTCTATGACATCTCTGCCTAACCCCTCGGTGATTACCTACAGGCGCTGTTTAAATGCTAAAGTTCATGGCAGAAGCTAAACAAAATCAGTGCTTTGTTTGAATATTTATTCCAGCTTTTTGAAAGGGCATCGAGCTCAAAAATATGGCTTAGAATTTAAAATCGACAAATTCATTTTAACATAAAGGGTCTCGCTCGACCAGACCCGCCTCAAATTAAACCTTATGCGACCCTTGAATCCAATTTAACTGTTCTACAGATAGCTGCCAGGCTGCTGGTTGTACATACATGTATTATATAAATAATTTATGCTCGCATATATTACGAAAACATTTTCCTTTCACAACAAACTGCTTAATAAATTCTACAATATATTTATACAAGATGGACGTCGTATACGCGTAGCGGTGACGGTGACATGCTACGCTGTTTATTGATGTAAGTATGTACATATTACAATACAAATAAATACTAACAATTATATCATGTAAGTATTAAGTTCTGCAGGCAAATTGGAAAGGATTGGCCAATACATCGAGAAATAGATCTTATTTAATTAATATCCTACAAAATGTACCTACTACCATGTAAATATAACGTATTAGATTTCTTCAGCTGTATATTTCATGAAATTTCAAGTTCATAAATATTTGAATGGATTCATAAAATAAAAGGGTGTAAGTGTACCTACGCGAGACTTGTTGTTTTGTAAATGTCACCGAACAAGAAGCCAGCCAACAGAGAGAAATAATTAGCACTTAACCTTTTAAAAATATATTGCATAATAAAAGTTATCTAAGAAAGATGCCGAAATGAAATTTTTCTTATAAGGATTCATCAACAGAGACATTAGGTATAATGAAATCAGTTCTCTACCTACACCGTGAATGAATACGGTATCAAGAACGAAAATCGTGAACATCGATAAGAAACTGAAAGTTATCGATAGATATAAATATTAATAGCTTCCACTTATACATGGATCGTAAACACCACAACGAACGGACATAAATAGAAACGTTTGAAAAGACTTTTCTTTAACTATGATAGTAAACGTTTTCAATGTTTATAACATTTATATTTTACGACCTCCAACATGACAAACGTACAAATTGTCGTTCAACCTATCAATCTACTACTACCATATATGGAGGTACTATAAAATACATACAAACGTAAACGTTTAGCAGAAAACACAAGAAATTACAGCACCACGGAAAGTGATTTTCCAGTTTTTTGCCATTTCCCACACCTTGAGGTAATTCACAACTATTACTGAATTCCATTGAAAAAACATAATCGCGTCGAGTGCAAGACACCATATGGCCGTTATGGCCATCAACCATGTCCAAAGACATAAATGGGCACGTTGTCGTCACAGTCGGAATACCTGTGCGAGCGGCGCAGGGGCAGCCTTGCCACGCGCGGGGTGGGGCGGGGGAGGGGGAGCGGCACTCCCGCGCAACCTGCTGCCTCCGTCACTCCTCGCGGCCAGTGCCTCGCCCGCGCATGCTCGCGCCCATACGCGCAAACAACACACTACACGAACACTTGTGCTCTAAACCTTCAAAACAAACGAAATACTAGTGCTAACTCAGTGAAGTGACAGAAAGATCTTGTGATGTGCCTCTAGTTATGTACATAAAAGGTAAACAGTGCAGTAAATGCTTTGTTTTATACATTATCCTACTGTTTTACGATCAACAAGGGCATTTGTAAGTTAGCTATCCAGTTTAGCATTTATATACGTAGGTACTTATCATGATTGTACTCAAATTATCGTTGTCATAAGGCATTTTTACTATAGAGCTCTGTGTACTATGACATCGTAGTATTATTTAAAGCAGGTGCATCTGATTTTGTGAATGGGTCCGCTGTAATTGCGACCGACCGGTCGTGGCTTGCATAATATGTTAAATGGAGTAGTGTGTCATCGAAGCCTGCGCATTCTGAGCATATTGCCCAAGTTGCCCAAGTACAGAAAGTGACAAATATTACCAAGTGTCGCGTTAATGACATCATGCTGGTTAATATGTTCGCACTCCACCCACAGCGCACGTGTCGTGAGCTTGTACTAAAACAGTGATTTATGACAATTAAACCATACGACAATGAGCTAAAATTGAGGAAAAAACCTTATACTTTGTTCTTGCAAATGATTGTCTTGCCAGAGATATAAACAAGTGAGCAACGTTATTCACACGAAGGGCAAAAAATACAAAAAGCATCTTGATTTTTACGTTTTTGTTAGTAAATGTGAATAACACTATAAATGTCGTGTCAAGAGTATGTATGTACTATACATACTCTTGTGTATCTATTCTTTACCCAACATTATACATGAGCCTAATGTTATTTGTCAATTAGACGTGAAAATATCCATAATGGCGACATATAAATATAAAAAATTATATTGAGTTGAGCTCTAAAATGCCTTAAGCAACTGCTACAAAACATCGCCCGGCATCAGTTTAAGTAATCAACGCTTTATATTACTGGCTTCCGCCCGCGGCTTCACCCGCGTGGTATGTCGATAAAAAGTAGCTTATGTCCTTTCCCGGGACGCCATCTAGCTCTTTGCCAAATTTTATCGAAATCCGTTAAGTGGTTTAGGCGTGAAAAGGTAACATACAGACGGACAGACAAAGTTACTTTCGAATTTATAATATTAGTATGGATGAGAACCATCGATAAATAGGTAAGGCAGGGAAAACATTCCATAAAATTTTCATTCAACTATTTGTGTTCCGAATTCCACAATAACCATCCGCCTGGCTGGTTCTACATTGTCAAAATACTTCATTCCATATCCCTATTTACCAATACCTCGTCTAAATGCTATCGATATACATTCTGTATGTTAGGTTAAAAGAGGGACATATTTTAACAGACACTCCCTTAAAATATATCCATGTCATATACAGGGTGTTATGTTAGGTTAGAACCGAAATGAAGAACATACAGAAGTGTAGTATCTACTCATGAAAATGATCAACTTTACTAACCCTGAAATCGATACCTAGATAAATCAGCGGCTCCATCCAGCAGCTACATACGTATATAACTGTAAGTATAACTCGACAAAATGTTGCGAACAGCTGATTTAAAAAAAAACATATTTCGGAGCTGGTCCCATACTAAAAGTTTTTCAATTACACTCCCTATAGTATGTCCCTTATTTCACTTATCACACTGTATATTTTATAAGTGTAAAATATACAACATAGATAGGCTTTTCTTTCTACGTGGATGGCCAGCACATTATCGGACGCAGCCAAGCACGAACCAGGCGCTTGTTAAAAATAAAATTATAAAATTTTAGCACCCCTCGGTTTTATTCCTTTTGTACACACACTTCGTTTACAATTCAAGAAAAATCACCTAACTAAGGTGTTATTGTTACTTTAGGTATTGTATTGTTGGTAAGATTGAAAAATAAACGAACAATAAGTGAATCTGAGGCTTCGCTCCTTACAATTTTCCTTCGTTCTGGGTGAATTTATATCGATATAGGCTGTGTTTGATGTGAATTATATATAATATTGATACAACGATTACGTGGATTCTACAAAAAATACTGTCAATCTGCGTCAATAAAAACTCGAAAGAGATTTTTAATTCACAAAATATTTTGATGCAGTTTATTAATTCTATCGTATTATTTTCCTTAACAACAAAACATTTTGGTTACGTTACAAAATCAACTGGGACATCCGTAATTTATGCTTGGTCACCACTCACCATATTAAATCAGTCCGCATGTCACCAGATGAATATTTTGTGGGCTAGTGGTCAAATCAACGAGTACGCACCTGCGTTACAGCATAACAAACTGTCCAGTAGTGTCGTTGGTATTACTATTACGTCACATTTGAACCGGTCATGACTTATACTAACAGACTGCTCATACATAACACATTGGCAAAACTGACTGAAATCGATTAAAACATACCTAAAGTTGTTACGTGAGTAAAGAAGAGCTAAAAGAAATGAGAATGAGTGGTAGGTAAACCAGCTGTTGCTAAATGTTGATAATCGTGTTCATCAACCGAATATCTAAATAAATTGCAATAACAGAAAAGGTTTAAAATCAATAGGACCCAAAAATCTGCTATTGAATGGGACTTAAAAAACAGCGAAGCAATAATTGTTCTTACACGTTTAACTGGTAGCTGGCATTAATTAATTAAGCAACAAACAAAATATACATAACTCAGATTCGGAATTCTGAGAAAAATATTATTCTCATCACCACAGAAAGATTGCTCTTGAAATTCCTGAGAATGAGATAATGTTCACCACATCTGAAAGTTTGTTGCTCTGATGGTTGCCACAGTTTTATATGAGTAATTTGGGCTCAGAATTTTAAAACTTTAGCTGAATTTGGGAATTACTAACTTGTTTAACTTGTCATGTTACTTATTTCTGCGAATTGCGAAATTATATACATCAAAGAATTAACGGACCTTTGAGTGTAAGCCCAGGATCGCACGGGCGTATTATCATCGCGGCGATTTTTTTTCGAGCACTCTTTTTTCAACGTTCTGCTTAGCGCCGAGAGTTGAAAATCTAACAGTGTGTCTTTTTGACGGACTGGGAGGCACTCTGTTGGGTTCTCAATGCTCGGTTCAATACCGAGAGCTGAAAATCCAGTGCACGAAATAAATCACCGCGATAAAAATACTCCCGTGGGTAGGTACCTGGGCTAATGTAGCAAGAGCTTTAACACTTACAACTATGGCCATCCTTTTAAGGAGACGTCTCTAGTCACCACTGCATAAAACATGGTTAATTATTACATATTATTAATTGCAATATTTAATTATAGCAATCGATCAAAATATTGACAGATGACTTGATTTTTTGCTGGCCACTTATTTAGCTGTCTATGACTTAATTGCTGAAGGAAATTATGTTTAAAGGTAAAAAGCCGAACTGACCAAACCACAACAGCTTAAAATTATTAAAAAAACCGGCCAAGTGCGAGTCGGACTCGCACAGGAAGGGTTACGTACCACCGTACAATGTTTAGCAAAAAACGCGATCCTTGTTTGTATATGTGTTGTTATAGTGGCAACAGAAATACATAATCTGTGAAAATTTCAAGTGTATACATATTACGATTCTTGAGATACTGCCCGCTGACAGACAGATGGATGAAAGGTGCTAACTATACCTGCAAATGAGATCATTCATTTTGGGCTAAAAAATGAAAGCGCCGGCCAAACAAAAAAAATGATACATTCCGTTAGAACATGTTATTCTCTTCACTTTTCACTATTAGAGCAAATCTGTAGGGCAATTCCCTGCGCTGTTATACGATTTTGAAAAATACTGTTTTCAGTATGTTTTAGTTAAAATAATTAATAGTAATCTAATTAATGTGATAGCTTGTAGTAATAAAAAATTAAGAGAAAAACCTACTCTTTCGGAATTGAGCTTTTTTTTGTTTGGAGATAAATTTAATACAAGGTGGGAACGGCAAAACGACAATATATTAAACTTCGTACATATCCAACCAATGACGTTGCCAGTCTACAAATAAAAATGCAATCAAAATCATAATTTCCAATAGAAACTATTGACTAGTCGGCAAAACCCAAAGTAGCCCGTCACTGCTTTTTAGATGGTTTAAAAAAAGATGTATTTTTAATTTCGATGTTTTGATTTATGCCAGTTTTTTCATTTATTGTCGTCCCCTCATGGTATAAGACTTAACCAATATAACTAAGGATCGGGCAATAACAACATTCCAATTAAGGCGATACGTAAGAAAATTTGAGTTTCCCTGGCTACCTTTGCGCATGCCCCTTAACACTCCAAGTTTAGGTTTACACCCGTCTAGACTATTGTAAACCTAGTACGTAAACAAGCCAGCTTTATTATTAACAACAATGACCACATCACGGGTGGCTGCTCCGTAAAGAGTTCTTTGAAGACATTGAAGATTACCCAGCGTGACCTGAGCACAAATGGGCTTGTGTTTTACATCTTATATTTAAATGTAACTAGCTATACCTAGATGCTGTATAAATCTAGATGTTGCTGGTATTTGTACCTATGTAAAAGTTTTATTTTATTCTTATATTTTATGAGGCTTTTATCCATGCCACTATGGATGTCAGCCATATCATAACTATGTTCTAAAATACAATATACATTACTAGCTGCGCCTCGCGGTTTGACCCGCATAAGTCTCGATCCCGTGGAAATATCGCGATAAAAAGTATCCTATGTACTAACCCAAGTCATGATCTACTCATATCCAAATTTCATCCAAATCCGTTCAACCGTTTTAGCGTGGGGTCCGGGTGCTCATCGAGTATTTCGGGACATCGCCAAGCGGTTGGTCGACTCTTCACGTGACCAGAGGACTAGCCTATTTTTAGGTCAAAGAATCGGCATTGCCATTCAACGTGGCAACGCCTTTCGGGCACTTTTCCCACTGACAGCGATGCGGACGAATTTCATGCCCCGGTCAACAATTGACGAATATATCGACGAAAATATATATCTATATTTAAAAAAAAAAATAAGACGAACATTATACATATACAACCTCCTCCTGTTTTGAAGTCGTCGGTTAAAAAGTAAGAAGTACGACAAAAGTACTAACCAAACCAATACTAATAATACCTATTGCAAATAAATGATTATGAACCATTCAAGATTCTGCCTACAATATAGAGCAGTACAAAAATTACCTAGTTACTTCGTTAACGTAGGAAGAGTGCGTGATATGCGCGTGCGCTTGAGCAGCGCGCATAATGACGACAACGGAACGGCACCTCACTTCCTACACGTCGCTTGATGGATGTGCATAACAGTTCAGTCTTGTATATTGTTCAATAATCTACGAGGGCATTAGCAAATACAGCGTGTATTTACGATATAAGAATGGTTATTGTCTGTTGATGACGGAAAGCTCTTTAAGTTCCGACAACTTACCTAAGTAAGTGGGTAAGTAATTTTCATTTCGAACGGTATATAGTCCTACAAGTCGAAATGAACATTATTTCAGGAAAAAACGAAATGATATCACAGTACCTGTTACACAAATTCAAATCTTTATTGATTACTCGTAGCTATTCAATACATTGTAACTGATAGTTAGCGCAAAGTTATTTTCCACACTCACCATCAATCTGCCTAGCCTTTTCCCAACTTTGTTGGGAATAATATTTTTCACACTCAGCATATTACTATAATGTAAACAATTTTGGAAGGTGTTTCTTTCGGACATTATTGACGATACCTTTGAGTTTATATTTTTTGTTTTATAAATTCTTCCAATAGACAAAGTAGACTATCCGACATTTTCATCTACCGAGTTCTCTAAAGTCTAAACAATAACGATCAATACAAGCCGAAAGTTGTCGAAAAGTTCTTCATTTCATCAACAAACTCTGAAAATAAGGGCGGTACACAACAAGTTTTAACTGTTTAGACCCCTCTTTAACTGCCGTATTACCATATAAATATGTCCTGGCCCTAAGGTCTAAGCGACATTGAGGGAACAAAGAAAAACAGGCTTTATGATTCATCTTACTTTATTTGTAAAAAGAAAATTAAATTCTGGATTATCTACGTTCAACGCTGGTTTCTTAGACTCAGATGAAAACAGAATAAGAAATATCCCTAGCCTTTTTGAGTCAATAATAGGATTGATTTCCGGTATACATATTATTGAACTAAGAACACTATCGCGTATACCTCGTCAGCGGCAGAATCAACATCAACAAAATGGTGCTATACATACCGAAATTAGAGTTGGAATATCAACAGTTTATACGGAGTACAAAATTGCCGTTGATGTTTGCACCCAATAACGGGACGATATAAATACGTTATTTTGAAACAGTGGCAAAACATTTCGGGAGACCACACACAAAGAATGTGCTTGTGCTTAGTGCGTTTAGGAGTGACGAAATACCTAAAACCTCATCCAAACTGAGGCGATATAGCAGGCGCGAAAGGCAGCGTTGTTTGTGAGAGCCTTAAATCAGCTTGGCGCATCTTAGGCATTCAATACAGCTAGTAAACTTACCAATAGCTACTAAGCCAAGGTTATTCTTGTTTAATTCGTCCTGTCACACAAGAGAACAAGAAGAATTTATTATGTTGGTATATTGTGTTCACATGCATATAACATCACGCAAAACCTTTTCAAATAGTGAAACAAATAGTGCGTGATTTTTAAGCGCCCGTTCGAGTCACATATCCTAAATCAATCCGGCGCATCTTAGGCAGTCAACCCTGGCGGTTATACCAACCTTACTAACTACCAAACCGAATTTTGCTGCAAGCTAATCTAAGGTCTTGTATAACTAACATCATGAGAGAGAGAGAGAAGAATACTATCTTTGACAACTGATATAATTGGCTCTGGCTCTTGCTTGTAAACAAGGATCACAGATAGAAGGCTTGACTCGCAATCGCAAATCAGTTGATTCCAGTACTCGCTAAGTATAGGTTCTATTTGATACATAGATCGGTAGGTAGATACTTATGGTTAGTGTATCACGACATGTGATCAATCTACGTCGCTTGTCGTAGGTGTTCAGAGCGAATAAATAACATTGTGTCTGTAGAGGAAGGAGATGTACTTACTCTGACAATTATTTGTTATTGATGAATAAACGATATTACACTGACACGTGACGTCATAATAATGTCTCTATGTTGGACATGGTTTTAATAATAGTCCAAAAAATGTAATAAAATAACACGATAAAAAGAAAGATATTGTTGTTTCGATTCTCTGCACTGTTATAAACATTAACCGAACACCTAACATTAACTTAACATTGTCGGAACTGAATAACCCCGGGACAGATTTTGATGTGCCTTGGCCTGAGTAAAGGGAGAAGTGATGTCTTCAAAACTACAGTGGTTTCATCTGTGGCGGAGCTCTCTGTTTTGCCCACGATTCTTTTCCGTTAAAAAATTACGATTATTGCTAAATTGTCTCACAATTTCACGACGATTCCGTATCTAATGAGAATGACATAGATTGTGAAAGAACAATTAACTTTTGCAATATTTATTACCATATCAAACCTTTGTTACCCCGTAAATGCTTCATTCTGTGTAGCACGCACACTATTCTATTAAGTTTAAGATCTGTATGCGTGCCATAATCTGATTCAAATCAGCGCAGTGGGTGGCAAGCCTCATCGACACCCAATAGCAATCGACCCACAACTAACCTTTTTGTAATAAACATGCAATCAAATAGCTGGTAGGAATTTACAACAAATTATAGTTCCGGGAGCTAGGTCGAATATTCAAAGGAGATTTCCGGTTGAAGGATTTCGTCAAAAGGTTTTGATACTAACATTGATTTATACATGGAAAATGAAGCGCACTCGCCTAGAGGAATTTTCCTGGAATATCTGTTACTTCATATGTATGCAACGTTGAGAGCAAACAGAAGAGATTAATAGGTACGGCACCTGTATTTTTGAATAGTCTGATGCACGTAGGACTTTCTATACTCATTATGACCTTTCGTCTTGAATGAGTCGATTTTTGAAAATTCTCAATGCATTTTGAAAATTCTTTTCTTTTATTAATATTTATTTTATTCTGTTTTTTAGTATTTGTTGTTATAGCGGCAACAGAAATACATCATCTGTGAAAATTTCAACTGTCTAACTATCACGGTTGATGAGATACAGCCTGGTGACAGACGGACAGACAGACAGCGAAGCCTTAGTAGTAGGGTCCCGTTTTACCCTTTGGGTACGGAACCCTAAAAACGTAGGTGAAGTGAGCTAGAATTGAGATGTCATTCCACCTGATGTTAGGGATTGACACTATTGACAGCTCACTTCTAGCTTACTTGAAATAAGTTCTTATACAGAATAGCCCAGCTGTACTTGTTGTGCACGGGAGTATTTAAAACTTCTTTATTCAAGATATGGCTTTAGTTGCAGGTATGGCACCTGTGATCTATTTAAATAAAAATGAAATGCTGTTCGTTGGTAAGCACATCACTTGAGAACCGCTGGACTGACTTGCTTATTTTGTTATTTCAAAATGTTCGTAATAGTCCGAATTAGGTTGTTATGGAAAGAAAAATTGGAAAAGTTTCCCGGAAAATAAAATTTTCAAATTCGGTTATTAACTTAGTTTTCATAAATATTTAAATATACTAGTTGAATTTTGTATCTACATTCAGTGTAAATAAATAAATATATATCTATTCTACTCTAAAGAAAGAGAAAGAAAATATTGAAAAATTGTTCTATTCGCAGTTCTTAACGCTAAAGCTTAAAAATGTTCTTACGTTTTATGCGGGCGGGCACTACCAAAATTGCCTGTCTTCAATTGTTCATATAAGTGCCAAGTCTGATTTCATGAAATAATAATTCAATACACTTATATGAACTTAGAGAGTTGTATTGCTGATTCTTATGTTTATAATTTTGTAAATCCATTTTTGTTACGACCTGACACTGACCTGCAAATTGCAAAAAAACGTAAGAAGAATTTCGCGGGCTACCTTCAAATCAAATCGTTTATTGCAATCCATAATGTACAAAATATAGGTGGTAAATAAAAAATAATTGAAACACTTATGGACCCTGTCGGGCACAGCAAATTTTTAAATAGGTAGAGAGAGGAGCTTTTTACAATTTTTTCTTGTTATTAAGTTAAGAATTATTTATATCCTATATAATTTACCTTAGCGCATTCCTCTGAAGTTCTTAAAGTTACCACTTCCTATCAGGTGGGATGTCGGCCTTTTTTAAATCACACTGATAAAAATGGTTGACCAAAGCTTTTTTTAAGTCACTAATTTAATTTAAAACACTCTTTCGGACTCTATAACGAGCACGAATGTCTTATTTTTTATACGAATTAAGATAAGCTTCAGTCATCACGAATGATTTATTTAAGTTTCCACGCGTTGTGGGCGAAGTAGGTAAGTCTTGTCACCTCATGAGTATCCTTGTAGTAGGTAGGTATCATTTAATTAGTAATCATTAGAAGTGCAATGTGTATGCGGCACATGACTCAAATTAGTTTAATAGTGGTGACAGATAAGGTCCGGCTGTACTGGTGTTTTGTTCAATTTGGAAGAGGCTTATAATAACATATAGCCTTTTCCAAAAGTATTTGACGAAAATGTATACAAATGAATCAGAAACGGTACCACCGCTTTATCCCATAGGTAATTGATGGATTCAATTTTGTATCTCACCGCTTTGGTGAGATACAAAATTGAACCCTTCTAAATATGAATTGAATGTGTTACTTATTCGCTTTAGGTAAGTAGTGAGTGATTTTGTAAAAAATATGAACAAAGGTTTTGTTTACACTTTCGTCAGATACTTTTAGAACAAACCATATTTAGTGCACTGCGAGATGATTGATTGGTCATGCGCATTAAATCTTAGGGTAATGCGGTTAACCGATTCTCCGAAAAAGCAAAATATTTATATAACTACCTACTGCCTATTTTCTGTAAGGGCTTCTATCACTATGATAGAAAATGAATGTTGTTTAAAAATAATCTAGCGTAGTTACCAATGAAGGTACTGTCATACTTATAGGTTTAAGGCTCCCCTACTGCCTCCAAAACCTACCATTCTCGGTACTAAACAAATCCTAATAAGATTCAACCTCAGTCCTCAACTCTAAATATGGAAATTCAAAAACTGCTTCTTTATTCAGTGAAATAGTGTTACAAGCTTAGCCAATTATACCGGTGAAGCTACGAAAGTAATATGATACGAAAATAAAGGAACACGGCAGGCATAAATCAAGTACCTACCTACTAATAAATAAATGAAGCCTTGAGTCAATAATAAACAGAGATAAACTAGTCCTTGTCATTATAAATTCATTAATTATATAGTTGGATTGTTTACATCAGAGATACTTATGTTTTATTAACACTAATCTAAAATATCAATAATACATTATCGTTATTTACGATGCTGGAGTAATTCGTCAAATCGTCCTACATGCCTACGGCCCATTTAGGACGTTCTTTTGATTTTCTGCAAGTCGTCTTAAATGGGCCGTAGGCATGTAGGACGAGTTGACGAATTACTCCGATACTGAAGTCAAAAAACATCAAAATCATTTGAAGGGAATCCTCCTGGGATTCCCGACTCCCAGGGCGTCTCCTGCGGCGGTGGTTAGGGGCGTGAGGGCGCAAGCGTTGCCTCTCCCTCACGCGTTCCGCCTCCTCCTTCGCGAGCATTAATGCTTCGCAGAAGGAGGTGACGGCTTCCCATGCCCTCTCGCTCCGTACCATGGCCTGGACCAGGGCCGGACGCGAGAGGTCATTGCCGCCAATCACCTCCACGAGGATACGGCGGTGTTCCGCCCAAGCAAGGCATTCCTCTACCGTATGCTCCACCGTGTCCTCCGGGCGATCCACACACAGTGGTGACACCGAGGAAACCCGGCATGTGAAGCCAAATCAGAGGCCCAGGGGTAGCAAAAAAACTCTGACACCAGGTTAGTCACTAACCATACGAAAAAGAAGAGTAAAGCCACTACGAGTAGCGATAGAGATAGCGATTAAGTACTTCCGATGCATTTTACCGCTACCAAATACCTCTTGCTCAGAGGACCATAGTACACGTACACCGTTACCAAATATAGACTAGCTAAACATTTCACGCGAAAAGCCGAGTATGACTAACATTCAATTAATAATTAAAGTACCTATTATAAAGTGCCTTCGATTAGATGAATCAGTGTTCCCCTTCAAGAACCAGTTTACCTCATCCGAAGAATCGCAATCAGCAGTTTAGCATAAATTCTACGATGATGCGCTTACGATCTTACATTTCTGAGGTTTGAGTTAATAAGGTTGTATACCTAGTGACGTAAGTGTTACGATTGGTGGATCGTCGAAAATAGAGGTGACGATAGATCAGCTGTGATCCGTAGAGTCGGTAGCAAACACTGCCCACTACCTTCTATATCTATATGTACATATATATTATAAATTAGATGTCGCATTTCGTGTCCGTCTGTGTGACACTGTTGTTTTTCTAAAATAGGGTACGCAATGGATTTTGATCATCATTTGAAGAATGAGGAGCTCGTGGCTAAGTAATAACAGCCGTGTGGGTCGATCCATTAGGTTAAGCTACGCTTGCCGGGGTTGGTCCGAGGATGGGTGACCATCTTTACATACCGAGACTCCTCCGTGTCTCGGAAAGCACGTTAAACCGTTGGTCCCGACGGTCATTCGTGGATCCTTGACAGTCGTTACGGGTCGTGAGAAGCCCGAAAGTCTGATAACCAGTCTTACCAAGGGGTATCGTATTACCCAGTTACTTGGTTGTGGAGGTCAGATAGGCAGTCGCTCCATGTAAAATACTGGTATTCAGTTGCATCCGATTAGTCTGGAAGCCGACCACAACATAGTTGGGAAAAGGCTAGGCAGATTGATTCCGGAAGGTTGTTGTGTTACATTAACATAATGATATAGCACAGAAATCTCGATGTTTTGATATGTCGTCACATCAGTACATTGCACTTGAGCGAAGCAGGGGCGGGTCGCTAGTATGTTATAATAGAATATCTTACATAACAATATCGTCGGTCCGGTTTAAACGCGCGGCCCACGCCTCGCACAGCCTCCCATACATTCATTGTTCTCTTTTGTTGAGCTTCATTCTTGATTATTATGTACGTTCATTATATATTGTACTGAATCAATACTTAATGAGAGATTTATAGATGGTGGTTTGGTAGTAAATTGTCTGCTAAGCTATCGCCCTGACGTTTAGTAAGTGAGCTATCTATTTCGGGTCCTATAGAGTTAATGGGTTTTTTAATTTCAAATTTCTCATTAGCAGCCCGGTGTCTGGATTTGTGCCCGGTTGCATCGCATTAGGCTCACCCCATGTTACATGGGACTTGGCGAACTCTGGGTATACTATAGGTATACGCTCTGCCTAACCCTTTAGGGAATATAGGCGTGAGGTTTATGTCTATTGCACGGATCCCATGAGTTGAAACGAATCATGTCATTTACCAACGGCATCTTTATCTGTAACAAGTGCCTCATAGCATAAAGCATAATCAGCCTATAATAATCCCACTGCTGGGACACAGGCCTCCTCTCTTCGAAAGGGAGTGGGCTATAATCTACCATGCGGGCCCAGCGTGGGTTGGTAGATGTCACATGTCTTCGAATTTTAGGTTCTAGAACGTTTTGAGAGCAGTGGTGATGAAATTATTTCCTCAAAGTAAAGCGCCTGACAAGTTCGAACCTACGATTTACAACCGCCCTACATACCCGCGGTCACCGCCGCTCTCGAATAATGTCCATATAAAGTTTGAAAAATAAACTGTGCTTTGTGCTGAGGTATAAAACCTAATTTTTAACTTTTTAACTAATAACGATTGATGCAAGCCAAGGAATCAATTAATATGTGGGTACTTACAAATAAAAAAATATCAAAAATGAGTGGAACAATTGAGAGCAATAGACCTAGAGGCTAAAGTCCTACGGTAAAGATAAAGATCATTTATTTGTTCAAAATATGAGTATACACACATATGGCATGCAAGATGGTAGCATCTTCATCATCAATTAAATTATATCACAGTCAAGTTTTGACTTAACAGCTTACTTAAATAGGTAGGTTATTACATAAACATCAAATAATGATAAAATCCAGTATCAAATAATTAACAAACCAAATTAGAACTTAGAAATCTCGAAGGGAATCTCGAACCATGGCCGAAACTTTGATCAAATATCCGAGCAACTGGAGATACCTCACCTATCAGCGTTGTATGGTCTAGACAAGTGACAATCGCTTCCAAACCGTTTCGTATTTCTCCAAAGACTTTCAACAGGATTGACACCTAAGCTTTTCGATAGCTTATGTCAGTCCTATACATTTTTGCCTTTTCCATCATCGTTATCACTGATAGAATGACACTTTATCTAGGCTTTTGGCCACTGATCGTAAGCGTAACAGATGGAGAAAAACAATTGACAATTTGAAACGGAGTCTCGATCCTCAGCAGTGAGAGAACAATTAGGAAGAGGAAGAAGAACACCTCTCTTCTACAAATTATTGTACCACATTGTTCTCATATTTTATTCTTTGCCAGAAACACGAGTCAAAGGGTATGCGTATATGTAAAATAAATAACAAAACTATGTACCGCCTGTATACCTACGTTTGTCGTCAGTATCGTGTTGAGTGCAATATGTTTTTACGAAGCGCAAATTTTTATGTTTCACGTGAGTAAAATTGGACACACGAACGCTTTCAATTTATTACGAAAATATTTGTTTTGAATTCTCTATGAAAATTTTACAAAATATTTATTACTAGCTGCGCCCCGTGGTTTCATCCGCGTAAGTCTCGATCCCGTAGGAACATCGAGATAAAAAGTATCCTATGTGTTAATCCAGCTCATAAACTATCTGTTTGCCAAATTTCATCCAAATCCATTCTGTAGACGTGAAAGAGTAACAAACATCCATCCATCCATCCACACTTACAAACTTTCGCGTTTATAATATTAGTTAGATGAAAGTGATATATGTTTGATGAATGAAAGAATTATTATGTTCCATAGAATCATTTTATGTGTAGAATCATGCTGTGGTTGGAAATTCATCACACAATGTGGAAACCTTACGAACGATTATTCGGCGAACATAACATAACATCACGCCTCTAGTCCCCGAAGGATTAGGGCAGTGGTGTACCTTTAGTTCACCTACATTTCACCAATAATGTTGAAGTCCCATGGGGTGAGCCTATTACCGGCAACCGGGCACAAATCCAGACTCCGGGCTGCTACTGGGAAAAACCCAATAACACTTTGCCCGACCTGGGAATCAAACCCGACAACCCCTCATGCTCGATAGTAGCGCTTGTGACCACTACACCAACGAGGCAGTCGGTGAAAATAGTATATAGAAAAACCAGAAAAACTCACTAATTTTCGTGTAGATTCTCGACATGTTTTGACGTACATGTTTTCGGTATTTCCGACAGGTATCATGCTCATGAAAAAGGGTGCCGGAAATTAGTCGGCCATATTCGAAATAGACGCGTGAATAAAACCATATTCATGAACACCATTAAATACCAGGATACTAGTGCCATTTTCTTTCCTTGCATTGTTTATGTTGTGAAGTAAAGCTACAAACACATTACTCACTTATTTCCTATTTGCATAATGGGAAACTAAAGAGTTTTCTTTGTCGTGAATGTAATTTTCTTGTACGCGGGTAAATAAAGAGCACGATGCACCTGGCATTTCCGTCAAGTTTAGCTTCGAAAAAAGCAATTTCGTCGTGTCTATGAAAGTTTACTTCTAAGGCCGCGTTCTAATAGAAAGCGATCGTCGCGCGAATACGCGATCGTCGGGTACGCGATGTCACTTTTTCTTCAGTGAATCAGAACGCGTGGTCGTGCCGACAGAGCTTAGGGCACCTTTTCGGGTAAAAACAGCAGATTTCTCCGAATTTTGGTACGTTTCCCAAGCGGGATTATTCGTGGGATCTCGGGCAGATTTATTCCCAGTTGCTTCGACGAAGTTGAAAGTGAAGTATCCGCAAAAAAAATATTAATGCATTTCTACATATAAATCATAATCTATTTAGAGGTACCTACTGAAAATCGGTTTGGTGATTGAAGTTTTCAACAGAGGAATAATTTCTCTTTCAAAGCTAAACGGGGCAATAAATGAGAGGAAAGCAATTTCCTCTCATTTATTGCCCCGTTTAGCTTTGAACCTCTCCTTACGAGTAGGTTTATCAGAACTTACATCCACCTAATACGTACCTAATTAATGGATGCTGCACTACGGTAAACAAACCCATCAAAAACATTAAAAAATTGCAAGTCTCGCAACGCTGTTCTTCTACCTCAAAAAGTTGTGAGATCTAATGTAGATCCAACTAAACTACCTCTACTTTGTCCTAAATTGTTACCCAATTATTTAACTAATAAAAACATTTTATAGTGACCGTATCATTAGACATCATTTTATTTCTTTAATAAATATTACTGTGCCTTTGAACATTGCCGTGCCCCCAGATAATTAGGAAATCCACGAATTTTCCATTTACTCAGCCTTTGTAATTACAGTCAGATTATAGGTACAGTCGGATTTTTATGTTTCTTTTCCAAGAACAATGTGTAACAATATTAGGAAGCGATTTGATTTAAACAATGAACGAGTTTGGTCTGCAAATATGTTACAAAGACCATTGTGATGGTAACAGAAGAAAGGTTGAAACATTGACGTAGCAGATATATTTTATAATGCAGCTTTTGCCCGCGTGGATGTCGGAAAATATCCCACGGGATACTACCGGGATTAAAAATACCCTGTGTGTTAATCCAGGTAAATAATCTATTAATTCCGTAATACATTGTTTTCATCAAACTCTATTGGTTTAGGCGGCGCTCGTCAGTAAAGCTCCCAAGTCGGCATGATTTTTTCCAACATCTTCAACAATCATCGTCATGGTTCAGCCAATTAACATTAAACCTTAATGAATTATTAGTTATACACTTAAAACTTCCTCATGAATTACTTCGTCTATTAGTGAAAACCATATGACAATCCGTTCGATAGTCTTTGAGTTTATCGCGTTCAGACAGACAGACGCGGTGGAGGGACTTTGTTTTTTGTAATGTAGTAATGCATTGGTTACTTTTATATTAAGTTCGGTTTCGATTAAATACAATTCAGACAACAGGTTCCAATAAAAAATACATTCACAAAAACACTGTTTTACATGTTGGTAGATTTATCATTTATGACGAAATTGGAATTAACTGGGGCAAAGTTTTTCTCGTAACTCATTAATTATTATTTTCGTGGAAATCGAAACATGCCTTATATATTTATGTTAATTAATTATCAACAACAAATAACCCATTTCCAGCAAAGAACTATAATTTTTGGCGCATTAGAGATACGAAAGTAAACAAAAATAAATTATGTAATAAAGAAAATAATGTCACATAGATTCGCGCTGTCAAATAAATAAAACAGAACGACGGTTTGTTTTGAACACGTTCACTGAATAAGGACGCAGAGACTAATTAGTGCGTGCCAGTCTTTGCGATGTTATTCTAGTTCGAATAATTGCAGCAGCCGTGCAGAGGTCCTGAGGTACTCTCCACATTGACATTCCTACATAAGGATGGAAGCTAGGTATATTTTCTGAGATAATGGTATTTGTGAAATTACTGCGAGAGCCTACGTCCAATAAGGTGAATTCAAATTTATAGTAGACGTGCGCTCGACGGGATAGCATAAGCATAAACAGCCTATAATGTTCCAACTTCTGGGACACAGGCCTTCTATCTTCAGGAGTGAGTTGGCTTTAATTACCACACGGGTCCAGTGCGGGTTGGTTTATTTATTTATTATTATATATACATACTTTATTGTTGGTTCTATGTTCTATGTTAAT
This sequence comes from Lithophane ornitopus, assembly GCA_948473465.1. NCBI lineage: Eukaryota > Metazoa > Arthropoda > Insecta > Lepidoptera > Noctuidae > Lithophane > Lithophane ornitopus. The sequence goes on along the minus strand of OX419616.1, from coordinate 10,303,676 downwards.
GAGTTTGGTTTCCGCACTTACTCCATAAGGTGGACTTGTGTATTGTGTGTGGGCCATGGCGGCCGGATGATGATGACGGATGGGATTAATATTCCCATTGCGCAAAAATGACAAACTTTCATCCCCTTTGAAAGCTACTTTAGGTACCCTTCCTTAGTGCTCAACTGCATTACAAAAGCAACTGTTGTGCAAAATTTCGGGCTTATAGACTGTGCGTGACTGCGTGGTCTGTCATCGAATGACTAAAAAGATTTGTAATAGTAGAAGATTTATTCAAATTAGTCTGAAGAATCAGCCCCCAAAACACCCATCACTACTTCCTAATGTTGAGCTGCGCAGAAGTAATGTCAGTACTTACTTATCTTTGTTTGCCAATGTCATAAATATTTATGACGGTTATCTGAGCGTTATGACTTGGTAGTCAAATAGGTAAGACATAACGTAATCGGTTATAGGTACTTATTTACTATGCGCCCAGAATGGGAATAGGGCTCGGTAGGTTGTAGGTACAGTCAATCAAACCATCTCTATTTATTATTATAGCTACAGTGCAGTGCCTAATGTGTGATATGTTTTGTGGCTACACATTGATGCAATTGATCGGAATAAAGACTGTAAGGCAATTAAATTAATTCTGGTTGAGACTGACTGAAGGTACTTACCACCAACCAACTTCAGTTATAGCCAGCATACAAACGTCTGAATTTGTAGCGTTATTAGATCTCTATCCTCAAAAGGCCATTTCAGACACCAATCTACATGGTCTTCACATGATCTGGTGACCTCTGAGTTTGTTTCGGCCTCTCTTGTAACAGAGTAGTCAGATAGGCAACACCTCATCTAAATTTTATTAAAAATATTATTGATGTGTAAAACTGTTTGAACAAAATTTAAGTCTTAGAAGAAGTCATACCTACCACCTATATATACAACCAACATACCATACATAGTCATACATACCAACGGATTCTTTTTTTAAACATTCTATGGTGTTGCCAAACTTTTTTTGACAATTTAAGGTCATACAAAGTTTCCAAGACAAAATAAAAAAAGGTTGTTGCGTATTTTTACCTTGCACGACCTTCATTTTAAAACAATTGACGGACAGTTAAGATACCAAACAATATAAACGAGAAATTACAAGTGACTAGATAAGGCTCGACTGTCGTTCTTTTATTGAGGTCATTATATTATATTGTTTTCTATATAAGTCAGCAATAACTGCATAATACGAAGGAATTTATTGATCTAGCTCGAAATTATAACTGGCACAATAAAATCGGTGAAACATCATTAACACGATCACTTGACTATTTTCCTATTCTAATAAAAATATATCAAGAAAGGGAAAGTTATCTAACTAATTGCAAGCTAATTGTAATTATAAATAAATTCCATTCCCATTTTTCACCGACTAGTCGACAGTTCGCGTGATGATAGGGTCAGAGGGCTTTTTTTTTTGGGGTTTTGAAATTTTCAAATGACTTCTCTCGCTCTGGGCGGAGCGGTAGGGCGTGTCAGACTTTTACTGACTAAAACCCACCCGTGTTCCTTCAGTTGCCTGTTGCCAAGGGTACCGGTATCCCTTTCGGACTTTCCCGCGACCCTGGCAGGAGGGTCAGAGGGCTGGCTCGTTCTTTGGCCAATGAATTTGCATTGCCATTCAACGATTTCAACGTGACAATGCTGCCAGTCTTGTGAGCAAACTTTTCGGCCATTTTTATGACAGCGATGCGGACAAGTACTTCAACATCTTAATGTCCTTTTATTTTTGTATTTATTTGTATAGTTAGTTAGTTAGTCATTTAATTTGGTACCTTGTGTAATTAGTTAGGTAGTTGTGTTACCTATATATTATATCCCTTGTAAATACATTAATATTATTTGCTTTTACTCCTTAACTAACCTTTGATTGGGCTACCGTTTTCCTGTTATCATTTGATATCTCAGCAAAGTCGCCTATCAAAAACTTTCTTATTATGATATTGCCAACACTACATTACTGTGTTTACAATATCATTATATTATGTGAACACTACATTACTGTGTTTTCAATATCATTATTATGTGAAGGCCTAGAAATACCCTTACTTATCGACCGACATAAACATACTTATCAGATTCGAATGACATACCTACAATTTACAGCACATTTACAATATTTCAGTATGTCCAAACACGTAGCGCGCGGGTAATATGTTTATTCATTTAATTCTGGCTTTGTTCTGATAAAAATATAAATCAGTATAATTCAATTTATTACGCGTTATCATATTGAAACGGTCTGGCAGTCATTATACTCAAACATACAACAAAACTGTCAAAGAACACTCTTTTATTCTTTGAATTCCGAGTGTCTGTGTTGGTGTGTATGTTCGTCACATCTTTTCGGATAAACTGCCGATCAGATTCTGGTGATATTTGCTATCTGATTGCTAACTTGATTCCCAATAAAGGGCATAAAGCATTGAAGTCAAAATAAAAATTAGAAAATGGAGTAAAGTCAGCGTCTACAGCTTGTTAAATGCATAAGCTCATAAAGCTACTCTCGCCGCTATAGACTCGTTAGGTTTTGTCGGGAACTGTGATCAATCATAGGCGAGGTGACAATGCGTCATCAATCTGCTTAAAACTCTAGATCCGTCCAGACTGGCGAGAACAACGAGTAATGTGCTTATAGCCCGAGGACATGACTACTTAGACCCATCAATATTACTATCTTTTCTCTTGTGAACAAATAATCCACTTGATAAGAGTACGTATATGTAAAGAGGTGATTGACTGAACTTCTTGTACTGTTGAAGCATGATTAGGATTCCTTTTATTCCTAATCAATATTCTAGTTACGACTGACTCTCTGTATAGAAATTTCCATTCCTGACTGTCATACATTTACATACATAAATTCCATACTTATGATACAACCATCTTTCCAGATGACAACGATGTGCAGTGCCAAAGAAAATGAAGTGATATTAAATATATGAAACATATAACTGATAAGTCGTGATCATGGAGGGGCTGAGAGTGACACATCAGGGGGTGCGGGCGCATTCAGCCGAGGGCTCGGCGGGCCGCATCACCCAGGCCGGCCTTGCTGCCCGCAGCCCTGCAGGGACGGCCGCCAAGGGCATGGCCATCAAAGGCCACGAGGATCTGTGGGTGGAGATACAGGCCAACACCTTCAGAAATTGGGTCAATGAGACCCTGAAACCAATGAATATAAAGGTAAATACCGTATTAATTGAGTTAACAGTTTCACACAACTTGCTACGCTGATTTGTGGGTAGTGTTTCATAATGAACAGCGTGTTATTGACACTGATTTGTTTGATTTTAGTAATCGGTGTAACATTGTTATTTTGAATGCTTACTCTTTGAGAATCGACCATGACATTCTGAAGCTTCCTAATACAAAATTAGCGTTTAATCATTACTATTAGGTTGCAGACTTAGTTGAAGACCTCCGAGATGGTACTGTACTGTGTGCCTTAGTAGAAGCTCTTCAGGGTCGAAAATTGAAGGGCTGGAGTCGTAACCCAACGAACCAGCATCACAAGCTGGAGAATGTCACCACAGCGCTGCAAGCCATTGAAGACGATGGCGTAAAACTTGTCAACATTGGTACGAATGACTTTCTCACAATTCTATTTTTTAATTCATTCCTGGGTTTAGACCAAGACCACGGCTTAAAGTCAATATTTGGATTCGAGTAGAGTTTTTCGTAGTCTGTAGAGAATCTCGTATGGAGAGTAGAGTCATGATGTCAAAATCTGTGTGCTTTATCTTTTGGCCAGACTATTTGAAATTCATCAATCATCTTTGCCTCTCGGTATTCCCAAATGTCCTCTCTAACTCCACTTGAACTCGGGATCCGTTGACCGTTAATTATGAATAGGCCAGAAAATCTTGAACTTCCAAATTGAATATAAATAAACATTTTATACTTTTCGTACTAGCGACCCTAGCGATCCTAGCGACATCGCACGGTTTTTACGGCTTGACAGTTTATGGATATTTCTTTATTATGTGTAGGTTCAGTCATTATATAAGCGTCACTCGCCTCTTGTGTATGTCCCGCGCCTTATGGACCTATAACTATACATAAAAACCTTTCGGAATAAATTCTCTAAATCATGGTGAAAAACGCATCAAAATCTGTTGCGTAGTTCAAAAGAACAGCGCGGTCATACATACAGACACACTAGCCTATCTATTTTCAACATTTAAACTTTTTTATACCTAAATATTGCATTTTTTTAATCGTCCTTATTGTTTTAGGTAACGTGGACATAGTCAATGGGAATTTAAAACTAATATTGGGTTTGATTTGGTCACTCATTGTTCGGTACCAGATCGGGCGCAGCAAATTCCCTCCAAGGTAAACTTTTGTTTTAGTAGTTCAATGGTATTGTTTACATAACGGTTACAACTGTTTTTAATATAATTTAAGTGTTACAAGCACAGCTTATTATCATGCTTATTATCATTCCATTGAAGCTTTAGAGCGTGTCCAACTTATCTGTGTAGGCGGCAAAACACCTTGCCAGGGTTACGGGAAATTCCGAAAGGGATACCGGGACCTTGGCAACAGGCAACTGAAGGAACACGGGTGGGTTTTAGTCAGTAAAAGTCTGACACGCCGCCCAGAGCGGGAGAAGTCAATTTGATGATTTCCCAATAAAAAAAAATGCGGCAAAACACAGAACTAAAACTTTTTTGAACTAAAACTTTATTTGTATCGAATTTGTCATGTTCTAGCATTTTTCCTTGACAAGAAGCGGCACCGTGAACTGCAAACTTAAACTGGTCATGCTGTATCTATAACAAAAGTAAATAAATATAGGTACCTGCATCTATTGTTCTAATCCAAAAAACGAGGTATGTTACTAACTCAAAAGAATGAATAACTTAAGTACCCGGAAACCAACCCAAATCATAATTAAAAAAAACTTAGATAATAAAGCGAAATCTTCACTAGACGTCGAACAAAAAATAACAATGCATAATAATAAACATGATGCAGTACCCAACAGATGCGATAAATTCAGACAACGCGAACGATGCAATCACGCGACGATGCTGATGTAATTCGAACGCTTGAATCAATAAACCTTGGGAAAAACTAACTGTATCTAAACAACAAAACGTTTATTTGGTGTTACAGCAATTAGCGCGACACGCCTGCGCCGGCGCAGCGGTCCATGTCTCTAGACTGCATTTAAAATAAATACACCTAAGATACGCTCAGTGAGCTTACCTAACAGTCCAGGTGTTTAGAAATACGGCGAGTGTCTAGTTTTTCACAGCTCACGATAATTTATTCCATCTAAGTCTCTATTTAATCTTTCCACATACATGTACTCGTTACGTACACACGAGTATGAGTCAACTTACCAAGTGGAAAAGGATATCTTCAATAATTCATTTCCGTTCAAATATTCGTACGCAATCAAAGGAAGACATAAAGCTCTCGCGGTGACGAAAGAATTCATGCCATCTTCGCTATGCGCCTCGAATATTAGAAATTCCTAATATAAAATTTTAAGTTGCTCAATACTTCTCGCTTTTATGGAGGTTCGATGTGAAATACTAATTAGAGCTGCGTTCTAAAGTTGTAACTGAGATCGAAACTGGATATTTGTGTGCCCTACGGTGCTGGCAGCAAGTGACTGGCAAATTGCACATTTATTGGTGTTTGATTGCAGAAAGTTGATGTTATCGTGGCTGCAGGCGGCGATGCCGGAGTGCCGCGTCAACAACTTGACGACGGATTGGAACAGCGGGGTTCTACTCTCCGCCTTACTCGACTACTGCAAGCCCGGCATTTTCCCGCACTGGCGCGAACTCAGTCAGTATTGATTATGACAGATTTCATAACACCGTACAACGTTCCGAGCAGTCTTTAAAAGTAATTGGAAATTCTGTAGGGCGCAAATTGATTTTATAAAAATTAATAGCCAGCCGTTTTTACTTTGTAAACTGTTGGTAGACACACTGCAGTAATTTATCAACAGTAGACTTTTGAACAGCTTAGTTTACTAACAAAAGCGACACAGTCTTGCATAAACCTTGCAGTACATTTCTGTACATCGTAAGGTTGTTTGTTAGAGATCACTTTGGCGACAAGGCCGTCCTTTGTACATCCATTAAGTATGTAGTACATGTTTATGGTAAATACCTGTCCTTTAAAAATGTTGTTCCTGTAATACTAATCCATCTACTTACATTCATGGTAATGTGAACACAAAATCATACACGATATTTCCTTCAGATCGCCACGAAGCCGTGGAGAACTGCCGCCGCGCGATGAGGCTGGCTCACCGCGAGCTGGAGGTGCCCATGGTCTTGGAGCCAGAGTACCTGGCCTCACCCTGGCTGGATGAGCTGTCGGGAATGACATACCTCTCGTACTTCATGAAGCCCGAATCTGCCGGGTTCAAGACCACTCTAGAATGGGTCAACTCGCGGTTAGAGAGAGGGATCACCAATTTTACGGTGAGTTTCGGATTAGTAGTTTTTAGGGTTCTTTTTAGTTACAGAACCCTAAAAACTACTAATGGCAAAACTAAACCCTTACAATTTCGTCATGTTTTCTGTCAGTCTGTATGTCTGGATGTTTAACAGCTATTTTACTTGGAGACTATTTGCACTAAGTATAACAATGAAAATTTAAAGAAGGTGTATTTTCTGCATCGCTAAACAATGGTGTAGTAAATTACGTAAATAACAATTAGGGGTGGCTCAACCGACATATCGAACGAGGAATGAAAAAAAAATTAAATTCCCATAAAAGTGTCGTTGGATCTCATAAATAAAAAAGATTAAGATGTTTCTAAGTGACTTTTTTGTAAAAGTCAATTTTGAGAGGGATATTTTTGGTTACAACCGCAGTTATAATTTTTTTTTTCTTTTACAATTTATTTTCGAGGAATACTTACTATGAAATACAAACTTAATTTTATGGTCGATAAAATCAATACTATCTTGTCCAATTGTAACGGGATTCAAAATACATAATGTTGGTAAACTGTTGTTATTGTTGTGTGTGTTGTTGGTAAAAGGTACAATCTCTGCTAACCCCTTTAGGGAAAATAGGCGTGTCAGGTAATAATTTCGAAAGGTTAATACTTTCTTATAATAACGATTAAAGTAGGCGTTTAATGTGTTCAGATATCGTTGCCAACGGCATCTTTTTCTAATTCATGTTAACACAAGATTACGTAATCCCAATAGGTGAAGGTGGCTAACGCATATCTTAAGTTGCAACACTTACTGCAAATAATTTTACAAATACCTGAGTTATTTAGTCACGTTTTATTATATACTAGCTTTTCCCGCGGCTTCGCCCGCGTGGATTTCGGAAAATATATCACGGGAACGTACTGTCGGGATTAAAAGTGCTTACCCTATGTGTTTATCCAGGTAAATAATGTATTCATTCCCCAATTTTTTTTTTTCGTATAACTCTATTGGTTTACGCGGCACTCGCCAGTCTCCCAGTCGGTATGATTTTCTCCGATCTTCAACAATCATCGTCATATTTCAGCCAATTTACACGAAACCTTTAATGAATTACACAGTTTAACCTTCCTCATGAATCACACCGTATATTGGTGAAAACCGTATAAAAATCTGTTCGGCAGTTTTTGAGTTTATCGCATTCAGACAGACAGACGCGGCGGGGGGACTTTGTTTTATTATATGTAGTGAAGTGATTTTACGCTGGCTCATCAATTAAGCAAGGTCTGGTCTCACGACAATCTGCCTAGTGATTGAAAGATATGATTCACAATGGTCTAGGTACACTTAGTGAGTTAGTATTCTCATATTCCACTTTTCTCTCGGTTTCCATCATTACAAAATTGTTCGGGTTATCGCTAATTTGATTTATAAATACATGCTTGGATTTTACCGGGACGGATAATACCTACCTTTGCATCTATACAAATATAACTGACTAGCTTTTGCCAGCGGCTTTGTCCGCTTGATCTTGTTTTAACTTATAAGTAGGTAACTTAGCGACCGAAACAGAATGTTACACAAAATGTTTATGAAATCGGTTGGGTGGTTTTGGAGATTAGCGTGTACGAACATATTATTGACACGAGACCTAGTATTTCCACTAGGAATTAGATGAAGGTTCGTATTAGGGGCTGCTTTTGTACTTCAAAAAGTGCTCAGCTTATTTTGAATATTGATTTTGAATACTTTGAATGTATTTATTCTTTCAGAAACTGGATGAATTACTAGTACTTAATTTGTTTTTATTTTCGTCAGACGGACTGGAACGATGGCCGTGTTTCAAACGAGCTGGTGAGATCTATAGGAGGTCCAGCGCCGCCGCCGAGTCGGTTGCGAAGAGACCCCGCGCGCTGGGAGGAGAACAACCAAATGGCCATCGATGCTGCTAAGAAAATTGGTAAAAGAAAACATTATTTAAAAAGAGAACTATGAGCGTTTATTGTAAAAGTTGGCAACGTCGCAAATATAGCCGTCTAATATTTACCTGTTTTGATTAATTTGGCAATAGGTTTAATAATTACTGTATGGAAATATGCAATATGATTAACTAGGGAACTAAAATATTGATTATGAAAATACCCCATAAACTGACTCGGTGACTCAACCTCGAATAGTTTACTGCTTACAACATAAAGGTGTGACCAAACATTGAGCGGCAAGATCTCGGCAGCAACACGCGGCGTTTGCGCTAGACACGAGCGTTCGCGCGCGGCAGTCGTTCAATCACAGCGCGGCAGGCCACGCGCGGCAGCCGCGCACGTTTGCCGCTTTATGTTTGGACACACCTTTATGTTGTAAGGTGTAAACTATTACACACCTTTACAATCATGTTTATGGATCATGTTTCATCGTGTTCAATAGTAATTTAAATGATCACCGTACATCTAATATAGTAGTGGTTATTAATTACAGTGATTGCCTGATTTATAACACGAGCACCCAATGAATTACAGCAATACATTAATTACATTCTAAATATTTGAGATAGAATTACAAACATCATTGATCACTAAAGTTTTAGACTGCAAATGGCTATTTGACAGGTTTGCTGTAGTAATTAATTTACTAAAATTGAAAGCTAATGTCTCTTATATTCAATACGTACCTACGTTCGTTTTTAATTAATTTATTGTTTATTATAAATAACATGAAAACTGCAGCCGCACCAATAACTTGTTTTCCGATCCAATTTATTCTGAATTCTCGAATTCAGTCAGCTTGCGGTTTTCCTGAACATCTTTCATAATAGTTAAAAGAATCCTTCAAATATTTTACTTGTATTGTCCAGGCATACACCCAGTGTTATCAGCTCGTGACCTGAGTCAAAGTGATGTGGAACACCTGGGTGTGATGGCGTGGGCCACTCAGCTTCGAAACGTGCCTCCTCGACCCCCAGTACATGACATGTTGAGAGTGGCATTAGACTCCACCTCTGGGAGAGTTGGGGAAACTGTGAGTACAATTTTACCTCTTTTCCCCTGTGGCCAAGTGGCTGCATATCCCAAGTGGTCTGTAACAATTTCTGGATGCTGTCTTGGCTAATGCAGACGTCTAGGAATGTCAAAGAGCACTCGCATACCATTAATTTAAAATAGTTTTATTTTAACTTTACTAAGCTGCTTTTCAAGGAGGACATCGCCGTTGAGGTAGACCTCGGCGAAGGTAGTGTGACGATCTAATCATGTTTGCGGGGCCAACATGGCCAGAAATCACACAAAATAGAGAGATTTGGAAGGAAAAAGGGGAAGCCTTTGCCCAGCAGTGGGACAGTATAGGTTTTTTTTATTTTTTTTTAAATCTGCTTATATATTTTTCCGTTTTTAATATACCAACCGGACCCAGCATAAACTAAGATGCATCAGAACTTTAGCAAAGCAAGTTACAAAAACAGTTATTATATATAACATCAAGTCAAAATGCGTCTTATTAGTTCAAAAAAATAACATTTTCCCCAATCAAAGCAACGGTGAAAAAAACGCCAGCCATTAAATAGTCTTTCAAAAGTAGATGGTTAATTTATCTGGGTTTTAATGAGTTGACATCAAACGGGAAAGCCTTATGAAATTCCCCCGATGCAAGATTCCATCTTAAACAGCCCGGAAGTGACCCGGCTGATTTATCCGGCACAAGTGAACATTAAGGAGAATATTGGTACTCAAAGAAGATTCTAATCATGATATTTAGGTATGACAAATTAAAAAGAAAGGTTTTTTTTATTCGAATTTTTGTAAAGGATTTTTGTAGATACCTAATACCACGTGTTGATAAGGCTAGCCTTGTAATGTCTCTTATACTATATAGGGTGACTGGTAATTTGTGACCGATACTTAAACACGTGACTATATGAAAAAAACATCAGCTGTTCCCTACATTTTGACGAGTTATGCACCCATAAATGTACAGCTGATTCTTTTTTCGACATTTTAAGTTTTGTAATGAAAGTTGTTCATAATTATACTTGCGACAATCTAAGAAGTCCGTTGTGACGTTTCGTCTCGTACATATAATAAAACGTTATGCCTTGAGAATCAGTTCCAAGCAATGTAGATAAGTCTTCGATTACAAACTGTCTAAGTATGTTTAATCGATATGTCTCGAGAATCAGAAACCATTTTTTTTTTTCATCTCTACCCAAAGGATTTTTATAGCTGTCAAAACGGTCTTGTCGCGAGTCTATGAGTAATTTCACGTGTCTAAGTATCTGTCACGAATTACCAGTCACCCTATATACTTGAGATAAGGCACACCGTTCCTTCTAAAAAACTCGACCAACAACGTGACAAACAGTTAAAGGCTTTGAACTACTTCTTTGACTTTGAATTTTCGTCAAACAGCTGACCAAACATTCACCTCACTTCGCTCACTCGCTTCCCTTTTTCAGACGTACATTAAGATCGAGAGCATATCCAACGAGTTATCCATATCTGAAGTGAAAGTGTCTATTGTGAACCCTCTGGAGCAAGAATCAAGGTTGAAACTTGATGCTCGTGGTGCCGGCGAATTTGTCCCCGAACATGCTGGCATGCATGAAATCGTACTCACCGTTGATGACATCAGGTAACTTTTAGTATGATTTTATGACAAAGGTAATTAAAGTGCTAATTGTCTACACAGTCATTCTATTGAATCACCTATCACACCCTGTAAAGGTGTGGTGTGCAATGCACACTAACGTTTGACATTTAACAGTAGCAATTATTAAGTATTTTAAAATTTTGTGTTTTTGAACTACACGCGTTCGTGCATTCAAAATGTTGATATAATATCATACCGATGTTCATACGGAAAACAAAATATTGTTTTTTTTTGGAAAAAATCGAAAAAATTGGGTTTTTTTAAATTATAAATAGAGAACCTCGTCACTTCTACGATTTAAAATATTTTTCAATTGCTTCAATCGAATAATGATCATCATAGACAACTACAATAGTAAAAAAACCTTATTACTTATAGTTTTCTTAACATAAAAAAATACCTTAAAAATGACTTATCATTTTGCTACCAGAACTTACCACATTTTTTTTTTTAACTTAGCCAATACTTATTTCTTTCTCTTAATCTAAGCTATATAAATTAAGGTGGTTGTTATATAAATTTAAAAAAAAATTGTATGAAAATGCAACTTCTAGAAAATTCCCCATACAAAACGCTGATTTCATAGGTGGGGACCTAATATGTGCTACAAAAATAAATTAATCACTATCTACTAACATTTTTATTACAGGGTAGATGGAAGATACTTCTTCCGAGTTCTCCCAAGACTTGTAACCGTCCCACCCCCAGGCATGGCGCCGTGTGCCATAGGAAGCATCGTCGAAGTACTAGTCAGTGCTACAGGTACGTTCAAGTAGGTACTATCTACATATAGGTACATGGCGCTACAGCCGGAGCAGAGCAAACACGATAACATCGCAATGTCCTTAGCTCATGCATGTACAACCGCTCCTTACGAGTAATTGACCTTTGCACGCCAAACGTTAATGCTACGTACATGGTTCTGTAAATGTGGCAGTGAGATGTAGTTAGGCACTGTAGTGGAATTGAACCTAAGTGTACTGTACACTAAGATGCTTGTGGACATAGCTCTGTTTTAAATTATTCCGAGTTTTAGTTAATAATATATTCTTCGGATAATATTATCCGAAGAATATACACGCCTTACTTCCCCGAAGGGTTGGGCAGAGGTGTACCCATAGTAGGTACGTAGAAGCACATTTCGCCAGTTTTGCTTTAAGTCCCATGTAAAAAGGGGCCAGCCTATTGCCATCAACCTGGCACAATTCTAGCCTCCGGGCTGCTACTGAGAAATTCGAGACAGAAAAACCCAATACCACTTTGCCTGACCTGGGAATCGAACCTCATACTCAGCAGTAGCGCTTGCAACCACTAGACCGATGAGGCAATCAGTTAATGATAATCCTAGATAAAAGGATTCATTTCGTTCTTATAAAGGGTGCAAAAAAAATACAGTTTCTTCAGCCGAAGGTGTTGCAATATTTGGAACTAGGGATTAACTCAAGTGAAATGGTTCAGGTTTGAACTCATGACCGCGTCGTCTCGCTTACTAGTTCAACGCCTTACCCTTCGTTCTATTTCGTTTAATTGATTCCTTGACCCATACTCGATTTAGGAGCACCTAGAAGAGAGGACGTGGACGTTACAGCACACTCTCCGAGCGGTCGCGCAGTGCCGCTCGAGGCTCGTCATCCACCACCTTCAGCTCCTGGCACCACCGCCTCCAGTGCCACCTTCCAGCCTGATGAGGCAGGCACCTGGACTATAGCTATTACTTATAAGGGTGATCATATTCAGGTAAGAGCGGGAAAAACTACTGTTTGGTTATAAATTGCCGTACGCATCAATTACTTCTCTATCTTGGCTGCGTATACAGCCAGAGGCCCAAGACAAAGTGACATTCTATCAGCGATAACGATGATGGAAAAGGCAAAAATGTATAGGACTGACATAAGCTATCGAAAAGCTTATGTCAATTCTGTTGAAAGTCGTTGTAGAAAAATGAAACGCTTTCGAAGCGATTGTCACTTGTCTAGGCCCTCTGGTCCCGTGAAAACTGATGGATGCCATACCAAAGTTTTTTTTTTTCTCTAGAATCGCTGAACTGCTCCAATACAAAATTTATAATGATTGAAGGACCAGAGACGCGAATCCTTAAATTTAACTTCGCCCAATGTTCGTCAAAGAACTCATTTTCCAGATTCTATATTTCCTGATTTTTGCACCAAAAACAAAATTGAGAATCCCGGATGACTTTCTGAGAGAATCATATATCATTACTTTCTCTATTTTAGGGTGGTCCCTTCACCTGCGAAGTTTTCGATCCCCACGGAGTTCGATTGAGCCCTGGAGCTCTCGAAGGAGCTGAACCCCTCAAGCCTCACTCCTTCGAGCTGGACACCAGTGGCTGCGGAGTCAGGGGTGACCTTCAACTGGACATTGTTCACGACAAGCGGAGCGTCATGTGCGCTCTCGAGAAACTGTCGGCTACAAAATACCGCGCTACTTTTATGCCTAAGGCACCTGGAAAACATAGGGTAAGAATTTAAGGTACTTATGCCCATTTTCACTAACACTTCACGACAGGTAATTGCAAGCCTAAATAAAAGTGCGCTGTTGGATTTTCAACGTTCGGCTCAGCGTCGCAAGTTGAAAATCCAACAGCGTTTTTTTTTTTTTTGTTTTTTTTTTGTTTTTTTTTTTTTTTTTTATATAAAAACTTTGCCCCACACTAGGAATTTTCTTCCTGTATCGTGGGTGCGTTTACAAACATAGAAACTCACATATACTAACACCCCGACCCGGAACAACTACTTGCAGATCATACAAATATTTGTTCCGTGCGGGGATCGAACCCGCGACACGTTGCGCAGCCGTCCATCGCTCAGCCACTGCGCCAACCGTGTCGTCAAACCGTGTCGCCTTTATTAAGGCATTAATTTAGGTCTCGCCTAGTGTAAGTGAAAACGGGCATTGGTTAATAAATAGCAGATTTCTTTCAATTAAGAATTCCAAAAAAATTGTTACGAGGCAAGACAGAAACTAGGAGCCGTAACATACACACCCGAAGGCATCTACACGGACCTAAGTCTACATTGTGACTTAAGCTGTAATCACAAACCGCATCTTAGACTGTCCAAGTGTCCAGTAGCTGGCTTCTCAACTAAACTGTCCTGTAATTCCAGCTTTACATATACTTCAACGGGTACGACGTGCACGGCTCGCCGCACATGTTCCGCGTCGGCTCCCGGTCCAAGAAGGCCCGCGACAGTTCCAGCCCGTCTCCAGCTTACGCGAGGATATCTAGTCCAGGTACGGAAACGTATGAATGCATGTAAAATACAATACTTAGATATGCTTAAAGGCAAAAACCAATGATAACCAATAATAAAAAAAAGCAATGATATTATTATGTTACTGCATAAAAAATTATGGCTATTCTAGTTAGTCACAAAGAATTATGCCAACTTTGTTCACAACATTTCTGTTTTAATACTCCTGAAACCGAAACTATATCTTGTAGGATATCTACCATAAAATCGTCCTCTATTGCAAAGCTGTCTTTGTAATTCCTGTTAAAAATTCAAGGATACGTGTACATCTCAATGTATCTAATTTCAATTTCCCTTTGTTACAGTTACACGTTTAAGATCAGAGAGTCCAATGAACCAATACAATCTATACGATTCAAACACTAAGCACAATACGAGCTCAATGGACCGTCGCGAGGAGAGACGTGATTCCACCGATTATTACAAGCCCTCATACGGAGCCGACCCGAAGGAGAAAAATTACGACGTGACCGACTCCGCGTACTCGACATCAAAAGCGACGAAAAAGGAAACGTACACAAGATACGGCTCCGAGAGTCCGAGGAACAGGACAGCAAGTCCGATAACAACAAAACATTTGGGGAACGGCTCTCGGTTGGACGTCAATAGGTCTGCCAGTCCGTATCGAGCGAGCTCGCCGTACCGGGCGACGAGTCCGGTCGGCCGGACAACGAGCCCTCTCGCCAGAAAAGACAGCCCTTTGAACAGAACGGCCAGCCCAATTAACAGGTGCGTTGTATTCACTCACATGCAACAATGGACCTCAATACCTCAGTATCACGTGTGCTAATTAATTAATTTATATTTCAAGCTCGCACGAAGCCGGCTCGTATTTACAGCGTAAATCAATTTTCATATAGTTTTCAGCGCCGTATTGCGGTATTCCTATAAATATAATTCATATAGTGGCTTTATTAGTACATGTGTACAGCGTTGATTAAACACATTTCAGTAAACAATTTGTTCTCTGAAATGCCCCATTGATCATTGCCATAACCTTTCTCTGTATAATTTTATTTTATTACTAGCTGCGCCCCGCGGTTTCACCTGCGTGAGTGAGTCTCGATCCCGTAGGAATATCGGGATAAAAAATCCTATGTCCTCCTCCAGGTTAAGGTCTACCCCTGTGCCAAATTTCATCCAAATCCGTTCAGCCGTTTTAGCGTGAAAGCGTAAAAAACAAACAAACTCACTTACGAATTTATAATATTACTAGTTACGATCAGGATTCATAATAGTAAAAATACGAGTATTTAATACTGGGTTTTTGTCTGTGACATAATTGTCAAAAAGTCACATTATTTCGTGTGTTATGAAAATCAGCACCTACGTCATAAAACTGTGAAATAACTCATAAACATACCAAATATATTACCTGTCTGAGAAAGGGTCCTTCAAATAGGAACGATAAAACAAAGTCGTTTTTACATCTGCATGATATTATATCTATCCTTACTATTATTATAAATGCGAAAGTAACTCTGTCTGTCAGTCGCGCTTTGACGCCAAAACTACTGAACCGATTTAAATGAAATTTGGTACACAGATAGTCTCGAGCCTGAGAAAGGATATAAGCTACTTTTTATTGACATACCACGCGGGCGAAGCCGCTGGCGGAAGTTAGTACAAAATATATGAAGTAATAGAGGGCTAGTTTTAACAGCTTCTATGATAATATTATACAGACATAAGTATTATTGGTATTCTACCATTAAATCAAACAATCACCAAAAACATAACGCACTGTTCAAATATTAAGCGGTTATTGCAACCACAAATATTTATCTAAAACAGAATTAATTCGATATTAGTTCCACAACCAAATTATTCCAACCCAATTATTCCAAATAAATGTATACTTAAATATTTTCAGAGTGAGCAGTCCAACAGATCGTTACAGTCCTGTGACGACCACGAAGCGAGTGGTCGAAAAGAGGTCGAATTACAAGATGTACAGTTCATACAGTGGGTCCCAAGACAACCTGGATCAAGCCAGCCCACTCTCCTCTCTAGAGGGAGACCGCGCGAGGAGGCTCGGCAGCCCCAGTAAGATACACGACTTCATTTACATAAAATTTGCGTTTACACTAACTTTAGTACGAATACGTGTACGTACGTTATAAACTAAACTAGACTAAATGTTTCTTATAATTAATAGTTTGGTATAAGCTCTTTGTTTATGCAAATAGCGTAATAATAATTAACTGTTCTAAGTTTCTATTATAATTTATTTATATTAGAGCTTTTATTTCGTAAATTAAGCAATACGATAGCACTCTCCCTGTACGACATAACGTACGCCTTATAAATCAACGACCCGGTATTAGTATATGACAGCTGACCAATAGAATAACAATGGTATGTAAATTCGGACTCTACCTGAATAATCTTTAGTAATATCACCTCTTTTGACTAACAAAACTTTTTGGATACTTATTTATGGTTTTTGAAAAAAAAAAACTAACTGCTGCGAATTGCTGACTGAAATAACCGTAGACAGAGAATGCTAATAAATAACACAGCCGATGATCAACCAAATAATTTGACATGATATTGACAATCGATCAGTTGAGTTTGTTTTGACAAGCCTCTCAGAAACCGGATTTAAATAAAAGTTTAATTAAAGCTTTTTTTTTTAGGCACAGGTGATCCTGGCGGGAAATCGTATCACCCTCGAAGAGACTGGGATAGCCTGGAAAAAACAAGACAAATGATGAGCGCTAACAGGTAAGATAACATACCACACAAAGGAAACAATGGAAGCATGATTAATGATACTGTAGTCGATATTTTGCGCAGTATTTCGGGTAACAAAATAAGTGCCAGACCTTACATAGACACCCTATTAGAATATCATCGTGTTTTACTAAGAAGAAACAAACGCTTGGTAATAGTTAGGAAGTTTTTGAGGATTTTAAATGGCTTTTTGAGGAATGTCTTTTGTAACTTTTGAACTTCAGAAAGGTGCTGATTCTCAGTCCAATTCAAATAAACGATTTTGATTTTTTTTTTCCTCGTTTTCTAATGCAAATTGTAACTGGGTACAAAAATGATAAGAAATCCGGAACAGTTGCCCTAATTTAACTTGA
Source organism: Lithophane ornitopus (assembly GCA_948473465.1). NCBI lineage: Eukaryota > Metazoa > Arthropoda > Insecta > Lepidoptera > Noctuidae > Lithophane > Lithophane ornitopus. The sequence goes on along the minus strand of OX419616.1, from coordinate 10,286,216 downwards.
TTTATTATATTTTCCTTCAAATATGTAATCGAAATGATCAAATTGTATAGTCGATTACGAATTAACCTCATCCAAATCTTGCACTTGGTCTGTCACTAGGTACACAAGACTGTCTCTAATTTACATATACTACAGAATATCTAATATTTAATGATAAATAAATACAAAAATATTAATAAGATTAGCTCTATATCTACATTATGCAGGCTGTGTTCATTTAATTTCGGTTTTATGAGCAGTATAATGTGTTCTTTAGTTTTCCTTTTGTTGTAAGTGACGACACTTGTAAGACGGACTAGAGAGTCGCTGGACACTCAGTATTTGCTATGATTTTCTACAAGTTTTAACGTACAAAGAATTTTTTGATAAACAAAATCACGAATAAACGTTTAAAAACATAAGTAGGTACTTACTTGTAAACTAAATAATGATTCTTGTAACATGTAATCTACACGTGTAGTTTTTTTTATAAGAATGAAATTTTTGACAGAAAAAATGCTTGTAATACAGGGCTTGTAAGTTTTAATGTTTGTCTGTGCAGCCTCGAGTCTCCCAAAAGCCCAACAGAGCGCCTGCCCGGGCAGAGCACCCTGGACCGCGAGACGAAACGCAACACGCAGCTCAACAAGTTCACCGACTACTCGCGAGACTCGTTCAACAGACAGCTCGACCGGTTGGCCGATGATCGGGACTCTGACACTTATACCAGTCGGGTATGTACCGCTATGTAACAATAACAAATAAAAGGCGATTCAAGTTCTTATTACTAACTTACCTAAGAACTTAACTTATCTAAGAATCCGAATCTTAATAAAGTGCCAGCGAATTCTTAAAAAAAAAAACGATTTAACATACCTACCTAACCCGAAATACCTTGTAAGAATGCTTAAAATGCAACTGATAGCTATATAAGAAAGTCATGTTCCACACTTGCATCTTGTCCAAATACTTACTGCTTCATATTCGTAACCATGCTTGAAGCTTCGAAAGGTGAACATAGAAGATACAATATGGTGTGTAGTTTCCTGGTCCGATCCGAAAATAGGGAATCTATCCAAAGTAAAATAAAGTCGCTTTTCGTTCTTCAAAACTACACAACAGTTTTTGATCATTTCATAAGCGAATTTATTCTGGAAGGTGTAAGTATGTGTAGGTACAATACATTCATATTAAACTTACATATAATTTTAAAAAAAACGATGTTTTGTTTTGTCAAATTGTAAAAACCGTGTGAAGCGGGCGGGTCGCTGGTATAAAATAAAAGATAACTCTTAAACTTGCTTAAGTTTATTTTATTCTTACATGACCTCAGATGTTATCCGTAGAATAGCGTCAAAGTAAGAGCGAGAATTGTACGGCGTCGAGTTTAAAATTAATTTAGGTATTCACTGGCACAGTACAGTACAGTTCATATACGAATCACAACGTGTAGGATGCCACAATTAATCGCACTACAGACCGGTTTCACGCATTCAGATGGACGTTACATTTAATGTAACATGCAAATATAAGGTAGGTATTATGAATCTACAAATATCTACATCAGTAGAAAATGTGTTTTTCGATAGCCATTTTCATAATATTGGTTCTAAATACGCTTGGCCTCTTACAATTTTCTTACAAAAATTCTTAACGGTCTGGACTGCAACCTATATTGCTTGATACAAATGCTATACCACCGATGGGTACTGAACAGCTGGGTATTGTCAAACGCTGTTTTGTAGTCATCAAATTGATTTTTAAATACATACCTAACTGCCTTGCGATAGCATGCAGAATAGCAAAGATAATTATTATATTATTGATCTATTTCGCAGTAAAGTAAACCTTATAATTTAAAGTTGCGGTTGTAACGTCCATCTACAAACTGCAACCTTACAACCTAAACGTCTAAACGCCCCAATAAAGTCGGTCTGCGGGCGCCCTTACAAGCTCAACTTGTTCGAACTGACCCCTTACATAATACTATGTAAGTTTAGAAACAAGTCAGAACTATGTAAACAGAGTGCGTGACTCCCGTGGTTATGGGACGTTATGGCGTTACTTAAGGTTGCTTCGACCGCTACAATGGGGTAACTTCCTGTCATTAAGATTGCGACCATTGACTTGGTCGTCAGTTTTAGTTGCTACTCAAACAGAAGTAGTTTAGGTCATGAGCATGACATACCACCATGCCTGTTATGCCCTAACGGAGTAAGCATACTTGTATACCTGTATATAGATGTGTGAATGTATTGCACAGCCAGTTTTCTCCAGTTCTGTTATAATTCTTGTAACAAATGCGGCCTGATGAATGATTTATAGACTTTTTCATTAAACTCCAAAAAATCCTAATTCGGGGATGCTTCGAAAATTTCCTAATGGAAAAATCCAATAACCCTTTGTCCAACCGGAGGATCAGACCCCTAACTCAGCAGTCGCGTGTACAAAGCTGTAAAAATAACTGATAAACACAATTAAATACATGGTGCCTGTGTAGCAAAGGCAAGCATAAATGTAGGTACCTGAGTTCACACCAACATTTCGGCGGTAGCAGTATTAATCCCATGTAAGAAAGAATCCCATTGAACATCTAAGCTGCTACTGAGAATTTCCAAATAACGTGCAAAGGGGTGTTCCTATTGTCATCTTCTACAAAGGACAATTCGGACCTCTACTGAGAATTTATCTACAATAAGTCCCAATAGCGTGGTTTTGAAATTGAGCCTAGGTACGATGCATTATATTTCCATAGAGAACCAACTTAGATTCTATAACGTAACCACTGCTGGGACACAGGCCTATAACCCTCTCTGTGAGCCCTCCCACATAGAGGTATTGATGTTACATTAGGTACCTATGTCTTCGATTTTTGGTTCTAGGACATACCAGTTTCATGCCATTCGGGGCCATATTCTGAATAACCCTCTTAAAACTCTAGATTTCTCCTAGGTAACATAACAGGAGCAACGATAAGAGTGCACTTGCCTTCGTAAGTAAGTACAACACTACAGAATATTCGTGTTCTCATAACTTGTACAATAAAAATAGAAGTAGAGTATAGTTACATAATATAACGTTGAACATTTCCGCAGTACCGTTCGCAATGTACATTCCGTTTAAAAAAGGCACTTGATAGTGATTTCTTCGAATTGCAACCTAGCGCGCCTCTTCAACCTTTTGAGCACTGCTTGGAAAAGTTGTCAGGGCAATATTGCACAAATTGTACACGAATATACGAGCGATTCTCGTTAGGGACCTTCTGTCTGTGTTGCAGTTATGTTAACTTTTACATTTACATGTCTTTCTCGACAAAGAACTTCTCCCTTTGATGGGAAAGTATCTAAGATTTTTTTTTTTTGTTGCATCCTAATATATATCCTATATTTAAACACAAACACATATATATCTCCTTCGAAAAACAATAGGTAATATTAATAAGTCTAGACGATAGATCAAATTGACTGACCTGAAAACCTTATCAGGTAACTGTAGATTGAATAGTTGGTATTGCAGTAGATACAGTCTTTTAAATGAACCTTGCCCTAAGATGAGTTTAGAAGTTGGCAGTGTAATACCCCTGTGCCTCGGAAAGTAAGTTAAGCCGTTGCTCCTGCCTCTCCATCGAGTCAAGTTGCCGTCCTTTCGGACTTTGATAGTCGGAAGAGTAAGTGCACCTGTGTGTCTACTCACACACTTGTGCACTATAATATATCGCACGTCGATGGGTAGTCTCTTCTGAGATTGTTCGCAATGGCCGAAATTCGGTCTAAAGGACAATTTAATCGGGACTATGTACAATCATCCCTGCTATCAACTATCTCGTAAGCATGTTATGTCATGGCTACAAGTGATATACAATTTTTTACAAGATTTTTTTTTGTTGCAGCAAGAGTTCAGTAAGCGCGAGGTACGTGAAAGTACGTACGTGGTCCGCGACTCTTCGTACAGCAGTGTGGAAGAGAAGCAGCAACAGCAGCAGTCTTTTTTATCCAATAGGCCCCCCCGCGACCCTGCCGGGGGGGCCCACACTGAAACGGACGCCGCACACGCACGTTTCAGGTATAATATCATAGATCTTTTACCCCCATAGACCTGTTACCCGTAAATAATGTAATAATGTGTATTCTGATGAAATCTCAGTACAATTTTGCTCACTACATTTTTATCAGGTATTATGCACATCACTGATTATATATTTATAGTAGAAAACTCTATCGTTAGAACTTTCCTATAATAATATCAAAGAACCTTTGAAAAATCAACGACATAATTAAGAACTGTTCAATACGATCAAACAACAATAGCGCTTTATTCTCTAATAATTTTGAAAGAATGCACTTCATTCCATTACGCGAGATGAAATATTACAATGAAGGACCGCACTGAACAAGGCATTCGTCTTTTCACAAAATATAAAGCTGTTAAACACTGCAGACAGTTGCACTATCGTATAAATTCACTCCACAGACTATTTTTCTTCATAATAAATTTAATTTTATGCTACAAAGAAAGTTTTTTATTTCAACAATGTAGAACTTCGCTTACTTTTACATTTCATCGTCACCTGCAATTGTGTATTGTATAACTTTTTGTTTAATTAGTAAAGAGTCGTAGTTATAAAAAGTTCAGCAGGGTTTACTTTTAAGTCGTTGTAAACTACGTTTTTTTTTGTTTGCAGACCGATACAAAGGGATATTAATAGAGGTGCCAAAGGAATAGTTGTAAAACCATCGCACAAAGGAGTTGTAGGACAACCAGTTGAATTCATATGTAAGTTCACATTACATTACATAACATTACACCTCTTTTGTCTGGGTTTGAACCTAAAACCCTAAAATTTTGGGTTTAAACCTAAAAACTTGGGTAACTTGGTAAAAAATGGGTTTAAACCTAAAACCTATGAAATTGGCGTTTTTTTCTCACATATAGAGAACGTCGTAACTTCTATGATTTAAAATATTCATCAATTGCTTGGTATTATATCGAATAATGAGCATCATAGAAAAAATAAAATTAAAATAACTCCTCATTTTGTTAGCATAAATGACCTCTATTTTTTTTTAACTTAGCCATATCTCATTTTTGTCGCTTAATTTAAGTGGCATACGTTATCTTAGTTTTCAAAAATTGGTCCATAAAAGTTTTAAAACATTAGTGTTTATGGTTGTTATATAGGTAAATTAAAAGAAAATGTTAGTATGAAAAATGCAACTTCTTTAAAATTCCCTATACAAAACACCAATTTCATAGGTGTTGACCTAATACTATCATTTCATCACCACTGCCCACCACCACTGCTCTCAAAACGGTGAAGGAAAACATCGTGAGGAAACGACATGTCCTAGAACCATACATTTGAAAAAATGTGACATCCATCAACCCGCACTGGTCCCACGTGGTTTATTACGACTCACTCTCTCTCAAAGCGGGAACATTATAGGCTAATATAATATATATAAAGGTCTTATCACTGAAGGGGGTACACAGATGTATTTTAGCAAGGGCCGAGCCTATTGCTACCGGAAAATCCAAACTCTGGGCTGCTATTTACTTCTCAAGGAAAAGCTCACACACATTGCGGACCTGGCAATCGAACTAAGACCCCATGCTCAACAGTCAGCCACACTACCAGTTTACCAAAAATACCAGCCAAGAGTAATTAATTAAATTCATCTGTTTATTCTTTGTTTCCGGCACCTATAACCATGGAGGAGGGATTAAAGGTTTGGGTATCTGCCAATAGGGATGTAGTGTCGGGAATTGAGGTAATTTTAACTACAATTTAATTCTAAAGTAAGATCAAACACACCGTTTTAATTAAGATGGAGGGTGTGTTACATATAGGTACCTAAAAGGTTTGCCATAATTTAGGAAGGCATGAAATCATTAGGGTTAATGTACAATTTCTTTGAACCGACGTAGGATTATTTCACACTAGCGACCCGCTTCGGCTTCGCACGGGTGCAATTTGCATTTCAAGATGGTATTCTGTTCACGATAAGTGCACAAGTTCTAAGCAGTAACCAAAAAGTACTAGGCTTGCATGAATTCAAAAGAGTATTTCATTAGTATTATTGAGTGCTTCTTTGTTTATATATTTTCATATTACATAACCTATGTCCATTGTCTATCTGGAATAATATTTTTCCAAAACTTGCGAAGGAATTTGTCAAATAGGACCTGTAGTTCCGGAGATTAGCCTCCAAATATAACTCACAAAATTCGCTTTCTTTTTTTATAATATTACAGTATAGTTAAGAGAGTAAAATCAACAGGAAATACCTTCATTAGGTAGGTACGTACACGTACGAACACTTTCGTTATTTGATTTGAGCAAAATTTTATTTTATTACTGTAACGTGTCGATCTGATTGCATGATGTGATGATAAGAATCTTCTACAAAATTACAACAGCGTTTTGCATAGACTCATACATTTTGTAGAATAAGTGGAATTACTTAGAGGTACGTGTCAGTGTTTATCTTATCGGCATTTTTATCATAATTGTTCGAGAATGAAAGGAAAAGTTTAATATCAAAGAAGATCTATTTCTTGGAATGTAATTTAAGTGCTCATAGCCTGAAGCTGGATCTTTAGTCGTATAGATCTCTGATCAAAATTCTGATCCATCCCGTTCTCCCTATAGGAAGAGGACAAATAAAAAACTAGCTACTGCTTACTGAAATAATTGAGCACGAAGTATTCCTTTATGCATATTTTAATACCGCATTAATGGTACTCAAAAAAATAATAGCTGGCAACTCAAACTTTTATCATCATCATCCTTAAACTGACTTCAACCACTGCTGGGCGTAGCCCTCTTGGCAGCTCTTTAGTAGATATGCTCAAATTAACGAGTAACACCTCTTACACAGTGGACGGAAGTAAGGCGGGCCCCGGCCACCTCGAGTTGGAGGTATCAGGCGGCAACGGAGCGCTGGTGGCCAGCTCAGTGCGACCACTTGGGGGTCACCGGTACGCGGCCGCGTTCACACCGCGACTGCCGCGACCCCACACCGTGAGAGCCACCTTTAATGACGAACATGTACCTGGTAAGTCTTATATCGTATCTCTAGATAGGTACGGTTTGTGTTTTTCAGCCTATGGATTAAGATGGAGCGAGCGAAAATGAATATAAGCCGTTAGGTATAACTCTTTCAAAATAAGAAATAAATGTCGGCTTCAAAAAAACCCTTTGATAGTGGAGAGTTTCTTTTTATAATAATGGTAATGCAACGTAGCTGTCTTGGAGAACTTATTTCAGCTAGTAAATTAGGCAAGTGTCACGAAATTTGACAGCCGGCAAAGCCTTGTGCAACCTTGCATCTTGACCAGAGAGAATTCACATTTTAGGGACTCTGGATATTTCCACTGACACTGGCCATTTTCTGTTTCTATAAGTTATACCATAGGTTGACGACAGCTGTTCTCAAAATACAAGTACGTATATTATACAGCCTTTAAGGTGACACCTGATAGACACACTGAATGCGGTCGGCCTTGCCGGCAACAAAACAAGTTGTGACCAAGCTTAAGGTATTTTAATGACAATGATAAAAAGTTTTGGTATTTGGATTTGCAATTAATTAACCTTCTGGATACAGGTTTCACTGTTAGGTATCCCAGACCCATCTCTCACGAACGTTTCAACAATGATAAATAGTTTAAAGCCAAGTCCCATTCAAAGAATCCAAACAAAGGTAGGTACGTAAATTTAGCTTGAACTTTCTGGAACAAACGTAATGGAAATATCAAATTCATGTTTCGCACAAATATATAGATAAGATACGCGAACTTTAACCGCTGAATTCTAACTAAAGCGCAACGTGAAAATCACCTTTCAAAAGAAGAGTACAGTGCAGCGCTTGCATTAATTAAAAGAAGACATAGATAGACTCGTAAACCTATGCTGAGCAGAAGTTTATCTAAGAACACACTCTCTGTATAAATTGTATGTGATTACCGGAATACGAGAACAAAGGAGCGAGCGAATCACACCAGCAGGCAACACTCTGTAGGAAACAAATCAAAATTGCAACAATACCCGGTTGCAGTAGCTACCTACGCATTGTTTATACCTAGATCTTGTACTAGACGACTATATTTCTTCAGCTACAACGGCTTAAGCTTCTATTTTCATCTCGGAGTGAAATATCAAACGTCCATTTTATTTTTAAATTTTCTTTTAAAACATGTCTAACGTTTATTTCCGATTATAATTTCAAATGCATCTTAAATGCTTCGTGATGAAATAAACAAGCAATAATGGGTATAATTAGAAGCTTTTAAGTCTTTTTTAAAATTAATATCTTCCTATCAGGATACCGTTAATTCATTCAGATTTTGAATATCTCGAAACTGATCTTAAAAGTCTGACACCAATCTATACAAAACAACAGAACATCGTTTTAAGTGACATTAGAAAAGGAGTGACTAACGAAATATAAAATGAAGTGAAGACATCTAACTTTTACAAACCTGTTAGTCGATGAATGGCAAATCATTTAGTGCTAATGCAGCAATATAAATCTAAAATGGAAATTGATTTATCAGATCCTTGTTATTGAGAAGTGTGTCGGCGTAGTTGCAAGGAGGTTTTTTCTGTCGAACTGTTCAGAGTTAATCGCTCTGATCCGTTGCGCAAAGTGGGTTTTATGATCTAATAGTGATATCCATGCTTAGGTATAACGCGATATCGTAGATTTCTTTTTCTGACAAAGGCCAATAATTTTAGGTCATTCAGGTACATCTTTAATTTTACAAATCACGATCTATTTCGTATCATTCTGAATCGGAAGTAAAAGAGATAAATAGGCATTCAGGCAAACAGTAGCACGTGATTTTGTTTTATAATCTTGAAATATGACTAAAAATGTATCAACGGTTGAGCCCGAAATTCAATTTATCGATAACGTTATTATAGTCGTTACTAAAATTCGAATCCTAACTTATAATATTATAAATGCGATAGTGAGTTTGTTAGTTTATTTGTTTGTTTGTTACGCTTTAAGCGGGTGAAACCGCGGGGCGCAGGTAGTAATAAATATTTATCAACACAATAATATTATGAAAATGAAGATTATAACAAATTCAGACTGTCTACTAATTAGAACTCGTCGATATTATCCTACTAATATTATAAATGTGAAAGTTTGTGTGTTTGTGTGTTTGGATGTTTGTTACTCAATCACGCAAAAACGGCTGAATGGATTTGGATGAAATTTGGCAAACAGATATTTTATAACCTGGATTAACACATAGGATACTTTTTATCCCGATATTCCCACGGGATCGAGACTTACTCGGGTGAAACCGCGGGGCGCAGCTAGTTGCTAATAATTACTTCGTCGTCTAATTAGTGATTATATTGAAAAACAACACGTGCGTTACTAATAAGTCACACAAATCTATATGAAAAGCATACTTATTCAATTACGAAAACATGTAGTTACTATCTAAATAACTGATGTATGACAATTTGTGTGCAGTCAATCCTCCGCGAGTTGTGTATAGCTTTCTTTTTCTACACAAACAGGTATTGTGATGTATTTCCAAGGAGCGTGTAATTTCGGCATTACTGCCCGGTGAGGTGAACCGGCCAGGGGAACCAGCCAGGGGAAACAACGCACTTAGAACACCATCTCTACCGTACACAGCCACGTTAGTGCTCAAGAAAGTGTCGCCTTGACACAACTTTCGACATTTCTAATCGCTGACTTTCGCATAATTGACGCAAATTCTGATTTTCCTGTTACAAATAATTAGTGGCTTACTCATTTAGTCATGCATCAGTGTATATCAATTAAAATCTCCAGTATTGTAGAGAATCATTGAAAAAACGCGAATTTCAAGATGGTAGTATTATCAGACTCATTCATATTTTTGCTTCTATAGATAGTGTCGGGTCTCCATATCCTTAGTTTGGGGTTATATAGTCACGGAACCCTGCAAGGTGATGATAAGCTCTTTACCGAAACTTCCTCGAATAGATAGGTACGGCTTATATATGTTTCTTAACTTAAAGTATTTACATTAAATAGTTAGGACGTTTGGACATTATATAATATAGCAAATAATATGTTGATGCGAGCAAGTAGACAATCGAATAAAAAATAATATTTTTAGAGCTTGCTAGTCAAATTATAATGAATATACATAAATACAAAATAATAATAAGTAATGTATGTTTAACTGAATACAAAAAATAATGTTCTTGAGCTACGCCGTAGCGTCGCCGTAGTCCCGTTAAGTCTAATGCATAGAATCACGTGTCAAATTATTCAAAATTTTGAGGAATTCATAGGGATTCCTTTTTTATTTATTTTTATAATTTTATAATTAAAGGAGATCATTCATTTTTCTAAACAAAAAAATATATATATTCCGTTAAGGTTGATGCGCTAGGGTGGCCCGCGACAGAATTATAAAACTGACGATTTCATGAAATTTTCATTCAATACACTTACATGAACTTAGAGAGTTGTATTGCTGATTCTAATGTTTATAATTCTGTAAATCCATATTTGTTACGGCCGCTAATAATATTTAGATCAACATACAACCTGATACCGACCTGCAAATTGCAAAAAACGTAAGAAAAGTTCAATTTCGCGGGCTACCCTAGCGCATCCACCTTAAAACACGTTATTCTCTTCACTTTTCACTATTAGAGCAAATCTACAGATTTGCTCTAATAGGGCAATTCCCTGCGCTGTTATACGATTTTGAAAAATACTGTTTTCAGTATGTTTTAGTTAAAATAATTAATAGTAATCTAATTAAAGTAATAGCTTGTAGTAATAAAAAATTAAGGGAATAACCTATTCTTTCGGAATTTAGCTTTTTTTTTTTGTTTGGCACTTTCACAATTATAGCCCAAAAATGTATGAACGGTGAATGATGTCCTTTGGGAATTCAGAACCTCTTCCTTAATCATCTCTTTGCAGTAGGTATTGCTCGTTCAAATTATACATATAGCACCGATTAGCTCGGCCACATACATAACAATACATACATACACATTACGTAGGTTCATGCGTAAACCTCGCAGGTCGTAATGAGTAGGCACGATCGCGTGTCAGTGCCGGCGCGGGTAGTTTAACAGTATCGTGTCGCGGTCGCAGCCAACTGCTTACCTACTTACATCAATCACATAACTAGTGCTACTAGAATTGTAATGTCCGGTCTGAATGTGAGGAATGATTTGTAGGATTATTGATTCCACTAGAAAGTCTGAAATTCTTATATTATAATAGGGATGATGACAAAAAATATTGGACACGTATCTTTTATGTAATTAAAAGATTAGGGCATTACATTGAGTTAAAATGTGGCATGACGTCACGCCTTGGTAGATTTTATACCGAGTTGAGTTTGTGACGTAGCGAGCCCACTCCCTAACTTTAATGCGTTTTATCTTAGTAATTTTTTATTCATATGATAAAACAAACAATACATGTCTGTATTATTTTTTTGATCATTAACTTAACCCTGCGCCACAATTGTCAACATTCAGGGCAGAGATTTTCAATAAATTAATCCTAGAAACCAAACTCTGGGTCTCATTTCTGCGGTTACTGTCCATTACTATTCCAGAATCGTTGACTAGTTTGAAAATAGAAGCCCAAAGCCGTTATAAACTTAGTTTAGTAGGTACTCTTGATCTACTGTTGCAACAAAATAAACAGAGCTAGGGGCGGTCTAAGCTGAACTCAGTGCAAACTCCTTACAAGCTGCGTATACTATGTTCTGTGTACAACACCTACGGAGCATTATTAAGTTGTACTAAGCCGAGCTGGAAACAACACTACAGCATTATACTCGACTCACTGAAACTACAATTATAAATTCAAGACGTTTTAATTGTTATTGTTTTGTTAATTTTAGTTCGTACAGTCGGTGGCACCTCCTAGCGACCCTAACGTATTACGGAGTTTCAGTAAAATGAGAAGGCAGCTTATATATACTGATTTACGTGTCCAGTGATGTGTGGCTTACTGTACCTACGTTAGAAATGGTAATGGTACCCCATGAGTTCAACGCATCTAAGTATAGTATTTCACAATAAGTTTATCTAATAATATTATTGTTTAGTATTCCCCACACTAAAAATAAACAAGACCGGTTCCGTATTGTACTTGAACAAATAGACATTTAAACCCTGCGGGAATCGACACCGCAGTCAGCAGCATAGAAAGCACTGCGCTAAACCAATGGTTGACGACTTAACCCATATTTTATATGCGAATCGCTATCTAAACCGCATTTCCAATAAAAATCACTTTTTAATCACTAACTAATCGTGAACGCTTCAAAAACGCGAGTTTACAAGTACCCGTGCCCCAGTTCCGACTATGCCGAGTCGACGTCGACTGAACGCTAAATGCGGTAATAGAAGTGCATACAAAGCCTTATCCTCCGTCTCTTTCGTTTCTTGGGGTAATGAGCGAGCGAGAACATCGCCATCTCGTGACAGTGAAAGGGGCCCTTGTACCGAGTGGTAAAAAATCTTAAAAAGTTTGTTGAAGATTTTATCAAGATCATTTATTGGCGGAAAATATTCATGTTCGAAAAACAGTCGAATCGATTTGCTTTATAATTTGATCAAACAGACTGGTTCACACAGTTTAATCAAATAGAAATACGAAAATTCATATCATTTGACATATCATTGATCATATTTTCCCACACACATTCATACCAATTTGTTGAAACTGTTTGTACCAGCCTATTTGAACAAATTACTTGAACGTCTATGGCCCGCATTAGGACAGAAACCTTGTATTCCAAATAATGTTATGCAATAATTATGTAAATTGAGAATATTCAAGGATATAGGTTTCTAGATATTCCAAACTCCTCCGTCTACAATTTACGTCTTATGAAGGTGTTTATGCACGTAATACCACAATTAAACGCTCTCGTACGTGTTCCAAAGTAGCGTGTAAGCCGTGCAAGTTGTTCCCGCTTTAGTGCCGTTTGTCAACGCAAGTAGGTGTCGTTTAGCGGGTAACTAGTGGGTAGTGACGTCATGTCACCGCCATATTTCCTGAGATCCATACAAATTGCCCCAACTTGACACACTTGGAACTGCTAACAGAGCTGGATGAAACATGTTGAGCTCATTATTTATGTTTGTTTTGATTATTCTGTTCTCCTTGATTTTGCTCTGGGGACGGGTAAGATATTTTTGGGCAAAAATTAAGGTCTTAAGATGTTTAGGAAAATCGCAATTGTTTTTTTTGTTCGTAACTCAGCAAAAAAGGGGAAAATCTACAACGTGGAACATTAATACGCAACTAACTTTTTTTCTAAGTACCCACTTGTCTGAAATAATAGCTAATTGCAATCGGAAAAAACGAAAAACAATAATCAAGTGGGTGTTGACTACCTCAATCCAGCGCGATGCCGGCAAACTGGTTGTTTTGTTACCACTACGTGTAGGCTCTCGAATTCCAGCCGCCATTTTGAATACCACAGTGACGTCACGCAGCTGGGCGCGGGCGACTCTGCGCCTGCGCACCGCCTGTGTCTGACATTTGCGTCGCGTTCGCTTCCGAACGAGGCAATGCCTCTGAACCATCAAAATGCATTATCGCCGCGTATTCTGTCGCATATGTGCTAAATACTAATACACGTAACACAGTGCCTCTCTGATCTTAGCGTTGAACAAGAACAGTTGAGCTTGTCTTCATTGCAGACTCCATGGTGTGGTGAATGTTCTATGAAAGTGTTATTGTTGTGATTTCTTTTCGTCTGGTCAGTGCAGTGCCCCACATAGTTGTCGCTAGGGGGACGTGAGTTTGTCTCCGGAGGTCGTGTCACCCTCGATAAGTGAGTTATTTGCATACCTATAATATATTCCAACATCCGTATTGTAGTGTGGGCGCGACACGTCATTCGCAACCTTTGCGCAACCTTTTTGAACTAATTGGTTCCTGCAGTAGGTACCCGTACAGTTATCCCTGGTTGTATGTAAAGTTATGATTTCATCTCATATTACTGTAGTCGAAATGAAACGTGGGAACGAGTACGGCAAATACACACAACTTGTTTGCAAGCTCCATTAAAGTAATCTAAGTAATAACTAAGCGACCGCCCACATAATTTTGGATATTTAAAGTGGAATACGGACGCAGTTAGTAGAATAATATTTAAGTTAGAAGTACCACACAGAGACGTTATATCATAAATCAAGGCAAGTTTTATAGGTACTGCAAAAGGTTTTACACACCTGACCTACATGTCGACATGTAACAGCGAATTAATTCAGTTCTACGCACTCGATATCTATGATTAGCACAGTGACAGTTAGATGCACCCTACAGGTACCGATGGGTACGTCCGTTAGGGATCTAGGCTACGTTTCGCGCCACTGGGCACATACAAAGCACGCACCGTGCGTTGAACTCTTTTATAAGGGCCGCTTCTCACGCACACCCCTCTGGTTCAGCCAGACGTACGCAACGAAAAACACGCTTTAATACTATGTAGGTTAGTGTATATTGAGTAAAAATCTCTTGAACAGATAGCGGATGTTAAGTTTTTATGGACAACACTCATCCAACCGATCGCACGCCCGTCCGATGTTGCGTGACTCTAGCAGCTGTGTGCAAAAACTACCCACACACCTGATCATTATCTGTAAATCTACTTCGAATTGAATTTCAAGTTTGATTTGTATTGCTCTAACTGAAGTATGAATGAGGTTACTGGGTTTAAGCAATTTGGAGACTTGTAGGTCCAAAGTAGATCCCCTACATTTGATTTCCAAAATATAATTCTATCACTTGAAGACATCCACAACCTCATTCACAATATCATCATCTGCGTAGCCTTGTCCCAACACTGTTGGGGTCGGCTCCCAGGCCAACCGGATGCACCCAGTGACCCCAGTAGCTGGATTGTGGAGGTCAGATAGGCAGTCGCTACAAGGGGTATTATTATCCATAAAACGATAGCCATTGGTAAGACTGGTTGTCAGCCTTTCGTACTTCTGACGACCCGTAACGACTGTCAAAGATCCATGAAGACAGCCAGGACCAACGGCTTAAAGCGCTTTCCGAGGCACGCAGGTGTCTTGATATCTAAAGATGATCATCCATCTACGGACCAACCGCGGCAAGTATAACTTAACCTGATCTCACTGAACCTCATTCACAATATGATGTTCAAAATTGTTAGCTTCATAATTATGATTGCATTTTAAATTCCATTAATTCTTACTTTACAACTAATACAGTCTTCTTCTTTATTTCTTTTTACATTTGATAATAAATGAACATTAAAAATTAAAATAAAACTTCCCGCACGGTTACCCATCATAAGTTAGCAGTAACCGCCTTCCGCCCACAACACTATAAAACACAGCAGCCTAAAATTATTTGCTAAACTACGTTTTAACTAACTACGGTTTTATCTCGCGTTACGTAGTGAAAGCACCGGCAGACGTTTAACGTTATTTACTTGCATAAGTTAAATATTCAAACATATAACACATGTGTGGGTACTACCACTTTCTTCTTATATAATTGTGATCAGAACTCGGAACAGAAATGGTTTGATGACTAACAGGAAATCTTCTTCTGTTCTTAAATAAAGCTTTTGAAATATCATCTTCTCTATACCTAATATTATCTCTCTCTACGGACGGGCGGAAGAGTACGGAACCCTAAAAATTAAGTTAAAAATAGTCGCCCTACATTTTATTCGATTCGTAATATCTCATAGTAGACTGAACACCATAGTTACACGTAGGTGCAAGATAATGCACCTCTATCAAACCCTTCTCATTCTCAAGCGTGACGGTTGTTAAGTGAAATCACAAGCCGATTCAGTCAGGTGATCACAGCATTTGAAGTTATGGATGTTGTATAATATTACAGATATGAGGTTATAATAACAAGTAACATAAAATACTTGCTACTACATTTAGAACTTTTTGTGTCCACGAGAAGTAATGATAGTACCGAGATATCTACTCGACAAGTTTTTTTTTTTCATTTCTGGCCAATGCCCACCACCCCGAGTCCTTACAGAAACTCTTTTCCTACACCACATTATGAATTTAATGTCAAAACAGTAATTATGCATGCAAAGTGCTTATTCTAAAATGATGCGTGACAATATTTCAGTCATTGCGGCTGCAACATATCCACTTAAATTATGGAGCTGCCATATTTGTCATAATAACCGCTTCATGCGATTTGAGTTGAACGCAACGTGTTTGAATTTGGAATGAATAATAATCCAATCGTTCGTTCATTAGTTACGTGCACTATTTAGTGATAGCTAGTGACGAGCACTATTTTGTGATAAAGTGACGAGTAGTATTTGGTGATGGCTAGTGACGTAGGTACGACACGTTACGTAATTATAATGGTAATTACTGGGTAAATATTTGCTACTTGATATTTATGCACTGTTGTGTCAAGCCCTTAGTGAATATCAATCGGAACATACGTTTATGTACGTGTGTGATAAATAGAATGCTTTCCAATTTCTCAAGTTTAGAAATTGGAAGTAACTACCACAGTATAAATAAGTAACAGTATTATAATTATGTTCATAGAAAACGGCCGAAACGACGCGCTTCAAAATCTTAGTGTATATCAGCACGCAACAGTATCGAGTACGCGGAAGGTTTTTAAACGATTTATTTATACATCTTTAAAGAATGATTAATAACAGGAATATTGTGGGAAGGGGCGCTGCAACTGCAAGGCAAATGATCGTTTCTCTCGAGTGTCGGGTGTCGAGGCGCGGACGCAGGAGTCGGGTTGCAGCATCACTACTCCTGTTCCAGGGAAACATTACTTTTTTACTCGGAGTTTAAAACGGCGCAACCTGATACTTCCTATTTTTTTTAGGGTTCCGTACCCAAAGGGTAAAATGGGACCCTATTACTAAGACTCAGCTGTCCGTCCGTCTGGCTGTCCGTCCGTCTGTCACCAGGCTGTATCTCAACCGTGATAGTTAGACAGTTGCAATTTTCACAGATAATGTATTTCTGTTGCCGCTATAACAACAAATACTAAAAAACAGAATAAAATAAATATTTAAGGGGGCTCCCATACAACAAACGTGATTTTTTGCCGTTTTTATAGTTAATGGTACGGAACCCTTCGTGTGCGACTCCGACTCGCACTTGGCCGGTTTTTTTGGTTCAATTATGTATGACACAACAATATACTGACAAGCGGTAGAAAAAAATTTTGCTTCGGTAATTTTAGGCATAGCTGTCATATTATAACGGCAATCTAACACTATTTCTGTTCAATATTTTATAGAAATAAAAAACCCAGATACAAACACAGTATCTCAGGAACGAAAGTAAATGTTTTTCATTTACATAATTTAATTATTCATTTCATCCAATATGAGTTATTGAATTTTATAAATATAGAATTTCATAAAATTTATAGCATGTTACTGTATAGAGTTACATCATTTTCTAACCAAAATATTAATGAAACAGAGGCCCTACAGATCAAAATATCTACTATTTTAATAGAATCAATAAATCTCGAACAAATGTTGCAACAGCGCAGAAATGTCTGTTCATCCTCTGCGGTAATTTAGTAAAAGTATAATTTCTACACCGATGAAACAAAGTAGGCAAATGCGAGTCGGACTCACACACGAAGCGGTACCCCCGTACAATATTTACACAATACATGTATTACAAGAGGCGTGTTTTTTACTTAAGTAAAAAAACACGCCTCTTGTGTGGGGATACAAGAAACCCCCTTTCATTGTTAACTTTATTTTATTTTTATTATTTTTTGTTATAGCGGCCATACATACTCCCAAGTTCAACCTACTACGGTTAAAAAAATACAGCCCTGTGACAGACAGACGGACGCACAAACAGTCATTGGAGCCTTAGTAATAGGGTCCCGTTGACACCATTTAGGTACGGAACCCAAAAAAGACACTTGTGTATGAAATACCGCATGTTTCATAACTACTGGCATTCTCAGTAAGTAAGCAATACACAAGACTAATATGGCTGGTTTGAAGTAAACCAGCACTAAACGGCAGGAAGTTAATAGTTAACAAAATTGTTGGAGTATTAAAGATATTACATCATGTTGATTGCGAACCATGATTGGTTTTTCCTGTATTTTAGCGCTGGCATAAATACTTAAACCCGCCTGGTAGTCACCACGACACCTGCACGGAACGGGTTAACAGTGTACATCCTTTTCGAAACTACGGAGAACAAACAATAAGTTTCCGAAGGAGCAGATTCCCACCTCTATTTTTATTGTATATTCAAAATAAGAATGAAATCCAAATCCAACCATCATGTGATTTAAATCAGTAACGGTCCAAAAATGTTCTCTAGGAACTAACTGTGAATCTCGATTAATGATTCTAGGCTGAAAAAACCACATAAAATTGCCGAAGCCGGTCCAATTTGATCGATATTGTGTTGGTAGGAGTCATTTCACTGCATATTAAATTCCATACTTTGCATACAGACAGTCAGACATGTTATAGCATCAGTACAACTGTATTACGAATTTCGATGCAAATATTTGGTAAAATATTGACGATTTGTTTATATGCAAGTTATTTCCATAATTTACTGGACCGTCTACATAATTCGCACAAACTGGACCGCAAATATTCATCATTCATAATTGAACGTTTCGTAATATTTTTGTCGTCGTCGGTCGCTCGATGAATGCGGATGCGATGCAGGTTGTAATGAATGGGTCCATCAGAGGCTGCGGACGGTAGGCACGAAGTTATCGGAGGTTGCGAGCCGGCTGGGCGAGTCGAAAGCCGAGGACAACGGGCTGCCCGCATTAGCTGTCTAAATACCTTTCCACTTGATGCTGTCACTCAGTATACCGATACCTCACTGCGGCGATACGCGGAAATCACCCGTCTGACTGAACAATCGGTACCTTTTGTTTATAGATTATGAGAGAACCAATCCGTTCATTTTCAGACACAATCGTTATATCAGTATCGCATGTAACATAATCTGTTCCGCATCATTGAACATACAAAGTTAATTTACACCTTTGATCGAGCTGCGAAGCATTACGTAATGTGGTTATAAAACATAATAAATTAATGAACAACATTTGTTGGCAAACGATGGGCAACGGAAGCAAGCAAATACTTCGAGTTTGAAATACTAACAAAAGTTTACATGTTCTCTTTTGATCAAATTACATTAACGTTCTCAGTTTGCACGATTCAGTGAGTGTGCAGCCTTATTTAACAATTGTGCAGTTCTTATGAACTGCACAATTCTTTATTTGAAACTTCTTTTAGAATTCTCAGGGCTTTGGTATTTAGGTCTAATGAAAGTTCGTTTACATTATACAGCTGGTGAGTTAGTGAAGTCGTACTACTTGTGTGCTGCGTACGCGCATGTTTTACACATCGAATAGGTAAAGCGTTCGAAACCGTTGATTGCGCGAAGTGGGGTGAGGCTGGAAGGAGGTCACCACACGAGACGTGCCAGACGTGCCAGACGGGGCGCGGGCGGAACAATACCAAATTGAAGTTACAATACGTGAACCAGCAAATTGATGGAAACTGGTAAATAGGTGTGGTCGTAATCGCTATTATATTCGGATAGCACGCCTTCAATTGTCTCGGGAAGGCTTTGTCTCAATTTATCAAGTTTAGCAGAAAAATATATTGTTCATTGTGTGTCGAATGATAGCATCATTAAGACAACGCTGGTAATAGCATTATTCTGATCACATAATTTCACTGTCTGCGGTATACTACAGACTTGATAACTCCTCGTCCGCAAATAGGTACTACTAGCAATACATTTATTTTATGCAATCTTTTAATACAAATTTATAATTCCAAAGAAACTCCTTACAAAGCTAATTCGGTGTTGATCAGTCGTGTAGTCCCGAAGGAAACACCAATGGTGGTGAAACAATAGCAACTATACTCGTGACATCCGCCAGACTTACCATTATAACAAAGGAACCAAATGCATTTGCGCATTTTTATTTTAAAACTAGCTGCGCCCCCCGGTTTCACCCACGTGAGTCTCTATCCCGTGGGAATATTGGGATAAAAAGTTTCTTTTGTCCTATTCCAGGTCATGGTCTACCCCTGTGCCAAATTTCATCCAAATCCGTTGAGCCGTTTTAGCGTGAAAGCGTAACAAGCAAACAAACAAACTCACTTTCGCATTTATAATTAAAATTATAAGTTAGGATAGTTAGGATTTTAAACTAGCGGCTGCTCTTGGCTGCACCCGCGTAAACCCCAATTATTTTTCTAAAATAAAAGAAGCCTAAGTATATGCATGCCTACCGACTAAACAGTGTTTTACGTGTTAGCAAGTAAATAAATAATTAGGTAAAAAGGCCAACAAACTATTCGATGTTAGACAATTAAGAAGAAACAAACAGTTCAAGCTGTTCTATCGATTGCCGCTGTAGAGGATAAATACTCAACTTTCTGCCCTATAAATCCGTTTGAGAAACAAAAACCGATCCTGGCATTTGGGCGTCGATTCTTTTCTTGATAATATATTAGTCTGCCTTATGTTTGTATTACGTGGAACCATATTTCCATGCTTTATACAGCTAGGTCACAACATTTTTAGTTGATGCAGAAAAAATATTTCAATTGCTAAGGGCCCGTACACACGTACCCCAACCACACCACATCGCAGTGACTAAATATAGGCAAGTAGTGGTTACGTGTGAATAGTGTCGCTGCAACTTTTTGCAGTTGCGTTGTCACTAATAGTTGCGATGTGGTTACGTTGTGGCTAGTGCTTGCAGACGGATAGACTCCGGCTGTGACAGTGTCGTCGCGTCGACGCAACGTTATGGTTGCGTTGTGGTTGCGACGTGATATCACCCACACGGTTGATTTTAACTGCCAAATGTGGTCCGTGTGAATAGGCTAATCATTTTTATATAAATTAGCGCCCATCCACGTGGTGTCATTGTGGTGTGGTTGTGGTGTGGTTGTGGTTGTGGTGTGGTTGAGGTGCGTGTGTACGGGCCCTTATAGAAACTATTCCTTGTGTTATGAGCAAGTACTGATTTCTTTGTAAATGCATCATTTGTAGTAAAAGAATTCGCTTACATTTAAATTCTTAAGATATTAAACAAATGTATTATGTTTGAATGCTAAGACGTTCTGTTCAGAGTATTTAGAGCCTCATAGAGTCGTAGCTACGTTAAAAATGACCGAGATTAGTCACATTCATAAATTAAGTGTTACAGTTGCTCGACATAATTAATTATACAGAAAAAATAACATTTGTATTATAATGGCCATGTTACTAGTATATTGACATCCTTCTACGCCTTAAAAAAAAACAGTTTTGATCAACTAAATTAATTATCAATTAATTTTGATTTAGCGAGCGACTGTTCTTTTTTCGGGGCAATGATCTAGTCATTAGGAAGGCATTCTCAGTGACCTCATACTCTAAACTAAATTAATATATTTTTTAATTACCATACCTGGAACTTGTAATTAATATTATAGAAATAGCTGTTGAGCAGAAACTATATAGAAGTGTAGGTGGCCTACAAGGAATTTTTTAGTAAGAAACAATCTAAAACACATAGGTAGCTGATAATTGTGCAACAAAGTCTTGCATATTTTTAAATGTAACAATATCTTCAAAACTTCAATTATTTATGCAGACTGAAACAATATAATCATTTAGGTGGGTATTAGAATTGCGGGAAAGTCCGAAAGGGATACCGGGACCTTGGCAACAGGCAACTGAAGGAACACGGGTGGGTTTTAGTCAGTAAAAGTCTGACACGCCCTTCCGCTCCGCCCAGAGCGGGAGAGTAAATTGACCAATTCCCAAACTCAAAAAAAAAAAAGGTGTCTATTAGAAGAGCTCAGCGCTGTTGTGGCACCAGGTCAATAATATGCGTACTTTAATACTATAAACTAGCTGCACCCCGTGGTTTTACCCGGATAAGTCTCGATCCCGTGGGAATATCGGGATTAAAAGTCAAGTAATTTGACATTTTATATTTTATTAAAATTAATGAAATTTAATGAAATAAAAATATAAAATGTCAAATGACTCGGAAAATGGTTGACATTTGCATAGGAGTCATAAGGAGTTATTTGGTTATAATAAATGACCTCTCCTACATGTCGTTAATTTGTGTTAATATGCTATTAACAATAACCCTGTATATCTAAAAATTCGTAGAGGTCGGTTGGCAAAGCCATCCTGACAAAACCTCCACGGTATCTATGGTATTCATGATGGTATTCTTGAAGTCACTATATACACGCCGGTTTAGCTTATAATAACTGTGTGTTCAATAGCCTTAAACATGGATGACCACAAGTCAATAGCTATTATTGGTCAGATTCAGAGAGACAACCAGTTCATCAATATAAATCCTAACAATAGTAGGTAAATAAACCGATTAGTATTCCATAAAGGAACCGCACTCAAGCTTACCCACGCCAAGCAATACAACGACTGTATTCTGCTATTGTCTTTAAATTATTATAATAGGATGACTTGTTCACCTTGCACATAATATCTTGATCCTACACGTCATAATTTATTATAATTATCACCACTAAGTTGATTATATCATGCTTAAGAGTGAAGAATGACTTTAGAACCATCCGTAGTTTGTACAAAGATATAAAGCATGGCTCGAAACTTCATTGTAATAAAAATCTTGATAATTTTAGTACATATGTATGTAAAGAGAACTCATATCCTGTCTCGTTGTGTCGAAATTACATTTGGAATTTGCATCGCTAACGAGTAATCTGTAATTACACAATTAGTAGATATTTCATTGCAATTTGTGTACTAGCAAGTGTGCACGTTTACATTTTATTTATGAATTATACTGGTGGATGATAAATTGTATTTTGTGAGTCAACTACTTTCAAGCTCGACACCATGTATGAGTTTCCTCGGTTGAGAAATACACATTCATAAAGTAAGTTGCGATAACTGTGCTTACCTACCGGCCCGATAATCAAGTTTACTTTATAAATTACTTAATCATCTCGTATTAAATATCCGATTTATTCGAATACCGTTTAATATCGATACATTCGAATAATCCAGAATGTAAATAACCACAGATTTATTCAATTGTAATTAGTTAATTGAATAATTGGAACATATGATATGATGGAAGACTCTGGGTAGCAAGCAATTAGAAAGTCGTTTAGCAGTGGACGCGTTTTTATGGTATTTAATTCATATTCAGTCATTAAATTAACTTTGAGCTTAAGCCTTCCTACCCAAATTCGATTTCTAAATATCAAAACCTTCTATCATCCATTATCCTCTCTTTACTTATACCAATCCTTACGCTCCTGTACCACATCAGGCACTCTCATCATCTCACTACTCGCGATTGCAACAATGTCTTCCGCCGTTGTATGATTTTTTTTAGAATCCTGCAAGCCCTAATTAAAGTCACAATGAACGGGTCCTCTCTGTAACTGAAACAAAGTACAATCGTTTATCCCACTCTTGTTAAAACATTAGGTATGTATTACAAACTTTATATGTAACTAAATTGAGATGTTATATCAGCTGATGTAATAAGAGTAATACTACTATGTTATAGTTCGCGAACGGTCGATCATACTCCGTTGTACTAACTCCCTCAAGCGTTAAGATTTAGCGATAGTTTGTTAAATTGTTACCGTCGTATCGTGAATAACTTTCCATTAACTTTCGTAACAACAAAGGTGTAACAGCAACATAGTTTTACAGCAAATCGCTTCTCGCTCCGCCATATTTACAAATGTCTTCCGTTTCTGAACGAGTCTGCACGAATGAATGCGTGCACCTAAATAACTTGTATGTACTACATACATGTATTTCAACGGAAATTGTGCGAGAGCTAATGTCCACACATTTTCTCTTGCCATATCACGCTTGAAATTCTTACAAGGGATAGGTAGAGGTATTTTGTAAATAGGTATGTACAACAGTGGAAATCGCGATGCATCACTTTCCACCCTTATGCCCTACCTAATAAGGTTGAAAAGTGGTTCACCGCCTGTGTCTGCGATGGTACCTACCTGTCCATTTGCCCGATGTAGGTATTTACCGTGTGGGAATTACCTAACCACAAAATTGGCAACTATAGGTATGTACCTACGCAGACCATTGAGGCGCTATAGGTTCAGGTTAATTCTAAATGATCTTTTTAAACGGATCATTATTTTGACCGAAAAATATCTAATGTCCAAAAATTAAATTAGTGTTAGAAATTCTTTATGGCAACGGAATCAGATCAAGCAATAAATGGTTAATTTATTAGACACTTTTATTTCAGGTTTCGCAAAACCAAATCAATTTCTAGCCTAAGCTGTGCTTGCTAAAATAGAAGCAACACTATTTTCTATTACTTTTCTAAACAAGTTTGTACCGTTAGGTAGCTGATTCACGCATTAATAGGCGTGGACATAGCCTTACTAGCTATAACACGGTATAATCCCACTAGTGAACCTATTTTGCACCAATCGGTAATTGACCACATACATAAACATTTAAGTTTTAGGTAAACGGTTTTTTTTCTTATTGCTTCGACTATAAATATGTAAAAGAGCTTGTGGCAAAAAAGAGCAATTTGAAGAATAAATTGCTAGCATAGAAATTATCTTTGATAAATGTTCGTTGTCTAAGTTTACATTGGTTTTAGCAGCTTATTACTAAACAACTTACTATGTTACGATGGACGACTATTATTCGTATTTGGCCCAATGTAAACGCTCTAGGCTAGTAGCGAATTAGCTACTGTTTCTAGACTTAATTTAATTTAGATTAGACTCTCTACAAGAACCTTCCCGGGCTACACCAGTGAATACCGAACCTAAGATATACAACCTTAGTTTATGTTTACCCTAAACCTCTTCCAACAAACCAATATAGAGCAGCTGAGGTTTTTTTAGTTTTTTTTCGCGATTTCTTGTTGGTCTCATAATATTATAAGTAGGTCATAATGATGATTGTACTGACGTTTAGGAAAAACAAAAACTAAAGTGGTACCTATATGGAATGCAGTATTCGATAAATTTCATACAAGTATAAAATCAGCTGCGAGATAGGCGGACGACATTTTAGCCATCGCGGCAAGACCTGATGAGGCTGGCACAGGAGCTTGAGGATTGACACAAGAAAAGAGATGCCCAGCACTGATGATGGTGATGATATGGAATGCATAACATTTTAATTGCTAGCGTTGCTACAACAATTGCTAGGCGAAATGCAATTTTATTCAATCTCACATAAGTACCTCAATATAAATTCAAGGCTAACTACCTCGTTTAATATGCATAGGAATGTATTAGACAATGCTTTAGTAACATGCGATTTATTTTAATAATGACACATTATATTAAAAATATAATCCTCGTTTATAGTCAGTTCATAAGCCTACACGATCCATAGATCAGGTTAAAATATTTGCTATGTTAATTTATCAATTTACATAGCAAAAATATGGATTGAAAATGATGATCCGCCATCTGCTTATAAAGTACCTAGTTACCAACATAAATAACTAGTTTTATGAACCATCCCGCCTGTTTTCCGAGAAGTGCACCTACATACATACATGTATATGTAGGTACAAGGTGCAGGAGACGACAATAGGTACGAGCAATGATATTATATTAAACAGATATGTTGTGAGCGCGCAATCGAGAAGACTCGAAAACGTCCTAATTGGGGAGTATTGACTTTAGTCTGCGACACGCATGGCGACGAGTAATACGCTTAGTTGAAGCAGCAACACTAGCTGTCTCTTTTTTTCTTGTTGTTTTTATCAAGCCATATCATCTTCTCTATCATCTTTTCTATCATATTTACTTGCAGTGAAATGTAAAATCAATGAAAAGCGGGTATGTGTGCTGCCGCTGCTGCGCGGAACACTTTTTTCGGTTGTTTTGTATAATATATCTGTTAATATTATCATTGGGTTCGAGTAAATTAAACTTCGTATGTTATGACGTTCCCAGTCTGCAAACAAAATTTCAATCAAATATATCCAATAGTTTAGTCACTATATATATATAGTAGTCGCTTATCGGCAAAACCCATAGTCGGTCCATCACTACTATTCAGTTTATTCGAAAAAATCCTTTTTTATTTAGATGTTAGGATTTATTTGATAGTTCCTAAAACTCCTATGCAATAAGTATTGCCAGTGTTGTCACTTAATGTCGTATTGTCGCAACATTGTATAGTACACCCACATTTTGCCAGTTAGTTACATATCTATGTTTACATTCTAATATTATAATGCGAAAGTGTGTTGTGCCTATTTAATAGATTTGTATAGCTGAACAACCGAACTAAAGAATTGGTAGGAACGTAGCCTGGAAGACATAGAGACATTTATTCTAGACATGTGCTGAGACGTGGAAACCTATTTAGAATGAAAGAAAATACATTTATTTGCACTAAACATGACGCAAAGAAAAAAAACAAAGACATAAAAAAATAAGTTGAGTCAAAATATGCGTCACATCCACGCGAAACGACCATTGCTCATTATTGCTGTGAATGCTGTGACACTCTATGAGACCGAGCTACAATGCTGGTTTTCGGCGACAGCCGGCGTTGACGTGACGTGACGTCAACTGGTGCACCATAAAATGAGAATTGAGATAACCAATAGCAAAAAAAAAAATGATTTCATGATTTTTGTTACCACTTTGTCGGCGTCATTTATATGTTTACCTATACCAAATTGCAGCTTTCTAGTACCAACAGTCTCTGAACTAAACCGCGGACAGACAGACGGACAGACAGACAGACAGATGGACATGGCGAAATTATATAGGTTCCTTGTTGACTACGGAACCCTAAAACGCTCCAAATCTTTTTCTTTAAAGTTCTAAATCTTTTTATAAATATCATATTCCTATCTATTGGCAATATTACATTGGCATTTGTAAATTGTCATGTAAATCGTAATTCTCTACGACAGTCAACACATTAAGAAGCCTTTGCGACTCAATATTACGTAAAATATTGGTCACAACCGAAGAAGGCACTTGGAGCTGTTAGAGAAAGTTGACAAACCAATAATTACATAATTAAGTGCTAATCTATTACATTCAGCGAAGTTAATTATTCACAATCGAGCCATTGCTTCTATTCTACTTTTATGGAATTTTATTTTGTGTATTTATTTTTTAAATAAAGTCTACCTATGCTTTTTAGTAAATACTTTTGTCCTGTTACGCAAATCTAGTCTGCAAAATCCTCAAGGAATTCAAAGGCATTCAATCTACTTAATGTTTTTAAAATTACCTCATAGATTATATGAATTTCTATTTACTTAGGTAACCTCTAGAATAATCGAATGATTGATGATTGTTGGTTATAATCTTACCCATTCAATAATATCCAGTATTTGTACACAACCATTATTTACGCCAGTCCACCGTTAGAGGCCGTTCCAGTGGTCACAGCCCGTAATGAAAAATACTCCTCTATAAACCAGAGACAACTTGTAAATCATAGAAATGTATTTTATAATGGACCTCTTTTATCTCTGCTGAATCTCGGCACAAATGAACAGCACCTCTCGCGGACCGGTCGTGTTTGTAACGATGGTCATGAGCATCCCTCTGGTGGAATAAAGAACCTCCAATTTAATCACTCACTTAAACTCGAAATTCTTTTGTATCTTTTCGGTTTTTGGCACAAACGGCGTGAAGATATGAAGAGCCTGGAAAGATGTTTTTGTTTTCGAACTGAAGGCGATGATAATTGAGTACAAAGTATTATTTGTTTAACAAGCGGCAGAGTTCATTAAATGGACCGGCCAAGAACAAAATTTATGGGGTTTCGTATCAAGCTACAGTGAGCAGTCAATGAAAACGCCACGTAGAGTAAAGAAGTTAAGTTACTAATGATACAAAAGTCGTTAATATTTATCCGGCCATTTATTTAATAACTAACATCAAAACATAACTTCCCATACGAAGGCTTTAATAAGGGCAGCCGATAACTATTTTTATTCGCCGTTTATCATTTACAGTTACCTACGTATATTCGCATGGCCGATCTTCAATACTATGTAACGAAGTAGTATGGGCCAGTAACGGCTCGGCCCGAGTCGAGCAGGTGCCTCGATGAGCTACCTACTACGTGTTCTTTAAGTACGCAATTATACACGGTATAATCGGTCATGGTCATTCATTCGATTCCCTGCTAATAAAGTGTAGGCCAGGGGCTTTGGTTCTAGTGAATTAGGGATTGAGTGAAGTCGATGGGCAGTAGTAAAGAATACCTTCGGTTAAATAACATAAACGTAACAATAAACAGACCAGTATCTGATCGACTGACTGACAGACAACAAAACAACTGGATGCTGACGATAGAAAAATGTTTCAAATCTGCAGAAAACACTAAGATGGCTTTTAGCGACAAGATAAATAAATGGGCGGTTATTTATTTATTTAATACTTTAAGCACACAAATTTACAGAGGCGGACTTAATGCCATAGGCATTTTCTACCAGTCAACCTTTGGGTGATGCAGAGACAAACAGTGGGAGCCCATTGTGTCACCCTATGTAAAATTTCGACTTTTATATCTGTATTTTTATGGCGTAAATAATAAACAGTATTCTATTCTATTCTATTCTAAGAAAGGATTATTCAAAACTCCACTGCTGAGCAGATAAAATGATGGTTTATATTTGTACCTATGCAGGTAAAGTTGTGAATAGGTAACAGCCATCAGTATAGGATACCTATTACTTATGTAATTACTGCAAATGAAATCTTCTAGAGTCTAGAAGATCATATAATACAGTGTCTAGGATCTAGACACATCTTATTTTCATGATATTGCAAAAAGTACCAATAGATTTGTACATTTCATGAAAATGAACAAAAATTACTTCACGAACTTAATAACTTATACACCAACTAATCACTAATACTAATAACTCCACGATAAGTTCGAATAGTAATCTAAAACAAAAACAATGGCGCGGCGAACTTGTCTTTATAGAAGCATCTTCCCACATGTATTATTAAATAGCAGTCGAGGCCGAGGTCACCACTAATATGGAAGGGTTATGTCAGACAATCATTGCGACAACTAACCTCGCAATGTATTAGAAACTTTAAAACAATAGGTATGAAGAACCATCTTATAGTACAAGGTGTATTTGTGAAGGGGCTCGTCCAGGAAAACACTTTGTAAGGTGGAGGGTTAGGGAGTTATTACATGAATTACAGGATCATAGACATTCCAGCTTTGTATCTGGGGTGCCATAGGCAACGTGTGGTCAACGACGGTGACCACGTGGGGAGGGCATGCACTGCCCGTTTGCCAAGAAATGTAAACTGCCTTCACAATCTTGGATAGGCTTTAAATCTGGATATCTGTGACCTCCACAACATGAATTGGGGAATACCGATATTATAACGATGGACTAGAATACGAAAGAGTTTATTACAGAAAATATGTGGAATAACATGAGAGTAGCTTTGTATTTTTACTTACAGTTTAATACTTATAGCAATGTGCTGTTATTGTTTGTTTATGAACAAACGGCTCTTTATAATTAATGCAAATTATGCTATAATATGCTCGTTTAATCCACTTCGAAAATGTAAAAAACCATAAATTTTGGACTAAGAACGTTTATCCTCTAGCTTGACCAACGCATCGATCGTCAGGCCGGTTGAGCATTCGGCCCTCTGAGTGCCCATAACGACAGCCATAGGTATTCGTACGACAACCTGGACCGACCATCCAAACTGTCGCTTCCGTCTTAACAGGATTTATGTAGCCACATGAATGGCGCTCCCACAATGTAGTTTACCCAAAACACGCTCAAACACATAGCAATATTTCACAACAGACTGTCTCACAAAATGTTTATTTTCTCACCGGTAAGGTGCGCCTGCAAACTGCATAGAATGTGTGGCCACAGGTGATTGAAAAGTTTCAACTGTCTATTTTCTAACTAAACGACCTCGCAGCAATCGGTTCCGCCATGTCGACCTTTGAAGTTTCGTAACACATTTTACATTACACACGCCTATTGTCTTAGCAAAACTTTCATATGGTATCAGAATAAGGCTGCTTTTTAAGACAGTGTAATAGTTGGATCGTTAGAAAATATTCCAATAACGACGTGAAGACGTAAAAGATAGTTAACTAATAAACATTCGTTCACAAATCGATCATAAAGTTTTAGTATCAATTTGCATCGTTGAGGCATCGCTGGTATTGCAAAACGTTTACTGCTGGGTCTTGGATATTTCCAAGTGTACTTGGAAACATCTGCAGGAGTATTAGTAATTACTGTAATTAGTACCTATGCTTGTAAGTACTCATTTGTGTTTACTGCTTCATAAAACTGCACATGTGCAGGCATATTCAAACACATAGTTTTCATGGCTCAGCTCCAGGTGTGAAACATTATGAATAAATTGTCAATTTGATGAATCGAGTTTCCCTACCTGTCATTTTACTATCATATTCGTTCAAAGAAACATGCATAAGTCTATTTACTCGCTTAACAAGGAATAAAGAATGAATTTGGAATGCTTAAAGGTCAACTACTTTCAATTCTGATACAGTGATGAATAATTTACGTTGTTCACTACTTAGCATTAAAAGCTATTGCAGACGGATTGACTCATTTTGATAAAAAGCGACCAAATTAATTTCGAAGTTTGGAGTACCAAGATGGCTTAATACAATAAGAAATAACTTGGCTCTTGAAGTTTGGATAACTTTATATCCAAACTTCAAGAGCCAAGTTATTTCTGGAAATCGCTGATATCTCTGAAGTTACCTTGAAAAGTATTACAGATGCCTATATTTACCTGTTTAGAGTAGTCGAACCATATGCCACATACTTTACCATAACTACTCGTAGAAGCTTATAAACGTTACAATATCTCCTGAAAGTCACAATAAAATATTCAGAGAATAGGAAAACATGGTTTATATGAGAAAGTTAGCCGTAATGATGTCTATTACGCGCTACCCGCTGGTGCCATCAGCCACTACATCTATCATGTGTGTGTCATTATACTCGCGCCTGCGATCGTTCGCGCCCCACGCTGGGGAGGCGTTATCAGTTTTCTTATAGGTACTCTACATTGACATTTATTGTGTACTTATGAGCACGTCATTCGATTTGCACTAAATAAGTCCTGTTTCCGGCAGAAAGTAGGGCATCATCCCTTTATTTTTGCATGGCTGCTAAGAAGGGTTAAGATTCATGCGCGATTTTTTGTGGATTGTTTTTCTTGCTACGTAGCATCCATACAGCTGAATGTATTTCAATTAATCTATGCAGTAGGTATTAGTATTTGCAAAGAATTGGCCAGTTCTGGTCTAAAACGTGTTAGGTGGCTTAGTGAAGATTTTGAAAACATTCAACACACCTCTTCTTTTTCTTAATCCCAGGAAAGCTGATCGAAAAATCAGCGTTACAACATTACTCGCTTTCAACTGTAAGTTTTCTTTTGTCCCAGGGTCTCCGTGGAAGGTCGAGGTGATGGCAGGGCCGTTGGGCGGCGGCGGAGGGGAGCCCACTCGGCTGATCCCTGCTAGAGTACCAGCAGTCTTTGAGATCTCCACCTCAGCGGGAGAAGCTACCTTCAGCAAGAATGAGGTAAGGCTGCCTATTTCTATATATAGATTCTTCAAACAACATTTTTTAACAAAGTATCTAAATCCCTAAGACGGCTCCAGACATCAAAGAAAGCTTGTTTGAAGACTGCAAGACGGGATGGTTAGTGCAAAATAAAAACCTATGTCACACGCGACTTTGAGGTTTTGCGAATTTGATAATTGTGAATTGACATTCATTTAATCGACTTCATAAATGCCTAGGAATGTTCTGCATTTTTGTAAAGTTGAATTTGTATTGCACCACAGCATTGCACCCACGAATACCTACATCATTTAATTAAAGAGGTGCGATGTTTTATCGAATGACAGTGTTTTCACGAAGCTCGATGCCCGATGCACTCACTCGTACCAATTTGTATCAATTTAACGCTTCATTCAAGGATTGCACGACATGTTACGCATTCGATGGGGAAGCTCTGAAACAGTGTAATTAAATTATTGGAATTTTTGTACCTTTGTTTCGACTGTTGGTTTCATACGGTTACCAAATTACAGCTAAAATGTTAATTCATTTTGAATAGCAATTTATAACAAACTTCAATTGAAAATTAAGTTCTAGTAAATAACAAAAATCACTGTGGTCTTTTAAAAGTCGACGATAAGACGACATACTACGTATCTCAATCTGCCTAGCCTTTTCCCAACTATATTGGGGTCGGCTTCCGGTCTAACCGGATGCAGCTGAATATTTTACCAGTATTTTACATGCAGCGACTGCCTATCTGATCTCCACAACCCAGTAAATGGGTAGGTAATACGATACCCCTTGGAAAAACTGGTTGTCAGACTTTCGGGCTTCTGACAACCCGTAAAGGCTCGTGCAAACAGGCGCGATATCGCAGGCGCGACAGGCAGCGGTACCTTTGTCAACAAAGGTACCGCTGCCTGTCGCGCCTGCGATATCGCGCCTGTTTGTACGAGCCTTAACGACTGTCAAAGATCCACGAATGACAGCCGGGACAAACGGCTTAACGTGGCACGGAGGAGTCTTGGTATGTAAAGATGGTCACCCATCCACGGACCAACCCCGGCAAGCGTAGCTTAACCTAAAGGATCGACCCGTGCTGCTGTTATTACTTAGCCACGAGCTCCGCATACATACATACTAAACATTACACTAGACATTACTATACTACGTAGGTATCTACCTGCCTATTTTAAATTCCATATTTATATAAACTTTTACATCCCACGAGCCATCATCGTCATCCATGCCATATGGAACCACAGACTCATATGGCAAGCATAATCAGCCTATAATGTTCCCACTGCTGGGACACAGGCCTCCTCTCTGTGAGAAGGAGCGGGCCGTAATCCACCACGCGGGCCCAGTGCGGGTTGGTAGATATCACGTGTCTTCGAATTTTTGGTTCTAGGACATGCCGGTTTCCTCACGATGTTTTCCTTCACCGTTTTGAGAGCAGTGGTATCATTTACACAAAGAAAAGCACCTGTCAGGGTTCGAACCTACGACCTACATTCATCAAAAAATTTATCAATTTCTTGATAGTTAGTTCTTTGTCCTTTACTCTGTGACTCTGTTTTGCACATGCGATGGCCGTTTTGCGAGGATATGGTGCATATTTTCCCCATTAATTTATTTTTCCTTTTTGTACATTTTTTTAATTATGTGCTAATAAACTAACTTCATCATCATTCATTCTTTCTTTCTTTGATGTCAATGTCGAGAATAATAAGAGTTTGTTGATATTTCTAGCTGATTAATATTGACGTTTTCCTTCAAGGTTGGCGTAACAGTAACAGCTCCGTCCAGAAGGCCAGTGACCTCGCGGGTGCTGGACGTGGCGGAGCGCCCAGGGGTGTACCGCATCGAGTTCACTCCGGAAGAAGTCGGAACACACCTTATCGATGTAAGTAGGACATTGCTAGAGTGCATAGATCTGCCAGGCAAACTACACGAAACAAGAAATGTAACAAAGAAAATAAAAAACCGGCCAAGTGCGAGTCGGACTGCCGCACGAAGGGTTCCGTACCATCCTACTAATATTATAAATGTGAAAGTTTGTGTGTTTGGATGTTTGTTACTCAATCACGCAAAAACGGCTGAATGGATTTGGATGAAATTTGGCAACCAGATAGTTTATAACCTGGATTAACACATAGGATACTTTTTATCCCGATAATCCCACGGGATCGAAACTTACGCGGGTGAAACCGCGGGGCGCAGCTAGTGATGTATAAAAACGGCAAAAAAATCACGTTTGTTGTATGGGAGCCCACACAACAAACGTGATTTTTTTACCCTTGAATATTTATTTTATTTTGTTTTTTAGTATTTGTTGTTATAGCGGCAACATAAATACTTACCTACATCATCTGTGAAAATTTCAACTGTCTAATTATGAGGGTTCATGAGATACAGCTTGGGGACAGACGGACAGACAGACAGACGGACGGACAGCGGAGTCTTAGTAATATGGTCCCGTTTTACCCTTTGGGTAAAGAACCCTAAAAATGGACGGTCTTCAGAAACTGTAAATAGATTACACCTGTCTTCAATTAACGTCACGCTTGTATACCTTAACCTTATCGTAAGAAATTAATTTTCATAAAATATGAAATGCACTGAGTCTTGTACCCACGGCTACATAATCAAGCTATATAGGTACGTTTCCAGTTCAAGCAAGACCTCTCATAGTACGGTAATCCTACACTTACAATGCGAGATCATCTTATACTGGAAATCTATAGCTTTATATGTAGCCATGTGTACATAAGCTACATCGTAGGTAGCTATACAACTTAAGTAAGCACCTATATAATTTACATGAAACTGGCATTTAATTACCTCACTCTAACCTCCATACATATATTATTTAGAAAATCATCTAAATAGTTACTTATCACATGAATCTAACAAGAAAATGTAATCAAAATTGAGATCATCAACTGATTAACATTCTCGCTACGCGTTACGTAACACCTTGATTATGATGCATTTACGTATTTAGATGTGATTTCGTCACATCTAAACCTGTCCAGTAATAGTAATTTTATACTAAAATAATAGCTATTTATAATATTTTAACGCTTGGTTATCTAAGCATTAAGTTATAAATAACCATATAAACAACTTTCCTAATGTTTTTGTTTTTAGAAACACTGATATGAGTTTCAATCATTCAATCAACTCAGCCTATCGCAGGCCATTACAGTAACTATAAAACATTTATGAAGTGACTTCTTTAGTTTCGTCGTGTTCAGAAAGAGCGCAAAGTGAGTTTAGCACTTTGCGCGTGACCCTGCCAGGGTTGCGGAATAGTCCGAAAGGGATACCGGGACCCTGGCAACAGGAACTGAAGCAACACGGGTGGGTTTTAGTCAGTAAGAGTGTGACACGCCCTTCCGCTCCGCCAAGAGAGGGAGAAGTCATATGATGAATCCCAACCAAAAAAAAAAAAAAAAAGCACTTTTTTGCGCGTGATGCTAGCATGTGAAGATTCAGTTTCGTCGTGTTCAGAAAGAGCGCAAAGGGCTAGTACACTTTGCGCTCTTTCTGAACACAGTGAAACTGAATCTTCACAAGCTCGTTTCGGTGACGCTCAAATCATAGTTCGAAAGTTTTCACTTTTATCGGAGCACACACCCTCTTTTTTTTCTTTCTTTCGTTCATTCTTTCCCCACAATACCTTAAATAAGTTCTCCACGTAATGCATTCAGCCTGTCCCAGTCGTCTTTAAAAGTCATCAGTCCTTTTGACTTGGGAAGCGTCCAACGCTTGCTGACTCTGCAGCTCAACTGACTCTGTACTCGTCTGTACGAAGAGTTTAATAACAGCTTTTTATTTCATACGAATGTTTTAATTGAATGAATTGTTCCAGGTCTCAATCGCCGACGACAAGCTGGCAGCAGCCCCTCTGGTGGCCAAAGTATACGACGCCAGCCTTATCAAGGTGACAGATGTCGGCAACGCGGTGGTCGGCCAACAATGCCAGTTCAGAGGTAAGCAAGATCTACCCTTTCCCTCACGCAGAGCTGTTACAGGAGATAAGCCATAGCCTGGGCTTCAGTCGGTGATGTAATCCTCAGCCAAATTGCGTAACACGTAATCTCGAATATTGTAACTGAGAAAACCAAAAAAAACCTGAGGACAAAAAAATGCGTGATTTTCAACGATAGGTTGGATTTTCAAAAGCAAAATTCTGCAGGAAACGTAAATTCTCTCAAACCTACCGAGCACGGTGATTATGGTAGTATCCCCCCGGAACATAAATTATAGCGCCTATGGGAAGAAGGGGACATTTTCCCCATTGAACATTTGAGAACCAAGGGGCCGTTACGTGCGTCTCTTTTACCATAATAGCTCTTACTTCCACAATTGGTTAGCTATCTAGATTTTAATTTAATTGACTATAATAAATTTTCTTAATTGCCCAAAAACTGCTTTACCGGAAATTGGTACCTGGCTGAATTTGGAACGATATGATAGCCTAACAAATTGTCTAGTAGGTATTTATATTAATCTAAAGAATATTTAGCTCCGACATTAAAATTTAAATTAGGTATTTTGATCTGATCCATCTACTTTTATTGATGTTCTACATACAGTAGGTTACACGACATACTTATATAATACACGACGCAATTTGGGTACCTAATAATCGATATCTATTTATATAATAATTATGATAAAACAAAGTCTCAAGTCATAAAAGAAAAAAACGTGTGTAGAATTTGGCTAACTAAGAATAAAACAAACATAATAATTCTACCTAGTAGGTACCTAAGCTACTTACACTTGATACTAACTGAAAGTTTATTTCTATAGTCGACGCCAGTGCCGCCGGAGAAGGACAGTTGGAAATCTCAATAAACGAAGGCGAAGTTCCGAATCACGTGCAGGTAAGCTCGCGTCATTATATTCGTCATCTGTAAGTTTAAATGAGGCCCTTCATTCGCTTTTCAAACTTTAAATTGGATTTAAAAAAAGTTTTCATACCTACTCTTTTTGTCTAGGACTATGATTCGATAGAAACCGAGTTGTCAGGAATTTCGGAATGTCTTTTAACGACCTAAAATGCGGCAAAATTATTTTAATTAATGATAACGAGTTCATAATGGAATGTCAAGCAAAATACCATTATTCCTACTTAACTCTAAATAATATCCTTCATAAATATTCATAAGATTTGTCTTTGATATTCAACTATTTATAATACTAATTGCGAAACTTTGGGGACACCCAAGTGAAAATTTAATGTTACCGATCATGTTTTTGTTGATTGATGGATTGGATTATTAAGTAGGTATCAATAATTAGGTGCCTATTGCATAATAAACATCAATTTCAAATTTTATTCTAGGTGGTTGGCGGAGGACGATGCCTCGTGTTCTGGCGACCAGAAGCGGCGACCCCTCACCGGGTAGACATCAAGTTCAACGGAGAGCCTGTGCCATCTTCTCCTTTCATCTTCCACGTTGCACCAGCACAGAGAGTCACTATAGACACGTCACAAGTTGGTAAGTGCCTGATCATTTATTATTTTTTAGGTACAAGTCAAATTAATACATTACAATTCAGTTTAGCACTATCATACAATTAAAATATTAAAACACAAATATTTAATTTAAAATGCATTTGCTTGGTAGAAATTGTAATATGAATTTATTATCTTTTTTATTTATGTACTTATTCTATGCATGCTACAATCATTTTATAAAATTAAAGGTAGTAGAATAAAATATGGCTCTTTTATTTTATTTATTTATTTTACAAGTTAAAAGTACACTACAGACAGACAAACCTACGTAGCTTTACCAATTTATATTTAACTACCTGATGCCCGCGGCTTCACCCGCGTGGATGTCGATTATTATATACCTACTAAAACGTTCCTCTAGGACCACTCTATCCATTGTCGAAAACAGCATGAAAATCAGTACAGTACTTTTTGAGTTTATCGCGAATAGACAGACAGACGCGGTTCAGGACTTTGTTTTATAATATGTAAGGATGGTGTGGATTCGGGAGAAAGTAGGTTATTCAAGTAAAGACCCTAGTTGAAACCTAAAAAACTTATGGGCGCCATCTATAGTTTTTTATCTCCGCAATTCGCTCGGGGTGGCGCTGCGGTCGATAACCAGGCCTGTAACTGGTCAAATTACTTCAAAATATTTATTGCAAAAGCTATAAAATAACTAAAAAACAAAAAGTTTTATTTTTTCTTGCGTTTACGTGTTTTTCATTTTATTTATGGCTGACTAGCCAGTATAAATAAACTTAATAATTATTTTAGAAACGCTTATTTAAAGCCAGGTATTTTGATTCTTAGCACATGATGAGGCATTGTTTTTAACAAAAATACAAATGGCTTTTAAATGCAACTAAAATTATGTTCTTGCAAACCGCATCGTTTGTTTTATCTGTGACGCTTTCAAGTTTCGATTGGTTGTCAAACATTTTGACATCTATCATGTCAGGACAATCATTTGTTATTTTGGACGGGCGGGAATTTTAATTAACTAATCAAAACAACTGCAACTCTTGATTAATTTTAACGTCTTAAAAGTAGTAATAACAGTAACATACGAATATTTTTGTTTCCTAGAATTGATTCCGGTGGGTGAATTAGCGTCATGTTCAGTTCGAGTGGAAGGTTCTGCGGGCGGCGAGTTAACAGTAACAGTTCGCGGCCCAAGGGGCGAAGTTCCTGTGCGGTTGACCGGAGACGCCGTCACCGGTCTTGTAGCCAGCTTCACCCCGAAGAATGTCGGACCTCATACGCTCACCGCCCAATACAACAACCAAATAGTACCGGTATGTTTCCAATTCATAATGTTTATTGTTAACCACAGTTTTGTAAAAATCTTTTTATGTATCAGTATAGCATCAGTGTGCTTTCAAATATCTCCATAATTCCTTATAAATATCAATCCACGTAACACATAAATCAGTTCCAGATTATTAGGTTTATTCTTTTGCAATTTACTCTTTTTCTCAACAAATTCATTGTTATTTCCAGGACACGCCATTTGTTTGCAAAGCATACGACAGCAAGCTAGTAAGCGTGAGTGGAGGTAATGCTGCAAGAGTTGGTGTACCGGTACAGTTAGCAGTTGATGCTGCACAAGCTGGGGAAGGCAATCTTGAAATTACAGTTGCTGCCCGAGGACTGAATATTCCAACACAAGTGCATCCACAAGTGAGTATTCAGTCTTTCTGATGCTTTGAGGAGAGAATGTGACAGTGATAATTTATATAACAATTAGATAAACAAATGGATTTATAACATTAAACTGTTTTTCTTTTCAGGGAAATGCCCGCTTCATGGTATCTTTCACACCAACAGAAGCATGTGAACATGTTGTAAATGTATCTTTTAATAAAGTGAGTAATTTTACTTCTACCATTAGGCATTACAAACAAACAGTGCCTAGCATTGCAATGTCTGCATTCAGGGCCATAGGCAGGGGGGAGGGGTTTTGGGGGTTCAAACCTCCCCGAAATGCGAGAAACCAGAATCTCAATCCAGAGATCGACCCCCCTAGGGTACCTCCGTAATACTTCATATACATATTTCACATAGGCGTACTTTATAATCTACAATAGCATTAAGATACTGTATTTTTATCGACT
The DNA here is from genome assembly GCA_948473465.1 of Lithophane ornitopus. NCBI lineage: Eukaryota > Metazoa > Arthropoda > Insecta > Lepidoptera > Noctuidae > Lithophane > Lithophane ornitopus. Next base: position 10,246,986 of record OX419616.1, on the reverse strand, counting down.
CTCACTTTGTATTGAATAAATTCCTGCAACTTCACCATTCTCTGAGATATTCCAGGCGGGGTGCAAAATTTCTTAAGTCTCAAACTTTTCTGCTGGCGATAAAATTACTTCTATTTCTGTATGAACGGTCAAAGAAAAAGAAAAACTAACTTATTCGAAGCAGGATGCAAAAAAATTGGAGGTCGCTTCGCTCGCAATACTTTTTTTTGTATGATTTTCCGCAAAAAGGACAAGGGCAAAAAAAGGTCCAAACCTAAATCCCCCGCCCCCCCCCCCAATTAATTCCTGGCTATGGCCCTGCCTGCATTACCTTTTTGAATTTTTGGATATAGTTGTTATGGGTCGTCACAAGCCCAAAAGTCTGACAACCAGTCTTACCAAAGAGTATCGTATTACCCAGTTACTGGGTTGTGGAGGTCAGATAGGCAGTTGCCCCATGTAAAATACTGGTATTCAGTTGCATCCATTTAGACTGGTGCAGATTGATTGAGCAGCCAATGCCTGTAAACAATGTGTGTATAATTCTGATTGAGGGCTTTTAAAAAAAAGAGAGATTCTTGAAAAAAATTGGCAGTTCAAAAAAGAAAATTTATTACAAGTAGGTACAGTTTTTAACTTTTTGGCGACTATTCTAGATGCGCGTCCCCGGCTGCCCGCTAGTAATCCAAGTATCAGAGGGCGGTGGCGGCGGGGCTCGCGTCACAGTGCCCGGGCCGGCGCCATTACACCAGAGCGCCGCGCTCACGCTGCACCACCCCTCCGCCTCGCTCGATCAGATTGAAGTCAATGTTGAGGGTAAGACCTTAGACCTAATAAGTATAGATAACGCAAGCTGAAGGTCTTTTGCAAGAAAGCAGTTTATATCAGGATTCATGTGTAAATTCTTTGATCAGACTACTAGTAGTGGTTAACCATTGTTTCAAATGTTAACTTATTTGAGTTAATATATTTGTTTTATTGATTTTTATGTCTTTCTACTTGGATAAAGTAAGAACATTAAAATGAAATAAATGCACAGCTACTTATGGCGATGTTGATTGAACAGCACAACAGCACATAATTCAGTGTACTTATTGCTTGTTGTTTTTTACACATTTGCATTTTCTCACAATAACTAACATAAAGTATGTTTTATGTAGATACCAATTACCAAAAACGTTTATTTATTACTTAATACACACATCTACCGGCAACCTAAACAGATGTGGCCCAGACATAGTCCACTTTCGCTTCATGTGGCTTTTCCTAATGTAACATTACTTACCTCCTTGCTGTTTGCTTTAAAAGCTAGGAAATGTATCATAATTTAATTGGTTCTTTTTTTCAGGGTGGTATAAATGAAAGAGATACAAAAAAATACTTTTTGGATACCTATCTGAAAAAGTTTAGACAAAGAATGAGGGGATTTTGTAGGGCATGGGGATCAAAGGAGTTTTATAGAGGGGAGATCATAGTTTATTAAGAAGTTCTTAATGTTAAAAAGAAATATCATAAATGCTTAGCTGCACTAACAACTTCACTTATAGCTTAGTTATTAGAACTAACAAAACTAAAATCAAATAATATTGTTTAAAAAAAATTGTAGGATAAACTAACGGATAGTCAAATAAGTTCATAACAAAACAAGTAATAAGATTTCAGTTTACAGAGAATACTCAAAAATAACATGACGACGTAACATTCATATTTTGATAAGCTCATCCGCTTCGCCCTAACTCCTAACATCCGTGGGTCGCGCGGGGTGGGCGCGTTAGGGCGGGGCGGACACTCACGGCCGCGTGTGGCAGGGCCCAACGGCGCGTCCGTGCCCGCGGCCGTGTCCGCGGCCGGCGCCGGCGAGTTCCGCGCGGAGTTCGTGCCGCGCGCCGTGGGCGAGCATCGCCTCAACGTGCTCGTGGACTCCGTGCCGATACCCGCTAGCCCGTTTCATTTGAAGGTGAGTAATATTCTTTATAAACCAAAAGAACTCCGAATAAATGGCAGCACTATCGCACTCGTTATTTTCACCAGTAATAAATACAATAGTTGTACAAGGATCTTTTGGCGCATGGTCAAAATCGGAACTAACCCCGCCATCTTGTTTATATGCAATTTTACAAAATTATTTCCCTTCTCATTCAAGCATCTAAAGATCTAAGAAGCACTGTACCTACGTTAGTGGCGCCATTTACCAACATTTTTGTCGAATTGAGACGGTTCATGAATAAAATTTCTATTAATTTGCAGGTGTACGACGTCACCGCCATTAGAGTTAAGGATGTCACACATGGCACTGTCGGAAAACCGGTTACATTTTTGGGTAAGTCTTAAAAATTCTTTATTTCCTTCTTTATTCTTTATTTTGTTACAATTCCTAGATGTCCAGATAGGTCTAATGATAACTTGTATTTGTATCTGGTTGTAACCCCTTTGTCCCATCCAACTAGTAAGTGGGTTTTGAAGGATCATAACCATCTACATCTGTCCACAGTGGAGACCATGGCAGCAGGTCCCGGCAACTTGGAGGTGACCGTGAACGGAGGCCGCGTGCCCACGGCGGCGGCGGCGCAGGGCGCGCACACGTACGCCATCAGCTTCACGCCGCGCGACCCCAGGCCGCACACGGTCGAGTTGCGGTTCAATGGCGACCATGTGCCTGGTGAATATTGCTGTTGTTAATAAGATCTTACTACTTTAGCTATTGCTGTGAACTACTACATCTTTGTTGAATCTGTATTTGATTGCCATCCAAGAGGAACTGTTTCCTTTTAGTACCAAATGTTTTATGGAAGAGGTGTCATGAAATCAGACTTGGGGTTGGGGACGTTCGAGTATGTAGTAAAGACAAAATATGCAAGCGTCTCTCAAATCATTCTCGTCCAACTTAGCCCTTAATTTTTAATTTATAAATTCTCATGTTCAATATGTGCTCCCCCAGGCAGTCCCTTCGTGTGCCACGTGTCAGCACCAGCGCGTGTCATCGGCGCTGGTTCGGGCGAGTCTCCGGACAAGGTGTCAGTAGGAGAAGCGTACACCTTCAGCGTGGACTCGCCCACCTCGCCGCACGTGGAGGTGCTCGGACCGGCACGACGACCCGTACCTGTACAGGTTTGTACCTAAAGTCTATTCAAATCCTTTTTTCCAATTAATATTATTTCCACTTCGAATGTCAACTTAATGTCAGTGTAAATTAAGTTGATTTCAGAATACCTAACTAGTAATATTGAAAAAGTAAAATTAAAAAATTGAAGATGTAGCGCAAATTGAACTTTATGTGGAGATTTTACAGTTCTTTTTCCTAAAACACTATTTGTTTGCAAACTAAATCACGAATGCAGTACATAGTACTTATCTCTATCTAGGGAAGACACACTCCAATCCTTTTATAGCCACATCTTTGTGGAAGATTTATTGTCATTATCTGAAAGTTACTGACTTCACTTTGAGTCTATCATAATTGATAATATAAACTACAACGTAACATCGTATATGTCTTAGGTATCTGCCGAAGAGACTATTGGTGAGAATGAGGCCAGTAAAAGGTACACCATCTCCTTTGTACCAGTCGACGTTGGGGACCATAGTATTGAGGTAAGTACGCCAATAACTTAACTTGAGCTATTTTCATGTCCGAGTACGATTGGGTAATCGTGCTCAGATATGAAAATAGCTCATGCTAACCGTAGTGCACCTAGTACCTATTATTTTCGAATACAAGCAGAACCATGCATGCGGTAAATGAATTATAATAAACACACATTACAGTTAATGAACAGTGATCAGTACCCTAATTCCGTAATACACAATCAATTAAAATTGGAATCGGTTCGAAACAAATGTCTAATCCATTGATTCATAAGTTCGTAAGTTACGTTGTTGAGCAGATTTTTTTTCGAACTTATGAGGCAATGGATTGGAGTCTAATAAATTCAGACCGATCGAGCATAAGCACGGGTGCTGCTCGGAATTTTTAACAAAATTCTATATTAATAGTAAATAGTTTAATGGTGTGCAAAAACAAAGACTAACAATAGAAAGAAATACTAAACATAGTAGATAAATAAATAACGAATCAGTCATTTCAAACCATGTTCGTGTGCAGGTGCGGGCCGGCGCGATGGGCGGTCACGTCGAAGGCAGTCCTTTCCTCGTCAAAGCGTACAGTGCAGCAAGAGTCAACGTCACCGATATCTCGCCCGGCATCGTCGGAAGACCTGTGTCTTTTACAATCAACGCTTCACATGCTGGTAAGAACCTTTACCTTTCATAATATTAACAAAGATGGCCTTTTTTAATGAATTGGTGAAACTTCAAAGATATAATGCGTATCTTTTCGATAAACCTATTCCATTTTCCAATCCTTTGTTCTCACATATATAAGCAACAAGAATACTGTACCCAGGATTTTGTAATATCTATATCCATATATGTATATCTATATTTAAAAGAGTGTCCTTTTGGAATGGGCAACTAGCTTCAACTTTCTGACTAACTGACCGACTCTTTGACAGTTCCAAAGTGCCTGTAAATGGTTTAATTTAAATTTAAAGCTTTGAGTTTGAGTTTTCAAACACATTTCACATTTGGAAAATAAATTGTAAACATAGGATATGTATATCATTTTGTATTGTTTGTTTTAGGTGCCGGCAATTTAGAAATAATTGTGGCTGTGAACGGGAGAAATGTGCCCAATTATGTACAAAGTGAAGGAAATGCCAGGTTTAAAGTAAGTAAAAACTTGTTACAACAAAATGATTTTTGGCTTACCTGTACTATAAGTTACATATCCTAGATATGTCAGGATTAATAATAAAAAAATGCTTGTCTATTCTTTTTACTTGCACTGCATTCTAGAGGTCTCTTGTTTATGTCGAGCAAGCGCCAGTAATGGATTGGATTTACCTATTTCGTACCACTTTTTCTCAGGAATCAATCCTAGAGCCAAGACAAGACAAGTGCTCTCAAAAAAAAGTTTCACTGTGTTACTACTGATAATGCATCTCTCAACTCATTGTATTCTTCTCCCAGGTAAACTTCAAGCCAGTAGAAGCGGCCCCGCACACGCTGTCGGTCCGCTTCAACGGCCAGGCCGTGCCCGGCTCGCCGCTCACGTGCGCGGTGTCGGCGCCGGCCGCGGCCGCCGACGCGCGCGCCTCGGGCCCGGGGCTCGTGTCCACTCCCAGGGCGGAACCGGCTGAGATACAACTCACTGGGTTTCACAGTAAGTTTATTTCAATATTAGGTTTTGATGATACATTATCTGTAGAAGCACTAGAACCCTCGGATAATGCTCAAAATTGCCTGTTTAGACTGCTGTCACCAGAGGCCTATTGTTTAATTTTGACAACAATGAATAATAAAAGAAAAATATAGGGGCTCAGTAAATATCCTTCTTATTAAATTTATAAAATATCCTTCAAGTTGGTCCAATATTGGAGGAGGAAATAGACGAGAGCCGAACCTCGAATTATGACTTTTTGTATGGAGAAAAGACCGATCCTATTTCCTCTTAATGAAAATGTGTATGATGTATGATCTGGATAACTAAATTATTACCATTTAATCTGCGACAATCTATAGTTCATCTTAAACTCGTTTATTAATTATATTTTGTTCATGTAATTGATACAATATTCTTTACTAGCTCCGCAGTTTCATCCGCATAAGTATCGATCCCGTGAGAATATCGGGATAAAAAGTATCCTATGTCGTAACCCAGGTCATGGTCTACCCATGTGCCAAATTTCATCCAAATCCGTTCTGTCGTTTTAGCGTGAAAGCGTAAGAAACAAACAAACACTCACTTTCGCATGCATAATATTAGTTAGGATAGCTAAACCTTTGGACATTATATAGAAACCAGACTGTAACAACTATATACCAAGTTTAAGAAGCAAATAAAGACTTATCTATCATAATTATCTATCTCAAATGATAAACTATTCCTTTGTAAAGATAGTTTATATTTAGCAACTAGTATCAATACTGTCTGTGATCCATTGTTTGTCTGTCGCAGCATTGTCTATGCGAATATTTATTATTTGGGAACATATTCAGTCAATAGTAGCAGTCAAATGTCGAAGCGCGTCCGACGTCGCATAAGTTCGTTACTCTGGGGTTGTGTAAAATGTCACTGTACGTTATTTTATACAAGTTAGCATTGAAAGTGAAAGATCCTAAGAGCTTCTTTAAGGCGGTAGCAGATGAAAGTATGTGATATTATTCCAAGCAGCACCCTAATTGCGTAATACACGATCAATCAGAGTTGGAATTGGTTCGAAACAAATGTCTAATCCATTGGCCCATACCTAATAATAACACTGTAATTAAATATTGTAACAGCCAATTATTTTTAAAAGAGTAACAGTGGAGTTTCTTGCCGGCTCTTCTCCATAGGAAACGACCAATTGGAACCGTGCACCTAGCTTCTGAAGTTTCATAAGTGTAGGTTTATGTGAAATAAAATATTTTGATTTGATTTGATTGCTTCATAAGTTATAAGTTACGTTGTAGAGCAGATTTTTTTTCGAACTTTTGACGCAATGTATTAGACATTTGTTTCAAACCGATTCCAATTGTGACCGATCGTGCTTTACGCAATTGGGGTGCCGGACGATCGTTTCAGAAGATATGGAAAGAGTAATTTAAGCAAACTCCTAAATCCAGATTTATACTGACTGATTTTGTACTAACTGGCATCATTTCAGGAGAAAAAAGTACTCATAGATTATGAATAACTTATATAAACTATGCATCTGCTTCATACCTTTTAATTGGATGTAAATACTTGACTTTTAGATGAAACAGCATTATACTTCTAAAAAAAAGTACAAATATAACTTTTATAATTGTAAACGTAATTCATATTATTATTCATGACTACTTTGACCTCCTAAAATAATGCCAATGAATTCAAAATCAGTATAATAAAAAAAAATCGACCATAACTTCTTCAATACCTTCTTTTTCCCTCAGCAGGCGAGCCAACAGTCTACGTAGCGGGTCCAGGAGGCACCAACGTTCGGTCCCGTGTCGCCCCGACCAGCGAAGGCCGGTACACGGCGACTTATACACCGGAAGCCGTGGGACGGCATACGGTGCAGGTGACGTGTGCGGGCCGGCACGTGCCCGGATCGCCGTTCACGTGTAACGTGTATGATGTGCGACGGGTTAGAGTTACTGGATTGGGGCCGGGAGGTAAGTCATTGCAAATCACGAACGCGTCATGTGACATATATTTCGTTGAAGTAAATTTAAATGCAATACTTATAATTCATATAAATATGTATCGAATTAGGTTCTTACAAATGTAATTTTTTGTAAGGCAATTCGGCTAATCAAAATAATGTAGTTGCCACGACAGTACCTTCAGACTTTGAGTTTCCGTAAACAAACAATGTTTTATTATTTTTTATGTATGTTTTTGGCACAATAATTAAATACTTTTTATTATTAACGTGTATAACTATTGGTCCTATTGCAGAACTTGAGGGCACGCTAGAAGGACTCAGTTTGGACGAGGGAGTGGACGAAGAGCGAGGAGTGGAAGTAGGCAAGCCGGTGACGTTCAGCGTGGACGCGGCCGGCGCGGGAGAGGGCACGCTGGAGCTAGTCGTGTCCACACCCTCCACCACTGTGAAGGCGGAGGTATGTAGCCCACCCAATGACGTATATTTTCTGAATACAATCTCTGAAGAACTAAAAAAAAATAGAGATTTAATATACAACCACTTGCTCTAACACCTCTCTGTAACGTAACTTTAAGTACGTAACTAAGCCTACTACCCGCGGCCAATGACCCCGTAATCAGGTGTAGTAACTTGAAATTGTGAGATTTAAAACCTTCTATTTTTCATTTGTTTAAATATCTATACCCATCACAAGTGTGAAGTTTCTCCAGTTAATTTAAATGAACCATCCATACTAAAAAAACTGATCGAATTTAAAACATCTTTCTATTTCTGACATTCGTTTGAAGATCACGATTTTAGTGATTTGTGATGCAAGTGGGCCTAAATGTACTTATCAAACATTCTCTCATTTACCAGGTGGTAGCCGTGGCCCGTGGTCTGTACGACGTAACATTCGTGCCGGTATCGCGCGAGCCGCACCGCGTCTCCGTCACGTTCAACGAACAAGCTGTCCCTGGCAGTCCCTTCGTGTGCCGAGTCAGCGAGCCACACACTTATGTTCAGATTGGTTAGTAGTATGTCGCTTTTAATTAGGATAACGAGATAATACTTTTGTTTTTTTTTTACTTTAATTAACCATTTTTTATTTTACTTTTGTTGGATTTTGTTCAAGATGAATTTTTCTACCGACATTCTGTACCTATGAGCGTTTCAGTGAATTTAAATAATTTTCTCTTCGTTTTTTTAAATCGCTAACATCTTTTTATCAACAATCAAACTCGATCATACTGTGGAGAATAAAGGCCAGTCATTCGATAAAGACTAAGATTCATTTAAAAAAAACAATTCACTGTGTGTTTCTAACGTTCTCTTGTTTTTCCTATCCAGGCGGAGTAGCAACAGTAGAAATAGACGAGAACCTATCAGAAGTAGAAGTGGTCTCACCAACCGGAACCCGTGTCGCCGAAGCACATTTAGAAGACACCGGCCTTCTCACATTCCCAGCCAGTCGCGTCGGCAGATACGTGGTGCGCAGTGCGAGGGGACCGGTCGCTGACGTGGAGGCGCTCGACGCGTCGGCGGTCAAAGTGCTGTCTATTGGAGATGCGGTGGCGCATCGACCGGCCATACTTACTGGTAAGTTTCCATAATGTTGCCCGGTCAATAAGGCTAATCGCAGAATAGATAAGTCGGTATCCAGACAAATATTTGCCGCAAGCTTCGCCTCAAAAGCAGGGCGCTTTACTAACGTGCGTTTACGCGTGTCAGATTTCTGGTTCAGAGGTCCATTTTGTCCTCGAAAAATCTCGCTTAAATGTATTTTTTGTTCTTGTATTTGAAACGAATTCTGGGATAAAGACGATGAAATATGGTCCAAGAATATGAAGTTACCTTTATGTGGGCAGTAAACACCAGCGGCGCCGGCAACGGGCGCCTGTCGGGGCGCGTGTCGTGCGGCGGCGCGGCCGTGCCGCACTCGGTGCGGCGGCGCGGCGGCGCGCGCCAGGAGCTCGTGTGGCACCCCGCGCGAGCCGCGCCGCACCGCCTCGCGCTGCTGTGGAGCGGCGCGCCCGTCGCGAAGGAGCCGCTCGTCGTCGACGTGCAGCCCGCGCACCATGGGCAAGAGGTAATAGACAAGCAGTGGACACTTCATTATTTCTACGACGGGGCACAGCCGTATCCCAATTGACACAAATCTGAATTTCCGCAAACACATCGATTTATTATGCACCAGAGTGCGTAAACTAATATACATTTTTAAAAATTTACGTAACATTGCCGACTTTAAATTAATTAGACAAGTTTATTTGGCGTTGTGTCAATCTATTATTACCTACTGCATAACGTCCTGGGGTGGAGCCGCTAAATCAATTTTACTGCACCTAGAACGCGCCCAAAGAGCAGTTTTAAAGGTTGCTGCTTTTCGTCCATTTAGATTTCCCACACACCAGCTTTTTATGGCATGTAAGGTGCTTACGGTACGTCAATTATTTGTTTTGAATGTAGTTTTATTCCAACACACTGAACTTTATTATAACCCAGTACCTTCAGATAGGAGAAGAAAAGATTTGGTTTGTGCTAACTCTCAGACTAAACATGCTTTTGCTAATCGATTTTATTTATTTTTAGGACCCTACTTGTATAACCAGTTTAACAGAGTGCTAAAAATTTATAGTTTAAGTTATAATAGGTGTAAGTCACTAGTACAGGAATATTTGGCAAAACTGAATTACGCAGACACGGAAAAACTACTAGAAATTTTAAAATAAAACTTCTTTCCTTTACCTACTTTAGTCTCCACTTTATCTGCTTTAATATTATTCAGTAATTTTATTTAAACATAATCTAGTTTTAAAATAAGTAATATAGGCACTCAAATAGTTACTCTTCAATTCATTGAAAATGTTATGTTTTCTTTTGATTTAGCTTCTAGTAAATTAATTGTTGCCTTCTTTTTAAAATGTTTGATGTAAATTGACGGCCTGAAACACAGGTTTTCATAAACCTAGCTCAGGCAAGTCTACATTACAGTTAGAATTAATTTTTCTTCGATTGTAATTAATGTAAATCATAGTTATACTTTATACTTGAATAAATTTTATTTATTATTTATTTATTATAATTAATTTGGTCCGGCCCTTGACAATAACCTTGTTCGATAAAGTACTAAAATGACAGTTCTTATCAATTAATTGGTGAAACTCCACAAATGCGAAATATTTCGATTAATAAAAAAAAAAAACAAAAAAAGAAGCTACACTCATTATTTTAAGTAACGCCGACGGTACGAGGTCAAAAGCCGCTGGAAGCGTAGACTTGAAATTATGGGATTACAAAATCTTTATTTTTATTTTTTCATCATTATGTATCGATTATGTAAAGTGTCACTAGTTACTCTCACCATAATCGAACGTATATTTTCGGACTTAACAACTCGTTTTTCCTCTTCAGGTGGCTGCCTGCGGCCTCGGTCTATACCAGGCCCAAGTGAACAGGGTCGCATCCTTCAGTATCGACACCCTCGGTAGACCAGCTAGAGAGTTTGACGTCGTAGTGTCCGGCCCTGGATCAAGAGCATTACCTGTGCGATGTTATCAGACTAAGTCGGGATTGTTACAGGCTGAATATACTATCACTGATGTTGGGCAGAGCACTATAGGTAAACATAATTGATTACACGGTTTGTAAAGCACTAGAAAAAAACTACAAGCTGGGCGTATAATACGACCCGATCATGTGTGATTGTGGACCCGTTTGATGAAAATACATATAACAGTTTTATATTTTATTTAACATAACAAGGGCAATTACATTAACAGCGCGCATACGCGGCGCAAAATGTGAAAACTATAAATTAGCTAAATATTGCGTTGCTTAGGACCTATATAACAAGTAGTGTGTTATCATTGAACTGTTTTTCGTGCCACAGCTGTTGTCCTTCACTGGTATTAACCCACGCCTTTATAGTGGCGCCCAAGATATCTATAAAATAAAATATACCAAGCGTTTATGCAAATCAAGGTTTGAATTTTATTGTTACTATTATCTATTTCAGAGGTACTACACTTATCAAAACCTGTGTCTGGCAGCCCTTACACCTGCGAATCTTTTGATTCAAACAGAGTCATCATATCAGGATTACCTACTGGAAATATCATAGCACAAACACCCATCAATTTTACAGGTAACTTACATAATTAAATAATAATTAAAATTATCTTCAACTAAGTTCAAATTAAAAACATCCTCATCATCTTGTCCATGTTATACCATTTTTTTAAGTCTATCATGCAGTATTTGTTTTATTCCCAGACTTAAATTAGTCACCTGACGCTATGACGTCACTCGTACAATACTGTTCAGTAAATACGGGGCCGCATTCCAGTGAGGTGTCTATTAAAGTCGTACGGAATATACATCTCTACCAGTCGAAATCTCAGTATGTACTACCATTAATGTGAGAAAAATGTTTAAAAAAAAATTGCATCGTCTCTGGCGCTCACCGTCTTAAACTTGGTCGAAAACCTCTTTCGATAAGTCATATTTACGTCCGTGCACTGTACCTCTTTTGTATCCTAAATTTTCTTTCGAAGAACGGTGTTATTTCAGATGTTTTTTTTTTTCAATTATTTCCAGTTGACACAAAAGATGCAGGTGTAGCGGAACTAGAAGTGATATGTGAAGCAATGGGTGAGCGTCGCATTCGTCTGCCGGTCGATATTAGAGAGGACGGCAATACCTACAGAGTTCGTTTGCGACCCTCGGCGCCAGCGCACTACAGAATTTATATTACTTATGGGGGTAAATATTCTAGATTTGATTGGTTATAAATAAATGACTTTCAATGTAAATCTCATAGGTATGATCTTTGTCAAACGGCATTGACCAATAAAAGAAAATAAGAATGTATTTTTTTTTACATGACATTCACGCAGTATCGTGGCGGAAACAAAATGACAGTCGTTCCAAAGAAAATACGGCTGAATCCAGATGTCTACATGACCACGTCCAACCTTAATTTTTGCTTAATATCACCCTTATCCCCAGTGAATTAAGTCGAAAGTTTTAAGTAAAGTCAACCTCGGCATACCTGCTTAGTCTATCTATCTAAATGGGTATTATTATGATACAAAATTAACACAACATCACTCTTTACTCTAATTGCAGGAGCAAACGTATCTGGCAGTCCAGTATCTCTAGGCGTGCTAAGCGGCAGAAGCAGCAGTATAGCGCGCTGTGCGGGCACGGGACTGGTTCACGCGCACGTCGGCAAGGAGGCCGCGTTCACCATACACTGTACTGAGGACACGCCGCCCGTAGTACAGGTAAATGTGGACTTATACCGGGGCCAAATGTAACGGGGTTAACTAAATTGTGTAACAGACTAAAGTCTCTTTTTTAATCTCGTAGACTAATTTGACATTTGAATTTATTGTTGTTTGCTTTTTTCAATTTGGTGTTTGACATTTGCATCTGTCAAATTAGTCTACGAGATTAAAAATTAAACTTTCAATATAATGCGCTCTCCTATCATATAGTTAACAGGATGTTCAGTGGGTTCACCTAAGGTGTTTTCGCATCTGGCGTATGTTGACGCTGCGTAAGGGCAGCATATACGTTCAACATAATGACTACGCTAGATGCGAAAGCGCCTGAAAAATCGTTTTCCATTTTATCTGACGATGTGATACTCAACTAAAATTGTATCTTTCAGGTCGAAAGACTAACAACAGACGACAAAGAAGAGAGCACAGAGACTGGTCTGCTAGAGTGTCGAGTCGTAGCTGGAGCCCCTAGAGAGTGGCTCTGTGCGTACATACCGCTAGTTGTGGGGCTGTACGAGGTCAGGATATTCACGTCGTCTGGACCACTGCCAGGGAGCCCCTTCTCTGTTAAGGTGAGCAATAAAACTTATACTATCAACCTTGCCGCCCACGGCTGCTCGTACATCAGATATTTATAACACTCGAGCATACCTCCTCTATTTTGACCATACCTATAAATTAAAGTTTAAATCATAAAGAAATACATAAGTTTTATTCCCATTGCCAGGTGATAGACACATCAGCAATCATGCCCGTCGGCGGATGGGGCACAGACAACTCGGGCCGAGTGCGCGCGCCTTCAAAACTAGTGCTCGACACTAGCAATGCTGGGCCTGGCACGCTAGAGTGCTTACTAGCTGGCAGGCATCAACGTGAGTACATATAGTTTGACAAAGACCGCTGTTCCGCGCCTTAGGAATGCGCGGCGAGTCGGGAGGCAGCGTTGACCAATACGTGGCGGATTATTACTATCGAACACTTCCTATGATAAGGATGCAATGTATCCCTTACAGGCGTAGAAACAGTATCCGGTCGTGCAGTAGTGACCCTGTCGGGTGTCGAGGGCAGCGCGGGCGGCGACGCCGAGCTAGAGCTCACGTACAACGGCGCGCTGGTGGGCGGCGCGCCGCGCCGCGCGCAGCTGGCGCCGCCGGCCGGCGCCGACCGCGTGACGCTGGCCGGCCGCGGCCTCGCGCACGCCGCGCCGCACACGCCCGCCGCCTTCACCATCGGTCAGAACTATACTATTTTCTCAGTAGCAGAGCTTTTCCCGAAGGAGTTCCTCCGGGAAACCACTGGAAAAGTTATTTCTACCGCTTAGCAGCATCACTGTATTGATACTTTCTCGATAACTGGATAGAGAAAACATTCAAATTGTAATAACCTTCATACGTATTTTATTCTTTCCTCAACAGACCACCTCAGATATTAACCCATGGTCTTCATATAATCTGACTATTACAACTTTGATTCATTACAATATAATTGTATAGATTTTATACCATTCCCCCTCTAAAAAGCTTATTTTATTAATATATGTGTATGTTTTATTATATATGTTTTGTGTACTTTGCTGTCATTAGCAAATTGGCGCTATTTTAAATACTGTAAACTTACAGTACGAACACAAAGTTTAGTGTTACTTAATAATAAAGTGATTGAAAATGCATTCAAGTGATGAAGATGTGTTAACACCTGAGTTTATAAAAGAGAGGGCGACTTGCTAAACTTGCTACCCAACAAATCACGGCCGATTTACATCAAATCCTACGATAAGTTTTGCAATGAATGAATGAATGAAATGCACCGACTCCAGCGTGGCTTAACCAGTCTCGATAAATTGAATGAACCCCAGGATTTGCACTAGCCCCTGGAGCCTCATGGTTCATATGGTTTCAGAGGCCATTGCATATCAAGAAGTAGACCGGAGGGCGCGAGTAATGGTAGGGAAGACTGTGCCCGTCAGGATAGTGGGGGATTAAATCCTACGATAAGTTTTGCAAATGGAAAAATTAAAATCAAGTTTCTGGAACATTTTCAGAGTCTGTTTTCCTAACTTATTTTAATGAGTTGTCGAAGAACAATAAGTCATCGACATTATGGAGTACTTATTCTATGCTACGGTGTACTATAAAAACAAGGCATAACATTGACATAACAACATACTCGAAGTTGCAAGTTCTTTTTCTCGTAGTCATGGTATAAAGTATAGTATGCAACTCTTGAATTAAACGGATTTATATCGAGGGCCACGAATCACTCGCGTCGCTCAGGATTATAACACTTGAATCACTCCCTACGGTCGTGGATTCAATCGTTAGAATCCTTCACTTGCTCGTGATGCATCTATGGCCCTCGCTTTCAATCCGTCCTTTATTCACGAATTGCATAATATACTATTATTTTACCTCTGTGTTTCTTTTCAGAGTAGTCAGCTAGAACCTACCTACCTTATCTAAATTAGATACAGAAATTGACGTATAATTTTTCCACCAATTTAATTAAATCAAAGGTTCCTTGAAAATGTTAACATATTCACACACAAAAGCAAATATATCAGTAAGCAATGCGTATAAGTAGATACTTTAATTTATTCAATATACTGAAGTGTTCCAATTTTGAAATAGAGTTAGGTTTTAGAGTGAGACTTACGTTGATAGATATGAATCTGTAAATTCAGGTGTCTATTCGTAGGACTCCGTGGCGCAACGGTAGCGCGTCTGACTCCAGATCAGAAGGTTGCGTGTTCAAATCACGTCGGGGTCAAAACATTCTTTTTGTGTTTTTTTTTTTTTACCCTATCATGTCCACATTATCAATATGAAGGTATGCCCATTGTAAGAAGTATACAGGATATTCAAATTTAATTCAAAACTTTATCACCTTTTATCCTAATTTAGAAATCACTAGAACAGCAAAGATAATCAACAACGACCAAATGAAATAATTACCTATACTTTTGCTCACTCCCTTTGATAGTCTATTTCGAAATATTGCTAACACCTGTGTCACCTGTGTGCGGAGTACCCGAGGGCTATATGATACCATTCCGTCCCAGACGGCAGCGCGGCGGGCCCGGGCGCGCCCGAGGCGTCGCTGACGGCGGCGGACGGCGCCAGCGTGCCCGTGGCGCTGGCGGCGGCCGCGCCGGGCCTGTGGCGCGCCAGCTACACGCCGCGCCGCGCCGCCGAGCACCAGCTGCGCGTGCTGTGGGCCGGTCGGCTTGTCAAAGGTTACATTGTTAAGGCCATAGTCGACTCGCCTGGTATACTTGACGTCAAAATGGAAAGAGGAAAAGAGGCAGACTATCAGAACGTTAGCAAGACGAGATAGAAGGACTAGAACCTCATTCTTTATTTTTTCTTTTTCTAGTTATCCATTTTTGTTGTAATCATAATAACGTTTTTTTTTTCTCTTATCAGGTTGTCCACTGACAGTGAACGTATCCGCGGGCTCAGAGAGCGGCGACGCGTCCCGCGTGGTGTGCTCGGGCTCGGGGCTGGCGGGCGGCGTGCTGGGCCGCGACATCCGCGCCTGGCTCGACACGCGCCGCGCCGGGCCCGGCGAGCTCACCGCGCACTGCAGCGGGCCCAACAAGGTAATTGCAACCACCAGAGAACAAAAAGTACACAGAATACCTACCACAGGACTCAACAATGGACACAGATTAACACATCCACCAGATTGTGCAAATCAAGTGGAACTATGCGGCAGAATAATATCACTCATGAACCTGCCATATAAAATATTTGGTACAATCCAAATTGTGTCCTGTCTCAAGGTTCATTATGATTTGACTCCCTCGTGTACCACTCTTGCCGATGGCCAACAATACACCAAATCTAGCTTCGGTCTTAAGAACAAGTCTTCAATAGTTAGTTGCTCCCGCATTTACTTGAGTCTCTGTTTATTACTTACTCATGTGTCATAACCCCAGGTCGCGTACTGTGAACTATACGAGCATGGAGACGGCACGTTCACGCTGAACGTGAAGCCAGCGGAAGCGGGCCGACACATGCTGAGCATACAGTTTGCTGGTGAACACGTGCCTGGCTCACCTTTTGTGCTCAAAGTCGCCGGCGCTCCCGACCCTTCGAAGGTATGTTTTTGATTATATAACTGTTCAAATAGCGGCAAGAATCGTCCCGGACTGAAAAAGAACGTAGGACTTGTTTAATTGCACGATACAATGTGCATATTATTCTTACACATCAAATGCACTGATTATAAATAATTATATATTTGTGATATGAAATCATCAAATACTAAACATCCATTATAGAAGAGTGAGTTTACTCTTAAATAAATTGGGAAAAGTTTATGAAATTACTGACTATAGTTTTCACCTTGGTTCTTTGGTTGGTCATTCGCCCCCCCCCCCCCCCTCGCCACGCACATACCTAAGGCGCGGTACAGCGGTTTCAGACTTATACTCATATTATTGTTAGCGTATCCAAGTTAATTTTACAGAGTGCTCTTCTTTCACTCTGCCAATAGTGAGTTACTTACTCTGTTAATCCCATTTGACTAAAGTACTTGTAATTAAATTCCACAGGTCCGTGTATACGGGCCGGGCGTGGAGCCAGGCGTGCTCGCGACGTTCCAGTCGCGCTTCCTGTGCGACACGCGCGGCGCGGGCGCGGGGCAGCTGACCGTGCGCGTGCGCGGGCCCAAGGGCGCCTTCCGCGTCGAGATGCAGCGGGAGAGTCAGAAGGATCGCACTATACTATGCAAAGTGAGTAACTAGTATTTTTAACCTTTCTAGTAGTTATGCAAGCCGTGATGACGAACAAATAATTTAGATAAGGATCTGTTAAGTTGGTCAATACTTTATCTAGCAGCTTATCATTTTGTCATAATACAGTATTTTCATGTTTTGTGTACCTATTATTATTATTGTATTAAATGTGTACCTAACTGCGTTGCTTGTAACAAACATTCGTGTATCACGTCACGTGTTTGTAATGCATATGACTGCATTTTTGCTCTATAATTGCATAAAGAAGTGTAGTTTCCTAATTATTTCACGGCAGATTTAAATTTTTGTGTTATATGCATGTGATTTAGAAACAATACAGGGTGTTTAATTCGTTTACATCCTCTTAAGGGGTCATTAAATTCATCATTATGAGCAACTTTCACTACGGGAACAAGCCTGAAATCGCAAAAAAAAATCTGCTGTTGTGTGTGTGCTGTGATCTGTGTGTTTATGTTTGTATAGCTCGTCAGAATGTAGGGAACAGCTGTTTTTTTTCACGATTTCAGGGATGGTCCTATTAGTGAAAGTTGTTCATAATGATGAGTACAATGACCCCTAAAGAGGATGCAAACGAATTAAATTTCACCCTGTATACCTATGGTCTGTTCCAAAATTTCTGATGAAAATGTAAATAAACCCTGTTCAGGTTAAATTCGTACGCAATCGCTCACTATAGGGAATTAGGAACACATTCATTTGTATTAAGAAGGTTTCAACTTCATATCTCACCATTTTTTCCAACAATTATTGTTTGAATCACATTATTAAATTGTAATTGAAACACTATCAACGAAAATTGAGATTTTAAAATTAACCTCAAACATCTTTAAACCCCCAACTGTCACTAACGAGACACAATACAATTTTATTTGTTATTTATGCGCCTTCTGAAGGCCAATCGACAGTTGAGCGAGGGATTTAAAATTAAAGTATTCAAATAATCAAATCGACTCACTTAATTTGTAAGTGGCAACACAGATACGTTTTCAGATCCATTTGTTTACATATTCATCAGATACTTTTTAAACAGACTACCATTTTCAGCAGTTAGGTTAGCAGTTTTTGATATTTGTATGTACTGGAACCCGAAATCTCGAAGGCAATGCATCATCAAAATATAAGGGGTATAAGTCCTTAATAAACCTGTCCATTGGCCACAGTTTTCTCCCACCGAGCCCGGCGACTACCGCGTGGAGGTCCGCTGGGCCGGCCGGCACGTGCCCGGCTCGCCGTTCCCCGTCATGATCTTCGACACGCAGGAGGAGCTGCGCCGCTACATGCAAGCGTCTGCCGCTTGACACCGCACGCTACTTACACCTACGTAACTAGACTGCTACAAGGATATTTTGAAGTTTGTCACAGAAATTGTATTGACAAAACCAGATGGCGGCGCTAGTTCCGAATTTGGCCACCCGCCAAATTAACCTTGTAGCGTTGTATTTGTGTAACTACCCAACCTACAGATAATAATTTTCTCCTTTAGATTCTACTATTGAAGTGAAGTAAAAGATTTAATACGAACTACCCACATAATAACTATCGATTGTGATCATTGGCAGCTTGTAACAAATAAATAATTTCTAAGTGGGTACTTGTGTTTTTACATAACTTCTCTGATGTATAAAATGTTATCACACTATATTTCACAAATATTGTCTTCAACAAATTAAATGCCTTATTTTAAATAAGATTTTAATTGATTTTTTCTTCATTAATGGTCTATTCGATCAGAAGATACGATTGATTAGTCTAACACCTTTCATACACGTATGTATATCGTCTAACAATATTATGATATTGTAATCTACTTATAATCGCGCACGTAAACGTTATAATCCGAATCGTACGCACTTACGATTAAAATCTGAACGAACAAAACATTTTATATCGGAAGTAAAGTGAGGTTTGTATTTATTGTATTTTATCAGTAACATAATGGATTACTGTTCTAGTAGTAGTAATTCCATAAAATGTAATAATCCGTCCATGTGTTGTTTATAAGGTAGTGTAGGGGAACCAGTTATTCCTGCAGTTGTACGATTCTCTATAGAAACCGCGCCATTATCGGAATAAAGGTATTTAAATTATAAATTAATAGTCTAATAGAATCTCTGTATTTTTATAAGTACATAAATTCTAATGCAAAATTCTAAATGTTATTTTAGAGATAAATGCATAATAATTTGTTTGTTAATATTTATTAATATCGACATTTAGTTTTACATCATTTAACTTAACTATTGTAACTAACGAGGTATTTGTTTATTGTTATTACGGGCTCAAGTTCGATAACCACACCGATGTGAATTTGAGCCCGTAAGCTGCTGAATTATTCAGTTACTAATTGTTAATAAATTGAACTTTATAAAAAAAATATTGTCGTTTTACTTATTCAAATCACACACTAGTACATAACTCATTACATTTTAGGACCGAGTCACCGGAATGGCAGCGGCCGGCACAGGCCCCCGGAGTTTCTTTTAACTATCTATTATTAATTATTCTAACTATCGATTTTACGCTACCCTTACCTCATGGATGACAAAATGATTCACCCAATTATTTGTTTCATAACATAGGTACCTGTGCTAACTTGCATATCTACCTATGTGGTATAAACCACAGAGAATACGAATTGCGTTCATTATCACTTGTCCCGTGACGGGATGGGTAGCTGTTCCGTCAGTCGCCATTTTGAACTCTATTAGTATTGAAACTAAGCTTGACAAGCAATAATGCCAACATGACGGCAAGGGATAAGTTATAGTGAACGGTCTGTACAGTGGTAGGCGACTGATATTAGGACCCATGGATTTTTGCCTAAAAAGTTCGCATTTGTAGAACTTTGTCTGCCACCCATAGATAAACATTTGACACTTGACAGTCTCTTGCTTGTGCCAATCAATAAGGGCTCAATAGTCACATGACTATACAGTATTTTTTTACGTATCAAGTCCGATCCTTCTTTGTAATGTCATCAGTTCAGACCGCGCCGTGAAGCGACGTGACGCTGCGCGCACTTTTTAACAATTGTCGAACTTATTTTCTTCACGAAAAGGTATAATTTCAGTGCGAGCGCTGACACGTGTCAAAGTACGCTAAATGCGCGGTGCTGCACAGCGCGTGTACCTTATTGTGTAGTAAATAAATTCGATATTGTATCGGATCATAAAAAAGTGCGCGTCGCGTCGCGTCTCGGTGTGATCTGACCCTAAGAGATAATAATCCTTAATTTTTTAACAATGCAGACTTTTTATGACGTACAACCCGTGCGCATTAACATGGCACCTGGCTCAAAGACGTTTGTAACTCCCCCCGCTTCCCCGCATGGCGATGGCGGGGCGCGGCACGGGTTGTACGTTAAGTTAAAGAAAACGATTAGAAGAGTCGATTAAAACAATGTCATTAGTAGGGAGAGTCTGAACTAAAATTACAAGCTCTTCTATGGTTTTTTTGAGGAGGTACCTATGCACAGTGTGTTCACTGTAATCGTTATAATTGCATTAATGGAACTCTAATTACATTTCAGATATCCTTGTAGATATCTCGAAGCGCAATCACTATGAGATAAAATTCTATATGAAGCGTTTTTAACAACATTTAAACCGACTAGGTTTTCTCCCAAGGAACCTTACCTTTCTTTGTATAGTCGACGTCGTAATTGCTTTATCACCCAAGTTTGAATGTCACGAGCGCGTCATGGAGTCATTTTTGCTTTGTGTCAGTTAGATAGATAGGTATGTTTTAATTCACTGGAAGTATTTGTTAAAAGTGGTAAGCAATTACGAGGGAGACTACACCAACAGTTTATATTCAACTAACGAATAGAACGAAGACGTAATATCTGAATCTGTGTCCTACATTTCCTCGATTAATGCAAGACTATCGTAGTCTAAAATTACACTTTTGCTTAAAAATAAAATGCTTCTTCTACAAATCACAGTGCATGGGGTTGGTATGTATGTGTAGGTTGGTATCTGAACGACACAGTATTCCTAGACGGGTACACATTATTATTAGTATTAGATCTTGGGACTCTGCTGGTGAGCTGAGTTCGCAGTGCGTCCAAACTCTGCCACAGCTGCTGCATTTGACCGAAGATTATCACTTCCAAGCGCTGGATCGAACTGTGGAGCTCTCCTGAAAATAGAGAATAAATGGTCTTACTAAAATTAGTGTGAGAGTATTCTACGATATAGATAACTGTTGCTATATCGAATCTAAATATCCCGACTTCGCTGCCCCAGATACAGTAATTCTATATTTTTCGCTTGTCAATCAACGCGGCAATATTAAAGAATTTCGTTATCTAGTAGTAGATGTATAATATGGTATGCTGAACCCGAAAGGCTGAAACAACAGTAGCAAACAAACCAAAGCGGGAATCGAACCCGTAATACTTAGTAAAAAAGCCTAAGTGCCGCGCCGCCCAAGTTATAATTGAACAGATTCGACTGTGCCAAATATTTGAATGTAGGGGAGATTAACTTGGAACAGTTAAAATTCTCCGGCGTTTTAGTTGCGCCAATTACGCATTTTTCTCAGGGCACAGTGTTCCATTTGACAAAAAAAAAATCCCTATGCTGTTTATGGTATTTATCGATCAAGGGCTGCATTTATAATGCACGAGTGAAACACCCACACCCATTTGAAATACTTTTTTTGTTTTCTAATCATGTAGTACATTTGTGATCTTTTCATTTAAAAAAATAAAAAAAGTTCTAAAAACGTAACTGTCCAAGATATTTAGTTTATATAAATATAATCTGATAGAGCATCTTTGGGCGCATATTTTCCAGTTTTTATTTTTGGAAAATCACCTCCGGATACCGAGTAATAATTTTTTTCTCCCTAAAAACTCAAAAGTGTGACAGTAATATTCCTCGTAACAAAGCCTATTACTGATAAAAAACACGTCGCGCTATCAAACCTCTCGCACCCGCCAATTACGTATTTTTCTCAGGGCTAGGGCAATATCTCAATGAATCAATGTCTGTAAAGTACCTATACTCCATTTGAAATAAGATTAGACGTATAGAAAAGCCTTTTTTACATTCCGTTCAACCGATTTTGAATTCTATTGCGTTGGTGGCATGACAAATGGCAACCGCAGTAGATAGTTGGTATTGTGTAATTTTTTTGCTTTTAATGCTATCCTTATGCCTACGGTATAGAAGTCAAAATCGGTTGAACGGACTGTAAAAAGGTTTGTTTTAATGTCTAATCTTATTTCAAATGGGGTATAGGTATCGGCAAAATTGCAGACATGAGGGGCGTTGACCTCATCTGTCTTACTGGTCTTAATATCTACTCTTAAATAAATGCCACTTCATGTGTTCGTCTACCATTTTAGGCGACCGATTTTCGTACTTCAATCAATGGTAGTATTGTGCTCCAGAAAAAAATAGTATCACATAACAAACATAACATCACGCCTGTTGGTAACTAATCCCTGAAGGATTAAGCAGAGGTGTACCTATATTACACCCACATTTCGCCAGTTAGGTTCATTTTAGTCCCTGTAGGTGATCGCCTTCAGCCGGGCACAAATCCAAACTCCGGGCTGTTACTGCGAAATTTCTGATGGAAAATCCCTATAACACTTTGCCCAACCTATGAATCGGTCCCGAGTTCTGATTCGAGAAGTAGTCCTTACGACCTTCAGAGCAACGAGGCAGTTACAAGGTACCACAGAACATACATTAGGTATATCATAGATAAACTTACTGGAAGTAACGACTCCATGCAGCCTCCTTGTAATAGTGGCGTTGGCTGTAGCATTGACTTCCGGTGTCCTGACAGAACACATGGCCCGCGCCTCTTCACGCGGCCCACTGCCGTGGTAGGTCGAGTTGCGCACCTCGATGTAAGGCTTGCGCTGCAGTTGTTCGGGGACATTAGTCAGCGTATAGCTTGGACCGCGTGCTGAGGAAAATGGAAAATATAACGTTTCTTAATTTGATTTTTATGTCCTTAATTTTAGGTAAGCCTACAATCTACCTAATCTATCTAGGTAATATAATTGGCCTTTGGCCGTTTTAAATAAATAAATAAATTAATAGCTAAAACAAAATTTCTCCAGGTGAAGCAGCCAGAAAACTGCCGAACGGCGCGTCTTGGCGCTTTGACAAGCTAAACACCTCGCTATTTACCGGCTCGGCAGTGTGCACCAGTTTACTTGACCATGGGATGTTATGGCATCCACTCAATCTACGTCAGCCCTTGAAGCACTCTGTTGGTAGCGACCGCGACCCAATGTTCAAGCATAGGTACCTACAAGACTACTGTAGCAAGATATAATTATAAGTAAATCATAAACCAATTCTATCCGGACGACGGGATATACCTACCTAATCTACAACAGAACAGACATAGGCTACCTACCTAGTAAAAAGGTCTAGGTACATAGGTAGGTACCTACCTACACGTAACTTAAGAACTCCGCAAATGTTTAAAATCCTACTGTATGAGCTAAAATAATAAAACTTTTTACAAAAAAAAAAAAATACCGACTTCCAAAAAAAACACTAAAAAAGTGAAAAATAACTTTAATTTCGGAAGTCGGTGTCTTTCCTTTTCAATTTCCGTTTTTTGCCAACGACTTCCGAAATTAAAGTTATTTTTCACTTTTTTAGTGTTTTTTTTGGAAGTCGTTTTTTTTTTTTTGTAAAAAGTTTTTATTTTTCTCTTTTTGGTTGTGGTACCTACCCCACACAAATCCGAATACCACTACCTGCTATGTAAATAACAGTGAAGGAGTCAAACAGGATATCGTCTACATAAACTAAGCGGGAAAATACGTAATATTGAAGCTAACTCAAAAACTACGCAAGCAAAGTTAATAAAATTTATATGGGACCACCTCGGAAGCATGACCTACCAAACAAAAAAAGAATCATCAAAATCGATTCATAATTGGCGGAGTAATCGCGTAACAAATATTAAAAAAACGTTTGTTGTATGGGAGCCCCCTTAAATATTTATTGTATTCTGTTTTTTAGTATTTGTTGTTATAGCGGCAACAGAAATACATCATCTGTAAAAATTTCAACTGTCTAACTATCACGGTTCGTGAGACAGACGGACAGACAGACAGACAGCGGAGTCTTAGTACGGATACGGAACCCTAAAAACTGAAAGTGATTGTTTTCTATAGATTGAAATTTTGACAGGACACCATCTGTCGAGTCAGCCGTCTAGTAAAAGATAAAGGTCACCTGCTCCTGGCTTTGCTCTTTCATATTCCAAGAGTTTCGAAGTAGGTACCTAAGTAATTGTATATTCATATTAGGTCATCAAGTGCTTGGGTTTTTAAACTAAACTTTTTATTGTATTTCGTTATCTGCTGTACTTTTATATTGTGTGCCTTTTAGTCTGTGCGATTTAAATGTATTTTCTTTCTTTCTTTATTTGTTATTAGGTACTAGATAGGGAATTTAATGTAGGTACCACAGGAAAGATACAGTCAGTATACTTATTTTTTTTTAGTAAAACGCAGTGCTTGTTCTAAATGATCCCCAAAATATAGTTAGATAATAAAGTAGGTCAATCACTTAACAGGCATCTGTAAATTGGTCCTGAATTCGATGTGGATAAGAGTAATAGACACCTATTTGTTCCGCTCTTGAACATGAAACGGAGTCAAGAACACGATGATTTTACAGCTGTTAAACAATCATTATTTTTCATTGTTTTGCATATTGTTTTTTTTTTCATAAACCCATAGCGCAGAGGTTTTTGCTGAGACCGTTCTTGTTGTTTTGTTTTTGTAATTTTAAATTATATTATTTTTTATTACTAGTTTATTTATATTATGACTTATTATTTATTAGGTATGTTGAAACTGTATGTACTTCCCGTCACTTGTCCATATGGGTTCATTAGAAAACCAGCATCAGACAGTATATTCTGTCTGGCATTAATGCTGAAATGAACCTTTTTGGCGCAGCCGTGAGGCACACATTATTGTTGTAAAAACATTATTTTTATTCTTTATTTTGTTATTTGTATTTTGTGTTTTATGAACTGTGTCCAAATAAACGTTATTCTTTCTTTCTTTAGACTTTCAAATTCTTTTTTTTAATACTAAAGATAAAAGTTTCATAGAACTCCCTTGGATAGGCGTGAAGGTTCATAAATAGATGTTCATAAATCACCCACCATGCAGGGATGCAACGTGCAGGTGCTAATGTTTGTAGGTTCATAAAGTATGAGAAAATCCGAAAATCTTTTATATTGCAATATTGCACGTAAGTAACTGACCACCGTAGGTCAATCCTTCATCGTAAACAAGGCCCAATTTTTTTGAGACGTAAATTTTTTAACCCTTCCGCTTTGTTATTTTTTTACAAAAACAGTAGCTAATTAAGTCATAATAAACCCTTCAGACTCCAATAAAACAAATCCGAACTTTACATGTAGAATAAGCGCACAAACATAGGATATCTAATGGATAGAAAAAAAAAAACATACAGACGAATTGAGAACCTCCTCCTTTTTGAAGAAGTCGGTTAAAAAATATCAGAAAAGTTTTTATTTCTTACCGTGTTCATAGTGCGTCGGCGCCGTTGTAACGTTCGAAACTATCGCATACAAGAAGACCGAAAGACCCAAAACTGTTCGCCACATCTTAATTTTTCTAAACACTTTTTCTTTCACCAAAAATTCATAACAAAACTCCTTTCAGTTTAAATTTCGAATTCGTTTCGCGCGTTCTAAGGAGGTGCTCGACTCTCTATGGTAGCACGGATCAACGTGTACTGCATGAGATGGAGTCCGGTCGCTGGGAATAAATAGTAGTCTATACATTGACGAAATATTGTCCAAAAGCTCCACAATACACTAGATTTAATTACCTTTGAGTGCATACGCTCTATGGTAGTCCGTAGGTAGGTCGTAGTTGGGGTGAATGGTCTATTGCATACTTCAGTACTGGTACATATACATATTTTTATAGATCTTATTATGCACCATGAACAGGAAACTAGGTACTATTATGACTATTGTAGATATTGCAAGCGATTAAACATTTTCAAAGGCTACAATAGTTTTATATACATAAGTGTATGTAGGTCTGTATGTAAAGTTATTCACCCAATTTACTTACCTACCAACATCCTACCAATAAATTCCTGAAGCATGTCTGTCTATACAAAGCATGATTTATTAGGAATGTTTAATTAAAGTTTAAAATGAATAAAATTAATGTTAGGGAAAGACTGAAGGATTAGAGAATAGGTACATGCTACTTACTAACGTTTAAAAAAAGTAAATTGAAATACAAAGTATCCTACTTTTTGTAGGTAAAAAATGAAACTTTTCGAGGACTCAAATTGAGCTTTATTTGTGAAAATAATTAAAAATATCGTTCCAAATAAGGTAATAAGTTGCTACGATTTTTCGTAGCATATTTTATTCGTAGCATTCGTAGCCCGAAAGTGTGAGCAGTCTTACCAAGGGGCATCATATAACCCAGTTACTGGTTTGTGGAGGTCAGATAGGCAGTCACTTCGTGTAAAATACTGTTATTCATCTGCATCCGGTTAGACTGGAAGCTGACCCCGACCCGACCCATCGCTAAGAAACCAACAGTTTTCGTAATATTTGTACCTTAGTAGTTCTTTAACCTTGAGTTTGTTTCACCATTTCTTCTCAGGGATAGTCAGATAGGAAATAAATATCGACTTGATCTAGCTTTTTTTTGTATATTATGCCCAGTAAAAGTGGTTCGGATATCCTAATATTCCTAACTATCGTAATCCTAACTATATTTAAAATGCGAAAGTGAGTTTGTTTGTTACGCTTTCACGATTTATCGGCAGAACTGATTTGGATGAAATTTGACACAGCGGTAAACCATGACCTGGAATCGGACATAGGATACTTTTATCCCGATATTCCCACGGGTTCGAGACTTACGCGGATGAAACCGCAGGGCTAGCAGCTAGTCCTTTAAGAGTACAAAATAAACAATTTCATTTCATTTTCCTCATAGGCCTATATGGCGTAGGAACAGTTTCCTTCTTATTAAACAAACATACCTTTATAGGGCCCGGCAACAGCCGACCTCGACCAAAATAACTCGGACACGGGAAACAGATACGAACCAAAATAATTAATTGTTTCCAAAACACCTGCTGGAAACAGCGAGCGAAGTGTTTAAAAAAGCGTTAAAACTGATTATTTGTTACTCACATATAACTATAGATTATAGGCACGTTAACTGAGGTATTTAAACGTAGCACATAGCGTACAATACTTCTTGAAATAAACAGCTGTAGTGCGTAAACTTTATATGAATGGGTGTTACGCGCGTATGTACCAAGGTAGGTCAATCAATCAATTTGCCTAGCCTTTTCCCAACCATGTTGGGGTCGGCTTCCAGTCTAACCGGATGCAGCTGATTACCAGTATTTTACATGAAACGACTGCCTATCTGAGCTCCACAACCCAGTAACAGGGTAATACGATACCCCCTGGTAAGACTGGTTGTCAGACTTTTGGGCTTCTGACGACCCGTATTAACGACTGTCAAAGATCCACGAATGACAGCCGGTATCAACGGCTTAACGTGCTTTCCGAGACACGGAGGAGTCTTGGTATGTAAAGATGGTCACCCTTCCACGGACCAACCTCGGCAAGCGTAGCTTATCCTGTTGGATTGACCCGTGCGGCTGTTATTACTTAGCCACGAGCTCCTCCTAAATACCTTCTTAATGGGTCGGTATTTGAAATTTTCTAAAATGCTCGTTTGACGCAGCACAGGCGGAGTGATTGACCGGCTGCACTTTCAGTCGCAGTTCGATTACCGCTTAGTAGAATCAATAATTGTATGGTCCCACAGTTGCTAGCTTTCGAAGGTTTGAATTTGTGCATGGGAACAAGTTTTTGTGTGTGACACACCAGTGGCTAGCTTGTTGATTGAGTTTTTTTAATTTACATATGTTATGTGACAAAGACCTATTATGGAATGAAAGTAGGTATGATGAACGTTTCAATAACACCTTATCAGAGCCATTAACAGTCCAACAACATTCAAAAGAAAATATGATATTCAGTTACTTAAGTTCTAGCGTCTAGCAGGTAATAAAACTGATTTCCAGGGTATGCCCTACAGATACACATAGAAATGGATCGTAGCTAGTTTATTATTTAAAAAAAAACTTCTTTATTTTCGTTCTTTTCTTTCTTTTCTTTCTTTTCTTTCTTTTCTTTCTTTTCTTTCTTTTCTTTCTTTTCTTTCTTTTCTTTCTTTTCTTTCTTTTCTTTCTTTTCTATATTTTCAATATTTTCAATATTTTCTTTCTTTTGTTTCTTTTCTTTCTTTGTTTCTTTTCCGTGTGGTTAGTGACTAACCTGGTGTCAGTCTTCTTTTCATCTTCGCGTCGTCGGTGGTAGCGCAGAGGACGCAGAAGACAGGAGATGGAGCAGAGTTTGCAACATATCTCCACATCCGCACCCTGCTGCCGTTCCATCGAGGTAGCCCTACATTACCAATATTACTTCAGTGTAGGAAAGAGATGAAGCTCTACAGGACGTATAGCTCCTTCTCTTTCCCCCACGAAGTAAGATTAAAATAATACAGCTGTAACCGGTGGTGGTAGGCTCCCAGGGTCCCAGGTTGGGCTTGCGGACGGCGAGCAATGGGTAGCTCGCCGTCCGATAAGGACCAGGCTCGGATCGATGGCGCGTCGTGTTCCACGCGCGCCTCAAAGAGATGTCAGCACAATTGGCGGGGTCCACTAGGACCGATGCCTGCCAGAGTTGCGCGAATATCCGAAAGGGATACCGGGACCTTGGCAACAGGCACCTGAAGGAACACGGGTGGGTTTTAGTCTGACACGTCAGGCATGTCTCGAGTAGGGCAATACAAGAAAACCTTTTAAAAAGATTTTTTGCCGTGCATTAGACATAGCGCTTTAATCCTGTAACCTCCTGAAGTTTAAGCACAATATCATTGCGATTCTTTTGAACTACTTTAGAATAAGTATAACATCACGCCTGTGTTCCCCGAGGGCTTAGGCAGAAGAACCCATAGTACAGCCAAATGTCGCCAGTTACGTTTTAAGTCCCGGCGAAACCATTGCCATCAAACAAGCACAAATCTAGATTCCGCGGGCTGCTACTGAGAAACTCCTGATAGGAAAACCCAATAACTTTCAACAATAACTACCCAATATGATGGTATAATGTAAAATAAGTGCACCCACGAAATATAGAATGTAGGTACTTGCGTTTAGCTAAGAAACGGAACATAAAAATACGTAGGTAGGTACATACGTTTGAGAATGTTGGCGCCGCTATGAAAATAATGACGAAGTCGCCCGTTTTCAGACGTTTCATCATTGGCACGTTTGACATTGGTGCCAGAAATGTATTGTATAAGTATAGTCGACCTCTTAAGTACTTTACCGCTTTTGATAAAAACTCCCAGTAAATTGAAACTTCTCGAAGGTTGAAACTATCTAACTGTCACTTAGGGTGAATTTCACCAATGAAACCGAACGCGGTCAGCACATAATTGGTCAAAATTGTTGTGGAATATTGACACTGACAGGTCTTGGACGCGGTTTTTAAAAGTACTGACCGCCTTCAGTTTCATTGGTGAAATCTGCACTTAGATAAATCAACCTCATCGTTTTATTACGTGCATAAGTGACATTCAGCCTTAGGGTGGTGTGGTTATACTTACGAACAATAGCACTACTTTTACTTAAATACCTACGTAAATATTAATGTCAGTACTACTTCATAGTAAACAGCAGCAACGATTTACTAGTACATAAGTAGTAAGTTTAAAAACAGTGAGGAGTACCACGTTTAGTTCTCAACCAAATCAAACCATATATACATGCGAGGAGCTCGTGGGTAAGTAATAACAGCCGCACGGGTCGATCCATCTGGTTAAGCTACGCTTGCCGGGGTTGGTCCGTGGATGGGTGACCATCTTTACATACCGAGACTCCTCCGTGCCTCGGAAAGCACGTTATGCCGTTTGTCCCGGCTGTCATTTGTGGATTCTTTGACAGTCGTTACGGGATGCCAGAAGCTCGAAAGTCTGACAACCAGTCTTACCAAGGGGTATCGTATTACACAGTACTGGTTTGTGGAGGTCAGATAGGCAGTCGCTCCATGTAAAATACTGGTATTCAGCTGCATCCGGTTAGACTGGAAGTCGACCCCAATATAGTTGGGAAAAGGCTAGGCAGATTGATGTACATCATTTTCAGTTGATAGTAGCATGTTCTGTTCCAGTCAGCATTATTCAACTGGTACTCCACGATCGTTTTGACTCCAGACTAGATACATACAACGCCTCATCAATTAATACGTAATTTTTAATTACAGTGCTGTTTCCTTCCGTTACGCCCTACATCCAGTTCTAGGTGACCTATATGAAACCGATCACCGACGCCAAATTGAGCATAAAAAATAATTTTACAGTCTAACTGTCAGTCACTAATTGATTTACGAGTTTCATGATGCTCTCAACTCAAACTATTACTGATGTCAACGGCTGTTTGCCCGCCATGATGTGTTTTTGACATCTGGCGTCGCGTGCGCCGAATCGGAACACAAATAATAGAGAGCTATAAATCTCAGTCGTAACTATCGATGAAGCAATCGAGTCGACGTTTGTATAGATGCATTGATATCACTCATAGGTGGACGGACCTGACAGATGTATCCTCTGTGTTGACATGATTTGAGTACCTACAGTACCTAAAATGTCTACTTGTACCTAATATTGTCTTCTCTAGCTGTTCGCAGCTCCGTCCGTCCGTACTTTCCGACATGAAGAATCAGATAATTTCAGAAAATTTTCGGTAAAAGTGTTTTTTTCCTCCGGTGATTAGTTCGAATTAGGTCACTTTCTTTATGATATCCCAGAAAATATAACTAAATTATATCCACGACTATTATTCTGTGAAAATATAAAAATGGCCAGTACCTAATTTAGTTAGCAGCATTGATTGTGTAATGATAAAATAAACACTCTATTTAACAGTTGTTACGAGTGAATGTCAACTTATTAACCCGAACGAATGTTAGTAGTCAAATGGGACATAGTTCACTAATAAACCTATGCGTAAGCGTGTGCTAGATTTTGGAACATAACTAATATTATTATGTCATTAGTTACAAGGACGAAAACGTTTATGAAAAACCAGCAAATAGAGGATTTAAAATACAATAGAAAAGGAAGAAGCTAAGGGGCTGGGAACAGTGTCATACGCAATTAGGGTGCAGGTTACAACCTGCACCCTAATTGCGTAAGACACGATCAATCAGAATTGGAATCGCTTTGAAACAAATGTCTAATCCATTGCTTCATAAGTTCGAAAAAAAATCAACGTAAATAACGCAATGAACATTGTTGAACTGTCAAAATGAAACAAATTAGTCTTAATCGGTTACGAAAATAAGTTATGCAATTAGATCAAAATCAAAAGTAATTTATTAACTAGGCTGAGAATCAGCACTTTTCGAACGTCAAAATTACATAAGAGTGTCCCCCAAAACGCCCACCCTTCACCACTTCCTAGCTGGGAAGATGATAGCTGACCTACCTACTTACCTACTACTTATATAGGTAAGTCTGTTGTATTCGGTTATTTTAAACATTAGAATGTGTTGTTTAATTAATATACCAAGAAGTAGGTACTACTCATCCCCAAATCGAGATCGCCCGCTTTCTTTTAAGCCTTCAGCTGCAAGGGTACAGTTTGCGGGCGAGTTCGAACTAGGGATGAGTATGAACGAAGCCTATTCTGCGTAGTTATAGGTACCTAATAGAAACCTCAGATAGAAACCTTAACAATCTAATAAACAATCCGCGACACCCATGTAATGCTATAATCCTTACGTACCTATTTATCCATGGCATAATGAATGTTATGAACTCTAATAATAGACGTATAAGATAAACATCTTCGTTTTTAGAATCAAATGTAAACAGTTACCTAGGTAAAGAACTCTCGGGCCAGACAGGAGTGGCGGGCGAATCTAAATTACTAGTTATAAAAAAGCATAATATTTTCTAGGCCATTCAGGTCAACGATCCAAACATTTATATGTCTATCGTAGTTTTCGACATAAATGACTCATGTGGACCATATATTAGAATGCCTTTTCAGCGAACACAATCTGTCTCGACTTTTATGGTGATACGTTATGCAATGTCACACTTTACAATAGTGCTATAAAATCCTAGGAGAGGGATCGTAAACCTTTTTACCCGATTACGCGACAACAAAGACAAGGTTATGTTTTTACATGTGCGTATTACCTGATTACTAGAGAAAATAACTACTGATTAACCGAAACATATTATGCCTCCAGAATCTGTGAAAGGCAAAATTAACCCGTCATATGCCGTAATTACAGACACAATTAAAAATCCATTGTTTCTCAACGAGATCTACGTTCCGGCATACCAAAGGTTAAAACAGAACGGCGAATGGGTAACGAATCTATGGGTTATATACACCTGTCCCAAGCCCCAAAAGCCATAAGATATTAACCTTTGCTACTCCGTGGCTTTTGCCAATTGTTAGTACTTTTAGAGTGTAACGTGCTTTCCGAAGGTACAGAGGAAAAAATTTCAAGTAGCTATAGATCTTAATACAGATCTATAGCTACTTGAAAAAACAATAAAACCAATAAACAAAATCTAAATTAAATCCTGTTTTCGAACGCTTGGGACGAATCAATGCTCTCAATTTTCAGTCGCATGTCATAGGTTGTCCATCCCTGCCCCTAGGCTCCCGAAGACGGGTGCGCCGATCAACTCACAGATATGCATTTAAAACGTTTTAATTTTTAACTGTGTCAAGGACGCGGTACAATGGTCTAGTCCTCATGGGAAAATTAATTCAATTAGTTTAGATACGTTTGATGTACGATTCGACAATGGTTGGTGGAGGTTTGTAATATAACGTTGATTGAGTTCTATGCTGACCGTGAAAGACATTGAACCCTGTCAAACAAGAGCTGTTTTGATACTGAACTACTGCTGCACCTGGCTGATCTGTTCATATTATTTAGGTATATATACAGGGCGTCACACGGATATGCCACATGGAGGGAAAGTACCTTGAATATTGTAGATGGACAATTTTTACTGAAAGAAGACATTTATTATTATCCCTTAATCCATTATTTTAGGTTTTATGTTATGAGTCGGTAGGTACCTAATACCTAGTCAGTAGGTATGTCACAATTATTAAATTAATATGGTTGCCAAATAGAATGTAGGTAAGTATATATTTAATTTATCTAAAACAAACAAATAAACTATAAAATAATCAGATAGTGAACTCCGGATTTCGAAACTGCAACGATAAGGATTTCAGTTAAATTATGGTTCAAATCACAAAACATGGTATTCTTTTTAAAGACGTTAGCAATGAAAAGTGTTCTATTAGTCCTACATTCATTTGTTTTTTTTATTTAGGCAAAGTTCATTTACTTTCCAGTCACAATCTCACTATTGGGGCAATCTCACTGTGGGCTCAGGTCTCCTGATTTTAAAACTGTGATTTTCTGCGAAAATGAAAATTCTCATCTCAGTTTTACTGTTGGTGATAGTTTTAAATGAAAACGTTAGTTGCTACGGTAGAGGTGGGTACCTCGTTTAATTTATGAAGACGTAATGTTTACCGTGTAAAGGTCAAATAATTATTAATCCCTTGTAGACACGGCAATACATTTCCAAGCTATACATTTCCAGTATAAACTGACCTCTCATTATACAGAAATCCTATACAAATGCGAGATCATCTTACACTGGAAATGTATAGCTTGATGTGTAGCCGTGTGTAATTGTGTACCTATTGTGTTGTATGAACTTTTTTACCGTTTTTCTTAGTACTTTATTTTATTACATTTTAAAGGATCAGGCGTTTCTATCTACCCTGTTTATCAGTCATGTCGATTCGATTATCAGGAATCGTGGTACAAATTACATCCTATCGCCAGTAACCTGCCTCATAACCAGCTTTCCTTTAATTTACAAACGAAAAGTTCCTTACAATTTTAACATGTTTTTCAGATGCCAGTCCCACCAGCAACAGGGAGTTTACCCCAGAGGCAATGATTTACCTCCTTTCAGAACAAGTAAGAAACCTAATCAAGACTGGTGATGACGCTAATGAAGTACCAGTTCTGGATCCCTACGAGTTTGAGTGCAGGCAACTGAACTTAGCAGCCGGAGAAAAGTTTAGGTAAGTATTTGAAAGTTAATATCTCCCCTCCCATCTCATTCAAATTAGCAACCGTTAATGCTTCTTCACAAATAACTATAATGGATGTTCTTCGCCTTTACCTGGAAATAAGAACCGTTACCAACACTATACAGGGTGTAAGGGACAGCCCTCCACAAATTAACAGGGGGCATTTATCTCCTTATTTTGAATCCTATTCCACCGAAAATTTTCTCAGGAAAATGTTTTTTTTTTCTGTTATATTTTTTTTATTTCAACGTAAAATTACATTCTCTGTAGGCAGCAGTCCATTTATGTGAATAAAACAGCTAAAATAAAATAAAAAACAGAAATAGATATTGAAATACTATAGCGAACGACGCGTCAAATTCAAAATTTACATTGATAAATAACGCGGCGCGAGCGCGCCCCCCCCGCCACGGGGATAGGCCTGACGGATAGGATGACCTGTAGAAGGACATAGGCTAATTTTCATCCTGGATCACAGATGAAGTCGCGGACATCAGCTAGTATTACTTATTATAAAACAATGTGAAAGTGAATTTGTTTGTTACGCTTTCACGCTAAAATATCTGAACCATCTGGATGAAATTTGACACATACGTAGACCATGACCTGGATTAGGACAAAGGGTACTTTTTATCCCGATATTCCCACGGGATCGAGACTTATGCGGGTGAAACCGCGGGGCGCAGCTAATTACTGATAAATGTCATAATGTTTCAGCGCCACCGTGAACATAACCGATGGAAAATTTACTGGTTTGGGAGACTACCTGCTTAAAGAATTCAACTTTTCTAAAAGTGATATTTCGATAGAATTGAACATTGATATTCCATCGTTGAGGTTTTATTCAGGTAACATGCTGTTTTACAATAAGTTTCCTTATACAGGTTCAAATTCAATTAGCTACAAAGATAATAGGTCTTTACCTATGAAATTGCCGTTTTGTATGAAAAAATTTAAACGAATTTTTTTCATGAATTTTTTATTTGTATTAATCGAAGTAATCACCCATGCAATCAATGCATCTTTGCCATCGCAGTGGCAGTTTATTGATGCCCTTCTTAAAGAAATCAGCTGGACGGGAGGCAACAAATTCTTCAAAGGCATTTTGAATTATTGAATTTTTTTTTTCGGGTATTGAATTTTTTTCCCGCCAAGAAGTTATCCAAATTCTGGAAAAAGTAGTAGTCTGTAGGCGCAAGGTCTGGTGAGTAGGGCGGATGACGGAGAGCTTCCAACCCCAGTTCTTGCAACTTGGAGACCGTCTGCTGTGCAGTATGAGGTCGCGCGTTGTCGTGCAGGAGCAGCGGAGACGAGCGATTGACCAATGCTGGTTGGAGATGCGCCAGCTTCTCCATCATTGTGTTCAGTTCTTCACAGTACACATCTGCAGTAATGCTCACCCCGTTTGGTAAGAAGCTGTGATGAATCACACCGGCGCTAGACCACCAAACAGTGACCATCACTTTTCTAGGGGTAAGTTTTCGTTTAGGGCATTGTTTAGGTGCTGAACCAGGATCCAACCAACTTGCTGAGCGCTTGCGGTTATCAAACAGAATCCATTTTTCATCGCAGGTAACTATGCGGTTCAAAATTCCTTCATTTGTGTGTCTGTTGAGCAGTGCAAGGCACGTCTCGACGCGTACTTCGCGCTGGCGATCATTGAGTTCGTGGGGCACCCATTTGTCAAGCTTTTTTACCTTGCCAATTTGACGCAAATGGACCAATATTGTTTTGACGCTAACGTCGAAAGCTGCTGCTAATTCAGCCGTAGATTGTGTATCATCAGCTTCCACAATCGCTTTTAATTCGTCATTGTCGACCAAAGTCTTCGGACGACCGCGAGGTTCATTTTTCAGGTCGAAATTTCCAGAACGGAAGCGAGCAAACCAATAACAGGTGGTGCGTTGGTTTGTAGTGTTAGCTCCGTAAACGTCGTTGATGTTGCGTGCCGCTTGTGCCGCGTTGCTGCCACGACGGTACTCATATTCCATAATTACTCGAATTTTTAACGTATCCATGATCACGAAAAAGATTGAAATGCGATGAAAATGTAACACTAATCAATAAAGAAATGACTACTTTTGGAAAAAAAAATCCATGTTTTTAAAATAAAATTAATTTGAAATTAGAATTCTTAGCCAAACAAAAATTATTTTGATTTGAAATGGCCAGTACTGCAGAACGGCAATTTCATATAATATATAATCAATCAATATAAAGACGATAAAACAAAAAAAAAAACACTTAATTTCAAGTAACTACAGCTGACAAGGCGATCAACGGCCGTTAGTAGCGCAGTTTTTTCATAAAATTATGAGTTTAGAAAATCTTTTTCCGTTTTTTTTTATCGTCATTAAATATCGATACCCATTACAACTGCGAATCAGTTTCAAAAGGATTAACGATTACCTAATTCTCTGTCATGACGGGTTTCTTTTCAGAATATTACGAATTGGACGGAAATATTTACGAAGCAATACCAATTAACGGACAAGGCATAGCAGAGTGAGTATTTTTCAGAGTCCTTTACAGTCAGGAAATAGGGTCGGTCCGCCTGTTTTCTTTCTGGTTTTTGACCTTAGAGCAATGAGTTTTTACAGTAAAATAAATATCAACTAAGTAGTTCTATGCCCCTATGTTTTCCGTTTTTATGATACATTATCTGTAGAAGCACTAGAACCCTCATACAATGCTCAAAATTGCCTGTTTAGACCGCTGTTATCAGAGGCCTATTGTACAAATTTGAAAACTATTAATGAAAAAAGAAAAACATAGGGGTACAGTAAATATCCTTCTTATTCAATTAATAAAATATCTTTCAAATTGGTCCAATATTGGAGGAGGAAATAGACGACTGCCGAACCTCTACTTTTTGTATGGAGAAAAGACCGACCCTATTTCTTCTTAATAATAATCAGTATTAGGTGCATAAAATAACTCGTGTTTTGCAGCATTGTAATACAAAACATATCGCTATGGGGAAAAGTATACTTGAAACAATCTGCAGATGGTAAATCCATACTCCTGGACAAGATTGAAGATCCGGAGTTCAGTATAGAACGAATTGTAGTAAGTACACTTAGTTCAGGCAATCGAGAGACACACATATTTTTTTTCACGTACCTACTTAAGCGTAGAGGATCCTTGTGTCTATGATTACTATAGACAAAAATATATTTCAGACTTTTAGTAGGTAATCGTTTAAACCGCGACTTCTTCAGCCATCCAGGATGAAAAGTATGTTCTTCTCCGGGTCATGGTCTACCCTATGTGCAAAATTTCATCCAAATCAGTCTAGCCGTTTTAGCGAGAATGCGTAACAAACAAATAAACAAACTTGCTTTCGAATTTATAATATTACTTAGAATTCAATGACTTCAATCAATGTCGTGCTTTACTGTTAAATGGTACCGTTTGTGTGTAACTTACTTTGAAAGAAAATATTCAATTCACTCGTAGGTATGTACAGAATTATTTTACGTATTATATCTGAAACCTTTATTACAGTCCCGAACCCAGTTCGACAACAACATAGACGGCGTCATCAGCTCTATGGTTGAAGATCTCCTGGCAGACTACCTGACCCGCTTCAACAAGTACATAGCTACCTCATACAGTGACCTCATCGCACCAAACCTAAACCCTACCTTCGAAAACTATGACAACTGGAACCTCATTGCTGTCTTACTGTATGATGCATACGAATATTAAATGGATGACAGTGTAATATTTTTTTTTATTTTCTCCTTTGTCCTTCTAGCAATCTGTAGTAGGTAGGAGTGACACTCTTACTAAAAGTCAGCACTGTGCTGTGGGGTGTGGGTCCACTGCGCAGTAACATGCTTTTTTGCCACAGTCACCACGTACAGCTGCCGACTACATTTTCCGTGCTTAATTGTAATGAAGTACCCATTTGATTTTTAGGGTTCCGCACCTAAAAAGCAAAAACGGAACCCTTGTAGGATCACTCGTGTCTGTCTGTCTGTCCGTCTGTCACGGCCAATTTGTTCCAAATCCAATGGACCTATACACATATATTTCTGTGACCCAAAGTCGGAGGTGTAACGAAAATAAATGAATGGGGGTCACTTTTGGGGGACCAATTGGAAAATAAAAAAAGTTTTGCGAACTGCATTGTGGGTCAAGTGAAAGGGCTTGTTGCGATTATCTCAATTTTTTTTTAAATAATTTAAAAATAAACTTTTAAAGATATTTATTTTTAAAAAAAGATGAAAATTGACCATTGGTGAATTTCATTTTTCATTTAATTCATACGAATAGCTCCTCTTTTTAGCACGTTTATATTTCTTGTACCTACAACTAAAGGTACTCGTACTTACCCTCTACCTCTTACAGTTAAGTTGTAAGCTCTTTCAGAAATAATTCCTTGACTCACTTAAAGACACGGAAAATTAATTGAGCTGATGCTCTTGGTTTTTATTACCATTTTAATTGGAGAGTCCTTAATCAGCAACATATGCTAGCAAAAAATGCTGCTAAAGCTATTTTTTTTTTGCGCGCGCAATCTAACTAGAGGATAATAGCACGAGTCACGAATATACTCCATTTGAAATAAGATTAGACGTATAGATAAGCCTTTTTTACATTCCGTTCAACCGATTTTGAATTCTATTGCATTGGTGGCATGACAAATGTCAGCCGCCAAGTTGGTATTGTGTATCTTTTTCTGCTTTTAATGCTATCCTTATGCCTACGGTATAGAAGTCAAAATCGGTTGAACGGACTGTAAAAGGGTTTGTTCTAATGTCTAATCTTATTTCAAATGGGGTATAACTAACGAAAACAGAATACTACACCTACACTATACTATACCTACATAAGTTAGGTACTCTAGTGCCGCCAATTTTGTTGTACTGCGACCTACGACTTGCTACACGTAGCAAGGCGCTGCTACGCGCGTAGCCGCGTGCCTACGCAAGGCGTGAATAAATACATACATAATAAAATAATACATACTTCAAATAAATACATAGGTTCTTCTTATGAGGAATAGGTACTACGCAACTTGCTTACAGCAGACTGGAGTTTTCCATTATTATTTTGTTTTCGAGTACATAATGTAAATCAGATGAGATAACTTGCTAAATCAAAGCTTGATAATAAAAAAAATACGATCTCACCGGATTAGGGATCCCTTTGTTTGTTCGATAATAATAAATTACAGAAGTTGTAATGTTATAGGTAGTATGTTCATGAAAAACAATTGAAGGTGGCCACTACGGACGTAAACAACAGATTATAACAAGATAAATACTTAGTATAATGCGACACTGATTACTAATTATCGCCATATTTAGTAGCAGATATTAGTGATTGATGGAATAAATCAGTGTTTGATCTTCAAGATTAGCTTCCTTTACTGATGCCCGTGAAATTATACACAGTAGGCGATTGTGAGTCGGAAAAACTACTAGGTAAGTTCTGAAAGAGCCACAACATTGATAGCTTTAAGTTTTACATTTTACTGAATCTTACATTTTTTGGGTTGTAAGGTATAGGCAGTAGAAAAAAAAAGTATTACCGATTGGTGTAATTCTACCCCATTGTTACCTATAGATACTCACTATAATTAAATGTTCCCTGTAATTAAATATCGTACTTTAATGACTTCACCCTTACGGAATTATACACCTTAGCGGAATTATTTCGATAATAAGCTTACTTTGTACCTAAGTGGACTACATAATTCTTTCCTGAGCAGAGTTCATAGATTGTCCTGATTTACCTAAAGATTTGAACTCTCTCTGTACACCAAACCTGTCTCTCTCCTATATACCAAAAATGTTACTGCTTTTTGGCCACCTTTGGGAATGTATTCCTTACTGCAATAGTTATACACTCGAACTCTAAAAGTTATTGACTCGTAAGCAAAATAATAGCATATTGTAACGACACATTTGACTTCAAATCATACATAACCCGTTCACTGGCGTAATTGATGATTTTGCCGATCGTTTACAATAATTTCTAAACTACCAAAGGACACATACATAGATATAATGTCTAAAATACTTAACACAAACTTAATAAGGTCAACTTACGATTCAAAATTGAAAAACATGCTCATAACATGTTTATAATTGGCTTATTGGTGATTCGCACGAGTTTCGGGTGAATCGACGCTTTTATATAATACTAGCTGATGCCCGCGGCTTCGCCGCGTGGATGTCAGTTATTATATACAAAAACCTTCCTCGAGAACCACTAGTGAAAACAGTATGAAAATCGGTGCAGTCGTTTTTGAGTTTATCGCGAACAGACAGACAGACGCGGCAGAGGACTTTCTTTTATAATATGTAGTGATTATTTTTGCTTGAGGTGATTCGTAGGAAGTCTAACCGATTTCTAGAGTTGTCGATTCGCCAAATAAACCAAATTCATGCGAATCGCCTCAAGAAAAAATAATATTATTTAGATTTTTTTATTTTTTATTCGCCCGTTTCGGGCGAGTAAATTCGTCCGAATCACCAATAAGCCTATAATTTCGCCAACGATATGATCTGCATTAGATACCTACACATAGGTACTACATAATTATACTTACTAAATGTTAATGATCGTCATTATTTACGCCATCCTGTACATAATATGCGACGCTTTCCGTTTCAGAATGAAACTCGTACTTGTGTTGATGCTGTGTGCCTTGGCGGCTGCTGCACCTAAAGTTGGAAAACCAACACCTGTTCACAGTAAGTAAACCAGAGACTAACATCATATCGCTTTCCAATTCACACATTTTCCATTTCGAATATAGTGTTTAATTATATATTGTTTTGTTCTTCTGAGTATAAATTATTCAATGAACCTTTATGAAATTAAACTCTTATCAATAACAAATATATCTTTTGAATTAAAAAAAAAACTGTATTCCTATACTTACTTACCATAAAGCGTAACGTATTTCAGTACAAAAAAGCGCGGCTAGGTGCGGCCCGCCTGCAGTGTGCGATGGTATCGTACATACATAAGTACAAAGTATATCAAAGTCATAAAGTAGGATTTTTGCAATACGGTGTGGCGTCGGTCAAAGCTCTATTCTAAATGAATCCTCATTGACTAATAAATAAACTAAAGTACTTATTCAATAAACACACCACGACTGAAAATCAAAATCAAAAGTTATTTTTTGATTTTGACTTTCAGCTGTGGTTCACATTGTTCGCTTCTCTCCTAGACCCCTCGGCGCTGGACACGGCTGAAGGTCGCAACATCCTGGTCAACGCCCTCGTCCGTCAACTGATCGCGTACCTCCGCCGCGTCATCAACAATGGTTCCGCCCTCTTTGGGATCCCGCCCCTAGACCCCCTGGACTTGGAGCATTACCATCTCTACATACCCGCTGGACTTATCAAGTAAGTCATTGGATGTTAGAAGAACTATTCTTCCTACTTCCTACTACCTTACCTACTAATGAGATTTTCAGCTTTCGACCCTGAGCCAAGGGTTGAAAATTCATCAGCACGCTTTTATAAGAGCGAACTTTTTTAAAAACACTCGTAAACGGGCGAGTGGGTCTCCAGTTGGCCAATTTATCTTGGTCGGCTATCAGTTCCCTTTTATCCTTAAGTTAGACCGCATTCTATGATGTGATGCTGCCGAACCACAATTGAAGAACCACATCATCCACCTCTCTAACTTGGGATTCTTCAAGCTACAAATGAATAGGTAAATTCTTTCTCAATATCATCAGCGGTTTCTGGAAGCCAAACCACACCGCAGGAAATCTGCTGCCAAAATAATAATTGACTCAAGATTATCAGTCATAGAACTTAGATTTACCTACTATAGTTTGAACGACATCGCTGTACCGCGCCTTAGGAATGCGCGGCGAGGCAGGCAGAACGTCGTAAGCGTTGACGAATGAGCCGCTTGCACCGCCCAGACTTTTAGAAACCATGGCTAGATTAGCAAACTACCTGACTCTTACCTACCTACTATGCTACAAACAAAACTAAGTAGGTACCTACCTACTATTATTTATTAATTTTTCTTTCATAGCTTGGACTTGCAGCTGAACAAAATATCGGCGACTGGTATCGGTGCGTTCGTGGTGCACAGGAGTAACTTGGACCTGTCAGACCTGTCCTTCGACCTGGACATCTCTGTGCCGAAGATTGATGCGTCAGCTGGTAAATATCAAGTTATAACCTACCTATTTGCAGTGGCCAGTGTCCCATGCAGAGTTTTAAAGTCCAGCTCTTTGCTCATACGGGA
The DNA here is from genome assembly GCA_948473465.1 of Lithophane ornitopus. NCBI lineage: Eukaryota > Metazoa > Arthropoda > Insecta > Lepidoptera > Noctuidae > Lithophane > Lithophane ornitopus. Next base: position 10,204,322 of record OX419616.1, on the reverse strand, counting down.
TGACGAAAGATCCAAATCCAATCTAAAGGCCAAATAAAAAAAAAACAAAAACAAAAAACATTATCTAGTCACGATCTTATCTCAGTGGTAATACTGGCAATCGATCTCGAATACTTGTTGAAACTCAGATTAGAATGAGAACATACATACATAGGTACATAAACTCAAGCCTTCTTCTCATGTGGATAGGCAGAAACTACAGAACGACACCTGATACGATCCTTACATACTCCTTTTGCCTCATTTAGGTACGTTCATACCTTCATCTGATCATACACGCACGCCGGTTGAACGAACGAATTGAACGAACCTACGAATGAGATAGGTCTTAAAAGTATGGAAATTGGTGTAGGAATAAATGAATTACTGTAATTATCATAATTCTGAAATACCTGTTTTTTTTACAGAGGATTACGATTTGATCGGTGATTTCTTCACCGCTATCCCACTTTACGGAAAAGGAAAAGCTGAGTAAGTTTTAAAAAATATCTAAACACACACATAGGTACTATCCTATCGTACCCATTATTTTTATAAGCCAGTACTTTCCACTGTAGGATTAACGAATTTGTCTATTTATATAATAAAGCGACACGGTTGACGCAGTGGCTGAGCGATGGACGACTGCGCAACGTGTCGCGGGTTCGATCCCCGCACGGAACAAATATTTGTATGATCTGCAAGTAGTTGTTCCGGGTCTTGGTGTTAGTATATGTGAGTTTCTATGTTTGTAAACGATACAGGAAGAAAATTCCTAGTGTGGGGCAATGTTTTTTAAAAACTAAACTAAACTAAAACTAAAGCCGCGGGCTGCAGTTTGTTCTAAATAAACTAGCACTAGCGCGGTACTGCAATTTGCTGCTGTGCTAGTTACCTACTGAATAAATAAATAAATTGAATTGTATATTTTTTGACGGAGAAATACGTAATTTTATGTTCTTTTTCAGATTCGTAGTGGAAGGCTTCAGGTTCCAAGCTAAATTGTTCCTCAAACAATCTGATGATGAGAAGTCTATACTCATTGAGAGAATTGAAAATGCTGCCTTCCAACTACCTAGTTTCAAGGTAGGGCAAACCTTTTTTTAAAATCTTATTATTGCTTTTTCTATTTCCGTGTCTGAACACGGTGATCGCAAACGTAGCTATTGAGTAAGTCCCGACTGGGATCCCCGGCTCATTCCGGGTGGGAGCTATTGAGTAAGTCCCGACTGGGATCCCCGGCTCATTCAGTTTAAAAAAGTGAGTTTTCCATTTGAAGGGGCCAGATTCGTTTCTAGTTAAGTATCAATAGCATACCCGGTTAATTGTTACAGAACCGGCGAAATATGGGGTAGATACGTATTTTACACCACTTTTTTTTTCTTGTGCGTGGGAAATCATCAAATGACTTCTCCCACTCTGGGTGGAGCGGAAGGGTGTGTCAGACTTTTACTGACTAAAACCCACCCGTGTTCCTTCAGTTGCCTGTTGCCAAGGTCCCGGTATCCCTTTCGGACTTTCCCGCAACCCTGGCAGGGTATTTTACACCCCTGAGTGACGGCCCCTTAAGAGAATGCATCTTTATATTAGTTCATGTTTAAATTTCAGTCGCATTTGACCGGAGTTATTGGCGGCGGAGACATCGACGGCATCGTCAACTCTGTTATTGAAGAGGTGCTCATAGACTACATCAACCGGTTCCAGGGTGTCATCGCCTTAGCTTCCTCCCATCTGGTCATCTCAGGACTTAACCCCATCCTGGACCAGCTCGACACCTGGGCTTACCTCGCTGTGCTGCTACCACGCCCTTAACCTTAAGAGAATGACAGACTTTTTTGTAAATAATACCTACCTACCTAAGCCTTAATGACCCAGATAGACGTGTACCAGTGAAACTATTTAAAAAAACTTGGTTTCTAGAGAATCAAGAATTTCTAACATGATATTATGAAATAAAATGTTACGTTTTAGTCAGTGTTTGTCTTATCTTCCGGTTTATCTGATTCTTGTTGGGGCATCGTTCTAGACTTACCTTGAACATAATAAAATACGTAATAAGTAGGTACATCATTAGGTAAGTACCGATTATGTTCAACAACAATTCAATGTCAGTTATCTCATGATAAAACCAGATTGGTGTTTTATCTATATTTTCACACCACCTGCTCGACAATGTCAAATTATATGTCATGCAAACCTAACCTAAAGTAAGTCATTTAAGACCGAGGTCTAGCAGGGTAATAATATTGTATTGAATTTCATTATGACCCGCTGGTCATTAATGTGATTTGAATTTGGAACATAAAGTAGTACATTTACGGTAAGTAGTAGGTACATTCCATGCATTCACCATTAAGATCTGCACTAAAAATTAATTGTTCAAAAATCGAACTGGCCACCACGAGTAGAATATAAAAAAAAGAAAAATAGAACACAAATTATAAAGAGGCGCGAATACTGAAAATTTAATTGCTTTGTTAAACAACAAATTACCTAACTACAATACATACAAATTTTCACTAATATGTCGAGTGACGATAGTGATTTGACTCCGGAGTACATTAAATCCGAAGCCATTGGCATTGCCAACAATCTACTCCCAGAAAAGTCCAAGGAATCGTACATTAAAGCCTACGACGATTTTTACAAATGGAAAACTACAAAGGGCATCAGGTCTGTATCTGAATCAGTGCTTTTAGTCTACTTCCAGCATTTATCATGTACAAAGAAGTCAAGTAGCCTATGGTGCATTCGATGCTGAGGTCAACAATAAGCATCAAAAATAATATAGGTACTTAAAAATTTATAAATACACCAAATTACTGGCATTTTTAAAAAGGAAAACGGAAGGACATCGTCCTATCGTCGTAATAAATACTTGGATTCTAGTACTAATGCTTTTTATTGTCTCGTAGATGGTGTGAAAAGTAGAGTATTCTCCTCGGGGATAAAGGTGCCTTTGTCTTGGGCGAACTTGAATCCCACGCTGCACTCAAGATTCTTGTCTTAACTCCCGAGCAAAGCGAGGGAGTTAACTCTAAACTCCCTCGCTCCGCTCGGGAGTGAACGCTAGAATCCTTCGTTTTGCTCGGGATTCAATACGGCGCCCGCTACATAAGACACTACTTTATCCCCTTAGTGCATAATCTACTATTACCTAATCACTACCTACCTAGATGTGTTATTCAAAGGACCCAAAAATAATTTCCTAATGATGACTGTGTCCGTGGAAGGTGTACCGTGTAGGTAGGTAGGTACATAAGTGTTTATCACCAAACGATAAATGTTTAAATACTTATTAAATTAAAACAACATGAATTATCAGTGCAGTTTTAATACAAACATGTAAACTACTTAATAAAAGTAGCTAGGTAATAAAATGATGACAAATATTTATACCATTTCCATCGGCCATCTCCAACAGGCGACTGCGGTAGGTTTCAATTTCATTTCATTAATCAATAAAAAGGTGGAAAACTTCTTCTCGTCACGTACTTTCGCTTATCTTCGGCTAATCGTCATATTCATCGTACCACACTTCACGACAGGCCCCAGAGACATCCCTTTTAAATCCATCAGGGCAGCTGCTCCAAACTGGCGAGTCATCAGCCACGGCGAACAAAGCATTGCTCTTGCGCAATCCTTGAGGAAAAACGTTTCCCTGCTTCGCAACGTGTGGACGACAAAGCACAGTGCACACAAGTAACACCAAAACCAGGAACCAATTCCGGAACATTTTGTAAGTTTGTCTGTTGTCCTCAGAGTGAAGCGAGTGGACTGAGGATTTTGGTAGAATTATCACGTTTAGATTATGTACTTCCTTCACCCACGCTAGCGTCTACTGTGTATGATGAAATATATTATTATTATCAGACACGTAGTGTGCTCAATATGTTATTATTCGTAGAATTTTGATGAAACTGATTCATTCCGTGTTTTAAAAAAAAAAATTTTTGTATGTAAATAGGTACCTACCTTTTGCCTGTTGGTGTTTTTTATGGTTAGTCATCCGAAGCCTTATTCATACAACCAGACATCTAATTGATCGGTAGAAGTGCTATGACGTGTGCAGCAAGCCGAGATCACTTTCGCATGCATCATGCATTTTACAATTGTGCAACTGCAAACATAAGACTTATGTAAGTACTTACCTATGACAAGCAGTGGGCGTCCTGCGGTGAATATGATGATGAAAGGAAGGGGCACGTTTTATGGAACGCTTGTCTGCTATTTATTTTTAATAAATATTATAAAAGTTAAATTTAAAATTTAAAAAACCCCCGACAAAAACAAAGCATTTAAAAAGTAAACAAATAATATGTATTGGCCCTTTAAGTTTAATATAAAAGTTGTAGGTAATATTTTGATCCAAGCGTCGTCGCGTCGGGGGACGGCTAATTAAAACGCCAACATACACTAGGAATAATGAATATATGCTATTGTAGAAAGGATAGCTGCTGTTAATTTCCTATTTTCATGAGCCGTCCCCCGACGCGACGACGCTTGGATCAAAATATTACCTACAACTTTTATATTAAACTTAAAGGGCCAATACATATTATTTGTTTACTTTTTAAATGCTTTGTTTTTGTCGGGGGTTTTTTAAATTTTAAATTTAACTTTTATTTCCAGCTTTTTAAATTTCATATTATATTACTAGTAGAAACGCTACGATCAACACGCGGCTCGCCGAAATCTGCGTAGCTTTACGTACTTTTGCCACAGTGAAGCTAGTTACTTATTTAGTCTCATTTCTCTTTCCTACTCCATCATCAGACCCTGATGACACCATCCATCTGAAACCTATTTTTTTAGACCTTTCCAATGAGCCCAAACACGATACCTCTGCTGTAAGTTGTTGAGGGAGTTGGGTATCCTGCATCCAGGTGATGCTGCAGCATCAGTTCTAGGTTACTATATTCTTCTTATATCATTGAAGTAACAGAATTCTAAATTTCCAATCGATTAGACCTGCGAAAGATGCTCACATCCATTCATCAACTAGAAAAGAGCTGATAATCTTCAAACGGCTGAACCGATTTTCTTGAATCATAGCTAAGAACACTCTCGATTAAGTCACCTTTCAAACAAAACAAAAAAAAACAAAATCGGTTCAGCCGTTTGGCAGCTACAATGGAACAGACAGACACACAGATACACAGATACACAGATACACAGATACACACGTTAAACTTATAACACCCCTCTTTTTCAGTCGGGGGTTAAAAATGTAAGTAGTAGAGAGAAGAAGAAGAATGTGGAGAGAAGAATGTAAGTAGTGGAGGTGCTCGTGGCTAAGTAATAACAGCCGCTCGGATCGATCCATCAGGTTAAGCTAAGCTTGTCGGGGTTGGTCCGTGGATGATTGACCATTTTCACATATCGAGACTCCTCCGTGCCTCGGAAAGCACGTTAAGCCGTTGGTACCGGCTGTCATTCGTGGATCTTTGCCAATCGTTACGGGTCGTCAGAAGCCCGAAAGTCTGACAACCAGTCTAACCATGGGGTATCGTATTACCCAGTCACTGGGTTGTGGAGGTCAGAAAGGCAGTCGCTCCATGTAAAATACTGGTATCCCGCTGCATCTGGTTAGACTGGAAGCCGACCCCAATGTATTTGGGAAAAGGCTAGGCAGATTGATTAAAATGTAGTAGAAAAAATAGGTCACAATTGTTTTTTGTTTCGACATTTCAGGGTTGGTCCCAGTAGGCACGCCACAATTGCGGCGATAAGTCCCCTCTTTGCGGAGCGCTAGAGAGGCGCCACGGCGTCCTCACCTTCCGCCTGACGCAGGTTCTCACCGGACACGGCTGCTTCGGGAGGTTCCTGTGTAGAATTAGGCGTGACGAAACGCCCGGTTGTCACCACTGTGTGGATCGCCCGGAGGACACGGTGGAACATACGGTGGAGGGCTACCGTGCTTGGGCGGAGCACCGCCGTGACCTCGTGGGCGATGATCTCTCGCGTCCAGCCCTGGTACCGGCCATGGTACGGAGCGAAGGGGCATGGGAAGCCGTCACCTCCTTCTGCGAAGCAGTAATGCTCGCGAAGGAGGAGGCGGAACGCGTGAGGGAGAGGCAAAATTCGTCTCACGCGCCTAGCCACCGCAGGAGACGCCCTGGGCGTCGGGAATCCCAGGCGGATTCCCGGCCACCATAGGCGCGAGCTTGCGGACGGCGAGCAATGGTTAGCTCACCTTCCGATAAGGGCCAGGCCCGGGTCGACGGCGCGTTGTGTTCCGCGCGGGCCTCAAAGAGATGTCAGCACAATTGGCGGGGTCCACTAGGTCCGTTGCCTGCCAGGGTTGCGGGAAAGTCCGAAAGGGATACCGGGGCCCTTGGCAACAGGCAACTGAAGGAACACGGGTGGGTTTTAGTCAGTAAAAATCTGACACACCCTCCCGCTCCGCCGAGCGGGAGAAGCCATTTGGTGATTTCCCAACCTCAAAAAAAAAAAACCGTTGGTCCCATAGTGGGAGTTGTTCATAATGATGAGTACAAATCTCTTAAGGGGTCACCTTAAGAGATTTCCTGTATGAAAAGATACACCTCAAATATTATAGATTTCTGTTACGTACGCAATTTTTTCTACAATTTAACAATTTTGTAGAATTGTAGACTTGTAGTTTTGTGCTATCGGATCCTGGCCGTAAAATATTGCTCAATATCATTGGCAATTCACAAATGACAATAAAATTGTAGCTCCCTTATAAATTCAATGTAGGTATTTTACCTATCCATATGTCAATCGAAATTATAATAATAGGTCTTTACCTATGAAATTGCCGTTTTGTATGAAAAAATTTAAACGAATTTTTTTCATGAATTTTTTATTTGTATTAATCGAAGTAATCACCCATGCAATCAATGCATCTTTGCCATCGCAGTGGCAGTTTATTGATGCCCTTCTTAAAGAAATCAGCTGGACGGGAGGCAACAAATTCTTCAAAGGCATTTTGTACTGCCTCTCGGGTATTGAATTTTTTTCCCGCCAAGAAGTTATCCAAATTCTGGAAAAAGTAGTAGTCTGTAGGCGCAAGGTCTGGTGAGTAGGGCGGATGACGGAGAGCTTCCAACCCCAGTTCTTGCAACTTGGAGACCGTCTGCTGTGCAGTATGAGGTCGCGCGTTGTCGTGCAGGAGCAGCGGAGACGAGCGATTGACCAATGCTGGTTGGAGATGCGCCAGCTTCTCCATCATTGTGTTCAGTTCTTCACAGTACACATCTGCAGTAATGCTCACCCCGTTTGGTAAGAAGCTGTGATGAATCACACCGGCGCTAGACCACCAAACAGTGACCATCACTTTTCTAGGGGTAAGTTTTCGTTTAGGGCATTGTTTAGGTGCTGAACCAGGATCCAACCAACTTGCTGAGCGCTTGCGGTTATCAAACAGAATCCATTTTTTATCGCAGGTAACAATGCGGTTCAAAATTCCTTCATTTGTGTGTCTGTTGAGCAGTGCAAGGCACGTCTCGACGCGTACTTCGCGCTGGCGATCATTGAGTTCGTGGGGCACCCATTTGTCAAGCTTTTTTACCTTGCCAATTTGACGCAAATGGACCAATATTGTTTTGACGCTAACGTCGAAAGCTGCTGCTAATTCAGCCGTAGATTGTGTATCATCAGCTTCCACAATCGCCTTTAATTCGTCATTGTCGACCAAAGTCTTCGGACGACCGCGAGGTTCATTTTTCAGGTCGAAATTTCCAGAACGGAAGCGAGCAAACCAATAACAGGTGGTGCGTTGGTTTGTAGTGTTAGCTCCGTAAACGTCGTTGATGTTGCGTGCCGCTTGTGCCGCGTTGCTGCCACGACGGTACTCATATTCCATAATTACTCGAATTTTTAACGTATCCATGATGACGAAAAAGATTGAAATGCGATGAAAATGTAACACTAATCAATAAAGAAATGACTACTTTTGGAAAAAAAAAACATGTTTTTAAAATAAAATTAATTTGAAATTAGAATTCTTAGCCAAACAAAAATTATTTTGATTTGAAATGGCCAGTACTGCAGAACGGCAATTTCATAGGTAAAGACCTAATATTTGAGGAAATAAACCCCTGTCCTAATAGATAGCGATCTTCACGGGACATTGTTAGGACAAGGCATAAGACTACTTTTATCAATATCGTGAAATTATTTTTGATGATTTTAATAAAAATAACTCGAATTAAACTGCAATTTGATTGATTTGATAAGTATTTGATTTAATTTGCATCTAATGTTAAGATCTAATTTAAATAATCTTTTTAAATTCAAAGTCAGCTGCATCCGGTTAGACTGGAAAGCCGACCCCAACATAGTTGGGAAAAGAGGCTAGGCAGATGATGATGATTTTTAATTCAAAGTCAAATAACACAAAACGTTTCTTAAAATCAACTTTATTTAGTTTTATAACATATTTTCCTAAAAAGTCGTTATTTTTACATAGAGGTAACTTTTCCTTGGGGTAAGTATAAATATTATATTAGATAAAATCTTGGGATCACCGCACCGGGAGTATTCGCCTGGAATGTAACGTTCCAGATTCGATTTTGAGTATTACGTTACAGTACCACCTGATTGACGAGCATTCGGCTGTAATGTAACATTTCAGATTACATATTACAGACATTGTGCACTGTAATGCTCGGTTCTCCTCACTCACTGATGTATTGCTCGAATAGTAGGTATAATTACAGGTTGCGCACTGTTTTGGTCGGTTCTCTCCCTCACTGATGTAATGCTCGAATTGTATAATTACAGGTTGCGCAGTTGCGCACTGTAATGCTGGGTTCTCTTCCCTGACTGATGTAATGCTCGAATTGTATAATTAGGTACAGGTTGTGCACTGTAATACTTGGTTCTCCTCACTCACTGATGTAATGCTCGAATTGTATAATTACAGGTTGCGCACTGTAATGCTCGGTTATCCTCCCTCTTTGATGTTATGCTCGACCCTGAACGTTACATTTCAAGCGAATGCTCCCGGTGAGGGAGCACTTTAAGAATAAAAAAATATACTTAGGTATATTAAAATTTGTTCAAAGATTAAAAAAAAACATTTTCTGCCTGATTTCCACAACCCTATGATCACTGTGGGAATCATATAAACAAACAAGACAATAAATAAAAGTTTTATTGTTATCAAGTTCAAGGATCCCGCAACGTGTTATAATATTTTTATACTAGCGTTTGCCCGCGGTTCCGCTCGCGTTCAGTGTCTATCCCTCGGGAACAGTAGAAGGTACCTTATGTCCTTTTCTGTACCCTCGACAATGTGTAATTATGCCAAATTTAATAATGATCGGTTGAGTAGTTAACGACGTGTAAGCGTAACAAACAAAAAAAAACACTTTCGCATTTATAATGTATAACATGCCAGCTCAAAAAACCTACAATTTAAAAATAAAATTTAGAATAGATAATTAGGAGACTTACATTTCTTTAGATCAACTTTCCTTAATTTACATAATAAGCTAAGTTAGTAGTTAGTGGCAGTTTCTTTTGCATTATATAGGCACTATGTACAGGCACAACAGCTTACATTATAGTATTATAATTATTTAACAATGATAACCTCACTTTTTGCACTATGTGTATAAGTCATGACATGATTCACATTATTAGTTATCTTAATTATAAGCACCAAAACAATCATTTTAAACATGTCGAAAGTCTATGAGCTCAGACACCTTTTATATTTATATAATCTAAAGTTTCCAATGATGTGAAACTAAGTGGTTATTTAGGGAAGTAACTCCACTAGGGGCAAGTTTCACATTGGCTTTACTTTGCCAAGTAAGCATCTCATGAGAATGTGAACTTTATTCATATAAGTTTAATGTTGATATTCATACAAAAAGCTTAGTCACATTCGCTTATATGAATATGAACATTATGGGGTATATTTAGAAACTTTGCTCAAAGTTAAGTGACGTTCAAACATCAAAAATGTATGGTTAAACAATCGCTAATCATTACTTAACGCAACGTTTATAAATAAACCTCTTAACATATAACACTAAGATTGATATTCATACTTAGCAGAGTAAACTCAAAGTGTGATTTATAATTTTGCATTGAGCAGACTGGGCTGAGTGAATGTAGGTGACAGCAGGTTTGTTTACTCTTCCACATCTTCTCCTCACCCAATTAGGATGTCCCTAGATCCACAGAGTTTTAACTTAATCAGAAGTGCTTCGGTGGCGGCGGTGGTTGTCGCTCCCGGGGCGCAGGCGGAGCGTGGCGCTCTCGCGGCTGTGGCGGGGGCTGCGCAGTGGCGCGGCGTGGCGGCGGCGGCGGCTGGCGAGCGCGGGGTTCCGGCGGGGGCTGCCGCTCTCGGGGCTGCGGGGGCATGTGCGGTGAAGGTGCAGTTTCCATCCTGAAATGACAAGACATTCTATTTTAACACAAACATTATCCTGATATCAATAGCCGCCCAGACGGACATCCCACTAGTGTTGGAGCTTAGAAACCCGACCAGTTCAGTTAGTCATATGCCCAGTTATTTTGTTACTAAAAATGTGGACCATTGTAATCAGACAATCAAATAAAAAAGTGTACTTATTATTGTCATTAATTTACCTACATAGTATTTGGATTGGTTTTTAATTTTTATTAAATGTAGTATTATTAAAATCTTACACACTAGGCCAGGTTTTTGTGGTAGTTTCTAGAGGTAGAAGTAGGAAATATCTAAAAAAAATTATAGGAAACATCATTTTTTTGCCTTAATAATATAGGTGTTATTTTTTCGCATATGAGTTGGTTCGATTCTCAGTTCAGTTACCAAAATGTTTTTGGTCGGTGTGGGTTGTCTTACCGTGCGTTTGCACTGGCGAAACATTTACGACAAAGCGTGTTGAAGTCTCTAGTTCTTGTAAAAATTGTATGGAACTTTGACAGGAACTAGAGATTTCAACATGTTTGCACAGTTAGGGGCGAAGGTTTTAATTTTGCAAAAATTTTAGGTTTTATTTGAGACTGATATAAATCACAAACTTACTGAAATTATGATCGAGTATGAGTATTAATTAAATTGAAGTTGTTTTTATTGCTGTAGGTAGTTGTTGAATTGTGGCCAGTGCAGCAATGATTTTTGGTTGAGATGCTTTTAGATCTAAGGTTGATACACTTATGACGTAGCACTTACTTATGAGGTTTCCTGGTGTAGTTCGTAAGGTGAATTTACGTTAGGAGTTCTTTACATACACAAGTGTTGTAAATACAAACAATTTTAAACACAACAAAGAAATAAAGAAAATAAAAATTATTTGTTGACAAAGTTTTTTTTTTACGAATGACGCATACAGTCATATTTTGAAACATAGCTGTTTAATCTTATTTTTTTTGTTTATGTAAATCAGACTTTAGGGTGAGACTGAGAAGACTGAGAAAATAGGACATTAACAGCAGCTATCCTTTCTACAATAGCATATATACATTATTCCTAGTGTATGTTGGCGTTTTCATAAGCCGTCCCCCGACGCGACGACGCTTGGATCAAAATATTACCTACAACTTTTATATTAAACTTAAAGGGCCAATACCTACATATTATTTTTTTACTTTTTAAATGCTTTGTTTTTATCGGGGGTTTTTTAAATTTTAAATTTAACTTTTATTTCCAGCTTTTTAAATTTCATATTATATTACTAGTAGAAACGCTATGATCAACCCGCGGCTCGCCGAAATCTGCGTAGCTGTACGTACTTTTGCCACAGTGAAGCTAGTTTCTAATTTAGTCTCATTTCTCTTTCCTACTCCATCATCAGACCCTGATCACCATCCATCTGTAACCTATTTTTTGAGACCTTTCCAATGAGCCCAAACACGATACCTCTGCTGTAAGTTGGTGAGGGCGTTGGGTATCCTGCATCCAGGTGATGCTGCAGCATCAGTTCAAGGTTACTATATTCTTCTAATATCATTGAAATAACAGAATTCTAAATTTCCAATCGATTAGCCCTGTGAAAGATGCTCACATCCATTCATCAACTAGAAAAGAGCTGATAATTTTCAAACGGCTGAACCGATTTTCTTGAATAATAGCTAAGAACACTCTCGATCAAGTCACCTTTCAAACAAAACAAAACAAAAAAAAACAAAATCGGTTTAGCGGTTTGGCAGCTACGATGGAACAGACAGACACACAGATACACAGATACACACGTTAAACTTATAACACCCCTCTTTTTCAGTCGGGGGTTAATAAAGCACAGACTAAGTAGACCTAAAGTAACGAGATTCACGACTATCGTTGTAAATAAACCGCTAGATGGGGGATGCGCTAAGGTAGCCCGTGAAATTCAAATTTTCTTACGTTTTTTGCAATTTGTAGGTCAGTATCAGGTTGTATGTTGATGTAATTATGATTTGCGACCGTAACAGATATGGATTTACAGAATTATAAACATTAGAATCAGCAATATAACTCTCTAAGTTCATGTAAGTGCATTGAATGGCGATTTCATGAAACAGTCATTACATTATAGATAGTACAGTAATATACTACTTTGATCTATAAACTTGTTTGGCCGGTAACGGTACATAATTGGTAATATATCTAAATAAAAAAGATCAGTACTTAGCGATATTACAATGAATACGATATTATTACAATAATTATCTAATAATAATTGTATTTAGCTAAACATCTGCCAAGCCTTTTCCCAACTATGTTGGGGTTGGCTTCCAGTCTAACCGGATGCAGCTGAATACCAGTATTTTACATGGAGCGACTGCCTATCTGACCCTCACAACCCAGTATCTGAGTAATACGATACCTCTTGGCAAGACTGGTTGTCAGACTTTCGGGCTTCTGACTGTCAAAGCCGGGACCTTAACGTGCTTTCCGAGGCACGGAGGAGTCAATATGTAAAGATGGTCACCCATCCACGGACCAACCTCGGCAAGCGAAGCTTAACCTGACGGATCGATCCGTGCGGCTGTATTACTTAGCTACGAGGTAAACATGCATGGGAAATAGCCTCTGTGAATAGCGTGATGATAGATTGGCCGTTTATGATCGTGAAAGGAACCCGTTAGGTGATAAGTAGGTATTTCATTCAATAATTTTAGAAAAATACATTCGGTATGTGGTGGAATTTGAAGGGGAAAATACCTACGAAATTCACGCCAACGAAGTCGGGTGTGAAGTTTTCGTTATTTGCATTTGCTTAAAACTAGCGTGAACGAAATATATTTACTATTGAATGTAATTGATGTAAACCTGGCTTAAAGTTTTCTTTTAAATTATATAATCTGTGCTCGAACAGGAAAAAGTGACATCTATCGACAAAAGTAGAAAATAGAAGCGGAAGTGCTCTGATGATAAAACAGTTTTCATCTAAAATTACAGATAAAAATGTTGCCAACTTATTGTATTTCCCATATTCTTTGGTTTTTCTAGGCTTGTAATTGTTTCCCTACATGTTATTGTCGTCAATTAACTCCATAAAATTATATATATTTAATTATCTGTTAGAATATGCACGTATAGTATCTCATAAAATAGTTCAGAACACCATATTGTCCTATTCAAATTCACTATCTTGCAATTAAGTGGATTTTTCGATTTATATGTGGTAATATTGACCGAATGCGTGGGAGTGAACGAATGAGAATTAAAGCGAGATGCTAAATAATCAGTGAAGAACAAAAACTACGAATGAAAAGTGATTTCGGAGAGAAAAATTGAAGCCTTTTCATGTGATTTTGTGAATTTGTGTTTGTGCAAAATTCATTGTAGACTGTGTTTGTATAATATTTTTGGAGCAAAGTTGCCAAAAAAACGTACCGCTTGGTAGTAATATGAGTAATGTTACCAACCAAAATGGAACAGGTCTAGAGCAGCAGGTCTGTACCTCATGTACCTACATGCACTTAGTATTGATTTTTACAAAATTGGATGAAATTATACCTAGAAAAGGCACTATTCGAAGATTTATGCTCTTAATTTGAAACGCCTCTAATTCATGAAAGGATCTCGTTTTTTGATGAAAGCATCGATCTATAAAATCGCAATGCTTTACGTGTCTGTCGTGTCTCAGATTAACCAACATGGCGACTTAGTTCTTCCACTTTTATGGTATCTATTTCATTGATTTTGTAAAAAATTTATGTTATACATAGCATCGACACGTACTTAGATATTACAGTAGTTTTCCAGAGGCACTTACGAGTGAGGTCATTGTCATGCTATATTTGCGTGTCATGGCGGGAGGAAATAAAAGGTTTCGCAATGAATTTGTACCCACACCGGAATACGCACATGAAGAGATATCTTAGAGAATAGCTGTAATTTGATCATTTATAGAGAGAGTTCTAAATGTATGTTTTGTTCATAGAAGTTTTATCAAGCAGTATTTTGTCATGCTTGTGTAGTCAAGTTAGCATGTCTAATTTGCTATAGTTCGAATGCGATATGTAGCAACTGTGCTGATGTTGGTTAACTAACCAATAAGTTATCTTGAAATTTCCTTGAATTTATATTTTTACGACATGGAAAGTTTTTGTGGCTATCAATCAGGTGTACCACTCAATGCACAAGGTTATTCGATGATTAGTTACTCTCACAATGAAATTACAGGCTCATAGTTATAATCACACTGTATGGGTTTATATAACAGATATACAATAACAACACTGTAAAACTCACTGTATCGAATTACAAATATGTATTTTTAAATAACTTTGGGGAAATTACAAAAGGCTGTGCGTTCAGTACCTACAGTCAGAATGATTTCACTCTGGAAATATTTAATTCCTCAACTTTTAGCCTAGATATTACTAACCATTTAATAGCAGATACTTTTAGTGGAGACAAAGCATTGTCAATTATTGTATATACCTATATATTTTGCTAATCTACTAATTGATTCTAATAAACAACATAATGCTTTAATATTGTTACTGTCATAGAACATAACTGACTGAGTATATCAGCTGTTAGCAAACAAAGGATTTGATTTGGCTGAAACAGGGTGCGGTCAACAAATTCAACATCAATCCCAATCTCATCTATTAACCATAACAAAACATAATTTCAAGTCCTTTGTAGACAATCTTGGATGTTGCATCTTATTTATTTTGTCAAGTAGTAAATGCTGGCCACTTACACAATTCTAGTTTTAAATTAATTGTTGAAAATGTTTTTGTCATTGGTCTTGCAGCTTGCTGGTCTGGACTTGCAGCCTCAGGCTAATAAGAGTGCTGGCCGCTACATCCCCCCGCATCTGCGCAGGCAGTTGCTGGCCAGCCCTTCACAAGGTAAGTCAATAATAAACTTTACACATTTATGCCTTCTGCATCATGTCCTTGGCTTATATCCTTCCTCTTGTCCTATTAAGAATACTAATCTTATGATAATTTTGTTGTAGTATTGAATTCATTAGATACTTATAGGTTTGCAGATCAGTATTATTTTTATAACTGGTTCATAACTCTGACCAAGGGTCTTTTTTTAATCCTGGACATCCACATTGCACAAAAATGCAAAATAGCAAATGCACTAGTGTAGGACACTATTAATAATTGCTAATGACTATACATACATACCTTTGCTGGCATCACATTCTGAATGCAACATTTGCAATTTATTTAGCTTATATATTTTTGGGTGAGTTAGTAACCTATGATAAAAATGAAAAAAAGGAAAAAAAAAAATTTTTTTTTAAACAGTAGCCATACTCTCAATTTGCATAATATGTCTGGGAATCCCCTAAATCCATCTAAAAGTCGGATAAGGATAGCTTTTTTTAAAAGTACTTATACATATATTATCCAAGTACAATCACGCTTGTATTGAAGACTATCACAATTCCATTGTGATATCATAGATAATATAACAATACAACAAACAAATGAGTATCAAGTATGTGCTCAACATTTTGAGGTTTAAGGTTATAGGATGCGTTAAGGTAGCCCGCGAAAGTGAAATTTTCTTACGTTTTTTGCAATTTTCAGGTCTGGTTGTATTTTGATTAAAATATGATTCGCGACAGTAACAAATATGGCTTTACTGAATTATAATCATTAGAATTAGAATCAGCAATACTAAGCTCCTAAGTTCATATAAGTGTATTAAATGACTATTACATGAAATCATGACATTTTACACAACATACAACCTGATAGTGACCTGCAAATTGCTAAAAACGTAAGAAAAATTGAATTTCGTAGGCAACCCTGAACCTTTCGCCTTAAGAGTTTGGAGTATCTATCATTTGACTTTCTCTTATTGACTGTGGCAAACATTCATAAATATATGTATAGATACTTTAATAACAATATCTAGGTCACAAATAGTCAATATGCTTCCTGTATGATTAACACAATCAAAATATCCTTTTTCTATGCTTGGGCTCCTCATACCTAAATTTAGTAAGGAAAGTTATCTTCACATTTTCAGACAGCATTTGACAGCATCTAGTTGTGACATCAATTTAGATCTAGAAAGTTTGGTAGCAAGTGCACTTGGCATCTCTCATGACATCATTATCATTGTTAACATCTATTATCCATGCATCTATTATAATATTAATTATGGTAAGTGACAAGTGGATATGATATCCATGTAAAATTTTAGCAGAGGAGAATAATACTGGTCATCAACTTGACATAACTCTTATCACTGAGCAGATTATTGCGCATCATGAAATCATGAAACGCGCCACATTCTGCAATATGAAACCCAACAACGATTTCAAGTCTGTTTAACAAGGATACCTACTCATTTTGCTCCGCGACATTTGGGAATTTCGCTAGCTGTAACGATGCCATGTAGTTTAAGCCATCATCTTGTTGCCTAGCGAAAACGCCTATGTTGCCTTTTTGCAACACCCTCAGGAAGAGAGTGGGTGGATTAATCGTTGCTGGGAGCCTAACATCTCTGCATCCATTGTGTATTCTCTTCTAATTACTCACCTAGCCTATACAAATGTATGCATGCTGTAAGTGCCGTGGAGCATTCATTTTGCGTAAACAAGAATCTGCGCGCGACACGGTTGCGGCTTTGCTTATGAGAACATGACCTGTTGCCTCAAGCAATATAGGCTCAAGTAATACGTGCTAAAATATTGTGAAGATCATAATATTACCTGCATGACTTAACCAATTAACAATGACGCATAGCCAATTTACCCGTGTGAATCGAATCGACGCGAATGTCTCATTCAAAAATATTAATCCAAACATGGAAGTGTTGTGAAACGCAACTATAAATAATAATATCGCTATAGTTCCTGCATCATTATTCAGCTTTGTCCCGGCGAGTTGAGTAGAGGTCAGCGTAACGTGATATCATGTCCCTATTCTCAGATTTTTAAAATAGGAACATTGTACGATGCGATGTTAGGTTTGTTCCAAGTTCTGGCGGTTATTATTTCTGGAAAGTAGGACATTGCGATTAAAAATTGAAGCATTGATTTTTATCAATTCGTCTTATCTGGCTTATTGTCGCCGTGTTTATCGTGTGCTGTGATAGTGTAGGTACTCGAATGGCTCTATTCATAGATAGATCAATAGTTCAGAATAGGGAGAGATGTACATATTTACTGTATCGTTTATAAGACGGTGATTCAGGATTGATTGTTGTCACTTCAGGAATTATACAGTACCTACCTTAGTCATAAATATTATATCAACATGCATTTGAATGCCTCCCTTTGACGTCATTGTTTAACTGCATACATTTTGTGTTTGTTTCACCAGATTTCATAACATTTAACAATAAATTATAAAACATCATATTCAAAAAATGGTATGGTCTCTCGAGCTTATGATTAAATGATAACTGATATGCTGCTGTCTTTTTGAGAGTGCTGATAGTAATACTCAATTCCCACGTTTAGTTTTGTCCTGCATTTAATTTGATTCAAAAGAACGTCGCTATGGAAATGATTACGAACGTGGTCGTCTCCAAGCTTTCCATTTTCATGTAAATGATAAATGAAAGGTCGAGTCGTAACCACACACGACTCTCTTGCAATTGGTTCAGTAGATTACTAAATGATTAATTTGTGCAGGGGAAGAGTCTAAGCGCCCAAGCTTAGACGCCCGTTCAAACGAACAACGGGACAACCGTTCATCATTCGGAGGCAACTCTAGAACCTACGACCGTGGTGGTCGGCGCGACGACCGCGACCGTGACCGCGAACGTGAACACGATCGCGGCAACGATTCGCGATACCCGCGCAGGGACCGCGGTATGTCCACATGTCTTAAACTACTTATGTATCTCATATGCATAGTTGTCATGTAACTCTCTAGACTTACGTTATCTACGATCTTATCTCGGTTTATATTGTTATCAATGTATTGATTGGTATTCGTTCCTAAGTAGTTA
This sequence comes from Lithophane ornitopus, assembly GCA_948473465.1. Classification (NCBI taxonomy): domain Eukaryota; kingdom Metazoa; phylum Arthropoda; class Insecta; order Lepidoptera; family Noctuidae; genus Lithophane; species Lithophane ornitopus. The sequence continues at coordinate 10,186,009 of OX419616.1, read as the reverse complement.
AGTTGCAAAATACCAAGCACTATGTTCACGTTTACTAGAAGTGCTGGAGATCATATTTTTTTAAATCGTTTTTTATAATGTACGTTAATTTTGGGTGCAAGGGGAAGCGCACAAGATCCAGCTTCCCCAATCGTCAACCGCGACCTTACTCGGTGCACCCTGCGTTGAATGACGAACTGACGTTCAGTTAATGGCGATATACCCATCCAATCATTTGCACTTAGCTAGTTTGAATACTATAGGTTGGAACAGACAGAGTGGCTGAGCTGAGTTTGCCCTGCAACTGTGACGTAAATGGTGGTAGGCTGATTTCTCCTCTTTGGGTCGAGAAGGTTTTTGTGGAGCTGTCGAATTCGAAAGTGGAGTTTTCGTTTTTCTAATACTATTTGTTGGATTAAGGTCGTGAGGCAGGATATCAGAATGGCGACTCAGAACCGCAACGCTGGTCGGAGTCGTCCGGTGAGAGATGGGGCGCGTCGGGCGGCGGGGGGCGTGCGTCGGGCGGCGCGGCGGGCGGCGGGGGCGGGGGCTCCAGCCGCGAGTCGCGCGACATCCGCCGCGACGAGGACTTCAACCGCGACGAGCCGCCGCCGCCGCGCAATGACCGCTGGAAGGAGCCGGAGCCGCGCGCGGACGACCGCAGCAACAGCTCGCGCTGGCCATCCGACGACGTGCGCCGCGGTAGCAACCGCAGGGACGAGGGTGGCCATGAAAGCAACTCAGTCAGTCCAACTTTTATTACCTTTTACTTACGGATTACTACACTTTGTCGACGCTTGTCGACATCATGGCTTCATCTTGTCGACATCATGATGGGTCGGAAAGCTTTGCTTTAACAGCTCATTGCTAAGTTATATGAGCTGATTTTTTTACTGCTAATTTTAAAATTGCTGTTTATGAGTAATGCACCTTCAAAATGTTACCCTTCTGTCCTAGGTTCGAAATGCTGATATGCTGGACAGATTATAAGTAACATTTGTTACAGAATGATTGGACGGTCCCGCTACCTCGCGACGAGCGGACGGAGTTGGAGCTGTTTGGCACCGGCAACACAGGCATCAACTTCTCCAAATACGAGGATATACCCGTTGAGGCCAGCGGCGATCGCGTCCCAGATTTCATCACCAGCGTATGTAACGTTAACCCTACAGTACCTAGTACTTACTAAGTTTATTGAACCGAATTTGTCTTTTTTGTCATACTCATCTTGGAATATTGTTCACAGTTTGAGGATGTTAACCTGACGGAAATAATGCGCCAGAATATTGCCTCGGCTCGCTATGACAAGCCGACGCCGGTCCAGAAGTATGCAATTCCGATTGTGCTGGGCAGAAGAGATGTCATGGCGTGCGCACAGACTGGTTCAGGAAAGACGGCCGCATTCCTTGTGCCCATCCTCAATCAGATGTACGAAGCTGGGCCCGTCAAGCATATGGGGTGAGTGTCAGTTGCCAATTAGTACATCTCCTTTCCACTATATTGATTTATGGAAACATGTTCTTGGTTCACAGACCTTACAACCGGCGCAAGCAGTACCCGCTGGGTTTGGTGTTGGCCCCGACGCGCGAGCTTGCCACACAAATTTTTGATGAGGCTAGAAAATTCGCCTACCGCGCCCGTGTGCGACCATGTGTCGTGTGAGTATTAGATGTGACATCTCAGCTTGGTAATAAGCAACATTAACATTATATACACAAATATTCCTTATCGTCCATTACGCCCATCCGGCCATTCCAGCACCGCGCGCGCTCATTGGTCAAATCAAATAGCGTGCGCTTCCCCGGTTTCCTTTTACACACTTCCATCCCTTTTCACGAAATCACTCCCTCAGATTGCAGGAAAGCGAACGGAAAGATGTTAAACATCAATAATGGTATTATTTGATCAGGTACGGCGGCTCCCCGATACATGAACAGTTCCGCGAGCTGGAGCGCGGCTGCCACCTGCTGGTGGCGACGCCCGGCCGGCTGGTGGACATGCTGGCGCGCGGCCGCGTGGCGCTCGACCACTGCCGGCATCTGGTGCTGGACGAGGCCGACCGCATGCTGGACATGGGCTTCGAGCCCCAAATCCGCAAGATCGTTGAGAGCCACACGATGCCAAAGACTGGCGAGCGCCAGACGCTCATGTTCTCTGCGACTTTCCCCAAACAGATCCAGGTGTTGGCGCAGGATTTCTTGTTTAATTACGTTTTCCTTGCCGTTGGACGCGTCGGTTCCACATCCGAGAATATCACCCAGAAGGTAAATAGTAAAACCATAATGTTATCATCACAAATGCAAATATTTATATCAAAATGCCATATTTTCTAACAACAATTGTAAACTTGCAGGTGGTATGGGTGGAGGAAATGGACAAGCGTTCTTTCCTGTTGGATTTGCTGAATGCTTCCAACTTGCTGCAGCGTGCAAACCCTGAAGAGGATCAACTTATTCTTGTATTCGTCGAAACCAAGAAGGGTAACTATTGCAGTTCATCACCTTTTCGTTAACTTTCCGAACTGAACTAAGCCTTCTGGAACAGTTTATGTTCTTGTGAAGAATGCAATCACAACACATTGCGCATATGGTTTTGGTTAACACATTATTTTTGTCGCGAATAACGTAGCTGAATTCTTGCATAACATACCTACTAAACTGTGTTCACGATATTTAGTTTTAAATTTATGTGATTTCGGAAAAATAACTTTAATGCCTATTCATAAAGCATAAACTCCGCTACAGCTATATTTTTATGACATTTTTCATGCAACTCCTTCTCAAATCAACTTAATTTACACTTACGTAAAATTGGTAGTGGTTTGACAAATTGAAAACAAGTCTTTATTAAACTTGAATACATTTGTTGTTGTAGCTACTGATCATGTTATGTTCTTGCCCATTCTTATGTTTCCGAAACTACATCCTGGCACTTAGAATCAATTGTTTTCTTGTAAATTTTGGCGTTAAAAAGTGCCTTTTAATGGTCTACTTGAAATAAATTATTTGACTTTGACTTTATGTAATTGTTATCTTTATCCAGGTGCCGACCAACTTGAGGAATACTTGGACAATCTCGGCTACCCGGTGACGTCTATCCACGGCGACCGGACTCAGCGCGAGCGTGAGGAAGCGCTGCGTCGGTTCCGTACCGGACAGACTCCCATCCTCGTCGCTACGGCCGTAGCCGCCCGAGGTTAGTGTGAAGTAGCCTTTACAAGAGCAGTATGAATTAGGACTAGGTTTAAAGGCTACTCTGTTGCCTTCACAATGAATTAATAAGATCACTAAACTCCTGAAATCTATATCAAGTCTAAGTTTTAAGTTACTTAAAGCTGGCAATCAATCAATCTGCCTAGCCTTTTCTCACCTGTTGGGGTCGGCTTCCAGTCTAAACAGAGGCAGCTGAATACCAGTATTTTAAGTGGAGTGACTGCCTATCTGACCTCCACAACCCAGTAACTGGGTAATACGATACCCATTAGTAAGACTGGTTAACAGACTTTCGGGCTTCTGACGACCCGTAACGACTGTCAAAGATCCACGAATGACAGCTGCGAACAACGGCTTAACGTGCTTTCCGAGGCACGGAGGAGTCTCGGTATGTCACCCATCCACGGAACAACTCCGGCAAGCGTAACTTAACCTGATGGATCGACCCGCGCTGCTGTTATTACGTAGCCACGAGCTCCTACTTAAAGCTGGCAATACATAAATATTTTCAAATTAAAAATAAATATTTAAAAATAACTTGTGATATTAGGTTTATTTACTTAACCTGTATAAAGGTAACAAATGAAGTTGTAAAGTACATTCAACATTATTATGTAATTTCGCGAAATTAATTCTCCAGTGCATTGTTTCATGACAATACAAATGCCACATTCAGCCTTATCATTTATACACACACGCACGTGTCTGCTAATAATGGTACAATTGTATTAGTCGCTCATTATAATGTTGTTATTCCCTCATTTGTATAGTTATTGCAGAACAACGGTTCCATTTCTTAGCTGGGTAATGTCTTAGATTTTTTGACTTACGAAATGATCGAGAACAGATTAGTTACATTCAGCATTTGATGCCAATACCTAAACAATATGGGAAACTAAACCTCGTCAGCAAATGTGCTTCATTACAGCACGCCTTTGGCGTAGGTCCTTAGGAGAATACATGTGTTATTATTTTATCATTATATTGAATAAGAAGAAAATAGAGAGCCGGGGCCGTAAATTATGAAGTAATAATGCCATCATTATTCCACTGCGAAAAGAGGATGGTGTTATCGGCCTTGTACAGCTCTGTCTCTCTATCACACTGCAAGAATAGTGACATTATACGTCATAATCGGCCCCTGAATGACATTGACAGTAATCATTTGCGAAATTGTCTTATAAATTGTATTGAAAAAGAAACAAGATGGCGGCGCTAGTTCCGTGTGTTCCGATTTTGGCCACGCGCCAAAAGATCCTTGTAACCTTGTACCAATGAATGACATAATATATTAATAATGATGTTGTTCACAGGTTTGGACATACCGCACGTGCGTCACGTGATTAACTTTGATTTGCCGTCGGACGTTGAGGAGTACGTGCACCGCATCGGTCGTACCGGCCGTATGGGCAACCTGGGCGTCGCCACGTCCTTCTTCAACGACACCAACCGCGGCCTCGCGCGGGACCTCGTAGAGCTCCTCGTTGAGGCCAAGCAGGATGTGCCGAAGTGAGTATTTTTCTTAGTAGCTTAAATCAGTAGAAATAAAGATAACTTGAGGCTTTGAACTTTGGCGTAATGCTCTTTGTCACTTACAGGACCTTTTGAAGACTAGAGAGTCTAGAGACATGGACTGTCAAGTCGACTATAATAATGTGACATTCTATAAATCATTCCCGTTACATTTTTAAAGGGCCAAGCTCGCTGTGTTATTGGCAAAGCATGGGTACTGATAAACCTGGACGGTCTACTGTAATGTTATATACTAACTAAAACGTCGATTTTTCCAGTTGGCTGACTAGCACGGCAGCTGACGGTCGGCTGGGCGGCGGCGGGCGTCGCACGGGCGGCAGTCGGTCGGGAGGCGGCGGGCGGTTCCCGAACAGCGGCAGCGGCTTCGGTGCGAGGGACTTCCGTACGCAGTCGCGTCAAACTCCGCGGTCCGCAGGGCCATCTACTATTGGCTCTGGTCAGTATCATTTTCTGTTTTTTTCTATAGTTAGATATTTGCCTTTTGCATTTACGAATAAGCATGAGTACGAACATGATATCTGTGCGAACAAGACGTGAGTCAAAGGATTATTTGAAGAATTCGTCCACGATTAATATTGAGTTTAACTATTTGTTCGATAATGTAAAGTTATTTGTCGCTTCGCAAAAAATGTAAGTATCCATCGAAAACATTTTGGATGGAGTTGTGACTGATTGTTGGCTTTTTTGGCTCAACATCTCGAAATATCGATGTTCTCGAAATTCGAGTTCTGTCACTGGACTTGGATTGTCTTAACTGAGCATGTAGCGCCACTGACCGGTAGTTGTTCCACTTGCAGGCTTCGGGTACGGCGGCGGCTCGTACGGCGGCAACTACGGCGGGTCGTACGGCGGCGGCGGCGGCGGCAGTAGCGGCGGCGGCCCCGACTGGTGGGACTCGTAAGCCCGACCGCACCCGCAGCTCGCACCGCACGCGACCCCGTACTCGACCCCCTCATTCGTAACTTAAGCGATGTGAAACGTTCTAGATTAATATATTTTATTTTAATTCGTAAACTGATAGTTGGACTGAAATTGACCTGTGACTATTGAATACGGTAATGTTTGTACAATAGAAGAGAGCGGTGCGACCGAGAGATGTGTTTGGGCACGTTCGGCCGCGGGCGCTGAATCTCAGGTGCGATGCCCGTGAGCGCGGACGAGCCTTGTTTCTTAACTTCATACTATCACCATGGGCATGCTTAACAAATGTCTGTGAATATATTCAGTGAGAATGGTAGTTCGCGATCATTAATGGAAGTAATCGATTAGATTAAATTTTGATCACATGTATTGTTTGGGTCACGCGCGTCGTGTGTCGCACGCGTTTTGTCTTTTTTAGTAACGATTATGTGAATGTAGTTTATTAATATAGAAATATTTTTGATGTCCGATCTGTATCGTGAATTCGTAAGTGAACAATGTAATTGTGTATTTTCGATTTTCTATTCTGACAGTCTCATATCTGACTCACTCACTCACGACACTGGAATTTTGAAGCATTTACGCACTCGATGTAGCTAATGAAGCCGTAGATTTAGAAATTGAGAAGTACCGATACAGTATCATAGCAAATAATTACTAAATTTTGTCAGTAGTAATCCCATATTGTAATATCTGTCTTCGACGTGATCTATTATTTGAATGTGAATTTACCAATAAAAATTAAGAAACAGAATCATGTTGTGTTATTTTTAGTTTAGCACCTAGTCCTACTCATTCTGCAAATTGGTAGGTAACCTTGGATCGAAATAGCATTACTGAAAGTACCCAGTGAGAGAGCAAACGATTTTATTTTTCATTAAATTGAATTCTTCACATTTTTGATGTTGCCAACAACCTCGAAAACTGATAATAAAATATCACTAACCAGTTACTTATCACTAACAAAATGATCACACAAATTCCCAACCAAAATAGAATTCAAAATAGCGTGTAAGTATTTCTTGCGTATAATTTTTACTTGAAGCTTGACTGCAAAGAATGCTTAGTCGCTACTATTTTACCGCTCAGTGAACGTTGATCGTAATTGACCCTAGCGTATTAAAATAATAATAATTGCTAGTCACATTTTATGCCGCGCAGCGAGGTACTTATTCTCGCAGTATATTGACTTTTCTTAGGGGTATTAGGAACAGGGTGTAAAGTTCACTCATCCTCTATAGAAAAGGAAGGATCCTCCGACCAGACGGGTGTTGTGTAACCGTTGGGCAACTGCCCAACGGTTAATGTCGGAATCTTGTACATATGTCTATCGCGCGGTAAACTCTAATTGCGCGACACAGGATTTATGCGACGTCAGGATTTTTGTGTGACGATAGGTCTTTGATGCGTAGTTCGCATGTGGCGATGTAGATGCCGCCACAATCTCATAGATATCTCCATTCCTAATTTTATTAATAAAATTATCTTTGCTGCAAAAGTATCAAGCTAGCTCCTGAAAAAACGTGGAAGCAACATAGACATTCGTACAACACGTCACGATGGTGTCTCATAAATACTCATAATACAATAGACTTGCCTAAGGTCAACCGCAGACCGCAAGGTAAGGTGATTTTTGACCGACTTCTTCAAAAAGGAGGAGGTTCTCAATTTGTCTGTATGTTTTTTTTTTTTTGTATTTTATGCGATTACTCAGGGCTGGATTTAAAGGTACTGACTGGGTGGAGGCCCTGTCCTGTCCTGTCCAAAATTTTCGCGGCCACCACTTCTTGGTTGCCCGAAAATTTTATGCAAAAGATGAAAAAAAATAAAAATTAATTCGGCTTTCGGTATCAAAGTTATTCAACGTACCATTTTTAAGGTATTCGAATTTGTGTGGGGTAGGTATCTTTTTTTTTTTTTTTTGTAATGTAACATTCCAGAGTTTTATGAAACAATTAGATATTTAGCAGTCAAGTGGAACAATGGTAACAGCTGCGTGTTTTAGGAGATGTGGTAATGGGTTCGATCCCAGACAGGCGTAATAAACTTATTTTTTTTCATCATAACTGACGTCAAAACGATAAAGGAAACCAAAAGTTCGAAGACATTGTGTGTGGCATCTGGGCCCATCCGCACTTGGAGTGGTGCCACTGGTGGTCGTGGTGGATTAAAGCTCAGTCCCTCTCACAGAGAGGAGGCCTGTGTCCAGCGTTGGTATTTTCTTTTCCATCCATACTATACTATTAATACGAAAGTAACTGTCGTCTGTTACTTTTCACGGCTTAACGGCTGAACGGATTTCGATGAAATCTGGAACACACGTAGGTACACCATGACCTGGGTTAGTACATTCCCGACCAACACGCGGGCAAAGCTGCAAGCAAAAGCTAGTATCATAAAAAAAAATTTCACCTCACAAAGATTCGCTCAAAAAAAAGCTCAGAAAGATTTGTCATTTGAAATCTGCGTGGAAAATTTTATTTTCCACGCTAGCTTAGAAAGAGTTTTTAAAATTCGAACCTTTCTACTAACAATTTTCTATACCGCTGGGTCGACTGATAATGCATCAATACTTATTTTATGTCAGAGCGCCAACCTAATTTTTAGAATAATCGCACTGGCCAGCAAGAAAAGAAATCGCTCAACGCGCCTAAAGAAGTTTTCACATAAATAAACTTTATATAATTTTCTTCTGTATTTCAATCTTCAGTTCAATTCACTTTCCTCGATTTGGGTTTGTTTAGCAATGCAGAGTTAGTGAAAGCGGTACATAATGCCGAATTGAGCTTTCTTCCGGAAAAATTGCGCGAAAAGTACATAAAAGCTTAGGTACAATATTTTTGTTCAATGCATGGAGACACCTAGCATTTTCCTCGCTGTAGTGAGGTGAAAAGTTGTGTGTTTCGCTCGGCAGCAAAGTTTTTCTGGGTCTCGTACCTTTGAAACCTTCGCAACGCTCAGGTTATTGAAACCTGAGCGTTGCGAAGGTATATACAGATACTCGCGCGAAAAATCAACTTTGTAGCCTTGCATAACAAATAACTATTTATTAAGTAGGTATTCCATCTCGTACTTCTCGTAGGATAAAAAATCTACACTAAGATTGGATTGGAGAGATACACGGTGAACTTTTAAACAGTGTAATATCAAGATAACTCATTAATAAAGCTCGGACTGCTTCACAAATTATTGTCTGTTTAGCCTCTTTCCTTAAACGTCTTCACTTATTTTATTTTTAAGTAAATGCGGCGCCTTATCAAAGATAGTCATCTCGGGAAAAAAACACTAGTGTCTGCGTATCTGTCTGCTGTAAATGATTCTGATATCCAGATAAGTAATCAGATGTTGATTACACTAAACACCTAAAGGTGGTACTAAAGGCTTGTCCACTAGGCAACATGTTGAAAGTTAGCGTGGAACTTTTGTTGCTAACGTTGTCTGTTGATCAGTCGTCGACAACATGTCGCCAGAGAGTGTTGATTTCAGCGGCGGTGACAGTCGACTCGACAACATTTGATCCTCAACTGCATGTTCCACGGAAACAAACAACAAGCCGGGCGTCATATTGCGCGCTAGTTGGCAACGTCGCGCGCAACGTTGCCGAACATGTTGAGCGTCACGTGTTGCAAGTCAATTATTGCTATTATGATAAGAGGCTTTATCTCAAGCTCCTCCTGACACCACCTAAATCTTTTAATTTTCCGGGATGAACAATGAACATTATCATTTATATATATTACTAGCTGCGCCCCGCGGTTTCACCCGCGTAAGTCTCGATCCCGTGGGAATATCGGGATAAAAAGTATCCTATGTGTTAATCCAAGTTATAAACTATCTGTTTGCCGATTTTCGTCCAAATCCATCCAGCCGTTTTTGCGTGATTGAGTAACAAACATCCAAACACACAAACTTTCACATTTATAATATTAGTAGGATTACCTTACCTATATTGATTGCCTTCACCGGTTACTGTACTATCTCAATGCTGATACCTAATTACTACATGACTTCATGTAGTCGGTTGTGCAGAAGATAGGTACCTACTGATGGTTGGTAAATGGTTTATTTCCTCATACTTACACATTATCAGGTTATCCCAGGAGATTATGAGTTCTGTAAAGTGACATTGCTTGTCTACTCTGTAACCTATGCAGGTATCTCTAGATATGATACCAAGATTACAAGACATAGGTATACGAAGGCTAATCACATTTTTCTCACATTTCTTTTCAAACATTAAGTTTCATCAATTACGATCCCATTTGTTGTACCTATTCATAGAAAACGAGATACATATTTATGACATCACATCACCATCAAGATGGGAACACTGGGTGGCTAGGCTGGGTGGCACACCAACTTATACGTGCCATATTGTACGTGCTAGTCATATGTGTTTTGCCTGGATTGGTACCTATAATGTTCTTCGTATTACATATTTATAACTACGTACCATAGTATCCATTGTTCAGAAACGGTACAGTTATTTTTTGCTCGAAATAAACTTGGCTAGACCAAATATAGACAAATATTCATTAACTTTTTGCACAGCGGTCCATCCGCGTCTCAAGCACTGCTCAGACATTCAACTAACGTACTGCCCGTCTGCGGCTCCACAGATTTTATTATAACTAATTTATCTCATCGATTACGTCCGGTAATGGCCAACGGCTTATTGAATACGTCTTTTTGTGGCGCCTTTTTATTTGGAGATCGCGTCTAGAGCAGGCGGCCGCGGGACCCCGCCGCGCTGGCATCCACGGAATGCCTAAAAGGTGACTCGTGGATAAATTACGGACATTTCTTCCATTTTAACGATTCCCTTTATTATTTAATTTATTTTTATCGTATGTTACACATTTGGCTTATGACAATGTTTGTTTTTGGGTTTCATTAGCATAAAGCTCACGCTGGGGTGGAAAAAAAATGGAGGCTCGGTAATTTTGGTTTCTCGATAGGATCTATTTTATCTTTTGACGGGTGTTATTCGTTAAAGAGCTTCACGTGTCTATAGGGCTGATAGCGGGATGTCTCAATTTGGTAATTTGTCGGTTTTTTATCACGTCTGGGATGTGACATAATAAAACAATTAATTTATGATCGCTCGTGGAGATGATTCCGATCAGTTTATCGGCGGCGTGCGCCGCTCCGCTGGATGTTAATTGTTTTATGTAACAAGTAATTTTTATTAATTGCTCTTTGATGGGAATTATACTGGGAACACTCAAATATTGTGTTTCGATGCGGGATCTGTCAATACTCAGTTATCTCTATAACTGGTTCATCCTATAAAATCATCTGCCTAGCCTTTTCTCAACTATGTTGAGGTCGGCTTCCAGTCTAACCAGATGCAGCTGCATAGCAGTAGGTATTTTACATGGAGCGACTGCCTATCTGACCTCCACAACCCAGTAACTAGAAAATACGATACTCCCATAAAATTTCCGAAAAAAATTGTCCCTTCATCCAGCGTCTATGTTAGTACCTAGGTACTTACACAAAGCAATGTCTGTAATACAGAATAGATCCCTTACGATAAGTCCGTGCAATTTAGCTGGTCAAACTTTTGTAACTTTTGGGGTAAAACAAAAACAATGTTTTTACAGCTTGTTTTGTGCGGACATACAATAAGTTGTAAATCAATAGTCTCCTCTGTGTAAAAGTAGAACTATAGTAATTTATTACTGGTCATTTACCCTCCCTGAATACGCAACTTATTTGTTTTAACGTGATTTACTGGTTAAAACGAAATGCATCTCTAAAACATTGTAGATTTTGAAATGAATTACTTAGAAATAAGGATCCTTAGCAAAGAGAGATTGACAGTCTTTCTTCGCAAAACAAAGGCAGTGTTATAACAAAAAAATATAATATAAGTAGGCATTCAATACATCACATTATTATAAAAATAAATAAATCTAGGTATTTTTATCACTGGCGGTTTTAAACTTAAATAGTTATGTAATACACTGAAATCTCAGTTGGAACTGTTTTTTTGGTACCCTGGGACCTACTTAACAGTATGTTCATAAGTACCTAAGTCCAAAAATTTGTAGGTAACTGTTATAAAACACTTTTGCTTATAAATACAACATCACGATCTTACATCACGATCTTTATTTATCTTAGCTTTAAACATTTAACCACTACATTGTATAAATTCAACCTCCCCGCGTCTGTCTATTTGAGAGCGCTGCTATCAAAAACTGCTGAACGGATTTGGTTTAAGTTTTCCCTAATAGATAGAGCAGATATAGGGCATCTCTTCGGCGTCGCTACGATGTTTTATTAGCTGAGTTATAACGGTTGTTTCTCACATTTCGGAGCAAATCCGGGGCAGGGGTCACTCTCCACTCTCGGCCGAAGTTACGCGCATTTCGTAATTCGCAGGCTTTTCGCAGATTACGGACAGAATGACATCTTGGGGCCCGAAATTAGAATGAATGAATGACAACACTATTTGACAGTTGTCCCTAATCTCGATGTATTTTGCCCGTCCGAAAAATTGAATTTCTCACTTGTTTTGACGGATCAACTACTTTCAGACGGCCCTCTTTGTTGACGGACTTTGAGAGCAGACCCCCTGGTTAGGTAAGTGTCGTTAACGTAGAACTTAAGCGTATCCTCTCCTATTCAGATTGTAGTACAGTCCTTTGAGGTCGAGGAGCTCGCTGTGTTTGCCCATTTCCGCGACCTGCCCGTCATGTATGACGCAGATGACGTCGGCATCTCGTACCGTGCTGAGGCGGTGAGCGATCATCACGCACGTACGGCCGGCCTTCGCCTTGTCTAGAGCTTCTTGTACCACCTTGAATTAAATAAAAGGCGTTTGAAACGAAGACAGTAAGTTCAAGTTAAAAGGTAGTGTTCCTTATTTTCTAAAAAAACCGACTTCAAAAAAAAAACAACAAAGTGAAAAAAAATAGTATTTTTGGAAGTCAAGTCACAAGTGACCAAAATATCAACGAACATAAATAAAAACAAGATGGACTTCTACTCTTGCATTCCTGTTTTGAAGTCAGTTAAAAACTAAAAGTGACCATAAGGAGGCAGCTACTTTTATTTTTATTTTTACTGCAACTTTTCTAGCGATATCTAACCGGACTCCATGAAGGAATTCAAGTTCAGACAACAATATAAAATTTAATCGCATTGAACTGGAAAATTTCGTAGACCCATTGGTCTACGCCGTAGCAATTTAGCTACGAGCTCACAAATCACACTATTATTACATCATAAATGTTACCTTTTCGCTCTCGGTATCCAGAGCGCTGGTAGCTTCATCAAGGAGCAACATCTTAGGTCTCCGTATGAGCGCCCTGGCTATCGCCACCCTCTGCTTCTGTCCGCCAGACAGCTGGGTGCCTTTAGCTCCGATGTTGGTTTCGTAGCCCTGATAATAGAATATTAGGAAGTGTGGGATAGTATAAAATAATTTAAGGTCCGGATAGTACAATCTACCGGATAAGTAGACAGGAAATTAACAAGAGGAGATTACTGCCCGTTCTTACTAACACTAGGCGACACCTAAATCAATGCCTAAATAAGAGCGTTGCGTTTTAGCGCTGTTGGATTTTCGACGTCAGACTCAGTGTCGAAAGTTGAAAATCCAATAGGGCTTTTATTTAGGTGCGTCTAGTTTTAGAGAAAACGGGCATAAATGAAACCATAGGAACTACCTAAGTACTTTATCTAAGTAATATTATAAACCCGAAAGTTTGTAAGTACCTATGGATGGATAGATGGATGGATGGATGGATGGATGTTTGTTACTCTTTCACGCAAAAACTACCGAATGGATTTGGATGAAATTTGGCACACAGATAGTTTATAACCTGGATTAACACATATGATACTTTTCATCCCGATATTCCCACGGGATCGTGCCTGAAACCGCGGGGCGCAGCTAGTCTGGTATATAATAGGTATTGATGTGAGTAAATAAAGGGGACAGTGGTTTTATTGTTTTAAACTCATAATGAAAAGGATAGTTGACGCATAAATATGGTATGGCCTCTGTCGTAGTAGGTCATACCTAAGTAAGTTTTTATTTTTTTCAGAAATTCAGATATATGGTATACAGTTTTTCTGATTGCCTTAAAATTTGTTATTAAACTTGTCTAGTTACATTCTTCAAGTGATATTTGAATCACGATCTCGGAATGCGTCGCGGAAATACAATAAAAACTCTTGATAATAATCGTCTAGGTTTTATCGGACAAGAAATCTGTTCAAAGTAACTTTGGGTCGTCTAATTTTAATCGTGAATCAAACTGCAAACATTCTCAATTGCAAAGAGTATATAAAGGACCTCTAGGTATACCTAAATATCAGGATAAAAATAAATTAGCTAGCGAAACGCAGACGTGATGGGTATCGATATCAAAACAGGTTTTTTTTTTTTTTTTTCTTATTATATTGTTGTTAAGTATGAGTGAAGAAAATATCGTGTTCAGATAAGTATCGATACTTATCTGAACACGATAAATTAAAACAACTCATCATTTCTGTGACGTTTACGCATAAAAAACTGATATTTTAAGCAACTACAGTATCTGCGGTCGATGACCCCACAAGAAACATCATCAAATTAATTAGTTTTTTGTTTTTTCATATTTAGAGGACCATTCCCATCACGTCTGCGGAGTTACGCTAGTTAATTTAATTTGACGCTGTATATTTCGGTATACCAAAAAACTGCTTATACCTATATTTAGAGGACCATTCCCATCACGTCTGCGGAGTTACGCTAGTTAATTTAATTTGACCCTGTATATTTCGGTATACCAAAAAACTGCTTGTACCTACAGTCCTTCACAGGTATTTTAAAGAAAATAAAGACCACTGAAATTTTTACAGATTTGTGTATTGGTAACACCCGAAAGCTACACAATGCAACGACGATAGAGAACACTGATTTTGACAGTGATTCAAAATCAGAAGTAAAACCGTTTTGACAGCTATAAAAATCCTTTGTGTAGCGATGAAAAAAAAAATGGTTTCGTATTTATACTGATTCTCGAGACATATCGATTAAACATACTTGGAGAGTTTGTAATCGACGACTTATCTACATTGCTTGAAACTGATTATCAAGGCATAACGTTTTATTACAATTAGGAGAACGAAACGTCAAAACGGACTTCTTAGATTGTCGCGAGTATAGCATTGAAATCAAAAGGCAGTGCCAATCGCGTCACGGGTCAAGTTATAATGAACGCTCTGTAGATACTCTGGATACCATTACACCATTCTATGAATACCCGAAGTGAATACCTAAATATAGGGAGCCATGAAGGTACGGAAGTATACATTTGATTTCAAGACGACTGCAGAAAAAGTTCATCATTATGATAATAACAAATTACAAACCAAAGGCAGAGAAGTGATGAAGTTGTGTATGTTGGCCTGCTTGGCGGCGTTGATGACGTCATCAGGGGACGGCATCTTCTCATTGTTGCCGTACGCGATGTTTTCACCGATGGTGCGGTCGAACAGTATGGGCTCCTGTTGCACGAAGCCTATCGCTCTTCGAGAGTCTATGAGGCGCAGTTTCGGGAGAGGAATGCCGTCTTGAGCCTGTGGGTTAAAAATAGAAAACTTATGGGTCGTTGTGCGTTGGGCAACTTCATCTCAGCTTGAGTAAGAAGTGGCGAGCAGTCGGAGGCTTTTTTACGTGTGTGCGGAACAGATGCTGATCACAGTTTTATTTAAATGGTTGATATCAGTATCCTGTTCTAATTAAGGACCATGATAGAGCTTCTAACAAAAACAAACATGTTTCATTTCGTATTAGTACTTTTTTATTTGATAAGATTCGCCACTGGGTGTTCTTCTCTCTCTACATTGAAGATGTTTTTGCATTTCAAACTTTCCATCCACTATCCCAAAAGCATAGGTCCAAAAGTCAATCAGAAATTCAACCTATCTACTCACATGGTCTTTAGTACCTAAAAATTCTACCCACAGGGGGTAAGATAAAACCATGTACTTACCACAATACCATCGTCAGGATCATAGTAGCGCTCTAACAATTGTATGACAGTACTCTTGCCGCAGCCGCTGGCGCCCACCAGAGCCACGGTCTTCCCTCTCTGTATCTCCAGGTCGAGACTCTTCAGGACTTGTACCATGGGCCTGGTCGGGTATCTGAACTGTACGGCCTGCAGGCTTGCTTCCCCTGTTCCCATCTATAAGGAAATAACGGCGATTATCGTTTGGATAGAAGATTCCAGGTTGTCTTATGTATCCAGCAGTTTTCGTTGAAAAGTAATCGGGAAGATTACGGTTGTACTCAAACTGGGTACGGACGTATTCTATTTGTACGTAAGTGTTTTCCTATGAGTCATAGAAGAATAACTTCCGTTGATGAAAACGTCTTCTGTGTTCTCGTAGGTACGATAATAATAGATGACATAAGAAATAATAATAGATGACATAAGAAATATTAATAGATGACATAAGAAATATTAATAGATGACATAAGAAATAATAATAGATGACATAAGAAATTACGGCATAAGAAAATAGTAAACAGTTTTGTTTTTCTTTTTAATAACTACTAATGGAACTGACATTCCCGCTCCAAAGTTATCCAAAGTTGCGGTATTATAAAACGCCAATTTTCTTGACATATACCTTGACTACCAATATTTTTGGAATCTTTACGCATTTTACTGCTTCCTTTAAGTCTTGTTATTTACATAAACTTAATATCGTATTTTGTTGTATTACTTTATATTGTTTTTGTAGTGAAAACTTCTTTAGACGTTTTGAGCGATTTTAGGTAAGGGGTAAACTTATGGATTCACGTAGTGCTGGGCTATAGAATATAAATGGCGCTAAAACCAGTTTTAAGTTTTCACTTCTGTAAACCTCTGTTCGCTATTATCATTATTTTACTGTTAGTATAATTTTTTTATTTCTATAACCATATTAGTGCAAACTTACAAATTGTTTCTGAGCTGGATTCGCGGGGTCTGTGATCTTGGATTGTCTGCCGAGCAGCAAGATGACGCGACCGGCTGCCTTGATGCCTTTCTGGAAGTTGGGGGCGAACGCGAACGCTTGCGCCGCTGATGATGCACCCATCAATAGAGCTTGAGCTGACCTGTGTAGGGAAGAAAGTAGTGGTTAGTTCAATGTCTAGTGTCACTAAAGGTCAGTATTTACCTCCAGTTATAATATTAAATATTGGCTAGACTAGAAAAATCATTGTTATATGACAAAATCAAAAAATCTGAAATCCCCATATTAGATTGACGTTAATGGAATGTTTAAGTACATTTACTTAAAATCCAAACTGAACACTTTCAAACACATTTATTTCCAATTCCTAACTTGAATATCAATATGGGAATAGAGATCTCTCCGAGGTGTATCCGCAGAATAGTTCGTGATCTGGACAGGTGCCAGGCAAGCGATTGTCTTCTAAGTTACCAACTTAAATGGAGATTGTTGCGAGTCAAGTTTAAGTTGGGATTAAGGCGGCATTAACATCAATCTAATATGGGAAATTTAACATTAATCTAATATTGAATTTTCATAAATCTTTGTTTTTGGCCCCACAATAAACTGGGCTCGTATAAGAAAAAAAAATCAAGTAATTTATTCAAACTAGGCTGAGAATCAGCACTTTTCGAACGTCAAAATTACATAAGACAGTCCCCCAAAACGCCCACCCTTCACCACTTCCTAGTGCATTAGCTGGGAAGAATAAGTGGCGCAACAAACTCCCCAGCAGCAAAAAGGTAGTACAGTCCCATCCCAGTGCCAAAAAGAAATGGAGATAAACAGGACGAATAGGAATAAAACCATTTAACGGTCTGAACAAAGATAAGTGATCTCTGTTCAGACCGTTAAATGGTTTTCAAAATAAAAATAAAACGATTAACGGCATCACAACTTACTTGAAAACAACTTCATAGGGGATTCCCTCGTTCACAATAAGCGTTCCTCCATAGTACAGAGAGGAAGCTATGACGAAGTTGAAGATGCCTCTGGACAGACCGAACACCAGACCTCTATAGTGGGACGCGTTTCTGGCGGTCACCAGGGCTGGGTGCAGCTGCTTCGCGTACTCTTTACGGAATGTCTCTTCGCGACCAAGTGACGCTACTGTTCTGACGTTGGCTACCGCTTCGACGGCTATCTGGAGAGTCATAATACAATTTTTAGAAACTTGAATACTTAGGTCATACTTAACATAATATATGAAATCGCGTGCCCACTTTTTACCAGCTATAAGGGTTGAGCTCATGACGATTTTTCGGGCACATTTCCAAACTCTGGGCTATTCAGAATATTCTCAGACAGAAATTTCACCTTTGTACCTTATTGTGTGCGAGAAGTTTAAAAAAATAAAATCACAATATATACTTTTCCCGACTCGGACCAACGACCATGCCCACCTCAGCTCAGACAGCCATCATAGACTCGCAACTTCTGGGCCTTCACTATAACTGGCATTTTATGGGGCAACAAAGGTATGGCGGTGCTATCTATGTGTTCAGGTTTAGTGGAAAACCAGCATCAGGCACTAGTTGTCTGGCATTTTTGCTGAACTGGGCCTATTTGGTGCAGCTGCGAGGCACACTTTCCTGCTAATTTACTACAACGCACTTTATATTGGTTTTCTTTTTTTACTTATAGTACCTATAATATGTTGTATAGTGTGCCTTTTAGTCTGTGCTAAATAAATGTATTATCTTCCTTTCCTAACCCGCCCAACAACCTATAGTCCGAAGTCGCGTCGATCCATAAGAAAATACTTACTTATTTACTATTTACCAGCAGCAGCAGGATATATTTTCTATTTACCTTTGAGCTTGTTTCCATAGTCTTTGCAGTGCCAGAAGACGCGTTGTATGTCATCCTTCCTTCTTTGTAGAGCACGAAGACGATGATAGGCACAAAGGTCAGGGCTACCAACCCCACTCGCCATTCGTAGATCAGTGAAAGCACAAGGGCAAAACCAAACGTGCCCACCGCTTGAACTACTGTGCCGATTCTTTGACCTGTCGCCTGGAAGGGAATTTTTGGTACTTTAGAGAAGGTTGCAAATGTTTTAGTTTGTAGAATAAAAACATATCTACATTTTTTACTAAGATTTGCAACTATCTCAGCGTATAGGTTAGTTATCGTACGCAAACGACGTAAACTTTACTACTTAGTGAGAGAATCATTACAGGTAGGTAAGGGATTTTTTAAAATGTTGATGTCATGTGGACCCACTATTCAAGATAGTATACCTATTAAAAATATGATAACTACTAAACCTCCAACAGTCAATAACGAGACAATAGATTTTTAATTGTTATCGGCCTTCTAAATGCCGATCAACACTTGAGCGGCTAATATTGGATTAAATTGTTCCCGTTGTCTCTTCGGTTACGCAATGTCATTGATTTTAAATCTACATAAAAATCTTAAATTCATTCACTGACAGACAACGTACACCCTAAACTGTTGGGTCCAGAAGCATGACATTTTGCACAAGTACTTTTTGTAATGAATGTGAGCATAAAAGAAGGATTTTTGAAAATTCATCTCCTAAATGGGGTCAAATGGGGGAGGAAAGTTTGTATGGAATGTATGCTCGTAATTTTTTGCCGCTTTGGAATCAAATCACAGCTTGCATTTAAAAAAAGTTGTAGTAAAACTCACCCCTTGAACAGCCGCAGCTTCTCCAGACAGCTTCGCACAAAGAGCACCAGTAGCATTGTTCTTGTCATCGTAGAACCCTATCTCCTGTTCCAGCAACTTCTCAAACATGGACAGTCGCAGCCGCTGGGTCAAGTACTCGCCCGCAATGCCGTAGAAAAACACCTAAAACATTACATTGCATTATAGAATACGTAGACTATCTACAAGGTCAAATTAAATTGACCGGCGGAATTCAACAGACGTGTTGTGTGTCGATAATGATAATAAATCAATAAACAGGCGGCGTGTGTTATACAATGTGAAAACGACAATTTATTAAACTTGGTAGGTATATCTAATGACGTTCCCAGTCTGCATACGAAAATTCAATCAAATATATCCAATAGTTTAGTCACTATAGCTAGTCAAGGATCGGTCATATCATCACTACTATTTTTTTTTTTTTAAATCACTATTTTAATTTCGATGCGATAATTTATTACATCATTCCAAAATAGTACTCTTATGCGTTAGTATTGCCAGTGTTTTAATTTATCGTCTTATTGTCGTCTCCACAATGTATAATTTGACAAAATAATATAGGTATAAAACATCGATATATATATATACGTCTGGAAGTTTAGCTAGATAATTTTATTTGACCTCGTATATTTTGCTGGTTTGTTCTTCATACCGTCAACGTTGTGTATTCAATAATCTGACACGACCACACCTGATGTGACCAGCGGTCGATGTTCTATTTCATGAAATACAACCATTTCATGAAATGATCAATTCTAAGATCCGGCCACAACATACACAGTCCGTTACTGGTTTTAACTCAGTTGGCTTAATTATAAAAACGTCAACCATACTTAGAATGTTGTCTTTAGGTACTTATACGTGTACCTGAACAAAATCGACAAGAAACGAGATCGGGTATGTTATTGGCCAAAGTTTAACGTTTATAAAAGATACATACCGTGACGAAGTTAGTGATTCCAGAGAAGATACCAATGCCTACGAATATCAGTGCAAACCTACGAACTGCTTCCAAAATCTTTTGCGAATCGTCATCAGAGAGAACCTGAAAGCGACAAGACGATAGTAATTAGTTTAAGCATAATCAGCCTATAATGTTCCCACAGCTGGGACACAGGCCTCCTCTCTGTTAGAGGAAGTGGGCTGTAATCTAACACGCGGGCCCAGTGCGGGTTGGTAGATGTCCGCTTTGAGAGCAGTGGTGATGAAATTATTTACACAAAGTAAAGCGCACGCTTGGGTTCGAACCCACGACCTATACAACATTATTTTTTCTTTATGCTAAACCCGAAAAGGGGTCATTGTACTCATCATTTTGAACAACTTTTTCTATGGGACCAACATTGAAATCGCGAAAAAAAAATCAGCTGTTCCCTACATTTGTGTTCACTTAAATCGACAAAATGTATGGAACAGCTGATTTTTTTTTCGCGATTAAAGATAAAGAAAAAATAACGTTGTATACAACTCGTAAGTCGAGGCGTTATCACGGGCCACCACTGCTCTCTCTAATTGTTTAAAAAATATTATTAAAATTCGATAAAATATAAATACCTATCAAAGTAAAATAACAAGCAAGATCTTGCTCGTAGTATGTATTTAGGTTTTTTTTTTTGTACCTGTTTCACGAGCACGATTCCGATCATTGCATTATAAAAAAATGTAACATGAAGCGCTCTTGTGATTTCCAACGACTCTATTAACAATAGATTAAACTACTTACGCCAATAAAATTTCCAAATATGACAGCGAACAGTGGCATACAGAAGCCACTCATCAGCGAACAGATGCTGGCAATGGAGACGCTCTTCCATTCTGGCTTGTTCAGTTTCAACACCCTCCAGAATGAAACGTCCGGAACCTTGTCCTCGTCTTCCTCGGGGTCCTGTACAAACAAACGATAAGTACCTTGGTCTTTAGTTCAAGAAAGATACCATTTTATTTGAGTTATTCTATTTCTCAGTATGGTCACGTTTTCTTGTGACCAAGTATGGTAAGGGCAAATCTAGCGGTTTAAATCTTTGGGAGGCGGGGTTTGCTTTACGGCAGGGGTTCCCAAACTTATTTTGTCTACTGCCCACTTAGAGAATAAATTATTTTTTAACGCCCCCATTTTTTCACCTACTTAAAAACCACTATAACTTCAAAATTAATTATTGTTAGCTATATTAGCCGAGATTAAACATTCATTCTAAACGAGCCTTTTACTATAACCCGCAAGAGTTAACTTGAGACCTGAGCGCAGTAGGTAGTACACAACGGCGCTCAAAATAAAACAAACATAATCGATTCTAATATAATGGATCATTTCGTAAATAACATCGTTGTAGAGTTGGTCGTATTCTATAGTTTCAAATGTGGACGCAATATCGAAAAGGATCAACCATATTAATTTCCTCTTTATGACCATATTCGTCTCAATGTACAAGATATTTACAAAGGCCAGTATGGTCTAGACCTAGATGAAATTAGAAATTGCCTCCCAACCCCAAGCCTCTACACAACGCCCGCATTTTTTTTCTGGAGCTCTTACCGCCCCCGTTTAGGGCTTGTACACAAAACTGCGTTGCGACGTCGCATCGCAAAAATCAGCGATGGTCGCCTAAGATTTTCTTAGCGCGCTTAGCTTCTGCGTTGCGAATTCGCACGAATTCGCAGTTTTGTGTACAAGCCCTTAGGCCTGCAGCGCCCACATGGGGGCCTTATCGCCCACTTTGGGAAATGTTGCTTTACGGTGTCAAAAACGCTCTCTAGGAAAACAAGATATGTCAAATGAAATAAACCTCGATGCCTTTCCTTTAGTAGATGTCCATTGTCGGCGGAGACCGCTTACCATTAGGTACATAAGGTTTTTTATATCAGTGTTGAGAATACTTACACCAGATTTGAATTCTAGGAATTCGTCTTCGTCATCTTTTTCACTTACTATTGAAGTTTCACGTGTCAGTTTGGACTTATCTGAAAATAATAAGGATTCTTAACTTGGTTAAATGTTATGAGGTAGAGGCACGTTACACATAATCATTTGGGTGTTCTGTCCTAGGCTAGACTACACTGGTCAAGAATCCGTAAACATCAGTTGCTAATGTCATGAAATGATGGGGTTTAAAATTGTTTACAATATGTTAAGGCAATTGGTGAAAAATTCACGGTTAAAATTAAATTAACTGGCAATTCTTCATGAAATAAATAGACATTTGTAACCGCGGCCTTCTTTCTGTCCACTTTGATACTGGAGTGGAGCGTACAGAAAGAAGCACGTGGTTACCTATGTTTATTTATTTTCAACTTTTTTTATGCGTGTTCCAGTGATACTCACCACGTCTGTGAAAAATTGCCAGTTAATTTAATTGGCACTGGAGTATTTTCTCACATAGTCGGGTGTGGTCTCCCACAGAACAGATAAAAGAGATTTTATCTGTTCTGTGGCTTTACCTGACACTTCGATAAACAAAAGTATGGCTTTAGGAATAAATCGGAACTTACCACTCTTTTCCTGGGAGCCCGGCATCGTCTGTAACATGACCATATCGTAGTAGTGTCCCTGCCTAGTCATCAGCTCGTCATGGTTGCCACTTTCTACCACCAAGCCACTCTTGAACACGTAAATCATGTCCACGTTTCGGATAGTTGAGAGTCTGTGAGCTACTACTAGCGTTGTGCGACCTTCTTGTGCCTAGAACATCAAAGATAAGATTGATACATAGGTATAATGTGTCTCGTTTGACCAATTTGCTAATCAGAATTATCGAAGTGAAATTGTGAGAATAATGTTATTTGATTTGGTAAAATACTAAGGTAGGAAGGCTAAGAAACAGTCATTATCACTATATGGTCCGTAGTCAAAACCAAAGAGCCATAACATGATCAATCAGGGAAACAGGGCGTATTAAATACACTGAAGCTTTAGGTTACTAGATTTTTAAAGCGAAAAGTGAAGTGTGGCTAAGTTTCAACATTTAAATGAACATTCTTTTGTTTTTGTTGTGTGTCTGGAAACGACTAATTGGAACCGTGCACCTAGCTTCTGACGTTTCATAAGTGCCGTTGTAGGTTTATGAGTTTTTTGAATATATTCTTTTCTATCATAGAGTTTAAAAATTTACCTTATCGAGAGCCTTCTGTACTCTTGCTTCAGAGGAGGTGTCAAGCGCGCTGGTGGCCTCGTCCAATAGCAGTATCGTCGGGTTGCGTACAAGCGCACGCGCAATGGCAATGCGCTGCTTCTGACCACCTGACAGTGAAGCACCGCGTTCTCCGACAAGTGTATCATAACCCTGTTTTTAGCAATTATATTATTTTGCAGCCGCTAAATTGGGAGATGATTTTCTTTAATTCCTTAAGTACTCATTTGGATAGGCAATTTTTTTTATTGTAGATGAACTCAGTGGAGCTTCAAATAAAGGTGTTAAGTCTTCTGCGACTAAAAAATGGTAGGCAGCTAAGCCTCAAAGGCTTTTAATTACAGAGAGTCCTTTTTCAAAGCAACACTACAACATCCGAATGGCTCGCAATGTGCTCTTTTAGTATCCCTAAGCTGATGCAATAGAAAGACTTACCTTCGGCAACCTCATGATAAACTGATGTGCGTTCGCCTGTCTGGCACACGCCTCGATCTCCTCATTGGTGGCGTTCTCTCGTCCATAGCGAATGTTCTCTCTGACCGTGGTGTTGAATAGCACGGGCTCCTGACCTACCAGCCCGATCTGGTCGCGGAGCCAGCCGATCGATACGTTGCGGACATCATGGCCGTCGATTTCCACCTATAATCATTCCACGGAATATAATTTTCTGTGTTCGTCGAAGGACCAATGTTCGTCGGAGCAGACGAGTCCTTGAGTGGAGAATGGAGACTAGGGAATGCAATCTTGAGTCTAGATTGGTAACTCGAGATCTAGCGTCTCGCAATCTGGCAAGATTGGGATTTCGAGATTTTAGAGATCGAGATTTCACCAAATTTTTTAATTGAGTTTTTTTAAATCACACATGTTTAAACTTAATTAAAATGAAAATTAAACCAACTTAGGGTATTGGTGTTATATTTTGTAAATAAAACAACATGAATTAAACGAAACAAAAATATAAACGTTTATACGTACGAGGCAAACGCAGTGTGGGATGTCCTTTATGGACCAACCTATGTCTAGCAGTGAACTGAAATTGGACTGAGTTGATTGAACTCTGTGGCGGTATCTACATCGCCACAAGCGAACTACGCACCAAAGCCCTGACGTCACACAAAAATCCTGACGTCACAAAAATCCTGCATCGCGCAAGTAATGTTTACCGTGCAATGGACATATATACCTACAAGAACCCGATATCAATCGTTGGGCAGTTGCCCGCCAGACACAACACCCATCTGGTCGGAGGATCCTCCTTTTTCTATGGTGGATGAGTGAACCCCACCCTGTAAAGTTGTAAGTTGCACCCTGTTCCTCATACCCCTAAAACTCTACTACTAACGGTTATTATTTTCTGGAACCCAGGTGTAGTTACATCTTGCCAGGGTTGCGGGAATGTCCGAAAGGGATACCGGGACCTTGGCAATAGGAAACTGAAGGAACACGGGTGGGTTTTAGTCAGTAAAAGTCTGACACGCCCTTCCGCTCCGCCCAGAGCGGGAGAAGTTATTCGATGATTTCTCACCCTCAAAAAAAAAAAAGGTGTACTTCTACGGAGAGTGTCTACCCCAAGTGCTCGAGTCTTTGATTCGAGTTCTAGTAAACATAATGATTGGTTTATCTACCGCCTATAAATAGCTAGTAAAAACAAGCATAGACATAATATACAATTTCTGTTCGTATGTCGATGTCGATTAGATACCTAATGGATATGATTTAATACGTTAATAGTAGGTACCTGTCTAGTTACCTAACTACCTAATGGGCTTTCTTTAACACTCTGTTGCTCGCGACTTCGTCTGCGATTTAGGATAAAAAGTTGCCTATGTCCTATTCCTGGTCATGGTCTACCCATTTTCCACATTACATCTAAATCCGTTCAGCCGTTTCAGCGTGAAAGCGTAACAAACAAACACACTTTCGCATCATACCCCTAAAACTCTACTACTAACGGTTATTATTTTCTGGAACCCAGGTGTAGTTACATCTTGCCAGGGTTGCGGGAATGTCCGAAAGGGATACCGGGACCTTGGCAATAGGAAACTGAAGGAACACGGGTGGGTTTTAGTCAGTAAAAGTCTGACACGCCCTTCCGCTCCGCCCAGAGCGGGAGAAGTTATTCGATGATTTCTCACCCTCAAAAAAAAAAAAGGTGTACTTCTACGGAGAGTGTCTACCCCAAGTGCTCGAGTCTTTGATTCGAGTTCTAGTAAACATAATGATTGGTTTATCTACCGCCTATAAATAGCTAGTAAAAACAAGCATAGACATAATATACAATTTCTGTTCGTATGTCGATGTCGATTAGATACCTAATGGATATGATTTAATACGTTAATAGTAGGTACCTGTCTAGTTACCTAACTACCTAATGGGCTTTCTTTAACACTCTGTTGCTCGCGACTTCGTCTGCGATTTAGGATAAAAAGTTGCCTATGTCCTATTCCTGGTCATGGTCTACCCATTTTCCACATTACATCTAAATCCGTTCAGCCGTTTCAGCGTGAAAGCGTAACAAACAAACACACTTTCGCATCGAATTTATAACATTCATACTAATATTATAAATTCGAAAGTAACTCTGTCTGTCTGTCTGTATGTTACCTTTTCACGCCTAAACCACTAAATGGATTTCGATAACGATTTGGCAAGGAGGCGACGCGGGCGAAGCCGCGGGCGGAAGCTCGTTATATATATACTAGCTTCTGCCCGTGGCTTCGCCCGCGTGGTATTTCGTTAAAAAGTAACCTATGTCCTTTTCCAGGTCAAGGTCTACCCCTGTGCCAAATTTCATCCAAATCCGTTCAGCCGTTTTAGCGTGAAAGCGTAACAAACAAACAAACAAACTCACTTCCGGATTTATAATATTAGTTAGGATACTTCATGTGAAATAAATAGAGAGTTGGGGTTAAGGGGTTGTGGAAGTCAGATAGGTAGTCGCTCCGCGTAAGTAGATAAGTACTTCAAATGGAGCGACTGCCTATCTGTGCTCCACAACCCAGTTACTGGGCCATACGATACCCCTTGGTAAGACTGGCCGTCATTCGGGCAATATGCTATATAAAGTCAGATCGATCAGAAAAATCGTGACGGTTTTTTTAAATCAAATAAAATACGCAAGCAAACTGTACTTACACTGCCATCGATGACGTCATAGAACCTGGAGAGCAGCTGTACGATGGTAGACTTGCCACAACCGGAGTGGCCCACTAGTGCCACAGACTGGCCACGTTTCACGGATATACTAACACCCTTCAGTACCTGTGTAAAGCATGTTTATATTATGGATTACTTATACTCCATTTGAAATAAGATTAGACGTATAGATAAGCCTTTTTTACATTCCGTTCAACCGATTTTGAATTCTATTGCGGTGGTGGCATGACAAATGGCAGCCGCAGTACATAGTTGGTATTGTGTAACTTTTTATGTTTTTAATGCTATCCTTATGCCTACGGTATAGAAGTCAAAATCGGTTGAACGGACTGTAAAAGGGTTTGTTTTAATGTCTAATCTTATTTCGAATGGGGTATAGTTAGCAACAAGCCTACGATAGACAAATAGATGTGTAGGAATTTTGGAAAAACTCCACCTATTCAGGAAATCGGATTATGTTGATCGTTATGCAATAAGAACTTGTGCAAGATTGCGATTAAATCGAAGTCGCGAGTTAATAGGTATAAGAAGTACCTAATACGTTCGTGACTAGTGTGGCTCTTCAACTCCTTAGAACTGTACATAGGCCGGCCAGGCCACCATTTGAAATAGGCACCCACCATAATAAATCTACCAATGGCCAGTGACAAATGGGTAAAATTATAGCTGGTGAAACTTCACACTTTCACAGACGTAATGGGAATCGTTATCTTATGACGATAAAAACAAACAACAAAAAGTGCTAAAACTCATAATTTCAAGTACCTAACTACATCAGCGGGGCAATTCCCGTTATTTTTAAGAACGTTCGCAGTCATTCGCAATCTGTCGAAAATACAGTCAATTTACCAACATTTTTGACAACTTTGACAGATTTGAACGTTTGTATGTACGAGAATTGGCTTTTTGATTACGGGATCAACGGCCGCTGGTAGTACAGAGAGTAGACAGTAGGTAACTTGATTTTTTTTTGTTTTATCGAAATTAGATATATCCTGTGAAGTTTCGACCCCTAATTTTATTTGACCCTGCTATAGAGCAGCGTGACCATGGCTGCACACTTTTTCCATGGCGCATGGCAAGCAAAGGCAATTAATTACGTAACATGCCTGTGCCATGTCGACGTGTCAATGCGCATAAACAAAAACATTTTAAAATTAAGTATCTTCATGAATGTGAATGATTGCGAATTTCACATTTATCACATACCTAATGAATAAACAGAAATTATCTAAATAATCTTGTTATTTGCTAGATATGGGTAATCGCATACGACTTTTCTTAGCAGATTTGGCAAATGATTTATAATCAATTGTGTAAATAAAATGTTTTTGAAGGTATTCCGTCAATTAGTAGGTCAATTAGATAGATTGATCGCAATTTTTCAATTATTCGTGTCACAAGTTACGTTAACACCTTATGGTTATGAAATCTGGTTCAGTCCGAAAGTAATAATCGGGGAAACGTGGCGATATCACCGTGTCGCATAAAGCTGATTTCAGACTATGAGATAGATATTATACTACATCTCGAGATAGAAATTAATATCGCTCACCGTACGTTTAAATGGAACCGTTTACACTGAGATGTATAATATTACATCTCTGTTTTGCTATATCAGGATATAATAATTATATATTATATCTCATAATCTGAAATCAGCTTAATTGATACGTCACAACAGAACGCAATTCAATTTATATGTGTCTATAGAAACCTATGTGTTTATTATGTCACAGCGCAATTCAATGACTCAGTCGTTTATTGGCAAATAATTTCACGATATCAAGACACTCGGCAATCGGCACGACAAAACAACTTTACTTTTGAAAAGTCACGCGATCTAATCTAATTGTATTTTCCGTGTAATATCCGATTCCTGTAACCAGGGTAAACGTTTCTGGTTGAAACTTCACTCAAGTATCTTCGCAAAATTTCGGTAGATGCTCGAAATGTTACAGAACCTAACAGTTATGATAATAAGTAAAGTAAGTATTTATGGCTGAACAAGTATCAGCAGTAGATAGCTTCAAAATTCGTTCATGAAAATTCATTTAAAATCATAGCTATAAAAACTTACCGGAACATCGGTTCTCGACGGGTAATGGAAAACTACATTTTTCAACTCGATGTTTCCTTCAACTGCTTTGGGCACAGTTCCCTTGTTCCGAAGAGGGTTGATGGTCGGTA
This sequence comes from Lithophane ornitopus, assembly GCA_948473465.1. Lineage (NCBI taxonomy): Eukaryota > Metazoa > Arthropoda > Insecta > Lepidoptera > Noctuidae > Lithophane > Lithophane ornitopus. Next base: position 10,157,208 of record OX419616.1, on the reverse strand, counting down.
CATTGTCGATCATGTTGAAGATCTGTGCGCCCGCGCCGCGGGCCGAGCCGAACACCTCCATCAGAGTCGACGAGATACCGAAGTTGGCCGAACCCGTCATGACACCGAAGAATACCTAAGGAAGTCATATTTTTTTATACCTGAGTAAATTCGTGCGTAACATAAGAATGAAGATAAGTCGCCGTTTTCTATCTTCTGCTGCGAGAAACCCTATCCTAAGTTATGTCAACTGGTTATTATCCCACAGCAAGATAGAGACTCCTTCCCACAACCAGACTAGCCCTTTCTCTTCCCAACTTTGTTAGGGTAAGCCTCTGTTATATTATAGCATGATATGAAATTGCAGTGAAAATGGAAAAATTGTGAACCAATCAACAAAACCTGCTCATATAGAGCAGCTATCTGGTATATATCTATGGCAGCCATACTCAAAGTGTGCTCCATGGAGCCCTGGGGCTCCGCAAAGCCTTTGTGGGGGCTCCGCGGCCTATGCAGCTACCAAAACAAAATACCGCAATAGACTGGATGCCGAACCTGATATAAGACTTCAACTGTCTTCAATCAAACCTAATATCAACCGATTGATGAAAAATAAGAATCAGTTTCATACATCCCATTAGATTTCTTTTTCTTTTATTATACTATTAGTTTATATAATATTATATAAAACTATATGTATATAATAATTATAGTATACACTTACATTGTAACATGATTACCTTATAATAAAGAATGTACGTAACTTTTTCTTTTATTTTGGGGTTCCGTCAAAAATTGCAATCAAATCGATCAATTAATAATTTAATAAAGTCACATTTTATAAAATTATAACGATTAGATAATCTGATTAAATTAGATCTGACACAATAATTAATTGTAATTTTTGAAAATAAGTAATAGCACTTAAGAACCCGGAGACAGATGAATTCTCCATACAAACGTAATACCAAAATCATTTGCAATTTGAGCATATTTCCACCATATTGTGTTGTTATTCGGATTGAGACAGTATTTATCTAGGTTCCTACATCCTTTTTTTACACGTTTTATTTTCAAAACATACCGTTATTAAGATTATATCTAATAATCGATAAAATTACCTACGTCAGGAAAACTAAAGTGGGGCGATAGACAAACGAAAAGTGTGGAGGTATATACACGTACCTACCTATAACCCATTTGAAATAAGATTAGACATTTAAATAATCCTTTTTTGCAGTCCGTTCAACCGATTTTCGCTTCTATTGCGTTGGTGGCACGACAAATGGCAGCTGCAGTAGACACTTGGTATTGTGTAACGTTTTTTGCTTTTAATGGCATCCTTATACCTACGGTATAGAAATCAAAATCGGTTGAACGGACTGTAAAGAGGTTTATTTGAATGTCTTATCTTATTCCAAATGGAGTATAGTGCGTCAGACCTATTTTTCACTCAACATTGGCGTCACATGGGCAAAAAGGTCTTCGAGGCTCGTACGTCTATCTTTAAATCGACCACTTTAGATTAACTCGAGAATAAATTAATAGAACTTACAGCGATCATTGTGGAGACGTCGTAGGTTTCGGGCTCGTCGACCATCAGTCTGTAGCCGAACCAGAAGGAAAGGGCGTAGGCACAGAAGATGCAGAAGAAGAGCATTCCCATCGCCAGCCCGTTGAACAAGCCTGAAATAGTCGCTATCGTCAGGAAACTGGACCATTACGTTGTTATACCTATAGGTAATAGTAGTAACCATTTCAAGAAGTGAAATAGTCCACATAGTAATACACAACAATTCTGATTGTCATTTCCCTGATATCTACATTAATGTTATGTATTTTACCTACACCCATGCTATAAATCCTCTATAAAAGTTTCCGAAACAGTTAGTTTATTGCGAACTTGGAAACACTGGTTGTTTAATGTTGTCATAGTAACTATAATATCATCCATCATCCATTTAAAAAAAAGAACATTGTCATGCAGGCACGTTTCACTAGCAAAGCACCGTAATTTAAAACAAAAAAACATCTATGTTTTCGAGTTCGAATTCACGTGCGTCGTATCCCTCCATTTTTGTTCGATATTAGTTGCTAAGTACCTTTTATAGAGGATTCATATCATGGGTGTAGATAAAGTCTTGTATGCAACTGTAAATAATTAGGTATTAAAACACTCATGTGATACTATTATAGTCGTGTTTGAATACCCCTTATTATATAACAGTTGCATAAATAACTATAATCGAAGCTCTAATAATAATCATTTTGCGCACCAAATCATTGTTTGTGAATCTCAAATAATTCCTTTTTTGGGGCCCTAAAATACGAAATGGCCAAGTAACTCTGACCAATTTGGATGTAGCACCCGCTGGCCGCTGGCAATTCGGCTCACGTGATTGGTCACAGTTCCAACTTAACGTAACGCGTTTGGTACCTTAGTTTAGTTACAGCGAACCACTGAAGGCCAGAAAAATAAAAACAGGACCAATTATTTTAATAAGTGTACATCAATAGAAGCGCAAAAGTTGTTAGAGGTTCACTAATTTAAAAAAAAGTCCATACTCAGAAGGTAAATCAGTTTTTAGTGTATGAGTTAAATATTTGTCCTTATTAATGTGAAACTGAAGGAACTTATCTGGCATTTTCAAAAATATAAGGGTAACCGGCGTATATTCTTTCTATCACGTTTTTTATCAGTTTCTATTACGGATCTATGCCAGTCATTGCCAGTGCACTGCATTTTGTTTCATGTTTCACAGCATCTGTATTTTTATGTTTTATATTTAACAATAAAATCTTTATTATTATTATTTATTAATTATCGTACGTACTCGAATTAAGTACTAGGATCTCTTCAACCGGTTAAATTATAGTTTACATTATTATTTAAATTTTGAAGTCACGTCAATGGTGCAACGAGTGACTCTAAGCTTACGTCCTTTGGCCACAACCAGATGCTTCTTCTTTGACGTACTATCACAACTTCACAGTCGAAAAACACAACCCTGCTAACCTTTTTTAATGTTTATTTTCCTGGCTTCATTAAGATGTCCTTCGTATCTCTCCAGCTCTTGCTTCTGTCCGCTGAAGGCATACACGGTGCGTATGGCCGAGATAACCTCCTCCGCGATGGCACCAGCCTTGCCTGATGCTATCGCTTCTTTCTTAGAAAGATTAGCAGCTACCTATTGGAATAAATTACTTTGACAAACTTTTCTAATAGAACCAACATACCAAAAAAAGTCGTCGTAACGCAAAATTCGTCGACGTTTTCCCAAGCCTATGTTTATGAAAATGCCCGAAGTTTGATGGCTTTTTTTCGTGTTTAGACCAGTAATTATAATTCATAATGACATCTTATGTGCACTGAACCCTCAAAATAAATATTCTGTTTAAGGAAGATAACTAAGACAAATGGAAGCCGTGAGAAATGACGATAGTCGTAAGGTAGGTTGGTCGAGGCTTGAGTCAAGTCGCAAATGATTACTTCTTCTCGTCACCATATAAGATACACATGGGTAGAAACAGGAAGTAATCATGGATAATCCAAATGGTTGAACATCTACCCTTTTATCGATAAACGTCGTACACTATCCTATCAGTTACTATCCAAACAGTTCGAGTATGTTATTGGCTTTCCATACTTATCATTGCTTCACTTACACGGACCTAACACGAATTACGCAACAATCCAACTTATTTCTTTATAATACAATTAGGTACCTATTATCTTTTGCGACAACATTTCATCATTGTTTTAAGATTAAAGAATATGTATGAGTCTGAATCTGTAATTACCTATGCTTCAATTACGTTGATCAATAAACTAAACCGTGGAGACAAGTATGGGATCATCCATAGAAATATAAAACCTATGGGTTCATCTTATCGCAATTCACAAGTAGGCAACACGATGATATTGTACGTCGTTTATCAATAAACGGTAGATGTTCAATCATTAAGATTATCCACGATTACTTCCTGTTTCTACCCATGTTTCTTATGTGGGGACGAGAAGCAATCATTTGCGAACTGTCTCGACCTTTCTACCTTATGACTATCGTCATTTTGTTACGACTTCCACTTCTTAGAACAGAATATTTATTGTAGGTTCAGTTGTCATAGGACGTCATAATTATGAACTCTGATTGCTGGTCGTAATCTGTTTCTATTCGTTAAGCTGCTCTGCTACAATTTCTATAAAAACTGTATCGATCGATACCGACGCGATTAGTTGTTTCAGGTTGGACGATTTTTCGCCATTTAGGATTTTATCTACATCCATTTACCTATCACTGAGGATGTACTTAACGCGTAATCGGTGATTTGATCTGTGTTTTTTATAAGTTACTTCGTGGTAATTTATGGTATAATAGAGATGCCCAGCATCATGCGATCATCAATCAATAATGCAATATGTGGTACTCTTGATGTTGATGCTTAATAGGTATGGGGATCAAGCTGGAAAGTGCCTCATCCTGCATAAAAGGGAGGATGCTCCGATAGGACGGGTGTTGTTCTGTAGAGCTTGATGGTTGCTATCGGGCTGTTCCTGATTTTACCGTAAACTTTGCTAACGCTAAGTAGGATTTTAATGATGTCAGTTCTTATGGGGCGGATGTTGCTCAGTGCAGTACACAGTACACAGAACACAGTACAGTAAATACAGCACTAAGAGTTAATAAGGGTGCGGAACAAAGGGTCGGGAGGATATGTGCGGAGAGTGAGTACTTTTAAAAAACTGGTAACGTCATGGCAACCGATCTCTACGCAAGAGAAAACGAATGTTTAAATGAAACTTACCAGCCCAGCGACTCCTACCAGTGTCATGGTGACAGGGAATGATATGAGACACAGGAGTGCCAGCTTCCAACCCTTGATGAGAGCCATGATGATACAACTGAAGAACGACGCTTGATAAAACAAGAACGTCGACAGCTTCTCACCGATACCATCTTCTAGTTTGACGATGTCACTGCAAGCAAACTCACAATTTAATTTGGAAATATTGGCCCATTCAAGAACATTAGCAGAATACTTTATTACTTAGTACTCATATACACGAGCGGCAGGCGTCAACGGCAGAGGCAACTTCAGCCGCCGACATACTAGGTCGACACGTCACCAGCTGCCGTCGACACGTCTACTGCTGCCGTCGACACGCGTCGCTTATGTGTATGAGCACTGTAAATTAGTATCCTGGAAACGTAAGCGAAGTAGCAAAGGTTTAGTATCATCTAATTTTATTGATGTCTTACCTGTTAATTTTAGAAGCTATGTCCCCATTTTTATGAACGTCAAAATACGCAAAGTCTTGATTTAGAGCTGCTTTTAGATATTCTTGCCGTATAACATAAACCTGGAGATGAAAGTTAAAGTTGTGGGTTCAAAAAAGATATAAAAATATACTTAGATAACTAGCATTCCTGTAACAATTTTCTGTTACAGTAAATTCAGGCTCAGAAGTATCATCAGAAGGTGTCAAGAAGAAAAGATAACAAAACAATAAAGGTGTGTTCGTGAAGAAATAGGTAATAATAAATAATGAAATTATACTATACTTGGTTATACGCAGCATTGTTCATTAGCGTAGTAGCAGCGTACGATAAAACAATAAGTAATGCTCCAGTAATGACGTTGTAAATAGCGAAGAAGAACAGATCTTTCATGAAGGCATCTCCAGCTTCAGTATTCGATACTACATCATTTCTCAAGGATTCTCCATATTTCACCATAGCTTCCAGTAGGAACGCAAGCAACAAGGTGTTTATAGGCGCCGATATGGCAGCGATCGTCGAACATATTAACGCCACGGTAATGAAAATTTTGTCCCGAAGGGTCGCAAATCTGAACTGAAATTAGAAGATTTGTATAGATGATTGTTACTTAAGAAAACGAAATGCATTCATTCATTCGCTGACAGAGCTCGCATAGCCTAAGCCACTGGGTCTAGAAGGGCTAGGATGATGACGAAGGAGTTTCTATGGAAGTTTGTAATTTTTGCCGGCGATTGGATATCCCATCGGCCACACAGCTTGTACACTAGTAGCTATTAGTACCTGTTGACATAGTGAAAAGAAATCGAAACTGTCTTTTATCAGAGATGACGAGAAGACCAATTAAATAAACAAAATAGGCCATGGGGTGATTGCGTATCACTCAGCAGCAAAGGCTTTCAGTTTGACAGTTCATCAACATTCATTGCGTTATTTACGTTGTTGAGCAGACAAATTTTTGAACATAAGAAGCAATGAATTAGCAATATCCTTAAAAATTATTCAAATTGCGATTGAAAGTGTGTTATGCTATTAGATTGTTGGTATTGCATCCCTTTTCAAATTTTACTACCAGAAACAATTCCCAACCCTGAACACGTTCGTATTTAACTGATAAACCGTAATGGATACATGAACATTCCATTTCTATTACTGACTTTACTAATGCCCTCAGTAGAGTGTTTGTTCATGGTTTGAAAGTTAATTAGGTAAAAGCATGAGCCAAATCGGATCGATAATGATGGGAGGATAAAGTACCTATGCTTTACGCACAGACATGGCGAAAGGTAAATTGTGCAATGATTCTAATAGGACTAACTATACATAATTATGTCTCAGATCAAATAAAAATCCAAGACATAGCGTTGTCAACAACGTGAGGCTGGTTTCGTAAACATATATTATGTGCACTTAGTGAGCTGTAGTTTGATTGTAAATGGTTGTAAATGCGTGCGTGTATGCACAGAGCGGTGGTGTAGTTTTGACATGCTTCACTGTATTGTTTGCAGCCGCTCTGTCTTGGTTTTTTAATTGGTCCGAGGCTTATAGTAGGTATTTATGTTTAAGTGACAAGCTTCCCTAAAGTTTCAGACAGCTCTCTATCTGATCATTATCATCCTACTGCGCATATCCCAATTTAAGCAGACTTCACACTATCCATACTAATATTATAAATTCGAAAGTAACTTTGTCTGTCTGTATGTTATCTTTTCACGCCTAAACCACTGAACGGATTTCGACAAAATTAGGCAAGGAGATATATGGCACCCTGGGGAAGGACATAGGCTACTTTTTATCGACATATGTACTACGCGGGCGGAAGCTAGTGAGATATATATTACATCTCGAGATATCCCTCACCGTACTTTTAAATGTAACCGTTTACATTGAGATGTAATGTAATATTACATCTTTTTTTTGTTATCTCGGGATATAATATACATTATATCTCATAGTTTGTATTCAGTTTATGGTCGCTGCAGCAGCATGTCTTCTTCCATACACCTCGGTCATTTATGTTTAACTAGCTTCCGCCCGCGTGGTATGTCGATAAAAAGCCTATGTCCTTCTCCGGAATGCCATCTATCTCCTTGCCAAATTTTATCGAAATCCGTTCAGTGGTTTAGGCGTGAAATGGTAATATACAGACAGACAGAGTTACTTTCGAATTTATAATATTAGTATGGATATATGGTGCAGTATTACTGTATTACTTACTAACATTTGAATGATAAATATAGTAATGGTGTATAGCGACGAAACTCACCAGTGTTATGAAAGGTATACTTGGAACTTCATCCTGTTTCGAGGTATCTGGTTCTGAACTTCTGCAAAAAGATGATTTGATTCGCTTAAAAGTTGTATAGTCCACATGATTATTGGACTTAATTCCATCCCATTTTTAACACTGACTATACATATTTAATTGATTCAGGTGTGACTTTACGGAAATCTATGATAAAATAAAATAGACGATATATTTAACTTAGCTTAATTATTCCATAAGAGTCATAAAAACCCTGTAAGAAATCGACACGTGTTTCACCTATAAACACACAACACGAACACGAACTCGTCGTCGTGAACACGTCGCGACTAGTCAATCGCCGTCCTGAGGATGCCTCGTTGAGAGGTGAAACACATTTCCTACAGGGTTTTAATGAATCTTGAGGAATAGTTAAGCCGAATATGTTATTAAATATATCTACTTCTATTATATCTGATTATTCATATCCAAACCGGTCGTCAAATAACTTAGCTTGTACCAAATTAATGGTAACAGCCCGATTTTTTTTTTACTGGAATTGTTTAGCGTTTACCATAGTTCGGACTTCTACACATAGAATTTAACGAAGCTACAGATTAATCATCCCGACAACAAGGCAGGGTGACGAACCTCTCAAAACGTTGTATACTCCAGTTGACTGTAAAAAGGTTTGTTTAAATGTCTACATTTAAACAAACCTTTTTACAGTCCGTTCAACCGATTTTGACTTCTATACCGTAGGCACAATACCAACTCTCTACTGCAGCTGCCATTTGTCATGCCACCAACCCAACAGAAGTCAAAATCGGTTGAACGGACTGTAAAAAAGGCTTATTTAAATATTTAAATGTCTAATCTTATTTCAAATGGAGTATAGTTTTATCTTTAATTCTTTCAATTTCAATCTAGATCGTAGCCTAGCACCGAAGTCGTGTCAGTTTTGAAGACATGACCAATTCTCACTAGGACCACGATTCCTCTCACAGAGACGAGGAATGATTCCCAGCAGTGGAAACTGGGACCAGTATAGGCTGACTATGCATAACGAGATGCATGCTTTTTCCGCTAAAGAATGTTCATCTAATGATATTTGTTAACAATTTTTTGCATACGCTTCTAACGATAAACACATGAACAGTTTGATTTACAGTGTTTATCTAACATCCCACACCAAATGCACGTGGTATTTGAACTGAACAAGGTTGGGATCAAGGCTGCAGTTGAACCCGGAATTGTTAATTATTACGGAGTTTATAAAGTGTGGGTAAAGCTATCTACTGAATTTTTTACCGACTTCTAGAAAGGAGGAGTTTCTCAATACAAATGTGCATTTTTTTTAAATTTTTCTTTGTTACGCGATTACTCCGCCAATTATGAATTGATTTGGATGATTCTTTTTTATTTGGTAGTGCATATTTTAGATAGTAGTCCCTTATACTTTACGTGGGTAGTTTCTTAATTAGCTTCATTAATACGTATTTTTTCCACTAACCCTCTTATTCATAAACGTTTCTAAAAGTTAAAGAGACGTATAAACGTCAAAAATGTATGGTTAAACAGTTGCTAATTCATAACTTAACTTTATCCAGCGTTTATGAATAAGGCGGTTAGTCTCTAAGGTTTATATTGTAATAATACTCGTAAGTTCCTGTCACTGTTATTTACAAGGCAGGTAGTGGTATTCGAATTTGTGTGGGGTACCACAGCGAAATTTTTTCAATTAATTCAATTCATTTATTAATTTAAAAAGTGAGTTTAATGTCAAAAATCAAAGATAGGCAAGAGACGTCTCAAGCCATAATAAATGTTGGTACATAATGATGATAAACGGTTGGTCATGAAAGCCCTTTGTTTATAAATTATATGGTTCGCTATCAACATCGATAGCAACATACAGGTACATGCAACATACTTGTTTAATCCAATCGATTGTCACGCTGTAGGTACGCATGAAGATAACAATTTTGATAATAGCCTAATTTATAATATATCTTGAAAAACTATGTATGTATTATCACACGTAACATTCCGGAACTATAATCGAGTGTCATTTAGACCGATTGTTTAGCAAAATACGGGCATTTGTTAAAAGAACGTTTATTTTTAACTCATGGTATCGCCGAAAAATGGGAGAACGTTCCAGTGTCATGATGAGATCATGTTTAATCAGTCCCGGAGAATTAGTATGTTTCTATTGCTTCTAATACGTGGTATTAATGTGAAGTAATATAATAAAACAGTAGTGCGCGTCTGACTGGTTCATAATTAATATGAGTTGCTGATCAATTGAAACAATTCGTGTTCAGTGTCATTCGGGCTTGGGGTTCCGTTTTCGCAAATTGTGTTTCTTTTTTATTTGTTCTTTAGATATTTTTTTAAATTATTTAGTAGATAATATTATTATAATGGAATACTTACGTGTCTGATTCTAGAGTTTTCTGAAAATCTCCATTCAACGGGTCTGGCAACTTGTTCTTGTTATCCTTGTCTCCGGGTTTCAATTGCCACCCGTTTCCTTCGGTGTCCTTCGACATTATAAATAATTAACTTAATACCAATTACACAAAACTACACTAAAACGTTTGTTACTGTGTATAAACACTCATTGTACTAAATTTTAATGATTTAAGATGTAGTTTATATATATTCGGTGCAACGTTATCCGCTGTCTTCCCATTCACGACTAACGTAGATATCCATGATACGTTATCAATTTATCAGTTCGATAAAACATGAAAGGTACTGCAAAACTAAGACCGATTATAATAAAAACGTTTCGTTCATAACAGTGAGTGTGCGTCAAGGAGCGCCATGACTTTGAAGCGGGAAGCTACAAATAGTCTGAAACTCTGAAAGTAGACGCTGCATATTTGTTTTACGGAAGGTCTGGCGTTTCTAAAACAAATTGTGCGTAGAGCACACGCAGGTAACTATTGACACTTATGTATTCAAATAAACAACTACGGCCTCTATATTAATTCTACAATATATTATGACATTTTCAAGTCTGGGTGGTTCTACGGCAAACGGCAGAAAGATTTTTTATGAAAATCGAATCACACCAAAACAATTTCAATTCCGATCCCGGATTAATATACGACTACAGATATCTAATGTAGGATATTCTCTAAACATGACTTCTAAATTCAGTCGGTGATGTGGTCAGAACCCGCAGTGCCTAAAACAAAATATGAGTTCGCTTTCGAGTTGTGTGTGGCTATCATCTACGGTGCCGGGTGCGGTCACTCACTACTGAGGTACGAATTCATTTCGAAGTGCAAACTCCTACACTGTACACACTCTTTTGAAATTCAGCTCCAATGTTTGGCTTTATTAACCGTTGCTATGATACCACATTTATGTCTCACGGTCAGTTACTTTTAATAGCGGCCCTAAACTTGACCTCTATTTCGTATTTAAAAATAAAAACAAATGCCGATCGAAAGCGTTTTTCGTTCACTTGCCCTCCGAATGAAGGGAACTTTCAGAATGCTGAATGTTTTGAGTGAAAACATGTAAAGCTCGGCGCGGGGCGATTGTTTGCTGTCTCCACACCTCGGTCTTATCGATTGCGTAAACAGCTGTTTTAAGGTTACGACATCGTGTCGAGCGAGGATTTAAAGCGAGAAACAAGTGAACGCGCGATGATTTCACTGATCGCTCTTGTTTTGATTCAATTTTTGTATTGGTACACATTTTTAGGTAGGTACTGAAGTTTTGTCAAATTCAGAAACCAGGCTTCTAATTTACTGCTTAGGTAAGTACTTAGGTAATAAGCGCAAACGCGAGGCATAGGTACCTACATTAATGCACATGAAACCTATTGTGGTGTTTTAGAAGGAAGACCTAACGAGGGTATTAATCATGGTATTCGAGCTATTATAATGCGTATGAACTAAGTAGAAAACTTTTAGTCATCAGCCTTTGTAGTCCACTGCTGGAAGAGGCTTATTCTATTGACTGCATATTCGCACAAAAAAGAGGAGTGGTGGCCTAGCTAACGGTCGCGACTTACGAGTTGTAGGTCGTAGGTTCGAACCCAGACAGGCGCTTTACTTTATGGTAATTATTTCTTCACCGCTGCTCTCAAATCGTGAAAGAAAAAGGAAGCATTCCCTAAAACCAAAAATTCGAAGACATGTGACATCTGCCAACCCGCACTGGGCCCGCGTGTGGGATTACGGCCCACTCCCTTTGACCGAGAGGAGGCCTGTGTCCCAGCAGTGGGAACATTAATGGCTGATTATGATGATGATTCGCACAAAACTTAACGTTTATACCTTCATACCTTACTGGATTCTTGAATGTGATGTTTATCTTGATACTTCTTAAAATACTCAAGTATTTGATCTTTCACTAGCCTCGCGCGGTTCGAGACTTTATAATAAAAGTATAAGTATTTTTTAGTTTATATTTTAGTAAAAATAAAAGTATTTCTTTATTTACAAGAGCAACAATTAAATTGTATGAATGTTTTTCGCTGAACCCGCTACCGCTTCCCGCTTCAGCGATTTTGCAAGCCGTAGCCTAAGGATAGTCAGTACTAATGTAGCTAATCCAAAGCCCTTGACCTGTTTTATTGTCAAGCTCTGACGCAAAAACAGGGGTGTTAATTCTATCTATGGGTACCTATATCTAGGTATGGTTTCTAACCATACCTAGATATACCCATAGATAGAAGGCTTTTAATTTGTCCTACTCAATTAGTATTATTTACATAACTATTTGCTTATGTGTCTAGAAATATTATTTAAGAGTTCGCGTAAAAGTTAATAATAAGAGTTATCTCATGTTTGTAATAGATATGTATAGTTGTATACTTATAAATAAAGGCTAAGAAAAAAAAAACAACGTACATACCTAACGGTTCTTCTGACCATTTAACAAAACACACCACAAGTTCTACGAATGTCACCAAAATCTTATTATTCCAATTTTAAATTATCTTGTTGTATAAAAACGGATGACTGACCAAGGACAATATTCATTATGATATTGATTTATGGGGCACCTCTATTATATTATGTAGTTCCGTCACGGTGGGCCACAGATTTCACTACACTATTATTTCGCCTAAAGTTTGTTTCGTAAACAAGACGTTGGGCGCGCATATGCTCGTTATTCTTCTTACTTTGTTCAGAGTTTTTGTCACTTCCATGGACATTTTTGACAAAAGCCTTGTTACATTTTAGTTGGGCGTAACTAATTCTTGAGTGACAGATATCTTTAGATTCCAGTTATTGATTGAATAGTTTTGTTTTTCAATGTTCCATAAAAGTTTGTTTTGTTATTGATCCGAGTGAGTGTAAAGTGTAAACATTCTATTTGTGTCATAATTTACGGTTCGAAGAGTACTTTTCTAAAGAAATTAATATCTTTACAAACAGTAGCATTCTTTAAACACTGATTCTTTCTACTATCTACTCAATACATACCAACCTCATCTAATGTAAAAAATAAATAATATAAGTAGGAAAAATTTAAATTTCGCGGGTTGGCCAAACAGGGGAAGTTCGGTTGACCCGCGGAACATGATTACAACACAGCCGATCTTACTTGGAATTTCGGAACTTCGCGCAGAGGGCGGCGTAGATTTTTTTTTTTTTTTTTGATTTTGGTAAATCATGAAATGACTTCTCCAGCTCTGGGCGGAGCGGAAGGGCGTGTCAGACTTTTACTGACTAAAACCCACCCGTGTTCCTTCAGTTGTCTGTTGCCAGGGTCCCGGTATCCCTTTCGGACATTCACGCAACCCTGGCAGGGTAGTAGGAACCAAATGGTGTCATGAGGGGCGAGTGTGAGTGAGAGAACATGCGCGAAAGTTCGCAGATCCTATAATCAGACCTGCCAAGTTATATCGGCTGTATTGTAAATTAAGATGAAAATTATAATTAGGTACCTTTCCTTGTCCTGTCGGTATCAACTTGAACCGCTCCTCAGGGTTCCCAGATTCCATGTTTCTTGTTTTCGGCACCTCCATGAACGTTAACATTACCCGAGGCTGAAACATTTTGACTAAATTCACGGCACGACCTACTGCGCAACGGCCACTCCTCGCAAATCATTAAACTAACTAACAATACACTCGCGAAATGATTGTGCTCATAATATTGTATGGGTGCATGGGCTTGGTTGGCATTGTGTCTGTATGGTGCACCCACTTAGTGGTCTCAAATACGACAAATAACTGTTATTGTGATGATTCAGTATCTTGCGTTCGGCTATGGACACGCGATGACGACGTGCTACCGATTCATACTTTTTTGTACATTTCGCGCGTACTTTCATAGTAGTTATTTGTGTTTAATTGATTATTACGTAATTAACAACCGAATGAGGCAACTTACTTGGCCATATTCCGGAGTAATCCGGTATTTTTCGTTTCGAGTTTATTTGTAAAGAATATTTGCGCATAAAATTTCGTAGTCTTGACCTTGAATGAGAGCCATTATTTTTTCGTCGATCGAGTGTTTCCTCGAATCACGCTACGTATCTATGATTTGCACATTTTCGGGGCTTTGGCCTCTGACGTCATGAGTATGACGTCAGAGCGGATCGGATCATCCAGATTTTCAGAGATCTGTCAACCGATCTAATCCTTGTAATAGAAATTCGATAGGTAAATACACGCTATAAGAAATTATGGCTGTAAGTGAAAGCAGTAATAAAATTATAAATATTATTATTTTAACTCACCAATTTATGAAATTCAGAGACATATGGAGTATGCCTCTTCTGATAAATAAATTTTGTAAGAATATTAATAAAAGTATTCATAAGAATTCTTTAACTATATTTAAACTTATCTATACTTACATAATTATGAATTAAAGTCGCTTTTCTTCTAAACCACGCAACAAATTTTGATAAAGTTTTCACCATCGTTTAGACAATTTATTCCGGAAAGTTTATGTGTATAATACGTTAATATTATTAAAGTTACATATACCTAAGTGACAAAATCTCGATGTTTTATCAAGTGATAAAAACCGTGTGAAGCAGGCCAGAGGCCCTAGACAAAGTGCCATTCTATCAGCGACAACGATGATGGAAAAGCAAAAATGTATAGGACTGACATAAGCATAAGTCAATCCTGTGTTGAAAGTCATTATAGAAATACGAAACGCTTTCGAAGTGAATGTCACTTGTCTAGGCCCTCTGGGTAGCTAGTTTAGTAATTACACAAATTTTTGGGCAGTCATGTAAAAAATAGAGTAGGTACAAAGTTTATTATTGTTGTATGAAAATTATGAAAATCAGCTCAGTTATGATGAAAGTTTTTCAGGTAATACATAATAGAAGCGTGGTCATTCATCAAGTTCATAAAATCAACGGGGTAATTAAATTATTAATTGTGTAGGTACCTACTGTGCAAATGAAGTAGGTAAGTTCTGTCGAACAAGCTATTTGGTATAAAGGCAAAGTATATTCATTTTCCGCTACATTGCCAAAATTCGTTTTCATTGTGTGTGTAATTTAACTTTTTGAGCTTATGGCTTAGGAGAGTGACGTGAAAGGATTGCTGAAAACACTCACAAAATTGTTTAAAGTAGTTGTAAGTTATCTGCCTGTATACCAAATAGCTTGTTCGACTGTACTAGGTAGAGAAGGAAATGAAATGATATGAAATGAAATTGTTTATTCTGTAAATAGGATATCGGACTCACGTCATATTAAAAAAATGTAAAATTAAGCTAGATGAGGTCGGCGTTTCCTATCTGACTACTCTGAGAAGAAAGGCCGAAACAAACTCAGAGGTCACAGTCTCTTTTAAAGTCCAGACATAATCTTGGTCAGGCCCTATGAGGAAAGAACCACACAGAACTTTTGAGGAAAAAACCACACAGATTTGACTCCATTGTCCAGTCAGTACAAGCATTTGTCTTGGGTCGACGTGATGAACTAATATTGCCAGATCTTGTGCAGTGGTAGTGGGCCATGTTTGTCGAAGGACCGATGGCCAGTGGAGCAGACGAGTCCTGGAGTGGAGACCGTGTATCGGCAAGCGTAGTGTGGGACGCCCCCCAGCTAGATGGACCGACGATGACCTTAGAAAATGGCTGGGACCGACTTCGCTTTATAATAAGTAGGTAGGTCTTTCTGTCCCATTGGTAGACATAATCCGTCCTCAATTCTTTTCACGTACCTAAGTTCTATATCCCACGTAGATAAACTCCAAAAACAGCTTTCATTACAAAGTAGGTATAATTGCAAGTCTTACATAAGATTTATTATTATTACGGCCAATAACATTCATTGAGTCGTACGGCCATGACAGCTGCGTGCGCGCATAGTTGTGAAGGATCATTGACGGCGCGCGGTGACTTGCGCTGCGGTGGTCGCGACCACATATAGAGATCTCCCGTCGTCGCACGCGCTCTCAACGAATGAGCATTTATGACGACTAGACGTGCAAATTCTATGCTAAGTGATGTTGTTGATAAAAAAGGATTTAAATGGAGCAGACATTTTTGCGGTCTTTATAAATAAATGGTAAATGCAGCTGCTGTCTTGGATGCTTTGGAATATTGGTCGTTATAAAAAGGTAGAGATCGTTTACTTTAAAATGGCACGCCACTCCACTGCTTGTTTCATACATATTTCAAATGTTTGTATGGAAAATTTTGTGGAGGGGCATGTAGTTTTATTTGAGACAAACTCTACCTGCACAATCACTTCCTTTAACCTACAGTGAAAGTGCAGATCGCTATGATCTTTTTTCTTTTTCTTGTGGTCAGTGACTAACCTGGTATCAGAGTTTTAAAGCCGCCCATTGGCTTCTGACTTGTGTTCACATGCTGTCGAGAAATATCTCTCGCTATGATAATATCTTCTATTGTGTATGTAAACATAAGCACAGCATAAATATAAGTTTACAATGTTATATAGGTAGGTTGGAAAGACGTGTACAGTGCACACATTATTGCGCCAGTTTACTTTAGATATACCTAAAGTACGTAAAAGGTCTCATCAAACGGGGGGCGAGGCTTATACATTACCATTAATAAAAACTAAAACCCAACTACGACTAAAAAGGTATAAACAAGACACCACAGACAGACAAATTTAAAATCCGGAGTCACACGTATCGACTCCGGATTTTTAATTTGTCTGTCTGTGGTGTCTTGTTTATACCTTTTTAGTCGTAGTTGGGTTTTAGTTTTTATTACTTTATTTTTTTTTAAATTCTTTTTGGGTTATAATATTTATATTTTTGAAATGTGCTCATTAAGGCCTTCCATTTGATACCCAACATGGTACGATTAAACAATATTTTTTTTTTTAGTTCCTGACTTTTTGTCCTCTAGAGGGCGCCATTTTTAATTTAATGTGACGTCACATAGCTTATAATCAGCGGACGATCAAGACGCTTCCAACGATACCTCATTTGTCAAATTGTGATGAGTCGTTTAGAAGATATGAGGGAATAGATGAACATACATACATACATACATACAAACATACATACATACCGGTCAAAATCATAACCCTCCTTTCTTCTTCGCCGTAGTCGTGTAAAAATGTGATGGATGTCTGTCCACATCGTCCACCTTATTGACGACTGCTGGCCATTGGCGCTTTGGTAGTACGTCAGCTCTTTAGTTTATTGACTTAGATTAGCAAATTGTTTTGACAACATTGACGTCTTTCAAAGAAGCTTTCAACTGCACCTACTAAGGTACCTATAATATTTCCTGTTGTCTTCTTAGGTTGGTGTACTAGTTTATAATTAAAACACTTTTTTGTGATATAACTCGAATACTTATTAAGAATCTTTTAGTTTTTTCATTATTATATTTTATATTATCATGACATGCATTTGTCAGCTCGGGGGCCAATTGTCTAAACTTTTCTTATTCTCAATATATAGGTATTATATAAATTGAGAATAAGTAAAGTTTAGAAAGATTGTTTCGTATTTAGACATAGGAATGGATGGAATTTGAAACACACATTAATTTCTAAAAGAACAATTACCTAATGGCTGAAATTAAACTGCAATACGAGGTCTGTCTCTTGCAAGAGAAAGTATGAATGAATCGCGATAATCTAACACCACGTCAAGTGTCAGTTTAATTAAATATTATTATGTGCCAATGAGTAGGTACACACAAACTAACGTCGTCATGCTTAAACCTCGTCGCACCAAAACTGCCGAAAAAGATGCGCCACAGCCTCTCACGAGCGAACCAAATGACACGACAATTCACATCAGCCCAGGGGAAGGGGGTTGACTTTACAAGGATGATATCAATAACGAAACGATGATAACAGGTAATGACATTATGTTTATTATAGTAACAGAAAGTGTTCCTTTACTGGTATATTACATACTGTATTTTAGTATGTAAAGAGCATTATTAAACTCACAGCGACGTGTAATTGCGAACCTGTTTCGTAGTGGGTGTGTATCTTGGGAGGGGCTCCGGACAGCCACGCCTTAACGACCGCCCACTTTAGCAAAATATTTATGTCGTATGATACATAAACTATAGTTATATAATAGTATTATAGGTATAAGTAGTTATGTTAAAGAGAGAAGCCATAAAAGTGTATGCAACTGCAGTGTGCCTAGTGAGTAGTCTCAATGGGTTCGTTCGAATCCTTATTCAATTATTTTTATTTTGTAATGCAATTTTCCTAACTCGGTTAGCTATAACAGTAAAACCAGATCTTTCCTTCTCTAAACCTAAATACAATGGTAGGTCAATCAATTTGCCTAGCCTTTTCTCAACTATGTTGGGGTCGGCTTCCAGTCTAACCGGATGCAGCTGAATACCAGTATTTTAGTATACAATGGTAGGTATACCATGAAAATAAATGCAAAAGTCTTAAAGAATCCTATAGTTGTCACTGTTTAGCATGGCAATATCGGTCAATGCCCTTGCCCGAAGAAAAAAGAAAAAAAAGTGGCCTAGTGCGAGTCGGACTCGCGCACGAAGGGTTCCGTACCATTATCTATAAAAACGAGCAAAAAAAATCACGTATTTTTTGTTATAGCGGCAACAGACATACATCATCTGTGAAAATTTCAACTGACTAACTATCACGGTTTATGAGATACAGCCTGGTGACAGACGGACAGATGGACGGACGGAGTCTTAGTAATAGGGTCCCGTTTTACCCTTTGGGTACGGAACCCAAAAAAAAACACGTCTAACTGAAACCATATTGACCATTCGTTTCATTCTATGGCAGAAGATATCCGATCTCTATCTTATTTTATCATAAGTATCAGACGACCCATAGAACAAGAATATAAGCTTCGGCTGTAGTAAAAAGATTCACCCAGAGTCAGCAAAGGAGAGGGGCTGACTGACCAAGTGCACTATGGACGAAGTAATTGAAATACGTAGGTACTCTTAACCTGTTTCACGAATCGGATACCTATACATCTCGGAATGGAAAATATGGTTTTTGCAGAGAAAGTGGTTCAGTATGACTTATGACAGTATGATCACCGTTTGGGTCCCTTGAAGGATGAAGTGTCTAAACCACCTAGCCTGTGAATAAACTAACTTGCTCTTTAAAATGCAGTCCAAACATTATCGGATAAATTGCCTACTATGTAGTAAAAAAAGAACAAAAAAAAGTTAATATTGCACCTACTATGTCCTACATACATACATAGGCAGGTACTCAATATTCGCTTTTTCACAAATTTTGAATTAACAATATTACGTTCTTTGTTCTATAAAAACAACAAAGCCAAAATTCACACTCGATTATCACCACGACCTTACATAACAGTTGTTTATTTCCCCACAGAGACCACGAAACAATTGCTCACACCCACAGGAAGGCAGAGGTAAATAAATAACATCGTAAGTGAAAATGGGGTACCGACAGCCATCTAATAGATGGACCCAGGCCGGTTATAAATGGCGCAGGCGAGATATTTATGATTGCAATTACTGGGCTTTATACCTTCACGTAGTACATAATAAAAGTGGTAAATAGATAGCGTGGAGTACGTTGAATATGGATAATTCGATCGGTTTTATTAGACAGGAATCGTTACTTTGAAAATCTTGCAAAAATGTGTTGAAATTTTTACAATATATAATTGCTGCCTAACGGCCAGTTTCTTCATCAAAAGTAACACAGAACAAGACAACAAGAAGAACAGTTGACAGTTACTTTGTACTGTTTGATTGGTTATCGAAATTGCTTAGGGAAAATGAAATAAAAACAAAGGTATAAAGTTCACTTGTATAACCACAGCGAATTGGGATTATGAATCTCTATACCTACAGCTGCCATGCAATTATTTTGCCATATTTAGTATTCGTAAATGGATATAAAACACAGTTTCGAAGAATGCTGCTCTACATCCTCATAAAATAAATGCCTTAGTTATCTAGTAGTTCGATCCCTATTTATTAAAGGTCGGCTTTTACCCTATCCACAGAAAAAGATAGGGCGTGGGTATTGTCGTTAAAATTGTTGATCTCACGTGACGAACACTATAAAAATTTTAGAGCAAAAAGTTGTTACCCAATTAAAAAAATGTAAAATCATAACTAATTAGTCTATCGTTTAAAACATACGCATACAAACCATTACATGAAGCGAGCGTGTACCTACTCTCCGATAAGATGGTGGAAGCGACATTAAACAATGATTAATTGACCAATTTGTCTGAGCAGCGACGGCCAAGTGCGGAAACTGAACATTAACTTCGATCATAAATTATTTACAGTGTAATAAGTGTACTAACTTGTATTATATGTCCCGAAAAAATACGATTAACAAGATTTACAATTACACAAGTAACTATCTACTAAGGTTGTACCCGTATGTGTCAAAATTATTTCATTCGGGCGTTTGTTTTACGTGGTCGTTTTCATTTCGCCTCTCTTTTTGAGCTTTCGCTAGTTATCCTGGAGCTTAAATCCTAAATTAATCTCATTCTATAATTTTACCTACTACCTTTTACCCGTTCTATTTAAGGAAGCGCAAGCGACTGCATTATTTAATCGGTTAAAATTTTATGCACAAGTAAGAGAATACTGTAAAAAGGCGGACTTTTCTACAAGTCAACCTTACTGAACGTTTTCACTGGCGAAACATTCACAACAAAACATGTTTAAATCTCTATTTCCTGTCTTACAGAGACAAAACATGACAGATGCAACATATGAGATAGATAGCTCGAAAATAACTATAAAATACAAGTATAGGTAAATAGTAATATAGATATTTAAAAAATATCATATGTAAAAAAAACTTTGTCAGAAGAAATAACGATCGGTTGAGGAGAAAACGAATCCAGTAAAGAAGATGCAATCGGTTCCCTATCCATTTGCATAAAATTTTAAGACATAATATAACATGGCATACTTTTGTTTAGCCGAATAATATTTACGCATAATATTATTTACGCATAACAGCTTACGCATAATTATTTTAGGAATAATTTCTCCAATCATAATAATGTATAAGCATAACATTCAAAAGCATAAATATATTTACATAATGACATTAAAACATGTTTTTGGAGGCATAACAAGCATGCAAGCAGGCATACAGCATGCAAACAGGCATGCAGCGTGCAAGCAGGCATGCAACATGCAGCAAGCATTATTTCTGTCACGGCTCTGGCGCTGCGAGGTTTGGGTGGCCCCACGCGAGCTTATCGTCGCAGATGGTTTTCACGCTCACCATGACTGCAGCTTCGGCTTGCTGCAATTATGCAGCAATCTATGCAGTAAATATGTAACCTACTTACTGTATAAATTGTACAAATTACAGTAGGAATATCGGGAAGTGCGAGTAAATTCGCACTGTTTTTCCTACATTATTTCAGACTTGTCTTGTTCATTGAAGAAATGGTTACGACGACGTTCGCGTTTTCCAAAAAAGGTTCAGCTTTTTTTTTTTCAATCATCGATTTGTGGGATAAGGCAGGCATGATGATGCCATACCAAATCCTTTATCAATACTAAGGACAAAATTAGTTAAGAGACGAAAAACTTGCTCCGTATACGGATCCTTTAAAGAATAATTAATTCGACCTGTGGTCAAAACAAGCTACGCATTCTTCAATTTTTCATAAAATTTTGTATTCAATTACTTACCTTACTTTACCTTTGAGCTTCTTAATTTCTGAGTTGAGCTCCACTACTACTGAGAAATGCTTGCACTGACTGGACAGGTCCACTCAAATATGTGTAGTTCTTTCCTCAATAGACCATTTCCGATTCTAATCTCTTCATATGGCCTGACCAAAATTATGTCTGGACTTTAAAAGAGACTGTGACCTCTGAGTTTGTTTCGGCCTTTCTACTCAGAGTAGTCAGATAGGAAACGCCGACCTGATCTAGCTTATTTTTAATATTTTTTAATATGACGTGTAAAAGTGATTCCGATATCCTATTTACAGAATAAACAATTCATTTCACCTTTACTTACCTATTTTTTCGGGAGTTCAAATCTTGAAAAAATAGTACCTAGGTAAGTAATTAATTTCGTTAGGTTTTATAACTTAACATAACATGACTGTCTGTAGTACACCCACATTTCGCCCGTTATGTTTAAGTCCCATGTAATAGGGGGCGAACCTAATGCCATCAATGGGGCACATATCCGCTTATCCAGACTCCGGGCTGCGATTGAGACATTCCTGATGGAAAACCCAATAACACTGCCCGACCCGAGGATCGAACCCGTGCTCAACAGTACTCCGACTACTAGATCAACGAGGCAGTCTAATTGTCGTTAGATTTAATGTATAAAGGAAAAACATTTTCACTCGTACTTTGATTTGATGCTTTCTTTCTTAAAAGGCTTCATGTCAATCTACATAGGTAGGTAGGTAGTTCCTGGTGCTCGGCAAGACTGATATGGACAAACAGCCTCTGGGGAACAGAAATAAAACAAGCTTTTGACACAAGTGCAGACATAAATTAGCATTAATTATGAAGGTATTCATAATTAAAAACAAGCAGAAACAAGGATCAAGTTGAATGAATCATAAGATATCTGTTATCGGCGTTCAGATATCAGTTATTGGAAGCGCCAGAGGTTTCATCCGAAAGGATGAATAAATTAATTTTAGTAAATAACACATACGTATTCAAATGTATTCTTCGATATTTGTTGTATTTATGCAGGGGCCAGCGCCGGCGGCGCCCCGCTGGTCGGCGCGGCGACGGCGAAGCGCCCGCGCAGTTGTTTCGACCGCTTTTGTACCTATGTAAAAACCAAATAATTTACAACAATAACAACGTGATATAGTTACAGACAATAGTATTTTAACAAATCAATATTTAAACATTCAAAATATAAACAGATGTTATTTATAGATTACAGCTTGAAGTTCAGGTAGGAGTATTTTCTGTGCTGCAATAACCCTATGATTTTAACTTTCTTTATAACAAGGAGTGTAAATGTAGTTTTATTTATACTGAGCCATCACTCATAAAGATGGAGGTTTAGGTAAAGAAATGGAAGCCTTCCTGAACAACATGCCCACTGGATATGTTAAGTTTTTTTTTTCAGCTGATACCTACCTTTCACACCTACCTGCCTTCCAACATAAGATAAGTACGTATCTACCGATCTACTGTTTTATTTTACAGAAGCTAAAAGAGCCGCAAACTCACCCGACTTTTTAATAAGCATATACCAGCGCGGTTTCAATGTCTATGCTGCTGAACTTGTTCTGCAGCATAGACACTGAAACCGCGCTGGTTACTTAAAATTCCTCTTGGTAGCTTAAAATTCCTCTTGGTAGCTTAAAATTCCTCTTGGTAGCTTAAAATTCCTCTTGGTAGCTTAAAATTCCTCTTGGTCACGTACATGATGCACATGATGAAGAGGAAGCTGAAGCTGAGCCTGTTTTCAAAGAAGATAGGTACAATCTTTTCCCAACTGTGTTGGAGTCGGCTTCCAGTCTAACGGATGCAACTGAAGAAGATGAGTACAGTACTAGTTAAAAATATCAAATAAAAATAGGAAATGTAAGTATTAAAGTTAAAATGATAACTGTGATTCGGTGGGAGTGACAAGAGTCACGCTGTGACCACTGAGCTCGGCTCCGTGGGTACACGTCCGCCGCGATTGGTCACACTCTCGACCATAACACCGATCATTTCGTTTTAATTGAACATAACAGACCACAATATCTTCCCAAATTATCTACAGACTTTACTCTGTTTCCGTTATAGAAATAAGACATCAATGCAATATTATTAAGGAAAAATCGGCTCGCAGGATTGCTTAGAGACGTTTTCCGAAGGCCTTTCCCAAAATGGTAATCATTTATTTGTTTGTCCAAACTTTCTAATCGATGATAAGCGATGTAAAGTAAAGTAGAAAACACAAAACATAAAACTGCAGAATCTCATTTTTGCGAGATAAAAAAACGGTTCGGAAACCAATTCGTGTTGAATCATAATACCAACATTTCACGGTACATTGTCGAACCGCGAATAATGACGTTCAAAGGGCAAGAGTCCATTCTTTGCTGACAAATTCAACAGGGCATTTGGTGACTCCAGAATTAACATAGCATTGGGTCTTTAGCAGAACCCTGCGGGGAAAATGGCGGGGTTCCGCGGACACCCGCGAGCACCAAACAATGACTGCTGAGCCAACGTATTACAGGCCTACTGCCAACCATTGACTCTTTACAAATCAAACAAATTATATTTGTTGAAAAAGTCCACTACTCTTCGACCCTGGTTAAACCGCCCATGGTTACGGTATTTAATATCTCTATATACAAATCGGAAATTATGAAGTCAATGTGTTGCCAGTTGACAGATGCAAACACTTTGTTGGAAATGTAAATCAACTGTTGTTTTTTGTTAGACAAAAAACTCTTTTGTTATACAAACACGTGTATTCGATTTTTAAATAGTATTTTTTTTATAATGGGCCAAGGCCTTACATCCTCCTAGGCTTTAAGTCAATGTAGAGCCTTTTAATGTTTTCCTCTTCAAAGTTCAGCAAAAGATGCCTCGGCAGAACAACTGGCAGATGCAGGAAATCTGGAAGATTTGTTCAAATAAAAATCTGGCTTACGGTAAGTGACAAAGTCATACCTTTATCCCAAAACAGTAATATTTAGTAAGAGGCTTTCCAATAGGAGGACTATAATGAAAGACATTGAAGTCCCGTAACAACGTTTAGTAATTTCTTTCATTTCAATATAAAGGTTCTATTAAGCTAACATGTAGAAGTCTCGGTAGGCAGTCTAACACAAGAAATTAACTAGCCAGACAAGATGCTAACGTTTTATTACATTGTAAATGTATGGTATTGGCGCCGTCGGAGGCTGGAGCGGGCTTAACTAGTATTTATATTTCATACAATTTAGATAGAACTTATGCACCTACGTAATAGATTATGGAGGTACCTATGCTGTTTCTCCGGGTAAGGTGATAATCGTAGCAATGATATGTCGAGAAGGCCATTTAACTTTGCTGAAATTATTTTGAGTACTTATTAGATTTGTGAATACAAAGAGTTACTTTGGAATGTATGTCAAGAAAATTGAACCGCCTTCACCCTGATGACAAAGCTGTATTTGTGTTTGATGATAATTAAAGAAGGTATTGGGTCTTCTCAATTTAATCTGTTATCACATCATAAGCCATGTGATTGTCTTCTGTTAGTTTGCTCAAACAATAACATAAGATTTGACAGCACAAATGTAAAAGTCTTGATCAGACTCTGCTGTTAAATGTTGTTATTTTGCATCCTAATATCTATAATGTATAAAGATCATTTCCGTATACATTTACATAGTAAATACTGCATTTAATATCCGATTATTAGACGACACATGTTAAACACACAACGCCATTACAAGAGCTTTAAATACTCAATGATTCAATGAACGATTTAAAATTGTGATCAAATGATCACACAAGGAGGCATTATCTAACCTCTTGACATACGCGCACGTGACTAAAACCTTCGTAGGGGAGTAAGTACTTGGCACTTGGCGACAAAACCTTGTTCAACTCCGACATATGGACCTCGACTACTTGACTGGAGCACCTCTAATCGACAGAGTTGGGTTGTTATTACGTTCGGAGATGTAAAATTAAAATAAATATTGTAAGTGAGCCGGTATCTTATAGGATTAACTTGTGAGATAAAGGTTTTGATAACGAAACAAAGGCGTATAATTATATTATTATAAGTGTATGATGTTAGTGTCATTGAAATGCTATAAATATAAACAGCCGGCTTTAACTTCAATTTTCTGTTTGTCATTATACCTACTACATAATTGTAGTTTAAAAATGCTGTTGAATTTCAGTCGTTTAATTTACAAGCACCTAGTCATTTTAAAATGCGTCTTAGCTCTAACAGTCCTTAAAACGCAGTAAATCGTGAGAACATTTAACCGTCTTCCATTGAGTTTGCTCAATACGCTCCGAGTCAAAAGTCAGGGGAAAATGAATATAACATATTCTTTGATTTTATGCGCAACAATAAAAGAATGTGCGGATAATTATACGCTTGAACAATGAGCGTCGCGAGTTGACTTCAATGCGTAGCCGATAACAAAAATGCTATTGCCCATTAGCCCTCTTTGCCGCTGTTGAAAGTTTTAAGAGCGCGAGCGCAAGAAAATCGCCGCATCCCGGGGGTCCGCGCACTTCCGTTCGGTTTCGGGTTTCGTCGCAACGCCATTGTTTCGTGCGTCAAGGGTGGTGCGCGCGCGCCGCTACGCACAGCCCTGACATAGTGTCACGGATGCATTGTTATTTGTGATCAACTGATCACATATTACTTTTTGCACCTGCAAGTGTCCGGGAAATATTACAGACGCAGGAAAAACTTCAGAGGACACGTGTTTCTTAATGGGCCGGTATCTGAAACATCATTTAACTCATTCATGGGATATCGATAAAGAACTCGTAATTGCTCAGTGTGGTTACAACATGCTGAGTGTATTATACAGAAATATTTCTTTTACGACTCTAAATACATCCGATAATAAATATTTTACATTTTTTTGTATTTAATTAATTTAGGTACCACTCTGAATTCATGGCGTTATTTTATAGCAAGTAAAAGATCGTAAGTATTTCTTCATAGAAATAAAGTAGATCCATCTCGATCGGTGCGTTGCTATTATTTATCCCCCTTGTTCATCAAGTCCATTGTGGTCCCGTAATAACAGTGATTTGTAGAATAATCACCATTATTTTAGTTCGGGGTCGAGCTCAATGCGCATTGTTCAACTCGATACTGGTGAGAAAAGACGTTGACACTCCAAAATGTTTGCTTGTTCAAGTATTTTGGGTAATTGTAAATCACTTGTTGTTTTAAAATGGGCTGTAAATAACCGACGTACAGGTAGCCAGTGGGATGAGGGCTCATAAAGTATTTATTTATTTAACAAGTCTAATTCTAAGGACGTGTATAAAAACTTCGTAAGAAAAAAATACTATTCAGAACTTTTTCCATTATATTGTTAGCCTGAAAGTTATTTATTCTTCATGCAACAGTAATGTCAATTTTATATTTTTACTGATAGCATCCAATCATTGCCACTATCGTTTGATGATCAAATGACATTCAACAAATAAACTTTTTATATACTTAGGTAATCAAAATACAAGGTTATCAAAGAGAAAACATATAACAACAAAATATTCCATCAGAGAAGCAGGCTACGAAAGACAAGCGGCTCCCATAACTCCTTATTAACAAAATTTTCAAATTCCCGACCATCTTAGACAAGGTTGGCAGTGCGCTTTATTAAATTACAGCTTTCACAAATTATGTAGAAATAATAATTGTGTGGCGGGGAGCGCGGGGTGCGGAGGCGGCGCCGCGGGGGGCTGCACTTTTAATTAAACCCTAAATTATTGTTCACCTTCATTAATTCCTGCGCTCCCGGTCGGTCCTTACTAATGAGTTTGTACTTTTTGTATGGCTCCGTCGGTATCGAGACCCGATTGTCTGCTGTTTATGGAAAATATCAACGTCCCGACGACTAGGAAATGAACCGTTATATTATTCAGTACCAACTGAGATGCTATGACATACATTAATTAGCTGATCTTGTAACCTACATAGTGTTCAGCTAATATGGCGCAGCCAACAATGAATCGTTTTTAACAGATTTTGTGAATTAAATTTAATTACACCATGCAATATTGAAACACATAACATGTACGATTATAATTTCGTATGGAACAATCTAATCAAAATAACTGAATGAACGAATACCTATAGAACTTCGGCGTCGACGATTAAATTGTCAAAAATATCTAAACGGTCATCTAAACTTGAAAAAACAACATTACAGGCGTTTTTAAAGTTCCTGTTTTCCATACTATAATGGATTATTACCGAATAGAATATTTCTATGCGACATTCAATGTACCTATAGATGATCAAATTAACATTTTCGCAGTGGGTGACGTAACGATTACATAGAGTTAATATCAACATAAATAACTAACATATACATACACAATTATACAGGTGTCAGTTAAGTATAATTTTAGATTAGAATCTACGAATCAATTATACTAAGATATACATAATGTGATAGAACTTGTAGTATCTAATGTTTATAAGACCTACCTGCCTACTTACCTATTGCTTAGAACAGGTTTGAACAGTGCTCAGTAATTTTTCAGTTTAGGTACTGTTTTCAGTTTTATCTTGCAGGAATTACTATGGCCCAACTGTTGTTTGGTACCTATTCTTTGAGTCACGGAGAGTTCCATTTGCGGAACGCCGGCCATCACGAGTTATCCATAGTTGAAGATACTCAGGTACCGCCAGCAAGCAGGAAAACCCGTTACCAGCTTCTAGGAAATCATTTGCAACGTGAAAAGTACAGAAAGGGAAATTAATTGATTAGCAAATTAACACCTTACGTCAATTATATGAATAATTTATTTGTTCAAAAACATACATACATTTAAATAATGTGATGACACACTAAAAAACCCCTAAATCTATGATCAGATATTGGAACATCTGTGTCTGCTGAAATTTGCCGTGTTATAGCCATTTCATATCACGCTTATCATTTCACAACTGTCGAGAATGACAGTTGTGTTTGGAATATACGGACAAGTTAAGTTAGTAGTAGTGGATGGTAGTCCATTTGCTTAAAAATTAATATCTGTGACTTTATCTACTTAATATATTTTTTTCATCAGTTAGTGTAGGTTTTTCTACGTGCTTCTCAAATATTTTATCACAAGTTTCACTTCAGCCACCGATATCTAGGTACCTACTTAAACGAATCGTGAGCGGATTTGAAATAAACGAACATAGATTTAAAAAGCAGTTATTCAGTTTAGTGGATTCACGACTATATTTCAAGATACGGCAAGGTTTTGGTTCGTGATGATTTCAGAGTGTTTATCTTTTGGAGCAAAAAGATCGTATTTGGTTACTACTTTTGTAAATATCTACTCGTTTTTATTAGTCTTCCCGTTGTTACTGTTTGATGATTAGCACTAGAATTTAACCTTACTAGGTTTCGCGTGTGTTGGTACCTAAAGAAAGTCACCCAGACGGAGAGCCTCTCTACTGTTTGCACCAATCCGTTTCCTATAAACTGGAAGTTGATTATAGCATTTTTCAGGAGTTGTTAAGCATTGCGATGAAAATAATCAGTTGAGCACAGCCTACTGTGACATGCCTCAAGACACACATTTTATATGCAGGCGCGGTCGCAGCCCAACATTTTGGGGGGGGGTCACCACTGCCAAGGAATATTTTTAGGGAAATGGTTACCTAATTGATAAGTACCTACTCTAAAAACTTTTTTTGTACCTATATGCCCATCGGGGTCACTGTGACTCAAGTACCTACAGTTTTTAATTAGTAAAGCACGTAAATTATTCAGTCTCTCGACAGTCTGAATGATTTGGGTGGGGGGGGGGGGTCATCACCCCTAGGACCCCCCCCCCCCCTCGGACCGCGCCTGTTTCTATGACTAAACTGTGATAAAATGTGTGACTTAAGGGAAGCAGCTGATCACTTTTAAGATAACACGAGTTGATTGAACTTCTAAGGTAACAGAAGTTCTTTTTAACCCCCGACTGAAAAAGAGGGGTGTTATAAGTTTAACGTGTGTATCTGTGTATCTGTGTATCTGTGTATCTGTGTGTCTGTGCATCTGTGTATCTGTGTATCTGTGTATCTGTGTATCTGTGTATCTGTGTGTCTGTCTGGTCCATCGTAGCTGCCAAACGGCTGAACCGATTTTGTTTTTTTTTGTTTTGTTTGAAAGGTGACTTGATCGAGAGTGTTCTTAGCTATGATTCAAGAAAATCGGTTCAGCCGTTTGAAGATTATCAGCTCTTTTCTAGTTGATGAATGGATGTGAGCATCTTTCGCAGGTCTAATCGATTGGAAATTTAGAATTCTGTTACTTCAATGATATTAGAAGAATATAGTAACCTGGAACTGATGCTGCAGCATCACCTGGATGCAGGATACCCAACTCCCTCACCAACTTACAGCAGAGGTATCGTGTTTGGGCTCATTGGAAAGGTCTCAAAAAATAGGTTACAGATGGATGGTGATCAGGGTCTGATGATGGAGTAGGAAAGAGAAATGAGACTAAATTAGTAACTAGCTTTACTGTAGTAAAAGTACGTACAGCTACGCAGATTTCGGCGAGCCGCGTGTTGATCGTAGCGTTTCTACTAGTAATATAATATGAAATTTAAAAAACTGGAAATAAAAGTTAAATTTAAAATTTAAAAAACCCCCGACAAAAACAAAGCATTTAAAAAGTAAAAAATAATATGTATTGGCCCTTTAAGTTTAATATAAAAGTTGTAGGTAATATTATGATCCAAGCGTCGTCGCGTCGGGGGACGGCTCATGAAAATAGGAAATTAACAGCAGCTATCCTTTCTACAATAGCATATATTCATTATTCCTAGTGTATGTTGGCGTTTTCATTAGCCGTCCCCCGACGCGACGACGCTTGGATCAAAATATTACCTACAACTTTTATATTAAACTTAAAGGGCCAATACATATTATTTTTTACTTTTTAAATGCTTTGTTTTTGTCGGGGTTTTTTTAATTATTAATTGGTTTAAACTCCAATGTTCAAGAAACAAGCATAAAACTAATTTTTTTCTCGATCTAATTCTCTCCGCTCATTAAATCAAAACATAATAAAAATCCATTTTTCCGAAATTGCGGCAATTTTTCATGTGTTGTTTCATCGAGAGAGGAACAACAGGCAAGCAGCACGCGCGGTTGTATATCATTGAATTTTCCTCGGTTATTTATTTATTTATTAAAGGGTCGCGCAATAAATTGCGTTAAGTGGGGGCGGAGCACCCTGCAGCGCCCCGCGGGAGTCGCCATAACGCCGGGAAAAACGCGCCGGGGCCATAAGTGCCTTTCTACAACACTAGCAACGCTATATTACCTCGGTATAAGGGTAGTAGGATGTGTTCACGGTAAATTGATGATATAACAAAATATTAAAATACGTATTGTTTTGAAAAATATTGTCAAGATCTAAGTTTGTGTTTACCAGCGACAACGGCTTTCTATGTTAATTATTAGACTC
The DNA here is from genome assembly GCA_948473465.1 of Lithophane ornitopus. Lineage (NCBI taxonomy): Eukaryota > Metazoa > Arthropoda > Insecta > Lepidoptera > Noctuidae > Lithophane > Lithophane ornitopus. The sequence continues at coordinate 10,126,148 of OX419616.1, read as the reverse complement.
TTTGACATCGATTCAATGCAGAATTCTCAAGACTGCTGCGCCATAGGGAAAGACAAACCTACGTAGTACATGTGAAGATTTTAAGTCCGATCCTTGGTAATTTACATCTTAGGTTGAGGAGGCATTGGCAAATCTTCGGTGTTGCAGAAGTGTGGAGGCATTGGCAAATCTTCGGTGTTGCAGAAGTGTTATCTTTCAACATAGCAGGCAAACTGGTAATGCTCCATGCTCCACGGTCCATATTGATTGGCATGTTTGCTATGCATCACATAATATGGGTTGATCCAATACTTAAAAAATATTCAGTTGTGTTATCCTTTTACGGCACAGGTGGCTACGCTGAAATCCGCAAAACAATTCGGTATTAGGTACCTAAGTAGGTACTTACTACCAGCATTACCGATTTCGAATACGTAATTTAATTTTAAAGCGGTCGATCAAACGACAGATTCAAAAGCTATAAACGTGCATCCTTGACCTTAAAAAGAAAAAAATATTGCTTGCTCACTGCTCTTGATGGCGAAGTAAAAAACTAAATCGAAATCGACATGGCGACTGCTTTCTTGACATATTTACGAACACAGTAAATTGATGAGAACCTAATAAATTAGATTAACTTAAGCTTTCGAGTTATTTAAACTAAAAAAAAAACATTTGTGATAAGTACGAAACCTACAGAACTTTTTCGAATATTTGAATATATTTTTTTTTATCAATGTTTGGTTGTAGGCAGTAGAATATAGTTAAATATAGTGCATACTAATTCCATTAAAGTACATACAAATTTTATGATGTTGACTATAATTTCAAATTTCGAACGCGTTTTGTTTCATGGGCACACAGCCTTATTTTTTATACCGATAGCTAAAATTGAACGAACGTTGAAAACCTTATCACTCGATACTTCTATAAACAAGTACGATGCTATGTAATCATACTAAGAAAGTAAACTGGGCCATTTAATAGTCATTATTGTCAATTGTTTCTGCATAATAAAATTACTTAATATTCTGGAATAAACGAACTCCTTACATACTTACTTATAGTAACAAAATTTTTTTGTTACATCTTCCCATATTGAAAGTAAAGATGATTTCTTCTAAAGAAAATAATGACCATATAGGTGCTGGGCGTTGGGGGCGTGTGAAGGCGTGGTGCAGCCCCATTAACACTTCCACGCTTATCAATAACACATATTTCTTCATAAAACCAACAAGCAGTAATTAAATGTTGATCGTTAGTTTTATCTGTCGAGATGTTGATGATTTAACATATCGAATTACAGTTAAAAGAAGATGGAACATTGTATGTATAGGCTATAAATATTTGGTGTGAAAAGTTAGGGTCTTACCACAAAAACTTAGATACTTGGTAATCGCGTGTCTACTGTCGGTTTTATGTCAAACTCCATACAGAAATGTCGTGTTTACGATAAACATGCATAATTGTTTAAAATGTAATATTTAAGATATTATGATTGTATCTTATTGTGCTATGCTACTATTTGTTTATCCTTAAATAAATAAATAAACATGGTTTTGTGGTAATACGTTTAAGGGTTTATTTATAAACGTTTCTTAAAGTTAAGTGACGTTCAAACGTCAAAAATGTATGGTTAAACAGTCGCTAATCATTAATTAACTTTAAGCAACGTTTATGAATAAAGCCCTTAATGTTTTGTTTCTACTTACAAATTGAAATATTTGTGGGAAGGTTCAATATAATTTTGAAGGAATTAAATATGAAATCTAATGCCATATTATTCAATCGCGTCAATAATTAAATAAATTACCGTAGCATGTGATTTGTGAAGTAATAAACTAACATTCTGAATAGTTACTGTAGGTGTTAGCACAGGCAATGTGTGCAGTGTCAGGATAGGTCGTGACACTTCACATCTTAGTACTTCCCTACTTAGGTATTAGGATAATAATAAATGTTAGGAAAGGCAACACCAAAACGAAACTAAGTAGTACAATTAAAAGACCCCACTTAACGGTTTCTACAGAAAAATACTGCATCATCAATGTTTATCAACTAAAAGATCAATATCTTAATGAGGCATTATTTAAATCTGCGGAGTGCTCAATGGCACTGAATGACCAAATCTTGATAACGGCCCCTGCGCCATTTGCAACAACTTCACTTACTGATTATATCCTTTATGTCTGATCACCCCCTTGTTCACGGCACAAATATCGATAATGACATCAATTTCTTCCAATTATGCGTATTTTTCTGCAAATCTCTATAAAAATTGATTATTACAATATCGCATAAAGTTATTTTAATGGAATCTGAACTGTATTTCGTATTGCCAAGGAGCAAAATCGATTGTTCGTTGCTGTATTTTCTCAAATTGATTTGAAATAGCAATCTTTTCAATACTGAGAATCTTATGAATGGTAAGGTATACAAAATTAGTAAAGATTCATATTTTTGTAGTAGTCTACTATATCTTTTATGGCCAGGGAGATAACTTATTTCTAAAAAGTTAATTTCCCTTCAAGAATACATGTTCTGAAACATTCGAGCAGTTTTATTAGTGCACTACGCATTAAATTCCTACTTTATTTTATTAGAATTACACATTATGTGTATTTTATATACTTTTAATGTCTTTTACGGTTCGTTTGTTCAGCGATATTTTTATTACGAATATCTCAGATGATATTATACCTATGGAATATTTAATTTAATGCTGCTTTTACATTATATGCTTACCCACATTATTTTACCTAACTATCTAAGCAATAATCTAAAAGAAAGTAAGTACTTTCTGAGTAATACAGCCTTTCTAGGTACTGGGTTACAAGCCTTCAGAGCGCTACGAAATAGAAGTGACATTCTAGCGCTAAGGCCATAAGCAAATCGACGTCCGCCATTATTTCGGTCAATTTAAACGACAGAATTCTGTTAAAAATATTTCGTCTTATGAGTTATGACTGAGTACCTAGCATCCAGTGGTAGTGCAGTAAATGCCTGATAATTTAACTTCAAAGCTCTTACATGGATCCCATGCGTTCTCAAAGTATTCCAGCATCACAAAAAAATGGCTCGACAACGTACCTAAATAACGCAATGAATGTTTTTGAACTGTCAAAATGAAATAGATTAGTCTTAATCGGTTACGAAATTAAGTTACGCAATTAGATAGCAGGGGCAGTTTTGGTACACTTAATTCCCAAAAACATTGATTGCATGCCAGACTGACTTCCATAAGCTAACCACCCCCAGCATCCACGTGTAGGCTCAGTCACATCGACTCCACGGCGTGCTTTCCTCACTAAAATGTTCAATTAGTCGTGCTTGGGTTTCTCGTGAGGCCGATCTCCTACTTCGTTTTTTAAAACGATTGGTCTTTTTTGAAAATGGAAGCAATTTGTCGCGTTTCATTCGTGGTGGTGCGGCGACTTTGATCGGTTTTTGTGGGCGGCTGTGGCTGGCGATTGGCTGCGGTTGCGCAGACCGAGGTACTTGTGTTACAACGTTTAAGCTATTAGATGCCGCTTAGATGGTCGTAGACCTAACCTCGACTTTGTACTGAGCCAGGAAATATAATCAGGTACTTATTGCTATTGTGCAACATTTTGCAAATTGGGAATATTAATTTGAATTGCCAATGTAGCAACTTAGTAGGTACTTGTTCTAAGACACACGTGTGTAATCAGCATGCAAACTTTAAGGAAATAATAACCTGTACCTAAATATTGCGATTTTGCAATTGAAACAAACCTTTCAACCTTTGTGCAGTCAGGAGCACGCCAATAGAATATTGTAAGCATCTTTCTCTGTCAACCTGCACGTGTTTTAATTAAATTGAACCTATTATGAGTAACTTAAACTTGGTCTCTTTAAAATCCCCCGTATTTGAAAGATAAACCAAAAGCAAGAAAAGAAACAACCTGTGCACGGGATATATAAGGCTGTTTTAAACCAGGCAAAATAAAATTAGTAACAAACCTCAACTCTTCTCTAATTTATCATTTCACCAAATGTCACTGATATATCCGAGTACCAGTTCAGAATGTTAAAAATCAAAAGGTAGATAATGAAATAAACATGGTATTAATCATTTCGTGAAATAAAAAACGAGCTGCCAAGATACCTCCACGAATTTATGAACAACTTCCGCGAACCCCCGACTCTAATAAATTCGATCACTAAAAACCTTTTGGTTAATCGATGAATTTTATTTCTATAAATTGATGACTTGTTTATTCGATTCTCTTTTGTTTGGTGTCCGTTGTGTCCCGCAAATCATCAAAAATACGTTGAACACAAAGCAAAAAGGGCTGAGAGGAACAAACGTCATAGGATTGTATGGAGTCCGTTTCTAATCGGTCCGTTTTCATTGGGTTTTTGCTACGGTATGTGGCAAGAGGCCGCGCTCTCTCCATCTCTTATTATTAATTACCTTCCTTTATATCTACGCGTAACAATCGATCGTCTTGATTAAAATATCTAAATAATAGTCGGACATAATGACTGATATCGTGTAAAAAGCCGGTACTGAGTCAGCATCAATTTGTACGTTTGTAGCTATGTTTTATTGTATTATTCCAAACTGATGATTATTGTATAAAAAGTTTTATTGATCACTTTGTTAAGTATTTTGTTTTTGTTGTATAATTAGGTACTCCGTATTAAATAGTATAAGAGGCAACGAAACATTTTAAATCAATAAATAATTTGCCATCTTCGTTTCATTGTTAATTCGTGCATGCAATTTTAAATCTCTCATAACAGTAGCCGAACTGTACAATCATCAATTTCATTTATTATAAGTCGTGATACGCAATAAACAGTTCGTTGAGTAAAGAAATCAATAACAGGACGAGTTAATGTTAATTACCTGAGCACTACCTGGTACTGGAATAATAAGAATTCATTATGTTGCGCGCACGCAAGGTAGGGACACACGGTGCACGGATCATGCGCTTGCTCCGGACGTGTATAAATTGCTCAATTTGGTCTGGAGCAAACGGCATATTAAATTATTATCGGTTATCATGTATGTGGGTTGTTCGGCTACCTTCATACGCCGCGCCACCCGCGGGGGCTGGCTAGCGAATACGGGCTGAAATTAACTAATTTTACTGTGCTGACTGAAGGAAATGTGGACCGTAGATAGTACTTATGAAGATTGTCCGTTTATCATTATTGGTAGTAGGTAATTTAGATCATGGATCATGTCGTGGATGGAACTCAGTTCAAGCGAAGGGTCGATATTGATAGGCACTATTTAATCTTGAATAGCGTATTTAGACTTGTAAAGGAAGTTGTTAGGAGAAATAAATAAGTATTTTTAATCCAGTCGATTATTTATTTAATTGCCAACCCGCCTCGAGGAAGCGTGGTGATCAATGCTTGTCCCTTCTCTGTTTGAGAAGAGGCTTTGCCTGAAATGGGACAATAATAGACTGCTACATTAATTTAGTTCCTGAAAAAAAATCTATACCTTTACCAACGTGTAGTATTCAATAAATAGTGATAATGCGATACATTCTCCTTGGAATGCAAAAAAAAAATACTGGCAGGCATAGCCCAGACATTAGATATGATGATAATAAAAAAAACAAACAATCCTCTTTTGTTTTTTTAAAATAAAGTCATTTGTTTGCGTCGTTTTGGAATGTGTTGTTTATTTATTTCACCAAGATAAAGTCCAGAGTTGCGATGGCTGCCAGTCAAGAAGCTGGCTTCGAATTGATGGAACATCCTCCATATTCACCGGAACTTGCTCCTAATGATTTTTACCTATTGCCGCGGTTAAAGGAACATCTCCCGCCGTATCATCTCTCGCCGCCGTACACGATTTTTTAAGGGATCAGGTTTTTTTTTTTTTAAAGGAATTTTAAGTTTACCATAAAGATATACAAAGTGTACCTATAAACCTGAAAGGTGACTACGTCGAAAAATAAAATAACATTTAATCACTACATATTATAAAACAAAGTCCTCCGCCGCGTCTGTCTGTCTGTTCGCGATAAACTCAAAAACTACTGCACCGATTTTCATGCTGTGTTCACCAATGGATAGAGTGGATCTCGAGGAAGGTATATAATTTAAATTTGAATCAAGCAGGCGAAGCCGCGGTCATCAGCTAGTAACATAGAATTGCGTCATACTCATTATCACTTTTTATTGAACATACATACATACATATACATTTTATAGTACATATTACATATATTATCCTACACAGACTCCTCCGTGCCTCGGAAAGCACGTTAAGCCGTTGGTCCCGGCTGTCATTTGTGGATTTTTGACAGTCGTTACGAGTCGTCAGAAGCACGAAAGTATGACAACCAGTCTAACCAAGTGGTATCGTATTACCCAGTTACTGGGTTGTGGAGGTCAGATAGGCAGTCGCTCCATGTAAAATACTGGTATTCAGCTGCATCCGGTTAGACTGGAAGCTGACCCCAACATAGTTGGGAAAAGGCTAGGCAGATTGACATATATTATACTAATTATACTAATAATGAAGCAGAATAGTTTGTTTGTTTGAGCGCGCTAATTTCTGGAACTTCCATTCAGATGTAGGTAAACAATTATTTGGCATTTGATAGCCCAATTCATAAGGAAGGCTATAGGCTATTTAACATCACGCTAGGACCATTAGGAGCCGAGCAAAAAAAAAGTCATAAGAAACGCTAAGCGAAAACAAAGTAATCGCGAGCAGGCGATGCGATGCGACGGGGTGGGTCGGGGAACAAGAAATTTCACGCAGGTAAAGTCGCGGGCTGAAGCTAGTTATCAATATTTATAACTTTAATATTATTTTCTTAAGTGTTCTATTTAGAGAGCACAATTAATTGATCCGAGCGTTATCTCACATTTGTATCTATTCGTTGTTTATTTATACAATTAAGTACTTATCAGCTGTCATTAACAATGTCGCTAATTGTGAATTTTTTGCTACATTTTTGTGCATTTTTGTCAACAAATTAGGTCTAATTAGTACACACGGCTACACATCAAGCTATACATTTCCAGTTTATGCTGATCTCGCAATGTATAGAATTTCCGTGCAATGCGAGGTCAGCTTATGCTTGTAGTGTTGGTATTACTATTAACAGTCTGGGTTTCTGTACGTTTACTTCGTTTTTGTCAATTAAATTAATCTTTTTACTTATTTTAATTATTTTTGCAGGATTTTTTAAACTGATTAATACAGATATTTCTGGATTAGAATATTTAACCACAAAACTAAGTAGGTACAAAATAGATCTTAAAATAGAAGAGAAGAAGAAGAAGAGACTTAGAATAGAACCCCTGAACAAAATAGTATTAGAATTGTAATGCACATGAGCAGAGTCGTGAGCATAGCTAGTATGATAAGGGTATCTTCCGAAAAAGGTGCTTGTTTTTGCGCTGTCTGCGCAAGAGGTGTAAATGTTCATGCTTTAATTAGAAACTTTAATTATTATTACAAAAGCCTACGCGCTTGTTTTTTATTGTTATTTGTGTCATTAGGGCCACTACTTAATTCCGGAAAATAAACGTGACATACATGAGCAATTTATTGTATAAAAAGTGTTGACATTTGTTAGTGTGATATGTTCTTGACACGCCTGTGGTTAGAATACAAAAAATAATAGTATAAATGAAAAAAATATACTATATTTTATTCATAAAAGACTATTTAGGAGCTTACACTGTTGACATTTAACAAAAAATACAAGGAACACTTTGTTACGGTTGAGTTGACACATATGTTCGTAATAAGTATTAGTTACTTATTCCTCTGAAGTAAACCGTCTCATTTCAGAGATCAATTTTATACAACTGTCAAGATAAACGTCTTCACAGTTTCGTACATATGTTGAAACAGAATAACACGTATTTTTTTTAATTATAATTTTAAAACGCACCTATTAACAGCTAAAATGATCCATGTAAGGAACTCCCAAATGAGAAAGATTACTTATTCATACTAAAGTGCACTTTTATCCTGACACTGGATCATTATCGGAGTTCGTGTCTACTACAGCCGCACGTGTCGATCCATCAGGTTAAGCTACGCTTGCCGGGGTTGGTCCGTGGATGGCATACCATCTTTACATATCGAAACTCCTCCGTGTCTCGGCGAGCACGTTAAGCCGTTGATCCCAGCTGTCATTCATGGATCTTTGACAGTCGTTACGGGTCGTCAAACCGGAAAGTCTGATAGCCAGTCTCACCTAGGAGTATCGTATTATCCAGTTGTGGAGGTCAGATAGGCAGTCGCTTCATGTGAAATACTGGTATTCAGCTCGGGCTCCTAGTTAGCATTCTATCTATAAGGAAAAATATTATTATTATATTCAGATTGGTTATTAGAATCATGATTTTATTTTAAGATTGGTTGCACGCGATGTTATTCAACCATGACAAACATTTGTAATCTTAGCAAAGAATGGCCAAATACATTGAAACCTAAATATTATCAGGTACAAACGCATACATGAGTACGTACGATCAAATGGAAAACGTTACGAATCCGAATCTAATTTCGTTTGAATGGTTGCGGCAAAAAAGTCGATCACATTGGCTTGTGTCGGCTTTTCATACGAGTCGAAACGAGTCGGGCTGACTCGATATCAATAGTCATCGAATCCCACTGACGTTTGACTCGGAATCGAATTAATTACTGTACGGTTAGGGGCGAGAGGTGAACAGGTGGATTTTTTTACTCCGATTTTATTTTCGTTTTTTTGAGCGTGAAGTTTAGTCATTAGTTTTGCTGTGTTGATTGTCTCTGTCTGCATGTGTAAAGTGTATTAAAAATGAAAAGGAAACTAGTAGAACCTTATTCCGTAGTCGACCAGTAACTGTTTGTGTCGACCAGAAACTGTCTACTACACCAGGTTGCTGGTGCAAAATCATAGATGATCCTAACTAATATAATATTATAAATGCAAAAGTAAGTTTGTTTGTTATGCTTTCACACTAAAACGGCTGAACGGATTTGGATGAAATTTGGCACATGAGTAGACCATGACCTGAAATAGGACATAGGATACTTATTCCAATAATACTACTTGATCGAGACGTACTCGGTAGAAACCGCGGAGCGTAGCTAGTAAAACCTGAAAATCACCACTACGTAGCGTAAATACTTCGTGTACCTACGTATTGCTGATTTTATGGTTTATATCTAACTATTATTATAAACGCGAAAGTTTGTAAATATGGATGGATGGATGGATGTTTGTTACTCTTTCACGTAAAAACTACTGAATGGATTTGGATGAAATTTAGCAAACAGATAGTTTATAACCTGGATTAACACATAGGATACTTTTTATCCCGATATTCCCATGGGATCGAGACTTACGCGGGTGAAACCGCGGGGCGCAGCTAGTACTTTATAAAAAGAATGGACACAATAAAATACATGGTACCTATTAATCAATGTAGAAGAAATAAAATTTGTTTTTATTGTTGCTACGTAAAATTCGTAGCACATTGTCTACGGCTATAAGAAAAAGGCGCAAATACACGATTTTGTAGATATACATGTAAGAATTATATTTCTTTAAAACTACGTTATAGTGACCTATTATTTAAATACACCGTCCTATAACTTTTTCGTGATAAGAAATTCTCATTTGGAATGCTTGTGACCTCTACGTGCTACGCTTCGTAGCACTTTTGCGCTTAACATTAGACATCAACGTCAATTATGAAAAAGTTTTCATTTAATTATCATTGATACATTATCAGCTTTTATTCTATTCAAAATCGTAACAGTCAATACCGGTAAAGGGAGAATTGTCAATTTGATATCTTAAGTTAAAGTTTACTTTTAAATATCTTCGATTTTTTGCAAGAAACAAAATTTTTATAAAAAAAAGTAAGTACTTGCAAAGAACAATTGCTTAGGTACCTTCGAACTTAATTTATATTAAAACATTATCTTTATAAGAAGCTCATTCTAATATTGCCATTTTAAATTAATATACACTAATCTTTAATTAAAGCTGTGATGTTTTACTAATTTAGGGATTATTAGAACCAATTTTTAATATTGTTTGTAAGTCTAGAGAGCAGGGGAACAGCACCATCTGGTGGGCTACATTTAATAATAGCGGTGTCCCGCGGAGGTATTGTCCGCATAATTTGTAGCTTGCATCGCTGCCGAAAAACACCCAAAATAAATAATAACGTTATTTATTTTAATGAAATATCTACCGGCCCTCAACACACGAGGGCCGAGGGCATTGTGAGTACCTGGAGCCCTACTGTGCCATCCTTGTGTTATTGTTGTAATTTGAAATCACGTAATCATTACAAGATTTCAAGTAATTTTACACTAAGTGGAGATCTTATTTCTACGAAATGTTAACACCAACTGTTGCAGTGAATTCTCAGTTTTTCACGCACTAATTAAATGTTTATAAATGGCCATTACTTCACGGCATTACGTAAAAAAATCAGCAGCTGCAATCCTTCAGGCTGTCACCAAGCGGATGTAGTACAGAGCTTTTTCTTATAAGTATCTCCGCGACACTAATAGGAAGAATGTGGTTCCACTCACAAAACGTTGATTTAATTCTAACGAAGTGAACAAACCGCACAAGATCATGCGCACAAAAACGTTTTGTAAGATGTAACGAATCGATACAGGTAAATATCGCAAAAAACGTATTGCGTGAGAAAAGTTAGTCGATAAAAATATATTAAATTAATCACGAGTGTTCGTGCTGCGGATGAAAATAAATGTTGGTAAAAATAAAAGTGTGCGCAGGAGTGCGGGGACGTCGGCGGGGGCGGCGCGCGCGCGTGACAGCCTGCTCGCCAGCCAATGGCGGCGCGCGAACCCGCCTCCGCTGTGCGCATGCGACTTTTTACTAAAATAATTACCAAGTACGTTTGGTACGTCAAATTAATTACATTAATTATATTTGGCGCACCTTAAACTGCTGCAGTACATTTACAATTTTAATTGGTGATGGTTGTGTTGTATGGTTTTTTTAATCAGATTTTTTTATTTCCATCTATTAAACAATGAGTTGTTAGTGTAGATGCTAGTGTGTTAGGTGCCCTACATAAAACTTTTTTTTGTGAATTCTGAACTTATAAGAATCAAATTAGAGCTACGCATCTAGTAAAAAAGATTTCAAACACTTAAATAACTTAAAATATATAATATTTTATTACTGCCTTTCCCAGTTTTATAACGGACTTTTCTAAAATATTAGTAAGCATGAGTGGGTTTTACAATACTTCATGCCGTTCAAAATAATGTTAACTGTTTCAAAAACACGTATAAAACTGAGTTTAAATTCATATTTTTACTTTTAAAATACACCTTAATGCACAAACCAAATTGAAGCTTTAAGCATTGAGGTGGACATATACATAAAAAGTTCAGCATTGCTTAATAAGTATGAAATTTAATATTTTCAGTTTTTACATTTCGAAAAAATAACCCTTTATTTAACACCAACATTAATAACCGAAATAAAATGCTACGAAAAACAAAACGAGGCACTTGGTCCGCACGACACGACGACGCAGCGTGACGCGTATTAAATTAAAAGCGACGACATGTGTTTTCCTTCCCACAGGAAAATACATTAGCCGAAACATTTCCCGGGTGACTTGCGTCCCTCTCACACCCACACACCGTGCACTTCGTCCGACAGGGAGCCCCGATGTGGCGCCCTCGAAAGCTAACAGCGAGCTTTCAACGTAAATCTGATAAAGCGAACACATTACGACACAAACACAAAGAAATTTTCTTCGTTATACCATCGTTATGAGCTCGCCGAGGATTGTGTCTCTCTTTCGAACATCACTCTACAGTGTGCACCAGAGCGAGACGGATGGACATCGACGGTTTTGACGTCGAAGCCGGCACCATTGGGTGAAAAAGTTTACGGTGTCCCGCCCTTTTCTCCGCGTGCAGGGCTGCGTTCGCGCCTCGGGGCCCGGTCCGCACAAAATATTTTCTAAGAAGCAGTATGTCGGCTGTGTCGAGGGGCGGCGACGCGGGAGCCCGCAGTCATGCTGAGAGCCTCAGCGGAGTCAGTGGACACACGTCGCGAAGCCTTTCATCGTTACGAGAAAAAATCGTTGCGTGACAATTTGTCCAAAAAACTTATGTTACCAACGAGACGGCCTGTTATCGCAGAATGCGACTGTGAAATCGACACGAGATTGTTATAACGATGCGCCAAAGCCTGTGATACTAATTGCTCTAGTTACATGAGGATACTGAAATTTATTTTAGATACATAAGTATTTGTTCAGTGAAGTGTTTGATATTTTCTTGTGCTAATAGATAAAACTAAGTGATTATTTTCATGAGTACATCGATAAATTGAAGACTGGATTTCTACTAAAATAACAAGTAGGTAAGCTTTTCCTGTGTTTACAAAAAAAAATAACCTTATGATATTTTCCATTTATTTGCTCAGTTAACCTTGCAAAAGTGTCTAACTTAGGTATCACTTATTCATCTAGACTTAATAAGCTACATTAGCATCCATATCGAATTATTGAAACATAATTAACTATTATTAAGAACAGAGAAAGTTCTCATTAGAAATCAGGCGAAGCATGTGACGCAAAAGATATCTGAATAATACATTCAAACTTAAAATAACAAATATTAAATGAGAGGGTTGAAATGAAAACTCGAATTGGTCTGAATGACTGAAAAAACATCTTTATTGGATGATTTTAGCTGAAATGAAATGAGCTTGTGGTAAATTTAAAGTTTCAATTAAAATTATAAAGCTTTTTTTGTCATTTTCCATCAAGCCTACTTAGTTTCTAAGAATAAATAGGAGGTCTAACATACAACGACAAACACATGAGTTGCTACTTATCATTTCCCCTAAAAATGGCACAATAAAAACTGACTGGTTTAGGATATAGTAAGATAAGGCCCGGGGTAGTATCTGAATAATAAGTATATACCATATCATGCCTAAGTATATTCTTTAAGTGATCAAGTATAAATTAATGATAATTAAACAGACAAGAAGTGTTTTCTAAAAATAATCATCCTAAAATATTTTTAAGACATTTGAGCCTTTATCTATGCTGGAGCCGAAAATGTAGTTCAAGCTGGAAATTAAAAAAACCGTCACCCATTCCAAAGTTTTTCTGGTCTAGTCATTTTTGAGAAAATCGCCACTTGCCTACATACATCCATTCAGAGGAACTTCCCCTTTATTCAAGCAGTCGGTTATAAAAAGCCACGGAATCATTCAAGCTTTATTATAAGGCTACTGTAGCATTACCTATTTTTTTTTTCTTTTTTTTATTAAATATTTTTATTTCTTACTTTCCTTCTTTCTTTCATTACAAACTGTAATGTATATATAATGTAATGTTAACTGTAAATACAATGTAATGTTTTGTTAATTGATGGCTGCAGTTTATACAAACGAGCAGTTATTGCAATACGTCGATGTATTGAGGCAATAATTGCGTGTATATTACCAACATTATCACAATACATAGCTCCTACGACTTATGGAGGACAAACATTCAATAATTAAATACACATTAATCTAACATGAACTAAGAGAGATTTTTAGGTAAGTTTTTGCGATGTAGTACTTGTAGTCCTTGATGTAGGTACCTAATTTATTATATTTTATTTAACCATTTAGAAAAATACGTAAAGAGGTGAAGGTTATATCTACATAAATCTTTTCCAGCATACTTACGATAGGAAAGTAGATAAAAAAGTAGTAGACAACGTGTGTAAGAGTAGAAGAGAAAACAAAATACATAAGTATATCAAAATTAATAACAAAATATGCAAAATAATTAACTAATATCTGAGTAAGATATTAGTAAAGCTGTTGATATTGATATTAGAATGAATATAAATATCTATAGGGATTATTGACCCTGAAATAGTCACCGTACGGTAAGTGATTTTGAGTGTGTTATTCACACAATAAGTATATTTTATTTAAAAAAAACATTTTTTTATACTTTATTTTTTTTTTTACTTAAAATTTCAGAATTATTCCATGTTAGATGGTAACGTACTGAGTAGAGTACCTATAATTACATTTATTTCCAATTTTCATGCAATATAATTAATGACTGGTCTCCTATTTCTTTGCTATGTAGTTAAAAAGGAAGTTGAAAAACAATCCTAAGGTAATCATTCAGCAGGCATCTACTTATATAAACTACTAGCTTCCGCCCGCGGCTTTGCCCGCGTGGTATATCGATAAAAAGTTGCCTATGTCCTTCCCAGGGATGCCATCTATCTCCTTCCCAAATTTTATCGAAATCTGTTCAGTGGTTTAGGCGTGAAAAGGTAACAAAAGGTAACATACAGACAGACAGAGTTACTTTTGAATTTATAACATTAGTATGGATTATGTAAAGTACCTATTAAAAAAGCAGCCCGTAACGTTTCCGTCGCTACATTTTTGCAACTTTTACAAACTGAAAATTATTGGTCTATTTGCAGCTCTGAAATAAGTTATCTTTATACATATTATTGATACTAACCGACTGGTCTAACTGGAGACATTTTTGATAGAATCAAAATTGGGTAGTTTTAATAGTTATATTTACAAAATGGCATCATTAAACCAATTCACAACAGACTCTATACATAGGTGCATTTTAAGCTATATTTATTGGATCTCTCTATGAACAACATACATAACAAAGTTTAATTTTAATCAATTAACCCTTTTAAAAGTAGATAGTAAGACAAAACTCGTTTGTGTAATCGACAGACAGACAAATTAAGATAATGGGCTTATAGTTACAATACACTAATATAATATACAATACACTACGGTCTGTTTTGTAACTAACGAGACACAATAGAATTTTAATAAAATAGTTATCGCCTTCTAAAGGCCAATCGACAGTTGAGTGATAGTAGCGCTATCATATTTGGCATAAGTTAATTAGACTTATAGACCTCATTTATAAGGAGTTATAGATGTCTTTGCCTAAGTTGAAACTTGAAACTATGCCGACATAGTTTGCCAATTCGTCATACGTTTTTACAGACAATCAATATTATAGGCATCTAGCTGTTTCCCGCGACTTCTTCTGCGATCCAGGATGAAAAGAAGCCTATGTCCTGCTCTAGATAAAGGTCTACCCTTGTGCCAAATTTCATCCAAATCTGTTTAGCGGTTTTAGCGTGTTAAAGCGTAACAAACAAACTAACTCTCTTTCGCATTTATAATACTACTAGTTATGTTAACGATTAACGGATATGGATGAAACATGCACATGGGTAGACCATGAACTGGAAAAGAACATAGGCTACTTTTTATCGACATACAACGCGGGCGAAGCCGCGGGCGGAAGCTAGTAATATTGTAAGTTAGGATTAGATAATGCTAGAAGGCATATGTTGCAGTGTTGTGCCATTCCCAGAAATAAATTAAACTAAATTCGTCAATTAATAAGTGTTATTAAAAATGGTAACCGAAAAAGCTGCATTTGCTGTTGCACTTTGAACCTTCTGCTTAACAAGTAACCAAAACATGGTGGAGTTTAGTACCATCCTAATGATAGTCTCAGCTACCTACTATCCTAATGATACTTCTCAGTGAAACAATCTCAGAAAGGTGACCATGACATCAAAGATGTGCATCATGACCTGAAAAATATTTAAAAATAAAAAGGTAAATATTTAACCTAGGGTTAAGTTAAACATACTTGCTGCGCCCTAACAGGGTGTTCTCATAAGTTTAAGGTTAACATGTACTCATAAGTTTTAGCCTAGCCTGTAACTGAGTGCACATTATGCAAATAAATAAATAAACCTGCTATAGTTAGAAATGAGTAGAGAAAAATAATATTACGTACAGCTTTTTTCTGTTCTCACGAGAGCTAGTTATTAAAATTGCCTGCCAAAGTTGTTTGTAAGTAATAATTCTAGTTCAAACTCATTGAACTAGAATTATTACTTACAAACAGCTTTATAATTTGGAAAAAAAAAAAACCTAAATATAGGTGTGCAAGTCTGCACTAAGATTTTTATGATATTTTACCTTTTTATACCTTTTGTCTATGTTTTTGCTACCTTTTGGTTATTATTTTTAATTGACTTAATATACTTTTGTTTCACTACCAAGTACCAGCGCCTTTCGACCTTTAATAATCGGTATTTTTGAAACATTATAAAAA
The DNA here is from genome assembly GCA_948473465.1 of Lithophane ornitopus. NCBI lineage: Eukaryota > Metazoa > Arthropoda > Insecta > Lepidoptera > Noctuidae > Lithophane > Lithophane ornitopus. The sequence goes on along the minus strand of OX419616.1, from coordinate 10,110,020 downwards.
CCTACCATTATAACAGGATAAAGAATTTTGAAAAACTTCTTAAGTCCTGATTTATTTTCTACATTTAAGTAATTTGAACTTATGAACTCTTCCTGACTGGGCATAGAATATAACCGGTACTTAGGTCAAGCGCGGATTAAAAAAAAACTGTTTCTTAATTTGGATAACAAACTAACATTTTTTTTTTTTAATTAGTAACTTTGATTGCCCTTTCTTTCCCGATCCTTCTCCATCAAGTTGGAGTCGGCTTTCAGTCTGACCAAATGTGGCTAAATACCAGTGTTATGCTTACCTTCATACATATTTTATATAGCAGCTGTCCTCTATCTATCCGTCTCTTGTCCTCCATAACTCAATAACTGGACAATACCATAATTTTAAGGTCACCTGCCCTTCACAAGAAGCTATATTTTCATTCCTTGTACCGGAATTGCTAAAGGATTTAGCAGATAGCCTACAGCTACATAGTTAATCAAAATAATGTTAATAACTTCAACACCTCATTAATCAGCATTGACCACGATCATAGAAATATTAAAGGATTAACTTGTGTAATAAATAATATGGCGTTTTAGCGACAACGTATCCCTTCAAATTCAAATAAATATATTATGTAAAATCCCAACCAACTAGGATAGTTCTATAAACAATTTAATTTTGAATAAATTCTGAATAAAAATAAAAATTGACTTATGTTATTTTGTATAACATCCAAGATATAAACAAAAGTAATATTTGTGTGTTTGAAAAAATTATAGCATTCCATAATGGGAAATGTTCTTTTTTATATTTTGCTGTCAATATGACCTCAGTTTTTTAACTAGGTATACACGCTTTTCTTACACATCTTTTTTAAATCATGTGCGAGAGTACCTATTTTTTTTTAAATTTGTGAAGAAGGAATGGAAACTTATTGCGATTCTTCCTTACATACTCGGTTACGTAAAATTGTATGGCAACAAAATGCTATTACCTAAATTATGTGATAGAGATGAACTGTAATGAAAGACATTGTCGATGCGCCTGTGATGCTCGCATCGCCGTGAACACATATCCACTGAACAGATAACTGAAGCATCTCAGTACCGCTAATGTGATTATGACTAATTCCTTAAAACTGTAGAAATCTGCCTTAGACAGCTGCAAATTGTTACCAACATGCATTTACCGTTCCAAAACCGTTGTAAAGGTTTTATCACCAACGGAATAAGACGCAAAATGCTTTGACAGTTGATATTGATATAAAAAGGGTTATTTTTGTAATCCTATTACTCCTTGAGCGTCTGTTGAGATGTGTCAACCCATTGCTTTGTGGTGATGCGACCACGCGGCGGGGAGCATCGCAGATAATGTTCAGATTAGATGGAGATCTGAGGCTCGACATTGTTTAAGTCTCAGGTAAAGCCTGTCCCACTCGACTGTGTCAAACAATACATAAACAACATTATTTTCAAATAATGCGATTATGCAGACGCCCACAAAAAATGTACAGTTTCGTTGATTGACAGTTCGACTTTACTGTATATAGGAGTGATGCGGGGATTAGTGAATATTAAATTTTCTCACTCAATTTATCTTTTTTCAACACTGCAGAAGTTATTGTTATAACATTATGTATAAATGAAAAGAATGAAGCCACAAAAAGTATAGTCAACACATATCATTATAGAGCCGTCGTGAATGTCTATCTGAATGAAATGACCTATCGGTGATCTATGGATACATAAAATTAATATTATAAAATAGAATCACAAAATTCTTCCTTATTCATAAAATTATTAATTCAAAAGTTTTATCATATAGAGAAAAAAAAAAATTGACCTTTCTTGGCTGATATCATCAAGTATTCTTTAATAAAGAGATGGATGAGATAGATTTTTCCATGAAGGCATCTTGTTTTCTATGCCAAAGGACAGGCTTATTTTGCCAAGTGTTATTATTATTATAGGTGCCTTCAAATTAATTATAAAACGATGCCAACTTCATGGCAATAAAATGCCCGTCGTTGCACGCTGTCTACGATGGAACAGGTTTTATAATTCATAAAACTATTTTAATAAATTATCGATGCTAAACCTCGGCCATAAAAGAGATTGGAGCCAGCCTAACAAATAAACTAAAATTAAATATACACGAATACAATCGAAATTTTTGTCTCAGGCGTATAAAAGTGTCCTATAAATTTACCCACAGTTTAATTTAATGTCCAAAAGTACCTGCTTCACATTTTTTTTTATGATAAATAAATGTTCGTCGCCGGTTATGGCTGCACGAATGTGTGTTATTATTTTGAGAAATGGTTTTAAATTTGTCTCGGAAGGTTATGATACTTTAGGGTTAATTTTTTTACATTCTGCTCGGACGATTGGAGCCCTTGAATATATTATAAATAGCAGTATTTTTAATTACATTGTATCATCTTCAACAGGTCGCAAACTGCCGAAACTCTTAAACCGAGGAATGGTAACAAAGCAAGTGCATCGGCTGAAGTGAGTTTAGCCCAACATCAGCAGCCTCGTTGAACGTCGGAGACGACGCAGTTTCCAAAGCCGTCATCAGCGGGGAATACCCCGCCGCGTGGATGGTGGCGGGCGAATGGGGCTATGCGCCGGCGTCGGCCACCCCCGCCATGAATGCCTTCCTCGAGACCAACCACGCACATCTGGCGTCCTATGGCCTGAAGATGTCGCCTCAGCCGGCGTGCGGCGTGGGCGCTCAGCACCGCGCAGCCGCGCCGCACCCCCCGCCGCACCACCCGCCGCACTACCAGCCCTACCCGCTGCACTCGTACCAGCCAGGCTACCTGCGTGAGTACAGCGGCTGCGGCGAGCTGTTCCCACAGCAGCCGCTGGAGCAGAGCTGGGACTGGCGCGGCGACGCCGTGCATTATCAGGGCGCTGCGCCACCCCTAGTACCCCACGCGCACGCCCATGCCCCTCACGCCTTTCTGCGCTATGTGCGCGCACCACCTCGAAGAGACATGCGGTGTCAGTGGCTCGATCCTGAACAGCCGCCACCAAGAAAGATGTGCAACAAACTGTTCTCCAGCATGCACGAGATCGTGACGCACCTGACAGTGGAGCACGTTGGCGGGCCCGAGTGCACCACACACGCGTGCTTTTGGCAGGGCTGCTCGAGAAACGGACGTCCTTTCAAAGCGAAATACAAATTGGTGAATCACATCCGCGTGCACACCGGAGAGAAGCCTTTCCCCTGCCCCTTCCCCGGCTGTGGCAAGGTGTTCGCGAGATCAGAAAACCTCAAAATACACAAAAGAACACATACCGGTAAGTTTTATCTTTATCTACCGTTTATGTCATCCAATAAGTAGTATATATTTAGTAAGTTGGTTAGTAGATACGTAACTTTGAATGGCCTTGATAACTTCTATATCCTGTTCATGGTCACTCGGAAGTAGATATACTCTATCTTAGCCCAAATTAATTCGTCACGTCCAAACGGAGTGTTTCACGTCCGGTAGTCCTGTAGTAAGACGTCAGATCCATTCAAGCGGACGAGCGTTGATCTGGCGAAACATTTCGATTCTCATTAATTCATAATGAACCGCCCCCCGCAGTCGCCAGCGCCTGCGGCTGACTGATGCCCACTGTTGCGATATATCCGAGCACGCCTCGACAATAACCGACACAATGACAAGTGACACACAACAAACTATCAAAGAATATCCTTGTAACACGATCTCGAGCACAAACAACGGAGCTAACGGCCGTCCTATAAATGTCCACGTCGACTTGTGAAGTCTATTTCTCAGTAAGCAAGGACAAAAAGCAGTTTAACACAGAACTCCATTTTTCAATTCATTACAAAAGTCGAAAGATTCATCTGAACTGCGTATGTTAGATAAAAAAAAGCGCTCGTAAATTAGAATGTCCAGTTGGGTGCTGGGTTCCTCGTGTCTTGTCTCTATCGCACGCCGGACCATTGTTATTGGTAAAGTATTGGTACTTAACTTTAAATATCGATTTTTAAGGGAACGGTCCAGGAATTTGTATAGCCGGCGTCGTCGGGGACGTGGCCAGCTGGTTTTATGCTTTTTTTTCTTCGTCACTGTTTAGTGTTGCATCCAGACTTTTGTCCTGTGCCCCCGTCCTCTATTATCTCATACGGGCTTTTGAATAGACGAGACCTTTTTGTGGGGAAGTTTGAAGAATTGTTTTATGGGTGGCAATAAATTACTCCGAAGGCTGTGTTAAACCATAGTGAGCTGGGGTCCGCAGCCGATCATTATAGATTTAATTAGCCCAGAGCAAATATCGGGGTGGTGAGGCCTCTTCACCTTCAAATAGGTTAATAATGTATTTATGACAGACAGCCCACCCAATTTTAATAGCTGTTTAACAGCTTTTGGAATAACTTTAATCTCGGAGTCATCAGTGGAATGTTAGGTTAGTTTACTCAATCTTCCATGTAAGGATTCAGTGGGTTTACGAAGCATTGGATTTAGTTTAGTCGTTTTTAGTTTCTGCTGTTGTGATTAGTAAAGAATGTATAGTGATTATTTTAACGTGACATCAAACTTTATTATTCAAGTAAAACTAGAATTCACTAAGCTACCGCACATACACTACCTATATTTTGTGCTAGATGACACGCACATGTGGACATCATTCAAATACAGACATTAAACCAATCCATATGAAATTTTAAATGCCATGATCCACATAAAATATGATATAAATGTGGAAACCGTCAGACCAAATAATATACCTATGTTCGAAAATAAATCGTTATTACGTTTGTAAACTGATACTCAGCAGATCAGTAGCTTGATTCAAAGTTGAGTAAAATAAAATTAATATTATTTTGTTTATAGTTATCAGAAACAATTGCCTACCGGAGTAATTTGAGAAGTAGTCACTCTATCAAGGTACTTCTCGAAGTCGTAGAAATATCTATTAAAAAGGTTAGATATTGATAAAGTAGTCAAATAAGTTAGACATTTTAATAAAGTAATCAAATAAGTTAGATATTTTCATAATTAAGCCAATGTAACTGATACGGTATGGGTCCATCAAGATTTAAGGCTTAATAATTACATCATCTTATCTGTAGCTATTGCATAGATAATAATAGTGTGTAACTGTGTACAACTTTATTTATGTTCGAAGCTGCTTTAAAAACGATTATAATATCTTAAACAGTAGCCACTGTAACTGATACAGACGATACGGTACACTTCTTCGTGTGTTCATCAAGATTTAAGACGTAGACATCATCTGTAACTATTGCATAGATAAGTGTCAACCACATAATCTTTTATCCTAGCTACACTATGGTATCATAAAAGATGTGACGGTGCAATGGTGAACACTGAGAAAATTCTTTTTTTAAATAATCATTTATTTTAGTATGACCTCTTACTAAGGTACTGTAATAAGTCATAACTTAAGGAAGCATAAGGAAGAGAGTAGAAATTGCTTATCCCAAAATGTAGTATTATAAGGTCAAGGGCGGTATCCTTAATTTAATGACATTTTAAAGTTATACAAAGTTCATGTAGCTGACCGAATTTTTAATTATAATTATATGTATGCATATATTTATGTTATACTAGGTGTTGCTCGCGGCTTCGCCGGCGTGGACCCTAATTATTTTTCTGCAATAAAAGTACCCTAAAGAACTCCTTTTCCGCTCAACTATTGATTGGCCAGAAGGCGGATAACAATTAAAATTCTATTGTATCTCAGTATCAACTATCTGCCAATGAAAGTCCCGTCAAAACGGGTCCAGCCGTTTCGGAGACTAGCCGGAACAAACAGATATAGGGACAAAAAACTTAAAAATGTTTTTTTGTTACATGTACTGTATTATTCACAAGTACTGTAGTACCGTAGTGTGTTTCATTTATGCATTTAGTAAAAAGCTGTTATTTTGACATAACAAACAGACACTTTTTTATATAGATGTATAGATGAATATATACAGGGTGTAAGGGTAAACACCGTTGTCACTCAAACCATGGGTAGTTGACTTAAATATGAAAATAAAGGATAGCGGTGTTTACCCTAACACCCTGTATATTTTCACGTAGGAATGGTTGCCATCTTTTTTTTAAATCGTAGTCTCGGGATTATGAAACAACGTCATCAAAAAAGACACATACAAGAAACAAAAAGCAATTAGTATTTTGTACTAATATGGAATTCATGGAATAGTATTTAGATACTATTAGTATTTAGATGGATTTAGTATTAGTATTTGCTTTGGACCTCGTTTCACAGGCTACCCTGTATACTTATAGGCTAACAGCCAAGTCTACATCCAAAATACCAAACATCAAGAGAATATTCCCCAAGCTAAATTCGTTATTGTCTTATTTATTAATCACCAATCTTTATTAGGGATTAATATATTGTTCTTGAGTCACAGCGATGAGTTTTTAACCCGACCGCCCAAACCCCGAGGGTACTGTAGCACGCGTCGGCGTCAAATGGCCGCCGGTGATTCCGCCCACTATCACCCAATCACTTTGTAAAATACTTCAGTTAGCACTAAACACCTGTGTGAAATTATTGCTTGATAAAATATTTTTTTATTCGAAATTTTTAACGAATTTAAAATCGGCGTAGCCGGAAGCTACGAAACGCTACGCGCTACGCTACGAATATTTTACCAAGTGCATTTTTTGGAAAATCTACTTTTTGCGTGGATTTTTGGCATAATGGTAAAGATGATGTTAAACTACTAATATGGATCTATATTTTCTGCCTATAATTTGAATTCATTATAGGTAGATACTTCAGTTAATTACCTATGCGAATAAAATCCTAACTTAATATTATAAATGCGAAAGTGAGTTTGTTTGTTTGTTACGCTTTCACGCTAAAACGGCTGAACGGATTTGGATGAAATTTTGTATGGCGATACTATGAACCCTGGAAAAAGACATAGGCTACTTTTTATCGACATACTATGCGGGCGACGCCGCGGGCGGAAGTTAGTTTTACAATAAATGTAATATTGGATGCAGTTTAGCAAGTACTAACAAATGTTCGATCCATAGCACATCCAATAAACAAATACCGGTTGCACAATATTAAAATTCAATAGTTTCTACATCGCCACTTCAGCACCACAGAGGGGAGGGCACAATAGTCTAATGATGATATGATTCGAACCGGCGAAGATGTCCCCCGACTATCAAACGCAGTGCTCAGCTAATATGCCGTATAAAATGACGCTTTCAAAATATTTTGCAAACAATACGGAACCCTTCGGTGCTGTGCCCTCGCCCCTGCGCCCGCGCCATTGTGCCCGGGCCTGTCGACTGCAGCACTTGCGGGCTATTGCGAGCAAACAAACATGTAATACACTCGTCAACATCAAACACTTAATAGGCTCATGTTACTGTTTCGCTTTGTATTTGCAAATGAATTGGAACTGAATTATAATGTATGAGAATAATGAGAGAATTTTAACGGCAATAGCCTATCGGCTAAATTATCGGTTTGGTGAGTGATAGGTCCAAGTTCAATCTTCGTCCTTAGCACTATTGTAATAATAACCCACTCCTATTACAAGAATTTTTCAATTAGAACCTAGCTAGTTTACAAGTAATGCGGGTTTGGTTTTGAAAACAACGAGTTTGTTCCAATAAAGATAAAATTATATATTTTTGTATGTATTATCTTGACCACACAAATCTTTTTCTAGATATTTTTTTGAAGTTGTGATGAAAAGTAATAAGGTTTATATAGAACTAGTTTTGCCCGTGGCTTCGCCGGCGTGCAAGTCGGAAATTATCCCACGGGAACGTACTACCGGGATAAAACGTATCTTATGTCCTATTCCAGGTCATAGTCTACCCATGTGCCAAATTTCATCTAAATCCGTTCAGCCGTTTTAGCGTGAAAGCGTAACAAACAAACTCAATTTCCCATTTATAATATTAGTTCAAATTAAAATGAAAAAGGATTAGGGTATATACACTTCTCAATTATGAGATTATAAGAGACCTTAGATTATGTATGTGTATGTCTATTAATATCGATAGTACCTGGGCGACCTAGCTCTGCTCGCGTGAAAATAGAGAACGTGTATGAAAAAAAAACGAATTTTCCCAGATATGAGACCTAGCTAGATCGATTTTTCGCCCCCGTAAACCCCTATTCGTAAACAACATTCATCGAAATCGTCGGGAACGTGACTACAAATATATACACAAATATTGCTAATTTAATAGTACCTATAGGGTTTTTAAAAACACAGGTGCTAATGAAATAGTAGTTTTTTAATAATGAATTAATCGTTCCTAGAACGATGTTAAAAGACTGCACTGTGGTCGATTGCCCCAGACAATTAAAATGACTTTGTAATCGATGCCAAAGCATTTACAGAGCAGCTAACTAGTTGACTGACACCTGCGCTCAGTACACACGGCTACACATCAATCTACACGTTTCCAGTATATTCTGACCTCGCATTGTACGGAAATCCTATACAATGCGAGATCCGCATAAACTGGAAATGTATAGCTTGATGTGTAGCCGTGTGTCCCTAGGTAGTTAGGTATGTCAGAAAAAGTGGAATTTTTGTTTATTTGCATTCCATCTAAAATTAAGCCAATAAATAGCTAGCTGTGAAATTGCATCTAGCATATAACAGGTGTATTAAGTGTATCCATTTTTATTGCTTGGTGTATTTAGCGATATTACCTTAAAAGTTTTAAGGCAACAAAAAGGTTTTAAGTTATAACATACGCTTTTTTCAAAGCAATATGTCTATATTACAGAGCTAATCATCGAATAGTTTTAAACTCAGACTTAATAGTCTTCGAGTGATAGTCTTGAGTTTAAAACAATTCGATGAATATTATCTGTGCTATGAGTTTGAAAAAAGGGAAAGTTATAACTTAAAATAAAACCCTTTTCGTTCAAAAAAAGTGTTATAATAAAACATTAACAAACTCTCTTATGTAAATGTTTTAATGTAATACTTTTTTTCCATAACAATCTATCAACTATAATCAATATTAAGTTAATTTTAACACCCAATCAATATCACTTTTTGAACTCCTAAAGCTTATTGAAATCATGTCTCCAAACTTTCCCGTACATAATCCTACGGATAGTATCGGCCATTTTATGTCCATATGATAATGTTGTAACCCTATAATAGCTGGGTGCTTTTCAATGGTGTCTATATGATCCGGGACCATCTGCCCCGGATTGATAAATTGTATAAAAAATGTTCAACACAATAGTTGATGCGTCTGTGTGCGTGTCAGAGGGGATTTAATGTTACCAGTATTTCTAAAACTTTGCTTCTCTGTCAGCGGCGGTCAACGAATATCATTACGCTTTCCAAAATCTAGATTTACAGTGTTTTTTTTATATGCAACAGTATTTTTATGATAAAATTGCAAATGTGTTTAAGTAGGTATGTTTGACAACATTAATCTTCAGCTTTGACATTTGATACCTGTCTGTATCAAATATTCAGCAATATATTCAAAATGAATTATCGATTTCACCTCTTACAACACAAAGAAGTACTTGGCAAAATTAATTGCATCTGAATCAATTTATTGAGTTGAAACAAGCGATAATTTGATGGGCGTGGCCTGCCCTTGTCGGTAGCAACATTACAACCCTCAGCACACACACTAACGCAAAACAACACATACATACACGTGCACAAATCTCCATGACGTGTACACACTTGCTACCCCACACCACGCTCTGATACTGTACACATGCAGACAATGAAAGCGCTAAGCGCTTTACTTTTTTTATCTCTTTGTCAACTCACGACATCCCCTCTTCGCATTGACACGGCGTTGAAGTGACTGCACCCGCCACATTGCATATAATGTCCCTAAGTAGGTACACAAAACACCAAACATTGAAATTCTAAGTTTTTCTTAAATAAACAATGCCTCACAAAAGCGTCAATGAACAACAAACAGGGCTACATTACACCGATATATTAAAAAATTGCACGTCCGAGCAAAGACACGTTTTGCAGAAACCCGAGCATTCCTGCAAACGTGAAAATTGTTTTTATCTGTTTGAGAATTTCGCTAAACGTCAAAGAGATAGTGCGAAACTGCGAACAGGGTATCGGAGTGCGAACAAAAACGCTTTAACCGCACCTCGATACGTGAATCGGAACGCATCGGCCTGCAAGCATCGATTCCTCACTGAATTCTATTAACCAGTATCGAATGCCTTCACATCGATGCGTATCAGACAACGCTAATTTGAGCAGTTATTAGTTCATAGACAAAAACACTAATTGAATCGGCGTCGATGACAACCAATCGCATGCATGGAGATATCGATAAACTTAGTTATCGAAATGTGTCATTTCATCGAGCTGAATAATGTGTTTAGAATAATGATGTTCTGGTTTCGACAATCGACTTGAAACAATGTTATGCAAATTGCCCTATCACGTTCCAGACAAAGCCACAACTAAATGAAATATTGACATTAAACAATTTCGATCTTCAACATCCAAAACCGCATTTCCGATTCGATTTATAAACAATTCGGTAATGAAATTATATCTTAAATTCGATCAAGAGTCTGTTTTGTTCAGACGAGATAAGTATCAGGCAAGCAATCAATCAAACCTCGGGTCGTGGTTTCACCTGGTCTCGCTGAACAACTAATCGGGAACACATCCGAACTATTCTAATATCCGTCCGACACGCCCTACACGAATCATTTAGTCATGGAACATCGACGGCATTTACTGACGTCGTAATTATTAGAAATGATTTTATTTACATTCTATTAACAAACAATCTGGAGTTTATTGGGTTTCATTCAATTTAACCATTTTAACACCTTTTTCGTTTTTGTGCATTAATCGATTCAAACTTTGAACGTTTTCTTATAAGTTAGAATCAGGGAACGTATTCGATATCTTTTGGCATTTTTGTAATATCCTGTTAATTTATTACCTGCCACGTATATCACACATCAAATACTCTTACAAAACCATACTTGTTGTTGTAGCATCCCTCTATTTTACAGGCAAGTTGTTTTGCCATGTGTTTGTAACGAGTCTTGGTACCAGGATAACATAAATTGCGCGCGGTTGCAACGTAACAATAGCTTGGAAGCCACGGGAAGCACTAGTGTTGCCTGCCTACGCCTACTTGCCTGACTTGGCTGCCTCGCCTGCTCCTCGCCCTTACTATCTTATTACAATCGTTTCTTCTGACACTTTACTATCTATGCGCGCATTTTATAGTGACAGACTTCTTTCTGTATTTTTTAGCTATTTCAGTAAATTCAATTTTAATACAAGTGATTTATTTCGTAAGAGCCACGGTTAACTTTGACTCTAGAAAACATTTTGGTTAGGAAAGTCGAGGAATTTGTATGACTATCTAAAAAAAGAATTGATGGGAATGTTTTCTTTAAAATACCTCGTAAGTTTATTCTAGCCACTGCTTACGTAATCTATTAATTTATGCAAAACTGTCTTACACATATAATTAATGGCTGCCTACTCGTAGTTTTGCCTGTCGATTCTATTTGGCAACACTGATTAAATAATTCTATTAGGAGAATGAGTAGGCTTATAGTTATTTGGCATCTGACTAAATAGTCTGATTCGTAGTGCTGTGCTTTTCATTCCCATCAAATAGGTGGCTCATTAAATTAAATGAGCTATCAGCCGTTTTCAATGCGTTAAGAAAAACATTTTGCGCTTTGAGGTTCGCAAGTGTGCGAAATTCTTTCGTCTTGTAGGGCGACCGCGGAGGGTCTCACTGCATCATTCATGCGTTTTTTCGCCGACACCTCACTCTTTCAATATGTATGGGAGTGTGTGATTTCGCCGACAAACATGGCTGAGACAACACTGAACTAGCCCTGATATTTATTTTCACACCTCACTTGAAACTATACGAGAGAGGTGATTTTAAAGAGTACAAAGCAACACTATCTAAAAATAGAACAGTTAGTGTTGGCTCAATCATCAGAATCAAGAGTTTACCATCCCCAGAATAACATTAAATAGGTACTGCAACTTTAAAGATACTTCAACTTGCCATATCATTACAATTCTCCTTAAAATAACACCTGTGGTCCAAGCCTCATAAAAAATGACTGAATAAGCTATGTTTGTGTCGACAGCCTTTAGAATTCCTTGCATTTAACACCGCTCGCGAAAAAATCTCGATAGAACGCATCGACAGGATCAGACAACAATCGAAATGTTAACACGACGACAAAAAGTTGTATTTCAATGGTTTTTGGAACACTTGAATCTTTCGAATGATACTTAGTTGTTTACCTGCAAAAATAGACTTTGAAACATGATGACAGTAATTAAATAGAACAGGCGCTTGAATGGAATTGTGATGATCATGTGTTCGTAACAGTATGTAAAGTATTGATTCTCGTTCCATACGTATTTTGTTACGTCAGTTGCATACTGAAGCTGATTTAATGGACTATGATCCATTGCAAAACCACCAATAAATAAAAAATTCGTTCCTAAAGGAATGTTTGGCTCGCAAAGAATGTGGGCGCGTCCGAAACAAAAATTAAACACGTTAAAAATAAAAACAAAAACAGACTATTAATATTCGTTAGAAATATTGGTTTGTCCCAAAAATGTGCCCGGGGGCTGAAACACGATCCCGCGTGGGTGTTGAGTGGACACGGCTCGAACAAATACATAACCTTACCGATTTATTGGGCGACTTGCGTACGACACGCCGCAAAATTATAATATTTATGATTTGTGAACATATTAATATTCATGGAGCAAGTAACGGCGTGGACAGTGATTGCAAACTTAGCTAAGTTGCCCTAAATAATTCTGTTGAAGTTATTAATGTTTTAATTTACGGTCAGACTATTTTTTGTGACAAAACATTTAAGGCAAAAACTCGTACTTATTTTTCCGATGATGAATGATTTGTCCTCAACGAGAACTCATAAATTATTTCGACTCCACAACAAGATTCATTTTAAACGATTTACTAACATCTATGAATAATATTCTCATTAATAAATTGGTACACAAATCAGGTCCATACTTTTGCCAGTGCATATCAGTATCGTTCGGTAAAGTCTCATCTGTAGGTGAAGCCCAAATACCAAGAAATACGATACCAACATGCTCAATTAATAAAACGACTCCCTTGTGTCCATGACGTATCTTCATTTTGTCTACATTATTCCTTTTGGGAACCTTTGAAACTTCATACAAAGTTAAATTATTTAAAGTTATTAAACCGATTGTTTTAGATATAACGATAGGATCATAGTACTTATTATACATTGGTCCTTTGAGCACAAATTATTATAAAAATACTATTGTCGAATCGAAAGTATTAAATAAAATGGCTTATTTGCTAGCATTATCATTATTCATCTATCACTACTCATCATGTTCTTTGGTTTCATCGACGTTCAGTATCATGAATTACGCCAATTTGTAAACAATAGCCCTAACTATAGCAGCTATAACACCAGTAGGAACATTGCCTGATCTGGACCTTACACTTTTACCTCAGCGATTCTCCGAAGTCTTATTTTCTTATAGCACTCTTTTAAGACAACACCATCTACTAAACTATCTGTTCCTTTCACGTTTACCACAGCGACCTTCTAAAGTCTTACTATTTTATAACACCCGCATAAGACAATATTGTCTCAATTCCCAGCATCAGCTTTCCAAGGAGTTTGATATTAAAATTTAACTTCATTTTATTAAAACGCTCGCGTGCCCGTCCATCTCTCTGTAGATTTTAACGCATTGATAAGCTATCGGCCATCTTGTGACACGACGCAGCACGTTGACGGCGCCTACCTTAAATCCTGCAGGTTATTGTATAAACATTTCTTGTATAGCTTTAACGTAATCTTCAAGCGGTTTATGAGGTGAAATGTAGTAATTTTTCATTGATTTTACTTGACCGTAACCTTTACGAGGCTTTTTGGTGGTCGTTACTCGTTCACTGTAAAATTCTTAATGCTACTTCCATAATATTCTTCATCGAAGTAGTTTATTATTTTTCACATTTTCAATTCTCATTAACGTAAAGTAAAGTTAATTTCTGTAAATATTTAGCAGGAAATCATAAATTGTTAATCTTATTTCGACTTATTTTGATCGGATCTCATTTAAACTTATACGGAAAATCTGAATTAGTTTTTTACATCCGCCTAATTTTTTGAGAAGTCGAGATTCTGATATTATTTCTTGTATTTTTTTCTCTGAGAGGAGCGATGATGCCGGTTAGGGCTGTCAAAACGCTTGACGTAAGGATTGACGAGCGTGCCCTGCCTGGTTAGGTGTTTTGTACTTTTTTATGTTCAGCCTTGTACATATTGTTTATCTACAAAATCGTCTGGGAACAAAATGACCAGAGCATCGATGAGAAAATAAGTAGAGGTCATAATAATGTTTCTTAACTCGTGTTGATCTTTCGGATTAGATTACAATCTGAATGTATAAAGTTTAACCTCTGATAAAGGTAGTCTAGACAAATCAATTTGAATCGTTGATATGGGATTCTAATATCTACTATTTGAAAAAGGAATTGCTGTTATGAGTTATAATCCTAAAGTACGCTACCGATAAAGAGAGAAACGGAAATGTTTATGTGACAACTCTCCCATTTCTCCGAAAACAACGCAAGATATACTTTTCTAGTCCTTGTTGCGCACTCTCAGCAGATACCTATCAGAGCAAGACGGATGGAGTCTCTCAGTCGCAGACCGAACAATGGGAAGACGCTTTAATTCACGGCTACACAGCCAGACGGGAAAATGTGCCACCCTAGAAACAACATAAAAATGTCAAGGTGTAATAAATTATTAGCACAACCAGCAAAAACATGATTACTTCTAGATACTATCTATAGCAGTAATTATCTGTTTCATTTACTATTTCTGGCACTACCACATCGTGAATTGAATTCGCAAATAGTTCTTGTACGAGTTATGATGACAGTAAATGACTTGTCCGACACTTATGGCAATACAAGGATCAATTAAAATGGTTATTTTATTCAGTTCGTATTTTTAATTGGCGCAAAATAACAAACAGTATTAAATGAGGTTCAATGAGTGAATTATTGTAATAGGTAATGAAAGCGGCCGGTCTCACGGGCCGTCGTCGTGAATCACGGGGACTCCAGCGCGACAAAAAAGGCCTCATACGAAGCCAAGCCAGCAGAGTGGCCAGTACTCGACTGCTCGCTACATGTTCGATTTTCCACAAGCCTTCGACTAACCTGCGCGTGCACATTTGAATGTTATATCAGTTTTAATTTGTTTTCGTTCACGGACGCTCGCCGTCCCTGTTCCTCCCGAGCTATACGTTTTCATTTTAATTTATATTTATCAGCGAGATATGACTGTGCAGTTTGTGGCCCGTGTTGTTGCTACATTTACTATTATATTTTTATTGGGATGCTTTTGTATGAGTTGGCAGATATTTATCGGGTATCGGAACATTATTCGGTCTGCTCATAATCGTCCGCATAAAGCACCTTGTCACACGGTCGTTGGGCGCCGAATGCGCTCGCCCGACCCCGAGTATTCTTTTTGTGCTCCGCGGACGAGGGGCCGTATTCTCTGAGAAGTGGAAAAAATGAAGATATTAATATATCTTTCTAATTCGAAATACGTTTCGGATAAAAGGTACATCATAAATCATTATGCACGCTGTACGAAACTGCCTTTAAATATGCGAGTGAAAACGGTTTTCGGGGAAGTGCCATCAATGTCGTCAATCAGTCGGTATTGTGACACTATTGAGAGTTTAGAAGTCCTCAAAACGTTGGATAGTGTTCGAATAGGTCGTGTTCGAAATGTTTTAATTGAATATGGCCGGTGTTCTAGATATGGTGTATTGAATGTAGCGATTAGTATTGTGGGTCAGACAGAACATGGCGCGTGGTCATGTCTGGGCTGGCGGCAAGCGGTGGAGCGGTGTGGCGGCTGTGTCAGCAATCGGCCAGTCATCCGCCGCTTATTAGCCGCCTCTCCATCCGAGATTAAATTAGCTTCGATATGTAACATTTAATAAAGACTCAAACAATGCGCGACACACTTGCGCTTCAAACGATGAATTGATGATTAATGTTATTAATTAAACCACGCACATTAGCGTTCTTATTTAAAAGATTTAGGAACTTGTTTTCTAAAATAATTAATCCGAAAGGAAATGTTGAAATCTAGTGAAATAAGTACGAATCATAAATAATTCGCAATATATACATTAAGATGACACATCAAACGTCTGAGATTTACATCAAAATCTGTGATAACTTCATTATTAGCGTCACGCTGATTTAAGATAATTCCGCATTAATGTCTAATGAATATGTCGCGAGCAACAGGTGCACGGATATCATGTGTCGTCCAATTATTATTCAAGGCGATGACAAGCCCGCGGCCAGTAGTCGGCGGCCACTCAAATGATGAACATTCATTTGATTATATTCTAAAAACGTAATAAATAGCGTTTTGTATGACAACCTTTTTGTTCCGCAACCCGATATCCGGTGAGCGATTGTTTTTTCTCTAAACTCACCTAAAGCCATTTACCACAACTTGGGTGCAAAGGCCGGGTGGGTCGAGTTTCACATCAGTCGCGCTATTTCTAAAAAGCTTGTTTTCACAGCGGAGCGCACTTAAGTAGCGATTCGTAACTCAATACTGCGGAGTAATTCGGGCTAGGCGATGTGCCAACTGTGGATTTGTTCATGCTTTACTTCCAGACCGTTTAATGTCATTTAATTGACTTAAAAACATAAAATTGTAGCTTAAAATCACATCTTGTTGAACAAAATTGTTTTCCGAATCCAAATCGTTAGTAAATCGTTATCTTTACACGGGTTTAATCCGTCAAAAAAGTACGGATCCAGGAAAAAAACATGAGATAAAGTTTCACGTCGATAATATAGTAACAAAAAAGTGTCTCCTGTGGGTGATACAGCCGTTTAAGATAAACATCTGACCCTAGCCGGTGTCCCGACTCGGAACGCGACGAATTCACGAAGTGCATTCCCAACTGGTGTTCGATTTGTTTTTGTTTTGACACTAAATGTTCAGAGAAACCATTTCAAACATGATTTTTGTTTATGTGGCTATTTATAAAGTTTATTGAAGTCTTATAAAATATTGAGATAGGTCAATTAGCTTAAAACCATGATTTCTTATTATTCTTTTCATAACCTTATCGGAGACTATCAATAATTGACTGCTGCACGAAAAGGGCAAAAATTTGAACATCCATTTTCCATTTTTCTTTTATTCTAACTTTAAAACCCTCGGAACCACCTCTAATAGTCAGCATCGGCGCGTGCGCAAGAGATGCATCAAATTGTAATAGAATTTGTGTTGGATCGTTTTTTGTTTAGAACAGCGACGGAGATGAGACGCCCGATTAGTAATTAGACGGGCGACACATGTTTTGGACTCTTTTATCTTGTTTAGCATCATTAGTAGAGCCGAATCGTTTTTATTGTTTCGTGTAACGTGATTTTTATTTCTCTAAGTCCTTTTATTTGTTTTGCTTTTCGTTTTCAAGAACTGTCTGTCTTGGTGTCTGATTCCTTGTACGAGTATGCAGTTTGATTGTCATTGATTAAAGCAGAGGTATGTCTTATGAAAGCATGCATGATCCTAACATTCGTGGAAAAATTTATATCTGAAGTTTTCATTCATGTTTCTTATGCCAACTTGACCAAAATATCCACTGTTCGCATTCCTCATATGAATTGGCATTATATGCACCCAGATACGCGCCCAGTATGATAGAGAATAAAGCGTAAATATTTTGTAATGGAACACTGAATAAGAAAGGAAGTATCAATCCATTGAAAACGTGCGATCCGTTCATACGATGGTATACAAAAATTGTGGTAAGGGAACGCCTAAAGAGCCCTATTATTGTAGCGTTAACAGACACTTGAGATTAGCATCTGTGGCTCCTCAAAAATCTTCATATTTCAAACACAATGCGCAGGATTACAACCGAAGAGGTTTATTTGTAAACACGACAATATAATAGTAATGCTACATTGTGCTGCGGTCACCAAACCGTCTGCCTACTTGTAATGTATTTTATTGAATATCATCTCATACGATTCGGTGAACTTGTGAAGATCAATGCTGGTGGAGGCGCAAAAAAATGGGCAAAAAATTAGGGTCACCGTGGAATCACATGGTGGAAAATTCGTGTTTTCTATTGTTATCTTGTTGTGGGCTGCGTCTTCGAAATTCTTACTAACGATAGGTTTGCAAGTGTCACTGTCAAAATATGCAATGCATTTATGAAAAGATCTGGAATAGTTTCTGGTAATCCCTTCGACTCTCAAGAGTGTATTTTACTTATTCGTCATTTAAAAATCTATGGCATTTACAAATAAGCCGAAGTCAAGCAGGGAAACCAGAACAGGTATCCAGTAAATAAGATACCATCGGTGTGATAACACCATTCTGAGGAGATTATCTCCATTGTTCACGTTCATCATCAAGTTATCAGGAGCAAAACGGATGTTGAGCTGCCTTTGTCACAGGGCTCCGGAGCTTATTGAGACGTCAACACAAAAATATATCATTTGTACCAAAAATAAGGTTCAAAGTGGCATGCAGTCTGCTACTCCAGGCTTTGTTACGGGAATGTGACAAAGTCGTCTTATAAATATGATTTATAGCCGTGTTAAGTATCCCGTGCAATTGTTGTGAATATTTATTTATGCTCGTAAACTATAAACAACGAGCAAATCTGGTTATTTACGACGTGATTGGACATTCGCGTATGTGGACGTGGTGGATGTTTTTCTTAACTGTGGATTTAGTGGCGGGATGTTACTACATCATTGCTGGTCCGCTGTACGATGTCGTATATTTTTGCTGAAGGTCTATTTAGGGATTTTCGATGTTTGATTAACATTAAGAGGAAATTTACTGGTACGTACGATGAGTAATACAAACCATTTTTGTTGATATAGGTACCTACGTAGAAAATAGACCTCACCTACTAACCTCGTAAAAATGGAGAGCAACATGTCACAAAATATACCTACTCCAAAAGCATTTTATAGTTTCCTGTAAAATTCCAAATGTATCTAACGGCTATCCACCCACATGCGTATTTACTTTACTAACGTTGTTTCTTTTTTATCAGGAGAAAAACCGTTCAAATGCGAGTATGCGGGCTGCGACCGACGGTTCGCGAACTCTTCGGATAGGAAGAAGCACTCGCACGTGCACACGTCGGACAAGCCGTACAACTGCCGCGTGCATGGCTGCGACAAGTCGTACACGCACCCCTCCTCGCTGCGCAAGCACATGAAGGTGCACGGCGCGGCCGGCGACGCCTCCCCGCGGTACGACAGCGACGGCGACGACTCATCTTCGGCCGGCAGTGTTAGTGTTACAGCTGGAGCTGCCAGCCCCGTCGCGCCCCTCCCACCGCCGCCGGCGCCCGCGCCGCAACACCACCCACATCATCACCCCTCCATCACAGACAAACTCGAAAGCCTCAACGAGAAATACCTCAACCCGCACGACCAGAAACCTTACGAGCGACCGCCAGCGCCGCCCCACCAACACCAACCCCCACACCTCACAAACATCGGTGGGAACGGTGTCATGGACAACAAGTTGGGCTTCGGTGGCCACTGGACGCAGTTCCAGCAGCCGGCGCCGGCCATGCCACACGGCGTGCCCGACTGGTGGTGCCCCACGCAGGATTCCTACCACCACCACCACTTGATGCACCACTCGGGCGCAGCCGCCGCCTACTGACCGCACCGCGCTTAGCGAACTCTTCATTCGGCGAACTTCAGCTGATGTGAGCACCACCGAGGAATTAATTACATGACTTTTGCTTGTGTAGGTTAATTAAATCAATTGTATTGTAAGCCGATTGGTAATCGAGCGTGTCCGCTATTGACGTGGAATGAAAAGTTCACTAATGCGCTCCGGAACAGTATTGTTTTCAATGTGTTACGCTTATTATAAAACTAATTAGTCCATAGTCAATCCGACCATTTCTAAATCATCGCCAAACGTCAGCCGTCCGAGAGATATTTAATATTTGGGTCTACTGTTAAGAAAGAGTTATTTGGGAGACTGGTGACAATGTAAACTGTAAACAATAGAACCTTATGTCACAGCCTCGCAGGTTCTGTTGTTTACAGTAAAACAACTGAGTTGTAAACAATGACCGCTAGTTGAATGCTTTACAGCATGTCATATATTTCCTGTAAACATTTTAACGATGAAAAGTGTCTTATTATTTTTTGGAACACGATTTCTTTATTGAATAAGTATTGTGTGTTGGAAGCATTTGTGATGTCCAGGGACACGGTTACTCTGTAAGACGGACATTTTTGTCAACTTACTGCAATTGTTGACAGTGATTTATTACAGCCTTTGTGTAGCATAGAGATACGTACAAACAGATGTATTGTTAAATATATTGGTTTTGCGAAACGAGAATAATTAAATATTCATACATTTCAGCTTTACATATAGATGATTATTTATACTGTAAACGCGATATACAGATCTTTAATATTCAATCATCAACAGGTATTTATATATATTTATACAGGTAACATTGTCGGCGACAGAAGAGGTACCTATTATAGCAAATATTAAACGAGACTTGTAACATAAAATTATAATGATCAGCATGGCCAAAGCACCGAAGTCTAATAAAAACTACGATTTTATAGGTTGTAAAATGTATGTAAATTCATAGTTTTAAGTTAGATAGTACGCTGTAAAATATATATTTAAGAAAATGCCCAGTGATAGTAGAGATAAGGGTTTGATTTCTTTGTACATTCACACAAGTGTTGCTCTTCATCGTGCTATGGACTCTTGAACTATATTATGTATATTTATATTGAACATAGTGCTATTTTTTCACGGACCGACGTTTTAGATAGTGAAAGAAGTTTAAATTGTACCTATATTATTACCTACCTATTTGACTGAGAAAACATTACGTATTTTAAGTTATTTTAAGATGAAATTGTTGTCTTTTCTACAGCCCTGTAAATAGCAAGAAATAAAATAAACAAATATTTCGATTTCATAGAGCCTACTTTATCTTAAAGACCTGATTACCCTATAAACTTGGAATAGATTTTACAATATTTTCTCCATTTAAAATGCCAGCTTTTATGAGTCCCAACGAAATAAACTTCCCCTTACATGGTGATAAGTAGGTAGTGAAACTACTATAATATACAAAAGTTGTGGAACTATTTTAAAATAAAATTAACTAAAAATTATTTCATATAAATTATGTACTCTCTCTAAATAAATTATATATTCTCTTTCTCCTACATATTTTTCGAGATACCATAAATGTGTTACCTAAAAGTAATTATATTAATCATGAATTTAAATTGGCACTATAATTTGTTAAGTTTTTCTCATGGGCTTAAACCATAAACAAGAGTCTGTATTCCGAATTCGAAGTCAAAAGATTGATCACTCGAGTCACGAAATCTAAAATGGAAATCCAATTCTCGCGATCATTTCGATCGGATTCCGATCAAAAAACCTAAGTCCGTGACGATACCCACAATAAAACACCACACAATAACAAAACGAGGAACAATCATATTCCAAAAGAGAATTGAATTTATCATTGAGAAGAAACGAGAGAAAGAAATGATAAATGATCTAAAGGGCATAAGCACCGGCGAGTGTGAGCGAGAGCGCTATACTATTCGATTCGACTTTACTGTCCGAGGGGATGATTTATCGTTTCTCAACAGGGATTGGCCGATCCAGTACTTAAAAGATTTATAGATCCTTATGGTGCATGCGCGGTAGGAGCGTTTTCTTATTATAAATCTCACTCCTGCGCATGAACTTGCGATTGCCTCTTTAGCTGTCCGTTGGAGAAATTAAAAAATATGTTAACATATTGCGGTGGTGGAGGAATGAACCGGCCCGAGAGCACCGAGAACACTGCGGGTAATTGGCTGGCTAAGTTAATGCGTCGGCGCACGGACGCTGCGCTGCCCGACTGTTCTATACAAATAATTGATTATGACATTAATACCCATTGTAAAGCGTGTTTTATTTTACTATCAATTGAAGTAGTTCAGCATTTTGGAATGAATCATTTTTGTGCGACTTGATATATGAATAAAGTAAAAGCTTACCTACCCTTCAGCCTGATAATCGTAAGGAACCTTATTTGTGTAACAAGAAGAAGAAGAAGCCTCATTTGTGTAACGGTTTCCTCTACGGTTGACCAATCAACTTGTTTAGCATTGTATAATTAGCATTTCTTGGTGGATGTCTAATTGTCTATAAGTACTCCATTTGAAATAAGATTAGACGTATAGATAAGCCTTTTTTACATTCCGTTCAACCGGTGGCATGACAAATGGCAGCCGCAGTAGATAGTTGGTATTGTGTAACTTTTTTTGCTTTTAATGCTATCCTTATGCCTACGGTATAGAAGTCAAAATCGGTTGAAAGGACTGTAAAAGGGTTTGTATTAATGTCTAATCTTATTTCAAATGGGGTATAGTGAAAGTTAGATCTAGGTAAGATAGTTGAAAAGATATCTACAAAAAAAAAAAAAAAACATGACACAAGACTGACTTTGTCAGTATCACCAAACAGAGATACCTCAGCTAACAAAGAAAGCTTCAAGATATTATAATAGAGGACCGAAATACGGCCCTGAAACTTGCGTTGCCGCATAAGTTTACCGGCAAGGGTGAGATATTGTTATGAGGGCCGTGCAAGCCCGGCGCGGGGTCCCTGCATCCCCTGGCCCCAGTTAAAGATAAGATCTGCAGCCTGCCGGTGACACCTGGCCCCGCCCTCAGCAGCCCCCGACACACGGCAATCCCCTTTTTTGTTTGCAGAGGGAGAGAATACATGATGTTCTAAATATAGATAATTACTGGTCAACATTGCTGGGACTAGTTTGGTAGAAATAAATTGCTTTCTTACAAATGAAATGTTGAAAGGATACTTACTTGAGGTTAGATTTACTCTGGCCTAATATTATGAACATACCTACTACTTTAAATTGTCAATTGACCTACCTTGGACATACAGTCAGGATTGTTACTTATCATCTGCCTAGCCTATTCCCAATTCTGTTGGGGTCGGCTTCCAAACTAACCGGATGCAGCTGAATACCAGTATTTTACATGGAGCGACTGCCTATCTGACCTCCACAACTGAGAACTGGTTGTCTGGTTGACTGGTTGTCAGACTTTCGGGCTTCTGACGACCCGTAACGACTGTCAAAGATCTACGAATGACAGCCGGGACCAACGGCTTAACGTGCTTTTTGAGGCACGGAGGAGTCTCGGTAGATAAAGATGGTCACCCATCCACGAACCAACCCCGGCAAGCGTAGCTTAACCTGATGGATCGACCCGTGCGGCTGTTATAAGTTAATAAATAAGTTAGGATAAAATTAAGATAAGTATGCTATCGCAATGGGTTGCCCTGTAATGATAGTAAGTAAGTTGGAAAATAATAAATAAATAAATAAATAAATTAGCCACGAGCTTTTCCCGAATGATGATGAATAAGATGATTAAGATGATTAGAATTATTTTATTTCACCAAAAACCCTTATGGGTTTATACAAAGGTAAATAAATATTATTATGTTGGGGTCTGCTTCCAGTCTAACCGGATGCAGCTGAATTCTAGTATTTTACATAGAACGCTACAGGATCGCTACTATATTGACCAAAAAATTCTACCATTGCGTTATTTAGAACACTGCTGACTCATAGTAAACACTAGCCCATCATAATAGAGACAATCAGAGTCACGCAAAAAGTCTCCCGGACCCATGGGCCCATGGTAATATAGTCGAAATGAAAATTGCAAATGTATTCGACAGAGGTGCAAAAAAGAATGTATGGTAAAATTCAATAGAGTTGAGATTCTAATGCATGCAATCCGGGCGGTCGTTTTTCGTGTGGCCCCGTTCTGTAAGGACTGAAATCTTTATTTATTAGAATCGGTAAATTATAAAAGTCCAGTGTTTTATGTCTGTCGCATTGTTATTGACGTGCGGTAAAAACTAACCGGTGCATCGATAGATTATAATTGGGAGAGAAATTAAGCTATGATTCACATTCTTTTGTTTTTACTAATGTTTAAGTTAAAGTAAAGAAATAGGTATTAGATTCCTCTCAATTACTCACTATACTATTTAACCGCCTCTGTTGTCTAGTGGTTAGACCCAGTGTCTCAAACCTAGAGGTCCCGGGTACGATTCCCAGTGTTGGCAAAATTTTCTACTCGGTTTGGTTGGTGGTAGTGTAGTCCACCTGGCTAGCTAGCTCCATCTTATCTAAGTCTGTCGCCTTAACAACAACGTTATCAGCATGGTTGTGTAAGATATAGATCGGCAGTTGAGGTAAGACACCCAGGTCCTCTGTGGTTGAGGATTCCGGGTGAAGTTCGCTTCCACCTTCGGCCTGATCATCACTTACCATCTGGTGAGATGCAGGCCAAGAGCTTCTCCGTTGTGATAAAACAAAAAATATATACTTAGTCTAATAAGACGGATCCTGGGAAAAGCTGGTGTTATTCAGGCCAGGCAGAAGAAAAAAAGATATATGACGATGCTTTTTGATGACTTCGAAGTTTGAAATTAAAAGCAACATTAGTTATGTGTCATTTTATCTTTACTCCATCCGTTACACTTCCTTTCTGAATTTAAAATGAAACCATCTCATTTCGTGTTCTGAATTAAAATGCGGAGGTGCGGAAGCGACACAGGCGGCCAGTGGGAACCGCATTGTTCCATTATCGGTACAAGACAAGCGTTTGCGGCGCCACCTAGTGTGTGATACCGTAAGTAATGTGAACATGGAATATACAATACGATACGTAATTATGTAAGTACTTACCTACAACGATAATATTATGTACATGTCTTTAAACTTACAGTTAAGTACCTTATCGATAGTGAGTGTCATAATATGTATCTTACTCGCCATGACGAAAGTATGACATAACGTTACTTGTTTTTGTCATATTTTATCAAGTTACAACCCGGATTCGGATGCAGCTGAATACCAGTATTTACATCTAATAAGTGCAGGATTATCATCTTTTTGACGATAGTCGTCGCGTAGCCGCTGCATTGCCTACGCAGGAGTCACTACGTTGGCGATCCGTAGACGACGCGCTACGGATCGCCAACTTAGCGACTCCTGCGTAAACGCATCGCAGACGTCGTGCAAACGCTACGAGCTGTATCGCCTACGCTGTAAGCGCAACGTCGGGGATTCGTAGGCGTAGCGTAGCAATGCCAGCTGCTACGCTGCGTAAACGCTATGAGCTGTTGACTGATTGATGATGATAAAACTTAGATTTTTATGCCTAAAATGGTACTTTTATATCAATAACGAATCTCGATTTGATTGCGATACGCATAATACACAAACAAAAGAGAATCTCAACAGTTCCTTTTAAAAATGTGTTATCCATAGCAACATTTTTTATGCGTTCCCCCTTTTGCAGGCGGAGGGTATAATTCACACAAATCTTTATATTTCTTTGTGTGGGGGAGAGTGGCCGGCACCCCGCGGAGCCCTGATGATGAGTTACTGGTACTGAGGACTAGGCCGGATTCGCCGGAACCCGGAAGTCACCCCTCCGCCCTCCGTCATCCCGCCTCACTTCCGATACCAATCGGGCTTCGCTAACACTATGCGTATTTCATAATTTATTGACAATTTCGTGAGCTCGTTGTAGGGTGTTAGAAGAAATGTTTGAATTGTTCGTAGATGGGAAGAATTGAGAATTGGGAAGCCTTTATCTTTTACTAGCTGCGCCCCGCGGGTACAACTTCATAAGACTCGATCCCGTGAGAATATGGAGATAAAAAGTATCCCAGGTATGTCCTAACCCAGGTCATGGTCTAACCATGTGCCAAATTTCATCTAAACCTGTTCAGCCGTTTTAGCGTGAAAGCGAAACACACAAACAAACTCACTTTCGCATTTATAATATTAGTTAGGAGGATGTGATACCATCAACGGTAATCACTAGTAGACGTTTGCAACTTCTGACTAATGGTAATTGCTACGATGGTAGTTTCAACCACATTCCTTTATGCTCAGTCTTATTTTCTCAACCGCGACAGACATTCTTCTTATTACCTCATCTTGTCAGAACTCTGTAAATATCATTTTTTTTATAATTGTGGCAGATGAGAATCTTATATGACTACAATCAGATTAGACTTTATCTGTTGGATATAATGTATAAAATTATCCTATTTTACCTACCAAATCTGCGTGTAAAAGGATCACTTAACTTGACAATAACGACACAAACCCCATGTGAAGTCCGGATTACACCTTCTCATTGACACACAAACCCATGCAGATTACCAGGAGCTCATAAGTCCATGTGTACATCAATCATAGGACAGGAGTCGCGTGTCGGCGATGAGGCGATCCACTCGACGGCCGCGCGAACAATATTCATAAATAATGTAAGTAACAATAGTGAGTGCACGTGTCTTGCGCGTGCGACGCCGGCCTAACGCCACATCTAATTATTTGCACATACCCACATAAATGTTCATCAAAGTGTTGTGGATGGGTTTAATAAAGAACTGTGCTTGGGGACGAGAGAATCTTATTTCTTACATCTATGGGTCCATTGACCGAAGACGCCCCAGGAAAAAAACTAAAACATATCGCCTTATCATAGATATAATCTAATTATGATCTTGGAGTTGGTCACGCACTAAGTAGGTAATGAGCGAACAATGTTTCCTTCATGCCAAGGGGTCGAAAGACCATTATAAAAACATGTTTTTTTTTTTAATACTCAAGGAACAAGATCTTTTGAAAACATGTTTTAAATTAATAAACTCAAAGTTAACTTTTCTATAGAATTTTAATATTAGGTACAGGCTTTGAATTACCGTATTTTATTTATGAAAATAAATACCTAAGAAATATTTTCGGATGTGGAAGTGTCAGAACTCGGAACGCTTGGTAGTGGCAGCCAAGAATGTCAGGAAGAACGGAAACGAAGACGTGGTACCAGCGACTCTGCACATTAT
Source organism: Lithophane ornitopus (assembly GCA_948473465.1). Taxonomy (NCBI): domain Eukaryota; kingdom Metazoa; phylum Arthropoda; class Insecta; order Lepidoptera; family Noctuidae; genus Lithophane; species Lithophane ornitopus. The sequence goes on along the minus strand of OX419616.1, from coordinate 10,082,970 downwards.
ATTCGAAATATTTCTGGAATAAGTATTTTTAGGAAAATAAAGACAGTAAAGTAATGGGAAAAGATTAATCATTTATAAAATATAATTGCTCGGTACGTAATTAATTTCTACAAAATATGTCGGCTGCCGTTTCCTAATTGGAAAACCGTTCCCAAGCTATAAATTAAATAGAAGTGCCTACACCGAAATATTATTCAAATTCATTTTTAATACTAACTGTAACCAAGTAAGGAAACTAGTTTAATCTAAACTATAATATAAGAGGTGAAATCGTTTGTTTGTTTGTTTTTATGAGGTAATCTCTGGAAGTAAGTATTGATCCGATTACCAAAATTCTTTCACTGATAGAATAAGCTACTATTGCTGAGTGCCATAGGATGCTGTATTATGTTAAAACTTCACGAGAGCAAGTCGCAAGCAGAAGCTAGTGTAACAAGAAAAACGTTATGTAGCTAGGGTGGCCTTAGGGCAAATGAGCAAGAAAGGAGAATGGGCCCCTGCTTATGGGGTTTTGCCCTGGAGCTCAATAAAAATAAGATATATACCAATGGAAAGAGCTTTTCAAGGGGAAACTTTCATACTAACATAACTTTTGCCAATTGTTAGTCAGTTCGGAGTAAATGACCTAAATAGGTGTGACTACTTCGGTACCGAAGTTAAGGAATTTTCTTAGCCCAATAGCCATAAGATATACACCAATGGCAAGAGCTTTCCAATGAGATCCTTTGCTACTAACACTACTTTTGCCAATTGGTAGTCAGTTTGGAGCTAGTGACCTAAATAAGTATTACTACTGGGGCACCGTAGTTAAGGAATTTTCTTGACCCAATAGTCATAAGATATACACCAATGGAAAGAACTTTTCAAACACGACTTTTGCCTATTATTAGTCAGTTCAGAGTTAATGACCTAAATAGATGATGAATTTCAATAAAGCTTAATTATTCACATTTAGAGCTCTGTAGCTCCTTTCGTACTAACAATCGAGAGAAACGTCATATCACGAGATATCTAATTTAAAGAGATCTTTCCATTGGCATATATCTTAACTCTATTGGAGGATGCGGCAGGCTTAACGAAGGCTTAACAATCTGTATGACCGATCGACTCTTAAAAACATTGTTCCCAAAACGGTATCTAGGAGGCCAACGTTTTAAAATGTCCGCTTATAGGATTCAAAGATGATGTTTGCAGGGCACTGAATCATTAAAAGTTATTTAACTGACGAAATACCAGAATTCCAATAATATTTAATCACTGACATTTAACCCGTCATATGCCGTAATTACAGACACAATTAAAAATCGATTGTTTCTCAACGAGATCCACGTTCCGGCATACCAAAGGTTAAAGCTCTGTAGCTCCTTTCGTACTAACGATCAAGAGAAGTCTTCATAATAAGAAATATTCTTCTTGATGAGATCTTTCCATTGGTATATATCTTAACGCTATTGGGCTCCAGGGCAGAAACGCCCAATCTCCTTTATGAAGAAAACCCATTTGAATACTGTTTATTCCTAAGAATAGTCATCAAAAACCAATGAAGAAACTAAAACAGATAATTTTATTCATTTATAACGGCGGCACTCTACTTTCTAATTCAATGAAAACAAAAATGTATTCCCAATCCAAATAATCTCCAACATTCATTGATTCATACCATAAACAAGCAGTGTTTACTTATTCATGCCCTTTCAAATCTGTGTTCCTCTAGTCCCCTTGCGAGTGTAAAGTGAAATAACCCACCCATAGCCGGCGGCGCTCGGCGGTTGAACCATACGCAAACATTAGTTAAGTCGAGTGTAAATGAAAACTTATTTGATGGAAAATGATTTAATGATTTGCTTTGATAGGTTAGGGCTGTTTTCATTGCCTTCATATGGTTTTAATTGAATTAAATAGTAAGTAAGAAATAACTATTGGGTTATTGATTGATACTTATAAAAATATAAATCTTAGAGGTAGGTATAAATTGTGTAAAATCAGATATTTGATACCGTCTACTAAACTAAAAAATATTATTCGCATAACAAACAAAAATACTTTAAACTAATGTAGCCATAACTTTACAATACACGAATATTTATCATGATTATATTATACGTATACATTGTACAAATTAATAGCAACAACAAAAAGATCCGACGAGGATGGGATTCGAACCCACGCGTGCAGAGCACATTGGATTAGCAGTCCAACGCCTTAACCACTCGGCCACCTCGTCATGTTTGAGGGCCGCGAAATTACGGAACACATTCTATTGAAGAGCCACCTGCCACGTATTAGATGAGTGAAAAGAGTTGAGTTCGCAATGAATTGTTACGTCATCGGCTTTTATCGAACATTGACCCCTACTTGTTGTTTGTTAGCGCTAACCATGAATGGCATTGAAATTCTATTAAAACACGTGCGTATTCCACATGTAGGTACATATGTACTTAATTTATTGAATTTGGTATCTATTTAACATTAAGTAATAATAATATTGTATGAAGGTATACAATTACCGGTTATTATTATTTACGATTAATCGACGGATAAGATAGAAACGTTGCTAAAATACTTTATCTATTTGTTGAGTACAGGGAATGTACCTGCATAACGGCATTTTTTAAGGTAATTATATTATATAGGTACCTAGTCATAGGTGATGGGTTAGTTATTAATGGGTTTATTATTTATTATTTTTACTATTCTTCACCAAAATCTCTTCGCAAGAAATTCAGACATTCTGGAACAGAACTAGTAGGTAGGTAACTTTATATTATAGGTAGGTACGGTCAGCGACAAAAGTAATTTAACACTATTACACATCATCTAAATTGACACAAAATGATTCACCAGTAAAATTGTATTTCTGTAATTCTTTAAATTGTTTCGAGTAAGTAACGGTAACTCGGATCCAAATTCCGATTAAACTTCTATTCCGTATTTATTAAATATTTAGCTCAATATTAAGATTTAAGACACTGAAGTTTAAGAAACGAATCGGCTTTTATCTGTCTTTGACTGTTAAACAACAGTGATGTCTACAGTATAAGTACTGTATTATGTTTATGTTTATTGTTTGTTAAGACAAACAATAAACAGATTTTTTTTATTTATTTATAAATACTTTATGCACAAGTAAAAAAAATACTGTACAAAGGCGGACTTAATGCCTGAGGCATTTTCTACCAGTCAACCTTAGGGTGATGCAGAGACAAACATGGCAGGTGCAACATAAGGGATAGATAACTCGAAAAAGGATAAATAGTAATACATATATACTTAAATACATACATATAAACAGAATAAACTTTTTCAGGAAAAATAACGATAGGTGGAGGGGAAAACAAGCCCGGCAAATCAGCGCCGCAAAGATTCTGCCAACTTCTCACGAATATGTTCAAGAGCCGCTACTTTGAAAGATAACCGACGTGCCATCCTGATATTCCGCATACCGCCTGGACAAAGAAAGAAGAGTGAATAAAACCAGAGCAATGAGAAGGACATCGTAGAAGACGATTGTTGGTGGAACGAAGGTTTTTACTATGGGCAGAGCATAGGTATTGAACATGGCAAGTCAGATAAGAAGGAGAAGTGGGTTTGTCGAGTATAGAATACAACATAGACAGCGCCCTCAACTCTCTGCGCTGACGTATGGGTAACCATTTTAAAAGCAAACGGTGCGCAGACACATGATCGTACTTACGAAGATTGAAAACGAATCGAATGCAGTTATTTAGAAGGTGGTCAAGTTTATTGAGTAGATCTGCATTCAGGTCGTAGTAACTCACATCTCCATAGTCTATTATAGGCAAGATTAGGGACTGTACAAGCATTGCCATTACGCGTGATGGTAGAAGATTTTTCAACCGATAGAGCGACCGCAACGTTCCCGTGACATTTTTACTTACAGTCGTGACCTGCTTTCGCCAGTCAAGACATGTATCGACATGCAGGCCAAGATTCTTAACAGCGGAGCTAAACGGAATGACTGCGTTGTCACACATTAAAGGTGGCCCTTATGCCATTCAGCTTCCTCATACTGTGGGGGCTCCCTACAATGATAGCCTGACACTTGCTAGGATTGACCGCCACCCCAAATCGATCAGACCAGTTTTTAACTGCACCTAAATCCCAGTTTAACTCCTCAATCGCATCGTTTAAGTTGTCCACACTTATATCGTCACGGTCAATTCCCCAACTGCAAGTGTAAGTTAGTAATTGCAATTTCATGATTTACGTCCACGAGAAGTACTAGTCAAAATATGTCGCGTAAATTGCTGTATTTTTTTATTGCGTTGTACTTAGGTATACAGGCAGACTTGTTTAAGACGCCACCGAACTTCATCGAAGTCATCCTATATGGGTTTCGTATTTACCTTTTGAGGTACAGAAACCTAAAAATTATGGTCCAAACACCACATCAAAACATTACCGACTCAAAACAAACAAAAAAACTGGTTGGCTAGGTGTACGCACAGCCTTTGATAGTAGGTAATAAGCCTTTGGTATTCCTAGGCAGAAATTAAAGAGTTATGGAAAGGTTTCTTTACCTAGGACCTCCATTTAGATTAGGTATATTCATAAGAACGACATTATATTACATATAGGTATTCGACATATATATTCATAAGACTACGAAGAACTACGACAGATTACGACAGGAATAAATGACCCAAACTACGTATTCTCTACCCAGATTACCCTACCACATCTCAGACTTTAGTGTAGGTCCAATATTATTAATTGCAGTTCAAAGATCGCTTGTCCACCATTATACCCGAAAAATAAGCTAAATCTCTTAACAAATTGAAGAATATGTTACAATATTTGTGTTCAAATATTCACAATACGTTGGATATTAGAATAAAATATTAAAAGGCTGTAATGGCTCGACTCTAGCGCCGCCCGATGACTAATGATCTACAAAAGTATTATAATGATCTACAAGGGTCATTTATCCTCGATGCTACGATGGCATACGAAATCAAAACCGATGGCAGACAGGTTCAAAAGAAATATGTGTGTTCTAGAAAAAAAGGATCGATGTGCCAAATATCAAATCGGTGTAGGTCCATCATGTATAAATGGGGCTGATTCATTTACATTTTCTCAGTAATTAGACATGTAGTACCTATCTCATTTCATTTTAAAGCAGTTTTCTTTCTACCTAAGCAGGATCATTAAGATTCTTATTAGATTTAGAGGTATTCCTAATAGCATTGCAAAAGTTTCAGAGTTCTGCTGCATCCAGTTAGACTGGATGCCTGCCCCAACATAGCTGCTCTGGGAAAAGGCTATGGATGATAATGATGATCGTAAAAAACGTACATAGAGAGTTAATCTATATCATATTATAAATTAAAGTCACTTTTCGTGTTTTTCTGTATGTCCACGTTGTTCTTCTAAAACACGCAACAGATTTTGATGAGATTTTCACCATCGTTTAGAGAATTTATTCCAGAAAGTTTATGTGTATTATAGGTTAATATTAAAGTTACTACATAACTAAGAAATCTCCATATTTGCTCAAGTCGTACAAACAGTGCGGAGCAGGAGCGGGTCGGTAGTAATAAATAATTTAAATATATATTTAAACACAAAGGCTGGTTATAATAGTCGGGTAATAGTAAAGTGCACCTAGAAAATTAAAAAAAGAAATCTCTACTTATATCTTGCTCCCATCTCCAGCATCTCTGATTAGGTACCTATATATTTATATCTAACTAGCTGCGCCCCGCGGTTTCACCCACGTAAGTATCGTTCCCGTGGGAATATCGGGATAAAAAGTCCTATGTGTTTATAAACTATCTGTTTGCCAAATTTCATACAAATCCATTCAGCCGTTTTTGCGTTATTGAGTAACAAACATCCAAACACACAAACTTTCACATTTATAATATTAGTAGGATATTCTATGATTGCTGTTCTAAATATTAACAATATTTAACTGCGAAGTTGATATGACTGACGCCAATGATGTTAAAACGTTATTGATCGGCACTTTTTATTGCATAACAAGCTACGCCATCTACAAACATGTGATGAAGAAATATAAGATTGGCTTCTACTCCAAATAGAATAAAAGTATGTAACACATATATAGGTACATAATCAGATTCACTGAAGAGTGAAGCTCTATGTAAGTATGGATACATAGGACAATATCACTGGTAACTCCAGGTAACTACACAAGTATACAATACCATTTATAAATACAATCTTCATTTCAAATAATGTTTCGCTATCGAAGGCAGATAATGTTCGAACAAATTGTCCTGAGTCAGTCTGTCTCATTGACGATATTTTACCAACAAATGGTGTTTCGAGGCGCCAGTCACGAGCTGCGCCGTCTCCTGAATATGACAAATAACATTAAAAATGAAACTACACGAATACCAACATAAAATAAAAATGTCAAAAATTTAAATTAAGGATTAAAATATTTAAATTTAGTGCGGGCGCGTCCCGGTCCGGCCACGGAGAGTCGGAGAGCGCCGGCCGTGTTCCGTGCGCTACGGATCACACTGCTCACTAACTGTGGAATAGGATCTCGTCTATAAATACTTCAAGAGACTAAGGTCAACTTTGTTCGAGGATTTACAGAGTAAATTCTCCCTGAAAATGTAAGGTTCAGGGAATAGCTTCCTGAAGAATGCATAACTTTTATAAATAGGTAATTTTGGGCAAACCTCACAGTATGTTGTCATACATAGCAGCCGACGATAGGAATTAGGATACGTAGGTACGGAAGTTACCTCGGCGGAGCTTCCCCGATTTCAACTCCTAGAAACACAAGAAGGTAAAAAAGAACTAATGAACTGTTTTTTTTTGTTTTTTTTGTTAGCCTACACTGCTGAGCAAAGTCCTCCCCCAAATCTTTCCAAACATCCTTTTCCAGGGCCACCTCGATCCAACCCTTGCGGTACGCGTCTAGATCGTCTCGCCATCTCTTCCTGGGCCGACCTCGGCGGCGCCGTCCATCCTCAATGAACTGTTATTTAGAAATAATTAAATTACTTTACTTTACTACATACTCTTGCAATATACATAATTTTATTTTATTAAATAGGAACAACAAACAACTACACTATACAATATTACAAACAATTAAAATCTTAAATTTTATTCAAGGTTTAGAAGCATGAAATTTTGCACAAGAGTTCCTTTTAATTATTACGAATGTGAGCACTAAGAAAAGTTTTTGAATATTCATTCCTTAAAGGAGTTAAACAAATAAACATTTGTATGGAAGGTCCGGTTATAGAAACCCCATCTGACACATGGCTTGTGGTGATAGTTATTCTACATAACTATATTACATTCAATGATGATGCTGTTCTTACAATTTAAGCTAAGTAATACTAACCGTTAATTTGAACCCCATTCTTTCCCGAAACAAGTCAACCTTAAAAAAAAATTAGTTAAACTCCTATAAACTCCAACACATAATATCAAAATAAAATATCCCTATAAAAGTCTCAGGGCTTAATAAAAGTCGTCTCCATGTTAGTCCACGTGGTCGAATACTATAAATTAATGGAGTGTACTGTGCCAGAGAATTTTAAATATTTGAAAGCACAGTTTAGAAAAAAATCAAATCTCCACCACAGCATAATATATTACGTAAAATAAATAATACAATCATGAAGTAGTTATAAATGTAGTGTTTATAAAACGTAATCGTAGTTTTATGGACCATATATTTGGGAGGACGGCCGTCAGGATCCGTCTCGTGGAGCGAACTCCACAATTTGTATTAATTAGCTGCCACGACAACAGGGATAGCTGTTTACATAAGTTTCGAAAAAACAAACGATCTTTTGATTTTCGTTTGTTTTTATTAACTTGACTAAAATTAGGAATTCTTAAAAAAAAATAACCATACAAGAGGTCTACTTTACATTTTTATCCTTTAAACTGTCTGCAGAAACCATCTCATCGATGATAATTAGATACATCTCTACCCACCGGTGAAACATCGCGTAGGTACATCCAAATTAGCGTCAGGTATAGTCATAGAGTACACTGATCTGTTGTTGACAGGTCATAATTCGCGCCCCTACCCGCGAAGGTACCTCGTAGGGATGTACCCGACAGCCGACCTTTGTGTACTAATAGTAGGTACAGTGTCGACGGAGCCTGTCCGACGCACTCCCCCACATCACTGAGGAGGGAAACTCAATTTCTTTTTGACAGCAACATTAAAAGACTTGATGAATTTGTAAAATCAGGCCTCTTATTAAACTAAATCGGCGCGTGTTCGATTTGCAGGGCGATATAATTAGATGCAAAACAATTTATTTACTGTACTAAAAAATAATCATCATGTCTAATGACCTCATGTAACTACTTATACAACAAGGTTGAACTCTCGAGATTGTTACCCCACTGAACCAGTTACTTAGATAAGTAATGAAAACATTTGAAATAGTCAGTGTTTTTGCTATTGCAGTGTTTTTATGTAGGTACCCATATAAATTACCCTAATTACTCATTTATTGCAAAAGTAATCAATATTACACAACATTGAACAATCCGTAAGCCGATGGTGCATTAAATTGCTTTGCGTGTCTCTGAGCTTCAAAAATAAAAAGAAACACACAATGAAAATGTTAAAATTCTGAAATCATCACGGATGGAAGCAACTAGTTCAGACCGCGACGTAAAGAGACGTGACGCTGCGCGCACTTTTTAACAATTATCGAACTTATTTTCTTCACGAAAAGGTATAATTTCAGTGCGATCGTTGACACCTGTCAAAGCACGGTGAGATGCGCGGTGCTGCGCAGCGCGTGTACCATAAATTCGATATTATATTAGATCATAAAAAAGTGCGCATCGCGTCGCGTCTCTATGTGCACTGACCCTTACTGTGCATTCATTAAAACTTATCCCGTGACGCGATTGGTAAGATTTTCTGTCAATAGCCATTTTGAACTCTATTAGTACCTATTGAAACTAAGCTTAACAAGCAATGGTGCCAACATGACAGCAAGGGACAAGATACGGCGAACGGTACGTATCTACATTGAAAATATCATAATGATAGAAACATTCTGGCCAGGTTCTTCAGCCGGCTCTATTTACAAAAGAAAGACATGACATGTAAAAGATGATACAAAGTGGTCAAAAGAAATATGCTAAGTTTTATCCTAGCTGAACATGGTTGTGCCATTATAATTATTTAACACCATTATTTACCATATTATAAGCTAATAATTTAAAGAAGAACACTCACTACGCATAAGCTAAAAGTTAACCTGACCCTGAAACAGTCCTACCAGTAAAACCAAAAATGTAAACCACCTTCCTACATAAGTACATACCCTAACATGGCTAACATACCCATGTCCAGCTCATCTGCTGCGTCGATAAGGGTTATCAGTGTTATCACGTGAGGGCTGGAGGTGACCGGGTGAGGTGAGGGTGGTATCGATTGCCACGCCCTCCCGCGGCGCGTCGCTTAGCAACGCGACGCTCCCGCCCTACCGCCGCCGCCCCGGCCGTCGGCAAACGTCTTCTACGCACGCACTTTCAGTTTTCCTACGGTTTTCCAGTGTTTTCAGTTTCAGTAGTGTTTGACTGTACGTAATTTGAAGTGATCGACTTTGAATGAAGAAGCTTTTATTTAGGTTGAATTGTGAGTACCTAAACAAAATATTATTAGGTATAATGTAAGTAAGTGTACCTATTTTTGTTGCTGTAATGAATTTAAAGGGGAAAAAATTAAATCGATTATACAAATCATGGAAAATATATTCGTGATCATAAAGAAAAGAAAAAGTAAGTAAGATACCTATACGATAAGATACTTTGAGTAAGTGTAAACTGAGTTTGGTTAAGTAAACTGAGTAAACTCTTACTTTTGGTTTAAACAAGAATATTTTCATTTTGCACTACCTACCTCTAGTTTCAAATTAAACGCTTTCACTATTTGGATTCAAGAAATAAGTCCGCAGCAGCTTCCAAAAAATATCAACTCATATTCTGTTTGATTGATATTGCACGTTTTCACGAAACTGATTAATTTATAGAAGCAAAGCCAGCGTTAAAAGTGGTTCATCAGCCTAAAGACGTCCACTGCTGACATAAGCCTCCCACAAGCATCGCCATTCGCCACATATCGACCGGTTCTATTCTTCTCCCATCCAGCGGATTCGTGCTAAAGTGATTAAGTATAAGAAAAATAAACAAGAATGCCTGCCATTATACATAAATCAGCAAGTTGCAATACTTAATATGTTATACATTTAATTATAATCTGGAGTCACCAAAAATGTTCGCATACACTGCACCCCGGAACTCTTTCACATGAATATACAACTACTAATAAACAACGATAAATCATGTTACACGTTTAAAATTAAATCAGTGTACTAAGAGAAAACAACTCATAAAATGTTAAGTGAAGCGTGGGGTGCGAAACTTAATTTAGAAACAGCCCTGTAATGAATTCTAAGGAAGATTTAATAAACTTTCCGGGGAGCGATCCCTCATTATATGGCAACATTGGCAACTACCACAATTTTGTTTATGGTAACACTTTTTCTGGCGTTACTGATGTTTGGGTTTAGGGTGGATTATGATAGTCGTGTTATGTTAAAACTGGGTGCGGGTTACTGAATTTTAGTTTAGGGTATTTAAAGTTTGTGTAATAGTGGATTTGGCAATAAATTTCGAAAACAGCCACGTTTAGCGGCAAGATCTGGGTATGTTTGCGAGGCAGGTGAAGCCATAAATTGCACAAACAATAATTATTTGAAAGGCAAGGATCCCGGTCACTGGTCTAGTTTTATAGTGAAAAACTCATTATGTTTTCCAACTTATAAGTATTGTTGTCATTTTCTAGGTGATGAGGCTTTCCGGATATAACAAAAACCGTACAAAGTAACACAATCACTGCAGGCTTGTCGAACGTAACTAATAAACAAATGCGCAATACGCAACCTATGCGAAGGACAGGTAAAATCAATACAGCCTTAATTTATCATTCGATTTAAAAAATGGAAAGAAAATAATTATAATACACATTTATTGACAAATGATAGCAACTTATAGGAATCGTCCTGAATCCATAAAAACAATATAAAACTATGGTGTTATTTATGGTCCCTTTATCTGTAAGAGGATCTTTGTGACGATCGTCTTTTGTCGTTGACTGGATGCCGCGTTTTTTTGTGTGCGCTAAAAAACAGAGTCGTTAAAAATGTATCATCCAATTGCCATGGTCGTTTAACTGTAATCTGTGCCGATTTCTTTGTAGATCCCATCTTTATAGCTTGTCTATACGCTGATACCTGATGCGATAAGCTTTTGTTTTATGCCGCTGGTTTAAAAAAACTTATTTTCAGCCATTTTTTTTTCGGAAATTCGTTGGGACTTGTAAGTGTTGTCGCAGAGCGTATGAAAATACCTTCTGTTTCATAAAGAGAAAGATAAAGTAAGAAAATGATAATAGGAAGACCTCAACCTTGGATTGTTCACCTTGGATTGTACCTAAACAAGTTAAAGATGACTTGTAACAAAAAAAATACTTACCTACCTACTTAAAATACTGAAGTTATAATTAGATTTCAATTTCTGAAGATAAATGCACACAATTAATATTTATGAGAACATTATTTTAAGAAGTTTGTTGAATCCAGCTGGTAGAGATCAACCAATCGTTGAATCCAAGATTCATAAAAAACTTACACATTAACTGCTTAACGTAATTTATACAAATAAATAAATAAAAAAGGAACAATTTAATATAAAAATGGTTTAGATCCGAATAAAATAAATACTTATTATAAGATAAAAATCTCAAAAAAACATTCCTTCCAGAAATATATTACACACCTATCATATTAAAATTATAACCTATAATTTAATTTTCAAAATGGTGTACATAAAAACGAACGTTGGGTGTTGTCAGGTGAAAAAAAGCCGGTCGCACATTCGTTTGTTTATTTTTTTTCACGTGTTAACCCTCAAAACTGTTTGGTGGTATCCAGGAATAGAAAAATGAGGTGTGTTCTTAGAACAGTATCATAACTCAAGAGAAGATGGCCACAGGACAGCTAAATGTCTCGAACTAATTATGATGAATAAGTTTATCTATAAATTGGATATTGAAGGGATAGAGCAAATAAACTACTGAAGTTATAGCCATAATATACTGAAATAGCAGGAGCCATCATACTTGTGGAAAAATTTAATGAATTTCCGATACCTAGAATCTTACCCTTGGAACATCTTAAGAGGCACTATAGAAGTGTTAAATACGCTTAGAGCCTTCTTATCAAGGATAGCATAACAATTGTTATGGACTCCATCAACAATTCGCTTCTTCAGGTCCATTGATATAATGATCCTTTTTTGATTTGGGTATCTACTCCTCCTAATGAATAGGAACTCTACTAAGTAGAGCTTCATCTCTACATTAGTAGAGAGTGTTCAAGTTGTCTTCTTGAACACTCTCTCTGCTATTGTAATATTATTTTACGATTTAGTTTTCCCTGTCTTGAAGCTTGCAGAGCTTTATAATAGCTTTCTAGAGTGGTGGACTAGTGATATTCAATTTGCTTACCGTATATATTAAGCGTATTTCTGTCACCGTAAGATTGTGAGAACCTTTAGTTTATAATCTATCGGTAACCTTTCCGATAGATTATAAACTGTCGAAAAATTGTGAACTGGGTGAAATTGGTTTAGGTTAGGTTAACTGTAACCAACCGCTACTTCAAAGTTGCTCGCAGCTAGGTAAGCTATGTATTTGATATTAGCGCGAGGTACGTTACGTCTCAGTACACAAATTGTCGGTTTCCCATGGATAGATTATTAAATAAACTACCTATCGAAAAATTATGAACGGTTCGTTGTAGTTTAAAATTTTTCGACATTTTATAATCTAACGGAAATAATACCAATAGAATAGAAACTGACGAAGTTCATAATTATACGCTAACATTTCTAAGGCGGTATAATTAGGTAAAGGAGTAAATAAAATAAAAAAAACATAATTACGCACCATACTCAGTTTGCATACACAGCAAAAACAACCATCTTAATAGTCGTCGGGTACTCGTTGAATATTACAGTTTTCCCACGTCGAACAAAGCTCGGCGCCCGGCCTGCGCCCGCGCCGCCGACCGTGACGGATTGCTCCACGACAGAACACGTTATCTGTCATAACCGTCTGTGCCGCGATTGATTGTGGCTGCAGGTACCCGCTCAGGTTACTCCACCCAGGTCCCTGCATGAAGAAGGATACCAAATATACCTATAGCTTAAGTTAACTTGAGTGAAAATACTGGTGCCGATTCTGTTGTTCACAAACTAAACTAAATTTAAGTTCAGTGCATCATTTTCTTTCTATTTCATAATGAAAAGGACAGAAGATAAATTTTAGTTTAGTCCTGTCAAATTAATCAGCGCCTGACGTAAATTGACGTAATTTTATTATGCAAGTTTTTAATCGCGTCTAAACTTGTATGGAGTAGTGACAGTTTGACAGGACTAAACTAAAATTTATCTTCTGTCCTTTTCTTAATGAAATAGAAAGAAAAAGATGCACTGAACTTAAATTTAGTTTAGTTTGTGAACAACAGAATCGGCACCAATACCGCGCTTTACCTTCAAACTAATTCATAATTATGGACTTCTGAGTTTATCTTGGACACTACAGACATTGATAAAGGAAAACAGAATTAAGTAATGTAAGTCTGAAAACGCCAACTCGTCTTGAGCAAGCGTATGGTGATCATCAATGCTCGTGTCTTCTCTCTGAGTCGTTTACCCTGCAGTGGGACAATAATAAGCTGGTATTATGAATGCTTCTATAGCCTAACCGCCTGGCCACAGGACGGGCGGCGCGAACGGCGGTGCGGCGGGCGGTGCGACGGGCAGTACATTTTTATTCATTTGTTTTTGTCGCAAGACGCTTCGCCGCTTGCACCGCGCAAAAATTCGCTGCAGCGGAATGTCCCGTGGCCAGGCGCTAAGCATCGGCTTCAAACCCAAGTTTCTGGCATATAGTCACTATTACCAAATATCATAGAAATGAGGGCTAATACGTATTATCCAATTCTTCTTGCAATTTACTACCAGTCACTAAAGCGCAAGCCACAGGCAACGAAATTAACTTCGTTTAGCTTCGCTCATGTACCTGCCGCATGTTTGCATACTTCAGTTCACACCACGAACTATGAAAAGAAGCGGTAGTTACAAGAGCGAAGCTAAACGAACTTAATTTCGTGATGAGACCAAAATTCGCACTTAGAAAAAAAACTCTTGTATGACGTGTATGAAAGAGTCTCGTTTGAGATGAAGATATTAACGACGGTCTACCACTTTCAATCATCAAAATTATCATTTTTAAAGAATATCTGAAATTATATAAGGTTCAAATACCCCCTTGGGAAAAAGGTAAGTATCAAATTAATTTCTCTACATAATCAAAATAAATTAATTAAGTTACCTAATTAAATTACCTACATAGACATTATCGACCACAATTGTATACAAGATAGAATCATAGTCGAAAGAAACGTATTAACTTGTAGCCAAAGATTGGATCTCATACATCATTGACGCAAGTAGGTACGCTGTGTAATTAATTGATGGATATAATAATTATCTTAATAGCATTCATAGTAAACGCAATACAATAGTATGTACAATGTGTTGTTCTATAAAATATGTTATTGATGTCATTAAACACAATATCGATACAGAGTTTCGAGTTGATTAAATACTGAATAAGTTAATCTATTTTACATTTAGTTCAACACAAAGAAATTAAACCGTTAAGGCATGCCACAGGTGGCGCAATAGATGTTTTTTGGAATTATCAAATCGTACAAAGGTCCATCGGCAACAATGGCCGCACTCCAGTTCTACAGCCGACACGACAGATGCAACAATACGCCGACGAATGATTAATTGTGCACATCTACTAACGTTTTATATGCACAAATAAAAAATATATTGTGAAAAAATGAAACAAAACTTTTTGCCTCTTGTTTATTGCGACGACGCCAACATGTCTGCACCAGACCGATTCGAATTTAGAAGGACGATCATTAATTATATTTTGTCTTACTCACGCATTCCATTTTCGAAGTCGATATGATCTATAGATCCGATCTAAGAGTCTATCGATCACGCGCATTGGAATCTAAATTTATTCATTTAGTGGCATCTTTTTGCAGATGATTTTTGACGTATGGAGCCAATGATAAATCGTTCATGTTTAAGCTTAAAATGTAGTTTCAATCAGCGTGTCTAATTTTAATTATTTGTTTCGGGGATGATTGTTTACCTGCATATGATCTCACGACTTGAAATGAAATCTCCTAACCACGAGGAGTCAGCAAAGAATATCTAGAAGAGAAAGGTCCTGGGCAAAGTAAAGAAATGTAGAGTCTATATGCAGAAAATTTTGCTAAAATAGAGACATTGTAAAACATGACTTAACAAATCAACAAAAATCCACAAATAATTGAGCAATTCCATAGAAAAAGACTTTATCAGTGGATAACTAATTAACTCTAAACAATATTTCATCTGTCGAGATTGCATGATGCGAGACAAAAAACGAAAGGTCGGAATGACCGCGCCAAAACCAAAACGTTCTGTCCAATCCAAAACAAATAAAACTTAAACAAAAAAAGAAGCCGGTTAATAAGCTGGATGACATTTGGGAATTCGAAACATTCATTCTAAGCATTATTAATAGCGCTCTTGAAGTGGGTCTCTCCATATGATTATTAAAATGAGAAGACAGCAATTACTTATCCTTAGACAAAATCCACGCCAACCATTAATCCAACCCATGTTTCGGTTAGTCCGTCATTGTTTTATTGTCGGACATGCCTCTCGTAAATGTACCTACCTCGAGTCGTACTCTTGTTTCATTTTAAAGATTGCTTCTTTGTAACAAGCTTCGGATGGCGTGATAGCAAATAATTTTATAAGGACCCTTAACAATATGTCAAACCGTTTGAATTTTTCTTTTTTCAATAAATAATACGTTCACTCATAAGTTTACATTGTTCGGTTTCGTCGGACGCAGCCTTGCGACGATATTTCTCAAAATGTATCTCGAAAAACTTTCAAAGCTGATTCTTTATGCGTTTGGGGCCAACATTTGTTATTATGGGAGAATGATAATGTGATTATTGTTTTGCGAGCTTTTGGATGATTGATAGCTTATTGTCACGGTTAATGAAGTGCTTTGGAAATATTAAATTTTGTGCTTTATTTATCAAGCAACGTCGAACACTTTGTGGGGTATTGGAATGACTCAGATAGATGCAATGGAGAGACTGAGTACCTATCTAATAATAGCCAATCTTTTCATCGGACAACCACGTTAATCTAATAAACACCTAATATTTTTTGTTTCACCAAACAATGTATTCAATTACGAATTAGATACTAACGAAACTGAACATTTAGCCGAATATAACGGCTCATTAGTTCTACATAGCAATTGGATACAATCACTCTCTCGTAGGTACTTATATATTCACAATGCTTGGCCGGGACAATGCCTCACAAATTAATAATTCACGCTTACAATAAATACCATTAGATGTAATTTTAATTTGGTCTGTGGTCGATACGCTCTCAAAGAACTGATGTTGTCTTTTTTATGTTTATAGGATTTCGTCAATAGCATTATTGTTATGGTTCGTGTTGATGGCACCGATATGGTGGTCTGTGGGCCGCTCGACGGACAATTGTCCGATTCAACATCGATATTGTTCAATCCAATAACATGCTTGTGGCGCCTTTACACATCAGTCGGGAGTGACGACCGATGTTATCTCTTAAAGAAATTTAATAAGGCCACGACCCCTGAACCGGGTACAGACTCATTTGATATTTTAGCGAAACTTATTGTGATTGACTTGTTGATAGTTTTCGTAACAACTTAGAGGTCGGTCCGGAGAGTTCAAAGAATTATGACAATGATTGTGGTTTGTGCTTTCATTTACCTAAAGCCGGCGCCAGACACAGTCACATACTTGAACACATGTTTGAGCACTTGTTTGAACACTTTTGAGGTACTTATGGTAATAAATATGTGATCAAACTTTGAACAAATAAGTACTCAAACACACGTGCTTCACATGTGTTCAAACAAGTGTTCAAATAAGTGTTAAAATGTGCGTTGCTGTGTCTGGCGAATAATAAAAAGATTTAAAAATATGGAATGACATTCTCATGAAAAACAAAAACAGATACTTAATGAGATAATGTAAAAACAGGTAAAAGGTAGGACTGTAAATTGGAATAGCTATTATAGAACAGTTTCAACACGGTGCATCAATAATTGTCCTGAATTTGTTAAATAAAGTTTTAAGGGACGGAATATTTTATTCCGCTTTGCTTTGTCTTCATTTATCTTTTTATATTTGTCTTGGAAAACCATTGATTTGTGTCCACTTATTGTTATAAATAAGAGGCATCCCATGTTGGTGGGCGGGGCTGCCCCGCCCGGGATCACAAACCCGGTTATTATCCACTTAAACACATCACTTCTGTGCGAAATATTTCATCTTGACTTATGGGAATGGTATTTTTTTAATTTTCTCTTTATTTGTTTAAAATTAGGTGAGCGACTTGCGTTCGCTGCTTTATTTTAAGAATCCACAGCATATTTTAATAACAAGTGACTGTTAGAGCAATTCTTCTCATCAATAGACACATCAGCATACCATTACCGTGCTAAGGTCCCTATCAGGTCCATAAAGCCATTTTCATCTTTGTAACAGTTTCGCTATTTGAAAAAAGTTTTCCTGTGTACCTAAAACGAAATATGTAGGTAAATAACTAAAAATGTTACGTGAGCTCAAAAATTACTCATAATAACTTATAAAATTATATAAATAGGTATATATAGCTACATGCTTACGCTTATGCTTACTTACGGTAATCAGAAGATACCGTAAGTAAAAAAGCTTTCTAAATCATTGGCTAATTAATTTGATCTCTTCACACTTATAAGACAATGCAAAGTGCAATCAACTTATGTTATCCGATTTCCAAAAGGGGTTTGTATTGTTTCGATACAAGAAGGAAGTCATGTTTATTGAATCAACCACAACACTATAACAGCCCCATCGTACAATTGTCTCTGGGGAGGGATTGCAGAAAAATTGGAGCTCACTTGTTAAACATCTCCCAAAGGATATTTTTCGTGGGAACTACGACTTTAGGACTTAATGTAGATATTTAATGACATAGGGATTGCACAGTAAGCAAAAAAAATCTTTGGTACCTCTTAGTGGCGATAAAATAGTTACCTACCTAACGTTCATATATCGTCATCGAGGCCCAAACTTTTCTTCCTATTTTGTCTTTATTGTTTTGCCCTACAACCGTAGCTAGTGTTAAACTGATTAAAGATTTTCCTCCCCCTAAAATCCAATAAAATCTTAACAAATAAAAAATAATAAACTCCTTTGTCTGGAACTAAGTCTTTTAACGTAATAAAGTCGACTTATCCATTCACCCTGCAACCCTGTTGTAATCAATGTCTAATACGTATTCGTAGCTTACGATAATGATTAACGACAAACTTTATTAATTCGATCAACTAGGATTAAAGGCTCCACACTGTGGCGGAGGGTACACGGAAAAAACAAACGAATTTCGCAAAGGGATACCTACGGGACCCTTTAAACGACAATTGATCAGGGCTGTCAAAAAAACGATTTTTATAACTTGCATTTACTCGTATATTTCAAACTAGCTTCTACCCGCGACTTCATCCGTATGAAATTCTTGTTTTAACATAAAATCCTACGACACTCGGCAATACTGTAGTTTCCTATTAGTGAAAGAATTTTAGGAATCGGATCAATAGTTCCGAAGTTTACCCAATCACTAATTGTACGTTAGAAATTAAATATTGTTTGATATTAAACCTTAGAAATTAAAGCATCATATTTTCCTCTTGAAGGTAGGCTTTCTGAAAATACCCACATCATAATTACCTTAAAACATATTTTTTTCCAGCTAGAGTAACTACATGCTCAGCGCCTAACAAAAAACACATGCATAAAAGCAGACAGATAGAGACACACAATGACAGTGTTATTAATAAAATATCTTCTATTTTAAGGACAGCAAATAAATGCTTAAAAATTAGGTGCAAGACAATAAAGGCTCGTGCAAACAGGCGCGATATCACAGGCGCGACAGGCAGCGGTACCTTTGTCGACAAAGGTACCGCTGCCTGTAGCGCCTGCGATATCGCGCCTGTTTATACGAGCCTTAAACAGTCACGGAATCAAAAAGATTCCGAGGTTATTTTTTTAACATGCTCGCCTAAACGGACTTGTCATAAAAAAATCGGTACCTATATAAATGTAAGTCTAATCTTATCTTATTCAGGAATGAATACAATATTAAGTCTATTGATAACTACCATCCTCGCTAATTCGCTATGCCTTAGCTTACCAGATAAAATAAAATAACAATAAGTAGGTATAAGTAATTTATGTAGGTATACATATATGCCTTATTAGTTACTTTTATTATTGTACTGAATTGCTAAGTAGGACGTGACCAATAAAATCATATACAGATGCATTGTTTTAGTTATTTGATTAGGAAAAGTTACAGATTTTCTAAACCGTTTAAAAATTAAGTTTCGTTTCCTTATCGTCAACATGAGTAAGTACCTAAACATAAAAAAATGAAACAATTAGGTACATGTCATTCAGAATATAATAAAAAAATACGATCGACGTCATTTTCAAAAACTCAAAAATAGAATCGCGTGGCAACCCTATAATAATAAAATCTCAGTGTCAACATACCAGCCGCGAGGGTTGTGCACCCCGAGGGATGCGTTTGTTTTTATTAAAAGTTTTTTCTGCAATAATGGGAACTAGGATATCCATTATCCTTCTGCAAACAATTACTAGTGCGCAATCTTCTGCAATTTACATAGTACGTTTGTTAACTACAGAGTCAGAAGGTCTGACCAATATTTCTGCAAGAAAAAACACTCTTTGTGAAGGAGTTCGTCAAGGCACGTCCTGTCACCAATCAATCTGCCTATAGCCTTTTCCCAACTATGTTGGGGTCGGCTTCCAGTCTAACCGGATTCAACTTAATACCAGTATTATACATGGAGCGACTGCCTATCTGACCTCCACAACCCAGTAACTGGGTAATACGATACCCCTTGGTAAGACTGGTTTCGGGCTTCTGACGACCCGTAAGCGTAACGACGGTCAAAGATCAACATTTGACAGCCGGGACCAAAGGCTTAACGTACTTTCCGAGGCACGGAGGAGTCTCGGTATGTAAAGATGGTCACCCATACCCGGACCAACCCTGGCAACCATAGCTTAACCTGATGGATCGACCCATGCGGCTGTTACTACTTAGCCAGGAGCTCCTCTTCAAGATGGCTCTATAATTAAATAATTATTTAATTTTATTCATCCAAGCAAAGTTGCTGTGGTCGGGTTTGAATACTATAGGGGTTGATAAATTGTAGTTAATCACAAATGTCATCAGCTGATTGTCACTGGGTGGAATGTCAACGCACTTGCGATGCCTCTGGTACTGGTCCTGTACATAAAAGTCCACAGGTGCCTGCGACCTCTGACTGTCAAGTGAGCCGCTTAATTTGTCTGCCAACCATAGTACTTAGTAAGAATTTTAAAAAGATTGGATCATCTGGGTCAAATTAAATTAGCTAGTGAAACTCCGCAGAGGGGGGAATGGGTATCGATATGTGAACATGATAAAAACAAAAAAATAATTAATGTGATAAGTTTTTTTTGAGGTCATCAAAAACAATTTGATTTTTGTTGTGTAAACTTCTCAGACAGGATTGGTATCGATATTAAACACGATATAACAATAAAAAAACAGTTTTTCTCAACTCACACTTCAAGTAACAACAACACCAGATGCCCTAGCAAAGTGACATTCTATCAGCGATAACGATGATGGAAAAGGCAAAAATGTATAGGACTGATATACCGTACATATCGAAAAGCTTAAGTCAATCCTGTTGAAAGTCGTTGTAGAAATGCGAAACGCTTTCGAAGCGATTGTCACTTGAATACCACAAAAAAAAATTTTTGTCCTCTTGATGTTGGTACCCATCATTTTTGCGGAGTTTCGCTAGTACCACTATTACTACCACGACTAAACTAATTATCAATGTGTGTAGTACGTATCGTGTAATAACTACACACATAAAGATTAGCCGACTGCTAACATGGCTTACATATACGATGAATATGCATGAAGTTCGCATGTATCACACACTACACAACACTTTAACGTCATAGATTTCGCTACCATTAAATTATATCTGATTTGTGTAGCTATAATACAGGCTGATTTTTACGTGTGTGGGATGGCCAAATCCGAAACTATAAGAAATTGCGAGAAAAATATCCAAAAAAGTCTCGGGCCGATTTTAATGAAAACTATAAGGTCGCTTGTACATGCTAAGAAATTACACCGTGTCTCGTGCAGATACAAATACTATATAACCTATATATATATAAATGGTTTAATTCTCTTTGTGCAGATAGGACTAATTCATCATCTATACGACAAGAATTTTGTCGCACACCAGCATATCAAAGTTGACTTGTTTGTTTTATATTCTTCTGCAGTGCGATACTCTATCTAACCATTAATACCTAAATAATCAAAGCATCGCTTATTGGGTTAATTAATTAATTAATAATTCTTCTTAATTAATGTATTAATTCTTAATTAATCTTAATCTTAATTCATATTATGTGAGAATTATTGACCTCTTTACCAGCACCCTACATGCGTAACACATGATCAATCACAATGACAGTTCAACAACATTCGTTACGAGGTTGAGCAGACAAATTTTTCGAACTTGAGAAGCAATGGATTTGCAATATCCTTCAAAATTATTCAGATAATGATTGATCATGTGTTACGCATTTATTTAGGTTGCTGAATCATTAAGTATCAAAGCAAAGTCTGGTGAATAAGCAGCATCACGTTAATTAAACATTGCTACTTAATGACTCAGTAGTACCTAGTTATTATATTTTAGCACAACATTTAAATAAAACACTTATCGCACCTTATCTAAGGAGTATAATTTCTCAACTGGTGCTATCACAAACCTGAACAATGTTTTATGGATACCAATTACTATTTATATGTTAGCTAATGTAAGTAGATGCATTCGAGTTGTTCCTGACATAGCAGTTTCACTGACGTGAGTATTATTTATTATATCTAGGACGATTGATTGTCTAGCTATATTGGTACCACATGCAAGCATGTCAGTGAAATTATGTATTTACTTACTTCTTAAAATTATTTTATAGGAAAACTGAAGATGAACAGCCGCACGACAATTTTGGTGCTGCTGGCATTTGTCGGTGTCGGAAGTTTGAGTGCTGCTATCGCACTGCTCATAACTCGTACCAGACCAGACGCAAATGGCATACAGCAGGATTATGACCTTGACCTCTGCCACCCGCTGGTGATAGCGCACCGCGGCGCCAGCGGCTACATCCCTGAACACACCCTCGGAGCATACGCACTCGCAGCCACCATGGGCTCCGACTACCTAGAACCAGATGTCGTGATGACGAAAGATGGACAAATCATCGCCCGACATGACAACGAGCTTGGGCTTACGACAGATGTAGCTCAACGAACAGAATTCGCCAGCCGCTATCGTACTCAAAACGTCGACGGCAGAAATATTAGCGGGTGGTTCACTGAAGACTTTACTCTCGCAGAGATTAAAACTCTACGTGCAATTGAGCGCATACCCAACATAAGACCTGGCAATGCCAGAATTGATACAGCCTTTGATATTCCGACTATGCAAGAGATCATCGATTTGACTAAAGGTCTAGAAATCAGTCTTCACCGCCCCATTGGAATTTATCCTGAAATCAAACACAGTACTCATTTTCAACGTTTGGGACTAGCGATGGAACAACCTCTAGTGGATTTGCTGCATAACAATGGCTACAGAGGTCCAGAAGCGCATATTTATATTCAATCTTTTGAAGTGAACAACTTAAAGGAACTAAAAGATATGACTGATCTTCGGTTAATTCAGCTTTTTGCGGGAAATTCTAATCTCCAACCGTTCGACCAATATGTGGCGGACACAACTCTCACATATGGTCAAATGGCCACTCCTGAAGGGTTACGTGAAATCGCCACTTACGCTCATGCAGTGGGACCAGACAAAAGTTACATAATTCCTCGTGATTCTGAGGATAAGTTGGGTGCAGTGACAAGTTATGTGCAGGATGCTCATGCTGCAGGTCTGAAAGTACATCCATATACTTTTCGATCAGAGAACGTATACCTGCCTGCTGAATTCCGGAGCGACGACCCTTCACCTGCTGCTATTGGAGACGCTGATGGTGAACTTCGAGCGTTTCTAGCTACAGGAATAGACGGCTTCTTCACCGACCAGCCAGATGATTTAGTGCGCGTTCGAGGTACTTGTGAGAATTAACTGCTCGTAACTATTATTTATTGTGATAAAGACACAAACGTCAATGTAGGTCGTAAAGTACCTATCATACGTTAGATCATAAAATCTTCTATTACCTACTAACTATCTAGCCGTATTATACAGTGTGATTCTTTATAATGTGCACATATCGAAATGAGGGAATCTATGCTTAGTTTTATCGACGGATTTTTACTACCGCATTACTGTGTACGTAAATGCAGTAGTGGGGTGCGTCATTTCAGAGTGGACACGTTTTACCTCTAGCTAATATCAAAGTTAAGTGACGTTAAAACGTAAAAAATGTATGGTTAAACAGTCGCTAATCATTATTTAAGTTCAAGCAACGTTTATAAATAAACTTCAATACTTGTAAATAAAATAGTTATAAATGCTGTGTCGATATTGCAATTATTAATTTATTCTAGTCTGTTTAGTGTAGATAATATTGTGTTTTACAATGCTCTGTGCTAAACAATAAATGCTTTAATCTGTACTGCTAAATTCCGTATTAATCTCCTATAATCCACTGAAATTTATTGACAAGATATCTAATATTGGAAGGTAATATGGCAACTTAAGATAATTTTGCGAACTGTCAGAATTCGCATCCTATCTAGTTACATACCTATACCAGTAGCGGGCCAGAAGATTTCTCCCGCACAAGCTAGGAGTTGTACCTAATCCAGCACTTGGCAAAAGATCTATGTAGTTATCTAAAGAGCAATGATTCTTTATCGGTAAACTTTGGTAAGGACGCGTGAATACCAACAACTTATTTTCAACTTATTTTCGTAACCGATTAAGACTAATTTTTTAAATTAACAACATTAAAAACCACTAGTTTCAAGGACAACGGTGTCTACCCTAACACCCAGTATACATTGTTGAGCAGATTTTTTTCCAACTTATGACGCAATGGATTAGCAATTTGTTTCAAACCGATTCCGATTCTGATTGATCGTGTATTAGGTACGCAATAAGGGTGCTGGTTTCTTGATACCGATGCCTTCTTCATATCGACGACAATAATGATCGTCACGCCGATGCTAACTGATCATGTATACAGTCTTCTGAATTTTTGATTGACGGCTCCGATAAAAAATATTTGTAGTTGATAACACCATACGATCCGATTTTCTTGGGATTTTACTGACGGTATTGTTTATGCTTGATTATTAGCAGAAAGAAGAACATTTGAAGAAATTAATTTAACTGTGCTGGTAAATTTTAAATAGGTACACGCGGCTACACATCAAGATATACATTTCCAGTAAAAGCTGACGCATTTAAAGTATAATCAGCCTATAATGTTCCCACTGCTGGAACACAGGCCTCCTCTCTGTGAGAGGGAGCGGGCCGTAATCCACCACGTGGGCCCCAGTGCGGGTTGGTAGATGTCACAAGTCTTCAAATTTTTGTTTCTAGGACATGCCGGTTTCCTCACGATGTTTTCCTTCACCGTTTTGAGAGCAGTGGTGATGAAATAATTTACACAAAGTAAAGCGCCTGTCAGGGTTCGAACCTACGACCGAGAGCAGCATAAACCGGAAATGTAGGTATAGCTTGATCTGTAGCCGTGTGTACCTACTATATTAAAGTGTGAAATCAGTTTCGAACTTATTTTCTTCTGAATAGGATGCAATTTGTATCGCAACGAGCTGCAGACAAACTTTCAGAACGGATCGGAAGTCACTTATCCGAAGACTTCTTTACAAGTTGTTTACCCTATTCCAAACTCACTTGAAATGATAAGTTTAAATGATAATAAGAATAAGATAAGTAGATTCAGTTTTATGATTTATCTCAAGTATATGTACTGTGACCATAAAAATAATTATTTATGCATAAGTGGGTTAGTACCTATTTTATTTACAATTTACAACCAATATTATAAATGCGAAAGTGAGTTTTTTTGTTACACTTTCCCGCTAAAACGGCTGAACGGATTTGGATGACATTTGGCACATAGGTAGACCATGACCTGGAATAGGACATAGAATACTTTTTATCCCGATATTCCCACAGGATCGTGACTTACGCTAGGAAACCGGGGGGCGCAGCTAGTTTTTTACAATAATTTGACGAGTTTTCGCTAAGGTATAAATAATAAATAGAAAGTACCTACACAAATTGTACGATTTATTACTATAATCTAAATTAGCACTTTCGACCTTAAATTCGTTCGTCATTTACAAAAATAAAGACTAAAACATACCTACTTACCTAATCAGAAAACCAATGTCAAATGTTATCTATAGGTACCTAGAATAGAAAGAAAAAAATGCAAGAACAAAGTAATAAGTTATTGTTTCATATGTTCCACCCAATTGCAGAGTTAAATAAGCGAGAATACATTTCAGAATAAAGTATGATTACATACTTACTCTGTATTATCTGCAGGACAATACCTACCTACATATACCTACCTACCTAATCCCGAGAGTAAATCATTGTTTATTTCGCTTTGTCTTTATTACGTGCAACATTATTTACGTAGATATTTCAACTTGTAGTACATATTCTGCGTTTGGCATTCTAATGATAGGTACCATTTTGTAACCTCCTTGCAATATCATTGGCTAATATGTATAAAATCAAGTTCATGCAGAATACTCGTTGGCAAATAAAGGTCAACATACGTAATTAAGTTAGCTGTACATTTTCCTCGTGATCGTAGCTGGTGGTAGATATTTTATTCGGCGTCCGCGTAACACTTTAGTTATTGACGGTACCTACATTGTTTGAGTCGTCTCTTGTCACGCACTTCGGCTATCTGTGAATATATCGTCAATGTTTTACTAGTTAGGAAACTGACATCGACGAACATGTAAGTTTTTTTTTTTATTAATTTTATTTTAGTTCTTTTTTTATAAATCCTTAACTGTATGTTGTCAAGTCAGTTCTGTGCAAGCAAAATATGGTTTAAAATAAATTTGGTTGATTAAATTACGAATACCTACCTACCTGCACCAACTGGTTTGACAACATTACCTACAACGGCTACAAGCGCTACAACTACTGTGACTGTTTAACCTATCAGAAGGTATATTAAAAAATGGTAATATATAAGTACCTACCTATTTAGTGCGCAGGAGTTTGCCTTGTAGATAGGTATTAGTATGAGACCGAAAGTTAAAATGTTTCTACTTCTTTTATTTTAAGAGTTTTAAAGGTAACTTCGTGATTAAACAAATGTAGATAAGTACCGTTACTAATGTTACTATTATTGTGGTTAAATAATGGAGTCTATTTAAAAACTAATCAGTAGAATAATAATACCTAATTTAAATTTGTACTTATCTACAGTCAACGATTATTTACAGGAAAATGAAGATGGATCGAAGTGTGTGGATTATGTTGTGTGCGTTTTGGGGAGTTGTGTTTGGAGAACCGACTGAGTCACCAGAGTCACAAACAGAAGTTGCGAAGACAGTTGACTACGACTCTGAATTCTGCCACCCACTAGTCATAGGACACCGCGGGGCCAGCGGGTACACCCCAGAACACACCCTCGGCTCATACGCACTCGCCGCACTCATGGGGGCTGACTACGTGGAACCCGATCTAGTCATGACAAAAGATGGCCTATTAATAGCTCGACATGATAACGAATTAGGGCTAACTACAGATGTTTCTTTACATCCCGAGTTCGCTTCTCGGTATCGCAATAAAACCATAGATGGCAATACGATAAGCGGCTGGTTCACAGAAGATTTTACTCTTGAAGAAATAAAGACCTTACGAGCTATAGAACGCATTTCAGATATAAGACCAGGGAATGCCCGAATGGACGGCGCTTTTGAAATTCCAACGTTTATAGAAATCATAGAAATGGTCAAAAGTTTAGAAACCAGTCAAAAGAGAGTTATTGGACTTTATCCAGAAATTAAACACAGCACCTACTTTGAGTCAATCGGATTACCAATGGAGACATTAGTAGTGGATATTCTTCACAGCTACGGTTACCAAGGAGCTCAAGCACCAGTTTATATACAGTCATTTGAAGTTAATAATTTGAAGAAACTTAAAGAAATAACTCGGCTTCGGCTGCTGCAGCTGTTCGACAGTAAATCAATGTCACCTATCGATCAAACTGGAACTGGCCTCACGTATGGCCAGATGTCTACTCCTGAGGGACTTCGAGATGTTGCAAAGTATGCCTACGCAGTGGGTCCGGACAAGAGCTACATCATCCCTCGTGATGAAAACGATAATCTTGGTAATGCCACGACTTTCGTTAGTGATGCTCATGCTGCTGGGTTGAAAGTGCATCCCTACACGTTCCGAGCTGAGAATAACTTCTTGCCAAGAGAATACCATAGCACTGAGAACCCCAACACGCCATCTGTTCTGGGTAACTTAGCTGCTGAGATCAGCGCTTATTTCGCTGCTGGAGTAGACGGCCTCTTCAGTGATCAGCCTGATGTCCCTGTGCGAGTCCGATCACCTTGTAAACAAAATGAACTGCGTCCCAATTCTTCATCGACCCAGCCGTCTCAGTGAAATCATAAGTTATAGACAATAGTGCATAATTTCCCCTTTACAGAACATATCCATCGGAAGTACAATCCTTACTAAAGTAACTCTGTCTGTCGCGCTTTCACGCCAAAACTACTGAACCGATTTAAATGACATTTGGTACACAGATAGTCTAGACTAGAGCCTGAGAAAGGCCAAAGGCTACTATTTATCGACTTACCACGCGGACGAAGCCGCGGGCGGAAGCTAGTTTTAAATATAAGTACCTATTTATATATCTTTTATTTTAATTTTTTGTGAGATCAATATTTATTTACCTGTTGTATATAGATAAATAGTTTCAAGGAAAACTAAAAAAGACTTGGATACCATAATGTTAGGATAGGAAAATCTAATATTTGAATTACATAAAAAGTACTTTTAACTTCTGTGATATAATGGGCAATACACGTTTAGCTTGTAGATACAAAATACGTAACTACTTAATAAAAATAATAATAGAATTTTTACAAGTACCTAGTACCTAGCTACAGTACCTGCATGACATTAGATATTATATCTAAATACATTTATTTTTACCAATAACTTTTATTACTCAATGAGTCCAATACTATAAAGACGTTTTCAGAACCTTTGTATGTAGTCGTTGAAGGAACGTTTAACCAGCACTTATGCCCTAGACAAAGTGACATTCTATCAACGATAACGATGATGGAAAAGGCATAAATGTATAGTAATGTATAGTAATGTATGTATACTGACATAAGCTATCGTAAAGCTTATGTCAATCCTGTTGAAAGTCGTTGTAGAAATCCGAAACCCTTTCGAAGCGATTGTCACTTGTCTAGGCCTACACTAACTACGAAATAAAGCTACGATCAAAGCCAGAGTGCAGTGTCTGGTATGTCCATGGCTCAGACCAAATAAAAAACCAAGACAGAGCGCTCGCTGTCAACAGTGACGTGAGGCCGATTTCCTAAACATGTGTGCACATATTTTGGTGTACTTAGTTTGATTGTAAATGGTTGTACATGCGTACGTTGGAGCGTGTATGCACAGAGCGGTGGTGTAGTTTTGGCATGCTTCACTTTATTATTCGCAGCGCTCTGTCTTGGTTTTTTATTTGGTCTGAGATCCATGGTAGTGCAGTTGCCTATGTCTTTACTTCTATCCTGCTACGAGCTACGTATGTTCAAAGCATTCTTAGGTTCGATTCCTATTTCCTAAGTCAGTCTACTATTAATACGTTTCTTCTCTCAATAGCAATTAGGAGTCTTGGACTTGAGCCCGGTTGATGGCAATAGGCTCGCCCCCTAATACATATATGGAACTAAAACATAAATGTGGATGTAAGTATTACGTAAATACACCTCTGATTAATTGTAATGCTCAATTCGTGTTGGTAAACTGGTCTAATCTTATACCAAACCTGGTAGTTTTTATGGTAGACGGACCCCACAAATCTGCCTCACGTGCCTGTCACCTTACCACCCCTAAAGCCCATACCACTGATGACTTTCACCTCTTCAGCCGTTTCCTGCGAAACGCCTAATTTTTCATACTTACAGAATAAAATCAGATTTCGTGATGTTTTCGCTTACCGCAGCGGCAGTGTGTAAACACTCTGGATAAGCCCTTACCCTCCAAACCGCATGCAGAGTAACGCAGTGTTGCCAAGCAAGAAAATGTTACGACCACACCCCACAAGGCCTACGCGAAACCAGCAGATCGTTGTTGCACTGCCAAAATAAAACAGATTAGGTAGTCTTAATTGTTTACGAAAATGTGTTACGCAATTAGATAGCAGGTCATCAATCTAACGCAGATTTGCCTGTTCAGTTTGACCTCTCCATGGTTGTGAACCAAAAACTAAATAAATAATAGGCACAATTATGATGTTATCAGCGCAAAAAATTGATTCCCGCTAATTTGTCATGGCAAATACAATAGGTAACCCTACTAGATCAAGTGAGAGTCGGACTCGTGTGCATAATGTGATTCCGTACCACCAAAACTATAGACTGTATATAACTTACTTCACCTTATATTTATATAAGGTACTAGCTGCGTCCTTCGGTTTCACCCACATAAGTCTCGATCCCGGAACATCGGGATAAAAAATATCCTATGTCCTAATCCAGGTCATGGTCTACCCATGTGCCAAATTTCATCCAAATCTGTTTAGCCGTTTTAGCGTGAAAGCTTTACAAATAAACTCACTTTAGCTTAAAGTTATAGTACCTAATATTAGTTAGGATTTCATTTTGCCATGATAGAGAACACAGTAACATGAAGTTTGTGAAAACAACCCTGTGGCATAGAGACAGACAAACGTAGGCTTAGTAGTAGGGTTCCGACAGTTCCGTTGAAACCCTTTGAAAACCAACACGGAACCCTAGAAACCATAAACATTCCTCTAACTTTCCCCGCTCCATGGCCATATATATCAGCGTCACCACCACGTTCGTGCAAGTCTTCAGACATACCTACTTCATAAGAGAAAAACGCAGCAACTCACATTAAGGAGGGGATAGGATTGCCTATAGCCAGTTCGTCGATGAGCAGCAAGTTTGTGAACATCAAGGTGAGAGGAATTCAAATAGTTAGGCTCGAATAAAATCTTATAATCAACGGCAACGGCGGAAATAATAAAACGTGACATCTATATCAAAAAATAAAAATAGTTTATTTCAAATAAAATCAAGTCAGTCCCACAGAGTAGGGTGAGCAATTACGAAGTAATTATGTGGACTTTACATGTGGGTTTAGTTCTGCCAAAACATACCAAACCACATCCAAAATTCTCCCATTTTTTTAAGTAACAGTATGTATTGTAATGATTTTAGATGATTAAATTTTTCTAAACCTAAGTGTTCAAAAACTTTGTTTCTGGTGTACTTAATTGACCTATTTTTGCTGGATAGTAATGTAACACATTTGGGAAATTGGATTAGTTTGACCGTTTAGAGTAAAATTAATTTTTGGCACATTGTTATGTTAGGTTCCCTATTACTCAAAAGACTAGATACCAAACACCAGGACATGCTTAGAAAACTAATAAAACTGTCAGTGAGTGCCAGTCAGCTGGATGTGACTGCTGTGACGCTGTCAGAATATGACATTTGTAAAATTTGATATTTCAAGAATTTTTTGCTGTAGAACCACGTACAACATAAATTTTAATTTAAAATTAGCAATGTGAAGAGAAACAGTATCAAAGTAAACTCGAAATGATAAGACAATCTCTGAAATTGAGAAAGACACTAACCGTCTTGGGCATATTTTCTTTATGTAAGTACAGTTTTTTTATAAGTTTACACAAAATCTCGCCGCATTTTTGTGTTGTTTTTCTTCACCGTATGTGTTTAGTGCTTTTCTTTTGATTGCGTCCTGTACACATAAGTAGCAAAGGTTTTTATCGAGCTCAGTCATTTATAACAGCGGTTGCCCTCGTAGCATATCGTCACCAATCGATATTTAAGTTAGTGCTAGTATGTTGATCAATTACTTATCATAACAATGTGTTTTTCGGTAAAAGTGCAAGGTAGGTGGTACTTATGTATTAAAACAAATAATATTCAAATTTTTTACCAACTTTTTGGCATTTTAACATATAGCAATATTTTGGCATTCATACGTATACAAAACTAGAAATACAATACTATGAAATAAATAAACAAAACAATTTAAATAAGAACTTATTTATTATGATCAGTAAAGTAACATAAATAACAAAAACTTAAATACCTTCTTTTTTCAGTTCTCCTAATATTTTTAATACTTACAAAACGAAACAGTGGAGTGCACCAAAGAATAGAAGAGGACCATGTCCAAAAACTAGACAGAGATTTTATTGATCAGCCAAAGAAGGATAAATATACTAATACAGATATAATGGAGGATGAAATGAAAGCCAACAGTGATAACGATGGTACAAAGCGTGAACTGCTAGAAGCTAAGTCAAGGATAGATCAGTTAGAAAAGAAAATTGCAATATTGGAAGGAAGAGTGCCACAGAAGTTTCCAGAAGTTAAGTTTCTAGGTTACAAGGAAAGGAAGAGGATATTGGTAAGATTTGGAACATTCATTCATCTAATTTATATTCCTCTGAGTCTATAGAAAATTTAATAATAGACTCTTTTTTTTTTCTAGTTTATAAGTTGTTATCCACTTATAAATTAGAAAAAAATTGTTGGTAATTAATTTTAAATACTTAATAATAGTAATAATTAGTATAAAAAACAACAACAAAACAACTTCTTGATAATGTCTGAATGAACATTTTATGAAATCTTATCTATATTGAAAGCAGATAACAGGGAACATGCTTCATCATAATGATAATTACTTAACCAGTAGCCCTTATTACATGACAGTTTAGTTAAAATAAAGATTTATGTCTAGACTATTTTAGTATAATTTTGCATAACAGAATTTTATGCATAAATGTATACTCAATGTGATTTACAAGCCCTCTTTGATATAAATAAATAAAACATTTTTTCTGTTTGTTTTTAGAAAGGTAAAAGTAATACAAGGTATATACATTACGTTCAATTATGCAGTTTCCAATTTTACTTGAAGATATAATTTTCTGCCTTTTAATTATTTATTTATCAAATTGACCTACTTAGGTTACTGCTTTTTGCCTTTACTGACTATCCTTGATCAACATATCAGTACACTACACCTATCAGATCTGTTTCTAATGTTTTGCCACATGAAAAGAACCTCTAAGAATGACAATAACATTATAAATGGTCTTCAGACAAACCCTGGGAAGTTAACTCAAACTGCTGACTATTATTGTGTATGGTCTGTTACAAAAATATCTGATGAAAGTGTAAACAAACCCTGTTAAGTTAAATTCTCACTCAGTAAATGGAACACATTCAAAGGTTTCAACTGAATATCTCACAACTTTTTCTTAAAATTATTGTTTGAATAACATAACAATTTAATGCAATTAGAAAATTATTGATGATAATTGAGTTATGAAATTTTCGAATAAACATCTTAAAAGTAATTTAAAATTTTAATTATTACTAAATATCAAATTAAAACACTCCAATTGTTACTGGCAGAACAATTTGGCATCCACACATACTTTTTCTGATCGATTTCTTTACATTTTCATCAGATACTTTTGGAACGGACTATAGCTTACATCGTCACAATAGGAACAGAAGAATTTCAAATCTCAAATAATTTCAGGTGACAGGAGGTGCGGGATTCGTCGGCTCCCATTTGGTAGATGTACTTATGACGCAAGGCCATGAGGTGATTGTCGTGGACAATTTCTTCACGGGCCGCAAACGTAACGTAGAACACTGGTTTGGTCACCGCAACTTTGAGATGATTCATCATGATATAGTTAACCCACTTTATGTAGAGGTACTACATTGTTATAATTGTTAGAGCGATAGTTTAGCTGCATCCGTATTTGTTACATTTCAACGGTCAATAACTAGTGACAACTCCACAATTCTAGCTATGTTGAGTGTAGATAGCTATGTAGAGGTTGTGACACTATGTTATGAAGCCTCTGTTCGTTCAGAGTGTGGTATTAGATTTTGCCAAGCGTGTTTATCAATCACTATCTGGTCCAATGAAATGTGCCAAATGAGGTAACAGCTTATGAGCTTCTAAAAACACATTACTATAATAAATTATATTCTGATTTCTAGGCAGATGAAATATACCACTTAGCTAGTCCTGCAAGTCCACCGCACTACATGCAAAATCCAGTAAAGACAATTAAGACTAATACTTTAGGAACAATCAATATGTTAGGTGAGTAATTTTTGTTGATATTAATTTCTAAATCTAACTGCTGCATCGCAATTTGAACCTTAAGTTCATGTCTTTAAGATGTTCACAAAAGTGCAATAACTCATCTAAGTATGCCCATCTCTCAGTGCCACCAAACTTGATAAAGCATTCCAGCAGTGGCAACAGTATGGTAATAAACTTGTAACAACAATCTGGATCTAAGATGTGCTAAATACAAAGTAAAAAAACAGTATCGCGTCGCTGAAAAATGAATAATAATAATAAAATAGACTGGAATAAAACATATATTAATGATAGTTGCTCTGCTGCGGGTACAGTGCAACCCACGCACCTCAAGTATTTTATGGATTAATCCACATTCAACCCCTAGAACTAGGGCGTGCAAAACCGGAAGGTCTTCAAAACCGGTTTTTAATTTTCGGTTTTTAGGGCCCAAAACCGGAAACCGGTGTTAGCCCCGGTTTCGGCAAAAAAAATATAGTTTTTGTATAGTAGAAGAAAACAATATTCTTAGATACCCACAAAATCTACAAATAAAACAAATTTTAGCATATACCTTTTTTAATAAACCATGTAGTGTAGGAAATCTTCATAAAGTTCCCCATTTAGTGTTCGGGTAAAAAAATGTGGGCCAATTAATTGTCGTTAATAATACCCATCCAAACATTAAGCGAGAACTTACGCTGGGATGCGGTTGGTTTCAGATTTTAAGGGTTTGCTTCTGCTTTCGGTGACCAGTAATGTAAGTTGTGGTAATTTGTGATACCATCACAGTCAAAACATCGGTCCACAGAATATTTTTTTTAATTTTCGCCTTCGGCGTCGGCACTTAGCATAAAACGACAAAATTCAAGCCGTCTCGGCGGATCTCCCTCTTCTAATGACTGGACTGGTTGGTAGTGGTATGGATGTCGGCCTGACCAGTGAACTACAGACTAGGCTTTCCACTGTGACATACCAAACTTACGCGCTACGATGTTTATCGATAGTCTTCAATAAAACGTTGAAGAATCAGATCCTCGTCCTGAGCCGTGTATCTCCTAGAACGACCAGTGTCAATTTGCCTGCTTCTTTGGACGCTGCCAGATTCAGATATTCACCGATAATTCGACCCGAAGACGGGAAAGCGAAGTTGATATTTAGTTACCGTCACAAAGTCCGTAACAATACATTATGTCAGCATATTCAGGATTAGAATATCAATCCATAGTCAGCACTTATGAAGGCACAGCACAGCACAAGAGCAAGATATGCGGCAACAGAACGCAAACATAAATTGAATATTGCCTATAAATTGAATATTTCTTGAGTGCGTTCGAAAAAAGTTGATTTAAATCAAAATGTTATTCAATAAATTAATGACGGGAAAACCGGAGGTAGCTCCGGTTTTGTCTCTTAACACCGGTTTGAAAAAATCGGTAACTTTTGTCCGGTTTCCGGTTTTTCGCAAAACCGGAATACCGGTTTTGCTCGCCCTACCTAGAACCTCAACCCCTAAGTTCATGTAAGTGTATTGACTGACGATTTCATGAAATTTTCATTCAATACACTTACATGAACTTAGAGAGTTGTATTGCTGATTCTAATGTTTATAATTCTGTAAATCCATATTTGTTACGGCCGCTAATAATATTTAGATCAACATACAACCTGATACTGACCTGCAAATTGCAAAAAACGTAAGAAAATTTGAATTTCGTGGGCCACCCTAGCGCATCAACCTTAAGTAAAAACCTTATTACCTAAATTATATTTCTACCCAACAGCTACTAATACCTGTAAAAGTGTGTAAAAGATTAATTGTAAAGAAAATAAATACACTTCTGCACTCAGTATTACTTTAATGTCATTATTAGCTACCTAGCAACAAGGGGTTGAATATGGACAAAGAAAAGATGATCAATGTATTGAAATCATGGACAGGGGTTGAGATTGTAGGGGTTGAATCAGCGTTGCCAACTCTAAATAATGGATTACGGTGTTTCGAGTCTAAAATTACGGTAGATTTCAAAAGAATACGGTAGATTTTAAAAAGTCGCGTAAATTACATAGTTGTTGGACAAAAAAAGAAAACCCATATTCCATACATCTTAATAGTCGAATTAGACAAAACAAATGTGAGATCATGATCATTTTTATACATCTCATATGCATGTCTTCTTCATAGCAGAAAGTTGACACAATTTTTTCCACCATCAGATTCACTAAGATCACTTTCCATTTTAATTTATTTGCAAAACAGATTCCCTTATAACGCCGATTTATTATAACGCAATTACGCAAAGTAAACCTGAATAAAGAAAGTTGGTAATCAAAAAGGGTAAGAAGTCTGTCAATTAGGCAACTCTTTAATTTTACGTATTATATTGGTTCAAACTATTATCCTTGGTAGGGGAATTCCCTCTAGTTCACTACTATCTAAAATTTTGCCATGTTATGACAAAAAAATACGCTCAATATTCCATCTGCCCAATTATGGTGTTTTTTGACACCGTAATAACATTACTACGGTAGACGGTGAATCAATGCTGAATACGGTGTTTCTACCGTAATTACGGTGCAGTTGGCAACACTGGGTTGAATGTGGACTAATCCTATTTTATTATTCTTAGAAACAAATGAAAATGTAAAATTTCACAATTGTATTTACGATTTTTTACGGTTGATTAATCGGTTCTGCATAAAAAAATTGCAATTAAAATTGTTAATTGCATATGTTATGATAACAGCAATTAATTGTTTACCTACTTACTTGACTTATGCTTATAACTAGGAGGCATCGTCATAATTTGCTTATGTGCTGATTTAATTACCTATTATATTTACTCATTCCAACACCTCAAAAATGACTTTCCTTAGCCTGTACCCTTTCTCATACGACACTTTCAGACATTCTTAAAAGTATTTCTGTCTACTATATACCTTAAGGTGGATGCGCTAGGGTAGCCCGCGAGTTTCATATTGTCTTACGTTTTTTGCAATTTGCAGGTCAGTATCAGGTTGTATGTTGATCTAAATATTATTAGCGGCCGTAACAAATGTGTATTTACAGAATTATAAACATTAGAATCAGCAATACAACTCTCTAAGTTCATGTAAGTGTACTGAATGAAAATTTCATGAAATCGTCTGTCAATACACTTACATGAACTTAGAGAGTTGTATTGCTGATTCTAATGTTTATAATTCTGTAAATCCATATTTGTTACGGCCGCTAATAATATTTAGATCAACATACAACCTGATACTGACCTGCAAATTGCAGAAAACGTAAGAAAATTTGAATATCGCGGGCCACCCTAGCGCATCAACCTTAAAGTGACAAAGTCATCATGAGACATCATCGAGTTACACTTTTGAGATTTGAACCATAACATTCAACACTTTGACAAATGAAATACAATACAGTACAACTGAAATATGTTAATTTCATTACAAATGTGTCGTCTTCAAATTCCAGGTTTAGCACGTCGAGTTGGAGCTAAGGTACTGATAGCAAGCACGTCAGAGGTTTATGGAGACCCTATGGTGCACCCACAACCTGAATCTTACTGGGGACATGTTAATCCAATAGGTTAGTAAAATTTTCAAACTATAAATCATCCTCACGTCAATAGATGTAATGCAACGAGGGTTTCCAAATAAATAATTAAACTACTTGACATTGCATTTAGCTTGGCAATTTTCCCAAAAAGTAGGTAAATAACTCTTTTTGACTGCCTAAAACACGGAGTTATTTTTGCCTTCTACAAAAAAAGGGATTTTTGTCAACTCTGAATGTATGGAAGAGCTACCTAAACCGACACCTGTCCTCACTCTAAAAGTTACTCACCATAATTTTTTTTTTTTTTTTTTTTTTAAAGTTGGTTTTTCAAATTGGCTCTTCTTAGTATATCCATAATATTGATATTATAACTCGCATAATATAATTATGTTAGCATTTCACAGGTGTTCACATTGTCGTGACAATGACCTTCCTATGTAATGTAGGTTGTCTGCTATGCGACCTTTAATAAAATAGAACAAATGTTTGTGTGCATAAATTATGTTAATTTTTACAAGTAAATATTAAATAATTTATTATGCTCGGTATGACAATGAAATAATGCACTATCGCTTGAATAATAAACCATTCTCGATTACCTGGTAAATTAACCGCAACCATAAATAATTGTGTGACTGACATTGGAATGGCCACCATCAGGGATTTAAATTTTTATAACACAAAAAAGTTGTCGCTAAATAACTATTCGAAATTTGTTGCTAAATATCAGAATTTGTCGGTCACTGGTACAAAAGTTATAACGGTTTATAGGTGACCGATCTGGAGAGCATCTCAGCATCAGGTTGTCCCCGCTAGGTCCCCGCTAGGGCACCTAGCGAAGATCTCCCAAATTTAATCGCTAATTAGTCGGAATCAGTCTCCAAGTCACAGATTTACTTGGGTCTTAGTCTATAAGATATAATTATTTCAATTTTTAAGGTATAGTCCAAGATGCGATCTAGCTCTTGGACTATGATATCGTATTGAACTCATTATAATCTTCTAACTTCTTCTATCTTTTTAGTTAGGATAATATTGACTTCTTATTTACGCCAAAGTTATCATAATACGGCAGTGCTGTGCAAAAAGCACTGCTATATTTTGATAACTTTGCACTTTATTTTAAATTTCATCTATTGGGTTTATCCTCAATCCCATTTTTTACATTACGCTACGACCCTTAATTCATAAATACCTCATTACATTTCAGGGCCACGAGCATGTTATGATGAAGGCAAGAGGGTAGCAGAGACACTGGCCTACTCCTATGCCAAACAAGAGAAGGTGGCTGTCAGAGTGGCCCGGATATTCAACACGTATGGCCCGAGGATGCACGTGTCAGATGGACGAGTGGTGTCGAACTTTATTATGCAGGCTCTGCAGAATTTGACAATAACTGTAACAAACTTTTATTATTTTAATTTAGGGTTAAGTATATGTTTTTAGCCCTACCATCCCAAACTTAAAAACCGGCCAAGTGCGAGTCGGTACTCGCGCACAAAGGGTTCCGTACCATTATCTATAGAGCACAGTCTGGTGACCGACGGACAGACAGACAGACAGACGGACAGCAGAGTATTAGTAATAGGGTCCCGTTTTACCCTTTGGGTACGGAACCCTAACAACCGACCAAGTGCGAGTCGGACTCTCACACGAAGGTTTTCTATTTAACACTACATGTTTCTTGTATGGGAACTAGCGATGGGCGTTGAATCAACGAACTAGTTTAATCAACCGTTGATCTCTTGTCCTGTTGACATTAACGCTTAACTTTGTAAGTTGACATTAACGATTAAATTCTTACTGCACGTTAACTCGTTGACGAATTTAACTAGTTGAACAACTAATTGACGTACGTAAATCAACGTTGACGTTTCGTTAACGGAAAAACCGTCAACGACCCATCGTTAATGGGAACACCTTTTAATATTTTATATTATAGCTTGTCCACTCTGAAATGACGCCGACCCACTACCGCATTTATGTACACGGTAATGTGGATTTCTACGGGTAATGCGGTAGTGGGGCACGTCATTTCAGAGTGGACAAGCTGTGTGCTGTATAGAATAAAACCGGCCAAGTGCATGTCGAACCACGCACATTGAAGGGTTCCGTAGTTGGGATGAATTTATCCAGCAAACTTAACATTGTAGTTGAAAAACATGTTCTTCGTCTTCAACTGCAAATTTAAGTTGGTCGATTATTACTCGGTAACTTGTGGAGCCTACGTAGCTGTGATGGTTTTCCTATTAATTTCGTTATATATACTACTGCCGTGAATTTTTTCACATATCCAAAACCAACCATTTAGCTGGAAGGGTACACTTGACTCTAACAAAAATTAGCACTAACTTTAAAGTGCCAAATGCCATGATTTCATGAAATAGTAATTCAATGCACTTACATGAACTTAGAGAGTTGTATTGCTGATTCTTATGTTTATAATTCTGTAAATCCATATTTGTTACGGCCCCAAATCATATTTAGATCAACCTACAACCTGATACTGACCTGCAAATTGCATAAAACGTAAGATTTGAATTTCTCGGTTACTGTAGCGCATCCACCTTAAGCGGGACGCACTGGGTCGTAAGTTGAGTTGTGACGGTCTAGTGGCGATTAATTTTATTAGTACATATTAAAATTTATCGTTCAACCGCCGCACCGCGTCCTATGCAGGCGACCCGAAAGAAAATGAGATAATATAGCTACTTTTATTTATGTTTTCCAGGTATATGGCAACGGGAAGCAGACCCGCTCATTCTGTTACGTATCTGATCTCGTTGACGGTTTGCTGGCATTGATGGCTGCTAACTACACGCTACCTGTCAACCTCGGGAATCCCGTAGAAAATACAATACAAGGTAAACAAAGACACTAATTGCTATAACGTGACATGTGACTTATCAACATTTATATAAGGTTCAAATTCCAATGATTCATGCTCAGTTATGAGCAGTAGTGGCAGTGTAACGGCCGCGAATTCGTAGGGCAACCCAGATAGGCGCTTTACTTTGTGCAAATTATTTCATCACCACTTCTCAAAACGGTGAAAGAAATAATCGTTAGTAGACCGGTATGTACAGTCACGGACTTTAATTGATGAGCCACCTGGCACTGTTCGTATTTTAGCCGTGTAATGCAAATCGGATTTATTCGGTTCCCGACACGGAGTCATAATGTCTTCGTATTATTAGAAGAAAACTATATTTAATAACTTTACTGGTTGGCTAACTTGAGAGCCAGAACTACAAACTTGACAGCAGAGTGACTACCCAAAGTCAACCAATTGTAGGTCTAGAAACAGTAACCTAGCAACGATTGTTTAAGCGTAGCGATAGTAACGTTAGCGTACGGAGAAATATTAATAGTCATTTCGGAAACTTCGAAATTAACGTCTCTGACATCGACATTTCAACTGTCACTGTCTTCAGTTATGTTTTCAGAATAACCGAGTTAATAAGCTCTGATTGAAAGGAGGTCAGTATCAAATAGATTGGATAACCTTAATGCAACATTTTCTTTATTTTCATCATTGAGAACTTATTAATAGTCAAACTCTATGGATAAGACTATTTCCGATCATAAGTAATTTATTTGTCATCTTGTTTACGAGCGTGCGGTTTGAGTTCGTGTTTAATCGTGTAATCTCGTGAATGTATGAAACTGTAAAATTGAAAAGTTTGAAGGTGGCTTATCAATTAAAGTCCGTGACTGTACTAGAATCAAAAATTCGAATACATGTGACGTCTACCCGCAATGGGCCCGCGAGGTGGATTATGACCCACTCCCATCTCACAGGGAGGAGGCCCATGGGCGTACCCAGGGGGGGGTGGCAGCCCCCCCTGGAATCTCGCAGAACATGTATGAACTCGCCTAATTACTAATCAAAGTGTAAACGGGGCCTTATGGTCTAATTTTTTATAAACCGCGCAGTAGACACTGGCAAAATGCACGGTGCAATTGCCACAATACAGGGCAAATCATCCAGCTGGTTCATTAGAGGCGAGATTCGGTAAAGAACATTCACCAGCGTTTGCTCTTTCATTGTTACACCCTGCTCAAATAATAAAAATTACAGCTCCAAAATTAAGAAAATGTATGGATGACCGATGAAGTATCCAAATTTTAAGAATTAGAAGGGATCACATCTCGCACTTTTTGGTAGCAGTAGTTCAATTGTACTGACTCGCGTCATGTTCCGCAACGCGAATCGGATTGAAACGGAGCGAAACTTTTTACCTTCCCAACTAAAAAGTGACAATCGTCCTAGTAAAAGCTAATAATTCAATGAAATGCAAAGAAACAAATAAGGTTGATAAATATTTTGATATTTATAATGACACTAACAAAAAATTTAATAATAATAAAATTACGTTTCCAATTCATTGAACTCTGCTTATCTCAAAATTGGTAGAACTTTATGATAACGCTTATCGCAAGATATTACTAACTTTCCTGTTGCGCTTCCTACAACATGTAGATAAGTTACTGCCTACATTTGTAAGACACACCTACTTTGTTTATTATTTCTAGTAGGATTCAACCACACCCTTTATGGAGAAGCACGTTTTAGTACCTAAGCAGGTAACCAAATGCCCCGATAAAGTTATCGAGGCATTCATTACCAACATTTACCTACATACAGTATTTTAACTAACAAACGTACCCGTTAACCCGCAATAGTATAGCGTCTGTCTATACATACTAAAAAAATATAAGCAATAAATAAAAAAACTTTTTTAAATATAATTAGTGTATTTTTGTTTTTTGCCACCAGTTGTTATTTTTTGTCGCTATACTATTGCAGGTTAACGGGAACGCCCTTCATTAGATAACATACTGTATTATAAAGTTTGTTAATTTGTTTTTAATTTGTATTACTCACATTTGCTATTTAATACAATTTTGGA
The DNA here is from genome assembly GCA_948473465.1 of Lithophane ornitopus. Classification (NCBI taxonomy): domain Eukaryota; kingdom Metazoa; phylum Arthropoda; class Insecta; order Lepidoptera; family Noctuidae; genus Lithophane; species Lithophane ornitopus. The sequence continues at coordinate 10,040,747 of OX419616.1, read as the reverse complement.
AAACCGGCTGATGTATGGAAATCTGCCCGCCCCCTTACGGGCAAAGGACTCTCCCAAACTCTGTAAATTTAGCTCAAAAAAATCCTCAAATTACTTATCACAGAGAGATCGAGTTAAGTGGAAGGGAGCTTCATATTTCAAAGCTGGGCTATAAACATAGCATACAATCACACCTATATTCCCCGCAGGAGTTGAGAGAGGTCTATGTCACCCCCATTTCGCGAGATGTAGTGGCGAGCTTATTGCTTTTGACTTTTGTCTCTAAATATTGACTATTAATTACAGAATTCGCAATGATAATCAAGAATCAAGTGCCAGGATGTCGGAGCATGGTGGCGAAGGGCGCTCCGGTGGAGGACGACCCGCAGCGACGACGTCCTGACATCACAGTCGCTAAGGAGCATTTGCATTGGGAACCTAAGGTGAGACAGCTTTGAGCATTAAGTTCAAAGCGATTGTAGGAAGGATGACCAAAGGCAATATCTATGTCTAATACTATGTCCTAGAACTTTTCAAATTTGGTTGATCTGTAAACAATGATATTGTTGTTGTCGTGATTTGGAACCAGTGGCACTATTTCCTGCTTTGAAACTTGAGACTACTATTATAAAATACTAGTCCAGCCAACCATGTGTATTTATTTCTGGTTTTAATTTCAGGTGCCATTACAAGATGGTCTGCAAAGAACCATTGACTACTTCAAAGAAGAGTTGTCAAGTTCAACATTTCAAAACAATCAAACTTACATGAATATGAAAAGTCATAACTAAGTTTATAAAATCTGTTAAAATGTGATATTCGGGTGCCTGTGTGCAAGAGTGTATAAATAACAATAAGATATCGTTTTGGTGAATTATTCTCACTTTTTGTTATTTATGACACAATGATGACATGGTTACCCCTAAATGACAAAAATGTGTTGTATATCTAATTTATATTCATTTGTTTAGTTAAATAAAAAAATAAAAATGCACATTTCTTGTAATGTTCAAAAATATTGTGTTTTATTGGTATCAAAGCAAAGATGTACAATTGACTAGAAACTTATGTAAGTAAAGATGATCTTAAATATCAGAAACATATTATAATGTCATCATCAGTAACATTATATTATAATGTTACTGCTAGGTACTTTCACTATTATCAGATTATTATATTGAGAAATATTTGAAAAGGTTATACCTAACTAGCTGTATGTTCTAAACATAATTTCGCACTTTTTTCCTTAATTATAATGTAATAAACATTCCACAACAAATCAAATACTGAACATGATTATTCTAATATAAATGAACACACTATTGGGACCATGCCCACAATGGAATTGTGTTTGATCAAATAAACTTAGCCTACACAACCAAACCTAGAATTTTCTAGCACATTCTAAAATCAGAGCACTTACAACTATTTACAGCACATACTTGGCAAAACATCCCATTTATAAAGATATGATTTTCTTAAAATAGTTTCAGTCTTACAAAGTCTTTCTCCGTGTGAGTAGACCAATGTTTTATATAGTTGGAACATGTCACTTGGCAGTTGTTTGTGTCTTACTAACATCTGGGTCGAGCAGCCTCTGGACTTCCATTCAGTGTCGAATCTAACATCATGTACTCGATTTATACCATCTAAAGAGGCAGTCCACACACCCATTGAGACATCTTCGGATTTATAATGTCTGAAATAAATAGGATTAGTATTGTAACACAGTCATGGTGTTCATTTGTAGTAGAAAGATTTTTTGTTGCAAATAGATTGAAATTTTAGACTCGAGTTAAGGTGTCTTAAAAATGCTAATATTATAAATGCGAAAGTGAGTTTGTTTGTTTGTTACGCTTTCACGCTAAAACGGCTCAACAGATTTGGATGAAATTTGACATTGCACATGGGTAGACCATGACCTGGAATAGGACATAGGATACTTTTTATCCCGATATTCCCATGGGATTGAGACTTACGCGGGTGAAACCGCAGGGCGCAGCTAGTTTGTTTATAAAATTTATTATATATCCTAAATATTGGCATACCCCAAGATATCGGCATTTTTCCCAACATAGTCAACAATACTGCGAGATAATACATAACCACCACCTAACGCATAAGGTAAGTAGTTATCACACAGGAACCAGTCCTTTTCTTGCCATTTTCCATTCAAGTATACATGGGCTTTGCCATCAAAATATCCCCAATACAGGCCTCTGTATGAAGGAAGATCTTTCTGAAATGTGATAAATATGCTATTATAATAGTATAAGATACAAGTGTGGACATTCTGAGCATCATCAAGATCATTAAACCAGGTAACAGTTTACTGCTAAGGAATTTGAGATGTGTACAATGGGTCACCTGGTTTTAAATAGTTGGTGACACTAAAAAATGTGTAGATATTTATGTTTACCTTGTATGTAACATAGTCACTTATTTCATGAGCATTCATTTCAGGCGCATATGCTTCCAGATCTTTTATTATAAGATCAACTCTCACAAAAGAGTCATCATCACATTTTATCAAGTATTTTAATCTACTCAAATTAGTTGTCAGCCATTTCAATGAATGTAACATTTTCGTAGCCAGATTCTTATAGCTATCTTCAAAGCTGTCTAATAATAAAAGGTCATTGCTTCTATTATTTTCAGTGTTTAACCTTGTTAGCTTTGTTTCACTCAGACCTTGGGTGCCAATTACGAAATAAAACTTGATGAATTCATGTGTAGCATGTTGCTCTGTCCATGTGTGATTCCACTTGTAAAGTTTTTCTCCATTTTCTACAAATATATTATTCGATAATTTCATCCATGTGGCTCTTATTGCATCTCTCTTAGCTTCGTTATCTGGACCACTTAAAACTAATACAGCATATTCAATCTTAGCTAAAGAATTTTTTGAATCACTTAAATCTTTGGAAGCTAGGGCATCAGCACATTCGAGACGTAAAAAGTTTAGAGTTATACCACAACCAACGTAAAAAAAGAAAATACTGGCGAGAATCATACTTTTGTATCTTCGTAGGAAAGACAAGTACATTTTTTAAGGTCTTTATAGGAGACCTGAATATTTCATTCTCGTCCAATGTAGATGAAAGTACACCTGAAATGCTGAATTACTATTCAGATATAGGTACCTATCTGTATCTGTATTCAATTCAAGATAACCCTGGCTCTGAGTTATTACTTCAGCACACACATGACTTATTTATTTAATCAGGCACTTCATAACTACATTTATTATGGATTATTTACAATACACGCTACAAACACAACACACTACTGAAACCATTTGATTGAGATTTTGAGCAAAAACACCATAGAAAAACACTGTTTTGATTACACACCCTCATACCAAACAACCGACACAAAAGGTTAAATTTTAAAACTGTCAAAGTGTCATTCATTGCGTCTCTAGCTGTCAAATTGTTAATCAATAGGTAGGTATTGCTCAACCCTGTCCTGCTGCAAAAACAAACAAAACTAAAAATTATCGGCGGCCAAGTAGCTCAGTCGAAATCACAGAGCACCTGTTATCATCCAATCCACAAACCCCACAAACAGATTTTGACCGTAGATTTTTCGCTCGCTAGCGATCAATCTGTGTGGTCGTGAGATTTTGAAAACGTCAGCAAATAAATCGCTAGATGTACTATAGTATAAGCTTCTTTGTCTCTATAGACACAGACAGTCAGCTTTCTGTATGTCCAAACGATTTCAAGCCCGCGCTCGCTTTTTTGCCGCGACAGTTTTTGTACGTTTGCCGTTTTGCGATGGTTCAGTCAGACTCATTCGTAAGACTAAAGAGAATAGCAGTAGTCAAGTCAAACTTGAAGTTGGGCCTTTGACAGTTGGACAGATGTTTCATGCTTTCATGTCCGTCTTGTCATTGTCAAATTGACATTATTCGGTATTCGTTTACATTCACGTTGATTCAGGTTACATTTTTATCAGTAAAAAATTAGCGGTGGTCGTGAACGGAGTGTATTTTGATAATATGACACAATAATAAAATTGTACGTGCCATATTCAAAAGTGAATTGGTTGCCTATTGTTAACCTTATTTAATAGTTTGATGAATTTCCACACAACAATACCGAAGTACTTAGTAACCAGTGACTACAATTCAAATTTTACACCGACGGTACAATAGAAAAAAGATCTTACCTGTCGTGTGGGTATAAAATAAATAATAAGTAGGTAGTGCACATTTTCAATTGGCTGTGTAACTGTGTTGAAGTGGAACTGTGTACTGGTGCACAGGTCATGCGTTTGCCCGTCCTATAAGGTTACAAAACCATACCGACTGTCGAAGACTGCTACGGTAAGTATTTATAGCTTCCCATGAGCTTGTATGTACGAGCAATTTAAAGTAGGTAACCCTTTTAAATTTAACTTCATTGAGTCCTCTATTATACAAAATCTTCCTACCTAATATTCAGAAATGTTTTTGAAACATGTGTAAGTAATGTGAGAAAAGGAATTTGTGTAGCCTTGAATTTGAAAAAAATATACCGTCTCGCTTTTTTCAGGTACCCACTGAATCATGGAGGCTTTAGATAAAAAAGGCCGCCCTCCACATCCCAGGGCTAAAACAAATCCACTATCTGCACTCACATTTGCGTAAGTTGTTAATTTAAGTACTTATAGCATTGAAAAAAAAAAAAAATTAAGGTCCTACCTACATTTTAAAATAATTATTTAAAGTCATGCAATGCAGAGAAAAATACTTACAAAAAGTAAAATTTAAAAAAAAAATGTGTAAGGAATTAAGACTTTGATGATGTTAAACCGTAACTGTGTGTCTGAACTTGAATTTGATCAATAAATACCCAGTTTGGTCTGGTGTTTTATTAAAATTCAATCATGCATTGACATTATAAATAATATACAAGCTAAAACTAAAATATATAATATTAATATATACAAGTATACATATAAAAAGGGGGAAGAGCTCATGGTCTACCAACATAGGTAGGTAACATGTTTATTGAAATACAGAATACAAAATGCTTACCCACAAAAAGTCGATAAAAATATGGAGTTCAGACCAACAAACCAATACTGATAGTAACAAAAAACATAATCCCAATATTCATGCTCTGTTTTTCCCTAAATGCCTATTATTATTAGCATTTAGTGTCTCAATACAAGGCAAAGCCCCACTATCTCTAATTCCAAATTTAATTTTTAGATGGACCCTGCCAATTTTCTGGAGTGGTATCAAAAGAGAAATGGAAGAACAGGACCTGTATGAACCACTAGCAGAACATTCATCAGGTAAGCTTAGTGTTCTTGAGCTAAATACCATAACCAGGGAAGGAAGATTCCAAATGTACCTAAATCTAACTTATTGTCAAGCTGGTAGTGTTCAGTTGACATTAGGTCTTGTTTCCCACTTGGATTATGGCCCACTCCCTCTCACAGAGAGGAGGCCTGTTGCCAGTAGTGGGAACAATATAGGCTGATTATGCTATGCTGCTTACTTCCTTTCATAAGGTGTTATATATTTTTGTAGAGTAGGTAGAAAAATGTTTTATTTTTATAGAAGGACAGCTGAATTATTGATAATTAACAGCTTGTATTCTTAAAAAAAAAGTCGCAGCAGCAGCGTCTAGCATTCGCAGGAACGTTGAAAACATGGAAATGCGTTTTTAATTAAGCTTTTACTTATATTGTACCATTCGTAATAACGTTACATTACATGGAAATGCTCGACAACTCTCACTCACCTCAAAATATTAAGTTCCAGTTACGCTCATAATTATATTTCATAACATAATGTAATAGAAAATGTGTCATAAGCATATTAAAAAACAGAACACACAAAACTTATCTATTGCTAGCTAATCAACTACATAATTGAATAATTTATCTAGAACTATGTGTTTGCCCACACATGACACCACAAATAAACAGGTTACGGCAAAATCATTGCAAATTCAAATGTTATTTTTATCTGAAAACGGAAAACTCCTTGAAAACTTAAAAGTCACGCGTTTGTTATGACTTGCTATTATTATTGACTGCGCGGAAAACAAAATGACATCGATATTTTTTCTCGCATGGTTCTCATCGGTTTTCATATGAATTACTAGCTGCACCCCGTGGTTTCACCCTCGTAAGTTTCGATCCCGTGAGAATATCCGGATAAAAAATATCCTATGTCCTATTCCGGGTCATGGTCTACCCATGTGCCAAATTTCATCTAAATCCGTTCAGCCGTTTTAGCGTGAAAGCGTTTAGTTAGGATTAGGAAGTTACGATTATAATACACGCGGGCCATTCGTTCAATTCTTTCTTATCTTCTTCTTTCGATTGTTACCACTTATAGAGGTAGGTTGCCTGTTTGCAGGTAGTTGCTATAGTAAGTACTAGTTACCCTTACCAAAAATAATCCCTTGTTACCTGCCTGTTAAAAGTACGGTCTAACGTTCAGGTAACCGTTTTTTTCATGTCAACTGAACCAATCTGTACCAGTGCGGTACCGAGAGTCGGGACCGGAAACCCGTTACATACTTAAGTATGAAAACATCATTAAAAGACTCGACCAAGAGCACAAAGTAATAATACAGGCCGATGTTCACTTTTCAAACGATAAAATTGACAAGACGCTCACAATAAACCTATAAATCGCAACCCACTGATTTTTACTAATAAAGATTATGTATTCAAGTTCAAGGCAGTTTTTTGGTTCATGCAGCTATATAATTCCTAAAAGCCTGTTTAACGAGTTTGAGCGAGCAAGCAGGTTTGAAGGAAGCAAGGAAGCACAATTAGCTACAGTACATAACAACTTAATAACGTTATTATTGTCTTGATTGTCCGAAAATGTAATCTAGGTAATCTCTTAATACCCTCAACTTGTAGCAGATTTTTAATAAAATCTTGATGACTAGTCCTTTTTTTCGATAAAGGTTTTAGTTAAAAATCTTGACAACCTCAACTCGGCCTACTGTAGTCTACTGCTGGACATAGGCCACTCCCAAATTACGCCAGAACACTGTTCTCCGCCTTTCGCCTCTATTCTATCCCAATTCCCAGGACTAATTTCATACAGCGCTCTGTCTCGGTTTGTATTTGGTCTGAGATAGTCGATCCAAAATCGAATTCCAGTTCTTGACTCTATGTACCAGATTAAATAATTACAAAGTGAGCGTATAAACAACATTGTGTTTGCCTTAATCGTTTGGTATGTATCTCGTGAATCACCCACGGAGACGGCTCAGCTGCAGTTAAGAGAACAATGAGGCAGTTTAATAAGCTTAATTGTACTGAGTTTGTAGACCAATTGACTAGTTTGAACTTAACGTAAAACGTTACGTTTGAAAACGTTAGAAGAAAATTTTATTTCTACCCTCAATGAACTTAAATGTTTTTTCAAATGATGAGAGTACTTACTACATAGTAAATCGTGCAATCGTTTTCTTGATCATGCCTGTAGTAACGTATCTACGTTAGTATTTAAATAATATAAAACGTGTTGATGTAGATGTCCCTACTTTCTAGGTAGCAACTCAAAGTACCTACCTATGTATTGTTTGTTTATTTAATAAAACTATTCTTAAGTTGTACTAATTTAATGTGATGTCTAAAACAGCTATCAATCGGGTAGATGTGTCTCTCTGCCTGACGTCTCGGTGACAGGTGACAGTTGGTCAAGTTCCGTTACTACCACAGAGTACATTATAATAAGTTACTACATCATCCCCTTTTATTTTTAATTTTATTCTTACATTTTCTTCTTTCCTTTTGAAAACAAATTATCATTGTTAATACTAACTTAACTAAATAATCAAAATCCTTATTACAATATTTTACTTAATATTATAATAATACACCTCAGTTCCACGTTACAATATAATATATGTTACTACATCATCCCCTTTATTTTTAATTTTATTCTTACATTTTCTTCTTTCTTTTTGTAATCAAATTATCATTGTTATTACTAACTTAACTAAATAAACAAAATCCTTATTACAATATTTTACTTAATATAATAATAATGCACCACAGTTACACATTCAACCAGTGAGCACCTGCATCTGGTGAACAACAAAGTCTATGCTGGTCGAATGTAGAAAGAGGTTCTAGTATAATTAACATTATTTATGTCTTTTACATTATAAGATCTGTTTCCATTAATTCCAACAATTCTACCTTCTAACCACACATTCTTTTGTACATCTTTCTTAAACCATATTTTTTGATCTATTACAAATTCTGTTTTTATTCTACTTGTTTTATTATAATTTTTAATATTTCTATCTACCTGTTTACTGAATTGATGCTGCATATTATCATTTAACTTTGGTTTTAAAAAAGTTTGTGAAGTTATTAATTTAGTTTTTATATTTCTATTCATTAATAGTTCACTGGGAGAATAACTTGTTCCCGCTACTGGTGAAACTCTATACTTTAATAAAGCTGCTCTATAATCAGTGTTGTCTTCATTGCATTTATACATTATTTTCTTAGCAATCTGAACTCCTCTCTCAGCCATTCCATTTGACTGTGGATATCTAGGACTAGTATATGTATATTTAAATCCCCATTCCTGTGCGAATTGCTTACATTCACGAGAATCAAATGGTACATGATCTGAAACAATCTCACTAGGAACTCCAAAGTTACTAAATAAATCTAATAAACTATTATTAATTGCATTTGCACTTTTGTTGTTAATTAGCTTAATATCTAACCACTTTGAGTAGTAATCATAAATCACTAAATAATTTTTTCTCCTATACTCCATTATATCAATACCTAACTTTAAAAATGGTAAATTAGGAACTGAATGTGTGATTAGTGGTTCTTTAATGTTATTATTCTGATATGTTTGACAGGGGTAACACTTTCTCACATATTCTTCTATATGACTGTCTATGTGTGGCCAATAATATAATTTTCGTGCTAATTCCTTCATTTTAGACATTCCAATGTGTCCTTCATGTAATACTTTTATAATAGACATTCGTAAAGCCTTTGGGACTATTAATCTGTCTTTATAAAATACTAATTTCTCATCAAACGACAAATCATTCTTTAATCTATGATAACTATGTAAATAATCTGGAATACTATTACCATTAGGCCAACCTTTCTTAATATATTCTATTACTTCAACCAACTCTGTATCCTTCGAGCTTTCGGTAATTAGTTGTGTTTTTTGTTCATCTGTACATTCTAAATTCTGAGCCATGCCTACACAATGTATGACTTCATACATATATGATTCATCGACATCACTGCATTCTTGATAAGATCTAGATAATAAATCTGCTATGTGCATTAATCTCCCCTGTTGATATTTGAATTCAATGTTATATTTTAATAATTTTAGTTTTAATCTTTGCAGTCTTGATGACGGTATTTCATGTAGATGTTTCTTTAATAAAGATTCCAATGGTTTGTGATCATTAATAATTGTTATTTGATGTCCATAAATGTAATAATGGAATTTTTTGGTGGCCCACACAACACTTAACAATTCTTTCTCTATTTGAGAAAAATTTCGCTCTGACTGTGTTAAACTGCGAGATGCAAAGCAAACTGGCTTATTATTTTGTAATAAGCAACAACCAATGCCATCCTTGGATGCATCACATTGTACTACAATTGGTAATTTACTATTGAAATTCTGTAATATTGGTGCTTCTGTTATTTTTTTCTTAATGTTATTATAAACATTTTCATGAACTTCAGTCCAAATCCACTCTACATCTTTTTTTAACAATAAATGTAGTTGTGCTGCAATATTGGCCATATTTGGAATAAATTTTCTTAAATAACTTACCATCCCGAGAAAAATTTGAAGTTGTTTTTTATTAATCGGACTTTTCATTTTTGATATGGCATTTACCCTGTCTGGGTCTATTTTCATGCCTTTTTCCGAAAATATATGACCAAAATACTTTACTTCCTTTAGTTTATATTGAAATTTATTCTTATTAAATCGTACATTATGTTCTAAAGCTCGTTGAAAGACTGTTTTTAATATTGCATCATGCTCCTGTTCAGTGTTTCCACATATTAATAAATCATCGCAGTAAACAATGACACCTGGTATATCTCCAAAAGCAATTTCACTATATCTTTGGAATATTTCTGGAGCCACTGACAAACCAAACGGCATTCTTAAAAATTTAAAACAACCATAAGGGCTGTTAAAAGTACATAAGTCATTGGAATCCTTACTTAGTTTAATATTATAAAAGCCATCTGTTAAATCTATTACTGAGAAACACTTCTTATTACACAATTTAGAGACTATTTCCTCTATAGTTGGTATCAAATGATGCTCCCTAACTAATACTTTATTGAGATCTTTTGGATCTAAGCAAATTCTTAATGAACCATCTTTCTTTTCAATAATCACTAAATTGCTTACAAAACTTTTCGGATGCTCAACTCTCGCAATGACTTTGCTCTTCACCAGTGCTTCCAGCTTATCGGCTAGTCGCTTCATAAGTGCATTAGGGACTCTCCGTGGCGGTCTCACTACAGGCTCTGCACCAGGTTGAATGCGCAGCTGGAGTGGACTCTTAAATTCTCCAACACCCTGAAACAGTTTGTTATTTTGGTTAATAATTATTTCTTTTTCCTTGATATTATTGTGACTGACACTATGCACACTGTTAATATTTATATTATTAATTAACTTTAACTTTATTAATGTGTCCAAACCCAAAATTGGTTTAACATCTTGTTTAATTATTATGAACTCAGTCATTAATATTTCCCCTTCATGTATTAATGTTAATATTATTTTGCCTAATGGCTTAATTTTTTCACCCCCAAATGCCTCTAAAATGATATTAGTCTCAGACCACTGAGGATTTTCATCATCGACTATTCTTCTTAATTCCCCCAGTGATATGACATTCACCTGCGACCCTGTGTCACACTTAAAATTCACCTTGTTGTTCTCAACTTTTAATATTAATAACCACTCCTTACTATTTATTTTATTATTATTCCCTATGGAATGACAAACTTTACTCAGTCATAATTCCTTACCCTCATCATGTTCAATATTATTTTCTACTTGTTCGATTTTCTCAATCTCATGGATTTTTTTATTTTTACATCCTGATGCAAAATGATTTAATTTTAAACAATTTGCACAAGTTTTCCCATAAGCTGGGCATTGTCTAGGACCATGGTCTCTACTACACTTTAAGCAATGATAATAATTTTTAGTGAATTTTTTGTTTGATTGAGTATTTTTAGTATACTTATCCTTATTGTTGGATCCTTGGTCATTTTCACTGGTTATTTTGTCCACGGTTAATGTGAGCCCCGCTTGCTTCTGGATGTTCTTCATATGCTCCCTAGATAATTCCGTAGCTCTGCAAATTTTTACTGCATTATCCAGTGAGAGGTCACTGACCTCTAATAATTTTTGCTGTAACTTTTTATCACATAAGCCCATGACTATTCTATCCCGCAACATCCTGTCTTCCATTTCTTTGTAATTGCAGTTCTTTACTAATTTTTTGATGTTTGAGTAGAAATTGTCAAAGCTTTCACCTTCTTCTTGTTTTCTGTTATTGAAAATGAATGCATTGATCACTTCATTTTGTTTTGGAGTGAAGTAATCGTCAAACGCCTTAAGTACTTGTTCATATTTTTGATCTTCTTCATCTTTATTTAGTATATTAAAATACAGTTCCTGTGCTTCTGCTCCCACGCTGTTTAATAATATGGCCGCCTTTCTGTTCTCCGACAACCTCTCAAAACCGGCCGCCGTGAGAAAAATTTGAAATTGTTGCCTAAATTTCTTCCACCTTGGTAGCAAATCCTCAACTGTATCCAGCGATAACGCCTGTGGCATCTTGTATTCAATGTTGGCCATTTCTTTAATTAATATCTGTTCGTCTTTTGCCATACGTTTTCATTGCCAGTAGATAATCTGCTCCGATCTTCTTAATCGGCACTCCCTTTGTCGTAATCTTGTTTGAGTATGTTCTTAAACCGGCTGCGCCATGTATTGTTTGTTTATTTAATAAAACTATTCTTAAGTTGTACTAATTTAATGTGATGTCTAAAACAGCTATCAATCGGGTAGATGTGTCTCTCTGCCTGACGTCTCGGTGACAGGTGACAGTTGGTCAAGTTCCGTTACTACCACAGAGTACATTATAATAAGTTACTACAACCTACCTACATTCCTAAATGATTATGCAAAGTAGCTATTATGAAGCAATTTTCCGCATCGTTGGTATAAGGCGGTTATCTCACTGCACCGGACACCGCTCCGGTGTGCGGTGCTGCGCAATTTAACTTTGACTGTAGAATCTTCATTTGTATACAAAAACCGCAGGGTATAGCAGACTGACACCGCATCTTTGTGCGACACAGTTAAAACCACCAAGTTAAACTTAGAATTTATAGTACCTAACACTAAGTTCAAGCTAAGCTGACAATTATTTATCGATACACCTTGACGGTAAAAAATTAGTTCTCGTAGCAAGGCGAGATACGATGAGAGCATTGTCTGTATGCAGTTGAATGTTTTTTTTTTTATCGAAGTGACATCACTTGTGGCTCTCATTCGTACATGCGTTGAAAAATCGCCCGAGCGAATGAGGAATCAGGGACCGTCTGAGAATCTGAGAGTCATAGAATTTCTTGCCTGTTCTTCTCCATAGGAATTTACTACGCTTTGGAATGGGCTTCATTATTCTGAATCACCGACTCCCTTGACAATTAAAAAATGCCTGTAAATGATTTAATTGAAATAAATGCTTTGAGTTTGAGTATGTTGTATGGATTGAATTTTATATATGGACATAAATTGCATGTATTTTCAATACGTCTTCATTTCATTTTGATGCTCATCTGAAAAGTAAGACAAACAAATATTAGTTGCTTGTTATTTAAGGTGTTGCAGACTGTTGCGATATCGCGCCAGTCTGTACGAGCCTTTAAAGTAACGCACTACTATGTTATGTGGCTTTAGTGGTTTCGCATCTTGTTTATATTGTCAGGGAAAACCGCATTAAACAGAATAGAACAGCATTCCGGAAAATCGGAAATATAAATATTAATAATATTTCTTCCTCTTACTTCAAATGAATGATTTTATTTATTTTCTCTCATGCACACCACACATTTTACAATAAATTATTGTCGGTTTTTGTACATGAACAGGGCACTGCAAAACATAAATGTTGGTTTGCTGTTTGAGTTTGTGGACGATAAATTAACTTAAATTGAATCACAACTCAGAGGCAGAAATTGAGACACAATACAGTAAATTTCAGAAGAATTTATTGGCTGGATGTCGTTATGATATCCAAGTAACAGTAATATACAATGTTGGAGTATAGCAAAAACAAATCGATCTTACTTCAACTCACTTCTTTCTTATTCTACTATTTATCACACAATAACTACAGACACAGTCATATTTAAGTCAGATGGTATTCGAGGGTAGGTAGACAAAAAAAAAAGTTAATGTATACAATCACAAATACAATACAATTTTTGCTCTGGATCTCATGGTCATTCCGAGCTCTTATTGGTCCAGGAATTACAGTAGGTACAATACATAAAGGCACCTAATTTTAATTGAAGAAATAAAAAGCATTAGTTACTTATCAGAGTTCATATTCGAGTAGATCATTGCACACAACGCGGTGACGCATATATCGTTCAATGTCCAATTTATTGCATCTCAATTCGTTTATTTACAATAACTTTTGGACATAGGTCATAAGCATACACTAATAAGTAATAACATAATCTGGCAATAAAAACAAATTACGCTTTTGTCCTTTACAAAAAAAGCAAAATGCCGTGCTAATGAACTGATAAAAACATTGGTTATTTAAACAGTAATACTAACTTTTTAATCTGAGTTTAATCTCATTTGTACCATTTGTATGTTTACTAACACAATACGCCGAGAGTACATAAAGATATAAAAGTGTTGAAGTTTACAATTGAGTTAGGTGTGTATCTGCTTATATAGATCCTTATAAAACATACATAAGGCAGGCAATTATTCGGCAGTTAGTCGTTACTTTAATCACAACTCAGATTTCTGTTCCATGTCAGACACTTCATTGAAGTTCGTTGAATTTGCTCTATTTTTTTATTTCACAAAAATTTATAGAATATTCATAGTATTCCGCGAGCCTCTTATAGCTTCTGCGAAGTATTTTATCTTACTTCAACGAATTAATTAGGCAACACCATTTGAGGCTGATCACAAAATATGTATATTTTCCATTTCTTCTGCTTGTTTTTTTCGGTTTATTCCACAATTCCCCCCTGAGAGAATCCCCCTCAGGAGGGAAAACTGGACCCTTTTTTTTTTTTTTTTAAACTGGACCCTAATGTAAAAAGTATCCAGAAAGTCCCCTTTACATTTTGAGTTATTCCACTTTTCCCCCTGAGAGAATCTGCCTCAAGGGGGAAAACTGGACCCTAATGTAAAAAAAAACCAGAAATTCCCCTTATCATTTTGGATTATTCCATTTTTCCCCCTTATTTTTAGTTTTGAATTCTACGCTCATAAAGTAAAAAAAAAATGTGATTAGGTACAATGTAAATAACGACAATATATGATATACACATTAATCAGTCTTTTTTTCACAGAATTATGTTTTGATTTCATACTATTAAAGTAAATTTAAAAAATAGTGATGAGATTTTTTATTGTTTACAGACAAAATCTTTACCTTAATTTTTTTTAAGCGATTAGTTACAATGAAGTTAACAAAACCACGACTATATAATCTTTAATCAGTCTTTTGAAAAAAAAAAAACGACTTCCAAAAAAAGCTTTTATTTTTAACTTTTTAGTTTTGGTACCTACCCCACACAAATTCGAATACCACTACCTGCTATGTAAATAACAGTGACGGAGTCAAATAAAATATCATTTATACAGACTAAGTGGGAAAAATACGTAATTATTGAAGCTAACTCAAAAAGTACGCAAGCAAAGTTAATACAATTTATATGGGACCACCTCTGAAGGATGACCTACCCACCAAACAAAAAAAGAATCATCAAAATCGATCCATAATTGGCGGAGTAATCGCGTAATATACAAACAAAAAAAGAAAAGAAAAATAACATAGACGAATTGAGAACCTCCTCCTTTTTGAAGAAGTCGGTTAAAAAGAGTATAACCATTAAAATAAAATTTAAAAATATTCACAAAAAATATTAAATTGATACGGAAAAGAAACTGTACACGCACACTTTTCTTTCCACGTTGATATACAAGTGTACGCACACTTGTATATCAACGTGGAAAGAAAAGTAAGTAAGTAAGAAAAGTACAGAGTGTTTCTTTTATGTTTCAATTTAATATTTTTGTGAATATTTCACTAATTATATTTAAAAAAAGTTTTTTTTTTATTGCTTATATTTTTTTAGCATGTATAGACAGACGCTATACTATTGCGGGTTAAGGTGGATGCGCTAGGGTAGCCCGCGAAATTCAAATTTTCTTACGTTTTTTGCAATTTGCAGGTCAGTATCAGGTTGTATGTTGATCTAAATATTATTAGCGGCCGTAACAAATATGGATTTACAGAATTATAAACATTAGAATCAGCAATACAACTCTCTAAGTTCATGTAAGTGTATTGAATGAAAATTTCATGAAATCAGTCGTCAGTCAATACATTTACATGAACTTTTCCACACAAATACAGACGAATTGAAAACCTCCTACTTTTTTGATGTCGGTTAAAAATTATTCCCAAGCTCGCTTCGCTCGCTCCTGCATTCTAGGTTATCTAAATAAAATATCTGCTGGCGCCCACGGTAAATAATATAGCAACCAGCACCGGCCAACAAATCGGCGCCCAGCGTCAGTAGCAGAAGCACTCCTTAAATTTTAAGAACCTCAGTGGGGATTTCTGGACGTTGGTTTTTTCAGATTCCAGTTTTCCC
Source organism: Lithophane ornitopus (assembly GCA_948473465.1). Lineage (NCBI taxonomy): Eukaryota > Metazoa > Arthropoda > Insecta > Lepidoptera > Noctuidae > Lithophane > Lithophane ornitopus. Next base: position 10,024,841 of record OX419616.1, on the reverse strand, counting down.
CCGTAAGGGGGATTATCAGGGGCTTCAGGGGGGAATTCAAGACTTTTTATTTAGAGAACATTTTTCCCCCTCATGGACACTTTCAGGGGGGATCTGTGGAATAAGTATTTTTTCGATTCCAGTTTTCCCCCCTAGGGGGGATTCTCAGGGGGGAATTCCGCACTGTTTTTTTTATAGATTCCACTTTCCCCCCTAAGGGGGATTTTCAGGGCGGATTTGTGGAGTAAGCCGTTTTTCTGGCTTGGCCATATTTTCTCCGTTAACGTTATATAAGTGCAAATCAAAGTCCAATGACTGAAGTCATTGTACAAAGGGTAGAGAGTCTATAGTAATAATACGCCTTTGATTGAGTAATATAAACGATGCTACTTATCGATCGGCGCGTGTAATAGGAAAGAAGACTTTGTTCTCGATGATAAAGCATGTCCAGATTCCATCTGTTTGGATTTTCTTGGCTTTAGAGAAAGTACACTCGCGACAATCTAAGAAGTCCGTTTTGACGTTTCGTTCTCGTACTTGTAATAAAACGTTATGCCTTGAGAATCAGTTTTAAGCAATGTAGATAAGTCGTCGATTACAAACTCTAAGTATGTTGAATCGATATGTCTCGAGAATCAGTATAAGTATAAGAAACAATTTTTTTTTTTCATCGCTACTCATAGGATTTTTATAGCTGTCAAAACGGACTTCCTAGATTGTCGCGAGTCTAGTAAAATATCGTAAAAGGGACGAGTTTTTCCTGAAGTGTATCATTTTATTACAGATAAAATGATACACTTCAGGAAAACCTCTAAAAGTCTCGTAAAGTCTACCCAAGATGCAGGGATCAAGCCTGTCAACATTCATCTGGCATATACAATACATATTTTATATCAGGTTGTGTTTTTTCGCATGCAGTATTCGCAAAGTACGAAACATACATCTTGTCGAGGGATCGTATCCAAGCGATTGCGTTACGCAATTAGAATGTTTATAAACCTCAAGATTGCAGTCGCTACTCGCTAAGGCATTTGTGTGTCCTTTTAATGATTTCTCACGAACTTCAATGAAAAACGAAATTACCTAATGATAACGATGTTTCTATTACCAGGGCCATTGGGTGACAAATTTGCACGACTATGGGAGGAAGAGGTCCAGAGAGCAGGGGGGAAGAGGAAACCCAGTCTTCTACGAGTAATTTTAAGAGCATATGCAGCCAGATGTATGCTGTATGGATTTGTTCTGCTAGTCATGGAGTGTGGGATAAGGTAAGACAAGCACATTGAAGATAAAGTTTTTTTTTTGTTTCAATTAGAGATGGATGGTAACAGGTTAAACACGATATCTGTTATCACTGTGACTGTGACAAAAAAATCACAGCTCCAAATATCTGTTATTAAATCACAGCCTGTTATTTTTGCACGGACGATAAATACGCAGCCCGTTATTTTTGTACGGACGATAAATACGTATTTAAATCTCAATCGAATATCTTCTTTATTTCTTTTGGTTTAAAGTCGAAAATCGTATCTATCTGTTATAAAATAACAGTCTGTTATTTTTGTACGGATGATAAATACGTATTTAAATCTCAATTGAATATCTTCTTTATTTCCTTTCGTTAAAGTCGAAAACCGTATCCGAAGTTTTAACAGTACCTAACAGCAGCGGTAACAGTCTTGAGGAGCTGTGATTTTAAGTAACAGATATTTTTTATCGTCAGGAGCAACTGTTATCTGCTATTTTTTAATATCTGTGATTTCTATCTGTGACGATAAATATGCCTCACTCCTAGTTTCAATGCCTTTGTTTGACTCTATGAGGCGTGCATATAGGGCTAAAAAAATATAGATTAAATAAAAAGATTCGCAAAACCCCTATCCTGTGTCATGGCGACCAGTAGGTGTCCAAACAATTTGACACTCAATATTAAACAGGAAACTTTTAAAGTTATGCACGTTTATGCTAGGTCATCGTTTATCAGTAGGTACTCGGTAGGTATAAGCCATTTATGGCTTACCGGTATGGCCTTCCTTGAAAAGCAGGATCGATTTAACTGTGTGCCAATTACGCGTTTTTCTTTTGTAGAAACATAAGCTTTATTTTTTCTAAAATTTGAGGGCCATCTAAATAATTAAAAATATATGGACCCGTTAGGTCTATTTACGGACAGCTAGGTCCGATTTCCAAAATCAGGTCAAACGACTACTTTTTTACGTCATTAATATTTGGGAAAAGAAGTGCTTACCTTCTTATGTTTTCGATCGTTTTTAAACAGTCGAACATTATTTTTTCTCGACTTCTCTCGCCCTAATGAAACCCTTAAAAGCCAAACTGTCAAGTTTTTATCCAGACAGTTACGGGTTTACCGTAAACCCGTACAAGTGACTTACTTATGCTGTCTGATCAATAACTGATCAGACCAAAACGCGATATACACGTACTTATACAAAATTTGGTCAAGGACACACAAATTCTACAAAAATAAACTGATTGCGTTGTTCTATTAATAGCAGATGTTACGGGCTCATGTTGGTTTTCCTGTAATGTGGAGAACGTGTAACAAACAATGATAAGATAAATCCTTCGATCAATATACGACGTTTTGCGCCAAACTTATTTGATTGCTTTATATACTTCCCGCGCGATAGAGTGCAAGGAAATGATAAATTTTAATGTTCAGTTGGTATACATACATATATTTAAAATACTAGTTTCATTAATTGTGCATCCGTTATCGCCTTATTAAAATTTTGTTAAGTGTGAACTATTTTTTAGACACGCGGTTATAGGTACAAGATTACTTTTTCTCGTCTGAAAAAAAATGAACCTTCACTGAAATTCGGTATTTATTTCTTGGGCGTATTTCACTTTACCAGCATCAGGGTACATACCCAACTATTGTTTTTTTTATTGCGTCATACGCCAGTAAATCATTGACACTCACAAAAGCAACGATTTCCATCTGTTACTGTTTTATTTGATACAATAATCATCGGTTAAGCAAGCAACTATGTGATTAATTGATCACATTGCATTCGATACATCAGTTGGTCACACTATGATTATTGTGACGCCAAAATCACCATAGGCAGGATTGCGAGCGAAAATAGAATAATTATATTATTAGTAAGTATCAAGGTTTCCTCTTGATACTTACTACTATATCCCCAATGACCCAGATTCTATAACACCTATATTCTAAGTCGTTACTTCGATAGCTCCTCGACTCACAACTCGGTGGAGGGGACCTCAAAACGTACCTCGAAAGATCCTCAAAATCGGTATTCATAGACGTAAGACTGAGGAAATTATGAGGTGCCTCGAATGAGTGTGAGTCGAGGCGATACGTCACAAAAACGTCATTGTTTGGAGAAATATTCGGTTTATTATATTGGCTAAACTTATTAACAGAACATTCTGTGAGCGCGTTACCTGAGGCTTTCAACTTGAAGTGTCACATTTGTCAAATGAGAGTAGAGCGAAGTAGTCTGTGGTAGAGCGATATAAATAAACAAACTCTAATAATTTATCCACTTGAACCTAAAACCATGTCCTGGGGCAAAAATTAAGGCGATACTTGAGAATTGGATGGCTTGGGAACATAAAAATACTTCTCTAATAGTGTTTCCTAAAATATCAGTCCTGTGTTGTTCGTTGTATTGTGTGTTTGTTGTACTTGCTCCAAATGAAGGAACTGGAAGACAGTTTTGAAAAGTTTTGTTGATCGTGAAATATAAATTAAACCCGGTGGCAACGACTATGGGGAGCCCAGCAGTTAAAAAAGCTGCATGGGCTTGCCTAACGGAGGAATACAATACTATCGAAACAAATTCAAAAGTAAGTACGTACTGTAGTGCAAATCGAACAATTTGTTTCTGACAATAAATAATAATTCAGTAAACTTTATTTATACAATATAGTGTTCAATATAGGTTCCTAATAACATGGATTTTATTTCTTACTTTACAGGATATAGAAATATAAGGGTCTCGAGTGATCCAAGAGGAATTTTCTATAAGTCAAAAATCAAGACAAATCCCAAAGTCAAAAGAGGAGTACAAATTGTAAATTTCTGAGAAAGAGTAGATGGTGAAGGCAACAGACAGAACTTCTATAAAGCTAAAGCCGAGAGCTGCAGAGGAACTTCTCCCCTTTTTTCGCATTTGGCAAAATTTTGAAATAAAAATTAGAACTATAAAAGGCTATTTATTTCACTGTCCTTCACATACTTTTCTCAATATATATTAAATAACTAGTATATTGATGAAAATATATTAAAAATAAAGCTAGGAAGTAAATTACTCTCACTTACTAATACCTATTATTTATTCATTAATTTTAGAATTTGAGTATGGTAATTATTTAAAGAATTGAATATAGTAGGATCTTTAGTAAAGCGAAATCTAATTTTAAATTCATTTTCATCATAAAACTCAATCGGATTCTCTGCATCTCTTAAATAGCGTCGCGATACGTAATTATATGGATTATCGTACACATATTCAATAAACTCTTCAAAAGACATTACGAAAATGTGATAAAATACGCTTTGTTTTGGCTAAAAGCTTCCTCAAGGTAGATGCCGACGTACCTTATATTTGACAGTTGGTTCCTCAACTCAAACTCACCTCGACTGAGGAAATTGTATAAGATGAGGAGTAAAATTGCAACTATGAATATCAAACTACCTAAGTGAGGTTGAGTCGAGTCGAGGAAATCATGAGGTTTTGACTTAGAATATGGGTGTAAGTCTCGATCGAGTCATTGTCTAATGACAAACAAAGCAACCCTGTATATCACGTGTGTTCACAAAACATAATAATCGTAACAATATTACCTATTTGTATATATTTTGTATCTATTGTTTATATTTAAAAGTGATTAACGCTATGAATCACATGTTTTTGTGAAATAATATTAGTAACATTCTAAGATAAATAAGGTGAAAATGTTGAGAGAGTATTGACACTGAAAGTGTTGTGATTTTGTGGTGTTATATCAGAGACCTTCTGATCTTTCGATAATGGTTTTAAGTTATTTGCGTGTTTGTTGAGGTCAATGTTATGTTTCGAGTATGTTTTTTATTTAAAATCTCCCAAAAAAATAGGGGAACCAGGACCTTTCAATCAATCTTTCAAACATGTTTTATAATTTATCAATAAAATAATTCTAGTCATTCTGGAATCAACTTAATTTACTCTAAGGCGTCATCTCGACCGACGAGAATCGCGGCGATAGTCACGCTGCGCCTTCGAATGTCGCCGCGAGGATATCGCCGTGTGGAGATTGATTCATAGAGTTTCTGTTGAATTTGATCTCACGGCGAGGCTATCGTCACGATTTTCGTAATTTTCGTCGATGGCGCCTTAGGTAAAGTTGAATGTAAGCGGGCCGTAATCTACCACGCGGACCCAGGGCGGGTTGGTAGATGTCACATGTCTTCGAATTGAGAGCAGTGGCGATGAAATAATTTACACAAAGTTAATATTACGTTTAAATATAAATAATATCAATTGGATACAAGGATTTGATTTCCATCATCATTTTCATCATCCGCCCGTTTTTGGACTGGCAGCGTGGCTTTTGTCTAGGGTCCTAGGCCTAGGCGGTATCCTAACTAATATTATAAATGCGGAAGTGAGTTTGTTTTTTTGGTTGTTACGCTTTCACGCTAAAAGGCTGAACGGATTTGGGTGAAATTTGGCACATGGGTAGACCTTGACCTGGAGAAGGACATAGGCTACTTTATAATCTGGATCACAGATGAAGTGGGGGAAACAGCTAATTCATAAATAAATATTAGTATTCAAAAAGCACCTGTGTAGCGTGTCCCTGGTCCAAGTGCTTGGTTATCGCGCTATACTATTAGAATATTATACATTTGAAAATAGATTTCCTGTTAGTCAAGGTCTACTCACAAAATATTGAGTTTTTTTTAAATAAGAATATAAAAGGCCCATTACGAGAACACACTAGATATCTACCTATTAATGGTTTACATGATAACACCAAAAAACGTGACAATTTCTTGTTCAGAATCGTGACATGAACACAGAATCATAGGAAATTCTTGACACGAGTATAATAATTGAAAAGAAGCAATTGGATATTATACAGTAAGTATGTTAACTAACAAAGCGTTCCCGTCAACCCGTAAAAGTAATATTTTTTTTAACCGACTTCTTAAAATATGAGGAGGTTCTCAATTCGTCTGTATGTATTTTTTTTATTTTTATGTATGTTTCTCGATTGCTGAATCGCCAATTATGAATCGATTTTGATGATTCTCTTTTTGTTTGGTAGGTCATGATTCGGAGGTGGTCCCATATAAATTTTATTAACTTTGCTTGCGTAGTTTTTGAGATAGCTTCAATATTATATTTTTCAATATCGTATTTTTTCCCACTAAGTGTATGTAGACGATATATTGTTTGACTCCGTCACTGATATTTACATAGCAGGTAGTGGTACTCGAATTTCTGTGGGGTACGTACCACATCTAAAAAGTGAAAAATAAAAACATTTTACAAAAAAAAACAACCGAATTCAAAAAAAAAAAAATGTGAAAAATATCTTTAATTTCGGAAGTCGGTGGCAAAAAACGAAAATTGAAAAGCAAAGACACCGACTTCCGAAACTAAAGTTATTATTCACTTTTTTTAAGTAGGTAGTTTTTTATTGTATTTTTTTTTATTAGCATATCCATGCTAATAAAAACTTTACTATTGCAATAAAAACTTGACTATACTATTGCAGGTTAACGGGAACGCCCTTCGTTAGATAACATACTGCATAAATCCTTCGGGAAAAATAGGTAGAGGTTACATGTGGTATGTAACCTCTACCTATTTTACCCCTCCAAAGTGCTTATAGAGCACAGGTTCTTCTAACTTAAACGACAGCTGTTCTACTGGAGAGTTTGTTACGCCACTTTTTCTTCCCAGCTAAAGCACTAGGAAGTGCTGAAGGGCGGGCGTTTTGGAGGAATTTCTTATGCAATATTGACGTTCAGAAAGTGCTAATTCTCAGCCTAGTTTGAATTAAAGCCTTTTCATTTAAAGCGGTTAGGTTGGGCACCTAAAAAAGGTATTGCGTGTAGGTGAACTGTAGAATAGACAGTTGTGCCTTGCACGATCGCATATTTTGAATCCTGACTCGTGAGTTAAGGCTCGTGCTCTAGCGCGACTTGTCGACCGATGCGACACCAGTAATTGTTCTACCGTGAAGTTTTCTCAGAAACTATTTTGTTAGTTTGTTAGTCGCGTCGCGCGACAAGTCGCGCTAGTCTGCGCGATCGTCGCGAATGTCGTGGGTTATAAAATGTCATACCTAATAGAAAAAATAATTTGACTACCAATTTTTTATTCTCTACTACTTATACTATGGATATGATTTGCATAATTTAAAAAATGACAATGTATACTTCAATTTTAATTCTAACAGACATGACTGATGTTCACATTGTTCACGTGACGTCGATCATCATTGATCATACTAGGAAATGCCCCGCCTAGCACTCATTATGTCGATGTCCGTTCTATACATATCCGTCGCCACGGTGACGTAAAAATTCAACAATCGTCATGCTAAGTCACTCCTGTCACTTGTCATGTTTGTTTTAGCAATTTAGAGACTGTTTAGGCCAATCTGAAACACGGCCGATAGCGTTGTTTTGCAGTCTATTCTTCTTAAAGGACATGGATGAGAACAAGGTTACAGTTTTTATTCAGGGTCTAAAATAATATTCACATACACAATGGGTTGGCACATAACGTAAGGTAGACATAATGCTGCAATCGCAAGGCGTGATCTACCACAAGCCAAGGTTGAAAAAGAAATGGCATTGAATTAAAATAAAAAATTAAAACTATTTTTTTTTTATAGGATAATAAAATAAGGATAATTAGATTGGATATATTTAGTAAAATACAGTTTACAAAAATAATTAAACCGTACATAATAAGAATTAATTAATTAATTAATTAATCAATATAGGTATGTAAGTTTAATATTTAATAACATAAATTATTAAATCTCTTTAAAAAAAAATAGGCCGTAAAATACTTAAGTCCTTGATTTGATTGATGTCGCTAATGGTCAATTCTTGAACAAGATAGTATTACACACATAATAATGATGGACAGGTATACGAGGACAGCCATTAAAAAAATTACCCGCTATTACTTTACGAAGTAATGGAGGCACGACATAGAGTTATAAATTAAGAAGAAAAATGTCCAGCTGTTTCGCGATTTGTAATGGTACGGCATTGGCTTCCTATTGTGTTGCCATGACAACCTAATTAACATATACGACATCATTCTTTTTTGCGAGTGCTCAGGGATATTCTTGCATTCTAAATAACACCGCTAACTAAGGTACCACGTTATGAATTGAGTTATTTACACGAACATTAAGGACTGAAAGAAAACGAATTTTATGCATAATTACTGTTATATACATTCTTTAGCTTTCTTCCTTTTTCAGCAGATTTAAAAGCAAGAACGGCCAAGACAAACGTATTAAAAAATATAAAATGCAGCCAGTTTCTTATCGGAGTACGATCAATCTTTGAAGTTCCCATTACATCACTCACCTTGTTTTCTAAACACGTGTAAGTATGGCTGTTGCTTGCCACCGCTGTTTTCGACCGATGATGTTGTGCAAATAGATTGGACTTATTATGCAACAAGAAGTGTAGCCGGGCAGATTTTCATGTCTTCATGAAAATGTGCCCGGCTCAATCAATTACTTAGTTATTTTGGTGAGTGTAGACATCTACACTCACCTAAATAACTAGGAAATTGATTATTATCTCGATCGAATTTAAATACGATGACAGGTTTATTGAACATCTGTGAAGCTTTTATAGCTTTCCTATAAGTTATTAACATAATTATCGGTTGACCGATACGAGAGGTCACGGTTTCTGGGGAAACACGTTCGCCTAGTCTCATCGATGTAAAATTCACACTCTTCGATTCGAGGTTTACTAGTTGAAGGTTAAGCAAAATATGACGATACATTTCTCATTATTAAACGCGTGCTCAAAATACAGGCTACTGGCAAACATATTAAGTAGCCTTTATACGTCACCGTTGTTTGCTCGTGACCTCGGCCGTGTAATGTCTGTATTATCTAACAGCTTACACGTCCGTCGCAAACCGAGCAAGACGCGAGCCAAACAGGTCATTAATCCTTCGAACGTTAGCGGATTCGTCGGTTCTCGCATCTTTCTTCGATAAACTGTAATCTGCTTTTGTTTTGACTGTACCGCTAAAAATATTGGAAAAACTGAAATTATAATATTTTGACCGGCAATTTATTTACAAAATGCAGCACACTGTGCGTTTCGAGAGAAAAATCTTTGACCTGTGTCTCTCATAGTTTTTTTTTTGCTTATATTGCGTATTCTACACGCAAGGAAGAAGTACCTAACCATTTCGCAATAAATATAACAATAAATTGAGCTATAAATACCTGAAGTTTTCAAGCATTACGTACGCCGTCCTCGTAATATGCTGCCCACGTCTCTTGCCAATTTTGCCATTGATCGATACGTTAATATTACTTCAGACAGTCTACCAATACAATGCTTTTCTCGTCCCTTCATATCTGAAGAAAAGAACGAATATTTATAAAATAATTATGTTTAATGTTATTCATGCTAGCTAATGTTTTACACATAATTATTATAACCCGTGAGGATGTGCTAAGAGCATAAATAATGTACTTTATTAGTTGAATAGTGTACTTAGGTAATATTCTTTCAGATTATTTTTTTATCTAACTAGCTTCCGCTAGCGGCTTTTCACGCGTGATAAATGTTTATAAATTATTGCCTATTTTACGTAGTGATAAGAATTTTTAAAATCAATCCAGTAGTTTTTTAGTTTCATTCATTAAAAACTAAAATACAAATCTATTATCTTTATGATATGTGTATATGAATCACTTCATCAGGGCTACGTCCACGACATCCACCCCTCATAGTGGACATCGATAATACCGATCTGGATCCAATCCTGAAAAATAATTGGAACAGAAATGCATATCACTTTACATAATGTGATAAATAGATCTAGATAAAAGAAGTAGGACAAAAATAAATGAAACGATCTTTCGTTCCTCATGAAAAACTAGCTGGCATACTTACCTAATATAATTTTGGCTACTGAAACCTTCAGTAGTACAATACTACAACAATTTTAAATTCATTGACTTACTCATTATGCGTGTTGCCAAGTAGTTCAATATATTTCCTTTTACCGGCGCCAGACATAGCAACACACATTTGAACACTTATTTGAACACTTGTTTGAACACATGTTTGGCACGGGTGTTTGTGTATTTGATCAAAGTTTGTTGGCACATTTATTACCGTACCTCACAAATGTTCAAACAAGTGTTCACATATGTGACTGTGTCTGGCGCCGGCTTTATACATTGGACGAGAAATAACTACGTCGTACAAGCGACAAATTGGAATCATGATCATGACCCACCTTAAGCTTTTTTAGGGGTTCCATACCGAAAGGATGCCAACGAGACCCTATTACTAAGGCTCCACTGTCCGTCCTTTTTTTTGTCTGTCTGTCACAGAGTCTGTCACTATCTTTAATAGTAATAATAACTTTTTAACTTGAAATTTTTGTTTTTTTACTGTTACTTAAAAAAAGTTAAAGTAGGTTTAGTTATAAATTAAAGGCCATTAAGGGCCTCATATAAGCATCATGTTTTTTTTTACTAAAGTACTTTTTGTGCAGACATTACATTTAATTAGGTTGAATTTTGCGGGGGGGGGGGGGGGTCCGTTAGGACCGATGCCTGCCAGGGTTGCGGAATAGTCCGAAAGGGATACCGGGACCCTGGCAACAGGCAACCGAAGGAACACGGGTGGGTTTTAGTCAGTAAGAGTCTGACACGCGCTCCGCCCAGAGCGGGAGAAGTCATATGATGATTTCTCACCCAAAAAAAAAAAAAAAAGTCTCGATCCCGTGGGAATATCGAGATAAAAAGTATCCTATGTGTTAATCCAGGTTATAAACTATCTGTTTGCCTCAAAAATGTCATCCAAATCCATTCAGTAGTTTTTACGTGAAAGAGTAACAAAGATCCATCCATCCATACTTACAAACTTTCGCGTTTATAATATTAGTTAGATTATAGTGTATAATAGTGTTGCTTTCGTTCCTAATTAACTATAATAAAGTGTACAACAATGATTATGTGAACGTAATGTATGTTTATATGCATAATAAATAGTTACGACTTCCGATTTACTTACGTACCGAATAGCACGTTCATTGTATAGTACCTACCTATTAAATTCGCAATAGGTCGGGTGATCGTTTTCCCAATAAATCTATTGAATTAGCCTATTTTAATAAGTATTGCTCGACGTCATAAGTTTTATTACTAACACTAATAAAATTTATACTTGACCAGCGGACCTGACAGACGTTGTCCTGCCCGTACAGCGTGATCTATCGGGTCCAATTGAGCAGCCAGGTAACTGGATAGCCACACAAAAAAAAAAAACGAAATCGGTCCAGCCGTTTAGGAGTTCAATGACACACACGTACTTACAGAGAAAAATCTGTACTTCAGTTAGTAGATACAAAGTTCTAGATGTCCTTTCTACAGTACTTACTGTAAAAATTATTGTAATTTTTTTCATATTGTATATAGCTGTTAGTTTAAGTGGAATTTTAAGTACCTACTTAAGTAATTATTGCCGCTAAAATAAGAGAGACACAAGAGATTTTTTTTAAATCTGGTTAAATACTAAACTATGTATTAACTGAATTAGTTACAGGAAAAACACAAAAATGTGTTTTCAATTTTTATTGCCTATAAAAAAAGTGGATACACGGTAACAGTGTTAGTTAACTAACATAAGCAAATTAAATGAACTGTATATGGCGTGTGAGAAAACAAGGTCACTGGACGTACCCAAAGTCCAATAAGTATTTTAGCGATTGGATTAACATTTTTTGCCGAACTTTAACCCCTAGTACACAGACGAAACCTGATGAAAAGGCGAGTGCAAAGCACAAACGTGGTTGAAAAAAAGGTCTTCAAGATTAAGATTTTGTATTTATAATTTTTATTTAAAAATTCTACATTCATGTTTTCACATCAAGCCTAAGTCAAGACAAATGAAGATAAGCAGAAAGCTGTAAGTAAACCCATATAATAACAAAATATTTACAGTTTATTCAGCATTTCAATAAATGATTCATAGCGACCTACTGCCTTATCTCTATTGTTTGAATATTAAAGCTAATATTACTCTACGCAATGAGAGTCGTCCACAATTCCACACTGTCTGTAATCAATCCTCCTTCCTGTGTACTTCGCACCAACCGGCTTATTGTCTTGTCAAAATGTTTGTGACAATAGCCACCCAAGCAGCCAAACAGATACTGATTAAATCTAATCCGATCTAAAGTTGTATATAGTAGATCATATAAAAGCAAAAGTTAGTTTTTTTGTTTGTTACGCTTTCACGCTAAAACGGCTGAACGGATTTGGATGAAATTTGGCACATGCGTAGACCATGACTTGGGGTAATATTATGAAGTATTAATGCCATCATCATTCCACAGTGCAAGAGCAGTGGTGGCCCAGTGGTAACGGCCACGACTTACGAGTTGTAGGTTCGAACCCTGACAGGCGCTTTACTTTGTGTAAATTATTTCATCGCCACTGCTATCAAAACGGTGAAGGAAAACATCGTGAGGAAACCGACATGTCCTAGAACCAAAAATTCGAAGATATGTGACATCTACCAATCCGCACTGGGCCCGCGTGGTGGATTACGGCCCGCTCCCTCTCTATTATAATATAGGCGGAATATGCTATTCCACAGCGAAAACGGGATGGTGCTAGCGGCCTTGTCTAGCTCCATCTCTCTCTCGCACTGGAAAAATGGTGGCATTAATACTTCATAATACAGCACCAGGGTTAGGACAAAGCATACTTTTAATCCCGACATTCCCACGGGATCAGGGCTGCTAAGTTTACTTAGAATTTCAAAATCAATTTAGTATAAGCTTGTCTAAGTATCTCCATGATAAATGAAAGGACTGAACACAGAAAAAAAAACTCAATATTAAACCTAATTATGTTTATCGGAATGAGTGAGAGGCGTCAAAGTAATCCACATACTCCACAATCAATCCTCCTTCCTGCGTACTTCGTAGCAGCTTATTGTCATGTCAAAGTGTTGGTGACTAATGTCACAAACGTAACCCGAGACGCGTCAACCCCTCAACTAGGTACTTATCTGTTGTGGTCTGCGGTTTTCCCCATGCTTTTTTAGTACTTGGGTACCTACTCTTGTTCCATTGTTAATAAGTATTTTATATTATAATTAGATGTTCCTTAAGGAAAAGTACTATATTGTTTTCACTGAGTGCTTAATCTTATTCCTTTGGAATTGGCGGATGTTCAGCCCTTTTCGGAATGTGGACTTTTTCATTTAAAGAAATCTTTTGAAGACCTTTTCCTAAATGAAAATAAATCATTAAGAAAACAACGAGGAATGGTCTTGTTTGACATTTTCTCTTAAGTTTCGTCAAGGACTTATTTTTGTTGACTTCCTTCGAAACCCTAGTGGTTACATAATAACAGGGTGGCATTATGTAACGTTGAGTCAAAACCTATCTCCTACCCCTACCCCATCTATTTTCCTGCTGTAGCATATTTTTATTTAATTCATCTGTTTTTGCTCCTGCACGCGTAGCATGGGGTAAGTGACAACTCGACCCGAGTCAACTTAACCCGAGTCAACTCGACCCGAAGATACTACGTCGTCAAAACGCCTAAAAAAGTGGTGTGTACCGTCAGAAGAATGAATGACGGAAGAATAGACAAAATGACAGATAAACAATCACAATCTGACATTTTGTTTATTCTTCCGTCGACAAAAGACTTTGTTCCGTTGTCATGCTACGCGTGCCGAGGCCTGAGGTGGTGCAAACGGGAGGGCATTTAACTAATATTATAAACGCGAAAGTTTGTAAGTATGGATGGATGGATGGATGGATGTTTGTTACTCTTTCACGTAAAAACTACTGAATGTATTTGCAAACAGATAGTTTATAACCTGGATTAACACATGGGATACTTTTTATCCCGATAAGCCCACGGGTTCGAGACTTACGCGGGTGAAACCGCGGGGCGCAGCTAGTCTTTTATATTTTATTCCATTTATATTCTGTAATTTTTATGGAGTACATAATAAAGAGTAGGTATATTATGTTTTGAACCTGTCTTTATTTAGGTCAAGGGGAAAATCCCATTTAATTATATTTTAAAATGGCTCTTATGATGAGTACCGTTCACAGCTGTTCAAGAAGTAGATATTTATAAAAGCACAATACAGTATTTTACTATCTTCATAATAGTAAGCAACACTTACTATTATGAAGATAGTAAAATACTAATAAATAATATTACTTATTGCTTATTTTCAAAGGACTGCAGAATGCCGTGTCTGCAGTCTATTTAAATTTCCACGAAAATGTAACTAGGTATGCTGTACAACGATCTGTTTATTAACTACAATCATGCAAGTTGATAAACAAATAGATACACATCTACGTAGGTAATTAGGTAGGTATGGATATTTTGTTTACGCAGATGAAACCACTACACAAAAAAAATGCGACTATTATGTCAACAGAGTTTAAAAGGAATGTGAAACAAACTAGAGTTTGTTTTTTTCAACTTGTTTGTTTTTGGTAAACGATGATGGCGTGCTGAGTTTTTGTAAGCAGCCAATTTATGTATAAAATAAAATAGTTCATCATCACCCACCCCACTTCCCCCACTACTGGGCATAGGTGGTAGGCCTCTCTTTTCTTATGTTAATAAAAAAAAGGTAATATAATAAAATGGTTAACACCATAATAATAAAAAGTTGACACGAAGTCATTAATTGTAGATGTAATTCCTACGACAGTGTTTGTTTACGGAATTGCACATAAAAAAAGCCAGACAAGTGCGAGTCGGAATCGCACACGAAGAGTTACGTACCACCGTACAATATTTAAATTATAAAAAGGGTAGGTAGGTAGGTACTTCAAATAAGCTACTTATCTAATGATCGGCCTGATGAGTCTATATGACTGACAATATCGCGACAATCAACAATTGTAATCGTATTATGAGCTACAGCAGTATAAACAATTCCTATCTTAAATCAGTTTTGATAAGATAACACACATTTTGTATTGCATCTAAAGTTCTGAAGCAATCAGTGCAGCTATCGACAACTAGAAATCGTCGGCGATTGATGTAACAATATGGGTGCTTATCAGTTTAAGTACCTATCAAGTATTACATAAACACTTGATTTATGTACCTAGATGAGTACCGTAATTTCACACGTTTCGGTGTAGGTAAAACGTAGAGTTTAAGACATATTAAATCGATATTTTATGTATCTTTGCACACGATCATTTCATTCTAAGTGAGTTGTCTAATGACTATACATCACTGGTTTATCTTCTTAAATTATTTGCAAGTCTGAATGTGACATTAACAATCCTACTTTTGCAGGCTTTAAAATGGTTTTCTGTACCGGAAATGATTTGTTGCTAAGCGAATAAAATACTAAGATAAATTCTTCGGAAAATTTATTTAAAAAAAAAATACTCCCATCACATCAAAGTAAACAATGCTATAAAGAATAATGTAACTCTAATTGATTAATTATAATTAAATGAACACACACTGTATATCATTGCTATTACGAAATTTTGGAACTGTTCTACTATAATGCAAGCTACGACGGGTACTATAGGGAATACATTATATGACATAATTATGTAAGAAACACAACGATATAAGATCGTACTGTAAATGTAAACCAAAGAACTGTAGCCAACTGCATAGCCTCCAAAAACCTACCTTTGTAAAGGCTCCTAAGACCAACATCCTTAAAAGCTTCAAAATCGTTCATTCTCAGAAGCTCCAAAAACGTACATTCTCAGAAGCTCCAAAAACCTCGAGAGACTCAATAAAAAAAACAGAGGTTCTAAAAAACCGACACTCCCATCCTCTCTAAAAACCGACATTCTCAGAGACTATCCTAATTCACCATAATTCCTTTTGCATCCTACCCACTCCTTCCTCCTACAGGATCCAACAGCCACGCATGTTGGGCTCGTTCTTAAGCTACTTCGGGAAGTCGACACACGAGGGGATGCACACACGGTTGCTGCAACTCCGTGATCAGGTGGCCAACGCTTTCAATAGCACTGACAAGTGAGACGAAGTTAGCTTACATAGAAAAATTACTGTAAAGTTGAATGTAGTTTTTAGAGTAACTAGAATTTCAAAGACTCCGAATTTGTAGCTAATGTATGTAGTGTCGTTTGTGAGTCACTTGTATCATAAGAAGGCTGGCGATTTTGTCACTTGCTTTCGTTTAGGAAGTGACTACTCCTCATACTGGACATTTTTCTCTTTGAAACTCTTATCCAATTCATGACAAAATGTTGTGTAGAAAAAGATGACATTTTTTCACACAATACCTAAAACTACCACCTGTTTTCAACAAGTATGTGAAAAATGTTTATAGTTTTGCAGTTAAATTCTTTTCACGAATAATTTGCCTACAATTGGGGAAAGTTGTTCTGAATGAGCACTTATACAGGCTTGTATAAGTGCAGAATCGGTATGTATATTAATGTTTATGTAATAAGTAGGTATATTATTCTCTCTTAAAGTGAAAAACCATCTTGTTTTGTTCTTCGGTTTTACTAGGAATTCTAAATTGATTTAGATAATTCAGTCTGTTCTACTTTTACGTCCGGTGCAGCGTTTCTCAGCAGGTTAACTCCGCGAACCTTTGTATTATATCGATTTTGATTTATTATCGATTTGGAATGGCAGTTAGGTCGAAATATGACGTATTGTCAATTTGACACTAATTAAATCAAATTCGATTCGAGTCATAACTCGCAGATGTCTAGATGATTAAGCCTACTAATCTATCTAGATTAGTAGGCTTAATCCGGACATCTGCGTCTCATCAAAAATTTCAGATAGGTATCTACCTATCTGGAATTTATGATGCCAAGAAAAAATAGAAACAAATTAACATAGAAAATATTGTTACTAAGGCTGCTATTTGAACTGTACAGTTACCAGACTTGTCAATCATATTTTGGAATTTTTGATGTAACTCGGTTTCTTAAAAACTTCTATGGAAGACAGGTAATCCCGGATGAGTGGGTCTTGATTTTCGTAGGCAGAAAAATGAGATAACAGGTGACTTCTTGTAGAGTTAGTAAGCCAGGATTTTATGTAAAAAGGTTTTAATCTTATCTCACCAAGAGATCAAGTTCTATATCAATATCTCATCTGATCTTTCTTAATATTACTTCCTTGTTGTTCTGTGTATATTTCCTAGTTTTTTTGCATTTTGATTTCTTCAGCATAAAAAAAGTAAAGTAGCCTTGAAACTGTTTTCAGTTTTTAAAGTTAGTATTAGCACAGATTAAGTATTAGTTCTTTGTATTTACTATTACGTATTTTTTTTTTTTTCATTCTTATTTTTATTTTTTTTTTCAATATTGCAAAGGCTGCTGAAATGGGTTACATTTACATAGACAAATCATTTAAAGTTAAGTACTGAAGCTGTAACTGACTTTGGAAATGTTGTAAACTTTATTTTACTGTTACAAACAATTATTTGGGCAGAATACTATAGTCAAGGAAATTGTCACCCTAGGGGCCTATGTCGATTTCCTGTGTTATCGACATTTCATAAAACTCTCAAAAATGACCAATATACGGACAATGTGAGTTGGTAGTCAATTAATTTGTAGGCGAATCCAATTCTAGATTATGTCGATTCGCCTACAAATAAATTAAAATCATGCGAATCGCCTCAAGAAAAAATTATATTATTTAAAAGTGTTAAGTAGTAAATTCGGGCGAGTCACCGAGTCGTCAATTTGTCTAACAACTAATTTCACTGGCATGAGCCACTGCAACACTTGTATATCCTCAATAGTTCTTTAAAGTCCAATAATTAAAACTAAATTCTATATAATTGTGATCACAACACCAGGATTGCACAGCCAGTGTTCCTGGGTAAGCTGGTGGAGTACTACAGTCCTGGGCACTCTATGAAGCAGGAAGAGGCCTACATGTATGCCGGCGCCGTGGTGCTGTGCTCGGCGCTCAACGTGTTCGTGGTGCACCCCTATATGATGGCCATCCTGCATATGGGCATGAAGTTCCGGGTCGCCTGCTGTTCACTTATTTATAGAAAGGTATTTTATAGTTATTAATAACATATTATTTACGTTTTGGAATTATGGCTAATTATTGTTGCTTTTCTTTAATATAAAGTTCGTTTTTAGGGTTCCGTACCCAAAGGGTAAAACGGGACCCTATTACTAAGACTCCGCTGTCTGTCTGTCCGTCTGTCACCAGGCTGTATCTCATGAACCGTGATAGTTAGACAGTTGAAATTTTCACAGATGATGTATTTCTATTGCCGCTATAACAACAAATACTAAAAAACAGAATCAAATAAATATTTAAGGGGGCTCCCATACAAAAAAAGGGTTTTTTTTGCCGTTTTTGTAGATAATGGTACGGAACCCTTTGTGCGCGAGTCCGACTCGCACTAGGCCGGTTTTTTAATCCCGTCGACCAATTTGACAGGTGCAAATATCAAAATCCAAATTGAAAAAACAAACAACAATCATTTGAAATGTCAAATTCGTCTAAGAGATTAAAAAACGAACTATAGATACTTACATGCGAGATCTTACAAAAGGGTATCATGTTACCTAGTAACTGGGCTGTGGAGGTCAGATAGGCAGTCGCTCCATGTAAAATACTGGTTATTCAGCTGCATCTGATTAGACTGGAAGCCGACCCCAACAAAGTTGGGAAAAGGCTAGGCAGATTGATTGACAAGCGAGATCTGTAATTATTACAAAGATTGGGTTAATGCTATGTGTGTATTTAATTGGAAACGATACTTGTTATGGCAATAATAATTATGTTCTTGTGTCTTCATTAAGATCCCAATAATCGTATTAACCTAATTCTGAATTGAGGGCGCCAGTAGTGGCTGTTGCTGAAGATCCACTTAAGAGCGATCAACTCATCGCGTTCTTGCTAAGTGGTAAATAATAAAAAGAAGATCGTATTCGTGCCCAAAAGTGAATTTCTATGTAATCACGTGCAAAAAATATTTTTATTTGAAAAATTATTTGACAATAATTCTCTTCTAACAATCTTAAAGCATGTTTATTTGACAGAAAAGCATTTATCTCATTATTTTGTTTTTGTCATGAATCATTATTTACCTTCCAGGCATTTTTTAATCTCTTAAAATAATGTTCAATTACTTATGTAGGTACTTTATGGATTACTTATCTTTACTGTAGAAGCTATAAACTAATATTGAAAGAAAGTGGTGCCGATTACCTTGTTCAAAAACTAAACTAAATTTAAGTTCAGTGCATCTTTTTCTTTCTATTTCATTATGAAAACGACAGAAGATAAATTTTAGTTTAGTCCCGTAAAATAATCAGCGCCTGACGTAAATTGACGTAATTTTAATATGCAAATTTTTAATCGCGTCTAAACTTGTTTGGAGTAGTGACAGTTTGGCAGGACTAAACTAAAATTTATCTTCTGTCCTTTTCTTAATGAAATAGAAAGAAAAACATGCACTGAACTTAAACTTAGCTTAGTTTGTGAACAACAGAATCGTCACCAGTGCAGGCGCGGTCCAAATCATTCAAGCTGTCGAGAGACTGAATGATTTACATGCTTTACTAACTAAAAGCTGTAGGTACATAGACACAGTGACCCCGATAGGCATATACAAAAAAAAGTATTTAGTGTACTTATCGATTAGGTAACCATTTCCCTAAAAATATTACTCGGCACCAATGGTGACCTCCCCCAAAATTTTGGGCTGCGACCGCGCCTGTACCAGTGTTCGGTTGTTTAATTAAACGTAATCTTAGAATCTGCATGAGCGCTTGTGAATTAGAATCGGTATGAAATACTTTTCTGTATCTTCTTCTTAGCGTTTCGGTAGCAAATAAGAATGGAGATCATTCATTTTGGGCTAAATAATGAAACTGCCAAAAAAAGAAGTATTCCGTTAGAACATGTTATTCTCTTCACTTTTCACTATTGGATCAACTCTGTAGGGCAATCTCCTGCGATGTAATACGATTTTGAAAACAGTTTTCAGTATGTTTTCGTTAAAATAATCAATATTAATGATAAGTACCTTGTTGTAATAAAAAATGAAGAGAAAAACGTAATCTTTCGGAATATAGCTTTATTTTTGTTTGGCACTTTCACATTTAGGGCAAAAATGTATGGGATGGTGACTCAGACCAAATAAAAAACCAAGACAGAGCGCTGTCAACAGTGACGTGAGGCCGGTTTCGTAAACATGTGTGCACATATTTTGGTGTAGTTTGATTGTAAATAGTAGTAAATGTGTGCGTGTGAGCGTGTATGCACAGAGCGGTGGTGTAGTTTTGGCATGCTTCACTGTATTGTTGGTAGCGCTCTGACTTGGTTTTTTATTTGGTCTGAGGATGGTGAATGATGATGAAAATTCAAATAAGTATTATGTTTACTACTCGAAGTCAGTTTTCTGATTGATACGATATGTTTAAATTGAGGGCGGAAAATAAGTATTCGAACAAAACCGATAGAATACATGCATTTTTGTATGTTTGCCTGTAGATTAAATAGTTCGTGAGAGTTTACTTAGTTATGTTCATAGCGGACAGAAATAGTTTCGCCTAAACATGGGAGATCTTCACCTTGGAATCTCTACGGTTTGCTAAGCATTCAATTATTATCACCTTGACATTACTCGGTTTACTCACATGAAACATTACTTTGTTTTGCTCTCTAGGTTTATATTGCCACGGAACGGATTGGTAGCGAGTTTTTGTAACGATAGTACATAGCAAAATGAACTTTATGTCAATTGTGTAACGTACAAACTAGATACGAGCTTGTAACTGCAGGAATTATCGAGAATGCGCGAGAATTCTCCTAAAAACAATGTTATTTGGATCGTATCTCATTCTTATTTGTACGTTACACTATTGACATAAAGTTCATCGTGCTATGTACAAAAAATCGTTTTCATTCCGTTACGCAGCAATGTAATATGGAAATAATGTAAAATAAAGAAAAAAAACATGTAATTGTAAATGTAAATTATTACATAACTTTTTGTAATATTTAAAAGAAAATAAAATAGATTGGTCATCTTTTACAATTGATTCTATAAACTGGTTATAAAACGCCGAAAAACTCAGTTCAATTTAAAAAATTCTTTACTTACTTATTTTTATTTTAATCGATGAAAAAAAAATGGAGGTTTTTATGTATGTAGGTACTATTGCATTCGATTGCTTTCCAAGTCTGCTACAAATAGCCCAAATGATTTAATGTATTCTTGGGTAATGAATTTAAATGTAATTCCTAATAGATGAAGATTTGTTCGTAAACATCCTCTCTCTCAGTCAGTAGACATCGTACATGTCATGTGTGGTTGATCCAGTATTCAGATTGGGGTTCAGCTAGACTCGTTGTTAGAAACCAGGACAAGAATGAGCAAGGGTTTTTGGTCCGATTGTCCGTGAAGGATTTACTTCTGCGATATTTGAATTAGTTTGACACTTAAATAGATACATTTATAATATGATACATGGTTTACTGTGTGTGTATACTGTCTATCTGGTCTAGTGGTCGCAAGCGCTACTGTTGAGCATGAGGTCCTGGGTTCGGTTCCCAGGTCGTGCAAAGTGTTATTGGGTTTTCCATTTGGAATTTCTCAGTAGCAGCCCTGAGTCAGGTTGTGCCCGGTTGTTGGTATTATATTCTCGCCTCCTGTTATATGGGACTTAAATCATAACTGGCGAAATGTGGGTGCCTCTCTGCCTAACCCTTCGGGGAATACAGGCATGATGGTATGGTTGTATGTTTACTTTTAAATGCCCCACAAAAATTTAAGGTATTCTAGTATTCAAACACGACGGTCACGTGGATGACGAAACAATAGTAATGTAAGCATCTTAACACGTGATTGTTTGTAGTTTGTACCCATGGGAAAAAAACCGTGTCTTCAATATAATTAATCATACTCATTTTCTTTACAGTCACTACGGTTATCAAAAACAGCGCTAGGGGAAACAACAGTGGGTCAAGTAGTGAACCTCCTTTCAAACGACGTGAACAGATTCGATGTGGCCATCATCTTCCTACATTATCTGTGGATCGGGCCACTGGCTACTGTTATCATCACTTACTTCATGTGGGTGGAGATCAGCTGGGCGGCTGTCGTCGGCGTCGGGTTCATGCTTGCATTCATACCGTTACAAGGTACGACACTCAAATACAAAAGTATTTATAAATTACTAGCTGCGCCCCGCGGTTTCATCCGCGTAAGTCTCAATCCCGTCGGAATATCGGGATAAAAAGTATCCTATGTGTTAATCCACGTTATACACTATCTGTTAGCCAAATTTCATCCAAATCCGTTCAGCCGTTTTTGCGTGTTTGAGTAACAAACATCCAAACACACAAACTTTCACATTTATAATATTAGTAGGATTACAACATCCAGGAGTTCGGGGAGAAAAACTATAGATTTAAAATTAAACAGTTATTTCCTTTTTACAATAAACTCAGGTTCAAATAAATAACAAGACGGAACTGCACAGACGTAGACGTGTTGGGTATCGGAATCCTACTAATATTATAAATTTGAAAGTTTGTGTGTTTGTGTGTTTGGATGTTTGTTACTCAATCACGCAAAAACGGCTGAATGGATTTGGATGAAATTTGGCAAACAGATAGTTGATTTTTATCCCGATATTCCCACGGGATCGAGACTTACGCGGGTGAAACCGCGGGGCGCAGCTAGTAAAAAGTATAAATTCTAAACTTATTTTTTCTTTTAGTTCGTATGTGCCGCGGTCATTGATTCCGACCAGTTGTAGTTACTCAAAATAATGACGAGTTTATATTTTTTTTTTTTTTTTTAATCTCACTCTCTTATTTTAATTTAACCCTGAATAAGCGGCACTGCTTCAAAAGGTATAGTTGACTTTAAAAATAGTCCCCTATTGTTAAAGTAGTTTAAGTTAAAGTAGTGCCGCCCGACGTGTCAAGATATACTGGGCGCACTGCACAAACGATTGTTTGTTCACGTGTCCAAGAAATAGGTCAAATTATATAAACTTTCATTGGCAAGTTTATTTACCCTCTTTAAACACTTCTAATTTTGTTGATATTGCGTCGTGTTAAATTATATTGTGCCCTAGATATGAGTCTATGTTATAATTTTTACCCGACTGCCCCAGAAAGAGGGTAATGGTTTTATTACTTACTGTAAATTAATTTTCTAACATTCAATATTAACGCAAAGGCTGTTTGGCATTTAGTTCAATAAAAAAAAGGTTTTACGAAAAAAAAAAAAAAATTACGTGGAACTTCAGGCTAACTACTGGAATTTCAGATTGAAATCCCCATTAGACGAATCATCATTTTTCCGTTAGTAAATATTTTTCCAGTCTCAAATTCAGTTACTGCCCACTGAATCTGAAAGTCCTTCGGAACAGACGAAACGACGGAATTATACAAATTTTATTACAATCGTAAACGCGAATAGGAATAATACATCGTTAGATACGCTCGTGACCAAAACAAACTTATTTAACCCGTATTTGTTTAGCATCTTGTTTGTGAGCTACGGGCCGTCCCCATACATGCTTATCCAAATGTTTTGTTAAATCCAAGGTGTGTTTGTTTTTCGTCACGTCAAAGATGCGTGAAAATATGTGACGTCATCGCAGGGCTTTCCCATCTCCGGATGGTGATGAACGATTCTTAATACAAAACTGACAACTTAGAGCCGCACTAGGATGTCAGTTCTGTAAGAACTCAATCACAGAAGAATTTCAATCACAGCTACATAGATTTGGTTTAAATTAATTTCAAAAGATTAACTTCAGTTTATAATAAGACCGAATGTGTCCCCTTGCTGGGCCATTTCCCCACAGCTTTTAGTTAGGGAGTTCTCTGTTGCCTTTTCTGGCCAATTTTGGCACCTTTGATTTGTGCAGCGATGGCGCCAGTCTTAAGGCATTCCCATCTGTAACAATTTACTGTACTATAGTTTAATCGATACCACTGTACCGCGCAGACGGGGGGGCAGTGAGTGCAAGTCGCTCATTCGTCAACGCTCACGGCCTCGTCGCGCATTCCTTAGGCGCGGTACAGCGGTATCGGTCATCTCTAATATTTATTTATAAAATAATAAATTACCCTTAACAATGTTTATTTTGTTTGGCAGCTTATTTGGGAAAGCGCACATCAGTACTACGATTAAAAACGGCGCTTCGGACGGACGAGCGTGTGCGCCTCATGAACGAAATATTATCTGGAATACAGGTCATCAAAATGTACACTTGGGAAAAACCGTTTGCGGACCTCGTGGCCAAAGCTAGGAAGTAAGTATGACGTTCGAACATAGAAATAAATAGGTATAGATAATCTATGATCTATGGAGCAGTGGTAGCCCAATGGTATCGGCCAAAAGGCTTACGCATTGTAGGTCGTGAGTTCGAACCCAAACAGGCACTTTACTTTGTGTATTTAATTTCATCACCACTGCTCTCAAAACGGTGCAGGACAAATTCCAATTCCTAGACACAAAAAAATCGAAGACATGTGACTTCCACCAACCTGCACTAGGCCCGTGTGACGGATTACGACCCACTCCCTCTCACAGAGAGGCGGTCTGTGTCTCAGCAACATTATAGGCTAATTA